>CM076676.1:97619263-100451763 GCA_038501925.1 Xenopus petersii
AACACTTTTTTAAAATCTCAGCTGTTAATACCATATTGTTTTTTTCGTTTACTCTTTGCCTCATAGCAATCACTTTCACATTACATTCCTCACTGTCTATAATTGCATAGCCTATGCATGGACATGTGTATCAGGTCCTTCTATCTGGAACATATGCAAAACATTGGGATGATTCAAAGCTTGCCTTAAAGAGATACTGACACTAAACCTTTTTTTATATCTATCATAACATTGCCTTTGCAATTTATTTATAATTTGTCCATGAAAAGTTTGCCCAACACTTTTACATTACTGAAATGATCCCCATGTTTCTATATGAGGGGGGCTGCCATACTTAAGCAGCCGTCTGTTAGCATTAGAAACGGGATAGTCAGGTTGGCAAAACATTCAGGTTTAACAATTACAAGTGACAATTACTTACAAATCAGACCTATCAGCGAAAAATGATCAACGTGATCGATACTTTTAATTTAAATAATAGCTTTATAGTATGATTTTACACGTACATTTTGTCAGTTCAGAAATACCAAACAATAGGTATGTGGCTACATCAAGATGCAAAAGTAATAATTTATCTTTTAAAGAGACCCTGTTGCCAACCTGGTCAGTACAAAGAAAATATTTTGTTAATGTTATACTCAATTAGTGGTTTCTTTCACCAAAAAACACATGAAATGATAAGTAGATCCAGTAGATATAAATTCCCAAATTAGTGAGCCTGTCAATAACATTATGGAGTTAAATTATGAGCAAACACCAAAATTTACTGTTGATTTCAGCAGTACATTCCTGGAGATCTACAGATCTTTTTGGCATACAGATTTTGTGTGAGGTTAGAAGTTGTCTTCATCCTGTGCTCAGTTGCATAGAGCAGGCTGGTGACAAGGTCTTTCAAATAGTATTCATTGACAATTTGTTAAGCTTTGGAAACAAACTATTTAATGCCTTTGCAAGGCTGTCAACATCTCTATGTTCTCTGTTTTGCATGTCAACAGAGAAAGCTAATTTCACCTTAAATTCCATTTATATCCCTTAAAAAGGCATACCAGTGCAGAATTCAAGCTGATGCACCAATAACCATCCAATATATTTATTTGCTATTACAATGTAGCTTTATCTTATCTCCTCACAATATTAAAAACAAGGAACATACCGTATATACTCGTGTATAAGCCGACCCGTGTATAAGCCGAGGTACCTAATTTTACCTACAAAAACTGGGAAAACGTATTGACTCGCGTATAAGCCTAGACACAACTACAGCCGTCTCCCAGCAGCGCACATTCTGCCAAAGCAGAATATTTATATTAATTAGAAAGGTAGCGTTAGCATATGTACTGTATGTATACTGAGGATCTCCTCCATAGTTGTGCAGAGTATGCAGCTGTACGATCGTTCTGTGCAACTATTGGGTCCTGAAGTTTCTGTGCATTTAGCGTGTGGAGGCAATGGGGCTCTCCTCCGTGGTTGTTCCTAATGGAAAAAACTGTTCATAGTGATATAGAGACAAGGTCTTCAGCCAGCCCGAACTGGACTTGTACTTACAGGATATGCAGCTTTACGATCGCTCTATACAGATAAATCTCGGGTGTGCAGATTTATGATCACTTTGTACAGCTGATACAAAACTGCTCTCACGGAACCAGGTTCCCCAAAGTTCAAACGGCAGCGTATGGAATTTAAGTAATCAGAGACTGAAAGTGCGGGGAAAGAAACTCCACGAGGCAGACAACCCCCTCCCTGTAAAGAAGGAGCAGCAGCCTTCACGCGCTGAACATACTGAGCCACAGAAACTGCAGGACCCGGGATTCAGCTGTACAAAGTGATCATAAATCTGCATACCCGAGATTTATCTGTATAGAGCGATCGTAAAGCTGCAGTGCGGGCCGGCTGAAGACCTTGTCTCTATATCACTATGCACAGTTTTTTCCATTAGGAACAAACACGGAGGAGATCGCCATTGCCTCCACACGCTAAATGCACAGAAACTTCAGGACCCGATAGTTGCAGAGCGATCGTACAGCTGCATACAATGCACAACTACAGAGGGGATCCCCAGTATACATACAGTACATATGCCAACGCTACCTTTCTAATTAAATGTGAGTAGAGCCAATTGTATCAACGGTATTACATGATATCACTTTTTTTTTTTTTGCAGATATATGACTCGCGTATAAGCCGAGGTAGACTTTTTCAGCACATTTTTGGTGCTGAAAAACTCGGCTTATACACGAGTATATACGGTATTCTAGAATAATAACAAATATAAAAGTAGAATCTCTTATCCAGAGTTTATCCCTACTCACAATTGGCCTGCCAACCCAGTCGTAAACATAATCAAAGGTATATCCTTTTCTTTCGAACAGCTCTGAGAAAAGTGTCCGTAGGTAATCGTAATCCGGTTTCTCAAAGAAGTCTAGCCGTCTCACATATCGCAAGTAAGTAGCCATCTCCTCTGAAGAATAAAGAATGGAAAAGTGAAACATTTGTGTAATCTTGACCTAAATACTGTATTATTTTGATGTGTTTTGTGGAGTTTGACTTGCAACAACTGCGCAAATATATTCCTGGTTTTTCTTTAGTGTCAAGAATATTTAAAAATGTTACATTAAATGATCATTTCTGTCAGTATTGCAGTACCTACAAACAGAACTTTAAAGTATAGTGGAGATTGGGATGCAACAAGCAAAGGGCCCTGTATTAAGTTTCTACTTTTTACTTGGTCAGAAAAAAAGAGCCTATAAAGCAAACATATTTGGCACACTTTGTTGATACATATGATAAATCCTAAATCAGTAAGAAAATATCACTACGGATACCCAAGATCAACTGTAAAACTTCTTTTACATTGAGTTTACAAATATTTAGAACAAATCATTATATAAAATATAGTTTAGACATCAAAAATGTTAATTTATAATAGCCATGAATAACCCATAAAACATGTCCTTATAACCAATGTTTAATTTCTTCACGGTGCTTACTGCTATTATTTGTGCCAAATGCTTTGTGTATTATATTAAATAAAACATTGGTAACTCAGTAACTTTTTAAAGAACTGCATCTTGAAGTGACAGTGCCCTTAAAGGATTACCAGTTTTACCTAATGATTTTCATTCTATAAAAAGTGCTCCTCATAGTCAAATGGTTTCAAAAGAAAATAAAGAAATCCAAAAATATAAACACCAGTGCCATTCTGGCTAATGGGTATTCTCCCTCTGCTTTATTGGTTAGACATCTTCAAACATTCATATTCTCCAACACAGATATTAATACAAGATATAGTTATCAATAAAAGTAGCCAAATAAATGATAGCCCACAAGGGTAAAGTTTCATTACCTGGGCAGTTCTCACAAAGCACCTCAACAGGGGTGTTCCGTTTTGTATCTCCAATTTTTTGATAACGTTCCTTCAGTGTGTCTGCCTTTGAAAGATAGAAAAGATTTTGAAAATTAGAACATCTGAGATTCAAGGTTACATGGTTTATTTTCACATGTATCCTTTAAGTAAAATAAAGCTAAAATTATATTAACATTCTGAACCAAAACTTGCCTGTGTTGCTTTCAATGCATACAGTAGTTATTCATTATATAACTAATGATAAGCCAAAGGTATTTGAGACACTGTGTAATACATGAATTACGAACAGAATGGCAAATATAAACACTATAATTAATTCAATAGTAACAATAGAATATATAATAAGTTAAAACAGAGAAATGTTATTGTTTTATGAAAAATATATGTTCGTTTTGAATTTTAAAGTGAAATGCTGCACCATTTTTGCCTTAAGATTTCAGCTGCTCAACAGTTCAGGTCGCCTTTGTTGTATTTTTCATTTCAGAAAGGGCCAAATGGGTGACAGGTCTGAACTGCAGTCAGGCCGGTTTAGAGCCCGGACTCTTGTAATATGGAGCCACGTTGTTATAATACTTGCATAATAAGTTATTGGTAGATCTGCAAGCCATGTGCAAGAGATTGCACCCCCATACCATTCCGGATGCTGGCTTTTGAACTTTGTGCTGATAAAAATTCTTAGGCTATGTCTTAAAGGAACAGTAACACCAAAAAAGTATTTTAAAGTAAAAAACTATAATGCAGTGTTGCCCTGTAATGGTAAAACTGGTGTGTTTGCTTCAGAAACACTACTTCTGTTTATTTAAATGGCAGCAACTATTCAAAGGCGAAAAGGCTCAGGTTACACAGCAGATAAGCTCTGTAGAAAATAATGGCGTTATCTGTTATCCACTATTTAACCTGAGACAGCAATTTTAACAGAGAGCAATTTTACCAGTGCATAGTAACAATACATTATATTTTCAATACTTTAAAACACTTTCATTTTTTGGTGTTACTGTTCCTTTAATATGACTTCATAAATTTTTTCACGAGTGATATTCCTGCAGTAAGCACCAACTATTTAGTTTTAAATATATATATATATTTACCTTTAAACCTTGCCATGGCAAGCTTCCTCGCAGAAAATACATAAACATGTGCCCCAGAGCCTCCAAGTCATCTCTTCGACTTTGTTCTGAAAAAATAATAAGATAGTCATTTCAATTCTGCAAGTATAGAAGTAAAAACGCTGTAGTAATTTATACACTGCTATTTAACAAATGTCTTACCCCCAAAATCCCATACAGTATAGCTCCTGGAGTTTTGTTAACCCATAATGTCCCTTTGAATATAGACGGTCAGAAGATAACACTACTGCTGCTTCATACCAAGACTAATCTGAAAATTCAGCAAAGGATTTCCAGATCATCACGTTCTAATATTTTCTAAATCAGCAGTCTTGTTTCATGCCCTAAGCAACACATTTCATCTGACAACGCCATCCCCACAAACAACCTTTTAAAAGAACAATAACAGCAAAAAATATGTTTTGAAGGAATGTCAATAAATGTACTGTTGCCCTGTACTGGTAAAACTGGTGTGATTACTTCAGAAACACTACTATAGTTTATACAAACAAGCTGGGGGCAACCATTCAAGCACAGGATACACAGTAGATAAATCAATTCTGAAGGATCCCATTGTATTAAATTCTGAAGGATCCCATTGTATTCTACAGAGTTTATCTGTTATCTATGGTGTATCCTGTTTCTTTTCTTCTTTTTCAGCTTTGAATGGCTGCCCCTATGGAGACACAGCAGCTTATTCATATAAACTATAGTAGTGTTTCTGAAGCAAATACACCAGTTTTACCAGTGTAGGGCAAAAGTACATGAAATGGTCATTCCTTTAAAAAAAAAACTTTAATTATTTTAGTGTTACTGTTCCTTTAAGAGTCTAATCATTTTCTGGAATTGAAAAAATAAAACTCTTATAAAGATCAATTAAAACGTGTTCTACGTCATATATATTACTGTTCTGTATTACCTCTGTTTGAGACATCATTGTGTTTGCAGTAGCACGTCATTAGCTTGCTCTGGTTATCTCAAGTATCTATACTAAGAACATTTACAAACCTTTTCCCAGATGAGTATTTATGGACATATATCTAGCTGTTCCCGTCAGACTCTTGTGTTCCCGGTAAGGTATGTGCTTTTTGGTTTCCGGGTCAATATACTCCTTGGCTAGTCCAAAGTCTATGATGTGGATTATGTGCTCCTTCTTATTTCCCTGGCGCCCTATGAGAAAGTTTTCTGGCTTAACATCTCTATATATGAGGTTCTTGGAGTGTACATATTCCATCCTTGAAATCTGCATGTTAAAAGAGAGAACAGTTTCTTGGTCAGGAATTACGAATAGCAGCAATGAGAAATATCAGATTTTCTTTCAATATGCCAGAAAACATTTTGGGTGGAGATTCCCATTACTTGGGAGCTGTCATTATATAAATGACTAAAAAAATGTTTAATTAGTCTGTTTCACAAATAGTCTTTACTGTTTTTTTCTTTTTTTTTTCAGGGCCGCAAACAGAAATCAGGGGACTCCATAATTTTTGGCTGGCAGAAGTTGCAGGTCCTCCCAAATAAGAAGACCATTTTGCATTCCATGATTCAGGACCGTAACTTTTGGGGAGCATTTTATCTTGGTTTTTAGGGCAAACATATTTATACTGTATGTTCCTTACAGTTTTTACCTGCTCACTGATTCCAGCCTGAATCAGCAACTTGCTCACTTGCTCTGTGCTACTGACAGTTTTACAGTAGAAAAATAGGTTGTTAAATCGGGAAAAGGAAATTTATGTACTTACCGTTAAATTATTTTCTCTCCAGTCGTAAGGGGGACACAGGGACCATGGGGTAAAGGGTCCCTTCCCATCAGGAGGAGGATACTGATGACATCAGAGCTGACAGCTCTCCCTTTATCCCCGGTCATGCCCAGAGGGCGTCAGTTTGTAACCAAGAACAAAAAAACAGGAACGTAACTGCAGAACAATCTCAAACATAAGAACAAGAGTTCAGGGGGGGAAGCCCTGTGTCCCCCTTACGACTGGAGAGAAAAGAATAAGTACATAAATTTCCTTTTCACTCATGTCTAGGGGGACACAGGGACCTTGGGGACGTACCAAAGCACCCCCAAAGTAGGGAGGGAGAACTCCGACAGTCTAGGAAACTACTGCCTGGAGAACCTTCCTTCCGAAAGCTGCCCCTGCAGACATGCAAGTATTGAATTGATAAAATTTTGTGAATGTATGTAGGGAGGACCATGTAGCTGCCCTACACACTTGCTCAGCTGAAGCAGAATTTCTGTAAGCCCAAGAGGTTCTGAGGGCTCTGGTGGAGTGAGCTCTAAGTTTAATGGGAGGCGTCCTCTTCCGCGCCAGGTAAGATCGTCTCACTGTCTCTTTAATCCAATGTACAATGGTGGTTTTGGAGGCCGAAAGGCCTTTTCGAGCCCCTGAAGGTACAATGAAGAGAGAGTCTGTCTTCTGGATGGCCCTTGTGCGGGAGACATACGACTTGAGAGCTCTGACCACATCCAAGCAATGCAGGTTTGCTTCCTTGTCATTGGCTGGTTTGTTACAGAATGAAGGCAGAAAATCAGGAACGGTTCCACACAGGATAGTGCCCCCAGCTCCCATACTCGTCTGGCTGACGAGATTGCCACTAGGAATGCTGTTTTCCATGTCAGTATTTCCAAACCCACATCGCTAAGTGGTTCGAATGGAGGATCTAGAAGAGCCGACAATACTAAATTCAGGTCCCATGGTGGTATTGGGTATCTGAACGGAAGCGAGACACGAGCTATGCCTTGAACTAATGTCAGAACATCTTCCTCTAGAGCTATCCTCTGCTGGAAAAGGACAGATAGATACCTGAGCTTTTAGGGAGCCGAGGCTGAGGCCTTTTTCTAGCCCTGCTTGAAGGAACTTTAGAATGCAGGGAAGTCTGAATTCCGCAAAGGTAACCTCCTGCGAGCTACACCAGGAGCAGTATGTTTCCCACACTCTGTGGTAAACCTTGGAAGTGACCGGTTTGATCATGGTTTGTATGGCGTCCTCTGAAAACCCTTTCTGTCTCAGTACTGCCACCTCAAGAGCCATCACGTTAAGGCAAAGAGCTGAGGGTTGTGGTGAAAAACGAATCCTTGACATAATAGCTGAGGTGACCAAGGAAGAGTTATTGGAGGTTCCAAAGACAGATCAAGGAGAGCGGAGTACCATGACCTCCTGGGCCACATTGGTGTCACGAGAATCGATGTGACTGGTTCTCTGGCGATTTTTCTTAACACCCGAGGTAGCATGGGAAGTGGAGGGAACACATACGCCAGTCGAAAGTGCCAGGGAATTGTAATGGCATCTATGTCCACGGCCAGAGGGTCTCTGCTCCGTGCGAAGAATGTGGGCACCTTTTGTTTTTCCATGGTTGCCATTAGGTCGATCTGTGGCTGTCCCCACCTGTCTACTAGCATCTGAAATGCATCCTGGTGCAGTTCCCATTCTCCTGGGTCTAGATGGTGACAGCTCAGAAAGTGGGCTTCCACGTTGTCCACTCCTGGAATGTGGATTGCGGATATCTGAGTGGTTGTTCTTTCTGCCCACTCCAGAATGAGAGCCACCTCTTGATTTGCTAGTGTGATTCTTGTGCCTCCCTGACGGTTGATATATGCAACCACCGTGGCATTGTCGGACTGAATCCGGACAGCTTGATTTCTCAACATGTGATCCCATACAAGAAGTGCTTTGAGGATGGCTCGCAGTTCCAGAATGTTTATCGGTAAACTTGTCTTGCTTGGCGACCATCGACCCTGGGAGGATAGGCCTTGGAACGTTGCCCCCCAGCCTGTGAGGCTTGCGTCTGTGCTTTCTATCTGCCAAGAAGGTTCCTGGAAGTTCCTTCCTCGGCTGAGATGACTTGGGACTAACCACCAGTTCAAGGATTTCCTCATTACGGATGGGAGGGTTATCCTCTGGTGGAGCGATGTCTTGTTCCACAGCTTCAGTACAGCTGTCTGAAGTGGCCGGAGTCGAAATTGTGCAAATGGCACCGCTTCCATGGAAGAAACCATCAGTCCTAAGACTCTCATGCATGCCCGGACCACCGGAAACGTGGAGGACCTCAGAGATCTGACAGCTTCCTGAATCTTGGTCTGTTGTCTGGTGGCAGGAAAATCTGTTGCCGGGCTGTGTTGAATTGCAGAGCCAGGAAGAGCAGGGTCTGGCTGGGCATTGGTGAGGACTTTTTCGAAGTTGTCCATCCGAACATCTGCAGACTCTGTATGGTCAATTGAACGTTGTGTTCCGCTATTTCCTTGGATCTGGCCTTGAGTAGAAGGTCGTCCAAGTAGGGCATTATGAACACCCCCCTCACCCATAGAAATGCAGCCATGGCAGCCATTATCTTTGTGAATATCCTGGGTGCAGAGGACAGTCCAAAGGGCAGGGCCACAAACTGAAAGTGAAGGTTTCTGTAGGCAACCTCAGGAACTTTTGATGTTGGGGGAATATCGGAACATGCAGGTAGGCATCTCGGATGTCCAGGGACGCTAGGAAGTCTCCTTGCTCCAGTGCCCTGATGACGGTGCAAACTGATTCCATCTTGAATCTGTGATATACTACCCACTTGTTCAGCTGTTTGAGGTCGAGGATGGGTCAAAAGGAGCCATCTTTCGTTGGTACAATAAAGAGGTTTGAATAAAAACCTTGAAATCTTTGATGAGGAGGAACTGGGACTATGACCCCGGTTTTGTTTAGTGAGTCTACGATGGATAGGAAGGCTCGCCTTTTTGTTTCTTGCACGGGCACTCTGGACATGAAAAAATGGCATGGGGGAACCTGGTGAAACTCCGATCGGTAACAAGTGGAGACTGCCTGCGTGACCCAGGGGTTAACTATTAGTTGAACCCAGATATCTGAAAAAACTGAAGTCTTCCCCCTATTCTTCCTACGTCTGGAGGATTTGTGGGGGCATAGTCAGGATGAAGAATTCTTGTTTACTGACGTCTTGGGCTGAGGCTTATAATGTTGCCATGATGACTTCCCCTTGCTGGGAAACAAACTCTTGAAGGATGAGTGGGTGTTTGACGGCGGATTGGCCTTGTTGTGGCAAAAACTTTGGTTCCGAAAGGACTGTCCCTTCCTGAAGGAGAAAGCTGACTTGGCTCTTTGTTGAGGCAGGAGTGTGCTTTTGCCCCCAGTTGCTTGAGATATTAATTTGTCCAACTCATCCCCAAACAACTTGGAACCCTGAAAGGGGATTGATATTAGTGACTTTTTGGAACTGAGGTCCTCAAACCACAGCTTCAGCCATAGAGCTCTGCGGCACGCTACTGAGAGAGCCGATGCTCTTGCGATGACTCATGCTGCATCAAGCGAGGCGTCCGATAGGAATTGGTTGGCATCTTGGATGTAGGAGGCAAGTTGCACAATCTGGTCCCCCGACTCCCCTTCCTGTGCTATCTGAAGCAGGGAATTGGACCAGGTCTCGACCGATCGGCTCACCCAGGCGGAAGCTAGGACAGGTCGTAGTGCCGAACCCACTGAAATGAAACTGGCCTCCAGTTTCTTTTCAGCGGGGTCATTAAAGGCAGAGGCATCCAGCACAGGCAGGGTAGTGGACTTGGAAAGGCGTGAGACAGGCGCATCCACCACCGGTGGTGTGCTCCACTTCTCGGTACATTTCTTGGGAAAGGGGTACTGTTTGGTGAAGTGTTTGGTTACCTGGAACTTTCTGTCCGGGTTTTGCCACTCTTCCTGGACTATGGCCTGTAGCTGTTCGTGTGCAGGAAAACACACTGAGGTCTTGTGTTTTCTTTTAAACAGAGTATATTTTTTCTGAGCTGTACCCTCTTCTTGGATATCTATGGTCTCTAGTACTGCCCTTATGAGGCCCTCGACCTCAGGGGCTGCTTCAGCCACATCCTCATCTCCAAAGTCAGACGCATCACAAGAGGTAACTATTTCCCCCTCATTGGCCTCCTCGTCAGAGGAAGGGAGTGTAGTGGATCCCTTAAGTGTATCCGTCAGGTTGTGTGATCGCTTGCACTTGGTAGTGGCCATTGGTTTGGCCGTCATTTGTGCCAGCATCTTGTCAATAGAGGTGGCTAGTTGGGGTATGCATTGCAGGCTGGAGAGTGATTGAGATAGTGAGACAGCCCACCCTGGTGCGTCAGAGGTGCCTATGGGAGCAGAGTCCCCTCTATGCGAAGGCCCAGGTTCAGAGGTCGCTGGGACTGTGAGGTCAGAGGCTGTAAAATTAGAAGCCTGTGCCTGGAGGGGGCTGCAAGCAGAGCATTGGGGATCTACTTGGCCCTCCCGGAACTTTGTGAGGCATTTTGAGCAGGCAAAAAACATGACTGACTGGTTAGAGAGAACGCCCCCCCTAGAAAAGAGTTCCCCCCTGCCTTCTGCCATGCGGAGAGACTGTTCAGAGAAATGCACGTTATCTCCAGGTACCTGAAGCCTAAGAGGCTGAAGGGTGAGAGGTAGGGCTGCAGTCTGAGCCTCCTTTTTTTTGAAAGGGGAAGCGCGCCGGAACAAAAGAAAAACAGCGGTTCGTCTTCACAGAGGCAGGTGGGAGCTCTGGGGTGTGTCTCACCTGTCCGGTAGAGAGAGAGCTGATGCCGTGCATTCGGCTCTCCCTGGGAAACTTGTTGCCGGTGCGCCCGCCGCCATAGGATCTTGCCGTGCATTCGGGCTGAATGTTACCGGTCCGCTTTGGGGGCTAGCACAAATGAACAGGCTGGGCCTGACACTGCATCACCCCTGGTGCTGATGCTAATCATCAGCCGACGAGTCCTATCGTTGGGCCTTCCTAGGGCAGGTCCAACCTCCTGAAAGAGGACTGAAAAAAACGGACGCCCTCTGGGCATGACATGGGATAAAGGGAGAGTGGGAGGGCTGTCAGCTCTGATGTCATCAGTGTCCTCCTCCTGATGGGCGGGACCCTTTTAACCCCTTTAACGTCCCTGTGTCCCCCTAGACATGAGAGAAAATGCATTTATAAATTTGTCCATGAAAAATGGTAAGAAAAGAAAACTATTTGTGAAAAAGATTGATTAAGCATCCAGTACAGTTCGGAACATACTTAGGTCAATGACAGTTCCTTTTTAATGATTTGTTTGCTTGAAAAATGGGCGTGCTCAGGCCTGAAACATCATTTTTTGTTGAAGATCTGAGCCACGATACCAATAAAGACTGCCTCCCGCCGGCTAGAATGTAAATCACCGGCGGGATGGCAGTCAGAGCACCTTGTTTTCCAAAGCTGCCGAAGTTTCCTCGTGAGGCAACTTCGGGAAAACAAATCGCTCCGAGTGCCATCCCGCCGGTGATTTACATTCTAGCCGGTGGGCTACCTCAACCATTACTACTGAAGCCAGTTGATGAGTGGAAAACTTGTAACAGGTAACCGATTACTCTAAAAGAAGAAGATTGGTGAATGCTGACTAATAGCATACTTAAATATGCCATAACGTGTGTTTTTCAACCATATAAACTAGAAGCTGCATCACTACAAAATATATTATTTTATTATACAGGTCACAGAAGCACATTTGCATTAACAACTAATTCTTAATGCACAAGTGCTAACAAATGATAGAGGTCTTAATTACCAGTTGGATTGCAATCATCAGCACAGTCTTCAACGTGAATGTCCGGTCGCACAGGTCAAACAAATCTTCCAAACTTGGGCCTAACAGTTCCAGTACCATGGCGTTGTACTTTCCGCAAGGTCCAAAGTAAAATACTTGAGGAAGCCCTTCAGCTAGAGTACAATTACAGAGGGGAAATATAAAGTGCCTCATTAGGTTCCAATTATAACTCCCTCTACCCCAAATATAGAAATCCTATATTTTGTTTACACAGAGGATTCAATTAACAGATTAATTTGTGTGCATTTTCATAGCTTAAATATATGTAGGCCCGACTCCTAACATGGAAGATATAGATGAACTTGTGCTCATAATTCTAACTTTAGTTTTGCTTATTGATGTATTTTTCATATGGATATGGATTATCCATGACATCTTTCATATGTAAAAACCACTTCAATAACAATAATAATAGAGTACAATTTGTGAATGAACAAAACTTAATATAAAAATTGTAACCGATTAGGAGCCTAATGTACTTTGAGCAAACACTTTCTCTACTGTTCTCTAGAAACTCTGTAAAAGTAGCGATGTGCGGGCTGACCGAAGCCAGTGGGTTGGGCAGGTTCAGCCCGACTTCCGCACAAAGTATGCGACCTTCTAGTGGGCAACTTCCACCTAGATGTGCTCCTTTTGTATATACTGGCGACACCGTGCCCCATCCCCTTCCATGATGCCACAGTGGGGAAGGTGCAGGTATATAAATAGGAGAGTGCAGAAGCTCCATGTCTCTACTGTAAGGATAATGCAGTAAACTACAAAATTGCAAAAATATATTGTTCCCAATCATAAAGTTAAAAATGGAGTTAAAAATAGTACATATTCTCCAAATATATCAGGTACTATAAAATTATGAAGATAAATATGTCTGAAAAGGTAGAAAAAAACACTCCATTTTACAGTAAAGGCAACAGAACATTCTCTAACATTTTCAAATAGCTATGGTGTATTTAAAAGGGCAGTATAACCATCTTGTACAACATTAGTTTAATGAACAGGGTTTGTGCAGAACATACTTTTTTCCTATTATTGTAATTAAAAAAAATCAAGGATTTTGCAATTTTTTTTAGCTAAATAGGGAAATTCAAGCTATTCATCCCAGGTAGATAATTAGATAATTAATGCACAGATAATTCCCCTGCATACTGTAACTTCTGTTTATCTGTGCACTAGTAAGTTAATTAAATGCTTTGCAAGAATCAAACATGGAGTAGCGTCAGGTTAGGGATAAGCAAAACAAGATTGCTTGTGGATTGGTAATCTATGTATGCCACAAGACCTGGGAAGTAAAGGTGGCCATACACGAGCCGATAAAAGCTGCCCAGACAGACCACGTCGGCAGCTTATTGACCTGTGTGTGGGGCCCTTCGATGGGATTCCCCGATCAATATCTGTCTGAGAGTCAGGTCAGATGTCGATTGGGCAAGGGTAAAAATCCTGTCAGATCGCACACAGCATCTGTTCACTGATGCAGTCCCACAATTCGACTGTCCGTTATGATCCAATTGTTGGGCCCTAGGTGGGCATATAGGGGAGAGATCCGCTCATTTGGCGACATTGCCAAACAAGTAAATCTCTCTATAAGGATCATAGAACAGTTCAAATTTCTCCTTGTTGCCCTATTTATCTTTAGAAACAACAAACACCATAGAATTTTCATAATTAAAATAAAAGGCAAAATGAATACTGAGTACTATCCATTGAAGTTATGTTGAACATGTTTAAAAGTTACATTTTAAAAATACCAGACATATTTACTACATGTCCTAAAGACACAAGTATCTGGTACCAACATACGTAGCCACATTCCCATTTACTGCTACTAGTATTATAGATTCTATTCCAAGATGCACACACAACTTATAATTCTATATATACAATGCTGTATAAAATATAATACACAAGAACTAGGCATGCACCGAATCCACTATTTTGGATTCGGCCAAACCCCCGAATCCTTCACAAAAGATTCGGCCGAATACCAAACCAAATTCTAATTTTCATATGCAAATTAGGGATGTGAAGGGGAAAACATTTTTTTCTTCCTTTTTTGTGACAAAAAGTCACATGATTTCCCTCTCGCCCTTAATTTGCATATACTAATTAGGATTCAGTTCGGCCAGGCAGAAGGATTTGGCCGAACAGAATCCTAATCCTACTGAAAAAGGCCGAATCCCGAAACGAATCCTGGATTCTGCGCATCCCTAACAAGAACCATGAATATCCTGTAAATTATATCCTTATAAACAGTGCTTAGTGATGTCACCAGTTATAATCGGAGCTTAGCGATGTAATTTCTGTCACATGACTCATTCAAACTTGTGTATTATAATGAAGTACCCCCCTGTTGCAAAATATAAGGATATTAGAAGTCACCTCGGAGTTCCATGACCTGAATAAAAATATTTGCCCTTGTGTTTTTATATGGTCATGGAACTCCTCAGTAACTTATAATATACTTATATTTTACAATAGGGGTACTTTATTTACTATATTAATAGAAGAAACAATTTAATTTCAAGACATATTGTGTAATAAAAAACCTAGATGCTAAGAATGGCTGGGGACAGTACCTATATTGCCAAGCTGCTTGTAAAATCGATATTCCAAATGAAGTTGTGGTGCGCGAGACTTGATGGGTTCCTGCAAAGAACATTACATTTTTAAACAGATTAAAATCCGTATCATTTGAAAACACAGTTATTTCAATAGGGGTTGTTAAGGGAAAATAATACGAACTGTACAAGCTTTCTTAAAATATTCAAAAATAGGACATGCTAATATTTGGCCGTTTTCTTTGCACAGGTGTCTTTATATTCACTTGCATAGCATTATAGGCAATTTACATAGGTACATAATTAATGGTGGTCAAACATGGACAGATTTCAGCTGCCAATTGGGCTCCTTCAGTCAGAGTATGGGATACTACGAATGGCCTACACAACTGATATCTGACCACAGCCAGTCTGTAAAAAGTCTATACTATTTGGCTACTGGAGTACTATGCTAAAAATCATCTATGCAAGCGACATCATTATCCACTAAAGTTTACATAGTAAAAGGTGGCCATACATGGGCAGATTTTATCTGCCAATTTGGCATCATCAGACCGAGTTGGCAGCATATCTGCTCATGTATGGGCAGTACAACAGGACTACTCAACCAATATCTGTCTGAAAATCAGGCAGATATAAATTGCGCAGGTTTGGAAACCTTGTAGGGCAGTCCTCCCTCCAAGAGCCTTTTTTCCCCCCAATGCTGTGATTCGATCAAACAATTGGATCAGCCAGAGATTGCCCACCTGGTCCAGTTGCTTTAAGGTGGCCATACATGTTGGGTGTGTGTATGGTGGGAAATGAGCTGAACGATATCGGCAGAAGACTTGGATATCGGTCTGCTCATCGATCAGGCTGAACGGAAAATTTTGATCTGTGCCTTTGAAGGTACCCCATTGTCCATTGTTATCGCTGAATCATCAGATACAGGTAGAATTCTATTGGTTGTACTTGTATATCTGACGATTCAGCTCTACACGTGTATTGAAAGGTCTTTTCCAAGAAAGATCGTAATTGTTACGTATGGCCAAAATTATTTCATTTTGCATTATTTAAGCAAAATGATAATTGGAGAAGGGTCTGCAAAGCACTGTGTCTAGAGACTACATGTAGCACATGGAAGGTGGGCCACTTCAATATATTGCAGAATAACATTTAAGCCAGTGTCTTTCTGATACAGTAAAAACAAATCTAGAGAGTTATTTTTAGACACTGAGCAAAGTTCTGAGCTCTGAACAAAGGATACTGCTAATTGTGTATAAATGCGGAAGAGGAAGACAGTGGGGGAAATATATAACCTAGGGGAATTAACCCTTTAAACTTACCAGTTTAATTGCCACATATTCATTGGTATAAAGATTTTTGCCTGAAAAAGAAAACAATGAAACAATATTAGATACAATATCTTTACATATCATACAAACATTATGTTACACACCCTTCCAAGATTTATCAAATATTTTTATACTCAGAAAACATCACAGTTCAGATTAAAGGCAGGCCTGGTTACTGCAAAATGTCCCAAATGCAGTCAGGTAAGAACTACATCGCCACTTTGATATGGTCCTCTGCAGACAGGTTTGCCTAGGATCCCACCATTTCTTTTTTTTTTCCCCTTACAAATCATATTTTTCTAAAACAAAAAGTGTTTTTGTTTCTCTAAAACTCTAAAAATGTGAGATTTATTAAGTGTAAAAACTACAAAACTCGAATACAAAACTTTGTATAGGGCAGGAGGCTGTCAGGAATGGTTCCACTCATAGAGGAGTTCTGACCTATACTATATCTATGCCTTGCCTATAGTGGACTTTCAGTTAAAATCCTCAGAGTGTGCCTGCATCCGGGCCAATACAGTGTTTCCGGGTGCAAGCAAGGAAGAATGCGGATGCCACTGTAGAAGCTGGATTCTTGGCATGCGTTTTTCTGCAGAATGAGAATCAGTCCAATGTGGCATTAGCCACTGACATTAATTAACACCTTGCTTTAAATCACCAATAAATAGCTCTTTACACAAAAATACATAATAATTGTCATTTTCTTTAACAAGAGTGTTGTTCCTCCCACTGAAAATGCAACTTCTTAAATTCAAATATGAAACTAAATGTGCTTCTGAAGCATTTTTTTTTTTTTTGCATTGCCAAACACTGGGGATTAAGCATGGTCACCCAAGACCCACAATAATATTTGGAATCCGTTAAACACCTGTATTACATAGGGAAAAAATTGTGTTGGCTACAAATAAATTTTCCATAGACTGCAAAAAAATATTTTAGGAAAACAAACTGGGGAAAAAGAAAAAAAAATATCTTGTTTTCAGTTGTACACACAAAAGAAACACTGCATTGTATATATTTTATACAGTAATATAATTCTGGAAGGTTTTGGGCCAGTCTAATTAATTCCTGATGAAACTGACAACAGTGTGTGCGAATATGAGCGAGCCCTTAGATCGCAAGCTCCACTGGGGCAGGGACAGATGTAAATGATGTATATTCCCCTGTAAAGCACTGTGGAATACGTCAGCCCTATATAAAGGATAATAATAATTGAAAGACACCCAGAGAATATGCACAAATTGTTACCAAACTAGACATGGGCATCAACAAACACTGCTGCTAAGGAGACACTATAAAAAGAAACCACACACTTGTGAGCATGTGCAAAAGTCAGTTTGCTTGTACTAATGCTGACAACACATCCTATTTCTTCATTTTCTTCCGGATAGATATTAGGACAAGCTGCCCACACACATCATAATGGCCAAAATGCACTAATGATCAGAAGATAGTACTAGAATAGTATATATAATAGTGATTGCAGTTCTTGGTACATGCCATGCACCACATCAGGTCACTGATCAGCCTAGCTTTAAATATGATCAATAACGTTTGACTTAAACGGTTTGCGTGGAGCTCAATACAAGCAACAGTGTACAGTTTGGTCATAGAGTTGTGTAGTCAGTTCAAAGTTTTAGGCCAGGTCTTTAAAGGAGACAAAGCAGAAAAACACCAAAAAAAATCCTTAAAGGAACAGTAGCACCAAAAAATGTTATTGTTTAAAAGGAATGAAAATATATGTACTGTTGATAGACTACAATTGTTTATATAAACAAGCTGCCGTGTAGCCATGGGGACAGCCATTCAAGCACAGGACAGAGTAGATAACAGATAAGTAGAAGAATCTCATTATATAATAAATAGCTTATCTGTTATCTGCTGTGTATTCTTTGCCTTTTCTCCTTTTTTCCAGCTTGAATGGCTGCCCCCATGGCTACACAGCAGCTTGTTTATATGAACTACAGTAGTCTTTATGAAGCAAAACACACCAGTTTTACCAGTGCAGAGCAACAGTACATTATGTTTTTGTTACTTTAAAACACTTAAATTTTTTTGGCGTTACCGTTCCTTTAAATACATTGAGGGTGTTTCTATAGAAAATTACACTAAATTACTGGACAGTGCTGCAGCCGGTATTGATTGTCTGACACTCTTCTTGCTGAAAGAATGAAATGTACTTATGTCATTATGTCTAAGACAACTCTGTAAAAACCTTGTAAGGACAGCTACATTTCGGGCCGATTCACTAACTTCGAGTGAAGGATTCGAAGTTAAAAAACTTCGAATTTCAAAGATTTTTTTGGGCTACTTCGACCTTCGACTTCGAATTGAAGGATTCGAAGTAAAAATCGTTCGACTATTCGACCATTCGATAGTCGAAGTACTGTCTCTTTAAAAAAAAACTTCGACCCCCTAGTTCGCCATCTAAAATCTACCAAAGTCAATGTTAGCCTATGGGGAAGATCCCCATAGGCTTGGCTAACTTTTTTTGATCGAAGGATATCCCTTCGATCGTTGGATTTAAATCCTTTGAATCGTTAGATTCTAAGGATTTAATCGTTCGATCGATGGAATTATCCTTCGATCGAACTATCTGCGCTAAATCCTTCGACGTCGAAGGATTTTAATTCCTAGTCGAATATCCGACGGGCTTCCCAGGTTGATATCTGGCCGACTTCTCAATAGTGCAGGTTAAAAATCCCGTCTGATCGTGATCGCATCTATATGGTATCTATATCGGATCGGATCGATTATCATCAGCCCGATATCATCCACTTCTCTACGTCTATGGCCACCTTAAGACTTGGTGTAATTTATCAAACTCACTGACGAGAAACGGAGTAAAATGCTATCTAAAAGCATTATATATAAAGGGGAGTTTTCAATACATTCATCATATATACAAGTGATTTTACACAGTGCAGCATGGAGCTAAAGTGACGCGTGCTATCACTTTAGCACAGCTCATTAAATGTACCCTTTGTTCCTCAATTTATTATCATCACAACAGTGATATTTCCGGTATGAATATCTATTTTATGAGGCTGCACTGAACACAAGAGACAAGTAGGGCTTTATTTAGACATCAGAATACCTTTTTATCTCCACAGTATTAACCACTATAGAACACAAACTGCAGACTGTGTCTTGCATATGGTTAGACACTTACAGGCATGCTACCTGTATGTTAAATCACAAAATAGATTAAAGTGCAACAATCTCTTGAAAAGCCAGACAAAGCTGTTATAGTTCCAAAATCTTCTCAGCGTGTCTCCACCCAGGCCAACACAGTGACACAACAGAAATAAGATTTAAGCGGAGGTGCTGATTTTTGGCCAGCGCTATATAATGGCTGAGAAACAGCCCCATCTGGCACTAGCATAAACCAGAGTAGGCAAAACACCTGTGAGATCTGCTCTGCAATCTTTAAACTGTACGGAGCAGCTGTCAGACACAGTAAAAATAGATACAGTAACTATCACAGGAATCAAGCTCACTAGAAAGTGTATAGACTTTGTTTCAAAGCATTCATACTGTCCAACAATGGCTGCAATATCATGCCCCTTTCTGATTTCCCCTGGGATTGCATATTTGTCACATATTATATAAATCTGAGTAAATACATACCACATTTAAAACTATTACTATACTTGTTATCCCACACCCATATCACCCATGTGAATAGGTGCGCAATTAAACTTAACAACTGGTTACACTAGCTTTAGCATCAAAGATTGCAACCAAATACTTTAAATACAGTATGTATCTTCTATGACTGTTGATGTATTTTAGCCTACTTTTCTTTGCAGATCTGGTTTAACTCGGACACATAATTAGGTTTTTGCATCAACTGCTTCTTTCAGATCCTGCTATTTGGTTTGTTAGGACCTTGTCTAAACCAGTCCAAAAATTACATTTTGTTTTTCCTTAGCCATCAGATGTTGACTTGCTTTAGTGCTTTTTGGATCATTTTCTTGCTGCATAACCCAACTATGATTCAGCTCATGGACAGATCACTGGACATTCTACTTAAAGGAATAGTTCAGCATAACAACTGGATAAAAAGGCTGTTTTGATAGCCTTTTAAAACTGGATAAAAAGGCTGTGCAAAATAAAAAATATTTCTAATATAGTTAGCCAAAATGTAATCGATAAAGGCAGGAGTGAGCGGATGTCTAACATAAAAGAACAGAACTTTCTGTTTTCAGCTCAGCTCAGATTTAGTCAGTGATTGAAGGGAGCCCACATGGGGCATAAATGTTCAGTGAGTTTCCAATTGATCATTGGCATGCAGGTCAAACAATTATGACCCATGTGGCCTCAACTGAAGTCTCCAATTAGTCACTGCCTGGTAACCAAATAACGCAAGAGAGTAGTAGTGTTCTGGCTATTATGTTAGACATCCAATCAACTCCAGCCTCTATAGATATTTTGGCTAACTATATTGAAAACATTTTTTTTATTTTGCACAGTCTATTTACCCAGTTTTTATTTTTATACTGAACAATTCCTTTAAAAGTATATTTTGGTACAGTGCAGAATCCATGGCTCCTTTGATAAAGGCAAGCTGCCCAGGCCTGGTCAAAGCAAATCACAGCCATTCCATCACACTAATATTGCCATGTTTGACTGTTGTTGTAATGTAATGCAAATGTTGTTTTGCGTTACACCATACTAAATGATGTTTCCACTCTTGGAATTGAAGCAAGAGAAGAGTGTCCCATGTCATTGCACCATCCCATTATTTAGTCCGAGATCCCAACTATACAAGGTAAAACTTAACTTTTATGAAATCATCCAAATTAACACGAGAAAATGTATCTTAAAAGCAAGGTTAGGTAGGGTAGCTGTTTAGACACGAGGTCATCAGCTAATATACGATACATGAGATTGAGACTATGATGTGGGTTTATACTACAGTAACAACTGTTGCCCAACATCAATCCCAACTGCTGCAGTGCTGGCGTGCCGCAATACATGTGAGGGATGGATGGCGTTTGGAGTTATGTGGGTACATAGAGATCAAGCCCAACGTGTACACCGTAAGCCCAAATGCCGTAACTAGCAACTTCCACCTGAGAGGCCCCGTGTCAATTGCGAGAGTACTTTCACATCGCCCCTCGTATCAGAGAAGAGGTAGCGAAGTAATGGGAGGCGGAAGCAACCTTCCTCGAACGAGGTGTGCACTGAAATGCCAAACACAGATGAAAGGCATGTAGCTCCTCTGTGCCTGTGCGGTGGAATGCACAAAATACTACTGCACATGACTACAGTTGTAACCACCCATGTGTAAAAGCCCTCATATAACTTTGTTACATTTATGCAGTAATATAAATAAAAATAAATGTAAGGCTACTACCCCAAGCTGGTGCTATTGTTAACAGAAAACTGCACCAGGTACTTCTGTATGAGAACCACTATGAGCGACCATCTTCTTCTGCATCCTCAGTTTTCAAAGGGCTTGGGTGGAGCATGTGCAGTAAAGTAAAAAGGCTGCTTTTTTTTTTTTTTTTTTTTTTTGCTTAAAATTTGACTTTTCACTCAAAGGAGAAGGAAAGGTTAAAACTAAGTAAGCCTTATCAGAAAGGTCCACCTAAATATACCAGTAAACCCTCAAAGCAGTGCTTCTCGAAGTCCCCTGTCAAAAGAAACACTGCATTTCTTTCCTTCTATTGTGTACACATGGGCTTCTGTATCAAACTTTCTGCCTTCAACTTAAACCTCCTTGCCCTGGGCGTGAGCATGCTCAGTTTGCTCCTCTTCCCCCCCTTCTCTGCTGTAATGTGAGCCCAGAGCTATAAGTGAGCAGGGAGAGACTTAGGCAGGATGTGATATCACACCAAGCTAATACTGCAGCTGCTATCCTAAACAGAGTGCTTCTAGAGCTTTTTACTCAGGTATGGTAAAACATTCTACAGAATAAATATAATATTCTATCTTGCATTATTGCAGCTAATCTATTGGCAATAAAATGCCTCCTTAGCTTTCCTTCTCCTTTAACTGTGCATGTGCACACAGCACAAATGAAGAAGAGACGAAGATTGTGCCGTTGTGCTTGCATGGAAGTACCCTGGCCTGGTGCAGTTTTCTGGGATTTCAGGTAAATGATTCAATGGGGTGTGTCTAACATTTGGTCCCCCAGTGAATATTACTTGCCTTCTCCTTTAAATTCAGAATTTTATAGAAGAGCAGAAGAAATGAAACAACGTCAAAGCTGCAGTTGTAAACTATAACACATCAACAAGTTAACTTATTCTTGGGGGTAGGGGGAGAACACAATTTTACAGCAGTAAAAAAAATCTGTGTGGCAAATCTTCAAAGTCCTCTGTCTGTTTCCTTCGCTCTGTTGCCTATGATTATAACTTTCGTTATAAGGATACAGAGTCTTTAAAAGGGCAGTATAACACCATTTTTAACATGTGCTCAATAAATACTGCATTTATGTTGGATCTTTTTTTTGTACAAACAAAATATTGACATCACTTTCCCTTACAAACATCTTGTTTCTGCCAAGTCGCTGTTGAAGAAAAAGAAGTTATCAAAACAAATTATCAGACCAAAATCAAATCTTCTGTAGACTGGGGTAGTCTTATGGATTCCAAATAGGTTTATTGTTGCTAACAGTTTAAATGCCATCACTGGGCAAGAAAACTATATTTCCAGTGTCTCAGGCGGCCCTAACTTACTGTAGTGAAGCTGCAATAAAAAATATGGATAAATTCAGTCGTTGGTTATAGTTCCCATTTATAGGGAAGGTCAGAGTCACAGACTCAGGCCTTATACTGAAACATAAAATACTTAGAGGACATGTAAAGCCTACATTTTCCTACCATGTATATAAGTTGGGCACCTCTTCCCCACCTAAATGGCATTGCTTGTACTGCATATATCCCCTTCATCTGCCACGTCATCACATTTTCCTAAAACAAACAGCAGCTTTCACCCGGCGGTCATTTTTCCTCTGACACATCATCAGTGACATTTACATCTGCAACATTTGTACTGTAGGGTTGATGTAATCAAGAATGCAGGCTTACACAGACAGAACTTACTTTGCTATAAATATATATATATATATATATATATATATATATATATATATATATATATATATATATATATGCACTCTGACTATCAAAATATGATAAATAGCGATAAGGCAGATAAGCACTCCAATATTACTGATCAACATTTATTCCACTGGTATGCACAGTGGAATAAATGATTGTTGATCAGTAATATTGGGGTGCGTGCGTGCGTGTGATGTAGCTTGCCCGTCAGGCAAATACAGCTTAAAACTGCCCACAAAGGAGTGAGCGCAGGGCAGGCATTCTACTTGCTTCCCGCTGACACTCCTGGGCAGTGCTGTCTGGACGTTGTGACAAGCCCCACAAATACCTGGACCAACAATGGGGATTAAATATCCCTCATTCCAAGGGATTCCCTAGCTGGGCGATGCGGAAAGAGGTGTGGTTAATAAGGGCGGCTTGGGATAGGACGGAGCTGTTCGTGACGGAATGAAGGACAACACGCGCCCTCTGCTTTCGGCCGCTGACTGTACTCTGTCAAACTGGAGTTGCGAATGATCACGGCCACTATAGTGACACGGATGGTTGGCCCGCCGCTTGCCACAAGGGCGACATCGCTACGCTATTTCTCTGTGTAGGTGATCCCTCTCATCAAGTAAGCAGATCTCTGCTTTAAGGTGCGGGTCACACGGACTGGCTGTGTACATATTCACGAAGGGATACAGCACGGAGTTGTTATAGATTTATTATGCAGGCACTAGCTTAGATACTCACAACGCTGGACATTCACGGGGACCTGGGCCCTTAGCACTGAGATGAGTCACGGGCACATTATCTGATACACTATGAACAGCGCACTGACACATTGTATTTACTTATACTTGACTCTATGATGTCACATCCTGAATTCTGGCGCCATTTCAGGGTTTAAAAGGTTTTGTTGTGTTTGGGGTTTCAATTCCTGATGACGGCTCGAGTTTAGGAGCCGAAACGTCGTAATAAAGCCAACAAGTTTTGTTTTTCACTAAAAAGACCTGTGTGTGAGGTTCTTTTTTGCGTTATAGATTACTGTTTATAACCAGCACCCAGGCATTACTATAGAGTGACAGGTTTACCAGCTTTGAACTATATATATATATATATATATATATATATATATATATATATATATATATATATATATATATATATATATATATATATATATATATATATATATATATATATATTTTTTTTATTTTTTTTTTTTTTTATTTTTTTTTTTAAAGAAACATTTCAAATGGCCTTCATTTTTCTAGTTTTTTAAGTATTCGCTTTCCTCTTCTGATTTTTCCAGGTTTTTAAATAGGGATCACTGACCCCAGCATTGCTTTGTGAGGTTACAGTTTTAATGTTATTGTTACTATTCAGAGTAGTCTATTCCTAGTCTAGTCTATGATTCAAACCGCAGCCTGTTTGCTAAGGTAATTTGGACCCTAGTAACCAGCGAGCTGCTGAAATGCAAATCTGGAGCTGCTGAACACAAAGCAACATACTTTAAAAAAACACAAATTGTCTCAGAGATTAAAAAGGTGAACAAGCTCATGAATGCATGGTGACAAATTAGGAAAATACCCCTTATCCATAAAACCCCATGTCCCAAGCATTCTAGAAAAGATACCTGCATTATGTATTATATTATCAACAACACACAAATGGAAAATGGATACTCTATTAAAAAAATTCCGCCAACTGCTAGCATTTTACATCTAAAATTACAATTGCATTCCACCATGTGTAATGTTTGTAATTGTCTGAACAATTAAAGAGCAAAGTGTGCCTTTGTCACTCACCTAGCCGTAACTCCCCAAAGTTTCCACAGCCAATCTTCTTCCCAACTCTGAAGTTGGGTCCCACCATGAGGACCCCTGAGGAGGTGGTGGAGCTAGATGGCCGGGAGCTATGGCCAGTCCGCACAGGTAAGGCCTTTGCTGGCCGAGGCCTGTCATCCTTCTCCCTATTGTTATGGTCCATGTTCCTATACCATAAGAGCCTGGCACAGGGGGCCCCTGAAATGTTCAGGGGCTCCGATCTCAAGCAGTCACCAAAGTAATATCAAAAATTATAACAACAAAAAAAACTCTTTTCAGCTGAGCGACCCAGAGGCCCAAGGATTGCTTCAAGTCACCATACAGGGCTCTCACAAGACCATTTCACAGCAATTGCATGAAGTCTCCTCATTTCTGATGGGAAAAAAATTAAGCCAAACCTAAGGGGGGAAAAAGACAAAAGACGTTACAATTCCAGTAAATTGTTTTTAGAACCAGCACTTCATGGTGCTGGGCCATGTAGCTAAAAGACCCAAAGCAAGTATGATTTCCTTTTTCCTTTGTAATAATAAAACAGTACCTTGTACTTGTTCCCAACTAAGCTACATGAATCCATACTGGCGGCAAAACAATCCCATTGGGTTTATTTAATGAGACTGATTAAATGATTTTTCGCAAGATATAAGGTTTCATGATCTAAATAATAGAAAGATTTCTTATTTAGAAAACCCCAGGTCCTAAGCATACAGGATAATAGATTTTATACATGTGATGGCATTTGAAGATTCTGCCCTATTCAAATTCTATTTTCTAACATAGAGCTGGTACGGTATATGAAAACAATAACAACATATGTCCCATAGCCTAATACAATAAAATAAGGGGTTACAGCGAACAAGCCTACTAGCACAATATTTTCCACGAAGTGGGTCAGATATGCAACAAACCAAATAATTAAGGGGGACAAAATAAATGATGATGCTTTACAACGTCTGTGGAACACATTTATATTATTGAAAAAATATTTTTAAGCATTGTATCCACTCCATGAACACTGCTATTCTAGGTTGCATAGTAAAGCAAATCTCCATATACAAGATTACTCAGAATCAAACAATATGTTTTATAAAGCAAAACACTGCCTGGTCTCTACTATATATAAACGTTTCCAATCATAACCCCAAAAAGGGAAAGGAATATTTCTCTTTAGGCCAATGGAACAGAGGGTGTTTGGATGTTTCCACCAAACCGAATATAATTAGAATAGGTTCTTTTAAAAGCATGCAAATATATATATAAATAGTATTAGTCCAAAAAAATGTTTACCTTCCAATGGACATACAATAGTTTTTATAGAAAACAGTCCAATTTGTGGTGCAAAATGAGGGGAAACAACTTAGAATCCAAGAAATGCACCCATTAAAATGCACTAGAATAGGAGGGGCTGCAGGAAAACAGCATAAAATGCAGCATTGATTATATTGGTCATTTATTAGAACAAGCAGGTGTTCCCCCTCCATATGGCTTTTTTGGAGGAATCCGCAGAACCAGACAATCCTATCTCATCCTAGAATTCCTTAATCTCATCCATTCAGCAGTGAAATTGTTTAAGAGATACCGACACCAAGATGTAAACTTTTTTACATGTATCATAATATTGCCTTTGAAAGCTACTTCTAACTTTGCCATTTAGTATTTGCACAATGTGTTTACATTACCTGTCTGATGCCCCATGTTCCTGTATGAGGGGGCTGCCATATTTGTGCAGCAGGAGCCAGTTAGCATTAGAAACTCTAACTGACAGGCTGAGATGGGACACTCAGGTTGGCAAACAGTCAGGTTTAGAAACTTCAAATAATTATGTACAAAAACAAACCACTCCGCAAAAAATCAGCATGACCTATAGGTAACTTTTGGGCGGTTATTTAGTAATCTCTGAATGCAAATATCATGAAAAATTTGTTATTTTTTTTTCTAAAATCGTACTTTTTAAACTCAGAGGATGGAAAAGTCTGAATCTGAAAATCCGGCATCTCAGACCTATCGAGGTTGCATACAAGTCAATGGGAGAAGTCCCAATAATTTTTTGATGTGTGGAATTTCCGGGTGAATATTACAAAAAATTGTGAAAATCGGATGAAAAAAGTCAGAAAAATTTGTGAAAATCTGATTCTTTCCCACAAAGCAAATTTTTGGGAAAAAGTAATAATAAATAAGTGTAAAAAACCTGAGCGGATTTGATCGGAGTTTGTAGACGAAAATATTGTGATAAATTCCGACTTTGATAAATAACCCCCTTGATGTACATTCATATTTAAAATATTAGTTTTTTTAGTGTCAGTATCACTTTAAGGACTAAGAACTACTGTATAAAGATAATGCTGCCCCAACAGAAGCTTCATATTTCTCCTGTATGTCAGTTTCACACATTTTCAAGTTGTGGATCGTGAAATTATTCAGTGTTATCCAATCTGAGATTCTGAATTCCATTTACAGTCTTTGAATTATCAAGAAATTAAAAATACTGCAAGCATTTTCTTCAGATAGCTGCCTTTTTCCATACACTGTATCCTTTTTTTTACATATTCAAAGCCATACACCGCTTCAGTGAATACATAACTCCAATGAACACTGTGTGTGACGTGTGTTGATTGTTCCAAGAGATCGTTTCTTAGAAGAGAAGATTTAAATTAGATTGTTAGTAATGGGTAACAGAAAAAGGAAACAAAGAAAATACTGTTTTTTGCATCCTGACAGTCTAGAAAATCCTGTTTGAAACTAGAGGACCCACCCCCCCCATATTACTGTATAAAGAGTCTTGCCTTATTTTTTTTTTTTTAATGAATTGCCTTTCTCCACTGCTTATTTTCAGCTTTCAAATAGGGGACATTGACCAAGCCAGCCAACAACTATCATTTTAATGTTGTTACTTTTTATTAGGGATGCACCGAATCCACTTTTTTGGATTCGGCCGAACCCCCGAATCCTGCACGAAGGATTCGGCCGAATACCGAACCGAATCCGAACCCTAATTTGCATATGCAAATTAGGGGTAGGAAGGGGGAAACATTTTTTACTTCCTTATTTTCTGACAAAAAGTCATGCAATTTCCCTCCCTGCCCCTAATTTGCATATGCAAATTAGGATTCGGATTCGGTTCGGCCGGGCAGAAGGATTCGGCCGAATCCGAATCCTGCTGAAAAAGGCCGAATCCTGGCCGAATCCCGAACCGAATCCTGGATTCGGTGCATCCCTACTTTTTATTGCTTATCTTTCTATGCAGGCCCTCTTCTATTCAAATTCCAATCTCTTGTTCAAAAAACTGCTGAGGTAAATAAGACCATAACAAACAGATACCTGCTACAATACCAAATAAAGAGCCGCTGAACCAAAAGCAAAATTACTGGAAAAAAAACATATTACAAACATAGACCAATTGCATATTGTCTCAGAATCAATGTCTACGTCCAAAAGTTACAAGATACAGGTGTTTAAGAGCAGGGCTATGTGATAGACGTCACAATGGAACTGCTTTAAGATAAGCAGTGGTTTCTCCTACTCAATGCAACTGGAAGAATTGTAGAGGGACATGGAATTTCACTATTTATTGCTTTTCTCATACGTATCTACCAGGAAGCTGTTGTCAGGTGTGTCAGGGAGCTGTTACTCTGTAACCTTATTCTGCTGAAGAACTGCTTGGGGGGGGAAATATCACTCCAACTTGCAGTGCAGCAGTAAAGAGTGACTGAATTTTATCAGAGCACAAGTCACATGACTCCAAACACCTGGTAAACTTAAAGTCTGTTCATAACATAATGGTACAGAAATATTAAGCTGCTGAACAATGACATTCCATATTGCATAATACAATTGTATATTGCAGTGTGGCACATTCAGCAGCCCTGCAGGCAATGTACCCTCTAAAGGTGGGCATAGACACAAAGATCCTATCGTACAAATCAAGGATTCGTATGATTTTCGGCTCGTGTGTGTAGTGCGCCGCCATTTTTCATCTGGTGGAGATCGGTTGTTTGGTCGATCAGACAGGTTTGATTTTGACCCGACCGATCCCGCCGGGGCCCATTGCGCATCGTAATCGGATCGTTCGGCCATGCGGCCGAACATTCAGATTACCCCCAGATATAGCCATGCTCGTTAATGGCACAACATGGAAAGATCCGCTCGTTTGGCGATGTCGCCAAACAAGCGGATCTTTGCGTCTGTGGCCAACTTAATTCCATCTCGGCTATGTGCACAAAAAAATTAATTTGTGTGCATGTTTTAAATTTGTATGCGCAGGTCACTGTGTGCAAAACAACTTGTAACTCATCAGCATCATGTATCAGGTTCTGTAGCCACTTCCTACCATCAGGAGAACAATACTCTGCATGTGGGTGTGTATGATCACTTACAGCCAAGGTGTCATATTTAGTTCAGCACAGTGTTTGAGCTTGGGACATCTTACTATACAAACCGAGAGAGGCATACATTTCTATGAGAAGAAGCTGCACTTTTAACACTTTCGTTGCAGATGAGATCTCCAGTTTTTCATTCTTCTAGTCCAGAGCACGTTTTGTGTATGATCATACAGGAATAATTCTATCATGCTTATTTTGTAGTCTTGAGACAGACATACACTAGCCGATCACTAGGATTTAGTCATATAAAGGCATGGCCAAATGCTAATCAAGACGAGAATGGGGCTGATTTAATGGGGTTGTTCATCTTTCAACACTATTTAATTCAGTTGGTTTTAGATAGTTCACCAGAAATAAATACTTTTTTTCAATTACTTTCTATTTTCTATTTGTGACTGTTTTTAAAAAAAAAAAAAAAAAAAAATTTACGCTTTCTTATGACTTTCTAAAGCAGCTCGGGGAGGAGGGTAACCAACTCTGTGACCTGTTCTAAATTATACATTAATTGATACATTTCTTATCTTTGGCCCCATGGAGCCAAATCTCTTTTCATTAAGGGCAGGGGCACGGGCAGATTCAGGGAGATTTAGTCGCCTGGCAACTAATTGCCTCTTCTGCGGGGCGACAATCTCCCCAAAATGCCTTCAGCCTGATAAAATGCCTTGAGAGCCAACTTCGAGCGACTTCAGAAATCGAAGAGTCGTGAGTGCATTGGTGCAGGTGTCTTCTCATTATAACAGGCAGAAGGCAGGGGGAAAGCAGTTTGTGGATATTGTCGCCCCGCAGAAGAGGCGATTAGTCGCAAGGCAACTAAATCTCCCGAATATGCCTGTGTCCCCCTGCCCTAAGGGTGGTGGCAGACGGGGAGATTAGTTACCCAGCGACAAATCTTCTTTACTTCGGGCGACTAATCTCACACTGGTAAGAATACTAATCGCCAGCGGGATGCATAAGAAACGTTTCAGATTTCAAGGACCTTTCAGCTCCATCTAAAATAGTCCATCTAATACAGTCTTTCAAAAAAAATGCCTGCTATGCCTCACATAGTAGAAAGTGTTTTTGACCAAATGACAAAATTCAAGAGGGGAATGAAACTACCACCCCTGTGTAATTCAAAAGAGACTAGAACATGTTAAGGTTCAGGGCCAGATGGTATTCATCCCAGGGAAATTAGCGAGCTTAGCTCTGTGATTGCCAAACCTCTTAACTTAATTTTTCAGGATTCATTGAGATCTGGCATAGCGCCGAGAGACTGGCGTATTGTTAATGTGGTGCCTCTATTCAAAAAAGGATCCCGTTCTCAGCCTCAAAACTATAGGCCAGTTAGTCTGACGTCAGTGGTAGGAAAGCTTTTCGAAGGGTTAATAAAGGATAAGATACTGGACTTCATAGCAAATCATAATACTAGGAGTTTGTGCCAGCATGGTTTTATGCATAATAGATCTTGCCAGACTAACTTAATTTATTTTTATGAGAATGTAAGTAGAGACCTCGATTCTGGGATGGCAGTGGATGTGATTTACTTAGACTTTGCTAAAGCATTTGATACAGTGCCACACAAAAGGCTACTGGTTAAATTAAGGAATGTTGGCCTGGAACATAGTATTTGTACCTGGATACAGAACTGGCTAAAAGATAGACTACAAAGAGTGGTGGTAAATGGAACATTTTCTAATTGGACCAGTGTTGTTGGTGGAGTACCGCAGGGCTCTGTACTAGGTCCCTTGCTTTTCAACTTGTTTATTAATGACCTGGAGGTGGGCATTGAAAGTACTGTTTCTATTTTTGCAGACGATACTAAATTGTGCAGAACTATAGGTTCCATGCAGGATGCTGCCACTTTGCAGAGTGATTTGTCTAAACTGGAAAACTGGGCAGCAAACTGGAAAATGAGGTTCAATGTTGATAAATGCAAGGTTATGCACTTGGGCAAAAATAATATAAATGCAAGTTATACACTAAATGGCAGTGTGTTGGGAGTTTCCTTAAATGAGAAGGATCTAGGAGTCTTTGTAGATAACACGTTGTCTAATTCTGGGCAGTGTCATTCTGTGGCTACTAAAGCAAATAAAGTTCTGTCTTGCATAAAAAAGGGCATTAACTCAAGGGATGAAAACATAATAATGCCTCTTTATAGGTCCCTGGTAAGGCCTCATCTGGAGTATGCAGTTCAGTTTTGGACTCCAGTCCTTAAGAGGGATATAAATGAGCTGGAGAGAGTGCAGAGACATGCAACTAAATTGGTTAGAGGGATGGAAGACTTGAGGTAGACTGTCAAGGTTGGGGTTGTTTTCTCTGGAAAAAAGGCGCTTGCGAGGGGACATGATTATACTTTACAAGTACATTAGAGGACATTATAGACAAATGGCAGGGGACCTTTTTAACCATAAAGAGGATCGCCGTACCAGAGGCCACCCCTTTAGACTAGAAGAAAAGAACTTTCATTTGAAGCAACTTAGGGGGTTCTTCACAGTCAGGACAGTGAGGTTGTGGAATGCACTGCCGGGTGATGTTGTGATGGCTGATTCAGTTAATGCCTTTAAGAATGGCTTGGATGATTTTTTGGACAGACATAATATCAAAGGCTATTGTGATACTAAACTCTATAGTTAGTATAGGTATGGGTATATAGAATTTAATTAAAAGTAGGGATGGGTGTATGTATGGATGCTGGGTTTTCATTTGGAGGGGTTGAACTTGATGGACTTTGTCTTTTTTCAACCCTATGTAACTATGTATAGGAATACTGTCAATTGATAGTAGACAGAGCGGAAGCCGAATCCTTAATCCCCGTACTGCTTATTCCTACCAATACACAAGCACTACACTGACACTGAGACTAAACAAGCATCTTTTAGTGCAGTTAAAAACTAGGGGGCATGTTTACTAACATTGGAGATAAATATCTGGAGAGATTTCTGGAGATGTTGCCCATAGCAACCAATCAGATCTTGGCTTTTGTTTTCTAACATGGCTGTGGCTGTTTAAGTCTAATTGCTGATTGTTTGCCATGGGCAATATCTCCAGAAATCTCTCCAGATATTTATCTCCAATGTTAGTAAACATGCCCCTGACATCTCAAAAAAGTACAGGCTGTGAATGTGTGTGTCTAATGGAATATAAAGGCTTACCAAGCTGCAGCAATGTTTACGTAATTTTCTAGTAGACTAAATGGAGATGGAAATGATTGAACTTCAGGCATTCTGTTTAGCAGGACCAAAGACAAGAAACGTATCAGCTATATGTATCAATTTAGTTTACTGGTGAACTATCTGAAACCAACTGAACTGAAAAACAAAGTCAGACCACACGCCTCTTCTCCTGGGCGACAATTTCCCCAAAACTTCAGGCGACTGCGGAAAACGAAGCGCCGCGTGTGCTTTAGTGCAGGCGACTTTTCATTATAGCTAACGGGAGACACGCAAAGGCAGTTCGGGGAAATTGTCGCCCAGGAGAAGAGGCGATAAGTTGCCAGGCGACTAAATCTACCCGAATCTGCTTGTGTGGACTGACCCTTAATGTGAACAAATTCAAACAAATGTATTTTCCAAAGGATGAAACAGGTGACAAGACATCATCAACTGAGATGGCAGTTTGTTTTTTTTAGTCAAGCAATCAAGTTATTGCACTCCTTGCTGAGAGGGAGTACAATGAGCTATTCCTTAGAGACGCTCTAAATAGGTTGGAATCCTTTCAGCAATAAAGAACATATGTAGTTAAAAGCATTGATTCATCCAAGAGTTTATCCACATTTGCTTGAATGAGAAAGATACTGGCAAAGAGAAATGCTTTCAGGCTTTTAAAATGCTTGCTTCGGCATTCCCCAGTGTTCAGACAACCACAAAGCTCCCAAGGGAACTGTGGTAGTAAAATTCACTATGTGCCATTGCTTATACATTGGCAAACTTCTTTATAATCTATACTTAACTGATGCTTTCTGAACAAAAACACATTTCCCCATGACAGTATCCCTTTAACCTACCAGAGCACAAATACACAGATTTATGCTGGGTGATCTGTGCTCTGATAATCTAATTATCTACTTCACAAGGCCCTCACATGGAGTAGGTTTAGTTGCTTTGCTTGCCTTGTTATCTCAAGAAATAACCAAAAGCATAGATATTTGTGATTAACACAAAAGGCAAAAAGTATGTTCATTCCAAGTCCTATTCATTTCACTCAAGTGGGTACTGAGGTAAACTGCACCTCTTCATCCTTTTGATACTTTGATTTAAAAACCGGATACATCTCCAGTCTTCTTCTTTCGAAGTAAGCACGTTTTCTTCTCTTAAATCCCTTAAAGTTTATTTTAATCAACATATCGTTGAAAAGTCAAATAATGTATGCCAAAGTATAAAGGTGGCCATACACATACAGTAACACTTTGATCTTTCCTCCGACCGAACGTTCATTTTCATTATAGACATTTAGAACTGGTTCGTCAGATATACAGGTAGAATGCCTAGATTTAGCAGTATATCATCCAAGAAGACGCTGGCACACAAAGGCAAGTAGCAGCAGGGTTATACCCTTGCGTGTTTATTCTGCAAACGTGCAACGTTTCGGGGTCAGACCCCTTTGTCAAGCATAGAAAAAAGTGCACGTGCAAACAATGTAACACCCCTCACATAATTTGATTGGTCAAACCCAACATTTGCATACACTATGTATGCAAATGTGGGGTGCCGATCCCTCCGACACTGTGCACCAGGCGCTGAATTGCTGAAGGCCAGGGCTACATCATCTTAGATTCAGCAGTAAACACTGGTCGATTTTCCGACCTGGCCGATAGACAAGCCGACTGATACCAAAGACCAATATCGGTCGGCTCATCTTTCACCATACACAAATCGAATATCATACGAAAGGTTTCATTCAATATCATCTCTGCATGCATGGATACCTAAAGACTACACTCTCATAGTTACACAACTGAATGCAAAGGACCAGAAAATCATAAAAACGGACAGTACGTCTTCAAAGTCTGACAATTAAAGAATACGAACAGACAAAACGGTTTTTTGATAATACAAGATAGGGGTTTTTATGCAACCCATTTCTCTCAAAAATCAAGTCTCTTTACAAGTCACCTTTTCACAGACTACATATGCTGGGGCACAAGGACATGTATTCAATCAAGGATCCTCCAGAGAGAGGAGCTGTATCAAATATTCTCAAATAATTTATATAAGGGAAAATATCTAATATTCTGAAAGATTAATACTTTTAAGAAGTGCATGAAGGCAGAATGGAAAATGAAGAATATGTATTTTTTTGAGAAAAACAAAAAATGCTATTATTTTACAATTAGTATAATTATAAAAGATGCTGAAAAGTCACCCTGTCTAATTCATCGTAAAAATATTTGTTTGCCCTAAAATTAATTTTTAGAGAACAAGAAAAAATGCAATGTTTTACAAATAGTATAGTAATAAATAGAAAAATGTCACTTGTCTGGATAAACTTAAAAAGATTAGATTGCCTTAAAATTAATTTTAAATATGACGTATACAGTACCTGTAGTGGTTTAAGTATTTTAGTACCAATGCTCCATGTTACATTTTCTGTGGGTATTGAATTTGTATTTTATTGCTGCAGTTCTCAAGCTTGGTATTTCAAACAACAGTAAAACCAAAAAGTGAAAGTGCTTTAAAGTGATAAAAATATAATGTGGTGTTGCCCTGTACTGGTAAAACTGGTGTGTTCGCTTCAGAAAAACAACTTTTGTTTGAGTAGCCACAGGGAGCAGCCATTCAGTCTAAGAAAAAAGAAAGGCTCAGCTCTGTAGACTACAATAGGTTAAGCAATGGTAAATGGGACATTTTGTCACCTGTGATACAGATGAGCTACCAAGGGCTACAAAATGTCCCTAGTTTCCATCTCAATGGAAGTATGTGAATCACTGGTGGAAAAACATACGTGTTGCTTTCTAAAGTAGCCTGATGAGGAATCTTCTGGCTACTATGAGCTGCAAACATTCTCCCACTGCTGGTGGGGGAAGGAAACTGGTCCATGGCAGCACAGGTAAAGAGAAAATGTCCAATGCTCTATTGCCTTAGATTCAGATTATTTATATAAACTATAGTAGTGTTTTTAAATCAAACACACCAGTATTGCCAGTGTAGGGCAACAATACTACATTATATTTTGATTAATTAAATGTATCATTTTTTTTTAAATATTACTGTTCCTTGAAACTGCTCTAATTGCCTGAGCTACCACTCAGCAGTTACGATGTCACAATAGCAAAGCACACCAACAGAAAGGATAAAATTAACAATAAGGGTAAGGGCAAATGGGAAGATTTGGGGAGATTTAGTCGCCCAACGACTAATCGCGCCTTCTTCTGTGCGACAATCTACCCAATCTGCCTTCCTCTACCCTCCCATTGGCGATAATGAGAAATCGCCAGCGGGATGGAACTTGCGGCACTTCATTTTCTGGAGTCGCCCGAAGTTCCCTCGTGAAGCAACTTCAGAAAAAGAAATGCTGCAAGTGCCATACCGCTGGCGATTTTTCATTGTAGCCGGCGGGAAGGCAGGGGAAGGCAGTTCGGGGAGATTGTCACCCAGAAGAAGAGGCAATTAGTCGCCGGGGAGCAAAATATCCCTGAATCTTCCAGTGTGACCTTACCTAAAGACTCAAAGTCTGTCAGTAACTCCCAATAACATGCAGTATTTTCATTTACAGACTGGAAAATGACAGAACAGGAGGGTCTATTTTTTTTTTTTTTAAAGGGAAAAAACCCACAAAAAACAGTGAAGTGAATTTTTTTTTTTTTTTTTACAGAGATACGTCTCTAAAAAAAAAGTTATGTGAACTTCCTCTTCAAAACGCACCTTGATTGCCATAATTAAGATTGGTGACCACAAAAATATTGGCAGGGTTTCATAAATTTGCCGGGGATTAAAAATACCACCTAAAAATCATACCATGTTACTTGATCATCATGCAACAGAATGTTAGTTATGTTTTTATTCTTATAAGGGAACTTCCTAACCAGCTACCGATCACTAACTAGGTTACTAGGTGAAGGCAACAGAGGAGGTGTTCATTGAAGCTTTCCTCCAGAGAGATACTGAAGGCATGTGGAAACTGCAAGTCTTTCAATTTGCAGTCCTAAAATTATTATTTTGGCAATACGGACAGATTGGGAGGCAGTTTCCAAAAGGTAAAAAGTTACCTTTTAAAGAAATCACATGATATACGGATATACAAGTTTTGTAGGACTTTGCAATATGCAGTATAAAGTCATCAGGCATCAAGTTATCAGAGCATGTGGCCATTTAAGAATTAAAGGGAACGTTCACTTGTTCTACAAAGTGCTACAAAAGTTGTAGGGTTTTGAAAAAGAAATGCTTTTACAAACACATTTATGTAGCACAAATCAATCATTTTCATTGTAATCATAATTGAACTCAGTGCTTAACCTAAGATGGCTTATGTCTTCCCCCTCTGGAGAAAGTATTTAGACACCCCCTCTTCAAACACGACTTGACAGCACCAGCTTAAGAGCTACTGAGTACGCAGGGAAGGACATTTGGAGTGCTGCTTGACATAGGCCTAAAACTAATCTTCCTCAAAAAGGAAGATTTAAACACAAACAATATTACACAGCAGGAAGAGGATGGAAATAAGAAAATAAAAACATCCTCGTCCTACAGAGATATACATTATATATTCCTATGAATAATTTACCAGTATATGCTAGAACAGAATTGTTTACAAGAGAAAATACACCATATAATTAGTAAGGTTTACATGGCTTATTGTTTTCTCATGTGTTTTCAATGTAACGTGTTCAAACTTTCAATAACCTGCCAAGTCCTAAGGGCGATTATATCTCATGCAAGTATGTAAATTTTTATTTTTTAGGACTACAACCAATAGCAGAATCAGATGATAGGTACAATGCAAATCAGTGTCAGGAGACTTCCCTGTGTTTATTGCATTATTTACAATGTTTCTGGGGTACCGCTGCAGTTGATACAATAAACACAGGGAAATCTCTAGGCACTGGTAAGCCTTATTGAGCTGGTTGTGTACTTTGTCTGTAGAACTGATAAGGTGCCGAATCCCCTGGACTGAGCACCAGGCTGTGTACACATAGGAGACTAGAGTGGGCTTTAATAAATATTTACCAGCACCAAAGTTTCAGCTACAAAATTGCAGCCTATTTAAAGGCCTAAGAAATAAACAGGATAGGCATAACACTGGTGAATGGGTGCAGCACTTAACATCAGCAAAATGACAAGTTCCCTGTATTCTTTGTAATCATGTATCCATGCAAGGAATATGAGTGGGCTAGACAGGTGTCAGAAAGGCCTAGTCACCCTCATAATGTCTATCCTGATCTACAAATAATTATGGAGTGTTAGCTTTCTCTGCAATATCAGAAAAAAATGCTTACAGCAATCCATTGTTTACATCACATATATTCGTGTGTATTTAGTCACATTGCGTGTGTATAATGTATTTATTGTAGGGTATCAATGGTGCAGCACCAGATCTATTGTTGTACTACAACTCCCAAGATCAACAGCTGCAGAAGCTCCTGTAGTTCAACAACACCGGAAGGAGCCCAGAAGAACAAAGCTGATACAGTGTATGTAGTGAGTTACATTATGTAACGGATAAATGTGTATAGCTGATGTGCGAGATGCACAGATTGAACGTGTGTGTGTTGTATCCGACTACACAATGACACCTCCAAACAATGCTTATTCACAATCATACACACACCCAAATAACAACCAGCACATCCAGAACAAAACATACACTGGAATACACACATGCAACACTTCTATATTGCTTATACATATGAACAGGATTATTACCCAAGTACTCGGGATCTCAGCCTCCGGCCTCAAGTGTCCTCCATCTTGTACTATCCCGATGAGCTCCCAGGGAACCTGTCACCCGGAACCCGGGTAGCACCCATCCCTACTCCCTCCCCCACACTTTGTCAGGGACACAATTACTCCAGCGTCAGGCTGAAACGTACGCACAGGCCACCACAGTTCGATTCGGTCCGAGAATAAAATTACGCTTCCGGCGCTGCCGGGGACACGCCCATTGATCCGACCGGGGCTACGCCTCTTCCAGCTGAACGTCATCAGCGACACCTGTGATTACGTCCGGTGTATCGAAGGAAGCCTAGTGAAGAGTCACGTGCCTGGATAGTCATGTGACCAACTAACATTTATGGTGTGGGAAGCGGGACTTCTTGTTTCCTTTTGTTGTTTGAACTTTCTCAAATCGAATGTATTGTTTCAACTTTCACTTTTCGTCTCGCTTCGCTTTATTAAATCTTTAACGTGGGTAAAAATAGGGTACTAAATCACGCCGCCGGTATAATAAAATATAAAATTCTGCGGTTTGTTTTGTGACAGCGGTCTAGTGTCTTGCCACTAATCTCCCTGAATCTGCCTGTGTGGCCAGACCCTTGGGGTCAGTCCACACAAGCAGATTCAGGGAGGTTAGTGGCCCCAGCGACAAATTGCCTTTTCTTTGGGGCGTCAATCTCCCCGAACTGCCTTCCTCCTGCCCTCCGCCTGCTAAAATGAAAATCGCCTGCGCCTCACAAGGAAACTTCGGACGACTTCGGAAAACGAATCACTGCCTTTCCTTTAGTGCAGGCGACTTTTCATTATATCGGACGGGAAGACACAAAGCCAGTTCAGGGAGATTGTCGCCCAGATTGTCACTCAAAAATGAGTGAATAGTAAAATTAGTAAAATAACATTGAAACAGCTGTGAAAAAATATGAAACATGTTTCAATGCTTAAAGCTAAAAAGAAGAATTTTAACTCAATGTAAATAGAGCAGGGCTGTCCAACCAGAGACCTAGAGACCAGATGTGGCCACTGAATGTATTTTTATGACCAACAGACGGCTGAAGGGCCCTTTGTATAAAATCAGGATTTTATTATAAAGTGGCCCCTTAACATGTAGAATAACAAATAATAATTGCGCTTTATGTAAAAAGTTGCACAATCCTGTCCCAGATTCAAAACAAAAAAAAAATATTTAGAACACCATTGCAAGTAACCTTTCAATTGCTTTGTGCAGCATTAAACTGTTATAATTCAAGCTGTGAGTAGCAGTGACATTTATAGAAAGTCTTTCTGGGGTCCCAAGGACACTCATTACTTGGCCAGCTGATGTGACATTGCAATACAAGTCTCATTCTTGAACAGTGCCAGGAGAATGCAGCAGCTTTTACAGTGTCCTCTGTTCCATAAGATGCAAGTTCAGTTGGAGCTATGGACAGAGAACTATACATATGATGCAGAACAAGGTAAGATACTAATCATATAGCTTCAGCACTGTGCATACATATACAAGAAAGACTTATAAAACATCTGAAACAAACTTATACAAAAGAGGTTGCAGTTTACAGTCTGATCTAACTATTATAATGTCAAAATAATAAATGATTATGTCCCTATTGCAGTCATACTGCATTGCAGGGACAACTAAAACGTGCCTGGGGAAGTGGATTTTTTTTCATTAGTGTTTTCAATTACTTTTGGATCCTGCACATGTTGAGGATTTACGTGTTGTCATTTGAATTTTACAATCTCACTGTAACCATATAGGGGCTGATTTATCAAAAATAAAGTTGGCCTTTTTTCTCCATTTGAGAAAAATAATGCAAAAAAAAAAAAATGCATATGAACATATATGACGCCGGGGTTATACCAGTGAGCACCACGGAGCAATCTTCTTCCATCTTCTACTTTCTTCAAATTTCCCGGGGCAAACAAATGCGCAGTTGAACGAAATAGGCAACTTTTTTTTCCAGCTGTTCGTTCTACTGCGCATGTGCAGCCGTACGAAGAAAGAGGAAGACGGAAGAAGATCGATCTGTGGTGCTCACTGGTATAACCCTGGGCCAGTGCAGTTTTCTGCTGATAGGAGCACTCACCAGGGGTTTCAGGTAAGCCAATACAATCAGTTGAGGGTGCCTAACATTTGGCAACCCCAAGTGCACCAAGCCTTTCCTTCTCCTTTAAATGTTTGCAGAAAAAAAACACAGTCCTTCATTTATTCAGATTAGCAACAGTTTCAGATACTTCCAGCAACAATTTTAAACAGCCTAACATTTAATTTTTTAAAAGAAAAAAAAAACCTTAAAAAATTCCCCCCCATAGCTACAGTGCAATGCAATACTCTAAATCAAATATACAGGTAAAATAAAAATTACTAAGCAGGGTAAGCAGGGAGACAGGGCTCCGATATCTTACATCCTGATTCTCACTTGGAAGAGTAAATGTGGCAGAGCAGACAGGACGCACATAATGTATATGTATATTTACTTTAAAGCCAATAGTGCAAGAGACACTCCTCAGGGCATCTAACCATGCATGGAGTGGCCCATCTAACGTGGAATTATCAGTAATTCTCTACATTTTATTTCGATGAAGAGGGAAAATAGAGGGACCAAAAAAATATATAAATAAATAAAAAAAGACAAACATTCAAACAGTAGTCAAATCTCTTTTCTCAACATCCTGTCTTCATGGTTAAGTTGTAGGTAAAACAGGAAGTTGAGGTGCAGCCCTCAGTAATGATTATAAATCATTAGGGTTCAATTCATGAGTGCATTAATTCATGCAGGTAATACAATGTATTGTGAGGGCATACAGATATGTAGACAGAAATGTGCAGTGCAGACTAAAGACACCTGTGATGAGCAGATAGAGAGTTTTTGTACATGCAAAAAGCAAATAACAATAAAAACTATAAAAAAAATAAATAATGAAAACCAATTGAAAAGTTGCTTAGAATTGGCCTTTCTACAACATAGTGAAAGTTACCGTAAAGGTGAACCACCCCTTACCCCTTTTGACCAGTAACTGGTCAAAAGATCTGACTGCATCTTGTACAACTTGCTAGTTTCAGAAAGTAACAGACATTTGCCCTCTTAAATTTGTCAGAATGTTTACTTTCCAAAATGATGTGGTTTTCAGAGGTCTTTGTACTGTTCCTATAAACTATTTTCATTCGGCCCTTACATGCCACATATTTTGGTAAATCCACGCATATTGGACTTTAAAGTATCCAAAAATGTATATGTAGATCAGCACCTATGGCAACAGAGAAAGAAACAGAAAAAATAGCACAATATGTTTAAATATCACACCAACACCCAATGTCCAGGGTTTTTTTTAGGTATATTTCCCCTTTAAATTTCCACTCCCATTGGTGACATGCAAAGTCTTTCCAATTTTTCCACCACTGTTTGGCTGGATTGCCTGCTTACAAACTGTAGGTATAATATATGGCTCGTTGTGTTTAGCAGGTCTCTCCCTCCTTCTCCTGTCAGCTCCTCATGTCCCCATAGAGAGATATAAAGCCAGCAAGTGCAGCAAATATGTTTTTTGGAGTCATAATTTTTGGCAACTTTAATGACACAAGAAATTTAACCTAAAATGTGTTAAAGTTTCGTATTGACACAGTCTCACAAATCCAAAATGGATAAATATATAATTTCAAAAATATATTTGGCTTCCTGGAGGAACTTGTGTTTTTGTGGCTTTACCCCACAGAAAAGGCAGTAAATGTGTTGATTTTTTTAGTAGCTGAAATGCTGGAAATGATAATTCATATGGGAGTATTTTCATTTTGGGGCCTCTTCATGCCACAAACTTAGGTTAACCTATGCAAATTGGGCATCAAACTTTTCAGTAAAACCCTGGTCTTCATGTTTAGAGTGTTTTATCTTGGTATCTATTTGACTTGGAAAATAAGTTTTAAGGTGATTTTCAGAAATGTCATAAAATCTCATCAAAACTGCCACCTTTAGGAAAGGTTTTCAGATTGGTATACATATTTACCCATTTTGGATTTGTCAGGATGTGTTCATTCCAAAAACATATTGGTTCACTGGGGTAAACCTGCTGTTAGTGGCATTTTTGGCATTGAAGTCTAAAGAACAGAATGTGGTAGTGTGTTGCTGGCGGTCATTTTCTATAAAACTATATATATTTGGTACTGAAATATTCAGGAGATATGGGACTCTTCAAATCAGTTGCATTTTTGCACAACAAATAACATTCTTCTGATGCATGTGTTTTTATGGAAATTTTGATTTTGTTTTTGTAATTCTTTAGGTATTTAGGAATAGGAACATATATATTGTAAAAAAAACATGGCATTTTCAGCTGTATTCATTTTTAGGTTTTAGTTCTCCTTTAATAGTAAAAACTAGGTTCTGCACTAGGGTAAAAACTGGGAAAACACACTCACACAAGCACATGGTAGCAAAAAAATATAACCTGTGAACATTTTTTGACTCTTAAAATATGCAAAAGAGCATCTCAAAGATGGAAAGTTGGTATTGTTTTTTATTTTTTTTACATTTGCAAGGCAACAATTTCTGCTGATACTTCCACACTGGGTTTTTGAAGAACAACTAGGACACACGTACAGTACATAAGAAAGTTCAAAAAGTATATAGTAGAAAGTGTAAGATATAGTGGAAAGTATAAGTATGTGACTGTGGGTCTCAGAGATACCCAGAAATGAAGGGCTTATTGGTATGGGGCAAATTATGTATAGTGCGCAGTATAAATTATATACTCACCTTTTTTGGAAACCAAGTCTACTTTGCCTATTTGTATTAATAACTAAAGCAAGGTGAATTTATCCATTTTGAACCTTTAGCTTCCTTTCTTTGTATCATTTCTGTAATCCCTAATATTTTTGTATTTGGGGGAGAACTCCATGCATCTACAGAAATATATGCAGCCCCTTCACACATGATCTTTTCTTCATCTACAATACAGAATCATCTTTCAGAAATATCAGCTGCAGGAACCCAACCATTAGGGACTTAATAAATGAAAGCATAATTATATCTGTATTGCCAGATGTGAATGACATTTCAGACACCAAACAATGAAGCACCATGTTCCTTTTCTTGTAACTATATAATGCAGACTTAGAAAGTTAACTCTTGTATTCTACCTACAGTTACTAGAAAATCTTTATCTTCACATTTATATTATAGGAGAATATCTATTTTTTTTTTGTTTTCCTGCTTTAACCTAAAACACTGGGAGTCATTTACTATAATCAAAAAGTGCAAGAGGACTAAGGGGCTCACGTGCCGGTGCAAGGTGCAGATCACAGTCAGCTAGGAAGCAGCAAAGGCCACAGGCCGCAACAGGCCCTGCCCTTACCACCTGTGTCTGCTTCATCACTGAATGATGTGTAAGTTAGGGGGATGCCTCCATCATACGCCTACGTCTATCATGAACACAGTAAATGATCCCTCATATGATCCCTCATTTCTAAAAGATGATTAATAAAAAGATTATCCCATTCAAACCTCATTGAATTATCTGCAGCATGAAGCAGTCTCTGGCACCGTTCTTCGGCAGTCTTAAGCATTTAAAACATCATCTATGCAGGAAAATTTGTTACATAGTTTGAAATGTCTTAAAGATAAAGCTTTAAAGCTAATTAATCCAAATATCTGCATGTTTCCTGTCCTGCAGCTGCCTAAAATCACAAATCAACAGTCTCATTGCTCATTGTCTAATACCTGCACGGATCCCCCATGGCGGTCTGATGCCAGGTGAGGTACCAGGTAAGCGGACACGCCCGTCTGCTCAGAAGTGTTAGGAAGCATGCGATTGCGAGATGTGGAGGCGAGGGATTGGGTTCGGGAAAAGGGGTATCAGCCAGGCCAAAGCAATGGAAACATACAGTATCACTGTGGTAGTGAAGGTGAGTAGAAAGCACAGCTGTGATCATGTGCAGAAAGAATAGCAAAGTATTTAGCCCTCTCTTTGCCACAAAAGTATATTTAGTTCAGATTTTATGATTAAGAGAGGCTTAGCATGGTAATGTAAGCAAAATTTAAATATACAACATAACAAAACTGTTAACAAGGGTCATTGTTTTTACAAAGCTCTGAAGAATCAGTCCAAGAACAGTTACATCTAATTCTCAAGATGCAACTGGAAGGATTCCATGCAACTTTGAAGTATCAGGTAAACAAGGGAACCAGATTTATATGGAAGAATCTTCCCAGGAAGTTCTACTGACTAAGCCTGTTCAACATTTTAATTATATATTATATATTTATCTCAGTAAGCAATGCACTTTACTGGCAAATATTAATTGGAATATCAATTTGCAAACTCTGTTTGATTATCTGAGTTTGGCTAACTATTTAACTAATGAATTTGCGTATGTAATGGGTTTAATTTGAATGAATTGGTATGGTATTTTAATTTTAGTTTAGGAAATAATCAACTGTAATCATTACTATTAGCCACTGAGGCTGAATTACTTCTCAGCAATTATCTGCACTAGCACTTTACTTAAATTATTACATAGCACTTTTTCCTTTATTATTTATTACTGCTAATAACTATTTGAATGTGTTCAATTAACTTGGTATTGATATAGGATTAACTATTTGGTGGAGTTTCTTTTTCTAATTTTTTTTAATCAGCTATCTCATCTGACCTTGTCAGACCTCTACCTATAGTTAAGTGTCACGGCCGGCACCCAATACCAGAACAGGTGCCAAGTACCCTGGTCTCGGCTCGGCTTCACCAGTAGTGTGACCACCGTTGGGCTTCGGGAGGAGCCCTCAGCTTACTTGGGTGCCACCTGGACTTTACGAGGGGTACAAGGCGAGATGTTCTGGCTAGCAGAGGGGCACAGCAGGTAGCAGAGTCTTTTGGGCCGAAGGTCACGGTACAAATGGAGCAGGCAACAGAATCGTCAGACAGGCAGGGTCGAGGCAGGCAGATAACAAGAATCGTCAAACAGGCTGGGTCGAGGCAGGCAGATAGCAAGAAACGTCAAACAGGCAAAAGGGTCAAAACCGGGTGATAAATTGAAGGGTTAAACTGTAGAGTAGTCGTAAGCAGGCAAGGTCAGGATCTAGAATTCAGAGTAGTCGAAATAGCCAGGCAGGGGTCAAAACAGGAATCAGACAGAATCAGACAATAGCACAAAGCTCAGGAGCACCAGGAATACAATCCTATCACGGGCAATTACAAGCAGCCACCCAGGGCTTTAAATACATTTGAATTTCGCGCCTTTGCGCGCTGACGTATGACGTCAGCGCGCCTGCGCCTTTAAATTTCCGGGAGGCGCGCCGCGCGCGCCCTAGAGAGAAGCCGACGCCAGCAAGACACGCTGGCGCGGCTAGAGAAGAGGACGTGCGGCGGGCGTCCTTGCTGGCGGACGACCCCGCCGCACCCCAGGTACCCTGACATTAAGGTTAAATAGGGTTGTATACATACATATAAGGCTATACTAATTTGTGCTTTTATCTTTGTATCGTCTTATCTTCTCACTTAATATAGCAGGCTATAGATTTCCACAGTATACAGCAAAAACATGAATTACAAGCAAATGCAAATACAGATTTAAATTGTTCACACATACAATACAAGATCTCATCATATGTATCCATTATGTGTTCCTGCAATTAAAGAGTTAGCACTATTTAATAAAGTGCTCTATACCACGGAACACACAAAATAGTATATTTTTTTGCATTTATAATTAGAATATTAGTTTGATTTCAAACCTCCTTAGCCTTCCAATTGCAAGGAAAGTGTAACCAACGGACTTATTCTTTCGAGACATTTAGGACACAGTCGGGGTCATTTATCAATACTGGGCAAATTTGCCCATGGGCAGTAACCCTTGCCAACCAATCAGATTGTTGCATTTATTGTTCTTCTTGCAGCTGGCTTTAAAAAGCTAATCACTGATTGGTTGTTATACGTAACTGCCCATGGGCAAATTTGCCCAGCATTGATAAATGAGCCCCACTGTTAATGTAACAAATTCAAAATGAAGAGGAGAATGGATGACTAATGTACTAGTCAAAGTATTGCATAAAGATTCCTAACCCCCCCCCCTAATGTTTATTGCTGTCTTATAGTAAAACCTCTTAGCAGTGAATGAGGTTAATGACAAAGATATGTGCTGACTATGTGCTAGATATAAGGATTGGAGAGATTTAAAGGAAGATGCTATTCTCTGTATAACTACAAAGGCACTGACCTGATTTCTCAATGGCTGTGTTTGTGATGGCTGCTCCCTGTGCCCATGACTCGCCCTGGTTATTGCAGAGGTCCCAGAATCTATATGCACAGATCCACCTGGGGTAGGCTAGAAGATGCAAGAGAATTATCTCCCACTTTATACATTAGAAAGTGAAACAAGAACAGAAAAGAACAAGTCAAATCAAAAAGATTACAGAAGAAGGGGTCTATCACCAAGACATAAAACGCTGTATAATAAAAGTCACTTTCTAATAAACATGAAATTTTTTTTTTCTGAAACATCCATATCTTTTATAAACTTATTTATGTTACTAAATTATTATAAACTCCAGCAAAGACTGGAGGAAACAGGATTTAAATAGTAGATATAGTGATGTTTATTTAGCTAAACTAAAAAGAATTGCCTGAATGCCCCCTGTCCACAATCCCGGCACTATACAATACACACAATTTATTAATATATATTACATTTAAATTTTTTTTTTTAGCTACGGCGATCCAAATTATGGAAATTATGGAAAGACTTCTTACCTGGAAAACCCCAGATCTTGAGCATTCTGCATAACAGGTCCCATACCTGCATATATAATATACATATATAAAATACAATATGTTAAAAATATACACAGTTAAGAAAATGATAACTGCTGCTTTGACTGCTTTATGTCACTCAGAATTCATTAGATAATTCATTGATAATTGGATCCATCAAATTCATTAACTTAAGTCAACCAAAAACATAATTTAAACCCAATAGGCTTGTTTTGGAGATGGAGGGGGAGTGAGAGAGAAGCACTCCTTACTAAAGATCAACTGCCTGGGTGCTGATAAATAACAAATTATGGAAATTATGGAAAGACTTCTTACCTGGAAAACCCCAGATCTTGAGCATTCTGCATAACAGGTCCCATACCTGCATATATAATATACATATATAAAATACAATATGTTAAAAATATACACAGTTAAGAAAATGATAACTGCTGCTTTGACTGCTTTATGTCACTCAGAATTCATTAGATAATTCATTGATAATTGGATCCATCAAATTCATTAACTTAAGTCAACCAAAAACATAATTTAAACCCAATAGGCTTGTTTTGGAGATGGAGGGGGAGTGAGAGAGAAGCACTCCTTACTAAAGATCAACTGCCTGGGTGCTGATAAATAACAGCTATAACAATTGCAAAGTATAGCACCCAACAGGACTAACATATTTTATTAGAAGCCCAACAAACATTAAGCTTTCTCAAGGGTAACAAACAGAGAATCTCTGTTACCCGATAGATATAAGGTAACTGGGCAGTCACTGATGAATTATGTATAATTATGTATATTTTTTTATTCCACTTTATTTTATTTTTTGTGTTTTTTTTTATTCCAAACATACATTTTTTGTCAGTTCAGAAACACCATACAATGAAGATGTGGCCACATGAAGTAGCAAAAGTAATAATTTATGTTTTAAAGAGACCCTATCACCAATCTGCCACTAATACAAGGAAGCTTAACATAAAATACTTTATCAGTGGTTTCATTTACCAAAAAACACATTTAATAAGTAGTAGATCCAGAGATATAGGATTTGAAATTCCCGAAAATTTCCCAGAATTTTTCTGACTTGTCCTGCACTCCTGCACTGATAAACTTCAGTCTCTTTACTGCTACACTGCAAGTTGGAGTGATTTCACCCCTCCCTCCTCTTCCTAGCAGCCTACAAACAAAACAATGGGTAGCTAGCCAAATAGCAGCTACCTGACACCTTTGCTGAAGGATTTGTTTGCATTACCCAAGCCCTACCTAGTGGTAGCTAGCACCTTTAACAATGCAAACACGGCCTAGGTCACAGTAGAATACAATAAAAGGGGAGAAATAATAGTTGTCTCAAAGCAGTTCCATCCTGAAGTGCTGGCTCCTTCTCAAAGCTCAGAATCAGGCACAATGCAATGAAATGGCCACCTTCACCAATATTACAGCTAAAAAAAATGTGTTGGTTGAAGAATAAAATTTTAAATGGTTGAGTGAATTATTTGCAATGTAAACAGTGTAATTTATAAATAAAAAGTAAACCATAAAAATCATGACAGAATCCCTTTAAACAATATTTTATTACCTGTATCATATTTCCTTAAGGGGATCCTGTCATCGGAAAACATTTTTTTTCAAAACGCATCAGTTAATAGTGCTACTCCAGCAGAATTCTGCACTGAAATCCATTTCTCAAAAGAGCAAACAGATTTTTTTATATTCAATTTTGAAATCTGACATGGGGCTAGACATTTTGTCAGACTTACCGACCGGGGAGGAACTGCTGATGTTGAAGAAGACAACCCTTACAGCCCCCTCACAAGTACAACCCCCAATTAGGCACGGAGGGAGCCTAGTGAAGGTTAGGTATGGGAGCCTGTGAATCTAACTGGATACTCTGATCTGTAGGGTAGCTTCAGGTGCCGGGTAACGTGAGGGAGTACAGAGAAATACGGGATTAGCAGTGTAAACAGCGAGAAGCGGGAATCTGAAGACACAGGGGAGAAGTTCTCAGCAAGCACCTTGGCGTCAGCCGTAACAGGTCCTGGCGTAGAGACCAGCAGGAATGAAGGTCGGCTCTAGTGAAGATAGGCCATGTAACCCCACAACACTGGGAGATCAGGTAGACGTTCCAGTAGGCAAATCGGAGAAAACAAGGCTGGATACCAAGGGGTTAATTCAAAGCGTGGTCGGTCAGGCAAGCAAGGTTGGCAACAGTAAATGACAGTCTATGCAAAAGTGCCAAGGGTTAATGTAGTAGAGTAGTCAGATAACAGGCAGGGTAGACAACAATGAAACAAGTCCAAACGAAGTACCAGGGGTTAATGCGAAAGAATAACCATACAGCAAGCAGGGCTGGCAACAGTGAATCGAATCCAAGCAAGGTTCCAGGGGTTAACACAGCAGGATAGTCGAGAGACAGAAGCAGAGTCAAAACCAAGTTCAGTAGAATTAAAGAATCACTTACTCAAAGTGTAGCCAGGAAACACGATGTCCAAGCACTGGGAAGTCCTGTGCGCTGAGCTAAATGGTGTCGCCTACGTAATCACACTGTGCCACCTGGATCCCTGGGACCAGCGCCGCGACGCCCGGTAATGACGTCGTTGACACGCACCGTGCTGCTGCTGGAACGCACTGGACACGCTGGAACGCACTGGACACGCCGACCGGACCCAGCACAACTCGTAAGTACCTGACACCTTTTGTCAATTTCCCAGCTGCCCCTGGTCATGTGACTTGTGCCTGCTTTCTGAAATGCTTTCTGGCAGGCTGCTGTTTTTCCTTCTCAATGTAACTGAATGTGTCTCAGTGAGACATGGGTTTTTACTATTGAGTGTTGTTCTTAGATCTACCAGGCAGCTGTTATCTTGTGTTAGGGAGCTGCTATCTGGTTACCTTCCCATTGTTCTTTTGTTTGGCTACTGGGGGGAAAAGGGAGAGGGTGATATCACTCGAACTTGCAGTACAGCAGTAAAGAGTGATTGAAGTTTATCAGAGCACATGACTTGGGGCAGCTGGGAAATTGACAATATGTCTAGCCCCATAATTGAATATAAAAAAATCTGTTTGCTCTTTTGAGAAATGGATTTCAGTGCAGAATTGATTCATTTTGAAAAAATGTTTTTTTCCCATGACAGTATCCCTTTAAGATATAAAAAACTAGGAACATATTCTAGAAGAATAAGAAATATAAAAGTATTAACCAGAGTTTATCCCTACTCACAAGTGGCCTGCCAACTCAGTCGTAAACATAATCAAAGGTACCGTATATCCTTTTCTTTTGAACAGCTCTGAGAAAAGTGTCTATAGATAATCATAATTCGGTTTCTCAAAAAAGTCTAGCCGTCTCACATGTCGTAAGTAAGTGGCCATTTCTTTTGAAGACAGAAAAGTAGAAAGGCTAAAAATGAGCGTACTCTTGACCAAAATGCTATATTATTTTGACATGTTTCAACAATGTTACTTACACCATCCGTGTTCCTATATTTTAGGTTTTTCTTTAGTGCCAATAATATTTAAAAATGTTACTTTAAATGAAGATTCCTGTCAGTAATGCAGTACCTACAAACAGAACCTTAAAGTATAGTGGGGAGTTGAATACAACAAGCAAAGGGCCCTGTCTGAAGTTCCTACTTTTGACTTTGTGGGAAAAAAGCCTATAAAGCAAACATGTTTGGCACACTTTGTGGTACATATGGCTAAAACCTAAACCAGTAATTCCACTACTGATATCCAACATCAACTGTAAAGCTTATTTTACAGTGTTAGTGGGTTTACAAATACATTGAACCAATCAGTATATGAAATGTTGTTTTGACATCAGAAATGTTAATTTACAATAACCACAAATAACATATAAAACATTTCCTTATGAACACGGTTTAATGTCAACACTTATAAACCGTGTTAAGTGATGTCACGTATATTAAATGGCTTGTGTATTATATTAAATATAGCAGCATCGAACCTTGATGTGACACTGCCCTTATAATAAAGAGTTAACCTAATGATTTTCATTCTATAAAAAAAAGTGCACTTCAGAATAAAACGGTTTCAAAAGAACCATGCACTGATATCAGTAAGAGACTGGAATGTGAATAGGAGAGGATCTGAATAGAAAGATGAGTAACATCTCTCAAACTAACTATAACAATACATTTGTAGCTTTACAGAGCATTTGTTCTTTAGATGGGGTCACTGACCACCACTTGAAAGCTGGAAAGAATCAGAAGTAAGAGGCAAATAAATCAAAAACTATAAAAAAAAGAAAAAATTAAGGCCAATTGAAAAGTTGCTTAGAATCAGCAATTCTATAACATACTAAAAGTTAATTTAAAGGTGAGCTACCCCTTTAATACATAACTACAGTTATCAATAATAGTGACCAAATACATTATAGCCCACAAGGGTAAGGTTTCATTACCTGGGAAGTTCTCACAAAGCACCTCAACTGGGGTGTTCAGTTTTGTTTCTCCGATCTTTTGATAGCGCTCCTTCAGAGTGTCTGCCTTTGAAGAGTAAATGAGAATTTGAGAATAAGAACATCTGGGATTCAAGGTTACATGATTATTTGCTCCATATGTATGTATAAAATAGAGGTAAAATAATATTAACATTTTGAATTGAAACTAACTTGCCTGTTACTATTACTTTCAATGCATTGCGTTCGGCTAATCATTATTTATATAATTAATAACTACTGTAAGAATTTTTGGACACATTTTCAGCCAAAAGTTTCTGGGACAAAAAAAGAGATTTCTCCTGTTTCCCGGAATCTTTAAATGATATGATGTACTGTAAATAACGAAATCCTTAAATTCTATGCAATTTTAATTTGTGTGATGTTATTTTTAAATTGTTGCAATATTTGCCTCTGCAGTGTTTTAGAGTGGTATAACCTGCCCCATCTATACTTCAGAGACCCAGCCTCTCTGCAATGCTCTTATACACAAACATGTTACGGACCTATTGACAATGAACAGCCTATTTAGTTCGGCTTTTCGTTCCACTGCGCATGGGCAGACACGCAAAGAAAGGGGAAGGTGGAAGAGGATCGCTCCGTGGTGCTCACTGGTATAACCCCGGGCCAGTGCAGTTTTCTGCTGATAGGAGAACCGAACCGGGGTGTAAGTCAATACAATCACTTGGGGGTGCTAACATTTTACTTTTACAGTGGTACTGGCATCAAAATTAAAACAAGCATATATTTTTCAGAAAACAAAGTTTCAACATTTGATATGTTGTCTTTGTACTATTTTGAATTAAATATAGGATTTAGGTGATTTGCAAATCACTGCATTCTGTTTTTATTTCAATTTTGCACTGTCTCAACTTTTTGTGGAAATAATTTGTATTAATTGGGAGTGTGTGATTTTTGGATGATTAGAAGCAAACAAACCTATTGCCACCATGTGTAATGCAAAGTGTTGCTCGGAGTAGTGTAAACATCACCACCATGTGGGCTGAACTGGATCACCAACTGCAAGCCAGCCCTAACCCCTAAAGTCAGTGCCCAACCTCACTATTACTCTTGTGGCTAAATGGAAGCAAATCACAACAATGCTTCAAATTCTAGAGGAAAGTTTCCTACAACAGAAGAGATTTATAGGGGTTGGTCACCTTTAAATTTTAAAGCAACATCACTACAAAGGACATCATTGTCCCATAAAGGTTATATAAGCACATTTGCTTTAAAGGATTCTTAAAGGGATTCTGTTACGGGAAAACATTTTTATTTCAAAACGCATCAATTAATAGTGCTGCTCCAGCAGCATTCTGAACTGATTTCAGTTCATCATTTTTTTATATTTAATTTTGAAATTTGGTATGGGACTAGACATGCTGCCAGTTTCTCCAGATCATGAATACATTATACAATAAAGTGGAGAAGTAGTGGTACCCAAAATAGCAGGAGATACTGAGTTTTTATTAGACAACTTGGGTCATATTGAAGTACACCAAGGAGGGGCAAAACAATTGCTGCCTAGCAGCAATTCTACGGTGATGGCTCGCTTTGACAGCTCAGAATCAGGCACAATGCACTGAATTGGCTGCCTCCACACCAATATTACAGCTAAAAACCAATACGTTTGTTGGATCAAGAATAGAATTTTAAATGGTAGAGTGAATTATTTGAAATATAAACAGTGTAAATAAGAAATAAAGAGTAAACCATAAAAGTCAAGACAGGATGCCCTTAATGCACAAGAGCTAACAAATGGTAGAGGTTTTAGTTACCAGTTGGATTGCAATCATCAGCACAGTCTTTAACGTGAATTTCCGGTCACACAGGTCAAACAAATCTTCCAAACTTGGGCCTAACAGTTCCAGTACCATGGCATTGTACTTTCCACAAGATCCAAAGTAAAATACTTGAGGAAGCCCTTCAGCTAGAGCTAGAACAGAGTTATGGGGGGGGACATATAAAGCGCCTCATTAGGTTTCGATAATAACTTCCTACCCAATAACAAATATTCTATATTTTGTTTACACAGATGATTTAAATAACAGACTAAAGTATGTGATTCATTTGTATGTGTTTTCATAGCTCAAATATACGTGGACTTATACGTGATTCTAGTTTTGCTTATTTGCTTGTTAACTTTAAGACTTAAAACATTGTAATTGATTATTGAACTGTGCAGAACATACTTTTTCCCATTGTTATAACAACAAAAAAATCATGGGTTTTGCAATTAAATGGGGCAAACAGGGAAATTAGAGTCAGGGGCTTAACAATTGCGCAGTGGGCACCCCGCCAGAAAAATATTTGGAGGGCCTGGCGCGCATAGGTACTCCTGCACGGAGACAGGAGCGCATCAATTTAAAGAAGATTTCTATAGAGGAAATAAATATATATATTTATTAGGGAAGCACCGAATCCAGGATTCGGTTCGGGATTCGGCCAGGATTCGGCCTTTTTCAGCAGGATTCGGATTCGGCCGAATCCTTCTACCCGGCCGAACTGAATCCGAATCCTAATTTGCATATGCAAATGAGGAGCGGAGAGGGAAATTGCGTGACTTTTTGTCAGAGAATAAGGAAGTAAAAAATGTTTTTCCCTTCCTGCCCCTAATTTGCATATGCAAATTAGGGTTTGGATTCGGTTCGGTATTCGGCTGAATCTTTCACGAAGGATTCGGGGGTTCGGCCGAATCCAAAAAAGTGGATACGGTGCATCCCTAATATTTATTAGTAGCAGTAACAATTTAATTTCAAAATATTGTGGAATAGAAAACAAAGACGCTAAGAATGTTTGGGGCTTCTACAAGTATTGCCAAGCTGCTTGTAAAATCGATATTCCAAATGAAGTTGTGGTGCTCGTGACTTGATTGGTTCCTGCAGGAAAATTTTAATTTTTACACAGATTAAGATCAGTGTCATTTTAACAGTTATTTCAATAGGGGTTGTTAAGGGAAAATTAAAAATATGAACTGTCCAATCCTTCAAGTCTTTAAAATATGCAAAAACAGGACATGCTAATATTTGGCAATTTTCTTTGCAAAGATGTTTCTAGAGTCATATTCATTCACATAGCACCATAGCCAGTTTGCAAATAACCTCCACCGAAGTCATTTGGCCACTATGCTAAAAATCTTCCTAGCATGCGACAACATTATCCAGTTGGCAACATATCTGGCCGTGTATGGGCCTACCCAACCTATAGCTGGCGTAAATCGTGCAGATATGGATTGAACAGGTTTAGAAAACTGTCTATAATTTCCTCTAATATATTTATAAACAGTAATCAAGTCCCCACGCAAGCACCTTTTTGCATAAAAAAAACACCCCAACTTTGTCAGTCTATCCTCATAGGTTACATTGTCTATCATATCTGCTCTGCCTCTGTACTTACTCCATGTAAAGGTCTTTCTTTCACAAATACTTTTCCATAGTTCTAGCTAGGTGTTTAGATTCTGGTTAATTTGCACCCTGTTACAGTAATGAAAGAAAGAATAATATACTAAAATATATTACACTACTATTTATGCTGTTGTAAAGGTCCGGTTGCAAAGAAGAGAATAATTTTCTTGATGCATTCGACTTTTATTAAAAACTGGCTGCCTGATGTATATACATGGGCAACGTTATCACATGCCAGAATGGCAATATCTAAAATTTAAATTAAAGAATAATAAAGTAAGAAATCACCCATTTATACTAAGCAACAATATCAGCATAAAAGTTACAGTGGAATGTTGCAAATTTCTCTCATTTTATTGAATGAATCCTACATTGATATTTTGTTCAGATATACTTGATAATACTAAATTGTTCAATGTCGCAAATGTAATTCTTGTTTAATGCCCCTCGGGGAAGAAACCCTTTACACTTACCAGTTTAATTGCCACATATTCATTGCTATAAAGATTTTTGCCTAAAAAAGAAAACTATGTAACAATATAAGATATAAATATATACACATGGGCAGATAAATTTTTGGCACATGTATAGGTCCTTCCCAACCAATATGTGACTGAAAAATTGTCCGACATGCTAACACTTGAGCTTCTTAGGAAATATAGTCAGGTGAGGACTACATAACAATGTTAGACAGGTGTGCCTTGGATCCCACCATGATCCGGTCAATGGCTTGTGGCTAAAATTAGGGAATTGTAGTAATTTAGTGTAAGGCAACCTATACTGGGAAGTTTGGGAAGACATGAGTATATGTGTGTGATTTTTCACCACTGATAAAGGAATGCTATGTGTAGCATTAAACTAAAAAAACTATTAATTACTTTCTTTATTCCAACCCACCCAATCCATCTTTTCATTTTATGACCTACTCTATGTCTATTCCTTATCTATGGCAGTGTATTTTTCGAAATCTGCATTGTGTGCCTGCACCTAAGCCAATGCAGTGGTTCCGATGCAGGCAAGAAGGATGATGCCACTGCAGGGATTGATTCTTAGTCTGCAGTCCAAGAATCAGCCCAGTGTGGCATTAGCCTAATACTTTTGTTTAAAGCTCCTGTCATTGATTAATTTGCTTTAAACCACCAAGAAATGGCGATTGGAAGCTCCACTGGGGCAGGGACAGATGTGAATGATGTATAATCTCTGTAAAGCGCTGTGAAATATGTTAGCCCTATATAAAGCATAGTAATAATGCAAACACACAAATAGAATATGCAAAATGTGTTACCCAACCAAACATGGCCATGTCAACAGACACTGCTACTAAGGAACTATTATAAAAAGGAAGTCTGGCGTAAAAGGTAGTGTTCAGAATAATTTGCGCATCAGTGAATTTGCCTAGTTACGTCCGTTGCACAAATTCGCCAGGCGTAAGGGTGCAAAGTAACACTAGCGAATTTACGCCAGTGTCCGTTAGTGAATCGGCGAATTAATGAAAATGCGGTACGCTAGCGAATTAATGCTAGCGTTAGGCACTTCGTCGTTTAGTGAATTTGCTCCATAGTGTTTGTGCAACTCCAACTGACCTTATAAAATATGTGTGACTTGCATTCTGCTATACTTCCTAAGATCATGTATTGAATCACCTTAGTGAGGGTGGGAGGCAGACAGTCCCTTTCTTCCTTTCTATTTTCCTGAATTCTACAATAAAATAATTTAAATTTACAGAAACTGGAGATGCCTTTTCTTGTTATCAGCAGAAGTTAAGTCACACACATAAGCAGAACCTCTCCTGAAGCCAAATTTATTTCTAGAGTGACAGGTACCCTTTAAGTGACATTTTGTGTGTATTTACTATCTTAGATAATCTTGAGCTAAGAGGGGCCCTGAACAATTACCCAAAGGAGGGTTTAAACTAAGAAAGTTCACTGCCTTAACCCCATCCACTGACAAGGTGATAAGGGGGTAAAAATGTATTCTTTCTCCAAACAATTCCCCCCCATACAGAAATATAGGGGTGTGCCAATCACAAGAAAGCTATGCATCTGACAATGCCATTTGTCAAGCCCTGCCCAGGTACACCAGTGGGTTAAAATTTTAAGTTACCCCTTGTAAACCAAAAGCAATCATTCTTAATATTCCAGTGCTCAGCAAGTAATACACTACAGAAAAATCAATACAGGTGTTGGACATGTTATCCAGAATGCTTGGGACCTGGAGTTTTCCAAATAAGGGATATTTCTGTAATTTGGATCTCAATAACTTAAGTCTACTAAAATTCAAGATGCTCTCATGTTAAGAGTCTTTTAGAGCCAAATCAAGGTTTCTTCCCACCTCTCAAGAGTGAAATTCTGCAAAGCAATTGGCAATGCAGAATGTAATCCTGAATTTTCTTTAAAGCAAGGAAAGGGTCCTAGGGCAAGAGGTCCATTCAGGCGTCTATTCCACTGTTCTTTTTAGTCCCAAAGCAAGATGGCAGGTTCCGAATGGTTGTCGATCAGAGATACCTCAATACCTTTAAGGAAAAAAAAATTCCATATGGTGTCAATACAGTCTGTAATGAATCTACTAGAACAAGGGGATTTGAATGCAGCGTATCTGCATGTTCCGATTTTTCAACCACATCGGAAGTATCTGAGGATAACAGTTCCTGTGCATTGAGAAATATGGCATCTTCGGTTTGCTCCCCTTTCCTTTGTGATTTCTTGTGCCCGCAGGCCATTTATCGAAATTGTGGCAGCAGTAGTGGCTGGTCTCAGGGCATTTGTGTAATCCCATACCTGGACCACTGGTGGCTCAAGTCTCAGAGTCCCTCTTTAGAGGTGTGGTTAACTGTCCTATCCTTTTTAAATGGGCAAAATAAATCTCAGGTTGCTGCTGCTGCTTGGACCCAAAGTAAAGAGAAATTACATTACTTTTTTTCTGAGCTGTCACATGAAGTAATTTCTCTGCAGTAATTTTTTCATTAAAATTACTGATTTGGCCTCCTGCTGTCAAATGCATCTATGAGAAAGGAATGTAATAGCATTATGACAAGGGGATTGCATTAGTTTCACTGAACATATACAACTGATGACAGCCAACAGAAGTTATAAGCCTTTTAGGATGCCTACTATCTAGAGTCTGAACAGTTGCAATATACTACATTAGCTGATATATATATCAGCAGCATCAAGTGATTGTCAACAACGAATATACAAATAGTAACAACTGCCTTTGTTAAATGATTTGTTCAGTGTAAAAATGAAACAAGGTAAATAGATAGACTGGAATGGCTGGAATGAACAGCTGTCTAACGCAATAGTCAGAACCCTACTTCCTCCTTTGCAGCTCTCTAACTTACCAGTTACCAAGCAGAGAATTTGACCTGCCTACTACTAATCAAACTAACGGAACAGTTATGTCCAATCTTCAAGTGGCTGACTAACTTAGAGGTTAGAGAGTTGCAAAGGACGAACTAGTGCTATGTCTATTGTGTTAGAAATCAGTTCACTAATGTTTCAAATTCAAACAGAACGTTAGTCGCAAGCCCCCTAGTTAATGTGTCAACCAGTGTCACACTGGGATGTCAGGGGCCCACCAGAAAACTTTAGGCTGTGTGCCCGCTTTCCAAAATATTATTCCTCCTCTCCTCACTCAACCTCTTTTATATCTACTTACTATATTCTTCCATTATTACACATTTTTCCCATAAAGAAATATAGAATGACCATGAAATAGGCCAAATGTTTAGATGCAAGAGGCCCCCTGATACCGGGAGTTTTCCTGGCATCCCGATGGGCCAGTCAGACACTGGTATCAACTGATTTATCAAAGTTTTAACAGTTTAGCTTGTCCGTGAAACCCCATACCCATTACTGAGATGCTCCTGGAAAACATGAGTGGGTGAAAGTAGTGAACTGAAGAGGCATATCTGTGTTATCAAAAGCATATTGTGCATATAAGAGAATATTGCAGTGTGGCACATTCAGCAGCCCTGCAGGCAGTAGCAAAGTAGTAACATGGGAGGAAGCTGGTCAGGAATATTAAAGGATGTTGAACTAGAAGAATGTTAAACTATGCAGTGGCAAGTATAAGTCTGGATTTCTTAACCTAGTGGACGGTTTAGTATTTAGCAAATGAATCTCTAGGAGGAAATCACAGAGTAACTGTGTGTAAAACTGCTTGTAACTCATCAGAATCATGTATCAGGTTCTGATCATGTATCAGGTTCTGTAGCCACTTCCTACCATCAGGAGAACAATACTCTGCATGTGGGTGTGTATGATCACTTACAGCCAAAGTGTCATATTTAGTTCAGCAGTGTTTGAGCTTGGGACATCTTACTATACAAACCAAGAGAGGCATGCCTTTCTATAACAAAAAGAAGCTGCACTCTTTTTTTTACTCCAGATTTCTTTTTATTTTCAAAAAATAAAACATACATAGTACATTGCCATGGTCTGGTTTACATACACTATATAGAAATCAGTAACACTGTTACAAGCAGTACCATAAGCAGCAGTAGTTTAGGCAATGCAGCTATTATATGCAATTGAAACAAACAAAAACAATAAAAGGCAAAAAGAATAATAGAAGAAGAAGCATAAAAGATAAAGATAAATTAGGAAATTACAACTAGAGTCCCCCACTAACAGCAATATTCATAATAACAATTAACCTTTGTCACTCAATATATATTTCTTTCAGGCCTAGTATTATTATACAATCAATTTTTTTGGTGTTTTGCTTCAGCTGATCCAAGGGGCCCATATCTCTGCAAAACTATCCATAACACCTTGCACTCATGCTGATAACTGCTCTATTGTATAGATCACTTGTATCTTATTCAAAGTCTTTTGCCAAGTTATATAAGGCATCAGCCAACTTACAGCTAGGCTCCACTTTGCTGCTGAAAGGATATGTTTAGTTAAGTTTATGGACCGTTTGCTTAAATCCTTTATTTACTGAAAGGTTATTGAAAAAATCTTCTGCAACATAGAGTGAACTTTTATCCAGTACTGTCGCGCTATTGGGCAGTCCCACCATGTGTGAACTAGAGTACCAATATCTCCACATCCCCTGAAGCACTGGGGTGAATGTAATAAAGAGATTTTATTTTTCCTTTGTGGGGTCATGTACCATCTGGTAGGGAGTTTGTATGATAGTTCCTTAGTAGCAATGTTCTCAGAAACCCCTTTAGTGGATGCCCAGATTTTATTCCATCTATTTTCTGGCAATGGGATAGGCAGGTCTTGCTCCCATACTGCACAATACGGAGGCTGTGATTGCAGTGTGACTCCCAACATTTGGGTATAGAGCCAAGAAATCATTCTTTTAGCAAGAGGGCAATTATTACATATAGTTTCAAACACTGTTAAATCTTTGGTAGCCATATTTTGTATCATAGTTTATACAAAGTGCCGAACTTGGGTATAAGCTGTCACGGTGGGCACCCAACACCAGAACAAATTCCAAGCACCCTGGTCTTGGCTCGTGCTTCACCTGTAGTGTGACCGCCTTTGGCCTCCGGAGGAGCCCTCAGCTACTTGGATGCCACCAGGACTTAAACGAGAGTAGCAAGGCTAGAGGTTCTGGATAGACAGAGGGGCATGACTGTTAGCAAAGTATTTGGGCAGAAGGTCATGGTACAAGGTGTTAGACAGAATCGTAGTCGGAACAGGCCGGGTCGAGGCAGGCAGAAAGTGTTCATAAACAAATTAGGCCGGGTCTGGACAGGCAGAGTTCAAAGCGTGGTCAGGCAGGCAAGGGTCAAAATCAGGAGATCAATAGATGGATTAAGCAGAAGAGATAGTCGGAATTCAGGCAATGGATCAGGATACAGAGGTCAGAATCGTCAGGAACAGGCAGGGGTCACAACAGGTAGTCAGGATCAGAATCAAGAACAGAAGTAGCAAGCTAACAGCACCAGGAACAAATCCTGTAACGGGCAAGGATTCTACATATGGATGTACCTTTTAAACATTTGAATTTCAAGCCAATTGCGCGCTGACCTCACGACGCCAGTGCGCATGCTCCTTTAGAGGAGACGCGCGGCACGCGCACCTTAGCAAAAGATTACTGAGGAGGCGTCCGTGCCATCCCCCCACTAGACCACCAGGGTGAGTCGCTTTTATTACATAAGCATATTTGGCAGAGTCCGTAAACCCATATGCAAACTGTAAGAGCTGGAAAGATTTCATACTACTTGGACCCAAGAGAGACCTAATAGTACCAAGATGGTTCTGCATCCATTTATCAAAGCTTCGAGATTGTAATCCTGGTGGGAATGAAGGGTTCCCAACTATTGTTTGCATTAAAGAATTAGGTTTGCTCAGTGAGTACCAATGTTTACAAGAGTCCCAAATTCGTAAAGAATGTTGAACAATCAAATTATTAGTCATATATAAAGTTCTTACCTTGCGGTCAGACCAAAGTAAGTTGGCGGGAGACACAGGATGACAGTCCATCAATTCCTTTTCCACCCAAACCGTTGATGATGACGGGAGTTGCCATTTTACCAATTGTCCTATTTGCGCTGCGTTATAGTACAGTAGAATATTTGGGATACCCAGCCCTCCTGTTATGGGTTTACGTTGCAGTACCGAAGTGGACACTCAGATATAAGCCAGATATAAGCAGACATTTGTTTTTGCAGCTGTGCAATGTCTTTCAGCGGGACAGCAATTGGAAGTACGCGAAAATAATATATAATAATAATATAACAATTTTGGAAGCCAGGACATTTTAATGGCACATATGTGCCCAAAAGAAGCTGCACTTTTAAACTTTTAATACTTTCGTTGCAGATGAGATCTCCCGTTTTTCATTCTTCTAGTCCAGTGCATATGTTTTGTGTATGATCATACAGGAATAATTCTATCTTGCTTATTTTGCAGTCTTGAGACAGACATACACTGGCCGAACTTGCAAATATCCGATCACTTTTATTTAGCCATAAAAAGGCATGGCCAAAAGCTAATTAAACTGACAGTAACTGAAGAGAAGCTGACGTTTTTCTCACTTCCTTATCAACTGATACATCAAGCACCTGTTGAATTAAACTCTATCCTGCACATTCTTTTAATGAATACAAAACAATCTATACTTTTTACAGTTATAAAGCACTAATTTAAAACATTTTTGTCTTTCTCTGAACTCACTCTCACACTCTAAACAGGATAATTTCTTAAAGATGATAATAAGCCCCTACAAACCAAGTTGGCAGCTTATTGGGCTAGGTATGGGGCCCTCTTAGTGACCTGTCCCAACTTATATTTGGCAAGTGTGATTGGGTGGGTTTCATTAACTTTAGAGAGCATGAATGGAAAGGCATGTAACTACTGTACATTCTCAGAAATAACATAAGACTTCAACAAAAGTCAAATGATGCGACTGCTAAGGATATGGGCACAAAGGCTGTTGTTAGCTTCAGTTGTCAGCCTGCATATTTTTGCAGGCTGAGAAAAGCAAATCTGCTTAGTGTCCTGCTCCATTGATCTGCATCAGGCCAGCCTGTGTGTGGTCACACACAGTGAAGCTAAAGCTGAGGTCAGTGTGTTACCACACACAGACTGGTTGAATTCAAATCAATCTCTCAGCCTGCAGAAATACTCAAGCTGACAACAGCCTGTGTGCCCATAGCCTAAATGCCTTTAAAGAACTCATTCCATGAAACTCACATGCAATCTGAAAGCCTTAATCTCATGCTAAACTTGATCAAAGAGGCTGATTATAACGAAAGTAGGCAGATGATCACAAAGTGTTTGTAAGCATCTTGTTTATTATGCGAGATACATACAATACAAAACATATTTTTGATTTATTAATTTATAACTGGTTGGAAAATGCCAATTTAAATGCAGAATTACAAGAATTACCTTTTTCTTTGTCGATTATGCTAACATACACAAATTAATGATTAAGGATTTTGCTTGAGTTGCCCTTACCTAAATACATAATTGTTACAAGTCATAAGGGTGATATGTAATTATGTATATTATAATTGTTTAGGACTACAGCCAATAGAAGAATCAGATGATAGGTACAATGCAATTCAGTGTCTGGAGACTTCCCTGTGTTTATTGCATTATTTACAACAGGGCTGTCCAACTGGCGGCCCGTGGCCCCCCCTCATTTGGCCCTCCACATCAAAATCTGCCTGCTGTGTCTTCTTACCATGTGTAAGATTTAAAAGGTATCACTACAGAGACTGACTGGCCCCTGCATTGTCTAAACCTCAAATTCAGACTAATCCCCTGCATTGTTCACATCTGTGACACCTCTATTGTTCACTCCCCTAAAATCCTGGACTGTTCTAACTGAGACCCAGAGTGAAACTGCCCACATTGTTCACCTGTTCACACCTTATACAAAATGCTAATGAGGCACCAGCACTGTGTCACTGTATGTAGTACATATTAGACTGGTCCTGATTCCTGTCTCCTGCTCTGTTCTGCCTTCCATATGCTCCCTGTGTGCATCATACTTTGGTATTTGTTCTGGGGGTTTGTTAGCATTTGAAAAGTATTGTTAGTGGCCCCTAAGGTGTTTAATCATATGCTGGGGTACTGTATTATACACAGGGGAGGAAGAGGCATATGGATTTATGGTTATATCTTAATATGACTTAACTTTTTTCCCATATGAGTGGCATCCCTGCCAGGGCAGGCACAAGGTAGTTTGGCACCCTAGGCAAGAGCTTCACTCAGTGCCCCCCTGTCCTGCATTACAATTTCTCTCCTTACCATGATGGTTTTTAAATAAAGAGAGCAAGAAAATGTACAACACTTTTTTCATTTATATTACTGCCCCCTGTACCTGTGCAAGCAAGCTCAGCAGCCATCCATCATACAGCCCTCCAGCAGCCATCATAATGCCCCCAATCTTTATCTGTGTCAGCAGCACCAAAAATAAATCTGATCACATCATATTGTCCCCAAGTATTTATGTACCTGTGCCAGCGCCCAGCAGCAAACATATGGCCCCAAATCTGTACCTGGCTGTGCCAGCAGGAAGCTTCACACTTTACAGTAATAGAAAGAATATCTTCAGTTCAGTGCAACTGTGCTAGGCTGAGAGCAGCGAGAGCCACACCAAGCAGCCCCCCAAGCTCTCTGCTTCTCTCTGTCATCCAACATCAGTGACATCATTGACGCATGTATGCACATCGCGGTGCACCGCACAGAGGGAGCTATTTCACCCAACTGGGTGACCATGATTACTGAAACAAATGTTTAAATAAACGCTTGAAAAAAGCGCGCCCCTCAATGATGGCACCCTAGACAGCCGCCTACTCTGCCTACCCCTAGTTCCAGCCCTGATCCCTGCAGTGAGCACCAGCCATTTGGTTTTTTGGTGTGCTATTAATGTGGACATAGTCTTGCGGTAACATGGGTGTGGTCTAAACACAGGGAGTGGCTAACACTGGCTTCCGTTATCGGCCCCCCACCATGTAGATTGGAAAAATTCCGGCCCTTGGTACCATAGAAGTTGGACAGCACTGATTTACAATGTTTCTGGGGTACTGCTGGAGTTGATACAATAAACACAGGGAAATCTCTAGGCACTGGTAAGCCTTATTGAGCTGGTTGTGTACTTTGTCTGTTGCACTGATAAGGTGCAGAATCCCCTGGACTGAGCACCAGATTGTGTACACATAAGAGACTAGAATGGGCTTTGATACATATTTACTAGTAGCAAAGTTTCAGCTACAAAATTGCAGCCTATTTAAAAGCATTAAGAAAGTAATGATAGACATAACAATGGTGCAGGGAAAACTAAAATAAAAATACACTTATGAGTGTAGCACTTAACATCAGCAAAATGACAAGTTCTCTGTATTCTTTGTAATCATGTATCCATGCAAGGAATATGAGTGGGCTAGACAGGTGTCAGAAAGGCCTAGTCACCCTCATAATGTCTATCCTGATTCACACATGATTATGGAGTTTTTGCTTTCTCTGCAATATCAGAAAAAATGCTTACATCGATCCCTTGTTTACGTCACATATATTCGTGTGTATTTAGTCACACTGTGTGTGTATAATGTATTTACTGTAGGGTATCAATGGTGCAGCACCAGATCTATTGTTGTACTACAACTCCCAAGATCAACAGCTGCAGAAGCTCCTGTAGTTCAACACCAGGAGGAGCCCAGGAAGAACAAAGCTGATACAGTGTATGTAGTGAGTTACATTATGTAACGGATAAATGTGTATAGCTGATGTGCGAGATGCACAGATTGAACGTGTGTATGTTGTATCCGACTACACAATGACACCTCCAAACAATGCTCATTCACAATCATACACACACCCAAATAACCAGAACAAAACACACCGGGGACACGTCCACTGATGCGACCGGTGTCAAGCCTTTCCCCACAGTACGGCATCAGCGACGCCTGTGATGAAGTCCGATACAAAGTGGTGTATCGAAGGAAGCCTTGTGTCTCCTAGTGGAGTCACGTGACCAACTAACATTTATGGCGTGGGAACAGATTGATTTGTTTTCTTTTGTTCTGATTTTCCCCAGTTTAACGTATTGTTCCAAATTTCACTTTTCGTCTTGATTAGTTTTATTAACTCTTTAATGTGAGCCACATTTAAACTGTACTATGAATGATAGAATTCTGTGTTGTGGTATAATGTGGCGCAGAGAGTAGGATAACATTTGTTTTATAAATGTTCTGGTGACTTAATGAGGCTGAGAAATGATTCTTACCGGACAACCTTAAAAACGAATGGGGCGTATTTCTGAGGGTGCGTAAAAACGCAAACCTCCTTAATGGCTGGTAACATTATGTGACACCAGAGGTACTAGAATTTACAACAGTTCCATGTCCTTCTAACACTTAGCCTCATTCCTTTATATGGCCATATTTGGACTGCTATTTGTACATCCTGGGCTTATTGTTTTTATTATTATTGTCCAGAGTGAAACCAACATGGTTTTGGATTTTTATCTAAAGTGTAATTCCACAAAAAATTTAACAGAGATCCTGTGTAGCTTTCACAAAAGAAACTTACAGCCAGTATGCTTTAATTATCAGCCTGTGTAGTTTTCAGTGTGTATCTGTAGGTTTAACAATATGCCATTAAGCAATACACCAAGTTAAAAAAAAAAAAAATCACTGTAGACTTGCCAATGCACATCATAACGGACAACCTGTATAGCTTTCACAGTCTCCAGTGAAGGGAAACATGCTGTTTGAAAATCTCTCTCAATTATACAAGTTCAGGTATATATGCACCTTTCCTACATAACTGAATGAGGCTCATGTCAAAAGGGGGTATATTTTCCCTTTACCATCAATGAGGACTGGTCACCTGTTAAACTGAATATCTTAACATAATCCAACAATTAAGGCCAATATAGCCTTGGTGGGGCTCCTTTTGCCTAGACTATTCATTAGTGCTCACTCACTTTAGCCCATTCTAACATACAAAAAAAAAAAAAAAAAAAATTAAAAAAATAAAGTTAACTTGTGCAATACATGATCTTAGGCAACAGAGGCCCCACAGCTCCAAACCTTACAAAAAAAAGGCATAGCATTGCTCTATTGGAGGCTTTGTTTATTTAAAAAAAAAAAAAAAAAAAAAGTAAGCTACAACTCAACAAAAAAGAAACCTCTCAAGGTTAGTCAGAGCACAGAGACACACACGGTGAAATTATGTACAAAATCAAGACTATAAACTTTATTTACAAATATACAACACAAAATGGAAATCCTGTTTGGAAATACAGATTATAGTCTCACTCATCATCCAATTCAGTAGCTTCCTCCTCCGATGGATCTGGCGGCAAAGGACGGGACCTGCAATAGCAAAATTTTACAAAATCAGATGCAACTTCTCTATTGGGGGAAGGAGGGGGGTGGGGGGAACCCTACACTTACTTTCTGGGTGCTTTTCCTTTTCCTGCACCACTGCCACCAGCTTCCTCATCATCAGACGGAATTCTATTTTCTTTCTCGGGCTGACTTGTAGATGGGGATCCAAAGAATGCTCCTATACCTTTTTGCCAGGTAGGAATTGGTCTGACACATACAGGATTTCCACCTGCATATTTACTTTCAGCTAGAAATAACCACAAGTAACTACTTACACTTTATGCATTGTGAACATTCCATAGCAGAGTAACAAAATAGAATTTGAAAGCATGCAGGTTTCATGAACCTCATCCAAAAACAACAGACACAGCATAGAATGGATCAGTAGTTTGATGGATAATGTGGACAGGTTTGTGGTCTCCTGAAAGTGTACAATAGTTATGAAACACTAGACTATGAATCCAGGTTTACACATGTAAATCAGACTATTCAAGTCATTACACTGTGGTGTCAATTATCTTTTGCATCATCCAGCCATTTGTTTATTCATTGCATGGATATCAGAGGTCTCTTTATGCAGACCAATACAACTGCCAAAACCTAGCTTAGGCAGCATTTGAAAATAGTGGATTGCAGGTAAAATACGGAATGTTACTTATGGCAAAAAGAATGCACATCTAGTATAGGGCCTTCAGCCCTTACATGGGCACTAGCCTGCTAGTCACATCAGTCCCGCTTTTTTCTCAAAAATCAGCAGTGTGTTTGAACCAGAGCCAACACAATGGTTTCAGATGTGAAAAGGTGTATTTGTGTGGCACTAGCCTAAAGGTTATATCAAGAGGCAACCAATGCCAAGTAAGATCAGAAATTGTCAGATCAGTACATTCACACACAATAAATGGAGATGGACATGCACCATTGTTTTCCAGCACAACATTAACAGTTGTCAGGAACAGTTAAGTTAACAGGGTATTTCTTGACCCAGATAAATACTATGCTAAATCAGGACCAGAGCAATGGGGATTGGTATAGAGGAAATTAAAAAATTAAGGTTCTCCTGCACCTTTCCTTTGTTTCTGAACCAATGTAGGGGTGGTTGGGCAGCATGCTGGCCCATAAAACATAAAGTACATTGGACCCTAGTTAATCAATGCTATTCATTTAATAAAATCTCTTCTGCTATTAAAGGTGAGCGTGAATCTGAAACACAAATCTGTACACACACCCCTTCAACTATTTAGCGGTTTGGAAGGACAACAAACATGGGATATTTAAGTTATATACTCACATTTTTTACCAGTTGGTGAAGTGACATGATTGGAAGGACTGGAACTACTCCCAAATGTTTTCCTTGGTGCTCTGGCAGCAACAGCTATTACAGAATTCAAAAACACCACAAGGTTGAATGTTGGTATATTCTGAAAACAAAAATGTATATTGTACACAACCCTAAGAGCTTTGTAAGAATAGAACACTTTGTTTTAAGCATTTCAGTGATAAGCGCTGTACCTTGTGTTCTAGTATAGAACATTTTCCCCCCTCAAAAGAAGCAATCTATTCTTATATCATAATCAGAACCACCTTATACAGCATTAATTGAATATGATGTTTACTATGGTATTCTAAAGACAAGTTACAATGTGTATGTTTTAAGTTATTTAACATTGTACCAACAGCTCTAGGGCTTTAAAAGGATTATTTGACTGCTAGCAACCACGCATTAGCAAACTGTAGATACCAAAGATATAGATATTTATAAAGAGGTACTTTGGGCAGTACCGATCCTTAAAGGGATTTGGTCACGTGAACACGTTTCTTGACAAAATACATCACTTAATAGCATTCCAACAAAATTCTGTATTGAAGTCAGTCTTTCAGAAGAGCAAACCAATGCCACCATGCCCTATCTAGCAGAAGTACTCAATAGTAAAAATCCAAGACCACCTCAGCAAAGACAGTGATTACCATTCCAGTTACATGGAGAAGAAGAATGAATAAGACACTTATCATAAAGCAGTTAATTGCTGGCTCTTTGTGAAAACACAGAATCAGGCACAATGATCCAAGATGGCCGCCTGCTCTCCATTATTACAAGTAAGGATTGAGCTTCTGCACTCCCTCTGTACCTGGAGAACCCATGACCCATTTCGGGAAACATATAGACCAGACATACAGCACATTTCAGGATAAAAAGCTTTAACTTTGCCAACACCCAAGGTTTATTCTGAATAAAGGTTTTTGTGGTGTAAAGGTGCAGTACATTTGCTTTATACAGAACAGATCCTGATACAGTTAGGTCTAGATTTTCAGTCTCTATTATGGTCTTTGGTTTTTTACCACTTTAATAAACTGACAACTAAATAACCGAAGGTTTCTTGCTGTGCAAGTTAATACATGGAGTACCTACAAGTAAAACCATAAAAGAAGGGGAACACAAGTTTGTGTCAGTGTGGGAATCCATCCACAAAAAAAAAAAAAGAAGGACAACTTGTGAGACTGACAGGACCAGCAAAATGCCAGTTAAGAAATTAATTCCAATAAGTGAATGTGGAGGTGAAAATAGTGTAGTTATAAAGAAATATGCTCTTCCACCAACTTGTCTAGATAGAGGGATAGGAATGTAATTGTAAACAACTAATCACACAACGAAACAGAAAGCCCTTTATGCTATGACAATATTGAATAATACAAGGCATGCGGAGAGATTGTCCCTCAGGAAAGGCCACACGACACAGACATTTAAGGGCTAACAAGTCACTGGGTGCCGCGCAGTTTGGACAGTGCGGCTCATCCTGGGGGCGGGGCTTAGCGGCGCGTCCGCCAAAAATATACTACTAGGCAACCACGCGGAATAAAGGCGCTTTTAGTAAGTGTGGAGATACACAACACCATATTGTTCCAGCCTAAATATATATACACACACACACACACACACAATACAAACGTAACCTATGTAGAACTGGGAAATGATTCGCCTTAGGATCGAAGAAGTAATAGCTACATATTCCTGCGCGTCTACAATAATGTCCAACATACAGACATTTAGATGTCACGGAACTACAACAGGCGACTGCACTACAGCCTTAAGTTCTGATTGGCAAAAAAAAAATATTCCAAAGATTTTTTTATGCACTTTAAGGCTACAACCGCCAGTTCTAACCAGATAGGCTCTGTGGAAGTTACACAGACATCATTACAGTAACCAGAACGGTTCTGTACAACCCAACCTCACCCTTCCTGTAGCTCCCCGTAGAAGCTGAAGAGCCCGCGCTGTCCGCCTTAGTCCTCACCATATTCGCTACATACAAACACTTGCGTCACACTGAATCCCTCTACCGCAACCGGCGAGATTTAAAGCGCGCGCCTCGGTGATATTTCACTACCGCCCATCGAGTGCCTTCCTATTGGACGTCTATTCACCTCCCGCCCACAATAATCTTTTCAACGAATTGTAATCAAGTGGGTAAGTAGCTGTAAAGCTTAGCTAGCGTTCGCGCCTAAAATCCCCACTAAACGACAGCCAATAGACGTGAGACTTGTTTGGGAGGGCGGTGCTTACGCGGCTTCCCGCTTTTCTGTCAGAGTCTGTCACAATTTGTCCTGCGGGGAGGTGGGGGGTGTGCAGCTTTTTGGTCGTATTTGTTAATTGGCGGGAAAGAATAATCAGTAATAATTGTGGTACTTGATTTAATGAAGGCTTGTCAGTTTTTGTGGAAATGAGTGGCCAATACAAAACCAGAACTAACGGATTGATGCTCTCTGTTTATTACTTTTTGATGAATAGTGAATAAATAATAATGTGGCATGCCACAGGCCTGCAGGGTCTGGATGTAGAACATACACAACATTGCCAGACAGTTAAGAAACTAAAAAAACAAAATATTATGGCAAAACTCTACCCATGATCTATCCAAACTATCCCCACTACTGCAAGGCCTGCCACCTCACAACCCCCAATAGTTTTACTTGGGTCCCTCTCTGCCACAAGCCTCATGATGGCTTTTAGCCCTTCAGCCACTCTGGGAACAAAGCAGCTTTCCCCTAGATTGAAATAAAACGTATAAGTATAGATTCTATACTAGTGACATTTCATTGTGCACAGCCGCTTCCTGATGTTGTTACTCTACTTTATGTACAGTAGAACCCCCATTTTATATTTTTCAGGGGACCAAAAAAATGGTGTAAAGTCAGGGAAATGTATTATGCTGTATATATTGGTGGGACCACAAAAATGGTATAACATATGGAAAAACGTAAAATTAGGGTACGTAAAATGGAGGCTTCGCTGTATGTATCCAGCTGCAACTAGAACTCTAGAGCTAATAACATTCTACAAATAGCTGGCTAGTAATTTTGTTAAGAAAGTAGAAAATGCCAAGTGTTGTCCTGGCAAGCAAGGAATTTGTGTCACTAATAGAATGGCAATGCTATACGTGTGCAACAGTTACTACTTTATATAGTTATAGAAAACCTGTTGTTAGGTTTATGTGGAAACCAAAATATGGGCACAAGTAATTTGTGTAATATGTTTTCTTCCTTGCCCCCCATGGAAAATGTTCTGCTCAGAGGTCCTTCCTTGCCACATCCTCATAAGGGCAAAATATTTTCCCTTTAATATTATAACAATATATTTTTTCAGGAGGAGAAAAAATGTTTATTTTACTCCTATAAAAGTTATTGGCACCAAAAATTGCATAACCAAAAATGAACTTCTGCCTGTAAGATCTAAAGGACAATTCACTCTATTATATTCCTTTGCTTTTGATACAGTGACAAAAGAAATACCTGAGGAATTGAGAAAGCAAGCCTCTCGTGTTCCTCCCACTGATAACTTCACTTGAGACACAGATAGAAGTGCTGGAGTTTAGCCAGGCCCGGAGTTGTGGAAAGGCCACCAAGGCAGGGGCCAAGAGTGGCAGCATTTTAGGGGCAGCATGCTGCCCAACCACACCCACATTGGTTCAGAAACACTGGGGATGCGCAGGAGATAAAACAGTTTTTTTAATTTCCCAGCAGGCCAGCACCAATCCCCATTGCTCCGTTTCCGATGATAAAAATTTGCTCGAATAAAAGGGGGCGATGAACGTCAGTGTGCATAGGGGTAAACGTTATGCCAAAAGTTAAGGAATTGGCAATAGCTGCAAAAACATAGAAACCAAGACAATGTGCAGAATCAAAGTCAGGGTTAGGACAGGCAAGGAAATTCCCAGAAGTCCTGCCTCAAGGTCCCCATACACGAGTAGATATAAGCTGCCATAAGATTAAGTTGGCAGCTTGTTGCCCATTGTATGGGGCCCTCCTTGGGCCCACGATTGGATCAGTCCAATATCGCCCACCTTAAAGTTGGCATATCGGGGAGAGATGCGCTCATTTGGCGTGGTCCCAAAATGAGCAGATCTCCATATGTATGGCCAGCTTGACAGCACAACCCTTATCTCTAGCTACTCTCCAAATCAACCACTTATTTCCTCCAATGACCTTAGACTTTCCTCCTCCCTAGAAGCCTGCTCACATGCACAGATTGAGCAAACCTGTCAACCATCCCAGATTTTTCAGGAGTCAATTGTATTTATATCCCCATGTGGGAGTGGTGGGACATTATATCTATAGTCTAAACATAAAGAGGTATTGCCAAATAAATTGACTGTATTTGGTTTCCAGGAGGTTTAACCCTTTAAGTGACAGGCAAATTCTCATTTCGTTTGCACCTAGTGCCAGACTTGCACTTGTTCAGTTTAACAATGTCTTCTGTAGGTAGACCTCCATGAAACAATTGAAATTATTTATTGTTTTTTTTTGTTACAAATTGGGCTTTGACAGACAAGTGGAATTTTGCAACTTTTCTGGAGATGTGATGCGTATTTTGGGGATAATGTAAAACAAATAAAATATTTAAAATTGTTTGAGTTCCTTTTCCATAGAAAAGTTACACACTTTTTTATTGTTTGTAAAAGCCCAGATCCTGCCAAGTCCACAATAACACATATTTATATGTAACACACTTTTCTTGTCCAGGAGTAAGCCCCAATCTAAAGCAGCGTTTGGAAAGAATTTTAGCGCAAAGTGGACACATAACAGCATAACGTATATGTAAATCTAAAATATACCCTCAACTTTGGTATTTCTAGAAACTACAGACCTTCAGGTTTCGAGGCGTGCTGTAGTTTTCACTCAAAAGACAAATATATTTTATCAGTGCATCGTGAAATTTAGAGCTTTTTTTATTACATTTTTTCTAAAATGTAAAATCTGGGGCTTCACTCTATGTGAACTACTCGCAGCTTTTCAGTCTAAACATCCCCTACCTGTGAAATAACCCCAACAAACCATATAATTCCACAAATGACACACCTTCAGCTATTCAAAGTAGCCATTCTTGCATTTCTACAAGGAGAATTGTGGCTGCAGTCCTTTGTCGAACTAAGTGCTTTGGTCTGAAATAAAGGGAAAAAATATCCAAAGTTAGATTTCTCCCTAAGTTTCCATGGCAACTATAAAACAATCTGCTAAATACCAATCTACAAGTTCCCCTGCATAAAAAATACACAATATGCATGGCTACACATACTGTAAATACACAGCCACCAAACATCCCAAAACAGGGATAATACATCATTTTATGGCTAGAATTTATGTATATCTCAAAGTTTTTCAGCTTAAACTGCCCCTTGCCTGTTAAACTATAGATTTCTTGAAAATATACAACTTAATCTATTCAGAGACACCATTCTTGCTTTTCTATATGGAGAGATATGATAGTAGTTCCTTGCAGAAGTCAGCACATTGGTCTGAAATCACGGGAAAAAAGATACAAAGTTAGATCTCTTGGGACTGCTCTCTGGATCTACAAAGTGCTTCTACATACTATTACCCCAAATTAACCCCAATATCTTCTTTTACTCACTCTTTTCTGTTTAATGAAGCATCTTTGATTTGAGTTTCATCTGTCCTGTGGTGTTATGAAACCAATTTTTTGCTTCTTTCTACACTTTTCAGCAATGACAAAATCTGCACCGTTTTACAAAGTGTCCAAAGAAGTTAGGAATTTAGGTGGCAAAAATATACTGTAGATTAGGGCATCAACAACAGAGATGTTTCAACCACAACTTTTCAGAAAAATATATAATCTTAATGTCTATATCAAGAACAAATCTGAGCAGAAGACCATAATGTTTCTGCTACTCTGTGCAAGAAAACTGTTTTTCTTGTGGTTACTGAAGACCTTCAAATTGCAAAGGTTGTCCAGAAATACACATACAAAAAATGGATAACAGATAACTGCTCTGATCGCTTCTTAGCGGTGTTAAGATGGCAGCTCAAACATCAGTGCACACTTGGGAGCAAGTGTGAGTGAGTCCGGTCAGTGATCCTTTTTTACTTATTACTTGAGCTGCAACAGCTCGGTGATGCGTGGGCGCACTACCAGGCCTGGACTGGCAATCTGTGGGTTCTGGCAAATGCCAGAGGGGCTGATATAAGGTGCCATAGAAAATCAGTATTGAGTGGGCTTCTGTGTGGGCTGATTAGGCGTCTGTGTGCCTGAAATGCCAGGGCCTATTTTAATTCTCAGTCCGGACCTGTGCACTACTTTTCGGCCCCTCTCTGATACCCCATTGCTGCACGCTGCCCTCCGCCTTGACACAGGAAAGGTTTGCTACTACAGACAGCTAGGGTTGCCACGCGAGCGCAAATTCGCGCATTCGCAGGCGAAACAGGTGCCGTGACGGCTGGGCCTGCCTAGGGTGCCTGCCCAGCGAGGCCCGGAACTGGCGTGAAGGGTCGCTGCGCTTTACAGTGATTATTGGATGATTCTGCTACCCTGTACAGGGCCAGGTAATCCCGGTTTCTACTGCCAACACATGATAAGTATTCCCAATTTTCAATGGCGCTTTGGTCAGCAATGTCCCCCAAGGTGTGGTTGACGCTGAGCCCCGCTTTCAATTCACATTTCTTCTATATCGTGACTCAACTTTTCCCCCCTTGACACTGTGTAATCTTTCTTTTGTTACTTTATATCTGCTTAATTTTATCAGTATGTGTGTGTGTGTGTGTATATATATATATATATATATACATACTTAGACTGTAAGCTCTATGGGGCAGGGGCCTCCTTCCCACTATGCCTCTTACCACATAGCAGTTAGGCTCTTTGTCCTGATATTATTCTGTATATATTTATTATATGATTTGTCTTCCCTGTGTTTACTTTTATATAAATGTATTGTACTTTTATGCACTGTGCAGTGCATACAATTTTATATATATACATCATGCACAAATAAAGACTTATTGATACACGCTTGATGGAGACTGCTGTGAGTGCTTTTGTGGATATATATATATATATATATATATGCAGGTGTGAAAAAAAAGATGAAACCTTTTAAAGCTTATACAAAGTAAGCAATTCGTGAGAGGGGCCACACAAGGAGCGGTTGTGGACCGCCAATTGGACAGCACTGAATGTATAGTGCTGTTATTGAATTAAATTGCAATACCCAAACAGACTCAACATTTCAAGTTGCCATGAGCCTTATTATTGGCAAGCCCATGGTGCCATCTACTGGTGTGCTACAACATTCACATTCAGATACAATCTGGATACGTTTAAGTACACTTGAAATATGGAATTTCATCTAATGTACTCCATGTCCCGTCTGTAGAAAATAATGTGTGACCTGCATTTGTAGTATTCTTGAATCTGGATTGGGGTGGCCTTCCATGAATAGTACATAAAGTCACCTATTGAACCTATATAGTTATTGGAACGTATATAGCAGGAGCATGTAGTGCTGCATATACTGGCTCTATGCAAGCACAAATAGATATATGCACATCCCAGCATCATACTTCCTTACCCACTGCAATGCTCCCCCTAGCTGATTGCCACCTGCCTATTGCTTACCTGTACCTGCCTGAGTTGCTGGCTTTGGCAAGAGTCACCATAAATTGCAAGGAGTACTGTAGATGGGGTTTATGTAAAGCTACAGAGCCTGAGTTTTTATGTGGATGAAATAAAAACTGAAACAGACAACTGTTAGAATTGATACAATAGTTGCTAATACTGCAGAGATGCTGTTGAGAAATGTATCAACTAAATGTTGCAAATTGTAACAGTTTAGAATCTGGATGTAGGGTTGCCATCTGGCCGGTAAAAATGCCGGCCTGGCCGGTAAAAATGATGGTTGATCCCAATGTTATTAATAGGGAAAAAAGATAAATATATAGGAAGGCTGGTATTTTTTTCCAGAAAAGGTGGCAACCCTAACCTGAATTACTGAGCTGCCAGACTCAAACACCAGAGACAGGAACATTAAAGGGCACATGTTGGGTAAAAATGCTATCCCCAACCCAAGGTGTGGGCTAATAGAGCCTGCATTCTGTTTGGGAATAACAGTATTTTTTTTCCCAAAAAAAATACCCCCACCAGCACTAAGCTACCCACACCGGGAGGGAGCAGCCATTTCCCTTCAATCGCATGTGCATAATGAAAAGCTGCCCGCATTATGCACATGCGAGTGACCGAAAATGGCTGCTCCCTCCCAGTGTGGGTAGCGTAGCACTGGCGGGGGGCATTTTTTTTTTTTAAAAAAAAAACTACTGTTATCCCCAAACGGAATGCGAACTCTATTAGCCCACACCTTGTGTTGGGGATAACATTTTTACCCAACAGGTTCCCTTTAAGCTGTAATTCTGGAAAAAAAACAGTAAAAAATAAAAACTTTTAAAACTGCTTTCCATTTATCATTTCTGGTGAACAATCTGAAAACAACCGAACTGAAAAAAAGTATTTGTAAGGTGCACAATCCCTTTAAAGCCATATCTCTAGTACTTAGCAAATACTTAGCTACTACACTAACAATAGAATTTTTTTATATCTCTGATGAAACATTCCTGTCAATGTGGCTTCTAAACCCTTCAGCCAATCACTAGTTTGCACACTTTCACTGCCCGCTTATGAAGTCTATTGGCTAAAGTGTCTGGCATGTCCTTTACTTGTTGGCTATTGGAAGAGCCAATCCCAGCATCGTAACGTGGCAGTGGGATTTTTTTATAGCAAGGGGTGTATTTATTTGGTATCTTCCACTCGCTGTATAATACCTACAGTAAATATACCCTGTTTTGTTTGGTTGCATTTCAGATAAAACATATCTTAATAGAGTACCACTGCACAAAAACGACCTTAATCATGCAAAATCGATTTTGATTATAAAAAATGTTTTCATTAATTGCTCTCCCCCCATATACAGTCAACTGTAAACCCGCCCTATTGTCGCTAGTCAGATGGTCCATCGGACGGTTCCATTTCGCGCACAGGAGCTGACATTTGTTTTATAATGTCAACTAATCTGGCTACGTTCCTTGCATGCGAAACTATTATTTATATAGATATATGGTTTTAAGCACAACGAGGAAGACTCAAATGTCGCGTTTTTTTCTTTTTTTAAAAAAATCCTCTGACTTCTCCGAATGGTACGGTCTTGATGACGTCAGGCCGGGTTAGCTCTTTTCTCTGTCTGTACTGTCAGTCTCTGTCTGTTCATGCTGCGGCCGCTGGAGAGAAACATGAAGTTACTGTTTGCTGCTGCGCTTATCGCGGGCTCCGTGATCTTCTTGCTCTTCCCTGGGAGCTCAGTGGCAGATGACAAGAAGAAAGGGCCGAAGGTGACCGATAAGGTAAGTTTAGGGAGTGGTGGGATGGAATGCGGTAGTTTGACTAGTGAGCAGAAATGCATTCTGGGGGATGTGTGTGCCCAGGCCATTGCAGTTTCTTTGTTGAATGTAGTAAAGTGCTGCCGATGCTGCGTTATCCAGAATCACCCCGAGGAAGAGCCGTAAAGGGTTCCCTGTATTAAACCAGTCATCTGTGCCCGAGGCTCTCCATTCACGCACAGCATGCTGGGAGTTGTAGCTGCACTGCCTGACTAGAACTATAGAAGAATTCTTTTGTTTCTGCATTCACATCTGCTTCATTTTGTTATTTGCATTTAAGGACAGGAGAAGCTTAAGTCTTTGAGGGCTTCCATCCAACTCCTTTGCTTACCTGATACCCCAGTGTTGCACCAGGATATTTTTTTTTGCAGAAGGTGTTGACAAATTGTGTTTGAGATTTTAAAGATATTAAAGGGAATTCAACCTGAATATAAAATTTTGCCTAATGAAAGAAAACATAATTTAAAGCAAATATCCCATGTACATTTATTCCAAAATCTGAATGGTTTTAATGTTATCAGTAAATACAAGTATTTCAGCTGCTCTCCCCTCTTTCTCATAATCACAGGTATACTTTGATTTAAAGATCGGTGATGAGGAAGTAGGACGTATAGTAATCGGTCTTTTTGGAAAAACTGTTCCTAAGACGGTTGAAAACTTTGTAACCTTGGCAACCGGAGAGGTAAGCTAAACTTTGCTCAGCCACAATATTGCCTTTTCATACAGTGCTTGTTCTGCTACTAAAACTGATTTTATGTGCTAGTATACCAAGCACTTGTAGGCAATTAGCTTTTGGTTTGTCCCACCACCCCCTGTGTATGATTTTACTTTATTTCTTCATCTTCTTCTTCCAGAAAGGATATGGTTACAAAGGCAGCAAGTTCCACCGTGTGATCAAAGAATTTATGATCCAAGGAGGAGATTTTACTCGTGGAGATGGTACTGGAGGTGAGCATGGTTAGCACTGAGCCTGGGAACTGTGCATACTGGTTTGCCAACTTTTTCTTTTTAAATAGTTTTTAGGATCACTTGGAGATTCTGTTGCACAAATCCTCAGAGCAATTATAAAGGGACCATTCCACTTGCATACTGCATCCCAGCAGCTGGAAAGCTTACCTGGTCATTCTATGATTGGTCCCCTTAAGATTCGCTTGAGTGTTTTCTGCCTATTTTAAACATAAAATCACATTTCTTTCCTTGAGCTGGCAATGTGTAAAAGAAACGGATCCGCACACACACCGATTAATGCAGTCGGGGAATATCCCTTTTTATTCAGCCACCAAACATGAAGGGTGGGTGTTCCCCCCCCCCCCCGAAATGTTGATGTTTGGTGGCTGAATAAAAGGGGATATTCCCCCACTGCATTAATCAGTGTGTGTGCGGATCTGTTTCTTTTACACATTGGTTGCTAAGGGACCCTGCCGGGTCAACGGAAGGAACGCACCACCAGCTTGCAGGATTGGTGAACTACAGGTGTGCGGTAGGAGAATTACATTGTTTCCCTGAGCTGGGACATGGTTTAGCACAGAAAAATGGAGGGCACTTTAGATTCTTAGCGCCACTGATGTAATGAAGTAATCCAGTCTATGTAAAAACTTGCGCAACATCTTATTAGTACAGGTATGGGATCCATCATTTGGAAACAGTTGTCCAGAAAACTCTGAATTACAAAAAGGACATCTCCCATAGACTCCATTTTATCCAAATATTTTAAAATGATTTCCCTTTTCTCTGTAGAACTAAAACAGTACCTTGTACTTGATCCAAACAAAGATATATAGCATGACCAGCCTATTGGGTTTGTTTAATGTTTACATGATTTTCTATTAGACTTAAGGTATGAAGAGCCAAATAACAGAAAGATCCATTATCCGGAAAACACCAGATCCCGACCATTCTGGATAACCGGTCCCATACCTGTACATAAATCTGTATAATCCATTGCACATGGGGTTGTGATTGGCTCATCTCTTGATCTGACCTGGATATATACTTCAGCCTGTGCAGCTTCATTTCCTTCCTGGAGGGGCCTTGCAGTGCTGTATTGGAAGCCTTTCTTATGATGATATTTTATCATGGCATGTTACATGATCCACCAAAAGAATGGTTTATCTTTACTAGGATTGTGGAGACTGATTTAATACCTTGTATGAAAACTGTTTAAATGACCACTTGTAAAGTTCCAATGCCAACAACTCTATATAGGTGTATAGTCCCAGATTGAGGTTCTGTATACACTACATAAATCTTTTCAATAATGAAATAATTTCCATGTTTTATTATTGTGTTGTAGTAATACCCTTCACTTTGTCTTTATAAACCTTAAGCTAAAATGTAACTATGGGTTTTACATATCCTTTTCACACTTTCTTATTACATATCCATATCACACTTTATTACCCTAGGAAAAAGCATTTATGGAGACAGGTTTCCAGATGAGAACTTCAAGCTAAAGCACTATGGCCCATTTTGGCTTAGCATGGCTAATGCTGGCAAAGACACCAACGGTTCTCAGTTCTTCATTACAACTGTCAAGACTCCATGGCTTGATGGAAAACATGTGGTGTTTGGCAAAGTTCTGGAAGGCACGGTAATGCTGGCACTCTTTCTTCTTAGGAGGCCTATACGTTTATATTTAGTTTTGTGATCAAACCCCTGTTTTCTGATTGAAGGGAAGTGTGCAGGCCTCTATCTGCATAAAATCACGCTTAAAACAATACAAAGAAAGCATAATTTATAGTATTTGTATTGTTTCTCTGCTTTTGGTGTTTTGCATTGGAAAGTAACACCATTTATTATTCTCTTGCAGGAAATTGTGCGAAAGATTGAATCCACTAAAACAGATGGTCGGGATAAACCACTTAAAGATGTGGTGATTGCAGACTGTGGGAAGATTGAGGTGGAAAAGCCATTTGCAATTGCCAAAGAGTAACTTTTAAGTTGAGAGAAGCCCTTGCTGCCTACTCTTCCATCAATGGGTAATCACAGACCTGAGGACTTCCCTGAAAGCTCCAAGCTGTGTGTATCCTGTAGCCTTCTTACTCATCACTAAAAGAGGATGAAAAATAAATCATGACCAGAAGCTTCAGGCACATATCACAGATCTGTCCTTTTACCCATGAACTTCAGTTACTAAAATTGAGTGGCCAGAAGGTAAATCCACTTTTGTCCCAAGGATCAGGAACAAATAATTGAATTAAACATTCCATCCACTACATATTTGTACTCAAATTTGAAATGGACATGTACAATAACCGTTGGGTCGAATAAAAACCATTTCTATTAAATGTTATGTGGTTTCAGTTTTTGTTGTTGTTTTGGTCAGGTGTGTGTGTTTCCACCCCCTTCCCCACAGATTCCTAGAAAATTCGAATGGGAAAAATACCCCCCTTTTATTTATTTTTTAAACTTTAGCTCTTTCAAGTGGGCTTATGTAAAAAAAAAAAAATACTACCAAGAGACTGCACTGCCCAACATGGTTATGGACCAAGTAATGCAATGCTAAGCATATAATTCCATGGTAATGAAGCATAGGTTTGTTGATGCAGCAATGTAGCTGCTAAAGTTTATAGCATTGCACTTAACCATTTTACATAGCTATTTGCTCTTTATCACAAATTCTGCTGATGAAGCTACAACTGTACAGACTTGCTATATTGCTTTAGGAGTCTTTCTTCACTAGCTATTTGTTCAGCTCCTTTGGGGGGGGGGGTCACTACCAATTTTCTTTCCATAATGTGGTCATAACCCCTTGCATATGATGCCGATACTTCGTACCAGAGTACCTACCTGGTTACAGGTTAATCGGTGTGGGATTGAAAGCTGACACATAAAATGTTAACAGACTAGTAACACCAAAAATGTAAATATTAATTTGAATTGACAAATTATTTTTATCCTGTGCGTACTGGAATTATTTCTTTGAAGCAGAAGCCCTGGCATTGACTGCTGTGTATTTGCTACCAGCTCTGCTGTGTTCATCCTTTTTATAGCTTGTCTAAAGAAGGACTCTCTATCTAACTTATGGACTAAATGTGATACTCCCAAGTACTTTGATATGCCCCCTGATCTACTAAAGGGTTTTTTTGTATGAAATTTTTATACAGTTAAACATGAGAAATTATCAGCATGTGGCAGTTAAAACAAACCCATTCTGGTCTAGTTTTTGGTTGAGGCTTAGACACATATTCAGGTCCTGTGCACATAATCCCTAAGGCTGATGGCTCACCATATTCATATAGGATGCCAGGTGCAAAGAAAATTTGTATTGAACATGTCAACGTTTTTCTCTGTAAACCTATTTTCAATGGGGCTATTGACATGGAATTTACACCAGATGTCTAACTCATTCACAGAGATAAAGAAATCAAAACAAACAAGTGCATAAATCAAGTTATATGTAAAAAAGTTGAATAACAGAATTGAACACATGAAGAAAAGGAGGTGCAAAAAGGCATGAGAAGCCAAGAAACCACCTGAAATCTGTCCATATTTAGAAAGCAATCTTGCCCCCTATCTGTGGAAATTAATATCAACTGGTTTATTCCTAATTGATGGTCTATAAAAAGGTTTCTCATTACCAAAGTATCACAAGAAGCATCTCATGATGTGTAAAAGCAAAGCTCTCTCAAGACCTTTGCAACCTTATTGTTGCAAAGCATACTGATGGCATTGGTTCTGTAGAACATATTTTTATATGTTATCTACTATTTATCATGTGCCAAATAGCCTTATTTCAATTTCTGCCATTGCTACTCAGCAGCTTGTTTATTTGAACTATAGTAGAGTTTCCTGAGCAAACACATCAGTTTTACCCGTGCCGGGAAACAATACATGATATTTTTATTACTTTGAAACACTTTCATATTTTGGTGTTACTGTTCCTTTAACATAACTGAAATGCATCTAAAGCCATACTTTATTCTGTAACTTGCCCCGTTTTCCCAAAAAAATATTCATCATACTATCGCTGTCAGAAATAATTTCCGTTGTGCTGGACACAATACAATTCTGTATATAAATAAGTAATACATAAAGTGTTTTTTAATTGAGGCTGGTATTTTGTATTCAAGTGTGTAATCCCCAGTGACCAGAAAACAGCAGAATGTTCTAAAATGTCTTATTTTACCAACATAGGGGTTAGACTATACAAGGCAATTGATGCTGTACATTTAAAGGAACACATCACACATTGTAATATATAATGTACAATGCACACAACTTGTATGCCCAAAGCAGTATATGAAAATATACAAAGCCTCGTGAAGGTGCGTGGGAGTTGTAGCAGTAGTTGTGTTGTTCTGGTAGGCCAGCCTGTCAGTGTTGTGGCTGCTGAACTTCCAAAACTTGTGTAGTTGCAATAGGTTTTTTGTTGACTGTGGAATGGTGCTTGTGGTCCTGGCGCTGGTAAACACCCTGCAGCACTCCACGCAAAACACTGTTCTCTAGGATATCTAAATTAGAAGAAAAAAATGTTGAGTTGTTTAGTCTTGACATTTTCCAAAGTAAAGTTGTCTGTATCATTAGAGATCAGTGGAACAGCCCAGGCTACAAAGTTGTCCATACATGTAAAGATCTGCTTGTTTGTCAAGGTTGGATTTTGCAGTAAGCAATATTGGGCTGATCCAGTTGTTTTCCCTTTAAGCCAACAATTGGACCATAATTGCCTCTATGCAGGATGAGGACCACATCAACAAGCAGATGCAGCCCTTGACCCAAAGGCAAAAAGCAAACTTGCACTATCAATATCAGTCTGATTTCCAGATAGATCTACAGAGCCCACAAGCAGACAAAGGACTTTAGAAATGCCTTGGAGGCTTCCAGTTGAACAGCCCTGCTCCAAAGGCCTTTAAGTGAGCTAGCCTGCTTATGTGGTTCATAAACTTATTTGTTACATTATTTTTGAACTAACCAAGGAACCAAACAGCCATTGCACAGGTATGGGATCCGTTATCCGGAAACCCATTATCCAGAAATCTCCGAATTACGGAAAGGTTGTCTCCCACAGACTCCATTTTATCCAAATAATCCATATTTTTAAAAATGATTTCCTTTTTCTCTGTAATACTAAAACAATACCTTGTATTTAATCCAAACTAAAATAAAATTAATCCTTATTGGAAGCAAAACCATCTTATTTATTTAAGGTTTACATGATTTTCTAGTTGACTTAAGGTATGCAGATCCAAACTACGGAGATATCAGTTATCCAGATATATCTATAACAGATAGGGGGCCCATTACACAGATACCACAGCTCTTAGATTATTTCCATCTAGTATTTTACTGGCTTTTATTTTTTTCTGTTCACTTCATAATCAGTTATTTTTTTCTCTTACCATTTTATAACACATTGCAATGTAAGGGGTAATGTAATAAAAATACAAAGCTTGCTACAGGGCTAGTCAACTCTTTCAACCAATCAGCTGCTTGCACTTACTGGGTATTTGTTGAAACAGATATGGGTGACTGGACCTGGAAAACGGCTGTACCTTTTATTACATCTGCCCCATTAGTATCTTACCTGTGTCTGGTGGCAATATATAACAGTCTTTGTAGAACCCCACAACGGCCCTGTGTGATAATGGGGAGCTGCAAGAAATACACAAGAGGCATACATGGCAGTTAACTGCATCACTTATATTACAATTAATGATAGTTTTTATAGGTCATGTCCTATTACAAATTAAATGGCCTTTACATGCTGTTATTATACTACTGTTTGGTGCCAGTACAAACACTCCTTTCATTAATACAACAGAGACACAAGGCTGCAAACTGGTCACTCTAACCCGCATAATTTAGTGTTCTAATGTATCTGGCATGATGAGCCCAAACAGAATTTATTTACTCAACCTTTCTAGTAAAAGATCATTGGGATCATTTTCAATGTAGGACGCCGTGTTCAAAGTGCTAAAAAGGTCAAATCACTTTTCAGGCCGTGTCTTGCACTGTGTAACCTGCTGCAGGACGCTGCGCTCCTTTTTGGTGTGCTACACTCAGGGGCTTATTTATTAAGGATCGAGTTGTGTTTTCCAGTTTGTGGAGTTTATTTTTTTGGTCACAAATCACATTTTCTAAAAACTGGAATTTCTCAAGATTTATTAAACCCTGACCCTGGAAATATAAAAAATACACCTTCTAAAACCTATCGAGGTCATGTAGGAGTCAATGGCAGAAGCCCTTTAAACCAAAGGTTGTTATCCCAAAACTTTTTAAGGTTTTTTGTGAAATTAGAAACCATTTGAGTTGTAAGTTCATTCAAGGTATATAAAACTCTAACACTTGACCTTTGATAAATAACCCCCTTAAAGGAGAACTAAACCCTAAAAATGAATATGGCTAAAAAGTGCACATTTTATATCGTGAACTTATTGCACCAGCCTAAAGTTTCAGCTTGTCAATAGCAGCAATGATCCAGGACTTCAAACTTGTCACAGGGGGTCACCATATTGGAAAGTGTCTGTGACACTCACATGCTCAGTGGGCTCTGAGCAGCTGTTGAGAAGCTAAACTAAGGGGTTGTAGCAAATTATCAAGAAAAAAATGTAATTTAAGCTAATGCTACAGGGCTGATTATTTAATTCTGATGCTAATTGCAATGTTTTCTGTGCGGCCATGTAGTAATTATCTGTATTAATTATTAATTAGCCTTATATTGTGACATTTATATTCTATGTGTACTGTATATTGTGAGTGGGTCCCTAAGCTCAGTAATTGACAGCAGCACAGAGCATGTGCAGGGAATCAGCAGAAAAGAAGATGGGGAGCTACTGGGGCATCTTTGGAGACACAGATCTTTACTGCTAAATGGCTGTGGTTGCCTTGGGCTGGTACAGAAGCCAAAAACATAATGTACAACATTTCTAGCCTACATGTTTAGTTGGATTATCCTTAAAACACAGATTTTTAGCATAGTGAAGACACAAGTTTTACAGTAACAGATCTCCTCTACTTTCCCGGTCCCTCAAGCTATACTGTGCATAACTATTGCATATTTTACTGACAAGCAAGCAAGGGCAGTTTTCATTTATTGGCATTATTAATTATACACACAATTTTAAAAATACAAGCTAGATGTCAGAGGAATTCTGATGGGTTTATATGAATAACAGCACACTTCTACCTCATTTGCACTTTTAGTGAGGTTGAAAAAGAGCCCATTAATATTACCTTTCCCCTGCTGTGAGGTCTCTTAAAGATCTAGAGGGAAAAGAAAAGAATATTCTCAGAAAATATTATATGATGTATCACAAAATGTTTAAAGGAGTAGTTCACCTTTAGTATGTTATAGAATGGCAAATTCTAAGCAACTTTTCAGTTGGTCTTCATTATAATTATTTTAAAATAATTTCAGCTTTCAGGGGAGGTCACTGCTCCCATCTAAACACAAATGCCCTGTAAAGCTACAGATGTATTGTTATTGCCACTTTTATTACTCATCCTTCTATTCAAGCCATTTCCTATTCATATTCCAGTCTCTTATTCAATTCAATGCATGGTTGCTATGGTAATTTGGACCATAGCAACCAGATTGCTGAAATTGCAACTGTAGAGCTGCTGACTAAAAAGCTAAATAACTCAAAGGCCATAAATAATGTCTGAGAATATCACTCTCTACATCATACTAAAAGTTAACTCAAAGATGAACAACCCCTTTAAGGATATATATATATATATATATATATATATATATATATATATATATATATATACACAACAAATATAATATTACTTAAATATTATATTGATTTATGAGAGCATTTATATTGCTGTATTTAACATCAATTTCTAATGTAAGCTTAACATAATAAATATCTGAATGAAAAGCATGACATAGGAGGGTGATTTAGACAAGTTGTTTGTTGACAGAGTCTTGAGATCTACTGATCACCAGCTAATAGTCTACTCCCTATCTACCTTTTGGGCATCCCTGGCCTACATGGTAAATACAGCCCTGAGTACACTATTTGGCTTCAGAGCCAGGCTGGCTGGTAATTTTCAGTAAATGCGATACCCCTCTCCATTCTAGCAATGGGCCTGCAGTATAGGATACCAGTACATTAGCTTATCCTTAGTGAAGTCACAAAAAAAAGATGATTTTTGGTTTTGGCATACTTCTTTGAATTTCTGAGCACTGATGAAAATAGTAAGTCTATGAATGGCCATAGTTGTAATTACAGAGAGTCACACAGCAAATTTATTACTTTCGTGTAATTTGGAAATAGATTGCAAGATTATAAATGATAAATTACTTTATGCTTTTATCACATTACACTTTTGTGTTTATTAAGCCTTATCCTTAGGTTATCTTGTGTTTTGTCCCACCAAACCACAAGAGCACCTTGTCATAAAATGTTTATCCCACAGAAGTGACACTTCGGTAAACCCTTAGTGACCCCTAGTGGTAGAAAATTAGAATACAGCAATAGATTATTCATATCTGCAGGGTTAGAACACAGTGTCAAATTTAATATAACGTAAATTAAGTCTAAAATCAATGTACTTTTTGTTTATATTACTCTCACATGTTAATTTTATAATATCATTAATGATATTCAAAAAAAACCCAATAAATTCATCCATATCTTGGTAAGTTCTGTCTTATAACATAATGTCATTCACAATGTTATTTTTGTAATTTATAAATTGTTTAATTTAAGAGATGTTATTTGTATTTAGCTATTTAGCAGCACATATGTACACAGTGCTGTACAAAGTGTAAACACAAACAGGGGTATAGTTATTATAAGTAATACAGTAAAGATAAATCTATGCTTAAGTGCTTATGTATTTCAATATACAGTTGGGATGAGGTCTCTGTCCTGAAGAGCTTACAATCTATTAGGGAAAGGAAACAAACAGACACAAAAAAGGGGTGGAGTATAAGGGCATAAGACAAGGGCATGTTGCTGCAGAGGAAGATTAGTGAATTCATTTATCTAAAAGTTAATTTTAAAGGAGCTTAGAGAAATACTACAATATTTACAAATGTATGGGGACTATTAGGGCTCATCAGTTTAGTTTGTTGCACCTACCACAGAAATACATAGGGAATTGAGACCCTAAATATATTAAGGTGGGAGGGGGTCAAAAGTCTGACCCCCTTCCCATGCACACAAATAATAGCAATCTATACATTTATATATATTCCCCTTAACCTCAAATGATTCCTTTCTGCCCAGCTATCATCCAAGTGATGCATTTGTGCCTGCTGATGCTTGTGACAGCGAATAGATGCTGCAACCGATCCCCGGCCTCCACTAACTCTAGTGCATGGATAGGGGCCAGTAGAGAGTGCAGTTGTGTTATTGCAGCAAGAATATCTGCCCCTGGTAAATGTCTGTTTCTTAAAGGGGTTATTCACCTTCCAATACTTTTTTTTAGTTCAGTTGTTTCAGATAATTTGCCAGGAATAAATCCTTTTTTCAATTGCTTTCTATTTCCTATATGTGACTGTTTATCTAATATTGAATCATATATTGATCACCAACCCTGTAAACTGTTCTAAATTGATACATTTAGTTGATACATTGTAAAGTGTCTTTATTTCTCGTGAACTATCTGAAAAGAACTGGAAAAAAAAAGCGTTTGGAAGGTGGACAACCCCTTAAACTTTTACAATGTTAACACTGATCCTGCCTGGGAAGAGAAAGGAAAGATATACTTACCCCGAGCTGCAGTCCTTTTTGTCTTTATGGAAGTGTCTGACTTTCAGAAAATCTAGCAGTTCCTTGGGAACATCTGTGTTGTACCACAACACACCCTGCAACAACAGTAACAGACCTTTCAGACCCTTACTCCCCCTTATGCATGTTAAACCTTGCTGCATCCTCTCCTCCCGGCAAAATAATGTCAACAATACTGCTTGGCATGAGACCACCCCATAAGCCTAGATATCGCCTCAAATTCTCCGAGAATTTTACTTTATCAGTTTTCTTACAGAGCAAATTAATAGTTTAAAATGTGTCATATGGTGATACTGACTCATACTGGCCTGATATTTGCTACATTGTTTCAAAAGTCAGAAATAGTGCAGACAATATAACGGGAAATTGATTAATGTATAAAAGTGCTAACAAACTGTTGCATTATTCAAATTTGTTCCCATTGGTTCCGCTTTATGTAAACTCTGAATATAAATTAATGTAAAATTGATCAGACCTCTCTTCTGAGCATGTCAGATTTCATAGCAATTTTATTAATTCCTTTACACGTTTTCAAGATATTAATTTTTACACTGCTAATAGAATACATTTGAAACAACAGTGCCATCTAATGGCATTCAACTGACTACAGTCAGCTGAAAATTAATTTTGTCATAAAAGGAATGTCTTGTGATGTTGCTAACTTTAGAAAATTAAGCAGAGAATAGTCATCTAACAATGTTATGATTTATTAGTTCTGAGCAAATCAAGATCACATGATGTTCCTTTTCCCACAAAATTAATTTTAAGCAGATTTGTAGCCAGTTGGGCAAGATAACCAGAAGGTGGAGATGTTGTTTCAAATTCATTTGTGGTATAAAAAAATTATACTATCGTGCGAACTAGAAAAAAATTAACGTAAATTGCAAAATGGCTTAGGCCTTTTGAAGCGAATAGCTCATTTGATGACTTTACAAACAAATCCCTTTGTTGAAACTGAAGTTGTTAATCTATAATACATTTCTGGGCACCAATATTTTCTCTCTTTTGCCAAATTGTGCACCACGTAAATGAATAAGCAGCATGCAAGTGAAACATGATTCCTTTACCATAATTTAATAATGGCTCATTGCTCTATCATCTGCTACCAGAGCCCTACCTTCTAGCTACCACCAATACATGGTTACACACTCCTCCATACCTGTATATAGGCTTCTAATCCTTGCCTCCTCTGTTCCTGAACTTTGGACATCCAATTTGGTACTCGTTTTGGTGGAAAGTCTGGTACTTTGCAAGTCTTCTTCAGCTGTGAAGATAAAATAATATGCTACTCTTTCAATACCCATAAACCATAACAAGAAAGATTAGATTTACAATGAGGTATACAATGAGATCTGCTCATTTGGGGAGGCTGACTAAACAAGCAGAGCTCTGCCACCCACATACAGTACTGAAGTATGGGCACCCCAAAGTATTTTCAAACCTGTCTGATACATATCTGGATAATATCAATTGGGCATATGGTTCCCAGCAGCCAATATAAGTGTAGCTAGTTTAAGACAGCAGGGGTTATGATACTAGGAGTAATGGACGCTCTGATAGGTTAAAGGAAGACCACTTCCTGGAAGTAACATCATAGCTCTGGGCTCAGATTAAAGCAGGGAGAGGAGCAAACTGAGCATGCTCAAGCCTAAGCCCTGGAGGGTTATGCTGAAAATAGGAAGTCTGATCCAAAAGCCCATGTGTACACAATAAAAGGAAAGCAATGCAGTGTTTCTTTTGACAGAGGAGCAGCATTACCTTGAGGGTTTACTGGTGTATTTATATAGACCTTTCTGATAAAGCATATTTAATTTTAGACTTTCTTCTTTAAAAAAATCAGGAATGTGCCAGTGCAATATACTTTTTAAATATGGAAGGATCATGCTTAGAAAAGTAGTGTTTCAGGCTGATTTTTCAAAAATTTGTACAAAAAAACCCTACTAGCCCCGCTCATCACTTCCACTTCCTGCTGCCTCTTTTCCCGGGCCATGCAGGGGAGCTACTGGCGCTCAACACACTGCACAGCAGCTAGGCCATAATCACCTTTTCATAGGGTCCAAAGCTCCAACTGTATTAATATCAAATTATCTGTTCAGCCATATAAATACTCTCTTCAGAAGATTTAAGCTTTACATAATGATTGCTAATTGTTGAGCGCCCTCTACTGGTAATTATTTAGAATAGGCATGACCGTCAATAATAGTAATAAAAAGAGAGGAATAAAAAGGAAGAAAGAATAAAATAAGAAAAAAGCATAGGAGTCATTCTGTCTTCTTTAAGGGTAAACACCAGTAAAAAATAAAATGATACAATTGTAACATTTGATTTTGGAGCAGTGTCGTGGTGTGGTTTGGGAGGCCTCTCCAGGGATGGTAACTTCTATGAATTACTTTTGTTCTCCTTCAAGAGACAAGGAAACCCAGAATCACTGGGTGGAGCCAATATGTCAGTGACTCTAATGACTAATTTATTCCATCGACCGGTGCTCGTCTTTTGGAGTTTACTAAACTGTGCATGCACTACGCAATATGTTGGTGCTATATAAATACATGTTAATAATAATAATGTGAAAGTGTACAAGTTTGCATTAGGGACACCTGAAAAATGTAAAAAATTAAATGGCACAATGGCTCTATTTTTTCACTATGCCAGTGCATTTTTTTCTTAAAAGGAACAATGGCCATGAGAAAAAAAATGTAGTTTTGGATTCACTGGTGGGTGCTGGTAGCTGTACTAAGCACTATTCTCTTATTTCTGAGAATATAGAATGCTCAGGGATTACCACAGAGTTAATTATGCCAAAACTGGCGTGTTGGCTGTTAATGGGAAGCCTGTACTTAAATTAGGAGATGTCTGTGCTTATCTTCTCATTTCCCTCTCTGGTAAATAACTTTGGAAATCACTTTGACTCATCCCATGCGGTGACAGTTCCACTTCTCACTGGAATGTGCAAATACGTGCTGTGGTTTGTACAGCAGCTACACTAGTCTAGGTCACCATTTACTGATTATTTTATTCCCCTTTTGCTTTTAGGTCTGTGGTGTCTGTGTTGGCAGAAACAGGCACTGAGCAGTCTGTGCCCAACGCATTCCACCTTAGGAAGAGCCATGTCTTGTCTGTGACTCTCTGAGCTGCTCTTAACAACTCACACTTGCAACTGCAACTCACATGTGCAACTGTCTTCCTTTAGAGAAGTGCAATGAAAATCTCTCAGCAGCAGGTAAAGGTAGATAGAGTTGCAGATGCACAAAAGCTGGTTTAGGTGTGTCTTGTTTTTAGATACAGATATGTCGCCAGGTCACATCTGCAGGATTAGCTGTACTTTAGCTAAACTGTAACACCTAGGAGTTTTAAGTCACCAATAGTGATTGTTACAGGCTGCAGAGTCACTGCAGCTCAGTCACAACCTCGCAGAGCCTGCTGTGCTAGGTACACAAATAAACAGCTAATAATGGAACAGTTCCTCAAATGGGATTTTAAAAATACACCATAATTCCCAGTTCTGTTTTTCTCTTTTTATGCAATTTAGAGAAAGTACAGAAGATAAAACAGGAATGACTTTACCTCATACTTAGCTGCTTCTACTGAATAACTTGGAATTTAACATTACAGAATTTAGGTGACCAAATGCAAGCTGCCAATTTGACTTCCCTTGACCAGAATGGCCCATGAAACATTACAATATGGCTGATTACATAAGGAGGGGGTTCAATTGCTGTGCAGTCACACTTTGTGCCTGTATTTTTTGTTTTATGCCTTGAAACCATTCCTTGCATTTTGTCACTATGGGGCAAATTCACTTAGCAGCGAAAATGTACTAGCGACGCCTTTGCCGCACTTTGCCGCACATCGTCAGGCGAAGTTTCGTCAGGGCGCCGCTAATTCACTAAAACCTGAAGTTGCGCTCAGGGAGGCGAATGGTAGCGAATTTGCGCTAGCGTTAATTCGTCAAGCAAAGCGAAGTTAAGCTAGCGATGCCTAATTTGCATATGGCACCAAGTTAAAGTTGAATGGACGTATATGTAGCAGCAAATACATTACACTACACAAGCCTGGGAAACCTTCATAAAATAAAATAGAGGTGTTATATTGCCCTTCACATGTGCCCACTGTATAGTTTAGGTGCCATATGTTAGGAAATGTAGGGGGGAAGGAGGGTACCCCCAAAAAATGTTACAATCTTTTTCAGCCTATCACCCTTAAAAAAGGAAAAAACGCCAGCGTTTTTTTGGGACTTAGAAAAAAATTCAACTATTTTTGAAGCATTTCCCTATCTACTCTATTGCACTTCACCTGGTCTGAGTTGGGGAAGGCAAGTCTGGCGCAAGAGGTAACATTCAGTAACATGTGCAAGTTAGTGAATTAGCGTAGTTACATTGACCCTTCGCCAAAGTCAACTTCGTCTGGCGTAAGGGTGCGAAGTAGCGCTAGAGTAGGTCCACTTTGCTAGCGAATTTGCGCTAACGTTAGGCTTTAGTGAATTTGCCCCTATATTCTTTATCTGTATATTGGGATATCTCAAGGAACTCTGCAGTAAGTGTTTGTGGAAAAGCTCCCATTTACTCTATTTACCTAGTTTTAGAAGCAACACAATAAAGTTTTTTGCACAGAAAATGTACATCTGTATCATGATTACCCTGTATTCTGGCCAGGAATTGCCCCTGTGCCAAATTATGCCAATTTGGCAGTTTACTAGAGGTCCCCTGGTTGAGACCTGGATCTTTAAAGGGGACAAAACGTATAACTCAAAATCACCCTGATCATGTAGGCAGTGATGAGTAATACATGTGCCTCATTTTACTCTGAGCTAATAAATGTCCCCTTTATTGGAGCTCCCCAACCACCCCTTCTGTTCCCTGTCTGTTGTTCAAATTAGTGGGTATGAGGTGGGTAGCCAATCACAGCTCTGCATTTACTCAAGCACTATTCTTAGCATATTCCTTCTATCCATAGAAAAGTATAATGTAAAGGTACATTATTTAAGATGACAAAATAGTCCCCATTAAAAATGACTGTAGCTTTATCCAGCCTGGTTACAGGAAGGGGACCGATTTGATTGTGTTGGAGGTGGGAGAAGTGCCTGAAGCTTGGTAGTATCCACAGGATACATATGGGAAAGGTGGAGGACTCAAGTGAAGCCTGGCTTTGATACAGGGAGGGCAAACAGAGGAGGATAAAATGATTCCCTGCTGCACTCCCAAAAGGAGAGACACTGTCTAGGAAGGCAGGAAGAAAGCTTCATTGGCTAAACTTGGCCATGAGGTAAAGACTGGAGCTTAGGGTTGCCTCCTTTCGGGCCTCGTGGTCCGGGTGGGGTGCCTGTAACACCACGGGACAGGCCACTGATGTTGTGAGTGGACTGTTGACATCATGGGGCAGAACTATGACGTCGTAGCTGGTAACTGGTCGATCATCACATCAATCTAGGAGAATCATGTCCATTTTTCCAAATTTGGAAAACCAGGTAGGAAGTTTTGACCGGGGCAGGCTTAATGAAAATCGGGCTGTTCAGGTCAAAACCAGACAGTTGGCAACACTATTGGAGCTCCACCTACACAGAGAGAGCATGTCCTGTTACCTGCCAAGTTGCAAGCCATTCAGGAAGTGACCGGTTCCATGTGGAGAGTGTCAGTATTGTAAAGCTGCTCTTTGAACTTCATGGTGTCAGTCCCTGTGAGCACCCCAATCAGTAAGCCACCATGGATAGGATATTGGCCCATAAGTATATGGCCTTAGTGTGAGGACAAGTCTTGTGTGTATGCCTGTTACACTGCCTTTTCTAATAAGCATTACTTTGAAGAAAGTATTGTTTCCTGGGTAATAAGGGCTCTTAGGATGCAAGGAACTAAACTGTGCATACATTAATCCCATCCAGAGTGGGACTGGTACCAATAACTGTATTAGACAGTCAGGCTGAATTTCATTAGCAAGTTAGAGGCCTGTTTATGCTGACATATGCTCTATTCTAAAAGAGTGTGACAAGAAAGGGCTAAAAGTGTACACAGGTTAAATGGCAGGGTTAAAAAAATAACACTTTTATGGGCTAAAGCTAAGTAACTGCAGTTGGTTTTACATACTAAATATTAGAAGCAAGCACAGACTGGCAATCTAAGGGTTCTGGCAAATGCCAGAGGGGCTGCTCTGAGATGCCATAGAAAGTCACACCTTAGTGGGCTGATGGGGGACTGTTTGGGCCTGAAATGGCAGGGCCTATTTTGATTCTCAGTCCAGACCTGATTAGAAGGTCCCTTACCAGCTTATGAAGTGCATGGAATTCACTGTAGCGTCTTTCCAGTGTATGTCTGCGGCCGTTGAACAAAACATCCACTCTAAAGACCTGTCAGGCAGAAAAGAGATATGTAAGTACTCCCTGCTCTTAGTATGAAGTGTATACTTGTGACAACATCAGACTTTTGCAAAGTGCTGCAAATTTCCATTGCTCCTCTACAAGCAGACTTTCAAGTAGGGTACCACTATTGTGAATCATGGATTAAAGCAGGAGACCCCAACATTTTCTACTTACGAGACACATTCAAATGGGAAAAAAAAGTTGGAAAGCAAAACGATCATGGCTATTTGGTAGCTCCTTGTGGATTGGCAGTCTACAGAAGGCTCTGTTTGGCAGTACACCTCATTTTTATGGAACCAAAAGTTGCCTCCAAGCCAGGAATTCCAAAATTCGCAACATCCAATGGATCAATGAGCAACATGTTGATCACAAGCCACTGGTTGGGATCACTGGATTAGGGTGTCCAGTAACAGGATGAAGGAGACCCTTCTGAGCGAGTCAAAATGGAACTAGGGCTAATTTAACAAAGTGGAGTAAAGAGTACAGAAATCATGTGCAGAGCAGTGCATATTGCTCCTGTCCCCATCACAAAATTATTTTAGCCTGTGAATGGTAAGCTTGTGGATGCAATTTGCACCATTTGGATGTGTCCAAATGTACAAATCCTAATTATATGTCAGTAATGCCAAAGAAAGAGTGTGCAAAGCACATTGGGAGTCCTGCACTTAGAGCATGCCCAGTCAGGCTTTCAGTACAGTCTTGTTATCTTAATTGTTCAGAATGTGCCATCATAGGTAAAGCCTGAGGAAGATGCAGAGTGCACAATGCAAAAAAAAGAAATATTTGAGTTATTTGTATGTGGTCACGGACTCTAGCAGCTATTTAACTCCAAGACAGCAGGTACAGTCAGAGTAGGGAAATAATCATTCAGATCAATGAACAAAAACATAGAAAAACTGCTCAATACGGTCTAAAACTTACTGAAAGTTATTTTTAAGTGAACTTTGCCTTTTTTGTAAATATACACCCAGTATGTGAAAGACCTTTATGCAACATATCCAGGATGCATTTATCCTACCTAACACCTGGGAGGGGTTTTCTCCAATCTCGAGGCTCGGAGAAAGATGAAGAGTTTATTGCAATAACATTGTAAACATTGTTTTGACAGGACAAAACTCACAGAAACAAAAGAAAGGGCTGTAAACAGCACTCTAACTTATAATAAAGTAAACTGATGATACAATAAAGATTTTGCAGCCAGGTCCCTGCGAGGACTGAAACATTCAGAAATATTCTTTCTTGTTGGTGATGTATAATCAACACAATTGAAATAATGTAAAAAAAAGTATGCCCTGTACTTTATTGATATGTAATGCAATTTGCCCAGCTAGCACCTCAGTTTGGGGAATGATGAATTTTGGGGCTGATATTGATTTAACTGGCAAACAATAAGCTAGCTGACAGTCACTCTAATATAACAGAGGCGGCTGGCTCTGGGTGCTGTGTTTATGCAGTCTTACAGCCCTCAGTGTTGTTTAAACACCTGACCAGTGTCTGATCTCTTCCAAGCTATTTTAGGCCAAATGTACTCTGCGAAAAACCTTATAAGTGCATAGCTAATTAAACACAGAATTTTTGCAGTAGTGTCTATGTTAGCAACTGACTCTGCACACATTTAGATGAGAGCAGTCGGCTCACAGTGGAATCCAGTACAAATTCTCTTGTACAACTGGTACTATCAGAATAGTGAAGCCAATGACTGTGACAGATGTGCAGATGCATCCATACACCTGCTCTGTCTTAGCACTTCTGGAATCTAGAATCTAACCCCAGGCATCTCAGTCCCAGGAGTAGGTGGTGTTGCTTGTGGTACTGTGCAGTGGTATAACAGGTACTTTTTGTGGGTGTACACTTATAGGTATTACCATCCAATACACTATTTCATACAATAATCTGGGTATATTAAAGGTGTGGTTAAACAGCATATGTCATTAAAAAACAATTTACTAAATCATCTTTATTTGGACAACCCCTTTGAGCAAATGATCATGCCAGATATTCATGTGCCATGGGTATTGATTGTTTCTGAGACGACAGGTTAGAAAACTGTGGTCTTGTCCCCTTCTTACAACAATGTCTGTACATGTTCAACCAATCTTAAGTACATTCATTCCAGAGTATGACATCTAAAAAATGTAAATTCCTACTGCTGTCTTTGCATGCACGGCTGCCTGATGGCCAATCTTTCTACAAATGAAAGTCTCTCCCTACTAGCAGTCTTTTTAGAAATGACACATCAAACTAAATGCCAGACAATCCTACAGCTGACTGCAGTGTACACAACAATATCTGTATGGCCACCTTGCCATCTCCAGTTCCTGTCTGCATTTCTAATGAGGGGTAGGGATGTAGCGAACGTCGGGAAAAATGTTCGCGAACATATTCGCGAACTTGCGTCAAAAATGCAAATGGTTCGCGAACGTCGCGAACCCCATAGACTTCAATGGGAAGGCGAATTTTAAAAGCTAGAAAAGACATTTCTGGCCAGAAAAATGATTTTAAAGTTGTTTAAAGGGTGCAACGACCTGGACAGTGGCATGCCAGAGGGGGATCAAGGGCAAAAATGTATCTGAAAAATACATTGTTGACACAGCGCTGCGTTTTGTGCTGTAAAGGGCAGAAAACACACTACGTCACTCAGGTGATGTTTCTGGACACGGAATGTGAAAAAGCTCACACAGCTAGGTGGCAGTTGTTTGAAGAACACACTGGGCAAACAATGCCTGCAAGGTCAACGTATACACTACAGCAGTGGATACGGAATATATTATTGCTGCTTGGAAAACGTCACTCAGGTGGTGTTTCTGGAGACGGTATACGATTATTATTGATATTTAGACAGAATGTGAAAAAGCTCACACAGCTAGGTGGTAGTTGTTTGAAGAACACACTGGGCAAACAATGCCTGCAAGTGCACTACTATTGGTGCACTACTATGAAGAACAGCAAACAGCACTGGACACGTTAAAGAACAGTAAGATAAGTAAAATAAAAAAATATATATATATATTTAAAAAAAAAAAATTACTCTGGTTGGTGCTGAACTACTAGGAGCAGCACACCAGTCCCACTCCCCAACACAGCTAGAATAATAGCACTGGGCTCTTATAGTAGCAAAGTAAAAAAACAAAAAAAGAAAATAAAAGCAGTCCTTACAAGGACTATTGGGTTACAGGCAGCAGTCAGCAGATGAGAGATCAGCAGCAGGACAGCTGCCCACAGCAGCTACATACAGAGCACTGCAGTAGAAGGTAGATTACTAGCCAGCAAAGCTACCTAACCTAAAATGTCCCTCAAATCCCTGCAGAGTTCTGTCCCTCCAATACAGAGCAGTATCAAGTAGATTACTAGCCAGCAAACTTACTATCAACTGTCCCTCAAATCACTAACAGCTCTCTCCCTACACTAGCTCTTCCAAGCACACACAGGCAGAATGAAAAAACGCTGCAGGGCTTCAGTTTATATATGGAAGGGGAGTGGTCCAGGGGGTGTGGGGGTGGTCCAGGAGGGAGAGCTTCCTGATTGGCTGCCATGTATCTGCTGGTCTGGGGGAGAAATGGCAAAAAAAAGTGCCAGCTAAGGCGAACCCAAATTGGCGAACGTCGCGCGACGTTCGCGAACATTTGGCGAACGCGAACAGTCGATGTTCGCGCGAACTAGTTCGCAGGCGAACAGTCCGCGACATCCCTAATGAGGGGCACAAACATTCTCAGGTTATGTTTCACTTATGTTAACTATGTATGCCTCTATAGATATGCACACAGGCTATCTGATGTAGCTCACTGGATGTGGACTTTAGCTACATCAGCATGAGGCATTGGCACTAGGGTGAGCAGAGGAGGCGAATTTCTGCCACTACTGATAGCACACCAAGGCTCCTCATCATTGAGTTGTGTATCAGAAAACCTGTGCAAGTGTTTATTTGGGAAACCCTACATCTTGTGTTCCCCAGTTATAGTTACTGATGACACATGCCAATCTCATACCTCCCAACTGTCCTATTTTTCACAGCTCAGCCCCAGTTTCCTAATGAGATGTCCTGAGTTTATGTTTGATCTCCTGTGCGAAGGCCAGAAAAAGATACAAAGTTTCTAAAACTTAATTAAATAAGAGGTTTTTTGGCAGAGCCCAGAATATTCAGCACCTACACTTAAGATACATTTGTAACAATTTAAGATAAGCAAAAATACAATTGTAACTATTTAAGATAAGCAGGTCTTTTGGGAGAACTGAGACTTACAGCTTAAAAGGGAATTCACCTTTATTAGCAAAATTGTGTATTACAATCCTTAGCGTGAGATACAGCTTAAGGAGATGAACCAAAATGAACCATTTCAACAACTGATTCTCCTGCTGTTATTTCATATACTGAATCTGATCACAGGTGCATAATTGGCAACTGCACTGCTCAACACACTAATGTACTGCCTGCTGAAAAGTGCATCATTTATTTTATTCTTGTAGCGCAAACCATTAAAGAAATCCGGTTCAATGAACTTTGCACACTTGATGATAATTATTTGCTCAAAGCAATATTTTGCTATTGCCAACATTATTCAGGTGCTAAAATAAAGGACAAGGGATTCTAGAAATAGGACACCCCCATGCACTTTATTGATGGAATGAGATCAGAGGTAACATTTTACCTACAGGCACAAACAACACTGCTGCCACAGGTCAACACTACCATAGATGGTGTATGCACATAAAAAAGATCTGTACAGCTAATGCATACTTTTGTTTTTTTTGGAACCCAACCCTTAACCTTTTCAGCCCTACCCCCACAACATCCTTTGCTTAATATGCCCCTAGGATTGAGCAAATTCCACCTCCACCAATACTGGTCCCTGCCCAGTCTGCTTGAATGCTGCTAAGATTGTATGGATTCACTTTGTTACTAAACAATAAGAATGGATCTTGTTACCTGTTCACTGACACTGCAGCGTGTATATGTCTGAAGAAATGTGTCACTATCTATCCCAAAAGCCGCGCTGCACAAAATGTATCTACCATATTTTGCATTCAGAAAAGTTATAAGTTGACAACTTTAAACCTTTTTCCCCATGTGAACCAAGAGCATAATGTAAAAATGTCAATTTATACTGGGCTCACGATTAATAGATACTGCAAAAAATTGCAATTATAGTATAGTAAATTCCCATTGTGGTGATTTATTAAAGATTTTCTGTTTGTATACGTATAAGTGCTCACTTACGACTGCCAGCACAGTTGTGCTTGTGCAAAGATGGACAATGTCATTGTGTGAACTGATGCTGAGGTACTTGCATCCAAACAACCTGCTTTCACTAGCGTTGCACTTGGTGTCTGTTATATCCCTCTTTGTATTTACTATTGTATGTTTATGGTGCTATGTAAATAAACATGTCAAAACATAGAGGTCAATCAAGTGAACAAACAACCACAAATTTCAACAGTGAAACAGAAGAAAGTAAAAGTATTACAAAGAAAGGAATGGATAGATTACAAGCTCTAAAGAGCACGGTCCTCCTTTTTTCAGTATTTTGTGTAATTTGTAGGTTTGATGTCTGCACCATTCTATTATACAGCTCTACAGAATATACTGGTGGCTCTTGTAAGGAAAGAAATAAATTAAAATGCTTATACCAGCTTCTAGTGCTTGAATACAAATACACAACCATACTACTGAAACATAAGGGTTCAAGCACACGTGCAGATTAGGGGAGATAAGGCGCTTGCCTGATTGTCTGCGGGGGCGACAATCTCCCCAAACTGCCTTCCCCCTGCTATAATGAGAAAACGCTAGAGCCAATGCACTCGCGATGCTTCGATTCCCGAAGTCGCCCGAAGTTTCCTCATGAGGCAACTTCAGAAATCGAGGCGCCGCAATCTTGCCTAAGATATCATTGTCTCAGTATGGCTAGTCGCAGACTCCCCTTTCACCTCTTATAGACCTGTATTATGTCACAATCAACAAACAAGATGTTGGCATTGGTCAAGGCCTAGATGACAAGCAGGTGTGGATTGGTATCCCTGGCATCTATAGTCTGAAGTAACCAATTTAATTGGGACCTTAAGGTGGCTATACATGAAAAGATGCACTCGTATGGCGAGGTAGCCAAATGAGTAGATTTCTCACTGATATGCCCACCTTCAGGCCCTGGGGCCCAAACGATTAGATTCCAATGCTTGTAATGCAGGTGGTTGGACTGAGGGCTGCATCAACAAACTCAATCTGACAGGAATTTTAAGCCTGCCCAATCAACATCTGGGCGATTTTCTTCCAGTTATTGCTCACAGAAGCCTGTTGAAGAGCCCCATACACTGGGCAATAAGCTGCCGACTTTGTCTGTTGGCAGCTTTTTTCGGCCTCTGTATGGCCACTTTTAGATAATAAATTTCATTGGGGTAGGGACACGAGTGTAGAATGGACAATCTTTGAAAAACTCCGTGTACCTTCTGTAATTATTATACAATCATTATATAATAGTTACTTATCTCCCAGCAAGTAGACAGCAGCAAAATCTATAAATCGACCCCACTGTTACATTTTTTTTTTTACAAAGTGGGAAAGAAAAAGCTCGAGCTGTTGCTTTGGTTTCTCCTCTTGTTGAGCTCATTTGGTCTAAACATTCAGCTATCCCTCCAGTGTAAAGGTGGCCATACACGGGCAGATTTTTTACTTCCAAACGACCGATTTCAGAACGTTCCGATAATAACGGTAAATTATCGAATAGTTGATGGTGTCACTCCGGTGCCGGGTATGTGTATGCTACGTTAATGAGCATGCGAGCTGCGCAACACTAGTGTGTACGCATGAAATTTTGATTTTGCCGCGACCCCCAACAAAGAGGGGTCGCTCGCCACTGGGAAGCGGATCTGGGCCGGCGGGACCCACAAGAGCCTGGGCCCCACCGGATTTTTTCCCGTTGTCGTGCCGGCCCAGTCCGACACTGAAGATAAAATCCCTCTTTGCGCATGTCAGGATTGTAGCACACGCCAACGAACATATACGGAACAATGAACATATACGGAAGGACCCGAATGTTCTTTGCTCAAAACTTCATTTGTAACTATATGACCTATGTAAAGTAATAAATTGGTGCTGACTGCAGGAATATCACCTCATATGTGAAAGAAGTTTATTATGCCGTAGCAAGACATAAATCCATATGTCTGTATGGAGCAGGGAAGGAGAAACTGACTATATACTACAGACAGTGACACAATGCTAGCACCACTCCTCGTTTGTTGAACAACGTTTGTCCATAGACGAAGCAAACGATACGGTTATATCTGTTCATATGATCGTTCTCCGTGGATGGCAAATCGTATTGTAAAATAATCGTCAGACGATCGTTTAACGATACAATCGTTCATCGCAGAACGATAAAAGTATGCCCGTGCATGGCCACCTTAAGAGTTGGTTGCTGTCTTGTTTAAATTTCTGTTCATACTAACTTGCTGCAAGGGTTAAACTCAGAATATCAGTGCCTGTTTAAATGGGACATGCAAGGAGGTGTACCAATATACTGTAGCACTTACCATCATAAACCATTTAACCTATTATTAAATAGATACAGTCATCCCTTAATTATCTTTTCCCATACACAAGGTTAAACAGGGACTTTTGGTATAAAATCCTGTGTGATCCCAATCTAACTGATCTGAATACTCCAAACTCACAGTACATATCTTTATTAGTCACCTGGTGAGTGTTCTACTGGATTAATTGCACTCAGGTCTCGCTGAGAGCAGTAACAGTTTTCTAGTTACCGGTACTAAAGGGAGTTTATAAATTCCATATTTTAGCAGGTCTGTGTTTAGATCCTATTAAAATACGCCTTAATAAAAATAAATTTACCGTGTCCCTGTTTATTACTTATGGGCACCAACATGAGAGGTACTTTATATTATTTTTAGGCTTCCTGCATGAGGATGCACAGCATTGGGTAAGTGACTGGAGACACCTGAATAATATAAGAATTTATGAGTGGGCTCTAACTCAAATTGAATCTTGCCTACCAACGTACCAGCGAGATATAGAAAACGTGACTAGCGTTGACTCAAAAAATCCAAGTGAGGCGATACCCATTTCCAAGTAAAGCAGTAGCTCTGATTTTCATTAAGTTAAAAAGGCTTTATTAGGACATTCATAGGCCTAACGTGTTTCGTGCCTGTGTGGGCACTTACTCAGAGGCTATAGGTCTCCGCCAGGTACAATCTTTTTAAAGGAGTGTCGACCAATTAGACTACAGTTGGCTCCCAGCACTTGGCACATCTGCACCAGTGTATTTCAGCTGGCATATAATACTTGATTCCCCAGTGTGCCACCTGTCATTCACATTAATAGAAGTAAGTAACAGCTTTTCATCCCAAAAATGTACAAAGGTGCATTGTCTGCTGTCACAAGCAGTTCCCATTCACACGAATGACAAGCAGCACAGAAACATAACTCTGTCTGCTGAAATATGTTGGTGAAACATTACTGTAGGTGCTGTAGGTATTATGGGGTAAAGTGTTCTGCTAAAGGCAGACTGCTAATAGTTAGGTTGGCAAGCACAGACTCCATTGCTTTGAAACTGTTCAGGAACCCTCAAATGTGATGGAGACACCCTTATGTAATAAACTTGCAAAAGAAGATCTCATTAAACACGGGTCTGTATAAATGCCATTGATTAATGACAGACATAATTATTTTATTTTTTTTTCTTATATCACAGCACATGTGCTTGTGACCTTTGCCTGGTAAATGATCATCTGCAAGTAAGTTTTTTTCTGCCCATATCTCACAATATAAACACCTAACACAATAAAAGCAAGTATTTATTCAGCTTGCAGGGATACTGTCTGGGCTGGGGTTTTCTGCTAAATGTTTGTCATTAGTCAGTGCTGCTCAGGCTCCGTCCAACACAGAGAGATCTTGCCCGGTCACTGTTCAAAGTACACTGCACGGTTAGGTTAATGTACATAAAAACCGGTCTGGGTTAACATGGATATGTAGGTGTGTCCATGGCTACATGCAGTATGAAAAGAGGTGATGTTGGAGAATTATAAAGAACTTCTTTTATTCATTTGGAATTACTGTCAGCCAAAAGCAGCCTTTAAAGTACATGTCATTATAGCTGCAATTGTCTGGGGATGTTGGGAGTTGTGAAGATATAAATCAGGCATGTCATCCCTTTGGGAGTTGAATGCAGCCCTCTTGTTGGTACTTTGTGGCCTCAGGCATTCACCCCCTGCTTTTTACTCTGTTCTCTTTTGTTATAGTAACTATTGTAAGTTCTGACAATGCAGTTCAAGGGGGCAGGCACCATGGAAGATTCATGGGGGGGCCTCCAGGCAGCTCACCTGCATCATCATTTAGAACCAGATGGAAAATTCCTGGGGGGGGGGTGGCATGGACCTCACAGTTTCCCCAATTCTCACTCCTATGCAACGAGTAGTTACGCTGGTTATAACTATATTACAGTGGAAGAAAATAGTTATTTAGTATACATTTATACATTTGATCAATAATGAACTAAAGATTGTTGGTAAAGGAGTTTGGTTACACTTCACGTGTGTCCAATCAGAGCTGTCCTTAGGGGGTGCCAAATATGAGCAGCTGTCTTGGTCCTGCACTTGAGAAGGACAGGGAGAGACCCTTTGCTGATTGCAGAATCATTTATCAACTCCTCCATCAATATAAGGGAGCCCTGCATTGGATAGCTTTCCCACGGCCCCTCAACCCGTTAGTACTGCAATGTGGCCAGTAAGTGTTCCTCCAAATACTCCAGCCCCCACCATGCTTCAACAGACAAAAGGTGTCCACAGGCATGCTGGGACTTGTAGTACAACATCTATAGGCCACATCATTATCCAGAGATTGACATGGTGTTATGTGTACAAGTGACAAGGATCCTCCCAGCTCTCAGTACAAGGGCCTGACTTGCTGTTGGTCAGATAAGAGGCACAGGCTGCTGCTTCTAGAACATTTAACCCAGAGACACAACTAATTCACAATCCCGTGTAACAATTAACACTCAGCAGAGAAATGGAACCTCCCTGCTGTACAGTAACTCCTGGCAATGCCCTGCATCCACTCAGCACCTCACTGATTTAGGAAACGTCCCTAATACATAGTATTCATCAAAGCTCTTTCTCCCAATATAAATGGAATGAGAGAGTCAGTGATTATTGGCAGAGTTCAGAGCTGGGGGGGGCTATTAGTGAATGGGCACAAGAGACAGGGGACAGAGTCCAGACAACGCAAAAAAGAGGCGCAGCTCAGTACAGACACACTCTCTCAGTACAGACACACTCTCTCAGTACAGACACACTCTCTCAGTACAAACACACACTGGCACTTCTCCCTATGGACTTACAGTGTGAGTCTTGTCGCCGGACTTGTACAGCTGATGTCCCACTGACGGGATGAACACTTGGATCATACTCTCACACCGACCAACAAGCAACGCGCAACCGGCGGACTCAGGGGAGAAACTCAAAGTGTCTGCATGTCACCGACTGAGCGATCCACTCACGAGGCACCGTCGCAATCCGGCCAATCTGTTTGGATCTCCTAACCGCATCGGTTGGCAAATGAGTGCGTGTGTCCGGGTATTTCACATCGGGTCAGTAAGGGGCTCTCACATCTGATGTATTCATGCCACCCCGCCCCCTCCGCCTGTGCTCTGTCTGTGCCCTCCTCAGCTGTTTCATGCTTAGTAACCCAACCCTGCTCACTAGGCCCCGCCCCACTCCATTCATGTGCACTTGTGCATCAGCTCAGCCTCCTCCCCCACTCCCCTATTATCCTATCCGGACAGGCCTGCTACAACTGCTACTACTACTGCTGCTGCTGCTACTGCTGCTGCTGCTGCTGCTACTACTACCTGCTATTGCTGTTGCTACTACTGCTGCTACTACTACTATTGCTGCTACTACTGTTGCTACTGCAACTACAGCCTGCTACTAGTGCTGCTACTGCTGCTGCTGCTACTACTGTTGCTACTAGTGCTGCTGCTACTACTGCTGCCTGTTACTGCTACTACTGCTACTACTACTGTTGCTACTACTACAACTACTGCTGCTTCTGCTGGAGGTGCTTGTTGTCGGAGTGGTGGCCCAGATGCGGTCCCTCGGTAGCTTAGCGTTCTGCTCGGGGGACGGTGTCCCTTCTTATTGAATCCCTTTATGCATCTCTGTCTGTTGCAGTTCTGAGCCAACTGTCCTGTTCAGTAACAAATGCACACGCAACAGCTGACTGGCTTATTAGAGAACAAGTGTCGCTTTTCTATTTTCCCGGAGCCTTACAACGAAAACTTTTTAATGGCAAAAAGCTGGAGTATCAGTGTCGCCCCCCGTAACTCCATCTTTTGGAATGTGAGTACTGACGCAAGCAATTAACGCCAAAATAATACAGCTCTTTCAAATTGGAGTAAGATTTTACCAACAAGCTGATATGGTCCATAGGAGCTGCTCCAATTATTAAAAGTGGCAGATGAAACAACTCTGGGTCAAAATGTACAAAAATCCATTATTAACTAAACCGTGGTAAGGCTTTTTGCCTATTCTTCAGTTTAATATTCTAATTATGCAGCATTAAGACAGCTCTATAATATCTACCATAATAAAAATCTGATTCCTCTAGACCAGGGGTCCCCAACATTTTTTTACCTTTGAGCCACATTCAAATGTAAAAAGAGTTGGGGAGCAACACAAGCGTGACATATTCCTGGAGATGCCAAATAAAGGCTGTGATTGGCCATTTTATAGTCCCTATGTGGACTGACAGCCTACAGGAGACTGTTTGGCAGGACACCTGGTTTTTATACAACTAAAACTTGTCTCCAAGCCTGGAATCCAATAATAAGCACCTGCTTTGAGGTCACTGGGAGCAACATGCAAGGTGTTGGGGAGCAACATGTTACTCACAAGCCACTGGTTAGAGATCACTTAGGTACCTCCCCCTCAGCATCTGACTCCAATAGAGAACCCTTTTAGTTCTTCCCTGTGCCTTATATCAAGTAGAAGCACACAGACTATTGCTAGGTAAGTGTTCCCAAGTTTAAATTCCTAAATTCCTAAATCTTAAAAGGTCTTAAAAGATCTCCCAAGTCCCACATATCCATTTGTGCTTGTCGAATAACAGTTAAACAGATAATAGGCACGTGGAATGTATATTTTGGGTATGTCCAATAAAAAATGATAAATATGGATATAACATAGGTTAAAACGTTTACATTTACAGCATGTGCACAGAGTGAGTATACTTTGCCTCTATATACAGTATTTGTTTCACCAGAACTATAGAATAGCATCTAGTAGCGTGAGTTTTCCTCACACAATAGCATGAAACATATGAAATATTTATGTATGTCAGTCAGCCACAAGGCAGTATCTGAATTCCCCTTGTACAGCAGGTAGTCTGGGCGCTATACATGTGGTAGGAGGCCTGCATTTCTTAACTGATCCACAGCATCTTAATAATGTAAGTACTAAAGCACAAGCCAGGGCTCTTTAACTAAAAGTTATCTCATTAGGTGGGGCAAAATAATAAAGGTGACAATGGAACAATTATAATACAATACAATAAAAAATATCATGGAATAACTACTGATTATGAAATGGGCGTAGAGTACAACTCATCACACAGTCCAGAACAGGAGCTCTTACAGTCAGACATAGTTATTTCCTTACCTTTCTTTGAGTACTCCTGTTACATTTGTCTGCCAAATGTACGTTTGCATAATATGGCATAGGCTCTGGCTTCCTCTTGGAGGTCCAAAGCAGTGAATGAGGGGTTGAGGGCCCAGTTTGATGACCAAATAAAGCGAGATTTGAGGGCAACCTTTTATGTGTCAAGGGGGTGTTAACTAAATGTTGGGACCACAAAATGAGGACTGGAAATGAAGAAGTAAGAAAACATTTCTTGTGTACTGCCCCCTTTTATACGCATTACTAGCCATACATAGTACTTATACACAACATCTCCAAAACAGTACATCACAAAACTGGGTCAATGGCATCTACACAGTTTATAAGAGGCTGCTAAAGCCCTAAAGTTCCCAACTTCCAACACTATATATTGGAGAATAAAGTGTCCATTTGTCCTATAATTGCATACACTGTGTGAACGTCAGGAATCCCTTATGTATTCTAAGTCTTCTAAGAACTGAGAGGAAAAAGCAATTAATTCTAGTAAGAAATAGGACATGTATAAGTTACAATCCCGAGTAGAGAATACATTTACATTGCAACTTTTATAGTTCAGACCCATTTAAAGGGGTGGTTCACCTTTCAGATAACTTTTAGTATGATTTAGAGAGAGATATTCTGAGACAATTTCCAATTGGTTTTCATTTTTTTTTTTATTTAAGGTTTTTTAGTTATTGGATTTTTATTCAGCAGCTCTTCAATTTGCATTTTAAGCAACCTAGGGTCCCAATTACCCTAGCAACCATGCACTGATTTGATATAAGAGACTGGAATATGTATAGGAGAAGCCTTTTATAAAAAGTAAATGAGTAATAAAAAGTAGCAATAGCAATTAATGTGTAGCCTTACAGAGCATTTGCTTTTTAGAAGGGGTCAGCGACGCCCACTTGAAAGCTGCAAAGAGTCAGAAGAAAAAGGCAAATAACTATAAAAAAATAAATAAAAACCAAATGAAAAGTTGCTTAGAATTGGCCATTCTATAACATATAATTCTTTTAAGAAGCAATTAAGTGACTGTGCAAAAAGTAACTGTTTCGGGGACACTATATTCAGTCTGTGTATGCAGCATGACTTTGTTTAAGGCAGTCTGACCTCTGTGTTATACCTTACTGAAGCTTGTTACATCATCGTAGAGAGACGTGGCTTTATGTGACATGTTCAGCCACCACCTTATTTACCTTCCCCTTCAGTCTTTTCCTTTCTTATTTATCCAACAACTAGCCCTTCTCATTGTCTTCTTATATATTTTTATATATTTTTTCTTCCATGTGTGTCTGCAGAAAGGGGCAAGAGGGGGCAGTTTTCCCACCCTGACTTCTCCAGCTAGTCCCAAGAATTGTTTGTAAATTTAATTCCCAGCAACAGAAATGCTTTTTATACTTTCTACCCCAAGGCAAGCCTTTATCTTATGCATTGTCATGAATTGGTTCATCTTCAGTGGGATGCTACCCTAGGTGATATTAGCTTACTGCTTCTCTCAGTCTGCCAAAATATGCAAGCTGACAACAGCCAGAGCCATAAGTCTGTGTTCCCATAGCCATCATATATCTGCCCATAATCAGAGTGAGACTCTCAGACACTCAGCAACTGTTGGACATTAGGTATTTCTGTATAGTTCAGAACCATCTCTATCTATTTATTCTTTCAAACATTCTTAAATTATTTCTATAGACATATAGATCCTTCAGTAAAGCAATCTTCAGTAAATCCCCTGCTCTCTCTCTCTCTGTTTACACGAAGACATTTTCCTATTTAAAAGCAAATTGAGCTTGTTGTTTCTCTCTGCGTGTCTGGTTTTGTAATTGTGGGTGGGAGACACTCACAGTAGCCTCTGTATGTCAGTTCATTTAGCTTGGGCAGAATAAGGGAGTTACTGTGCTTGAGGTCTGGGAGCAGAGAGGGACAGGAAGAGCACTGCTATTGCTGGCACAGGAACACTGAAAGCTTGTCTGCAGGTGATTGCATTGCCCTTAGTGGCACATGTTTGGAATTAAGGGTTTGATGTATGTTGTGCAATAGTATTAATAGACAGATGCCATGGAAATGTAAGATTCTTTAAATACCTTGCATGAATGTATAATATTTATGTGCTGCATCCCAAATTTATGTCAAAGTTGTTACACAAAGAATTAAAGAATTGAGGGCATATAGGGGATATATAACATGGGGCACCTAATAGATCCTCTCTGGTTCCTGTCTGTTCTTACAGTGAGCAGTGGGGTGCCCTTATGGTTAATCCCTAGAGGAAAAGCAGGCAGCCAGTCACAACATGTACAAATGAACTGCACTGAACAACTAGTTCTGTGTATAATTTGTCCCCATGTGGAGGATCAGACATACCAAAAATAGCACAGGTGTGAGATTGTGGACACACAACTGGATTGCTGGGTGAACCATGCAAATCGTTCAGTTTATGACTCTTATAATAACCCATGTGTTGTCTGGTTATCAATGGACCAACATTTGAGATCTAGATCTGTTAAATTCTAAGCAAGTTACAGTACTAATTGAACATCTACTCATTTGTGGTGTGCACTAGATATTGGGTATGTTTCACCAAACTTGTTCTAAATGAGTGATCTGCCATACCATACTGGTAGGTCTGACACACTGTGTTATTATAAGGATAATACTGTACTTCTGTAAAGCATTTATGTGGTTATGTAATAAAAGGAACTAAGTTTGCCCAGGGGCAATAACCCATAGTAGCCAATCAGCAGGCAGTCAGCTTTTTTAATGCAAGCATCTTATTGGATGCCATGGGTTACTGTTCCTGGGCAAACTTAGTGCCTTATAATAAATAAAGGGGATAGTCTGCTATACTATACATACCTACGAATGGTCTATGTCATTCCACTTGCCCATTAAAATACAATAAAGCAGAGGGATTTAATGTCAGACTGTTATTGTAGGCTTATGTATATACGTCGGTTGCAGATCTAAGCTAACAGAAAGCATCAGAGAGACCAGAAAAACAGAGAAACTGGTGAATTCTTTATAGTGACTGCATTTCCTGTGTGAAATAACTTGCTATTATTGATAAGATTTGGGAGGAATATGTTTTCTTTTTATTGGGGATACAGTTCATTAAAACAAAGCTATTTAAGGCTACAGTAAAAGATTTTCTATGAAAAAGGTGCTGCTAGCATGACATGAGCTACACAGGTATTTGCTGTTAGCTGCAAGCCTTGGTGTGGCTCACTGACTTGTAAATTGTAAGGCCAGAGACGGGCTGCACACACAACTTGTGGCCTCATGTGCCTGAGTAAGCATTCCATAAACCTTGGGACACATGAAAAAAAAACTGCAAGAGTAGGTACAAATGGATTAGATTCCAATGCGCCGCATCAGCACATATCTTTATATGAAAGCAAAACCCCCTACACACATTTCATTTAACAAGGCACAATAATCACTTGACAAATCAAAACATTGGCAGCAACTGGGACAGATCTGTGTATGCACTCTTCTGTTGCACAGAACTGCAGAATATATAGGTGTTTGTAATTTCATAATAATAATAAATAATAAACACAGGGTTCCACAGAGACAATCTGGGCATATACAGTGTAACAGGCAGTGCAGAACTTTCAGGAGCTGGGCCCATTGCTAAAATAATTCTGGGTCTTCAGCAAGCCCAACTTGCAACCCCCGGTGCGCTGTGGTAGTGGAAGGCCTGCTGTATAAAACTTACACCAATGTTAATAGGGTTCCATACAGGCAATTTGGACATATACAATGTAAGGGGTTTATTATACAGTCTGGGAATATATGAGATAACAGGTTTAAAGAGATCAGAACATATATTTTGTCTAGTTCTGCACATAAGGGCCAGTGCCCAAACCTTGTGCACTGTTTGCCTGTATGTTAGCCAACCACTTAGACTGTAAGCTCTTCGGGAAAGGGACCTCCTTTCAACTATGTCCACATGGCACTTATTTGAGTATTTATACTTATTTATTGTAATACTTGGCCTTCCTGTGTGTACTTTTGTATATTGTAAGATTGTACAGCGCCATGCATCTTTGTAGCGCTTTATAAATAAAGTTTACATACATATTGCAACAAGTTTTTTTTTTTTTACCTCTTGATCCATTCTCCAACCACCAGATGTATTTTGCAGGCTGGGTCAACAAGTTACACCCTGCCATGTGCATAGGGTATATTGACATTTCTAAAATATTCCACTACTATTAAGTTGTCATTGGCACACATTAGCTGGAAAGTTACACAAAAATATAAAAATCCTGTACCAAATTGTGTGTGTGTGTATTCCTTGTGTGATAATACAGTGGGAATGGAGGAAAAAGATAAAAGGCACTCTGATGATATACTGAAACAATTGATACAAACCAAAAACCAGGCATATCCTACTAGAATCACATTTCCCTACAACATCCAATCAGTGGCAAGTGCAATAACAAGCTACAGCTATCAGCTGACTACATAGAAAGCAAAGTGGTGTGAGTAGCAATGGAAAAAAAAACAGCTCAGTTAGGGCTCTTACTCATGAGCTTTTTTACCTGCGCTCCCCTGCATTCCGTTTTTCGGCGTTCAGCCGCAGGGGAGCGTAGGAATAGACACATTTCATTATTTCAAATGGGGCTGTACTCACACAGGCGCGTGTAGGCGCCGAACGCAGGAAAAATGCAGCATGTTGCGTCTCAACCTGCGTTCGGCGCCTACACGCGCCTGTGTGAGTACAGCCCCATTTGAAATAATGAAATGCGTCTATTCCTGCGCTCCCCTGCGGCTGAACGCCGAAAAACGGAATGCAGGGGAGCGCAGGTAAAAACGCTCATGAGTAAGAGCCCTAATGCCAAGAGAAACTATGAGAATTGTAACGAATACCATGGAACTTTACCACTGTAACATAAAAAAATAATAGTTACAGTGTGTTTGATACCAGCTCCGCTGTGTTCAACCATCTTTTATCCATTATTTAATTAAAAGCTCAAGTGGGTTATTGTGTCAATGGAGCCTTAAAGTAACACAGTATATATATATATATATATATATATATACAGTGTATAAAGTGGCCACAAATGCCAAATCAGGAAAACTAGTTAATATTTTCAAAATTGTGCCAGACAAGTTAACATTTAGAATTGGTCCTATGGTATTTTCATTTCCTGGGTCCCATGGCCCTGATATTGGAAGGTACTAAATGTGTGTCAGCAATAAGCATTACATCTAGCTTCTAAACTACTAAGGAAATAAGTAAAAGTTATAATTAAAATTTTAATAATTGATGACATCTCTAAATTAATGATAGGGACACCACTGTGTCAGGGACTGATGTGAATTGTGTATTGTCGATGTACTGCGGAATGCGAGGGCTATACAAATGAATAATATAATATTCCAAGGAAGCTTCGAGGAGTCTCATTTAACAAAGTTACGTATACTGAACCTGCTCTTGCTCGTAGTTCTGTATTTTTCAGTGTGGGAAGCTGTATGTTGAATCCTAGCAGGTAAGTGTTGGTGTTTCATCAGCAGAATTCTTGAACCTCTGCCACAGAGACCATTTGTTACCTGCCATGTTCAAGCAGTGAATAATTAGGGGACATTCTGCAGAGATGTATAAACCCTGCAGGTGGGTTACCAAACCCATTTTCTGTCCAGACTTTTTCCTACTCTGGAAAGGAAGATGATTCTTCAATGCTGTATCATACAAGAATATCACTTTTTTAGGAAAAAGCCCACTGTAGTTTTCTGTCAATAAAGTCCTGCATTATAGGAAAACCAAGATGACAGAACAAGTAAAAAAATAATCAATAATCATACATGAATATATTATGCTGTGATCAGATCGCCACTGGAACAAAAATAATCTTGTCAAAAATGCACCCCTGCATGATGGGGTTATATGCCTATTTTGCCTCCATAATAAACCCTGCCATTTTCCTGTAATGAATGCAGTGTTTTACATGTTGCAAATAAGGCAGGAATAAGGAGTCAGTCACCAGCTTTTAAACCTGTTATACCACCCTTAACGCACAGTTACTTAAGTATCTAATGGATTTTTTTCTGAAAAAGGAAACCGCATGTTGTACAAGAGGGAACAGAAAGCAGCAGGTCCTACCCCCAAGTGAATCTTTCCTCCACACTCAATGGATATGTATTACGTAAAAACATAAGCTTTTTACTTTTACATAACCAACCGAGTACATGCTGGTATAATAATGATTCTTCCTCTCACAGAGATTCACTGTGCAATAGTTTGTCCCATCTGGACTGGCATATCCTTCCTTTTCCACCCCTTCAACCAAATCTTAGCCCGACTGAATGCAAAAGAGACATTCAAATAAAAATATGCATTTCTGTCCTGCACATGAGCAAGCTTCCCATATTCTAAACCAAGTCTTACAAACCCACTGCTCAGCAAAATAGATTGAAGAGGAAACCCACTTTCTATATTAGTAGACTTGATCTTGCTTCTGTTTTCCTTTAAAGAGGTTGTATGGTACAATATGTATTTAGAATTTTTTTTTTATCTCATATTGTAGAGACCTTCCAGCTTATTAAACTGAAGCACTGTTGGGCTGACATACTAGAAGTGCATGTTTGTGTTTATTTTAGATGCAATAATTTATTTGCTTCCAGTCTGCATACTATTCTCTATTTCTAACCAGCAGGGGTTACCTCTACAGCCAGGGCCACCATTAGAAATCACGGGGGCCCCGTACAACAACATTTTCTGGACCCCGCCCTCTCCAGCCCCCACAGTAAAAAAAACCACAAACATCAGTGCTAAAAACGGTAAAACCCCCACCCCCCAAAGTTATAAAAAAATCATTGATGGTCAACCACAAGTTAAAAAAACCCAAATAGGCTGGTTTTGCTTCCAATAAGGATTAATTATATCTTAGTTGGGATCAAGTACAAGCTACTGTTTTATTATAACAGAGAAAAAGGAAATCATTTTTAAAATTTTGGATTATTTGGATAAAATGGAGTCTATGGAAGACAGCCATTCCGTAATTCGGAGCTTTCTGGATACCGGGTTTCCGGATAAGGTATCCTATACCTGTACTGCCATTGATTTATAAACAAGGGTGCAATCAATTCCTTGTTTTTTCCGCAAACATATTTGCAAGCTTTTTATTCCTTTACATCTGCCATCTTAAATCCCTTCAGAGTTTGTGGAATCCTCAATTGTCCACTTTGATGTGGTTGCAGATTTGGAGAGCACTATTTAAGCAAGTCGTTGTGGCATTTACCTTGTCTCAAACATATTTCATCAATGATATTGGTGCAGAAAGGATCCATTTGGTAATTAGTTATTTCATCTGTTCCATTCTGAATTCTTTCATTCTTTATGTGATAATGTAATGTAACTAAACAAGTGAAGAGGATATTGGGTGGGTGGATCAAGGAGTTACAAACATGGACAAGAAATAATGATTACATGCTTACAAGTAAACCTTATTTAAACTAAAGAGGAAGTATATCTTAAAAATGTAATGAAAAGTTAGATTTGTGCCGAAGACCAGTGTCAACCTTATACTAAACTGCCCAAAGGGAATCACATTTAAATATAAATTCAATATGGCGGCACTTTCACACTTCAGAGGAAACAGCAAGCTATCACATGGTGTTTCACCGTTTTATTAAAGGTTTTATTGGAATAGAAATACTGCTTTCTGTGTCTGTCACAGCCCAAAAATATACAATATAGATATTTATATTAATAAACCCTCCCTAAAAACCAAAGTCAACTAGATGAAATATATAGATTTTTTATTTATTCTTTTTTTTCTTGCTGAAAACTCTAAATTGACAATTTATAGCTTTTATAAGAAAATATATACGTGAAAGTGAAACAAACCGACACAAAGGAAAAGTTAACAGAAAAATGCATGTCTTGAAATGCAACGGTAATAACTAGAACAAGAAAAAACCAAAAGGCGAAACCAAAAACACAGTTCCTTGGAATTTAAATCTTGGTGTTTATAAAGGTTTGCAGAGGACAATGTCAATGGCTCTTATCCCTAAACTAGCTTTATGTCTGATGGCACTTGTCCATATGCTCTACCAGCATTTCAGCAAGTGCAGCAGAACATGAGTCCACTCCCTATTCATATAAATGCATGACAGTGCAGGCAGACTTTGGTGTTTCTTCCCTGGCTCAAAAATGCTGGCACAGAAGATACTACATATGCCCCAGCCCTAAAGCAAATGATCGCACAACATTCAATTGTAGAGAAGAGGGCAACAGAAAAAGCTGTAATCAGAATACTGTCCCCACCAAACAAGCGCTGGGGCTTTATGCAAGAGAATGCTGCATGATATAATGATTGATATTATGAAAAGGTCATTCTATAAGCTTCACAGAGACATACAAATTGTGGGCCTGACTCTGAGCATAAGTGTTACATGAAACACCCCTTCAGAGTAGCAGTAAACTATGAATCCAAGCAGTTCCACTCAATATCTCACCACACTGGAATGCCAATTCTGTTCCAGACCGTTGTGATGTGCACAAATAATATCTTACACTTGACATAAGTAAAATCCTGAAAATAAGGCACATGTTTTAGTCATCTTCAGTCCTGCTGTCTGAATATTTACTGCTTTTTGCAACTAGATAGGACTGCCAATATTTCTAAAACACCAAAGGACACATGGTACAAACTGGTGAGCTCACATTTTACAATACAAGGACAAAAAAAAAATGGTGGTGCTCCAGCTGTTAAAGAATTCATTCACCAAGGATTTTAGGAATTGCAGTTCTTCAACAGCTCGAGTGCCAAATGGCTACCTATACATGCAAAAGACAGGGGTTTGATTATCCTAACTAGAACTGTGGGTGTTAACTCCACCGAGGTCAACTACAAAATAAACTGATATCTCTGAGGATTATTTTGGCCTCTTTGCATAGAACAAAATAATGCAGAGGAATGCTGTTTAAAGGCATTTGTAAACAGTCAAGATAACAGTATTTTTCTGATTTATTAGCACAGCGTGGGTCTCACTCATAATGCTGTCACACTACTGCAAAGCTCTTTCCTATGTTAAGCACTCAGCACAGATCTTTGTCTTTGTTCATGGGATGTGCAACATCTCAGGGAGTTCCGAGGCCAGGGGCTCAGTATTTTCAATGCAAAACAAATGGACATAGTTCCCACTAAAAAAAACAAAAAAGGGTGAAGTGGCGCAACCAACCCTTATAAAAACCACTTTGTTAAAAGTGCAATTTGTTATTGAGCATACTTAACTGTCGCCTTAGAAAAACCTTATTTTGAGGGTATTTTCACTTTAAGCTTTAAAACTTGGTCTGGTGACTTGAGAATATACAGAGGGACAACAGAGTAATTAACACTCCTGGGTCTGAAAATACAAGCAGCCCACAGGAAATTTGTTTAGCATTAAAGACATTGTAGAAGAACTGTATGGGAGGTAAATGAGTTTGTGTCACTGTTCTCTAAAAGGCAGACGGTACAGTATTTATATTAGTATAAAAATGGCAGAAGACGAATAGAACCATCAGGGTTGTTTTTCAATCCACACCAGTTAGGATATAACTTTTGCTTCAGGTAAAAACGCCTCCCAGTATTTAACCAGCTGTGGAGATAAAAAGTAGAGAGTCAAGATGCTGAAATGGCAGCTTTAATTAAGGCATTGCCATGGTCTGCAGCCTATCAATGCCATGTCAGAATCCACATGAAAATAAACACAAAAGATATAACTAGGTTTAACATGAGCACAATAGACAGAGCTTGTTTTGTCATCTTTAATTATTGAAAAACACTAAAGAGGTCATTATTTTTCTTTTATACTTTCACTATACACCCTCACAATCCCTGCAACCAGGAACATATGTTTAGAGATAATAAGCTCTGTATAGAGTTGTTGCCTGTGGCTCTCATGCTTACAGATAAGGATGATGATATTACAGAACCCCACCCCCCTATAAAGTATCTTAAACATACATCACAAGTCTAGGCAAGACATAAAAAGAACAATAAGAGCTATGGTAAGAATTTATAATGGGGGCTACACTACTACTTGTCCAAGACTGCTTCCAGTTCACTGTAGGTCATTGGCTAGTAACGCACAAAAACACATCAGTGATCAAAATGTTGCATGTGACAATGTCCTATAATGATATACCTAAACAAGGTACAGTATATCACAACCAGGATGTGTGCCCATACAAAAAAAAATTACTTTTTTTTTTCTCTCTAATCCTGTCTCTATGTATGATACTGATATAACCAGTGTGTGTTGGACTGGGATGTCAGGGGTCCACCAGAAAAGCTTAGACCGTGGGCCCACTTTCTAAACTATTATTCCTCCTCTCCTCACTCAACCTCTTTATTCTCTAGTCTTTTATCTCTACATAATATACACTATTCTTCCATTATTAAGCCCCTTAAATGAATAGGGAATGACCATGAAATAGGCCAAATGGTTAATAGCAAAAGGGCCCACCGGGAGTTTTCCTGGTATTCAGATAGGCCAGTCCGACACTGGATATAACAGTTGCCTTGTTTCAAATTTACCACACCTGATCTACATGTGTGAATGCTGGGATATTATCGATCTACAGTAGTAAGACAACAATTCTCAGTGTAAAAGCCTACTTACTTATATAAAATAAATGATCATCATTGATAATCTTTACATTAGTTCTGATGTACAGTAATAATATTATATCATCCTTCTGTAATGGCTGAGACTACTCAATGATAAGTATTATGTACTTTGTGCTTATGCATTGTCCTTGCCCTATGGATTAAAAAAAAAAAAAAAGCTCTTCTAATCTATATAAATACAACTAGATATTTACACATTAGGAAAAATGTAATGCAACATACTTTGTGCTGTGAATTCAAGAGTGTCTCCAGATATTTAACTATGTGACTTTTAAAATCCTTAGACTTCTCTTTCTGAAAAAAAGGGAAGAAAAGGTGTCATCAATAATGTTACAGTGACTGAGTAAGTCTGATGATGTTGTCTTTCCTAATTCAAAAACTTGCCTTGTCATTGAATATCTACTATAAGTAAATCTAAAAAAAAACAACTGGACTTGGTGAGTAATCAATGAAGACGGTTCACTACTCATCCGAGCAACTTCTTCAGTTCATCTGACATGTGAAGAAATTCACAGAGGTGTAGATTCTGTGTAGTACTGTGATAGGATTATCCAATGTGTCATGCAACTCCTAGAACTCCTAGAAGGAGGTGTTACTTGTGAGAGTTGCACGAATGGACATGTGAAGTGTTCTGAAACCACCCGGGTACAGATGTTAGAACAGCATTGTATGTAGCAGACAGGTGGTGTCGAAGGCCCCCGCCTCTGTTCAGGGATGGTTTCTCCACATTGACATGAATCGCCTCTTTCATGCCTCGTTCAAACCAGTGGTCTTCTTTATCCAATATTTGGACCTTGCTATCCTTCTAGGAGTTGCATGACACATTGGATAATCCTATCAAAGCATTTCTTCAGATGTCACCTCTTTGAAGAGTTACAATGGGCCATTGTGATTGGATTAGTGGAAATGTTTATATGCCGAGAACTTCCCACACCAGTCAGTTGAACTGAAGAAGCTGCTCGGATGAGTAGTGAAACGTCTTCATTGATTACTCAGCTAGTCCAGTTCTTTTTAGATTTTCCTATACTAGATATACCATGACCTGGATGAATGAAAATCTTCATAGTCATTTTGTCATTGAATGTATAGCTGTCTAGTATGGTCAGCGACCATTTTATATATTTTCCTAGTAATATATGTTCTTGGCTATGCTTCAGATATACTGTACATCAAATTGAGTTTATAAAGTTCTTGGTGTTCAACGTGCAAAATAAATAAGTAATATATATATATATATATATATATATATATATATATATATATATTTTTTTTTTTAACTAGTGATAAGTAGGTTTGTATGCTGTGTATAAAACAAATATCAGGAAAAACAAATGAGTATATATATGTTATTCAGGGTCTCCTATGCCTAAGAACTTTGTATATTTATTTGTAGCTGCCAGATGATATCTGTCCATACTCTCTGAAATTAATTAAGGCTCTCTGGTTATCATGAACCTCTGCTCTGGGAAGCATCTTTTAAGCATCAGGTAATGGTTTCTACATATACAATTTTAGTTTTACGCAAAAAGCACAGAAGTTTAATTTTAATGGCCATGATTATCCATTACCATTGCTTAGTTTACCCAAAACCTGTGAATCATAAGATGGTCCATGTAGCAAAAATCATAGTCCTATTCATTGAACTCACATCGAACAAGTGTGTATACTGCCCTTAACAGATCTCACCATTGCAAAAGTGAGTGTCCTTAGTTTATAGTCTCCACTGCTGTGAGCCTGCTACACTGACAAGCTTATGATGCAAAGGTTTCAAGGGGGTATAATGCCCCTTTAACGGAAAGTACCATACTTGCCTCAAACCGCATGACCTCCTTTCGTACTGTAACAGAAATCCTCTCAAAATCCCTCTCATATTGTGTGACCCGGGATTCCCACTAAAAGGACAAAAAAAAAATAATACAATTCATTTGTAATACAAACTTTTGTCTAAAGACTATACAATTTTCAGAACACCTGAGCTGAATAAAAGAGAGGTCTTTCAGGTTTGAAAGTGGATAAGTCAGTGCTCTTTAAATAGATACATGATACCATGCACTGAGAAAAAGCGGCTGAGAAAAGAAGTGAGGATAAACAAATCACCAAAGCAGTTTAGCCCCACTAGCTCGATGCCCCATAATAAGTATGCAGCTTGTCTATTTTCATTGCAGGATCAATGAAGTTGGAATTCTGGGAAATATTATGTCAGATCACACCATTCACACTCTCTGTCTATAACGTAACATGTAGGGCATTGGCCCCTTTCAGCTGCTGAAGCCAGTGCATAGAACAAATATTTCTGATTTGTGCCTTTGAGGAAATGATGTATGACACTGCAGGTATAGCAAGGCCCTGCTTGCATGAGGGAGTGTACAATGCAACTGGAGCTTCATTGTGACTGGCAAAAAAGTTTGAGAGCTGCTTAGCATCTAAATAATTGATGTGCATTTTAAAAACATATACAAGTTTATCATGAAACAACCCTGTTAAATAAAAGGTATGAGATGTATAATCATATTAGCGAGAGGAGAGGTTTTCCCACCTCTGCAATCTCATCCTTTGCTTGTTGTAGTTTGTCTGGTTTGTTGGCCCACAGCAATCTAGCCTCATTTTCTCTCTTCTTCTGTAAGGTGGCCTGAGCGTCCTGCCATCGCTGCCAGGTTTTTATTCGCTGATCAAATACCCCCTAAAGGAGACGGGAACCATATCATTGTTACATTTGTAAAAACACAGGCTTTTGGGAAACAGCATAAAGACACCAAAACAGTGCTAAAAGAAGAACAGGTCTACATTTTTGTGGAGAAATATAGACAGTCAGAAGAATAACAAAAAAGTTGTGCAATAAGTCCAACAATTCTATTTTGCCATCCGTGGTTAACTTTACCTTTTTTTTTTTTTTAACTTGTCCACTGGCACAAATGACTGTACATTATTTATAGCAGTTGATCAACTCATGTATCCAAGAGCTCATAAACAGCTGCAGGTCAGCAGGTTAGTCTGGATAGATTTCTTTATCTATTTCCAGATTTTCTGCTGTATTAGCAGATTTCACTTCTCTCTCTTGCCGGATACTTCTGTCATACGGGCCTCATCATCATAATAAATTGTGACATTATTTTCATAAAGCAGAAGCATTTTGACTTCTGTGCTTGTTCATAGCCTTGAAAAGTCTTGTAAGATCAAATAACTGGCAATTTTCTAAAAGAGCTTTGCACTGTATGGTAGATTTCTGAATAGAACAGATGTCAAATTGTGTGTATGCTTATATGCAATAGCAATATCATGTTTGCTCACACTCGGGGACCTAGGCCTAGCAATGTGGCCATGCAGGGAAGCAGTATCTAGCAGAATATGAGATGTAAAATATGGCCTCAGGGAAAGTTTCATTCCAGGCACTAAGCTATAATGTATCTTGCAGTAAATACTGTTTAAGTGCACAGTGTTTCAGAACAAACCCTGTCGTCAATTACTCTCAATTGTGTGTAGGGATACACCGAATGCACAATTTTGGATTCGGCCGAACCCTGAATCCTTCGCAAAAGATTTGGTGGAATACCAAATCAGAATCTTAATTTGCATATGCAAATTAGGGGTGGGAAGAGGAAAGCAAATTAGGGGTAGGAAGGGGAAAACATTTTATACTTCCTTGTTTGTGACAGTCACGTGATTTCCCTCCCCACCCCTAATTTGCTTATGCAAATTAGGATCCGGATTTGGTTCGGCAGAAGGATTTGGCCGAATCCGATTCCTGATGAAAAAGGCCAAATCCTGAACCGAATCCTGGATTCGGTGCATCCCTAATTGTGTGATACACATACCTTTCATTTAGGAACAGCTTTTCCCCTAACTATACAATCTGATGTTGGACACAGAAGCTGAAAAAGAATTGCTGGTACAAGTATGTGACCTGTTATCCAAAATACGCGGGACCTGGGGTGTTCCAGATAACGAATCTTTCCATAATTTGGATCTTCATGCCTTAAAGTAACAGTAATGTCAAAAAATAAAAGTGTTTTAAAGAAATGAATATAATGCAGTGTTGCCCTGCACTGGTAAAACTGCTGTGTTTGCTTAAAAAACATTACTATTGTTTATATAAATAAGCTGGTGTGTAGCAATGGGGGCTGCCATTCAAAGGAGAAAAGGCTCAGGTTACACAGCAGATAGCAAATAAGCTCTGTCTGGCTAATGGTGTTATCTGTTATCCACTATTTAACCTGTGCCATATAGCCGTTTTTCAATTTCCACCATTGCTCCACAGAAGCTTGTTTATATGAACTATAGTAGTGTTTCTGAAGCAAACACATCAGTTTTACCAGTGCAGGGCAACAGTGCATGATATTTTCATTACTTTAAAACACTTAAATTTTTTGTGGTTACTGTTCCTTTAAGTCTACTAAAAAATCATGTAAACATTAAATAAACCCAATAGGCTGGGTTTGCTTTTAATAAGGATTAATTATATATAGATTGGATCAAGTACAAGGTATGGTTTTATTATTATTACAGAGAAAGGAAATAATTTTTAAATTTCCCTAATTTGGAGCTTTCTGGATAATGGGTTTCCAGATAATGGGTCCCATGCCTGTACAAACAACTGATCCTGACCACATGATGTCATATATAGGAAAGTCATGTACATAAAACAGCAGTCTGTGGAAGATACAACATTTACATATTTATCAGTAATGCACTATTTTCAGAGATATATACAACTAATAACACAAAAAGAGAATTTGGTACACAAGTAAACTAAGTTAAATCTTGGGGCCAGCATATTACTTCATACTATACTCACCCTGACTGCAGAGAGTAAACGGATGTAATCGGCCAACAACTCTGCAAGCAGGAAAAAATCACTGTTGGCCTGCTCTTGATGTAGCTGCTCTATCTTCTCCTCCACCTCAGCCAGCTGGGACAAAGCCCGGGAAAGGGCTGTATTATCCTCTGAGCTCCCCAGCATGGCCAGACTCTTAGCAAATAGAGCAGTGTTCAGTGCGAGTTCTGAGATGAACATTATAGAAGTATTGTGTTAAAAAAAACATTTCTACCATGGAAAATTGTGTGAGTAAAGTAAGGATTAGCACTTTGTTTGGGTATTTATTGTGCAGCCTACAAAAAGCAAATGCTCAATAGAAAGAACCTTTGCTGAGTTGCGGTTCACAAGTTGTACAGTGTGTGCTGATATGGCCAGGGTCACAGGAAACCTATGCCTCCAGTTTTACAATATGGTGCCATAGAGGTATAGCATTCACTAGCACATTTCTAGAGTCCTAGAGGCAGTGTGTTGATTCAATATATCTTCCCTTTTTTAGAAAAACATCTCCTGTGTAAACATGACATTTTATAACCCAGTCACTGCTTTCATGTTCAGCTCATAATAAGAAAAAAAGCACAGTAATTTTATGCAAAATCACCTCTAAGGGATATAAATGACTCCTCTCTAAACATGGTCTTCGGGTTTTTTTTATGTGGCTCCTTCATTTACATTATATAAGCATATATTAGGAATGTACAGAATCCAGTATTTGGTTGGGATTTAAGTCTGAGGGAGGTCCATATTAACATAAAAAATATAAATTAAAAATCCAGAAAAAGGATGTGTTAACAATTGGTGGGGACTGTTTACTTGATACCTTGACCAAGCTAGTGGCAATAGTCAGCTTTGCAACCCTGGGCGTAACTGGTCCTTTCTACAACACAGTGCCAGGACACTCCAGCACAACTTGTTTGTGAAAGATAGCTGAAAAAAAGGAAATCTATCAAGCTATACTACTGGGCACACATTTAACAACATCCCATACTGCAATTATACTTCTTGTATCTCATTTGCAACATTGTTTTCAAGAAAAACTAGCAAAAATAATGGTTTAAATGGAGGCAATCATTTTGCAACCTTACATAATTAAATACTATTTCATACATATATTTACTTTAGAACACTAATGCTTTTACTTTCCTCAGCCAAGGTTTCTTAAAGGGGTTGTTCTCCTTCCATACATTTTTTCAGTTCAGCTAGTTCACCACCAGTAATGACTTTTTGCAATTGAGAAATTCAGTTCAGAGATTTAAACATTCATTTGCTTCACTGTTACAATTTGATATAGTAGTGGATACATTTCTCAGCAGCATCAGAGGAAACTGCAACCAATATATCAGTTGTATTATTTGACTTTAAATATAGCCTTCATGAGTTTTATTAAAGTAGATAGTTCACCTTTAAAATGAGCTTTTATTGAGACGAAGACAGTGATACTCAGACAATCTACCATTGGCCTTTATTTTTTATGTTTTGAGTTCTTTAGATTTTGGTTCAGCAGTTCTCCAATTGTGGTTTGAAAGAGAGATTGAGATATGAATAGGAGGGCATCTGAATAGAAATAGAAGTCATAAAAAGTAACAATAACATTGTAGCCTCATGGAGCAGTCGTTTTTGGCTCTCAGACTTCCCATTATGAACCCCTTACTGCGCTTTTCCTTTGATACATCAAAAGTTGAAAATTAATGACAAACTTCAATCTTAGAAAACGAATGTCAATGAAATAAGTCATTATTTCTGCTGTACTACAGGCATGGGACCTGTTATCCAGAATGCTCGGGACTTGGGATTTTCCAGATAACGGAACTTTCCATAATTTGGATCTTCATACCTAAATTGTACTATAATCCAATAAAGATTAATTATATCTTAGTTTGGATTAAGTACAAGCCACCGTTTTATTATTACAGCGAAAAAAAATTAAAAATGCGGATTTTCTGGAGAAAATAAGAGTCTATGGGAGACAGCCTTTCCGTGATTTGGATCTCTCTTGATAATGGTTTTTTGGATAACAAATCCAATACCTGTACTTGAAAACAATGACATTGAAAACAGTGTCTGGAAGGTGAATAACCCCTTTTACTTTCCCACTATCCCAATCAATTGCAAGCATCTACACAAGTGTTACTTCCACCTGCAAGAAACTATATTTTTATATGCAATGCAGCAGGGCTAAGTAAACATTTTAAACGTTGGTGCTGCTTGATACATATCCTCTAAAATATCTATATGCTATAAAAGCATGTTGTGTACATCCTCAAATATTCCCCCAATATCAGTCACATTTTCATGGTGATCAGTAAAAAACATGCTTATCTTTCTAACATATAAGTGAAATGGAAAAATAGATTGAGAAAAACTGCTTCGTTTTTTTGAGATTGTTGAGCTTTAAAGCAGTCATAGATATAGGAAAAAAACTAAGGTGCAACATATGTATTAGTGCATTTTTTTTGTCCTGAATGCTAGCTTTACCTTTCCTGTGATTCACTAAAGTTTCCACCACTGTGTGCAGCTTTCGGAGGTGTTGTTCCTCACTTTCCACCTCCTGGAATTTGTCTTCAAACCACTAAACAGTCAAACAGAAGAAGCGATTATTTACTTAGAAGTGTGCTACAGTAATAAGTACAGTAGTAAATGCAAAGCACAATTTAATATGGCAGATTTCTCTTATGAAAGCTTGTATTTGCATTACTGTATTTGAACTATATATTTTTGTTCTTTTTGGCTACAGATTGTTCCTCTTTCCACTTCAAAGATGCACACATAAAGACAGATTACAATAGAAGCTCACACTACATTGACGATTAAATTGTAATCAAATAGGGAACAATATTATTCTGCATTAAAAAAATATTGCTTCCTGACAAATAATTTATTACAGAGGGATAATCATTTCAATGAAGTAAATCTAATATAGAATAAATAAATGGAAGCGTAATTTTGTTATTTTGGCTTCTCACAATCCCTTGCTGAGATTATAGTAATACCTGAAGCACGCTGTTAAACTATGTTTTCATATGATGCACTGAAACCAAGTGCCTGGACGAACTAAAGTCTTAAAGTCATTTGAATTTCTTCATATGAAAAAGTTGCTATCTTATGCAAATTATGATTCAGGTTCAGATTAATCCTTCATGAAAGATTTAAATTCAGCCGAATCCCAATATAGTGAACTCAGTGGACTTTCACTTTCCAGCTTCTTGGTTCTACCAGATCACTGTTTGAGGAGTAGTTAAAGGTAAAACAAAATGCTGGTCCAGATTAGCCTACTGTATGATAAGATGCTTAAAGTCTGACAAGTCTGCAGTTGGGTAATGTGTACTAAAATATAATAGAAAAATATTTTTAATTGAAAGAACAGGCAGAACACATTATCATTTAGTTGTATTTATCGTATGCACTTTGATAAAATCTATATATGGACATTTTTTTTTAATTGAGAAAACGCAAAGATTCTGGTGCAAAGATTAGTCAAGCACAATTGTTCTTTGATTGGGATCACATGCCATATGATTACTATATTCCCACCATAATAAGTTGCAATGAAAGTATTCCGTTGAACATAGATCCAGGGGGCCCCAATCATTTTTTTTTACCCTAGAGCCATATTCAAATATAAAAAGAGTTGGGGAAAAAACAACACAATCATGAAAAAGTCCCGGAGGATGCCAAATAAGGACTGTAATTGACCATTTGGTAGCCCTTATGCGGACTGGTAGTCGACAGAAGGCTGTGTTTAGCAGTACACCTGGTTTTTATGCAACCAAATGTTGCCACTAAGCCTGGGATTCAAAAGCAGGAGACTGTTTTTACTTACTGCCCATAAGCAAGTTAAAAGTAACAGCCCCTACTCTACTCACTGTCAAAGCTTGTCCACTTGGAGTGGGAATTCCCTGGTGAATGCTGCTGCCATGGAACGTGACCAGGAAACAGAAATTATGTTTCCCTCTTCACTCAGGGCATACATTCACCAATGGGAATTACCAAAGCTAACCAGGCTGGGACGCCAGACAAAATTTAGTGAATCATAACACGCTTTAATCAGCAACATTTACAACAGACAGTGACTAGAGGGGGTGGCTGTCACTTACTTGGGGGAGGTCCTGTCCATTGGCCTGGAGGGAGGGTTTAACCCACTGGTGAATGCATGACATGGGTCATGAGGAAATAAGTGTCTACTTTGAGGCCACTGGGAGCAACATCCAAGTGTACAAAAAGCCACCATACCACATCAAATTTGGGGTTATGGAATAAAAGGCACTAAGTTTGCCCAGGCGCTGTAACCCATATCAACCAATCAACAGATCTTAATGGTTGCTATGGGTTACTGCACCTGGGCAAACTTAATGCCTTTTATTATATATGGTGGTGTGTGTGGAATGTGCTTTCACCCAAATTTTGTTGTGCATTTTACAGTTTGTTGTGTGTGCTGACCTCAATATTTGTACACACAAGACAGTTTGGCTGAGAGGGAAAAATTACTTATCAGACCAGGTGGAGGGTCCTATTTTTTTTCTTTTTACTTGATGGCCCAGCTCATTCTTGTCATGCCACGGTTCAAACGTTCATCCATTCTCCCTACCAGTGCATGAAGGGATAACACATATTCACATTCCCAAAAAAGTATTTGCTCACAAAGGGAAGTGGAGCTAATATCATGCTACATACACAGCAAGAGGGAGTGCTAATGTAAGAAAGTCATGTTTTCTCATTTAGCAAAATGAAAACAGATATATTCAAATTAAAACAATAGGCAGAACACAATTCGTATCTGTAGACTGGACTTATGTTAAGCAGACATTTAACATAAGCCATCACTGTGTACAGTATTAGACTCACCAGTGTAAATAAAATAGAACTCCCAAATAGATACTCACAACATCTGATTCATTCATTTTAATTGTCATTTTATTGACTGCATCAGTGGCTCTGTTGAACATCTTGAGAAATCCTGCTCCACTTAGAGTTTGGGTGCTGACTGCACGTGGAAGCTGCAAAATAGACAGAATTTAGTAGAGAAACACAAAGATGTACAGCAAACACAGTAAAAAACAGCCGGCCTTTTATTGTAAACCAATATAATCCTATAAATCCTGACAGAATTTGCCCTACAGTGCGTGGTTTGCTAACGACCTTGGTAGTTTCACTGTACGTACTGATGTGATTGATTTATAATCTCTGTAAAGAACTGCTGTGCTATTTGCACAGTGCAAATAATCAGATTTTGTCAATCAAATGATAGTTATTTGCACTGTGCACACCTTCTGAAGAAGGCTCGAGTGTAAGAGCCGAAATAAATTATTTTTTGCTTTGCATCTAACAAGTCCTGTTAGTGTGGTTTGTGCAGGTTGGTTTACATAAATATATAACCAGCACCCAGGCGGTTGTTGTTTCTACATGAGTGCTCCAGTTCTACCCAGGTGCATGGCAAAATCATGTATGTAGCATTCAAAAAGACCAGGTACACTGGGAGTTTTGGTGAAACAAAGTTACAACTGTTTTTCTGGCTGCAACCAAAACTCTGATGATGCATAAGCCCGAAAATTGCAGTGCACTGCTAATAAATAGCATTGATGAGTTGCTCTGAGTTTGGAAAAAAATGTAAGGTTGAGAAAGCACAATAATATATTGCAAAAACTATATATAAAATTAAAATACATGTTTTAATAAAAATGTTATGCACCCACTACATTATGGTAAATTTCTATAATATCAATAGTTTCCATTTAAAGCGATACTGCTGTAGTCCTATGAAATTCCATAGGATTAAATTATAGAGTTGTAATCTTGAATATGCAGTGTTGTTTTGTCTGCCTATTTACAAAAAGAACAGGATAGAGCTATTTTGTGCAGAGAAGGAAAGCTAAATTAATAAGGGAAGATGACTTCAGGCTGTCCATATGATCACTTTATATAAAGAAGCACAGAGAACGCATGGTTGTGATTTCAAATAAAATTGAAGATAATTTTGAGTTGCAGATTTGGACAAAAATATAATGTGGATTGTTTCTTTAAACGGACGTGTATATTCCAAAAACATATCAGAATTATAAAAAGTTACCTTAGTTAACAGGGTAAGCTCTGTACTAAGCTTAACCCTTAAAATTCCATGTATTTTTATTTTTTATTTTGCTGTGCTGAATGTTTCCAGCAACAACAAAAAATACCCAGAAATGTATAATTTATGGCTCTGGAAAGATGGTACTTTAGTGTCCGGCCTGTCACATAAAGGTTTTATAACTGTTTACAGAGATTTTTAAAAACAAGCTAACCAAACCCCACAAGGTATTTTATGAAAGTAATTAAATGCAGCATTTCAATATCACTTTAATTGCTGATAACCAGAGATCAATTGGAATTAATGCCACTGAACACACCTGGAGAATTAAAACCTGTTTCTATCAAGACAAGAAAAGTTGTTTTTTTTGCGGGGGGGGGGGGGATATTGGCCTTCTTACATAGTAGGATTTATGGTGGGCAAGGTAGTGGCAGTAGCTAGCCAGACCAGGAAGGACTAGGTCTATTGGTATGGAGGTGATGTAAGTTTTAATTAAAATAGCAAACTGTAATAGAGTCCTGTACTTGTAGAGTTAAACATAAAAGTTTAAAAAAAGCTTTTGTTGCACTGTATTACATCAATAAAAGATAAATATTGATGCGTCTGTATGGTAATTGGGCTAGGACAAGTGTTGCCCATTTGAAATGTTTGTGCATAACCAGCAAAACAAATTGAGCAATAAAAGCTATAAATTATAAGAAAATTAAAGGATCATCAAAAAGTATTTTTAAAAGAATGTATCTATATAAGTTACATGCATAAATACACAAAACAGTTCAGAAAGTGGTAGTAATTGGAGGACATATTCATAGGACTTTTCGATAATGTGGACATTGGAACAGATTGCATTACATAGTGCTGATCACAAGATGCACCTGGAAATTCTTTTGCTAAGTTCATTTGCGTTTTACCTCATCCTTCTCCAAAAACTCCCTCACATCAGGGTCCTGAAGGAGTGTAGGATGACTTACTATTCTTTGGAGGTACCTAAGAGACAAAAATATGATGAATAGTTTTCATATGCCAAGACACGTTCTTCTACACAGAGGTCTCTTATTTAGATTTAAAATGTTTAGTGTAAGCTGTCATGTTCTGTAAAAGTCAGTTGTTTTTTCGTCCTTTGCCAGCACTCCCCAGCACCCTTCATGTCATTGCTCATATTGAAATACTAACCCCCCCAAACATCAGTCACCCACAAAAAAGAAAAAAAAACCTGGGTGACCACACAGGACACAAAAACAGGATTTTTGATACTCACCGTTAAATCTGTTTCTCTGTGGTCGATAGGGGGACACAGGGACTATGGGGTTAAGCTCCACCCTCCAGGAGGCAGGACACTTATTCAAATGAAAAAAGGGGGCGTGCCAGTACTGTGGCTTAACCCCAGGCTAGAGCCAATGTATTCAGTTGGTACCAAAGACCTGCTAACCAAAGAACATAAGTAATGCTCATAAAAATATATTAACGGCAGAACAGATAACTCAAGAAGAAATTCCACACAGACCAACATGGTCAAACTCGCATAGGGCGGGAAGCCCTGTGTCCCCCTATCGACCACAGAGAAACAGATTTAACGGTGAGTATCAAAAATCCTGTTTTCTCTGTTGTCTCAAGGGGGACACAGGGACTATGGGGACCTAACAAAGCAGTCCCAGAACAGCAGGGTGGGAGCGAGAGAAAAGACACATTATTGCACCACAGAGTGCAACACCTTGCGGCCAAAAGCGGCTTCCGCAGAGGAAAACGTGTCAATTTTGTAAAATTTTGTGAAGGTGTGAACGGAGGACCAGGTAGCCGCTCTGCAGATCTGGTCCAAAGAAGCCGAGTTGCGCCAAGCCCAGGATGCTCCCACCGACCTCGTGGAATGGGCTCGGACGCCCTCCGGCGGAGATTTACCTTTGGCTAGGTAAGCCTGACGAATGGTCTCCCGTAACCATCGAGCAATGGAGGTCTTGGATGCCGCCAGACCGCGGCGGGCCCCAGAGGGCAGTACGAAAAGATTTTGAGACCGTCGAAAATCCTTGGATCTTTGAATATACCAGCGAAGAGCCCGGACAACGTCCAGACCATGAAGTCTGCGTTCCTTGTCGTTCTTGGGATCCGGGCAGAGTGAGGGCAGAACGATCTCCTGATTTATGTGAAAGGATGAAACCACCTTAGGCAGAAAGGACGGTAAGGTGCGGAGTACCGCTTTGTCTTTGTGGAAGATGAGGAAGGCAGGATCGCAGGATAAGGCACCGAGTTCAGACACTCTCCGAGTGGATGATATTGCCACGAGGAAGACAACTTTCCAGGTAAGCCATTGTTCAGAGACAGTCCCGAGAGGTTCGAAGGGGGGATCCAAGAGAGCATCCAAAACAGTATTCAGGTCCCAGCCGGGGACTGGTGGACGGAATGGAGGACTGATGTGTGCTACACCCTGCAGAAAAGTGCGGACGGAATCATCCAGAGCCAAACGGTGTTGGAACAAGACAGATAGAGCAGAAACTTGAACTTTCAAGGAACTGAGCTTCAGGCCCAACTGCAGACCCCTTTGGAGAAAAGACAGCACTCTAGGGATGTTACAGTCCGTGAAGGAAAAGGGGGTGGAGATGGGAATGGTGGTGTCGTTGCACCAATTCCAATAGGTGCGCCACACTCTGTGATAAGCTTTAGACGAAGTGGGCTTGCGTGAGTGCAGCATAGTAGCAATGACATCTTCCGCTATTCCCTGTCGTTGCCAGATGGCCGCCTCAATAGCCAACCCGTCAAAACGAAGAGTCCCGGGTTGTGGTGGGAGATGGGACCCTGGCGGAGCAGATCGTGCCTGAGGGCTAAGCGAACGGGCGGTGCTATGGACATATCCCGGAGATCCGAGAACCACGTTCTTCTGGGCCAGAATGGAGCTATGACAATGACTGTGACAGGGGACCGCTTGATCTTCTTTAGCACCCGCGGTAACATGGGAAGAGGCGGGAAGATGTAGGCCAGGTCGAACAGCCAACGTTGTGTCATGGCGTCGACTCCTGCAGCGAGAGGATCCCGGGAGCGGGCGAAGAAAGTGTTGACTTTGCGGTTGTTCCTGGAGGCCATCAGGTCGATTTGCGGATGCCCCCAACGATGAACGAGATCCGCAAAGGCTTCCGGGTGAAGCTCCCATTCCCCTGGGTCCAGGAGATTGCGGCTGAGGAAGTCTGCCCTGGTGTTGTCGACTCCCGGGATGTGAATGGCGGACAGCCTTGCCGCATGGGATTCCGCCCAACTTAGAATCTGCTGAACTTCCGCTAGCGCTGCTCTGCTGCGGGTTCCTCCCTGACGGTTTATGTATGCGACTGTGGTGGAGTTGTCGCTTTGGACTCTTATCGCTTTGGCCTGGAGAAGAGAGGACCAGTGAAGGAGCGCCAACTTTACGGCGCGGAGTTCTAGGATGTTGATAGAGAGTTTGGACTCCGCGGGAGACCACAGACCTTGTGCGGACAGGGAGTTGAATGTTGCTCCCCACCCCAGGAGACTGGCGTCGGTCGTGAGAACCGTCCAATCCGGTGTGGCCCAGGATTGACCCCTGCAAAGATTGCTCGGCTTGAGCCACCACCGAAGAGACAGCTTGGTGGAGGGTAGGAGAGTCATCTTCTGAAGGAGAGATCCGCCCTTCCAGGCAGCTAGAATGTTGGCTTGAAGGGGGCGTAGGTGAAGTTGAGCAAAGGGTACCGCCTCTATGGTGGACACCATGGATCCCAGGACTTTCATGGCCAGATGAACAGTAGGAGACAGAGTGCAGAAGAAGCTTGGAAAGAGAACGTATCTTCTCCTGTTTGTCGAGCGGGAGAAGGACCCGTTGTGTCAGAGTATTGAACTCGAGACCCAGGAAGGTCATCTGATGACTGGGAACAAGGTTGGATTTCTTCCAGTTGATCGTCCAACCGAATTCTTGTAGAAGGACAATCGCTCGACGGAGATCCTCTTCGCTCCTCTCTGCTGTGCCGGCCTTGAGGAGCAGATCGTCCAGATAAGGGGTCACCGAAATCCCCTGAAGCCGCAAAGCCGCAGCCGTCACCGCCATGAGTTTGGTGAACACCCTGGGGGCTGATGTGAGACCGAAGGGGAGAGCCACAAACTGGAAGTGACGATTCTTGAAGGCGAATCTCAGGAACCGATGATGAGGAGGCCAAATGGGGACGTGAAGGTAAGCATCCTTGATGTCTAGAGACATCAGAAATTCCCTCGACTCCATGCCCCGAATGACTGATCGCAGGGTTTCCATTTTGAAGCGAACTGAGCGGATGTACTTGTTGAGGAATTTCAGGTCCAGAACTGGCCTGAATGATCCGTCCTTCTTGGGAACAAGGAAGAGGTTGGAGTAGAAACCGGAGAAGGTCTCTGATGGGGGTACCGGGACGATCACCCCACTTTGCTCCATCTTGTTGATGCAATCCAGAAAGGCCTGGGCCTTGGTGGGACTGGTTGGAATTCTGGACATGAGGAATTTTCTTGGGGGAAGGGACGAAAAATCGAGATGATAACCCTCTGTGATGATCTCGTTGACCCATGCGTCTGAGGAGTGTCGACTCCACACCTCCCGGAATTGCAGAAGTCGTCCCCCTATGGATTGCTGCGATTCCGGAGGGGGTGGCCCGTCAGCCTGATACGGGCTTGTCGGAGGAAGATTTGTTCTGGAATTTTGAATTCTTCCAATTTGGGCGTCCCTTGTCAGAAGGTTTGGCTCGAAAATTGGAGCGTCGAGGCGGACTGTATCTTCGTGAAGATCGAGCAGATTGGCCTCGAAAAAATTTTCTCTGACGAAAGGACTGAGTAGATCTAGCTTTAGCTTGTGGGAGGAATGTGCTCTTTCCCCCAGTGGCTTGGGAAATAATTTTCTCGAGTTCCTCACCGAATAGTCTCTGTCCCTTAAAGGGTATAGAAGTTAGGGACTTCTTAGAACTGAGGTCAGCAGACCAATTCTTCAGCCAGAGGGTTCGCCTAGCGGCTACTGATAGAGCTGAAGTCCGTGCTGTGATCTGCGCGGTGTCCAGTGTGGTTTCGGACAGATAGGCCGATGCCTCAGCTATGGATTGAACAGATGAGACGAGGTCTACTCTAGGAACACCCTCCTGAATATCCGTAAGGAGGGAGTCAGCCCATGCTTGAATCGCCCTGGCTACCCAGGCCGACGCTAGAACTGGACGCAGGGTAGAACCTGCTGACGAGTAAACGGCTTTGAGAAAACCCTCGAGACGTCTGTCGGATGAGTCTTTGAATGCAGCCGCGTCTGTCACTGGAAGTGTAGTTGATTTTGACAAACGAGAGACAGGAGCATCGACTGTAGGGGGCATAGACCATTTGTCCACCAATTCCTTGGAGAAGGGGTAGGATTTGGAGAATTTACGAGTGGCTTGAAATTTTCGTTCCGGAAAATTCCACTCTTCTTGTATGATAGCTAAGAGCTGATCGTGAGATGGGAAACAAACCGAGGATTTGTGGTGTCTTTTGAACAAGCTGGAAGTTTGCGCCTGTTCCTTTGACTGAGAAACTTTTAACACCTCAGTAACACCTTTGATGATATGTTCGATATCGTGTTGGACATCGTGGCCTTTAGCCTCATCCTCAAGTTCCTCTTCATCCTCCGACGACACCTCTGAGGGGAGAAGTTCGCCCTCTGAATGGGAGGAATCCCCTCCCACAGTTGAACCATCAGAGGGAGTGTGGGTCCCTGTGCGTGGTCTGGAAGGCTCTGGTCTCTTGCGTTTTCCGCTGGACTTATGCCCCAGTCTGGTCAAGGCTTTACCCAAATTATCTGCGAGGGCAGGTAGATTTTGCAGGGAGGCCAGAGACTGTGAGAGTTGCAGAGCCCACAGAGGAGCAGGGGGTTCTGAAGATGGCCCGGCTGCGTTATCTTGAGGAGTGTCGTCTCCTGATGGGGGGCCCGATAGTTCTGTGTGAGAGAAGGATGCGCTCAATAGTTACTAAAGGGAAGGAGAGAAGCGTGTTGAGGAGCGCAAAATGGCCGCCGCAATGTAAAGGGCGCGAGATGCGGCATGAGAGAGAGGCTTGGAACGCGGTTCCGCCCCCTCCTCACCCATGCGTTCCAGGGGAAGCGCGCTGACGCGCTAATGGCGCCAACAGTAAGGAGACGCCTAAACAGTACCCCTGGAGCAGCGTGTTCCTAGAAGATAAACATTCCCCACATGCAGCACAACAGCCAGAGCAGTAATAGATTGGGTAGGGGGGGGGGGGAGAGCAACCACAGCGTGAGGTAAAAGTAGTCTTTATACTCACATGCAGCCACACTGTAAGGCCCTCTGCTCCCCCTCAAGGAGTGCAGGCATGCCTAACCGAGTCTGTTATAGCCTATGGGCCAGGGAATGACTCCAGTGGGCCTCCCACGGAGGGGGTGTACACAACAGATACAGGTAACCCTGATTGTGGTAACACCCCAGTCTACTTGAAGCTTGAAAACTTGGAGCTTGCAGGTTGTCCATCCTCCTAGTAAGCAGGACACTTAAAAACTGAATACATTGGCTCTAGCCTGGGGTTAAGCCACAGTACTGGCACGCCCCCTTTTTTCATTTGAATAAGTGTCCTGCCTCCTGGAGGGTGGAGCTTAACCCCATAGTCCCTGTGTCCCCCTTGAGACAACAGAGAAATATAGTTCTACTAAAAGTATGTTTAATGCACTTAATAAATAAATAATTTAAAAATAAATTAAATTGATAAATGAATGTATGCTTTCCTTCTCTGACTGACTTTGTTTTAGTGTGAAAGTACCTTATTATGTACCTTCTCCTATTCAATGCATACTGAAGAATTTGAAGATCTCAAACAAAAAAGTCAATACAGTCTTTACACAACTTAACATGAGCTGAATGAAAAGGACTTTAGAATATACTTTTTGCCTACTCAACTGTCACTAGTATTTTATAATAGCAAACAATAGGAGAATATGGATTAAAAAATAATCAATAGGCACAATGTGCTTTCGACTCCTATTTATTGTACCTATTTTTAGCAAAGGTTAAGTGTATGCTGCCCCTTTACATTCACCCCAATGTCTTCAGAGAATTACATGACATATGCACAGAAATTCAGGAATGATAAAATCTGATACCTTTCTAAAGATGCTCTTCTCCTCTCCAGAAACTCTGTTGAAGACGAGTCCTCTTTGCCCACTTTTAATTTGGTCATACCTGAAACAGAAACACAATATTTGAAATTTAGTTCACTTAAAGGAACAATAACACCAAAAAATGCGTGTTTTAAAGGTAATGAAAATATCATGCAGTGTTGCCCTGCACTGGTAGAAAACACTACTATAGTTCATATAAACAAGCTGCTAAGTGACAATGGGGGAAATTAAAAAAAGGCACAGGATAAATAGTGGATAACAGATAACATTATGTTTTACAGAGCTTATCTGCTGTGTAACTTGAGCCTTTTCTCCTTTGAATAGCTGCCCCCATTGTTACAGCTCAGTTTATTTTTATTAACAATAGTAGTGTCCCTGAAGCAAACACAGCAGTTTTATAGTAACGACAACACTGCATTATATGTTTATTACCTTTTTGATGTTACTGGTCCGTTAACAAAGAGCTAATGGTATGGTGCTTGTTTTTGGAGCTAGAGAAGCCCAAAATCACAGAACCTATCCCTCAGTAAGCACCTGTAATTTTGTGGCTGTCCGATAACTCAACTACTTAAAAGCTCTATAAGGAGCCGTAGATGTATTTTTAGGCTGCCGTAGCTCCAAAAATTCAGCAATTTTGACAAAAATAAGTACTACCAAGGTTGAAAAATTCAGGAATTTTGACAAAACAGTGTACCGTCCCAGAAGATCAGGTCCTGGACATATAAATGATTTTCTTAGGTTGTGATTAATAGGGGGCCAAGGTTTCAGAGAACAGAGCTGTTGCTGCCAACAAATATGTGCTGTCCATATGTAACTGGGCACAACAGGGGAGTATTGGTATATCCCATTTTCAACGGCCTGCTATGTTGGAAGTCATGTAATTAAATATGGTCAATGTAGATCATGAGATATTATTATACTGATATCCTGTAAACTTTAACTATAACAAAAGTTCTACCGTCTAATTGTCTAGGTCAGTGATCCCCAACCAGTGGCTTGTGAGCAACATGTTGGATCCTTGGATGTGCTCTCAGTGGCCTCAAAACAGGTGCTTATTTTTGAATTCATGACTTAGAGGCAAGTTTTGGTTGCATAAAATCATGGTGTACTGCCTGACAGATCCTCCTATAGTCTGCCAGTCCACATAGGGGCTACCAAATAGCCAATCACAGCCCTTATTTGGCATCCCATGGACTTTTTTCATGCTTGTGTTGCTCCCAACTCTTTTTACATTTGAATGTGTCTCACGTCACGGGTAAAAAAGGTTGGGGATCCCTGGTCTAGGTGGTGATGCACAGTTACAGATGCTCTAATCAGAGCAGAAACAGGTAAACATACTACCAAAAAACTGGTCTGGACATGTACTGCCACCATAGAACTAATGATAATGTGGATATGAATATTATACAGGAATCACCTATAAGGCTCTTCTCTGGAGGTGGTGCTACAATAAATCCATTCTGTGAATGCTTTTCTGAGAGTTTCTCATACAGGCCCAGGAAGTCACTGAACCGTCTTTTCACAGTGAAGTGCTTGCTCTTAAACATTAATAAATTGGTCTGTAATAAAAGACAATCCATAATAATTAACATACAAAAAAAAGCCAAATAAAAATGTATTTGAAAAAATAAATTGTAGTATATGGGGTACATTGTAATTTAGACAATTTAGTTTTCCTTAATTACTTTCCTGACAAAGACAGAATGTGTGGTAGTCAGTACTCAACTATCAGCACCATAGGTGCAAGGCACCAGCTCAAAAGCACCTAGCAGGGCAGAGGTTACTAGTACAGTTTTACATCCGACTATAGCTCAAAACACTGCCTAATACAATGCATTTATATAACATACACCTTTATTTCCTCCTTTAAAAGTTGGCAATATGTATGCACACATTGGCTTTTTAAGCAATGCTTTCTCAGTGCTAATCCTGACTCTGTACACATTAAATACCACTGGCCAATGCTTTTGTCTGTCTTGCACCTGTAGCTTGGTATAGACTATATTTTCCCCTTCTCATGTCTGCCTGGAGCAGCTCTCTCAGTGGGGCCCAAACTCTATAAACTCTTCTAATTTGATTACTTTATACATATCTTAACACCAGTTTCCTGTATAGATTTGCCATCATTCCACAGATGCTGCTGAAAAAAGTATTAACTAATGTAGCAAATAGTAACAGTTGAGAGACTGCACATGGATTACAAAAATGTTATTATGAAACAGCAGAGAAAGGAACGTTAAGGTTTAAACTTCAAGTTTAGAGAAAAAGACAACAATAAAGAAAAGAAAGCAAGTGAAAAAAAAAAAAAGTTATTTGTCATGTATTGTCTGAAAACGACTAAACTCAAACAAGTGTACAGAAGATGAACAACCCCAATTGGAAGACTGTTTCTTTGATGCTACCTCATAAATTATTTTAAAAAAAAAATAAAAAAACTGCCACTTTCTGCTTCTTACCTGAGTTGTAACTCGGTAGACTACATATGCATTCATACCATCACCTGTTTAAAAAATAAGACATATTAAATCAGATACCCCTTATAAACGAATTATTTTCTATTACCAATGACAGTTTTATATCATTTTTAAAAATACCACAGAAGTGGATATTGGGTAAAGTGCTGAAGTAAAGTGCTTAGAAGGGTACACAATATAGAAAGTTCACACATATTTCCCTTTTAAATACCGAATCCAAACGTTTTATTTCAGCTACGCTGTTAGACTAATGTAGTACTCTTCTTTTGATTTTATAAGTGCTCGATTAAATCCTTTTATATTGGCATACCGTGTTAAATATCAGGAAATGTTAGCAAGCACTACTCTTATTATACCCATCTTCTATTTGTCAGTAACTACCAAGTCTTGTACCACAACAATTATGGCATGAGGAATAAGGTCAAACCTTGCGATAAACTATGGATATGCTAATAGCTATCTGCTATAATAATGATGTGGCTGATTGATCACTGCAACTCTCCCAAATAAGACCAAGGTGCTGAAAGCGTTCCTGTCTAATATAGGGCTAAAATTACAGTTAAATAAAACAAGTATACAAAGCCACATAATTTTAAGCACCACTTCACTCTTCTGTTCAGAGATTAAAAGCACTCGAGGAGGCTGATTGGCAGCTGTTGTCTACATTTATATGTGATAAACCCCAGGAGAGAATGCTTGAGGTAATCACAGTGCAAATTATAATTAGTTACTCTAATGACAAAGATCAGATTAGAAAATGCAGAAGAGAGCCACACACACCAATTTTCTCTGGGTCTGTGACACTGATCTTCACGTCAAACTGGTCCTCTTGCTCTTCCTCTTCCAGCTAGATGAACAAATAAAAATAGAGTCCATTCCATGAAAAAAAAGTAATTTGACATTCTTATGATGGCATTACATTTGTCTCTCTATATATATTTCAGCATACTTTAAACATACTTTTAAACAAATAAAGTATCTCAACACTAGCAGCATAAAAAAGTAACAGTATAAAAAAAGGAGTAACTCAGAATTTTATATAGAGGTTTATAATTTTCTAGCTACTCTCCCGATGGCTGTATGCTGACTAAACCACAACTCTACCTTTTTTGACACAGGAAATTGATTCCACCATTCAACAAATCATATCATAAATAAACAGATCGTTCTCTGCTTGAGGACTAAATCATCTAGTATTGTTAACAATATTGCTAAAGAATCAGTTATATAAGGTAAAACGATATAATTTTTTACATTTAAAGTAAGGATGCACTAAATCCAGGATTTGGTTTGGGATTCTGGCTTTTTCAGCAGAATTTTAATTTGGCTAAATCCCAAAGTAGTGGATTTGGTACATGCCTAATTTAAAATTTGTATCTTGACACAAGAAAATTTGAGAGAAATTCTGATAAATTGGCCCTCTTGGCAAAACACATCTATGTGTTAAAAAGTGCAAAATGAAGGAAAATTTTAAATCTGGGGATATAAAATGGAGATCCATAAAAATAATAGTGGCAATTTAGTCACTAGACTTAATTATTTCTGTTAAAGGCTCAACATCATGCAGTGATGCATCACTGGGTACTCTGAACACTCTCCTATAAGAGAGCTAAAGACAAAGTGTAAGGCAGTTGCGAGAAGCTTAACCACCTGTATTACACTTCCCCTTGCAAGCACAAGAATGACAAAAGTTTATTCACAATTTATGTATTTTCAAAAAAACCATTTCAGGTACATTTTGTCAACTATTCTTATGCTTTTGAGTGTAATAATACATTGCCACAATAAATGAGCCAATGCAGTCAGCTACACAGTGTGACTCTGAACAGGAAACTTGACAAATATAAATTATGCCCTTAAAATGTTGTCACTCTATATCACCTCTTCATAGCTCTTTTGCTTGGGCTTGGTGGAGGCGCTAGCTGCATCAATAAGCATGGGGGTGGTTAGTGACACTTTTGGAGGCTCCTCTTTTTGGATGTTATGAGAATTATCCACTGACAGCTTGACAGTGGACTCTGTAAAAAAGAAACAAACAATTATTCTAAACCAACTTTGTAACCGTTATCAGAGTAATCAAACTGTCTTATGGGATATATTATACACACAATACAGAACTCCAACGTTTCCTAATGAGTTCTGTATTATGTGTGCAAAATAATAAAGAAACATCACATCACAAAGGGAAGTGCTGGTCCAGGAATTGTTTATTCCAAGTCACAATTGAATGTGCAAGATAGACCGTGCACACTGCAAATCATTTGATTAGAGTGGCGTGGTATGGTGGCTTACCAATTTTATTATCATAACTTTGTAACTAAATACACACATGCACTTGCATATATATATATTGAATTTATTGTGAGACAGGGAACCAGGGAATGTGCATTGATTAATAGGATAAATCAGTTGCACTTAAATTTTTCTTGGTAGCCTGGAGTGCTTCCACTTTCTTTCCCTTTGTAGTGATTAGAGTGGCGCTTAAGGATTTTGGTGTATACAGTAGAACCCCCATTTTAAGTTTTTACGGAGACACAAAAAATGGTGTAAAATCCAGGAAAATTTAAAATCAGGGAAATGTATTATGCATAATATATAGGTGGGACCACAAAACAACAATGTAACATGAGGGGTAAAAAAATCAGGGGATGAAAAAGTGAGGTTTTATTGTATATCTGTATGTAATTAAATATGGACAATGTTTTCCTAGTAATCACCAGTAACCAACGGGATGTTTAAATTAAATGACTGCACCACATAATTAAATGCTAACCCCTGATTGGTTGCTATAGACTTAGGAAATCTTTGCCACTATTACCACATAATCCATGTCTCAAAACATCAGTTCCACAAATTCCCTTTAGCAAGATATTTACTGTTTTTACCTGCAAACAAATCTTGGTCATCGTCATCGAGAAAAAGGCCATTCTCTCTCTCTCTTGAAATCTGGTCTGGCACAGGCTCTCTATTTGTCTTTGGAGCAGTCACCTCTGCTTGCTAAGAGAGAAACAAAGTAAAAAAAACAAAGTCTTTGAGAAATTGTAGGAAACTTTGAAATACTTCTCAGTTATGAAATACAGCCACCATACAGGATATAGGCAACTGTTTCCAGGATCAACCATTATACTAGCTGAAGCACAGGAAAATATCAAAGTGAACAAGCTTAGGTGCAATATAAAGGTGGTCACATAATTTATCTTTACATATATGAAAGATACAGGTTTCTTTATGCTATACCTAGTTACATTCATTAATTTACATGATTCAGTCCATAATTTATTTATGCAGCCTAAATTGAACAGTGTGTAAAAATCTTTGTTGCAGTTGCATTGCTGCAGAGACTCTAATACCTCAGAATATATTGTCTTTATAGATAGCTTAGGTCTGAATCTGACCTGAAGATGTCTATGGCTGGGGAATACAGATACATATATTTTTTTTTTTTGCTATATATATATATATATATATATATATATATATATATATATATATATATATATATATATATACACAGACACTGTATATGATGTGTACTATACACAATTCACACCAATAATCATTTTGCATTTGTTAACTTCATTAAACGAAGACTAAAGCTGGCCGATCGGATTGGTACGATCGGACTTTCCCATCTCCCGACCCGCCACTAACCGTTCAGATCAAAGTCTTACCATTCCGACCAAGAAAGTAGTTAAATAACAGATCAGCCGATGTTCTGCCCCTGACAGCAATCGTAGAATAGACAAAGCTAGTGACAGTCTCCCACTGAAAATCGTACGATCGCCAATACACGCAGAGATATTATTGGAAGCCGACAGAAATTTTCTAACCTTTCTAACACACGTTCCGAAAATCGTACAAACAAATCCTCGATTCGTACAATGAGATCTTTGCGTCTATGGCCAGCGTAACATTTCTTGTTTGTACAAGGGATCTGATAGATTGCAAAGGGTTGGAAGCCAATGTTATTTTGTGTGAGTGACTGTGCAAGCTTCTGGATGCAGATAAACAAGCAAAACCCCAAGTACATAAAAGTAATTAACTTTCTCAAGTAGAATCCATTTGCTGCATACTTAACGGCTTGCCACTTCAGTAATGAGCTAAAATGGGTTTTATAGTCTAGATGTCAATATTATTTTTCAGTGAAGTTCACACAGCCCTTCATGGTTATTAGAAATTAAGGATTAGTCTACATAAAAAGCAATTTGTAAACAAATGTTACAAAATTAAGGTTATGGCCTGGCTATAACAACTTCCCAAACCACCAAGGCAGAAACTTCTGTAAATGAAAAGAGCACTCTTTCACCCAGTATTTGCTCAAAAATGCAGGTTTAAAGTCTTTGCCTACAAGGGGCCATGCATCACCTTTATTATGGGATAAAAGAAAAAAAGCATACTCACTAATAAAAAATTAGATATGATCATCCTAATGACAAGGAAACCTAGGCTTACAGTAATACCGGGTGGAAAGAAGCGGATTAGCGATTTCTCCCCTTCATAGATATGCCAGCTACACAATTTTTTAGCACCCCAAAATTTCCTCTAATGGTAGTCTAATGTGTTATATGTCTACTGGTGTTGGTATCAGAGATCAGTGGAGAGGATAAATTATAAGGGGAGAGGATTATAAGGCAATTTTGCCAAGATAATGCAATCAGGCAAGGAAGTGATAGCCTACAGAAAATATAATCCGAGGTCAATAGTCAAGAAGACAATATGGAGTTTACCTTGACATAGGTGTGGTGGATTAATCATTTTCTGATCATAAACTTGTGACTAAAAGCTCTACTACTAAAACATGGGGGCAGGCCTACCCTCACCCCAAAATCGTGCAAGGTATAAGAACATAACAGGCCCATTTTGAATGCTTTGCTCTCTAACAATGTTGTTAATGAAATCAGCAGACAGCTGACCAATTTGATTAGAATTACTGTACTAGACTTTACCATGGTCTCATCTTGCAGAATTTTGTCAGGGCTCAGCCCCTAAGTAAAGAAAACAAATCTACCATTAAGACACAAAAAAACGTAAAGTTTATTTATATGATGCTCAGTATAAGCCTACACACAACGTATCAGAGAAGGTGTGTAACCTTATCCTCTCATCAAGGGTAAATGAATGAGAGAGAGTTAGTTATGCCCCCTAGTGTCAATATATAAAAGACTTCAGTGTGATTCATATTCTTCCTGGCTTGCAGTAAGCCTGAGAATGGGATATTATAGGACAGTTCAAAAATCTTAAAGCGTAGAAGAAATCACTGTCACAATCAACGCAAAAACACAGTACTGTACAATGATCTTTGCCTTTAAAGCTGGCCATAGACACAAAGATCTGATCGTACGAATCGAAAATTCATATGATTTTTGGACCGTGTGTAGAGAGTTCCATAATTTTTCATCCGGCGGAGATCGGTCAGACAGGTTTAAAGATTTCTGTCGACTGCCGATATTATCTCTGCATGTATTGCCGATCGTAGGATTTTCAGAGGAAGACTGTCACTAACTTTGGTCGGACATAAGTTTAGTATGATTGCTGTCAGGGGCAGAGCATCTGTTTTTTTTCTACTTTATTTGATCTGAATGGTTAGTGGCAGGTCGGGAGATGGGGAAGTCCGATTGTACGATGATTCATACGATCGGATCTTTGCGTCTATGGTTAGCTTTAGGCAATCACATGTAACAAGATCCCGATTATTGACATAAACACGACACTAGCCCCTGACATTTTAAATAGGTGATTGGGAAGATTTATCCTTCAGAAATAAACATTCAGGATGTTTTGTATTACCATTTTTGTGGAATACTGTGTTTGTTTAACTAAGTAAGTTCCTAAATAAAACACTGCAAATGCCAATTCTTCTGGGTTTTTTTTCCTGTGCAGTCAGCTGTTAAGTCAGCGATTAACAGAATTGTTATTATGGTGGTGGAGTTTCAAGTATGCAAAAAAAAAGTAATATAGAAAACAAATTAACTAATTTAACCCCCCTACACACACACTCTAAAATTGCAATTATGTGTACACTTTACTGCAGAGAAGGAAAAAATTATGGGTTTATCAAACACACACTTAAAAAATGCATACATTACATTCAAAACAGTATTATTATGAACATCCCAACTTAGGCTCACTAATCATATGCAGTATCAGCATTTTCATATACAGTACCAGCATTTTGATCATCCAAAAGGAAATGTTTAAATTCGAGCAATATCTGAAAACCCACAAATGTTTATGGCATCACTATGCTATCACAAGATAATGATTCAGAAGAGAGTTCTAAGCCAAGACTTTGTGTATATAATTGTGTATAGAGTCACAGTCAGCAACATGTGATGTGATGTGTTTATAGCAGAAACAGCTAAAGTAGCTTTATGTTGCACAAACTAGTTATGACAAAGCCCTGGATAATGCAGATTTATACACCGGTTTTGAAACACGGCTTACTTTAAAATACTAGAAGGATGAACTAGATAACTTGTGAAAGTTGCAAAACCAATCACAGGTTGGTCCTGTCACTGATTCTATTAAAGTGTATTGCTTATCATAGGCCTTGTATTTGATAAGAATCATTCCCTCACCCATGACTTGCAATGGATGATCTGGCTTAAGCTGGCCATAGATGTTGAGATTTTTAAAAGATCAGATCCTGATCGTGAGACCACGATCTTCTCAGAACGATCGTCCGAATTTACCATCAACTAAAAAGACCAATTTACCAGGAAAACAAAGGGGAGCTGCCTGCTTGGCCCTGCAAACATAGATAGATTGCACTGGGACCGAAAAAGATTTTTTAACCTGGCCAATCAATTTCCCCACAGATGTCGGCCGAAAAATCGTAAGATGTACGATCGTTCGAATACCACTAACCGCACGATAATCTCGAAGGATTCCCTAAAATCGGTCGTTCGGCAAGAAGAATCGACGCGTCTATGGGGATCTTAAATTACAGGGAAATGCCTTCTTTCACAATTTCCCACAATTAAGCCAAATCACCACAAGTAATGTAATTTACTTATGGCAGTTCTAATGTTAGTGAAGGGGTGGCATTTCTGGGAGATTTGATGCCTGTGGTAGCTAAGATTAAGATGGTAAATATGTATTTTATAGTTTTTGTATTGTTTAATACAAGCTTTCACCAACTCTGCATGACCAGTGACTGCAGCAAAATAATCCTCCAAATAGTATCCCAATTTATCTGTTTAAATCTGGCTCCATGATCTTTGTTCCTGCAGCTGGAGTTGGAAACAGTAAAAAAAAGTAGATGTAAAGGAAAAAAATAAAATCCAGTACAAATCTATACACAGTTGCCGACTGCTCTACAGTGAAACAAACAAAACTGATTGAGTTCTGCAGGGCTGGGAAGTAATGTTCAGAAGTAGGATTGTTTTCCTGCAAAGCAGTTAGGGACTGTCTGACAATTCCTATTCACAGCAGCCAGAGCAAGTAAATGGAGGGAGAATTTCACTGCATACAGTCAGGTTTTTTATAGAAACGGTACACATTTTTTGATTAAAGTATATTGGTGATAGGTTTCTTTTTCCTTAAAGAAAGTAAAAATGGGATAATATTTTTTTGCCTTTACATGCCCTTGAAATGAAAGTGGTTTTGGCTTCAGATGGAGCTCTTTTATCCCTCCAGCACTGTAGCATAAACATTGCTGATAGACAAAGCAAAGAGCATAAATAGCAGCATCACTTGGATAAGACTAATGCATATTTAAATAAACCATGAGGAAGACTCTGCAGGGCAGTCAGTAGCATATCAAAAAGGTGATATACCTTTAAGAAAAATAAAAAGGTCAAAATAACAGCTGAGCTTGTGCTGCAAGAATCCCTAGTGAGTACTGTACCTGTATTTACAGCACTGATCATGGTTTATCGAAGAGCCCTGGCACATACAGATGTGAAAACATAGGCTATAAAGCACAGTATTCAAGGAAATGCAAAATTAAAGCCATTTTAATAGCATGTTTGCACTAACATAAAATGCAATTCTTGAACTTCCCATCATACAGTAATTTAAAGCGACAATGGATTGTAATGGAATCGCAACTAAAAGCAGAATTTTTGAGCCCCCTCTGTGCACTGCTGATTCTGACTCTTGAAACTATGAAGCAGAAGTCAGTTCAGGTCCAGCCAAGACTACATTTCCCACAATGCCTTCAGGCAAATATTTCTTCAGCGACAAATCGTTTCCCAATTGACAACGCGTCTAGTTCAGTAAAAGGCGCCACAGGCAGTGACACGGGATACACTTGACAGTGACATTGTTTCTCTTTGTAAATCAGCCGCTCTAAGCGTCTTAGTACAAAAGGGAATTGTGCTGAGCTCCCGGCGAATTGTGACAGAATAATATGGATTTAACAGATTCAAACCTGAATTTCAGAACAGATACAAATTTGCAGACACAAGAACGCTGCCCAATACCAACAGACGGAACTAATCACTTTCCCTTGCACTACAACTCACAGCTCCGGTAAAGATATCCTCTCCTTCTGTGTCACTGTCAGTTCCCGGGGCCTCCTCATCCAATTCCGGGGGAAGCCGCTGACTATCACCGCTTTCATTCGCCATCACCAAACCTGCCGGAAGCGGGATGTGCGAGACAGGAACACACGGAGGTAGCGGAGACGTGAGGGAACGTGACGTAGTCGAACAAAACAAGAACAGCGGCACCAGCGTGTTTTGGGAGTGACCGTTGTGTGAAGCGCACCTAGTGGTGATTTAGGGGTACTGCCATCGTCCCACAAATCCATGGCGTCGAGAGGGAATTAATATTGCGTTGCTGTTAATAAATATTTGAACCAGGCGAGTATGACACCAGAGTTTGCTGATTGCTGAACTTGAACAGGAACGTCGCTGTTTTGAGCCCAACAGTTTGGTTTTTCTAAGGCCTGTTCGGGTCTCAACTCTCTGTTCTGTCTGAAACCAATAGAATAATCTGACCAATCTATAAAAAACAATTCAATACCAAGATACTCACCTTGACATGGCTTAGTTATCAGGTGCAGTTCATTTATTGATATTTCAGAAACAGAAATAAGAAAATCCTTTTTCTAAATGAGCATTGCTCATTAAAAGTAATGAAAGCTTTCTGGAAAACTATATCTAGTATAGGTCAATCTAAAAAAAAAAAACAACTGGACTTGCTGAGTAATCAATGAAGACGTTTCACTACTCATCCGAGCAGCTTTTTCAGTTCAACTGACTGGTGTCGGAAGTTCTCGGCATATAAACTCTTCCACTAATCCAATCACAATGGCACATTGTAACTCTTCAAAGAGGTGACATCTGAAGAAATTCACAGAGGTGTTGATTCTGTGTAGTTGTGATAGGATTATCCAATGTGTCATGCAACTCCTAGATACAGGTGTTACTTGTGAGAGTTGCATGAATGGATGTGTGAAGTGTTCTGAATCTGCCGGGGTACAGATGTTAGAACAGCATTGTATGTAGCAGACAGGTGGTGTCGAAGGCCCCCACCTCTGTTCAGAGATGGTCTCTCCACCTTGACATGAATCGCCTCTTTCACGCCTCGTTCAAACCAGCGGTCTTCTTTATCCAAGATTTGGACCTTGCTGTCTTCAAAGGAGTGTCCCTTGTCTTTTAAGTGTAGAAAGACATCTGAGTTTTGCCCTGTAGAGTTCCCCCTCCTGTGCTGAGCCATTCGTTTGGAGAGCAGTTGTTTTGTCTCCCCGATGTATAGATCTGTGCACTCCTCGCTACACTGGACTCCGTATACCACATTGCTTTGTTTTTCTTTTGGTGTTTGATCCTTTGGGTGTACCAGTTTTTGTCTCAGTGTGTTGCTAGGTTTGAAAAACACAGGGACATGGTGTTTGTTGAAAATCCTCCTGAGTTTCTCTGACACTCCAGCTACATATGGGATGACTCTGTTTCACCTACTATGTGTCTCCGGGCGGTTATTTCTATTGGTGTTCCTGTTGGGCTTGGTTGCTGCTGTTTTGACAAAGGCCCAGTCTGGGTAGCCACACGCTTTCAAAGCTCCTCTGAGATGTTTTTGCTCTTTGTCTTTGGACTCTGTATCAGTTGCCACACATTCCGCCCGGTGGTGCAGGGTTCGAATGACACCCAGTTTGTGTTCCAGTGGATGGTGGGAATCAAACAACAGATATTGATCCGTATGAGTGGGTTTCCTGTATACTTCCGTCTTCAAGTTACCCCCCTCTTGGATACATATCAAACAGTCCAAAAAAGCAAGTTTGTTCTCATGGACATCTTCCCTTGTGAACTTGATGTTATTGTCCACTGAGTTAATGTGTTCTGTGAAGGCCGCCACTTCATTGGATCTGATTTTAACCCAAGTATCATCCACATACCTGAACCAGTGAGTCGGTGTAGTTCCCTGGAAAGTAAGTAAGGCCCTCCTTTCCACTTCCTCCATGTACAAGTTTGCTACAATGGGAGAGACTGGAGAACCCATTGCACAGCCATGTTTCTGTCTATAAAAAAGGTTCTTGTACTTAAAGTATGTGGTGTTAAGGCACAAATCTAGCAACAAACAAACTTGGTTGGGACTGAGCTTCGTTCTGCTGCTGAGGGTGTTATAATGTTGCAGTCGATTTCTTACAGTCTCAATCGCCTCTGTAGTAGGTATACATGTGAACAAAGAAGTGACATCATATGATACCATTGTTTCTTCTGCCTCTAGTGTAACGCTGTGAATCTTGGTTACAAACTCTTTGGCATTCTGGATATGATGCACTGTATTGCCTACCAACGGTGCTAAGATGTTAGCCAAGAATTTTGCAATGCTGTATGTCACTGAATTTATGCTGCTGACAATGGGTCTTAGTGGGGCTCCTTCCTTGTGTATCTTGGGGAGTCCGTATAAGCATGGTGTGGCTTCCCTGGGATACAGACGGTGGTATAAAATTCGATCAATGGCTTTCTCCTTTTCAAGTTGTTGTAGGCAACCAATCACCTTTTTCTTGTAACCACTGGTTGGGTCTTTCCCTAAGGGTTCATATGTATTGCTATCACTGAGCAGAGTGGTTATCTTGCAGTCATAGTCAGTTGTGTTGAGCACAACTGTGCATCTCCCTTTATCTGCTGGCAGGATGGTGATGTTCAGGTCCTTACTCAGAGAGCTGAGTGCTCTCCTCTCTTCTGTAGTAAGGTTAGAGGGAGGTGTTCTGGCACTTGACAAAGCAGCTGACACTTTTAGCCGGAGTTGTTCTGCTTCTTCATTTTTCAAGTTATTATTTTTGATAGCAGACTCTGTGGCAACTACTGGTATGTGTTGTGGTGTCACTGCATAGTTTAACCCCTTGGCTAACACATCCTTTTCAGGCTGGGTTAGTACCCTATCTGATAGGTTCCTAACCCAAGTGTCTTTGGTGTTCTTTGGTGTCTCATCTTTCTGCCTCCAGGTTAGTTCTTCAGTCCTTTTCCAACTGCTGCTTCGTGACAGTAATGTGGTGAATTTGCTGATTTGTCTCTCCTTACTCTTAATGTGTTGGGCAATCTGTGCATGTTCAACGAACACAACCACCCTTTCCAGAGTTCCATCAGGCAGTTCTTTTGCCAGACTCCATTTTAGATGTTCTACTTTCTGCTTAAGGGCACCAATGGTAAAGTTGATCTGTCTGACTCGTTCATTTAGTAGATGTTTTTGGGCTTTTTGTAAAATCTTGTTAGCTCTGTGACTTTTTTCTGTGGAACCCAGGCGCAGGCTACAAGGGGTGAGACCCTGATGTCGGCATCTGAGATTAAAACGTAGATGGTTTCGATAGTCTGCCACTTTTCTTGCTGTTCTTTCATATTCCCGAACCAGTTTTAGAGTATTCTCTCCAAAATGAATGGCAATATGACTATGAAGATTTTCATTCATCCAGGTCATAGTATATCTAGTATAGGTCAATCTAAAAAACAACTGGATTTGCTGAGTAATCAATGAAGACGTTTCACTACTCATCCGAGCAGCTTCTTCTTTCTGGAAAACTGATTTCTGTATAATCAGGGTCGGACTGGGGGGCCCACCGGGACCGCTGTCCGGGGCCCCTTCTGTAAGGCGGCGATCGGGCCATACGCATGAATGCGCACCCAGCGCACATGTGCGAACAGCAGCGCACATGCGCAGAAGGCGCTGAATGAAAACTTGAAAGAAAGTAAGGAAACTGGCCCGGCGGGGGCCCATGAGGGTCGGGGCCCACTGGGTTTTTTCCCAGTTTCACGCAGGGCCAGTCCGACACTGTGTATAATAGATCCCATACCTGTAGTTAAAGGGGAAGGAAACCTAGTCGGTGCAAACCCCCCACCCCCCTCCCGTTTGTTGCCCACCCTCCCTCCTCCCCCCTGGCCTAACCGTCCCGCTGGGCAAAGGCCCCTAACTTGTTACTTACCCTTCCGCGCAGGTCCAGTCCAGGGAGTTCACAGACGACATCTTCTTCCACGCGATCTTCTTCCTGCTTTGAACGGCGCATGCGCAGTAGGATCATTTCGCTGGTATGTGCATGACTTTTGGCATGTGTGTGACTTTTGGTGCATGCGCAATAGATCCGTACCGGCAAAATTATCCTACTGCACATACGCCAAAACGCCGCTCACAGCAGGAAGAAGATCGCGTGGAAGAAGATGTCGTCTGTGAACTCCCTGGACTGGACCTGCGCAGAAGGGTAAGTAACAAGTTAGGGGCATTTGCCCAGCGGGACGGGTAGGCCAGGGGGGAGGAGGGTGGGCAACAAACGGAAGGGGGGGTGGGGGGTTTGCGCCGACTAGGTTTCCTTCCCCTTTAACTACAGGTATAGGATCTATTATACACAGTGTCGGACTGGCCCTGCGGGAAACTGGGAAAAAACCCAGTTTGCGCCGACTAGGTTTCCTTCCCCTTTAAAGGATTGGTCTTAATCATCGGCAGAATAGAAAGTTGTAGAGTTTCCAAGGCGTGGACATCTCTGTTCAAAACTTTCTGTACCATTTAATAAAAATTGAACAGAAATCCAGCCAGTTGCATGTAAGTGATGCATTAACCCTAACCTGACATTATAACTCCACATCATCTCTGATGTCATCATGCCCACCTCAACATCACTGCCCCACCCACTTGTTCGAGTTTAGCCACTGGCAAAGATGGCAACCCTAGCTGTATTTCCTTGATGACCATCCTTGTACTGTTTGGATGATTGTGATTAGGAACACTTTTAATTTTTTCAGTTGATGTTATAGATGTTCTACTTCACACCCTCCTGAAATGCAGCCCCCAGTAATATTTTGGGCCATAAAAATTTGAACCCCCATACAGCCTATAGTAGCACTGCACTTTGCACTCATCCACAGACCTGTCCTGTTTGAGACTCCTGCAACATAAGGGGGCAGATTTATCCAGGGTCAAATAGTAAATACGAACATTTTTTTTTTGGTCAGAACTCACAAATTCGAATTATCCAAACTCTATTCGAAATTCAAGATTTATCAAACTGTTACCCTGTGTAGGGTTGCTACCTGGCCAGTATTTTACCAGCCTGACTGGTAAAAATAGTGCTTTATGCCAATGTCATTAATAGGGAAAAAACAGAAAAGTTTAGGAAGGACGGCAACCCTAACCCTGGGAATAATTTGAATCAGACTACGTGCCACCTAAAACCTGCCAAGATCATATACAAGTCAATGGGAGAGGTCCAGTGACCCATTTGAAGATGTTAATAGCCTTTCCTGAGAGTTTTTTTGGAGAAAAAAAATTTGATTTGGTAATATTCGTTCAAGTTTTAGACATTCACATTTTTCTTAAATAACCTATCAAGTTTTGAGTATATTCAAATTTAGATTTAAAAAAAAAATAATTCACATTATCAAAATGTGAGTTGGTGAATTCCAACTTTTCCCCTTATAAATGTTTCTAAAAATCCCATAGGATTGAATAGAAAGTGACTGAATTTCTCTGTGGTGATCTTAGATCTCATTGTGATAAAACTATCCCTTGACCCAGGTGCGCTACGCCAATGAGGCGAGTGCAGGCAGCAGCATCAGGTAAGTTTCCAGGGGTGGCAAAAAAGCCGCTCCTGTCACTTAAAAGAGCTGAATTTCCGGTTTTGAAACCGGAAATTCGGCTTTACTAGTTCGAGAGAGCGCAATAGTGTTCCTGCCAGGGGCGGCATTTAAGGAGCCGCTTCAGGCAGCGTCTTCATTAGAATCGGCGCTGCCTTGACCTCTCCCTACTGCAGTAGCATGATACATACCATACTCATAGTTCCTCATTGGTGGAGTAGCACTGGATCACCTTGTCTGCGAAACAATCCCCCAGGCAGTTTTACCCCTCCTGTGACATTATCAAACCTATCTCAGCCATCTAGTCCTAATGTGGTTACCTCTGTCTACTATAGTACTCTCACCACTGCCCTAAATGAGCTTGCTCCTATAAAAACTAAACATTCTAGACCCAAACCACTTTAACCTTGGCGCAAATCCCGCTCAGAATCAGACTTTTGGAGCTACAAATCTGCCCTGCGCTCCTTTAACACCAGCCTCTTCCAAGCCAAACACAAATACTTTACTTCACTCATTAACTCCCTTTCTAAAAAAACAGCACAACTTTTCTCCACCTTTAACACTCTCCTTTCCCCTTCTCCACCCCCTCCATGCACATCTGTCTCTGCTCAAGATATTGCTGAGTACTTCAAAAACAAAACAGACACTATCAGAAGGGAAATTACACTAATCAACCCCCCTAGACTTAAACCACCCTCCCCAGTCTCTCCTGTGCTCCTTCACCCCTGTCACTGATGAGGAAGTCTCAAAGCTTTTGGCCTCTTCTCACCTTACCACCTGCTTGATCCAATTCCCTCAAAACTTCTCCGCAATACCAATCCTAGTCTAATCAAAGCCTTAACTCACCTATTTAATCTTTCGCTCTCAACTGGACTGTTTCCTTCTCAACTAAAACATGCTCGTCACCCCCATTCTGAAAAAACCCTCTCTTGATCCCTCCAATCTTGACAACCTCCGACCGATCTCTCTGCTACCTTTCATCTGTAAACTACTTGAGCGCCTAGTCTACAACCGACTAACCTCATTCCTCTGACAACCTGCTGGACCCCCTACAATCTGGTTTTAAGCTACAATACTCGACGGAAACTGCCCTGACTCGACTAACTAATGACCTTTTAACCGCTAAAGCAAACAATCATTTCTCACTACTAGGGATGCATCGAATCCAGGATTCAGTTCGGGATTTGGCCTTTTTCAGCAGGATTCGGCCGAATCCTTCTGCCCGGCCGAACCCTAATCCTAATTTGCATATGCAAATTAGTGGCGGGGAGGGAAATCGCGAAACTTTGTCACAAAACAAGGAAGTAAAACATTTTTTCTCCTTTCAACCCCTAATTTGCATATGCAAATTAGGGTTCGGGTTTGGTATTCTGCCGAATCTTTCACGAAGGATTTGGGGGTTCGGCCGAATCCAAAATAGTGGATTCGGTGCATCCCTACTCACTAATACTGCTTGATCTCTCAGCCGCATTTGACACTGTAGATCACCCTCTCCTCCTCCAGTCCCTCCATTCGCTTGGCCTTCGTGACACAGCCCTGTCCTGGTTCTCTTCATACATCACCAATCGTTCCTTCAGTGTCTCCTACAATGGAGTATCATCTTCTCCCCTACCTCTTACTGAGTTCCCCAAGGCTCTGTCCTGGGACCATTACTATTCTCCCTCGGCAAATTAATCAACTCGTATGGTTTACACTACCACCTTTATGCTGACGATACTCAGATCTATCTCTCATCTTCTGATCTCAACCCAGAACTCCTAACTCGCATCTCCTCCTGCCTGTCCGCTATCTCTACCTGGATGTCGCAACGCTACCTTAAATTAAACCTCTCTAAAACTAAAATGGTTCTCTTTCCTCCAACTAACACCAGTATCATCCCGGAAGTATCCATCATAGTTAACAATTCCACTATTACCCCCTCTCCCCAGGCCCAGTGCCTTGGGGTTATCCTAGATTCTGCCCGGTCATTCACTCCTCATATCCAGTCACTTATTAACTCATGTCACTTCCACCTAAAATACGATCATTTATCACCCAAGATGCTGCCAAAATTCTTATTCACTCATCATATCACATCTAGACTACTGTAACTCTTTTAATTGGCCTTCCCCTCCAGAGACTGTCACCTCTCCAGTCCATAATGAACACTGCTGCGAGACTCATATACCTCAACAACCGCTCCTACTCTGCCTCGCCATTCTGTCAATCCCTGCACTGGCTTCCATTACCTTTCAGAATCAAATTCAAATTAATGACTGACTTTCAAAGCACTTCATAACTCTGCCCCACCCTACATCTGTGAACTCATCTGTATATACTCACCCAATGGCTTACTACGCTCCTCTACTCTTCTCTCATTACCTCCTCACATGCTCGCATTCAAGACTTTACAAGGGCTGCACCCCCCTGGTACGCTCTCCCACGGTCTGTCCGACTTTCTCCCAACCTTTCTGCTTTCAAGAAATCTCTTAAAACGCACTTCTTTCGAGAAGCCTACCCGCACTCTGCTTAACTACCAAACGCAACACCACATACAGTACCACATTTCTCACCCACTTAATTCGATCTTGGCTACTCCCACACCTTGTGTATTACTCCCTTCCCTTTAGAGCGTATGCTCTTTGCATAGGGCCTTCCTCACCTTTTTGTACCTGTATTGATTGTGATGTATGTAACTCCATATCTCTATGTATATAATGCATGTGATTTAGTTATATAATCACATTTACTTTACAGTGCTACGCAATATGTTGGCGCTACATAAATACATGTTAATAAATAGAAAATCACCACTTGTGGCTGAATATTTGATAAAACGTCAGTGGATTGCATTGACCCTTGAATCAATACAGCAAATTGTAGCTCTCCGGAAGCTAAAATTCCAAATTCCATGATGCCTTGAAACTATTTTCAGGTCTGTTAATCAGCAGGCTTCTGCTATACTGTTGCTAGAGTCAAAACAAGCTGTACAGAGAATAGAAAGGGACAGATGTACTGCTTTTAGATATTAAAGTTTTAAATTAATGTATATTGGAGAGTTGTTTATAACATTTCCTTCAATTATGCAAAAAGGATGGAGTGAAGTTCTCCTTTAACTGAACACCTTCAACTATGTTGAAGCATTTGAGATTATTCATTTAGTGCTTTAGACCAGTGGTTCCAATTTGAGATTCGAAAAAAATGGCAACTTGCTCTAATTGATATAAACCTGAGACAATTAGGTCAAGACTTCCGGTATGTTTATTTACTGTCCTAGATAATTTCGAACTATGACTGAATTTATACAGAAATGGCTTTACATATTTGTAACTATGTTATGAAGTAGCTGTATTTCCCTTTTCCAAGTTGCTAATCCTTCTTGGGCTGTGGCCTAGTTATGTTAAACACAGCAGATAACACATTTAAAGCAGCTTTTGGCATTTTGTCTTCTGTTATTTTCCCCATGCTCAAAAAGTGTCAAGATACTGGAACCCATTGCGGCTATTGGCATTCTATGAAACGGCCACTTAAAACAAAGTCATGTTTTAAATTTGTTTTGACAATTGCCGTCAGCTGTATATTTACATAGAGAAGTGTATAGTATATCCTTACACTATTATACTATACGAACAAGAGCCAAGACTACATAAGCCAAATAAAAAATGGCCTATTTTACTCAAGCTACTTGCATCACACCTCCTCTGCTCCTTCTCCCAGTGTAATTCAATACAGACACAGTTACTTTGTTTTAACAAATTTATTGGAGACTGTATGATACAACATTTAAACTGTGCCCCTTGGTGTTTTGAAGTTCATGCCCACAGTCGGCTGGGTGACTTGCAGGTTGGAAAGGCCGCCAAAGTCCTATAAAATGAAGTGGAGGAGTTAACTGAATACATAGAAAGTTTCATATACAGACAATTTAAGGACTGCTCCCTTTTACTAGAAACAGTGTTACAAGGAGGTCAATGAGCTCTACTGTTCCAGAAAAGCACCTAAAATAATAATTGGGGCAGTTCACATGCACCAAAAACAAATCTTGCAACTGCATTTTCTAGCCAAAAAAAAAAAAAAAGTGCCAGTCTTTTTTCAATTTCCACCATTGCTAAACATCAGCTTGTTTATAAGAACTATAGTAGTGTTTCTGAAGCAAACAGATCGTTTTTACCAGCGCAGGGCAACCATACATATTTTCATTACTTTAAAAAATTTTGTGTGTTATTTTTTGGGTTGTTCACCTTTAAAGGGATGGTGCACATTAAAGGTATAGTATGTCATAGAATGACCACTTCTAAGCAACTTTTCAATTGATCTTCATTATTTATTTTCTTTAGTATTTGAATTATTTGCCTTATTCTGACTCTTTGCAGCTTTCAATTGTGGGTCGTCACTGACCCCATCTAAAAAGCAAATGCTCTGTAAGGCTACAAATGTTGTTACTTTTTTATTACTCATCTTTCTAGTCAGGCTTCTATTCATATTCCAGTCTTATTTAAATCATTGCATGGTTGCTAGGGTAATTTGGACCCTAGCAACCAGATGGCTATAATTACAAACTGGAGAGCTGCTGAAAAAAAAAAAAAAACTAGCTAAATAATGCAAAAACCACAAATAAAATGAACCAATTGCAAATTGCCACTCTATATCTTACTAAAAGTTAACTCAAAGGTTAACAACCCCTTTAACTTAACTTTTAGTATGATGTAGAGAGTGAGGTTCTGAGACAATCTGCAACTAATTTATCATTTGTGGTTGGTCAATTTAGCAGCTCTCAAGTCTGCAGTTTCAGCAAGCTTGTTGCTAGGGTGCAAACTGCACCAGCAACCATGCACTGATTTGTTTAAGAGGTTGGAAAATTAATAGAAGGACCTGAATAGAAATAGTAATAAAATAAAATCAAAACAAATGTGAAGCCTTACAGAGCATTTGTTTTATAGAGACAGTGTCAGTGACCCTCTAAGGCAAATAATTCAGAAACTGTGAAGGCAAATTCAAATGTTGCTTAGCATTTGCTGTTCAATAACATACAAAAAAATAACTTAAAGGTTGACCACCACTTTAAGTATTAGGCTTGAATGAAAGGCAAGTTTGAAGGCCTGAAAGGGAAGGGAATTTCTGGAAAACGAATGCAGCATGTGGCTGTGTCTTGGATGTGGTTTGTACTTGCAAATTAAGAGGATGTATGGTGGAAAATGTGTGCGTGGGGGGGGGAACTATGGGGAATTGACAAAATGACATTTAAGAAAATATTTGAATTTAAAGCTGTCAAACGAAAAAAAAAAAAAAATACCCCTTTTTGATGATCTCATTTAATTGGGCTTTTGTAGAAAAGGTGCATAACCACCATCTGAAAGTCAAGAAATACAAACGTATTCTCTCTTCTACACAAACATACCAGATTCCACAGGCTGAAGAAAACCATGAAACCAACAACCAAAAATCCCTTAGACACGCAATGTAATGCAACTCCATCCTCACCTGGTTACATTGTTACGTGATGGATTCTGGAACTTGACTTTGCACAAAATTTCTGCTACACCCTTTATGGAAAGCAGAGGGACTAAAATTCCAGAATCACCACTTCACAATGAAGGGAGAGGTTGCATTATGTTTTATGCTTTATTTAAGGTTGAGAACTGGTGCCTGTGTACAGAGACAGCTTATAGTTTCCTTTCAATCTGTGGAATCAGGCATGTTTGTAGAAACATGTATTTGTACTCATTTCTGGAATTCCAGATAGTGTTTATAGTTCCATATAAGTCTAAATGAATAAACTCATGTCAAATATGGGGGTATATTTTCTTTAATTTAGTTCCTATGGAAAGCAGTGAATTGTCTTTTTCACTGCTGGTTCTAGCTTTTAGAAGGGGTTATCAACAAACGATCATACGTCGCACATACAGGATATGTGCACATCCATGGCCAGCTTAAAGCACAACACTTATTTAAATAGCCATACAAACATAACTATAAATGTGGTGCAAAATCATGTCTGTTGAGCGAGTCTACACACCTAAATATATTTAAAAATACAAGCACTGGTTGAAATGTAGTTCTGATCAACAATAGTTTATGGTTAACAGGAAGTCCAAAAAAAAAAAAAAACTTAAAGGGTTTGTTCACCTTCAAACAACTAGCTGTTTTCGGATAGATCACTAGAAATGACTTTCCTAATTACTTTCTATTTTTTGTGTCAGTTTTTCTAATATTGAAGTGTTGTCATTTTTCACCTTCTAAAGTAGCTTTGGTAGTGTTTTCAACCCTGTAACCTGTTCTAAATGGATACATTTCTTATCTTTGTCCCTGCTGAGCAGAATCTCTGGGTTTCATTACAGGCAGCTGTTAGAATTGATACAATAGTTGCTAATACTCCAGAGATGCTGCTGAGAAATGTATCAACTTAATGCTGTGAAGTTGTGAAATTGTAAGTTTAGAGCCTGCGCCTGAATTACTGAGCTGCCAGACAAACACCACAGGAAACAACTGAACTGAAAAAAAAAGTGTTAGGAAGGTGAACAACCCCTTTAAGACACCTTAAGGTAGGTACAAATAAATTGCTATTTGTTAATACTTTATTCACTTACTATGTACCTCTGCAAACTAATGTTTAAGAAAGCAACCCCATTTCTGTTGTTACAAAATAAAACTAGATATGTTTTATGACTTAAATATGCATATTGAAAATATTCCACGCAACTTTGTAACTGCACATTGACAGCAATATACAAAAGAATGTATGAAAGTTACAGGGTTTGGTAGGTATGATGTGGTGACCCCCAAACACGGGAAAAACAATCATGCAATAATTTCCCTGCAGTATCAATGACCTGGCCACTAGAAGTGCCAAAATCACTTTCGATGCAGGTATAAAGAAAATGATTATTGGTCATAGGATATCTAAATAGCAACCATTTAAATAAAGCTGCTCAGCAACCAAGACAAAATATAGTGTCATTGAATAAATGGTGTCCCTACAGCCCTGTATCTAAGTACAGATGATCGTTTTAGTAAACATGCAAATATGAAAACAGATAAATACCAGCAGCTTCAGCATTTCCTTGGTGTCAGGATCCACCTCAATGATCTCCTGATCCAGGGCAGATACCTAAAAAGACAGAGAAAATTAGTGTTGATATTTGATCAATATTTTATCTGAAGGTCTATTTTAAATAAGTGCAGTATTTGTATGTCTACTACTCCCCTGCTCCACGCTCATCTTGGTGTACCCGTTATATTCTCAGAGCCCTTATGTTAAATTGACCATTATATTGATTAGTAACGGTCTAGTTCACTAAATCAAAGGGTACACATACTGTGTAGCAGAGATTCTAAAAAAAAAATTAGTTCAAAAAAATACAAAAATACTAACAGCACTTAAAGACTTCATGTATTCTTTATCACAATACTGCAAGCAGCACACATCTCAACCCACAAAAAGAACCAACTCCTAACTACAAAACCCACTACAACCCTAAATATGTTATTACTTGTAGTCTGCTTTGTTTGGCAGGCCTTTTGGGGCAACTACTGAATGTATTAGCTAAAGCTCCACTGCAACAACCAGAATAATAAGACAGTTGCACGCAGAACGGATATGCAGAACTGATATGCACACACCACAACAGGATTTCTGCTTAAACTTTTACCGTCCACCTTGCTCAGGGGTAAATTCTACAGCCCTTAGATCCAATATGTAAACTGCTCCCATGCAAACTGTCACTCCATCTATTTGCAAAGTACACTGCTTGCTAAAACATTACAAAATACTAGAAAAAATCAGATTAACTTCACAAGTAAATGGCAGAACCAGCTAGCATTTGTATTGTAGGAAAGCCATAAGTAAATCACAGGCTGGCCAAAACAGTTAACATACAACCTTTTAAACTTATATGTACTTCCGAGGGCACAATGAAACCCACATTCTTGTTTAAATTTCATTTTTTGTCCACTTCTGATAAATGCTAAGCAGTCTACGGTTATTTATTTTTCCTACTTCCTGAATTAATCCTAGATTTTTCAGCCACAATGTGGGATTTCTGATCTTGAATAAAGAAGCTAATCAGAACAACCTTTTCAAAATCAAGTAGAAGCTACTAAACTCTAAACTTTAATTTTCAGATATGTATTTGTGTGTACCTAGAACTAGCAGAGAAGTCTATTTAACCACTTGACCGAATTATTTCCCGAGACCACTACCACACATACACTGATCTTCATTTTTAGGATAAAAGCTAAAATTCTACCAGAAACAAGTAATTCTAAAAACACTTTTGTAGAAGAGACGGGGTCAAGAGACTCCTACACATTCAATTTAGAGAAGATGTTGATGCATGGAGACAGATACAGTTATCAGCATTGCTACCGCCAAGGTATCCAATTTCTCCCACCAGTTTAGCGGATATAGGCCTTCGTAATCCATGCAAACTGATCATGGGCAATATAATATGCAAGTATTATCACATCAACAAATTTGTTTCATACATATATATACACACACATACATACATACATACATACATACATACATACATACATATATCTCATCTCGTATAGCAAGAAATCAGCCATGTAAGGCCTAATGTTAGTCACATTCAGTGGTCAAAATGCCTCCTTCCCCACATATTTCCTACTGTAGTCTGTAGGAAATGCAGTGCCTAAAGCACACAATAGCACTAGTACTGGCTTAAGTTTTCTAACTTCAGTTATGGGATCATCTCAAGCTGCAACAACATTGCCAAAAACATGGTCATCCAGCTGTTGACTGTTAAGCCGCCAGATTCTGCTACTACTAGGGGTAGGTAGCCAACAGCCAAAAAGGGCTACATACGAGATTTCAGCTATTTCAAGCAACCTGTATTTGTATCCACTACTTACCTCAGGGACATAGTTATCCCTCCTTTCTCTTTCCTCCTCCTGCAGTTTGATGGAGATACCTCTGACAGGTCCTCTCTGGATGCGCTTCATAAGATGTGTGACATACCTACAAGTGAGATGGACGATAAACAGATCATAAACAAGAATCTCTACATTAAATAGATATAGATAACTGTTCATAAGAGGCTGTGCAAAAGTCACAGGGTTTGGTTGATACAAAGTCACTCACCAAACACGGGAAAAGCTTTTACATTTTGCTCTTCCTGCAGTATCAATGATTGGGCCACAATAGAAACCCTAATCACTTTCGATGCAGGTTACAGAGAAAGTTTATTCAAAGGTCCTCAGTACAGTGAAATTTCATATCTTCCTATACTGACCAAGCACCACAGGTTACTGAACCAAACCTCCTTTATTTTAAGATATATGTATACTTCATTCTTAAATATTACCAACACAAGTCATACTTAAGTTCCACTTATGTCAAAGGTCTTACCCAGCGATCTTGTTGCGCAGCTTCTTGCTGGGGATGATGGCTATCTCCTCGCACACACGCTTGTTTGTGTGGAAGTCATTACCAAGCCGGGTGTAATATTTTTCAATTATGACCCGAGCTGCCTTTTTAACGGTCTTTGTCCTGACACGTCCCTAAAGGAAAAGCGAATTTAAGACAAAAATCGGTTTAAAAATACGGACACTCAAAAATGAGGGGAAAAAAGTCAAGTACAAGCTAGATCAGCCTTAGAATGCACTGCAGTGTAATCAGATACCTCCAAATAACTGCATGACACAAGACAAATTGGGGAATATAGTTTCCCATAGTTAGCGTGCCTTTAAAACATACAAGAGTGTAGCTTTTGTCAAACTACACAAGGAGGAATCATCTCTTTGCTTCTGTAATGTAATGCCTAGTAAAACGCAAAGGCTTGGACAACTGAAAACAAACTACTTCATTTAAGTATTTTGATTGTATCTAGGGTGTAAAAATGAATCAACGCTTATAAACCAACTACTAAACAGCCTATCTGGATAGAATTTAAAATATACCCCCTCCCTCCTTAAAAGAGACAGGGGCAGTGCAAGAGGGATAGAGAAATGACACCAATTATTGTATTACTTGTTCAATAACCTTATTTACAGGGATACTATATATATATATATTACACATATATACATATACAGAGCCAGCTAGGGCTATACATAGCACATGTGAACTGTGGAGTGATCAGTAAGTGATGTGCGTAAGTTACAGGGTTTGTTAGTATACTGCAACACTACAAACACGGGAAAAACTGACACATGGTGATATTCCTGCAGTATCAATGACCAGGCCACAAATCAGGCCACAATCACTTTCGATGCAGGTCCCCCCCAAGCACATAGACCATTTAATGTTCTAGTTGATATGTATGAATAATACTATAGAGTAACCCCCAGTTTGTGGATAAGGCTGTATAAAAAGGTACCTATCACTTTGCTCTAGGCACGGGGCTTCAAACTTCACTTGTGCAGCAGATTTACAGTCAGCCATTTCCTGTTCTCCCGAACATTCCGCTGCGGAGCTGGAACCTGCACTCCCGTGATATAAACCCCCTCTGCCGCTGAGCTAAACGACTAACTCTACCCACAACTCATTCCCCACTCTCTTCAGAGGCAGCTTAAATCAGCAAGCGCAGCGTCCCACTCTAAACCGGGACGCAAAAGTAAGCCCGAGTGCCGGGCCTCCATGACAGTTTCAGTACAGCTCTCCCGTTAAAGATGCTCTACCAGCCCCCGCTGCCAATACTACACCCTGAGGCTCATGCAGCAATAAAAGAACAAATTGCGGACGAGAATAGGCTGAGACAAGTCGCAGAAAAGCAGGATGGATACGGATAATCTTGGAGACAAGACTAGATTAAAGACCCACCATGTTGGCCGGAGCTGGTAGAAGAGGGCAAAGGATGCCGGGAGCGAAGCTATAAACAGGCGGAAGGGAGTGAAGCGGCTACAGTAACGCCAGCGACTCCTGGCGGCTGGGAGGATAACTGCAACAATGATTGTGCGCTAGGAAACTACAGTAAAAGCAGCGGAATTGAAATAATTAGAAAATGTATTCGGCTGCATTTTTTCAGCGCTAGAGGGAAAAGATACTTGGAAAACGAAACATACTTTGTGTTAGTGAAGCTTAAAGATATGATATTTATTGTTTATAAGGTTTAGGTCTTGTTATTTTATTGCATGATGAAAATACGTACTTACCAATTAGTACTGTAAGCACAACTTTCTAGGTCCCACACAGGTCTGAACTGACTTTCAAAATATGGCCTGATATTTCACATACACACAGGCCCAAGCAGCCCCCACCAGTCCAATAAATAGTCAATAAATGGTGCCGGTCTATGGCAGGGCTCCCCAACCTCTTTTACTAGTCGCCAGCCACATTGGGAGCAACACAAGCATGAAAAAAAGTTTCTGGGGTGCCAAATAAAGGCTTCAATTGGTAGAACCTATGTGGTCATAGGGTTGTCACCTGTCCTGTAAAAATGATGGCTGACCCCAATGTTATTAATAGGTAAAAAAGTAAAATATATATGAAGGCGGTATTTTTTTCCAGAAAAGGTGGCAACCCTATTTGTGGACAGCCTACAGGAGGCTTTACTAGCAGTACATATGTTTTTTTATACAATTAAAATTTGCCTCCAAGCCTGTAAGTCAAAAATAAGCCCCTGCTTTGAGGCATCTGAGAGTAACATCCAAGGGGTAAGTGAGCAACAGGTTTCTTGCGAGCCACTGTTTGGTGATCACTGGTCTATGGCATCTTACAGCAGCTCCACTGCATTTGCCAGAACCTACAGATTGTCAGTATGCGCCTGGCCCCACAGGCATTGTCCCACCACATGCAGGGGCATTTCTGCCATGAGGCAAGTTGAGCACCTTGCCTCAGGCAGCAGCTCCCCAGAAGTCACCAAAGGCGGCAAAAAGTAGCTCCTGGTAACTTTAAGAGTCGTATCTCCAGTATTTAAACCAGAAATTCGTTTTTTCTAGCGCAGAGAGCGAAACTGCGATGCAGCCCCCGGACCCCTTGGTCGATTTTAAGGTAAGCACAATGGGCAAGGGGGGGGGGCGGTATTTTCAACACTGCCTCAGGCGGCATCACATGCTGAAACGCGCCTGACCACAGGCATCACATACACTTGTCTGTGAAGGTTCTCTTTCATCCAGGTCATTGTATATCAATAGTAATAAGTCAAATCAACTAGACAGGGGCGATCCGTGGGCTGTTGCCGCCTGAGGCACCAACCCCTATGCCGCCCCCCTCTCCCGCTTAAAAGTTTAGCATCAGAGCGGCTCAAAAGGGGCGGTATCGCTAGTGCTATGAGCAAGTACTGCGCTTTCTGTACTAGCAGAGCCGAATTTCCGGTTTATAAACCGGAAATTCGGCTCTTAAATTTACAGGAGGCGTCTTTTTGCCGCCCCTTGTAACTGGTCGTTCACTGCCATCTGAGGCAAGAACGGCCCTGCAATTAGACTTGCTTTATTTTCCTTTTCCTTGAAGATGTTTCGCTAGTCATCCAACTGACTTTTTCAATTCAGAATTGTGTTGCCTGTTCTAGCCATGACTTAAATTCTGTCCACTGTTTTGTCTCTATGCTCAGGTTTACGTAGATATTTCCAGTTGATTTGACTTATTACTATAGATATTTCATACAAATAGTTATCAGTGCATTACTGGGACTCATATTCTTTACCCCCCCCCCCCCCCCTTGCAGTTCTAGGATCTGCTTTCTCTGTATGACTATAAAGATTTTCATTCATCCAGGTAGTATATCTAGTATAGGTAATTCTATAACAACTGGACTTGCTGAGTAATCTTTGCTTTCTATGTTACTGTCCCCTGTGGACAACCCTGCATTTTTCAATTCTAATCATTAAATGATATGACAAACCCTGGCTGTTTTTAAAAATCAGGCATGAGCTGCATCATGATCAAAGGAACACCATAGACATATTCAGGCAATGTGCAAAGCACACAAGCAGCTTGAAAAGACAAATTTTACTTACAATGCAATATTTTCCAGGGTCATTGCAAGTGATTGCATAATAGTGTGTGCTGCACTATTAGCTGATTTCGAACATGATCCAATAAGTGCAAGGCTTAACATGCTAAGACAGTGATTCCCAAACAATAGTGCAAAATGTTGCACGGCAACCCCTTGGATGTTTCTCCCAGTGGCCTCAAAACAGGTGCTTATTTAAAATTCCTAATTTGGAGGCAAGTTTTGGTTGCATAAAACACAGGCGTACCAGGTCTAAATAGTGACTGTCTATGCCATCTTACAGAAACCCCTTTGCCATTGGCCAGAACAAACAGATTGCCAGTCGAGGCCTAAGTTGTACTGTCCACATAGGGGTTATGGAATGACCAATCACAGCACTTATTTTGCACCACCTAGGAACATTTTTTAACATTTTTAACTCTTTTTACATCTGAATATGGCTCATGGGTAAAAAGGGTTGGGGACCCCAATTTTAAGGCAAACCTGGAAGTAACACTGCCTCAAAAACGGTGTTTAATTTTAAGGCTCGTTGATGTTTATGCACCAAGCTGCATTCTACTGCAGTAGGCTGAATGTTTGCATTGGCACTTTACACTAGTTGTTAGGCGTGTGTATCGGCACCACTGGTAACATAGGTTTTTGTTTAGATTTTATTCATTTTTCAGGAGGAGGAGAAATACTACTCCTCTTTCTATTAAGGCCCTCTGCTATTCATATTCCAGTCTCTTATTCAAATCATTGTATAGTTGCTAGGGTAATTTTAGCAACCAGATTGCTGAAATTGCAAACTGGAGAGCTAAATAACTCGAAATAAAACAACAAATAATAAAAAATGAAAACTAATTGCAAATTGTGTCAGAATATCACTCTGAACATAATACTTAATTTAATTTAAAGGTGAACAACCCATTTAAGGTAGTGTTTGAAAGGAGAGAAAAGCAAGGGAGATGACAGAGTTTGTCATAGTAGTACAGACACCAGTAGGGATGTAGCGAACCGCCGCCGATGTGTTCGCGATCGCCGTTCGCGAACACCGGCAAAAAATGCGGACAGTTTGCGAACAGTTCGCGAACTTCGAACATCCGAAAATCGTTCGATTCGAACGATCGAAGGATTTTAATCGTTCGATCGAAGGATTTTCGTTCGACTCGAACGATCGAAGCCATTCGATCGAATGATTTCATTCGATCCAATGGCTTCGATCGTTCGATTCGAACGAAAATCCTTCGATTTTAGCGGTCGAAGGAATCGAATGGTCGAACGATTTTTGTTCGAATCGAACGCGAACTCGTATTGGCGAACGTCGCGCGTCGTTCGCGAACATTCGGCGGACGCGAACAGTCGAAGTTCGCGCGAACTAGTTCGCCGGCGAACTGTTCGCTACATCCCTAGACACCAGTCCTTGATGGTTATGGAATTGGTGCAGGACCTCGCACACCCTAAGTAATAGATGGCTATGGCCCTTCTTAATGGTTATGGCCCTTCCTCTCTCAAACACAGACATGCAGCCTTGGGGGGCATGCGCAAACGGCCATCGCTGGCCTCGGGGTGGCGATCTGTGGACAGGGGACCAGAAAAAAATGGTGTAAAGTCAGGGAAATGTATTATGCATTATAGATTGGTGGGCCCACATGGAAAAACTTAAAATTAGGGTAAGTAAAATGGAGGCTTCAATGTATGTATCCAGCTGCAACTAGAACTGTAGAAGGAATAACATTCTACAAACCGCTGACTAGTAATTTTGTTGAGAAAGTAGATATATACCAAGTATTGTCCTGGTAATAAGTTTGTGTCACTAATAGAATGGCAATGGTTTGCACGTGCAACAGTTACTAATTTATAAATCTATAAAAAAGCTGTTAGGTTTGTGTGGAAACCAAAATATGGGCACAAGTAATTTGTGTAATATGTTTTCTTCCTTGCCCCTCTGGAAAATTTTCTGTGGATGCCCATGTCAGTGAAGGGTGAGATTTGCAATGAATATGTATTTGTATTCATCCTGACCAAATGTTGGACCTTCAAGGAGGCTTTGGGCAAAGGTTAGACCTTCAAAGGGGAACTTGACCAATGGTAAGACAATCAAGATGAACCCTGGCCACACTTTGGACCTTCAAGGAGGCTTTGGGCAAATGTTGGACCATCAAAGGGGACTTTGACCAATGGTAGGACAATCAGTCCTGGCCAAAGGGTGGACTTTCATGGAGATTTGGCCAAAGGTTTGACCTTTAACCAATGGTAGAACATTCAAGAGGGCCCCTAGCCAAAGAGTGAACCTTCAATAAGATTTTGCTCCTCCCCAAACTACATTTATTGTTCTTTAAAGGAATCTATGTCTAATAAAAATATACTTTTGTGATAGACAATAGATTTACTGCTACAATCAAATCATTGTTTTTTTAGGTTATCTCTTCTCTATCTTATCCCCCATCTTATCCATCATGGGTGGTCAAACCATTTAACCCCATTGGCACATAGCGTTTCATGTTTATGAAAAAGGATGTTGAGCCATTTATGGCACAGTGTAGCATCACATTGTAAATGTATGCATAATCATTTACACCATCCCAGGCAGTGGCATAACTAGATATTACTGGGCCCCACAGCAAATGATTTTTAAGGCCCCCAAAAAGTTTAGAGCTTGTCTTGTTTTACCAATATTAATTGAAACTGTATACTTCCTGGGCCCCCTTCAGACTCAGGGTCTCCTTCCTCTATAGTTACGCCCCTGATCCCAAGCATTGCAATAATTTTGAATATTGCTCATGAGTTAATGTGGCCACCCCTATGGTTCACAGGGGCTTGGCCTAATACCAGGTATGATTAGCATAAAGTACATGACCCAATACTCATTAATAGCATTGGTTGCTATCCAGATGTTCAAAACACTGACTCTGATATAAAGCCTGCCTTTAAAAATGGATTGCTGGGAGAGGGAAAGCAAGAAACGTTATTTCAAAAGACATATAGAAAGTTTCTAGTTTCCATGAGGTGAAAAGTATATTAAATGTTCAGTGTCACAATAGTTCCCCTTTAAACTTTAATGGTTGTTATGGAAAACTGTTGTCAAGGCAGAACCTTCGGTTGCCAAAGGATTGTCAGCTGCGGGAAGAGAATTGCACGCAAGAGAACATACGCAGACCAGGAAGTCATCAGGGGAGAGCCTTTCAGATCTATTTTCCTTTGCTTGCAAGTCAGTAGTCTCTATCTTCTGATCTTACTCCTAAGGGCTGAACTGGCAAACTTACAGACTCTAAGCCACCAGCACTTCGCAGCTCACATTTCCGGGTCCCTCTTAAATATGCATAATTCATGAACCCGACACACATTGAGTGTCTTTGCCGGTAGCGTGACATGCTGCATTTCTGTTTCCAGGTTCTTAACCCGTTACCTTTCATTGCAACGAGTAGTCTTATCTGTCAGAGATGCAGTCTGATTTTTCAGCCTGGCCTTCGTTAATTCTCAGTGTCTGCAAATCAACTGACATGGCCGCAGTGAGTAAAGGACCATTAGGGGATGTCATAGAAACAATGTGACATAACCGCTGGTGCAGATCAGAAAGTCATCAGGGGAGAGCCAATCAGATCTATTTACCTTTACCCCTAAGGCATGAGTGTCCACAGATAGGGGCAACCCTCTAATTTTGTTATGATGCATAATTTCTGTTTATCCAATAAACTTTGTCACTGCTGAAATACTGTTTCCATAAGGCATTTTCTATATTAAAAGGAAGTTGCTACTTTGAAAGCTCAGCCAATGATAAAAACTTCAAAAAATTTAAGAGGGGTTCCCAAATTCTGCTCTGCTAGGCCAGGGAATTTGACTTCTAAGATAAATGGTTCATGGCACTTCTTGGTGGGGAAACAATCACCGATTTGTACCGCCTGCCATAACAGCACCCAATCTCTGTTCTAACCATGTCTGGATACTGATAATTATTCTAACCTGTGCTACTTGCCATCACTACCTGGATGCGGATTGCTAATATGTATTTTCTATAAACTAAACAAGACACTGTTTGTGAACATCCGTTACTGGTCCTTTAAGATCCTGACTAGGAGTCTATTTTGCTGGGCTGAGGCTTGCCCATATGCTGCTATATAAAATGCTACCCTCCCCCAAATTTGTCTGGATTCCTAGAATATACCCATGCATCATTGCCATAGTTTGTCTGGATATTGCTTATAAAGCCTTGCTTCCTTAACAGTGCTGCCAAATCTGGGCAATCCAAACAGATCTTGCCAGGATATTGATAAGACTTGATTCTTGCCCAGAGCCTCCAGGGATATTGACAATAAATCAGTTTCCTGCTCAGAAACCTATGTATATAGACAAATTTTATGCACATTGGTAAAACCATGGGGCAATGACAAGTAAGCAGTGTAATAAAATGTGTTAAACACCAATTTATTAAACTATTTTACATTGTGATATTTACGTTGTCCATAATGAACCTTGAAATCCATTAAAAATAAGTAGTGCGGTATTTGTGTATTTTAAACTGGTATATAGGTGGAAAGAATTATAACATAAGAATGAGCCGTAGGTTTTTTTTTCCCCAACATACAACTAGAACACAGATTGCTAGATACATTCCCGAAAAGGATGCATTCTCACTCTCCATCTGTAGATAATACATCATTGCAGCCAACAAACTTACAAGCCAAGAGGTCTGGGTGGCATGCTAGAGAATATTCAGTGTAGTACGACCCTAATCAGGGAGGTGCCAAAAGGTGCAGCATGGTACAGTGGAGAACAGCCCAGAGACACAAAGAACACCTTGACCTCCTGACAGACCTGGAGAATTATAAACTCCCCATCTTTTGAAAGTAGTTCAATAGGATCTACTTCCCCCATGGAGAAGCCTCCCTAAACAGGACTGCTCCAAAGAGTGATCTTTATGTTGTCAGAGCAGTATTAAAGTGTGATGAAATGCAGAGTTTGAATATTTATGCATATTTCATAAGGCAGTTCACCAGAGTTAACTTTTTGTATAAAATTTTGTATCCTTAGCACTTTTACAACTTGCTTGTTCAACTTGCTTGTTCATGTGGAGGGGTGGAGATTGTGAAGAGGGTACTTTAAAGCAAACACCCTGCAGTGCCCAAGTCAAAACTAAAAAAAAAAAAAAAAAATAAAAAATAAAAAAAAAAAAACAGACTGCTTAAATGTCAGAGAAACAGCACAACTGTAAACATTCATTAGCCAATACCTTTTTCCTGTGCTCTGTTTATCGTCATGTCCCATTTTTTCTGCAGGTAAAGTTGGTTGGCTCAGTACATGTTACATGGTTAAATTTAACCCACCATGCACATCTGTAGAGCAATGCATCATGCCTATTTCATGATGAAAGTGCTTCCAGCATTTAACATACTATACATATTTAGGGAGAACTCTAACTTGGCCTGCCATCTAAAAATTAAGTCTTATCTTGTGAAGTTTGTCATGATTAACCATATTCACTAGTGTAAATGTAATGCAAAACACTTTATGGCAACATTATAAGTTGCTTTCAAAGGCAATATTGACATAAAAAAATATTGTACTTTCTGGTGTCAGTCTCTTTAAATGCAGTATTATATGCACAACCTGCCCTAACTCTGGTGTATAATACAACACATAACACATACTGCTTCAACGTGTTTATTTTGTGCCAAAAAAACAAAGAAAAACAAACAAAACTACACCACATCCATAGATTAAGTGCATCTTCTGCTTGCATAACTACAATGAGGTAGAGACTTTACACACAGCTTCACAGATATACCCTGCTTAGGGCAGCTAGGAAGTAGAATTAGCTCAGCATGTTCTGGATAAGAGGGAATACAGAAAACTGGGGTCTTTGGCACAGAGCTTACAATTTTAAGGGGGGGTAGAAATAAAAATTAAGGACACAATTGTAAAGGCCTGCAATAGTTTGCATAAGTCAGTTATTTCCACAAAAAAAAAAAAAAAAAAAAAGGAAAACAGAGCATGGGCACTTATTCCCTTCAGGAGAAAGGTGTTGTGCCATCTCTTGCCTCTACCCCATTCTCAAGACATATCACAGCCCTTTTTGTCCAGCCAAATACAAACAGAAAGTGATTAAAAACTACCATCCCCTTAAGTGCAAATTAAAAAAGTGCAACAAATTTCCTTAAAACTATATACACACACACACTGTCATAATCTGGTTCAGTCAAGGCCTTAAGTCTGTCCTTTTGGTTATAAACTCTGTTGTACAAGGAATTTATGTAGGTTTATTTTCTTAACCAGCAGCTCCCAGAAACTGAACTTTGCAATAATGTTAAAAGCTGCCAGGAAAAGAAAACAATATAATGGACTTAAAAAACGTCTTTAAGAGTGTAAAAAGGAACTGGTAAAAATCCCACAGGGGTAAAAATATGAAATATGATTTGGTTTAAAGAGCAAATTCTGCTATTGTTGTTACAGTAAAAATGTCAGCTAAACTAGTTTATGTAGTTCAGATGGGACATCAAATAAATTGGAAGGCACTGTATGGCAACAGCAAAACATGGGAAGATTAATGTAATTTGCATCATCACCAGCAATATTGCAAGGAATGTAAAAGAAGTGCCTGTAATAAAAAAAAAAAAGTTAACCAAAAGCAGAGGCATCATTAGCCATAAACCTTAAGAAAACAAGGCCATGAACATTGCTTACTTTCAGCAATTGTTGTTTAGGCCCAGTCTGGGAAATTAAGTCCTGAGAAGGAAATATCCTCTCAAATTTTTTTTTTTTAAAAGAAAAGCAAAAAACCTGGCAAATCTCAAGTGTGCACTAGTGTGAGAAAACTACCACAAGGTACAGCAAGTGCAAAAAAATAGTGACATTCTCCCCACAATCCACTGATTGCTGATCTATCCCTGGAATAAAAAAAAAAAAAAAAAAAAAAAAAAAAAAAAAAACACTAGTGCTTCCAGTGCTAGAGGGAGAAAATTCTGAACACTCTTGTTAGCCCAACATATCCAGTTGTCAGATTTTTGGACCAATGTTGTTCCAACGTCTTTAGCTGGAGTCACGACTTTTCTGATTACGCATGAGAGGGCGGTGGTGGCGCAGGATTTCCATAGAGTGCTGCCAGTGCCAACAGGAACGGCAGAAATACTTGAAGCAAACCTGAAAAAAAAGAGTAAAATTTAGTATGCCTACCCACCATTATGACAGACCAGCATAAACAGTAAAGTGAAAGAAATTGGTTTAAGTCAATTTGTCAAGGCTAAGCAAGATACTCAAAGGATGTTATTTGGCAGGGATAATGGTACAGATCTACAAAAAAAAAAAAACCCCAGCAAAACCAAGGAAAGCATAACCTCCCCCATATCAGCCAATGTTAAGGCACTGGTAAACTTATTTTGAGAACAAACAAAATGGTGTTACCTGGTCTCTGCAGAAGAATGGCCCAGGCTGAGCATTGCACACCTGGCAAACAGAGTCTTCCAAATACGGATCAATTTGAACCTGAGATTTAGAAAAATCCAGTGAAAATCTCAATGTTCAGTGTTTAATGTTTATAAATCTATTCATATAAAGCAAATAGGTTTTCTTTGCACAGGCAACAGAAGTCTATGGAACAGTAGACTGAGGCAATAATTCTAAGTTTACCATGAAATTTGCTACATGTGAGTTTTAGGTAATGGAAACTGGTTAGCACATTACTGTGATGTTCAACTACAGAAGTAACCGAAACCTCTGGCATTACAAAGGAACATGTAAGAGCACAAGAGAACATGGAGGTTGGCAATTGCCATAAAGTTCCATGTACATTGAGTGTGGGACCCGCTGCAGTCAGCCTGCATTTTTTTCTGCAAGCTGATCCACTGCCTTCTGCTGTCTGCTTTTAGCTACATGAGTGGGATCAGCCCGAAAATGCCAGCCTATGAGTTGGATCAGCCCGATCCCTGCTTCATGTAGCTACAAGCAGGTGAAAGCTATGATCAGTACAGTTTTAGGGAGATGCAGAAGGGAACATTTGTATATCCAGCAAAATTTAAAGGCTCCTCATAGCATGGTCAGGTCTGTTACACAATATCCACTAAAGATGTGGTGTAGAATATTGAAAAAATGTTGCCCACCATTAAGCAAATTTAAATCAAGTAGGGTTATGAGGGTGACAAAAAAAAATGCAGTAAACATGGCCGCATGAGAGCTCGAGGAAAGACCATGGGTACAAAACATGTTGCATTTTATCTTCCAATAAGTTATAAACACTGGAATTTCAACCTCTCAGTAGATTGTACCAGTACACAGATAGATATGCTATGAATGATGAGATAAGAGTGCACACATTTAAATATAAAAAAAAAAAAAAATCTACCTTTTTTGTAAACTTGGCAGTTTTTATTTCCACAAAAGCAGCACTCACAGCTTTCAGGTAACTGCGCTGGTTATTGAAGGTCACACGACCGGACCCTTAACACAAGCATGAAAAATGTTTGCCGTTAGAGAGGCACTGTTAAATATTTTAAATAGACAAAAAAAACCTCACTATTCTGCTGTATACCATTCAGCTCAGCTGTGCAACACAGAAAAGGGGGACTGTAGGTTACTCACAGTTAAAACCTTTCAGATGTTTGTGGGACACCAGGACCATGGAGTATCATCCACCACCAGAAAATACTAGGACTCCCCCATGCTTGCTATACCCCTTTACTGCTTCATGAACCCTAAAGGTGGCCATAGACGCAAAGATCCGCTCGTTTGGCAACATCGCCCAACGAGCGGATCTTTCCAGATATGCCATTAACAGGCATGGCTATATCGGGGGTAATCCGATTGTTCGGATATATGGCCAAACGATCAGATTACGATGTGCCATGGGCTCCGGCGGGATCGGTCGGGTCAAAATCAGACCTGACCGATTGACCACTCTGCTGGACGAAAGATGTCGGCACACGCCACACGATGCGAAAATCGTACCAATCCTCGATTCGTACGATAGGATCTGTGTGTCTATGGCCACCTTAAGGCTAGTGCCACATGGGTGCTGAAATCAGCCGGCGTCCACTCTGAAGTTGACAAAAAGAGGCTACAGGCAGTGTAGGTGCTGAAATCTGCCTGTGCATTTCAGCAGACAGATTGCAGCCTGTGTGACACTAGCCTTAAACTTAAAGGTAACTTACAGCTGATAAAACAATCTAGAGTAGATCTGCTCCCTGGGAGGATGTCCCTGTGAAGACAATTATAGGAGAAAACAAACTGTACTAGAAAAAACCCTTCCCTGCATAGACCAACCTCTCTCCTCCCCCACAGCCCAACAGGCCCCCAGGGCAAATGCCCCCCCCCCCTTTTTTAAGCTTACCCCTCCATGCAGATCTGGCCTCGGGAGTTCACTAGGACATTTTTTTTCGGTCTTCTCTGGAATCTGAACAGAGTTTTGGTGCATATGCTGTTGGAGTAAATTTCCGGTCACGAACGACTGCGCATGTGCTGAAAGTCATGAATATTTCCGAACCTTTTTGGAAATTTTCAGCGCATACGTAGTTCTGGGCTGCAAATTTTCTCCAACTGTGCCGAAACTCCACTCAGATTCTGAAAAAAGATGGTGCCCGTCAACTGTCCTCCCAGCATAGTGCATTAGTGCCACTGAATGTTACTCACTTCTCCATGCAGAGTAGCACAGCAGAGCTCGAGGGTGCCATACTCCACATCTTTGGAAAGGGAACATCAACACTAAGCTATTCAGTGCATACAAAGTTGGAGCCAGTCTAGTATTCACACCAGCTGTGCACGCTGTAGAAAGCCGTAAATTCCAAAAGAATGGAGAATCCAAAGAAAACCGAAAAATGCAGAAGATGGTGCCCTTGAGCTCCACTACTCTTCATGGAGAAGCGAGACATTCAGGGACACTTTGCACAAATACACTATAGGTGGAAGAAGTTTAGTTCTCCTTTAATGTGGAAGGTAGATAACTTATAAGTAAGAAGTTAGGAACTGGTCACAGTAAGTGAGATAGCACACAGCTCAAAGACTGTGCAGAGGCAGTGGCTGTAAGGGGCGAGTCTTTACTTCAGTGTCCTGCATTATGGTGGTGAATGCTACACCATGGTCCCACACTGTATGAGAAAAGTACAAATGACAGTCTAGTCTAAAGAGGTGCACGCTAAAGTGATACTGAAAACCTTTACCCCGTTTGATTGTGCCCTTACCAGATGTCCTGGAGAAGGGTTTGAGAAAAAAAAAACAAAACATTTCTCCCCAGAACACAGGTATACCTGCCAGTTATCAGATTAAAGGACTCTAAAGTGGAGATGTGTGAATTGCAGAATTCAGTTTAGGATTTAGCATTTTATGCAGGATTTGGATGAATTCGAACTGCTCAACCTAATCAAAAATGCATGAGACTTTAAAGCAAGACAACAACTACATTTTTGGGTTCTGTTTGTTAATTCAATGTAACCTTAGTATAAAGAAATCTGAAGATGTTTCTTACCGATTGGATATTTGTGCTTATCAGTATCAATGCCAGCATAGACTACTCCACCAAACAGATCATTCATGATCGAAGCCAAAGCTTCAGCATTTAGCATGCCATGTAGAGCTCCCACAAATACAGTCTTACTGGGATCCAGCCGTTGTGATGGACTACGCACAAAGTTGCTGTCTGCAAGCACCCAAGGAATGACCTGCACCTAAGAGGTAAAAATAAAGCCAACAAGTACCTTTGTAAGAATAAATAAATACATTTAAAAAAAAACAAAAAACAAAAAAAAAAAACAGTGCATATAGAACTTAGTGTTTGGTTCTGTTTGCTATACAAAACCAGTCACTAACTACCCTCTACCTAAAAATAGGAGTGGCAATTATAAATGTGTGTTGAGGGTATCCACCGAATTTACCTGTAACTTATGGAATAAAGCATTTAAAACATGACATTTCCTCAACTACATTTCTTCACTTGTCTTACTCTGTTTCTGGTAGTCTCCTCTGCTCCTCTCAGCCAGCAATTTTCCAACATCCACTGCCACCTTTTGTCTTAAACCTTTCTAACGTGCTGCTCCTTACCTTTGGAATTCCATACCCGAATTCCTCCAGTGCACCCAATCTCAAGAAAACAAAATATAAAAGCAGTCTAATCCTAGTACCTATTGGACAATGCCTTTCCTTACCTTGTGCACTTTTTCCAATGTGTGCCTGTATGCAAGCCACCCACCCAGTGTCAGACTGGGATGCCAGGGGCCCACCAGAAAACCTTAGGCTGAGGGCTCAGGGCTCACTTTTCCAAACTATTATACCTCCTCTCCTCACTCAACCTTTTTATTCTCCTAGTCTCTTTTCTCTACATACAATACTCTATTCTTCCATTATTAAGTTCCCATAAAGAAATAGGGAATTACCATGAAATAGGCCAAATGGTCAGAAGCAAGAGGATCATTTGGGCCCACCGGGAGTTTTCCTGGTATCCCTGTGGGCCAGTCCAACACTGCACCCACCTGCTCTATGGGCAGGGACTCCTTCCTACAATGTCTTACCATATAGTACTTAAGCTCAAAGTCCTTCTGTAAGCTCTGTACTGTGCATATTTTATTGTATTATGTGACTTGTCCTCTGTGTACTTTATACATTGTACTTTACAATATATAAATATTTTACTATACATTTGTTGCTTTTTTGCAGGTGTAAAACACATACATTGACTCAACAAAACTGCACGTTTTGGAAAGTACATTCTGCCAAATCCAAAATGGGTAATCATGTTTTTCTACACAGACTGCAACGCTTTTCAAAAGTCGGTTTTGATGAAACCCCTAAAAGCCTCAAAGCTTCAATTTTCTAGCATCTTATCTCCCACATAGCATTAGGTACCAAGAAAAAACATCCTTAAGCCTGAGGGCTACAAAATACTTTGATGCCTAATGTGCATGGATTTACCAAACTGTGGCATAAAGAAATCGCCCAGTATGTGTATTATGTGCCATAACACCCCCAACAGTAAGGAGACCCTAGTAAACCATATATCTTCCAAAACTACACATTCAGACAAATCCAAAATGGGTAAACAAGCTTTCCTTCTGCAAACTATGAAACTGCAAAGTGATGCTAAATGTAGCAGTTATGAAATTTCCAAAAATAGTCAGCTTGCATTGTACCCCATATATGTCATTTGTAACATATAAACATAAAAACATAAAAACATCTTAAATATGAATTCATGGAGTCAGTTTTGATGCTCAATATGCATAGATTTACCAAACTGCGGTGAGCAGAGGCATCCAAATGGATATACAATAATTTGCATGGGCAAAAAACACAAATGCAATAAAGTCACTAAAACTAATGCTTCCCCATCACCACTTGGTGTAATCAGCTGCCAAAGTCAGTTTAAATATTTTAGCTTGGCCAATAAGTTATGAACAAACAAGCTAGCAATGCCTATGCAGAACTGAAAATGCAATAAAAATCACACCAATATCACCAAAACAGGTACGGCACAGTGCAGTTAGTGAATACGCAAAAGGTCTAGAAAAAAATAAAAATAAAGCACAGGATGCAGTAAACCCCCACCCCCCAAAAAAAGCCACTCATGTAAGTATGTAAAAGTGTGTGTACACTTAGGAAAATAAGTGTTTTATGTGTGCAAGTATGTGAGTGGTGTGAATGCGAAACCCCCAAAAAATGGTATGTTTACTTACCGATAAATCCATTTCTCAAGAGTCCCGAATAGTTAGCACAGATACCATAGGGTTAATGTCCACTTCCCTTTAGGAGGCAGGATGACTGGAACAAAACTGCAGGCTTGCTCCTCCTCTTCCAGATATTAGCCAAACCCATGTTAGTGATTATCAAAAAAAAAAAAAAAAAAAAAAAATAGAGTGTGGGACCACCTGCACTGCCTATTCGGGACTGAGAAATGGATTTGTCGGTAAGTAAACAAATCCCATTTTCTCCATTGTGCCTCGGCAGCACAGATACCATAGGGTTAGGTGCCTGAGCAGAAGGTGGGAGAGTAGAAAACGGAAGAAGCATGTGAAGTTTAGTTATGTTGAGCCCTAGCTTATGAAGGAGGAGACCCCTTTAAACTGCCGCTTAAAGAACTTTAGACCTTTGAGGCCGAAAACTACCTGTGAAGAGGCAAAAACATTAACTTATAAAATTTTGTTAAAGTGTGAACTGAGGACCATGTGGCAGCACTGCAGATTTGTTCTTCTGAAGCCTGGTTTGCATGAACCAATGAGGCGCTAAGTGCTCGCGTGGAGTGGGCTCCCCTTGAAGGGAGCTGGTCTCTTGTATAGGCTAGAGAAATGGTTTCTCTGATCCATCTACTGATTGATGTGGAACTGGCCTTTTTGCCTTGTTGTGAATGTCCAAAGAGTACAAAGTCAGACTTTCAAAAATTCTGTGTCCTGTGAATATAATATTTGATTGCTCTTACCCAATGTATGGAGAGATTTCTCCTTTGGATTTGGTTTAGGACATAATGAAGGAAGAATAATTTCTTAGTTTCTGCGGTAGTCACTTTTGGTAAAAAAAAATCTGGTTGAGTACGAAGTACCACTTTATCCTCATGTATAATGGAGAAGGGAGATTGACAGGATAGAGCTGCTAGTTCTGAAACTCGCCTTGCAGAGGTAATAGCTACTAGTAATGCCACCTTGAAAGAAAGCATTTTGACAGATGGAATGCATGGGTTCAAATGGTGGTTTTTGTAGAGCATGGAGAACTAGTGCGAGGTCCCATGGTGGTGTAGGGGACCGCCACAGTGGACATATATGTTGAGCAGCTTGTAAAAAAAAAAAAAGTTTTGATGTACTTTATTTCCGCTAAGGGTTGCTGAAGATTGACAGTGAGGAGATTTGGACCTTTAGTGAACTCTTACAGAGTTCCTTGGTTAAACCTTCTTGCAAGAATTCTAGAAGTTCTGGGATGGTTACAGATTTATGTGCTAGCCGTTTGCACCATACAAGAAATTCTTCCATATCCTGTGGTATGATAAGATTGGTTGACTTCTTTTGGCCTTAAAGTATGTATTACTGGCTGTGAAAAACCTTTGTTAGTCCAGATTGAGGTTTCAATAGCTATGCAGTCAGGGGGATAGCATTGGAAGATTGTGATGTAGGAATGGCCCTTGGGTCAGAAGGTCCGGCCACAGTGGTAGTCTCCAGGGATAGCTCTCCTGGGCCAGTATGGGGAGATTACAATAGCTGTGGCCTGGTGTAAATTCCGTTTCCAGAGCACTTTGTGAATCATGGGTAACAAGGAATATGTATACTTGATCAAAGTCCCAGTTGATGGTTGAAGCATCCACTGCTGTGGTGTTGGGATCAAGATACCTGGTGCAATAAGCTAGTAGTTGGTGATTGAAGGCTGATGCCACCAAGTCTATCTGTGGCCATCCCCACTTGTTGGTTCAGTTTCCATTCTCCTGGGTCTAGAGTCCGCCTCCCCAGTTCTCCTGACTTGGAATGTTAATGGCTGAAAGTTGTGGCACTGTTTTCTGCCCATGTCAGTATTTTGCGTGACTGCGAGTACCGCCTTAATGGTTTAGATAGGCCACGGCGGTCACATTGTCAGTCTGAACCTTGATGGGGTTCCCTCAGAGGGACTGTCCAATGTTGTAGTGAGTGTCGGATGGCTTGAAGTTAAGAGTACGTTTATTGGCAATTTTGTTTGTTGCCAACCACTTTCCTTGTCTTGTCCTGGAATACTCCTCCCCAGCCAGAGAGACTGGCATCCGTGATGGTTAGGAATTTTGGGACAGAACAGGGTCGTCCGATGGAGATTTTGGTTCTTAGTCTACCACATTAAGGACTGTTTGGTGATGTGGCAGAGCGAGATTCTGGTCTATTGATGTGGGTGACCTGTTCCACTTTTGGAGTAATTCCAGTTGAAGGTGCCTCATGTGGAATTGTGCGTAGGGGACAAGATCTATGGATGCGGTCACGAGACCTAAGAGATGCATTTCTTGTGTTATTGTCCGCCTCGTGTATGGTTGCTTGAGCGGTGCTTTGAGTTTGAGTTTCCTGGGTGAGAAATACTCTGTCTTTGGGAATCGAAGAGTGCTTTTCAAAAAAGGAAAAATGTGAGTATCCCCAAAAATAATGAACCAATCAATAAAAAATTGAAAAATTAGGACATAAGGGCAAGACCTGAACCTATGAGTAGGTCTTGCTCTTATGTCCTAATACATTTTTCAATTGTATGATTGGTTCATTATTTTTGGGGATACTAACATTTTCCTTTTTTGAAATGCTATCTTGGACCTACACCCTAGGACTGGGGTGACACACACTATATATTGTTTCAATTTAAGAGTGCTCCCAGAAACAAAATGGATTGAGCTGGCGATAATGAGTTTGTGTGAATTATCCATCAGTGTTGTTGCAGTATGCGTTGACAGGTGTCTATTTTTGCTACCTCTTCGGATGGAGCTCATAAGAGAAGGTAGTCCAAGTATGGCATGATGGTCATCTGTTTTCTCATGTAGCCTACTAGGCTGGCTATGACCTTGGTGAAAACTCATGGTGTAGTGGTGAGGCCGAAGGGTAGAGCTTGAAATTGGAAATGTTCGGTGGGTAGTGCGAATCTTGGGAATTTTTGGTGATGCGGATGAATGGGGTTGTGGAGGTACATCCTTGAGGTCTATTTATGTGAGGAAGTCTCAGTGTTCTACGTTAGCAATTACTGCTCTCAACGATTTCATTTTGAAGGTGGTACTTTGAAAAATCTATTGTTTCTTTAGATCGAGCACAGGATGTAGAGAACAGTCCTTTTTTGGGGACCAGAAACAGATTTGAGTAGAAACCCGGATGGCGTTCAGGTATTGGGACCGGAATGACTACTTTCGAGCATCTCTTGAACGGTGTTTTAGAACGTATTGTTTGGGTTGGTTGGAATTCTGGATTAGGAATCTGGGTGGTGGGGCCTTCTTAAAAAAGGTTTGCAACCCTGAGAAATAACTGTGTATCCATTTGTCTGAGGTGTGAGAAAGCCATGCCTCTTTGAAAACACAAAGTAGCCCTCCAACTGCCTGAAGTGGCATAGAGGCGGCTGAGGGATCAGGATTCCTGTTTCATTGACAGACTTGGTGGGGCATCACTGGGCATTCCATGACAACTTCCCTGGTCCCACGAAAACTCAACTGGATGTAGTGGAATTTCTATAATTACGATTGAAGTTCTGCGTGAAACGTTTTGTTATAGGAGGCTCGAATTTAGCGTTGAGCTTTGTGAAGGTCTGGACTTCGTCCTGGGGTAGGAAGTTACTCTTGCCTCCTGTAATTTGAGATTAAGGTGTCAAGTTCTCTCAGGCTCTCAGAGCTGCTATAGCCAAAGCAGATTTGGCAACAAGGTGTAGTGTGTCCATTGATGCATCACAGAGGTAATGGATAGCATTAAGCATCTTAGAAAGGTTAGTTGGCATGTCAAAATCTGGTCAGAGGTTGCCGAAATGGCTTCCTGGGCCCACAGTTAGAGTCAATCTATTACCTTGTTGTTAGGTAGTAGAGGAGTGGAATAGCTAGAGGAGAAAACTACCTCACTCAGGAAGAGAAGGAGCGGAGCTCGAAGTTCCTCTGTGGTGTTGCCCTCAGGAAAGAACTCTTTGGGAAGGCACAAACAAATTGGTACACCGATGACGTCCCTGTGTTGCGTGCCCATGACTCACAGGCTTCCACTGCCATGCTGGTATTGCTCCTGCGCCTCTCTTGAGCAAGAGTTTTGGTGCAAACCCTGAATTGTGTGGGGTAGCATACCTTCCACTTGTCCTCTCTCTCTGTCAATGTGTTTTGAGTATATGGTAGCATACCTTGCTCTTATGTGGAATTTTGGTAGCGTGGGAGCATACCTTGTCCCTAGTTATACCCTTCACATAACAGGACTGATAATGGGGTAAGGCATTCGTGTCCCCTTGGTGTCAGCGCTATGAGCATGACTTAGGGAATAAAGTATATTTAATTAAAAATACAAAGTATAAGCGCAAGTGTAAGTGCAAATGACCATAAGGTTATGAGGTAGCGCAAAAGCATACCCTGATTGCAGTAAGCACCATTACCTGTAAGGGAGAAAAACATGACCTACCTGCTTGAAAGCAGGATGACAAAACTAACATGGGATGGCTAATGTCAGGAAGAGGAGGAGCGAGCCTGCAGTTTTTTCCTGTCATCCTGCCTCCTAAAGGGTAAGTGGGCATTAACCCTATGATATCTGTGCTGCCTAGGGACGATTGAGAAATAAGTACATTAGTTTGTGTATTACACTAACCTGGTGTATGTAGGCTGCACAGCTGGGTAGGAATACAAGTGTGTAAGTGGGTCAGGTGCAGATAAGACGTTCTCAACCCACACATCACTAATGTAGTCCAATGTGCTAGAAGCCAATTAAAGCAATGGAAGTATATAGTCTGTTTAAACAAAGTGTAATTTTCACTAGCAGACTACAGACATACACTGTTAGTAGACAAATACAATTGCACACAGCTGCCCCCATTGGAAGCTATAATAAAAAAAATTAGAACTACAACCTCAACCCTTGAGCAAAGTGTCGCTCAATCATGCAACCAGTGCAGAATACACCAATCTCCATGTTAAGGCAAGCAGGGGGAAACGCCAGACGTATATACACAGGTAGGAGACCTGCTATCCAGAATGCTCAGGACCTGGGTTTTTCATACAACTTTCCATAATTTGGATCTTCATACATTAAGTGCTACAAAATTGTGAAAACATTAAATAAACCCAATAGGCTTTGCCTCCAATAAGGATTATTTATATCTTAGTTTGCATAATATGTTGCGCTCTAAAAACACATTATAGTTTGGATCAAGTATAAGTACTGTTTTATTACAGAAAATGTAATGTACTGTTGCTCTGCACTGGTAAAACTGGTGGGTTTACTTCAGAAACTATAGTTGATAAACACACTGATGTGTAGCCATGGGGGCACCCATTCCAGCACAGGATACACAGTAGATCAGATAAGTTTGAAGACCATTTGAATACAGAATTACAAATACCTCCTTGCAGCGCATCCTGCGACTGGACATTTTGAAGTAGTGTTCACTCAGCCCATCTTGGCTTAGTAGGTCCTGAGAGCACGCCTGAAGCAAAGCACGAACTGACTTCTCTGATTCAAATACCAGATAAACATAACCTGGGGTTTGAAAAGAATTTGTTATAACATGCCAGAAAGGGCAATGATAGGCGTTTGTTTTTTTAAGGAACAGTAACCCTAAAAAAATTGTGACAAATCTGTTTTCGGATGTACACTGTAGAATGGCGAAAGGACATTCTGCAAAATCAGAGGTGCGGCGCTACACATCTGTCTAGACTGCTGAACCAGAAGCTAGTTCTTGCCGCTGTACTGAGGATTTTACAGACCTCTGCAGGACTTGTGCTGCCTACTGTTCACACCTTAATCCCACACTGAAACTGCCCACATTGTTCACTCAAACTGCTGGAGGGGCACCAGCACAGTCACTGTATGTAGTACATTGTAGCGTGGTCCTGATTAGTGGAACCATCTACTGCTCTGTTCTGCCTTCCCTATGCTCCCTGTGTGTGCCACACTCTTTGCCTGTCCTACTCTGTGTATGCCATAGTCTGCCTTCCCTATGCTCCCTTTGTGTGCCATACTATGCCTGTGGAACATAAGCCTGGTATTTGTTTTAGGGTTTGTTAGTATTTGAAAATCATTGTTAGGGGGCCCTTGTGCTGGGGGGATACTGTGTTATCCACAGAGGAGGAGGCATTTGTATTAACGGTAGGTCTTAAAGGAACAGTTCAATGTAAAAAATACACTGGGAAAATAGTCTGTGCAAAATAAAAACAATGTTTCTAATATAGTTAGCCAAAATGTAATGTATAAAGCCTGGAGTGACTGGATATGTAACATAATAGCCAGAACACTACTTCCTGCTTGTCAGCTCTATAGCTCTTGAGTTACTCAGTGACTATAGGGGGCCCACATGGGACATTAACTGTTCAGCGAGTTTGAAATTGATCCTTAGCATTCAGCCCCCTCAAGGCACCGATTGGTTACTGCCTGGTAACCAACCAGTGGAAACCAAGAGAGCTGCAAAGCAGTAAGTAGTGTTCTGGCTATTATGTTACACATCCAGTCACTCCAGGCTTTATACATTATTTTTGGCTAACTAACTATATTAGAAACATTTTTTTATTTTGTACAGCCTGTTTGACCAGTTTTTTATTTTTACACTGAATAATTCCTTTAATATGACTACTTTTTCCCCCACATATGAGCTATATCCCTGTAGTGAGCACCAATAGTTTTTTTTGGTGTGTTACCACCATTAATGTGGACATGATTTTGTGGTAACATGGGTGTGGTTTAAAGTGGGTGTAATTTAAAAACAGGGAGTGGTCATCACTAGCTTCCATTATCGGCCCACCACCATGTAGGCCAGAAAAACTGCGGCCCTTGGTACAACAGAAGTTGGACAGCACTGGATTAAAGGAATGCTACACATGCATGCTTTATACAGTCTTACATGCCCTATGCTTATCTACCTTGACAAATATGCTAAAAATGAATAAAATAAATAAATAGGACTTGGGTCAAGTTACATTGTGCCTATTTAAAAAAAATAAAAAATTGCCATTACAAAGCACGAATTTCAAAGTTAAAGGGATACTGTCATGGGTAAAAAAATTTTTCTCAAAATGAATCAGTTAATAGTGCTGCTCCAGCAGAATTTTGCACTGAAATCCCATTTCTCAAAAGAGCAAACTGATTTAATATTCAATTTTGAAATCTGACATGGGGCTAGACATATTGTCAATTTCCCAGCTGCCCCTGGTCATGTGACTTGTGCCTGCACTATAGGAAAGAAATGCTTTATGGCAGGCTGCTGTTTTTCCTTCTCAATGTAACTGAATGTGTCTCAGTGAGACATGGGTTTTTACTATTGAGTGTTGTTCTTAGATCTACCAGGCAGCTGTTATCTTGTGTTAGGGAGCTGCTATCTTGTTACCTTCCCATTATTCTTTTGTTTGGCTGCTGGGGGGGGAAGGGAGGGGTGATATCACTTCAACTTGCAGTACAGCAGTAAAGAGTGATTGGAGTTTATCAGAGCACAAGTCACATGACTTGGGGCAGCTGGGAAATTGACAATATGTCTAGCCCCATGTCAGACTTCAAAATTGAATATAAAAAAAATCTGTTTGCTCTTGAGAAATGAATTTCAGTAACTGATTCATTTTGAAAAATTTTTCCCATGACAGTATACCTTTAAGCACATATTGTGGACACCGCTTCCATTTTCAGTGAAACTTGACTTAGGAAGTTTTATTATTGGTGTGGCTTCACCTAAATGCTTCCCTGTCCCATCTGTAATAAAACATGTATTGCAGAACGAACAGTCTGTATAACAAGTCTTATGATAAAAAAAAAAAAAAAGTCCCACAGCAAAAGGATAATAAGGACATTTAAGTAGGACTGTATCCCAAATCCCCATCACCTTATCACCAGAAGTGTCCATCATGAAGAAGAAGAAGAGTATCACCAGTGTAACTCCCGGAAGTGCCTATATAAATAAAATGCCTACCACATTCGCATTACCTTTGGGCATATTACCTTTGGGAGGGCAGCGGGGATGCTTGCCATCCTTACCAGGCCACTCAACACTAAGTGCTCCAAATACACGGAACGTGTTGATAAGTCCAGCTGTAAAGAACAAGGAATAGATTGTAGACCTGCATATACCAACCACAAGCAGCAGATTAGTAAAGGATGGACAATACAAATTGTACACAATAAAAGACATTTTGCCTAGATGACTTTCAGATGTAGGACCAATGGGTAACACCCAATGGATCTGTATGCAGACTTCCAATCAATGGTTGAAAAGCACAACCAACCGTAAATAGAACAGACAATTGTGCAGTAGGAGACCTCAACTGGGAGTCGTTCTACCAGGTAAAAACTATGGACAGATCGGTAAACTTATGACATGCCAATGAAATAAAGGGAGTCGACACATTTTCATGTAGTGCACAAATTATTCAATATGCATCATAATGGAAGCAATATTTTATAGTTTATCAATAAACCATAAAAACTATTAAAAAAAGTTTTATGGTTCAAATGCAGACCCCCCCATATATTTTTCTTCCCCATTAAAATGGTCCCTCCATTGTCAAGTTTCTCTGTTAAAAAATGTTGGTTCTCTGAAGTTTTTCGTGGGGGTCACTAACTCAGCAGCCAAAACAATTGGCTACTTCAAAGGGCCATCTCCAGTTTGTTTTCCCAAACTCAATAAAAGCACTGCCCAATTGTTATTGTACACTGTACCCTAGAAAGCAGATAGCTGCTAAAAATTCCAAACTGCAAAGTTGCTAAACATTAAGCCAATTCATGGAAAACCCAAATATATTTTTATTTTAAGCAAATCACTACCACATTTCCTCCACTGCTAGAGGAAAATAAAGCCAATTCCATCTGGTCTAGTAACAGACAATAAGTTATTTCCCTCATCTCTTAGATATTTTGTATTAAACTACTTAACAGAAATTCTAGAGACTTACTTTCTGTTATGTCCCAGGGGACACCACCAAGAAAGACTTTGCAGGAATACACAGGATTTTTGTAGTTTCTAGGGGGCAGCTGCCCACTCCAGGTGCAGGTTGCTTCATTCACAGCTGAAGAAAGAGCACATCAAAGTATTATATGCAGACGTAATCTAACTTATGTTTTAAGCAATATGAATATACACAAATCTTATTAAAGGGGTTGTTCACCTTCCAAACACTTTCAATTCAGTTTTTATAGATGCACACGCGACAATGCGTTTTCAATAGTCGCCCAAAGTTGCCTCAGTGAGGCAAAAAAAACGTCTCCTGCCTTCCCTATGCTCCGTGTGTGCCATAATCTTTGCATGCCATACTGTGTCTGTGTATGCCATACTCTGCCTTCCCTATGCTCCCTTTGTATGCCATACTCTGCCTGTGGAACATAAGCCTGGTATTTGTTTTGGGGTTTGTTAGTATTTGAAAATCATTGTTAGGGGCCCTAAGGGGGGGGTGTGTATGTGCGTGTTATCCACAGAGGAGGCATATGGATTAAAGTGATACTGACACTAAAAAATGAATTTTAGCATATGAATGTACATTAAATGTTACCTATAGGTCATGTTGATCATTTTTTTGCTGAGAGGTTTGTTTTTGTATATAATTGTTAGTTGAAGTTCCTAAGCCTGACTCTCTGACACTGACTATGCCAACCTGACTGTCCCATCTCAACCTGTCAGTTACAGTTTCTAATGCTAACGGACTCCTGCTGCACAAATATGGCAGCCCCCTCATACAGGAACATGGGGGATAGGACAGGTAATGTAAAAGCATCATGCAAATACTTTATGGCAAAGTTAGAAGTAGCTTGCAAAGCCAATATTATAATAGATGTAAAAAAAAAGTTTAATTTCAGGTGTCAGTATCTCTTTAAGGGTAGGTCTTAAAGGAACAGTTCAATGTAAAAATAAAGGAGGGAAAATAGTCTGTGCAAAATAAAAAATGTTTCTAATACAGTTAGCCAAAATGAGTGACTGGATGTCTAACATAACCAGAACACTACTTCCTGCTTTTCAGCTCTCTAACTCTGAGTTACTCAGTAACTATAAGGGGGGCCACATGGACATATCTGTTCAGTGAGCTTGAAATTGATCCTTAGCATTTAGCTCAGATTCAAAAGCAACAGTTATGACTCATGTGACCCCCCTCAAGTCACCGATTGGTTACCAGGCAGTAACCAATCTAGCTGCAAAGCAGGAAGTGTGGAATGCAGGAAGCAGAGTTCTGGCTATTATGTTACACATCCAGTTACTCCAGCCTTTATACATCACATTTCTAGCTAACTATATTAGAAACATTAATTTTGTACAGCCTGTTTGACCAGTTTTTATTTTTACACTGACCAATTACTTTAATATGACAACTTTTTTTCACATACGAGTGATATCCCTGCAGTGAGCACCAATAGTTTGTTATTTGGTGTGCTACCACCATTAAAGTAGACATGGTTTTGTGGTAACATGGGTGTGGTTTAAAGTGGGTGTAATTTAAAAACAGGAAGTGGTCATCACTAAATTCCATTATCAGCCCTCCCCCATGTAGGCCAGAAAAATTCCAGCCCACTGTACAACAGAAGTTGGACAGCACTGCTCTAGGGCCTTCCTAGAGCTTCAGGACCAGAGAACACCATTGCACCCCTGCCTGCTTAGTAGAGTACACAAAATATGAGCTACATAAATTACAGCTGGAAATAAAATTAAAGGAAAACTATACCCCCAGACAATTTAGGTCTCTATTAAAAGATACTGAGTAAAACAGCTCATGTGTAAAACCCTGCTTCATGTAAATGAACCATTATCATAATAATATACTTTTTTAGTAGTATGTGCCATTGGGTAATCATAAATAGAAAATTTCCATTTTAAAAAAATAAGGGCCGCCCCCGGAGATCGTAAGATTCACTGTGTACACATACAAACCACATGTAAGGTCACATGAGCCAATTAACAGACAGTTCTGCCTTTTGCTTCCTTACTTCTTCCTGTTACAGTTAGTGTTGTAGTATTTCTGGTCAGGTGATCTCTGAGGCAACACAGATAGAGTCACGAAATGGTGGTTCAAGGCAAGAGATGTAAAAGGGCAATATTTATGTAAATATATATTCCAGTTTGGTAAGATTGTTTACTATGTCATTCAATTTGATATAAACTGTTGCTTTAGTATTCATTTTGGGGGTATAGTTTTCCTTTAAATACACACTAGTGTGAAAAAAAAACCCATCATGGACAGATTGCTACCTGCAGCCTGTCTGTGTAGGCGTGCCTCTCGCTCAATGCTAAACGGGTCCTCTGCAGAATCCAGCAGATCCCAGGAAGGCCAGACTGAAGTACTGGGCCATCCCTTTGTTATGCCAAGTGGAGAGACAGTTGCTGCCGCCAAGGCTGCATGGTCCTGGTCTAGCCTTGAGCCAATACCTAGCTTCAACGGGTCCCGTGACACTCCACCTCCAAGTGGGAGGAAAGGCAGTGGAGGAGAGATGCGAAGACTTGACTGCCAAAGGAAAAAAAACCAAACATTGTGGCGGTTAGGAGGCCCAGTTGAAAAAAAAAAAGTATATAGAGGGGTTAGCACACTTGACCATAAGCTCAATACAGATAATCTGGTAGTAATATTCACTATTGCAAGATGTCTAGGTAGTTTTCAGTTAATGGAGAAAATATTTATTGCTAAAAATGTCTGAAAACATGTAGGCTAGAACTTTTGGAAAAGACTATATAGATAACGAAAGTGTAAGTATATACTGTATCAAGCAGCATATTATAAAGGTTGTGGTGGGATTTACTTAAAACAAAATGGGATAAACTTTTAAAGATTGCAGGGCAACAGGCTAGTATGCTACAGGCACCTTGTGTAGATAAAGAGTCCCAGTTGCTACTGCAACTATATAGACTGCAAGTATGGGTAAGTATTGAGAAACAATTGGGCAAACTTAGTTTTTTTCAATTATGAAACGGATTTGCTTTTGGAATTTATGAATCATTGTAGAAAAAAAAAACCCCCACACGAGGGCCAGCACAGTACCACAAATATGGGACCACATTTTCAGTGTTAACAGATTTCTACCAGAAATCAGAAAGGTGTGTGCTAGGCAAAATATTTTAGGTCATACTACTCCTTAACTACACTCCTGGCCAATCAAATGATCTTTATAATTCTAGAGATGCTGCATTATTCTTAGGGTTGCCTCCTTTCCCCATTGCATTACTGTTCTGTGTCGGCTGTGATATCACTTGGGGCAGAGCTATGACCTATAGGGGTGGTAAAATGAGTGAGTTGGGCAGGGTATGAAATGTTGGGAAATGTGCAGGACAGAGATGGATCTGGAGTTAGAAGACATCAGCAGGGGAAAGGGAGGCATTTAGAGAGCATCACACATTTACCTGCAGCAGATTTGGCAGTAAATGTTTAATACTGGTGCCAGCCCGAGCTGGTGATTAATTAGCTGGGCAAATGCTGATTAGATGGCAACCATAAATATCATGTAACTATACATACTACATGCAAGCAACAATGAAGCTTTCTTTAGGATAACCACTCAAATGTGTTGTATGATGCTGTGGTCCATATTAAAGGGGAACTCCACAAAAACAAGCAATTTCAAGCAACTTTGTAATATACATCATTTAAAAAAAAAAAAATGCAGACTTCTCATGCGTATTCTGGATAAGGTACTTAGCCTGCATATAGTCGTGCATGCATTTCTCCCACATCTGATTCTTATATATAGGATTGCATGATTAAGCATTTAATTGAGAGGGATCCCTTGTCACATGTGTAATACCACACATTTTTATTCTCTTAATCTTCTTTCATGTTCTTCTCTCCTACCTTTTCATGTTCTTGTCAAATCCTCTCCTACCTCAATGTCCATATGCCCGGTTTCTTAATGTGCTCCTCTTAGTCACTTGCTTCAATTGTTATCTTCATTCTTAAGATATATAGCAGGGATCCCCAACCTTTTGAACCCGTGAGCAACATTCAGAAGTAAAAGGAGTTGGGGAGCAACACTAGCATGAAAAATGTTCTTGGGGTGCCAAATAAGTGCTGTGATTGGCCATTTAATAGCCCCTATGTGGATTGTCAAACTACATTGAGACTCCGTTTGGCAGTGGACCTGGTTTTTTTTTATACAACCAAAACTTGTTTCCAAGCCTGCAATTCAAAAATAAGTACCTGCTTTGAGGCCACTGGGAGCAACATATTGCTCACGAGCTACTGGTTGGGGATCACGGCTATATAGCTAGGCACTTTGTCTGTACCTCCACAGTACTTGCAATTCTCACCTGGTCATTTTTCTCCTCTGTGCAACACAAAAAAAAAAACCATGGGGCACTTCAGTTATAGTAGGCTGGCAGCTGCTTTCTTTCTCCCCTGCTAACTAGTCTAACAGGTACTGTAGGGTTCAGGGCAGCAGACTTGACATTTTCTGGGAAGTGTTTTTATTCAGTCCTTAACTGGGACTGAAAAACACTAGTCAACCTCTATTTAAAGGGCAGCATACCTTTTTAAATATCAGACTAGGACTTTTTGCCTTCAGTTTAATCATAAATCTAGGTTTAACAGGTTTTTTTTTTTTTTACTTATTTAGCTACAGGAGACTGCATAAACCTCTATCTTGACAGAAAAGTAGCTTCAATTTACTGGCTTTCCCTATAAAGCTAAACCACAGATTTGTGATTAAAGGAACAGCAACGCCAACTTTTTTAATGGTTAATCACCAAAACAGCTATAGTAGACAAGGCTTACTTCCTTGTATTTTTTTTCAAATCTTCAGCTTGAATATGACGTTCAGTGCCCCATAGGAGAATGGCAAAAAAGGCGATGGCAGCTTGATTTCCTCTGTGCACTGAACTGGAAGTCTGCATCATCCAATAACCTAATACACCTAAACTTTTTTCAGCATCTGCAGCTTATATATGCTCACATATTTACCCCCAAAGCTGTTAGAAGGAACAGAAACATTTAAGTTGCAGACACAAAAAAAAGCTTACCGTAGGTGCTTTAGGTCATGGGTGTGAAGTGGCCTTCTGGTTCAGCACACAGGAATTAAAGCTTCTGTTGTGTTTTCACCTTTTGCCTATGGGGCACTTTGCATGTCAAATTCAAGCAAAGGCGAAAAAAGCCAAGGGGAAATAAGCCTTATCCAAATAGTATTTAAAAAAAAAACGGTGTTCCAAAATTACAGTCTGTACAAAAGCTTCATTCATTGCACTCATGTAAAGGGGTGGTTCACCTTTAAGTTGAACTTTTAGCATGTTATAGAATGGTCAGTTATGACAATTTACAATTGGTCTTCATATTTTTAGTGTAATTTGCACTCTTCTGGGAGTCACTGACCCCATCTTAAAAAATAAATAAATGGCTCTGTAAGGCTACAATGTATTATATCTACTTTTTATTACCCCTTTCTATGCAGGCTCCCTCCATCTTATTCAAATCAATTTGTGGGTGCTAAGGTAATTTGAACCCCAACCAGACCACTGAAGTTGCGAACTGCTGAATGAAAAGCTAAATAACTAATTTGCAATTGACTGGGATCAATTGATTTTTATTTGTGGATTTTTAGTTATTTCATACTAAAAGTTAACTCAATGGTAAACCCCTTTAAGCAAGGGGTTATATTGTGCCTTTAATTTGTTAATTTCAGAATACCATAAGGGCCCTAACTGTTGCAGGAATTGGCAAACAAGAAAGCCAGTTCATATTCATATATAGAGGTTCAATGCAATTGTCCTATACAGAACATTATGTTGGTGGAAAACTAATTTTGCCTCCTAATGCTTAATGAACAGATTAGGCACAATATTACCCCATTATTTAATGGGGATGTTGAACTAAGTTTGTTATATAAATATGCCCTGCAGTTTGAGATTTCAGATGAAATATATTACTGAGATGGTCTATAGGAAAGACTAGGTATTCGAAGTCGAAGGATTTAGCGCAGATAGTTCGATCGACCGATCGAAGGATAATTCCTTCGAATAGTTTGTTTCGAAGGATTTAAATCCAACGATCGAAGGAATATCCTTCGATCAAAAAAAGTTAGCCAAGCCTATGGGGACCTTCCCCATAGGCTAACATTGACTTCGGTAGCTTTTAGATGGCGAACTAGGAGGTTGAAGTTTTTTTTAAAGAGACAGTACTTCGACTATCGAATGGTCGAATAGTCGAATGATTTTTACTTTGAATCCTTCGATTCGAAGTCGTAGGTCGAAGTAGCCCATTCGATGGTCGAAGAAGCCAAAAAAAACTTCGAAATTCAAAGTTTTTTACCTTCGAATCCTTCACTCGAAGTTAGTGAATCGGCCCCTAAGACAATAAAACAGTATGGAAGGTCTGTTATGCTGAAAGGCTGCCCAAGATAGGATAGTTTACAGAGAAGAATTTTATCATTTTGCCAGCTTCATAACCCAATACCTTTACATTGTTCTTGAACTCATGATATAGCCTTTAGGGCTATAGCAATGTTTTTGATCAGTACTACCAAGCAGGACGACTCAAGTCTGCAAAATGAAAGCGGCCAAGGGCTACCTTTATCCACAATTACTGCAAAAGAAGGACCTGTTTCAATTAAATATGGCTAGTCCCCTGCTGAGGCAGCAGCCACAACGAGTGTAGTATAGTCCTTACAAGACCGGTAACAAATGTTAACTCATATGAACTGGCATGCAAAAATAAGTTTAACTAATGTAAGCAAAGCTTGCTAGACAATGTCACATATGGCAACCTACCAGCAGGTAGCATGTAGTGGTCACCTATTTGAAAGCTTTGGGTTACTATGCCTCAGCAATGGTGTTCAGTGTACAACAGCAAAGCACAAAGACATGTTTGTTTCCTTACAATTAGGTCTGAAAGGTGGTCTGATCCAGAGCTGAATCCACTAGTGTCAGAGTCAGAAGGGCTGCTGGAGCGAGAATCCAAAATAGAGCGGCTGTCCAATCGAGAGCTACGCAGCAAAGGAGTAGGATACTTCTCCATGAGGTCTGAACCAATTGGATCAAATGTCAGAAAGCCCAAGGGGCTTGGCTTCCCCATGGGGCTATTCAGCATGCTAAAGACTGAAGAGAATGGCAGATTTTAATTTATTTACACACATTACTACAGTTTAACAATTTTCAGCATTTTTCTCACTTTTCTACACAATGGTAATGAACAAGCAAAGGCGAGAATATAACTAAAATTGTTGCAAGCTCATTGTAGTGTTATGTTATAGAAAGCATATACATTCATAGGTTGCCATACATAAAGAGTTTTGCCTTAAACCTTGTTAGCAGAAGTAGTAGAGACATGACAATTTCAAGCAATGTTAAAAGCCAGATCCAAGCCTAGAGCTGCAGTTCTAATTCCTCTGCAGGATCTATTTTAGGACCAGCTTGGCATCAGGTGCACCAACTGCTCTGCCGAGGGCCTTTCTGCTGAATCACATCCCTGCAGAGGCTGTTGCAGTGCAGAGAGCCAGGACTAGGCCATTATGCCTCTATGCACCCAGTACTAAACTTTGGTTTCTGGATGGTGTTACAGTATCTGCAAAATGGTTACACTAAAAAAAAAAAAAAAAAAAAAAACATCTGCAGATAGGCAGATGTGAGGTTTTCTTTACAAGTGAACTGAGCAGATTGTGGGGGAATACACCGACAGGCAGGGTAACTGCCAAAACTGTAAAAAAAATGCATTACAATTACAAATAACCTGATCATTCCCCAAAGCCTAGGAAAGATTATATATTTCAACAATAGATGCCCTTTAAGACCTGAATAAAACAGGCTTCTGCTATAATGTTTTAAGTCAGAACCAACTACAGGTATGGAATCAGTTATTCAGAAACCAGTTATCCAGAAACCTCCAAATTACAGGAAGATGGTCTCCCATAGACTCAGTCATAATTAAATAATCCACATTTTAAAAAACATTTTCCCTTTTCTTTGTAATAATGAAACAGTAGCTTGTACTTTATCCAAATTAAGATAAAATTCTTTATTGAAGACAAAACAGCTTGTTGGGTTTATTTAATGTTTAAATGATTTTCTAGTAGACATGGTATGAAGATCCAAGTTATAGAAAGATCTGTTATCCGGAAAACCCCAGGTCCCAAACATTCTGAACAGGTCCTATGCATTAATCAAAATCAAGGATTTGGCAGACTCTTAAAAACAAAAATCTACCAATTTGAATGCTCCCTCATTTTATATTGGGGGAACAAGCTATTGTATTAAATAATTAAAAAAAGGCTTTGCTGCACCCACTATTGCTTCAGCCAGTCAGTTTCTCCTAGCAACTTTTAGGGTAACATTTCAGAAAATTGTTGAGTCACATGAATTACCAAGCAACCTCAACCTGCACTGCACTGATCTATATTCAAATATTGTTGAATTAAGAATATTTATAAAATATCACAGGCTAATCTTGTTAATAGTTCCAAAGAGTTACTTGGAGTTTTGTAGTAATACTTCCAGCATTACTTGGCCCCATGACAATTAGAAACTCAGGTGACATCTGGCATAACCTTCTATAGGTATGGGACTGGTTATCCAGTATTCGCAAGACCTGGAGGTTTCCATAAAAGGGATATTTGTGTAATTTGGATCACTATACCTTAAATCTACTAATCATTTACACATGAAATAAACCCAATATGTTTTGCCTCATAAGGTTTAATTAGCTTAAGTCATAATGAAGTACAAAGTACCATTTTATTAGGAAAAAATTCTATAACTAAAATTGAGTCGCGGATAATGGAATGGATTAGTCCACAAAAAAAAAAACAAAACAAAAAAACCGATGTCTTTAGTAGGTAGATCTGAATAAATCTGTACATCAATCTGGAGACATTTCAAAAAACACATTTAGTTGAACAGCAGATCATAAATCCAGGGAAAAGCTCACAATTAAGGTTTATTGCTCATTTGCTTATGCAACAGATTGCTTACCATTTCCTTTAAAAATGAGCCCCTTATGGAGGTGTGCAGACAGACATTTAAGTGGCAATTATGGTATTTGGGGTGAAACTATATACATGTTCCATATATTTGTGGAGCTATGGCTGAATGACAGCATTACCCTAGATATGTAATCTTGCCATGACCATCACCAAAAGGTGGACTTCCATGATGAGCCAAAAAGTCAAACTGCTTGAAAAAAAAAAAAAAAGTTTAAAAAAAAACTGAAAGTAAGTGGCCACACGCAGCACAGTCCAATTGGCTTTTGTAAAAACTATTTCATATTCCACCCACTTGGCTTTAATTCTTCTGTGGAGACACTTGCCTTGCCACACTTCTGTTAAATTAGTTGGGGCTGCTAACATGATTGGAGCAGCAGGAAACAGATGGACTGTTCCTCATGCCCTTTTTGCAGGTTGCATATCTTGGCTTTTTTTTTCCACTGCATATATTGGCTTTCCTCTGGCCCTCACCACATGCACTAGAACTGTATTGAAGTTGGCAGTTGACATGACTCCTGAAGGCTTCTGCAAAACCAGTTCTAATACAGTGGCAGAGCATGTAGGTTCACCTTAAAACTTCCCATGCCAAATGCAAGTTCCTATGAATATGTAACCCTATAAAGTCTAGAGAATATGCAGTTACTGAATGCATGCCATACAGATTGGTCATGCACAAATGAATTGGATGACTGCATGTTGAGATCATCAGCTATCTTGAAGCAAAAGTGAAATCCTTAAAGTGATAGTAACACAAAAAAAAAAACTTAATACAAATGTACATTAAAAGTTACCTATAGGTCATGTTTTTTGCCAAGACGTCTGTTTATGTAAATTTTTAGTTGATGTTCCTAAACCTGACTGTTTTGCCAACCTGACTGTCCCATCTCAGCCCGTCAGTTAAGTATATAATGCTAGTGGACTTCTGCTACACAAATATGGAAGCCCCCTTAGACAAGCACGGGGAGTCAGATGGTTAATGTAAAAGCTTTGAGCAAATATTTATGGCAAATTTATAATTAGCAAACAAAGCCAATAGTATTGTAGATGTAAAAATGGCTTAATTTCTGGTGTCAGAATCTCTAAGACCGGACTGGCAATCTGTGGGTTGTGGCAAATGCCAAATGGGCTGCTGTAAGATGCCATAGAAAGTGGAAGTGGCCTGGAGGGGGCTGTTTGGGCCTCTTTACTTTGAATGTCAAGGCCTATTTTGAATCTCAGGCCAGACCTGAACCCCCCCCCCCACTTTGTACCATGGTGACTATGAATTCTGGGACTTCCCTCTGCTTTCCACAGTTGGAGTAAATTCTTTGGAAAGCACGGGGACATCACATTTCAGAATTGGCTCACAATGGCAAAGGTGGTATTTTATTTTAATCTAAGGAATGACATGTCAAAAAAAAAAGAAAAAAAATTTCAGGACATTCAGTTTATGCACCTTTACATAAGCCCAACTGAATGAGCTTTTTACGTTTCAAAACTAACCACCAGCTAGAATAATTTCCTTCATATTAGGCATCTATCAAACACAAAGTAAATGACTGACCAAGAAAGTTGATTCTTCATGAGCCTTCAGTCTACAGCTTTACGGGATATGACAGTTAAGAAGGCATTTCAAATATAGACAGCACGTTAAGCAGTTGTGAACTACAACTCCCATCACTCTACCATTCAAAGGAAGGAGTTGGTCCTGTAAAAAGGTACAATAGTATATACACGAGAGCTCTGCCTATACCATATAGTTAATTAGGTAAGGAACAGAACATTCATGGCATACTACAGTGTAAACAGAATCCCTGTGCCATGTAGCAATGTCTAAAGATTTGTATTAATGTTATTTCTACATTAATGGAAAGTACTGTAACAGCCACCACATGTACCATGGAATGCAATGGAATTTAGTGCAGCAAAACATAGATCAAGATAATTTAGGTTTCCCTCATGTGCTGGTTAGACGTGCTCTTAATATTCTTATAAATGGCTTATAGTCTTAATTTTTGGGACCAAGAATGAATTGGTTGGTGTGTGTACAGTTTAATATACACCAACTCTTCAGTAACTAAAAAGCCAGCCTTTGGCCACAAAGTTAACATGAACAAATAGTACCTACCAGACTGAGCAGCTGTTGGAGTACTTGACTGTCCACCAGCTTCTGAGTCCTGAGTGCTCCAGGGTCTGTCCCACCCTGTAAGACTGAGAGACTGAAGACCAAGGCACAAGTCATTGGTATCTGGAAGGCCGCGAGGAAGAGGTTCATGTGAAGTGGAAAACAGCATTCTGCTAGCTGCAGGTCCCTCTGTATCTTGGTAGTCTGCAGAAATGAAAGAAATGTGTTACAATGCCACTTTATATGCTTCACTCCTAGGTTTGCATCCAACTTTCACCTGCAGCGGGTCGAATGGCACCCGCTGCCATGAAGCTAGACCACCCTATCAATGGCCATACAACCTACAGTGTTTGCCGTTTAAATCGAATGATAGATCAGGCAAATTAAAAATCAGTAACAGTTGCTTTAACTGATGCAATGGGAAGCAAGGCAGAAAGAAGTGTTAAAAACTGCAGCTGTCAGAACAGGCAGCTCCTGTGCACACAAACGTAGAGACTGCTTAGAGTAGCCCAGCCTTCATCCCTCTTCCCACCCCTTCCAGCTCCCCTATGCAGAGTTCTGGACCGGCTCCAAGCCTGAATCAGCAGCAGCAACGCAGAGCTTTCCAACTGTGCTAGCATAATCTGTTTGCTAGGGGTACAGACAGGAGCCTGTGCAGCAGAACATTGTTTATCAGTAACAAGGATAACCTTCAGAGGAGAAGCAGGCTTATTATTGAGAATTGAATGCCTAACATTGGGATTGTGGGTGTTTACCAAATGACAGCCTAGTTTAGAGTCAAAAGTAATAAAATCAGAGGAACGAGCCATCCAATTGTATTTTCTTATTATGTTTAACACTGAATTACTGGAAGGTGTTGGATTCATTTTAGTAAAATAAATAGATAAACAGGTTTATCTATAAGCTATTTCATACTGCATTGATTTTGGGTTTGGTTTCATGAGGGCTTGTATTAAATATTAGAAGCTGGGTGTGCCAGATATGTACTCAGCACTTTCCAGGCTGCTAGGCTTACACAAAACCCAGTGGATCAGTAGATTTTAACAACCCAAGACTGGGAATGTCAAATTGCAGGGCAATTTTCTTGGGTCCCATACAAAATGTGGCCTAACTCACATAATAGAAAAATTGTTTTACAGGAATGATTAGGTTCTGAAAAGCTAAACCTCGACAACCCCCTAGTCAAAAAAAAAAAAAAAAAATTACAAGTGGATGGCCTTATTTTATGCAGATCAACTCAATGGGTTGGTATGCTTGGCAGAAATGCAATCTTGAGTTGGCAATACTTGCACAAAAAGTCATTGGTTGGTCTGTTTGGACAAATCAAAATGAATTTTACTGTACCAGTAGCTCAATTTCTTTTGGGGTGGTGAGGGAACTACACTGCCAGTTTGCTTTGCGAAACTGGACCGTTGCTATTTATTGTTATTTCTTTTGCGGCTCATACCCCAACTATTTATGGGCCACAAAGTGATATCCAAGAGTATGCTAGGCTTGTAAACAGACTAGGGGCCACAAAATACCTTTAAAACGCAAATAAGTCACTTGGCCTGCCCTGATCTAATGCAACTACGGACTACCATCAGCTACAGATAAAAGCGATCTGAGTAAGTTAAGAAAAAGACACGGCAATAGACCGCGGCACATCTGGTGATTGAGGCATTTAAATTTTAATGGGTCAAGGTGGCAGCAAATTTGCCCCAAAGGCTTGTGCCAGCTCTCCATGTATTGTCTGCTGGCAATACATGCAAGTATGCAAAGGTGTCCCTACCCAGAATGTAAAGAGGAAGAATTACCTTTGAGGTTGGCTGTAGGCTTAATACTAACCTTGAAGGTGTTCACATTTGCCCTTTGTGTTTGGGGTGGTGCAAACACCAGTGAAATCCAGAGAGTTGTCCAGCATGGCGTTTATTCGTCTGAAAATATCAGCATTGCTGCAGGTAGAAAGGGCTGGGGTGTCGGATGGGCAGCCCCAGCAATCTTTGGCTCTCCCTAAATCATCTTTCTAGAAAGGTAAGGGGGGGGGATGTTATAAAAGCTATTGTAACTATGTTGGCTCAATGAAAAATACATAATAATCAGTAACGTTCCCTGCAAGCACCAATTAAGTTCTGAGGCAATTCCCACCTGTTCAATATCTAAATAGTTAGGTCTCCAGACAGTCTGAGAATAAAACAGCAGTTTCCTTAATGCTGAAAATTATATAGCTGCCTACGTGCTACAGACACCACCAAAATCCTGTGGGATTATCTGAATTAGAGGCACAATGTAAAAGAAATATATACAGGTATGCCAACAAAAGAACATTTATACTTAGAGAATAATTCCCATTTCTATAGATTTGCATATGTCAAGCTTATAATAAGGAGAATTTAAGTTAACAGTAGAATATATTCAATAGTTCCCTTTTACTCACAGGTACTGTTAAGTGAATATTAACCATGACCGAAGCAAAACCTTATTCTGCTTAGTTTACTTTTGCTTGTAAAGGTCACTTGATTTAGTAAAATACAATCAGAATCTGCAGCATGCCAAGGACTCACATCCCACACTTTTTGGGTTTTGTACAAAAAAATATTTTTCTTCTTCATAAGTCAAAGGCTGATCTCGTTTTACAATAGAAGGCACAGTTTTGTATAAAACAAGGTCAGCGTTATAATTACATTAAGACATGCAATCATACCCATAATAATCAATATATCCGGGGGAACATATTTCCTGAGGCAGAAGAATCAAACCTGGCTCAAGGACTTCCATTGTGCATGCACTTGTCATGCTTGTAATTCATCCAAGCAGCTAAACCAGTGGCATAAAAGCCCCATAGTGCAACTTGACCTCCAAAGTAACTTTCGAATAGTGGGAGTCAATCAAGAAATGGCTAGAGGTACAATATTTTATTGTGTAAAGTATTGGTTTTGCAGCTGAGTAGCAAACATGATTTGTAAACCTGACATACTGGGGCTCATTTATTAACACTGAGCAAATTTCTCCATGGGCATTTACCTATAGCAACCATTGATTAGCTTTTTGAAGCCAGCTGCAAGTGGAACAATGAATGCAGCAATTTGATTGGCTGCCATGGGTTACTGCCCATGGGCAAATTTGCCCAGTGTTGATAAATGACCCCCACTGAGTGAAATACAGACACATGCAATACGTTAAAAGCACTGTACACAGAAGAAAATTACTTTAAAAGGGAAAATGTGAAAGACTACAATTCCGTGATTAAAGGTGGCCATACACCGGCCAATAAAAGCTGCCGACAGACCAGAGTCGGCAGCGTATTGGCCTGTGTAAGGGGCCCTCCCATGGGCTTCCCCGATCGATATCTGGCCAAAGTCGGCCAGATGTCGATCGGACGGGACTAAAAATCCTGTCGGATCGCGGCCGCATCTGTTCATTGATGCGGTCCCGCGATCCAACCGCCCATTAGCCATCATTAGGATCCGATAGTTGGGTCCTAGGGCCCACGATAGGATCAGCCCAATATTGGCCACCTCAAGGACATCGCCAAACGAGCGGATCTCTCAGTGTATGGCCACCTTTAGCCGGATCACTGCAATGTGTTTTATTTGTACTAATCGGATGGTTAGGTAATAGGGATGCACCAAATCCACTATTTTGCATTCAGCCAAACCCCTGAATCCTTTGCGCTGAATACCGAACTCAATTGGAAACCTTTGCATATGCAAATCAGGAGTGGGAAGGGGGGAAAACATTTTTACTTCCTTGTTTTGTGACAAAGAGTGGTTTCCCTCCTTGCCCCTAATTTGCATATGCAAATTAGGATTCGGTTTGGCCTGGCAGAAGGATTCGGCCAAATCCTGGGTTCGGTGCATCCCTATTCGGTAAGGCATTTCTAGATTAGTTGCCGTATCAGCCGTTTCAGAAAAGCTATTCCATAATGCGAGACTGTTCAAATAAAGGCCTACAGGGCAGATTGATTGTCCCAGAGGATTTGGCGATACCAGGAATGTAGTATTTGAATACAATCCACCCTAGACAAAAATGTATACTATTGGGCCAACTATTAATGCAATATCCTTACAGCATGATAAACATTAATGCATACGGTACTTATCCCAACATCCACATCAGTACTGAATCCTCAGAATATTCAAAGCAAAGTAACTTGTGGAATATGAAAAATTACAAGTGGCAAAATTATGTATTTTTGGATATATTACAAGCTCTGCTTTATCACTCTACAGCAAAGTCAGCTTTCCCATCTGCAAAAGATGCAATGCCTGAAAAATGAATGTAATAAAAACTGTTCATATGTCAATTGTTGAACGGGTAGCAGAATAAGCAGCTTCGCTATAACTCATTTTATTTATTTTTTTTTTTTTTAAGTGTGGTTCACTTTTATTATGAGCATACAAATGTGCAAAGACCATGCTACTGCTTGCATTATACATGTGGAGGATCTACCATACAGTCTGCCTAGGTAAGGACACTAAAAATATCAACAGAAATATACATTCAATAGGAGCATTTCATTAAAAAAAATCCCCCAACTCAGTGGTTAAGGCTAATCAAACTTATACACCAGTTGGTAAAAACATCCAGTTTTCTGCAAAAATGAACCTATAGAGCGCTATGCCACCTGCATTGGGAAACCAGTATGGGTACCATGTTTAATCACATGCATAATAAGCAAGCTGGGAACATAAAGTATTATAGAAAAGCACTATAGAAAAGCAATTCTTTTACATGAATTTCCATTACAAACTGGACACACTATATGCACCCAGCCTGAAACTGACAAGTTACAGTCTGCAGCATGACCCATGTCAGAATTGCATGCAAATCGGCTAGCTAGTAGTGGGTGTTGAGGAGATTCTCTTTTCCATATCCAGCCTCTCGTACCGAAATCCAAAGCTTAGCAATTAAACACAAACAATGTGGCCATGAATAAAGCAGACAGACCTCTACCCTGAAAGCCTCCTGCCCCCACCCTCCAGACAACGCTGATTTACATACCTACCGTGCCAGAATGAAGAGTAACAAGTGGCAGCAATGCCGGCACAAAGCACCTCCCTTGAGACTGGGAGGAGAAGGGTATCTCACACACAACAGCTACAGTGAGCTAGGACTAGGGAGGGACCATCTGCCAACAGCACCACCCTGCTATAATCCCAATGCAGCAGGCGTAGCCTGACCTGACTATGCAAATTGCAGCAAGAGTTGCAGACATCACATGAAATTCCTTGCCTACTGATGGACAACTAAGTAGCAACCATTAATTAGCTCAGCAACACATTAAACAATGAGCCCACTAAGTAGAGAACTAAGCAAAACCCAACAATGTATGCAGGAAACCAGTCACTTAAATTACTTGCAACTTCAAAAAGCATAAACTAATTTGCACCATCATGAGAAAAAAAAAATCTGCAAAACTGACCACATAATTGCAGTGTTAACCCTTACATTTGCACTAGAGAAAGTACAATTACTATAAACAAGCAAAGGTCTTTGTAAATAAAAGCATGATTCAGAAACCAGTGTAACCCTTTCAATACCCCTTTGTCTCGGTTATACTTCATGCGTGGCAATTACCGGATGGCATGGGACAGACAAGGTTGGAGTTAACGCACACCTTACATAACCTAAATTTCTCCTCTTGGTGCTCAGTGATGGAGGAATTGGCCACCGCACTTGCAGGATATGAAGGAATTCACCAGCACACAAGATGTGCTTAAGCAGTTGCAAGCACTTGCAGTTTTATTTAGTTGCATTAAAAAAATGTAAGGGCTTGCCCTGCTAAAGCACATCTTGTGTGCCGGTGAATTCCTTCACAAACCTGAGCCACTCTGCAGTGGTATTGGGAGAGACTGGGTACCTGGTACTTACTAGCACAGTGCCTCCACCTAGTTGGACCCAGGAATGCCCCTACGGGTGGCCCCATTAGGAATACAATAATAAAACAGTATGTTAAACTAACTAAAATTTAATTGGCCAACTAGTACAAATATCAATCCTAACCAGGTGGGAGTAGGGCCTCTAACTTACGCCAACTATCTAGCTAACTAAAGAAGGCAACGTCTTTTAGTGTCCTCCCACAAGTGCTCTTTAGGGTACTGTCCCTTTAAACAAAATACTCAGTTCAAATACTCTTCGGATGCTTCAGAGTTCTCTTCAGGCGAGTCCAGCACAGTCAGAAAAACTACCACCCCCTTTAAATGCTCAGATAGGAATCTCCTACTGGTTGCTCCTCCAGTCTGGATTCCTTTCACACACTGTGCCTCCAGGCACAGTAACTGGCTTCCCTGTGCCAGCCAGATCCAAATGTCTGCTTTTGGTTAAACCTCTCAGCTCTGTCCACTGTGTGGTTCTTTCTGCCAGGCTTTTTTCTTCTGCCAGTATCTGTGACTTCCTCTTCCTGCCAGCCACTTACTAGCTGCTGTGTCAATTCCTGCTGCACTGAGATCACTGAACAGTTTGTTGCTAGGTAACAGCTTACAGCACGCAGGCACAGGATATATGCCTGTGCCCTTACAGGGATCAATGCAAGGGGTTTGCACTAATGTCCTACACCAGTTTTCCCATAAAGCCCAGAATGGCAGTGGAATGTCCCATAGTTTCCAATTAAAAGAAAATTATTTTGAGTGATTCGCTTTACTCTGTTATAAGACAATACCACATAATGGAGAATCTGTACAGCATTCACTAGGGAAAGCAGTGGGACTTACAAGTCCCAGAATGCATGAGTTCACAATGGAATAAGGTGAGGGAGGGACTGGATTACACTGAGCCTAAGAATTACGCAAGATTTCTTTTTTTAAATTTAAAAAATAAAATAGGGAGTGGCAATTTGTATGCCAACTGGACTACTGTACAATGCCACAACAAGCAGCCCAGGCAGCTACAGGGGGCCCCCATGAGACCCTAATTAATGAGCAATTGCAACATATATATTGTTAGAACAGGTCCACCTCTGGCCTCTAAAATTAATTTGCCGTGAGGCCCAGTATCAAGTAGTTATGCCACTGCAGACACGGTTTAGCATTTGGAGGGTAGTTTGGGTGTAAATGTACCATAAAATCACAGGGCCTATTCTAAATCACAATATAGATCTGTCCCCTAGCAGTAGGTAATTACAGGTAAAGAGCGTACTAAAAGGTCTAGTAGTTAACAATGGACAGGTGGTCACTTTAAATAAAAGGGGTAAGCCTGCAACATACATTGTGTTGTGCTATTCTTTTAAATCTTCTACCTAGTAGTTCACAGCATCAGAGGTTTCCTCAGAAAGTGTCACCCCCACGGATATAAAGCTTGTTTCACATCGCAACATCCGTTTTAAAAATAATGTAAATTCAACTATTGGGTATCACAGATCATAATGTTTAAAAATTTGTATACCCTTTGTTAGTAACATTGCCCCTTTAGCATCAATGTCAGCTTGCAGTCTAGTGATTGTCAAGAATAGGCAGCTTTATTGCACGAGTCAGTAAAGGGCTTCATTCATAACTGTCTCCAGGTCCTGTAAATTATTTAGCGAGATCTCAAACATGCAGTTCATGCTAGACAGGAAAACTGGCTCAATGATGTGGAGGTCAAGAGACTGATGGCCAATCTAGAACCCTCACTTGTTCCTGCAGCTGCAGAAAGGGCAACATTAGTTTAAGTTCATGCTGAAAAAGTCCAAATGCACCTCCAAGTGCATCTTCTGGGCTGAGGAATGAAAAATTACCAGAAATACTTGAGAGAATGTGCAACATTTGTTGATCTTGCTATATTAACCCTTTTCCATATACAACATCCATGGCTGACTAAAGTTAAATTTTTGACTAAATAAGCATCAACTTCTGGAACAGAAAATTTGAGTGATTACAGATTAGCGTATTGTATTGTATAAGTGGCTGTTTTGTGGCAGTAATACAGCAATGGCTTTTTTTTTTAAGAAACTATGCAGGCCATGTTTGCAGGATCAATCCCAGCAGTATACAACAAATTCCGAAGCACTGCTGCAGAAACCTGTATAATTTAGATTTTAAAGGACAAAAGTTACACTAAAAGTAGGTTTATCCTAGCAAATCATACAAACCCACACCAAGTAAATTTATCTTTCAGCTTTCCAGGGCACTATAAAATGTTACACTTTTCATCTCAAAGCTTTAATTTTGCAACATAGTATCTCACATATTAGGTATGAAGATAAGTCATCCTAAATATGTGGTAACCATGTTCTACTACAATTTTTCAAACTGCAAAGCTTTCCGAAAGTTGGCCTTTGTATTAAATTTAAAAATCACCTCACGTCTTCCACTTTACAGCATCTTATCACCACATATTAGGCACCCAGATAAATCACCCTAAATTTAAAGGCCAGGGGTCCACTGAACATTTTTATGCCCAATGTGTATAGGCCCCCTGACTGTGTATTATGTGCTGTAAGACCACCAGAGAACCACATATTTTTTTGAAAAAGGTTCTCTTCTATACCAAAGCACCAAACAGCAAAGCTATGCAGGTATAAAATTGAAAATAAAACCACAAAAAAAAGTGCAAATCAATTATACAACGAAATATCTAGGGATGCACCAATTATATAAAAGACCAATTGAAAAGTGGCTTAAGGTGGCCATACATGGGCAGATAAAGCTGCCGATATCGGTCGTTTGGACCGATTTAACAGCTTATCTGCCCGTGTATGGGGGCTTCCAACGGGTCTTCCCGATCGATATCTGGCCACGATATCGAGAGGGAAAGTTTGATTTTTAACCGACCGACCCGTCAGAGCCCCTTGGGGCATCGTAATTCGATCGTTCGGCCGAACGTTCGAAATTACCCCCGATATAGCCATGCCGTTAGTGGCATATCGGGGAAAGATCTTTGAGTCTATGGCCACCTTTAGAATTGGTCATTCTTACAGCATACTAAAAGGTAACTTGAAGGTGAACCTCCCCATTAAACCACAGGTAAGAGAGCAGACATTTGATTACTTGTTGTGAGATGTGCAGAATGGACAGCCTCCTGCTTTTCCCCGTTGTTAGTAGATTGACAGGTACATTAAAGTTTCTTTAAAAAGGGCCAGTTAAAGCCAGGTCGGCAACAAGTGTGCAAGTTCACCATCTCCACTGTCAGTAATATGGAGTTCTCATTAACAGGCTCCTTTCCTTAGAAGCCAATTAAAAAAAAAAACAATGAACAAGAACCAATTATAAAAATGGTTAAATGTAAAAGTTCACTTCCCCCTCTAGGATTTACAAGGACACTTTGCTTACTTTTAAAATTGCAGCAAAACCACCAGGAAGTTAATAAATGCATGGACATGTGGTCTGTGCATAGGCAAGTTATTACCATGTGCATGCTCTGTCAAAAGCAAAGGGTCTGGAACAGACTTCAAGCTAGATATTGGAATAGAATTTTTTTAAAAAAAAAAAAAAATCCTAAAAGCCATAATGAATAAAGGGGTGGTATACTGCGGTTTAAGGCCTGGTTCTCATCCACCGCAGTAACTTTCAGTATAGTCTGATCTTTCCAAAATATGGATGTGGCTATAAGGAGAACTCTTAACACACAGACTAACACACGTAAAGTTTACATGTTTATCCTGCTTTATCACTAGCAGGGAAAGGGTTAAAGGATCAGTAACAATTTTTTTAAAAAAATTCATTAGTATTGGACAAAAAAAAAAAACAAACAAATCAAACTTTTAAATCACCAAGTCTTTATTAAAAAAAATAAAACAAACTATGCTTGCACTCCTATTCAGAAAAGGTGACTGTCCATCATGCGACGCTCGATTTCTCCTCCCTGGCTATCTCCAATAAGGAAAGCAGGGAGGAGAAATGGACAATGGATCACCTTTTCTGAAGAGGAGCGCAAGCAGAGATTCAGTAAGTTATTTCTTAAAGACTTACCAATTTAAAAGTTTAATTTGTCCTTGTGTTTTTCGTTCTATACCAACGAATGAAATACACAGAAGACAAAACTTATGGATATCCCAATGTCTCCAAGCACAGCAGTACCAAAATTTTATGAAGATACACAACAAGTATAGATTAAGGGCAGAGTCACGCTGCGATTTCGGGAGATTAACTGCCAAGTGACAAATTGCTTCTTCATTCAACTGATCTCCCTGAACTGCCTTCCCGCCAGTTAGAATGTAAATCACATGCGGGATGGCTATCTCGACACTTCAGATAGCCAAAACTATCGGAGTGCAGGCAGTTCGTGGAGATTAGTCGTCCAAAGAAGCGATTTGTTGCTGGGGGGGACTAAGCTCTCGAAATAGCAGAGTGTCTCTGCTCTTAGTCACTGTATGTGGAAATTGCAAGCACTCATCTTTCCAAAGATATTCGGTTTGGCCCTGTAGAACTGTAAAGTATAGCAGCATACAACTGATGAGGGGGCACATCCGCAGAACATCGTGCTTTGTCTGACAAAACATTATGGGGGTTAACCTGTAGTTCAACTAATTGGTGTGCTTGTCCTGCTTTCCTTTGAGTATTTAAAACTTCCAGCATTTCAAGTTTTCAAAGCCCTGCTCCACAAATCAACATTAAGTTTCAAGGTCAAAAATGGTTAAATTGTATGTTTATCCTGGAAAACACCAATATCTGTCTCCTTTCCCTTCACTTATAAAAAAAACAAACAAAAAAATGGTTTTTAATAAACCATTTGGGCTCACTGCCTAGGAATTATTAAATCCAGTCGCATGCAAATCCCGATTTAATCTGCGCAAAATTTCCCTAGGTGACATAGCATCATCTTAGAAACAACTAAAAACACAACCAGTCTAATTTCATTCCATGACTACTGTAACTTACTGCTGCCAGGCATCTTTCACAACTCTGGTCTAGATACTGCTGCTAGACTATCAAAGCGCAATATCACCAATTCCCCTATTCAAATCTCTCTGGCTCCCAGTTTAATTGTAAAGAAGGGAAAGTTTTAAGTTTGAGTGATCCTCTTCTGGCTTCTCTTTTCTCGTGGCTGCGCATGCGCAGTAGTGCAAAAAGCCAAACAAAAAGTCAGCTAATTCATTCTACTGAACATACGTCTGCCCCGGGAAATTTGAACATAGAAGGCAGAAGACTATTGCTCTTTAGTGCTCGCTGGAAGATTCCTCAGATCAGGGGTGTCCAAAATGAGGGACAGATTTGGTGAGGTGAAAATGTGTGGGGGCCGACCATTCAGCCCAACATTCTTTGAACACCATTTAACTCATTTAAACAAGGAATCGCCTAGCCGTAGCAGTAATATTTTGGGCACATTAGTGAAATGATCTGCCACATGGTCTATACTGCTGCCTGTGTGCTGAAGGTGTTAGTAAGACACGTACTGGCATGTAGTTTACTGTACTGGCATGTCAGTAGGTCACCTTCAGCACTAAAGAACTATGAAGTGGCGCATCACTACGTTCCAGTATGTGTCTATAGCCAACTTCTTCAGCACACAGGCAGTAGTATAGATCAAGTGGCAGATCATTTCACTAATGTGCCCAAATATTAGCTAGGTGATTCCTGATTGCACTGTGCTGGGGGGGGGGGACTCAATTCATTTTCATGATGGAGGCTGAGGGCCACTGTAAATTTGAAGACGGGCCGCACTTTGAACATGCTTGCCTCAGATCGATGCAGTTCTTCTAATAGGTGCACCAGCCCGGGTTTAAGGCAAGTACACAAGACCAGTCAGGGGTGCCTAACTTTTGGCACCTCCCAAGCTAAGACCTTTCCTTCTCCTTTAAAGTGGTTGTTCCTTGAGTTAACCATTAGTATGATTTAGAGAGGGGTATTCTGTGACTGTTTACAATTGGTTTGCATTTTTAAGGTATTTTTGGAATTTTAATTGGCATCGCTTCAATTAGCATTATAAACAATCTGGTAGCAAGGTTCCAAATTAGAACCATGCATTGATTTGAATAAGAGACTGGAATATGAGGAGGAGAGGACCTTTATAGAAAGATGAGGATACGTCAAATGCCACAGTAATTTATTATTGTGGCTGTGGGCAAGTTATTTGGGCCTTTTATACCTGTAATGCCCATCTCTAATTGCAGTCTCAGCTCTAGACAAGTAAAATGTGAATGAGGGCATGGTCACTGCATTGGTACAGATATTACATTGTATCAAAACAAACATCACATGATCATACACCATTGAGTTCTAACGCCTCAAAACTGCACATGTGAATGGAGAGAATTCCAGAGCTGCACCCTGTCACACTACTATAAGTCTGCCCACAGCATTCCACCAAGCTATTTAGCATTTGCATGAGTCCTACAGTTCCAAGGCTAGAGGAAAAGGTGGGAGCTCATAGTATGAAGGCAGTAACATTCCTGATTCATGGAAGAGAAGTAAGAAGGTTCTGCCTGACCATTCCATTTTAGTCAGGTTAAAAGTTCACAAAGTACCCCACAAAAGCACTGACCACGCAACTAAAAGCAGTAGTAGAAGTACCTGTCCGGCCCACATAGTGCAGGGCTCTTGCAGCAGGTTTCCCGCTCCGTTACACCGCATGCTCGTATTTTACAAATGGAACGTGGGTTGGAAAGGAGGACTCACGTGGCAGGACACGAGGCTCTTAGCGCCACCTTGTAACGCTTGCGCTATGAAGTTTCGGAGGCAAAGAGTCACGTGCTCGGAAAGAACCAGAGCCTAGGAATATGCCTCGCGCTTTTGTAATGCGCTCTCCAAAATGTGTGACTAGTCACCACACAGAACATGAGTTAAACATCAAATAACGCTGAATAAAAAGTTCAACCGTTTATTAAAAGCCTACCGTGACACAGCACAGAGAGAGAGCGCGCAAGGGCCCGAAGTGTTGTCCCACCAGTGTGTCATCTGCATTAGAGCAAATAACATTTATGTACACGATACAATTAAACCAGCTCAGCGGCCTAGTTTTTTTTATTTAAGCTTGCCCGACCCCAGGTGTCCTTACTGCATCCCAGCACTTGACCTGTTTTCCCCCTCATGATGGGCTGATAAGACAAGTTTAAAACAGAACCCTCTCAAGCCATCAGCGCATTTTCCTGGTTACATTGGAACTATTTATTATCAGGCTGCAAAATGCATTGAGAAAAACTCAATTTCTGCCTGTCACTGCTTTGCACATGAATCTTTAAGTAGCGTGTGTGACGCAGCCATAGTGCTGACATTCACTCAACTATGTATGGGGGGGGGGGGGTGCAGGGAAATATCTGTAAAATCATCTCTATTCCAACAATAACTAGAGCTGCAGGTGACATGCCCCTGCTGTAGGCCGAGAACACTGCAGGAACACGTTTAAAAGAAAGTACTTGTTCCTACAACCAGAATATATTTAAAATCACATCCTTTTGCAACAATGATCTACGGCCTGCATTTCTAGTTTTGTATTAAATCGTCTGCATACGGTTTAGATTTGCATGAATCTATTGTACATGCAGTTAAAGCACTAGCCAGGCAACGTGTATATGTCATGCCTCCCGATAGCAAAGGCGTCTATTACGGCGCGCCCGTATTTATTCGGCTCAATATATAACTATCCCCATCTGCACAGAAGTAAGCAGTGAATTAACAGGAGAACAGCAGCACTGAGCACACTGATCTTATATCTGGTCCATTTTCCTATCCAAGGGCACGTCTGCCATACAATCAAACCCCAAATAAAAACGTAAGCATTGAAACTGCCTTACCAGTGGGAAGGCCATGGCGTAGGCTCCTGGTCAGACTGGGGTAATTAAAACTTAATGCCAAATTGGATTTCTATGCAATTGCTTTCCCCCATGAAATAATAACACTTCTTGTGTTTGCAACGGCCAACAAGGCCTGGGAGTGGCGCATTTATAGCCCCTGCCCCCCAAGTGCTGCCGCCGCTTATTGGCTGCACCTGCAGGGAGAGCGCTAACTGAGGGCAAGTAAAGGCGCAAGTAGGGATGTGATGATGTAGTTGCTTGTGTTAAAGTTCCCATTACCTGTATCCACACGTTGCTGTGTTTGCTATCTTGCCAGTGGTAGGCATTTAAGTAGCGAACTATCGGTGCTTTTATTTAAAAAAAAAAAAAGCGACGAATTAATACGCTTATTAAATGAATGAATGTGCGCCTACTATTTAATAGCCCTGCGTGTATTTCTTATACACACATTTGAATAACATATAAGCATCTATCCTTTCTTCTAATTCTTATTCCTGAGTGTGCGGACGGAACGTTCCTTTATTTGTCAGTGTAGGAATAGACAGTAAAAAGAAAACTGACACTTTACCCAAAACGATGTAACAAACCAGTGCATGGGGGAAGCAGGGAGCAACCTGTAATTCTAGAGAGCAGGTGCCTGTGGGAACTCGAGTCCAATGGATGACATACCAAATATATATAAAGTTGTGTTCTGATTCTGTCAATGCCTTTAAAAATGGCTTGAGTGATTTCTTGGACAGACATAATATCAAAGGCTATAGTTAGTACAGATATGGGCGTATATATAATTTGTGATAGTATGGAGGAGTGTTTGTATGGATGCTGGGTTTTCATTTGGAGGGGTTGAACCTTTTTTCAACCCAATTTAACTATGTAACTATATATATATATATATATATATATATATATATATAGACATTCACAACAGTGGCGTAACTAGTTGTTACTGGGCCCCATAGCAAATTCAATTTAGGGCCCCAAAATATTTATAAGTTGGCCTATTTTACCAAGATATATTAAAATTGCTCATTAATTAGGGTCTCACTGGGCCCCCTACACTCCTGGGCCCCCCTGCAACCGCAAGGTCTGCTTCCTCTATAGTTACGCCCCTGATTCACAAAGTACCTGCACTCCTTCCTTGTTGGTCGAAAGTGGGTGCTTGGTCAATCAAAGTATACAATGTTCAAAGTGGACCAGCACACCAAATCTTCAATCAAAAAAAGGTTTATTTCAACATAGGCCCTAATGTGGGCTGAAACGTTGGACACTTGAGTGATGTTGAAATAAACCTTTTTGTGATTGAAGATTTGGTGTGCTGGTCCACTTTGAACATTATATATATATATATATATATATATATATATATATATATATATATATATATATATATATATTATCCAGAATGATTGGGAACTGAGTTTTTCTGGATAAGGTTCTTTCTGTAATCTCCATACCTCTAGTCTATTAAAAAATCCTTTATACTAGGGGTAGGCAGAAGAGGCAGCTGCCTAGTGCCCAACCAGTGTCAAACTGACCCACCAGGATACCAGGAAAACTCCTGGAGGGCCCAGGTGTTGGTGGGGCTCTTGCTACTAAATATTTGGCCTATTTCATAGTCATTCTCTATTTCTTAATGGGAAAAAATGCATAATACTGGAAGACTATAGTAAGTAGATATAAAAGACTAGGAGAATAAAGAGGTTGAGTGAGGAGAGGAGAAATAATAGTTTGAAGTCGGCCCACTGTCTAAGGTTTTCTGGTGGGCCCCTGACACCCCAGTCCGACACTGGGCACAACAATAGGGGCACTAGGCATGTACCTCTTCTGCCTATCCCTAGACCAGACTCACCTGCCACTCTGCTCCTCAACTCACCTGCGAGAGATGTCACTGCGCATGCACGGGGGAAGGGAGGGCAAGCTGGCCGGCTGGGTTACCGAAGGCTATGATTTAAACATTGATTAAAAGCAATAGGATTGTTTTGCCTCGATTAGCTAGCTTTAGTTGGGGTCATTTGTTATTACAAAGAAAAAGAGTCATTTTTTAAAATGTACATTTTTTTAAATTAAAATATGGAGTCTATGAGAAATGGCCTTTCCAGGATTCCTAACTTGCTGGCTAATGTTTTTCCGGATATCGGATCCCATACCAGTATATATATATTCTTTTTTTAAAATTTTGTAGTGTCAGTATCCCTCTAAAAATGTCAGAATTATGTGTTGTATGAAAAGAGGGTAATTTTAGAATATCAGAATCACACTTCATTCCACAACATTGCTCCAAGTAACATTCCAAACAAACAGCCAAATATGAATAGGCAGAGGTGGTGGAAATTCTGAATACCATATATACTCGAGTATAAGCCGTCCCGAGTATAAGCCGAGGTGCCTAATTTTACCTCCAAAAACTGGGAAAGTTTATTGACTCGAGTATAAGCCTAGGGTGAGAAATGCAGCAGCTTCTGGTAAGTTTCAATCAAAAAATTGAGGGTTTCTCCTCCCATTGGAGGTGCCGGGGTCTGGTTCTTGGATGCCGGCGACCATTCTTGGACGCCAGCAAATATTCTTGAAGACTATTCTTGGACGCCGGTGACTATTCTTGGACGCCGGCGACTATTCTTAGGCGCTGGCGACTATTCTTAGATGCCGGCGACCGTTTTTGCGCTTGACCCGAGTATAAACCGAGGTAGAGTTTTTCAGCATATTTTGGGGGCTGAAAAACTCGGCTTATACTCGAGTATATACGGTAGGTACTTTAAGGCCTGTTTATACTGTGGCGAAACCCACTGTAGTCAGAGGAGCTTCAAACAACTGGTATGAAGGTTGGGCATAGACACACACTCTTATAAATACAGGGAAGTCTCAGTTGCAGGCCTGGCAGTCATCCAATGACAGTGGCATAACTAGAAGTTACTGGTACCCCTAGTAAATATTTTAGTGTCCAAAGCATTTTGCAGCCTTTAGGACCTCATGTATGCAACAACTGCATTGCTGTCCTTGAGAATAGACTCTGTACGATCGTACGATCGGACTTTCCCATCTCCCGACCCGCCACTAACCATTCAGATCAAAGTCTTACCAGTCAGATTAGTTAAAGAACAGATCAGCAATATTTTGCCCCTGACAGAAATTGTACGATATCTATGTCCAACCAAAGCTAGTAACAGTCTCCCACTGAAAAACGTACGATCGGCAAAACACGCTGAGATATTATCGGCAGCCGACAAAAATTTTCTAACCTGTCCGATCGACCAAACGATCGATCTCCGCCGGACGAAAAATGTCGGGACTCTCCACACGGTTCGAAAAGCGCACGAATCCTTGATTCGTACAATCAGATCTTTGCATCTATGGCCAGCTTTAGGCTCAGTTGAAGACAATACAGTATATTAGGTGGGGCACACACAGCAACAAAAGCATCTTTTAAAGGAGAAGGAAAGCTACGGAGGCATTTTATTGCCAATAGATTAGCTGCAATAGTGCAAGCTAGAATGCTATATTTATTCTGTAGAATGCTTTACCATACCTGAGTAAACAGCTCTAGAAATTCTCTGTTTGTTTAGGATAGGAGCTGCAGTATTAACATGGTATGACATCACTTCCTGCCTGAGTCTCTCCCTGCTCTGGGCTCAGATTACAGTAGAGAAGGGAGGGGGGTGGAAGAGGAGCAAACTGAGCATGCTCTTGCCCAGGGCAATGAGGTTAAGATGAAGGCAGGAAGTCTGATACAGAAGCCCATGAGTACACAATAGAAGGTAAGAAATGCAATGTTTCTTTTGACAGGGGACTCAGAGCAACATTACTTTGGGGGTTTACTGGTATATTTAGATGGACCTTTCTGTTAAGGCTTACTTAGTTTTAACCTTTCCTTCTCCTTTAATGTGTTTTTAGCCAGACTTGCAATCTGTGAGTTCTGATAAATTCCATAGGGGCTGCTCTAAGATGCCAACAACAGTCGCTATTTATTGGGCCTGTGGGGGGCTTCTGGTTCCTCTGGAATCCCAGGGCCAATTTTGAATCCCAGTCCATATCTGTGAAGCAGTAAAGCAAGATCAGATATATGTCCACATTCAGCTTTATTAAATGATTCAACTAGTTTTAATAAATAAAGCTACAGTGATTACAGCACAAGACACTGGGCAGAGGAGAATATGCCAACCATTTAAGACATTGTAAGGGTTAAAAGCTTAAAGAGGTCATCCTGTAAGTTTGATCATATGCAAATACGTTAAACAGTAACAACATGAAGAATGGTACATTTCCCAAAAACCGCAAGTTTTACAAATAATGGGCCTTGGGTGATTTTTTTTTAGAAGAATATGCTATTTGTGTCTGTACTAACAAACAACGACATGTTATGCTTTTGACAAATTCTGTTACAGACAAGAGGCAAAGATTCAGATGGTGGTAATAGAGGAATTGCTGATATTCAGTCAGCAGTTAATGGATGGGGCCTGAGTGGGTTGAACATTTAGGGGGTTATTTACGAAACTCAATTTTTCCTGGTCAAGGTTTTTTGGGCAAAAACTACAATTTTTAGAAGAAAAAAACTAAAACAAAAAAATGTATTATATCCCGAAAAAGTCAGAATCCAAAAATCCACCATCTCAAACCTGCTGAGGTCATGTATAAGTCAATTGCAGGTGGCCCTATCCCAATTTGAAGATATTGTGCTGGTCTGTGCTGGGTTTAGCTTGATAATCTGAAAAATTTGGCTGATTACCCAAAAAAAAAAAATCAAGCAATTCTGGAGTAAAGTCTACAATTTGTACGATTCAAGTTTTCGCTCAATTTTAATATTTTTGTCCCCACTTTTTCAAGTCATTTTATTGATAAATAAGGTAAAATCATGGATGGGAGTTTGGTCGAGCTTTGTTTAATAAATAAAAATTAGATAAATTCAAATTTTAGTAACCCCCTTAATGTATTCTAAGGATCAAGAACTGACAGTGTCTCAGCAGGCATATCCTTCTTACAGAAAATAGTTTTCAGAAGTAAAGGACCATAAATATAGAAACTACATAGTAGACAGATATTACTGTATTATGATTTGAACAGATCTGCCAAAAACGTTATCTTGTAATATGTAAACATCGGATTACTCTGCAGCTTAGTGGCAACTCACTCCTACCCAGCATGGCATTGCTTTAAAGGGCTTGGTTGCTTCTTACATATGATGTTTTGTCTTTCAGATCATGGATGGTTTCATGGATGGCTGTTCTCATTCAGACTCATTTTGGAGTTTGGTAAAGGTTTTGTGAGAGAAAGACAAAAGGCCAAACAACAGATTTCCAGCATGACTGCCTGAATCGGAGTGAGCAATGTGACCACTATTTATTACTCAGTTACAGGTTCCTTACATCATTGCGTCAGCGTTTGTACAATGTCCTTTGCCAGCATAGTTCCTATCACCATCTTCTCACTATTGATGTTTAGTAGAGCAGCAGAACCATCTTTAAGTGTTAGGGTCACTAAAACCAGGGTGCCGCTGGTCACGGTCTTTGCTGCAAACCTGCAAATAGAGATTTACTCCTGTTAGAAAAAAACTTTTTCTAAGACATTCCATAAATTGAAACATATTACTCTGCATAGGTTCCTTTCAGCAGAACAGGTACATGAATGGGATCTGCTATCCAGAAACCTGTTATCCAGAAAGATCCGAATTACAGAAAGGCCATCTCCCATAGACTCCATTATAATCAAATAATCCAAACTTTTTCTCTGTAATAATAAAACAGTACCTTGTACCTGATCCCAACTAAGATATAATTAATCCTTATTGGAAGAAAAACCTATTGGGTTTATTTCATGTTGATATGATTTTCTAGTAGACTTAAGGTATGAAGATCCAAATTATGGAACAATCTGTTATCCAGAAAATCCCTGGTCCCAAGTATTCTGGCCTGTATACATAAATACATATGTACATATATATATGTGTATATTTGCCCAAATCACTTATTGATGTGGGAATTTTTCAATTTAGGGTGAGAAAATGAAAGGTTAAAAATCTCAGACTAGCCTCACTTTTAAATGTTACATTTCTTGTTCTTAAATGATTATGTAGCACTTTTTTTGTGTCGCAATTTGTTTTCCAAACAGCCTTCTATATCACAATATTACTGCTCCAAAGTGCAATAATATGATATTTCAAAGAGGTGTAGGATTGTAGGTTATGTGTTAGTGTCACTGTATGTGCTTACAATACAGATGTAGGTCTTTGCTATTCATTTATTGTAATACATTTTTATAAAAGAGGCGCAAGGGCACTATTACAGACTAATAGGTCGGACCCATGGTGTTTCATCATAGAAAGCACAATATATATATTATTTCTGAAGCCAAATTGTCCAAAAGGTCAGCCTCCAGACTGTTGTGAACTATAACTCACACCACATTTGATGGCATCAGTTAACTGCAGACACTGGTTGGTTGGAAAGCACAACAGACAGAAAGTAAAAAAAAATAGATATCTCAGATGGAAGATATAATGTATATCACACACTACATATTGTGACAGTCAAATCTGTAGCTTTTTAACTTCCAAGTCTCAGCACCCTGAACCAGCTATACCCTGGGATTTGAATTTTAAGAACTGCAGAAACATAGGTTTGTGATCCTTGTGTAATACTTTTGAAAACCACTCAGGGGCACTCCATGCACACACTACCTTAAGCAGGTGGGTCTTTCAACTGTAAGAGCTGGGTCACTGTTTCAGAAAAATGCAACATAACATGAGGAGAAAACATTTATGTTCTAGTAAACAGACTGAATAATCAGTTTAAATTTTCACAAGATGAAATGAATAACAAGCATTATGAAATGTTAGGGTAATAAAACACATGTAGATTTACAATAAATCTCCCCGAAATGCTTTCCCACCAGCAACAAAGAAAATCTCCAATGAGAAAACATACACAGGGCTTTGTTTTCTGAAGTTGCCTTGCAAGGAAACTCGCAGCGACTTCAGAAAACTATGCATCACATATGTGTTCCCATTGGAGATTTACTTTATTGCTGGTGGGAAAACATTCCGTTTTCCTGCGTTCAGCCGCAGGGGAGCGCAGGAATAGACGCATTACATTTTTTCCAATGGGGCTATACTCACACAGGCGCGTCTAGGCGCCTTCACGCGCCGGTTTGGGTACAGCCCATTGGAAAAAATGTAATGCATCTATTCCTGCGCTCCCCTGCGGCTGAACGCAGAAAAACGGAACGCAGGGGAGCGCAGCTACAACCGCTCGTGAGTAAGAGCCCTAAGGGACAAAATTTGCTCTGGTTTTCTTAGCCTCATCTCTGTTTTTATTACTCTAAATGCAGCACACCAGTAAGAGGTAGCTGCTGATTGGTTGCTAATCTAGGGATTTTCAGTTTATTCAGTGTTTTCTGCAAAACGACCATCTGCCATTACCCTTAAAAACAAAACTCTCTGTATGAGAGATGAGTTCTAATTATTATAAACATCTTCCCCCACCACAGGAAGCCTGATGCAATAGACTACATTACTAAGTGCAATGGTGATTTAAAGCATTTTGGCCCCTAGGCCCACTGCCGTTTGTCCCCCCTGTCCCCTACCCTTTATTCATGCAAATTTTCATGGAGATTGTATCTCCTGCGCATCCCCAGTGTTTTTGAACCAATGTGGGTGTGGTTGGGCAGCATGCCGCCCCCCTAAAATCCTGCCACCCTAGGCCTAGGTGGCCTTCCCACAAATCCAGGCATGATTTTGACTGTAACTGAGCTGTATTCATTTCAGTGGCAATCAATTGTACCTGCGAGTGTATTAATAAGTCAGGGGTTTATTGCTGGGGCTAATTTAGGGCTCTTACACATGAGCGTTTTTACCTGCGCTCCCCTGCGTTCCGTTTTTCGGCGTTCAGCCGCAGGGGATCGCAGGAATAGACGCATTTCATTATTTCAAATGGGGCTGTACTCACACAGGCGCCGAACGCAGGAAAAATGCAGCATGTTCCGTCTCAACCTGCGTTCGACACCTACATGCGCCTGTGTGAGTACAACCCCATTTGAAATAATGAAATGCGTCTATTCCTGCGCTCCCCTGCAGCTGAACGCCGAAAAACGGAACGCAGGTAAAAACGCTCATGACCAGTAATCCATCGCAACTAATTAGGGATCTAGCATTTTCAATCAGCTGCAGAAAGTAAATTTTTATTGAATGCCATGGGTTACTGCCCACGTGCAATTTTTTTTTAAACTGAAGCCCAAGAAGGTGTCAAGATGTTTAAATTTTAGTAAATTTGCCTAAGGGTAGGACTACATGGACGTTTTCGGCGTGATACGATACGCTGCGACAAAACAGAAATAAGGTAGCGTCTGCATCCGACAGTCGTCTTGCGTCGGATCAACGATGCGACTTCATCCGACATTTCTATCTCTTACCTTAATTCAGTTGAATGTGAATTGTCGCAGGCGTTTTGTCTCAACGATTCAGATCGTGCCGAAGACGTCCATGTACTCCTACCCTTATAGATTAGCTTGTATAGGAGTCTGTGGTGTCAGTTCCCTTATTCAGTATTATCTTCCTTACCTGTATTCTTTGTCTGCACCACATGGCACGCGATTCATGTTTGCAGTAGTCGTGACTCTCTGAACAATGGCATGATCATTATTACACTTCCCTGACAAAGACAGCTTCTCTGTGATCTCATTCATACCCATGAGTTTGCCTGAGTTACAAGAAAGGAGAATTTTTCTTTCTTAAATTTATAATACAGATATTTTCAACATATTCAACAAAATGTTCAGGAGAATGTGATACTAGATACCTCACCCCTAAGCGGCAGGGGTGAGGGTCTCTTGTAGTGAGGTTTCCTGTAGACCAGATGCCCCAGTTCAACACTGTGTTCCTTGTATAAAGCATTTGTTCCTAGGTGGAATATCGCAAGACAAAATCATTTAGTGTTGTTGAGACAGCTATTTGACTAAATGACTATAAGAATACAGTACACATACACTATTGAAAGGAATAAGTGAGCTGGAGGAACAGTTTAAACCAAAAATGTGAAGTTTAAATAGAGGAATTAATAAGCAAAGGCCATAGCAACAGATAGTTGGAAGCCCAAGACTCCAGAAAGCAGGATACTTCATACCTGAAAATTCTTGATAGCAGACCCTGCAGTAGAATCCCCAACAAGTGACTTGCGAGCAACAACCCCTTGGATGTTGCTCCCAGTGGCCTCAAAGCAGGTGCTTATTTTTAATTTCCTGGCTTGGAGGCAAGTTTTAATTGCATAAAAACTAGGTATGATGCCAAGTACTGCCTCCTATAGGCTGCCAGTCTACATAGGGGCAACCAAATAGCCAATCACAGCCCTTATTTGGCACCCCCAGGAACTTTTTTCATGCTTGTGTTGCTCACCAACTCTTTTTACATTTGAATGTGGCTCTCTGTAAAAAAAGGTTGGGGAGCCCAGCTATAGGGGATATATCCTCCAAATATAAACACCATCTGATTTTACCTTTTGACCAAACCCATCTAGTATGGGCCTTAAGTTGACCATAGCTGTCTCAATGTAGCAATAATCTCTTTCCCAAAGAGCCATTTTTACAGTGACCTTAGTTTCTACACACTAGCTTGATATAGCCTTACGTGGTGTAGATAACGCAAGAGAAAGTCTGCACTGCTCTGCTTAGCATTCTAGAAAACCCTCCTATTCATTTGTGGCTACTTTAATAAATAAATAAGGGATGGATCTCTCAGCTCTGATGCAGAACCCATGGGATTTAATATTTCTTGAAATGTTTTCTGAAGTTTGAACTACTTAGTTACTTAGTTCTACTTCAATGTCTCTTGTACAGTGTTTTATTTATTTTGCCCCCTCTCACATACCATTTTGGCACTTGACATCTAAGTGGTAGAGAATAAAACAGGCAAATGGGAAAATAAAGTTGAATCACTTTGTATTTCTTACCTTGTTCTCTCTTGAACTCATTTTCACTCATGAAGACAGGAGCCATCAATTCTCCAACAGGTGGCTGAATAGACACATAGAAGTGTCGGGTGTGTGTGCTGTAATGTTAACAGTTGGTTATAAACTAAATTTTCTGATTGAAAAAACCTTTCTTAAAACAACATCAGCTTCTTAAGAACCAACAACAAACCAATAGCACATGGAGCAAAAGTTGGTAAGCATTGATAAGCCTGGTGTTGCTCTGTTAACACATTCTATGGCAAAAAAACTACCAGGGTAAATGTTAAGAAGTATGGTCCGAGTAAATGCCTTTTCTGCCCTGACTGCTCCTGGGAAAATCTGATGCAATAGTAGGAAAGCACTTGGTAAAACGACACAATGTAACATCAGCATTACAGGAGGACAGTCAAGTTATGCAGTCCTAAGAGAGGTGGTAATGAATCTCTTGGCAGGGTTAAAGTGATATAGATGCCTTTCTAGCAAAGAGTATTTGATGGGGTTTGAACATTACTGATGCTTTTACTTACCATATTTGGAAATTGGCAGCCTGAGTGGAATCACAGAAATCAATTCCCATTATAACTGTTGCACTTTCTCCAGGAGGCAAAGATTCTGGTAAAAATGAGAGAAACATTGTTTGCTGCAAATGCTGGGAAAGTGAGATTAACACCTTGCACATAATAACCTATAATAGTGCTTCAACAATGGGACTATAAAGGCAGGTATGTGACGGTTGTTACCTACTGAGTTTGAGAGAACAACCAAGTTCACATGATCACATTATTCCTATTTACAACCAACAGTCTTTAATCTTGTATTCATTTAAATGTATATTACTACAGCTCTTATGCTTGCAATTGTAACTTCTATCTGGTAGCTAGGGCTTAATTGCTTTAGCAGCCGAACAGGAGTTTTGAAGCCAGGATGGAAGATGAATAGCAGAGGGCCTTATCAACCTTACCATCTTACCTATCTCTTGGAACTCCTGCATTCTCATTCCAGAAAGAAGTTTAGGCTCACTGATTCGGATATTCTTCACTTCGTTTTCTGTTTTATTGGAGATTTGGATCTGCACAGACACCATCCGATTATCAAGAGTAAAAGGTTGGCGGCTAAAGATGTATTCCATGGACAGACCCTCCCCAGTCATGCGGTGTAGAAGCTCAAAAGTTCGGTCTGATGCAAAGGCTGGGCTTATTACCTGGCGAATAGAAAGCATTTGAAATACAGCAAAGATGAGGAAAGCAGTAAAATAATAAAATAAAAGAGCAAGAAATAAATATAGAATATATAATATATAATAAATTATATATAATAAATAAAAAATGATTACATGCAAGATGGAGGAAATATGCATAAACATTGTAATATAAGTATATAGAGTATGTGCACTGCGGTTCATATGGAGGGGTTGGACTTAAATGACTTTGGTTTTGTTCAACCCAACATAACAAGGTAATTAGGAGTATGTGTAATGTAATATTAAAAGTTACTAATGAGTAAATATATTATTAACAATAATATAAAGAGGAGGGAAACAGAAAACAATAGTTCAAGGCCTGAATAATTCTGCTAAATACTCGGTGTACAAATCAGTAAAATAAGGCTCAGGCTATGGCACAAATGCAAATGGAAGTCTTTTCTTACCGTAGGAGTCAAAGAGTTGTCCGTCAGGGATAGGCCCTCAAGGTCGCTCACCAGGCTGGCAGATACAATACTTCTCGACGTCACCAAAGGGGCAGAAGGGACTGAAACTTTGAAATAGCAGATTGTTATCTTAAAACAATGCACATTTTATTAAACTATTACATAGATAGACTATTGACTTCATGCACACTTGTGTTTTGCTGAAGGGTGAGTCCGAGTAGTTAGGCTTTGTTGGATTGGCAAGTTGGACAAACATCTCTGTAATGAATTTTTGTGGGTTAAGGTGGCCATAGATGCAAAGATCCGCTCGTTTGGCGATGTTGCCAAACGAGCGGATCTTTCCCCGATATGCCATTAACAGGCATGGCTATATCGGGGGTAATCTAATTGTTCGGCCGTACGGCCGAACGATCAGATTACGATGTGCCATGAGCTCCGGCGGGATCGGTCGGGTCAAAATCAAACCTGACCGATCGACCAAACGACCGATCTCCGCCGGACGAAAGAAGTCGGCACATGCCACACACGATCCGAAAATCGTACGAATCCTCGATTCGTACGATCGGATCTGTGTGTCTATGGCCACCTTTATTCATAAATTCACCTCAATTTAAAGCCATGACTCTGAGGGGCAGATTTATTAAGGTTCGAGTTGTGTTTTCCATGAAAATTTGAGTTTTCAAGGTTTTTTTTAATTAAAACTCACATGTTCTCATTAAAAAAAACTTGAATTTGAATTTTTCAAGATGTATTATAAAATACACCATGTAAAACCTGTTGAGGTCACGTAGGAGTCAATGGCAAAGGTCCCTTCGAACCATTTGAAGATGTTAATAGCCTGCATGATCGTCTTGCCTGAAAACTCTAATGATTTGAGCAATTTGCTAAAAACTGAATTCATTTGAATTTTTTGGTTTCACAACTCAGAATCGCAGAATGAAAGTTTTTTTTTCCATTCAAGTTTTTTCTAACATAAGATACCATTTGAGTTGAGAGTTCATTCGAGTTCATTCAATGTATAAAAAAAACAAAATTTTGAGAATGCCATTCAGGATCAACCAACAATGATAAAGATCATGCAATAAGTACTCACAATCATCCAGATCAAGCAGTGACATTTCCTTGGGTTCTTTAGATGCTTTAGCCGTGGATTTTGTTGCAGGAGGCTACCCAGAAAGAGATGGGAGAGAAAACACAGTGATATTTTCATCACATTCAAAATTATTTTGCTTAACAATCTGTCCAGATAGATATCTTTTGTAAGAGAAAGGCACACTGGAAAATAGGTCAAGTTACACAAGTGTCAGATAAGACATTAATGCTGCTGCATTTGTTCAGTCAAAAATTAGACTGCTAGAATGACATTCACTATTATTGCGAGAAATCACCTGAGTTGGGTGACCTATAATTTTTGTTTTGTGATCATTTTATATTAATTTGTTCTTGTCCTCCTTATCCTACAGTTACAAGAAGATGACTCTAGAGCTTTAACTTCTATCCTTGTTTTGGTTCTTTTATATGAGTACAAAAGGTGCATTTCATTATCATATATTTATTAATTCCCAAACATCCTCAAGCAAAACATACAATCTCATGTTACTTACAGTCTTCTTCTTTTTTGGTTCTGGTTGTCTTTTTATTTGTTCTTCCTCTTCATCTTCATCCTCTTCCTCAGAAGAAGATTCTGTTTCAGATTCACTACTCTCTGAGCTGCTGCCATCCTCGGATGCATATTTCTGGGATGTTTTGGCAGAACTTTTCGTACTCCTAACAGACTGCTTCTGTTCCTGGTCACTTTCATCACTGTAAGTTTAGGTACAAAACCCTTTTTAGTTGTTACAAGGCCAACTGTCTAGGCTAGAGTCAGGTCCCCCGGGTTCATCATCACTATCTTATTTTAATAAATGTTGTACCTTTGAGCATAATGCTTTGTGGTGTGTTTTAGTGGAATATATGTATGTGTATATGCATGTATGTGTATATATACACAGCATATATCTGTCCATTGAAAGCATTTCCGTTAGTCTGGTAATTATTTGATTTCAGTAAAAGTCTGACTACATATTAAGTTTAGGATTGCCACTATTATTCTTACCTGTCTTCCTTCTGTGGAATACTTTTATTTTGCTTTTTCTTCTCCTCTTTTTCAGATTCCTCTTCCTCTTCACTTTCCTCTTCTTCCTCACTTCCTGATCCAGATCCGCTGCCACTGCTGCTTCCACCACTTTCTGATTCACTTTCTGACTCTGGTTCTGATACAGAGACATAGTGGATAAAATTAAATATTAATTAGTCATTATGATCTACCTTTGCAGACTTTTACCACCATAATTGGTTCATTGGATCTGGGAAAAACTGAATATATGATCCCACTTACCACTGTCTGCAGACTCTGTTGGTCCTGACTCCCCCTCTGAATCAGAGTAAAATGGTTTTTCCTCCCTCTCCTTCCTCTTTTCTCTGCTTGGACACTTGGTCCATTCTGGCACCTGTAATGAGAAACAAAAATGCAAAATTCACTCTCACGCTCAGAATACTAGAATGTTATTGGTAGGAATGCCACTGTGGTATAATTCTTTACCAGATAAACAACCCCCATTAGCTGGAAAGTGCTTTCCAGTTTCATTATTTGGGATTTATCTGAGCTAGAATTAAACTACTTTAGAAGTACACACAAAGAGGTGAGAAATCTGAGTTTAGTACAATATCTTCAATCCAAGGCTCATGATTGTCAGTAGTCCTAAGAATCTCAACTTTTATTGAACTCAGGGCCAAAGAAGAGGTGCCGCTAAGAATGCAGGAATGCATACTATGGCACCCCAGTATTTTCAACAACAGCTGGAGGGCTGATTTTGTTGACCTATTTCCACTCCAGTGAAATCTTTCTCACCACTTTGCTACTCCTTAAGCATTAATGCAGTAAACTTGTTAGAGCAAGGGATCTTAGATGCAAATGAATAGTTTAAGAAAACATCACCAAAAATAAGTTAGGCCTAATAAAACTGTTGATCTTTGTATTTCTGTTCAAAATAGTTTCTAGTACAAAATGCTTAAATCAGGATGTGATCTGTGGATGCATCTCAATGTCAGTGTAATTATTGGGGGGTGAAGACTTTGAAGTCTTGTGCTAAACATGCATATTTTGATATTTTAGGTCTACCCTATACAATTAATAGTTTGATATTTGTCCATGTCCTAGAAGAGGATTCTTATGCATTTGGTGCATCCCTGTCTCTATAACAATGACTTGGATTTGATGACATGCATAGCATTTATTTATAATTTTGGGGTTAAATAAGCCTATTTACACAACTGCACTAATAGACAAGAGCAATATGGTGACATTAGAGCAAGATGCCAATAGTAGGGGTAAGATGATGGCAATAGAGCAAGATGGTGAGAAAAGAACAAAGTGGCAAAAATAGCATATGCCATCACCAAATGCATCTCCATCATTTTTTTCTAATATTTTTGTCTGTCTGATTAATAACATTAACGGTGCAAAATTAGATAGATATAAAAATCCCTAATTTATTTTTGTGATATTTTCTTCTTAAAAATAATAAAGACAATGCTGTATAAGAGGTGCAGTATAAAGGGTGTAATGCTGATAAAAGCAGATGCAGGAGGGAGCATTGCTGCTGAAGGAGCGTCAATAAAGAGAAGCAAAGAAAGGAGCCCAAGGCAGCAATAAGAAGAACAGTAACTATATTAAGTCAGGCATGTCCAATTTTAGGTGAAAATTTATAAGTCCAATTTTATCATAATATATTGTTTCAAAGGGAATCTATGAAACTCTCTGGTTGGAGGGTCTGGGGAGTTAAAAAATTATTGGTTGGCTGACTGAGGCCCCAGGACTTAAAGCTGGATAGTTATTAAAACCACAGGGAGCAGAAATGTAAGGACCTGAAGGAAAATAACTTGAATTTGCTAGGATGGAGTAAGTGGACAAATATGCTGTTTTCTTTATATAAAAATTTACAGTATATGTAGACGGTAGGAAACAAAAAGTTGAAACTACAGTAACTGGGAACACTGCTTTTTGTGGGCTTCCTAAGGTGAGAGGAAACAGTAGCAGCAATGGACATGCTCATTGGAGAAAGTGATGAGAATCAATTACAGCAAATAATCAAACCATTTTAGCGAGCAGTTACACACAGGCAAAAACTCAAACCAAATACTTTGTTTCACTGCAGTTCCAAGGATTTGCTGCAGGCTAGTGACGAAGTGCATGCATTATAAGAAAGCAGTTGCAAACTGAGCAGACAAAAGTATATCACACTGGACAAACACTCCACACTCAGTCTGTAGACACCTCTTTCCACTCCCCCAGGAGTCCGATGTGACCATCCCTGGGTGCACTGTCCTCCTCCTCCTCCTGGGTAGAAGGGGAGACAGTTGGTTGCCTGACCTGACAATGTCACCAAACTTATTACATGCACTAGTCAGGTATTACCCTAGTCCAGCCACAAAATACAAGCTTCCAATACGAACTACAGAGGTTAAGATGAACTGGGCCATTTTCATGATTCTATCCCAGCATCCCTGTAACAACACTAAAGCTACATACAGCACAGTTGCATTCTGTAATGCTATAGTAATACTGAAGTGAATTTGAATATTAATTTACTGTGTGGCATTATTTCTTATACTATTTAGTTCACAAAAGGGACCACAGAGGTGTGATAGCCAAGCTCAGTAAGAGGGACATTGTGAGACAAATTCTTTAGAACAGTTGGGAGCTCTAAGCAAAGGATAGCAATAAGATAAACCTGGAGCAGTAACCCAAAAGAGACAGAGGTGCAGGGAATGCCAAGAGTAGCACATTAGGCTGACAAGGGAGGAGGCACAGCTGGGGTTAAGCTTGGCACAGTAGTGGGTATATCCCACACCCCCATATACTCAGGTTACAGCACGCACAGCATCCTTCACCTCCACGTTGCGCACTGATGGGTCTGGAGCCTCTTCTGGCCAATCTGGCAGTTCTTGATAACCAACAGATTTTGCATTGAGTAGATGAGACAGAGATCCCAGCTGAAAATGATCACGGTCTGTATGGGTTAAAAAGATGGTGATCAATTCTTTACATAAGTGTATATTGCCCCTTTAAGTGCATTCTGAATTCATGTAAAACATATTTTGCCCGTGCAAAGCATTGCAGTATCAATGTTACCTCTATCTGTACCAGATGTTTTAGGTGCCTAATAAGTGCCCTTGGTCTTATTAGGAACCTAAAGGTGTAACTGTGTTTAGTGATCTACTTGATAAATACAGAATGTGTACTCACAGATAAATGGTGAAATGTGCATTGTGTGGCCCTGGTGCACAAGACCCATGGTGGGCCTGTACCTGTTTATTGCTTTCATGTGTCATTTTATATGTTGACCACTAAATGCCTCCTGCTGCTTGTTTGCCATAGGTCAATAAAATTGGTGCACACTTAAGCCCATTTAGATTACCAAATGTAAACAACCATGAAATCCCTCATATAAGCAGCATTACCTTTAAACGAGGACTCCAGTATTGGGGCAGGCTTCTGTGCCAGAAAGAGTTTCTTGGCATGCTTGCTCAAAGCTCCACCCTTCTCTGTGGGGATGATCAGCTGGCGAATAAATCTTGTGCGGTCTCGGATGTCATAGTTTTGGTCATACTTGGCCAGATTCAGAACATATTGAGTAAGGAGCTTTGTCTAACAATAAAAAGAGAGATCAGAGGTAATATAGGGTGGGAAAATATATAGGAGGATGCATGCATATATTCTGAGCCCTGAGCAGGCGCATTATAAGAGTTTTTTCTTAAAGTTTGTATTTTTGCATTTCAAATTATTTCCCAGAAAAATAGTTAGAAAGACAGAAGAAGATGGAAAGAGAAGAAATAGAATTGAGCTGGGGGGGGGGAGAAAAACATCATCTAGTTTACATGGCATTGTAACCAGTCCAAGTCTTGCCCCCCTATCCACGTACACTGAATTGCCACAAATTCACCAGGACAACCTAGGGCGAAAAAAAGACCCTGGTTTTTGCTTAGGTAGAGAATCATATATTATTTTCTTTGAGAAATTTCCATAAATGTTGGAGGTGTATTCAATATCCATTCCCCATTCATTAAAGTTATTTGCATCAAAGAGTTCTCCTTGCACCTCTGTAAAGTTGCACTGGGTGCTGATCAGTCCATTCTGACTCTCTGTTCCAAATTGAGCTAATTGACACAGGGTGCTGAGGGAACTCTGGAGCTACTGCCAACTCTAGAGTAGATCCTTGGTTCCCACAGCACCACATACAAATTATGGGGAAAACACCTGCGTTGTGGAAAAAAACATAGCGATTGCGCTATTTCCTAAAGTTCTGACTCTTACCATTGCCCATCTACTTTTTCCAGTACTGCATGAAAGTGAGGTTAACTTTTTATTTTCCAATACATGGGCCCATTTAGACAGCACTGACTGTTTATATTTAGTGAGCCAACTACAGTAGTACCGAAAATACAACAGGCTGGATGTCATCCACCAGTGCACATAAACTAAATTAGATAGTGCCAGTTGTACACCGGTAGCTTGCATTTTTTTGAGACTCTCCCCTGACCAAAAACAATGAAGTACATGCACAGGGAAGAGAAAAAAACAACTGCAATATTATATATCAAGTCAGCATATGCTCAGCTATGCCATTGTTTACAGTTAATACTGACCTGCTTGGGGTTGGTAAGATACAGCTTTGCCGCCAAGTTGATGGTTTGAAGTTTAACAATGTCCTCCTCATTAGTGAATGACTTGGCCATCTTCCTTAGGACATCAGGGGCAATTTTGGGCACATGTTCGCAGTACTCTCCAATAAGCCACAGAATACTTGCTCGTGCCATTGGGACCTAGTGAGATATGATCAAGGGTCAGTCTATGCAAAGTCTTTAGGAATACTTTAAATAATATACAGTATTTTGCTGTAATAAACTGTATTATTTGCCTACATCCACCTTTCTGTACCTGGATATTGTCAGTTAACTTGGCCATATGCTTGATTATCTCACTGTGTTGCGCTGGTTGCATCTGCAGTAACTTCTTGATAACCACTACTGACTCTGCCACCACCAACTCTGAAGTGTAGGGAATCATCAAACAGTTTTACAGAACTGATATACGAAATGCAGATATATTCATATGATCTTGTATAATATGAGTTAGTTAAGAAACTAACAATGTTTTTAAATAATTAGAAAAAAAGAATATGAATTAATAAATATAATATGTTCCTGCTCATACTTTCTTTCTTATAACTTGTACATGAACTTTATGGCACACTTACCATCCCTATTTGACAGCAGCTGTACAAGACCATTTAAACAGGTGTCGCGGACTTTACCAATGTTGGTGGCACACCGACCAATTGCCTGGATGGTAGCAGCAACAAAGTCTTTATCCATGCTGCGAATGTAGGTCTGGTACAAAAGAGAAATTACAGTTCTTTAGGTAAGCCCTTTCACAGCACTTCGGCACCTTTATATGAACCTTTTTAAAGATGTTACTGATCATATTAGATTAGGCTCTTTATCCCTATAAGTATACAAGGCTTTTTTTTTAAATATGCCGCTGCCTGAACTTTATTAGCTTTAAAAAGTTACCTGAAATTCTCGGAGTATCGTAGAAATGTTGGTTTCATTAGCCAGGTTAGTCAAGACCTCTAACTGTTTAGAGAAAAAAAATCACATGGTCGCGATTTACCAAGGGGGATAATTATTGACACCTCTTCATGTAACATTACATAATTCTTGTTCAACCTCTCAAATAATATATATATATATATATATATATATAATATTATAATAATTATATCATTTGCATTTAGATTATCTACAATGTAATCCAAATTGCATATGGTGCATTTTGGGTGAACAAGCTTGGCAATACATACAGTCCATTTACTCAGGCATTCATATTTAAAAACATAGATCACAATCCAGTACAGAACAATGCAGAAAGTTTTCAAACACATGTATGTTTGGAGGATAGGCTACTTCGACCTTCGACTACGACTTCGATTCAAACGATTCAAACTAAAAATCGTTCAACTATTTGACTATTCGATAGTCGAATTACTGTCTCTTCAGTCGTTTCGAATCGTTCGATTTGAAGTATTTAATCATTCGATCGAACGATTTTTACTTAGATCAATCGATCGAAGTATTTGCAGTAAATCTTCGACTTCGATATTCGAAGGATTTTACTTCGATGGTCGAATATTGAGGGTTAATTAACCCACGATATTCAACCCTTAGTAAATGTGCCACTTTATGTCAATGAAATGCTGCCATCAAATGTAAACAACCACTACTTAATTACCTTAAGAATCTTAATCTGAGTTGGATCAGTGGAGCGAATGTAGAAACTTTTAAGGTACGGTTCAAACATCCCCTATAAAGAAAAAAGTATGCATAACATTTAGTAAAATGGTAAAGAATAAAAAGTTTCCAGTCTCAAGAAAACCAGTAGCAAAGCACTGCAATTTGTTTGTATGTTTTCTATGCATGAATATTCTTTGTGTCTGGGTGGGTTTCCTTGGCATCATAATATAAAAAAAATACTTTCAACCATGTAGTTGAGAAAGTATTTTGCACTGCTGTGCATTCAGTATAGTAGCCTAATAACAGTAAGATATGCTCAGTCAACAAAAAAGGTCCTTATGTTATTAATACTAATAGACAAAGGCCTCACTCTTTGTGCTTACCCTTCTCTTGATGGACATGGTGGCCACATTATGGAGTACCACATATTGTACTTCACTGGTGGAAGAAGACAAGAAATTAACAGTTATTTACAGATAGGCTTACTAAAATAAATGTTAGAGCGTTGAAAAAAATCTAATTTCCCTATAACTGTTACCATTTTACCCATCTAAATGCAAGTCTGTTGTCATGCATGAATATTCAAGGTATATAAAACTAAATGAGGAGAAAACATTCTCCACCACTGCACCTCCAACAGTTTGACCAGCAAGTGGTGCTGAATACCTACGTATAAGGCAATAAGAGGCCAAAATGAGCTAGCAAATAGACATATCAGAACAAGATGATGAATGTAGAGAGATATACTTGGACATGATCCTGAATTAACATTTTCAATATGAAAATTTTTATGAAACATACATTCCAAAACAGAGTCTATACTGCGCCCTACCGACTGGGAAACCTGTACCCAAATGCATCTTTTTATGTGGAGTCTATACTGTATAGCACTTAAAGGGTTAACCCATGTGTAAAACACTAAACTTGAGGAACTGATGTCTTTTTTATGTACTCAGCTTCTATTTAACTATTTCAATTATTATAGTAAAAAGGAGAATGCAAGCTTGTCTGCTGAAGGCCCTCTTCACCTCTTGTGTTCTTGGCTGCTTTGTATGTAAATCTGCATGTTTAATATCTACACGTATTTATTGTACAGTGCAGTGGAACAATTATGTGCTAATAATTATTGGATCTTCTAAATGAGATATGGCAGGTGGCTGTGAAGAAAAGGCAGACACATCAAAGTATCTAATGAGGTCACTTTCCACATTTAGTGAAGAGCATTCACCACAACATATGTAATGGCAGATCTGGGAGTACTGTTCACATTTTGTTTGGTAACTTGAAAAAATATACATCAAAAGAAGCTCATTTCCATTGAGAGACGAATGACATATATAGAGCAGATCCTCTAACCTGTGACTTCGCAGTAAGCGAACCAGTGCCTTCGCTATCACCCCAACTTCTGCTTTTGGTGCCAGGTGGAAATAAAGTTGTGCCACAGCCATAACCACCTTATAAAAGAAAGGAGACATAAGTGTTGTACCTTCAACATTCCTGCAACAGATAAAAATGAAAGCCAAGAGCATATAGTCTGAGAATATCATTGTGCATGTAATACTAAAACTGCCCCCTTAAAGTTAGTTCTGCAGATTTGACCTTAAAGGGGTTGTTCATCTTTGAATTAACTTTTGGCATGATGTAGAAAGTGATATTTTGAAACAAAATTGGTTTTCATTTATTATTTGTGTTTTTTATTAATTTACAGTAGCTTTTTATTAAGCAGTTTTCCAGTTTGCAATTTCAGCAATCCAGTTGCATTGCTAGGGTCCAAATTTGAATGTGAATAGGAGAGGGCATGAATAGAAAACGGAGTAATAAAAAGCAGCAATAACAATACATTTGTAGCTTTACAGAGCCTTTATCTTTTAGATGGGGCAGTGACCCCCATTTCAAAGCTGGAAACAGTCAGAAGAAGAAGGCAAATAATTCAAAAACTATAAAAAGAAAAAATGAAGGCCAATTGAAAAGTTGCTTAGAATTGACCATTCTATAACATATTTAAAGTTAGCTTAAAGGTTAAGACATTTCTCAGGAGTATGGAAGCTCAGTTCATCTATGGTGTTAAATGCATTTTCTTACAGCAGCATTGCGACTCTGTAGGAGAGGTTTGGTATTACGGAGCAAAAGCCGATGGTCTGGGTCCATAACGTAAGGCTTGCGTTTAGCCATGGATGATGGTTCTGCTTTTTCTTTCCCCCCTTCATCATCATCATCTGAGCCATAAAAAGCTTTCTCTGGGTTCTCCTCAAGAAGTGACTCCTGGAAGCATAGTTTGTGGAGAGAACAGAATGTTAGGTAATGTGGGAGAATTAAGAGATTATTATGGATTGAATTAGAAAAAACTGGGTCCCCTATCAACATAGGAAAGCTGGGTGGAAAAATTACATAAATCAGGAGCACTCAATCTGCCCACATCCACCTGTTGCTGAACTGTAAATTCCAGCAACCTCTTCCAACAGCCTTCAGCTTTACTCAATATGAAATGTTTTTGTGAGGTGAGGCATGGAGGCAGAATGAGTAAGTTCATTGGACAGACAGAAAGTCAGGACAGGATCATTAGGAAAAGACATGAAGATGTATCATGGAACTCACATTTTGGTTGGGATTTAGAAACTGTGTACGCGCATAACGTGTCAGCATATTGATAATCACCACCTGACCCCACTCTTCCACGTCTATGAGCAGGTTACACAGCTTGCGGTAATTCTTATGGATCAAATCTATGCGCTCGGGGCAGACCTCTTCAAACGCCATCACCACACTACCTGCAACCAGCTTGGAGAGAGAGAGAGAGAATTCATCAGGCAATGGGGCAAACAAGATCTGCAGCAAAGGAATATAAGTGTTTCTACACTATATGACATATAATAATAATAATAATAATAAATATATATATATATATATATATATATATATATATGTGTATTTATATACCTTTATTCATATGGTGTCATGTAGAGCTGTACAATACAATGATAGAAGATGGGGTTAAGAACTTCTACCATTTTGTTATCTGTTTAGAGGCAAAATATACACCCCTTTTGATGTAAGCTCATTCCCTTGATCTTAGGTAGAAAGGTGCATAAATTCTATGTGAACTTCCAGAAATATAGATGATTCTACAGACTGATAAGAAAGCATGATAGTATATGTCTGTGTTCTTTGGGACAAGTTTCCTAACCCCCTTAGTCTCACATTGTCATGCAGCGTCTCTCCCTCACCTTGTTCCATCGTAAAGTGACGGCTTCTGGGTTTACGTTACATTACAATGTAAGCCTAAAGGTGGCCATAGACGCAAAGATCCGCTCGTTTGGCGCCATTGCTAAACGAGCGGATCTGTCCCCGATATGCCATTAATGAGCATGGCTATATCGGGGGTAATCTGAACGTTCGGCCATATAGCCGAACGATCCGATTACGATGCGCAATGGGCTCCAGCGGGATTGAGTCGAACCTGTCCGATCAACCAAACGACCGATCTCCACCGGACGAGATCAGCACTCTCCACACACGATCCAAAAATCGTACGAATCCTCCATTCGTACGATAGGATATGTGCGTCTATGCCCAGCTTTAGAAAGGTGGGGAACTGGTCTGTCCAATCAGACAAACAATTGTGGTTTCTTATCAATTTGTGGAATCAGGCATGTCTATCTATATGTATTTCTGAAAGTTCAGATAAAGTTAATGCACCATTTCATAAAAGTAAAAAAGGAGGTATGTTTTTCCCTTTAAAGGTCTGTAACAATGAAAAGAGAAAACATACTTTTCTATGATTTGAGATTACTTCTATAATAGCAATCCATTGTCTGCTATGCGGATATGATTTATGTAAATGGTATTTAAATGTCCAAAGAAAAAACACACATTTTGTATAAGGGCAGAGTTATGTTATAACTGCATATATAAACCCTTGTTAGTAGTTGATTATTGAGCAGTATGTGGGAAATAGACACAACTTACTAAGGAAATATGCAGCAGCCAATCATTCAGAGACAATGACAATGTACAGACAAGCATGCATCCTTTAACCCATCAGATGCTGCAGAACTGCACCTCTAACTTAAAGGCTGTACTACAGTTCAACAGCACCTGGAGCACCACAGTTTGCCTATATTTACTATTTACTTTAGACAGTGATTTTTTATCTTTACTAAAATAGTATTCTTATAAATAAAAACAGTAATCAATCCATAAATGTTATGGCCATCAAATGGTTCTGGTAGATTTCAGTGACACAACTTACTGTTGTTTTATCAGACAGAAGTTTCTCTATGACCTCAATGAGCTGATCTTTCTGGTCAGAATCCAGGCTGGTGGGAGGAGAGAGACAGAGAAAAGGATAAGGAGAAAGCCTAAAACAGAATCTATAAAAGGCAATGGCTAAACAGACATAGAAACTGGGGAGGCTATGGCAGACAGTGTGAAATAAAGGTTACAGGTCTTTGTGCAAGATATATTTTATCTGAACAGTATACTTATATGGTACAATATGGCAAAGTTGCCCATAGAAACCAATCAGCAATTCGATTTTGAACAGTTACCTACAACTTATAAAAGAAACGCAAAGATCTGATTTGTTGCTACGGGCAACATTACTGGTGATGTTTGTCTCCGATGTTAATAAATACACCCCTATGTGTGCAGTGATTAATTAATGTGTTATTCATCTAAAGTGAGGGCAGTGTAGGATTAGGTATAGTACGTGCCATACAGGTTACTTTTCTTTCCACAGAAACCTTTATCCTTGTAAAGTAAAGTATAAGTATGAATGTTCGGTCTGCAACCATCCAGCTGATGAAGATGTGTATTGACTGCTGGGAACTGTTCAGTCTGCAAATTCAGCAATATTCTTGATTAAATCTGATTTATATACTAATTATTTCAATCTAGCTATGGTCCAGGTGTACAGCATAAAATCTCAGTGTATTCCTGAAACATGCAATTTGCACCAGTTTAGCTATGTAGTGTCTGGTATGGGCAGTCGCTGTAAGATGATCAGAGTGTTTGACAACATGCAGGTGACGTGTATAACATGTGTATCTTGGGTGCAGCATGTGCACAATGTGTGTGTTACCTAGGAATGATATATAGCATGGAGTTACCTATACAACTTGGGTATAGCATGTGCAGCCGTCTTTCTTACGTAGGGGGACATATCTGAAGCTGCCTCCTTTATTGCTAGCATCATAATTGGCACGATAATTGGCACACGGATGCTAGAGAGAACACGTAGGGCACTGGCACGAATCAGTTGATTTGGGTCCTGGCAGGGGAAGAAAAACAAGCGTATTGAGTTTCTAGTTATAAGTCTGCAACAATCTAAAAAATAGTGTTGCCAAAGGGATTTAATTATACCAGTACAAGTGAATGCTTAGTGGCAACCCATTTGCTGTTAACTCCTGGTTTCCCATTGAAACCACTGCCTTGCTGCTTTAGTAAATTGGACCATAGCAACCAGATTGCTGCTGCAATTCCAAACTTGAGACCTTCTTAACATTATAATAAAAAAAAAAACAAACAGCAACATAAATAAATAATAGGAATACACCAAATCCACTATTTTCGAATTCAGCTGAATCCCAAATCCTTTGGCGGAATACCAGACCAAATCCAACCCCTAAATTGCATATGTAAACCAGGGAACTGCAAGCTCCATGCGCTGTTAAAAAATCTTTGACTTCCTTGTTTGTTTGATGAAAAGTCAAATGATTTTTTTGAATTCAGATTCGGTTTGGCCAGGCACTTGGATTCAGCTGAATTTGAATCCTGCTGAAAAAGGCATCTTGGCTGAATCTCGAATGCATCCCTATTAAGTTATAAAAAAACTATTGCAGTTGCCTTAGAATATCACTGTCTACATCTGCCCTTAAAGTAAATCTAAAGGGATATATCCCTTAAAACCAGTTCTTGTGTGTAACAAAATAAAATCTTTTCTCAACTCACTGTTGAGCGGAAATGTGTTTCTTCCCACAGGTCCAGCTATTTTCACACATAAACAGTTGGGTAATATTTTGCAGGTTGTTCCATTTTCCTACAGTACTGATACATGATAAATCCCCTCTTTCTAAATTATCTACAGAGAAGTTAGCATTTCACCAATTCTTCAAATACTGCTCCTCCTGTCAAATGTTTTGCAAGAATTTGGAGAATTATTTTTGGTTTATCTACAGTATGTATCAATAACATATACAAACATAAATAGCATATTTTTCTAAATGCCATATGCAATAAGCTTTCCTTTCATAAATTGGTCCAATACACTCAAAATGAATGACAATACAGACTGTTACAGAATGCATTCTATAGATTTTCACAGTGTCATATATAATAAGGTAGGTAAGACCTCTAACCTTTAACCCACGCTGAAAGGTGGAGATTGAGAGCAGTGCTAGGTCCTGTTGCTCCTCAGCATATCGAACCAAATAGACATATACTAACTTTTTAACCTAAAAAAAAGAGAACATATTTTAAAACTACAGCAAAAACTATTTTTGTTATAACAGGTACTATTCTCTAACTAACAGTCAAAACACAATATATTTTGCTGTTGTTTTCTTCTGCACAAATGGGAGAGCTGGTGGCATAAAACTATTATTATTGCATTAATTTCTAAATCATAATTGCTTCCCACAGCTCTTTACAGAGAATGACATACCAATTTGCACATACATACAAACATTTCTCTAGTATTGACGCACAGTTATAATTGCATATTGTTAGGGAAAGGCTGTGTTTTTGAGAACTTACACTGGCTATAAATGCATTTTTGCATTTTCTACCCTCTAAGATCTGTGGCTTCCATGGATGCTACTGCCATCAATCAAGTTGGGAAACTCCACTCCACAAGCCACATAGTTCCCTCACCACTAATATCCTTGCTGCTGCCTGCGACCTCCGCAATCATTTCTACCCAGAGGTGTGGCTAGGGTTGCCACCTTTTCTGGAAAAAAATACCGGCCTTCCTATATATTTATCTTTTTTCCCTAGTAATAACATTGGGATCAACCACCATTTTTACTGGCCAGGCTGGTAAAATACCGGCCAGGTGGCAACCCTAGGTGTGGCCAAACAACAGGTCAGGGATGGCAGGGCCCACCAGATTTTTCCCTAATGCACTGACGCTGCTCTTTTCTATATGTACCCTTTCCTCGTGTTTGTTTTTTCTCTGTATAATTATTACATATGGACTCAAATTTATTCTTTTTAGAAAACAGAGAACTATTCTGAAATGTTACACATTAGATCCAATTTCAGTTTGGTTGCTTTGATCCCATCTAAGCTTTTTTCTACACTTGACAAACAAGCAATTTTGTGATCATGTGACATTAATTTGTAACTAAAACGTAATTTTGAAAAATGTATGCACAGAATAAGCTACTAATAAAATATAGAGCTTGGGAATGTACCTTGACCAATTCCCTCTTTTCTGCATGGTTGAAGTAAATTTGGCCTGGTGAGTCGCACTTCTTTAATACTTTACTTTTACTTTACATAGCATTGGAGTCTTCTCATAACTCCTTTGTATATTAACATGTTGTTCTGAGGGAAGGAAGGTCAAACTTCCATGTGAATATAGCACCCCCACATCTGTCCCTTTATTAGGTTTTAGGTCTTGTAGATCTGTCTCATACAAATAGGCTACAGAGGCCATGCATATTAAGTGGCCAAGAGACACTTTTCCCAAGAAAAATAGCTAAGCAGGAATAGACCAGCCTATAAAAAATATGAATATAATAGTTTGGGCCACCGTATGAGATCTAACTTGATGTGGTACGGTGGCTTGGCACTTACAGAGAATACATTTCTAATAAAACATAAAGACGGGGAATGTGAATTGATTAATCCCTTCTCTTTTATGTGTTTTTTGTAAATTTAGCCAGATTAGACACACTTCCGTTTTTCCTTTACCGTTACTTAGTACACACAACCCTCTGTATATTTGCATAGAGATCCTGTAGCACCTTCTTGTTTTCCCTTACCTCGATGTTCTTGCACGCTACATTCTTCACAACAGCTGGGAAAAGATCGGATGTATTTTTCCCTCTTGCAATCATCTGCAATCAGTAGAGATTTTTCCATGAGTCCAGAACACATTAAGGACAGCAACCGTATGCCACATATTACTGGGAAATGTGAAATAGAAAGATAACTTTACACTTACAGCTACAATCCTCTTCATGGCTTCTAACTTTAATGAATCTTTATTACTGTCCAGCATTTCTTTCAGGTCATCGTGCCTAAAAATAAGTAGAAACAAACATGGATGGTAGATAACGGAGGTGTTTCCAATTGTACTGGAAATAATGCCAGTTATGATGAGCTGTATCACTATTTGCTGACTGCTATAAAGTCTTCCCTGTCCATGGTCCTGAATCATACCGAATACAAGTATTGTATACAAAATTAATTGATGGATTTAGGATTTGGCAATTCAGTGTCATTATTAATTAATTCATTATTAATGAAAAAAAAATGGTTACAGAAAAATTGAAAGCTTCAGCATTGTTCCATTGCTCTTTGGAGAAAACAAGGGTTTTTTCCAATAACAAGGGTCAGATTTGTGTTTTTTTGAGTACTGGGGTGGGGGAATTGCTGTAAGAAAGACACAATTGAGTTTTCACAGTTGAGTTTTAGCATTTTAGGAGTTTTTAATTTCTTAAAAAAACACAAATGTGGAAAAAAATCATTTTCTGGATTAGAACACTCCAAAGAAGATCATGAAAATCATTTGCCAATGTCCATGCATGGATATGACAGACTTATCTGTTTACTGTTCATTGTGGCAGAACTTTTGAACGGAAGGCATTTGGTTCTCATATGTAATACCAACCCCCACATATAATAAAATGCATAAAGGCTGCCCAGGTGCAGTAACCCATGGAAACCGATAGGACTAGTAAATACTACCTGCTAATTGGTGATTAGACTTGTAAAAACCTTTGCACACAAAATATATAGCTGGACACCGCAGTATGATAAGTGGTATCCCCCCTATGTAAACAAAGCCACTAAGTTTGTCCAGTAGCAGTAACCCACAGAAACCAATAAGATGTTTGCTTTTAAGCAGGTGACCAGTAAATTCTACCTGCTGGTTGGTTGATTTGGGTTACCGCTCCAGGACAAACTTAGTGCCAATTATTACATAACCCCCATAATGTTTAACGGGAACAACTGAGTTCTTTGTCCACTCAATGGTCCTACATTTTTTCCACATACTCAGATATGAGTAGCTAGACAAAATGCCAGGGCTATGGTGATAAATAAGTCAGTAAGATGATAATAAGTAGATATAAACAGTTATATGTTTGGGTATTTATTAGTGATGGGCAAATAAATTTGGCAGGTATGGATTTGTGGTGAATTTCCACATTTTGCTGCCTGTGAATGTTTTTGCAAAACTGTGGCTAAAATTCGCTGGTGAAAAATCCGACACTGCAAAATTGGGTGCGCCTAAAAATTGTTGTGCATCAAAATTATTCAGACATCCATTGACTTTAATGCATTTGGACAAAATAGCCACATGTATAAACATTGTCACTCGCGTCAAAAATTGTCGCTCATTAACATTATTTTGACACCCATTTACTTCAATGTGTTTCGCAAATCTTCACCGTTTTGCGAATTATTCAGCAAAGCGAAACGGGACAGATTTGCCCATTACTAGTATTTATGCCATGTTAAACCCCACTCACAGAATTATATATGCATGGTCCATGCTTCATTAGCTGAACCCATTTCACATTGACACTACAATGCTTTCAAGATCTCCACCAAGAGGTAATGTCACCTTTGACCTTTCTCAACTTTACTGCCCTACTGGTTTCACTTCCTCAGATTACATAGCCATTTTACCATGCCTGACAGATATAATGGATGGGTGCCATCTCTATTACTGAAGTTAATTTTAAGGGTTATGTATTATTTTAAGATTTGCCTGGTAGAGCTAATACATTTTTAATTTCATTTTTACACTCTACTAATATATTATGTGGTCATCAATCATTGCTCATGAAGTTAGCAAATTTTTCCAGTAAGTAAACTACTAGTAGATGTTTAAGAAATATATTTCTTTAGTACAGGTATGGGATCCATTATCTAGAAATCTCAAAATTATGGAAAAGCCATCCCCACTCATTTTATCCAAATAATCCATATTTTTAAAAATTATTTCCTTGTACTTGACCCAAACTACGATATAAATAATCCTTATTGGAAGCAATACAATCCTATTTTATTTAATGTTTACATGATTTTCTAGTAGACTTAGGGTATGAAGATCCAAATTAAGGAAAACCCCAGCTCATGAGCAATCTGGATAACAGGTCCAATACCTGTATATTTTATATTTGTTTATATTGTAATAACTATAACTTTTATCCATCAATTACATTTAATGAAAGGAATATAAATGTATATAATGTATATTATCTTTGTATTTTCTTAACTGAGGGTAACAGGTTTGCTTAGGCAGTAATCTGTAAATGCCCCATCTAGGTTTCCTTTACCTTCATTACCTGCCAATTAACTTCTTTGGGTCAAAATCTGATCTTAATAAGTCAATGGTGGCAATCTGGCAATTTTATTATTTTTGTTTTTATTTTTTTTAGCTGTTGTGGCAGAACACAAATGCAATTCATGCGTATCAATATTTAAAAGCTGTGATAAAAATATATAAATTGATTTAGATAACTCTGAATAGAATAAAAACATACTCTTTGAAAACACAAAAGTAAGAATGTCCCTTTAATCACATAGTTGTTTTGTGAAAATTCACTAATAGATAACTCTCATCTATTGCTAGTTATCTTGCTAGTTGGAATACTCATGAGTAAAGGTGGGCATGTATGCACTGAATTTTGGTTTCCACTGTGCGCATACTTAAAACATTTTAACAGGAGCTGCCATATTTTCATCAGAACAGATAATGTTCTTGTGTTTTTTATATAGACGTGAAGCCATACAACACGTTTACACAAAGAAACTCCATTTTGTGTGCTCAGAAAGCTATATGTCCACGGGACACATTTACTATTGGTCGAATATCGAGGGTTAATTAACCCTTGATATTCGACCGTCGAAGTAAAATCCTTCGACTTCGAATATCGCTCGAACGATCGAAGGAAAAATCGTTCGATCGAACAATTAAATCTTTCGAATTGAACAATTCGAAGGATTTTAATTCATCAAACGTTTTTTCTTCAATAAAAAAATACTTCGAAAGATTATAGGGACCTTCCCCATACGCTAACATTGGTGCTCGGTAGGTTTTAGGTGGCGAAGTAGGTGGTCGAAGTTTTTTTTAAAGAGACAGTACTTCAACTATCGAATGGTCGAATAGTTGAACGATTTTTAGTTCGAATCGTTTGATTCGAAGTCGAAGTCGTAGTCGAAGGTCAAAGTAGACAATTTGATGGTCGAAGTAGCCAAAAAAAACTTTGAAATTCGAAGTTTTTTTCCTTCTAATCCTTCACTCGAGCTAAGTAAATTTGCCCCTTCATGTTACTGTGAATTAAGGCCTTTAAGACCATTTAGAACCAGTTCTTTTATTATCTGTGTTATAATATACTAGAAGCATCATAGGCTGATGAAAATGAAAACTATAGGTTTTTTATTTGTTTATGAATATAACTACCCTGCACTGAGTTCTGTATGAGATACAGGTATGAACCTGTTATATAGAATGCTCAGGACCTGGGGTTTACCGGATAGGGTGTGTTTCTGTAATCTGGAACTTTATACTGCTAAAAATCATTTAAGCAATAAATAAACCCAATAGGAATATTTTCTCATGAATAAGAATTAATTAATTCTTCATTGGGATCAAATGCAAGGTACTGTTTTGTTATTACAAAGAAAAAGGAAATAGGTTTTTAAATTTGGAATTATTTAATTAAAATAGAGCCTATGGAAACAAACTTCCCATAATCCAGAGCTTTCTGGATAACGGATCCTATACCTGCATTTAATTACTGTTACTTCATTTCCATCTGTGAAAAAAAATCAGGACACCTTTATGTTGTTCATGCCCCAATGCAAAAAATGAACTCTAGGTTTAATGGCAGAAAATACGGTAAAAAAAAGTTTTATAGCGTTTCCATGTATTTTTACCTAAACAGACAGTGGGGTGTGAGCATGGGCATACAGTGCTGTAGGGTAGTACAACCTTAAAGGGGTGGTTCACCTTTAACTTAACTTTTAGTACGTTACAAAATAGCCAGTTCTAATCGACTATTCCATTGATTGTCATTATTTATTTTTTTACAGGTTTTTAAATATTTGCCTGCTTCATCTTCTGACTCTTTCCAGCTTTCAAATGGGGGTCACTGACACCATCTAAAAACAAATGCTCTGTAAGGCTACAGATTTTATTTACTCCTCTTTCTATTCAGGCCCTCTCCTATACATATTCCAGTCGCTCATTCAAATTAATACATGGTTGTTAGGGTAATTTGGACCATAGTAGCAACCAGACTGCTGACATTGCAAACTGGAGAGCTGCTGAATTAAAAGCTAAATAAACCACAAATAATAAAAAATAAAACCCAATTGCAAATTGTCTCAGAATATCACACTCTGCATCAAACTAAAAGTTAATTTAAAGGTGAAAACCCCCTTTAAATGCTATAATAATTTCACAATTTAAAGTGAGTTTTATATGCACTGGGGATAATTAGGAAGGGTTAAACGTGATGGATTATTGTCTCTGCCAAACCAAATTATTTATGTAACTATGAAAGTATGCAGAGAATGAACATTCTGACAGCACAATAAGATACATCTGCACAATATACTGTATTTTAAGAAAATACGTGGAATACAGAAGCCCTGCTTAGACAGTATATACTTGCAACTAACTGCCTAATAGCAACATTTTCCTTTCCCTGCTATTACTGTTCAATCAGGTAATGGAAGTGTTAAGAACACGCTACCTTCCCATGGACACTACATAACTTGACACTAGCTTGTGAAATATTTATTACTGGTTTCTGATTGCACAAGGATGAAAGGATATGCTAGGCCTCAGATGGTAACCACGACAACTCTTGGGCTTGTGTTCCCCAAGAGTGTCATAGGGAGTACAATCCTTAGACTAAATGGACAGTTCTGTATAGCCATGATGAAAAATGTTTTCAACCTTGTGTTTAATCAGCGCACAAGGTAGAATTTAAACAAATTACGAGTGTTACGATATAGGGAGGGCAACCAAACTAAAAGAAAGCCAAGGTCGAGGCACTGTGATACCAAGCGATACTTCAATTAAATAACACCAAACAGTACATTGTGATAAGTAGTACACTGTACAAAGCATAGAGAAAGACTGTTTATAATGTCATAACCCAATACATAGCATCACTGACTAATAGTGGCCATAGACACACGGATCCTATTGTACGAATCGAGGATTCGTACGATTTTCGGATCGTGTGTGGCGTGTGCCGACATCTTTCGTCTGTGCTGCACATCTTCTTCCATGTAGAAGACTGATTATCCAAAATACCACGGCCTGAACAATTACAAACTATCCATATTTGAATAATACTGTTTTCCTGAAACAATACCCTTTATTGCCTGGCAGAAAAGGATTCATTTTTACTTCTGTGAAGTAAGGTTCATTGTCCTCTAGTAAACAAGATCCAAGATCACCAACTTTGCCATAATGTAATTGCTTAACAGCCCTTTGCAGAATAAGATGCCCATCCAACAATATACAGTAGTATTTCCCAGACCTTTGCATCATGACAAACCCAATGCCCTCTTTTAGTACTTTGCTGGATTTTCTGATAGATGTGGAGGGACTTGCTTCTTGTCACCACCTTTATTTACTTTCCACCTCTTTCCTTATACAGCCATGACATGCATGACTGAAGCAAGAAAAGAGCATATGTGTGAAAGAAGAATGTGCATGGGCCAGACATAAGAAATATAAGAAATGTATGTAGGAGCTAGATGTATATGGCCAATCACAAAAATATTAATAAAGCTTCCCCACTTAGAATCACCACAAGCCAATACTATGTTATACTTTTTGTTTATAAACATGAATAGATGTGTAATCCCAAATGACCATCTCCACATGTAACATACAGTAAATGCTTTTACAATGCCCATCTACTTAATATTGCTACAAACTTACAGTAGAGCTGCCATCATATTTATTTATTTATTGCAGTTGTGATGATAATATTACATATAGGGCATTACAATATTGTAACAATATTACATGCACTATACAGACATTCAGTAAATTTTCTAGGAATGTGAAAATACTATCCTGCAGCCCTGTTACTAGTAAAAAAAAACACTGACAGTACTTGGTGAGCATCTATGGCTGTTAATACATTTTATAACTAAGCTGGGTTTTCATACTTATCTCATAGTATTCTTATATAATATACACTCTGCATGATCATTGCATACCGCACTGGCTGACACTGAGTGCTCTTTCCACCGTTCTCCAGGGTAGATTCCTGGTCGGGAGACTTGAGCAGCCGCAGCTCATCCACCTGTAGAGCATTGTAGAATGTCTGGGACCCACCATCTGGGCTCAGAACAGGACTTTTGGCTTCCTCTGCTCTGTGGTTCTTTACCATATTCACTGCCGTCACCGGCAGTTGCAGTAGCCTTTGCATTGGATTAATTTGCAGTGATGGGTGCCAATGGAAAATGAAAAATACTTGGTGTATTCAGGAACAGGTGCTGTGTGACCAGGGCCAAAGGTAATGCCTTCACCTGTAGTGAAATGTATTGATCAAACTAATAGTTCCAGGGTGTGGCAATACTGTCCAGTGTGACCAAAAACAAATCCAAAGGAGTGACGCAAGCTAGATATCCAGCAAATCCTGGCTGTGATATGTATAAAATACTGCAGGAAAATGGGCAGAGAATGGTCAAAAGCAGACCCAAAATAGAGACGCCAAATGTGCTTACAGGCAGGTCCTGTGGTTCCCAGCATTCATCTATTGGCAATTCCAGGTTGTGATGTCAAGTGTAATTGTGAGGAAATCCATAGAGGCCAGGTAATATGTCCTAAATATTTTCACCATTTACAGGGCTTGAATGTTGGAATTCTTGGTATTATACCCCCAACTCTGTGTAAACAGTGGGTTTTATTGCCAAATTAGGTTTCCCTTTTTCTTTACAGAGGGCAGAAGGTGAGTGTGCTGTAAGGCTGAGGGTCTGTCTCAGTCACATGTCTTTCTCTATGTTATACAGCAGCTGCATGGAACACTCACCTTTATAGTGAGGCTCAAGTTGCACACTCCTCCTCTGCACACAACCCCCTCCTCACCTTACCCCCTCCTCTAGCTATTCTTTCACTCCTGAGTTTTTTCCTTTTTTCCCTACTTCTGTCACGTGTAGCCTCTCCTCAGCCTCTTATTCTTCATCCATCCCTTCCTACCCATCTACTTTCTTACTTCACTCCCTTTGGCCTTTCATATTTTCTGCCTTCTTTCACTGTCTCTTGTTTTCTTGCATCCTCTCCCTTTCCTTTTTATTTCCTCCCGGTCTCATTGTCTCTCCTTTTCGTCTTCCTTCGACCCTGTTTGTTGGCTCACCCCTCTCTCAGCCACGTTTGCAGGTCTCTCTCCTCCTCCAGATTCTCACACCACTCCCACATACACACATCTCTGTGAACATGACTCAGCTCAGATGCTGTGGTACAAACAGTGCTGTCATTCCCATTCCCTCACATTGGCAGTCCAGCTGAATTCCCATATACAAGCCCCTTGTTTTCCCCTGCACACTTTTTCATTCAACAACACTTAAACAGTCTCTTAAACTCCCATTAACACACAGCAGCCCTTACTGCTCCCCATACCAGCACCTAATCTGATCTCCAATCATGCAATATAGTCGTAATATATTCTTTTAAACATCTCCCTGTATTCAAAGAACAATGATGGTCTTCAGTTATGCATCCATTCCAGCTCCTTTCAATCTGTGGGTTCAGGCAAACGGCAGATAAGTTGCTGTAAAATGCCATAGACAGTCACTATTTATTGGGCTGCTGGAGGCTGTTTGGCCCTCTGTGTACTGGAAATGCCAGTGTGTATTTGAGATACCATTCCGGTCCACCCCAATATCCCACAGAACCAGAACTACAGGTAGGCAGAAAAGGCGCTTGCCTAGGGCGTGAAGGTAAAGGGACAAAAGGCATGTACCTCTTCGACTTCCTTCCCATAGTTTGGGCCCTTGTTCGGGCCTGTGTTTATGTGCACCTGCGAGAGGATAGGCAACGTTGATGGTCAATTGCCTACAGCACTCGGCCGGCTTGACCAGGCACTGCCTTACATTGGGGTTATTTTCAACAACCACCCATTATATCAGGCATATTAACAAATCAATATGGTTGTCAGAGATGTGCACTACTGCATCCCAACTGAGATAAATTCAAAATCTTGGCACCCTCAGTTACACAATGCCTTTTTAGGCAGGGTATATTAAAACCAAGATCTTTGTCATTGTCACTGATGATTAAAAATAAGGAATTCAGAAAGAAAATACAATGCATACGTAATATTCTCCATATAAGTATGGAGCTTGGCAGCCATGCAAAATCATGTGTACAACATTGTTAAAACAACTTGTCTTTTGGATTCTTTACATTTCCTTCTAAATGTAAACAAATATGGATAATAAAGAAAAAAAGCCTGTGACTAAACACACTTACTACAGTGCAATACACTCAGCACATAAAACCCACTGTTTTTTTTTTAAGTCAGATTGGGTGTGAATGGTATAATTTTATAGGTGCCACAAATGGTGTTAGCTTTGGATTCATTAGGTGCAAGTCAGTTGTGTGTGTAGATCTAACACAGTGTTCCTCAACTCGTTGCTCACCAACCACTTGAATGTTGCTCCCACCAGTGACCTCAAAGCAGATGTTTATTTTTGAATTCCTGGTTTAGAGGCAATTTGATTTCATAAAATCCATGTTTACGGCCAAACAGAGCCACCTATAGGATGCCAGTCCACACAGGGGCTATTAAATAGCTAACCACAGCCTTTATCTGGCACTCCCAGGAACTTTTTGCATGCTTATGTTGCTCTCCAACTTTTTTACATTTGAATGGTGCTCACAGGTAAAAAGGCTGGTGACCCCTGAGCTAATATCTCATGCCGGGTGCTAATTGCAGGGTTTGGCAATGACAAATGGTTTACAATGGGGGTGGTGGCAGGTGCAACCTGGGGAAGGGGATGGTTCCCAAAAGCTTGTGCTTCAACTTCTGAAATAAAATGCGATAAAGGCAAGTACCAGAAGTTGGTGTGCTTTTTCCCTTATGTATTACTTGGACAGTGACAAATGGATGCCATTGATATTACTGAATACACAAATAGGGTGGTACTATGGTTGCCATCTGCTGGTATTTTAACAGTAACATTTTCAAGGGTAAAATACCAGCCAGGTTTGGGGCCGGAATCACACATTTACTGGTGATGTATTTGCTGGTACATTGGTGATTGTATTTACCTGGTGTTTCTCCCCAATGGTTGCTTCCAGACTGCCACCCCAATCCTTTACATAATCAAGCCACCCATTTTATGTCATAACTTTGCCCCATGGTCCTGCCCCTCATGGTCCTGTCCCCCTCATGTACCACCTGTTACTGTCAAAAGTGCTCTTTGCACTAATGCGTAGGCACAATGAGTAAGTGCCCCATTAGGCACGAAACGCGTTAGGTTTTATGTCCTAATAAATTTTCTACTTTTTTTAAACAATATTTGTTCTTGATTATTGGAGATCCTCACATTCTTCCTTTTGGATCTAGGGGGTGATATCACTCCAACTTGCAGTACAGCAGCAAAGAGTGATTGAAGTTTATGAGAGCACAAGTCACATGATTGGAAGCAGCTGGGAAATTGACAATATATCTAACGCCCTGTGTTAGATTTCAAAATTGAATATAACAAAATCTGTTTGCTCTTTTGAAAAATGGATTTCAGTGTAGAATTCTGCTGGAGCAGCACTATTAACTGATGCGTTTTGAAAAAAACATGTTTTCCCATGACAATATCCTTTTAAAGAGGGGCTCATTTATCAACACTGGGCAAATTTGCCCATGGGCAGTTACCCATGGTAATCAATCAATGATAAGCTTTTTAAAGCCAGTTGCAAATAGAACAATGACTGCAACAATCTGATTGGTTGCCATGGGTTACTGCCCATGTGCAAATCTGCCCATTGTTGATAAGTTAACCCTTGAGTGCTAAGGAGCAATTCCTGAAGAATTCAAGAAAGGGTTGGCACTATTAATAAGGGATGGAAGCACCTGTTTAGGTAATTTCATCCGTCCCCAATCGATGGGGACAGGGAATGACGAATAAGGGCTGCAATTTATTTTTAGATTGTCTACCCTAGGGTTATAAGCAAACTAGGGCACAGGACTGGGAGCAGCATACAGATGCCCCAACTCTAGGAATGAGTTGTATGTGTGAGAATGTGTGGGTCAAAGCAAAGAATACTAACTTCTGCTCCTTATAGATATAGATCAGAGGTTATTATTGCTTTACATGACCAGGTACTCTGTTTAGAACGACAAACACCCTTATCTCTTCATACAGCTTTTTGGTTAATTTGCACACATACAAGAAAAATTGGTCATTGGTACCAAATCTCCTTGCTGTTTCCTGCTCATTCTCTTTAAAGCTTGAAGCATTATTTTGAATATTCCTCTATAAAATCAGCATTGTGGCCTTTATATTAGCCTGTTGTCCTATGATAAACTGAAATCCACTTGGAAAAAATGTGACTTTTTAGGAAATTCGCATTGCACAGACTAGTAAAATTTTTTCCTCAAGACCTTACCATTTGCCCCTGTGTTTTTCAACTTCAAGTATAACCAGCTCCAAGTCATTTTCCCAAAAGAAATCTGTCTACACCCCTTAATACCATAAAAGGGCCATTGTGAATGCTACGTTTTGGAATGGATCCAAAGAAATTTGAAAATAAAAGACATAAAATATTAAAAGACCCACAGATGGTGAAATGTTTAGTTTTGAGAGGCAGAGGGAGCTGGAGGTTAGGCTAAGGCAATAGGGGGCCCTCCTGTGGACAGTATACACGAACACAGAAAATTTCCACCAGGAACATTTTTACTCTGAGAGAATTGATAAATAAAAGTATTAATCTTATAATTTCATTTTAACCTGCTGAATTTTAGGAAAGCTGCAAAAGGAGCATTTTTGAGAAAAAAAGAGACTTATTTAATGCTAATGGTTTCCACACTTGTCTTCCACACCTGTTCTCCACCCGGCCACCTGTAAAGCTTATGTAAACAAAAGCACTGGATCAGTCTGTAGCACTGGTGTGTCTGTTGTCAGACAGTAAATTCACCTTCTCATCCACGTATACTCATTTTAGTATGGTCTACAAACCTACACAGTTCATGATGTACATTCTGAATCATGAAACATGGACTGAATCTGTAGACGTTTCCTAAAAGTACAGCGCTGAGCCTGAATGCTATCTTTACTACTCTTATTATTTTTGTCTTTCCCATTGCTACTGCTCCCTCGCCTCTTAAAGGAACAGTTCAGCATAAAAATAAAAACTGGGTAAATAGAGAGACTGCAAAATAAAAAAAATCTAATATAGTTACCCAAAAATGTAATCTATAAAGTCTGGAGTGACTGGATGTCTAACCAGGCCCGGTGAGGCTGCATAGGCCCGGGCCTAGGGTGGCAAAAATTAAGGGGGCGGCATGCCGCCCAGCCGCAGGGTTAATTACCACGATCCCAGTCGATCCCAGAGCACTAAGCGATAGGCGCTTAGCACTCCACTAGTAAAATATGCGCATGTGCGCAATCTTGCAGGAGGGAGGGGGCGCCGGAGGACACTGGCCTACGGGCGCCCTCTGGGGAAATCCGCACAACTTCCTGTTTTCAGCTCAGCGACTTTAAGGGGAACCACATACGTAACTGTTCAGTAAGTTTGCAATTGATCCTCAGCATGCAGCTCAGATTCAAAAGCAACAGTTATGGCCCCTCCAGTCACTGATTGGTTACTGCCTGGTAACCTATCAGTGGAAACCAAGAGAGTGTTCTGGCTATTATGTTAGACATCCAGTCAGTTCAGTCTTTATACATTACATATTTGGCTAACTAACTATATTGAATTTTTTTTTTATTTTGCACAGAGCATTACACCAACTTTTCAATGTGAATTTGATAAATATAGCATGTGTTGTATATACTTTTTGCCTGTTCTTTAATTGCAAAAAAGATCTCTTGCTTTTGAAGCTACTTCATGTTTGGTAACCAACTTTTCCATTTGTTGTGACTGTTTCCAGGTATGTACCTACAGAGGAAGTAGGCCCTGTGGCAACAGGGGGTGTAGGGGCCCCTTGAGGCCTTAATTCAATTACAATTTCAAAAAATATTGGTAAAACAAGAACTTGTAGACATTTTGGGGGCCTGAAAAAAAATTTGCTGTGGGGCCAAGTGATATCTTGTTACACCACTGACTGTTTTGTAAGCAAAACATTATGCAAAGAGATTGTCTTTGCACTGAGAATGAACATAATTTTTCATCATAAAAACAATAGGCAAAAAGTATGTTCATCAAACGGAATGGGACACATAAGAAATTGTGCATTGTCTGTACACAAACTTCCCTGCCTACTTGTGAATGCAGTAGAATGATAATTGATGATGAGTCAAAAGGGGGTAGATTGGGCAGATTAGTTGAACATCTGGCCTATAATTAAGTAGGTCTGCATGCAGGTATTGTCTTCCATGAGGCAGCAGCAATATGCGGTGACTGTAAAGCAAAATAGAGTAACTTAATGCTGCTGCACACTATTCTTGCTTTTAAAGACCTTTAAATATTGTTTTATGAGAACTGGACATCTTGTTTAAAGAAATTATGATCTCAGTATTCCATTAACAACAATCTCGAACAACACTGTCTAACCACTGAGAATGAGATCTGAGAAGTGGCATGATATAAAGTTACCAGGCCCCGCAACAAAACCTGCTTATCAGTCAATGTTCCTCTGAGTCCTTATACATCATGGGCCATACAGCAGTTGAAGGGTTGAAGGGTCCATAGTTACCCATCTGGCTGATACGGAAAGGGAAACGTTGTCTACCAAATTTGCATGTTAACACTAAAGGCTGTTATATAGATGTCGCAAATGGACTGATATACACTGATTGCACCTACGTATACACAAAATGGGTCTTACTTGTTCTCAATCAGTGTCGGACTGGGACACCAGGGGCCCACCAAAAAACCTTAGACCAGGGGCCCACTCTCAGTACTATTATTCTTCCTTTCCTCACTCAACCTCTATTCTCCTAGTATCTTTTCTTTACAAACTTTAATCCACTATTCCACTTTTTATCATAGAAATAGGGAATGGCCATGAAATAGGCCAAATGTTTAGCAGCATGAGGGACCACTGACACCTGGGCCCACCGGGACTTTTACTGGTATCCCGGTGGGCCAGTCTGACACTGTTCTCAATGCCAAAATGTGTTCTCTCCTCATTAAAGTCAGATTACCTGAAATGACTGTTGAGGATCACTGCTGCATAGAAATAGTGTGCTATTTAAAGAAAGATTTTTGAATAAATGTCGACCTAACATTCCATCCCTATCATATATATGCTTACCATCTTCCACTGGCATATTTATAAAGGGGACAGACCCCACAACTGTTCCCCTCTGGAACCTGAAATGTAATGTGCAACCTGTGATGCATAAAAAATAGTTCAGTGCATGTTTGGATTAGGGCTGTATTTTGACAAGCGTTGCTACTTATGGCTCTCAATTAACAGAAAATCAGTGTTTTTTGCGTGAAAATGTAACAAACTTAATCTGGATTAGCAGGGTTGATCTGGCCTGCCACGGTACTATGAAGCAGTAGTATTTCTTTTTTTACAAAAAGGAAAAAGTGTGAGAGTGAGCACTATAAACTATACAGCTTTAAAGGGAGCAGTATTCCAACATTAGTTCAATGAATAGTGCTTCGTGCTTCATACTTTTTACTTTCTGTTTTAATTAGGATTGGTGTTTTCTCCACCAGTTGTGACATTAGACAAATGACCTAGAGATACATCATCCAAAAACAACCATATCATTTGAGTTTTAAACAGCACAAAGAGAGAGGTTTGTTCTGTTTAGTCCCTGATGCCTGTCTGTCTGTGCTATACTCTGCAGTCTGTCTTGTACAAGGAAATTGTGAATTATGCAATAAACAGAACACAAAGTTGCCCACATAGTATTAGTCTTTATGAAAGCAAAGTATTTAAATAGACTTGGGGGGATTGGTAGCATCTAGTCTAGCAAACTGTATTGAAAACCAATCCCTGCTTGTAAAGTGTGAGCAATGAACCTCTCAAATGCTATGCAGTGATGCACAAGTATATAACCTTTCTGTAAATAAATACATAGAAATTAACCCTATGTAGATACCTTGCAACTACCCACATCTTTAAAGTGTGCAATTTTGACTGTAACCTGACCCCAACTATCTGCATCTGTCACTCCCTGCAATCTGTAACTGATAGAGATGAGATTCAATAGGTCTCTAGGATGGTGCCACTAGTCAGGTGCTGATTATACAAATACACACAGACGTGCACAGTACCTTTTGTAGTCCGAGCTAAAGATGCCCCCACTGGCCGAGTCCTGTCCATATTCTGGCTCCCCAAGACTCCCTCCCTTCTCATCACTGTACCCCGGGCTAGCAGCCATGACTTTCTGGCTCAGCACTGTGCATGCGGACAGCGACTGGGAGGCACAGGAACAGTGGATGGTGACATCAGGGGAGGGGAGGAGGAAGAGGTTGGAGATGCTTGAGCTCAGCTCCCCACCTGCTGAGAGTTTAACCCCTGCAGTGCCATGCTAGTCATATCTCTTTTTGTGTGAATGGATTTAGCAGGCTGCTGCGGTGAGCATCTTTGGACTGGGAAACCCCCTGGTGGGCCCTTCCCTCTCCATTTCTAGAGCTTAGATTATTAACTATTTACTACCTTTTCAAGCTCTATTTGTTTATTCCCAGCAGTATTCCTCATCTTTTCCCCCTTTATATTAAGTGTGAGATTATCTAATTACATGTTATTAAATTCTAAATGCTCTAAACTCTGTGGATTTAATACTCTGGTTCTTTCAAAAATGTTTCAAGGTACCTAGGGGGAGTCCAAACCATGTAAAATAAGAATTTAATTTAGGAGTCTGTGATGGGGTCAGGAAAAAGACAGATGCCACATTTATTGCCACAGATAAGCGGGAGAACGTAAGTAGGCTACTACTTATACAGAGCTGGCCGTGGAGGAGCATCAGGAAGACTGTACAGTACCAATTGGAGATTTTAACTGGGCTATAAACAGCACAGGGATGGAGAAGTGTATGTTTAGTGCACAGTGTCAGTCTATCTGTGCTCTCCTCTGCAGTCTGTCTGTGTGTTTCACTACATTATTCTGAGTTCTCACACAGCTTGTTCTAGGCAATGGAACCTAATACACACCACTGCCCACCTAACATAAAGCTGGCCATAGACGCAAAGATCTGATTGTACGAATTGAGGATTTGTACGATTTTCAGACCGTGTGTGGAGAGTCCCGACATTTTTTGTCCAGCGGAGATCAGACGTTTGGTCGATCGGACAGGTTAAAAGATTTCTGTCGGCTGCTGATAATATCTCTGCGTGTATTGCCGATCGTACGATTTTCAGTGGGAGACTGTCACCAGCTTTGGTCGGACATAACTTTCCTACGATTGCTGTCAGGGGCAGAACATAGGCTGATCTGTTCTTTTCTACTTTATTTGATCTGAATGGTTAGTGGCAGGTCGGGAGATGGGGAAGTTCGATCGTACAATGATTTCTACAATTGGATCTTTGCTTCTATGGCCAGCTTTAGTCCTGCACAGGGGCGTAACTATAGAGGAAGCAGACCCTGCACCTGCAGAGGGCCCAGGAGGTATAGGGGTCCCATGAGGCCCGAAATAATTAGCAATTTCAACATATATTGGTAATAAAAGGACAAACTCTGGTTATGGTATTTGCTGTGGGGCCCAGTAACATCTAGTTATGCCAGCCACTGATCCTGTATCTGTGAATGCTGCCACAAAAGTTGCTTTCATATCTCTATAGAAAATATTTCACATATACCTCAGTGACTCCTCCAGTTTAGAAAGCAATTTGTTTTGAAAAACAGCGTCTGCTGTACTTGTCTGTATTAAGCAGTAAAGTGTGAGCCTCTCAAACATGACTCTGTTCAGGCTCAGCAAGAAGAAAATTGTTTAAAACCTGCTAATGATTGGTGGGCCCTCGATACTGGATTGTTTGGTGGTCGGTCCCATGATGTCCCAGTCCTACAATACACAGTGTGCGAGCAAAGGAATATCCCATACACAAGCGCTTTGCTTTGAACTCATCCTGACTGTAATCTGACCGCAAACTGGCCGCATCTGCCGCTCTGTGCCGCCCTGCAATCTGGAAGTGCCAGAGGTGAGATGCAATTGGGCTCTTTCATCTGCTTCCCCTCCCCCGTGTTCTCCTCTCTCCCCCATTATACCCCCCTTCTTTGCTCCACATCCAGAATGGAACCATCCCCCTTCCCAGCAGCATCAGAACCGCAGCTGCACACAAGTGTATTGTCTCCCGCAGAGGAGTGCAGCAGCAGATGGACAAGTAGGGTTACCCCGAGTACAAGCGCTGGATATTCCTGTAGCAGCGACAGGCCGGTGCCGCTAGTCAGGGGCAGATTATAGAAATACACATAGACTCGCACTGTACCTTTTGTAGTCGGAGCTAAAGATGCCCCCGCTGGCCGGGTCCTGCCCATACTCCGGTTCCCCCAGGCTCCCTCCCTTCTCATCGCCGTATCCCGGGCTGGCAGACATGACTCTTCGACTCAGCACTGTGCGGGCGGACAGCGACTGTGAGGCACAGGAACGACGGATGGTGACGTCACAGAGCGGTAGCAATGGGGGGAGGTTGGAGATGTTCCACTTTAGCTCCCCCCTATCCACGGGATTAACCCTTGCACCGCTAGTCCTGTCTCGCCATGTGTGAATGGAGTCTGGTGAGGGACTACTACACACCGCAGGGGGAGCCACGTATTGTCGTTACTTGTAGCCATTCAATCACACGAGGAGAAAATTGTATTTTTTTTTCAGTCAGGTAAAAAAAAAAAAAAGGATCTGGAGTGGAATGGATGTGATAATCTAATGGCTAATTCATTATATCGATTTGGATCTATTACCAGGCCAGGACCGTGTGTTCTGGTCAGGGCAGCCATCAGGGGGGGACGGGGGAGAGTTGTAGGGGGCCCGAGGGTAAGGGGGGACCTGCCATGCCACACTTACTTGATTAGCCGAGCCCCCCATCTTTCTGAGATCTGCTGACTTCGGGAAGGCATGGATGTTTAAGGGGCCCTGGCCACCAATTCTCTCATAATGTGGGGGGGGGGGGCCCTGGCCACCAATTTTTCTTTTCTCATGTGGGGTCCTAGCCACCAATATTTTTTAATGGGGGGGCCCTGTCCACAAATGTTTTTTTATGGGGGGCCCTGACCACCAATATCTTTTTATTTTTTATTAACATGTGGGAACCTCAGCCACCAATATTTTTTTTGTTTTTTTACTGTGGGGTAGAGGGCAGACCTGTGGGGGTGGGGAGGAAGGACCTGTAGGTGGGGCTTGCGGTTGGTGCAGCCCAGGGGGCCCAGGAAATTTTGTTGTATGGGGCCCTGCGATTTCTGATGTCGGTCCTGGTTCTGGTAAATGGGGCTGCTGTATGAAGCCATAGATAGACAGTCACTATATATTGGGCTGTTTGGACCTCTGTGTAATTGGAATGCCAGGACATATTGTTGTGTATTACAAAGTAGGCTTTCCCAGCTTCATGTCCCTCACTAATAATGGGATAGGGATAAGGGTCACAGGCACGTGTGCCCCACAAATAAACAAATCCATGCACATGCCCAGAATTGTGGAAAGGCCACAAGATTTCAGGGGCGGCATTTGGTCCGAAGCAATGGGGATGTGCAGGTAGAGGTAGCAGAGTAGGGCGCAAGGGCCTAGGGTGTAAAGAGTGCGATCCATTTGCGCATGTGCGCCCCTATTGAGCGCTGCCACCGGCCAGGTTGCCTTGGGCATAATGTAATCACTGTCTTCTCCCCTGTCTAGCAGTGGTCAGTGGTAATTTATTGCCTTACACCTAAACGCTGGTAGTGAATGACAATTATTAAAATAAATACTTGACCAGAGGTTGCTTCAACCACTTCAAAACTTCAACCATAGCTATAAATAATTCACATTGTACATCACGCTTCACTAGCCTGAACGTCTACCAAGGCGCAGTGGCTCCTGCAGAAAAACATGGTAGTGTCACCTCCAGCCCAGTCCATGACTTTACAGTTCCACTTTTCTTAAGGTTTACATGTTATGGCATAACTATAATATAGCAAACCTTATACAGGATTTCTATACTGTTTAGGAATCCCTCCTCCCCAGTCCCTCTCCTACAAATATATCATGCATATCTTGTAAAATATGAAGATATTACAAGTTACCGAGGAGTTTACAGGATATTCATGGCTCTTTTTGGCACTTATCAAGACAGTTAAACCAGTTTAAACTTTAGTATTTCATGGCACTTCCTGGTCATGCAGAGCACAGGAGGGGCTGATTACTAAATACCTGTTCACTGAGAAGCCCCTGATAATGAGCTGCTCAAAGGCTGCTGCTTAGAAATAGGTGAGGTTTGTTTGTAGGTAGATAAAGAATGCTAAACCATGTTTATAAAGGAAAGAAACCCTAACTTTTACATTACTGCTTTAGAGTGGCAAAACATTAGGAAAATATGTTTTGTTTAATTAAAAGAATGTGAGGAAAAATGTAAATGGGCTCCTGTTTTGGCTCCACAGTGGCAGTCAGGTCAAATTGGCCAATGTCTCCCCTTTTCAGCAAACACTAGCACAAACATATATTATCTCACAGAGTCCACAGAGATGAGATCCATGATCTGATCCACACTCTACTGCAACACAGTAGCAAAGCTTTCCATATCATTTTCAGTGTAGCTCACTCCTAGGTTTCCACTCTGCACATCAAACTTCCCCACAAAGATGGTACTGGTGATGTCACAGAGAGAGCTGATAATGTTTCCCTTGTTCCCTCCTCCTCTTGCGCAGGGGCAATTCTGTGCGACTCGCCACCCTGAGACGGCCTTTCCAATGTGGCCCCCCTCGCCCCACTCGCTTACCTTTCAGTGCACTTGCTAATGCAGAGAACATCATAGAAATTGCACTCTCTGCAGTAGAACAACTGCATTTCCAGTTTAAAAACATAATTTTAGCTCTTATCATTACCAGGAGAGTTTTTTGTGGGTAATCTGTGGGGCTCTGCCACCTGAGGCAAGATTCTCACATTGACTCATGGTAGCAGCACCCCTGCTCTTGAGGGATTTCTGTCACTTTGGAAACACAATGCACAACGGTGTCCAGGCTAAAAACAACTCAAGTCATAAACATGGCTTTCTTAAATTACTTGAATCAAGCACAATGAAAGTACAATTTTCTTTCTTGACCTGGCATATCAGCATTTGAAACACTCTAAAAACTGAAATACACAGCTTCACCATTTCAAGGCACACTTTGGGGAGAAATATGTAACTATATGGCACAGGGATGGGGGTTAAGTGAAATTGCTCTCTGCCTTAGCTGCTTTACCAGTAGTAAGGCAACCACGGCCATTTAGCAGTAAATATCTGTGCCCTGAAGATGCCTCAATAGCTCAATTTTCTTTTCTGCTGATTCACTGCACATGCTCTGTGCTGCTGTCACTTACGGAGCTTAGGGACCGACAAAATATACAGTACACAAAGAATAAAAATGTCACAATATAAGGCTGATTAGTAATTAATACAGATAATTATTACATGGAAGCACAGAAACCAGTGCAATTAGCATTAGAATTTAATAATCAGCCCTGTAGCATCATCTTATATTACAGTCCAACCTAATTTTCTGCTTGATAATTTGCGATGACGCCTAAGCTTAGCTTCTCAACAGCTGCTCAGAGCCCACTGAGCATGTGAGTGTCACAGACATTTTCCAAGATGGTGACCCCTGTGACAAGTTGAAGTCCTGGATCATTGCTGCTATTGAGAAGCTGAAACTTTAGGCTGGTGCAATAAGTGCAGTATGTAAAATGTGACATTTTTAGCGATATTCATTTTTAGGGTTTACGTCTCCTTTAAAGGGTACCTGTCACCCTAAGAATTAATTTCAAATCCTCTTGTATGGTGTAAGTCAAACCAAATAAATGTACACAATATAAATTATTTAAAGCTTGTTTCCTTCAATTTTGGAATTCACAATCACAGCAAGCAGGTAGTGGCCATTTTGTGAACACTGTTATTAAGGCAAGCTTTGCATCATCCCAAAATCTTTATGTTGCAGAATTGGGGACCTGAGGCCCCATGCCCATGAACACCTTGTTGTGTCCTATTTTGGGTTATATTTATTCAAACATGTACTCACCTCTGCAAGAAAATAAAGCCAGTTAAATACAACATGGTATGTGGCAAAGATGGAATAGCAGTTATAGGATTGGTTGTAAATGAATACCTTAAAGGGGACCTGTATAATAAAAGTCCTTTTCAAGGAAACCCATATTATTTTTTTAATAAAGCACCTATACCTGTTATAAAGGTATTTAAAAATCTTAGCTGTCAATCATATATTACCTGTCCCTCCTATGCCTTAGGAATAGAGACAGTGCAGGCAATTTCTTTCACTTTCCATTCACTGATATCACTGCACTCCTCACATCCCCCTCCCTCCTCACCTCCTAATTGTGTAGCCAGTGCAAAGTAAAAAATCACCATGTTACATCGATTATAGTCCTGCACGGAACCAATTTCTAAGACCCGGACCCGACCCAAACCCGCAGCCTGCAACCCGAACCGCAACCCGAATATTTACCCACTTTGATCCGGTACCCAACCCGCGACTGCCTTATCCGCAACCCAACCCGCAACCCGCCGACCACCATCAAACAGAAAGTGACGTCATCAAAAGTGGGCGGGGACAGAAACAAGTCTTGTAAAACTTTAAAAGGAGCAAAATATAGACAATATTACATAGTATAAGAAATTTAGATGAGACCTGTGACCCGCAGACCCGTGGGTATACCCACACCTGAAAACCCTCCCTCTCAGTCTGCAGGGTGCCCTCCTTTCATTGCACCAGCTCCAGACCCTCAGTTTAGGAAGCTGAAACCCATAAAGAAGCAAATAATCTTATGGGTATTCAAGGATTCCACGAAGGCCATGTAAACTTATAGGGGTTGTTCACCTTTGAGAGCATTTACAATTGGTTTTAATTTTTTCTTATTTGTGGTTTTCAATCTGTTTCAATTTTTATTCAGTAGCTCTCAAGTTTGCAGTTTCAGCAATCCGGTTGCTAGGGTCCAAATTACCCCAGCAACATGCACTGATTTGAACTTGCAGATGAATAGATGACAGCCTGAATAGAAAGGTGAGTAATAAAATGTAGCAATAACAAAAATGTGTAGCCTTACAGAGCATTTGTTTTTATATGGGGTCAGTGACCACCATGTAAAAGCTAGAAAGAGTCAGAAGAAGAAGGCAAATGATTCAAAAACTATAAAAAAATTGAGGCCAGAATTGCTTAGAATTAGCCATTCTATAACATACTAAAAGTTAACTTACAGGTGAACCAACCCTTTAAACTAATAATAATTTACTGCTGTAAATAATGTATAATAGCTGCAAAATAATCATGATTAGGGGCATAAGATGATTTGCAGCCAGAGCAAGCAGACTATTGAGACACAGAAGGCACCTTAAAGGGGCAATTCACATTTCTAAAAATAGTTTTATTATTTGAAATCTGATCCCTATTTGGTCATAATATTATTCTTTGAAACAAATGAATCTTTAGCATATATGTGCATACTGCATTGACTATATCAATTATCCCCAGTGACCTATAGCATGTATACACTATCAGGGCCATGCATACAGTAGCTATGTCACCTTGACAGCAGAAGTATGCCCATGGGGTGGAGTAGGACACAGAAGTAAAGAGCTCCGGGTGATAATCCTGTATCTTCACTACGGTACTCCAAATAGCTCCTGACTCTCCGATACAGCGACTCACCATATATGGGGAAAAACAGTGCTGGCAGAACTCCGGGCTGCTCCCGGTCAACAGACACGCACCATGCGCCTTCCCAAAATGGCAGCGCAGCACATGAAACAACATGGGAGGACATAGGAAAAGACCACAGTGGCTCACAACAGGCTAAGGTGAGCATGAACGCAGCACAAACCTTAAGCAAATATGCCCGAACATCTAGCCCAGACACAAACACGCTCCCTAGCCCCAGCACAGATTCGGACACAGAGACCCCGGGGGAAGGTACACCTGCTCGGCCAGTGCCCCCTCCTGAGCCAATATTGGGGGAAATAATGCAGCAACTGGGCTCCAATCACGCCTCTGTGCTAAATAAACTGGATGAGCTTAAAACAGACTTTAATATTATAAAGTTGGATGTAGAAAAGCTCAGAGAACGCACAATAGAGTCAGAACTGCGTATTTCAGATCTGGAGGACAGAATTGGGCCATATGGGGGCACCCTGGAGGATCATGCCCGGAAAATAACTGTTCTACAAGCCAAAACAGATGACTTAGAAAATTGTGTGCGATGGAACAATATCCGTATAGTGGGCATCCCTGAGTGCGCAGAAGGCAGACAGGTCGAACTGTTTGTAGAAAACTGGCTCACCCAAACATTTGGGAAGAAACCCTTTTCACAATGCTTTATAATAGAAAGGGCTCATGGAGTTCCAACCAAAGCACCACCTCCAGGAACTCCCCCACGGCCACTCATTGCCCGCATACTCAATTACAAAGACAGAGATGCAATACTGCGAGAAGCCAGAATCTCAGGCTTCATACAGTACGAGAACCATAAAGTATCCATTTATCCCGACTTTTCCATGGAAGTCCGCAATCAAAGACTTAAATTCAACCAAGTCAAAGAAAGGTTGCGGGAACTACAAGTGCCTTACTCTATGTCCTTTCCTGCCGCCTTCTAGTGACAAAGAAAGATGGAGCATATTTTTTCAGTTACCCGAATGAAGCGCCTGCAATGGATAGAAACAAACCGAGAGGACAAGGATCACCAGGACCAGCATGACAAGAGGATTAAAAAAGAAATACTCCTTTTCTCTTTTTTGGCAATTTCTCTTTTTTCGGAGCAACGGAAGCAATCAAATAGAAACCGACCACATCACTTTGGACCCTGGAACCAGAGAACTAAGGCTTGCACCCTTTGGTTCTCCCTCTACAGTTATGCTTGATAGTTATGGGGGAAAAAACCCGTTCAAGTTGGGGTGGAACGGGTGGGGTGGGGGTGTTTTTGGCTTTGCTGCAACTGGACTACTACCTGGATGTCGTTGGTTTTGCCCAACATTGTTTTCCCTGCCTATCCCCAAGTATTCTCAAATTTTACACCTGGAATGTCACTTTATTAGTCCCTTACCTACCATTAGGCATTGATGATCCATCTGTGTACACTTCTCATACTCATACCAAATGGCAGAAGTAAGACTGTTCTCATGGAATGTTCGATAACTGGGCAACCCTATAAAAGGGGACTAGTTTTCAAAGTAATCAGGAGGGCCAAGCATCACTTAATTTTTCTCCAGGAAACCCACTTAGAGGGCCAAAAAGTATGTGCTTTAAGGAGACCATGGTTGGGTGCATATTACAACTCTACCTACTCCTCCTATGCAAGAGGTGTCTCAATTTTGGTTACTAGATCCTGTGCATTCTCGTTAACTAAACTGATATCAGATCCTGAAGGGTGTTTTTTGTTGATTGCATGTTCCTTAAATGGTAACATTTATAATATAATCAATGTGTATATTCCACCTCCCTTCAATAAGTCATTGCTGTCACTTATTATGGAGAAACTGCTAGCCTTAGTAAGTAGTAACCATAGTAATGGGGGACTTTAACTCGGTTATGTCCAAACCACTAGATAGGTTATACCCAGGTACTAGACCCTCCACCTCTCTATCCAAGTGGGCAACCACCTTTCACTTCACAGATTTGTGGAGATTCACCCGGAGGAAAAGAGATTTACTTGCCTCTCCGCCTCACACAACACAATGTCACGTATAGACCTAGCCTTTGGATCTTCGAAATTCTGATGCAAACCAAACCGGTTGAAATATTACCAGGGGGAATATCAGATCATTCCCCATTAATGTTATATATTGAAACAGCCCCCTCACCTACTGACAGAATATGGAAACTCAATAAATATTGGCTCCAGCAAGAGGACATAAACTCTGCAATAGAAGGAGAGCTAAAAATCTATATTGAACTGAATAAGCAATCAGTTACCCCACAGATACCGTGGGATTCCATGAAGGCATATACCCGAGGGCTATATATTTAGCAGATGAAGTCCTACATCAGAAACTCCTACGCGAGATAACCAAACTAGAGGCTCAAGTCCTGCAGGATGAAAATATTTTTACCCAAAACCCTACTGTACAAGACAGGACTGGATCACAACTCAAACAGCCCTACAAACTAAACAGGTCAAAAAAACACAGATATACCAAAAGGCTAGCACTTTTGCCACTGGTGAAAGAAATGGTAAGCTACTGGCCCTGATATCCAGAGAACTAATGCCATTAATGAGTATACCAGCAGTTAGGGACAGCAATGACTCCTTGATAACTAACCCAATAGAAATCAACAGAGTGTTTAAAGAGTATTACACAGAATCAGGCCCAGATATGTGGAAAGGCCACCTAGGCCCGGGCCCAGGGTGGCAGGCTTTTAGGTGGGCGCCATGCTGCCCAACCACACCCACATTGGTTCAAAACACTGGGGATGCGCTGGTGATAAAATAATTTTTTAAATTTCCCGTGCGCCAATCCCCATTTCTCCTGTCCCCCTGGAGCGGACAGGGGCGACAAACGGCAGTGGGTCTAGGGGCGTCCACTATGTAAATCCAGCCCTGCACAGAATTGTATTCTTCTCGCATGACACATACTACCCCACAGGTACAGGCCTAGCTACAAAGCTTACCCCTACCAAAGTTGGACATGGATGATAGGGCTCTCTTACTCTAGTATTAAAAAGGATCTGCACAAATGTGCATCTTATATCTTTGATCAATGTGGATGCAAAAATTCTGGCAAAAATACTTGCCTGCAGACTTAATCAGATTATCACTAAATTGATTTCCACAAATCAAACTGGCTTTATAACGGGCAGAATGACAGACATAAACATTCATAGGCTGTTCACTAATATAGCTGCACCTCATAACAACCCAGGCCACAGGGTCATTGTGGCATTAGACAATGAGAAGGCCTTCGATTCTGTCGAATGGAGGTATCTATGGGCTATCATGGAGTCTATGGGTATTGGGCCTAATTTCAGAAAATTGGCGAAGGCCATCTATGAGAACTCACAAGCTACAATTAGGATGAACCATAATGTCTCTACTCCATTCTCACTTTTCAGGGGGACCAGGCAGGGCTGCTCTCTATCGCCCCTATTGTTTGCTATTGCAATGGAACCCTTGGCATCCCTGATAAAACAATCAATAGAGGTTAAAGGGCTGCAAATAGGACCCCTAACTGAGACAGTGTGTGCAGATGATACTATCGTTTTCTTGGAGAACCCCTATGAGGCCCTTGATGCAGCCCTATCAGTGATTAACAATCACACAAATTATTCTGGATTAAAAATTAATTGGAACAAGTCAGTCATTTTCCCCATTTACACCTTTCAGCTGGAACAGAACAGATACAGAGCCCCCCTGCAATGGTCCACTACATTTAAATACTTGGGAGTACAGATCCACAAGGATCTGGGAACATTTATGGACCTCAACCTACAACCTTTGTTATCTTTGTTTTAAAGCAAAATTAAAGCTTGGAACAACCTCCCACTAACACTACTAGGCCGGATTAACCTCTTTAAAATGATACTACTCCCTAAATTTACATATTTATTCTGGCAGGCCCCAATCTGAGTACCAATCTTTTAGAAACTTAAGTCACTGATAAACACATTCTACTGGGCAGCTTCTTCCCCCCAGGACAGCCCTAAAAACGCTGCAAAATCCCGCTGATATGGGGGTTTGGCTGCCCCAAATCTATTTCATTACTACATTGCAACTAAACTGGTAAATGTATGGTGGTGGTATTATGCCCCTAATACACAGAATGCTGCTACCACAGTTGAAGCGCAACTAGTGGGCTCCTACGAGGCCCTAAAGAATTCACTGTATGGAGGTAACAGAGGTCTTACCACCACGACCCCCCTTATGAAAAATATAATACAAGTATGGAAGATTGCAATGCAATACTTGCCTAAGAAAGATAATGAATATTCAGGATGTCTGCCCTTATGGTATAACCCTCAATTACCCCAACTTGTCCAATTATGTGCTAATTACAAGATTAAATATTTAGGTCAAATAACTGAACACGGTGATATACTATACTTAAATGCCCTAAAAGATAAATTTCTACTGCCTAACAAAATGTATTTTGAATACCTACAACTACACCATGCTTACAGATCCCAAATGGGAACACTATGCATAGACACTACACCTAGGCGACCGGAGGCATTGGCAAGTGAACCTGGTCTTTGTAAGCCTGTATCACAATTTAGCTCCCTGCTAAACAAACCCTAGAAACCGATCCTGCAAAAGCTGTATACTAAATGGTCAATGGATGCCCCTCACCTTACCCCAGAAACGTGGGAAGACATTCTAGAGAGCCACATGGCAATACTGATGAGTGCAAAAGATAAGATGATCCAATTTAGATACCTACATTTAACCTATTTAACACCTCATAGGTTACATTTGATTAATCCTACCATCCTGGATGTTTGCCCCAAATGCAAAGGCTCCCCAGCAAACTATATTCATATGGTATGGCAATGCCCATAAGTTTTGGAAGAAAATAACAGAAGAGATTAGTGAATTATTGTCTTTTATAATCCCCCTAGACCCTCTGACTCTTCTTCTGAATCAAGTCGAAGAAACTGTCCCTACAATGGCAGAGAGGGCAGTGCTACATTTCTTATTCATTCAAGCAAAAAGGTTAATTGCTCTCAAGTGGAAATCTGAACACCCACCTAAAAGAAGCAGTGGATAGAAATGGTTAACAATTCAATACCGCTTTATCAAATTACTTATATTCGTGGAGGTTGTACCAAAAAATTTGATAAGATTTGGTCCCCATGGCTCTCTGAACATATGCCATCAATGCTACTTCAAGATGATCTAGATCTGTAGCACCCCTCTACCTATCCTTACTCCCCCCTCCTCTTCATCTGGCCCATATTTCATAGAAAAAATACATTGCATATACCCTATGTAGCGATGTGTGGGTCAAAAAAATCTCAACCTGCATCTGACCCCCTAGAACAAACACCCCAACCCTAACCTGGCGCGCAAGAAAATATAAAAAGGAGAGTGTCTGGCAGAAGTGGGGCACTAGGAGGCCGCAAACTTTGCTCACATAGTGTAAGAATCACGTACAATGAGGGGCCTTGACGTGGCACGTGAGCTTACATATTTTTGCCAAAGTGTGATACTAACACCTTTTTTTTGTAATAATTATTTTTTAAAGGCAAACTGTGCCCTGGCACATTTTCTTTGTGAACAAATATTGGCTTTTAATTGTTTATAGCAGCTGGTCAACTCCCGAATGTGGGTTAGACTGAGCGCTGGCACAATAATGTTTATAGCAGCTGGTCAACGGCACAGCGTGAGTTAGATCGTTGTGTTTCACAAACTTTGTGAGTTAGTTGACCTGAGCCGGGTTGACCTGTGGGGGCTTCGGGTCAGCCCCCACATCACTAATCCTTTGCTTGGCAGAGACAAAATGTATATTACAACAATTTATACAGGCACCTCCAAATCCTTTCCAGGCTTTTACAAAGTTGTATTTCTGCTTCTATGCCACCGTCCAAGGGCTTGTCACTATATTTCTTTTGCAACTTGGTTCTTTTCTCTCATGACCCACATTATTTTCATTCATTATCACCGAAAACATGAAAGTAATTTCGCCACCTAGTGGCAAAGGGGTGAATTATTCCTATTAATGGCATAAGCTGATTTCGAGCACATTACTGCTTTTTATATGGTGCCCTAAAATGATCAGGCCCGGATTTGCGGCAAGGCCGCATAGGCCCGGGCCTAGGGCGGCAAAGAAATAGGGGCGGCATGCCGCCCAGCAGCCGTTCAACTGCACCAGCTGCGCCGGCGCGCTGGGAAGACGAGCGCTAGGACCACGCGGCCCGCCTAGGGGCGCGCAGAAGTGAAATCCGGCGCTGAAAATGATTTGTGCAGAAATTGTACAAGAATTTAGATCTCAGAGAGGAATGCACTTGTTGACATTATATTGCATGGATACAAAATCCTGTTGTGTGCCAGGCCACAGAAAGAATGTAGTGTACAATTCAGTGTGTCTGTTGCACCTCTTACTCCCAAGTACTGCACTTAATTTCAATTTGTGGCCAAAGATGTGTAAGGTAGAGGGAGTGAAATGGAGCAGTCAGTTACAAATACACTTCTTTTTTTTTTAAAGTTTATTAAACATTGATCGTTAGACAAAAAGTTATTGTAAAGAACCATTACAGGGAGGTCCATAAGGAGAGTGGTGGTGCTGATCCAATATAAAGGTGTGAAAGAGATAAGGTGATTTGCTGACCCGTTATAGGGTGCTTTGCAGATCTGGCCTATGTGGGAGGGCAGTTATACTAGCCTAGTATAGGACTCCTGGGGAGAGTCAATGATAAATCACAGGGCTGCTGGAGAGGAGTTTGTGCTGAACTAGCAAAGAGATTGCTGGAGCAGAGTGCGATCTGTGCTCATCTAACTTAAAGGGATGGTCCACCTTTAAATTAACTGTTAGTATGTTATAGAATGTCCAATTCTTATGACTCCAGCTTTCAAATGGGGGTCACTGACCCCATCTAAAAAACAAGAGCTCTCTAAGGCTATGTATTGTTTTTGCTACTTTTTATTACTCATCTTTCTATTCAGGCCTCTCCTATTCATATTCCAGTCTCCTATTCAAATCAATGCATGGTTGCTAGGGTCGTTTTTGACCCTAGCAAACAGATTGCTGAAATTGCAAACTGGAGAGCTACTGAATAAAAAGCTAAATAAATCAAACTACAAACAATAAAAAACTAAAACAAATTGCAAATTCTCTCAGATTATCACTCTCTATATTATGCTAATTGTTCATTTAAATGTGAACAACCCCTTTAAATGTGGGTTGATTTCTTACAGGAAGTGCTGGATATAGGCTATTCTCATCCAGTAGGGAGGTCGTTTTGGATGAGAATAGGTGCTGATCAGTTACAGCAGGGGCAGAAGATGTACAATTATAGGGGCTTCCGGGGTTGAATATGTGCTGATCAGCTGAAGAGAGGGTGCTGAATCTGGACTGATCAGTTATGTGGGTGCTGCATAAAGGGAATTAATGATTTCTGTGGTCCTCCTCAAATCTGTGCAGATCACTGTGCATGTGCAAGATGCCAAATGCAGGAGAAAGTACCTATAGGTTGTGCTTAAATATCCTGTGCTTAATGCACAACTGCAGTACCGTTTGTGGAAGATGAAGGAAGAGCCAGGGAAAACTGATCTGTTTTAGTGGTGTGTGGCTTCTGGCCAAAAAGCAATAGCAGAACAGAACGAAGGGGATATTCAAAGTTTCTCTTCCAGGTTCCACATGGCTAAGCAGGGCTTTAACAAATTGCAAAACACAGAACCCTTTGGTGCAAGCAGCTGGAGTCAATGTGCCTATGAGAGAATTGTAAAATATTCATCCCATGGGTCCCTGCTGAAATACTCCTCTTTTTGACATGAGCATATATATATATATATATATATGTGTGAATAAACTCTGTCTGAACTTCCAAATATAAATATGTTTTACACTACATTGTACACACCACACAGCAGCTGATTTATTTAACTTTTGGTAGTGTTTCTGAAGCAAGTAGGGATGCACTAACTCCAGGATTTGGTTTGGTATTTGGCCGAACTCTTATGCCTGCCAGAAACTAATCCTTAAAATCACACGACTTTTTGTCGCAAGACATAGTACACACTTCTCTTTTACCCTCCAGTCTCGGATTTGCATATGCCAATTCGGATTCAGTTCAGTATTCAGTCGAATCTTTCATGAAGCATGCGGCTGAATCCAAAATAGTGGATTCAGTGCATCCCTAGAACCAGTACAGGGTAAAAAGAGTTATTTACAAATACATACACAGTTTTTTTGTTTTTATTTTGTCTACTAGTCCCATAAATAAATATTGAGGGGTAGAAAGTACCCATCCTTATATGGTGTCTAGGCTCAACACCTGTAGCACCAGTGGTTAGGGTGATGACAGACAGGCTAGTATGTGCCCATCATCCATAGGCTGCGGGGAGGTTGATCTACTTTTGTTCCTCCTGCATTTTGTACCTAAAAGGAGGAAAGCAAATGTGCTCCTTCCTGCAGCTCCAATGTGCAACAACAGTAAATTGATTTAGGGGCAAAAATGCATACTTTTGTGTTTTTGGGTCGAAATCCAATCAGTGTGCTGCACGTGGCCAATTCTGATTAAATGTGGTCCTTTTCTCAAGTATCGTATGTCCTAACAATAGTTACTTACCTCAGGAATATTTCCAACTAGCAACTCTCAGCCACGATAGTTGCTTTTTAGGAAAGGCAGGCTGGAAAGTTCAACAATTTTTGAATAAACCGGCCATCAACTAGGTGCCAGTACCTGTGTAAGAAGCCCATTATCTGGTCTATGGAAACAATATGGTGATGTTGGTTTAAAGGAACAGTTCAGTGTGAAAATAAAAACTGGGTAAATAGGCTGTGCAAAATAAAAAATGTTTTCAATATAGTTAGTTAGCTAAATATGTAATGTATAAAGGCTGGAGTGACTGGATGTCTAACATAATAGCCAGAACACTACTTCCTGCTTTTCAGCTCTATAACTCTGAGTTAGTCAGTGACTTGAAGGGGGTCCACATGGGACATATCTGTTCAGTGAGTTTGTAATTGATCCTCCGCATTCAGCTCAGATTCAAAAGCAACAGATATGACCCATGTGCCCCCCCCCTCAAGTCTCTAATTGGTTACTGGCTGGTAACCAGTCAGTGTAAACCAAGAGAGCTGAAAAGCAGGAAGTAGTGTTCTGACTATTATGTTACACACCCAGTCACTCCAGACTTTATACATTACATTTTTGCCTGACTATATTAGAAACATTTTTTATTTTGCACAGCCTATCTATTTAACCAGTTTTTATTTTTACACTGAACAATTCCTTTAAAACATTCTGCACACATGAAAGCCATGAATGATTTGCAGATTTGTAACTTATTCTAAAAGAAGAGACCACAACAAGAAAAAAGCATTAATACACACAGACACAGGCATCATTGTTGAATTCTATTTTCTCATATGCAGCTTTTTAGACTACATTCGGAATACGTTAGTGATCACAGACTGCAAGGTGCTTGAAGATGATGTTCCGGAACAAAATTGCAGAAAAAAAAAAAAGTTAAAAACAAACATCTTAATCATAAAACGAAAAGGAAGGCCAAAAGTATCAGTCCATTGCATGATCAATCTCACTTGTCATCCCATCCCCAGAAAAAAAAGGTGCTAGAAAATCCCACCCACTACTCTGACACACACAAAAATGGAGCATCTGTAACCACAGGTCCACTGTGGATCACTCTTCATCTGAAGAACTCTGGTCTAATGTGTACACCATGAACATGACATCCGGGCGGGCAGGAACGCATGGGTGACCAGGACGTACAATCTCAAAGCCCAGAAAGCTGAAGGTCTTCAAAAGAGAACCTAGTTTGTGAAAGAAAAGCAAGAGTTAATGTGGATAAAGTGCCCATGTCTGGAAGGCATAAGGAAGTTAAAAAGTAGTGAAACCATGGTTATGTATTATAAATGCACAATAATCTTTATGGTTTGTTCTACTTTTTTTTTTTTAACTTGATGTTTATTTATTTTGGAACTATAAAATAGGAATACACAAAAAAATAATATGAAGGAAACAAAGGAGATGATAAAGTAATATGTGAGTATGTGTATAAATGTGAGTCAGTTTAAGAAGTCATAGGAAGCAAACTAGCAATTAGCTATGATTTTTTAAATTATTGTCTATGGAGTGGCAGGTTATTTAAGAAAAAAACTTGAATGTTTAATTTTACAGATAAATTTTTCGAATCGAATTTGACTAAACTCAAATCAAGTTTTTTCTCTGCCATTGACTTCTACATGAACTCGGCAGGTTTTAGGTGGTGAATAGTCGAATTTGAGTTGCTACCAGGATCAAGGTATGATAAATCTCAAATTCGTATCATTCCCAACTCGAATTGGGCAGCTTTGACCGAAAATCCAACTTGAAAATTTGAATTTACAATTCGAACCTTAATAAATCTGCCCCTTAAGTGTGCTTTGTGAATGGAATAGGGACATCAGAGTGGCCACTGACACAGGAGCTGATGTGAATGATGAACATTCTCTTTCAAGTTCTGCAAATATCATGTCAGTGCTATATATATATCAGTGATAACAACAAGAACTACTTATATATATTTCTCCACTGTGTCCTTGTAATATGTATAGCTGTGAACAATAATTATTTTAAAGCAAATAATCCACATTATCTGGCCTTGCTGTTTCTCTGCGAGGCACATGCATCCAGGTCATGCCACAGAACAGGATCAGATTAGGAGAGTACAAAATTAGAGAGGATTTTGCAGATCAGAAGTACATGCAAAGCTAGGAATAAGCTCACAGTAGGAAGGAAAGCCCTAGGAGTAGCTAGAGTATCCTTTGCCCTGAAGAGCTGGAAAAGTCCTTATGCAAATAAAAAGGGTGTTTTTACGCCCCCAGACATGTATTACATAAAGAGCATTTGCTGCCTGCACAATATCTAGCTCACAGGCAGGTGGCACAACACAATACTTTTGCACCCACTAGAACTTGCTTGTGCTGAACATACTTCTTAAAACAATAGAAAAAAAAGTATCTTTGTTATTTATTGCACTAACCAATTAAAAGAATAGGCAGAATACATTTAGGTGTACTGCCCCTTTAAGTTGGCGGACCTATGCCATGAGTTTTCATATTATTGCAGTTGTACTTTCACCAGTTTATAGGGATGCACCGAATCCACTTTTTTGGATGCGGCAGAATCCTTTGTGGAAGATTCGGCCGAACCGAATCCTAAATTGCATATGCAAATTAGGGGTGGGAAAGAAAAAAAATGGTTTACTTCCTTGTTTCGTGACAAAAAGTCATGCGAAATCCCGCCTGCCCACCATTTGCAGATGCAAATTAGGACTCGGATCGGCCTGGCACAAGGATTTGGCAAAATCCGGATCCTGCTGAAAAAGGCAGAATCCTGACCAAATCCCGAACTGAATCCTGGATTTGGTGCATCCCTACTACTTTATATTACTAGTTTATGGTTTCTTAGAAAATAATTTACCATATTGCTATTTCTTGGTGTGTGTGTGGGGTAGGTCGTGGAAATCATTGCAGCTGGAATAAAGAATAAGTATTTGTATTACTCACCTCTGTCCTCGCGACTCTTTCGGAAGCAAATAAAGACATAGCTCATTTCCATCTTTTCCTCTGCAAATTCCAACAGCGCCAGCAACCTGTCAATAACAGAGCTCACTTATACAGGTGTCACTGAAGAGTGATACATTGTACATCAGGACTGGTATGTTATACTACAAATATTCCCAGTGCCCTGGCAGTTACAAGGTTGCAAGCCTGCAGTAAAGCACAGACAGTGAAGGTAAAAAAAGAAAAATACTTTTTTGAGCAGGTTCCTTTTTTTTTTTAATGACTATTGTTTACAAAATGTATTCAGCTGAAGGAAACACCCATGAAATTACAATTTTGTGCTAGGATACATGCAGTAACTCCATACGGGGGGATTAACTACCCGCAAGTGTAGTTGAGATGCAAAATCATTGCATGAAAAAAAGGTGTTCATTGAAAAGTACCTATAAAAGAAACCCTGTATAACTGGTCTGAATGACCATTTGCTCATGCATGATCGCATCTATGAGTGCAGGGGAATCCTGGAGCTACTGCCCCTTTCTACAGGGTTTCCACAGCATCCTGCATTAATTGCTGCAGAAAACTTGCACCTAGAGAATCAGGTGCAGAATTCTTTTTAACACGGAATGCTGGAAATTACACGAAAGCAAAAAAAACAAAACACACCAAATTTGCGTTGAAGCACACGTGCAACTATGCGTGTTTAATGCATTAAAGGGAAACTATACCCAAGAATGTATACCAACAAACAGAGATGTGACCTTACATGTATGTGTGTCCAGCAAATCATATGATTCCAGGGGGTGGATTTAAGCCCTAAATATAATATTTAGGATTACAAAAACACTACAAAGTGTATTTTTATGAAAATAGTGTATTTTTTTAGCGAGATCTACATTATTCGGGGGTATAGTTTTCCTAGTAAATGACCCCATCTATAGAAATTAACCTGTGACATTCATCTCCATTAAATTCTCAGGACATCTCACAGTCACGGTATCCCAATAAACAGTACTGGGTATTATGTATTTAAAAAATTAACACAACACTATAAAGCAGAGCAGGGATTAATAAACCAATCTAATTAGGGCGAGTGAAAGCTGATTTTAAAGCTTAAAACCGTTGACTTATTAAATAACATATTTGGTAAGAATTGACCTTCATCGAAAAAGACTACAGACTAACCATGGAGCAGTGATTCAGCCTGAAGGCCAGTTATGGTGAATATTAAGGAAAATATTCTCCTAGACACACCTGATAGCCCAACTTGAAGGCCATTGGGGTGAATATGTATTTGCTGCTCTGAATATTCTTGAGACTATGACCGATAAATCAATAGATGAAGAGTGATAACTTACCCCTCTTTGCTCCCATCAGCCAACATGCCCTCGGGAATTTCCACGAAAAGGCTCTGGTTTGACCGCATGGCAGTCCATGAGGACTCTTTCACCTCAGTGACCTTATACTGGAAGTGGACGAGATGGGGCTTCCCATTGTTCACTGGGATATCTTGAGAAACCGTGAGCTTCTCGTCCTGGAAAAAATAAATCTGACAATGTGACACCAGACATAGCAACAACATATTTTCCTGTGAGACTGAAAATGTTACTTTTGGCCCATGTTGTTCTGTTAGGCTCTGTCTGCCCCAGCAGGAGTATTGCTATGCTGCTTCAATTTGTATCAGTAACTTCCCCAATGTTCTCAGGAAATAGAAGGGCTACGCTCGACACCATCTAAAGATCACACACACGTTTTTCTGCAGGATTTGAAATCATGAATATATAAACAAAGCTCTTACAGTTACATATTTTCACAGAATCTTGCTAAATAGTAAACTCTGACCGTAGAAGTAGATTCATTTAAATACACATGGCATGTCACGTGCCTCTCTTCCCTTATCTCCATCTAAAATCCTATTACTGGCACACAGCCTTTCACTCAATTTACAGTGCACCTCAACCCAAGCAAAGCTGCTGGCTCTTCCCCTACCCACTGTGGATTAGTTCACACGAGGAGATTCGGGGAGATTTTGTTGCCTGGTGACTAATCGTCTCTTCTTCTAGGCAACAATCTCCCCGAACTGCCTCCGCTATAATGAAAAGTCGCCTGCGCTAAAGCACACACGATACTTCGTTTTACGAAGTCGTCCAAAGTTGAAACATCGGGCGACTTCGGAAAACAAACCGCCGCGTGTGCTTTTTTGAGGCGACTTTTCAATATAGCGGATGGTAAGACACGCAGAGGCAGTTCAGGGAGATTGTCGCCCAGAAGAAGAGGCAATTAGTTGCCAGGTGACAAAATCTCCCCGAATCTCCTCGTGTGAACTAACCCTTAAAGGCATACTGTCTACATATAATTACACCGTTAGAAAAGCTTTATTCGTATCCTATTTATTTTTAAAACATTTATATAATTCAAAATTTTAATGTATCAGTTAGAGTTAACCTTATTATTACAGAGAAAAAGGAAATCAGTTTTAAAAATTTGAATTATCTGATTATAATGGAGGCTATGGGAGACAAGCTTTCTGAAATTTGGAGCTTCCTGGATAATGGGTTTCCGGATAATGGATCCCATAACTATATTTATATTAGTCCTTATTGGGGGACTGTAGATCTTCGCACCTATTTTTTACATAATTAATTGTGTGTGGGCTATTATTTAGCCCAGGGTGGCCTCCACTTACACTGAATTAAATTTCCCACAATGCCATGAATGGGAGAAAGCTGTGTTTTGCCGCTTCAGCACTGTTACTTACTGAAACATCACAGCAAGCATACGTTGGATATCTTAAAAAAAGGGTATAAGGTTTATGGGTGGAAAAGTCTGTAATAGAGAAAAGTATAACTTTGTATGTTTCTCTTCTTAGAGCTGCCTTTTAAGGTTTTAAATATTCATGTCTTAGCCAAGAGTGTCTCATATAAAAGCCACTTACACAACACCTAGTGGAACACCAACATCCAGATTTAGCTTGCTAAAATGGCACTGTATCAGGTTGCCTTGTTTAAAAAAAAAAAACCTCATGTCCCTTGAAAAAGGTCATGCTACTTTGGGACTGAATATAGCCAACTATTTTCTAGCAAAGCATTTGTTGTAAATGTCTGGAGAGGCAGTTAAAACATGTGGTATGCACATTTAAAGAGTACAGGTAAAATACAACAACCGAAGGGATGCAGCAGGTTGTTGTAGAAGATAGTAATGGAGCATTCAAGGCATATAGACATGTTCTTGTTTTAATCTGGGATTTTTAAAGGACGTGTTCACATTAAAATTTTCTTTCAGCATGCTGAAGACATAGGTATTCTTTTGACAAATTACCACTTTGACTTGATTTTGTGTGTTTGTCTTCCTGGCCAGAGAGACATAAGCAAGTATAGTACAAACATAAAAGAATAATAAACTCTAGAAGGCCCCAGAATATCAATAGCTGCATGCTAGCAAACAATTAGCCGTACAGCCATCTAGTAATGGCTAGAGCTATGTTAAAAAGTAAAGCCTTACCTTGTAGATCACTGCTGGGAGTGCAGGATCCCTGCCGTCCCCCCGCCCACCGGGGATCTTCAACAGTGGGTGAGGGGCATCAGGAGCACCACAGAGGCCCTGGAATAAGGTGCCTACAGCAATGGAGCTGTTGACTGCTACTCAAGGGCAAAATACTACTGTAAAAGAAAAGAGAGAGAGAGAGAAAGAATACCACAAGGTTAGCTAGCAGTGGAAATGGAGGGCACATTTAATTAGCAAAAGCTTACTTTATTTGCCTGAATGTCAGCTACAGAATGATCAAGGGAGGACACATACTTGCTGCTTAAAGGTGGCCATAGACGTAACAATTACAATCTTTCCTGGAAAAGATTGTTAGTTTCAATACACCTGTAGAGCGGAATTGTCAGATATAAAAGGTAAAAACAATAGAATTCTACCTGTATCTGACAATTCAGCACTAACAATGACCCATGTTCATGTGTCGTCAAACGCAAAATCAAAATTTTCCAGCCAGCCCAATCGATGGGCCGATCAACATCCAAGTCTTCAGTTGATATTGGTCCACTGGTCTCCCACCATACACGCACCAAATATCATACGAAAAATCATTTTGTACAATATCTGTGCGTCTATGGTTACCTTTAGTCTTGGATGACCGGTACAGAACATGTATGTATGTATGCTAGTTTAGTTACTGTTCATTTTAAAAACAATTTCTTATAGTTACAGTCACAAGTTAAACACTGTGTTTTCAAGATGTGAGCATAGCCTAAATAACTTGTATATAAATACAGTATTGCAGAGTTTAAAAAAGAACACGACAGTGGAAGTTCTCCTTCGCCACCTGAGCCTCCTCCCATTTTTTTTTTAACAAATATATGGGTATATTTAATTGGCCTCTTAAATTATCCCTTATGCCAACAATACAGCACCTAATTAAAGGAGACATAGGATAAGTGAAAACCCCTAATCTTGTAGGCAATAATGAATGATATATGGTACTCATTTTACTTTGGGCTAAAAATGAATATTGTCTTCAAAATTGGACCCTTTATTGAGTTACAGTCCTTTACCATGCTTCAAATGAGGGGCTGCCATGTCCTAACAGTCCCTACCAGAAGCACAGTAGGAATGGGATAGCCAATCACAGCTCTGCAGTCACACAAGCAAAGACAGGCTTCAGTTTCCCATCAGGTCAGGCAAGCTGCTGATTGGTTCCTGTCCTACAGTGCAGTGTGCTGAGTGCTGCCAACTCCCCGGCACTGAGAAAGTCGGGGACTACTAATCACCTTCTTGTGATACTGCTACAAATCCAGATATTGGTAAGCTAGCTTGATTGTAGGGACACTAAAAGCTAAAAGAGGGGGGGGGGTTACAGCACAGGGCATGGAACATCTCAATTGTGTGTGTCAAGCAAACCAATTTTTAATATTTGCAAGAGTAATGTTTGTTTTTTTTTTTTTTAACAATTCAAATTTATTAAGTATATCAGAATAACAGCAGTGTGACACAGGTAGGTAATGCAAAGTCACATTACAGGTGAATACAGTACAAACAGTGTTAGCAGGCATAACATACAATTGGTAAGTTCCAACTATTCTACCACCTTGCAGTGTCTACCCTGTGTATTAGGCAAGTGGGTATCAAGATGGATAAGGAGTTTGTATAAGCAACGAGTTGCCCGCCCAATTTGCCTCAAGGACTCATACTTAAATCTTAACTAAACTAACAGGGAGGGATTTTGATACCTGCTTAATCCGGTTAAAGAACATGCGGGAATCAGTGAAATGTTTGGTTTTTAAAAGCAATTTTAATTAAACGTTGTACAATAGAAGCATTTGAGTTATCATTGTGCCTTCCAGGCTCACCTAGGCAGTCACAAAGCATTCCTTTATAATATGCACTGAACATTTTTGTTCTAGTAGAAGGTGGGTAGTGTGGAGTTTCAGAGCTTTGAAACTAAACTATCACAGAAAACAACAAATTCAGCAAAAACAACAAATTCAGCAAAGTTATTTAGTAAAAATAGAGGATTAGTGTATATATAACCTTTCTATGAGCAGACCAAAATGAAAAAAAACAAACGAAAAACGGCTAAAGCACTCTTTCCCTGAAGGGTTAAAAAGTATCCTTATATGCAAAACTGTCATGACCTGACTTGAAGGAATAGTTAGGGAGGATGCTTGTTTACTAGAACACGGCTAGGAGAAGCAATATTCCGTACAGAGCTAAATGCTGTGAATCCAGGCCAAGAATGCTAGGAGTTTGGGAAATGGCATAGCTTTCTAATACGGTTAAATGAGAACTAAATGATAATATGGTTTATGTTGGTGCCAAAAAATCTATATAGGTACTACTCCATAGTAGTAATTCAAAATCAAAAATAAATAAAGTTAATCATGGGGAATATACTCGCAATTCACCCCAGTCCTAGCGTGTAAGTCCAAGTCAACATTTCAAAAGAGAAAAATGTGAGTGTCCCCCAAAATAATAAATCAATCGATTAAAAAATGAAAAATGTATTAGGACATCAGAGCAAGACCTAACGCGTTTCGTGCCTGCTGGGGCACTTATTCATAGGTTTACTTAACCTATGAGTAAGTGCCCCAGCAGGCACGAAATGCGTTAGGGAGAACTAAACCCTAAAAACGAATATGGTTAAAAATGGCATTGCATTTACATACTGAACTTATTGTACCAGGCTAAAGTTTCAGCTTCTCAATAGCAGCAATGATCCGGGACTTCAAACTTGTCACAGGGGGGCCCCATCTTGGAAAGTGTCTGCGACACTCACATGCTCAGTAGGCTCTGAGCAGCTTAGAAGCTAAGCTTAGGGCTCGTCACTAATTATCAAGCAGAAAATGAGGTTGGCCTTAAATATAAACTGATGCTACAGGCAGGCCCAGATTTACTTACCGGGCGCCCCTAGGCCGGCTCTGCTTGTCCCCCCAAAGTGCGCACACAGGGGAGCGGGGTGATGCGTGTGCCCTGCCTTGGGCGCTCCAGTCTTTGGCCCAGCACTGGTCCCGAAGGTCAGTAAGTGACAGCAGCACAGAGCATGTGCAGTGAATCAGCAGCAAAGAAGATGCGGAGCTACTGGGGCATAATTGGAGGCACAAATGTTTACTGCTAAAGGGTTGTGGTTGCCTCGGTCTGGTATAAAAGCCCAACACATAATCTATAACATTTCTAGCCTACTTCATTATTTAGGCTTTAGTTCTCCTTTAAGTCAAGTATGTGTAAACCAAATCAGAGCTTTTACATGTAGGAAATCTCCTATAAAAGATATGCATGAATGAACTCATTTAGTAGTACGATTATTCCTGCTGTAATCTGGTGCAAACTAATGCAAGAATATAAATAAATATAATTAATTAGAACTTACAACACAGTGAAACCTGTGATATTGAGAGCAAGTGCATTATCGGTGCGCATAGAAATTGACTTGGATGGCTGATTTGGCTTTACCTTCTTGTTGCCTTTTTCAATCCTGATCCATTTTCATGTAAGGGAAGAAATACATCTAGAGCCACTACTTTGTGTAATATTTATGTAATTTATAGGATCATGACAGTAGCTGTATTTCTTATCTTTATTTATCGAGCATCAGCATATCCTGCAGGGCTGCACAATAATGCTCACATGTTCCAGGCTGGTTCCACAAGCAGAAAAAAACAACATGGCTAAGTTTATGAGAGCTTGTAGACAAGAGAGATAACTATAGAAGGGAGTCAAATGACTTTGCTTTGTTTGCACAGACAAAAACAGAACATTTTGTTGATTTCTTTGATTGTTTACATACAAAGATGCCAGTGAGTATGCCAAAGTCTACACTTTAAACTGTATTATGACCAAACTCCTGGTAGTATTATACAAAATCAGCATGCATAATATACAATAAAATCTAGAACATGGAGGACAAGGCAGGTTTGTTGCAGAGTGGAAAGATTTTGTATCAGCATACTTTATACAGTGATCCTTCCATCTACAGCCTATTTCAAACAAAGGGGCATTTTTTTTTTCTAAAATTTGAGATATTTTGGTTGCTGTGGGAAACATCACCAGTGATATTTATCCCCAATGTATAGATACATGCATGCATTATCTAAAATGTACTAATGCAAATGGATAAAATGAATAACAGCAAACTAGCAGGACTTATTAGCTAATTAAAATGATGCACTGCTTGCCTGGCACTATGAAATAAGATTAATCATTAATTAAAAAGAAATATGACAGATCTCTATAAAATGGAATATTTAGTCCTCGGGGTGGAAGAGTCATTTTCTACTTGGTGAACATTCAACATAGTGTAGGATGGGGCACACAGTAGGCAGGCTCTGCTGCAATGACTTTTAATCGGATCACAACATGTTTCAGATCTGCATGGATCCCTTTTCAAGTGAGCACCATCACAACATGTTTCAGATCCATGCAGATCTGAAACATGTTGTGATCTGATTAAAAGTCATTGCAGCAACAATGCTATCCCACTTTTCAAACTTACATATGAAATTAGAGGTTCTGCCACCAAATTTGACAAGGTCTGGGGGCCGTGGTGTGATATCGATCCGATCCCTGAATTAGGGTAACATAGGTGTACCCTTACATAAGACAGTTAACAACTTCACAATCTAGTTTGGAGCAAATGGTGGCTCAAAAATAGTTCATAAAGAATACTTCTACGAGTGTCCAATTGACCCCAATACAGGGTTCTTACTGTTACAATACTCTATATCTCGACTGGTAATTCATGTCGGATTTCATGTAATGCATACGAGATGTGCTGTTATGTCTTGTTTTAAGTGTTTAAAACAATAAAACTTACCTTTGAAAAAAAAAAAAAAAAAAAAAAAAAGTAATTGCAGCAGAGCCTGCCTACTGTGTGCTCCATTCTACACTATGTTGAATGATTATATGTTGGTCTACTGGTGTGGCCTGATTGGAAATGAGCACTTTACACAGGTGGAAGCGTTGGACTAAATCAATTGTATTACTTGTTGAACATTACACTCCATTACATTGTGTTGCTTATGTAGTTTTACTGGTTAATATTTGAAAAAGGTTTGGAGGGAGTCGTAAGCAACAATGACAGTACACCCCTCCCCCGTGGTTATCAGGGATCATGAAGGATTGTAAGAGAATGGGCTAGAATCTGTGGAAGGGAGTTAGTAGTCCTCTGACTATTGGAGGCCACCCACCATAATTTAGCTCACAAGCAGAAAATGTATAATATAACCATGTATATGGTCAATTTTGCACAACACACTTATTTAGCTTGTGGGCTGAATAGGGAAATCTGAAAAAAAACAGGAAAGAGTGAAGATGCTTTTAGTTAAAGGACCAGAAAAAATCATTAGTATACAACGGAAAAAAAACCCCAAAAAAACACAGACAAATGAAACTTTGAAATCACTAAATAGACAGGCTGTGCAAAATAAAAAATGTTTCTAATACAGTTAGTTAGCCAAAAATGTAACGTATAAAGACTGGAGTGATTTCATGTATAACAAGTCAGTCAGAACACTACTTCCTGCTTTTCAGCTCTCTTGGTTTACACTGACTGGTTACCCTGGCTACCAGGCAGTAACCAATCAGAGACTTGAGGGGGGGGCCACATGGGTCATTTCTGTTGCTTTTGAATCTGTGCTAAATGCTGAGGATCAATTGCAAACTCACTGAACAGAAATGTACCATGTGGCCCCCCTTCAAGTCGCTGACTAACTCAGAGTTATAGAGCTGAAAAGCAGGAAGTTGGATTCTGGCTGTTTTATTAGACATCTGTTCACTCCAGCCTTTATATATTACATTTTTGGCTAACTAACTATATTAGAAACATTTTTTATTTTGCACAGCATATCTATTTACACAATTTTTATTTTCACACTGAACTGTTCCTTTAAAGGAATAGTAACGTCAAAAAATAAGTGTTTAGTAATGAAAATATAATGCAGTGTTGCCCTGCACTGGTAAAACTGCTGTGTTTGCTTAAGAAACACTACTATTGTTTATATAAATAAGCTGCTGTGTAGCAATGTGGGCAGCCATTCAAAGGAGAAAAGGCTCAGGTTACACAGCAGATAGCAAATAAGCTCTGTCTAATGGTGTTATCTGTTTTCCACTATTCAACCTGTGCCATATAGCCATTTTTCAATTTCTGCCATTGCTCCACAGCAGCAGCTTGTTTATATGAACTATAGTAGTGTTTCTGAAGCAAACAGATCAGTTTTACCAGTGCAGGGCAACAGTACATGATATTTTCATTACTTATAGAATATGGCCATTTATATGTTGCCTTCTACCAATTACTACGCATCAAATGCCCATAATCTTTTAATTTCTGTTTTTTTCCCACAAGACTGAAAACCAGGGTTCTGGTGTAGGTCTGGTACCAGCAGGTTAACCACAAAAACAAGTTAAATTGCAGGTTGCGGGTAGGACATTCAGATGCAGGTACTGGGTCTTGACTTTAGCAAGTTCTGCTCCTTTATAATATTTGTTTAATGTTTTTTCTGCCCCCCCCCCACTTTTGATGAAGTCACTTTTGGTTTGCAACAACAGCACTTCCTTTTTAACAGTGGCCAGCAGATCAGGCAGCGGATAATGAAGGTTTGGGTCAGGTCAGACAGTGGGTCCATGTTGGTTGCGGGTCTGGGTTTCAGAAATTAGGCCAGCGCGGGATTCTACTAGAAACAAGTCTTGCAACAAGGACAGGTTTGTTGGACAGATCAATAGCTGTAACAGAATACAACAAGTCTTGGGTACTGGAAAAAATGTGCCAGAGAGAAACTGAGCCGGGGACATAGATATCAGTCAGGAGGCTGACATTATATCTTATTTTCCAAAGGGTTTCCTTCACAAACTCAAGTGGAATAATCACTGTACTAAATATTAGCAGCTAAGGTCATTTTTAAACATTGTATAAAGGATGACTGCTGTTCAAGATACCTGTATCAATAAGCTTAATTAGAAGCCTGCAGGTACAGAAACAGCAACACACGTATGATAAACACACAGTACTCTGTAACTCCTCTATATACATTTTGGCAGGCGATGTTCACCTGCAACACAGGCCTACTTTCAACAACAATTACTGTTAAAGGGGTTAAAAAAAAACTAAAAGTTTTGTAGAAGTGATACCTATATTGGCTAACAATAAAAATACATTGCAAAATTTCGTAGCACCAAGGCCCCTTCGTCAGACAAAATACAAACGAAGGGGCCTTGGTGCTCTGAAAGCTTGCAATGTATTTTTATTGTTGGACAATATAGGTATCACTTCTACAATACTTTTGTTTTTTTTTTTTGTTTTTTTTGGTTATTTTTGCTACCGGCAAACACAGTACCACGGTTTTTGTCTTGTGCTTTAAAGGGGTTGTCATTGTACTTCCTACTGCCTTGAGTTACAAGTGAAATACGCTAGAGCGCCAGGATTACTGGAATAAAAAATTGTATGCCCCAAAAAAACCAAAAGGTTAATGCAAGGATGACTGCTCTGCCACAAATGTACAGCATAAACAACCGGCAGACAGGTTTATAAATCATGTGAAGCAGCTGGGAGTAGGCTCTGCAACAAAAACAAGTTTGTCATATTGGGAAACTGAAATCCTGGCCCTAGTGTTGCTTGTGCCCCATGGCACGGCCGTGTCTGGTGTAAGAGGATCAGATGGCAGCACCACACAGATCTAATGACAGCGCCGTGACATAGGAAACTGTCAGTTCAGTGCTGCCTGGAAGTCTTGCTTTGCTTTTTACTGCCCAAGTGCCTCTGGGTCTTGCCTTGAACAAAGGGGCATGTTTTTATATCTTTGTCTGAATGATGTTGGTTCTGGACCAATACAATAAAATAAAAAGTATGGATATTTGAACAATCATGCAAATATCAGTGTAGTGAAGTCAAATGTCATCTATGAACCTCCAAAAGTCTAGAAGAGCAAGTTGAAGCAAGCGTTTGAAACAAGCCCCTACATTGGGCCACTGACAAATAAAATAGTACACGTGTGAACTCTAGTTTACTGGCTGCTGGTCCCTTTCCTCAAAGTAAAGAGAAAATCACCCAGCAGTAGTTACATAATAGTTATTCCTATACAATACTTACACCCTGTAAATCCTGATTGTGTGTCAAGGACATTTGTGGCACATTCTGTTGCAGACGCTTCATTGCTGCTACAATTAGCTACATGCCCCCAACTATCCTGCTGCCTCACACAACAGCTTGGCTGCAATCCTCCCCGTGCTGCCATACAGACTGTCACTACACACATCCAGGCACTTACTGTTGCGAACAACTACAATTGCCATCACTCTCAAGAGATAGTAAAGTTTGTGGCCAGGCGCAGGCAGTTGCAGTTTTGCGTACCTGTCCTGCGGCTCTATCATTCTCCCCTTGCCGTACTCAGCTGTCTTTGGTTCCCTGTGCGATCCCAGGCCTCGGCACTATGCTCTAAAGGGTCCCCCCTCGTCACAGCGCGCACGAATCTAGATAAATGAGTCTCTATTATGCGCGTACGGGCCTTATGTGCTCTCCTCTCCGCACCAATCAACAGCATCCGGCCCCACTCGAGGTTTCCCGGTGCACGGCTCCCGAGCGCTTTTCCTACAGCCTCAAACTAAAAAGACTTTCGTCGGTACTGAATTGCCCCGCCTCCGCCGCACTCTAGAACCTTCCCCAGGTCCCTCCTATTGCGTGACGCGAAGTCTCTTCTGATTCCATACTGGTTAACCGTATATAGCCCTCCCCCTGTATGGAGTCAAGTTAGGCTGCGCGGCACGCCTCAACAGGCTACTTCTGCCTCAGATTATTTGTTGTTGTTATGCGTTCCAGTATATAAAGAGCCGGCCCACTCTGCAAGGATGTAAACACGTTAGTGGGCGGGTCAAATGTCAGAGGCCACGTGACAAATGCCCTGTGCCAAATTAATGTACTGGAGCCTGTGGCCTGTGTGAGGGAAATTAATGTGCGTGTGTTTATAGCCAGCAATGCAGTTTCCTGCTAGTTTGTATCTCTATGTAGTACTAAAAGGATTTTAGTCCTTGGAAATGCATGAAGGGTTTTTTCTGGATTATCACTTACCCACTACTAAGGTTGCCACCTTTTCTGGGAAAAAATGACGGCTTTCCTATAAATTTATCTTATTCCCAAACATTGGGATCAACCATCATTTTTACCGGCCAGGCGGGTAAAATACCGACCAGGGACAACCCTACCCACTACACAAACAACATTACCCACTATTACAACTGTTATTATGTTATATTTACATGTGTGAAAGTAAATTGTTTGCATCGTCGCTTTGTTAGAAATCATCAAGATCTTTTTAATGCTAATGAATTACTTAACTCTATTACAGGCTATTAAGGATGACTGGGCTGATGCTGTTTTTACCCTGTTCTCATTTGCAGTCAAATGAAAATTCAAGTCATTGAACTAGCTGGAAAAAGATGTAAATTAATTTACCAATCAATGTATCCACCCTGTTACACCCCAGCTCTTCCTGTTAGGCCCCTAAACCAACCAGTTACGTCATCCCATGGCCCAACTCATTATGCCTCTGATCCATCCTAATTACAGTGATATTGCCATATCCCCCTATTACATCAACATTTTGCCCCCCACCCTTGCCTGTGTTTTTGTTCTAATCTGTCCTATGCAATATCATTTCCAACTACTGAAGCAAATAAGGGTTACAAAATGCACACAATATATGTGTTAAAGAAATCAGTTGAAATCCTATGTTATTGTGTTAGTCAGGCAAAATAAACTTTACTTACACTATATAAATGATTTAAATCATGATTATTTTTAGCACACAGACCAGAGCCACTTTTTGGAAACTGTGATCAAGGAAAACTTTGCATTATCCCCAAATCAAGTGTATGCACAGGAAAGGATCACCTGATGACCAAGCGCATGCACAGGCTTTGATTGTAGGTCAGGCTTGCATGGAAATATGTCATATGAACCACCAATGGGTGTGCAGAGAAGAGTGCAACCAGGGAGAGGAGAGCAAAGGGCTTTGGGCTTCTTCTTAGTGGATGTTCATGTGGCACGATAGAGAAAGTGCCAGAGGGTGGGGCTATGCCTAGACTAGTAGGCTGTGAGCGTACTTCAGGCTTGCCCAGAAACTTGAGGTATTGACCAGTGTAGGGCGCACTGAGAATTGAGCAACAAGGGAGAGCAAAGTGAAGGGCTCCTCCTTGGTGAATGCCCTTTAACAATAACATGTGATATGAACTGGGCCACATTTGGTGGAGGACACTATATATGCTAAATGTTTAATAAAGCTATGACCTCTGGTCCCACTTATTATTTCACAAGTTTTGATGTTCAGTCTGTTAATTTAATTCGTAGGATTCATTGGGTCGATGGAAAGTTGAAGTGGCAACAGAAAGCAGCATAAAACATTAAGGCTCATAAACTGAAAGTTAAGTATTAAGGACGTTCATTCATGTACTGCCAGTAAAAAGCATACCAATAAGTTTATTCGTCCCTCTGAAGAAAAAGCTTCCTGGGACTTTTAGACCTGAGATTTCCTAATTAATTTTTAAACATATGACCATTCATGATGAAAACCTTAAAGGACACACACTGGTGGCTTTTTTTTAGACAACTCCCAGTGAATATAATTGCTATCTTTAAACACCTGGTCGGTGCTCCTCTTCGCTGCAAACCTTGATGAATTCCCCAGGGGTTCCTTGTGAAGATCCAGGGCTGGATCATGTGCAGTAGAGTTAAGGTGAATATTTTACTGTAATGTGCTGGTTATGGCCAAAACAAATCGAAGGAAAATCATGCACAGCCGGTATAACCTAGAAGACATATCAGCAGTCCCCAACTTAGCAGGCATTAATAAGATACTAAACTCTTGAGAGTGTGAACTTTTCCACACTTCCACTCATTTAGCATTCATTCAGTCATTCTTCTTGAAGTGGATTTTTTATTTGGCATGTGCCGTCCCACATCTACTCTAATTCAGACAATCCAAAGGAGCATGCAAAAGTGAAGGAACTGTATGGGAACCAAAGCCTTCAATGGTGAGACTTTGGGTCCCCCAACTCTGAATCATCTAACTTCAACTTCAGCTCACTTCAAACTGGGTTGCATGGAAGTTTTTCCTCTCAGCAAGGTCATTATAATACAGACAGCAGATCCACTATTCAATAGAGGCACAGAAGTGTGGGAGCCTGGTGCATGTTGAATTTATGCTATTTTGTCCATGTATTTTTGTTTCATATATTTGTATTCTGGTTACCTACATTCTGGAGCTTTAGTATTGTAGGGACCCATAAAATTAGTAACCCATATGGCTTTAATTCACTACTTGCATGTATCTAGTTTACTGATTTTGATATTTCTATCATTGACCCATAGGTTGATGAACACTTCCTGCTGCACTTTAATATAGTGTTTGGTAAGGGGCGGTACATCATCTTTGTTGAACTAGATGGATGCTTCATTGAGCCTAGGACCAACAAGGCAGAGTAAGGTTCTGCTATAGAGGGACACTAAGAGGGACAGAAGTCTGGGAGCAGGACCCCCATGAACGAGGTTTAGTCTGTGTATAGCAGAGTGCCCATACTTTACTAATTCAAGGTCTTATTTTATCGATGTTGTCCCATTATGATCTACATACATTGTTAGCATTCTCTTCCATTGAAAATATTACTTAAATATTATATTGATTTATGAGAGAATGTACAGTATATTACTATATTTCATAATCTATTTCTTATGTAACCGTAACATAATAAATATCTGAATGAAAACCATGAATAGGAGGGTGGTTTAGTCAAGCTTTTTGTTGACATTGTCTTGAGATCTACTGACTAAAGGTCAACTGGTAGATCCTGATCTACCTTTTGGGAACCCCTGGTTTAGCAACTGTTATAGCACTCTCTAGGTGAGCGAGACAGTCAGCTTTAGTTAGAAAGAGCAGAAAGAGCAGACTTCTGATAGACAGAAGGTAGGACAATGGAGTATGCTGAGGAAATATGTTCAGTCATTGTGAAAACATACAAATTCATTCCATTTCGCTGGCTGTAACCAAACCAAGAACCTCTGTGCTGCAAGACAGCGGTATTAACCACTGCACCACTGCATTTCCCATCTCATTATTGCATTGGTTATTGGACTTATGACATCTATGTTTGATGTTTGCACTCAAATTCCCATTCTTCTATGCCCTTTGCCAGTGGTTTCTGGGTGGATTTGTTAGATACCCAGAAGAGTTCATTATCAGTCTTCGTTTCTCCACCTAGATTATTATTAACATTATTATTATTAACATTTATTTATATAGCGCCAGCATATTTTGCATCTTAGATGATTTAATCCATGAATAGTACCCTTACCTCATTGCTAGGTAGTCTGCCCCCCTACATATTTCCTCCATAAGTATGCCACTGATCCTACACTGTTTATTTGATTCCAGAATTACTGTTAAAAGAGCCGCTTTTGCTTTTAGAAGTATGATTTTATTGATGTATTGGTGGACGAGAACAATTGCAGCCAGTGCTCCTTAAAAAGGCATATCACAGTATAACCTTGTGGGAATTAAATCATATTAATTTCAGTTTTTGAAAATGGCCTGTTACAAATCCTTTAAAAACCCAGGAAAGTTGCACTTGGTGTTTTTTTTGCAATCTGCTTCTCTGGGTTAAGGTGAGATAACCTGTGAAAATTGGTTATGCTGTGGGAATGATCAGCTTAATGTTTTCAGCAGAATTCCTGCCATAGTCAGCATCCTGAAATTCTATTTATACCCATCAGGAAGGCAGATATGAGATTCCCACGCTGTAGTGGACTCCTGTTCAGCCTGCTTGTTGATGCGGATGTTTTCGTTGGGATAAAATTCTGTTTTCAATTGGTTTCTCATGGGAAAGTTCACATAGTTCCTGCTTTTGAGGTGCTCTACCCAGCGCATTTTTAATGTATTCAAGCTCAATCTCCTTTGAATTACATTTTTCAATAAATGTATATGTTGAAAAAAATAAATATATATATATATATATATATCTATATAATATATATGTGTAGTGGCAAGTGTGTTAGCTGCAACATTCGCCTCCACAATAAAAGTTTATTTATTTTCCACATAAATCATGTGAGTGCGGATTCCCGTTTAGAACAGCTTTATATGGATATCTGATTTGACTGTATCCATGCTTCAATATTGTGTTATATGTGAGTGCCAATAACTGTAGTGACTTCCTCGGCAGTCTGCTACTGCAGTGGTTACGCCACTGAATTTGTATACAAGCATGCTCCATCACCTAAGATGGATTACATGAGGTTACTATAACTGCAGGGATCACATCCAACCCCTTGATCAGCAATGACATCATACTGCAACTACTTTTGTCAGGGAGATGTATGCCATTGATGCATTAAAAATGCATGAACCAGAACAAAAGTCATTGGAGGTCAGTGGTATAAGTGTGTTTCAATATACCTGATTATTGGTATAGTAAAACTAGTGAGCATTAAGGTGACCATACACGCACAGATATCAGATATTTCCTGGTCACAGGAAAGATTGTAATTGTAATGTGTATGACCAATATAGGCCTTATAGTTCCTCAACTGGGCAATAATGACTTTCTTTCAGTAGTCTGCATCGCTAGTGCAGAGAGCAAAATTGCGCTCTCTGCGCTAGAAAACCAGAATTTCCAGGTTAAAAACCGGAAATTTGGCTCTTAAAGCTACCAGGAATGGCTTTTTGCCTCCCCTGGTAACTTCTGGAGAGCTGCCACCTGAAAGTGCTCACCTTGCCTCATGGCAAAAACGCCCCTGGATAGGTAACCCATAGAGTTGGGACCAGAAGTAATGATTAGGAGCTGCCTGTAAAGGACACATTGGAACCCAAGTGGCAGCTCCACAGAGGGACAGCTAGGGGGAGTCACAAATCTAAAGCTGCTTAGCATCATGATGGTATAGAAGTTATGACAACTTGCAGCCATGGGGAACAGCAATTCAAAGGTGAAAAAGGAGAAAAGGAACAGGTAAAACTGCAGATAACAGATAAGCTCTCTAGTATACAATGGGATTCTTCAGAACCTATATGTTGCAGCAGTCAGCCATCTGTTACAACAGCCACACAGAACCCAACTCTGCTCTGATGCTGCCAGCAATTCCTATCCCCACCATCCTCAAGTATGCTTGGTACTTTCCTTTCTCCTTTATTGAATGCATTTCCACAACTGCCTCGCCATGCAACAGAATGTCTATAGAAGATTGGTTTAACAAGGGATTTTGATCATTCCTGGGACAACTAGACTAGAAGTTGGGTAGTAGGTCACCCCCATACATACTTCTATTTTATAAGAATGCCATATACACCTCAGCATGAATGATTTATTGTTATAGACAACAACATTAGGGATGCTTTAAACCCAGAATGAATCCAAGTGCCTGGCCAAACTAAGTTTTAAAATAACTTGACTTTTCTTAACACAAACAAGGAAGTGCACGGATGTGGGCCCAATCTTTCCTGAAGGATTCAGAATCCAGCCAAATCCCAAAATAGTGGATTCAGCGCATCCCTATTATTTATGCATAGTGTTATTTTGCACCTGGATAATGAAATCACCAGTTAGTGGAAAAGTAAAGCTGGTTTCTATGAAAAGTCTTTGACTATATATATTCAATAGTGCTTAAGTGTAGCATTATATGGTGACTGTGCTATTAAAGGAAAACTATACCCCCCAAACAATGTAGGTCACTATTAAAAGATACTGAGTAAAACAGCTCATATGTAAAACCCTGCTTCATGTAAATGAACCATTATCATAATAATATACTTTTTTAGTAGTATGTGCCATTGGGTAATCATAAATAGAAAATTGCCATTTTAAAACATAAGGGCCGCCCCCTGAGATCGTAAGATTCACTGTGCACACATACAAACCACATGTAAGGTCACATGAGCCAATTAACAGACAGAGTTCAGCCTTTTGCTTCCTCACTTCTTCCTGTTACAGTTAGTGTTGTAGTATTTCTGGTCAGGTGATCTCTGAGGCAGCACAGATAGAGTCACGGAATGGTGGTTCAAGGCAAGAGATGTAAAAGAGCAATATTTATGTAAATATATATTCCAGTTTGGTAAGATTCTTTAATATGTCATTCAATTTGATATAAACTATCTGTTGCTTAAGTATTCATTTTGAGGGTATAGTTTTCCTTTAAAGGGGTTGTTCACCTTAAAACACATTTTTCCAGTTCAGTTGGTTTCAGATTGTTCACCAGAAATAATTAGCTCCATTTTCTATTTGAAGTGTAAAGTTTCATTTTTCACCTTCTAAAGCAGCTCTGAGAGGGGAGGTGGGTCACCAACTGACTGTTCTAAACTGATACATTTAGTTGATACATTTCTTTTCTTTGTCCCTGCTGAAAACAATCCCTGAGTTTCATTAAAGACAGCTGTTGGAATTGATACAATAGATGCGACTATTCCACAGATACTGCTGAAAAATGTATCAACTAAATGTATCAACTAAATGTATCAGCTAGATGTAGCAAATTGTAATAGTTCAGAATGTTCCTGGATCACAGCTACCAGACTGAGACAGGAACATTAAACTTTAAACTTAAATTTGGAGAACATTAAAAGAATTAAAAGATGGAAAGCAATTGAAAAAAGTCTTTGTTTATGGTGAACAATCTGAAAACAAGGAACTGAAAAAGTATTTGGAAAGTGAACAACCCCTTTAATAGGTGTGGATTACTTGAACTGTTAAAAACAAATGTCGGAGGTCTACATTAAAACAATTAGAACTAAGTACAGAATGGAATCAGATCGTGGGAACATGTTTTGTATGGGAGGCTCACATACAACAGTCTCCTCCTGCCTTCACCCCCCTCCAGCCTCTGGCTGTTGCTGAGAGAGGAAAAAGGAAACCCGTTTCGGAAATGCTGTTCAAAGACTTAGCTGTTGGAAATATACTGTAGTACAAAAAATAAGAATGAGTATAAACTTCCCAAATGACATGTTGTTACATCACTGAGATATATCATTATATATATAGTGCAGATTCACTGGAGCACGGAGGAGCATGGAGGGTCCAATACTTTTTTTCTATAACTCCTTTTAAAGGAGAACTAAACCCTAAAAATGAATATGGCTAAAATGTCAAAATATTCAGAATTTACTGCACCAGCCAAAGTTTCAGCATCTCTATAGTAGTAATCTAGGCCTTTACAGTTATCACAGGTGGTCCCCATCTTGGGAGAAGTGTCTGCAACATGCACATCCTCAGTGTGCTTTGAGTGAAGCTAAGCTTAGGGGTCATCACAAATTATCAAACAGAAAATTATGCTGACCTGTCATGTAAGCTGATGATACATGGCTGATTATTAAATTCACAAGCTTATTGCACTGGTTTCAGAGCTGCCATGTTATATGAACTAATAACTAATTAACCTTATATTGTGACATTTATATTATATATGAACATGTGCAGTGAATCAGCAGAAAAGAAGATGGGGAGCTACAGTGGCATCTTTGGAGACACAGCTATTTATTGCCAAAGAAGTGTGGTTGCCTTGGGCTGGGATAGAAACCCAATACATAACATACAACATTTCTAGCCTACTTCTTTAGATAAGCTTTGGTTAAGCATTTAGGAGGATAGGTTAGATGGTAAGAGGAAAGGTGTTTTTTTGGGAGGGAGGAGAGGTTAGAGGGGGAGAAGAAAGGTGTTTGGGAGGGATTAAGAACAGAAATGGTTAGGAAAGAAATAAAGGATGTAATGAAGGGAATAAAGAGTAAATTCTCTTTTCTTTCCAGTATAGATATGTCATTTACTTAACACATGGGACTAAAGCTGGCCATAGATGTAAAGATTTTTAAAAGATTTTTTCGTTATCGTTCGACAAAGCTTATCTTGAAACGATCGTTTTAATGTACAATTTGTCCATCAATTAAAAAGACCATTTCAAGCGATGCTGTCTAGTTGAAGCCAGGAAAACTGAGGGTATCTGCCTGCTTGGCCCTGCAAACATAGATTTCACTGTGAAAATGACAATGTTTTAACCTGGCTGATCAATTAAGATGCACAATCGTTTGATTCCCACTAACCTCACGATAATTTGACGAATTTGTTGGATTGCACTAAAATCGATCGTTCACCAAAGAAAAATCTTTGCGTCTATGGGGACCTCGAAACAGTAAAGCTTGCATATGCCAGGCTGTATATACACAAAATAAAATATAGAGTTAGAACCACTAGATAGTTAGAAACACTAGATATAAAATAAACTTTAAAGCAATTAACCAACACTCATATAAACAACAGAAAGAAACAAATAAGTAAATCAGAAATTTTAAACTCATTAATTACATTTTGGCAGTTGGTAGAAGTAATTTTAAGCTACTTTCCAGTACATATTCATTAAACATATTAAGGGGTTTAAAAGTTATTTGCAATCTAATTTTCTGTTTGTCCCTTTGCCCTGCTGGTTCTAACTATTGAAACAATTAGCAGAAGCCAGCACCTATAATATAAAACTAGTTTCCCCCACCAGAGGTGTGGGCTAATACACCTAGCACTCCCGCACCAGGAGGGAACTCCTTCTGCAGACAGCCATGTTGGGGCACACATAATACCCCAGCTCACTCATAACATACATGTGTGTGTGACATAGTATCGGGGGACACATATAGTGAGTCTTGGCTGGAGGAGATCTGAAAGAGTAACTAAAGAAGTAAGGTAGAAATGTAATGCATTATGTTTTGGGCTTCTGTACAGTCCAAGGCAACCACAGTCCTTTAGAAGGGAAGATCTGTGTCTCCAAAGATGCCCCAGTAGCTCTCCATCTTCTCTAATGCTGATTCACTGCACATGCTTTGTGCTGCTGTCACTTACTGAGCTTAGGGACCCACTCAGAATATACAGTACTAGTATAGAATATAAATGTCACAATATAAGGCTGATGAGTAATTAATACAGATCATTACTACATGGCAGCACAGAAACCAGCACAATTAACATCAGAATGTAATAATCATCCATGTAGTATTAGCTTATATGACAGGCAAACCTACTTTTCTGCTTGATGATTTGCAACCTCAGGCTGGAACTACACAATGCGAACGCTGCATGTTGCGTCTTCATCCGACAGTCGTGTAGTGTCGGATGCACCCAGCAACAAGGTCCCACATTTCAATTACTTACAGTAACCTTATTTTCGTCGTATCCATCTCGTTTCATTCGTTTCCACTCATCGCATTGGATTTGATGAAGACGCATTGTGTAGTTTCAGCCTTAAAGGACAACTAAAGCCTAACTAAAGAAGTAGCTAGAAATGCTGTACATTATGTTTTGGGCTTCTGTACCAGCCCAAGGCAACCACAGCCCTTTAGCAGTAATGATCTGTGTCTCCAAAGATGCCCCAGTAGCTCCCCATCTTCTTTTCTGCTGATTCACTGCACATGCTCTGTGCTGCTGTCACTTACTGAGCTTAGGGACCAACTCACAATATACTGTTAATTCAGAATAGAAATGTCACAATATAAAGCTGATTAGTAATTAATACAGATAATTGCTACATGGCAGCTCAGAAATCAGCCCAATATGCATTAGAATTTAATAATCAGTCCAGTAGCATCAGTTTATATTACAGACAAACCTCATTTTCTGCTGGATAATTTGCAACAACCCCTAAGCTTAGCTTCTCAACAGCTGCTCAGAGCCCACTGAGCATGTGAGTGTCGCAGACACTTTCCAAGATGGTGACCCCCCTGTGACAAGTTTGAAGTTCTGAATATTAGGAAGCTGAAACTTTAGGCTGGTGCAATATGCTCAGTATGTGAAATATGGCAATTTTATCCATATTAATGTTTAGGGTTTAGTTCTCCTTTAAGCTTAGCTTCTCAACAGCTGCTCAGAGCCCACTGATCATGTGCATGTCACAGACACATCTAACAAATCCAAGATGGGATTCCAGTGACAACTTTGAATGCCTGTATAGATGCTGAACCTTTAGGTTGGTACAATAAGTTTAATGACATTTAAAGCCAATGTAATGTAAATGGGAAAGCTGCTTAGAATTATGTTTTCTATCACTGAGCAAAATGTAATTCTGGAGTTTTCATCACCTTTTAATCCTATAGCTTTGGAAGATCCATAGATATTTACGATCCACAGTACATGGTATGCCCATCATGCTCATATACATCTATACAAGAAACCAGCAAAGCTTATATAGTAAAGGATACATATTACCAGTCTGGACTTGAGCCTGTCCCCTAGTACTGTAAAGAAATCCCAGCCTTTATAGATTACATTTTTAGCTAACTAACTATATTACAATTTTTTTAAAATTTTGCACAGCCTATTTATTTATCCAGTTTTTATTTTTACACTGAACAATTCCTTTAAAACCATGGTCTCTATGCAATGTAGGCATGCTACAGCTATCACAGGCAGCTTACCCATTGCTAAGATTGCAGGTAACCCTAAGTATTCATTATTGCTACAGAGATACTGGAACATAATCTCAAGCATTTTAGCATAACTATTAAGGGTCTGGACACACAAGCAGATTCGGGGAGATTAGTCGCCCCAGCAACAAATCTCCACTTCTTCGGACGACAATCTCCCCGAACTGCCTTCCTCCTGCCCTCCGTCGGCTAAAATGAAAATCACCTGTTGGAAGGCACACACGGCGCTTTGTTTTCAAAAACGCCATGTGTGCCTTCTGAAGTCCGAAGTCCCCTCACACGGGGGAAGGCAGTTCCGGGAGATTGTCACCTGAAGAAGAGGAGATTTGTCACTGGGGCGACTAATCTCCCCGAATCTGCTTGTGTGGCCAGACCCTAAGTAGTCCTGCAGGAGCATTGTCATCCCAGTAATAGTGCATGAACAGTGGCACATAATGGCATCACATATGTCGGCAGAGTGGCACACAATGCTCAGTATTCCGGCAGGCACATTAGCAAATAATCCCTAGTATTTCTGCAGTCACGCTGGCATATAGTCCCCAGTAGTTGCAGGGACATTAGTATATAATTGCTATTTTTCTTACACTCACTCATGTTTACAAGTTAAGAATGGTTCAGTGTAAAAATAAAAACTGGATTAATAGATAGGACAGCTTTTATACATTTTTGACTAACTATATTTGAAACAATCCAAATGACTGTTAGGCTTATTTTCTGCTTCCTGCTGGCACACACAGGTACAGATCATCTGGGGCAATAAACTTGCTGCTGTTGGCTTCTAGCCTGGCACATATTTGAGGGGCAATATTTGCTGCCTGGCACAGGAACTAATTTGGGGGCAATATTTGGCTGTTCGCTGGCACAGGTATTCATTTGGGGGCAATATTTGGCAGTTGGCTGGATGCAAATGTCATTTTTATGCTGAGTGCAATTTTTAAAACCTTTTAAAACCGAACACATATGGAATACACAGCCTGCATGGCTAATTATCAATTCCTTATGATGCTTAGCTGCACTTAAATCAGTTCAGTCTGCAGCATTCATCTAAATGATTACATTTTTGACTAACTATATTTGAAACATCATTGTTTTACACAGCCTATTTACACAGTTTTTATTTTTATACTAAACAATTGCTTTAAAGACTCAAAACTGCCCTGTCCACCTTTGCACCTTCACTGCAGGGCCGGAACTAGAGGTAGGCAGAATAGGCGCCTGCCTAGGGCGCAATCATAAGGGGCGCTTAAGGGTAATTTTTTTATAGTTTTTTTTTTAATAAAAAATTTCTGTATTTATGACATCTCCTGGCTGTGTGTGACCTCTAGCATAGTGGCGCCATCTGTCTGCTCCAGCAGCACTCTCCTGTCCCCAACTCCCTCCTACTTGCTGGCATTAGCATCTCCGGCTGGATGCTGCCCTTCTACTTCTTCTTCTTAATGTGCTGTGGTGCATGCGCTGTAGATAGCGGCACATGTAGACGTCGGCGACACTACACATTGAGACAGCAGTGGGCAGCAGAGAGAGGCTGGGTGCTGGGCTGGCGCATTGGTGTGGTGCCTGGCGTGGATTGAAGAGAGCTGGGCCTGGTGGTGACTTGTGCACACTGACTGAAAACCAATCCAGATGACTGTTAGGCTTATTTTCTGCTTCCTGTTGGCACACACAGGTACAGATCATCTCGGGCAATAAACTTGCTGCTGTTGGCTTCTAGCCTGGCACATATTTAAGGGGCAATATTTTGCTGCCTGGCACAGGTACTAATTTGAGGGCAATAGTTGGCTGTTTGCTGGCACAGGTATTAATTTGGGAGCAATATTTGGCAGTTGGCTGGTACAGATAAGGGGCAATATTTTGGCTGTTGGCTGGCACAGGTGTAGTAAACAAGCAGTCAACACAACGATTTTCACACCTTTAAAGGGTGGTGCACGTCCACCAGTGGCCACTTTCCACTGGCACCACAAATCAGCAAGACCTTCAGGACAGCACCAACAAGATTCTTTATATTTAAAACGACTTTATTCGTGCTTCACAGGGGCATCACTGCCGTGATAATAAAGGCGTTTTAAATATAAAGAATCTTGTTCGTGCTGTCCTGAAGTTCTTGCTGATTTGTTGGCTGGTACAGGTACAGATATGGGGCAATATTTTAGCTGTTGGCTGGTACAGGTACAGATATGGGGCAATATTTTAGCTGTTGGCTGGTACAGGTTCAGATATGGGGCAACATTTTGGCTGCTGCTGTTGGCACAGGTACAGACTTGGGGGCAATATTTTGGCTGCTGTTGTTGGCCCAGGCACAGATTTGGGGGGGCAATATTTTGGCTGCTGCTGTTTGCACAGGTACAGACTTGGAGCAATATTTTGGCTACTACTGTTGGCACATGCACAAATTTGGGGGGCAATATTTTGGCTGCTGTTTGGCACAGATACCTGTACTGTTATTTATATAAAGCGCAAGTTTCGTTCATAAATGCGTTGTAAGCTTTCTTTATTAAAAAACCCATAATGGTAAGGTGAGAAATGATAATGCAGGATATGTTGGCACTTTACAAATGAATGTTAATAATTACGCATATTGCGTAATTGCGTAGCGCCAACATATTGCGTAGCACTAATAATAATAATAATAATAATAATGCACGATCATCTACAAACAAAAGGAAAAGTTTGAAAACAAATACAGTTTCCATAGTGTAGCTCTAAATAACATGAGTTATATTATTTTCTAGAAAACAACATTATTATTAAATCTTCTACAAAACAACTGTGTAGCACGAGAACACCTATTTTTCCAGCAATGACAGTCTCTAGTTTGGCCATAAGAGGGCTCCAATGGACAAGTAATTATATGACTAGGGAAAACCACATGTTATAGGGCTCATATACAAGCCACCAATGCAGTTGCAGTGGTGCAAAATTTGCTTCTAAATAATTGGATGCAAATGACATTTTTATGCTGAGTGCAATTTTTAAAACCTTTTAAAAACGAACACATATGGAATACACAGCCTGCATGGCTAATTATCAATTCCTTAGGGCTCTTACACATGACCGTTCCGACCTGCGCTCCCCTGCGTTCCGTTTTTTGGCGTTCAGCCACAGGGGAGCGCAGGAATAGACGCAAGTAATTATTTGAAATGGGGCTGTACTCACTCAGGCGCGTGTAGGCGCCAAACGCGGGTTCAGACGCAACATGCTGCATTTTTCCTGCGCCAAACGCAGGTTCAGACGCAACATGCTGCATTTTTCTTGCGTTCGGCGCCTACACGCGCCTGAGTCAGTACAGCCCCATTTCAAATAATTACTTGCGTCTATTCCTGCGCTCCCCTGCGGCTGAACGCCAAAAAACGGAACGCAGGGGAGCGCAGGTCGGAACGGTCACGTGTAAGAGCCCTTATGATGCATAGCTGCACATAAATCAGTTCAGTCTGCAGCATTCATCTAAATGAATTGCTAATTAGCCATGCAGGCTGTGAATTCCATATGTCAGGCATGTCAAAAGTCCGGCCTGCGGGCCAATTGCGGCCAGTTTTCAAATTTACACCGGCCCTTAGCCTCCATCATGAAATTAGTAATAATGCGGCCTGCCAGCACAATGTGATCAGGATTTGTGTAGCCGTAGCAGTAATATTTGGGCACATTAGTGAAATGATCTGCCACTTGGTCTATACTGCTGCCTGTGTGCTGAAGGTGTTAGTAATAGACACGTACTGTCATGTAGTGATGCGCTGCTCTCGCATACTTCTTTAGGGCTGAAGGTGTCAATAGACTTACTGACGTGCCAGTACAGCAAACTAAGGACGTATGCGAGAGCAGTGCATCACTACGTGCCAGTACGTGTCTATTACTAACACCTTCAGCACACAGGCAGCAGTATAGACCACTAATTTCACATTTCACTAATGTGCCCAAATATTACTGCTATGGCTACGGATTCCTGTAATTTAATGTTCATGGTTCAAAGAAATAATGTCGGGCTAAATGGTTGGTCCCCAAACATTTTCACCTCACCAAATCTGGCCCTCGTTGTAAAAAGTTTGGACACCCCTGCCATATGTGTTCAGTTTTAAAGGGGTGAGGTGGCAACTCTAACTTTGCTCCATTTTAGGACAGCCAGATGCCCCACCCCTCCCCCACCCACTTGTTTGCACATGCAAGCCCTTGTGTTTTCGACACTTAGTGCACAGGAGATTATGGGCTGAACTCCACGGCGTGCTGATGTCCGACGTGCCGAATGTGCAGAAGATAATGGAACTGAACATGAAATTGCAGGTAAAACTACATGTATCTGACTGTTGGTGAAGACCAGAGACATAACTAGAGGGGGGCGGGCCGTGCAGCCAGGCCCCGCCCCCCTCCGTACGGCCGGAAACGGACGCATCTACCTTAGAAGAGAGTGGCGTACAAGCTGCCGGGGGGGCCCTGAGTGGGTGCGGGCCCTGGCCCAATCGCACCCCCTGCTCCCCCGGTAGTTACGCCACTGGTGAAGACACAGAGTGCGGCGTTCCCATGCATTCATGTCATCGCATGGAGATGAATTAGACATCAATCCATCGTGGAATTCAGCCCTTAGCAGTGAAATCTTCCTCGCATCCAATTCTAAAAGTTTCTTTAAAAATGTAGAAGTGGCTGGGTGGCATGAGGTGGCTTAATTTGTGCAGTCCTAGGTCTGGGCCTTTCTGTCCTTCCCAGAAATCTGGGACTGCCCCTTTAGAATTGCTGTTATGTTGGAATTATGGGGAAAAATGTCGTTAGGACATAATTGCACACTGCACTTTTTCACTGGTAATGTAGCTAGGGTTGCCGCCTCACCCCTTTAAAACCGAACACATATAAAATACATAGTACACTGAACTGATTTATGTGCAGCTATGCATCATAATGAATTTCTAATTAGCCATGCAGGCTACGCATTCAATATATGTTCAGTTTCAAAGGGGTGAGGTGGCAAACCTAAACTTAGCCCCTATTTGTCCGAGGGGTTTCGAAGCTGCAAATTCTTTTTGGGTCTATTGTACATGCAACATTAGTTGTTCCCACTTTTTAGATATAAAATTAGATGCTATTTTAGGTTCACAGAGCACTCACAGCTTCAGCTTTTTGATGTATAGGTCAGTGCTGACTAAAGCACCGGATCTGGATTGGGGATACCATTTTTATCAGCCCCTCTGTTAGGGCTGAACTAAACGGTGCAAAAGTATATTACACCAACTGTCACCAATTTGGTTGTTTACATTAACTATTGGATTATATGTTTCTCTCAACATGTGGCATCAGCTTTAACACTTGGCCAATGATGATATTAATGAATTGAAGTGTGAAACTGTATAAAAGAAAATAAAAATCAGGTGCAGTTTAAATTGTTGCTCCTAGTCTGTCCTGTCCACTTAAACATGTTGTCATTTCTCAGAAATTGTGTAGAAATTTCTGCATTAATAGTTCATCCTACGCTGTAAAATGTAGACAGGACAGATGCATGAGGTGCATTTCAGTGCAGAAACATGAATGTATGTATTGATGTACCAAAGTCCACTGTGTGCATGTGCACAGGCCAGACTGTCAATGCAGTTTTCCGGGGGGGGGGGGGCAAATTACTTGTACCCATATTTTGGTTTATACACAAACTGAACAGCTTTTCTATTAAGTAGTAACTGTTGCACACGTATATCATTACCATTCTATTAGTGACACACTCATTGCCAGGACAACTGGTATTTTATACTAAAACAAGATTACTACCCAGCGATTTGTAGAATGTTATTCCCTTTAGAGTTTGTTAGAGCTGGATACATAAAATTAGGGTATGTAAAATTGAGACTTGAATGTAAGTTTTTCCATATGTTATACCATGTTGTGTGGTCTCCCACCCATATATAATGCATTACAAATTTCCCTGACTTATTTTTCTGGTCCCCTGAAAAATTGGGTTCTACTGTACATAAAGTAGAGTAACAACATCAGGATGAGACTGTGCACAATGAAGTGTCACTAGTATATAATCTAAGTTTATACATTTTATTTCAATTTAGGGGAAAGCTGCTTTGTTCCCAAAGTGGCAGACTGGTTAAGAGAAGAGCCATCCAAAACAAAAAGAAACAATGGATACAGGACAGATGCAGGAGAGGAGGGCAAGGTGCAAACAAATATTATAATAGATATTTCTGTCTATACAGATTAGAGTGAGGCAGAGGGTTATTAGAGATGGAGAGGTGTTAAAAAAAAAAAAGGTAACTATATTGGGAGGTCAGTGACTTGACTGAATTCATTGAGCCCCGATAGAATGTTTAAAGTCGAATGGGTTGGGCCACATGGGAAATGTTGAGGATTTCATTTTGACATGCTCCTTTACAAAGGCAATATCTATTTTGGTAGTTCGGTTGTTGGTTTTGGTTTAATTTACTTGTTTGTATTCTAGTAAATTGTTTAGGTGGCATCACCAATTAAACTAGATTTTATTTTTGTGCATTTAGCCACAAGTTGTATAGGTGTGCTTCTTTGTATAGCTTTGATCTTTGGTTTGAAATCCTGCTTTAATATGAAAAATAAAGCCCATTTAAACACAAGGCAATTTCTAAAACACAAGAAAGATGCAATCACTGGCCTGACCGGGATTACAGCTGGGTTTCCAGGGGCAGGTAGTCCAACACTGTGCTGCCTCAAATTCTCTAGTTATCCCAGTTATAGACTTCAGCCTACACCAAAACAGTAGTTACCGTATATACTCGTGTATAAGCCAAGGTACCTAATTTTAGGCATGAAAACCAGAAAACCGTATTGACTCGCGTATAAGCCTAGACACAACTATGTTATATATGTTGCTCTTTCTTCGCGGCTGGGATGCCTCACTACAACATGCAGGAGCCGTGAATGCGCTGGCGAAAGTCATAGCTGGACAACAGATGGAGGGCCGCAAACATGGCATCCCTGCAAGTGCCCATAACAAACACAGCGCGTCTCAACTGGCCTGTTCCCTCCCCCCTCATCCTCCTCACCCGCAGCCTTGCTTACCAGGAGTACATCTGCTCAGCCATGGCTCCTCCGGGGGGAAGGTGTTAGGGCTTTGGCCCAGGAGGATCACTCAACGGCGGCTCTGTGATTCGCTGCTTAAGGCGCTGGGAAAACCTGGATTCCGGCTGCCCTGACCCATGGCAAGGAAACTGGAAGGCCAAAAGGAGAAGTCGAGAACCGTAGCTCACACTGAAACTGAGAAAGCATGGTTGCGCGCACGGGACTAGAGAAGACGCGCACTCGCGAATCACGGAATGGAGGAGGAGACGCGCAAGCGCAGTTCAACAAAGCTGTCACGTGGGGCAGGTCTAGGCGGGGTTTGCCTTATTATGCCTAGATGACACTTGCACTGTTGCTCTTCGCGGCTGGGAGGGGGATTCATCGCTACAAATTTACCGGTAAGGCAGCTGACCCGCGTATAAGCCGAGGTAGGATTTTCAAGCACATTTTGGGTGCTGAAAATCTCGGCTTATACGCGAGTATATACGGTATGTATAGAGTGAAGGGATGGGTATTTACTAAAATTAGCCCCTCCCACAATTAAGCCTTACCAACCCTTTCTAACTTCACCCATTTTAGAGCAAAGCCATTTTTGCAATTTCCATCTTGCCATTTCTTGCTAATTAACAGTGTGATGCACAGTATGCATACATTTGAAGCCTATGTACTATGTCATAACAGCCCCAGCAGCCAGCATATTCTAAATTTATTTTCTCTGATGTCTTCACCTTAATCTGTTTTATCGAGCAGGGCTGGCACTTCTCTTTACTTTTGAGTGCAACTACTCAAAAGGAAAAACAGGACTTGATGCACAAGGTGTTTTTTGCAGGAAAGCAAAATATACCCTTTGCAGTCAATTATATTTGATTCACATGCTCCACCCCCTTGGTAATCTCTTGGATGGAGTTTCACACTATCCAGACAAATGTGTATAATCCTGCCAAATCTCCATAATGTCATACAAAACAGTTAGTGAATGGTGTGTAATTTTCACTAGAGTACACTTAGGTTATATAGTGTCCCTTCCCTATTTAATTTGCTGCTCAATTCAAAATACTAAATTTGGTGATATTAGAAGGAAACCATTTGCAATTATTCGGCTAAAAGGACTTTATAACTTATCTACCAGTTGTTTGTACGTTTTTTATTTATTTATTTTTTTAACTGAAAATGTTTCAAGCACTTAAGAAAATTCACAGCACAGATTAAAAATACCTGTTAAAACGTTAAGTCTGAAGTAACTGAAATTGTTTGAAAAAAAATTATGCTTTCACACAAGTTTGTATATATTTTTTAATCCATTATCACATTCTCATAAATTCAGCAAGAGAAAATTCATCTCTGTACCGGCAAGACATCTTTCATAATACTGAAATATCAGGCAGAATGCAAAATGGAACACAAAAAAAGTTGCACAATTGTTCATAAAGTACAGCAGACAAACCATACAGAATCGGCAAGCTTCATAACATTAACTTATAGATTTAATATATTCTTTAATTATCACACAAAAAAAAACCCAACAAAAAATGCATAAATATCTCCTTATTAACATGTTACAAAAATACTGGTACTTTTGCTCTGTTTCCCATTAAGGTTGCATTACACATGGCAAGAACAAAAACTCTCCAATGAAAATGAAAGGACAAAACTAAAGGCATGAAAACTGAAGATGGTGGGTGGGGAACAGTGCAACTTAACGGTTTAGTAGAGGGAAGCTTGGGAAATACCAAGTTTCTACAGAAGCAAAAAGCTAATCCTGAAAATGATTTTTACCTCTAACCATATGTAACATTTACATCAAGTAGACATTTAATTCATGCTAGAAAACATGCAAACCCTCCCATGCCCACCAATGAATGGTACGTTATTTTGTACGGCAACAGCCATGCTCATTTTAACCTATGCAGTCATTCTTTGATTTAGCTGAATCAGTCCGATGTATTGAAGAATAAAGGAGTGGACCAAAACATCTTAATGTCGGATGACTGGTCCATGGGTTAGATCGACTAAAACTAGTTGGCACATCAATTCATGGAGAGTGCAAAATGAAATCCTCAAAAAAAAAAAAAAAAAAAAATTATAAAGGAACCTGCAAATGTTTGAAGAGAAAAACAGCTTTAGGTCACACCAGATTTACAAAGTTTAACACTATTCTGTCTTCATTACACATATTACCAAACAGAATGTTTGAGAGGTCGGCATGCTTTAAAAACAAAAAAAACAAAAAAAAATTACATTTAACTATTTGGGCCATTTGTAAAAAAGGTCACCACACTTCATAGGGGAACTGATTCTATTCACTTTATGTTCTAAAACTTTAGGCAGATAGGGCGAATGTTACAGCTTGGATAACATCAATTCATAATTATAATATGCGATCCTGCCCAAGAGAATTGACCAGAGATAAGGTGGTCATTCAAGTGCAGAAGAATTTGATCAGCACATGGGTCAGACTGATTTGGACACATACATGCCACCAGTTCATTCATACACAAGTGGCCCATTTCTAAATTCAGTTTGCACAGAAGGACTTTTACTTTACATGAGCTTAGGAGGGGCAATTTCAACAAGCCATCCTGATTATTCTAGGATTAACCAAAGAAGTTTGTCAAGAATCAAATCAGACAGGGACACTACCAATGAGGGCAAAAAGTGCTGTGATGGCATCTCCTTGCCTGTGACATGAAAATTAAAATGCAATCACAGCACCAGTCTGGGGAAAAGACACCTTAGCAATTTATTTCACTAGGTCAGGGGGTGCCTTACATTTCACCACCCAGTGAAAGACTATTTAAATGTAGTTTAGACCTATGGCATAACAGGTTGTCAAACCAGGCAATGGTTAGAATGATAGGTGGCATGATATATAGAAGACTGACATGGAGAAAAAAAAAAAAAAAAAAAGTTCTGACCCTTGTGATCATATTACATACAAGCTTAGGGGACAGAGCATTACTGGTTGCCATTTCCTTGCACATAATGTAGTATAATAAATCTTACCCAAGAGTTCTAACAAAACTGACGAGACTTCCATCCCTGCTGGGTTGCTTCAGATGGAGGATACCAACGCATCTGGAAAAGGCAGTCAGATGAGAATTTATACAGTCAGTGCAAGTCAATTGCAAAGCCATTATCCCAGTACATTTTAAACTGTTGCTCTTGGGTTACTTGGAGATTAGGGGTTTGGTAATAAGGGGTTGTTAACCTTTGACTTAATGATTTAGAGTGATGTAGAGTGATTGTCAAATATACAATCAAGAGTTGCTAAGAATTTGCCAACACATACTAAGTTGAACCACCCCTTTTATCTTAATTTTCAAATTTAAAACATAAGTGAGCAAATAGTTTGTTCATTAATGTTGAGGTCACTGTATGGCAAGATTAAGATACACTAAATATGCAGTCATACTATCATAGCATTAAGCGGTCTTGGGTAACCCAGGGTCCCCAAGTGACTTGCCATTTTATGATTTAGCCAGTAAGATGGGGATAAAAAGGCCATTCTAGAATAGCCATGTTCTACATATGGGGGGCCGTAATAAGTCTAACAGGAAAAAGTGTCTACACTATAGAAAAGTCTTAAGTTTTACTTTGTGCAAATTTAAGATCAATTTTGTAAAACTAGAAACTTTAGCAACCTCTTTAGGCAGAAGAGAAAATGGAAATTTGTTTGCACCAGCGAGTAGTATATGTAATAAAGCATTTTACTGATTATGCTTTAATGTACCATAATCATTTGGAGCAAACCTAGCTTGAGTGTGCAATATGTAATTAAAATATACAACTCTCTAATCAAGATCACATTGGACAATGCAAACACTTATTTGTGCTAATTTGCTGTGACTTATTACATTGCCCCTGCAGTATTCTAGTCTTAGTTTGTGTTAATGAAGATCTCATCATCATTCCAAATACACAAACTTCAGAAGAAACCATGGAAGGGAGGGGGGGGGGGGGGAGAGATTGTTACTCAGTTTTTATTTACTACAGGCTGGGGAATAACTTTATCAGATGGACAAAGCTAGAACTTACAGCATACTTTACGAACGGCCTACTTGGTAGATATAATTTATTAGCTACCGCAGATAATTTGCCAAACAGATATCTAAATTATTGTCTGATTTCTCTCAAAGACTTGCACATGAAGGAATTCTGGGTAATTTTAAGAATTACTAGACACAAGCTTCAATTCCACCCCCTACTTAAAAAAAAAAAAAAAAAAAAAAAAAAAAAAAGTTTTCTTGCGTTCTCTCACCTTTCACATGCAACTTCATATGGAATGAGCACAAACTATTGCTGTGGGGATTTTTCTTTAAATAGGGTGGTACTGCAAGATTAATTTTCATTGTAAATTTATTTAGAAGACATGTCAACAAGTCCTTGCCAGAACCACAATCTGCAGCAGGAGAAAATCCCAGACGAGTTTAGGGAAGGATACTAACCAACAAGTGAAAAGCAAGAATTGTTAGCAGCACAGGATTATTAGATCAAATATACTATGTAATCCTAACAAGATAAAGCAAAATTAAAGTTTAAAATAAACCCCTTGACCAAGAAGAGCTGATAATAATCTGGGGATATCACAGCTATATCCAAAAAACCTATTTCAGACAGATGTTTTCTGTCCAGAGTGTTTGTAGCAGAGAGGGGGAAGGGGCAGAAGATAACATTCCACTGCCAAGAAATGACAAATCTCTGCTGGGGAGAAGTTTATACTATGGCATGTGTAATAATGGAGTAATATTTTGCTAGCATAAACCAGAACTGATGGCAAAACAATCTTTAGTAGCCTTAATGGATGATGCTCCATTTAAGGAATAGACCACAAGAGAACCCCACAGAGTTCCCTAGACTAAACTGGTTGGTAAAAACTATGCTTTATACCACGGCTGTCCAACTGGCAGCCCACGGCCCCCCTTCTGTGACCCGCCACATGCGGTGTCTGCTTACCATATGCAAGATTTAAAAGGTATCACTACAGAGATTAACTGGCCCCTGCATTGTTTAAACCTCAAATTCAAACTAACCCCCTGTGTTGTTCACACCTGTGATCCAACTGCATTGTTCACTTGTGACACCTCTATTGTTTATATCCTAAAGCCTGTACTGTTCACACCTGAGACCCAGACTGAAACTGCCCCATTGTTCACACCTTATTCAAAATGCTAATGGGGCACCAGCACTGTGTCACTATATGTAGTACATATTACAATGATAGCTTTCCCCATCTCCTACTCTGTTCTACCTTCCCTCCCTGTGCGTCATTCTCTGCTTGCCCAGGGCTGCTAGTGTGTGCCATTCTCTGCTTGCCCAGGGCTGCTAGTGTGTGCCATTCTCTGCTTGCCCTATGCTACATGTGGAATGTAAGCCTGTTAGGGGTTTGTTAGCATTTGGAAATTGTTAAGAGCCCCTAAAGTGTTTAATCATGTGTTGAGGGGTTGTAGTATTATCCCATACCTCCCAACATTTTGGAAGTAAAAAAAGAGGGACAAAAAAAAAAAAATTTACGCACGTAGCGCAGCAATTTTTTGGCCACACCCCTTTCTGTGGCCAAACCCCCTAATTACCATGTTTGTTTTACAAAATTTGGCAGGTTATGAAAGTTTGAAAATATTTCTCCTTATCTAAACTGTGTTTTTGTGTCTCAAAATTGTTACAAAGTATCGTATTTGCACCTGTTAGCTGTTCTTGACTCTCTGCTAAAAGCCAATTAAGTGAGAAACTTTGTTTCTTTATCTGGCTGTTCAGTGCAGAGAAAAGAGGGACTTTCGAGTACAAATGAGGGACTGCAGGTTGAGCTGTCAAAAGAGGGACTGTCCCTCCGAAAAAGGGACAGTTGGGAGGTATGTTATCCACAGGGGATAATGAGGCCTATGGATTTAAGGTATGTTTTTAACAACTTAAATTTTTCACATACATGAGTGATGAGGGATTTTCCTGCAGTGAGAACGAACCATTTGGTTTTTTTGGTGTGCTACCACCGTTAATGTGGATATGATCTTTAAAGTTCTTGTGGTAACATGGGTGTGGTTTAAAAGGGAGAGTGGCCAACCCTGACTTCTATTATCAGCCTCCCACCACATAGGCCAGTAAAATGTTGGCCCTCTGTACCAGAGACGTTGGACAGCACTATTTATACCAAATGTGAATAGAAGAACAAAAAAAAAAATAAAAAAAAAAAACACGCGCAAGATTAGAAGGCTGGTATTTCCAGAAAAGGTGGCACCCTTACTCCCTACTGAATCCAAAACAGAAGTTTACCACAGTGTATAAATTCTCTCATAAAACCTTATTTGTACAGCCACAGGCTCTTCAGTTTTTTTTTTACTGATAAAAAATTGTTGTAATAAAAGTTCTGATTATGGACAATGTAATATTAGTAATGGTACAATTTTCTGTTTAAAGGCACTATGACTGACCTTTATATACACCTGGAGATTAAAAATGTAATTTTAGGAGAAGTCTGTGTGCACAATGTATTCATACAGTGCACACAATCTTTCTTACACGATACATCAGAGAGCTCATTGAACTAACACAATGATCTGCTCTGACTATTTCATACCTCCCAACATTTTGGAAATAAAAAAAGAGGGACATAAAAAGCTTGGCGTGCATGGTGTAAAATGTTTTGGCCATGCCCATTTGTGGCCACACCCTAATGTTAATTTTACAAAATTTGGCAGGTTATGAAAGTATGAACATGTGTTTTTTTTCAGTTTACAGTTTTGCCAATGAAGGTGAATTGCCCTTTAAGCTCAGAGTCTAGCTTTTCACAAGGGACCTTCTTGTATTGTTACAATTAATTATTTGCTGATCTCGAAATTGTTACAAAAGTATCTTATCTGAAGCTGTGGCTGTTCTGGGCTCTCTGCTAAAAACAAGTTAGAAACGCGTTTCTTTTTCTGGCTGTTCAGTGCAGAGAAAAACTAGACTTTCCAGTTGAGCTGTCAAGAGGGACTGTCCCTCTAAAAAACAGGACATTTGGGAGGTATGAGATTTAAGCATGGAGCAGGAGGGATGGCACCAGGGCTGCTACCTCAGTACAAATGCATACATAGAGGAAATATTGGTGGGATAAAAAAAAAAAAAAAAAAAAAAAAAAAAAACTCACTAAACAAAGTTTAGGACCAACCAAGCTTTTTGCTCATTGCAACTTGTTAGAGATGTTTCAGATATTAAATACATATAATGAAAGGAATTATGGTATGTTTATAAGCACAATTCCCACCACCGAAACCCATTTCACTATAACTGAGCAATTTAGGACATAGCTGTGAAAACTACTCCAAAACTGCACAGTTATGCCATAAGATAAAGATATTCAGCTACAATATATGAATATGAAGATTTGAAACAACCTACTTTTAACAGCAGATTTGCACCCTAAATTTTACAAGAAACAGAGGTTAAATAAGGGCTACTTCATATTAGATTATCACTCTCCCCTGGGAAATTGTAGGGTCACAAGGTGATTGTAATGTTTAACCAAATGGCATTACCTAGGTTAGTCATTTACTTGCACAGCAATAACCTACAGAATCCAATTCAAGACCCATGGGCACACAGGGAAATGGAAAGCATTAGCTATTTTAATGTATACATTACAGCTTAAACAAAATCTTGAGATTTTATAGTGCAGACACTTATTGCACCTGGGCGTTTATACGACCACCAATATATTATAAAACTAGGATAAGGGTACCTAAAGTGCTGGATCTTTAGTTTTACAGGTTAAGGAAATCTGTGCAAAGATCTGCAAATTTTGTGAGGTTCCCCCCTAGACGATATTGGGCTGAAGGTTTGTATTCCTGTTGTAATCTGCCAAACCATCAAAGCAAGGACCACATTTGTGATGGGGGCACCTTATATTGCCCGTGTATGGTCACCAGTTACACAGTGTATTAAAGTAATCAAAGACAATCATCCATGCAGCCCTTTTCCCATTACTGGCAACATGTTTAAAAAGAGGCAGTATTGCCTTTAATAATGAGAGGTTTTCAGTTAACAATGGGTGTGCCATTTTGCTTACTTAAAAAGCCACATCATTTTTATACAAAGTGCTATTCTATCGCTGCTAGGTGGCAATGATTATTTGGAAAGCCGATTGGGATTAAACTTTATATTTCAAGTACCTTAAGCATTTTCCAATCTATTCTGTGGTAGAAAAATGTATGAATTTCATAATGGATAATATCTTTGGTCTTTCAGCAGTATTTTAATGTACCTGGGCATGAAGTGCAGCAGCAGCGGCAGCAGCAGGGTATGTGAAAGCAGCATGTGGGATGGCTGGAGCAAGTTCTGCAGTATACAGTGGGTAGGGAGCCCAAGCCTCTGGTGAAGCAGAGATTAGCGCAGCCCCAGTTAAGTCATCTATAAGCCAAAAAAAAGCAGGTTTAATACCAAACAATAGCTGCTTGAAAGCGGTACAAGACAAAAGATCAGGGCATATTCTGCATACATGATGCTATACCTTACAATATGTAAAGTAAGGCCATGAAGACCAATAGATGATCTCTAGTTCCAAGAAAATGAGTGTCTGTATTCTGCAATAGTGGATTCTTCATAAAAAAGTCAATTAGCAAGCCAGAATGACAACAAGGTGGAAACGTTAGGTTGGGGTTACAAAATGGAAAAAAAAAATTAATAATTTTACAATAAATCTTTATTCCACCAGTAAAGTGTATGCATTTTTTAACCTCATGCCCATCAGTCCACCCAACTGTTGCCAGGAGACTGTTACATAGGCTCTGCTCTTGTGGTTACAAACATTGTGACCAGATACTTCATATTTTTTTCTGGGAGAAATGCAGAGGACTCACATGGATCTCGTGCAATGAAGTGTGCTCCAAGTGCAGGGTGGAGGTTTGTGGGGTTTGGTGTAGCCATTAGCTTGTTCTTAGCCATCTTTGTGTTGGCCTTGGCAAACTCTAGCCGTAAGGTCTGTGGGTTCTCTGGGTCAAACCGGATGCCCTATAAAGGAGGGGGAACCCACAAAAACCACTTTGTTAATGCATACATTTATTCCTACAATCCATTATGAAGATGCTGCAAATAAGACAAGTTCTACCAACCCTGCTTCGCTCTAGCAGGAAGAATATAATTCATGTGGCTTGTTGGAATTTAAACAGCACTGCTAAGGACCCTCTGATTTTGCATGTATTTAGGTCATTGGTTAACCTGGAAACAGATTGCTAACTTGTATGCTTATGCAGCATTATTCCATTTTAGACTTTAGCTCCCCTTTAAAGATAACTGAACACAATTCAATGACTTAAAGGACAAATCATTACTTACATTTAAGGCATTCTTTGCAGCTTCAGCTCCTGCCCTATTATCAAATGTGACAAAGCCAACTGGCTAAAGGGGAGTGAAAAAACAAAAAGTTAGGACCTAGTCTCACTTTCCCAACATAATTACATCTAGTAGAAATGCATACCTGTTTTGAGGTAAGCTTGATTAATGATCCTTCATAACCCTATAAAAAGTAGAAAAACATTTTAAAGATGCATTCAGAAGGATAAACAAAGCATGTGGTGTTATTGCAGCACTGAGGGAGGTGGGTGTGCTGGGCACTAGGTAAGGGCAGGTCTGTATGACCATCAGGGACAGCAGTGACAAGCTGCAGATTTGAGTGTAACTGCACCCTCTGCAATGGGGTGGTGCTGTGGTTCCCATTAGCAGAACTTAAGTGCTTACCATACTACCCAGCAGTGCCTAAGGCTGTGCTCTGTCAGTGTGGAGAGATGTGATTATGCTGTGCAATTTAAGGATGGATTTAGAAGAAATTGAGATGGGTATATATTCTTTAAAATGCCAGATTGTACAGACCCTTGTGCATTAATCAGCTTTAAGAAAGGTGTTCGTTGCATAACAGAAAACAGCAGCAAGGAAATTGGAACATTTTAAAGTTTAGAATCCAAATCAATTTTGCCCATCTCAGTCTAATATGTAACGTGTCAGAATTGTGGAATCTGAAATTGTACCTTTCACTGCAGTTTGACCCCCAGCTCAGGCAAAGAAAAGGAAAGAAAAAATAAACCAGTTACCTGTTTTTGACCTAAGGGCTCCTGAACCAGTCAAATGTTGCAACCCCATCCCCATGGCACATTTCCCTTGAGCTCAAAGCATAAGGCAAAGGACGCCTTTGTTAGAACCACACAATTTTAGTTCACCTGTCTTTCAGTGGGAAGGAAAGATGTCATATGTGCAGGTAAGAGTCAGCACCTACAGCTAAGACTAGTGATAGTGGCACACTTGAACACATGTTTAGCAACATATAAACTTTATAGGCAGCTAAAATGTCTTCACTGAACCCATTCAACCAAGAAGTTCTGCAATCAAAAGCAAACATTTGTCCACTTGTATTTTATAAAGGAGAGTTCCTGGATTATACAGTATGCATGCATCAAAATTTTAAAATACCCAGGCTTTTTTTTTTTTTTTTTTTTTTTTTAAAACACAATGCAAGTCAAAGCTCGGTCTCTTATGGATAACTTAAGAGCTCCCTGACATACACCACAGTTTTTGTAATCTTAGTAAAAATATCCTATAAACAACTGGCCAAAAACAAATGGCTGCTGCATATTGAGCAAGCAGTCAAGTCAACCCCTGCACATGGCCATATTTTGATTATCGGTGTGCAGAGTCAAGCAATTACTTTATGATGAAGATAATAACATTTTTAAGTACAAGCAGACAATACAAATACAAGTATGGGATCCATTTTCCAGAATGCTTGGGTTTTCAAGATAAGGGATCTTTTTTTGTAGTACCATACACACAACTGCTAAACTGCATTTAACACATACCAAATAGGATTTTTTGCCAACAATATGTAATCATGCAGCTCATTTACTATTAAAGTCTAAAGTTGGTCTTTAAGTTGGAACTTCCTAGATAGGTGATGCCATACCTGTATATTACAATTTAAACAAAGTAAAAACGACACAGACGGGACATGGTCGCATCTCTTATAAAACAGTGAATAGTCTGAGTTTATATGTATACATACCTTCTTTGCTCAATTTGACTCAGACTATTACTGCCTACATCATACTGAAAACAGATTCTAAGGCTGCAAGGGGTCTAAAGCCATTAAACAGTAACTGGAATTTTAAATGCTGCAGGGGAGGGTGGTCAAACCTACATTTTTCAATGGAAGACACATTAGTAGGGTTAGTTAGAGGGAAGTTAAATTAATGTTATATATTTAATCATAGTTCTGCCTATAGCTCCATAATGCAGACTAGAAAAACAAACAAGACAGATGTAAAAAAAAAAACCATTGTTACTGTGTAAAGTGACCCATGGTGCAATCCTTTATGTAAAAAAAAAATTTGGACAGTTAAAAACTTACCTTAAATGGTCGAAAAAGCAAGTAAAGTTCCCTGGGTTTGATGTCAATAGGGAGCCCACTAACAAATAGAGTTCGTACCTGAAATGGAACAATTTTTACAAAATAAATACACCAAAGGCTGTTATGGATTAGAGATTTAGAAGCAATTTCACTTGATACAGAAGCAGTGGTCTCTGATTAAAATAATTTTTTTAAATAAACAGATTTGCTGCCAGCACAGAGAAGGCTGAGAACCATTTTCTCCTTTAAGTTATTCCCGTCCTTGTGTTGCTTGATAAGGCAATGAGAAGATTAACCTGCAGCTGGGGGTGCCCAGAAACTTTAATTGATCTTTTAAGCATACACCTTTAAGTAGAGATGGTAGCTGCATATGTATGAAGCCTAGCGTCAGTCAGAAAGTCTTTTCCTAGATAACTAAGCAGACACTTTCCAATTTAGCAATGGGGGTGCACAAGTTTATCTTATTTCAAACCCATATCCGTGTAGGCTTCAATCAGTGCAGTTATACCTAAAGACTAAACCCTGATTAACATTTAGATCTATTATAAGCTAGATGAACCCGTGTTGCTAGGCTGAAGTAGGGAAGTTGTGGCCACAAAAGCAATCATGCATATATAAGAGTTTAACCCAATTTGCAGCCCTATTCCAGCCTCTCTGGTGGAAGCCAGCATGCCTTCTGTACTTTGATTTGACAGAACTGGTAAATATTTTAGTGGTTTCAGGAGAGTTTAGCCCTGACTCAGAATGTTTTGTTCTCTCCGAGACAGAAAACATCCCTGGTGGTTTAAGTAGTGAGCTGCCAACAAGTGTGGAAGTAACCGCATGTGACAGGTGTTGGGCGGGAGGGATGAACAGTAATGATTAGGGGGAAGGTGGCCTATGACTACATAGTAACAGGCACACCTCATTCAGCCAAATGAAAGCTAAACGTGGAATGAAAACACACCTGATTGTTAGTAAAGACATCTATGCATCGTTTTTAGCATGTGAAACTGGCCTTGAATTGTTTTAATGTAGTGTGTGGAGGGTCTGGAAAGTCAGTTTGTATGAGAGATGGAAATCTGTCTTTGAACCAATTTGCCACCAGATGCACTCAAAAAACTGCCCATCACTTGGAACAATGCCAGTTGTAATGGTCTGCCAGTTACAACTGGTGAGAGGAAAGATACTGCATTAGCTGTATATACTATAGATATACCACCAGGTAAGGGACAATGATTATATTCATTACTCCTGCACTTGTTTCTTCAAAGTAAACTGGTTAAGGGACTAAGCTTTAAATCAGCAGCTAAGCTGACCTGATCAAGAACTGAAGCCTGTCTTTGCTTGTGTGACTGCAGGGCTGTGATTGGCTATACCACTCCTATTGTGCTTATGGCAGTTCAATAAAGGGGCTAATTCTGAAGAATATCAATTTAAAGCCAAAAGTAAATCCAGCACCATATAGTATGTTATGGCCTACAAAAGAGTTTTATTTAATTTATCCAATAGTTCTCCTTTAATATTCAGTGTTAAGATATAAGTTGCTATTTCCAAAAAAAAAAAAAAAAAAAAAAAACTCAGGAAAAGAACTGGTAACTAAAGGAAATAAAATGCACTGATTAACATTCAGTTAGATATTTTCTCATGGTCCCAACGTTCCACTTTCCACTTTCCACTCCCTTTAATCCATGCATTTAATTTGCCCTTAACTCATCTTTATATTGCCCATTTTCGCATTAAAAAAATATTCCTTTTGAAAGGAGACTTCACCTAAGCCAGACACCATAGACTATATTTATTTTAATTATATACTACAAGGCCAAGCAGAGCATCCAAAGTGGTTGTAGCTTTGCATTTTAGCAGACCTTTGTTTTCACAAGTGCATGTATGGTATGGCTTTATAACAATTTCAAATTTAGTGTCCAAATAACCCAACTTATTTCCTTAAATAAAATCTACACCATTGGAACAGTTACACCAACAGAGTTTAAATATAATCTTACTGCATTGGCATATACACACCACAACTGTGTCTATTGACTAAAGTAACCTAGCATGTGTACAGGCCTGGGAGTCAAAATAGGCCCTGTCATTCCAAGTACACAGAGGCCCACACAGCCTCCTACCAGCCCACTTTATGGTAACTTTCTACAGCAGCCCCTCTGGCATCTGCCAGAACCCACAGATTGCCAGTCTGGGCCTGCATGTGTGCATGGCTTTTATGAAGCACTGTGTGCATTGAGTTCACAGACAAAGCAGGGGGTGGACTTATGTACATACAAGTGGACAGTTTTTCTATATTTATCCCATGGCACAAAAATGAGAATAAATCCCTCACAAGGCTTTATATGTCTTGTTATACTGGTTTGTTTTTTTTGTTTTAAGAAACCTGCAATGTTTAGGGTTATGTTTCTCAAACGCAATACTATCAAGGTCAAAGCATAGAAATAGATTTTACTATACAACATTCAAAAAAAGTCAGAAGGCAGTCCAGTGCATCAACGGTCTAATGGAGATTGAACCAGCAGCTGCTGCACAAGTATAGATTTATCATGCAATATCAATGGATTTGCAACATAGATCTGTCTTATCTGGGTCAAAAAGATTTTGCCAAGTGCAATGTCTAGTTATGAACTTGCTAAAAAAAAAAAAATTTAAAAAAAAAAACCCTCCCAGCAGGGCACAGTTCCAAAACTTCTGCTACAACAAATGAAAACTTCTGCTACAACAAATGAAAACATCCGCAAACATATTAGAATGGAAGCGGTTAGCCCCAGAAGATGGAACAGATTTTTTACAGACTGAAACATTTAAAGTGGACCCGTCACCCAGACATAAAAATCTGTATAATAAAAGTCCTTCTTAAATTAAATATGAAATCCAATTTCTTTTTTTTATTAAAGCATTCATAGCTGTTGTAAACTCATTTAAAAATATCAGCTGTCAATGAAGTATTTCCTACCCCACCTCTATGCCTAGGCATAGAGGCGGGGCAAGCAATTACTTTCATCACTTTCAATTCAGTACTTCCTAGATGTCACCGCTCTCCCTACATTCCCCCAGCTCTCTTAACGATTTAATTGTGTAACCAGTGCATGGGGATGGACATTGGGTCCCTGCCCCCTGGTGAAAAAACAAAATTTTGAGATGATATAACAGTGTCCACAAAATGGCTCCTGCCTGCTTGCTATAATTATGAGTTCCCAGACTGATGGAAACAAGTTTGATAATTTATACAGTGTAATTAAAGTTCATTTTGCTTGACTAACATGATAAAATAGGATTTGGATAATTTTGTTTGGGTGACGGGTCCCCTTTAATGCCATTAAACTTAGTATCCTGATACCATGCTGGTTCTTCCTTCCAAAAAGTGAACAAACAGTTTGCTGTACAGTACCAGCAAGCCATACTACATATACATTGCCTTGCAAAAGTCTTCACCTCCCTTGGCATTTTTCATGTTTTGTTGCCTCACAACCTGGAATTAAAATTGATAGTTTGAGAGTTTGCACCATTTCATTTACAGAACATGGCTACAACCCAAGATTTTTTTTATTTTATTGTGAAGCAAACAATAGGACAAAATAACCAATCTTCTGCGTGCATAAATGTTCACACCCTCCTAAAGTCACTACTTTGTAGAGCCACCTTTTGCGGGAATTACAGCTGCAAGTTGCTTTGGATAAGTCTATGAGCTTGCCACTAGGATTTTTGCCCATTCCTCAAGGCAAAACAGCTCCTTCATGGTGGATGATTTTCCCTTGTGAACAGCAATCTTTAAGTCTGACCACAGATTCTCCATTGGATTGAGGTCTGGACTTTGACTAGGCCATTCCAACACATTTAAAAGTTTGCCCTTAAACCACCGAGTGTTGCTTTAGCAGTATGCTTTGGGTCATTGTCCTGCTGGAAGGTGAACCTCCGTCCAAGTCTCAAATCACAGGCAAACTGACAGGTTTTGCTCAAAAATATCCCTGTATTTAGCACCATCCATATTTTCCTGGAACAGTTTCCCAGGCCCTGCTGCTGAAAAACATCCCCACAGCATGATGCTGCCACCACCGTGTTCACTGTGGCAATGGTGTTTAGGGTGATGGGTTTTCACCAAACATAGCATTTTCCTTGGTGGCTGAAAAGTTCAATTTAAGTCTCGTCTGACCAGAGCACCTTTCTCCATACATTTGGGAGTTGCTCACATGCCTTTTGGCAAACTCAAGATGGGCTTCCTTATTTTAAACGAATTAATGGCTTTTTTCTAGCCACTCTTCCATAAAGCCCAGCGCTACAGAATGTACAGCTTATTGTGGTCCTATGGACAGATGCGCCAGTCTCTGCTGTGAAACTCTGCAATTTGTTCATCCTTACCTTTGGTCTGTGCTGCCTCTGATTAATGCCCTCCTTGCCTGTCTGAGTTTTGGTGGGAGGCCCTCTTGGCAGGTTTGTGGTGGTACCATGTCAGAAAAGGTGTATTAATACTGACAGATCATGTGACACTTAAATCTAAGATTACACTTATTTTTTTCTCATTTCACCTCACCAACTTCAACTATTTTGTGCAGATACATCACATAAAATAAGAAGAAACATTTAAGTTACAGGTTGAATGTAACAATAGGTAAAAAGCCAAGGGGGTGAATACTTTTGCAAAGCAGTGGCTATGAATTAGGCAGACTGCAGCATTATGGAATTTTGTGATGCATAAACGATTTACTTAACATGAAGTTTTTGCTTATTTGTCAAAACTTTCAACATATTTATATTTTTACTTTAACCTGGTGCTGCAATCTGCAAAAGTATCTAGCCAAATATGGATTTGTACTAGTGTCTCAGACAAACCAGATTATCCATGCCACATGCTTCCCTTGGATCACTCAGATTTGATTAAAAGTGAATCAAATGCAGCCTGGCACGCCAAATACATGTTGCATTAACCCAACATCTGCAGTTTTTAAAGGCTTAGCACCTCAATAGGGATGTGTTCCAAGGGACAATGTTCACAGGGACTCAACTAACCATATGGAAGGGAATTCTTTTTTTTTTTTTTTTTTTTACCATAACTTAAAAGTGGAAAGCCAGGCACACTTACTGTAGAGCAGCTCTCATTAGACCCCCCCCCCACACTTCATAAATATGCCCTATATACTATAGCATAAAACAATGCGATAATAGGTAGATGAAGTGTGTCTAAACGGTTAGATGTAAAACAGATTTTACATTAGCAACAAAGTCAGACCATACAAAATACAACACTATCCAAAAGAAAAAGCTTTCAAGGGGGGGGGGGGGGGAGATAATTTCCTCAAATACATATGTTTATAAAGAAAAAAAAAATAAATAAAAAGCTAAACGACAAGCATTTTAGAGAGGTTTATAACTGGCTTTACCTGTGCATGCTCTGGGTAAGCGCAGTGGGAATATACATTCAAGTAGTGCAAAATGGCCAGTCCTACAACAGAGACTTATTGGGGGTCTGCTGTGATAACATAAGAATGCTGGCTATTAAGGTCTATACAGAAAACTTTTATGATTGGCCCACCCCCTTCAACATGCACCTTATTGGTCCTTGTGCACAAAATTCTAACTCACATTAAAAATGAAGCCAGTACAGCTATAGGGCATGAAGTCAAATTGCTTTTGTGGTTATAAAGAACACAGGAAATGTTCTCCCAAGTTATTTTTAAAGTCTTCTTAAGTTTCCCCAAGGGTAAAAACAAAAAAACACTACTAATCACAGAGTAGGAATATAAGCAACCCTCATTGGCAAGTTAAATAGATATGCAAAGTATTTAATCTGCAATCGATTATTAATCTGAAATCCCTATAGTCTAAACAGCTTCTTGTGTGTAAACAGGTTTCAGATAGAAAAAAAACAAAAAACATAATTGTCCCATAAGAATAGTGACAGTAATGGGGATCCACAGAGTTTGTGCAGTGGCAGGTGGATTTCAGGCCAAAAATACAGTCTGAAAACCCAACCTATGTGCGCAGTGATTGACAGACCTATTCATGCCTGTTATGAGCACACAGGACAGAACAGCCTCTTATCCAGTGTAAGAACAGTGACACAACACTACCAATTACATTCATATTGAAAATACCAAAGATTTTTGAAATAGTTAACTGCAGTTAATAAAGGAACAGTAACACCAAAAAAATGTGTTTTAAAGTAATGAAAATATCATGTAGTGTTGCCCTGCATTGGTAAAACTGACCTGTTTGCTTCAGAAACACTACTATAGTTCATATAAACAAGCTGCTATGGAGCAATGGCGGAATTTGAAAAACGGCTATATGGCACAGGTTAACTAATGGATAACAGATAACACCATTAAACAGACAGAGCTTATCTGCTATCTGCTGTGTAACTTGAGCCTTTTCTCCTTTGAATGGCTGCCCCCATTGCTACACAGCAGCTCATTTATATAAACAATAGTAGTGTTTAAGCAAACACAGCAGTTTTACTAGTGCAGGGCAACACTGCATTATATTTTCATTACTTTAAAACATTTTTATTATTTGATGTTACTGTTCCTTTAAAAGGCCAATCTCAAAACAAATTGGACTAGTGGAGTGAAAAGAAAAATAGTAAAAAGTAGCAATACCCCTTTTGAAAGAGCAAGAAAGAAAACAAAAAAAAAAAAACAAAACCACTAAAGTAAAAGTTGCTTAAAATTGGCCATTGTATGACACTTAGGGCAGAGACACACATGGAGATTTGGAGAGATTAGTCGCCCAAAGAGGTGATTTGTCGCTGGTTGACTAAACTCCCCGCAATGCCTTCCCACCAGCTAGAATCTAAATCGCTAGCAGGATGGCACTCAAGAGTGCTTTGTTTTCCAAAGTCGCCCAAAGTTCTTGTGATTTTGGGTACGTTTGCTGCAGGGTTGATCCCAACCTAAACATATGTGTATCATTAATATTTGTTGTAGTCCTTTTTAGGCAGGTTAAATATTTCATCTGTCAGTGCACCATGTAGGCCAAAACATGTTACATCAGATGAGGAAGTGGAGACAGGTACCCCCCCCCCCCGGCTATCCCATCCTGGATGGAGAAGAGTGGTCATATAGTGTCTGACCCCTTAACAGGGCCCATGCTCACCTTGTGTTTGTATGATGTAGAGTGATATTCAGAGACAATTTGCCCTCTTTTTTTATTTTACATGGTTTGAATGATTACACATTTTGAAAGCTAGAAAGACAAGGCAAATTAAAAAAAAAACAAAAAAATATTGAAGACCAATTCTATACCTTAATAAATTCCATAACTTACTAAAGTTTAAGTAAAGGTGATCCACCCTTTAACCAATCGATTGAATTTTCTGGTCAGTCCAGTGGAAAAGTGATTAGCAAGTATTTATAAAGCACATGCATTCTGCACTACTGTACAATACTAAACATACAGAATAGGAAATACAGATTATATACAAATAGGCCACAGGGTAAAGAGTCCAGCTCATTAATTAAAAATGCATTTAGTCAGCATTCCCATACAGTGAACTATCAATCGTTAATTGTAAACAGCCTTCCCCCCACCCAAAAAAAAAACAAACACCCCAAGTCTTTAGAAATGCAGTAAAATTAATTCCACTTCTCTAGGTGAACAAAATATGTAGATTTCATTCAAGTCAGGCTGATGTCCTGAAAAAGTCTGTGTTCTTATACTACATATTTAGCGTACTGGAGTTTTTGCTGCTGTAGCACTTTTCCCAACCCCTGTACTTAAGAGTATAAGCCAACCCCAAAAATAATTCTGCCTAATAAGAAAAAAAACAATCCTAAACAACTTTCCCATATATATTCATTACAAATTTTCTAAGGTTTTTAAGTTATTTGTATATGTATTGCTATTGAAAGCAGTGTATGACCCTGCCTATTCTCAGCACTGGTGGCTCTGACTGTTGATACAACACAAGACAAGACAGCTGATTACCAGACCTGTCTTTACTGGGGAAACAAGACTTTTGCAACATTGTATTAACAGTCAAGAGCCACCAGGGCAGAGAATAGGGAGGGACAGACAAACATTGCTTTCAATAGCAATACAAAACCATAGAAAATTTGTAATGAGTGTATGAGAAATGTGCGTAGAATGGCGTTTTCTTTTATTAGACAAATTATTTTTGGGATTGACTTATCCTTTTAGAGAACATTGTACACGCCAAAATAAGCTTGTCAATTGGATTGTTGTTTGTGCGGCTGATAAAAAAAAAAAACAAAAAAAAAAAAACATTATCTACTAGCACAGGACTTTTACCGAGGTGCATTCAGTTTTATGAAGACATGAAACTCTACAATCCACACTGTACCTATATACACCTCGGCTCAGTGGAATTGCTTCTAAACTATAAGCAGACAGACTTTTGAAGAGGTGCTGGTTGTGCCAGGGTATGTAGTCTTTACTCAAAGTACACTGCATTAAGCTAAAGTGCAGGGTCTGTAAAAATAGCTGCCACTACAACTCCTCGCTCATTTCACATCAGCCTAGTGATGACATTGAATCATCCTTCATGAGTCCTACCCGAAGGCATAGGCTCCATTGCTCAAGTGTCCCAAGCCAAGCCAAAGAAAAGCATGAGTGGATGGACTCCCCTTCACCCTGCAGCTAGGGGGAGTCCAGTCTACCCTGTGTTCTGCCAAAGCTTCCCCCAGGGCGCAAGTCTTTGCCTGGGGTCAAGTCCAGATGACACCCACCCAGTGAAACTAGATTAAGTAAGACCTACATGAACATTGTGCAATACCCAAAATGAATCAAGCACCCCTCCCAGGAGCACAGCGTCTTTGTTTTCATTAAGCTTAGCTTGCCGGCCTAGACCAGAAGACCAAATGTGTCAGTCTTCACGTAAGATCAGAATGGATACGTAGCCAAAAGTCTCATGCAAGGAATTTAACGGTCACACACCCTTAATCAGATTAGCCTGGTGCACAATAATCGGCAACCTCAAAATCACTATGGGAAGAAACCATTGGCACACAAGGCATAAGAGTTGCCGGGAGTACCCTGCTCGTTTGATTATGCAGAATGCAATGTTTCTCGAGAAAGGGCCTTTGCAGCCTGAAACATACTAACAGCCTTCTAATCAAAGATTAACAACTGATGGTGTGCACCTTCCACTGTTTCAGGGACACGCACGAGTGTCCGTGAAACGTTGCATTCTGCAAAATAAACAAGCAGGGTACTCCCTGCACCTCTAATGCCTTGTGTGCCAAGGTTTTCTTCCCATACCTAGCCAAACGGCCCAGTGTGACTACACTTTATTTCAGCAGGCCAGAGGACCAAGTGTTTCTCCTTCATAGACGATCATAAGAAGGTGTACCTAGCCAAAAGGCCCAGAACCACACTTGATCTTAGCCAAAAGGCTGAGAAGCAATCATCAGTCTAGTGATAACCCTTAAACCAAGGCCTCTGTTCCCACAGACTGGTGACCGGGTTAGATCCCTACCCCTGGGCCCCCAACATTTTCTCTTGTGCCATGGGGAGACATGATATTTATATAGGCTATACTTCACTGTATAACAGTACCAGACACTACAACAGCAGAATTACTTCTGGAAAGTTTGTGCTTGCAGGGAAAATACATACATTTTCCATTAAAAAAAATTGCACTGATGGCTATGGGCCAGTAAGAATCTACACCCCTCCCCCATTATCCCCTATTCTTGACCCCACAATTAAAGGTAGAGGTGCAATGCCCTACAGTTGCGGGTGGCAGGAGGGCCAATGTATTCATAAGTAAATGGAAAATGTCAGGATTTGCTAAAAGTCAGAAAGAAAGATCAGAAAGTATATATGAAAGAACATTAAACCATCACAGTACAACTTTAAACAGTAACTCCGATAATTTATATTTTCAGTTGCAGGCTGGAAGCAGACAGACTAAATTCAATCGTAAGGAGCAGAGAGGGTCGGTAAGGAATAAGTGAATAAGTTGACTCAAACCTAGTTATAGAGGTCACCCAAATAGTAAAAGAAAATTAACATTGTGCCAGCTACGGGTCTGCAGAAGACTAAGACTAAGGTTATTGCTGATTTCCAATGACCATTTCACAGTTTCATCAAAAGCCGACTTGGCAAAGCGCAGTCTAAGTAATTAGCTGACAGATTCTGGAGCAATAGGCGCCTGGTACCTAAACTAAAGTTTCAGTTTCTAGGACAGGAGCATTTGGAGACTTATTGTGCACTTGGGAAAGAAAAAGAAGTCCATTGGGATGGTTTCACACTGTGCCTTAGGGGTGCGAGCTGGGTATGTCTGAATTCTATGTACAGCCAGGTGTGTGGGTATGCTTGTTGTAAGCAGGATTGGTAAAACTCAGTCAGTTCTGCGGTTTACTTGCCTGACAGAGATGATGCCAGTCTATTGTAGAATAACTTAGTGGAGTTGTGCAAGATTAGAAGAGAATGCTGCTGGACGCACTTGTACAGAGAGGCACCGGCAATGGGAAACCTCTAACCTCCCTTATAAGGAGTTTTCAGCAGGTTCAGTCGTTTGAGTCCAATGTAACTTCAGGCATCCGTATATATTAACTCAGCTGAAGGAATGTGTTGGGATGAGACACATTAACACTTCACACACAAATACATCCGACCATAGATCAATTATATTTCTTTTAAACAATGCGCTACAACTCATGCAGATAGTTAACGGTTCTGCAACATTTTGCTTCTTCTATAGGAAACCGTAAGATACAGGATGAGTTAAAGATACACATGTAACACACGGGTTATGAAAGGGTCGGAATTAGGCGCATCCTCCACGTGACCCCTGTAGCGAGTCGGGGGAAGAGCCCAAGGAACTGCCAAGCGTGGGAGACCGGCCACTCAAGATTGTTTGCACCAGTGACAGCGGCGGAACTACAGTTTTAGAAGTTTTAACATGTTACCAAATGAAGTTAAAGCCTTTCAGAAGGCAGAATATAGGCGAACAAAGAAAGAAAAAAAACGGACTATATAGCCCACGGCAGTTATAGTGGGTAGTTCCAGCCACAGACGAGGAGCAGTGGTACAGTAACAGGTGCAGAGATTGAGCCGATATACTTTGTTAGGTTCTACACAACCCGCTAACTAGAAACCTCAGTGAGCAACTAGTTAGGAGAGTGGTTTAGTGGATCCAGTTATGAGAATTAAAGCTTCCCGGTATAATCTTTCTAAACCCCCAGATAAAGAGGCCACTGAACATGAGAGAAAGTGTATGAAGAACAGGGGGGCACTCACCTCCTCCTCTATATTATTATTATTGTGCTCAGTCTCTGGCTTCAGGCCACTCATGGTGTACAAGCCGGACTCCTCGGTGGGCTCCACGGTGGCGGTGGTGTATGGGTCCCTGGGTGCTGAGGACACGTGCTCCTTCCCACTGTGTGGGTGTATTGTATGGGACGGAGTCGGCTCCTTGGCAGCAAGTCTTGGCTGGGCGGCAGTTGTGTAGAGGTGTGTGGGTGCTGAAAGTAGCTTGAGTGGTGTATAGATGTGTGTATGTGTCAGTGCTAAGGTGGGAAAGTGCAAAAGAAACAGGGGGCTTGAAAGCGCTTTATACCACCCCCGCCTGATGTCAAAGCTTAATTAAGAAAAGGGGCGGATGAGCAGAGGGAGTGAGGAGTGCACAGGCTTCCAGTTTGCCCATCAATTAAACTTTGATAGGGAGGGGGGTGGGCTATGTCCTGTGATGCTGCTAATGGAACCAGCTGGGTGTCCTCCTCCTCCTCCTCCTCGTTGTATATCCTGGGAGATGCACCAGCCAATCATCTCCTTCTCAAGCGACCAGCTGTTTCTCGCTGGGAAAAAACTTACTCAACTTCAACTTTCATGAACTTACGCTCGGGAAGTTTCTTAATGGAGCTGGGTTTCGTCTTCCACAGCGTGTGGGAGATGTGTGGAGCCCGTGCCACTATATTCCGCCCACTACTGCTGCAATGTTGCTTTGTTAATGGGCCACTGAGGCCTGGCCGTTGTGTTTGCTTATACAGCTCCTAACCGTAATCTAATGAGCTCTAATTATCACTATGTTGTCATTTTGTGTATGGCAGGGGGTGTTGTGGGACAGTCACAGCAATGAAAATACGAGAAACGCCCAATTACACCCGGTGACCTGTGTCCTTCCAGAAATGCTTGCTGTGTATTCTTTAATTGCTGTGTATTCTTTAATTGCTGTATATGTTTTGTCAGGTTTTATCAGCTTTGTCTATACTGGTACTTTGGGGGAATATCTGTTGGGCAAGCTTGAAAATTCCGTGGGGAAGAATGCACGGGCGTAGGGATGTAGCGAACGTCGGAAAAAAAGTTTGCGAACATATTCGCGAACTTGCGTCAAAAATGCGAACGGTTCGCGAACGTCGCGAACCCCATAGACTTCAATGGGAAGGCGAATTTTAAAAGCTAAAAAAGACATTTCTGGCCAGAAAAATGATTTTAAAGTTGTTTAAAGGGTGCAACGACCTGGACAGTGGCATGCCAGAGGGGGATCAAGGGCAAAAATGTATCTGAAAAATACATTGTTGACACAGCGCTGCGTTTTGTGCTGTAAAGGGCAGAAATCACACTACGTCACTCAGGTGGTGTTTCTGGAGACGGTATTATTATTGATATTTAGACAGAATGCGAACAAGCTCACACAGCTAGATGGGAGTTGTTTGAAAATGAAGAACACACTGGGCAAATAATGCCTACAAGGTTAACGTATACACTACTACAGCAGTGGATACGGAATATATTATTGCTGCCTGAAAAACGTCACTCGGGTGGTGTTTCTAGAGACGGTATTATTATTGATATTTAGACAGAATGTGAACAAGCTCACACAGCTAGATGGGAGTTGTTTGAAAATGAAGAACACACTGGGCAAATAATCAGGCCCGGATTTGCGGCAAGGCCGCATAGGCCCAGGCCTAGGGCGGCAGAAAAATAGGGGCGGCATGCCGCCCAGCCGCATTATGGGGACGCGTGCGTCCCCATTCATTTACAGCAGCTGCGCCGGCGTTTTTTCGCCGGCGCGCTGGTAAAGTGAGGTGGGGTGGGCGCTAGGACCGCGCGGCCGCCTGTTCGGACCGCGCGGCCTAGGGGCGCGCCTCTGTAAAATCCGGCGCTGCAAATAATGCCTACAAGGTTAACGTATACACTACTACAGCAGTGGATACGGAATATATTATTGCTGCCTGAAAAACGTCACTCGGGTGGTGTTTCTAGAGACGGTATTATTATTGATATTTAGACAGAATGTGAACAAGCTCACACAGCTAGATGGTTGTTGTTTGAAGAACACACTGGGCAAATAATGCCTGCAAGTGCACTACTATTGGTGCACTACTATGAAGAACAGCAACAGCACTGTACACGTTAAAGAACAGTAAGATAAGTAAAAGAAAAAAAATATATATGTATATTAAAAAAAAAAAAATTCTCGGGTTGCTGCTGAACTACTAGGAGCAGCACAGCAGCACACCAGTCCCACTCCCCAACACAGCTAGACTAATAGCACTGGGCTGTTATAGTAGCAAAGTAAAACAACAAAAAAGAAAATAAAAGCAGTCCTTACAAGGACTATTGGGTTATTACAGCAGTCAGCAGATGAGATCAGAAGAGATCAGTGCCCACAGCAGGCAGCTACATACAGAGCACTGCAGTAGAAGGTAGATTACTAGCCAGCAAAGCTACCTAACCTAAAATGTCCCTCAAATCCCTGCAGACTTCTGTCCCTCCAATACAGAGCAGTATCAAGTAGATTACTAGCCAGCAAACTTACTATCAACTGTCCCTCAAAGAAATCAGTGAAATCAGTAACAGCTCTCTCCCTACACTAGCTCTTGCAAGCACACACAGGCAGAATGAAACAACGCTGCAGGGCTTCAGTTTATATATGGAAGGGGAGTGGTCCAGGGGGTGTGGGGGTGGTCCAGGAGGGAGAGCTTCCTGATTGGCTGCCATGTATCTGCTGGTCTGGGGTGAGAGGTCAAAAAAAAGCGCCAGGTAAGGCGAACCCAAAATGGCGAACGTCGCGCGACGTTCGCGAACATTCGGCGAGCGCGAACAGTCGATGTTCGCGCGAACAAGTTCGCCGGCGAACAGTCCGCGACATCCCTATTTATGTGCTCATTATTCCAAGCAGGTCCGGACTGAGAATCAAAACAGGCCCTGGCATTTCAGGTACCCAGAGGCCCCAACAGGCCACACAGAGGAGCAAACAGCCCCCCAGCAGCCCACTAAATAATGACTGTCTATGCCATCTAACAGCAGCCTCTCTGGCATTTGCTAGAACCCACAGATTGCCAGTCCAGGCCTGATTCCAAGGACTGTTGTAAGATCCAGTCATTGGCCCCTGGGCAACAGCCCTGTGCCCCTCACCACCACCCCCTCCACTATCAGATTTACTCAAGAATTATCCGGCAGTGGCAGGTGAGATTTTTTTTTTTTTATTAAGCAACATTTTTATCTATTATATAGGCAACCAAGGGCCTCCCTCCTAAAGCTTCTCACCTGGACACAGTCCCTCAAGTGCCTATATGGTAAATACGGCCCTGCTTGCACCCTAGACACATACCACTTCTGCCTACTCCTAGTTCTGGCCCTGCAGCCTGATTTAGCCCAGTTCATGGCTGGTCAAATTGGGCAGAGATGCACAGGCCCAGATTTGTGGGGAGGCCCAGGCCCGGATTTGCGGCAAGGCCGAATAGGCCCGGGCCTAGGGCGGCAAAGAAATAGGAGCGGCATGCCGCCCAGCCGCCGTTCAACCTCATCAGCTGCGCCGGCGAAACGCTGGCGCGCTGGGAAGGCGGGCGCTAGGACCGCACGGCCGCCTGGTTGGACCGCGCGGCCTAGGGGCGCCGAGACGTGAAATCCGGCGCTGGGGAGGCCAAAAAGGCCAGGGCCTAGGGTGGAACAATTTTAGGGGCACCTTGCTGCCCAGTCCCATCTACTCCATAATTTCTGCACACACTAAAGACTACTTGGAGCAGATTTTTTTTAAAAAATGGTTTGTCCGTATTATTCTATGGGCAGCATTTTTTAATATAAATATTTTTTCAATGCAGAATCAAACCAAGTTGTTAGGTAAGTGATGTGGCAGAGCAATATTCCCTCAAGAAAATCAGATCCTACTGCTTCTAAGGGCAGTTAGCAGTTGCACCTAAAGCTGGCTACAGACTTAAAGTTCTGCTTGTTTGGTTTTGCCTCTAGGCTGGAGGCAAAACCAAACTGGGCCACATTATGATCCAATAGATGAGCTGGAGGCTCCAGCTCATCTATCAGATCATAATGTGGGCCTGTGCACGGCTGTCATAATAAGAGGCAGCATCAACATGCTGTTGCAGTCCTCACAAAACAGGGTTTTCAAAACTTCCTGTTAGATATTTGTTGGGGAGGTAGGTGAACCAGGGGCGCGACACCAATGTGGCGAGTTAAGAATCACACCCTTAAGCGGCAGGGTCAGGATCACCCCTCAGGTAAACAGAGCCAATATGTGGGCAGATATGCTGAATCTGATTTTTTTTTTGTAAGCAACCTTTCTGAAAGAATTTGCATATAAAAAGTAGAGGTGTATGAGGCATTGGCAGCAGATCTCACAGATCTTGATACAGCATTGCTGTACACTGATATTTGACCGCTTTATGCAGGATAATACAGCAACTTTCACTCTGGGCTTATCAATTGTAAATCTCGCTTTGTCCCAGGCTCCAAAACATTTTAACATTTAACAAAGCTTTATGTATTGGAAACATTCTGTGTAAAGGTGCTTATAATTATCAACACTACATAAATACTGTATAATAACAGTTGCATAGTTATTGTTTTAGCACAAGAATATCTCAGAATTATTATGAAATTCAGTGTGGCTACAGCACAAAAATGTCAGATAAGCAGCCTGACCAGCTAATTCCACCCATGCCTCGAGAATCTAAAAAATTCCTTCCCTCCTCCACATGGATCCTCCCAAAATCAATTTCTTGGACAGCTCTTTAGGAGAGAGTGAGCGAAAATAAAAACAGCCACCGTCAATTAATTACAGCTGCCTATCACCATAGAGTGACAGCACAGAGAGTATAAGTAAAAAAGTACACTTACTCACAACAGGAAATTGGAATGTCTAGCTTTACAACAGTTAGTAGGCATATGCAACTTGTTGCTAAAACATTTATTCGCTCTGTTAGTGTTGTCCTTCTACATCTCGAGTATAGATACTTGTGCTGGTGGAACTGCATACTAGTATAGTGGCTGCTGGCTGCTGTGGATATGCTGTGTATATTGCTTCATAAAAATTGTGAAAGATTTTACACTGCACTGCTAGTTGGAGAAATGGTTGTGTCAATGTCACTGATAGTTCATTTTGTTTTTACAGATTATTTGCCAATATGCATTTATCACCAGAATCATTAATCTGCCAAACTCTGGCTTTCAAGCTTCCAGTAAATATCAGTTACTGTGTGTCTTATAGCAGGTAAGTTATATTGGTGCTGGGGATAGGGAATTTTGAGTGCCATTGTGATCCATTTTTATATTAGGCAAGAGCAGGGCGCCATGGGGGGCTACTGGAGTCAAGGGACCCATGGCAGATGGGGACCCTGTGATCGATAGTTGAATTTTCGGGACACAGAAGGGGCAGAGCTAGAAGTGCAGTCGGGAGGGGTGGGGGTTGAAGGATCATTCTTAGAGTTTTGGCATAATTGGGGAGTGGTCATGGCAGATCCAGTGCATGTGAGGGGCATTTTCTTTTCATTAGGGCCCATTTTACTTGTTGGTAGGACCCATCCCCATGTGTGTTATATTTGGGCCCCTTAGGATGGGGGGAGGGCCCTGCCAACTTAGTAGTGTGGAACCCCATCATTACTGCCTTTGGCAGGAAGTGGTGCTACTATTTGTTAGCATGAGTACAAAAATAACAAAAAGGTGGTATAAAGGTGACATCTTTATTGGCTAAATGAGATAATCATAGCAAGCTTTCAGAACATTTTACGTAGCCCAGGTACCACTCCATACTGATGCTGCTTTTGCTCAGCTGATGCTCCTAAAGTATGCCCTGCTGTGTTTGGCCTTAAATTATTAAAGGGAATGTCAACTCCCAAAATAATTTTTTGCCTACTAAAAAAAGCATAATTCTACGCAACTGTGCACTATATATTAATTACAATTTAAGTAAAGCTATTGAAAGCAGTGTTTATCTGTCCCATTCTATTCTCTGCCCTGATGGCTCAGACTGTTGAAACAATGTAAGACAAGGCAGCTGATTTACAGACCTGTCAACAAAGTAACAACCAGGAGTTAATTAAATGCTGACTGAAAAGTTTTAATAAATGTATATTGGAAAGTTGCTTAGAATTATGTTTTCTTTTATTAGGCAAACTTTTATTTTGAGGTTGACTTGCCCTTTAAAAAATATGGCCCCCATTGCAGAAAGATGTGCGATCTGCCACACTTGTTATAAATGGGCCTTGACGGCAGCAAAAATAATCATGTGAAGCTTGCCAAAATGCCCTTCTGAGCACTTTTGTCATTTGCACTCAATATCAACATGTATTTCGATCACCGCAATAATTGGCTACGAAGAGCATTTCTGCAAATGTATAGAGGGGTGGATTTTTTGATGCCAGGTTAATGCCCAAAATAATACCATTGGGTTTCAATTTTCTAGATCTGGCATACGCTACTGAAATGAAAAACTCAGATGGAAAAGAATTTTGTCAAAAAAGTTGTTAAACTCTGCAACACATTTGCATTATCCAATTACACACTTTTATAGATATGTATGATTATGCACATGGTATACAGTGGCATTAGAGTGGGGATCAGAGACGGAACTAGGTTGTGGCGGGCCATGCAGCTGGACCCTGCCCCCCACCCTCTTCCGTGCGGCGCTGCAGTGAGCGTGTGACTGCCGGGGGGCCCTGCAGGGGTGCAGGCCCTGGCCCAATTGCACCCCCTGCTCCCCCGGTAGTTACGCCACTGGTGGGGATCTTTGGTGTGTTTCAGTGCCTTATATGTCTACGTTGTAGCTCTAAACTAAATATAAATCACTTCATTTCTTATTTATTAATGCATTTTGTACACAATTGTTGGTTGATCTTTACTCTGAGTAAAGTCAGAGTCAGAGAAAAGTAGAATTTAACAAATAAGAGCTTATTTATGAATACAAGCACAGTGTGCAAAGTGCAATTTTGGGTATCAGTTTTTATGCTTGGCACAATTGCATCCACTTAAAATGAGAGCAACTGCATTTTGATGTGAATTGGACACATTCCCTCTGAATATCTTCAGTGTTGTGATACCATCAATTCAAAATTTGTGGGTTTTTGTTCCCCCCCCGCGGGAAAAAAATGTTGCAATATTTGGTGGGGGTTAATTGGTTAAATCTGGGAGTTAATATGAGTGTAAGGCTGAGAACATTTGGCTGTGTTAGGAAAAGACTTGTAAAACATGTGATGGGAGAGGAAAGAGACGAGTGTGGGAGAGAAGCCAGGGGGTCTGGGAAAGGAAAGAGGAAAAAATGGGGGATGGGAAATTTTAGTGACACAGGAAACTATAGTGTACATTAATGTAATATCCACATGCCAAAAACACCCTATTTATACCACCCTACTCCTGTATAATATATGTGCATGTATTATAAACATTTACATAATGCCGTCAATCCAACATCTGCATATAATATATTTACAGCTACAACAGTTGCATAATTAATAAGATTATCATATATATAGCTACAACAGTTGTATAATTAACAGTTATCATATATATATATATATATATATATATATATATATCTGTCCCAGGTTTTCACTGTATTTGTGTGCAATAATTGTGCGCAGCGTAGATAATGGCATTAGAGTCTATTTCACTTGCTGCAAGTTTGTGGCAGCCATGACTGCAGCCTACGAAGGGAACTCTTACATTACCACCATATCCAGGCTGCATGGAAGTATGCATCTTTGTGAATAACATCACACACACTAAATTTTAAGTCCATTTTAACAGTATGAATGGATGTGCATTCGTAAATAAGAATTTTTAGGCTGTGGGCACATAGTTTGAAGGCTCAGCTGCTCTGCGTAATTTTTTGCAGGCTGAGAGAAGCAGATCTGCTTCCTGCCCCTGCTCCATTGATTTGAATCCCATCATCTTGCATGTGCATATACTCTGGAACTGAGCAAAGGTCAAACCAGAGTTTCCTCCTTTTGGGTATTTGGACTGACCTCAGCTCCGCCGTGTGTGCACATGCAAGCGTATCGTATTCAAATCAATGAAGGTGCAGATCCGCTTCTCTTGGCCTGCAAAAAATATGCAGGCTGAGAGCAGCTGAGCCTTCAGCCGGTGTGCCCAAAGCCTTAGGCTAGGGCCACACAGGGTGCCAAAATCAGCTAGTTGAAATCCGCTGACTGATTTCGGCCCTACTTGGGGCAATAGTCTCCTCTCTTCCGTGTTGAATCGGCATAAACAGACTCTGTGGGTTTTCGGCAAAGAACAGTGAGTCTTTGAGCCGGAATTTGCTGAAGTCTGTTCACAAGGAGCAGAAGAGAGAGGAGGCTACTGCCAGTGGTAGGGCTGAAATCAGCCAGCAGTTTTCGTCCCCCGTGTGGCCCTAGCCTTAAAGGGGTTGTTCATCTTCCAAACACTTTTCAGTTGAGTTGTTTTCAGACTGTTCTACAGAAATAAAGACACCTTTCAATTGTTTTCCATTTTTTACAGTTTTTCCAAAATCTAAGTTTAAAGTTTAATTTTACGGTCGCTGGTGTTAGTCTGGCAGTTCAGTAATTCAGGTGCAGATTCTGAGTTGTAACAATTTTGCAACATTTTGTTGTTACGTTTCTCAGCAGTATCTGTGGAGTATTCCCAACTATTGTATCAATTCTAACAGCTGCCTTTAATGAAACTCAGGGATTCTACTCAGCAGGGCAAAAATAAGAAATCTTTCAACTAAATGTATCAATTTAGAAAAGTTTAGAGTTGGGACGATTAAGCCAAAACAGTGTCAGTATATTTTTAATAAAGTAAAGAAATAACACAAACCATCATATGTAATAAAAGGCACTATGTTTGCCCAGGAGCCCAGTAACCCATAGCAACCAATAGGATGTTTTAGTTTAAACAGGTGACCTGTACATGCTATGTACTGATTGGTTGCTATAAGTTACTGTTAATGAGCAGCAACCTGATTTCTGGTGGTCCAAGGGTTGACTGCAGTCTCAATTTTAGGACTTCTCTAGCCAACCCCAGTATATTTGGGTCTGTTGTTGGCATGGCTGCATTATTTAGAAAATAGATTTTCTGCTGTTAGTATGCCTTTAAAACATCTTTACACTTGAAATGCCGCTTTCATTCACTAAGTCTTGGCTTTGTTTTTTCAGACCAGAGATCACAGAAAATATCTATCTGCTCTTAACATCTCCTGGCCTCAGCCCACCCATGCGAGTAATGAGAAGGATTTAGTGAGCTAGGGCCAAATCAACTGTTAACTGAAGCATGGTTTTGGAAGAGGTTACTGTATTGATTGGGAGCTCTTAAGATGTGTTTCTAAAGGAATATGTGAGAGTAGAGTAGGATAGACTGTTTAACAAAGAGGATGGGAGGGTTGCAGAAATAAAATGATAGGGAGTGGTATCAGCTTATCTAAAAGAAGGGGACACATTATTTATAAGTGATCTAAATCCTTAAATATTAATAATGAAGAACATTTTATAGATAACTCTTTTTATATTGTGTTCAAGTAACCGTCAATGGTATAACAATTGGGGAAACAGACTTTTCTAGTGGACTTCTTCTTTGTCCACAGGCCACAGACTTAAACTGGTTTACAAGTAGAACCTACAACAAGCAGCCGGTTGCTGCTTCTGTATAAACCAATAGAAATAAGTTATTTAAAAATGCCTCAGTTGAGTTCGACTCTCCTTTTTGCTTTTCTAAACCTACAAAGAGGCTAATTTACACACTCAGTTGCTAAATTGCTCAGTTGGCTATAGAGAGAAATTTGCTTTCAATGGTCTACCATAAAATGGAAAATTAAAGGAAAGACCTGATTCATTAGTACGGGCAATGCCCAATCTTCTTTTGAAGCATGGGTTAGCAAACTTTCCAGATTTGAGATGAGATACTATTGCATCTACAGTGGTACATCCAGGTGCATTTGCACCCCGAACCCTCTGTAGTTACGCTGCTGATTTCAGCAGGTCAGGGTCTCCTTCGGTGTATTTTTTATTTCATAATGCAGCAAATATTTCAAATGGATGACAGGTCTGGAATGCAGGCAGCACCCCTTACTACAGAGCTATGCTGTTGTAATATGTACAGCATGCAGCTTGGGCATTGTCTTGCTGAAATAAGCAAAGCCTTCCCTAAAAAAGATGTGACATGGATGGCAGCATACACTGCCACCAAATCTGTATATATCAAATATTGTATACTGTATATTGTAAAAGCTACCCATTCCATGTGCAATAAGCAGCCTCATACCATCACAGATTCTGGCTTTTGATCTGTATGCTGATGAGCTGGATGGTTCTTTTCCTATTTAGGACATGGTGTCTATGATTTCTAAAAATAATTTTACATTTTTGATTCATAATACCAAAGGGCCATTTTAAACTTTGCCTCAATCAATCTAAAACAAGCTTGGCCACAGAGAAGGTGGCACTGTTACAGTTTCACTTTTATATATGGGTTTATCCTTTGTATGGTAGAGTTGTAGTTTGCATTTGTGATTGCAGCAACACACTGTTCACAGACAGTGGATTTTGGAAGTATTTCTGAGCCCCTGCAGTGGTTTCCACCGAGAATTGTATCTTTAATGCAGTGTTACCTGATAGCCTAAAGATCATGGCCATCCAATACAGGCAATAGTATCTATTATCCAGAATGCTTGGGACCTGTGGCTTTCCGGATAAGGGATCTTTCGGTAATTTGGATAACCAAACCTTAAGTCTGTTAAGAATCATTTAAATATTAAATAAACCCAATAGGATTGTTTGCCCACAATACGAATTCATGCAGTTTAGTTACTATCAAGGTCGTGTTTTTATAATTATTGTTGTTATTATTACTATTGAGAATAAGGGAATTGCTTATACAAATTTTAATTATTTTCTCATAATTTAGTCTATGGGAGATGGGCTTCCTGTATGTTGGGGCATATCCTCCATAGAGCTATTGCTTTACATGCTACAGTACAAATGCTACAGACGGTACAAATGTGAGTGCTGTCTCTGATTGTATTACCTGTCTATTGGCTATAATGTCACAAATTGATATATTTAAGCAATCATACCAACCTTCACTGGTTTGTTCGAGTCTTTTAGCTAGGTGTGATTGGGCTGGCACAGGACACCGGTAAAAAACCAACAACCCAGGCCTGCTCTCTCCTCCAGGAAATGCAGGCACCATTGCTATCACCCCCAATTGTGGCCACAAGAGGTAAGGAAGGGAAGTAGTATGTGGCAGGGGTACTGGGGGAGGAAGGTGACATTTGTAGGAGCTGGAGCTTGCAACTGGGGTGGCGAGCCACCCGATTGCAGCCCCAGTGGGCTCTGGACACCCAAGTCTGACACTGCTCTTCAGGTTGGTCTCTACTCGCATTTCCAAAATCTCAAAAGTCAAGTTACAGCACAATCAGGGGCGCTTCGCCAATGAGGCAAGTTGAGGCTGTCGCCTCAGGTGGCAGCACCCCACTACGTACCAGGGGCAGCAAAAATGCCGCTCCTGGTACTTTAAGAGCCAAACCAGTTCTCAAACCGTAAATTCAGCTCTTCTAGCACAGAGAGCACAGTTAGGCTCTCTGTGCTAGCGTACTGGCCCTCTCTGGCGCCATCCTGGACCAGGTGCAAAAAAGGTAAGCGCACGGGGGAGGGGGGGCAGTGGCAACAACTGCTGCTGCCTCAGGCGGCGGAGGGGCCAGGATCGCCCCTGAGCACAGTCTGCTGCATCAGCTTCAAGGGCACACAAGTAACTCATTGTCAAAAGTTAACATTAATCAGGGCAAGTATTTTGCTAAGAAGCTGTGCAGAGATGATTTGGAACGGCCATGAACAAAATCAGTGGCACACAGCCATAACAGGGCGAAGGGGATGCACCTTTAATGCTTGGACAGGAGGTAGAGGAGTAGCGAGAGTGGAAGGCAGGCTGCTGACTTAGCAAGTACTGCATGGCACAGAGTGAGGGGCTAATCGCATCTAGAAATGCAGCCACGCAGTCTCAAATTTACAATCCTGGAAAAAAAGAGTCTTGGTAGAATACCTTTCACTGTCTTATATAGTCTATGGTGATGAACTAGCAGCTAATGAGTTAACATGCTGCCCTATTCATAGCAGTAGATACCACTGATGCGGCAAAATGAAGATCTGCAATAAAAGCTTCCAACAGTCACGATTAGGGAGGCACTGCTATCCTCACTATCTGATGAAGTGTGTTTTGAAATTTAAGTAAATCCCAGTCATGTGATCAATGCTAATGTCAACCTTGGTGATCTCTACGTTGGCAGATTCCACCAGTGGAGAAGACACCAATACCACTCTAAAGCTTCCATGGAGGCTGTTGACTGTTATTGACTTAAATGACAATCACCTGTGACATTTGGTATTGTTGAACTAGAAAGTGACCAAATAAGTGATAAAATCATATTTCTGTGAATTAATGTACCTCTTACAAAAGGATATTTTAAGTTTCCCACTATGGGGTACATTATAAAACATGAGTATCGATTAGGCACGTCACACAAATTATACCACTGAACACAGTTTGTAACTGATGACAGTGCTAAGAATGGTTTATAAGGGTGTCATTTACAGCAGCAGACCCATCCTTTTTTGCACCACGGACCAGTTTGAAGCAAGACTATTGTTACGAGGCCCGGGGGGGGGGGGATATAGATGTTTGGGTGCATTTCAGGCTTACCAAAAAAAAACTGTCCAAACGGTATTTTGGTGCTTATCACGATCAGTAGAAAGCTTCCTTGGCTTTGCACAGCTATTGTCATGGCAATGGTGCATCAGGGAGCTGGGATTACAGGTAATTAGGGCCTTTTTCATTGTTTTTGCAGCTATTATAGACTGCAGCTGGGACCAGAGGTGGCCCAGTGCAGTGTGGCCTGGGGGTTGGGGACCCTGATTTACAGGATATTCTTGGCTCTTTGTATTTTACATGTCTCTTTCCATTAAATGAAAAGTAAAGATGGTTGGTGCCTGTATACCGGGTATCTGCAATTTGTACCATTTTATAATAGGTTATATCCTGAGAGTTGGTGACCATAGTTAAGTAACAGGCAGTCAAGTTTAAATAGTATTACCCAACTAAGGATTCTTTTTACCATATTGATATTGGGTGCTGTCTCCCTGATTTATTTTAAGCCACAGACTTACTTGGTCAGGAATTACAATACAGCTCCATTGTATTGTTTATTTGATGGTACATTAAAAATGCTGAGGGAATTCACAAAAGGGCCTGTAAAAATGTTATAACATATTTTAGCTACAGCAGGTGCATTTTCTAATATTTTTCTACCTGTTACCATGATTTTACTAATAATGATGTTAAAATGGGGCATCACTATCTTTGTGTCATATATACAAAATATGAGATTGTTGTACAATGACATTTTGAACAATATGTCTCCACCACAATGAAAATGTAAGGGGATGTCACTACATTATATGGTAGTCAGTACAGAAAAAATGTTGGCACACAAATCATTGTTATGGAGCAATAACTTTTTTTTTTACCATTTTATATCACATTCATGAAAATTTGGTAGTATTATAGCAAATCCATAAAGCCATCAGATAAACTGCTTGGCATTTGTTGTAGAGCTTTTACAATTTGGAAATGATACTTGGCTCTGGGATTAAAAAAAAAAAAAAAAAAAAATCTGTTAAATATGACTATTGTATTACCAGCATAAATTCTTCATCATATAATAACCTGGAATAACAAGTAAAAATGTGTGGTCTATAATAACAGGGGTTGCATCATTTTACAAAGATTCCCCTCCCATTCAGTAGTACCAGCTATTTCTGTAAATTGCTTTCAATGAATCCTCTCTCTCCTCTGATTTATATCTGTTTACTCTAGCTCTGGGTAAGCTGGCTATTTAAAAGTAAAATGGGAGGAGAGGTCTTGTGTTTTGTTTAAACTTTCTGATAACACTTGCCTTAAATAGTCATTGGAAACCAAGCATGAGATCTATGAAGTGCTGTTGGCAAAGCAGAGTGAAAGCAACAAAGAACATATGGAAAGAGAGCAGAAAGTTCTATGTGCATAATTAGGGTACAGTGACATTAAATAGCTCTTTTTCTGACTGCAGGACAGGCTGCAAAGTTCAGAAATCAGATGAAAGCTGCCATAGCATCCCCCCTACCTTCTGTCTCCTAACTTGAACACATCACGCTGGATCAAAAAAGGGCAGCAAGACCCCAGACACATGCTTCTTAAATCAGCATTAGGGTAGAACTCCACAAGCGTTTTTCATCGGATCGACGCCGGCCGGCAAAATGCACGCGACAAGTCAGATGGAGACGCAAGCGTCAAGATTCTAATTGGCTCAAAAAATTAAGGATTGCACACTCAAGATACAAAAATATTGGGGGTTTTTAGTGTCTATAAGATACAAAAATATTTATATTAGACACTTACATAATTAGCAGGTCGCCCTACGCGTTTCGACCACATGGGTGGTCTTCATCAGGGGCCAAATATTATACAATTACAAAAAGTATAAAGAGGCAGAACGATTGTAAGCAGTTGACCGTTTAAATACCTTTGGGAAACTCATATCTGTCCCAAAACCGCATGTTTTTCGGCGTGTGACGTAATTTCCGCCTAGTGTAGGCTGATGACAGGAAGTATACGTCTATGTTCCTCAGTGGAACGCGCTTGCATTCCATTCAAATTTAGCGCATGCGCAAAACATGAACCATTGTTTCTATTAGCCAGTGGAACGCACTCGCGTTCCATCCAGGTTCGGTGCATGCGCAATGCATGCCCTTCATCCTACAGCATTACAAATGACCATATAAAGGGATTAAAACATAATCTATGCCGAAAAAATTAGGAAATGGGACTCACTCCCTATGACAATTACTTAGTGTGTCCCACCGGGCACTTCTCTTATGTATAATTAACCCCTGGCATATACACAAGAGTAGTAATCTATACAAAACAATTAGACAAGATTCTAATTGAACTGAATGAAAAGTCACAGGTAAAAACTACATTACATCCGACGCAACATGACTGTCGGATGTGGACGCAGAAAGTATTGTCTTCATCCGACAGTCGGACCATTTCGTTGTTACCTCCGAATTTTCATTCAGTTCAATTATATCTTCACGTGTGCAACTCCATCTGACTTGTCGCATGTGTTTTGTCGGCGGGCGTCGATCTGATGAAAAACGCTCATGGAGTTCTACCCTTATAGGGCTTGATTTTATGCCCTTAGGGTAAGGCCAGACGAGGCGATTCAGGGAGATTTTGTCGCCTGGCGACTTATCGCCACGTCTTTTGCGCGACTATGTCCCCGAACTCACTCAGTGTCTTTTCCCCATTGCGCTAATGCACACGTGGTGATGCGTTTTCAATAGTCGCCCAAAGTTGCCAGGCGATAAGTCGCCAGGCGACAAAATCTCCCTGAATCTCCTCGACTGGCCTTACCCTAAGGGCTAAACTACACTGGGGATTTTGATCAGATTTTTTGGGTCAGATTTTATCTGATCTTGCCATTCAACATCACACAACGGCACAATATTTTGGATCCTACAAAATATGATCCCCATAGCTCTAATGTAAAGTCAGATCAGATAAAGTCGGACAGTGTAGTTTGTTCATGCATCTACATCCAACATTCAATGTATTTCCATCAGAAAAAAAAGTTGGTCACCGTCAGATTTTATCTTGTCGGATGAAGACGCAGCATGCAGAGTTAGCATCTGACAGGCGTGTTGCATCGGATTTACAAACCGTCTATGTAGTTTACACTTGAGATTTGGTCCCATGCGATTGCATCAAACTTGTAGGAAGTGTTCTGGCAATCATCAACCTACAAAGGCTGTTTTAAGTATACAATTTGTAAACAACTGAACTGAAAAATGTATTTGTTAGGGGAACATTCCCTCACACGAAAAGAAGGAACTAACTAGAACTAGCCCCTGAACTAGCCACACAGCCCCACAGCAAGATGGAAACTCTACCAAAATTGACAGTAGGCAGCAGGTTTTTTTTTCCGCCATGCAAAGTGTTTTTTGTTATGACCAAATAACGACATTTTTGTCTCATCAGTCCAAAGCACTTTGTTTCAAAATGACTGTGGCTCGTCTAAATGAGCTTTTGCATACAACAAGCGACTCTGTTTGTGGCGTGAGTGCAGAAAGGGCTTCTTTCTTATCACCCTGCCATATAGAAAAAGTAGAAGAAAAGAAAAACATGTGACTATGACATGCAGATGAATGGCGGAATGATCCATACTGGTATAAAAGCTAAAAATAAAGAATGTAGTAATATTTATGGAAACAAGACCGCATCTTTTGAATTCTGAATTCCCAAATAAGGATGATGCTAAATCTAGATTTCTAAGCATTTCTGCTCCCATCCTAATCCTTTCTGAGTTAAAATAAATAGAATCAAACAGGCAACTGCTTTTAAAGTCTTATAAGTATAAACTGCGAGTGAAACAATTTCTGAGCTGCCATATTATAAAGAACTTAATAAAGTGATAATAAATACCACATTTAAAGCTCTAATCCATACATTAAAACTTATCAACAGGCCTACATTTGTTGAAAGGATACAAAGCCCCAGACCTAGGGGCAAATTCATCAAGGGTTGAATATTAACCCTCGATATTCGACTGGGAATGAAAATCCTTCGACTTCGAAAATCGAAGTCGAAGGATTTTGCACAAATACTACGATCGAACGATCTAAGGAATAATTGTTCGATCGAACGATTAAATCCTTAGAAACGAACGTTTCAAAGGATTCTAATCCAACGATCAAAGGATTATCCTTCGACCAAAAAAAACTTAGCCAAGCCTATGGCGACCTTCCCCATAGGCTAACATTGGGTTCGGTAGCTTTTAGGTGGCGAACTAGGGGGTTTCTTAAAGAGACAGTATGGTCGAATAGTCGAACGATTTTTAGTTCGAATCATTTGATTAAAAAAAAAACACTTCGAAATTCAAAGTTTTTTTACTTCGAATCCTTCACTCGAAGTTAATGAATTGGTCCCTTAGTGTATATGGCATATTGAATAGCAGAAGAAAAAGATCATCAGAAACACTCATCATGAAGTTAAGGCACATCAGGGGGCACATTTACTAAGGGTCTAAGTGAATTCGAAGTCAATATTCGAATTCAAAAACTTTGAATTCCGAAGTAAGTTTTGGGTACTTCTAATAGGCCAAATTCGACTCAGACTTCGATTTGAAGTGAAAATTCTATTCAAAAATGACTATTCGACTATTTGATAATCAAAGTACTGTCTCTTAAAAAAACTTACACTTCGACACTTCACCTGCCAAATTGCTATGCTGGCTATGGGTTCTAGGAGGTCCCCACAGGCTATGTGGGGACCTCCTAGAACCTATGGTCAGTATTTGCCTAAGTTTTGAGAAGTCAAAGGATTTTTTTGTAAAATCGTACAATCGTATGATTAAATCGTTCGAATCGTTCGATTCGAAGTACGATCATAGTTCGATCGACGATCTTAAAAATCCTTTGACTTTGAATGTCAAACTAGCCTATTCGATGGTTGAATTTCGAAGTTTTTTTCACTTCGAAATTCAACCCTTGATAAATCTGCCCCTAGGTGTGCTGGCCCGGACCTTCAGCTTGGGCAGTGTACAGACCAACAGCAAAAAAACAAAGGGCATCCAGGCACTTAAGGAATCCACAAGGGCCACACAAAATCAGTATAAAAAAAGAGTTGCTTGAAAATGACATTAAAAGATCCTTATCTCCAGTGGCTCTACGTGTTTCATGCTCCCAAGTGGAATTAGCCATGGCCTTGCCCTCGGGTAACGAACGCGGAACAAAAAAAACGTGTATGTGGGAAAAAACACGTGAGTATTTTCCAAAACCTTGAATAGTTCCCAGTTTATTAAAACATTTGAGATTTTCAGCCTCATTAAAAATTAATGGGACAATGAGATTCTTGCTGGTATGCAACTTTTTTTCCTGTGAAAAAAAAGCGCACAGGATTATTTTGTCTCTGCTTTTTCGTAAATAAGCTAGCATTCGAGAAAAGTTTTGAAGGTGTTTTTTTTCGTTGTCTGCATTTTTTTTCACGAACTTGGATTCTGATAAGTCTGCCCCTTAATGTGATTAAAAGTGAATCAACCCAAATGATACTTAAGTTGCCACTTACAGTATAGTGTAGTTTTGGTATGTAACAGCAACCCTTTCACATTGTAAAAAATATGTCTGTAAGTGCCCCAACACTGGGGCTCATTTATAAACACTGTGCCAGTTTGTACCTGGGTATTAACCAATAGCAGTCAATCAGTGATTTTTTTTCCCCAGCCAACTGCAGGAAGAACAATAAAAGCCGACATCTGATTGGTTGCCGTGGGTTACTGCCCAGGCAAAATTTGCTCAGTATTTATGGTGGTCTCTAGGGCAGTGGATTCCATTCAACTGTGGGGCCGACACTCCTAGGGGGGCTGGAGTATTGGCTGTGGAGCCAAACCTTAAAGGAGAACTAAAGCCTAAATAAAGAAGTAGGCTAGAAACATTGTACATTATTTTGGGCTTCTATACCAACCCAAGGCAACCACAGCCCTTTAGCAGGGTCTGTGTCTCCAAAATGCCCCAGTAGCTCCCCATCTTCTTTTCTGCTGATTCACTGCACATACTCTGTGCTGCTGTCACTTATTGAGCTTAGTGACCCACTCACAATATACAGTACACATAGAATATAAATGTCACAATATAAAGCTGATTAGTAATTAATACAGATAATTACTACATGGCAGCACAAAAACCGGTGCAATTAGCATCAGAGTTTAATAATCTACCCTGTAGGGTCAGCTTATATTACAGGCCAACCTAATTTTCTGCTTGACAATTTGCCACAACCCCCAAGCTTAGCTTTTCAACAGCTGATCAGAGCCCACTGAGCATGTGGGTGTCAAAGACACTTTCCAAGTTGGTGACCCCTGTGACAAGTTTGAAGTCCTGGATCATTGCTGTTATTGAGAAGCTGGACCTTAGACTGGTGCAATAATTTCATTATATAAAACATGGCATTTTTAGCTATATTAATTTTTAGGGTTTAGTTTTCTTTTAAGACTATGGCCACACTACACAGATCTTGGACTGAATCTGCTTCCCTGCTGCTCCTCTTCTGCTGCTCTCCCTGGAAACATTATTTTTGCACAAAATGCTAAATCTTGCTTTCCAGTGCCGAATTCTACCATGTATGCTTGCACCTGAACTGAGGTAATGTTTCTGGGTGCAGGCAAAGCAACAGAAAGGGGGAAGCATATTCACAGCCTGCATTTCTCCTCAAACCGAGCTCCGTTAGGGTTAAATTTAGGGAGAAAACCGATTTATTCTCCCAGGTACACATACCTGCATACAACCATGTATTTATCCTGAACAAAGATAAGGGACGGTTGGGTCAAAAATATCAGAAAAATAAAGTTCTACAGAATGTACAGTATATGTATATTGCTTTGGTATGTCCCCAGTTGTTTGGCCACGTGTAGCAGTTTTTCATGCACACCTATACTGTTAAAACATGATGAGCTACTGGTTCTGCTACTTTATATTCTTCTGCCATGCATATTTATAAACAGCTTTCATTTAGCTATATAGGGGATGCGTTAAATACTACATATTTTTACTGCCACTAAACAAGTTATTGGCTCACCGCTTATTTATCTTTTCTGGTGGTTAAGGCGAGGCAAGGTAAATACCCCACTGACATTAGATGATGTATCACACTATTGAAGTATATTAGGCCAAATATGTTACATGTGAATGTAAGATTTTCTTTGTTATTATGATGAATATACTTTATGTATCTTTCTGTGTTATATATGCATAACCCTAAAATTTTCAATAAGAATGAAACAGAAAGACTACATATTTTTTATATATCCCTTTTATAGGCAGAAGTAGTTTTTTATGCAGGCAACAGAACAAAGGTATTCCTGTAAGCAAAGAAGTCAAGAAAATAGCTGTTTGTCTTTTTTATCTATTAATCGTTTTGAGTAAATAATGTCTTTGGAAAATCATACATACAAATAAATCTGATGTAACTCTCTATATTTTTCTTATACAATAATTTAATAAACCGATTGGGCAAGTGCTAGCTTAATGCATGTAGCCTCTACCCAAGCTGAAAGTTCCAGATTTACCTACTGTATATATTATTTATAGACAAAACCTGTGACTTTAGTGTAGTTTAAAAAAAAAAAAAAAAAAAAAATTAGACCAATTGAAATGTTGCTTAGAATTTGCCATTCTATAACATACTAAAAGTTAATGTAAAGGTGGGCCACATCTTTAACACAGTCAATTTCACAAAATGTATATAATTAATTACTATTTAATGCATCCACATTTAACTGAGAGAAGAAAAGTGTAAAGCACTTAGCTATATTCTTGGAAAAGTCTACTCCCATGTGTTCTTTGCTCTGATACATTTGGGGCCTGGTCCATCCAAATCTTTTAAAATCAGCAGTGAGGACTGCACATAATTTTACTTTACTCCTGGTTTTTCAATAAAATATTTACAGAGCGTTAGTACTTTTGTCTCCTCTTCCAAGAATGCTTATGAATATTTGAAACTTGTAAAACAACATCGGTGTATGCACTGCATTACAAGGAAAACTGCAATGTTCTATAACTTCATCTCTTCAGTTCTTCCCTGTTCATTACAGGAAAAATCTGTTTCATGGCTGGGTCCTGAGCAGGTGTAGAATACAGTTAAACAAGTTCAGGATAATAATAGTAGAGAATAGAAAGTGGGAGACAAATACTACTTTCAGTAGCAGTAATGTTTACAAATAACTAAAATTGAGATTTTAAATTACTGTATATTGAAAGATTGCTTAAAATTAATTAAATTTTCTTTCATTATGGAATATTACTTTTTTTTCATATTTAGGTGGAGTTGCCCTAAACTTTAGAAAATAGAGCAGCTAAAAATTCAGAATTACAGAATGACTGTCTCCCATAGACTCCATTTTATCCAAATAATCCAAATTTTTAAAAATTATATCTTTTTTCTCTGTAATAATAAAATAGTACCTTATATTTGATCCAAACTAAAATATAATTAATCCTTATTGGAGGTAAAACCAGCCTATTGGGTTTATTTAATGTTTACAAGATTTTCTAGTAGACTTAAGGCATGAAGATCCAAATTACAGAAATATCCATTATCCGGAAAACCCAGGTCCCAATCATTCTAGATAACAGGACCCATACCTGTACTTTTGTTAGTACGTGCATGCCCTGAAAATTATTGAGGAGAAGAAAGGACAATAGAAGGGGAGACGGAGAGTGGAGCATATTAGGGGAGGAGAGACAATCTCTACAGTAAGGAGGCACAGTGCAGCAACTGAACAGCAACTGGAGAAAATCCTTGAAATACTTAAAAATTAAGAAAGAAATATAACCTTTAATATAAACAACAGAGTAAACTTAGAATCTGAAGCTGCATAAAAGTGAATGGATCTCTATCACCATCTCCGCAGGTTTTTGGGGGCAAAGCTACCTGAACTTCTAACTTAACAAGGGTGGATGCAATGATTTGACCCCCAGAAAATCTGTTTCTGTGCACCACATTTTTAAATTTGTCTATTGAACCCTTTGGTGGGTGACAGTTAGGGTTGCCACCTTTTCCTACATGTTTTGTTTTTAAATGAGTAGATTTATTTAAGGGTTTGCAAAATATCTAAAAGTTTGCTAAGAGTAACAAATGCCCTATTTGAATTTGTGGAGTTTCCAGTCTCTGATACATAGAAATGGCTGTTCTCACAAGTAATTTTGTATTAGAGTTCTGCATATGGATTGTCAGGTTTTTACTGTGTATGACTTATTTGTGTACCTGGTATGTGATTTCACATGAGAAAGAGCACAATTCCTTAATAGGAGAAGTAGCCTGTGTGAGGAGCAGAGAGGAGACATCAGAGGCAGTGACTTGACAAAACACTTTCTAAATTTGTTGCAGCAGAAACATTTTCCAATCGAAGGTTTCTCTGTACATTCTCTTCCCTATAAAATATGTCACAAAGTTAGGATTCTGTATGTATTATAAAGGAAGGGAATTGCTATATTTTATGCACTACCCCCACTATAATTCACTGTTTATAATACCAAGCTAAAAAAAGTAATGTGATGTTTGTGTTAAATTATAGTATGAGGCTCTTGTACTTATATTTATTAAGCAGGTATGTACCTGCTATCGTGCTATTTCTGTTATTCTTTTCTTTTCTTTTTTGTTGCTTCTGTGTTTGTTTTTTTGTTATTGCTGCCTGCCAATTCTGATTTTATGTGTATTCGTGTGTGAATTAGCCACTTAATACAAAAGTATTTTTCCCTAAAATTTATATTTGTGTCAACAATGCTACATCATATAAGGGTGCTATTTTTCGAGAAGATTAAAGGGTGAAAGTATCTATAATTATACAGACAGCAGAAACAGGGGCTAATGGAACAGTCAAAGAGTGTAGAGGGCCCAGTGACTGCTGAAGAATACAGTATATGAAAAAATATATATTATTCCTAAATAATAAATGTGTTGTGTTGTTAAGAGCATTGCTTTTTGATAGCCAATGGAATACTGAAGTTTTTGTAAGATCTCCGTAGTTATTGGCCACAATATTATCAATGGCCTATCTTGCATAGGTTAGTTTAATCTACACTGCATTTGTTCAAAGCAGAATATTTGCTGCAATGCTACCTAAGCATTCACCGAAGGTGCCAATGTAAAGGTACTCCCCAGGGAATCTAATTGCCAGGCCAATGTACCTTTTAAAAAAATCCACTGGTCTAGGGAAACAAAACTAACATATTTGCACCCCCAGTGAATCCAGATTTCCATGTCTTTTAAACGCATCTGTAATACCTTGAAACTCTGTTTCACGCTCTGTTAGGGTTGCCTTCTTTTCTGGAAACAAATACCGGCCTTCCAATATATTTATCTTTTTTCCCTATGATAACATTGGGACCAACCATTATTTTTACCGGCCAGGTGGCAACTGTAAATGCTGAAAATAAACTTAGCCTCAGCCCCCTTTAGGCATGCATTGTGCTTTTGCTACTTTTATAGCTAGGAAATATGCAAATGCCTTGTTAAAGCATTTTTGTGCCATTTGATATATTCTGGCACCTTTGTATTAAAAAACCAAACTTCATCTTCAACTATCTGAACTATACAACAGCAACAGTGCTAACTAGGCCATAGGTTTGCCTCTTGTACACAGCATGTAAAGTACTAACAACATACTACTAAATTGCAAAGAACCAGTTTGAGCCATGAGCAAGGATGAATATAAAAAGAAAACAAGCAGAGTGGGGTGACACATAGATAATATTGCTTATTTGTAGCAAGCCACTATCTTAAATAGGGAGCATTCTAATGTCTGGCTGTGCTTGATAAGCAACAGCATACTGAGCTCTTCGCTTCCATATAAGGCTAGCCAAGACAGCCCGGCTCCACTTATCTACATTGTGTTAGCTTGTGCTTGGATGGGAACAGTGACACTTCCACAATAATAACGTCTTATATATACATATATTTGTTTCTTTCGCCACACAAAACCAAACACCTATTTCACCTCTCCTAAATTATTTTTGCAGTATTGCCTATATTGAATGCTGAGCAGTATGTATTGCCACCTAGAAAAACACAGCTAAGGACAATTTACTGTACATCCCAAAAAAAACACTTTCCTTAAGGTGGCCATAGACTTACAGTTACAATCTTTCTTGGAAGCAAAGATCATTCATTTCAATACACATGTGTAGAGCTGAATCATCAGATATACAGATTGAAACAATAGAATTCTACCAGTATCTGACGATTCAGCACTAACAATGGCGATGTTCATGTGCCTTCAAAGGCACCCAATAAAATTTTTCTGATATCCAAGCCTTCTGCTGATATCGGTCGACTCATCTCCAACCATACACACACCAAATATTGTGCAAAAATTTGTTTTGCATGATATTATTGGTGCATCTATGGCCACCTTTAGGTTGACTTCACCTCACAGCAAGGTCCTGTCTGTACTAGTGTTTGCTTCATTGGCTAAAGCTAAAGTGCTCACCCTGAAAGGCTTATTATTATTTGGGCTGAAATATTGCCTTATAATTACAGGTCACAATTCCTATTTGTAGTTTATTTGTTACAGTCTGGTATAGACTTGTGAAGTGGATAAGTTCTGGATCCATAGTATATCCCACCCAATGGACCCTTACCTTGTATCTTTGCATGTTTTCAATTCCTAATTGTGCAATGTCTTGTTAACATTACCCTATTCTGTCTTGGTCTAGGTTACTCTATGTGACTTGACTGAATCCAGACCCCTGGACTATTTACAATCCACCCTAATATATATATATATATATATATATATATATATATATACTGTATATGCAGGACAAGCATAACTGTAAATAAGTAACAAGCATAATAAGATGAAATACTAAGATTAAGTGCCTTGTGAAAGGCCAAGCATGAGTACTACAGTACCCTTATAAACACTCACAGATCCAACCCACAACGCCTGTTTTCTCTTTAAAACTTAACTAACCAACTTTCCACCTAAGCCTGATCCTACTCCCCTTTTTACTATCTCTATTCATGGCATGCTCATTAACCCTTTTGATTCAGCTCACTGTCTGGGAATAATCTTTGACTCCTCTCTCTCCTTCTCTGATCATATTCACACCACTGTCAAAACCTTTTTCTTACGCAATATTGCCAAAATCCGTCCCTTCCTTTCACCTGAAATGTCCAAGACACTCATGCATGCTCTCATCCTATCCTGACTAGCAGGCGTGTTTGGAATGGCGTCCCCCTCACGCCCGTCACACTTACCTAGAGATCGCCGACAGGGGTCCAGAGGGGGCCGCATCGTTAGCGCAGAGCGCAAAATTGAGCTCTCTGCGCTTGAAAAGTTGAATTTCTGGTTTAATAACTGGAAATTCGGCTCTTAAAGTTACCAGTAGCATCTTTTTACCGTCCCTAATAACTTCTGGGGAGCTGCCGCCTGAGGCAGAAACGCCCCTGCTGACTAGATTATTGCAACCTTCTACTAACTGGCCTCCCTAACTCCCATCTCTCCCCTATACAGTCTGTATTAAACACTGCTGCCAGAATTATCCTCTCATCCAAAAGGGTACAGGCCCCTTCCCTGCTGAAGTCCTTCTCATGGCTTCCTATAAAACAAAGAATAACTTATAAACTCCTCCTCATAACCTTCAAAGCCTATAAAAATATACATACATACATGGGCTAAGAGACACAGTAGTAAATATGTCCCTGCCCTTTAGAGCTTACAATCTAAGTGGGTGGATACTATACAGGCACAAAAGTATACAAGGTTTTAGCACTGCCCCTTAGGTGGCTCTGAGCGGAAAAGATGGACAGGATTTTCTATGCTATCATTTGCTTAAAGGAGAACTAAATTCTAAAAATGAATATGGCTAAAAATGTCGTATTTTATAAAATTAACTTATTGCACCAGCCTAAAATTTCAGCTTTAGGCTGATGTGGACGTCTTAATAATACACCTTATTGTGCACCACTTTTTTTTCTTTTTTTGTGCACCAGATCAACATTAATGCTAAATTTACATTATTTGTTTTTACTTACTCTGTTATACTAAACCTGTGATTTGTAGACAATAGATGTTCACTGGTCTCTGTTTCAAATGAGGGGTGGGCGTGTCCTAACAGTCCCTGCCAAAAGAACAGTAGGAGGGGGACAGCCAATCACAGCCCTGCAGTCACACAAGCACAGACAAGCATCAGTTCGTAGGACAGGAACCAATCAGCAGCTAGCAGGGCCTGATAGGGAACTGATGCTTGTCTGTGCTTGTCTGTGCAGTCACACAAGCACAGACAAGCATCAGTTCCCTATCAGGCCCTGCTAGCTGCTGATTGGTTCCTGTCCTACAGTGCAGTGAGTTGAGTGCCGCTGGCTACCCTGCACAGCCTGGGAATTCAGGGAGCAGGAAGTGGAAGAGAAGGGAGGAATTATTTGGTTTTGCAGAAATATTCAATAAATCAGCCATGAAACGCTGCATTTTTAATCTTTTAATCTTTTAATGTTTTTTTATCTAAATAAGTATAATGCATTGATACGTTCTCATTTTTTTCACAAAATATTTCCTTTAAAAAAAGTCCCTTATTGTACATTAAAACTGAACTTTTAATATATAACTGCTCATTCAATATAACATACTGTAGGACTTGCTAAACTATAAATGACATCAGTAAATCTACCCCATTCCTTATTAAACAGTCATCTTTTTAACTCAAATGTGCAATGATCAGTATCTACAAATAAAGCTACAGCCTTGCAAAGTGGGCCTCCATTTTCCCAAGCCATCAAAGCACCAGTTCATGTTTTATTCCACATTAAAGTGCTCTTTCAGTTTTAGCCCTCATCTAACATCCCCAAGCCACAACCTTATACTGTATGCTCCAATGCACCTGTCACTGTCTGTAAATGTTAAGAAGAGAATGGGCGCTTACACACATAAAATCTTAAAATGCTCCATTTTTAACAGGATTGTGCTGTAATTTGTATATAGAATCACAGATCTATAAGTAAATATATGAAGATAAATCAATGTGTAAAAACAGTTCTAGAAAAAAAAAATTGAAATATTTTTAAATCTATAGCCCCATCTCTATACACATACACAAATATATAAAGAAGATCTTGGTGAATCCGTCATTGAAATTAACAGTTTATATCTGATGTCCTCTATACTCATCAATAAAGGACAAGCAATAATGCATCCTACTTGTGTGAGTGCTTAGTGAGTGGCATAAAAACGTTCTTTATATCTATAATGGCTTTCATTTCACTTTTGTTAATTCCTGCACTGATGCATGTATAGCTGTTTTGTTTTTAAATGGGCAGGGTGGGGGATGAATAGAAGTATTGAATAGGGCAAGGCAAGTGTAATCAAAGAAAAGTGATTTCAACTGAAATGATACCAATGTACTATTCAGTGTGGCGCTGAAGACTCTTGTCAAATCTGATTTTGGATAATATAATGTGTATTGCTCACCAGTTTATGTTTTGCAGAAAAGAGTTAGGCGAGTTTTAGCAGCTTGGGACAATCTTGTCCAACATAGATGCGTGGTGTCAGAGAATTTCCAAACATGTTAAAGTGAATGTAAGGAGGCAAAATAGAGATTTATTTCAAATGTAAATAATTTGGGCAATAGTACAGTTTAGTTAGCAGGTGATGCCAACCCCTGGCCTGATCTATCAGTACACGTTTGGTTCCCGTGCTTGCCCAGAACTCTATCCCTGGTTCTCCCGTATTAAGACATTAAGGCGGGATCTGCGTAGCGGAGGGCTCCACCCGAAGCCAAAGGCGGCTGCTAAGGCAGAAGAACGGGCCTAGACAGGAACATTGGAGTTAGTTCTGGGTTAGGGATACCCTGCATTACAGAATACTTGGGAATAGTGTTGACTGTTCAATTAATCTACCAGAGCACCAATCTGTAACCTGCCTCTGCAAGAAGCTGTCCGATAAATGTGTGCGCTGGTTCATCGTAATGCTTTGTACCCTGCCTACTTCTTACATTAAAGGCCATTCATATGCTCTTCACTATGGGTGTCTACCAGCCATGGGTAGCAACTTTACATACATATCTAATAAATGTCTTTAAAAAATTCTATAAAACTGCATTTTTTGAAAGTGAGTCTTTAAGGAGCAGGGAAGAGGAGATTAATTTATTAATTTGTGTTGCAATTGCCTGCACTTTTGGTTTCACTGGGACCGGTAATTCTGAGTTTTTTCCTGGTCATCAAAATGCTAGGGTGACTTAGACCCTAGCAACCAGATTGCTGAAATTTGCAAAGTGGAGAGCTGCTGAATAAAACGCTAAATAACTCAAAAATCACAATTGCAAATTATCACTCCCTACATCATATTAGGGGGCCGATTCACTAACTTCGAGTGAAGGATTCGAATGAAAAAAACTTCGAATTTCGAAGTTTTTTTTGGGTACTTCGACCATCGAATTGGTTAAATTTGTTCGAATTCGATCGAAATCGAACGATTCGAAGTAAAAATCGTTCGACTATTCGACCATTCGATAGTCGAAGTACTTTCCCTTTAAAAAAAAATTCGACCCCCTACTTCGGCAGATAAAACCTACCGAAGTCAATGTTAGCCTATGGGGAAGGTCCCCATAGGCTTGCTAAGCTTTTTTTGATCGAAGGATATTCATTCGATCGTTTGATTAAAATCCTTCGAATCGTTTGATTCGAGGATTTAATCGTTCGATCGAACGAAAAATCCTTCGATCGTTCGATTGAACGTTTAGCGCTAAATCCTTCGACTTCGATATTCGAAGTCGAAGGATTTCAATTCGAGGGTCGAATTTCGAAGTATTTTTAACTTCGAAATTCGACCCTTAGTGAATCTGCCCCTAAAAGTTAGCTCAAAGATGAACAACCCCTTTAAAAGTGTTATAACTAATTATGAGTTGTAATTATTGGGACTATAAGTAGCATTATACACACAAGGGGTTTATAAAGAGAACAATTTCTCCCCCAGATATAAGGGTCTTGTTTGTCTTCGTTATGTAATTATAAATGCTTGCTCATTCATTGTCTTAGGACTTATTGCTGTTAATACACATTTTTTTCATATGAGATTTCCATAATCCCCCCATTTAGTAGACATTTTCAAATGAGAACTGCTAGGTGGAGCAGAAATGTAGAAGGCCCAGTGATGTCCTAAGTGAGGTACAATTCCAATAAATGTTTACAAAATCATTTAAACTTCTTTTGGGAGCCAAAAACTAAATTATGTTATGAGGCCTGCAAGCCAGGAGTTATGGCTTATTGCGTATGATATAGCTCTATATCAGCATTTGCTTATTTCATTTGCAGCAAAAATACACTTAACCGTTAACACACGTTGTTTAGTGCTTTGCACACTAATGTTAGTATCAGTTTATAGTTAAGGAAGCTGTGATGTCTCTGAGAGTATGTGCACTCACTCCCACATCTCTTGGGATCTACACATTAGAACCATATTTCAGATTGGATCAGTGCAATACTGCGTGAGGCTTTCATAGCTACTAAATATTTCATGAAGAGTCTCCCGCCTTTTCCCTAAACGAGTGCGAGTACAGACAGGCACAGATGAAGCTACCTTATGCCTTGCTTGCTAAAAGGGTCATGTAGGATTTATAAAATACATAGTAACTTTTCATATATTTTTTTGCATAGAGTTTGTAATTTGCTTTCTAAATCCTCATTTAATGTATTCCTTTATATATTGTCTAAGAATACATAAATCCACATATAAACATGCACTGCAAAATTAACAAATAATAGTTGTATGACTGTAAATTGTTAAAACCCATATAAGGATAATATTTATCTGAATATCTATACTAGATGAACTCCCATATCTGCATTTGGCCTAGGCTAAACATCAGTTAGTTGTACCAGGTTTGACTTGACAAATCAAATGTAGCAAATCACTGTAATCATATTGTGGCTTCATGGTAGAAAGCTTTCTTTTATAGTTCGATCTAAACACCATTTTGTATGTTTGGGCACTGCAGATATTATATAAACTAGGTTCTACTCATCAGTCATTAGCCTATGATTTCTCAGTACAATTCAAGTGTTTTTGTGGTTTTGCCATGGTCATCTTTACAGTTTAAAAAGTGCAATATTTCTTCATAATTACTGTTTTGTAGATTTAAAATGAAAAAAAAAAAACATTGTTAATGAAAGTGTTAATTCTGTTGTCTATGTCCATGTCTAATAGAAACCTCAAGGCTTACAGTTCACTGTTATATACAGGGAAACTGCTTGGATCACTATTTGAGTGGATTTATTCTTAAATAGGCTACCTCTACAAAAAATGTCTTATCCAGTGCTTCTCAAACATTTTCAAGTAGGTTCCAAAATTTGGTTTACAATTATTGATTTACATATTTACATGGCTTTTGCCTTGTTATAAAAATATTGTAATGTTACAGAAGAAGATAGTTTTCTCTGTTTTAAAGGGAACAATAATGACCCACCCTAAACTGATTTAGTCCATAATTTCATAATAATTTCATATAACAACAGTTTATGAATTTGTCATACAAGGACTCCATTAAGTAACAGTTATTTGTGATAATGAAATGAAAATAAAAAAAGATTCTTTGCATTTCATATTCATAGGTATCCCTTACTCTGTAAAAAACTGTGGGAGATTATGGTAAAATATAAACAATTACAATAATGTAGTAAATGCAAAAAGATGTAACAAATCAGAGGTGGCCTAAAGCTTTTTAAGTAGTAAAGGTACTTTCTTTATAATAATGCTTATTCTTTTTGTATCCTGATGCACAGTTATGCATGTAATCTTATGTATAACATTCTCCCTCTTCCCTACCAGAGGCATGTGTATTTGTACAGTATATACATTGGCACAACATATGTACTTGATGACGTGTAGACATAATTGGGGGAGTGAGCACCTTCAGAGCGTGGTGTACCAGGAAGGGAGAGGATAACTAAAAGCTCATGATCAAGACAGATAAAGGTCAGAGGTAGCTCAACTGCTGAGTCTTAAAGGGATATTCCTGTACAGCTCCTGCTTGACTCCCTTTTAACACTAAAGTTTCTAAAGCAGCATGAAAGATCTGAAATTTATATGTATTAACATTGTAGACAAACAAGACAAACATTGATGGTGAGCATCACTGACTGTTTTGCTGAGGTCCTCAGTAATATTCTTTGTTCAAGGCTTGACACACTTCTACAATCATGTGTATCTAGCTTTTTGTTCAGCACCTCTCCAGTTTGGAATTTCAGCAGCTATCTGGTTGCTAGGGTCCAATATACCCTTGCAACCAGCTATTGGTTTACATTTGAGAAGGGATGATGAGGGCCTAAATAGAAAAATAAGTAGTAAAAAGTAACAAAAACATTAAACTTGTAACCCCATTATAGCTGTTTTTTCCAAATAAGGAAATTCGGACAGGAAATTGAAGTTAATGGCGTGACGATCAGCCAATCGATGATCTCCATGTCATCAGTACTGTCCCTAAAGCCATCAGTGTAAGAAAATTCTCACCACCGCACTCCTGTGTATTTACTCCTCTGCTTCCAGTGGTGCTGGGTCTCCGTGAACCCGGCGAGGTTCCTATAGTCAAATGAAGTAAATTACGGATCCGCACACACTATATCTTCAAGCAGATGGGGATAGACCCCAGTTTATTGTGCAACCACAAAGATCTTTGTGGTTGCACAATAAACTGGGGTCTATCCCCATCTGCTTGAAGATATATTGTGTGCGGATCCGTAATTTACTTCATTTGCCTAAAGCCATCAGCCCATCTGACATCTCCTGCCCCACTCCCAATGTCACCTGCCTTGCACCCTGACTGGAGTTGAAAACAAAAAGATGGCCCCACCCCCATTGTGAAATTTCCTGCTGCCCCAACAGGTACCACTAGCGGATGTCACAAACCTATCCTCCTGCACCCAGGCCCAGCAGTAGTCATTTGCCGACTTCCACACAATCTTTGCGGGTCACAGGTGGTTCAGGCTGAACTTTACCATGCACCCACTCCACCTGCGACCTTTCAATACCCCACTTCCTTCTGCCACTAGTCACCACTTTTTATAGACTCGCACCCAGAGCCGGGCCAAGCCAGCCAGGTGCCCTAGGCAACGCCAGACACCCTACACAATGCCGACTGGGCGCACGCATGCGCGTAAGCGTCTATTGGATGCTCAGCGAATGCACGAAAAGGCACTCACGCGCAAGTAGACATCGCGTGCGTGCGAGGATTGACACGCTTTGGCAAAACAATGCGAAAGTGGCCGTTCAGTCACAGAGCAGAGAGGGGACCGGACATGGGGTAGCAGACAGAGAAAGAACGTGCCTGGCCTACTCTACCTACCCCAAGTTCAGGCCCTGCTCGCACCTGTGTGCCCTGTCCCTTCTGTGATGTCAGTGCAGGACGGGGTGTGTGCTGGTCTATAAATATGGAGGCGTGCCGGCTTAGGGTCAGGAACAGGTAGTAAAGGGGCAAGTTAGGGATGGTTGCACATCAACTTTTAACCCAGGGAGGCAGGACCCATGGGGGGGGGAGTGTGGGCCCCGATGCTGCAGGTCCAGTGGGCCCAGACCCCCCAGTCCAATGCTGTTAGTGCCCAACCTCACAATGCCCCAGTATCGAGTAGAAAGCGTTTCAAGAAAAGTAGTGCCTGTTAAAGGAACGATAGACTGTGAACTACTGTTTTTTGATTAAGGTGTTGCATAGGCAGGTGTCCAAACTTTAGAGTGATATTTTAACTGTTTTGACTACCATAGTGTAAATAAAAGGATAATAACATATTTAGGTAGATAAACCTATAGAACGTTTTTCTTAAAAAGGACGGGGGTTAGAGATGCATCGTGTCATGATGCATTTATTCATCACAGTGAACTTTAGATGTGGTTGTTCTAATAATGACTATTGTCTCCACCTAGTGGCAATAAAGTGCCACTAAATACCGACTGTTTAAAAAAAAAAATGTTAGCAGAGGTTATTGCTTTTGTGAATTTACTCGAGAGCATGAGCAAGAAATGGTTTGGAGGAAATGGATAACATTGTCAGAGAGCTCCAATATCACTAGTGTATATGTAAAGTCTTTCAAAAGGCATTATCAAACATTTTAGGGTAATCATTTGGCTGGGTGGTGAATACAAATACTATTGTTATGAATTAAGACATTGAAAATAAAAGGTCATGGTTTACCTATAGATATAAGATCTTCCCAAGTGTGATATAAATGTATATAGTCTACAGGTACAATAATGCAATGCATATAAACAAACTGCCAGGTTACATCTACATCAGCCATCAACCTATTGATTCAGAAAGAAATGGCTGCAACAAAATGCAGCGTTTTAACCAGGTGTGATTTTAAGATACAGAAATATACAGCCGAATACAGAAACTTGTGAAGGTGATATTTAAACAGATTATTCTCACAGCTTTCATGTGACAGAAGAATGGCCTAGAAAAGCAAATTGTATTTCTGTGCAACAGAAGATTTAGAAAACACAATTCACACAACATTTAATGAAAATAACAAAAGAACAGAAAGGAGATGAGCAGGGTCGGACTGGGGGGCTTGGGGCCCACCGGGGTTACTGCCCCAGGGCCCAGCCCCCCGCCATTCCTGAGTATGCACGCGGCGACAGGTCTGTGCGCATGCGCAGCACCTCGTTTGTGTGCACTCACAATTTTTTTTTACTCACCGGCATTAATACAAGGTATTGTCTTCTTTGTATTCATTAATTACATTTTTTTTTAATTATTGGCTTAAAATGGACACTCTGGATGATGGCATTGCTGTAATTTAGAGCTCCACTGGGGCAGTGCCTGATGGGGAAAATAAAAATCTTTGTTGGTAGGCCTGTCTGACCCTACAATTTTTAAAAATGATTCCTTTTTTATTTTTAAAAAGGATTTTCTTTTTCTCTGTAATAATAAAACAGTTCCTTGTACTTGATCCAAACTAAGATATAATTAATCCTTATTAAAAGCAAAAGCAGCTTTATTTAATGTTTACATGAGTTTCTAGTAGACTTAAGGTTTGAAGATCCAAATTACAGAAACAACTGAGCATTCTGGATAACAGGTCCCATACCCGTACTTTGCTTCTTTAAAATATACTGGCCTTCTTAATACTTTACATTAAAAAATACTTTTTAATGTATAAATGATTTTTTAGTAGATTTAAGGTATTGAGATCCAAATTATGGAAAGATCCGTTATATGAAAAACCCCAGCTCTTGAACATTCATGTTACGCCCCTGTTTAGTTGGGGGTGTTGAACAGCCAATCCCAATGTTGAAACGGAGAACTACTTGATCCTCTATCCAAAAGACTGGCAACTTGGAGAAGCTCAAGATGTTGCACCACAGGCCATGCAATCCTAAGACATGGGGTCTGAAGACAAAAGGGGCCCAAGACACGCTAGGCATTCATCTAAAAATATGCAATACGCATTGCTACATCTCACTTACTTTGGATCTTACCCATTCCCACACCTTGTGTCTCAACCCCTTCTCCTTCTAGATCATAAGCTCTTTTGGGAAGGGCCCCCCACCTCTTGCTATGTATGTAATTCAATGTATGTTCAATATATAAGCCCATTTATTGTTACAGATATAGGATCCATTATCCTAAAACCCGTTATCCAGAAAGCTCTGATTTACAGGAAGACCATCTCCCATAGACTCCATTTTAAACAAATAATTCACATTTTAAAAAATGATTTCCTTTTCTCAGTACAGGTATGGGATCCGTTTTCTGGAAACCTGTTATCCAGAATGTTCCAAATTCCAAAAACAGCAAAGGCTGTCTCCCATAGACTCCATTATAATCAACTAATCCAAATATTCAAAAATTATTTCCCTTTTCTCTGTAATAATAAAAATGTAGCTTTTACTTGATTCCATCTAAGATATAACTAATCCTTATTGGAAGCAGAACTAGCCTATTGGGTTTATTTCATGTTAACATGATTTTCTAGTAGGGATGCACCGAATCCACTATTTTGGATTCGGCCGAACCCCCGGATCCTTTGCTAAAGATTCGGCCTTATACCGAACTGAATCTGAAACCTAATCTTGAGGAGGAGACTGTTGATAGTCTAGATTTAGGTAATGGACTTTTTAAGTTACTTAAGGTATTTCTGGAATAATACAATAAAGTTTTAAAAACTTGGCTTCTTGAAGTAGGGTTGCACCAAACCCAGCATCCAGTTTAGGGTTCAACCCTATTTTGCAACATTTGGCTAACCTCTGTATTAGTATGCTATTTATACAGATGAGAACTTTGATTTACATTCTTTTTAACTATAAGTTTGATAACCTGTTACAGGACTAACCGTATCTTTACTTCTCCTTGACAGACCAGGCCCCAGTGATGAGATCTTGGGGGTCTCTGATGGACCTTAGGGATGGAGAGGAGGCAGAAGGAGAAACAACAGAGGTGGAAGTAAAGGAGAATGATAAATTTGGTATAATTATATCTATATTTATATGTTATAAGAATGCTGAGTTTTTTTCCCCATAATTTAGATAAACATACTTTCATTTAACTAATTATATCTTTAATTATATCTTAAATTTAATTATATCTTTATTTATATATATATATATATATATAGGTATAGGATCCATTATCCAGAAAGCCTCGAATTATGGAAAGGCCATCTCCCATAGACTCAATTTTTTCCAAATAATCCATATTTTTAGCAATGATTTCCTTTTACTCTGTGATAATATAACAGTAGGTTGTACTTGATCCAAACTAAGATATAAATAATCCTTTTTGGAAGCAAAACCAGCCTATTGGGTTTATTTAATGTTTAAATGATTTTCAAGTAGACTTTAAGTATGAAGTTCCAAATTACGGAAAGATCATTTATCCAGAAAACCCCAGGTCCGGAGCATTTTGGATAACAGTTCCCATACCTGTACAAGTTTATACTGTATAAATGTTTTATACAGAGGTATATCTGTGAAACTTAAGGAGAACTTACCCTTTCTTTCACTTTTTTAGACCCAGCCTCAGTTAAGAGCTCAGGATCTGTTACTGATCTGTTTGTAAAAAAAGAGCAGGAAGTTGAGGCAGGTATGAATCTTTATTAAAAATAATAAGAAAAAGCCAAACAGAATTCAATGAATTGTGCTTTGCTCATCTAATCCTTTAGCATACAATCCAGTTCATAAGGAAAAGATTCTGTGGGTTCATTTGTAGTTTTTGGAGTAGTTACCTTTATTGGGGCTTATACATATCAGGGAGTTGAGTCTGAGGGGCAAATTTACTTACCTCTGAAGTTGTGCCAGCGTTAGCTTTGCCGTACTGCGATGCACTTTGCCAGGCATAGATTCACCAGGGCTGCACAAATTCACGAAGATCCGAAGTTGCGCACAAGTTGCCGATCATTTGCGAAGTTGCGCTAGCGATATTACGATCAGTGGTTCGAAGTTAAGCTAGCGAGGGGAAATTTGCATACGCCGGCAGTTAAAGTACAATGGCCGTATATGCAGCAGCACAGAAATTACATTACACAAGGCCAGTGAACCTTAATATAAATATGTGTTCTAATGTACATAACACATGTGCTCACTGTAAAGTTTTTGTTTTTTTTAAAATATGTCTTTATTGAAATTTTTTATAACAAATAAAAAAAAACAAATACAAAGGAATTTGGAATTATGAAAAGAAAAGAATGACGGACAAATCCATCGTTACTACAAGTCATTGTAAAACATACTAAGGTAGTATAATACACAACAGTATTTTCCTCATACATATCATTGAAAGGGAAAAGAAAAACAATTAAGAATACCTTGTTCTCAATATCTGATTTATGTGGTGGCTCCTGGGGGGCGTTCGTGACGGTTGTTCCTGGGGGCGAAGGAGATTTTGAATATACCGGTCTGTGTCTTGGACATTAGTATTATTGAGTAATAGTTCAGTATCATACCACGTAGTGTATCTAAATGCATATATCGTTAGATGTCTAGTATGAGTTGGGAGCGATTGAATGTAACTCATCCATGTTGAAAAAAATTTGTCAGTAAATTGTTCTTTGTTTGTAGTGGATTCCACCCAATCCATGTGAAATATATGGTGTAGCTTTTGTTTGACCAGAGATAGGGGGGGTGCAGATGGGGAAAGCCAATGGTGCAATATGGTTTTCCGAATTGCAGCCATTAACCTTTCTGCCAGCTGCCTTTCAGAGCGCGAAAGTTTTAGGTGTGGAGGAGGTATCCCAAAAATCACCCATGTTAGCGTAAAAACGTTTGCTCGTTGAGTCAGAGACTTCCAGTATATCTGAACTTCCCCCCATAATTGTTGAATGATAGGGCATAGCCAAAGACAGTGCACAAGGTCAGCCCGGGGTTGATGACATCTCAGACAATTATCCGAATTTAGAGTACCCATATGATGCCTCCTAAAAGGAGTGAGATAAGAGCTATGCAATACCTGTAAAGCCATTTCTTGATATTTGCTAACAGAAATAGCTTGCATTGTTTTTGCATGATACTGAAGTATTTGGGAGGCCGCTGTTTGTGGGATCACAGAAGTCCATCTGAGCAAAGATCAGTCCTGTGCTTCAGTCGACAGATCGGTCTTAATAAAGCGGTAAATCTGGGAAATAGTTCTGACTGTGTTATATCTGGGCCACAGTAGATTTACTGGGTTATCTTTATCTGTCGTGGAAAGATGCCTCAACGCTTTCGTGGCATAGTGGACAATTTGGTTCAGTAACAGATAGTCATTCGCCAGGAAACTGTAAAGTTTAAGCACCTGGTCTGAGGTGGTGAAGTAAAGTCTGACGATAGAGGCAACGTTCACGAAAATCCGCAATTTAGTGAATTAGCGTAGTTACGTTAGGCGCTAGGGTGCGAAATAGCGCTAGAGTCTGTCTACTTCACTAGCGAATTTACACCAGCACCCGTTAGTGAATCGACGAAGTGGCAAAATGACGTTAGCCACTTCACCCTTTAGTAAATTTGCCCCTAAGTTTTACATCTCCCTGTCTATAGTATAGGGTTTACATTTTTTTTACCCTTGCCCATGGTTTTCTATAAATACACCATTGATGCTGATTTCTTGTATGCTGGTATTTTTATCATGTGTGTACAGCTTCTAAACAGCATTGACTTTTTATAAATTTATACCTGCTAGGTAACATCGATAAAGACAAAGCAGATGTCCTGCCATCAAAAAGCGACACTGGTAAGCTTTGGCTATTAATAATGACATAATTGCTATTACTGGGAGGTGCCAAGTTAAGTCCCCCTCTGTGATTTTAATTGCATACCTATTACTCCTGGCTAGCACATCAGCACTATGCACCATCTTCTTCTTCTTCCCAGGTGTCCCTTTTGTGACTTCTAGTAGGGACACATGTGCAGTTTAGGGATTTTAGAGTTCTGAACTGTATATGCTCTTGCCCCAGCCAATGTGGGACACTGAAAGACTGGAATGGAATGAGATTGCAGTGCCTAGTGAATTCAAATACATAAATAACATTTATTCCCTTTATATCATTATCTCATCATTTTCATATAACCTGTTCCTTGTTTTCAAATTTGTCCCTCAAGTCAACTATGAAGCTGACTCTAGCACGTCTGGGAAATTAGGTGGAGAAGAGTCAAGGCCTTTTACTCCATAAATGTATCTATATTTCCCCCATATGTAATAAAAGTCACAAAGCTTGTACAGGTGCAGTAACCCATAGCATCCAAGGAGGTGTTTGCTTTTAAACGGGTGACAAGTAAATTGGTTGCTATAGGTGATAAGAACTGTAATAATATTTGCTCCATTATATCTCATAACCCTCTTTGTATTTTATGTGTTGAGTAGGGATGTAGCGAACGTCGGAAAAAAAGTTCGCGAACATATTCGCGAACTTGCGCAAAAATGCGAGCGGTTCGCGAACGGTTCGCGAACCCCATAGACTTCAATGGGAAGGCGAACTTTAACATCTAAAAAAGACATTTCTGGCCAGAAAAATGATTTTAAAGTTGTTTAAAGGGTGCAACGACCTGGACAGTGGCATGCCAGAGGGGGATCAAGGGCAAAAATGTATCTGAAAAATCTGCCTGTGTGTGCTTGGAAGAGATAGTGTAGGGGGAGAGCTGTTAGTGATTTCAGGGACAGATGATAGTAAGTTTGCTGGCTAGTAATCTGCTTGATACTGCTCTGTATTGGAACAAAAAAATAAATAAAAGCAGTCCTTACAAGGACTACTGTTATTGCAGCAGTCAGCAGATGAGATCAGAAGCAGGACAGCTGCCCACTAGGGATGTAGCGAACGTCGGAAAAAAAGTTCGCGAACATATTCGCGAACTTGCGCAAAATTGCGAGCGGTTCGCGAACGGTTCGCGAACCCCATAGACTTCAATGGGAAGGCGAACTTTAACATCTACAAAAGACATTTCTGGCCAGAAAAATGATTTTAAAGTTGTTTAAAGGGTGCAACGACCTGGACAGTGGCATGCCAGAGGGGGATCAAGGGCAAAAATGTATCTGAAAAATCTGCCTGTGTGTGCTTGGAAGAGATAGTGTAGGGCGAGAGCTGTTAGTGATTTCAGGGACAGATGATAGTAAGTTTGCTGGCTAGTAATCTGCGTGATACTGCTCTGTATTGGAGGGACAGAAGTCTGCAGGGATTTGAGGGACATTTTAGCTTAGGTAGCTTTGCTGGCTAGTAATCTACTGTTCTCTTTAAACAACTGCCATACGTTGACCTTGTAGGCATTGTTTGCCCAGTTTTTTTGGACGCAGCCACTGAAGCACAGTTGCCAGAAAAAATATGCCATATAAATGCTGAAAATAGTCATTTTTCGCCATACGTTGACCTTGTAGACATTGTTTGCCCAGTTTTTTTGGACGCAGCCACTGAAGCACAGTTGCCAGAAAAAATATGCCATATAAATGCTGAAAATATAAATTTTTTTGGTTGCAGCCACTGAAGCACAGAGGCCAGAAAAATTATGCCATATAAATGCTGAAAATATAAATTTTTTTGGTTGCAGCCACTGAAGCACAGAGGCCAGAAAAAATATGCCATATAAATGCTGAAAATAGTCATTTTTTGCCATACGTTGACCTTGTAGGCATTGTTTGCCCAGTTTTCTTGGTCGCAGCCACTGAAGCACAGTTGCCAGAAAAAATATGCCATATAAATGCTGAAAATATAAATTTTTTGCCATATACGTTGAGTCAAGGTATGGCAAAAAATGACTATTTTCAGCATTTCTATGGCATATTTTTTCTGGCCTCTGTGCTTGAGTGGCTGCGGCCAAAAAAACTGGGCAAACAATGCCTACAAGGTCAACGACGTTGACCTTGTAGGCATTGTTTGCCCAGTTTTTTTGGCCGCAGCCACTCAAGCACAGAGGCCAGAAAAAATATGCCATAGAAATGCTGAAAATAGTCATTTTTTTGGTCGCAGCCACTGAAGCACAGTTGCCAGAAAAATTATGCCATATAAATGCTGAAAATATAAATTTTTTTGGTTGCAGCCACTGAAGCACAGAGGCCAGAAAAATTATGCCATATAAATGCAGAAAATATGCATTTTTTTGGTTGCAGCCACTGAAGCACAGAGGCCAGAAAAATTATGCCATATAAATGCAGAAAATATGCATTTTTTTGGTTGCAGCCACTGAAGCACAGAGGCCAGAAAAATTATGCCATATAAATGCAGAAAATATGCATTTTTTTGGACGCAGCCACTGAAGCACAGTTGCCAGAAAAAATATGCCATATAAATGCTGAAAATAGTCATTTTTCGCCATACGTTGACCTTGTAGACATTGTTTGCCCAGTTTTTTTGGTTGCAGCCACTGAAGCACAGAGGCCAGAAAAAATTAAACCAGTAGGGTTTGCACCCTAGTTTGTAACGGTGGCGGAGGGAGGAGGACGCTAAAGGACAGCTGTGTGTGGAGTCATGAGGCTTGAAGAGAAGGACAGCTGCATAGAAGTCAGAACAAGTCTTCCGGCGTGCAGTAACCCTCCGAGATCCACCCCTCATTCATTTTAATAAAGGTCAGGTAATCGACACTTTTGTGACCTAGGCGAGTTCTCTTCTCAGTTACAATCCCTCCTGCTGCACTGAAGGTCCTTTCTGAGAGCACACTTGAGGCTGGGCAAGACAAGAGGTTCATGGCAAATTGTGACAGCTCTGGCCACAGATCAAGCCTGCGCACCCAGTAGTCCAGGGGTTCATCGCTCCTCAGAGTGTCGATATCTGCAGTTAATGCCAGGTAGTCCGCTACCTGCCGGTCGAGGCGTTCTTTGAGGGTGGATCCCGAAGGGTTGTGGCGCTGCCTTGGACAGAAAAACATTTGCATGTCTGACGTTACAGACCGGCCAAAGGGCTTTGTCCTTGCAGGTGTGCTCGTGGCAGGATTACTGGCACCTCTGCCCCTGGAATGTTGATGAGTTCCTGAAGTGACATCACCCTTAAAAGCATTGTACAACATGTTTTGCAGGCTGGTTTGTAAATGCCGCATCTTTTCGGACTTGTGGTATGTTGGTAACATTTCTGACACTTTATGCTTGTACCGAGGGTCTAGTAGCGTTGCGACCCAGTACAGGTCCTTCTCCTTAAGCCTCTTGATACGGGGGTCCTTCAACAGGCATGCCAGCATGAAAGACCCCATTCTCACAAGGTTGGATGCAGAGCTATCCATCTCCGCTTCCTCATTATCAAGGACTGCATCATCCACGGTCTCCTCCCCCCAGCCACGTACAAGACCAGGGGTCCCCAAAAGGTCACCACTAGCCCCCTGGGAAGCCTGCTCCTGTTGGTCCTCCTCCTCCTCCTCCACAAAGCCACCTTCCTCCTCTGACTCCACTTCTGGCACCTCTCCCTGCGTTGCAGCAGGTGCCTGGGTTCGTTCTGGTGATTGCGACCATAAATCGTGCGCTTCCAGCTCCTCGTCACGCTGGTCTACAGCCTCATCTGTCACTCGTCGCACGGCACGCTCCAGGAAGAAAGCGAAGGGTATTAGGTCGCTGATGGTGCCTTCGGTGCGACTGACCATATTTGTCACCTCTTCAAAAGGTCGCATGAGCCTGCAGGCATCGCGCATAAGCACCCAGTAACGGGGGAAAAAAATCCCCAGCTCTGCAGATCCAGTCCTACCACCCAGTTCAAAAAGGTACTCGTTGACGGCCCTTTGTTGTTGCAGCAGACGTTCCAACATAAGGAGCGTTGAATTCCAGCGAGTCTGGCTGTCAGAAATCAAACGCCTGACTGGCATGTTGTAGCGCTGCTGAATGTCAGCAAGGCGTGCCATGGCTGTGTAGGAACGTCTGAAATGGGCCGACACCTTTCTGGACTGGGTGAGAACGTCCTGGAATCCTGGGTACTTGGAGACAAAACGTTGGACTATTAAATTTAACACATGTGCCATGCAGGGCACATGTGTTAAATTTCCCAGTCTCAACGCTGCCAACAGATTGCTTCCATTGTCACACACCACTTTTCCGATCTGCAGTTGGTGTGGGGTCAGCCACCGATCGGCCTGTGACTGCAGAGATGACAGGAGTACAGATCCGGTATGGTTTTTGCTTTCCAGGCACGTCATCCCCAAGACAGCGTGACAACGGCGTACCTGGCACGTCGAATAGCCTAGGGGGAGCTGGGGGTGCACAGGTGTGGAGGAGGAGAAGGAGGACCCAGCAGCAGAGTAAGAAGAAGAAGAGGAAGAAGACGAGGTAGAGAGCGATGGAGGAGTAGAGGTGGTGGCAGAACCGCGTGCAATCCGTGGCGGTGACACCAACTCCACTGTTGTTGTTGTTGTTGAGCTACCCATTCCCTGCTTCCCATTCCCAGCCATTACCAAGTTCACCCAGTGGGCAGTGTAGGTGACATACCTGCCCTGACCATGCTTGGAGGACCATGCGTCAGTAGTCATATGGACCTTTGGCCCAACACTAAGTGACAGAGATGCGGTAACTTGGCTCTGCACATGTTGGTACAGGTGTGGTATTCCCTTTTTAGAAAAAAAATTGCGGCTGGGTACCTTCCACTGCGGTGTCCCAATTGCTACAAATTTGCGGAAGGCCTCAGAGTCCACCAGCTGGTATGGTAAAAGCTGGCGGGCTAAGAGTGCAGACAAGCCAGCTGTCAGACGCCGGGCAAGGGGGTGACAGTCAGACATTGGCTTCTTACGCTCAAACATGGCCTTCACAGAAACTTGGCTGGTGGCAGATGACTGGGAATGGGAACAGGTGGTCAAGGTGGAAGGCGGAGTGGAGGGTGGTTCAGATGGGTCAAGGAGAGCAGAGGTAGAGCAGTAAGATGCTGGACCAGAAGGAGTGTGACTTTTAGTTTGCCTGTTGCCTTTGAGGTGTTGCTCCCAAAGTGCTTTGTGCTTGCCGCTCATGTGCCTTCGCATAGAAGTTGTACCTATGTGGCTGTTGGGCTTACCAAGGCTCAGTTTCTGACTGCACTCATTGCAAATTACAATGCTTTTGTCAGAGGCACACACATTAAAAAAATGCCACACTGCTGACTTTTTGGAAGTCTGCGATCTGGCGGTAACAGTAGAAGTTGGCGGCATTGGCGGCAATGGCGGGTGCGTTGGCCGGCTGAACACAGGTGCCGATACATGTTGTTGCCCTACTGATCCCTGCGGGCTGGCCTCCCTGCTTCTTCTAAGTCTTATTCTCCTACTGCCTCTCTGACTCTCCGTCTCTCCATCTGAACTACCCTCCTCTTGCTCTCTTCTACTAGGCACCCACAAAACATCAATCTCCTCATCATCATTCTCCTCAGATGCATCAATTTCTTCTGACACATCACAGAAGGAAGCAGCAGCGGGGACCTCCTCCTCCTCCTCATCACTCATCATTATGTCCATCTCTGTCGTGTTCTCTGCCAGAATTAAATCTGGTGTAACGTCCTCATCTCCTTCATCTTCTTCTGCCAATAATGGTTGTGCATTACTCAGTTCAAGAAACTCATGGGAAAATAACTCCTCTGACTCCAGTGAAGATGGGGCACCGGTGGTGGAGGAAGTGTTACGTGGGGTGGCCATAGCAGTGGAGGATGAGGAGGATGTTGTGGTAAAGTTAGAAACGGTAGAGGATGGGGTGTGCTGTGTAAGCCAGTCAACTACCTCTTCAGCATTTTGGGAGTTCAGGGTCATTGGCTTTTTAAAACTGGGCAATTTGCTAGGGCCACAGGATTGCATAGCAGCACGGCCCCTAGCACGGCCTCTGCGTGGCGGCCTGCCTTTGCCTGGCATTATTTTTAAAAAAACAACAACAACAAAAACTCAGTTGGTTTTTCTGGAAACGATAATACACACAGCTAGATGGCAGTTTGAAGAAAACAGTGTGCAAATAATGCCTACAAGATCAACGTATACACTACTACAGCGGTGGATACGGATTACGTAAAATATATGAATGCTGCTTGAAAAAAAGTAACTCAAGTGGTTTTTCTAGAGACGATAATATTATCAATATTTAGACAAAATGTGAACAAGCTCACACAGCTAGATGGCGGTTTGAAGAAAACACTGTGCAAATAATGCCTACAAGGTCAACGTATACACAGCGGTGGATACGGATTACGTAAAATATAAGAATGCTGCTTGAAAAAAAGTCACTCCGGTGTTTTTTCTGGAGACGGTAATATTATGGATATTTAGACAGAATGTGAACACGGTCACACAGCTAGATAGCAGTTGGTTGAATAACACACTGGGCAAAAAATGCCTACAGGGCAAATAATGCCTACAAGGTCAACGTATACACAGCGGTGGATACGGATTACGTAAAATATAAGAATGCTGCTTGAAAAAAAGTCACTCCGGTGTTTTTTCTGGAGACGGTAATATTATGGATATTTAGACAGAATGTGAACACGGGCACACAGCTAGATAGCAGTTGGTTGAATAACACACTGGGCAAAAAATGCCTACAGGGCAAATAATGCCTACAAGGTCAACGTATACACAGCGGTGGATACGGATTACGTAAAATATAAGAATGCTGCTTGAAAAAAAGTCACTCCGGTGTTTTTTCTGGAGACGGTAATATTATGGATATTTAGACAGAATGTGAACACGGGCACACAGCTAGATAGCAGTTGGTTGAATAACACACTGGGCAAAAAATGCCTACAGGGCAAATAATGCCTACAAGGTCAACGTATACACAGCGGTGGATACGGATTACGTAAAATATAAGAATGCTGCTTGAAAAAAAGTCACTCCGGTGTTTTTTCTGGAGACGGTAATATTATGGATATTTAGACAGAATGTGAACACGGGCACACAGCTAGATAGCAGTTGGTTGAATAACACACTGGGCAAAAAATGCCTACAGGGCAAATAATGCCTACAAGGTCAACTTATACACTACTACAGCGAGGGATACGGATTACGTAAAATTTATTATGGCTGCTTGAAAAAAGTCACTCCGGTGTTTTTTCTGGAGACGGTAATATTATGGATATTTAGACAGAATGTGAACACGGGCACACAGCTAGATAGCAGTTGGTTGAATAACACACTGGGCAAAAAATGCCTACAGGGCAAATAATGCCTAAAAGGTCAACTTATACACTACTACAGCGATGGATACGGATTACGTAAAATTTATTATGGCTGCTTGAAAAAAGTCACTCCGGTGTTTTTTCTGGAGACGGTAATATTATGGATATTTAGACAGAATGTGAACACGGGCACACAGCTAGATAGCAGTTGGTTGAATAACACACTGGGCAAAAAATGCCTACAGGGCAAATAATGCCTAAAAGGTCAACTTATACACTACTACAGCGATGGATACGGATTACGTAAAATTTATTATGGCTGCTTGAAAAAAGTCACTCCGGTGTTTTTTCTGGAGACGGTAATATTATGGATATTTAGACAGAATGTGAACACGGGCACACAGCTAGATAGCAGTTGGTTGAATAACACACTGGGCAAAAAATGCCTACAGGGCAAATAATGCCTAAAAGGTCAACTTATACACTACTACAGCGATGGATACGGATTACGTAAAATTTATTATGGCTGCTTGAAAAAAGTCACTCCGGTGTTTTTTCTGGAGACGGTAATATTATGGATATTTAGACAGAATGTGAACACGGGCACACAGCTAGATAGCAGTTGGTTGAATAACACACTGGGCAAAAAATGCCTACAGGGCAAATAATGCCTAAAAGGTCAACTTATACACTACTACAGCGGTAGTAAAATAAAAAAAAAGTTAAATAAAAAAAGAATGAATATTAAAAAAAAAAAATTAAAGTTGGTGCTGCTGAACTACTAGGAGCAGCAGATTAGCACACCAGTCCCACTCCCCAACACTGCTAGACTAATAGCACTGGGCTCTTATAGTAGTAGTAGTAGTAGTAGTAGTAGTAGTAGTAGTAAAACAACAAAAAAATAAATAAAAGCAGTCCTTACAAGGACTATTGCTATTGCAGCAGTCAGCAGATGAGATCAGAAGCAGGACAGCTGCCCACTGCAGCTACATACAGAGCACTGCAGTAGAAGGTAGATTACTAGCCAGCAAAGCTACCTAAGCTTAAATGTCCCTCAAACCCCTGCAGACTTCTGTCCCTCCAATAACAGAGCAGTATCAAAACGATTACTAGCCAGCAAACTTTCAACTGTCCCTGAAATCACTAACAGGCAGCAGCTCTCTCCCTACACTATCTCTTCAGCACACACAGGCAGAGTGAAAAAAAGCTGCAGGGCTTCGGTTTTTATAGGGAAGGGGAGTGGTCCAAGGGAGAGCTTCCTGATTGGCTGCCATGTACCTGCTGGTCTGGGGTGAGAGGGCAAAAAAAAGCGCCAACAATGGCGAACCCAAAATGGCGAACGTCGCGCGACGTTCGCGAACTTCCGGCGAGCGCGAACACCCGATGTTCGCGCGAACAAGTTCGCCGGCGAACAGTTCGCGACATCTCTACTGCCCACTGCAGCTACATACAGAGCACTGCAGTAGAAGGTAGATTACTAGCCAGCAAAGCTACCTAAGCTTAAATGTCCCTCAAACCCCTGCAGACTTCTGTCCCTCCAATAACAGAGCAGTATCAAAACGATTACTAGCCAGCAAACTTTCAACTGTCCCTGAAATCACTAACAGGCAGCAGCTCTCTCCCTACACTATCTCTTCAGCACACACAGGCAGAGTGAAAAAACGCTGCAGGGCTTCGGTTTTTATAGGGAAGGGGAGTGGTCCAGGGGAGAGCTTCCTGATTGGCTGCCATGTACCTGCTGGTCTGGGGTGAGAGGGCAAAAAAAAGCGCCAACAATGGCGAACCCAAAATGGCGAACGTCGCGCGACGTTCGCGAACTTCCGGCGAGCGCGAACACCCGATGTTCGCGCGAACAAGTTCGCCGGCGAACAGTTCGCGCCATCTCTAGTGTTGAGCTTATAAAGTATCTCATTTCCCCATTCAAGATTCCACCAAATCAGAAGACAAAAGGGGCTGTCGTGAAGAATACAATCAGTAAGATTTTATTTTACACTTAAAAATGTTTATTGTTTGAGGCAGTGGGTTTTGAACTTTTTAGCTTCACATCCCCTTTTCCTTTGACCCATATCAAGAATATTCAGAAGTGTCCAATTAGTCTTAAACTATTTATCCCATAAGCTGCACTTTTACAAATAAAAAAAAAACACAGCAGATAGACACTCATCCTAAATATCACCTAAATATCACCTTAAAGGGCCACCGGGCTGCCTTTCCATCAAGTGCTTTTACACTCACCCTAAATATCACCTTAAAGGGCCACCGGGCTGCCTTTCCATCAAGTGCTTTTACACTCACCCTAAATATCACCTTAAAGGGCCACCGGGCTGCCCTTCCATCAAGTGATTTTGGCCCTATGTTTGTCTTTAATCAAAATTGGGCAAATTTGCACCTTGGCAGTAACCCATAGCAACCAATCCTTTTTCAACTAGCTGCTAGTGATCTGATTGGTTGTCCTGGGAGAATCCTGGCCAGATAATGTGAATGAGGGTGAGAGAAATACAAATTACATTGTGTTTATATAAATACTATTTCTCTTGTTTATCATTATAACATGATCTTTAAAATAAATAAATATGTTTTCCCAGTCTTTCAGAACACCACTGGAGTGTGGAAGCTCAAGTTGTGGCGCCATACTTTTGGTAGGTGGACTTTCATTGATCTGTCTATAAGGGACAATGTCGGTGTAGGCTTGTGGTACACCATTGAGCTGTAATGGGAAATGCATTCAAATTCACTGCCCATGTGCCTATACCATTGTCATTATACCCTGTTAGATGCTTATCTTTAAAACTATAATTCCCATTTTATCATTATCCTATGATTTTTATGGAAAATATTTATTTTTATCCAGTCAACCAAAACTTCACGCCAAGGTTGAAAGAAGGCGAGATAAAACGCCCAACTGATGGTAAGTTATACCATTATTATACCCTTCCATGAACATAGTGATATTTATATGTATATGTACTGAGCTCATAAAATTAATTATATCTATATGTTCCTACTAGATACCACCAAAGAAGACTATGGGCCTGTCAACTTCACGCCAAGGGCACGAAAAAGCCCAGTTAGAGTGCCCAACTGCTGGTAAGTTATACCATTATTATATCCTGCCATGTACATAATGATATTTATATTGTATGCCATGTGCACTGAGCTGATAAAATTAATTACCGGTATATCTATATTTTTCTACTAGATGACAAAAAAGCAGGCTATGGACCAGTCAACAGAAAAAGAAACATATGTAAGTTTTTAGTTAGTCTTTAAATTTTTTACTATTTAGATTGTTTGTTTTAGCCTGACTTTAAGGTCAGGGCCTTCACTTGTCACGTAACAAAGTTGGGGATTAAAAGATTTATACAAGTATCATTCTGTAGTTACAAGTATATCCAGTCCTGCAAATATGTGCCCCCCCCCACAGATTTCCCAGGGCCTGAGTGTTGAGGTCTATGTCCATTCCGTTAAGGCAGAACACAGTGTGCAAATGCATTTTTGTTTGCACACTGCGTTCTGCACAGTAAATTACCCCATAGTTGTAAAATACATCATATGATAGAAGATAGAAGATGTTCTATTAACACTGACTACTACATAGCACGACATTTATTGTTATTACTAGGTTTGAGGGTTCCATGTTTTATCCCTAAAACCTTCTGGAGGTGGTCTGTATGTTTATTGGGTTTTGGTGGGTTTGCTCCCAAGCATGATTACCGCATGTTAATTCGCTTTTTATCATAGTGACCCTAGAGTGTGTGGCAGTTCAAGTTCTAGGCAACATCAATATGGAAGAAAGAGGATGCCTGCCTAAAAAGAGAAAGACTGGTAAGCTCTTGGCTGTTTATAATTCACAGTTCACATTCTTCAGAGAATTTGAATACATTTGGAAGCTTGACATTTGAACAGTATTTCGATATGTATAGTTATATCTTTATTTATCTTTTAGGCCACATCCATATGGATGAAAGAGGTGGCATGCGCAAACATATGAACGAAAGAGGCGGCATGCCTAAAAAAAGAAAAACAAGTAAGTTGTTGGCTGTTAATTATTCACAGTTCACTTTCTTTCGAGAACCTAAAAACATTTGGAAGCTTGACGGTTCAATATTATGGACATTAATACTTTGTGACCCCTACACATAACTATTGGAACTGGCGGCATTGGGATTGGAATTGCCGACTTACAGCTATGTGATCCTTGGCTTGACTCTGACTATGTAACTACTGACTACTACTGTACTACTACTACTACCTGTACAGGTATTATATGCTGTCCCTGTGCTTGCATGAGGTTCAATTGTATTCAATTCAGGTCGCACTCACTTATCCTCAAAAGCACGGACCATTGGGTCTATGCTGGTGAAAGCGGATTTTGGTTCAGAAATAAAGAGTAAACAATCGGTGCTACGCCCAGCGAAAAAGGGAACTGCAACTGTTGCAATAATGTCCAAGAAGGTGAAGTGATTTACCATCCAAGAAATGGGGTCCCTATTCCTAGTTCCTAGGTTCAAGCCAATAACACAGGAGTAGATTAACTTGATAAAGAATCCTGGCCAGATAATGTGATAAAGCCGTATAGAGCATATACTTTTAATTGAGAAATGGGAATGTAAGCTCTGCAGAGAAACTATATAATAATATATCCAGTTCCCAAGCATTCTGAATAACATGTCCTGTGCCTGTACCTGCTGATGCTATAATGTTGTTCAACACAACGTGCATAAATCAAGCTATATGCAGAAATAACCTTTATTCACAATGCATTACTATCTTCTGATTTTTAGCCTTTGAAAAATTCCCCCCAAAGTGGAAGAGAGAAAAGCAACATTGTTGGAGCCATGGTGAGATATTTTAAGTTTTTCATGTTTAAGGGTTTATGTGAAGCAGTGGAAGTAGTTATCATGAATGTTCTATATGTAGGTCTGGGAAGCTTAAATTAGTATGATATTAGGAACCCCTGACATCATGAATTCTATACGTGGACAGCAGATATTTAGGGCAGACCAGAGGGCAAAAAATGTAGCCCCATGTTAATGATTGCATCGACTTTACACAATACCAGATTATATCCAACACAGTGGGATATATCCCACCAACACACTTGTTTAGATCAATAGAATGGTTATAAACTTTATTCCCATTTTATCATTATTTTATGATTTTTACTGAAACTATCATTTTCTTTCGTTTTCAGCACCTCAAAATCACACTGGCAAGTGGAAGAAAGGGAAACAAACATGCCTAAACAATGGTACAATGTTTTTTTTCTATATATTCTATTTTAAAGGAATAGAACTCCAAAATGACTATTAATATCCTCATATCCTAATTATTTTTTATAATACATGTATGGGATCCGTTATCTGGAAACCTGTTCTCACGAGAGCTCCAAATTACGGGAAAGCCATCTGCCATAGACTCCATTGTATACAAATGTTTTAACATAATTTCCTTTTTCTCTGTAATAATAAAGTAACTTGTACTTGAGCCCAACTAAGATATAATTAATCCATATTGGAAGCAAAACCAGCCTGTTCGGTTTAATTAATGTTTACATGATTTTATAGTAGACTTAAGGTATGAAGATCTAAATTATAGAAAGATCAATTATCCGGAACACCCCAGGTCACAAGCATTCTGGATAATATACATTCTGGATATTATACCTGTACACAAATTTCAGTAAGTCACATGACTCTAATTTTATCACTAAGCCCTGATTATAGCTGATGATATAACTCGGCTCCATTTATGAGGATATAATTTAAAACATATTCATGCCTCTTCTGGATTATATAAAAATAAATCTCTTAACACTAGTTATTAGAATGTGTATTATGCCCTAACTGTTATTTTTCATTTCAGGAATCTTTACTTGGAACGAGCCATCTTTTCAAGTAACAATCAAAATAAGTAAGTGTCCTCAATGATATTCAAAGGTACCAAGCGGTTCTGTAATAGAATTATATAGTGAATAAAGTACCCCCTCTTGTAAAATATAAGGATATTATAAGTTACGGAGGAGTTTCATGACCATATAAAAACACAAGGCCAAAAGGCCGAGTGCTTTTATACAGGTCATGGAACTCCAAGGTAACTTCTAATATCCTCATATTTTACAACTGGGGGTACTTTATTTATTATAATACACATGTTTCAGTGAGTCATGTGACAGAAATGACATCAGAACTCTCCGTTTATAACTGATGACATCAGAACTCACCGTTTATAAGGATATAATTTACAAGATATTCATGGCTTTTGTGTATTATTTATATATATATATATATATATATACATACATACATTCCAAGAGGAACATTTTTCCTTATAATACATATGGGGTTATGATATAAAGTTGAAAGTATGAAGGGGGAGGGTGAACAGAAGACAAGAAGTATGGGGAGATGGGAAGCAACCATGTAGTTAATAAATATTATGCCTGAAGTTGTCTGTATTTACTAAAAGCAATGTATTTATGTTGCAGGGCCTGAAAGATCTTATCAGCAAAAATGGAGCCAGCCTAAGAGCAGAGGACGATTTCGTCCATATTAAGAATTCATTTATAAAATGTTGTAGGACCTGAAAGATCTTACCAGCAAAATTAAAGCCGGCCTAAGAACAGAAGACTATTTCATCCATATTAAGAATTCATTAATTAAATGTTGTAGGGCCTGAAAGATCTTACCAGCAAAAATGGAGCCGGCCTAAGAGCAGAGGACAATTTCGTCCATTTTAAGAACCCATTAATAAAATTAAATTTAATTAAATAATTAAATAAATAAGAGGCTTTTGGCAGAGAGGCCAGAATACCCAACACCGGACTTACAATTGGAACTAATAAGATAAGCTGCTCAAGGGCAATTTCATCTTTATTAGCAAAACTGTAATAACGAAAAAAAATCTGGCCCTAAAACCACCAGAAATGTGTTCAAACTTTCCTTAACCTGCCAAATTTTGCAATTACACATAGTATTTAGGGGTAGGCCATACATTGGGCATGTCCATATAATTCTCTGTGTTGAGTGAGGGAGAACTTTTGCTCCCTCATTCCATTTTTCAAATGTTGAGAGGTATACATGTGTTAGGGGTTGGAATAGTGAGGTGACTGGCCAGGTTGCCTAGGGTGCAGAGGCAGACTGCATCACAGTTTCCCAGACTGCATCACAGTTCTCTATAATACGTGCACAGGTGAATGGGAAGAATACTACCTCTCCCGTTTCTGGTTGAGTCACTTTTGACAATACCGATTTAACCCACTGTTTACACAGCAGATGCAGACATTTCTTTCTTTCACATGATTTGAAATACAGTGTAAATATTTAAACTTGCATCATCTGTTAAAGTGGACCTGTCACCCAGACACAAAAATCTGTACAATAAAAGTCCTTTTCAAATTAAACATGAAATCCAATTTCTATTTTTTATTAAAGCATTCATAGCTGTTCATAGCTCATTTAAAAATCTCAACTGTCAATCAAATATTGTCTGCCCCTCCTCTGTGCCATGGGCATAGAGGCAGGGCAGACAATTACTTTCACTTTCCATTCAGCACTTGATTGATGTCACTGCTCTCCACATCTTCCCCCTTTCTCTTTACCATATAATTGTGTAGCCAGTACATGGGGATGGACATCGGGTCCCCCATTCTGGTGCACAAACAACATACTGAGATGATGCAAGGCTTTCCTTAAAAACAGTGTCCACAAAATGGCTGCTGCCTGCTTGCTATAATTATGATTTCCCAGACTGATGGAAACAAGATTCAAATAATGTATACTGTGTAATTAAAGTTTATTTTCCTTGACTAATGTGATAAAATATTATTTGGAATAATTTTTTTGGGTGACAGGTCCCCTTTAACACATCTGTATTAAATAAAATACATATATGAATGCACATCAGCTTACAACTGTAGTTACAATTATATTCATGGAATACTTGTGGCCTCTTGCATTTTTTCTGGATTACAAAAAACTACACGCAGATTGGTTGCAATCGATTAATAGTAATAGGCAAATGTAACACACGTAACTAATACATACTGTATCCCACCACAGTATTCTTAGATGCTGCACAATGTACCTACCTGCAATGGTGAGCAAACCATTATATAACAAAACAGCAATAACACCCTCCCTGGATAAACTCTAGGGGGTATATTTATCTAAGAGAATTTAGAGATCACCACAGTCCATTGGAATGAAATTCCACCACTCTCCATTCATTCCTATAGCATTTTAAAGGCATATTTACAGTATGAAAGGGTGAACTTTCACTTTCACCCATTGATAAATAGTCTTTTAAAAATCCCATAGAAATGAATAAAGAGTGGTGGAATTTCACACTAGTAGACTGTGGTGATCTCTAACTTCACTCATAGATAAATATTCCCCTAAGTCTTATGCATTCAACAAATTTGTTTGGAGGGGTAACCAACAGTGCACTCGCATCTACACATGAAAGGCACACAGACTGCTGAATGGACATGCAACTCAGTGTCTCCAGTCCTGGGCTCCTAAGTCCCCACGTGGCTCAGCAATCCTACACTTCCTTCGGTGCCCCTTTGCTATTCCATGCAGGAATTTTCTTACTGGCAGACACAAATTGCTAGAAGCATCAAACTTTCTGACTAGCCTATACTTCTCACTTGGGTCCCTATTCTGTGGATGATCCACTGGAAAAAGATTTCCACTACTCTCCTCGTTGGGGCAATAAGTGGCCCGTACTACATAACCCTGTCTCAGACACCTAGGAGTGCTGCTGCACTTTTCACTTACCTAGTCTAGCCTGTCGCTACTCCACACCATATGGTCTTCTTCTTCTTCAAAGGATGAACTTTCACCTATTGATAGAAATCCAATATACTGCAGCACACTGCAATTTGTATAATATTCAAAAGTGTACTTTATTGGCTTAAATGTGAGCAGACATGTGGCAACTTTTAGGGCCTCGCAGGACCCTTTCTCAAGCCTAGAAGCACCTGATCCGAAAGGATACATCGCATGAGGTAGAGCACTCCAGCTTTGTGTGGAATAACTTTCACCTATTGATAAACACTCTTGTAAAAATCCCATAGAAATTAATGGAGAGTGGCAGAATTTCACTCTAGAGGACTGTGGTGATCTCTAACGTCTCTCTTTGATAAATATACCCCACTGAGCCTGGGTGTAGCTGCCCTTTTATACCCTTGTGCCTGTATTGCTTCTAGTGGTAGGGATAAGGTACTAACTTACTGTTTGAACTATACTGCCACCTGTTGGCTAAATAATAAACTAACTAAAAAAGGTTTCACGCTTACTCAAATCCAAGTGGAGGCAGCTCTCAGAAGTAGAATCCTCAGCTTCATGCACACCAACCAGAAAATGCTTAAAAAGCCATCTATTGGTGAACTTAACACATTGCACACAAAATTAAGATTTCACATTTTCAAACACAATCAAAATTTGTTACAAATATATTTCTCTTCAAATGGATGCATGTCGTAGATGACATACAAAGCCAAGTAGTGACTCCTGGCTGGGAAAATTCAGCCATAGTGGGACAGGGTACTGTTCTACGGAAAAATCTGTGCCTAACATTGCTGGCTTTGTGGGTTCACCACAAGGCTTCAAATACTTTTTTTTGAAAATAAATAAATAAATAAATAAATATATATATATATATATATCCAAAGCCCATGATTTGATATTGGAACTAATATGATGTAACTGGCTACTGTACAACAGATCTACAAGAGGAAAAAACAGTGGGTCATTCTATAGAAATTCCACGCCAAGAGAATCCAGTAGCTGATAATTCTCACAGAAGCAGATAGAAACATCATCAAAACATAATTGTTCCTGAAACAGAGCATGTAAAACTTCTAGAACCAATCCAGCTGCAAAGATGTACCGGTAGATGTAGATTTTTTGAAAGCATTTACTGCATGCATCTTTTCTTCTTTTTATAGACTGATCCTAAATATGCTGGATCCTTGTGAATAAAACGTAACGTAGTGCTCCATGAATGCCGCATCAGAACAGTCTTTTGTGTTGCTTAGTATGTTCAATGGCACATACAGTGCTTTCCCTGTCATATAGAAAAGGCAGATTCTGTCCATATCTTTACTGTGTGCATAGTGACTGGAATGAATACAATGCGCCGGTTACTGTGCAAACAGGACAGATGGAGACTGGATGATATTTTAGTGCCGAAATCCACTCTGTGTGCCTACATCTCAGCCAATGCTGCTGGGTGTAGGCACAGGGAAAGGCTGATGACAGCATGGTTGCGGATTCTCAGCCTGCAGCATGTGTTTAAATCAGGGCCGGAATTAGGGGTAGGCAGAAGAGGCACCTTCCTAGGGCACAATAATAGGGGGGTACTGGGCATGTACCTATTAAAGGGTCTTCTGCCTACCCCTAGTCTGTGTTCACTACCCTCTGTCTCTCTCCCTCTCTTCCATTGCTATCCCCTCTATAACTGGGCTAGGTGACTGGGTGCCGGCTTGGCCCTGCCCTGGTTTAAATACACAACATGTACCCTGGTCTTTAAAGAATTTATGTACAGATAAGGTGGAAATAATAAGTTATTATTTTATTGTGATTTTACTTTTGATTTCCTTCTCAGGAGATAATTACTTATGCAGTATATGGACAACGGCACATTTGGAGCCCTTTGTCACACCATTTAAATGAATAAAAAAGCAATCTCGTCCGCTACTTAATAGGCTATAAATCACTGGGAAAACAAAATGTTTAACTTGCACCCCATGTGCCACAGCAGTACCCCATTTATTTAACTGCAGTCATTTTGTATGGGTGGTAGGCATTATTACTGTTGCTATGAATGGCTGCTATCAGCACTCCCTGTGTGCCATGAACAATGAAAAAATTCATCATATTGTATTAGCTTGCACTAATCATGTCAGCACAACGTTTCAGACAAACATGCTGAAATGGAATTCTTTATGACTGCTGACTAACCAGAATGACAAATGGGAGGCTCTCCATGTCGTAAAAAGGGCATAGACTGGAAAGTAATAAAATTACTGAAATGCACAGTGGAATAGACAATAGTTAATATGTTCTGAACAAGTACATTGTGTAGATACTGTCCCATTTATGTTCTAAAATGATTTTTGGACAGTTAAGATATAAACTAACATGTTTTCAGTTTTTGAAGTGACAGAATTCTGACTATGTATCAGTATTGCTTAAATGTTTTGTTCTGGGTTATATGCTAATCTATTTGAATACTCTTTGGAAGATTTTATTAGTGTCTTTTGATGGTTAGTGTCTTCTTGTGGTTCATCACTTGCCTCATTCTTTCTTCATGTTATCCATTCAGGATCACAACATCTCCAGCCCAGCGTGACTGATAGAATCAAACATGACCCTAAGCTATGCTGGGCTGGGGAAGCCGTGTGTACATTTTAAACAGAACAAAGTTGATACCTAAGCTCCCCCAGCAATACTGACACATTGCTATGGATTTTATAGGAATGTGTAAGTATCGCATAATTCAGTCCAAGTAATCAAGGAAGAATGGCAATAAGAATGATACATACAGGAAGTGGCAAATGTTATCCAGAACAGAATGAGATAGGGGAACACACATGAGCTGATGAGATATGAGTGACTGTGCCACAGAATCAGATGTGCCGATAGTTCATTGGGGGAAAAAAATTCCATTGAATTTCCTTACTTACTTTCAAGAATTTACTTTTTTTTTTTTTTATATTTTCACTCTGTTGCACTTTCTGAAAAGTTTTACCTTTGGCTCCATCAGCACCGAAGATGTCAATGTCAATACTAAATTACACCTGTATAAATCCTGAATCCTAGATTCTGCGCATCCCTAACAAACAGGGATGCCACATGACTGGATATTAATGGCCTGGCTTGTAAGAAAGTTAAAAAAATATTTTATTGTTTGTAAATGGAAACATTAAATAACAGAAATGGGAAGTCTGGCTCTTTGTGTAGAAAATGTGGCAGCTTTATGTACAAAAGCATTTAAGCCATTATCATTATTATTTACTGTTGTTATTAGCTAATTACTTGTTATGTAAATATACCCTGCCCCTGCCTAATCTGGACTTCTCGAATGTCTACCCACTTGTTAAGGAACAGGAACACCCAAAAATAAAAACATTTTAAAGTAATTAGAATCTAATTAGAGCTTGCTGATTCACAGTAAAAATTTGCTTTAGTTTAACAGCTGCCGTGAGTGCTTTCATTCCCCACTGAATATATAATTTTTGGTTAGCACCCGGCCATTGCTATAGAGGTGAGTGCTGGATCCCAACATTGATTTTATATATAAATGCTGCTAAGCTCTGTAATAGAATACAATGGGATTCTACAGCATCTGTTATCTGCTATGTAACTGCTATAGCTCACTTATGATGCAAATATATTGTGCTTGGTAGCCAATTTCAAATGTTTAAATTCTTCTGTTATCAGTTCACTTGATTTACCAAACTACATGCTATTTTGCATCCATTTTTTGCACAGCACTTTAAGACAGTAAATCTGCCCTAATGTACTGTGAATCCATAATAAGTGACTCATGATTTTGCCATGAACAGAGAAAGGTGCATCCTGATGTATCAGGCTGATGCCCTTTTAATATCTAAAAAAATCAAGTCAATACAGAAATCTGCTAGTAAAGACAGAGTGCACTAATACTCATTAATAATTACGTTTTTTAGTTAAACAATGTATGAAAAACTGTGCAAGACGGTGTTAAAGCATAACCAATGTTGTTAAACAGTATTTAGAATATATGATGTATTCAGAATATCCATTTCTATGAAATCACTGATGCAATATACTATTGACACCTTTATTTTTCAAATTAATCACATTACATTTTACATAATTTGCACCGTCAATGAGTACAGAGAATGTACACACAAACTTACAAGATATTGGTTCCTAGGTATCATAACAACAAACCTATTCTCCATCTAGGTAATCCCTAGCAGTAGAAGCTTTGAATGTTAATGTAAGATGAACAAAAGTATGTATTTAGGCCAGGACTATATGGTGTGATGGTATTTATGGGCTCTTTACTGCTCTTGTACAGTTGCATTTAGGCTACAGCCAGACGAGGCAGTGTCAGGTGGGAAAGTGTTTCCCCTATCCTGCTCCTCATGAATACAGCAAGCCAAATGTAGGCAGCACTGTAGCCATTTTGGATGTCAAGGACCTGTGGTCACAGATGCTGGCAGTGGTGCAAATGCAGAAACATGGTGGCTTGCATCTGTTTTTCCTCACTTTGCATCCACTCTCACCATCAGCAAATGAATCCTATTGTTTCCTGTGTGGCTGTAACCTTTGGTCAGTGTTTTCTATCTATTTCCATGACCAGCCTGGCTGCCATAATCATCAGTAGAGCTGCGTTCAGTCAAAATACTTCCTGTTGTGGATAGACTAGCCATACAGTTATGCCATACCAGACAACCCACAAGAGTAGCATTTATTGAGACACAAAGTGGAAAGTTACTGAAATAGTCTCTGGTCAAAGTAATGGAGAAAACTGCACAAAAAACATATTGTACTAGTAACTATTTCCCCACTACCTTCCATATTACTTTGTCATTACTGTTTTGCTTTTTGGAGAAGTTTACAAAGATCATAACATGTAAAATCCCCATATTACTTTCTCTACTACTTTCTATAGAGGGTTGATAATCCACATTAATATAGTGCCTCAGTAAATGTTGACTAATTACAAAAAAAGCCAAAGCTAAAAGTCAGAAACTAACTTCTATGTAGTCCTGAGAATCCATAAGCCCCCCTCTAGAAAGGACTTATTTACGGCACATAATTACACATACCAAAAACATTGTATATGCCAACATGCACATGAGGTTTACAATGTTCTCTTTTATGTATCACTATAAGAATAATAACTTTTGGGCTGTTTCTTTTCATTTATATATATTTCCTATAGTAGCCTATTGTACATTTCTCTTAATAACCCAAAATATATACATACATTTAGATGTACAGAAATAAGATATTAAAGGTTTGTCATGATTTTTGCTTCTTGTATTCGTATATGCAATTTAAATTCAGCAGCATGTTACTGATATTAAAGGAAATTAATTTAATGTGGTTAATATGACATTAAACCTCCAACTATTTTGAGGTTTCCTTTTTTGAGGGAGTGTAGAAAATACTCCATTACAAATTCATTAATATAGTCTATATCGGTGAGGTCATTGTAAAGCACATGAAATCATATCATCTACATTGTTAATCCATTGAAGGCTACTGTAACAGCACAATCAGTGATTGAACTGGCATAACAGCAAACACACTAACAAACTGGTTTCATAAGCTGGGAAGTCTGCACAAAAAATAAAGGCCCACTGAGGTTATATGTATGGAGGAAAAGCACCATTATAGTCCTGTCATCATTTGTTGCAGAGGATTAAAATGTACATTCAGTGCCCAGTTAAACCCAAACTATTCCACTTCTGAAACAACTTAATAGTACACTCTGTACACCATATACTGAATGTTCTGTGCTTAGGATATCACATTTAAAAAGTCCTGTATACCTTCAGTTGTTATTTTCCTCTGTAGCTGCTTACTGGAAATACCTTTCCTTTTGTTTTCCCCCACTCACCTTCTATGATGAGTTTACTGCCTTAGATATCCTAACCTTAACGGTTTCAGGTCTTTATACAACTCCATGGCCCTTATATTCTCTTACATTTACTAAAGGGGCATGACCTAACAGCTCAAGCAAGTGGTGTGATGGAATACGCCACACAGAGACAACTCAAGTTTTCTAGTAGCTTGTATAGTGATACATTTTGCAGCATTCATATTCCCTTGTACTAAGCACAATTCAGCAGGAATACTTTAAGCTATAGTGCCCCCTAAAATTTAATGTTTTTGACTTAAATCATTCCAATTCTACAATTAGCAACTGAACAGTATTATTACCTGTAGGTATTTCTGTTGTAGGCAGGGGCACATTCTCTCAGGGACACACACATACAACCACAATTACTTACGCACCATATTAAAAGGTAAACAGGAGGACTGAAAAGACATCTTAGCTACTAGGGCACAGGGGGTAGGAATGAACCTTCTGCCCCAAGGAATGTAAGTTGGCTGTTTCTTAAACAACCTTACATTTGGTTAGAGTAGCCATAATTTGGTGTTGCTGAATACTGAGGCTCATTCTGTGTCATGGCACCTTGTGCAGCCCCAAAGGCGGCATTCTGAGCTGCCTGCTGAACGTGAGGATTTTTCCAAGCGCCTGTTGTCCATTCCTCTTGAGCCTTCGTCAGACTGCCTCCTGCACCCCGATAAAACCTATGAACCTGCAGAAGCAAATAATGTCAAATATTAGACACCTGATAAAGTTCTACATGCTAGCAATCACCATACAAACACACACATCTAGGAAATATTCTACTTCCCTGGCAATGGATTGAATTTAAGAGGAATAAGCATTATACGAATTGTTCCATTCCAATCACATAGAGAACAAATATCATTTTTAATTTCCCGGTCATGGCTAGTGAGAAATTCATGTGTGGGTTTTAGGTGAAAGTCCATGTAAAATGTACATTTCAATGTATTCAATGCATTTCCATATAATGGAATGGAATTTCTGAAGCTCTTTTGCTGGGTTTTCTTTAAAGGGGTCCCATCACCCAAAAAAAAAAATTCAACATCTTATTTTATCACATTAGTCAAGCAAAATTAACTTTAATTACACTATATAAATTATTTTAATCTTGTTTCCTCCAGTCTGGGAATTCACAATTATAGCAATCAGGCAGGAGCCATTTTGGGGACACTGTTATTAAGACAAGCCTTGCATCATCTCAGAATCTTGTTTGTGCACCAGAATGGGGGACCCGATGTCCATCCCCATGCCCTGGATACACAAGTAAATGGTGAAGAGAACTGGAGAATGTGGGGAGAGCAGTGACATCTATGAAGTGCTGAATGGAAAGTGAAAGTAACTGTCTGTCCCGCCTATATGCCTAAGGCATAGAGGAGGGAAAGACAATATTTGATTGACAGCTCAGATTTTTTAAATGAGCTTACAACAACTCTGAATGCTTTAATAAAAAATAAAAATTGGATTTCATGTTTAATTTCAAAAGGACTTTTATTATACTTTGTATATGTATGTATGTATATTTGTGCCTGGAAAGGTCCACTTTAAGGAAAAAACCAAGGAGGTCAAAAAGCATTGTATTATTTCCATAAACATCTAACCTGAAACTACCTCACACACTTCAAGCTCCTTAAATCACAAATTAAATTTACAAATCTTTTGACCAATTTAATAAATGTTTTATGCCACTACCCCTGCACCTTTAGGCAACTTTAAGTACAAGTATATATAAATGAAAAATGTCACCTACATTTAATAGACAGCCTCAAAAATTTCAGGCATACCTTAGTCAGTGCCACAAAGGAGAGGACAGCCTACATTTAATGGACAGCCTCAAAAATTTCAAGTATACCTTAGTCAGTGCCACAAAGGAGAGGACAGCCACAGCGGTGAACATGATAGTTGGGATCAGCATTACCACTGCAGATCCAACATTTGTACCAAAGAAACTGATTGAAGCAATCCAGCCACTGTGGGGAAAGAAAATGAAATGACAGAGTAGATAAACAGGAAATGGTTTATAGAAGAACAAAATATCTATGCAGATGAGAGAATGGTAACTGGATAAAGGAGAAAACTACAAATACAAATATCTTTAAGTTAACTATCCTTCCAAAACTATAGATAAACTTTAATATGATTAATCACCTCATCTCCTTCTGCAAAGTCACTGCAGCAAAATGCACACATCCAGCTCTCCAGTTCTAGTTCTCCATCTTCAACCCAAACATATTTCTAGACCTTGCCAAAAGAGCTACCAATACATGTGATGCAACACAATACACTTATCCTGCCAATGTGACTGGCATGCAGTGTGAACTCATTTATCTGATCAAAACCCATTCTGGACCTGTCAGGAAAAACAATTATTGCCCAAAGGATATATTGTTGATGATCAGAAACACTGCAGTTCAAGATTTATTTGACTTCTAAATGAAATTACCCAGAGAAAGATTTCTTTAAAATTGTCCTTAAATATACAATTTGCTTTTCAAACATAGGCATAATGGCAAAGGATAATGGTAATAAATACCTGTATTGGTATAATTTTATACAATATTTCCAAAGTGATGGCTGTGGCTATAGAACTGGCAACTGCACTACTGGGTCTGACTACTGTAATTATTTGCTCCAAAAAGAGTAGAACCTATCTTCATATTGTGTTGTACAATGCCAAAAAACAGATCATAATTGAATAGACCCACCTTGTCTACCCTGAAGAAATATAATGAAACTGTAAATAAAGCTCTAACATATTACACGGTGGCCTACATTTCCAGGAGCTGTTGTGACAAATGTAGTGATATTTGGCTTTTGAACCCTGAACAGATTAAAAAGTCTCTTTGCTACGGGGACACAAATGCAACAAAGCTCAATATTTGTTACATGGGGTTCAGGTGCACATGTCCCAGACCTGCAGCTCAAGGAGAAACTAATATACCAAGAGGAGACCAGCAGACACTCACAGATCCCATGGACATGCATAGTAAAGCAACTGCAAACTTAATTTATGCAAGTAAAAGACACAACATTGCCTTACTTGTTTTGTGCTTACAGCACTCAATCACAGGCTTTTTCTCAAAATCCAAATCAAATTTTTTTTTGGAGTTTTTTTAATTCAGTGCCTGCTGGTTTCTTTTGGTACAATCTTGAACCCTGACACCAACTCATTTTCTGTGAGGAAACGTATATTTTGATTATAGAGTAATGTGAGCTTGTTCTGACTCGCCCCCTTCTTCCTATATATCTGTTTTTCTGCTGTTTTATACACTGCATATATTGATAATCAAGACTTGAATTTTTTTTTTTTTTTAAATCAAAATAAAAGAATTTTTAAAAATTACACACAACTACCATGTTATCCTGTCCAGTTTGGGATTGCAAATAAAAAAAAACATTCCCACATATGGGATTCTCAAGATGTACAGGGAATATCCTTAGATTTTATTTTACCATATTAAGCTACACACATTTCAGTGACATATTTCCTTTGTCAGGTGTTTACATAGATACGCAGTTAATTTGGGTTACAAGAGACAACTGTCCAACAAATCTAACCATTCTGTGTAGTATTCAATATCACATACAAGGGACTATAGTGCATTTGGCTGCAGTACGTAATGCATAGTTAGTTGTGCAAACCCTACAATTATTGTAAATATAAAGTCATATGCAAAAAGCTGCCCAGGCTAATACACAGAACTGCAATACTTGGTTAAGATCAATATAAATGATATTTAAGAAGTGTAACAAGATGGGATATGCACACTGATTGCAAAAGCCATACAAGTCCTAATTAACACAACTGCGCAGGGCCACAAAGGATATTTGTAGAATCTTCACCACTAGCAGTTTTCCACGTATACACAGGTGGCTCATATGTCACACTAGGCAAATGTTAACCTTATGTACACTCAGTTAGGAAACTCCCAGATATGTGGCATTTATGCAGTCACGGAGACCTAGATTTAAAGAATTTTACCAGTCTACTAACATTTCAACTTTACATAGTAACTTAAAGGAGAAGGAAAATTAAAATCAGTGGGTGGTGTCAAATGTTAGACACCCCCTGTGATTATAACAGTTTACCCCAGGTTGGTGCTCCGGTTTGCATAAAGCTACAATGGCCTGGGGTACTTCTATATCAGCACCATAGAGGGATCATCTTCTTCCACTTCTTCATTCTCCTATGGCCCAGGCCAACACTTGTTCAGTAGAGTGATAAAGCCATTCTTTTAATTAAAAGGTCATCTTTTCACTCTACTGCACATTAACACCTGATGCGAAGAAGAAAGAAGAGAGTGACATGGTGATCTACAGAAGTACCCCAGGCAGGTTAAGATATTTGTTAACAAGAGCACCGGCATGAGTAATAGGTGAGCAATCATAACGGGGGGTTGCCCAACATTTAGCACCCCAGAGATTATAACATTTCTTCTCCTTTATGAAGAACTTAAATTATGATATTGTACAATATATTTATATAAGCTACACAAGCAGGTGTATTGGCATGATATACATAGAAACTCACCATACACCCCATCCTGGGATGCCAACAGCTTGGATTATACTGATCACCAGCTGACCAGTGAATGTGAAGAAGAATGCCATAAAATTAAATGAGCTGTCTGTCCTGTGAGAAGAGGTATAGACATATAACATCTGAAAAAGTGTATTCAGTTACAGATGGGGTAAGTAATAAATCATACTTAAAGCTCAGTGAAGGGGCAAAAAAGTTAAATATAATGTATATAATGGCAATAAATATAAACACAAAAATTATACATAAGTACGTGTCTGCAAAGGAAGGAGTATAAACGTAAGGTATATAAACGGATATATAGGGGCAGAAATGAAAGCTTCGTTTTTAGTTAAAAGTTAAAGAGAAAGACAAAAGATGTGAAATAGAGACAGAAGGGTACTTACTTAAAAGCTTTGTAAATAGGTCTGAACCAGCAAACATAGGAGCAGGGAGTAAAAAGGATGAGCCACAGAAATGCCAGGCCAAAATTAGTGGCGCCGCCTCCTCCAATCAACCAGGCCAGGCAGCCAATCAGATTCACCCCCAGAGTGATGCTATTCACTGTAATCACACATGGGGATCACGCAGAAAGGCACACGCATGCAGTGAGAAGAGAGCCAAAGATCAGAGTGAGACTGCGGACAAGGCAGTGTTCAGAAAGTGGGGTTTTCAATTATTAATACCCCCAAAATTGCAGTAAACAAGGAAATACTGTATACTTCATTTTATGAGAATAGATCTGGACAATAGGAAATTGTGTTAAAATGCTTTTACCAAAACAATTTGAGCAGAAATTGTGGATCTCATACCACCTTGAACATAGGGAAGCTAGAAATATACACAAACTATATTTTTTTCCAGACAGCTACAGGTAGAATAATGAAAACAAAAATTTGATTGGCTGCCATGGGTTATTTCCCAGGTGCAAATTTACCCAGTGTTGATAAGCAAGTCTTACCTTGCAATGATTTAAAATATATATATATATATACTTCATAGATAATGTTGGTCTACCATATAAGATTAAGAAAATGCACACCCATTATAAATTAACACCATCTATGATCCATATAATTCTTGCCCACAGTAAAATCATCTGTTAACCAGCAAAGTTTATTTCAGTGATTTCAGCCAACAGAGAAGCAACCAAAACTAAGTTGTATATGATACTAAACTCTATAGTTAGTATAGATATTAGTATACATAATGTATGTGAGTGTATTGAGAGGTGTATGTATGGATGCTGGGTTTTCATTTGGAGGGGTTGAACTTGATGGACTGTCTTTTCAACCTGATTTAACTATGTAATCATGTATTCCACCCATTCACTTGAATAGCAAACAGGCAAGTGTGGTTACTGATTTTTCTTCTAAGCCAGACCTGCCAAACGAGGAAACTTCTGAAAACCGAGTGCCATCCCGTCGGCATTCTTGCCAGCGGGAAGGCATTTCGGGGAGATTAGTCACCCAAAGAAGAGGAGATTTGTGGATGGGTAACTAATCTCCCCGGAATCCCCACCACCCTAAAGGGAGGGGCGATATCACTCGAACTTGCTGTGCAGCAGCAGAGTGACTGTAGTTTATTAGAGCACAAGCCACATGACTGGGGGCACTTGGGAAACTAACAACATGCCTAGCCCCATTTAAGATATCAAAATTAAATATAAAAAATCAGTTTGCTCTTTTGAAAAGGAGATTTCAGTATGGAATTCTGCTGGAGCAGTGCTATTAATTTGAGGAAAAAAAACGGTTTTCTTGTAACAGAATCCCTTTAACGTTTTGCGGTTATTCACTTCTAATAAGGGCTGCAATTAGAGAAGAGGATGGCATCACTGAGGTAGCCATTTGGCTGTCATGCCAGTAACTGCACATGGACACAGATTTGGCATGCCTGTTGTACTTATTGAAAATATCTGTACAGAATATTATCTGTAATATTAACTGTTACAGAATATTATCATGTCACTTGTAATGTTATCAACCCTGCTGACACGGCCCCTCTCATGTGGACCTAGGGCAAATGGGGTTCCCTTTAACTAGCAATGCAATTCATTCTCAATGAGTTCTCTCTTCTATATAATTTGTACAAATCTCTCTGTGATTTTTAGAAGACTATGGCCAATCTAGTAACACCCAATTTAGTACGGTCCACTCACACATCCACAGGTAGTAGAGACGTTTCGCTGTGGTCCGGTGCACATCCGGGATGTCCGTATCAAAATCCTGGTAGAAACATGGCTTGAGAGGTATGAATCGGGGAAGAGGCGGGAAGTTGTTTGGTTTATCTGAAGGAAATAAAAATAATACATTAGTACTTCAGAGCAGACATTAGATCAAATGTACAGTATAAATAAAAGCTGTACCAGGGCAATGATAGACAGTTGGTAATCCAGGTGCTGTTCAGTGGAGGAGAGGATATCCTGTACAAGTCATCAATACCATAAGAAAAAGAAGGACAGAGAGTGACTGAGGATAACACCAATTAGCAGCATATGGCTGTGTGGGTTTAGGATTCACATGAATAACAATGTGGATTACTAGGTAATAATAAGGATTGCCAAAAGCCACCTTTAATAATGGCCACATAAAACCAAGGCCCAGAGAGTGCTGAATAGACATCATATGATAGCAGCCAGGCACCAATTTCAAGGTGTCCTTTAGTAAAGCTGTGTGTTGCTCACTGACCCTGACTGGTGTGTGTGTGTGTGTATATATATAGAGAGAGAGAGAGGGAGAGAGATTGTCCCTGATGCCATTGAAACATGCAGACTAAACGTGACGGTATGTGCATACAAAAGCTCTTTTATATTAATGTTATTTGCAAAGATCTTACCAGACATGATGAGCACAGTCTCTGCCCCGCTGTCAGGAGGGACGTGTCCCTTGAATGTGGGAATCTGATGTCTAAAGGGACACAGGCGAAATCTTTAGATGAATGAACACAGCTCCGCTCCGTCCGACCAATATCAATAGAAATAGACAATTAGCAACTGGACACTGAGAGCGGAAAATCTCTGAGTCTGTCACACTACACGGGCAAGCCTGATGTTCTTACAATAAAGAGCTATTTCTAACAGGGCCGCTATTCGAGCGCGCTCACAGCCCCTGCGCGTACTTGTGCTTCTGCTGCCTACAACCCGCAGCTGTCAGAAGTGACGCCACGTGCGTCACGTATTTACGTGTGGGCTTGACGCTACAGACGTGACGACACCATAGCGGGGTCAGTGTTGACATTTTCACTCGGTCAGATGAAGTATGTGGCCTGAGGGCTGCTGATTTTTTGAAAAACCGTTCTTGTGGTACTGCGGCCACTTTTTGGGGAAGAAATAACAGCCATTCTATATGTTTACTTGTTAATAACACAGCCGTCAATTATTACTCATCCTATACATTAGTAGCTGCTGCAGTGTGGAGTGAGCTTTCAATATAAGGTCCCGACCCTATTACATTCACACAGCAGGGCAAATTCTATCAGGACAACAACCTTCAGTGCAAAGTGAACTCCAATATATGAGCTGGATATGTGGAAGGGAGTTTGCACTGCCTCTTTCTTCCAGGATACACAGCTTTCAGAAACTGTTTATCAACACATTTTGCAACTTACATCTCCCACTATGGAGATGTCTGTATGTTTTTGGTGTGGGAGGAAACCCAATGCATGTCCAGGAGAACATACTATCTCTTTGCAGATAGCTTTCTATTCTTAGTGCAGAGATCCCCTTGGCAGCAGACCTTAAAATGTACCTGATATTGACCAATTCACTGAGAAAAATGGCCAATATTTACCTGGCACTGGAATGTAAAATTACAGTTTCTCGCAGTGTATTGTTGGTCTAACAATCGTTTATAGGTAAAAAGGTTTAATATTTTTATTATTTAAGAAAAACAGCTAGGAATAGCCACCCACACTTACAAGGTATTTAAGCAGGTGCTCGGAGCTGCGATCAAGAATCATACTACTAGGTTTGGACTGGCATTCAAAATAGGCCTTGACATTTCAGGTACACAGAGACCCCACCCCTTTAAAGTGATAGACACTTAAAAACTACTTTTCAAAATATAAATGTGCATTAAAAGTTATATATAGGTCATAGTCATCGTTTTTATGCTAAAAGGTCTGCTTATGTAAGTTATTGTTCCAAAACCCGACTGTCCATTCCCAACCTGTAAGGTATAGCTTCTAATGCTAATGGACTACTGCTGCACAAATATGGCAGCCCCCTCAAGGAACATGGGGGATCAGATGGGTAATGTAAAACCATCAGGCAGATACTTCTATAGCAAAATTATAGCATGCATAGACAATTTTATTAAAGTTGCAAAAAAAAAAAGTTTTAATTTATGCTGTCAGTATCTCTTTAACTTAGCTGTAGTAAACAATGCCATTCAGCAGCAGCAACATACTGCCCCGTATGAAAAGAGGTATAAATTCATTGAATGAGAGGGTAATTTTTCCCTGGTAAGGGCCCCCTCTTGAATATATTTTCTTATTTCCATTAGACAAAGCTCATAGTAGTTTAAAATGGTATGATAGTTCCCTTTATTTGTAAGATTTTTGTATTATTGATTTTCCTGTTCTTTGTATTTCCAGTTTAGAACTGATTATGATGAAGTTATGATAGGATAGTCAGGGTCACTTTTCATAGCTTTCCTAACTATTTTACATTCAGCAGGGGAATTAAAATGCATTTCTTAATGTGTTATTTCTTGCTATGAATATAGCTCACTGAGTAAGAGTATGTACAGCTCAATGTGACTTTCTTGCTAACAAATGTTTGTGAACTGTCTACATAAGTATATATTGTTCTGTACAAATATTTACTTAGCTCCACTTAATGGTCTTTACAAGCATGTCACGTTGTAAGCAGATCTGCAAAAGCTATTACATTTAGGTGCATAACTCAAGCTGAGAGCTCATAATATTTATCTTAAAAAATATAAAACAAAACATAGTTTGAATAAATTTATTTCATTTGTTAATCACATCTTGTCAGTTGTAACTTACCAAAGTTTCACCTACACTTTTCCTAAATACTAGGATATTGTATCAACCTTTTACCAAAGCTAAAATCTGTGGAGGTAACCTGAAATCCCTTCCATTGGGAGCTTTGACTATAGCTCAGGGAAATTAAAATAATTTATATATCTATTGTCCAGTCTGCACGACTGCAGTCTTCTTGGTTCTAACTGAGGTTTTCTAATTACATATAGATCTGAAAAATGTAACTGTAGAATATGTATAGAAAAAAAATATATAAGAAAGACATACAGTACAGCAAAAGATTTAAATTAGTTGCCATGATTATAATACTGAAAAAATAGTATCCTAATTTAATCAATTATAAAAAAAATCATTACAAATATTTCAGACAACCTTTAGATATTTCCTAATGTAGGTTTATACACAACTGGGAATACACATACCTCTAGTTTCATATACAAAAATTCAGACAGTAATGTAACTTCAGATCCATTATAATCTTACATTTTACACTGTTTTCTCTTATTTTTGTAGCTTGTTACTTTATATTCAAGTTAAACAGTTAACATAATTCACATTTTTAATGATAAATAGACTTGTCAGTATTGATTTGATCCTATAAAGTTGGTCATACAAAACGTTATAAGAATAGCAGAGGCCACCAATACATAACTATAATTATTTGTTTGCTTAGGGGAATGGTTTGTGAGGACTGAAACGTTAGACTTTTGTACAATGTGGTAAAAATAAAAAGATTGAAGTTTTTTAAGGGTGAGCTGGTTTTAAGATTTTTCTCATATGCAAGTTGTAACTGAGCACCCCGGCATATATCATTTTTGCATCTGAGCATGGAGGAGTATACATCAGAAATTGCTCTATTCTTAAGTATGCATGTATGTATGTAATGCTGTAACAAAAATTATAATTCATAGCAATTAGATGAATTGCAAACTATTTCCAAGCATCCTTTATATCTGGAGTGTAAAAAAAAAAAATACTCATTTACTCAATCTATAAATTAGTGGATCAAAGCAGTGGTGTAATAGTTCATAATGATAATTTCCCAAAGATACAGGTAACATCATCTCCATTTGTATTTTTTTTTTCACTTTTCAGCATTAGTTCAATAAATAGGGATTTTGCTTATTTTTTTACTTAGGAAGTAAACTAGGGAAAAGCTACTACAGGTCCGTATGAGCATAATTGAAACAAATCAGCAGTACACGGAGAAGCCTGTGTATGACGAGCTGTTTTTTTTTATCTCACGGCCTAACAAAGTCTAGCCGGGGTAGGGAGGATTTGTTTATACAAAGGGCTTCTCAGTGGGATTTATGGAAATAGAAGAAAAGCACTCTAATAATTGTTCTGCTGTTAGTAGGCACAAATGACCTCTAAAGTTTAAATGTCAGGGGAAGATTAATCTAGGATAGTTCAGTGCTGAACAGATCCACTGCCATCTAGTAGTGCGGCAATTACTTCCTATACTGTTCTAAAAGCAATACACATTGGAACCTGTCATTCCAATTCTGCTATTTGCATGTAAACATAACTCTTCCCTTGGGCAATTCTGCTGTACCCAGAGACACATTCTCTCTGGGACACGCATATACTGCCACACCTAAGAACACACCATGTTATAATATAAGGTAAACAGGAGGGGAAAAAAAAGGCAACTCTGGTACTAGGGCACAGGGAACAGGAATTGACCTTTTCCCCCAAGGAATGTATGTTTGCTGGTCCTTTAGGAACAGTAACATCAAAACATTAAAAATATAATGCAGTGTTGCCCTGCACTGGTAAAACTGCTGTGTTTTCTTCAGAAACATTACTATTGTTTATATAAATAAACTGCTGTGTAGCAATGGGGAAGCAATTAAAAGGAGAAAAGGCTCAGGTTACACAGCAGATAAGCTCTGTAGAACATAATGGTGTTATCCGCTATCCACTATTTAACCTGTGCCATATAGCCTTTTTTCAATTTCTGCCATTGCTACAAAGCAGCTTGTTTACATGAACTATAGTAGAGTTTCTGAAGCAAAACACATTAGTTTTACCAGTGCAGGGCAGCATTACATTATATTTTATTTTCTTTTTTGGGTGTTACTGTTCCTTTAAACATCTTACATTTAGTTAGAGTAGCCATAATTTGGTGTTGCCGAGTACTGAGGGTCATTCTGTGCCATGGCACCTTGTGCCGCATTCTGAGCTGCCTGTTGTACATGAGGATTCTTCCAAGCTCCGGTGGTCCATTCTTCTTGAGCCTTGCTAAGACTACCTCCTGCACCACGGTAAAACCTATGAACCTGCAGGAGAAAAATTGCAACATATTAACGATCTGCTTGTTATCAATCTGCGTACATACATTTAGCCACTATTTTCCTTCCTAAAAATGCAAACAAATGCTGTTCAGTCAAACAAACGGCATCAATCCGATCTTCATAACACAAAAAAACATACAAGTTCTCCCTCCAATGAGCTCAACATGTGCTACTCAGGGTCAATGCATAAATGATTTGTAAGCAATCAAATCTAGAGAGATTTAGTTTAAACAATCATCAAATTTTAGTCAATCCCATCTTTACACATTAGCTCATTCTGAGGTTTAGAAAAGTTGCAACATTCCTTATACCACAATGTAATGTAACTCCTACCATGCCTTGTTCCACTGTGGAATGATGGATTTTGTGGCTTGAAGCATCAGTCCTATATCAGAAGCAGTGATGCCCAACCAGTGGCTCGAGAGTAACATGTTGCTCATAAACCACTTTGATGTTGCTTTCAGTGGCATCAGAGATTTCATTTTTGAATTCCAGGCATTGGGGCAACTTTTGGCAGGTGTTCTGCCAAATAAAGCCTCCTATGGGCTACCAGTCCATATCAGCCAATCGCAGCCCTATTTTGGCATTCCCAGGGACTTTGTTCCTGCTTGCGTTGCTCTCAGACACTTTTTACATTTGAATGTGGCTCATGGGTAAAACAAGTTGGGGACCCCTACTATATGAAAGTACAGGTACTTAAATTGCCTAAAATACCACACTTCACAATGGAATCAGATAAGGGAAAGGTTGCAATCTGGGTGAAGCTTAAGGCTAAGGCCACACTAGGCGATAGCGCCGCGATTTGACTCGCGGCGACTTTTCGCCGCGACTTTTAAGCCGCAATCGCTGGGGAAACTTTTGCGCTGGCGTCTATGGGAAATCGCCAGCGTAAAAACACACGCGGCGATCTTTTTTCTATTGTCGCTCGAAATCGCCTCGCTAGGCGATTTCGAGCGACAATAGAAAAAAGATTGCCGCGTGTGTTTTTACGCTGGCGATTTTTTGCGATTCCCCATAGACGCCAGCGCAAAAGTTTCCCCAGCGATTGCGGCTTAAAAGTCGCGGCGAAAAGTCGCCGCGAGTCAAATCGCGGCGCTATCGCCTAGTGTGGCCTTAGCCTTAGGGGAATGGGGAACTGGTGTTTGTGGAAAAAGATAGAGAAAATGGTTTCCTTTCAATCTAATCTGGTATGTTTGTGTAGAAAAAATATATACATTTATATTTGATACTTCATATGGTGTTTATGTACCTTTACTACATAAGCCCACCTGAATGAGCTCATGTCAAAAACGGTGGTATAAGTTTTCCTTTAATCTCCTCACATGGCACCAACCATTTTTTTTGTCAATAATGAATGTATGGCTTCTCCAGTAGCTTCTCTATTACTTCAGGTCAGTTAGTGACATCATTTCAGTACTGCTTTTTTAATGCTTATTTTTGCAGTGGCAATGTAAATGCCCACAGCTATCTCTTCATGGTCTATGAAAGCCATTTATTTTTCACAAATTAATTCTGATCTGCATCTTCAAATGATTGACTAAAAGTAACTTGTATGAATTTTGCCTTTAGTTTATTTTATGTAATAGTTTTTCTATAATTGTTTTTAAATCTCAGACTCTCTCTCATATTCCAATCTTACATTCACAACATTTTATTGTTAATGGATTAATGAATGTATCAATAGATGGCGATGTATATTCTAAATTGTAGAGCTCCATAATTAATTAATAATTGTGAGAAACTAAAAGTAATGAATAATAAACAATTACAAATAACTATATGTGCATACAGCAATTTTTGTAAAATGGAGCACACAAATCAACAAATCCACTAAACTGTTCAGGATATGTAAGAAATCTACTTCACAAATAATATATTTTTTTCTTACATTCGTTTATATATTTATAAATAGAAAATGATTTATCTGTGAATTCCTTAAACAAACATGTTTTCCTTGTTCTGCTCTGGCTGGTTCCAGCATGAGTTAGCAATTTGCAATGCATTACTAATAAACAGCATACTTGAGTATGGAAAATATGTTAGGCTGAGGAAGCAAACTAAAAAAAAAAAAGATTTAATAATTTATTACTTAACGATAATTGTAATATAACAGAACAGAATTATTAAGCATTACTACAGTTTAGTGGATTTTTAATAATAGTGATGGATCCCCCCAGCAAACTCAAAAATCTCAAGCATACCTTAGTCAGTGCCACAAAGGAGAGGATAGCCACAGCGGTGAACATGATAGTTGGGAACAGCATTACCACTGCAGCTCCAACACTTGTACTGAAGAAACTAATGGTAGCAATCCAGCCACTGAGTAGAAAGGTTGAATATATAGTTAATTATGTGCCCCCTATTGTACAACTATAATCATGAGGAGTTCCATTTTAAACCGATCACGGATCTCTGAAGTGACTTCTATTATCCTAATATTTTTCAAAAGGGGGTACTTTATTAATTATAATGCACAAGTTTCAGGGAGTCATGTAACAGAAATGACAACACTAAGCACAATTTATAAGGATACCACATACAACATATTCATGATGCGTGTGTATTATAAGGATATAAGAGGGTTGAAGTTAGCAGTATAGATTCTACTAAATTCATATTCATGATTATAGTTGCTCACAGACATCACATTCCATTTCAATCTTTAATATTTGGTATGATCGGGACAGCTAAAGCTGCATCCACTTCTGGCACTTGATTGTAGATCACAAAGTGTGAGCAAAGGGATACAACTACCATAGGATTTTATGAGCAAACTATGTTCGAACGAAGAGGCAGAGCCAACACTGATACAACCCCATGCAGTGAGGCTCATGCACTTTAAGGGGCCCAGTGAATACGGAGGAGTACCTATTTACTAAGTGATTTTATGTAATTACACTTGAAACAGCCCTTAAAGTGAGTTTGCAGTGGGCCCTGGCACTTGTTCTGCCACTGCTGGGAATAAATGGATCACACAAGCTAGTTATATTTACATTCATACTCACCAGACACCCCAGCCTGGAATGCCAACAGCTTGGATTATACTGATCACCAACTGAGCAGAAAATGTGAAGAAGAATGCCATGAAATTAAATGAGCTGTCTGTCCTGTGAGAAGAGAATAGACCTGTGATTCACAGAAAAAGGTCTAAGCAGCTACAGATGGGGCAAAAGGGAATTGCACCCTCTACCGTACACCAGGTTAACTGCAGACTGCTCAGACTGGAATGTTACAAACAAAAAGAAAGACATACATTAGTATTTGTGTTTCTGGGAGTATAAAACTAAGATGAAATGAGTAATAGTTTTACAATAAATACTGGGTGCCAGAAAGAATGTGACAGGTAGGTTCTAGTGAAAAGAATGGTACTTACTTGAAAGCTTTGTAAGCAGGTCTGAACCAGCAGACATAGGAGCAGGGTGTAAAGAGGATGACCCATAGAATTGCCAGGCCAAAGTTAACGGCTCCGCCTCCTCCAATCAGCCACGCCAAGCAGCCAATTAGGTTCACCCCCAGAGTGATGCTATGCACTGCACACAAGGGGGACACACAGAAAGGCACACGCATGCAGTGAGAAGAAAGCCATAGATCAGAGTGAGACTGTGAACAAGCCAGTGTTTAGATAGTGTGGTTGTCAATTATTACATTTTATTTACACACCCAAAGCAATGCACAAAAAGTGAGATGGCTGCCTACACATCAATATTAGAACTAAAAAATATATACTTGCTGGTTCAGGAATTACATTTTATATGGTAAGAGTGGATTGTTTGCAGTGTAAACAGTGTAATTTAGAAATAAAAATTACACCATAAAAATCATGACAGAATCCCTTTAAACTATATCATAATGTAAAATCTGACATTCTATACTAAATTTCTAATGTGACAGTAGGTAACCGAACAATATAATAAATAGGGCAATTATGTAATGGCAGCATTCCTTTCAAAACTTGAGGTGAGAGACAGTAGGACTGACTAGTAGATTGTGAATGCTGAGAATTTAGGCAAACTATATTTATTTCACCCCCTTAGTGGGCATTCCTGCCTATCTATTTCTAAGCCTAGAGTTAATTTTATTACCCTAATGGGGATTAAACATGTGGTCAGTAAGACATTTGGAAGCAAATACAAATAAAAAAAGGAAAGTGAACAAAATATATACATATCCCTTATATTTGTAGATTTATACATTACTATTATGGTAGTTGATGCATAGGCAGTGACCCATCTAGAGGCATGTTGTACCTCAGAACAGATATTTCAGACAGCTGGTCTATGAGATGAGCCCTAGGGCCCAATCGTTGATTAGCTGTACCAGACTACTCACCTTTCCATGTCTCCTAGCTTATGACTGGGCATATTTTAAAAAAAGCAAAGAAAGGAGAAACATAAGGTAAAGGAAGTGAAAAAAGTTTAGCCACCCCTAAGACACTGCATTAGGCAGATATGGGTTTGAGATTTTGTCACTGAACAAATTCCACTAACACAAAGGAGAACACAGCTTGTGCAACAATTGCCTAATTTCTTCTATCAAAAAAAAAAATAAAACAAAAATTGTTCACCTACTAATGTATTGTGTTATGAACTCTACAATGTTCAATATTACATGACAAGAAGATCTATGAGAAAAAAGTTGCCAGGTAAAGCTTTGGGAAATCAATTTGGGAATTTTAAACAAAGTGTAGGAGACAGGGTTGGGTAGATCATAAACCCCAAATGTTAATCATTCTGTTTTAGCTCTAAGTTAATTAAACTAAGGTTGAATTTCAAAACACAGCTGATTTGAACAATAAACTTTCTGTTTTGTCTATTCATCAGTAATTTATTTGTGGTTCTCTTTGCTATACAGAGTGCACAAAGCTACTTGTGAAAGCAGTGACCAACCATGTAACACATCATCTTATTGTCCACTCACACATCCACAGGGAGTAGAGACGCTTGGCAGTGGTCCGATGAAGGTCTGGGATGTCATTCTCAAAATCTTGGTGGAAACATGGCTTCAGCGGTATAAAGCGAGGAAGCGGAGGGAAGTTGTTTTCTTTTTCTTAGGAAAGTAATAAAATTAAAAAGATTGGAATTCTACAGCAGGCAAGAAATAACTACACTACTAGGACAAGACACCAAAGTACAAGGAAAGATAGACCATAGATATGCAAAAGATTGGGATAAAAATCTAATTAACCCATGTAATAGATTTCAGTCATAGAGGCCCAATCATGTAAGATCATAAATTTCAGCCTATTTGACCAACTTGTCTGAAAAATCTTCATGTGGACAGCATATGTTGGACATCGTGCTTACAAGTAATTTCTGTGTGATTGCCTTTGGACTGACTGGTCATATGAATACCATGGAAATTGCAACCACGGAGTTCTAAATAAGTTTCACGTGGATTCCATGTTTGCATCCGCATCAGATCTGGTTTTTCCAGTCTGATAATATTTGCAGTGTGCTGTTATTTTACTGTACATGAAATGGGAACCTGTTTTTTTTTTATATTTACATGCACCCAAATTGTAAGAGATGATTTATACCAACCGTACTGTGTGTCAGTAGGGCATTGAATATTTCTGGCTTGTGCTGGTTGGACCAGGAGAAATCTGTGAGCAACTCACAGCAAAGTGGGGGGTTATTTTGGTTTTGGAAATTAAACATATACATTTTAAGAGGGAATAAAATAAGGACTATTTGTGAAACAAATTTGGAAAATCTCTACTTCTTGGGTGATGTTCTATTTCAAGTAAGGGATAGTTTCTCTCTATAATTAAACATTCATGCACCTTATTATAAATATATACTAAAAGGGGATTCCTTTGTGTGATCTAATATGGAAAATAATATTGCAATAAGTGTTTGCCTTTCGCTGGGCACATCTGGACACTGCATATTTACACAACGTGCAAAAGATATATTTGAGCCAAGTTCTGATTTTCAATCAGTGCCATTAATTTAATCTGTATCTTATATATAAATAATTATGAGTGTTTGTTTGTTTGAAGCTTTATTCTTTATTGGCTGCTCTATTCACTATTGTGAATGGCTTGGTCAAGATTGCCTCAAATATGCAAAATATCATGTAACTGTATGTGAATACAAAAGCTATTTTATATAGTGAATAATGCACTACCTAGTGTAAAATATATAGTGAATAAAGTACCCCTCTTGTAAAATATAGCGATATTATAAGTTACTGAGGAGTTTCATGGAACTACGAGGTAACTTCTAATATCCTCATATTTTGCAACTGGGGGTACTTTATTTATTATAATACACAAGTTTCAGTGAGTCATGAGACAGAAATGACATCAGAACTCACCATTTATAAGGATATCATTTACAAGATATTCATGGCTTTTGTGTATTATAAGGATATATATATATATATATATATATATATATATATTATGTCACCAGGGAATTCCATGATCATATAAAAGAAAAAGTCATGGAACTCAGCTTTTACAACTGGGGGTAAATTATTATATTACATAAGGTTCATTATTTATTATGATACAAAGTTTCAGTGAGTCATGTGATATAAATGACATCACTGAGCACTTATTATAACTGATAACATCACTAAGGACAATTAATAAGGATATAATTTACCGGATATTCATATTCTTACCAGACATAGTCAGTGCAGTTTGTACCCACAGTCAGGAGGGAACTGTCTCCTGTTAAGCTGGAGTCTGAAGAAATAGGAGGGAAACTGTTAGATCCATGAAAATAGCCCAGCACCCTCCTTCATCTCAGTAAAAACTCTGAAAGCAAACAGTTATGCGACTTTCTAGGCGCCTTTACGCGCTTGGTTCTAGCGACCAAACTTCGCGCCTCTCTCAGAGAAATCGCTACGATAATAACAGCCGTTTTTACCTAACAGGCGCGTCCTGCCCGCTGTCTCCGTGTCGCTAAATGGAGTTGCAGTAGAGCTACAGAGTATGGCTTCTATCGCACGAACAGATGTCCTCTCAGTGACATCACTGTATCACGGGACAGCGAGTGGAAAGGAAGAGCGCGCAGTCTTACAGGAAGTGGGAGACAGGATAGAGCGGGATTCTTGAAAGGAGGCAAGTACTGGCAACTCTGACGTGTATAGGATTAGGAAGGAGCATTTGTAGCAGTTCTCTATTTGTCCTGCAAACACTTATCCCATCACATCAGCATTTACACATGTACACAGTATTCCTCCCAGCTTCCTGTTACGCCAACCTACCATTTTTTAGCAAATGAGCTTTCGTGAGGTCGCTTCAAGCTGCTATTCTCCATCCGGCCCATTCGCTTACGTCATCCAGAGACGTTGTGCAGGTTAGTAAGGGTCGCCATACTTTTGCTGCCCCTACTCTGTATCCCCAGTGTACTTGGATGTTTACAAGGGTACTACAAGGTGCCAAATATCGCAAGTCCCTCCCATTTCAAGGCCACGCCCACTGTAATGCAATCAAGACTTCATGGGGTGTTATGACTGCCAGCGTCATGTCTTATTCTGTGTTTAGGGGTCATTACTACTGCCATGATATTATACTACATAGTAGCAGTCTGAATGACCAGAGTACAAAGATCAGTATCAGAGGGACATGGACCCTAGGCATGAGGTTTAGGGTTCCAGCCAGGGGCGTATTGGAGAAACAAGTCAACCTCTAAACATTTTGGGGGCCTGAAATATAATTTGCTGTGGGGCCCAGTAATATCTAGTTACGCCACTGGTTCCAGCCTTTTTGACATGAGCAATCTGTTATCTGGCTAACCTTTATCCAGAAAGCTCCAAATTACTGGAATGCCATCTCCCATAGGCTCCATTATAATCAAATAATTCAGCAGAAAACTGCACCGGCCCAGGGTTATACAAGTGAGCACCACGGATCGCCTCTTTTCTGTCTACCGCTTTGTTCGCGTGGCTGCGCATGCGCAGTACAATGAAAAGCCAAACTTTAAATAAAAAGTCGGCTATTTCGTTCAACTGCGCATGCGTTTGCCCTTGGAAATTTGAAGAAAGAAGAAGCCAGAAGAGGATTGCTCCGTGGTGCTCACTGGTATAACCCTGGGCCGGTGCAGTTTTCTGCTGATAGGAGCACCAGCCAGGGATGTCAGGTAAGTCAATACAATCACTTGGGGGTGCCTAACATTTGGCACCCCAAGTGCAGGATGCCTTGAGATCCAAATTACATAAAGAAGGCTTATCTGGAAAACCCCAGTTCCCGGGGATTCTGAATAGCACATCCCATACCTGTAAATGAATTATTTTTTTACACAAACATACCTGATTGAAAGGAAACCATAATATTTGTAGGAACAATTTCCCACCCCATCACCTTCAGGCCCGGATTTGTGGAAAGGCCACCAAGGTCCGGGCCTATGGCGGCAGAATCTTAGGGGGCGGCATGCTGCCCAGCCACACCCACATTGTTTGAAAAATATCGGGGATGTGCAGCAAATACAACAATTTTTTTAATTTTCCATGCGCCAATCCCCTTTGCATCAGTCCAGATGATGAAAATTTGCACGAATAAAGGGGAGGGGACAAGGGTGACGAACGGCAGTGGGCCTAGGGGCGCTCGGTAATCCGGCCCTGAACCTTGCTCCACTGTGAAGTGATGGATAATGGAACTTAAAGGGGTTGTTTACCTTAAAAGTTACTATGCCGTAGAGAGTGATATTCTGAGACAATTTGCAATTGTTTTACATTTTTTATTATTTGTGGTTTTTGAGTTATTTAGCTTTTTATTCAGCAGCTCTCTAGTCTGTAATTTTAGCAATCTGGTTGCTAGGGTCCAAATTACCCTAGCAATCATACACTGATTTGAATAAAAGACCGGAATATGAACAGAAAAGGGCTCAGGCAAGTAATAAAAAGCAATAATGATACATTTGTAGCCTTACACAGCATTTGTTTTCTAGATAGGGTCGGTGACCCCCATTTGAAAGCTGGAAAGAGTCAGAAGAAGAAGGCAATTAAAAACTAGAAAACAATAAGACTTATTAAAAAGTTGCTTAGAATTGGCTGCTCTATGATATACTAAAAGTTAACTCAAAAGTGAACCACCCCATTAAATATCTTTTCTTTTCCATACTGAGTGGTGCTTTACAGAGAGTCTGTGCACAGCACACTATAAGCAGTGGGCTTCAAGTCCCAGGGGCATGTTTACTAACATTGGAGATAAATATCTGGAGAGATTTCTGGAGATGTTGCCCATGGCAACCAATCAGCAATTAGATTTAAACAGCCACAGCCAAGTTAGAAAACAAAAGCAAAGATCTGATTGGTTGCTATGGGCAACATCTCCAGAAATCTCTCCAGATATTTATCTCCAATGTTAGTAAACATGCCCCCCAGAATCCATCACTTCACAATGGAACAAGGAGAGGATGAATGTCAGTGTGTGCTTAATAATGGTTTACAGTTATCTACTAATGCAAGTCATTGTAATGACAATTCTACACAAATTCTGCATTTGATTTGTTGTAATCTCTATACCTGTGGATAATACAGCATTTTTGGTTAAAAAAAAGGTGGTGGGAAGCACAATCAGACTGTCACTGTTTGCTTCAAATCTGTGGAATCAGGTATGTATGTAAAAAATATATATTTTTGAAAATTCAGATAGTATCTATGCCTCTTAAACCAAAGAATAACCTAATGTCAAAAAGTGGAGTTGCGAGGAGCTGAAATGCTAATAGACACTGAGAGCAACATATTTAAAGCTTTACATTTGGTACAATAATTACTGCATTTGTATTAGTAGCAATTAACAATGCAAAAGTTGTTTATTTTATATATCACACCAGATTTTTCCAAGTGATGCATTCATACAAACCAGCCACTAGAGGGAGTCCTACGACTTTTGAATACTTCCTATGAATTAGTCCTATGTAAACTTATTTAAGTGTAAAGAGTGTGAGTATTGGATCAGTATTAGGACCTGATAAAAAGCGAGCAGGGGACTTAGAAATATGTAAATATGTGCTGCAAGCAGCTCTCTACCACCATCTGTCAGATGAAAGAACTGCTGAGTTGTCAGGATCATTTAGTAGTATAAGATTAAATAGACACAGATGTTTACTTGCATTTTAAAATGCATGCAACACACTATGGCATGCATTTATTAATATTATATTTTATTATTAATAACCAATCAGCAATTAGATGTTAATAAATATGCCTCAATGTGTTAAAGGTATTCATCGATCGGGAGTTCACATCTGATTTCTGCCTTAATTAAGCCAAAGGGACTCGCCCAGTTCATAGGCAATCATATGCAAAAAATTCCTATATCAAAAGATATCTGTCCCAAGGCTTTTTTCTTCAGTAAAAAAATTTTTTTTGTTTAAATTTGCATTAAAATCCAGATACATACTGACCCCACATGGCCCACCTTACGCGTTTCGCACCCTCCAGCACTTAATCATAGGTGTATCTGTTAACAGTATGTCCTATGCAGCATATAAACCCTGTTAATCCCTCCCATTTTTCTTTAAAACCAATCAAGAGTTAAAAGGGATTAAACCCTACTTTCTTAGTATGATCCCAAAATTGCCTCTGTGGGATGTTCGTATCCTGTTCCATATATCACAAATTGTAAATTCAAGTAGTATTTCAAATTTAGCAATATTCATTAAGTCAGTATATAGCATATCACATTAAAATTATATAATTCGAGAGATGGGGGCGTGACCGGATGTCGAAGTAAGAGGACGTGTGTGGGAGAGCTCCCTTCCCTGAGCTAGCTCGCTAAACCAAACTGCGCCAAATTTAACCGGGGATACTCCTGAGCTTCCCTGTGTTACTACGTGAGCGAAAAATTGATATTTGATATGGGGAAAACGGAGAAAAAAAAGCCCCAGCAGATTACAGCAACTCCACCGCAAACTACTAAGGCCTTACCGGTCTCCAGATACTTTGATAGAATGGAGCGTCCGAGAACCTCGTGTGGAAGCAAGATGGCGGAGGCAACGGAATGCAACGCTAGCCCGAGCCGCACAGAAGATAAGGAAGACGGAACTTATCGCTCGCTGCAGGAAGCGCTTGATGGGCTCCCCACCAAGAACGATATCCGAGAGATGGTGGACGAAATGCGGAGAGCCCAGAAAGAAGATATGGAGGAGATAAAAGAAGCGCTGCGAGGTTTGGGAGCCCAATTAGAGGAGCTGGAGGCCCAGGTGACGGAAAACCGCCAGGCGGTCAATAGGAATGCATCCCGTACCAATGAGCACCATAAAGAGATATACCTGCTAAAGCGTAAATTGGAAGACCTAGAGAACCGCGGAAGGCGGCACAATGTGAGGATAAGAGGTCTCAGTGAAGCGATCCCCAATGAGGACCTTGAAAGTGTAATAATGGAGATCTTTAACACCTTGCTGCAGCAACCGACAGAAGAGAAAATAGAGCTTGAGAGGGCCCACAGAACAGCAGGCAAGAATCCAAGAGCAGATGGGCCTAGGGACGTTGTATGCTGTATCTGCAATTTTAAAGTGAAGGAGGCCATAATGAACAAAGCTCGGAGCACCAACAACTGCACATACCAAGGCAAAAAGATAGAGATCTTTCAAGACCTGGCGTGGACAACTCTGCAGCAACGCAGATTACTAAGACCGCTGACAGCAACTTTGGCAGAACGCAGCATCAGGTATAGATGGAATTATCCATTTTCTCTTTCAGCCTACCACAATGGGCAACTTTACACACTGGCAGACCCTGATGGGGTAGATTCTTTTTGCCATGGACTGGGCGTCCCGGTGGCTGATCTAAAAGAATGGAGGCAGATGGTTTATGGAGGAGCAGATTTGATAGACTTGAGCACTGGCAATTGGGTGAAGATACAGAGAAAAAATAACTTAATGCTCGTAGAGAAATGAGAAGATATTAATAATATGTAGGCCTCTATTACTGTGATATACTACGTAAAATAAAGGAAAGTAATGGGTTAAAATTTAAGTAACGTATCGTGATAGAGAGCTAATATAATATGATCATCCTGTAAATATATGCTTGGTCTACAAAGAGGTCAAAACACAAAGTTAATCATATGTTTATGTAATAAGGGAACACTTTTTCTATTTATTTATCTGATTAGGTAGGATGAGGGAGGGGTTTTTTTTTTTTTTTTTTTTTTTTTTTTTTTCTTTTCCTTCCCTGCTATGAGCTAATCAAGGTAAACTGGATATAAAATGGGACTATTGGACATATTTAAATGTATAAGTGAAATGTGATATCAATAGATATTTAATGATACTTAGTGAATGTTACACGGGTTACATTATGGCCCCCTCTAGATATATCTGGAGACTATTTTATCTTGGTAGGATATTTGAAATAGCTGTAAGCATTTCCTTCCCCCTCCTCCCTTTTTTTTTTTTTTTTTTTTTTTTTTTTTTTCTCGTGTTATAAGCTAATTAAAGTAAACCTATAACAAAACGGGGTCATTGAACGTAGTTAATATTGTAAATGGATTGAGATACCAAATGATATTGAATGAATGAATGCGATAATGGTAATAATATGGTCTCCATCACCAGATACATCTGGAAATTATCTCGCCCTAGCGGGATACTGAAAACAGTCGCAAGTCACCCCTATATCTTTCCCCCCCTTTTTTTTTTTTTATTTTTTTTTTTTTTTATTTTTTTTTTTTATTATTGTTTGCCCCTCTGAATGGTATAAACCAAATAAAGCAAACTTGATATAAAGGGAGGTCGCTGGAAGTATTCAAATGCACAAACGATTGAGAACATCAACGGATGTTTAATGATATAGGAAATAGCTGCAAGCACCCCCCCCTAACTAAAGCAAAATTTAAATAAAATGGGGTTACTGGACGTATTTATAAACATAAACGAAATGGAATACCAACGGATTTTTGTTAGATATTTAAGGATTTTTAATGCATGCGATATTGAATATAATAGGGTTATCTCCCAGACATATTTGGAAATTACTTTGTTTCAATAGCTTTTCCCCCCCCTTTTTTTTTTTTTTTTTTTTTTTTCCTCTCTTCTATCCCTCTTTTCCTTCTCCCCCTAAATCACAATATGTTAATGGGCACTACAATATAATTCACACACTGAAACCTATAGGGAAACTGGTTATATAAAAACCTGTGAGAACACACACTATTAATTAATCACTTTTCTCTTTTTTTTTTTTTTTTTTTTTTTTTTTTTCTTCTACAAGGTCAATCCTTCATTGAACGTTAGTTTAACCACATTTCTCTCCTTTTCTTTTTTATAAGGCCAATCTTTTATTGAAGGTTGGCATATCACAATGTCCACTTTATAATATTTAGAATCACAATTAATCACTTGATAATCCCTTATCCTTCACGGTTTGAGAGAATAGAAAGAAGATTTTTATATGTAAAATCTCACTAAGACAACCTTAATTCACCTTTACACAAAACTTCTCTTCCTCCCCCTCTTCTTTTTGTTTTTATATATATATATTTTTTTTTTTTTTTTTCTTTTCTTTTTCATACTTTTTTCCTAACATAAAGGATATATATTTAAGTAGGATATAAGGGGTGGGTGAGCATTTATCTGGATATAGATAATAGAATGGGCTATGCCAGACATTTTTCCCTTTGCTGTTTTCCTTCCCCCCCTTTTTTTTTTTTTTTTTCCTCTCTTTCCTCTTTCTCCCCCCCCTTCCTTTTTATGTTCCTTCCTATAGGCATACATAAGCATTCAGTTCTTCTCTATCCCTTTTTTGGAAAGGACAAGAACTAACAAATGAGTAATAAAGAAAATAAAATTTTTTTTCGTATATATTGGGAAGGGAGACACGTTTCTCCCTCGGATAGTTCAGAGGAAGTAGTAGTGAAAGAGGCCCCAGAATAGGGAGCAGCAAAAAGAAGTGCTGCAAAGGGAATAGAAAATGGAGTTTGTTGATGGAAATCCTGGATTAGCCAGGGCCTCATGTATACGTACAAGTGTCGATGTTTTTTGGATGTTCTTTTTTTCTATGTTTTTTTTTTTTCTTTTTTTTTTTATTCTTTCTTCTTTTTTTTCCTTTTTGGTTTTTTTTTATGATCTGATGCATTTTATATCAAACCCACAAGGTTTTTTCTTGACACGTAGCCACGCCTCAATTCAGAAGAAGGACAGAAGTATCATAACGAAAAGAAGTTCTGGGAAAGAAAAAAAAAAAAATGACAATAAAAATATGTTCTTATAACGTCAAAGGTCTAAACAATCCACAAAAGCGGTCCCAAATTTTACAGGAAATGCAAGCAAAACATATAGATATTGCTTTGATTCAAGAAACTCATTTTAAAACTTCGCATAGACCAATAATAAAAAGTAAATATTATACGACATGGGTATTAAGCGATAACCCATTAGGGAAATCGAAAGGAGTAGCGATAACTATACACAGGAAACTCGTACATAAAATTACGGATAAAAGGATTGACCCCCAAGGCAGATATATAATAATAAAGTTAAACATTCAAGGTAAACAATATACTGTGGTAAATCTCTATAGCCCGAATATAAAGCAGATTCCATTCATAACAGCTGTTTTGAATAAGCTAACAGGATGGGCAGAAGGCCCAGTCATTGTAGGAGGAGACCTGAATATGACATTGGACCCCAAAATAGATACAACAACAGGCAAAACTTCAATATCTCTACAAGCACATAAGACATTAAAAAAGAAATTACACTTGGAAAAATTAGTGGATGTGTGGAGGATACAACATCCCAGAGATAAAGATTTTACGTTTTTCTCACACATCCACAATACATATAGCAGAATTGATTATCTACTAATATCACATCATATGCTAGAACAAACAATAAGATCAGAGATCGGGAATATAACTATATCAGATCATGCTCCAATTTATATAACTCTGGAAGAAGACAAGACAAAGAAACAGCAGGGTTCATGGAGATTAAATGAATCACTACTTAAGGACCCACTTTGCTTAAAAGATTTAGAAAAGACGATTCAAGACTTTCAATGTACTCACGAAAAAGATTCGACATCAGAATTAACTAAATGGGAAACATTAAAGTGTGTACTGCGAGGGACTCTGATTAAACATGGGGCAAGAATTAAAAAGGAAAAAACTAACAAAATAGAGAAGATATTAAATGATATAAATGAGGCGGAGCAACAACATAAAATTTCAAGAGATAAAGAAGAATATGGAAGATTAACAAGACTGAGACAACAATTAAAAGACGAACTGGAAAAAAAATATCAATATCAAATATTAATATGTAAGAAACAATTCTATGAACATGGCAACAAAAGTGGGAAATTATTAGCCAGAGCATTAAAGGGTAAACAAGCATTAGCATATATTCCCATGATAAAAAATAGGACTGGGGAATTAAGCCACACTACAACAGAAATAGGAAAGACGTTCCATAATTACTACACTTCGCTATATAATTTAAAAGTGAAAGAAAAGGAACACGAGACAGCAAAACTGAATGAATACGTGAAGGAGACGGGTCTACCACAACTGATGATAGAAGAGATAACAAAACTAGAACAACCATTCACAAAAGAAGAATTAGATCAGACAATTAAACAATCACAGACGGGTAAAAGTCCAGGCCCGGACGGCTTTACAATGGTGTTCTATAAGAGCTTAATGAACTTGAGATCAAATATGCTTCAAGCTTTCAATGAAATCGAGAAGAGATCTAGACCTTCAAAAGCACTACTTGAAGCGCATATAGCAGTTATCTCTAAACCTGGCAAAGATCCGGCACAATGCGCAAGTTACAGACCCATATCGTTACTTAATGAAGATATAAAAATATATGCTAAAATGCTAGCCCAGAGACTCCAAGCTATACTTCCGAGGTTAATACATAAGGACCAAGTGGGGTTTATACATGGAAGAGAGGGGAGAGATAACGTATTAAAGACGTTTACATTAGTAGAACAGATGCTATCTAGAAAAGAAGAGGCTTTGATAATATCTACAGATGCCGAAAAGGCCTTCGATAGAGTTTCATGGGCCTTCCTAGAATCTACCTTGAGGCAAATAGGCTTAGGAGAGACGGCCTTAGCAAGGATAATGTTTTTGTATACAAATCCAACAGCTAGAATAAAGATAAATGGAACACTAACTGACCCATTCCAAATAAGCAATGGGACTAGACAAGGATGTCCCCTCTCACCATTACTATACGTACTAACAATGGAACATCTTTCTAGAGCAATAAGGGAAAACCCCAATATAAAAGGATTCTCTCTGGCTAAAAGGCAATTCAAGACGGCATGTTATGCAGATGATCTATTACTGTATATAACCCAACCAAAATCCTCATTACCAGAAGTAATGGGAGAAATACAACGATTCGGAGAATACAGTAATTTCAAAATAAATACGTCTAAATCAGAAGCAATGCCGTTAATAATACAAGCATCCACTCTAAGGGAGCTAAAAACCAATTTTCCATTTAAGTGGGTGCAATCATATATCAAATATTTGGGAGTCAAAGTTCCAAAAAAGCTGGAAGAGGCATATGTCTTGAACTATAATACCCTTCTACATCAGATAAAAAAAGAACTAGAAGACTGGAGTAAAATCAAGTTCTCTTGGTTCGGAAAGATAGGAATAGTTAAGATGAACGTTCTCCCTAGATTTCTATACCTGATGCAAACTTTACCATGTAGGATTCCGGGCTCATTTTTTAAGGAAACTCAGAGAATGTTCGCTAAATTTCTGGGAGGGATTAAGACCAATAGGCTCTCAGTGAAAACACTAAATAGGCCTAAAGAAAAAGGAGGACTGGGACTGCCAGACTTGAGAATTTACTCACAAGCAATAACAATGTCTAGGATTCTAGACTGGCAGCACCAAAAGGATACTAAGGATTGGGTTGAAATTGAACAATTAATTACTAAGACGACTATAGCAGGCCTCCCATGGATACCAAAAGCAAATCGACAAAATATAGATAAACATCCAATAATAGCCCGGAACCTTCTAAAACAATGGGACCAAATGACAAGACAGTACAAGGACTTAATATATTATGACGGCTTATCGATACCAATAACTGGGAACCCCAGATTTCCACCAGGCAATGTTATAGGAGGATTCCTTATACAAACAGAAGGGAAATGTACAAGAGCTATAGAAATAATAGGTGAAAGAGGTTTAAAACCCCTCAATGAACTTATAGTTCTGGAAGAACAAAAACCACAACACAGATACCAATATATGCAACTGACACACTGGTATGAAAAAGAGTTGAAGAACGAGATCAATCTGCATAATATTACATCCTTCGAAAACTTGATACATAAGAAGACATCACCAGAACATAATATATCGAAAGGAGTTAAGATACTAAATGAGCTGAAATATAAAGACAGCCCAGGGTTTACTATACAATGGGAGAAAGAACTAGGAAGAACTTTCACAGACAGTGAATGGCAAAAAACATTTGCCTTAGCTCATAAAATGAGCATAGCATCTAAGCTCCAGGAAACAAATTATAAAATTCTTTCAAGATGGTACATGTATCCAACAAAACTGAAAAGAATGTTTCCAACTAGCTCAGATCTATGTTGGAGATGTAAAAAAAATAAAGGAACTATGTTGCACATATGGTGGACATGCCCTAACATCAGAAAATACTGGGAACAAATTAAGACATACATATCGCAAGTAATTAAGATAGACTTACCGGATACACCTGAGGTGTGGCTTCTGTCGATTCTACCAGGATCTGTAAGAAAAATAAAGAAAAGCTTCATGAGACATGCAGTACAAGCGGCCCGGGCAGTGATTCCTAGGAGATGGAAATCTGAACAACCCCCTCTGGCGAGGGAGTGGGTACTGGAAGTGGAGTCTATGAGGAAAATTGAAGAACTAATTGCATATGTTAATAGGACTCAAGAGAAACATACGGAAACATGGGCGCTATGGATGATAAACAAGGAGTCAAAAGAATATGAGAAAATATTATCGGGATACAACGGATAAAATGTAGTGGCTACGTGTCATAATGTCATAATACCACTTTCCTTTTTCTTTTTTTTTTTTTTTTTTTTTTTCTCTCTCTCTTCTCTCTTTTTTGCTTTTTACCCCTCTTTCCCCTTTTCTCTTCTTACTCTTTCTTTTTCTTTTTGTGTCTACGGGTCCCTGTTGACAAATTTTATGTATGTAATGTATATAAAAAAACAGTAAAAGTCAAGATGATAGATGGTTTATATTTGTATGATCTGAACTAAAATGTAAAGACAATGATGAAAATCTGTGATATGGATAACTCTTTTACTTTACAAAAATAAAGAAAAAAAAAAAAAAAATTATATAATTCCAAATTAATTTACATTCATCTCTTTGCACATATTATTAATTGTAAAAGCCGTCACTAAGAAAGTAGGGTTAATCCCTTTTAACTCTTGATTTGTTTTAAAGAAAAATGGGAGGGATTAATGGTTTAAATGCCGTATAGGACATGCTGTTAACAGAGACACCTATGACTAAGCGCCGGAGGGTGCGAAACGAGTAAGGTGGGCCATGTGGGGTCAGTATGTATCTGAATTTTAATGCGAATTTAAATAAAATAGTTTTTTTTACTGAAGAAAAAAGCCTTGGGGCAGATATCTTTTGATATAGGAATTTTTTTCAATGTGTTTCAGCACCATGTGAACAAGTGATCAATTGGAGGACTTATGCTTATAATAGGCGATTAAGGTTAGGAACATTGCCTGCTACATCCATATGTTTCTGATGACCAAACTGGCATTCTCAGTAGTATTAATGTATACCTCCCAGCATTTTTTAGCACAGTAATCAGTGTAAAGATGAGCATTTGAATAGTCATATATCCCTGGGTAGCATCAGTAGTTTATTGGTTTATACCTGTAGCTCAGCTGTACTGAAATGTTGCTGCATATACAACTAAACATAAAGAACACAGAACCGGCATATGGAATTGCTCCTACTCTGTGTGATCCCCTGTGTCAAACAGGCTGCATATGAGATTTTGGGGGCGTTGTATCTGTAAAAGTATCTAAACATTGAACCAGACAATCACTGAGAAAATATTTATATATATATATATTTGTCTTTTTGTGCTCAGGTATTGTCTAGGGATGGATGTTAGCTTGGAGAGTACTGACTCTGTCCAGTGTTCTCCAGCACCTTCTGGAACTGAACTCACCGTATCTCGTTCTGGAATCCACATACTGGTTGGCGTAACTGGCAGTGTGGCTGCTCTGAAACTGCCGCTTCTTGTATCTGGCTTTCTGCAAATACCAGGGGTAAATAACAATGCAGACTAATTTATACCCTTCTATGATCTATATTCAATATCCGCATTATATCTAAATGGGCTCTTTGCCTTTCAGTCTCTTGTCTTTCTATGATAGAACTCGGCATTGCACTTACAGTATGGTAACAACTTTTTTCCCTTTGGAGTGATGTAAAAACGTATATAAACATTAATGTTTACAGAGACCTTTAACCTAAATTGTAGATTCAGTTGAGATGTAAATGTGAACAATCTTTGTAAAGCACGGTGTAAAATGTGTCAGCGGCTCAGCGTCATATAAATAACACATAATAATGTACTAGACGGCTGATTTAAGCCTACAAATACCATGTGAAGTTTTGCTGAATATGTTTGTGGACTGCTGGTATACACTGTGTTTCCTGATTTTACCCTTGGGGCACTGGCATATGCAAAGATACTAAGCCGTTTGACAATGCTCTGAATCACTGCAATAGTGGGTGCTCCTTTTTGTGTTTCAGGCTGTAAATGTTTGTTGATAATTGCTTGATTTAGGGGTGCAACTGTAATTACCAAGAATTGTCTTTCACATAAATAGGGAGTGATTCCACCTGTTATGTCACCTGCTTGCCCTACTAATGGCTGGGGAGATAAAATACCAGGACCTGATATGTGTGCCAGTGCACCTGACCATCGAAAATAACTGCAACCATTTGTATTGCCAGTGGCTGCCTTCATTAACACTGCCTTTTATACTGCTAGATTTATGTCCACATGAAATTTCCAGCTCACTTCTGCAGGGCTAATCAGCAATTAGTTTATTCATAAATAGAAGTCCGTATAGTTGCACACAACTGAGTAAGCTCTGCAGCATGCATTTAAATAAAGTACTAATAAGCCATGTAGGATGTGAATTTAATATGTGTTTTAAAGGGGTAAGGTGGCAACCCTAATTCTCATGTGTATAACTAGCTTACATAATCAAAAGTGTTTCTTTCTCTCAAAGGTACAGGTTCAAGTTGTAAGTACAGAGAAGGCCAAACACTTCTACAGCGTGCAGGATATAGCTGTGCCGCTATATAGTGACCAGGATGAATGGAAGGTAGGTGATGCTCTTTTATAATTAGTATATGATTGGTTCTTAGAATGCCAGCCTTAATGGCACATGCTGTAGGATATAACAAGATGGAAGCATAAAATACCTTCCAATCTTCCAATGGTATGGACCAACTGGCCACAAGGCCCACTAAAAAATAGAAGTGTTTTCATTTGCAGTGTGGTAAGGCATTCCTTCTGTTACATGTGAATATTGAATGTGTTTACTTGCCTCATTGCTACTTTATTTATTAATGCTTTTACTTCAAGCATATTTTCCTCAATTTAGATTTTGTTTCAGTATATGTCTGATATATCTGTAGAGATACCTAACATATTAATGTACATATATATTACTCTGTATGTTTATAGATGTGGACAAAGCGATCTGATCCTGTGTTACACATTGAACTTCGGCGATGGGCTGACCTGATGCTTCTGGCTCCTTTGGATGCTAACACTTTAGGAAAAATCTCCAGTGGGATTTGTGACAATCTTTTGGTAAGAGCTGAAACTGAATGTGATATATAAAGGAACAATATGAAAATATTTGGCTACCTACATTGTCTCTTAGCAAAAGAAATGGCATCCACCTTTCACTTCATACATGGGGCCTCTCAAGTGTTTTAGGGCCTATATCCACCCCATGTGTCACTGCTAAGGGACACTGGGTGGCTGTGGGCATTATTTGCAATCTTTTTCACAGGACTTTCTGAGAAATGTGTAGCCTTTGGCTTTCCCGTCCAAGTGAAAGGAAGGCATTAAGGTTGATCTGGGCTATTTCGCTGCCCAAAGTTGTATCTCTAAAGATTCTCTCACTATTTCATAACTAGAACTCGTAAACAAACTTTCATTTTAGAGAGGGTGTCCTTGAGGACATTTTACTATAAAGTTACAGGAAAAAAAATGTAAAAAATTACTAACATTTTCTCAGGTAATGGCACTGATCAAGGCTAATCTTTTTTGCAGACTTGTGTGGTACGTGCATGGGATTTGCAGAAACCACTTCTGTTTTGTCCAGCAATGAACACCGCAATGTGGAATCATCCTATCACAGAGCAGCAAATATTGCATCTTCGCAGCTTTGGCTACACAGAAATTCCCTGCATCGCAAAGAAGCTTATGTGCGGGGATGAAGGTCAGAGCAACAAGCAGCTTCTATTTATTGTTAGTGATTTACACACACTATTATAAAAGATTACCTCAGGGGAAATACAGGTACTTACTGGAAATGGGAATAGTACTTAAAGGACAAGGAAAGCCTAAGATAGAATAAGACTAGAAATGCTGTATTTTGTATACTAAACATAAGCATGAACTTACTGCACCTTAAAGCCTAATCAAACAAATGATTTATACTTTCAAAGTTGGCCACAGGAGGTTGTTATCTTGTAACTTTGTTAAACATCTTTGCCTGACCCTGACCCTGCACATACTCATAAACAAAGCTGCTTGAATTCTGCATGGCTGGTAAGTAAGGCGTGGGCTCCCCCTGCTGTTCATAAGTATGATTGTTTCCCTTCTCAGCAGTCTGACAATTCCTATCCACAGCAGTAAATGAAGGGAGAATTTCACTGCATACAGTCAGGTTTCTTTTAAAAACTGTACACATTTTTTAATTAAAGTATATTGGAGATATGTTTCTTTTTCATTAAAGAAAGTAAAAATTGGATTTTATTTTTTTGCCTTTCCTTGTCCTTTAAATGGTTTCTATACCATAATTTTGTATATATAAATACATTTGTATTTTCTCATTAAGAAGTGAATATGAATATGTAGTCATGTTCCCTAGCTCTTGAAAAAGTATTGCTGACTCAGCTAGCAGCTTCAGACTTGATTTTGCTTCCATTCTTCTCTGGCTGACTGGCCAAAGCAATTTTTTGCTACCTATAGTCTTGCTGCAGTTTCCTAATCCCTTTACAAGTAGCCTGCAGTGGGTATATCAAGGGGCCTGGTCAGTCACAAAAAAGATGGAAATGGAAATATATAGACAAAACTGCAGTAAGAAATAAGTCTCTCAAACTAATATCATACAACTACAGTATGTCAGATTGGAGCTTTTGAATCATCAGAGTTAACTGCTAAAAAGTAAAGTGTATACTGGTCTTTTAAAACACACAGTCAGGTTAGAATGAATAGAGAACAATGCAATCCATAGGTGTCGTTTTTATTTTTTTTAATCCCGTCAGGTTGTTCCCACCATTAAGTGGCAGCATGTAAATTATATGTTCCAGAAAGCAGAACCAGTGTTGTTTATTTTTCTATGAAACATGCAGATATATATACAAATGCCCCAGAACGATTACACTAAACCAAACAAAGCATTGGATAGGTTTTTTTTTTGTTCTGGTCCCAGTTTATCAGCACTGAGTGCTGATGGAGCTCAGCATATGGAAGCCCACTGTATATTCTTTGTGAAGGCTTATAGCAACAGCCTGCACTTCGGTTTTGCGTTGCTTCCTATTCTCCTTATAATTGCATGTGCAGTATTGGTTATAGGCTAGTAATGCAAATAGGAATTTCACTGTTTACCATAGTATTTTAGCAGAGACTTGCTCATATGGCTGCAGCCAGGCCCAGACTGGCAATCTGTGGGTTCTGGCAAATGCCAGAGGGGCTGCTATAAGGTCCCATAGAAAGTCAGTATTTAGTGGGCTGGTGGGGGCTGTGTGGGCCTCTATGTGGGCTGATTGGGCCTCTGTGTACCTAAAATGCCAGGGCCTATTTTAATTCTCAGTCCGGACCTGGCTGCAGCCACAGAAACCTGAATTTCATTTAAATCTTGACAGCATCTAGATGTTTTTATACATTTATCTGAAAACAAAGTTCACATTTTTTACCACAGATAGGACTTTGCAAAAGAATAACTTTACTCATTACAATCAATTAAAAATAGTGGTTCCTTTTTAAATTAAAATGATCTGCTCAGTTTGGGTTCAGTGCTGGTGCAGAGTTTGGCAGCAGGGAAAGAAAGTGCAACAGTCAGATAAAGCACAATTGGGATTGCAGCTCAAAGGGGTGTTTTATGTGTTTATTTACTTGGGGATTCTGTTTTGTTTATTTGTTTTGTGTCTGTCACTGTTTATTCACTGTTTATTCTGTCTCACTTCAGTTAGATCATATGATGTAGATTTCTCACCTTCCTGACAATTTTCTCACATTCCCGCTGTGAATTGTTGTTTCACTTTGACAAAGGCTTACATTTATACTTCTGTGTGCAAATTATTTTGGTTTGCAAATATACCATTGGCAATTTTTTTTTATTTGGTCTTCCACAGGACTTGGAGCTATGGCAGAAGTGAGCACCATTCTTGAGAAAGTGAAAGAAGTTCTTAAAGAACGCCATTTACTAGTATAATGGTCATGATGACAGTGTAAGCACTGTACAAGACACTTAACAGGTTCTACAGATACAGGGCTCAAGAAGTGCCCCATCATTGCCAGTCTGAGTCACCAAAAAAGGACTGGTTCCTAATAACTTTAAATACAAGCACTGGTAAAAATCAAATCAGATTTAAGAGCTTCTATGAAGGAGGATATGGCAGAAGCAATTCTTTAGTTAATTTTGGATTCGATTTAGCAGCTATGCTACAGCTATATGCCAGGTTCAATTAATGTAGGGCTGTCCAAGTGGCAGCGACCCCCAATCCCCTTGTGTGTCCCCTCTCATGAAAGTATGCCTGCTGTGTCTGCTTACCATGTGTACCATGCATTGTTTACACCTCAAATTCAGACTGTAATCTCCTGTATTGTTCACACATGTAATCCCCCTGCATTGTTCACACTTGTAACACCTCTATTGTTGACACCCTAAAGACCTGTACTGTTCACATCGCATACCCAGACTGAAACCTGTTCACTCCTGAAGGGGCATCAGCACTGTGTCACTGTATGTAGTACATCTTAGTGGTCCTGATAGGTTTCCATGTCTCCTGCTCTGTTCTACTCTGCCTGTGTGTGCCATACTCTGCCTTTCCTACTGCCTGGGTGTGCCATGCTCTGCCTGTGGAACATAACTGGTATTTGTTCTGGGGGTTTGTTAGCATTTGTTAGGGGCTCCTAAGGTGTTTAATCATGGCGGGGGGGGTACTGTGTTATCCACAGGGGAGGATAAGGCATCTGGATTTAATGTTATCTCTTAATATAAGCTAACATTTTCACATATTAGTGATGAGTGATATTCCTGCAGTGTTCTGGTGTGCTACCACAAATAATGTGGACATGGTCTTAAAAGTTCTTGTGGTAACATGGGTGTGGTTTAAAGTGGGTGTAGTTTAAAAACAGGGAGTGGTCAACACTGGCTTACATTATTGGCCCACCACCACGTAGGCCAGAAAAATTCCAGCCCTCGGTACCAGAGAAGTTGAACAGTACTGAATGAGTATATAAGTTGTTTTAAGTTTTCCAATTGTTTTTGGTTTATGTAGTTTAACTTTGATTTTGGAATAGGATTACCAAAGGATGTTTGTCATGGAAACCAACTCTCAACCACACATAACTCTTTGGTTTGACTGTAAGAGGTTACGCTCAGTCTCTCAATTACCTTACACACAGGTTAGACTAACATCAAACACCCCAAAACATACCAACACCCAGAAAATTCATTCCTGCCACCATCGATCATTAATAGGCAATAGAAACCTAATGTGCCTATTCCCCTGTCTTCTATCACAGGTAATAACTCACACTGCAACAATGCATCAAACACTCTTTCCTGTGGTAGTCAGTCAGGGTTAGATCATACTAGTTCAACAAGCTCTCCAGCAGCCAAAGGGGTAATTTACACTCAAACACACTTTCCTGCTAGCTGTACTTGTTATTCAACATACAGATGCAGCCACTTTGGTTTGTCTGTTTGACACAGAATAACTAAACACAGATATCCCATTTATCTCATTTAACACAGAAAACTGCGTCACAACATCCCATCTAATTAAAGCATTCACCATTGTGAACAATGGAACTTTGGTATGCTAATGAAAAGATTAAATGAGTTAAGATGACATAAGATAACACAGTTTCTTCAATTACCCCTGAGTCATGACGCATTTAACTCACAAATCCAAGTGGCTTCATCTGTACAAAGATCTAGGTCCACAGCTCTGTTCTTTGATCAACTGACTGGCCCAGGTTCCTTGCCCAAATGGTGTGACTCCAAATTGTCTCAGAAGGCAGATATGGATGTCACCTTTCCACAGCCTCTTGGTGGGATACCCAAACAAGGGTCTTTTTGCGAGCCGGAGACCAAAAATTTCCTGTGTTAACTTATATCAGAGCAATACTGCCCTGGCATGACAATGGGGTTTATATTTTTGAGCTTTTGCAGTGATAAAATGCCTTGTATGTTGTGTTCTTAACTTTCAATCAACATGGAAATACATTAGTATATTAAAGGATCAGTAACACCAAAAAATAAAAGTTTTTACAGTAATAATACTATAAAGTTACAATAAACTGTTTGCATGCACTGGTAAAAGTGGTGTGTTTGCTTCAGAAACACTACTATAATTTATATAGTTAAGCTGCCATGTAGCCATAGGGGTCAGTTTTACCAGTGCAGAGCAACAGCACATAATATTTTAATTACTTTGATACACTTTCATTTTTTAGTTACTGTTCTGTTCTGTCAGAGGTACCATAAACTAAGGATCTATGTACTCCACAGCCCTGGTCATTGCCACATTTCTTGGTTAACATCCCTTTGTAAGTGAAGTGTAAACTCCTGACTTACAAGCAAAGAAGATAAGGAACTAGTGTTATTGTTTGATGATAGAGTCAGATTGTGCCATTCATGCAGTGTGCATCAGTGCAGGCTTAGAAAAGAATTAGGGGGCTGTTCTTGCTTTCTCAATCCCTATGGTAGGCCATTGCTACAATTTTTTGGTTGATAATTGCCACAGATAGACCAGGCCAAGCCCACACCCCCTGCTATAACTGTTATATAACAGATAAGGAAGGTTTTGGTCAGCCAGCCTAGTTGGTAGTAGTATCATCTTAGGCAAGGCTAAGTATTTGCATTATTGAACCTCGAAGGAAAAACAAAAAACGTAATTTTTACACAATAATAAGTATTCAATATTTCCATTAAACAAAGATAAGCTAGAATCTTAAGGTATAGCGGCTGTTTAAATAAGGAAACTGTTTCCATTAAATTGTAATTTTATTGCTTTCCAAGGCATATATTAACTCTGTTATTGCTACCAGAAATAATTGGCTGAGGGTATTTTATTATGGTATTTAATTAAAGTGTTGGCATGAAATCCAGGATACAGTTGTCTTTGTTCTTGAGAACTGCACATACATTTCAGAATGTTGGTACAGGTGTCATTCCAACACATGACTTTAAAAGCAAACATTGCCTTAGCTGGTGGCCCTAAGCTATATTGCTTAATAAATGACAGGGTGTAATATTGAGTCTACAGGATAGAAACTGCAGAATTCTATTGCACTTTACATCTAGGACTGTTAAAGAATTCTGTGTTTTGTAGTTTAGCAATAGCCACATAGAACTTACTGTACATCCTCTAAGCCAGTATTGCCACCAATTCCCAGTTACATAAAGAGGCAGTATATCTCTTGTTTTCTGGGAGATCAATAAACAGGGCTTGTGCTGAACATACTATTTGCCTGTTGTTTTAATTATGAAATAGCCACGTTTTTTTTTACCATTTCTAATGAATGGGTAAATCTGAAATTGAAACACAGAAACTTACAGTAAAAGGTCACATCCTACTTCCTGTCCTACTGAGCAAGGTCAAGACAAATCAGCAGTCCTCTAAGAATAAAACAAACACCTCTCTCCCCCAGCTTAAGCTCACTCATTTTTTAGATAGATATTAAATGAGAGTTCTTGCTTAAAGCCATCTGTATTTGTTTTATCCCCTGGGAATGATAACGTGATAAAATTATTATGAAAGGAGGTAATACACAATTACAACAAATCTATTCTGTTACAATGTATATTAAGGTAATCATTTTGAACACTAGGGAAGCGCTGTAAGCTCCATTACAACCAGATCAAGCAGTCTGGCAATATGTTTGGAGCATATTTATAAACATTGAAGACAAACATCAATGGTGATGTTGCCCATAGCAACCAAACAGATCTTTGCTTTTGTTTTCTAACTTGGAAACAAAGCTGACTGTTGAAGTCTAATTGCTGATTGGTTCCTATGGGCAACATAACCTATGACATTTTTTTCCAATGTTCTACACAGCATGATAAATAGGCCCCTTGATGGACATCCATGTTGTTGATCAGTCATTAGACACCTTTTATATGGGATGCAGAGTCTGAATTGAGTTGCCTTTGTACATCTGTGGCTGATTTTACTATACTAATTCAGAATAGCATTGTCTACTAAGTATCATTTTCTAGTTTTTTTAGGGCCCTTACTCACGGGCGTTTGAAGCTGCGCTCCCCTGCGTTCCGTTTTTCTGTGTTCAGCCGCAGGGGATCGTTTTTTTTCAATGGGGCTGTACTCACATAGGCACGTGTATGTGCTAAACGCAGGTTGAGACGCAACATGCTGCATTTTTCCTGCGTTTGGCCCCTACACGCGCCTGTGTGAGTACTGCCCCATTGAAAAAAGCTAAATGCGTCTATTCCTGCGCTCCCCTGCGGAGCGGAGCGCAGCTTCAACCATCAGTAAGAGCCCTTATGCATGTTGAAGGTTGTGTACAAATAATTGAAGCATCACACTAAGCACTCCTGAAAGGCTATGGTGGGTACATCTAAATTCCTTCAAACATATATAGTGTGTTAAGCTTTACAGAGCAAACAACCAACAATTTGTTTGAGTAGTCAATATTTATATCAGTGCTGTAAAAATAAATTAGCAATTCATTAGCCAGAAACAGTTTATTAGCAGACCAGAGGGGAAAAAAAGTTTTTTTTCACCAGGGTTAAACAAGATGAACAGTCTTCATACTATTTAATTTTTTTTAAAACTTCCTTCAGCCTCTTTAAAACTCAGTTCCTTAATCTTGGAGCAATAGCACAGGATCAACTTCAATCCTGGCACTTATAGGCCTAATGTTTGTAACTGTGTATATTTATTATTTACAATGTTTGTTCCCCTGGTTGTGTGTGCATTTACTGTATTGTAAACTGTACATAAAATGTAGCACTATATTAATAAAGACATATATTTGCTAGTTTATTTTTTTTAATATTTGAAAAATCATTTATTTTGAGTTCTTCTTCATAAAGATGAGCAGTGGCAGACCCTGTAGCAGCCAGTTTTTTTAGCTGGGTTCTGGTTACCTCCACAGCAGCCAGTTTGTGTAAACTCCTGGCTGCCCTAGACATGTTTATGGTTTTTACACAGGAACATTTCTTCTGTGGTGGCTTTTTAATGGAATGCTTGTGTAAACAACAGATGCTATTCTGTCTGACCTTATTCAGAATTGTATTCACTACACTAAGGGGCCAATTCACCAAGCTCAAGTGAAGGATTCGAAGTAAAAAAAAACTTCGAATTTCGAAGTGTTTTTTGGGCTACTTCGACCATCGAATGGGCTACTTCGACCTTCGACTACGACTTTGAATCGAAGGATTCAAACTAAAAATCGTTCGACCATTCGATAGTCGAAGTACTGTCTCTTTAAGAAAAAACTTCGACCCTAGTTCGCCACCTAAAAGCTACAGAACCCAATGTTAGCCTATGGGGAAGGTCCCCATAGGCTTGGCTAACTTTTTTTGGTCGAAGGATAATCCTTCGATCGTTGGATTAAAATCCTTTGAATCGTTCGATTCGAAGGATTTAATCGTTCGATCGATGGATTATTCCTTTGATCGTTCGATCAAACTTTTTGCGCAAAATCCTTCGACTTCGATATTCGAAGTCGAAGGATTTTCATTCCCCAGTCGAATATAGAGGGTTAATTAATTAACCCTCGATATTCGACCCTTGATGCATCGGCCCCTAACACTAGCAGGTGAGATGCAAAAAACAGCATGGGTTGGAACCCATGTAAAAGAAGCCCATGTGTGAGAGAATGTTCAGGCTATGGTTTGCTTTGATTCATGACTGAAAATTGCATTCCCAGATATGTGTTAGATCTGCAAATTAAGATATGGATTTTGTATCCCTTGTTTGTATCCAAAGACATCCTGTATCAAAGCCTAAATCTTGGAATGATATGCCAGAAGTCTATACCAATATGGTGATGTGGGGGTAGCAACTAAGCAAGCAGCTGCAAATTCTGCATTTTCTCACTGATACTGGAAAGTAAGGGCACTGGTGATATAGAGCATTTGTGATATTAAGCTTGGCAGGTGCCAAATGCACAGAATTGCCCCCCCCATTTACTTCAGTGGTAATCACCTGGACTCATGTAGTGCACTAGACTAGAGGATCAGTTTATTATCACACAGACCTAATCTGCTTATATGCATGGTGACATGCATTTCCTTTTTGCATTTGCAATTTGCTTCATTTTTGCACATGCCCTTATTTATAAGTAGACAACATGAACAATTCAAGTGCGGCTCAGTCCAAATTAGAAAAAAAAAAAAGGCTGACCTTAACAAATCTCTAGCCTGGGTGCGTGAAACCCCAACACGTAACGCAGCAATATCTTAGAAGTGCAGCGGCTCAATCAATTGTGGAGATGACCTTGGTGTGTAAACCCCAGGTCCTGTACTTGCAGGCTCAACTGATGCACACCAACATATTTTTGGAAAGGTAAATCTGCACTCACAAATACTTTAGATGGCTCGGGTGCAGCGCCCCGAACCTGTAGCTTGGGGTGATGTGTCAAAATTGTCTTGTGACATTTGTTTCTAACTGTGCCTATGATTTTCATATCCGTTGATACGAAATGCGTTAGGACATTTGTTTTAGGTATATGGAATAAAATCAAGTTTTAATCCACAGCTGGTGACTGAAATGGTGTGCAATTTTTGTTCTTGTTCTGCTTATTTAAGTGTAAACAAAACATTTATATATGCACATCCCAGTACTATGTATGCAGCGTTCTACCCTACTCTGTAATTTTAATTCTCCTCTTTCGTCATTCGTTTCATTAGCTGTATGCTGGCATTGTTCCCCAGAGCTTTCTACCTGAAGGATTCAGAGATGGATACCTCTAGGGATACACAAACTGTTGTGTTATCCTGATGAGCCAGGCTTATGAAGGACACAAGACACCACACCCCTCATTTATTTAGTTAAAGCTGGCGAGATTTGCATTTTGTAACCGTTTTCAGTGCTGTGTATGCATAAAGGCAAATATGTGAAATTTTATTTGCACAGCAAGAACTAACAGTGTATGCATGGAAACATGCCAATAGTTGGCAGTCTATACATTCTAGACATGGGCAATCTACAAGCCTCCACCCTATGGCTACCACCAGGCTCTCCAACAACATATATAGAGAGATTACACTCTCACCATCCCCGCAATGCACTAATATTATGTAGCAGCCAATCAGCAGTTGTTATTTATTTAAAGCATACCAGTTTATTACCCCTATAATATATGTATGACATCTGGTGGGGAGGGGTAAGGTCCAGTAATACTGCATACACAGAGAAGAATCAATGAATCCTCTGATTACATACAGGGAGTAATGCTAGTAGCCTATAAACAGTAGAGTTGCTCAAATGGGAAGTCACAATCTATATACAGAAAGGTAATTGAAGATCGGTTCCAGCTTGTGGCTCCCTACAGATAACAAGAGCATTGAGTTAATTAGGAGATGAGGTTATTCCAGGAGGACAAACACTGGCTGATGAAACAGCAGCTTGCTGAGGCAATAGCAAAAGCAGTTACAGGAGCTCAAGTACAGGATGCTAAATCCTCTTATACATCTCCCCAACAGCAAAAACTCAACAGAATTTTTGTAAATAATAGCTAGAAAGCGTACCTGACTTTAAACCGGTGTTTATCGCCAGGTGTTAGTGGTAGTATTTAAATATACATAATCTATAAATAGAGATTATACATACTCTAAATTATATGTATGTTATTATGATAGGGGTGTGTGACTGTGGTTGAATCCAATAGAATCATGGCAGGAGGTAACGACATACAATGCATTCTGTAGAAATATTTCTGCAAATTGCAGTGCATGTGATCAGCTGAGGGAATTGTTTTTTTAGCTTATAGATGCTTTAGTAGTTTATAAAGGTGGGACTATTATTAATTGGTAGTTGGATTTAAACAGACAGTAAAACAGCTTTAAGCCCCAATAAACATATTTTGAAATTGTCCTTCATCCTCTTATTTTATAGGATTATTTATTTTCCCAAAATAGTTGTGCTCAAGGCAGATTCCTCTGTTGCCTTGCCCTAGTTCGACCCTGCATAAATTAGATAGGCCAATCTTTTTTTTTTTGTCCAAAACTATTAGGGTTTTCTTAAAAACAGGTACAAAGTCTGTTCTGCCGCCCTTTCTAAGCATTAAAAGTGGGATCTCTTTGACTTATCAAGTTGTCTTGAGAAAGCAATAACTCACAACCTCAGGAATGTTAGCAGACCGTTGAACTCAATCAGAATGACACCTTGAAGATCTTTGAGTAGTTTATTTCCAAACTGTGAGGATCTTGACAGTAGGGAACATCCAGATAGGTCAAAAGATTACAACATGACCCACTCTAACAATATGCATGCAGTTCAAAATAGAGCCTAGCATATATTACCAGACAAACAAACATGAAACAAATAATGCATGTGTAACACCACAAGGTCCATTCATTAAAAACATCAGATCATTGATCATTGGTCATTGTTGTGGTTGCAAATAAAGATGAATAACTTCATAAGACCATAGGTATAGAGTACACTTTTCTGCTGCTGCTTCTATGTGCCTGGGGAATAATATCTTAATGCCTTAAACAGTGATGTTTTAAACAGTGAAACTGATACAGGTATGGGATCCATTATCCCATCTCCCATAGACTTCATTTTATCCAAATAATCAAATTTTTCTCTGTAACAATAAAACAGTACAAAACTAAGATATAATCAATCCTTATTGAAAGCAAATCCAGCTAATTGGGTTTATTTAATGTTTACATGATTTTCTAGAAGACTTGAGGATCCAAATTACGGAAAGATCCATTATCTGGAAAACCCCAGGTCCCGAGAATTCTGAATAACAGGTCCTATACCTGTACCACATTCTTCCTGTAGCTTCACCTGTGTTGCCTTAGTTTACCCACAGCAATTTGGACGTTTTGTCACCTCACTGTTACGAACAGAGTCCCAAACCCAGAACTAGCACCACAGTCCCGGTTCACACTTCTGCCTAAAACAACCACCTTTTACTTCGAGAAGAGCCCTCTGCTTCTCGGGTGCTGCCAGGTCTTAACGTGAGAGGACCAGGGAGAGATCTGGGCAGGCAAGAGAACTGAATGTTATTACTGAAACGGAGAACAAGGAGCATGGTCAAGGGACTGGTCAACTCGATACCAATCAGGAGAGGCAGTACAGATTCAAGGGACGAGTAGTCAAGGTCACAGGCCGAATCAAACACACCAATATCGCAGTACAAAAGCAGGATCCGAGAGAAAGGTCATTACACGGACAAAGGTCAGGACAGGCAGCGGCCTAGACATGGTCAGGGACAGGCAGGGTCAGGAACAGATCAGCACACTTAGAAATCACACCTAGGAACTATGAAATTTGACCTACATTGGGTAGTGAGTTATTGCCCGCCGTCCCTTTAAATTTTAAAATTTCACGCCAAACTTGATGACATCAGACGCATCGCTCGCGTCATTTGCAAAACGGCACCAAAGAAGGAACACACGGCGGCTGTCCACGCTGCACCTCTGCTAGACCACCAGGTACTCTCAAACTCGCTTCAACAAAATGACCCGCATGACAATACCTTAAAGGGGTTCACCTTTAAGTTCACTTTTAGTATGTTATAAAAACAGCCAATTCTAAGCAACTTTGCAATTGGTCTTCATTATTTATTTTGTATACTTTTTAAATTATTTGTAATTATTTTTTCTGACCCTTTCCAGCTTTCAAATGAGGGTCACTGACCCCATCTAAATAACAAATGCTCTATAAGGCTACAAATGTATTGTTATTGCTCTTTTGTATTACTCATCTTTCTATGCAGGCCTCTCCTATTCATATTCCAGTCTCTTATTCAAATCAATGCATAGTTACTACGGTAAAATGAAATTGCAAACTGAAGAGCTGCTGAATAAAAAGCTAAACAACTCAAAAACCACAAATAATAAAAAATTAAAACCAATTGCAAATTGTCTCAGAATATCACTCTCTACCTCATATTTAAAGTTAACTCAAAGGTAAACAACCCCTTTAAGGGCAAGCATGGGGTGTATTGTCCGGTTGGTAGCAGTAACTGTAACAGTTTACATATAGTAACACTTTCAGTGCATGTTTAAAAATGTAACCATTAAAGCGATAAACACAGTATTGTATGTAAAATTGCCAAGTGCCTTTAATCTTGTGTATAGAAATACTACAAAGTAAGCTTTGAAGAAGCTGTGGTCCCTCCTTCAATCAAATATTTATAGAATAACTAACTTCCTTTTGTAAAATAATAAAATATTAGAACTCTCTGAGGACTATAGAAAGACACAGGGCTAAATGCCTAGTGATTTTATACAGCCATGTGCAGAAAGCTAAGTTTTGTGTTTTGTTGTTCATGCACTGTGAAACCAGAAGATAAGGCTCAAGTGGAAAAACAATCCAAGCTTAGGATCAAAGAAATTGCTCTGGTTTGTGGTTTAGATAAGAGATAGGAAAGGTCTTGAGGGTTGGAATTTTAATTAACCTCAGGAGTGTGATGAAACAGCTGAACTGTACATTTCTTTATAGAAAGTCATAAAGGGACATGAATCCAACCACATAGTTTAGTTCTGTTTTCAGAGGGTCAAAAAAGCATCATAAATTTGAATTCCCATATCTTTCTCTCTCTGTGGTTTAAAATTACCCTTAAGCTAATTGTACACAGTGCAGATGGTGTCTTGTTAAAATTGACACAGTGTCAGTAAATGGGGACATTTATGATCCAGAAAAGCAATTCAAACAGTTTGGCAAATATGACATCAGTTTTTTATCATCAAGCATTCTACAAAGAATTCCGAACCACAATATATATATATATATATATATATATATATATATATATATATATATATATATATATATATATATATATATATATATATATATATATATATATATATATATATATATATATATATAGATGGTTTTACTGGTTTGAATAATCTCAGTGGTACTGTTTCATTAACTTTGCCCAGCCCAGCAATATGTGCACTGTAATAATTCAATCATGGGATATGGAAATCAAAGGCAAACCGCAGAATACCTGCTAATAAGTGCTTTACGTGGACGCACAATAAAGCACTTATTAGCAGGTATTCTGCTGTTTGCCTTTGATTTCCATATCCCATGATTGAATTATTCCAGTGGTGGCTTGACGGAACACCAGAGGGAATCAAGGCTTTCTAATAATGCTTGGCTTTCTGTGTGTTACCCTGTGAGTAATATGTGCACTGTAACTACACCAACCCCATATACCTTCCCATTGATTAGCAACCAGAATGGCTTTTCATGCTGTGCCAATATGTAGAATTCTGGGTAAAACCATCAAAAGCTGAAACATCTCTTCATAGATTTTCATTTTATGAAGGCTCAATACACAAATAAATCACATTTCTTGATGAAAATGAATAAGGCCAGCTTATAAGATATGTTTTTTTTTAATTTCACCTCCTATACAATGATATCATTTGAGCAGCTCCAGGTGCAAAATCAAGTGTGCTTTTAAATGTAATCCATAGCAATATTATAGCCTGCTCTATTCTGAGATCTGCCATTTGATCTGCTGTGCACCTGGCACTTCTGTAATCAAACAAGAAGGAAGGCATAGTTAGGTATAGAATTTACTGCAAATAAATCTTCAATTTGTACATGTTTTTCTGGTACCATTTGTGAATGAATTACTTGGTACATTCACTGTGCATTTTGATAGCTTTTAATTGCAGCTGCAAATTATATGTTTATAGTCAAACAGGCTTTCAGAAAGGGCCTGGATGTGCACAGTAGGCAAACAGCTGGTTTAGGGTGTTAAAAACCAAAGGAAAAATTTACTATATAAAACATCAGGGCTGGGTCCCAGTATGAGTGTGTAGTTCATAGCTAGAAAAAAAAAGAGTAACAAACTCACAAATAAATCATTAAATATGCAGGTATGGGATCTGTTATCTGGAAACCCGTTATTCAGAAAGTTCCAAATTACGGAAAGGCCGTCTCCCATAGACTCCCATAGACTCCCATAGACTCCATTATAATCAAATAATCCAAATTTTAAAAAATGATTTCCTTTTTCTCTGTAATAATAAAACAGTACCTTGTACTTGATCCCAACTAAGATATAATTAATCCTTATTGGAAGCAAAACCAGTCTATTGGGTGTATTTAATGTTTACATGATTTTCTAGTAGAAAGGTGGGAAGATCCAAATTACAGAAAGACCCGTTATCTGGAAAGCCCCAGGTCCCGAGCATTCTGGGTAATAGGTCCCATACCTGTACAAGTAAATTTTAGAAAAAATTGAATTAAACTCATACAAAGGAATTATGTAACCATACGGCATATGACAAACAGAACAGCAGCCTTGTATTTCTAATTCAGACCACCCTATCCATACATTTTGCAATAATCTATTAAACCAACCTTGTTGGACCAAACAACCTTCACGCTAAGCAGTTTATTCAGGCCTTGGCCCACAGCACTATAGCTTCCTCCAAGGCTCTTGCAATCCATTATTTAAAATGTAATTACTGAGATCAACTGGCCCCTGTATAGTTTACACCTCAATTCAGACTATAAACTCCTGCATTGCTCACACTTATAATACCCCTGCATTGTTTATAACATGTAACACCTCTATTGTTCACACCCCTAAAGCCTTGTACTGTTCATATCTCAGATCCAGACTGAAAGTGCCCACATTGTTCACTTGTTCACACTGCTGGAGGGGCACCAGCATTGTGCCGCTGTATGTAGTACAGTATGAACTGTTCATCTTAGAGTGGTCCTTATAGATTTCCCTTTCTCCTTTTGTATTCTGCCTGCCCTATGCTCCCTGTGTGTGCCTGCTCTGTCTGCTCTATGCTCACTGTGTGTGTCATAATCCACTTGTCATATTCTCCCTTTGTGTGCCCTACTCTGCCTAGCATATGTTCCTTCTGTCATACTCTGCCTTCCCTATGCTCCCTGTGTTTGTGCCATACCTTGCCTGCCCTTCACTACCTGTGGGACGTGAGCATGGTTAAGTTTTTTCTGGGGGTCTGTTAGCATTTGGAAATTGCTTTTAGAGGGTCCCTAAGGCGTTTAATCATATACTGGGTGGTGCTGTGTTATCCACATGGGAGGAGGAAGCATTTAAGGGTATGTTTTAATATTACTTAAATGTTTCACATATGAGTGATGAGTGATATCCCTGCAGTGAGCACCAACCATGTGGACATGGTCTTAAAAGTTCTTGTGATAACAAGGGTGTCATTTAAAGTGGATGTGGTCTAAACAAGGGAGTGATCAACATTGGATTTCATTATTGGCCCTCTACCACATAGACCAGAAAAATTCCAGCACTTGGTACCACAGAAGTTGGACAACACTGCCATAAGGTGTCAGTTTCTTTATAGGAAGAACTGGGGTTGTTGGTAATATGATATACAAACTTAAAAACTTCATATTGTGAATTTCAGTCTATTCACAACATCCCAATTAGCCACCCAGGCCATACCTTTTAACAACTGCCTTACTCTAGTGTCCTTGGTTATATCATTATGGCCTAATAATCTTGCTAAGCCCATCAATTTTGTTTTTCAAAATCCTCCAGCAGTAATAGCAATAATGTCAGCATCTGAAACATTTATGCAATCAGACATATTTTTTTTTATTCCCTCCAAGCACTGCTATACAAGCTCCAAGTCTTTTGTGGGCTGTGATTATTTATACTGGCCATACTACATTCTAAAGATAAGGTTGGAACTCTTCTTCCTTGATCTCAGCCTCCCCCACCCAGCTATGCTGTCTGGAAAACCGAAACTGAGAAAGAGAGTTTGATGAAAATAGCAGGAATATTTTTAACCTTAAAGGAGAAGGAATAGCATTTTACAATTGGGGTGCCAAAAGTTAGGCACCCCCAAGTGACTATACTTATCTGACCCCCCGGGCAGTGCTCCGATCAGCAGAAAACCACACCGGCCCGGGGTTTTTCTGATGAGCACCATGGAGAGATCCTTTTCCTGCTTCATCGGTTTTCAAATTTCCTAGGGCAGACACATGCGCAGTAGAGTGAAAAAAGACAGTTTTTTCATTAAAGTCTGGCTTTCTGCTCTACTGCGCATGAGCAAATGCAAGACGACCAGAAGAAACAGAAAGAGGATCTCTCCATGTTGGTCGCTAGAAGAACCCCGGATGGGTGTCAGGTAAGTAAAAGTAGTCACTTGGGTGTGCCTAACTTTTTAACCCCCAAGTGTAAAATGCTATTTGTTCTCCTTTAAGCCAAATATTAAAATGTAATGCCCTGACCACTAATTTTCCAAGAACGAAAACTACAGGGGGTGTATCTGCTGCTAATCTTTTGATCACCTAAACACCTTGGTTATCACAGTTGAAAATGATTCTCTTGTTTTTTAACTCCAAAGTTTAAGGGAAACCAAAACTGGAAATAATACTAAATTATGTCTGAATCCAGCCTTCAGACTATGAAGCTCCACACCATTTATCCAACAGATGCATCTTGGTTTGTGAATAACTGAAGGGATTTCTTGCCCACATATTCCTCCTGCCAGAAGGTCTGACCATTGTAATGCACCAAGAACTGTTGCCAACTATTAAACCCTCTATTATTTTTGCAGGTATCCTAATATGAACATTTAAGGCAAAGTGACCTGACAAGTATAGAAATTTTAACACCCAATCAAAGATTACAAACTGTTTAATGAAGTGCAAAGAAGCGTAAAACTTTGTGGGTTTATAGGTGTTTTAATCAAGGTTCTATGAGTCACTCGGAAATAATTCACAGACCACACAATAGTGCTTTATTTCCAACAAGATAAGTAGCATAATCAAGAAAGAATACATCACCATTTGAGTCAGCATCATCATCTGCACCAATCGACTGGGAGATCCTGTTTCAGTCGACTGAGAGATCTTAAGCAGGAATCAAAGGCCCTACGCAGCATGCACGTTTACTCCACAGGAGAGATCTCAGTGAACAAAATGGAGACTCCCAGTTTTCTATGCTCCTACATTAAACCATTTGGTTAATAACAAATCTTGCTTCCCATGCGCTCATCAAAAGCTGGCCAAGCTCCCAATAAGCACATTTGAAGCAGAGATCTTATCTTATCATTTATTAGTATTTGAATACATATTCTGCTTTTGACTATTATGAAGGAAGCTTCTATGAGTTCTTTCAGAACATATAAAGTCATCGACTAGTTGAGTTCAATCGTTCTTTCCTTACAAAGCTTTCTTATACAAAGACATTGGGTTACAAAACTGTCCTATACAAGATATTAGATTCAACAGTTTTTTTTCTACAAAGCTGTCTTATACAAGACATTTCTATCAAAGTATTACCCTGAGCCATCATTGTGTATACAAAAAGCTCAACAAAAGCATCTCTTATTACAATAAGTAATAGAAAGCTGATTCAATATCTGTTTTAGCTATACCGTCTAAGGGTTTGTCATGTTAAAGGAAGTATATCATGCAGCATACAGGTTTTTGCCTATTCCATGGACAAAGGACAAACATTATAATAAAAGTAATAGATAAGTATATATATATATATATATATATATAGAGAGAGAGAGATTAAGTGCCATGTGCCACTGTAGTAAGGTGGTTACTGTCCTGTAGAGCTAACAATCAAAGTATAAATATAATCTAAATATAGTTGCAACCATCCCTGTTTATGCTCCACCTTGGATAGGCCCTTTATAAAGGGTTTGGTTTGAAGGGGGGTCTATGAAAACTTTGTAAACTTAACAATTTGCACACATTGACAAAACTTGTTAACAGAACCAGGGTTATAATTGGTTCACTTGAGATTAGTGATCTGTGAATCTGTGGCTTTTCGCTTCCCTGAAAAATTTGCGGACTTCCCGATAAATTCACGAAACATTGATAATTTTGATGTGCGACAATTTTTATACACGTGGTTATTTTGTCCAAAAGTCAATGGGTGTTCAAATAATTTTAACGCAAAACAATTTTGATGCAAAACAATTTTTATGCGTGTGACTATTGTGACGCACAACAATTTTTACGTCGTAGTTTTGCAAATTTTTCCGCTGGTGTGAAACACGCAAATTTGCAGCGAATCCATGCCTGCCGAATTTATTCGCCCATCACTAGTTGTGATCTAGTTAGATTTTCATTTAGTATGAGTCAGTGCTGGGGTGCTTGCAGTTCTAGCATGGAATAGAAATTCTGCTTCATTTAAATTATGATTTTACATTTTACTGAAAAAGAAAGTGTAAAGAATTACTGCATCACTATACATTACATGGAGGACAGAGAAAATTGCAGCAAACAGAAGCAACCCAAGACCAGAGTTCAGTATACAATGCTCAGCCAAGCTTTAAGCTGAGGAGAGGTTACGTTATCCAGTAAGTGACAGTTGCTAGCAAATGGTCATTGTGCTGCCACGTTGCTTTTTGTATCAGTTTTTTTTTTGCACTTTGCACCTTGCCCCCATGACAAATACTCTGGGGCAAATTCACTAAGCGCCGAACGCTAGCGTTAATTCGCTAGCGTTTGGCATTTTCGTTACTGCGCAAATTCACTAACGAATGCTGGCGTCGTTTCGCTAGTGTTACTTCGCATCCTTACGCCAGGCGAATTTTCGCTAGCGACGTAACTACGCAAATTCACTAACTTGCGCAGTGTACTGAACGCTACCTTTTACGCTAGACTTCCTTCGCCACCTCAGACCTGGCGAAGCGCAATAGAGTAGATAGGGATTGTTTAAAAAAAAGTCACATTTTTTTCTAAGTCCCAAAAAACGCTGGCGTGTTTTCTACATGATGGGTGATAGGCTGAAAAAGAATTTTTTTGTGGCTCCCCTTCCTTCCCCCTACATTTCCTGACTCATGGCAACTTACCTAGACAGTGGGCGCATGTGTAGGGCAAAATAAAATTTTTATTTGCTGATTTGAAGGTTTTCTAGGCATTTGTAGTGCTGATACGTGTTCCTCCATTGAAAATTGAATTTCGCGCCGTATGCAAATTAGCCTTCGTTAGCGTAACTTCGCTTTACATAGCGAATCAACGCTAGCGCAACTTCGCAACCTTACGCTACCCCTGTGCGCAACTTCGGATTTTAGTGAATTTGCGGAGCGCTGGCGAAACTACACCTGGCGAAGTGCTGCAAAGTGCGGCGAAGTTGCGCCTGGCGCAACTTCGCATCTTAGTGAATTTGCCCCTCTGTGTCTAGACACAATAATACAACTTTATTCCCAGAAGGAGCAATAACTGTTCTTGGGTTAGGTTGAATAATGTTTTTTGAGTATGGAATAAAACCAGTACTCAGGTAATTGGGGTTGGGGGTGGGGATCAGGCACTGCTACTCCATTGCTTTTTGGGGACATTCTTGCCAAAAGCTCCAGCTAAAATTAAATTATGTTTAAAACATATAAATGAAAGCTCACTGTGGTTACTTGCACAGAACCTCTCACATATATGTCAGGCATCTGTTGGGTGTAAAGGCTTGGTGCATCTAAATGATTACCTTGGATGTTAGAAATAAAGGAGCATTTGGCAATGTCTGTATTGAGTTGCATCAGTGGACTGCGGAAAAGAACATGGAGCTGTATGTATCACCAGTATGCCAATAGTCACGTGGAAAATAAATAGACCAGTCATATTTTTAAAATATATTGCATGAAATTGTCCAGAAATGGATGGAATCTAAAACTATTATTATCTTGTTATTATCTTGTTAAACGAACCTTGAATGTAATATTATGCATACTGTTGAAGACCTAGGAGTCTACAACTCCCAGAAACCAGTGGTAGCTGGATTGCTGCAGTCAGTTTGTACTAAGTGTTATGAATTATATTTCAAGTGCAACTCACAGCATGCACCCAGACAGTTAACTTTATCTAATATCCAATGGTTTAACTGGACAACCTGACCAAACCAAAGTAATAAAATTTATGGGCCCAAAATTTTTGGAAAGAGCACTTCTTTAACAAACCTATATTTAAAGAGCATGTAAGTCATGGTCCCCTACAACAGCCAGATTCACCTACAGTATAACTTTTGTCACACCCCTTCTAAAGCCATTGAGTCACAAAGAATGCTCTACTCCTTGGCTGCCCATAATGCATTGTAAGATCTTCACCCAAAACAGGGCTGAGGTTGTATTATGGTTACATTTTTTTAGCCTTGTAGTCTCTATATGCTGGGCTGCCAGCCAGGTTATGGTCTTTCAGCACTATGTACAAAAGTCACATGATTCACATTGATATCTTCATTTACAACATTGATTTACAGTTAAGAGAGAACACTCCTTCTCTGTTTATTTGCATTCCAGTGGCGGAACTACCGGGGGAGCAGGGGGTGTGAGCGGGCCAGGTCCCGCACCCCCTCAGGGCCCCCCGGCAGCCCGCGCGCCACTAAAATTCGGGCCGAAAATCTCGTACGGAGGGGGGCGAGGGGCCCAGCGGCGGGTCACGCACCAGGGCCCGCCCCCCTCTAGTTTCTGTTGCATTCATTTAATTTAATAAAATACAGCAAAATAAGAATAGAATAAGCGGGTGTCTCCAGGTAACAAGGAGCTTTTAAAAAAATATGAAACAGAACATCGGTTTCAAAGCACACATACTGACCCCCATAAAAGTGAAGCTTCAGTTATCACATCAAAATATTTTTAATTGCTTCCATTCGAGACAAAACAGACATGGGAATAACAGTGTTCAGATGGAATGCAAGTTATTCAGAAAATAACTTTTTATTACTACATTCTCACCAAGAATGTTGGCAACTCTTACCCTTGACTTAGCCCAGCACAGTAGAGTTGATGTATTATTTCTCAATTTCCTTCTGGAGAGGCACATATATGCCATTAGCTTATCTTACAGATACACAGGCAAGACATTATATCATCACACCCTTTTCTCATAAATACAGGTTTGTCATATCCTGTTAGCAATACTTCCTGACCAAACCCAAGGCCGAGCTTTGCAGGCTGGTTTTATCAGTAAACCTCAGAAAACGACTTCCCTCCCCCCAATAATATGGTATAATAATGCATGGGTGTTAGTGCCAACCTATACAGAAATATTACATATTTCAAAATGCCATTTTACAAAATTAAATTATGAGTAATAGGTGTACATATAAATTATAGATGGATAGAATGGAGTGGAGTCATTAAACCAAGGTTAAAGAAGTTTGGATGTGCTCTGGTTCAGCTTTGGAAAAGCCATATGATTATATAGTCAATGTTGTTCTAAAACCTCTCTTCCACAATAATGCTTGAATATCAATTTAATGTAATGGTAATTAATTTATAAGTCCTATGAGAAGGTCTGGTAGGAACGGATAGGCGCCTAACATTATAAGCTGTAATGAGACTAGGTGTATGGTATTATGATATGTTTAGTTGTAGGCTGGCACAAAAACAGACTTCACTTCATAAACTTTATACAGTAAAAAAGTAGTTTTATTTAACAAAAAATAAACATCTCAAGCAATAGCTTTACGCGTTTCGTGCGTTGTGGGCACTAGTCATAGGCTGAAGTTGTTCTGTGCAGACAGTGATATTTAAATAAAAAGAAACCAATCAGAAGTGCACTTAGGGGAGCCAATCAGAGTAATAAATACAAATTGCATTGGGCTGTCCTAAGATACAGTACATAATTACACGTAGGGACACATTCACTAAGGGTCGAAGTGAATTTTCGAATATAAAAACTTCGAATTTCGAACTATTTTTTGGGTAAAAAAGTAAAGTTCGACTTCGAAAATCAAAGTACTGTCTCTTTAAAAAAGTTAGACTTCGACACTTCGCCACTTTAAACCTGCTAAATTGCTATGTTAGCCTATGGGAACCTCCTAGAACCTATAGCCAAAATTTGGCTAAGTTTTTAGAAGTCAAAGTAAAATCATTTGTTCGATCGATTGATTAAATCATTCGAATCGTATGATTCGAAGGATTTCAACTTATAATCTAATGATTTTACTTCGACCGAATATGGCCAAATTTGATAAAGAAAAAACTTTGAATATCGAAGTAATGCAATGCGATGGTCGAATTTGGAAGTTTTTTACAATTTGACCCTTGATAAATCTGGTGATCAGTAGATCTCAAGACACTGTCATCAAACAGCTTGTCTAAATCACCAGGGCCGGAACTAGGGGTAGGCAGATGAGGCACGCGCAAAGGTAGAGGGGCACCAGGCACGTACCTCTTCTGGCGCCTTCCCCTAGTTCCAGAAGCTGTGGCAGCAGTTTTTCCGTCATGCGAGAGTGTGCGTCCTCGCATAATGGGACATCAACACTAAAAAGTAGACCTCACATTAGTAAAATATGGTCACTCCTGGTATAAGCAATAGAAAAAAGGGACAAATAGTTGTCTTAAACAAACAAGATTACATATCAGAAGCTTTGAGACAACTTTCAGACATTTAGGGGGTTATTTACTAAGCTTTTTTTGTGTGTTATAATAGGCTTAAAAAAAAATCACAAATTTTTCTGAATTTATTAAACTCCGAGGGCTAAAAAGCCAGAATATAAAAACACGGCATCTCAAACCTGTCGAGGTTGCATAAAAGTCAATGGGAACAGTCCCATTGATTTCTGGTTGTGTCAGGAGTTTCGGGTGAAAAATTCCTTCGGGGGAAAATTCACGAAAAAAACTTGAAAATCTTAGCTTTTACCGCAAAGGTAATTTTCAGGAAATGTAATAATAAATAAGCGTTAAAAACCTGAGCGGGTTAGATCAGAGTTTGTAGCAGCCGATACTGAGATAAATTCGGACCTTGATAAATAACCCCCTAATTGTTACACACTACTTAACTTTAATCCTACAATCAAGTTTAAAACTAAAATAAACTCTCTTATAGAAAATGCTCTTCAAAATGACATTATTGATTAAAAGACCAGTGATTACTTATGTGTTGATTTTCCAAAGACTCCAATTTTCCATCACTTACCTAAAATACACAAGCAAGACAGGCCGCCATTAGGAAGACAGATTATCGCAGGTATTGGTTCTCTTGGTGAGAAGCTCTGCAAACTAATAGATCACTTTTTAAAACCCCTAGTATTGTGACTGCCAAGCTCGGACTGGCCATCTGTGGGTTCTGGCAAATGCCAGAGGGGCTGATATAAGGTCCCATAGAAAGTCAGTATTTAGTGGGCTGGTGGGGGCTGTGTGGGCCTCTATGTGGGCTGACTGGGCCCACATAAGATGCTTCTCCCTTAATTACCCTTACAAAATGTGTTCCCTAGGTCCAAATAGGGCGATTGGGCACCAGACTGAGTGCACAGCTCAATATGGTTGCTCCTTCTCTGAAAAGGAAGTCAGCTGTCTTTAAAGTTTTATTTGTGATAATCAGCCTCTGCAGAGTAAATTTATGTTTGTGGTCTGTTACACATCTCTCCCCAACATAAACATACATTTTCTCTATACAGGCCACTTAGAATTCTGACCTCTATGACTGCAGGTTTATAGCTGGAGCCAGTATGCAGGGGACCTCAGGCTGCCGTGATACTAGATGAGGAACTACCTCAGTACTAGGAAATGCTTTTTGTAAATGAAATATTTGGTGAAGTGATTGCAAAAGTCATAGGGCAATATAATGAACCTATTATATTAACAATATATTCAGATTATGTTAATTAAATGTCTGTGTCAATGCCCCTTTAATGGGAATAACAGTGTCCTTGAAGTTTATCTGTTTCTGGGAATTACAAAGATTCAGTTATATGTTTATTATTATTATTAATATTTATTTATATAGCGCCAGCATATTTCACAGCAATGTTTAGGTGGAATATATTGTAGTCAGAATGGAGTTTTAGCAATCCAGATTATTAGTATGGCACAGAAGCATAACTGGTTTTACACTACAGTGAATGTACTTTTCCTCCAGGCATGGCCATTGTATTCAATTTGACCTATCAGGACAGGGTAGGAATGGGCCGGAGGGACACCATGAAAAATCACATTAGGCCCCGCCCCAGTCTTTATGGGCTTGCCAACCCAGACCCATTCCATGTGGATGTTGTGGGTGCTTCCCCATCCAGTCAAGCCATTACAGGAGAACAAAAGCTTAACTAAAGAAGTAAGCTAGAGGTGTTGTACATTGCCTGTCTTCTTTTCTGCTGATTCACTGCAGATGCTCTGTGCTGCTGTCAGTTACTGAACTTAGAGACCGACTATGTATACAGTATACATAGAATATAAATGTCACAATATAAGGCTGATTAGTAATTAGTACAGATAATTACTACATTGCAGCACAAAAACCAGTACAATTAGCACCAGAATTTAATAATCAGCCCTGTAGCATCAACGTATATTACAGACCAGCCTACTTTTCTGCTTGATAATTCCGACGACCCCCATGCTCAGCTTCTCAACAGCTGCTCAGTGCCCACTGAGCATGTGAGCCCACTGAGCATATAAGTTTTGCATACACTTTGCAAGAAGGGGACCCCCTGTGACAAGTTTGAAGTCCTGGGTTATCACTGCTATTGAGAAGCTGAAACTTTAGGCTAATGTAATTAGTTAATTATATAATATATGGCATTTTTAGCCATATTCATTTTTAGGGTTTAGTTCTTCTTTAAGAAGGTAGAAGGCAGCATAGTATATGTGTCGCTAAGTGTCAGGGGGGAGGCTGATGCCAGGAGGGGGCCCTTGAAGTCATTAGGGGGCCCTTAAGGCAGTGGGCCCGGTGGACTCCAGACACTCACCAGCCCAATACTGTATCAGGAGAGGAGATCAGACATCAGCAAAACCACTTCCCTCGCAACCAAGGAAGCGCAAATTATTCCAGCTTACTTTGCACATACTGTCTAGTATCTATGACTTGTACATAGTAATTCACCATGCAACTGTGCTCTGCATACAAATCAGTATAGGATATGGTTAGGTATGGTAAGTCAATATGCCATTTTTCAAATTGTGAAACTATGGAAAATTTTGTTAAATCCATTGAAGTTAATGTATGTTTTACACTGCGGCTTTTTGCAAAATGCATTGAAGTGAATGGGTATTTTTTTTAAGTGTGTTTATTTCCTCGCAAAATACATTGAACTATAGGTGAAGGTGATCACGCATTTCATGCCTGTTGGGGCCTATGAGTAAGTGTCCCAACAGGCAAGAAGGGGGAATTGCCCCCGAAACGTTGTTTCGACTTAATAAACACGTAAGGGGCTAGTCTCCTACTTGAATTGCACCTGTGTGCAGGTACCTGTTTTCTTCGTTCCTGTTGTATTGCGGAAGTGCCGACTTCCTAGGGTCCGAGCACCGGGTCAAGTACTTCATAGGGCTCGGGTGTGCACGTGAGTGTGTTTGCAAGAAACGCATAAGGCCATCACCTATAATGTCCCAATAAATGCTTTTGAACTTTGAACTACCTTTGGTTGACTTTTTGAAGAAAACTCACAATTGTTGTTGTTTTCCCATGTATATGCACCCACAGACTGGGATGAACTGCGAGGATATCCTCTTCCTTACATCATTTTTGTTTGCTCTTACTATTGAACCCCAATTTATTGTGGTAGTGCTTATATTGGCTTTTTGCTCCATTTAATTTTGCTGAGAATGGGATCCCTTTTTGAACAGCGGTACCACAGTCTCTCTGCACCATGCCAGACCTCAATGAATCCTGGAAAATTAAGTATAGATGTTTGGCAATGACAGAGATAAGCATGTTTAGTACCCTGGGATGAATACCATCTGGTCCCGGAACTTTGCTTATCTTTACATGTTCTAGTCTCTTTTGAATTTCCCCTTGCGTGAACCACGCATCATTAGTTGTATTTATAGAAATGGGACTATTTAGAAGGATTACTTGGATCCTCATTTGTGTAGACAGATGAAAAATAACAGTTTAGAATCTCTGCTTTATCTCTGTTCTCATCAACTAACCCCCTCTGACAACAATAGTCCCACCTTTGTTGGCCTTTCCCAATGGCCTTTCCCATTTAACATGTTGCAGAGATGCCCTTGTACCGGCAACGTTTGTACGTCTAAAGTTTAGTGTTTATTTACTCCCTTATAGAGTTGTTTCTGCAACATAATCTCAAAGGAGACCATGTTATGATGACTTTTCAATAAAGGCTCAGCCACACAAATGCTAGAGATGAATTAGTATTATTACCAGATCTAAAAAAGAGCTCTTGAACTAGCTGAAATAAAAATTTGTCATTAAGCAAATTTACAAACCCCGCTTTTTCCAACTTGGCAACCCCATTACCCTAGTCAATGGCTGTTTAAGCAATGCAATTGGACTTCTCACACTTCAGGGGTGTCTCCACGTGGTAACACAGCAGGACAGGTCATATGGATCAGTGAGGGCTCCCCGTACTTTTGTTTTATCTTGTTGTAAAGTAGCAGGGCCGGAACTAGGGGTAGGCAGAGTAGGCACGTGCTGGGAGGGCGCCAGGCACGTACCTCCTCTGTCGCCTACCCCAAGTCCGGTTCCCTTCTCTGGCCGACTCTACGTACTGTTCGCGCTTTATGCGCATGCGAGCACAAATTCGTGCATGCGCACCCGAGCGCAAATCCGCGCATGCGCACACGAGTGCAAATTCGCGCATGCAAGCGCAAATTTGCACATGCGCACGCGAGCGCAAATTTGCGCATGCGCACGCAAGCGTAAATTCGCGCATGCGCACACACTAAATAGGCGCTGCGACTGCCGGGCCTGCCTAGGGCGCCTGCCCAGCATGGCCTGGCTCTGTAAAGTAGCCTACATTTGTAAAAGTAGTTGGGCCTCAATTGCGTTACTTATTCGAGGTGGTTTGTAGCATACACCAATGATAATTTTCTTTGTAGCATTTTGCCCAGTTGAAATCTCAACCCAGGGGTATTCCACGCCCTCCACGGTGCCATCTATATTCCAGTTTGGTAAGATTTTTTAATAGGCCACTTAATATGATATAAGCTATCTGTTGGTTAAATATTCATTCTGGGTGTATAGTTTTGCTTTATTTTTAATGTAAGGTCCTTGGTTATTAAGTTTGGTAATAGTAAAAGTTAAGTTTTATATTCCAGTTAGGTTACCTGGTTCTGTCCCAATAAATAGTGTGGTTCTAATACAGAAGTTTTTAGTGGGATTCTTTCCATTTTCTCTTCAATATTGTGTTGCTGGAGGTAGTGATCAAGTGCTGAAATTACATCTTTATTGGTGAAGATACATATATTAGTGTATAATAATTCCATTCCATGCTGGATAAAATTGTTCAATCTGGTATTTGGCCAATTACAGACACTTTATTAAAAGGCGGTATCCTTAATTTAGCTTGATGTGTTTCTTTCCAGAGGTTTCCAGAGGTCTCAAGATGATTTTCACCCAAATGGAAATAATCTCTTTAAATTTGCCGATCATGGAAATTATTGACCTGACTGTGTTTTCCTCCTTGTGAATCTTGTGGAGCATGGAAATTCAGCTAACATATATTTGGGGGTTAGTTGTTTTTTCATTACACCTTTTTGTATAGCTGTTTGTGGGGTAGTGTAGTGATAGAATTTTTTTGTTTTATCTTATTTGTGTGTTCATATATTGAATATATATTCCATGTAATGTGTGATTTTACTGTGTCTTTAAAAACAACATTTTCTGTTACTTCTCATAAGTTCTAAAACTGACCAATAATAACAGTAGAGGTAGCAAATTGTTTTTTGTAACCATCCAGTTGGAAAGCAGTAAGGTACTATGGTATGTGTAGAAGGGAGGCATACAAGGATGCCCCGTTTTTTGGGGGGCATTATTCTTCAAGTTACAAACCTCCCTTATCTGAGTAACAATGAAAAGGCTATAAAAACAATACATTTCAGGATTAAGGGGCATGTTTACTAATATTGGAGATAAATATCTGGAGAGATTTCTGGAGATGTTGCCCATGGCAACCAATCAGCAATTAGATTTAAACAGCCATCTATAACTTAGAAAACAAAAGCAAAGATCTGATTGGTTGCTATGGGCAACATCTCCAGAAATCTCTCCAGATATTTATCTCCAATGTTAGTAAACATGCCCCTTAATCAGAACTGTATTCTCCACGTGTGTGTGTTGTAAATCAAGACTTCTCCTACAATCATTATCTCTGTCTTCAGGGAATCCAATTTAAACTCCAAAACTGTAGTGTGTTCGATGTCTATTTTATTTATGTATATAGTCAGCAGTGTTCATAACAACTACTTCTTCCCCTTTTTCTGCTGGATTTATTGTGATGTTCTTATGTTACAGAAGTGATGGCAATTCCTTTTAAAGTCAAGAGATTGATTTTTTGTTCCTTACAGTATAGCCCTGATGTCAATCTTTGGGGCAAATTTACTTAAGGGTGAACTGGCTAATGATAGCGAAAATTCGCCAGCGTGACGTCATTTTGCCACTTTGCTGGCGTAAATTCGCTAGTGAAGTGGACCTACTCTAGAGATACGTCGTACCCTTACATCAGGTGAAGTTGCGCTATGGCGAAGGGACGTAACTACGCTAATTCACTAACTTGCGGATTTTCTGCACCAGACTTTACTTCGCCACCTCAGACCAGGCGAAGTGCAGATAGGGATGGTTCAAAAAAAGTTGGAATTTTTTCTAAGTCCAACAAAAACGCTGGCATCTTTTACTTTTTATAGGGTGATAGGCTGAAAAAGACCAACATTTTATTTTAGGGTACCCTCCTTCCCCCCTACATTTGATAACATATGGCACCTAAACTATACTGTGGGCACATGTGTAGGAAATTAGAATATATTTATTAAGGTTCCCTGGCCTTGTGTAGTGTAATGTGTTTTCTGCTGTATATATGCCCATTGTACTTTAACCGTATGCAAATTTCCGATCGCTAGCGTTACTTCGAACCGCTGATCGTAACATCGCTAGCACAACTTCGCAAACGACTGGTAACTTGTGTGCAATTTTGGATCTTCGTGAATTTGTGCAGCCCTGGCGAATCTACGCCTGGCGAAGTGCGGCAAAGCCAACGCTGGCGCAACTTCGAAGGTAAGTAAATTTGCCCCAAGCTGAATCAGATTTGGGACTCCAGGTGAATCTTTTTGGTGGGTAGACTGTTACTGTAACTGGGCTCACATAGCAGTGTTCTTTGTCATTATAAATATTCTTTAAGATTCAACTTTCAGTAGAATTCCCCCATATGACCACATAGCGCAATTTTGTTTCACAGGGTAGAATGAGAGTACCCTTGATTGTACTGGGCTTAAAGTTAATTTCTATTACGTTGACCATACAATTTAGTTTTTTCTGTTTTAGCACTGATTTCTGAGTTAGTCTGCAGAGCTTTACATTTTGCAATACAATCAATAGCTGCTGCAGTTTTGAATTTTTGACATAACTCTACTAATGGGGTAATTTTTTTGTGATAAAGGTGTCCTTTAAATAAGATTTATATTTTTTAAAAAATTCCAACATCATTAAAATGGTTAATAATTTAGAAAGCATGTCCACAGGCTTTTGATTACTTTCCTACCCCCCAGCAATAGAGCACTTACATTTTTACTTTAGTTTCCTAGGAAACCTGGATGATTGTTAGGTTATGTTGGCAGTAAAATGTATAAAATAAAGGATGTATGTGTGTACTTTGGTAAGACTGGGGGCATCTTGTTAGCACTTCCAGCCTGTGGCTATAAGAGGGGGTGTAGGCTGGAATCGGGCATACATGTATTCATTATTTATTCTTAAAGAAGATTATTTTTCTGTATAAATGAAAGTATATTTTCCATATAACATTTTGGTTGATCTCTTGAAGATTTTGCTAGTCATCGGACTGGCTTTCTCAATTCAGAATTACTTGTACAAAGATCTTTCTGTAGTTATATACCCTGAAAATTTGCTCCAAACAGCAACATCTGTTTAGCATTACCAGTATGGGGGTCAGAGACCTAATGGAGGTAAGGTGTTGATTGTATTAGCATAATTGGAGCTATGAGGTGTTATTAAACTGTCCAGGGAGCGGTGCCAAAACAGCATTGTATATAGCAGACAATAGATGTCGCACCCCCCCCTCTATTCAAACTTGGTTTTCCGTTTTCACATATATGCTTCTAAACCCACCCCCGTTTTGAACCATTCCAATGTGAACTTTCCCGTTCTACAAAAGTGTGTCCTTTTTCCTTTGTAAAAGGAGGTACACAGCTGTAGCTATAGATATACCACAACCTTCACAGATAAACTATTAAACTATTAACATTTACTCAGATTTTACTAACTCCATGGTTTTTTAAATCTGCATTACCAGCACTAGGCACCAGTTAACTGTTCACAGGTGTTAGTGGGACCAGAAAAGGTTAATGCTTAACCACCTCAGGCTAATAACCTTGGCACTCCAGTTGGGGGGCATAAGTTGTGGATCATTATTACCATCAACAACATTTCAGTATATTTACCTGGCTAGGCATTTTAGAGTGAAAGACTGCAATCCATACATCCCTGCTCAAGCAATTTTGTGTTGTACAATTTTATTTTCTTATGTATGTCCAGCTGTAGAGAGTATCCGTAAGTAAATACTCCCTCCCTGGTGCCTTATTCACCCGTGGATATTTCCACAAGATGCAAGTTGACCTCTTGACCATCAGCCCAAGCCCCAAGGATACAATATAGAAAGGCCTGACACCTACCACCCCATATCAAAGAGTAAACACAGTACAACACACAAAGTAAATAATCTGTCTGCAAAGTCCTATACAGCAAAGTGCTATGAATATGGCATGGTGGACACCTGGTCATTAATCTATTCCAAGCCACTGTACTAGATTTTGACTCATATTCTGTACACCACCATATATTTTAAGACTTTACTTTTTTACTGGTTATACTGTTTAACCTTCAAATGTTCTGGTGCTTATTCTCCAGGACACTGTAGGCAGAGTAGGTAGAGTAAACAGGACACAATAAGCCTTGACGACATACATATAACCGAGACATTTATCACAGATGGACACATATAATAAGAGAGTGTGACATAATGTATTTTCATAAATGCTGCAACGCCACGTCTCCACTTAAACTGCATAGCAAGTGTAGTTAAGGGGTAAAAGCTTTACTCAGGGTAGCTGTTTTTGCTAAGCATCTGTTTTTTTGTGCAATTTTCTTTGCTTGTCAGATCTGGTCTGCGATTTTCTTCTTGCTGTGAATTTCCATTTGGTACCAGTTCTCACTTTTAAACATATAATTTCTCTTTTTCAAAGCTCTTTTGTGCACCATGACTAACCTGCTGCTTGGTGCTGCATTCTAAACACACACAATTTCCTTTTCTTTCTTTCTTTCTTTCTTTTTTTCATTGTGATGTACCTTGCAGTAAGTGGTGGTGCATTTAATTTTGAATGTGTTTTGTACCAGGTCTTATTAAAGGGATACTGACATGGGAAAAAAAAAATTTTTTCAAAAAGTTAAAAATTTGATCCAGCAGAATTCTGCACTGAAATCCATTTCTCAAAAGAGCAAGCAGATTTTTTTATATTCAATTTTGAAATCTGACATGCGGCTAGACATATTGTCAATTTCCCAGCTTCCCCAAGTCATGTGACATGTGATAAACTTCGATCACTCTTTACTGCTGTACTGCAAGTTGGAGTGATATCACCCCCTCCCTTTTCCCCCCAGCAGGCAAACAAAAGAACAATGGGAAGGTAACCAGATAGCAGCTCCCTAACACAAGATAACAGCTGCCTGGCAGATCTAAGAACAACACTCAATAGTAAAAACCCATGTGCCATTGAGACACATTCAGTTACATTGAGAAGGAAAAACAGCAGCCTGCCAGAAAGCATTTCTCTCCTAAAGTGCAGGCACAAGTCACATGACAGGGACAGCTGGAAAATTGACAAAATGTCTAGCCCCATGTCAGATTTCAAAATTGAATATAAAAAAATATCTGTTTGCTCTTTTGAGAAATGGATTTCAGTGCAGAAGTCTGCTGGAGTAGCACTATTAATTGGCGCGTTTTGAAAAAAACATGTTTTCCGATGACAGTATCCCTTTAATATACATGTATGTACAAGTTATAGTTGTAAATGAATAAATTTAGAAATAATTTTGACCCTTACCCAGTCCAATTGGGTACAAATTGTAGGGCTCAGATTGTAGGGTTCATTTACGATCAGTTAATGTATTGTTAAGGGGCTCAAAATCAAGCCACACAGTATTTTTTTAACATACGTGGTCTCTGCACCATGTGCTAATTGTGCCTTTGTTGGAATATCCAGTGCAAGCCACATGTGAAGAGCAAGAGGGCAGTTTATTTAGCAACTGACCTTTTTCTTGAATCTGGTGTTTTTCATTAGGGATTCTTTTGGAATTAGGAGTTGGCATAGTTTTACTTTATCTTCTGTTCCTAAAGGTATGAACTGAGGTTAAAACGAAGATGTATGTCCATGAAGTTCAACCTCTTCCCAGCAGCCAGTTTCCAAGTTTACTCCCACCAGGGAAAAAAATAATTCCTTCCTTACCTACAAATGACAATTCTCTAAACTAATCAGAACTAATTATATTTGATGAAATCAAATTATTAGATAATATTTGAACCAAACTAAAAGAATGACTCAGTGCCACTTCTTTTGGTAAACAAAATCCTTCCTTTGCTTATATTAAAAATGACATTCTTGCAATCTTTTTGTTACCTAAGGATGTCAACTGCTTAAAGTTTGCCCTACTAGACCTAATGGTAAGCACTATTTCTCTTCTGCAGATGCATTGATTTCTACGGCTTAAGATGGCCATAGACGCAAAGATCCGATCGTATGAATCAACGTACGATCGGACTTTTGCATCTCCCGACCCTCCACTAACCATTCAGATCAAAGTCTTTACCATTCCGATCAAATAAGAACAGATCACCCAATGTTCTGCCCCTGACAGCAATCGTACTATAGTTATGTCTGACAACACTAGTGACAGTCTCCCTCTGAAAATCGTACGATCAGCAATACACGCAGAGATATTATCGGCAGGCGACAGAAATTTTCTAACCTGTCCGATCGACCAAACGACCGATCTCCGACGGACGAAAAATGTCGGGACTCTCCACACATGGTCCGAAAATCGTACGAATCCACGATTCGTACGATCGGATCTTTGCGTCTATGGCCAGCTTTAGGGTTCAAAAAGATAAAATACATGCTTCTGCTGCCAAATATATATTTATGTATAGCCTGGGCTTAATGCATGAGGCAGAGTTGTGTGTGGATCCAATCAGACAGATTCATACACACCACATATCCAACCATTGTACTATTGTGTCTTTATTTCACACAACATGTTTCGGATAAAACAGCAACAAGCACCTGATGAAGGATATGTTTTATCCGAAACATGTTGTGTGAAATAAAGACACATTGAATTGCTGTGGGACTCCAGCGTTTATTTGAATCGAATTTGGAAGGTCTGTGGCTGGACGGGGCTGCTACTCTGTTGGAGATACCCTGAATACAGGGGTAAGGGATACCCTGAATACAGGGGTAAGGGATCACCAAAATATTTGAAAAGCACTGTACTATTGTATTCAACTTTGGCTTGGAGTTCCTAAACCTTATTCACTGGTGTTCTTAGGCAATTTGTAATTCCTCTTCATTATGTCATTTTTGTAATTGTCGTTTTTCTGATGCAATCTACAATTTATCATTTCAATGTCTGTCTGGTTACTAGGGTCCCATTTACCCTGCAAATTGTGGGTATGATGATGTTTCTGTGACATAACCGGGTAAAAAAATATACACAGTAAAGTGCTGTGTGAACAATAGGATTGCTTTCCGCTCAGGTTGACAGCTCTATCAAGAACCACTTGTCACCCTCTATGTGTGTTAGACATAGTGCTCTTTCAATAATATTATGACAAGCAAACAAAGATCTTCTGTGTGATGTTGTGTTTTGTCAGATAGAACTGGTGGATAAAATGCCCTGCTAACTACTCTGGCCTATATATATTTGGGTGCTAGTGATGCTAAGCCCCTTGTGGTGTTGTGCCATCTAGAGAGGTAAAAAAAAGTAGAGTAATGGGGTTCAAGCCTATAGGTCAATTTTGGTGAAATCCCTATAACTTTGTATGAATGACCGTAGGTACATATTTGTACATTCTTTTGAACTATGTTGGTCTGACAGCATTCATACACAGATAAAACAAGGAAAATAAAAGTGCTGCACCTTGTTTATGATTTGGCAAAAAGACACTAGAATTCATCTATAGTGGTGCACAACTTAAAAGTTGTGGAGGGCACTACTTAGCGTGTGCCTTTTGTTCCACTGGAGTTATGGTAAAAAAACTGCTGTATTGTGGGTAACAAGTGTGGTGATTTGTGTAACATACATTTTTTCTTGTATGAAATGCACCAGGGTGTACAAATTTATAAAAACGTTAAATTCTCTGGAGAAGGGAGTGAGAAGGGATTAAGAACCTCCTGTACCAGACTAGAAATACAAACATATGTGGAGGCACTGGACTAATAATATGGAATTCCTTTTATTTCACACTCTATTAATTTAGCCCTCATTTATAATCTTCATTATCTTGTACCTTACCTTGTCCCTTACAGATTCCATTGTATATGACTTTATTAACACCTCACACACAGATGGATATTCCTTTTTTGTTGGTCGTGATCTATGAGCTGAATGTTGTGTATATATAAAGTTTACTATGATTATATTAGTTAGCCAATAAAGGTATCACCTTTATACCACTTCTGTTATTTTTTATTTCAAAAGGGTTGCCCCGTAACACTAAAGGTACACATTACACATTATTGTACTGACCCGATTTTTCTTGGACTTAGCCCTAAATCTTAAGTCTGTAAGTCTATTAAACCATTGTTTCAAATGTCTTGGCAATAACATGTTTGAATAACCAAGTAAAACAAGCCAGCTTTCCTTTATTTCGCAGCACAATAAATCCAGTGCTCCACTAGGGGTTCCCAAGTAAAACCCGCATCTATCAGGCCAATTTCCGGCAACTTAATATTAACAATTACCATTTCATGGCCCTGGGGGCTTCCCGCCTGGACCTGGCGCTTATACTCTGGTGCGGTTAAATTTCCCCAAACTTGCAAAGTGCATAAATCATCTGTTAAGAATCTTACTCGGTTGGCGTTGTGACCCAGGTGCTGGGTCACTAAGACTTTTATGCCGCCCAATGACCATATAGAACACCACCGTTTTGCACCATTGTTATTATGGTGTAACCCATTCAAATCAAAAGGATACTGGAATACTTATACTGAAATATTTTACTGAAAAACAGATTGAAATATGTATTTTATTTGCATGCCAATGTCTGTCAATCAAAAAGGAATTGGTGGTGTATTCGATCACCTTTTTTTTACACAGTTGGATAGTCTTGCTAAGTGCTAGTACCCTCCTCCCTTGCCCGCCTTCTACCCGCCCACCTGCGCACCGTGAGCCGCTACGAGAGTAGCGAGATGTAACTTTAGAGGAAGTAGACCATTGTTTTGTTTGACACAGTTTCTTATAATATTACTATAAAGTGTGGGGTTACTTGCTTGTGCTATATGAAACATTAAAACAGCATTTTTTCCTCTTAGAGAAAATGCTCAACTTGCCATAAACAAACACCCCTGTATCTGCATACCCTGCTAAAGTCCTCTTTTTGTGAGAGTCTTTGTTGAGTTGTTTTGGAGCTTCTTGACTAATGGTGCCTAATAACAAGCAGTTCTGCATTTAGGATTTGTATATTCCAAAAACGGAATAATAAAAGGGCCCACTCTGAGGCAGGAAAATGAATTTGTCCTTTATGCCCTGCTCAAAAATTGGCCTTGTGTTCGAATTTCAGCAAGCCTTGTAAAATTTAGGAATCTATTTGTGAATTGTTGCCTTAGAAACTGCCTCCTTTGCTGTTTCCAAAGTGACCAGTGCCCACAAAGCTTCTGTTACCATCTGAGGACAGAGCATCAGTGAAGGTAGAAAAGCACAAAGTAATCAAGATGAAAAAGTGTCATTTAAGGGAATATAAATAAAGTGTGGTAACTACACATTAACTCGAACAAGTATAGAACACAATGTGCAAGCAACTGGGAGATCTCGATCCAGACGGCAGAGAAGCCTCAAACGGTGCACAAGGGCCCTGGGCAGTACACGCGTTTATGCCGCAGGAGAGATCACAGCCACCCCCCGGTTTTATATGCTCTGATAAACAATGAGCTCATACATTAAACCACTTAGTCAACAACAGATCCTGCTTTCTATGCGCTCATCAGAGATGGACAGGCTTCCAACATGCACACACAAAGCAGAAATCTTATCTGTTAGTACATATTCTGCCCCTGGCTGTAATAAAGGAAGTTCTCATGAGAACTTCCAGAAGTCATATACATATTAGGAACTAATTGGAGTCAAAAAACTATCAAGTCATTGAGTTAAAGTTCCTTTCCTACAAAGCTGTCTTATGTAAAATATTGGGTTCGAGAGTTCTTTCCTACAAAGCCGCCTTATACAAGACAAAGTATAACCCTGAGCCACCATTGATAAAACTTCTCGCATTACAACAGCTAATAACCAATACAAGATGTAAAAATGGTCCTGCCCAAAAGACCCATGGCCATGAATTTCAAAGCGTCTGTAGCTAATTGTGGGGCAAAATCAATTAGCTCCTTATTTTAACTGTTATTTTTTCTAGAGTTTGCTGACAGGGATCCCAGATAGACTTTAAAGGAGAACTAAACCCTAAAAATAAACATGGCTAGAAGTGCCTTTTTTTTATACTGAAGTGACTGAACCAGCCTAAACATTTTGTGTCTTTATAATAGTAATGATCCAAAGTTGTCACAGGAGCTTGCTGTCTTGGAGTTTGTTAGGAGTGTCAGTGACACTGCACTTGCTCAGAGTGCTCTGGGCAGCTGTTGAAAAGTTACGCTTAGGCGTAGATTGAAATCATCATAAAGTAGAAAACAAGGTTTGCCATATGTATATATATATGTCACAATATAAGGCTGAAATAATCCAGATTATTCGCTCAGCCAACGGCCTAAATTTAGCTTCTCGTCATCTGAAGAGCACGATGAGCATGTGCAATGTCACTGACACTCCTAAGAATATACAAGATGGGAAACTGCTGTGAAAAATCTGAAAACCTAAATCATTACTACTTGTTAATTAAGTTCAGTATATAAAATGTGGCATTCATTGCCATGTTCATTTTAGGGCAGGGGTGCCCAAAAGGTAGATCGTATCTACCAGTAGACCTTAAGCTCATGATCAGTAGATCTCAAGATCTCAGCTTGTCTAAATCACCCTTCTTTTTAATTCAGATATTTATTGTATTATGGTTACATAAGGAATAGTTAATAATAATTATTATTATAATAATAATATAGTAATAATAAATAATATCATTCTTAAATATAGCAATATAACTTTACCATACATCAATATAATATTTAAGCAATACAAAATGCTAACAATGTTATTATGAATGTAGATCATAATGGGGCAACGTCACTAAGTAGACTCCACATTAGTAAAGTATGGGCACTCCTGATTTAGGGTATAGCTATCATTTAAATTCAAATGCAGTATTACCACAAACGGATAAATTATTTGCTGCTATTTCAAAAACGTATTTGGGTACAAGTCACCTGGATGGTTTCAGCCTTGATCTAAGCACAACTTAAAATACGTTACTAGTGTACTGTTCTCCAGGTCTTCTTATTTGTTTTCTCTTCTCTTTTGTCTTGCCTTCTTTTATGTTATCTCTTCTACAGCTACAGTATTTTTTTATACTGCATATTTGTGGCTGCAGGGGTCAACAGGGAGGAGAAAAAAGTATTGTTTTCCATTAAATGGGGCAGCCCTACTCATCTATGACGAGTTGCACCTAAAGAAAGGTATTTAAACAATGAATTTCCATTTAAATCATATGCATAAACATGTAAATGTTGTTTTGGCTTTTGCAGGAAGCATGTTTTTCTATTTGCGTGGTAATTTGTTCTAGAGAACATTGAGATACAATTTCTGTAATGTCCTGAATTATAAAAGACTATGGTACTTGTTTGTTATGAGGACTGGGGGACGCAGTGAATACAATGTTTTGTATCCTGTTACGGAGACAGTTATTCCAAAGGAATGTAAAATTCACTCCTGCTTCTGAGCATGGGGGGTTGTGGGTGATAGTTTCTTGGAAAAAAGGGTAGAATAACTCTCCACAACCATGCAACACTCCCCTTTAAATAGTTCACACAATATAAGCAGCACTGCATGCCCTACTCAAGATATTTTTCAATTGTTTAACTGAAATTTTGCAAGTACATAGCTGCTTTTAATAACTGTACTGTTTTAAAGGGAAATGCTGGAAAAATATGCACAATTTACAGGATTGTACCCACAGAATTTGTTCTTGCTTTGGTGAGTACTGCTGAAGCCCCAATCTTCTTAAAACCATTGCTTTAACAGTACAAATGTTGGAAGGAGACAACTGACAGAAGTGAGGAGAGGTGGCTATATACTGATCCTGTATGATATCCAATTGGCCCCCGGGACAAATGGACATATACCCAGTGAGTGGCCATACACCATATGACCACCTTTCTTCTGTTCTGCCAAATCACACTGCAGAAAATTGTGTCATTATATGTTATATCATTACATTTTGTATCAGTTGGAATAATGTGGCCAACAAACTAATACTGAAATTCATGCAAATCTTTTTTTTATCAGTATGTTTTTAGACAACTTTACATTCATTTGGTACAGAAAGAAAAAGACAATTCCATTATTACTATACTTTATTTATATCACCAACATGTTCTGCAGCACTTTACAGAGTTAATACAACAGTACAAACAATGGTAGATAACCTCAGAATCTGCTGCATAATACTAAAGCTTATGCCACACTGATGTATTCTTATGGTATTTGTTATTCAACCAGTTGTATATATGGGTAATGTTAGACAATAATACAGTATTGCACCAGCCCGACACTGGTCATTGGTCAGATGGGTATAGGCTAGCCTGTGCCAAGCATGAAACCAATCTGGTTTGCAACAATACAGCTCTGAGTAGTTGTCTGATACTAGGGAATGATCTGTTTGGTCAGATGGGAGGCATGTGATTTTTCAGTAAAGGAATGTATGTATACATGTAATTTTTTATTTGTATATTGCTACTTGTGAGTGACGCCATTTAGATCAGAACAATAAATTAGTAGAACAAACAGGGGGTCATTACAATAATAAATACAAATACAATGCAAAATAATACAATAAAGATTATCTCATATGTCAAGGAGACAAAAATATGGAGGTCCCTGCCCTACAGAGCTTACAATCTAAGTGGGAATGTAACATACAGACACAAATAGCAGGATATTAAGCGCTGTAGATTATAGTGGGTGACACTGCCATGTAAGTGTAGTTCCCAGTTCAGGAGTTGTGCCAGTGCTCCAAGAGGTAGTCTTTAAGGTAGTCTATACATATGGGTGCAGGTTGAAGCTGAGCACCCATTATTTTTGACCATTCAGCGATACAAAATCTCTCCAGTTCAGTTAAATCTGATGGCTGTCGAGTATGGACAGCCTGCTTCAAATCATCCCATAGATTTTTGATGATATTCAAGTCGGGGTACTGTGACGGCCATTCCAGAATATTGTACTTCTCCCTCTGCATAAATGCCTTAGTTTTCTAAGTGTGTTTAGGGTCATTCTTTTGTTGGAATATCCAACCCCTGCGTAACTTCAACTTTGTGACTGATGCTTGAACATTATCCTGAAGAATTTGTTGATATTGGGTTGAATTCATCCGACCCTCGAGTTTAACAAGGGCCCCAGTCCCTGAACTAGACACACAGCCCCACAGCATAATTGAACCTCCACCAAATTTGACAATAGGTAGCATGTGTTTTTCTTGGAATGCAGTGTTCTTCTTCTGCAATGAAAATCGCTTTTTGTTATGACCAAATAACTAAATTTTTGTTTCATAAGTCCAAAGCACTTTGTTCCAAAATGACTTTGGCTTGTCTAAATGAGCTTTTGCATACAAGCAACTCTGTATGTGGTGTGAGTGCAGAAAGGGCTTCTTTCTCATCACCTTGCCATACAGACTTTGTGTAAATTGCGGTGAATTGTACAGATGTACGATACACCATCTGCAGTAAGATGTTCTTGGTGGTCTTTGGGTTGTCTGTAACCACTCACAATCCTCCGCATATGCTGGTCCTGTATTTTTCTTGACCTGCCAGACCTGGGTTTTACAGCAACTGTGCCTGTGGCCTTCCATTTCCTGATGACATTCCTTACAGTTGAAACTGGCAGTTTAAATCTCGGAGATAGCTCTTTGTAGCCTTCCCCTAAGCCATGGTACTGAATAATCTTTGTTTTCAGATCCTTTGAGAGTTGCTTTGAGGATCCCATGCTGTCACTCTTCAGAGGAGAGTCAAACAGAAGCACAACTTGCAAATGGCCATCTTAAATACCGTTTCTCATGACCTGCCTATGAAGTTCAAGTCTTAATAAGATAATCCAAACATTTTGGTGTTGCCAGTAATCAGTATTGAGCAGTTACATGCATTTAAATTAGCAAAATTACCCAAGTACCCAGATTTTTGCACAGCCTGTTTTTCACATATGATTTAATACCATACAACTGAATACTGGTTCACTAAAAATCTTTGTTCAGAAAACCCCCTCAGTACAAAGATTTTCCTGGGAAATGAAAGCCATACCACTGTTATCTTTTTTTTTGAAAGTGAAGTGATTATGCAGGCTGAGAGGGGTTCCCAAACATTTTCATATGACCGTACATACTGTATAGTGATGGGCAAATTTGTCTCGTTTTGCTGATATATTCGCAAATTTCCTGCATAATGGTGAAAAATTTGCAAAACCCATTGAAGTCAATGGGTGTCAAAATTATTTTGAAGCTCATCAATTTCGTCACTTGCAACAATTTTTATACGCACGCCTATTTTGTCCAAATGCAGTAAAGTCAATGGGCGTCATGGTAATTGTGACGCGCGCCAACATTTTTTGCAGGAGTGGAAGCAATGTCTTGCAAACAAGTATTCGTCTTCCATGTCGCTGAGAGGATGGTCCCTGGAAATGTGTCCTGTTGTATCTGATATGTGGTAACTTGATACTTGATGTGGGGGACAGATGGTTTTTGCACAAGCACCTGGCTGTTGACCTCATCCACATTGAGAGGTCGATCCCTGAGGTGTTTCATTGCATTCTGTAGCTCAGGGTCCAAGAGAATAACAAAGCCACAGACCATTTATAAGATAAGGAAGGCGCCCGTGGAGCAGATTAAATGAGCGCTTAATGTACATAACCAGTGTCCCAGTCACCTCACTCTCCCTCACTCTCTGTGGAAGTAACTGCAAACTCAGCCGAATCCACAGCATGACAAACTTTGTCCTAGCCCTTCAGCTTATCTCCCGTAGCACATTGACCCTCCCTCCGTCCCCCTCTCTCGTTGTAAGGTACGACCCCTTCTTGATAATCCATCAAAATGGTCTTTCAGTTAAGAGCCTCCTCTCGCTTCATACCCAAACAGCTCCAGCCATATCTTAAATCGCAACATTTTCTCCCCCCACTCCCCCCAGCATCTCCCATTCTTCTAGTCTACTTACTCCTCCCACTCTCTCCCTTGCTCCTCTCCCTCACATACCAAGCCCTCCCCCCACACACAAACACACTTCCTCCTCCTCGCTATAGTCAGTGTGTGGCCGCTTATGCCTCTAGCCTGCCCGACATGCCATTTGCTATTGCACACTAACGTGCCCGGCGCTGGCAGCATGACGAGCGTTAACGCTTTGTGGGAAACGTGGAGTGCACTTTGCCAGGCTCAGAGTCCTGTCTACCCCAACAACTTTGGCTTCAATACACAGCGTGTACATCGTGCCTAGCATCTCAGCAGGGAAGATTGGCTCCCAGGCGCATTAACCCATGTAAGTACAGGGAGGCATTTGTGTAAATGTCACACAGCATGTGCTCCTCCGCCTACTAGAGCGGAACTTGATTTACATTTGCTATGACTTTCTATCAAGCAGTTGTACTTGTGATATCCAACCTGTGGCTCTCACCTTTGTGTTGCAGCTCTCAGCCGTTCCCTATGGCATTTGGCTCTCAAGAGAGAGAACCCAGTGTTTGTTTTTGTGTGTGTGTGTGTGTGTGTGTGTGTGTGTGTGTGTGTGTTTAACTGCACCATTGAGACTGGCTATGTGAATGTCTCTGTGTTAGGATAATGTATATATGTATACTGTGTAGATGTAATTGTTGAGTAGAGATTGCTGATGTTTCTGGCAGTGCTACATTAACTTTAGGAGTGGGGGATGGGGAGTAGGATGGGAGCACAGGGAGTAGAGGAAGGGGAGCACACATGGAGAATCTATCACTGGTACACACTGCAGCCCACAGCAGAGCTGATCACATTGTTATTACATGTTCTCATTCTAGTTGCTGCCTAGTTGATAGGATATCCATACAAATTGCATCTCATTTTTTTTTTCATGTCCATTACTTAACAATAAAGTTCCAGGCATGTTTTTCTGTGGAGTTTTGTGCGTTTAGACCTGAGTCGTAATCAACATTTCACATAAAGAAACCTTGCTTCATCACTCACTGTATCTAGAAGTGATTCAGAATTTCCTTATTCCCAAACACTGGTATTTATGTTGCCAAAAAGATATTCGGTCACTGGCAGCAGCTATTTCTGACCACTGTTGTAGCTAAGGAAGACCATGATGGATTATTTTATAATTTTCTGGAATATTTCATGGCCAGTGTTGCTGCACTCAGCATGACATTTGTTTTAGTCATAAAGGGAGCAGCAGGCAGTCTTTAACCCTTTCTGCTCACTTGTACCTACCCCTTTATTGTACAATGCTGCAGAATATGTTGGCATTTAATATTAATAATAACTGAGACCAGTGTTTTCTGTCGCTATTCAGCCCCACAGATCCAAAGGCATGCTGCAATTGGTCAATGTTTTCTGTGCAATGTACTTGAACGTGTAATAAAATAAAGCAAATATGCCCCTGGATACAGCATTTCCAAAACTCTCTCCATATCATAGTTATCTGTGTAAGGGGCAAATGATCAGATAGATGAAACATTCACATGCCAGATTATGCACCCTAAAAAAATCACCACCAGAGGCCACTGTTTGGAGTCTTTGAATAAAATAGAATTGTTGAGCAGACCAGGAATATTGTTGCAGCTGACAATCACATGGACAGACAGAAATATGTTGCAAAGTAAGGCTCCTTGTGCCTATTTATCTATGTCAAGTTGTTTGTATGAACTATTTCAGAGCATTTAGTGACTTACTTTTTAGAATTATCCTATAATATACCCTAACTATAAACACCATAAGAGTAACGGTAGACAAGAAGTATGCCACACATCACTTTACACATGTTATATAGCTTTATTTAAATTTATTTTTTTTCAGGGGGAGCTTCAGAATCACTGCAGAATTATAATGTAATATTATCCACTGTGCTCATTTAAGGTGTCCCTCATGGCCATATTGGCATTCAAATTGAACAAGGATTGCTTGGCTGTACTAAGCAAAGCTTTCAAATAATGTAAAACATTTTACAGATCTTGGCATAACTTGCTTTACTTGATAAGAATCTGGCCGTAAGACAAGTACCTGCCCCTGGTGTCAATGGTACCTGCTTAGAGTAGCAAACCTTTATAAAACAACACTTTACATTAATGTTGTTTTAGAGCAGTGATCTCCAACCAGTTGCTTGTGAGCAAGTTGCTCAAATCAGGTGCATATTTTTAAATTACTGGTTTGGTTGCAAGTTTTGGTTGCATAAAAGCCAGTAGTACTGCCAAACAGAGCCTTATGTAGGCTGATAGTCTACATAGGGGCTACCTAGTGGCCACAGCACTTATTTTGTACCAGCCAGGAACATTTTTCATGCTTGAGTTGCTCCCCAACTGTTGTTACATCTGAATGTTGCTCACCGGTAAAAAAGGTTGGTGATCACCGTTTTAGAGGCTGCAACGCACTATGTTTGGAGTTCCTATGGGACCACTGTTAGATGTCACATGTTTAATGAAAATAATATGAAGAGCTAAAATGAACGAGAGAAGTGTGTGTACATTCTAAAGCCAGAAATTGTCAAAAAACCTTTCTCCTCTGGTGATATCATCAAAATAATTGGGTCCATGTAATAAATATGGGCAATAACTCCACACCCAATCTGTGCAGATTAGAACCTCAGGGTTTTGGACCGGTATTGGCACTCAAGATTCAGGGTATACCAAGCATCGAGTGTAAAACATGCATCAATCAAATCAGTCGGCATTAAAGGGATACTGTCATGGGAAATTTTTTTTTTTCAAAATGAATCAGTTAATAGTGCTGCTCCAGCAGAATTCTTCACTGAAATCCATTTCTCAAAAGAGCAAACAGATTTTTAATATTCAATTTTGAAATCGGCCATGGGGCTAGACATATTGTCAGTTTCCCAGCTGCCCCCAAGTCATGTGACTTGTGCTCTGATAAACTTCAATCACTCTTTACTGCTGTACTGAAAATTGGGAGTGATATCACCCCCTCTCTTTTCCCCCCCAGCAGCCAAACAAATAAACAATAGGAAGGTAAATAGATAACAGCTCCCTAACACAAGATAACAGCTGCCTGGTAGATCTAAGAACAATACTCAATAGTAAAATCCCATGTCCCACTGAGACTCCTTCAGTTACATTGAGAAGGAAAAACAGCAGCCTGCCAGAAAGCATTTCTCTCCTAAAGTGCAGGCACACGTCACATCACCAGGGGCAGCTGGGAAATTGACAATATGTCTAGCCCTATGTCAGATTTCAAAATTGAATATAAAAAAATCTGTTTGCTCTTTTGAGAAATGGATTTCAGTGCAGAATTCTGCTGGAGTAGCACTTAACTGATGCGTTTTGAAAAAAACATGTTTTCCGATGACTGGATCCCTTTAAGACTTTTAATAAAGCAGTAAATAAAATAAAGCAAGATCTATGGTTACTAGAAACTAATTAGGATATTTAACAATAAAGGACAGACCTAAAACAGCAAAAGTAAAAAAGAAAGCAAACTTGGGTTTAATATGAGTTGTCTATAACGGTGACCTGTAGTAAAATGAAGAAGCAGGTCTACATGTCGGGAACAGAGGACCGAGCAGAGAAGCCAGGGGGCAATCACCAATCAAAATTATGATTATGAGGTATGATTGATAGTTACACATAAAAGGTGATGGGGAAATAATCAAGGTTGTCATGATATAGACAACTGATATTTCATTCAAGAGTTCTTTACTTTGATCTATTCATCCTTTAAAGAAGAATGAAGGCCACATAATTGATCTTTTCCTGAGTGACAGTGCTCAGTGAGGTGAGATGAAATGTCATGCTGCACCTTGTAAGTTCGAGTATGTCATGCTGCACCTTGTAAGTTCGAGTATTCTTGTGGTCTTCATATTGGTAAATGACAAGTCATTAACCCAAGCTCTAAATGTATTCTGCCCATGTGCGCTCTTCGTTCCTCCCAACGGTGGATGTGCAACTGCTGTCGTGGAGTAGTGACATTAACTAACTTGAAATGCAATTTATCTGAGAAAATGGCGGACTGAGCAATGAAGGCTGAAGTTGTGCATCTCAGTGAGTTATTATGGGACAGTGTACATGAGACCAGTCATATATGGGGTTCTTGGGATTTGGCTTCCCTTGTCCTTTAATAGAAATAGTTAAAAACCAGTTTTTCATTTGGAGTAATACAATGCATACAGTTAAAAATAGATCATAATTATAAGTTCTTGTACATGATCTTGTGATAACAAAGTGATCAGTAGGTATCACATGGAAGCACTTGATTGTCATCAATTACATCTGATGCTTTTTAAAGAAATAAAGTAAACACTGGTATCAAGCTATAAAAACACAATGCTGTGTTAGACATCTAAGAAGAAAGAGAGAAAGCACCATCAGGTAACTGGCCACTGTTCTGTGAGCTTGGATAACACATTTTCCAGAACAGCTATGATAACGTGCAAATTATTGCAAGATTTGTGAAAATGACAGATTTCTTATTATTCATAGTTTGCAAGTGTAGCAAGAGTGATCAGACCTCACCTCATGTTTCTTTATGACTGTTAGCTGTCTACATTTATACTACAGTTTATTTTTTGTAAAATCATGAAAAGTATGTTTTGCATGGTAGGAATACATATAATTGAATTATTATTATAGTCAATAACTTCAGTTGAAAGTGGACAGTGCTGCTGTAGGTGTTTTGAGACCATTTGTTTTGTAACTACCAACATGCCATTACACTTACAATAGATACACCAGTTGTTATCAGTTCAGTTACATACTTTTCTTTTTAGGCTTGTTTCGGGGTCATGTCATAGTGGGAGTGCTCACGGAAATGTTTGAGTGAGGCAATGCTGTTGTGTCTGCTGGTAGTCTTTCATATCTTTTTACTTGAAGGGTATAAAATATATTTTGGGTATGTGCAAAACGCCAGCAATAATGTATAAGCTGTGACTTGCCTGGGAAGAAGTACCATTGTTCTGTGTTGTACTGCTGTGTGTTTTACTGACTGCAGTTTTGTAATATGATGGCTTATGGCTTGCATAAACATTCCTTTTTATTATTGTGTAATGTGCTGGCTAAGACTTGTGTTTTTCTATTTGGTTCTCTTTCCAAACTGTCAGGATCTGGCGGTTGCCCCTTGGGGTTCACCCAAAACCAGGCAAGCGTGTGCAAATTACATTTACTGATTAGGGATGGGCGAATCTTTTTGACTCGTTTGCCGAAAAAATTACGCCCATAGACTTGTATGGCCTAATTTTGCTGCGCGACAATTTTTTTGATGCCCATAGACTTTAATAGGAGTCTGCGACATTTTGCCGGTGTCGAATTTTTGGCGAAACTGGTCAAATTTGCCTATTCCTATTACTGATTCATGTCTTCCATTTGAATTTCATGGGCACCAGAAAATCATTTATATGGAAATCTTTGTTTTCTTTCAAAAAGGTGGAACCCATAAATTGTATAAGCCTTTAAACCTGTATAAACCAAAGATGAGACAAAGCAAATTCTGTCATAGAAGATTTATTACACACAATTGTATGGACCAATTGTGTGGATCAGCAATACCAACATGTTGCTTATCCCAAACACATCTAAGACATATACTGTATTTATGCCATTTCAACTTTACAAATTACCATTTTTTAGAATTCATTGGATAGAAGTTAACGGCGTAAATTCTGATTGGCACACTTTAATATTGCTTAGACTAATAAATATGTATACCTTAGGAATGTGCTTAGGTCAAAGGTTAAACATAAACATATGTGAAGGTATACACAGGACTCCTTATAAGGAAAGCAAAGCCCTGCTAACATTTTTAACCGTTGCTTCAAATCTAAAGTAAATCTATATTTTTCTTTCAGGGGAAGTGATTTTTCTTTGAGAGTTTCTACCTGTTGGCATTCATAATGTCAAGAAATCTTCAACAAGGCTTCTTGGATCATACCATGCACAACAAGTTGGATATGGGGCCTCAGAGTAATCCATCATCTTGTCCACAGAAAGCATCTACTGAAGAATTTTTTACGTACAAATCTTACACAAATTACTCTCTGCCTACTCCCAGTGCTCATAATTCAAGTCCATGGGGATCTGCGACATCTTACTTGCAATATGCAGGCAGTGCACTAAACCAGCACTTAAGGACTGATAGAGGGATATGTTATAGAAATGAAGTTGAAGGGACTGATAACATTTTGAGGCCTGGCTCACAGTTGCTTGAAACTACCAAAAATAATTTCCAGGTCCAACAGCATAATCCTGGTTTGAGCTATCCATTATCTCCCCAAGGTTGCCCTACCTTTGCAATGCCAAGACCTATGTATAGGAGTCCTACTAGTTACATGGAATATGATACACTAGCTCTCCCCTTTGGCATCCAGCCTGGCTTTCAACAAATTCCTTCACTAGCTGCAGAACAGAACCCTTGTTTTGCATACCCATCCTCTCACCTATCTAGTACAAAGAATAAACCACATTATTCTGGTCCCTTAGAAGTGGGGAGTACCTCCCATTGTTTTTCCCAAGGATTGCAAGGCCAGAGCCAACAATATAAACAAAGGGATTATGCAAATTCATCTTTACAGATACCACGTTCTCAGGGAGAGATTCTTAATGACTGCTTTCCCTCCTTGAATCATAACGTCCAGATGACCTATAATCAAGCATATAACCCTGGAGAATTGCAGAGGAACCCCAAGTTCATACCTTCACACCAGCATCAAACTTACAAATCCAGTGCCTTTTATTCTAATATGGGGGATGTTTGCTCAATGAGTCATCATCTTATAAGAGACGTTTATGCTGACAGACCCTCTCCATTTGGCTGCAGTATTGACAAGGCTAGACTGCCTAACAGTGTTAAAGAAATGACTATGTTCACTGATAGGGGTGTAAGAGTGAGTACAGAACATAGAAAAATGGAGCAGGGTGTAAATGAGAGTGTCAAAGAAGAATCAAGTCAGATCCAAGTAGAGAATGAGCACTGCAAGGATTTGAAGAATGTAGCCAAGGATCTTCAACTTGGTATGGGCAAAGTGGATAAAGAGCATAGGTATGACACATCTCAAGAGGACAAAGTACAGATTCTAAGCTCCAGAAATTCTGAAAAAGGGATAGAACGGGTTGGATCCTTAAAAGATTCTTTTGTACAGAAGGCAATCCAAAGTCCACACCGTTCTGTTTACCCTCGTATCCAAAATTTGCATCCAGCATCTGCATATTCCACTGATGTTCAAGAGTCTGGCCAAGAGAACTCGGTCTCCCAGGTATTTGGATCCAAGATCAGATTTAAAACTCCTGCTCTTTGTGATCAGTCTGATAAAAAATTGGATCTGAGTCCAGCAAAAGAATGTCTACAAAAATCTAACATTATAGAAGGAACACAAAGGCAAGTATTGCAAGCCAGTTCTCTTCAGGTCACAAGCGAAAATCAGACATCCGAAGATAACAATTCTCATCATCCAGAGGCTGCTTCAAGTAGTCCCAATCTTATAAATTCTGAAGTTGATGAGAATGACGGACGCAGTTCTCCTCCAATGCCAGTGATTAATGATGTATTCAGTTTAGCACCATATCGGGAATATCTTGAGGGTACTGCTCCTCACCCTTTCCCTACACAAAGAGAGAGTACTAGAGACAGTCAGCTACCCTCACCCCACACCTCCCCTCAGGTGAACAGACCTCATGACTTTGAGAAAAGAACTCCATCTACACCCACATTAGATGGTAATTACAAACCTCCAATTTCAGATTTTTGCTTACCTGAAAACAAATGTGACATTACAGTTCAAGCCACAGATTGTAAAAAGGCCCCTGTTTTACATGCAGAAGAGAGAGTACTAGATTTAAGTTTAAAAAAATCCCTTGACTCTTTGAACCCATCTCAGGGCTCAAATACAGCATACACTCCTGTAGTTGGCAGCCCACATAAGAGAGCAGATAGCATTGTTTCAAAGATGGCAGCAGGGAGCACAATGGCTAGCATGAACTGCTCCATGCAAGCGACCACAAGCAGCACCTCCCCTAAGACCAGTGAGAGTTCTTTCTTGCAGGAAATAGGAGGGACCAACTCCTCACAGGTTACAGCAAAGAACACTGCTCTGATGCCCAACATAAGCTGCTCCTCACAGACTTCAGCTGGAAATAATCCTTTGTTTTACAGCACGAGTGGTTCCTCACAGAGTCCACATCACATGTTCAGCATAAATTGCTCCTCACCAGTTGCCGCAGGGAGCACAAGATTTATGAACCACTCTTCACAGGACTCATTGGGGTCTAATTCCATCATGTCCAGCATGGTCTGCAGCTCACAGGTAACAGGAAGCAACCCCCTCATTACCTGCATGACCAGCTCCTCAACGGCTGCAAGTGATAACATTGCTCAGCTGACCACCACGAGTTGCTTCTCACAGACTTCAGCTGGAAACACTAATTCGTTGTCCAGCATGAGCAGTTTCTTACCAGCAATGGAAACTAGTCCACGGCTGATGTCCAGTATGAGTAGGTCCTCACAGGTTGCTGCAGGAAGCACCCCATTTGTAAGCAGCGCCTCACAGGCATCTGTGGAGTCTAACCCCCTCATGGCAAGTATGATTTACAGCCCAGAGGTAACAGGAAGTACCTCCCTGATAACAAATATGAACAGTTCCTCGCAGGCAACAGCTGGATGCGCTACTACCATTACCAGCCTAAGCTCTTCCTCACATGGGACAGTGCAGTGTACCCCATTAATAACCAGCCAATGCTTTTCTTCGAAAGCCACATCCACAAGTTCCCCAAAGTCAGATAGTCCCTGCTTCCCAAACACCAATCAAGCCCTAAACATTTGTCCAAACCTTAACATTGTCTTGCCTATTTCCAAGTGTTATGACTTCACAAAAACCCAGGTCCCCAAATTCATATTGCCCAAGAACAATTCTCTCTGCTCTTCTTCGGCTTCTGTAGAGCCCTCAGAAAATACAGAATGGAGGAAAAGACCGCACACTGATATTTCACAGGTTTCACCTAATGTGTTGGAGAATGAAAACAGCTTTCACAGTTCTAAAACATTTATGTTTAAGAAATACAAAATGATGAAACTCCCATCCACTGGAGGAGAGACACAAGGAGAAGCATCTAAGCCATCTTCACATACTTTGCCTGTCCCAGTTCATTCACCACCTGAAGGTGCACATTCTCTGCCACCCAGTGCTCCTGAGTCATCTCCCACTCTTGGAGAAGCAAATGTGTCATTGGGTACTGATGGTGCACCCCTTTTCAAAGGTTCTAGGAAACACTTTACTGAATTGCACAAGAGACTGTGTACAACTATTTTGAATTCAGTTGCAATATCTCCCTTGGGTGTTCTTCAGGACTTGCTGACCAAAAACATGGAAAAAGAAAGACCAAAGTCTCCAGTAAAGGTCAAATCTAGTTCGAGATCCATTGACCCCCTAAAAAACTCCCAGCATCATAATTTATGGTTGGACATTGACGGTGTCCGCTTGGCACTGCACAAATTGCTGTCTCTATTGGAGACATTTATGTTTACACGTATATGCCCCTTTCCCCATGTTATCAGGGCAGGTGCTATCTTTATTCCTATATATCTAGTGAAGGAGATTCTTTACCCAGAGTTACTGGGGACATCAATAGATCGTGTCTTGCAAAGTCACAAAGTAGAACTGCGGCCCACTACTCTCTCTGAAGTAAAGGCCCTTAGGGAAACTGAACTCAAAGACTGCCCTTCTCGCATGTTAAAATTACTTGCTCTAAAACAATTGCCTGATGTTTACCCTGATTTGGTACACCTTTACTGGGAGGACTGCATACAGAAGCAAATTGGTGAGTATGTTAAGCACTGTGAAACGCTTTTGCAATGACTTTTGCTTATGTTAAAGTTATAGTCTATTAGTCATATTTGTGTTTTCCAGGATACTAGAAATTGTTAGGAAAGCTGTGTTATATCTTAATGATACCCTTACAACTTTGCTCACCTAAGCATGACTCATGTTTTTACTAATCTACCTGTAGTGCAAGATAGTAATCCATGATACTTCGGTTCTTAGTTGTTTTCTGCAACTAATCATATATTACTTTCGCCTGCTTGCTATATCTTGCCTTATGTTTTTCATCTTCTATGCTTCCTTCAGTATTGTAGCATCTCCTACTGGTGTGCTGTAGTGCTGAAATATCTGTGCTTTTGTAGCTAGCTGAGATTTATTTCCTTGTATGTGAAATCTCTTAATTGTTTTCTTTTTTTAATACTAACAACTCTAGACAGGGCTACAAATCCGAAATGCAATTTCTAATTTTTATGGTGTGCGGGAGGGATAGGTTAAGGTGACTTTCCCATAATGATACTGAGCTGACGAGAGAATTGAATGCAGGCTTGCAAAATATATTTGATTCTGTGCACATAGTAGAATAAATGCAGTCAAATGACATTTGCTATGTTTGAAAAGCAGGTTCATTTAATTGATATAAAAATAATACAAGAATAACATTTACAATTTGTATACATACCTAAATATCCTTCAAGTCTAAAAAGCAGAACCAGCAAAAGTAGACAGTCGCGTTTTGGAATGAGAAACCTTTCAGGACAAAGTCCTTTATCAGTGGAATTCAGTGTTAGATTCCAGTTACATAGTGTCTTTCTCCTATGTTACATTGTTATTGGTATTGCCAAAAATACAGAATTATGAGGGAGCCATCTGAATTATGCCAGCTACATACCATCATTTAAAAATGTGGTTTATATAGCTATCCTGTACTAAGTATTAGTTGTGATTTCTCTAATTATTTTCGAGGTAAGGAGATCTTAAATACTAAAAACCACATTTGGTTTTATATGATTGTAATGCCAAAGCTAAAAGCTGTGCCATAAGAATGCAGTATACTGTACCTTAAAGGGTTGTTCACCTTTGAGTTAACTTTTAGTATGATGTAGGGATGACCACATATTTGCAATTGGTTTTCCTTTTTTATGTGTTTTTTGTTATTTAGCTTTTTATTCAGCAGCTTTCCAGTTTACAATGCCAGCAATCTGGTTGCTAGTGTCCTAATTACCCTTGCAACTATGCGTAAGCAACTGGAATATGAATAGGAAAGGGCCTGGATAGAAATATTAGTGATAACATGTAGCAATAACAATACATTTGTAGCCTTACAGAGAATTTGTTTTTATAGATCAGGCCAGTGAAAGTTGCTTAAAATTGGCCATTCTGTAAACGTATAAAAGTTAACTTTAAAGGTGAACCACCCTTTTAAAGTGCATGTGCTGCTTTCAAGCTGAATTTATCCTCAGCTGGGAACTTTTTATCTTTATAAATGAGCATGACTTCTCATATGACAGCAATCTGACATAAAGGTGTACTGTTCCATTGGTGGAAAATAAACACGTGTATTTAAGATATATAACCGTATCTGCACCCTTTCAGGTAGTGTTGAGTATATCTGCTAAGCCGTAAAGGGCAAAGATACACGTGGAGATTCGGGGAGATTTGTCGCCCAGCGGCAAAACGGCTCTTCTTTGGGCGACTAATCTCTCCGCAATGCCTTCCTGCTGGCTAGAATCGAAATTGCCGGCAGGATGGCACTTGGAGCGCTACGTTTTCCAAAGTCGCCCAAAGTCTCCTCATGAGGCAGCTTTGGATAATGAAGTGCTCCAAGTGCCATCCTGCCAGCGATTTATATCCTAGCTGGTGGGAAGGCAGTTTGGGGGGGGGTGTTAGTCGCCCAAAGAAGAGGCGATTTGTCGCCAGGCAACTTAATCTCCCTGAATCTCCACGTGTATCTCTGCCCTAAATGTTGTGGATACCAAGGGTTTAAGTCGCTAGCATGTTTGCAAAACAAAACACTTTTTTTTTTTTCTGTGTGTACATGGACAAATTTATCTATGCTGCACACAGCCTTGTCTCTCTTGGTGATTTTTGACTTTCCAACTGGTTGTGTAACAGTGATACACTATAGGAGCACTCTTCTAAACCCATTTCTTTCCCTCTCTCATTGCCTGCATATGGGCATTGGTATACAAAATATCAGCCTTTGCTTTGCCTTGAGCTGTTGCCGTTTTTTTTTGTCAGAGTTGGAGCCAAACTGACTAATCGTCAAATTGTCAAAGAAAGCTCAGATTATCTGTAGCCAAAGAAGTAAAAATAACTGGAAACTGATTTTTTTTTTTTTTAGACAAATGAGCACTTTTTTTTTAGCTAAGGGAAACGGAATATAATTAGGCCAAAGAGACCGTTACCTGACCAGTCACATCTATTGCGATGTCAGCTGAGTGGGCAAAGTTGTACTTTACATTACTTAATTAGTCCTGTAACTCATGGCAATCTGGCCAGTTTTGCAATTGTTCGGCGTAAAAATAAAAGCTGGTTAAATAGGCTGTGCAAAGTAAAAAATGTTTTCAATATAGTTGAACAGATATCTAACATAATAGAACACAACTTCCTCCTGCTCTCTAACCTGTCGCCAGTCAGTAACCAATCAGTGACTTGAAGGGGGAGGCATATGGGACATAACCAATCAGTTTGTTTGCTTTTGAATCTGAGCTGTGTGCTAAGGATCAAATGTTAACTAAATGAACAGTTATTTCCCATGTGGTCCCCCTTCAACTGACTGGCTAAGAGGTTAGAGCGAGAAGCAAAGGAGGAAGTAGTGTAAGACATTTTTGAAACATGGGATCAGAACTTTGGAAACATTTTTTATTTTGCAGTGCCAATCTATTTAGCCTGTTTTATTTTTAGTGAACTGTTCTTTTAATATCCTTTTATACTGTATATATGTTGATTAGTACAGTCATTTATATAGATGTGTAAGAGATTTTCATGTTGAAAACTGCATATACAGATGGAGCAGACTTTCTGGAAACATTTTCACACTTGGCCACAATCTCTTGGCTATACTGTGCCTCAAAATGCATCGCAAATGTCTGCTCCATCAGTATGTTTCATCTTTCAATTCACCTGTAAACATTTTAACTCTCCGATACATATTTTTATATTGGAAAGCAGGCCACATCTAGAAAGGTAGTAAAGACTACTGTACAGAAAATTGATAATGATAATATCCTATTAGCAAACTCTTTGATCCAGCATTCTCCTTATGTATCCTCTGTCCAGCTCCTGTCTTGCATACGGTGTGAGAACAACTCCAGTTATTCATCATTCCTTCTCTCCTCATCGTCCTGCCAACTTGACCATGGTTTTTTTTATGGCACTGTGAATGTGGTCAATGTCTGTTACATGTGTATAGACTGTAAACAAAAACCTCTCTGTGGCCTGTGTTGCTCCTCCTTTCCTAGTTTGCCAAATATGTTTAGAAAAGCTGCGCAAATCTCGAATAGTTTTCTTCAGTTTGTTTCACTAACAAAAAAACATGAGCAAGAAATGATAAACATGGAAGTCGAGAAACTTTTTTTTTTTCCAGAGAATTACGTCTGTTCCTACTGGAACTGCATAATGAAAAAAATCATAATTCTTTGCAAATATACATTCATTACAAATTTTCTATGGTTTTTAAAGGGATTATTCACCTTCCAAACACTTTTTTTTCAGTTCAGTAATTCAGGTGCAGACTCTAAAGGGTTACAATTTTGCAACAAAACATTTCTCAGCAGCATCTCTGGAGTATTAGCAACTATTCTATCAATTCTAACAGCCGCTTGTAATGAAACCCATAGATTCTGCTCAGCAGGGACAAAGATAAAAAATGTATCAATTTAGAACAGTTTACAGGGTCAGCGACCCCCCGAGCTACTAAAAAATGACACTTTACACTTCAATATTAGACAAACGGTGACACAGAAAATAGAAAGTTATTGGAAAAAGTCGTTATTTCTGGTGATCTATCTGGTAAGAACTAGTTTTTAGAAGGTGAACAACCCCTTTACGTTATTTGTACATGTATTGCTATTGAAGGCAGTGTTTGACCCTTTCTATTCTCTGTCCTGGTGAATCAGACTGTTGATACAATGTAAGACAAGGCAGCTGATTAACAGACCTGTCTTTGCTGGGGAACTAAGACTTTTGCAACATTGTTTAAAAAGTAAAAACCAGGAGTTAAGCAAATTCTACTTTCAATAGCAATCGTTTTTACAAATAACTGTAAAAGCACTGACAATTTTCAATAAATGTATATTGGAAATTTTGCTAAGAATTATGTTTTCTTTTATTAGGAATAGACATAGACATATAATATGGGAAAATACATTTTTCTCTGGAGCCTTGCACACAAGCTATGTCTATGTCAGTAAAAACACACTTCTATGACAAGATTTTGAACATGGAAAAAAGCAATTTCTCTTGTTACAGAAGCAGGAGATTTCAGCAGAGCTATTAAAACTTCTAGCTATCCAGGGAATCGAGCTAGCAAATCCCAGCATCCTCCGCAGTCACACTTTTGAAAACATTTTTTTTTTTAAAGCACAGCACTCTTAAGATTTGCCAATGTTTTTCTCCCTAAATTTAACCTTCCAGAAGTGTAATACACACTAGCAAGCATCCCATTTTAGACATTGATTAAATGTGCTTAGCTACTATAGTAACCTCTACTGGCTGCAGCAGGATTCTCCTGTGAATTGTAGCATCTAGGTGGGGTTTTAGATCCTAAGGGACCGTATGTCCTATCCTGTCCCCCGTGGGTTCATGTCCCTATACTTATTTTTTCCAGGTTCCCACACACAGTCTGGGCTGCTAACACAAAAGTACGTATGTGTTCCTTTGTAAATCATCCAGCAGAGCTGTGTTTGAGTGGATGCCTGTGTGTGGGCCTTCATATCTGTCTGTGTTTAGGATTCTTTCCTACTCTTTCTTTCTCTGTCTTTCACTGTGTTTGAAAATAAACATTAATCTAATTAAAAGTATTTTAGATGACTGGTTTAAGCACAGTATTAAGCAGGGATGTCCAACCTGTAATCATCTTGCTGTAAGTGAACTCCCAAAATATGCATTTTCCCAGCTACAGCAACCCATGTTGGACAATGCTGTAATGTGCACCCTTTTATGTGCACCCTTTTATGAAATGGGAATATAATTATTTATATTATTTGGAATCCGGCAGATGGAGTTATCATAATTGGAAGGTACCTGGTGAAATGGAGGGAACAGACATGATAATGTTTGTTTTTTGTTGTTATCTGCACTGAGCCTGCATTCACTTACGTTGTGCATCATGCTGTTCGCTACTGCATTGCATATTAAAAAACTTGATTTATATTTTGGGTATTTGGGGCATTTACACTCCAAAAATTCACACGAAACACACACAAAATATAAAATTTCATTCCTGAACCAGCAAGTATATTTTTTTAGTTGTAATATTAGCAGCTGTTCTCTTATGTTAGGGAGCTGCTATCTTCCCATTGTTTTGTTGTTAGGCTGCTGGGGGGGGAGGGGGTGATATCACTCCAACTTGCAGTACAGCAGTAAAGAGTGACTGAAGTTTATCAGAGCAAGTCACATGACTGGGGCATCTGGGAAACTGACAATATGTCTAGCCCAATGTCAGATTTCAAAATTAAAATATACAAGAATCTGTTTGCTCTTTTGAAAAATGGATTGTAGTGCAGAATTTTGCTGGAACAGCACTAATAAATGATGCCTTTTAAAAAAAATAAATAAATAAAAACATTTTTTCCAATGACAGCATGCCTTTAAGCAGTTAAGTGCCTTTGTGACCAATTATTATGAGAAAATGTGCAGATTGAATCACAAGCACAATTTACTGATATTTTTATTGTAACAGCAAGTAGCAATCATTATAAATATGCCAAAAGCCTTTAAAGAGAATGAAGCCTTCCCCCAACTCTAGCCTTCCTACTTGCACCACCCGTTGTTGTCAAAATTGTCCCGATCTTTGTACTTGCTATAAAAATGCAGAGTTGTGCAGCGGGGTTGGCAGGTACTATTTCACACCACTTTTGATCAACTTTTTGCAGATCGAGAACACTGTGCATGCAGGAGAATTTCCAGTTGCAGCCAACTGGGAATGAGGGGGCATGGGATTCAGTGGAGGGGTCTTTTTAATTTTAGCACTGCAGTTAGTTCATTTGTGTTTATAAGACACCTGCTTCTTTAGACTACGGTCAGCCCTTGGTGTGTTGCCCAGTGCCACGTACAAAAAGGACACAGATAAATGCATGTTTGCTTGGCCAACATTTTACTAGTAGTAACTGCATACATTTAAAAAAAAAATTAACATTTGCATTTCCAAGTTTATGATTATACAGTTGCCAGGCCACTTTATATCAAAACCAGTATGGTGCTAACTTTATGTCATTAATTGACATTATTAGTTGGAATCTCAAGTAGACTTGCAACACGTGCTACAATTCAGTCCTATAAAAGCCATCGATGCACGTTATAATGTTAGATTTTTTTAGGTCTAGAGTTTAACATATTTAGAGTTGTTACCAGAAGTTTATTTTCTTAAGCGTGTCATTCCATGTTGCATGTAGGAATACCCATGAAAAGGAGGACTTTATTTCCTTTCTAATTTCTACTTAGAATTATTAGTCGTAGTCCAAAATGCTTGCTACCCACTGTGAGTTGCCATTTTAAATATCACTTGACTTTGGTTACCTTTTTGTTTTTTGTCCTTAATAATGTAATAAACCATCCATCCAAATGGTTCATGGTTTCTAGATTTTCCCAGGGTTTCTGTGATACCTTCATTATGTTAAACAAAGAGGTCTGTGGTGATCTTGCATATGCTGGGCGCCATAAGAATTTCTTATGGACATTAACATATGTAGTACAGTCTACTCCAATTGACTCAGTCCCAAAGTTTGGTGACCTCTTGCTCTCTCTACTCCTGAAAGTGGTTCAGGAGTACTGTATAAATGAGAAATATGCACAACCTAACCTAGGGCTGGCAGACAAGATACAGCAGGAAGGAACACTCTTGACCAAACCTGGGAAATATTGCAACATATCCAGTGCTACGAGTGGGCAGGCAGTGTTTTCATAGGAAATATGTAATAATCTTTACAATATTTTTTAGATAAAATTTGATCATGGTTAAGGCATTTTATTCTCATCAGACTAATGTCACAAAATCTACTAAAAGACTGAGCATTTCTGAGACTAAAATGATTGATCGCAGAAATCTATAGTGGTAGTATTGCAGCAAAGTTGGCTACAGTGGGGGGCTTATTTATCAAAGTCCAAATTTATCTGACTTTTTTTAATGAAAAAAGTCAGACCAAACTAGAATCCACAATTGGGGCTTATTTATTATTAAAAAAACAAAATGTAATCGGATCGGAGACAAACCCAAAAAAATCGAACAAGAAAACGAATCATACAGTGTTTGCCAAATCACTCGATTTTTTCAGGCTTTTTCCCGAAAAGCCTTTATTTCTCAGATTTCTGCCCGAAAAGTCCAAATAGTTGGGTTTTCAGGCTACTTCCAGCGCAGACCACAGAAATTTCCAAGTAGGAGAGGGACCTCTCCCATTGACTTATATACAACCTCTGTTGGTCTGAGATGCCGGATTTTCAGATTCTGACTTTTTTCATCCTCGGGGTATAATGAATCTAAATTTGAGGTTTTTTTCCCCACTAAAAATTCAGATTTTATAGTTAAAAAAACTAAATTTTCATGTTTTTGGCATTCAGACTTTAATAAATAACCCACTAAAAGTATTTCACCAGTGGTATTTTATTCCTATTTGTGCGTGTATGCATGTTTGTGTGTATGCATGCTCTCCTTGCAAATCTTTCATAAGAAAAATAATTTCTTTATACCTATATCTGCTCTTATCTACCCTTCCTTGTTTTTATTCTCTCATTTTGTTTTATTTTTTTTTCTGCAGTGACTGATTGTATCTATCTCTTGTTTCAGATAAATTGCCGCTCAGTCTCAGTCAAGAAGAAGTTGCCCACACTGAGAACACCCCAGAAGCTAGTTTATTAGATAAAGGACACCTAGAAGTTGCCCCAGAACTGAAGAAATCCTCTTCCTTGGTCTTGAAGTTACAGAGGGTTTGGAAACAATCAGGTACCCATGTATATAAAACCCAGAGGAAGCTCTCGTCCCAGGAAAGCAAGACAGACTCCCTGAGGAAGAAACAGCAAGTCAGTGGTAAAAAACATGGAAGGAAGCCAAGAAAGGTTTCTCCGAGAAAGAATAGGAGTCAGTGTGGTGGTGGCAGTGGTGGTGGCAGTAAAGTATTTCCAGATCTAGTTGGAAGACGTATTCTCCATCTGTTTGATGATGGAGATCAAGAAGCCTGGTTTCCAGGTAGGGTCCTGAGGGTGCACCGCCAAACACGAAGACTTCTTGATACGCAGTTTGAGGTTCTGTATGATGAGGAACCTGGCACCCGCTACTACTTAGAACTCCTTCAGGACTATGAAAAAGGATGGCTCCGGTTAGACAATTAAACTGCTTTATCTTGGACACTCTTCATGGTACATTAAAGTGGACAAATAGATGTTTAGAAATTGTAGTATTACATCTATATATGCCTGACTTTTAAAATGTATCATGCTGCACTTTCAGTATACATCTTAAGTTTTTTCCTTGTTTGTGTTGTACCTGTGATTTTCTTTATAGAAGTATATTATCCCAATGTTCTTTGCAGGTAGATGATCCAAATAAAAAACAAAGTGCCTTAGGGTAGTGGCACATTTCTCTGCCAGGGTGTTTTTTTAACTGGTAGAAAATTCTAGTTCTCAGTGTTCCAATACTTCTCGTGATGCATATACTGGGCCTTAGTCAAAAGCACATTTTCAGGCTGAAAAACCGCCTGTTACAAGGAGAATATCACAGAGAATCATTGTGTGTGTCATAGGCCGTACTCTGCTGTGTTGATATTATTATTACCCAGGTGTGTGCTTGTGTGTAATGCGCACACACACTGAGCTCTACTGCATTAAACAAGAGTAAGAAGAGCTACTGATTAGGAAACCTTCTTTTTCTGTTTCCACTTGCTGTTATTGGGCATCATAGACTCTACCCATTAATAGTACACTCATGCTGTTTGATATTGGCATGAGGTAAGAGAGCTTGTTATTTCCAAAACTGTCAAGTCAAATAGTTTTTCAGTTTTAGCTTCTTTTTTTTTGTTGCATAGAATTGTTACTGCTATGTTACATGAAACTAAGTAACCTTGGTGGACTTTATTTGCACTAATTTATTGTTGTTTTTTGTTTGTTTTTTAAAGCACTGATGTGTTGGTATCCAACCTATCTAAGCATAAGGCTGTGTAGAGTTTGTAGAGGATGCTCTGCTTTTTTATATTGTTAGAGGAACCTGTATGTACAGCTCCCCTTAATGGACCACTAACACTAAAAATACACTGCATTGTTATTTCTTTCCTGTACATGGAATGGAATGCTTTCTTTGCTGTTTTTTTTTATTGCAGGGGGGGGGGGGTTGCTAAAAGCTCATCCATCTTTTATCTGTTTGTATAACTGTGTTTAATGGAGCCATAGGTAATACATACATAGGACCTGCCCCCAAAACTGAAAGAAACAACTTTTTAATGCCAATATAACATTTTCTAAAATTTAATGCCGAATTTATGTGAACCTTATGAGCAAATACATTTAGAACATTATTTCCTGGTCTTACTAGCTATAATATAGCCATTTAATAAAAAAAGTTCACCCATAGATCCCTCAAGTATTTCAAATTGTGAAGATTTCATAAAAAAATAAGTGGATATCACCGCAGTGGTATGCCAATGGTTAATCCACAAGTGCCCATTATAGGATGTCCTAGAAACTGGAATTGTCAGGATTATATATATATATATATATATATATATATATATATATGTATATATATATATGTATATGTATATATATGTATATGTATATATATGTATATGTATATATATGTATATGTATATGTATGTATATGTATATGTATATATATGTATATGTATATATATGTATATGTATATATATATATATGTATATGTATATATTGTCTTGGATTTAACAAAGATCACAAAAGGGCTCTAGGGTCATTAATGATGCACTACCAGCCCTCCACTCTCAAGCTGTGCATATGTGAATAAATGGTTAGTATTTATTCAACTGGTCAAGTATTGTGAATAGCTGTTTGTGGACAGATAGCTTTCTCAGTTTTGTACTTTTTTTATTATAATGTTTATAACATTTTAGTAAAATGGCACAACTATTTAATTTTTTGTTGTTTTTTGGTACAAACGTTTTGGAGGGACTTTATATTTAATAATAAAGAGACATTTGTATTTGATATGTTTTGTCTTTTTGTCACTGTGTGGTCAGCCTATGAGACAGTTTCTATAATACTGACTCACTTTAATCCCGAAAAGTAAAATTAGCTAGAATTGCACATTTAAAAGCCAGGAAATTTTGTGTTCCTGCAATGCTAAAAACAACAGTAAGTTTTGGGAGGAAAAATATCGCAACCCCCGGGAAATTAGGCCGGGATGTCCTTACAGGAACAGTAACACCAAAAAATGAAAGTGTGTTAAAGTAATGAAAATTTAATGTACTATTGTCCTGTACTGATAAAACTGGTTTGTTTGCTTCAGTACTATAGTTTATATAAACAAGCTGCTGTGTAGCCATGGGGGCAGCCAGACAAGCACAGGACACACTGTAGATAACAGATAAATTCTGAATAATCTCATTGTATACTACAGAGTTTATATTTTATCTGCTGTGTAATCCGTGTCTTTAATCCTTTTTCAACTTTGAATCGCTGCCCCCATGGTTACACAGCAGCTTGTTTATATAAATGATAGTAGTCTCTCTGAAGAAAACACACCAATTTTACCAGTACAGGGCAACAGTACATTATATTTTCATTACTTTGAAACACTTCAATACTTTGGTGTTACTGTTCCTTTAAAGTAGCCATGGTCACAGGTCAAATGGATGGCTCGAGTATTTAGAATGGTGTTAACAGCCAAGTCCAAATCTGTTCATTCCTTCCTGTCAGATCCTATTGTTCATTTCATCATCATTTGTGGCTCCTCTCATTTCCTCATTTGTTGTTTCATTTCCAGTTTGAACGGAACAGCTGCAGTTCAGTAGGGTTGCAGAATGGCTTGTCCTCTCCCACTTGCACATACCGTTTGGCCAGACTATTAGGCAGTACAGTGAGATCTGGGCATGGATGTCTAGCTTTGTTTTTTTAAAGATACGTTACATTTTAATATTGGAGTATTTAAGCATAGGCGATTAGCCACCTATGGCAAAACACACCATCAAGCAAATTACTTTTACCAGAATATGAATATGAAGGTTGTAAGATGTTTGCATGGACCAATATGTAATTTTTTTCCTTTTAATTCTACCTGTTCCTCTTGGAGTGTGGCTTGCTTTATCAAATGTATAAACAGTTTCCATATATTGGGAAAAACTAAACTTTAGGAGAAGATAAAATGATACATTCAGAAAGCATCAATGCACAGATCTGCTATCTAGCATAACTCAAGCGTTTAGCACATCATTGTGAATAAGAACTAGAAAAATAAATCTTTACATTTTTAAAAGGTCCACTAATTGAAAACCATTGAAGGCACTTAAAACTTAAAGGAACAGTAACACTAAAAAAATTAAAGTGTTTTAAAGAAATGACCATATAATGTACTGTTGCCCTCCACTGGTAAAACTGATGTGTTTGTATAGAAACTACTATAGTTTATATAAAACAGCTGCTGTGTAGCCATGGGGGCAGCCATTCAAGCACATGATACACATTATAACCGATAAGTTCTGAAGAATCCCATTGTATACTCCATAGCGTATCTGGTATCTGCTGTGTATACTGTGCCTTTTCTAATTGTTCAGCTTTAAATGGCTACACACATTATTTAATTCTTTTTTTATAAAAAGCTACACAGCTTATTTATATAAAGTACAGTGGTCTTTCTGAAGCAAACACACCAGTTTTACCAGTGCAGGGCAACAGTAGATTATATTTTTATTACTTTAAAACATTAATTTTATGGTGTCACTGTTCCTTTTAACATTTTTAATCTTTAATACCCTCATCAAAGGAGAATACTTTAGGCTTTATCATATTGCAAAGGAAGCTGGACCATAATTGCTTGTCAAATCCCAAAACAGCCAAAACATCATTGCAGTACAAACTTTGCTGTCCACTTGGATGAGACAAAACCCTGTAAGACTGCACAAAAATAAATTAACACTCTGTAAAGAGAATGCAGTTCTGCATGAAAATGATTTTGCTACATTTGTCAAATTTATGGTCTCTTTTTAGGAAGTTGCATTTCCTGGTTCTTATGTGGTTGTGCCCATTTCCTTCCTTTGAAACAAACAGTAGTTGCTGGTAGGGCTCTCTCATGCTGGGTTCCAGGGCTTGCTGAAAGTTATTGTGTGGCAAGTGAAATTCTCCTGTGTTTGGACTACCTGTCTGAATAAAATTCTAGGGGAGGCTACAGACTAAGTGGTCCCCTGGTTCTAATACATATGATGGGTTCATCCCATGTAGTTCTGTGAGATTAAACATATTATAATACTATAGAGAGCCATAAAAATCCTGTAAATTATATTCTTTAAAAGGGTGTTTAGTGTCATTGGTTATTATCAGAGGTTAGCATTGTTGTTTCTCACTGAAACGTGTGTATTCTAATCAGGGCTGCCATCAGAAATCACGGGGCCCCGCACAATAAAATTTTCTAGGCCCCCCTCACCACCCCTCCCTCAGTATGAAGGCCACACAAGACACAGGCATTAAAACATTAAGTGCCCCCATACAAGTTAACAAAAGAACTTTGGTGCCCAGGCCCATCCTACATTGGTGGTCAGGGCCCCTACTAGTTATTAAAAAAAAATTAGCCAGGACCCAATGTAGCACGGTGGATATTTGATTTAATGATTTACAATATATATCTGATTTATAGTGAATCAAACCTTAAGTTTGAGTAAGTATAAGATTTTGGGATAGTTATTTGAATCCAATGTCCCTGATGTAGTTATATTGCTGGGCAAACATTCTATAGCAAACACAGGCATTGTTGGCCAGCAAACATCTTTAAGAATGAATAAACAGACAGCAGACAGACAAGACTCAGATTGAGTAACAAACTGTGTCTTGGTGAAAGAGATACAAGGTTCTTGCTGATCTTTTAGAATTCCATTGGACAGCATTTTGGGCTAGCTATCTATATTGCCTAGGGCAGCATTTGGGGTTAAAGGTCTCTGTAGCTGTTGATTATAAAGCACATCTTCACTTTACATGGGTAGCTTCGCCTCGGACCCATGAGTGGGTGCCAGGATTTGGATCATTGCTTGATTATCGGGAACCTGAGGGTGATGAACCAAAGGTTGTGGGGCTCCCCGATTGTGCAGAACTGGCTTTTCTTGTAATTACCATCATATGAAGTTAAGTAAACGTTTTTAAATTCTACCTTTACTTGTGTGTGTATAAGTTATTGCTCACAAGCAGTATATCAAAAGGTTTAATCATTGATCCTGTATATTTGTATTAATATATTTATTTTAATTAATACAAGTATTATTATTGATAAAGGTTTACTCCTTTATTACATTTGGCGCTGTGAACAGGATTAACCCTTTTATTGCTGTGAAGTGCAGTAATAACTTATAGAAACTTGTATAAATTGTAGAATGTATTTATAGTTCAACTTTGTATGTTAGGGTAGTGGCAGTATTGTAGTGGCTTGTGCAGGGCAAACATACTGTTGAAAGATAGCAAAAAATGTTCTGCTTATTTAAAAATAAAGTTAGAGGGGTAGATGATCAAATGAGCACCCTTCCCACATGGGCTAGTTCCGGACCCTGGACCCATGTTGCTCATGAATTGATTAAGTATCAGCAACCTTTTCAGGTGACTAACCCCGGTCACCAGTTGCTGAATTTGAATTTGTCTCGATATTCCAAGGCAGAGCAGAAGTCTGCAGCACAAGTGGGTTGGTTGTGTTTTCAGGCGCTAATGGAGGAGACAACCAAAAGGGAGTCAGTTGAACTTGAACTGCAGGCAGTTAAAGATCAACTATTTGTGTTAAGAGAATGTTTCCGCTCTTCAGAAAAGCACCGTGATGAGATGGAAACAGAGTTTTCACAATATGTAGTGAAAACTGTTAATAAACAGCAAAAAGAGAAAGGGAGAAAATCATCAGAAAAGTGTGCATCAGTTAAAGTGAGAGCTCTTGTAAATAAAGGAGACCTGGGGGAGTTAGCCCAGTGGTCAGGAGCAGATTCAGATGAGGAAATTGAAATAGGAGATGATATAGAAGAAGGAAAACTAAGGCCAATAGTAACTACCAAACAAAGGAGAGCAGTAACTCAAAGAGCAGGCAATACTAACAGAGATCAGGATTACAGAGGAAATGCAGAAGCAGCAGAACAGCAATTTACAGAGGAAACACGTTCATATACTGCAGGAGAATTAACAGAGTTGGGTCAGAAATTTGCCCAGAAAGGAGGTGAAAGTATCCTTAAATGGATCTTGCGAGTGTGGGATTTGGGTGGGGATGGTATCATGCTTACTAGCAGGGAAGCAACAGGATTAGGCAGTATTGCTAAAGACCCTCGGGTGCGGCTTTATCTGAGGAGAGCACGTAATACTACTGTGACTTTTTCCCTGTTACATTTGATAAGGGATTCAGTCTTACAAGTGTATGATACGCCTACTGAAATGATGGATTCTACCCCATGGCGTACTATAGGGGAGGGAATACAAAGGTTAAGAGAGTATGGATGTGTGAGCGGCTTGATTGCTGATCCGTTAGCTTCAGCAACCCCAAATACACCTACAGTAAAAGAGATGTGGTCAGGGCCAGATATGGCTCCTTTTACTGCACACATGAAAAATAAATTGCTTGTAGGATCGCCCATCCATTTGAAAGTCCCATTGTTTACAATGTTAAGTGCTTTAGATGCCAAGCAGGGTGTTATTCATGAAGCTGCTACATTGCTTAGTCAGCTGGGTGAGTTAGAACGCACAGGAGAAACCATTGTTAGGCAGCGGGATGTAGAAAAAAGGGGTACAGAAAGGTTAAAAATCAGCCGCAGGCAGATGTTCTTAAATTTGCTTCAGAGTGGAGTAGCGAAGGTTGAAATTGATGGCATCCCCACTGCTGATTTGTTTAAACGCTGGGAAAAACTGAAACAAAAGGTGAGGTTGAAATTAACCAAAAAACAGAATGTAGCAACCGGCAACATAGAGGACCGTGTCACACATGCAGTCCTGCTAATGAAGGGAAATAATTCATCCCACATAGGGAAGAGGACTTGCTTTAACACAAGGAGAGGATCCAGGAGATTAGATGATAGAAAGGCAGAATGTGTATTATAAAAGTTTTTTTTTTTTTTTTTCGTTTGTTAAAACAGGATTGCAGCTGTTTTCTGTCCCCTTCCATTTCAGTTTTTTTTTCAGCCATATGTTAAGTTGTAAAAGGTGCCTCTCTCTCTGTGTTAAGAACAGAATTGTAGCTACTCTGTGACCCTCCTTTTTTGAGAGATACAAGTTCAACTAAGGGAATCAGTTGTGTAGTGAAACTGAAGTAATAAAAGTATGTTAACTTGTTAAAATTGTTAGCTATGTTAAACTCATCTTTGTGTTCAGATAATATAATTATTTTCTCTGTTTCAGGATGACATTTTAATTTTGGAGTTGAAATAATTTTTCTAGTGAAATAAAATATCAGTAGATACATTTGTATGCTATGAAGGTTATTTCATTTGGCAATACCAAATTAAAACCATATGGTATAAAATATGAGCTCATTCATAAAAAAATTCATATAGAAATTCTGATCCTATATTATTTTTGACAAATTTTTGTTTTGTTTTTAAGTGCACAGATTTTTGACTACAGCCCTTAAGATGTCTATTTTGTTTTTAAAGCACTATGATAAAACACCTGTGTGAAACTTGCAAGTTTTTAACATTTTTGTATTGTGTGTTTCTGAGTGTGTGTGGGCCCACATGAATGTGATATGTGTTCAAATGTTTTTTTTTTTTTTGTCTTGTCTTACATGTGACAGATACTTAAAACCAAGTCTGTTGATTATTCTTGACAAATTTATAGAAAATCAAGAAAGTTGACAAAAGATCTTGTTTTAAGAGCAGGAGACTATGATTTCTCCTCACAAAATTATAAAATTGATAACAGTTGACAAAACAGATCTTAAATGCTAAGAACTGATGCTGCCTTGATCCTTTGTTTTATAGAGGTTTAACATGGAAGTAAACAGCTGCATTAACCAAGATGGTTTGATCTTAAAACAATGGACAGTAAATACAAAGATTTGGACATTTTTAATCTTCAACGGATATCAGTTCAGTGAATAAAGATCCTGGGACCTATTTAATGTTGAATGGAAACTTCAATGGACATTGGTTTATCATCAGTTATCATCAGCATGGACTTTATAAATGAATATTTGCCTTTTATTCAACTGGTTATGCAGACTGTGTACACTATTGTATTATTGTTAACATGACTATTATAGATTGTTACATGAGCTATAAAGTGCTAGTTAAGTGGGTTTAGAGTACAGGCAGCACCACTGAGCTCTTTATCTCATATGGCAGTGCTATCAAACTTATTATGTTTAGTGAGTCAAACTTTTTATGCAACATGTTTCAGGGACAGATTATCTTAAAATTACAATGTCATACAATGAAGTATATAGAGCCAGTGAACAGACTAAGGGGCATGTTTACTAACATTGGAGATAAATATTTGGAGAGATTTCTGGAGATGTTGCCCATAGCAACCAATCAGATCTTTGCTGGCTGTTTAAATCTAATTGCTGATTGGTTGCCATGGGCAACATCTCCAGAAATCTCTCCAGATATTTATCTCCAATGTTAGTAAACATGCCCCAAAGGGCCATAAAAATCCTCTGGAGAGCCACATATGTTCTAAGGTATATAACATTGTGCAGTAAACCTGAAGCATAGAGTATGGTGTATCTTAAAGAATTTAGTATGTGAAACATTTTGATGCATAGAAAGATAACCAGGGTAGTTTATTATCCTAAGAGATAAATTACTATGTAAACATAGCATTATGGAATAAGTAATTATTGCATATGTGTAAATAGGGTAACAGTATATGTGTAATGTAATGCTAATGTTATGGGTTGGTTTGAAGAGAGATATATCTATATGATTGAAATGCATAATACTGGAATATACAATTCTGCTGAAGGACATAGTAGTTTACACAAAGTCACTCGACTTGATAGTATCATCCCAGGTGATTTGAATACACTGAGCGATGTACACCCTTATGGTTGAAGTTTGTGGCTACTAGTGATAGATTGGTATTTTGGAAAAGCATTGGCAGAATGTGTTGTTGAACTCTGCTGAGCTGAATTCAGTTGCCATTGTTCTATAAGGAGGCAGGTTCGGTAGAAATAAAGTGCATGGCAGATACAGTGAATAGTAAACATATTGCTTCCTGAAGAAGCACTGTTTAACTAGGTGAACTGTAAAGCCCGTAATGTAACCTGCCCTTGGCTAAAGCATTTGAGCAGCTGAAAGCTTGTAATGATAAAGCTGAGCAAAAGCAATGCTTGTCATATGTTTTCCCAAGATATTTGTCTACACGTACACATAGATTTTGTCATGGGGCACTAATCATTACAGAAGTATTTTATGACTTGGGATGTAGTTGAGATTTCTTTAATCTTTTACTAAATGAAGTGTCCTTCAATCAGAATTACACAGTCTCATTGTATAAATTGTTTCAAGCAATAGTTAAATGGGTATGTGTGCAGAATATTATTTGGTGGGGTTGTGGGAGCAACTATTAGCAATATATATATATTAGCAAATTTCCATCAGCAATTATATCCATTATCAGTATATTTTGTAAATCAAAGGGTGGAATGTAGCACGGTGGATATTTGATTTAATGATTTACAATATATATCTGATTTATAGTGAATCAAACCTTAAGTTTGAGTAAGTATAAGATTTTGGGATAGTTATTTGAATCCAATGTCCCTGATGTAGTTATATTGCTGGGCAAACATTCTATAGCAAACACAGGCATTGTTGGCCAGCAAACATCTTTAAGAATGAATAAACAGACAGCAGACAGACAAGACTCAGATTGAGTAACAAACTGTGTCTTGGTGAAAGAGATACAAGGTTCTTGCTGATCTTTTAGAATTCCATTGGACAGCATTTTGGGCTAGCTATCTATATTGCCTAGGGCAGCATTTGGGGTTAAAGGTCTCTGTAGCTGTTGATTATAAAGCACATCTTCACTTTACATGGGTAGCTTCGCCTCGGACCCATGAGTGGGTGCCAGGATTTGGATCATTGCTTGATTATCGGGAACCTGAGGGTGATGAACCAAAGGTTGTGGGGCTCCCCGATTGTGCAGAACTGGCTTTTCTTGTAATTACCATCATATGAAGTTAAGTAAACGTTTTTAAATTCTACCTTTACTTGTGTGTGTATAAGTTATTGCTCACAAGCAGTATATCAAAAGGTTTAATCATTGATCCTGTATATTTGTATTAATATATTTATTTTAATTAATACAAGTATTATTATTGATAAAGGTTTACTCCTTTATTACACCCCCACACATTTAAAAAAAAACAATTGGTCAGGGCCCCACACATTTAAAAAAAAAAAAAAAAACAATTAGCCAGGACCCCCACACATTTAAAAAAAAAAACAATTAGCCAGGGCCCCACACATTTTTTAAAAAAAAAAAAAACAATTGGTCAGGGCCCCCATACATTTTAAAAAAAAAAACAATTGGTCAGGGCCCCCACAAGTTAAAAGAAAAAAAAAACTGCACGTACCTTAGCCAGGGAGTTCAGATGCCAGTATCTTCAATTTCTTGTGCTCTGATTCGCCAGTGAAATGTAAGTCCCGGTAAAGCCGCATGGTGATTGGATAAAGTAGAGGGGAGGTTCAAACTTCTCCCAACCAATCCGAATGTGGCTTTACCGGGACTTACATTTCATGGTGAATCAGAGCACAAGAAGCAGTCATTGGAGCTCCACCCAGCCCTTCCGAAGTCTGCAGCTCACTGAAGTAAGTGCAGCACGTCCGGGCCCCCTTAACTCCCCAAACCATCCGGGCCCGGGATAACAGTCCCCCCTGTCCCCCCCCTGATGGAGGCCCTGATTATAATATAGATATACCCCATGTAATAAAAATACTATATTCACTATATATTCAACATATTTCATTGCTAATACAGAGATTATACATCATTCAGGTCCATACTACAACTTCTGTAGTACAGAGGGCCAGAGTTTTTCTGGCCTACATGGTGGAGGGCCGATAACAGAAGATGGAACAATGGCCTATGTTCAGATGCCTTCAAAGGCGCCCAATCAAAATTTTCCAGCCAGCCCTATCTGATTTCTCAATGGCTCATCTCCCACTGTACACACCGAATATTGCATGAAAATTTGTTTTTTACAATATTATTAGTGTCTATGAACACATTTATTCTTAAACATCAATTCTAACAAAAGCGTTGATGTACTTTGAGGTGCAGGTGGTAACCAATTTCTAAGTACCAAATGCTAGGCTGGATGTTAGAGTTCTTAAACAGAGATCCTAGACACAATTTAAAGGAACAGTTCAGTATAAAAAGAAAAACTGGATAAATATGTTTCTTATATAGTTAGTCAAAAATGCAATGTATAAACGCTGGAGTGACTGGATGTCACAACACTACTTCCTGCTTCTCAGCTCTATAACTCTGTGACTTGAAGGGGGGCCACATGGGACATAACTTGCAATTGATCTTTAGCATTCAAGCCAGATTCAATAGCAACAGTTATGACCCATGTGGCCTCCCCTCAAGTCACTGATTGGTTACTGCTTGGTAACCAATCGGTGTAAAGCAAGAGAGCTGCAAAGCAGGAAGTAGTGTTCTTGCTATTATGTTTGACATCCAGTCACTCCAGCCTTTATACATTACATTTTTGGCTAACTAACTATATTAGAAACATTATTTATTTTGCACAGCCTATCTATTTACCCAGTTATTATTTTTATACTGAACAATTCCTTTAAGATGCTTTTTTAAAAATTACACTCTACCCTGAGCCTACACATTTACAGTCCAAAACGTTTGTACATAGGTGGAAGAAAGTAGATCCACTTTCATGTGCTCACCCCCATAGCTCCATGGACACGCCTGGTGTTGGCCTGTGTAGAGCTGCACATACTGTAGCAGATATAGGCATGGAAAAACAAACATTTTTCCGAACTGAAATCTGCTACTTGTAGCTTCACATAGGCCAATCCACTTTCCTCTGCATGTGTACAAAATGCAGGCAGAGGAAAGCAGGAAATCGTCTATGTGTGCCCTTTCCTTTAAGGGTAAGGGCACACTGGGCGATTCGGGGAGATTTAGTCGACTGTCGACTAATCGCCTCGTCTTTGCGGCGACCAATCTCCCCGAACGCCTTCTCTTACTCTGCACTGGCTAAAATGAAAAATCACCGTCGCTAATCACATGGGGCGATTCGTTTTCCGAAGTCGCCCGAAGTTTCCTCGTGAGGCCCTTACCCTAAAGATACACAAGGACCTGCTAGAAAAACGTAATTTCTCATTTATATGTTGATAACTCTGCACAGGAGGAGAGCTACAGGGGGTAAGCATATGAAAGCGGATCCACTTTCCTTTGCCTGCATACAAACAGACAATCTGCTTTATTTGCCCTAAGGGCAGGGTCGGACTGGGCAATTCAAGGACAGGATATACAGTCGATATATAACTCCGAGGTAACTTCTAAGGTAAGAGGTAACTTCTAATATCCTCATATTTTGCAACTGGGGGTACTATTTATTATAATACACAAGTTCAGTGAGTCATGTGACAGAAATGACATCAGAACTCACCGTTTATAAGGATATAATTTACAAGATAAGGATATAATACACAAGAGCCATGAATATCTTTTAAATTATATCCTTATAAATGGTGAGTTCTGATGTCATCAGTTATAAACGGTGTTTTTATATGGTCATGAAACTCCTCTGTAACTTATAATATGCTTATATTTTACAAGAGGGGTACTTTATTCACTATATAATTTACAAGATATTCATGGCTCTTGTGTATTATATCCTTATCTTGTAAATTATATCCTTATAAACGGTGAGTTCTGATGTCATATCTGTCACATGACTCACTGAACTTGTGTATTATAATAAATAGTACCCCCAGTTGCAAAATATGAGGATATTAGAAGTTACCTCGGAGTTCCATGACCTGTATAAAAACACGAGGCCTTCTGCCTCGTGTTTTTATATGGTCCTGAAACTCCTCGGTATCTTGTAATATCCTTATATTTTACAAGAGGGGGTACTTTATTCACTATATAATACACAAGCGCCATGAATATCTTGTAAATGATATCCTTATAAACGGTGAGTTCTGATGTCATCAGTTATAAACTGTGTTTTTATATGGTCATGAAACTCCTCGGTAACTTATAATATCCTTATAGTCTACAAGAGGGGGTACTTGATTCACTATATAAACTATAGTAGTGTTTCTGAAGCAACCACACCAGTTGTACCATTACAGCACAACAGTACATTACGTTTTCATTACTTTAAAACACTTTTATTGTTACTGTTCCTTTAAGAGACTCATACCAGAAATTAAATCTTTTTTACATCATAACATTGACTTTGCATGCTAAATAATTTTGCCATAAAAGTAATTGCCTGCTGCTTTTGCATTATGAATCTGATCCTCCATGTTCCTCTATGAGGGGCTGCAATATCTGTACAGCAGTAATCCGTTAGCATAAGAAACTCTGACAGGTTGAGAAGGGACAGTCAGGTTGGCAAAACAGTCAAGTTTGCAAGTTCAAGTAACAATTACTGGTTGAAGCACGACCTATAGGTAACTTTAAATGTTCATTGATATTTTGAAGAGTAGTTTTTTAGTGTCAGTAACACTTTAAAGAAAGCAGAAAATACTTGAAAGAAAAATGAAAACATACACATGAATGTACCATTATAATGCATGGGACATTTGGTTGCACTTGTCATATGTTAATAACCCTACCAGCACTCGGAGACCCCACATATCTGTCATATTTGCTCAGTACAGTGTTAATTATGTATCAGTAATAACCTGGTTGTCTTACTTGTTCGTCCTATGCCTTCTAGCCTTGTCCTGCTGGCTCCCTGCTGCTGGAACCCTATCAATTAGCGTTGTGTATGTATCCTCCCCACTTTCATTTCCATTTGTGCCCCACTGTCTTGCATTGTACACCTTCTTACAGCAATAAGGAATCACTTACTGTTTGTGTGTCTGTGTTTAGTACACAAATGGGTAGCTAATCCTATTGATCCACATGTCTCCTTAGCCTTCATACCCTAGTCTGTACAGGTATGGGATCTCTTATCCAGAATGCTTGGGACCTGGGTTTTTCAGGATAATAGATCTTACTACCTTACATCTACCAGAAAATCATTTAAACATTAAGTAAAACCAATAGGCTGGGTTTGCTCCCAATAAATAATTATATCTTTGGATCAAGTACAAGGTATGTTTTATTATTACAGAGAATATGGCCTTCCTGTAATTCAGAGCTTTCTGGATAAAACACCAATAAAATATACCCACTTATGGAAAAAGTAACAAACCAAACTGATGCTCCATTACGTAACAGTACCTACTCAGAGCCTTGTCTGTTCTATTGTATTAGTTAACACAAGTCAAGACTTTGGAATGGTCATGGTTGGGCAACACTAATATAACTGTATCTGTTGATATTACCTTTTATCCCTGTCCTTCCTTCTTACAGCTTCTGCTCTGCAGGACCTTACAAAGCACCAGGCCCAGTGTAGTCACCTCTATTCCTATAAAGTTAGCCATTAATGGTGCCATATGTATGCCACTTGTTTTGTTTTTATTCTACAATAAAAGATTTTTTTTACTACACTGAAGAAATCTCCCATGTGTAAATGCCTACACTCGTACTGCATGATTTTTTAATGGCGAAGTGCCATCTAGTGGTGATTATACATATTGTGTTGCTTACTTTTTTTGTAACTAATAGAAATAAATTTCAGTTTAATTTAAAGTGTATGAAGTATAACTTCCCTCTATTGCTTGTATTCACTGTCCTTTACCTTGCTACTTTTCAGTTCTAAGCCCGGTGTTTTTTAGCCACCAAATAAGGGCTTGCCATATCACTTTAAACTGGACACAGCTTCCAAAACACGTTTCAGAACAAATACATTGTATCTAGAAGGAATGGCTTTTATAGCTGGTAATAGATGATTTCAATGAGTAATATGCATATTAATATGCATTTTTATCAAAATTAGTGAGCAGAAATATGCCAACCTGCCTGGGTGTTTTGATGCCTCATTTGCCTTTAACAATCTCTCTGCTGTAGGAGTCACAAGCAGCGGTGTAACTAGAGAAGTAGCAGAAGTTGCTAAAAGCCTAAAAACATCCCAGTGGGGAAGTGACTGATAAGCAGTTTCCATTTATTTTTGTAAAAAAATGTCTGAGGGGGCTAAGTAAATTCTAGTTATGCCACTGGTTACATAAGCAGTGACCCAGTGTCAGACAAGATTCCTCCAAATATAGCTATGGGATCGGTTATCTGGAAACCTATTATCCAGAAAGCTCTGAATTATGGCATGGCCATCTCCAAACTCAATTTTATCCAAATAATCCAGATTTTAAAAATGATTTCCTTTTTCCCTGTAATATGAAACCATATATACATATATGTTTTGTCTCCCTCAGTGGCTTACCTTGATTTAATGGGGCCCCCACAGCAACACCTTTTATATACCCTATAGTTTTCATAATTCAGCACCTCTACTGATCTGGCATGTTTTGAGCTATAGTTTAGCAAGTCCAAATCCCTGTAGTTTCTCAAATTTACTACTAGTATGTTGATCAGTTTTTTTTTCTGGGTTAAATTCCATTCAAGAAGTATTGCTCAGGGTAAAGCCCCACGATGCCCGCCAACAAAACGCCCGCAACAATTCGGACGGAGTTGAAGATATAATTGGACTGAAAGAAAAGTCAGAGGTAACAACTGCATTACAGCCGACGCTACACGACTGTCGGATGTGGATGCAGAAAGCAGCGTCTTCATCCAACAGTCGAACCGTGTAGTTGTTAACTCCGACTTTTCATTCAGTCCAATTATATCTTCATGCGTGTGACTCCATCTGACTTGTCGCAGGTGTCGGTCCAATGGAAAACGCTTGTGGAGCTCTACCCGTAGTCTCTTACACAGATTAATATGTGCCACAGCTGTGTTCAGCGATTCAGGATGGCCCATGAATACAAGCATCAAAGAATAGGTTTAACACATCCATGGGGAGGAATTAATAAAAAAACAGGGGAATGCATATTAAAATGTGTAAAAGAGCCCTTATAGGTTACAAAGAAATCCTCTTTAGGTAGGTAAAAGAGGAGTAGTAAAAAGCAGCAATAACAAAACATTTGCAGCCTTACAAAGCATTTGTTTTTAGGTTCAGCGACTCTTCATTTGAAAACTGTAAAGAGGCATAAGAAGGCAAACAATTAAAAAAAAAAATTATAAAAAAATGAATAATGAGGACTTCCTTACATTGTAGCTTAAATGTACATTGGTGTAAACTGATGTTAAACATTTTAACCCATATGTGCCCGGTGCATAATGAATTTTCAATGCCTCGTATCTTACAGGGACCCTGTTTAAAATTGGCCTCAGGAGACATATAATTCCTTATGACTGTCCCTCCTAGCCATAGATCAGTTACTAAAGCCTGAGTTATGAATGTAGAATCCACCTCATTATTGACATTGGCCTGAACTGTTCCCACCTGATTCTTATTCATTTGACTTCCTGCCCAGAGGAGATAATTAGCCCTGAATCAAGTCTGCTCATTGTAATGGCTGTCAATGGGGTACCGGGAGCTGCTGGCCTGGGTAGTAATCAATGCTTGTGGTTTAAGGGTGAGTTATTGTCTTATGTGAATAATCCAGTAAGAATATCCCATATTCCCATGGAATGGAGACTCACACGCTTATGTTGGGGACTGATTAGTGTTAGTTGGTCAGTCGCCTCTCAAGCCTTCTGCCAGGACCTGATTGCCAAGATTTAGTAAACCTGTGGTGCTCACAAACTACATTTCCCAGCATGTTCTAAAGGAAATGCTGACTGTTTTGTTTCTAAAACAGAGACTGATTTAAACGAATGCTTCAGGTATTTATTGTGGTTACATTTTTATGGTATCCTGCGCACGTTTGCGGAAGGTAATCTATTTTGCATGCATTTCTTGAACAATTGTTGGGTATGTTGTTGGTCAGGCTAGATTTTTAACTGTGCACCGGGTGCTGCTTGTATCAGACAAAGGTATATACGATAAATGGTTAGTGGGATATAGTCAAACTAGTGTCATGTCTTTCTGCAATGTAGTGAAGCCATGTAAGCTATACCGTGCTTATTGATCAATGCCAAATAATGGGCTCTGTGTGATGTCGAGCTCTCTGTTCCTACCCTGTACTTTCATTTAATGTCTCCAAAGGAATTTTCCATTATTTTTATGGAATAACCGATTCAAGTCAATGGAAAAAGGCAAGATGGCACATTTTTTTTTTTTTTTTTTAAAGTTTGACAAATAAGTTCCTTAAAGGCATAGTGCTCCACTCATTGTAGCTGCTAATTTGTTGTGTATACAAACTTGCTGTGGGATGCAGTTCTCTTTTTAGAGTGGTGATCTGGGATTTCAGGCATATATTTTCGAAAATGTCAGTATTTAAGGAATCATTGCTCCCAACAAAATATCAGAATGTTTGCTTCTTTATGTCAGGCAATAATTTATGAATTAAGTATGTCCCAGGAATGGGAGTGTTATTTAATATCATATACTGGTTTACAGAATTAATTATTTGCTATGTACCATGCTTTTACTTATTTTAGCATTTTTGCTGAACAGGATCAATCATTGCTTGCCAACTGGATTAATATGTAACTTTGAAATGTAAAACCTACAGGGCATTGTGTAATTTGATTGACAGGCTGCTGCCCTGCTGGTATTTCACCGGTCTAACATGTACTAGCTGGTAAATTTTAATTCTGCATTAACCCAGTCTGCCCTAAGGGCTCTTTTTACCTGCGCTCCCCTGCGTTCCGGTTTCCTGCATTCAGCCACAGGGGAGCGCAGGAGTAGATGCATTGAATTCTTTACAATGGGGCTGTACTCGCACAGACGCATGTAAGTGCTGAATGCAGGAAAAATGCAACATGCTCTGTCCCAACCTGCGTTTGGTGCTTACATGCGTATGTGTGAGTACAGCCGTATTGAAAAGAATTCAGTGCATCTACGCCTGCGCTCCCCTGCGGCCGAACATTTGAAACCAGAGCGCAGGTAAAAATGCTTGTCTGTAAGAGCCCTTGCACACCCAATCCCATATAGTCTCCCCACTAACTCAAGTGGCTCTGCCCCATGATTGATTGTTAATGCCCCACTTATGTCTAGGCCAAATGAAGAAGCTTCTATTGGCTACTTTGAGACATTTTCCTAAACATTTGTTATGCAGAGGAGTGGTCTTGTATTCTTTCTAGTGCTTACAGTGGCAACTATTTAGCTTGCAATCAAACACTCATACTAATATCTAAATAGGGAGTGGTGTAGAATTGTGCATTACTAATGACTTCTGATGATGGTTTTTTTTTTTCGATAACGCAAACTGATGTGTGTTAAACAGAATTTGCGAGAGAATATGCAAGTGGAACAAATTTTCCTTTGCACATGGTTAAGATATGCTTTGCAAACACATGGTGATACGGCTGCCAAAAATGTTTATTTTTTCTGTGCATGCCCAGTTCAGCTGTAAGAAATCCCTGGGAAAGAAAAGAAGGTGACTAAAATGCTACAATGGGCTGTAAAGGTTTCAGCAAAGAGGAAGCAGACCGGAAACTGACATAGGTTACTGATTGACCACCCCAGTTAGCTTTTTCTTTACTCTTCTAGTGCTCTTGCATTTTGCACACATTTGAGATGCAGGATTAAGCACACCTAAACACATCGGTTAATTGTTTCCATTATATTCTGCCTTCTGGCAGTTGCATTTTATTGCATTCATCGTTCACTGCATTTTTAGATGCAGCATGCTGCATCTTCTTTTGCAGGAACACTCAAAAGTAAATGGAAGATAGTTGCGTTTGAATCTCACAATGGCGTTGGTTGTGGTTAAAAACAAAAACAAAACTCATAAGTGTAACAGATGTAATGTGGTTGATGCTGCCCCTAATAATGACAAGATAATGGCTTTATTCTGACTTTATTTGGTCTCTAAGGCAGAAAGTAAATGTCACCTTTTCAAACTTAAAACTACCTAAAACTAAAGGCTGAATGGCAGATAGAGCCTATATTGGGCTACAATACATATATGAAACTGCCAATACTTGGTTTATGTTTGTCTTTGTCAAATTGCTATTAACAGAGATGCAGACTGTTTCTAGGGCTGCCAGCCAGGGCCAGGGTGGCTATTCTAAATTTACCAGCAATGAACTTACTGGTAAATTTGTCTTGTCCTCTGCCCCTGGCCTGCCTCCAATCCGCCCTGACCCACTTCTTATCTCCTCTCCCAACTCTCCTCTAGCCTGCCCTACTCACTGTTTCTTCTTCTAAGTGGTTCACTATGTCTTGCCTCTCCACCATTTATGTCACAACTCCGCCCAAGTCATGGATCCTCCCACTCATGGACCGCCCCCACCCTGGCTGAAAAGAACACAGCCAAAAGGTGGCAACCCTAACGCTTCGGATTGATAATATTTTTGGCTTTTTGTTTTGCACCCTTGAAGCGCAGGTTTGAACACACCTAAACAAATCAGTTAACTGATTCCATTCTATTCTCCCTGTTGTACTCATGAATGTTTAGAATCTAACAGGCTGCATTTTTTGAGCTTGATATGCGTTCACAAGACATAGGGTTGCAATTGGAACTAATTGTGTTTAGAAAAACACTAAGCTATGTTACAAAAACCCCACATAAAAGTAATATAAACATCTTGATGTGTTCCAAAAAGAGGCAGAAAAAATACCTGTGTGTAAGAACCCTCAGTCAGTTCTTTCTCATTTTAGGGAGTTGTGGGTTAACCTATTACTGTTATGACTGCTTCACAGCAAAATACCACTTGAGAGAGGAAATTTAGGCTGTATCCTTTTATCTGTACTCAATGTGACTAATACCTACTCACTCACAGATAGGCATGAAGGACTGTAACACATGGAATTAACAAGAATTTTCTTAAAGTAAGCTTAACCATTTTTTTTTCTTGCAGATTGCTGACAAATTTAATGCAATGCTGGATTCTTGTTGGAAATGTGTTAAGCAGCAAGCTAATAGATGGACCGTGTCTGGTGACCGTAGCCAGACCTGTTATCTTTTCAGGAGCCTGTGGTGGCAGTGCCAATTTCTCCTTGTTTTCTTTCTTATTGTCTCTTCATGGGCCTACAAAACAAGAACTCCTAAATCATCTCTTTGTTATAAAATGGGTAATGGAAGGGCCCTTCTGCAGATGCCTGCTAAATTATTATTTGCTGATAAGGCACAATTCTATAAAAACTCCTTAAGGAAACCAGCACTAAATGGGAAACTCCGCTCTATATGGACTTTATTTATGAACCATAAATGCAAATCTCCTAAAATATCTGTCAATAACCAGTTTCCCTCCGCAAGTTACGCATTTCCTCTAGCAAACCTCATTCAGTATAGGGGAAAGAGACGTTTCATGCGACAGATAGACAGTGCAAATTCCACTCCTGCTCCACAAAAGGATTCACAATCTGCTATAAATGCTATGGTAGACAAGATTATTGGTCGAAAGGAAAGTTCAGTCCCTCTGACTGGAGGTCAGAAAATAGTTGCTAGTGATACTGACTTTGTGCTTGGGGCATCAGAGTGGCAGTTGGGCTCTTTAGAGAACATCAACTGGTTACAGAAGGAATCTTATGTATATAGAGATGCACTTTTCAATGGCCTTTCGACTGATGAGGAGAAGCCCTTTGCAACAGGCACTACAGGAAATCAACCTTTGCCTTTAGAAAATGAAGTAAGAGATACAACCACCTTATCTAGTTTGCGAATTCAAAGTGTTTTGCATAGTGATGCTACAAGTGTGACTGTTGCCGTGACTGAGAAAGATGCAGAGACTGTTGCCGTGACTGAGAAAGATGCAGAGACTGTTGCTGTGACTGAGAAAGATGCAGAGACTGTTGCTGTGACTGAGAAAGATGCAGAGACTGTTGCTGTGACTGAGAAAGATGCAGAGACTGTTGCTGTGACTGAGAAAGATGCTGAGACTGTCGCTGTCATGGAGAAAGATGCTGAGACTGTCGCTGTCACGGAGAAAGATGCTGAGACTGTCGCTGTCACGGAGAAAGATGCTGCGACTGTTGCTGTGACGGAGAAAGATGCAGAGACTGTTGCTGTGACGGCGAAAGATGCAGAGACTGTTGCTGTGACGGCGAAAGATGCAGTGACTGTTGCTGTGATGGAGAAAGATGCAGAGACTGTTGCTGTGACGGCGAAAGATGCAGAGACTGTTGCTGTGATGGCGAAAGATGCAGTGACTGTCGCTGTGACGGAGAAAGATGCTGAGACTGTCGCTGTGACGGAGAAAGATGCTGAGACTGTCGCTGTGACGGAGAAAGATGCTGAGACTGTCGCTGTGACGGAGAAAGATGCTGAGACTGTCGCAGTGATGGAGAAAGATGCTGAGACTGTTGCTGTGACGGAGAAAGATGCAGAGACTGTTGCTGTGCCAGAGAAAGATGCAAAGACTGTATCCCAGCACTCAAGTCAAGATTACAAAATCAGTCAAACAAGGTTACCCATTACAACAGATATTACTATGCTGTCAACACCAAAAAGCCTTTTGTTAGCAATTTCTGGACATACGATCAACAGTACAGAGACACTACTGCATAAGGAAGCGACTTCAGAATCTGCTAATGTATATACGTTGACTTTGGCAGCAGGCGATAACATACCAGACATTTTCTTTGATATGCCAGACAACATGTTTGTTACACCATCAAACAGACGTGTGAGTACCTCTCCCCTTGCTGGAGTTTTGGCAAGCACACGTAGTTTGGGTAAAACCAATAAGATAATAGCAACTCACACAGACCTAATGCGTGTAATCCAACAAACTTTGAACTCTGCTAATAATAGCATTTTGCCACCAATTGTAGCCACTTCCTCTAAGGTTTTTGGGCAGAAGTATATTACCACCTCTTTACCTTACCTGGGAACAAGTTATGATTCAAGGTTTTCTCTCAAAGTTAAGGATACTTCAAGACTGGGAACATCACCTACTTCTTCTGCTGCAGTCTATTCCTCTATTCCTACTATTTCCTACTCAGGTTTAATAACCAAGCAACCTCTCTTGTTAAATATGTCTCCCCGCTCTTCATATAAACCAGATAGGCAAACCTCTGTTACAGAAGAGGTTAAACCAAGAACTACATTTGCAAAGTATATTTCTACACTTGCTCCACATGTTAAAACCGGGAAGCATTCAGATCTGACCACAGGTTCTGTGACTCCCGATTATACATCGTATCTTGGTAGCAGCAGCAAGGGTTTGGATAGTACACCCAAGCTTTTAAAATCTCAGGCCTGGTCTACACTTAAAGAATCACCCTTAAAGAGCACCTCATCGAATATAATGACCTCTGCTACCTTGAGTTTTTCTGGTCATGTTAGTGATTTACACACTCCCACTTTAAGCCCTTCCCCATGGCCCAGTGTAACAGTGAGCAGCATGAAATTTGCATCTTCTACTTCATCTAAGTTGTACAATGCAGGAACTAAGGAAACCAAACAATTTTCCACACAAATGTCTTCTATATCTGATCATTTAACTCGATTGTATAACACCATTTCAGTGGCCAGTACCCAAATAACAGGCCAAACAACGGTCTACCCTGGGACACTCCTGGGCCATAGTACTTTCTCATACTCAATGAGCCACGAAGTCAGCTCACTCCTTCCAGTTTCAAATACTGCTGTCTCTTTTATTGCCAATACATTGAAGCCTGACACTGATTCCAACAATCTTACCAATACTATGACAGGGATCACTAGTACAGTTCCTACTGTGTCACTTGGTGGTGAATCGGTGACTGGAGATATGTCTTTCACAGCTACAAAAAATAAACAATCACTCAATCTCACTAGTTCACTTGCAATAACAGAAAGCTCTACAATGTTCACCCAGATGTTTCCCATCTCTCAGAACAGCACGGCAACGGAAAAACCTACAAAGCAAAAGTGGACCTCTCACACATCACACTCCACTCAGGATAGTGCAAGAACAGAAACTTCTGCACATGTGGACTGGAACGCTCAAACAACACCGGATTCCTTCACAACACCCAGTTATACATTTTCTGTTACAGGTTCCTTCTTTGACTTTGCACCTGACAATGACGTCACCGACATAACACCTAATGAATGGCAGTCTGTAAGTTCTGCAGAGGGCACACATTTTGGAACTGTACACATAGGCTTCCGTGATGTTAAACATCACAGGCAACCAACCACCCCCACCCCTCTTACCCTCACCAAGTCCTCAACTACCAGTGACAAATTTTCTGCCATGCCTTTAACATCTATTCCACTCACTGAAAAAAACACTCCTGTTCTCAAAACAATCTCAACAGTGCAGAGAAGCCCTACCACCCTTCCCTCTAAAGAGAAACCTCGGCAAATTCAGGACACAACTGGCTGTGACTTCCATGGCCCCCAAACAGCTAAGCCTACTATTAAAACTGAGACTTTGCATCCTACCAGGTTCTCGCATATAACCACCTCTGGGAGTAGTCTCACTTTTGCAAAGAGAGCAGGACCAGTGTCAGAATCTGAATTGGGGACAACTGCCCCTTCTACAGTTCCACTGTCTCTTAACTTTCGATTAACTTCCATATTATACTCTAAGCAACTAGCGAATGTGACTAGCAATGAATATAAAAGTCTGGAAAGAGAAGTAAAACTGGTGGTGAGTATTATGTTTTTATTTCCAGTATTTTCTGTAACTCCTATACTTTATAGATCAAGAGGATACATCTAATCCAAATTTAAGACAAGGCAATGCCCCGCTAAACTTTCTTTGAAAATACAGTTTAGGGCTGGCCCCAAATGTAATGGTATTAAATCTTAGTAATTTATTTTCAAATATTCATTGGTGAGTTTGAGAGGAGTCTCCTATACACATACACGGGATTGGTTTAATATCCCTACTATTCAACTATACCTTGCCCAGGGTGGTGTAAACCCTGAATGCTGGACTGTACAAGTAACGTTAACGGTTGCTATGGGGTATTGGACTTGATAAACTAGACTCTGCATCTCGTGTTCTTAAATGGTACCTTTTAAGTTTCTGTCTGGATTCTGCTCTGAAACTTTGTCCCCCCTATCCTATGAGTTGGATTGTTTTATGTAAGACAGTTGCTGAAATATTTCCTCTATAAAACAGAGGAGGTAAAATTTATGAAGACAAAAGACCCTAAATTCTATCCATAATTATAAATAATAGGGATGGCACCTATGTTTTTTAATGTATAAAACCCAAAGCGTGCTTGAATTACCCAGGTCATTTGATGGCAAAAAACAAATTGGTGAGAGATTTGCAATGTATTAACAAAATAAGGGAACCTGTTCAAAAACAGTAGTTACTAGACAGGGATCCCCAAGCTTTAGAACCCGTGAGCAACATTCAGAAGTAAAAGTAGTTGGGGAGCAACACTAGCATGAAGAATGTTCCTGGGGTGCTAAATAAGGTCTGTGATTGTCTATTTAGTAGCCCCTATGTGGACTGTCAAACTACATTGAGACTCTGTTTGGCAGTACAACTGGTTTTTATGCAAATAAAACTTGCCTTCAAGCCAGCAATTCAAAAATAAGCTCCTGCTTTGAGGCCACTGGGACCAACATCCAAGGGGTTGGAGAGTAACCCAAATGTATAAATGCTGTAGTATATATGCTGAACTTAGTGCATCAGCCTAAAGTTATAGAATCTCTATAACCGTAATAATTCAGGCCTTCAATGTTGTAAACTGGTGGTCACCATCTTGGATTTTGTTAGGAGTGCCAGTGATAATCACATGCTGGTCATCAAGCAGAAAATAAACTTTATTTCTCCTTTAATGCTGTCTTTGTTCCCTCATTTGTCTAACCGTATTCAGCTTTCCTGCTGGAAGCAGATCATCACTGCTGATTGATACATCATGAGACATGCAAATAACACAGGCAATTCCTATTTTTCAGATGAACAAAATATTCACTTCGGCATTCCCAAAAGAATATATTGAATTTCTTATTGCAAGGTTTTTGTAAGTATTCTTTTAATAAACCAGTTTCGATGCTTGTGCTGAATATTTTTGGTAAGTTATTTATTCTGTGGTGCTTTACAGTCAATCTAATGACCTTATCATATTCATACACCATGGTCAACTTTATTAGCTATAACCTTTTTCTATAAGGCCAGATGAGAACCTTGCCTCTGTTGATAGTGGCCGGTTACCTCCGATTCTCCGAAGGCAAAAAGCTACACTTGATAACTGTACAACTGTGCAACCCCTATGTGCAACCCCTATATAGCCCCCCCCTGAACAATTCCATTGCCAAAGAGGTAATTGCTATGCAAGTAAGGGGGCAGCTGCTGCCTGAAACACTGCTGTTTGTCATTTTTCTGCTTTTCAGTGTTGGCCCAAGGCAGGGGGCACACCCGGAGGCCATATTTTCAGTTAGAGCAGACTCATTTATTCACTGTCTTATATTAAAGTTCATATGCTTGAAAGTTTTTCTAAAGCACATTTCTTGGGGTAGCATATGTACTCCCGGAAACATTTTTGACAAGTGGGTAATGTGCCTTCTACCATAAAAGAATATTACTTACAGAGCTGATATAAAATGCAAATACAAAATGCAGTTCTACCCTCTTCTGCAAGGGAAAATTCCACTACATTGGGAATAGGGGAACCGGGTGGCAGAGAGAAACTTTAAAGTGATGGCCCAGTAAAAAGGACCTGGATAGAACACTTTGCAGTGTGGACCACAAATGAATTATATGTCTAGGGCCCACTGGTACCTTAAAGCAGTCCTGCTGGGGCCATGAGTTTATGTATAATGTCTGGAAAGCACTGCAGAACCATGTTGGTCCTATAAAAAAAAAATATTATAGTTAAGGCAGTGCAAGCAAAGCTTTTTAACATGGTAGTACTAACAGCGGCTAAGCATTCACATCGTAAAGTACCATCTGTTAGTGCTATAATAGTTTAGTGGTGAACACAGGAACAGTGGGGACCCCATACTTCTGTATGGCTACCCCTCCTGATATAACCATACTAACACAATCTAAACCTTGCCACCCCTCATCTTTGACACCTGACTGGGGTCCTGCCTGCATCTCGTAGTTGCCCTCCATGCCTCTGTGATTTAGAGATATACTGTAGGAGTTAATTAGTAGAACCTCCTTACAATAACTAACAATGCTGGACTCCTTTGTGCTCTAGGAATGGATCTGTCCAGGTTGAAGCATATGTTTTGTTTGATTACCAGTCTCCTGCTCCAAGTAGCTCTGATATCGTAAGAGCAGTTGTCACAGATGTTTTGGACAGACCGAGCAATTATTTCAGATGGAATATTGAGCTCCCCACTGTGGAATCGCATGGTATGTTTTATTCTGCTTGCTAGTTTTGCAGCCTATATAAAGGTACACACTCGCTTACATTTATATGGTTAGTTACCTCAGAGACTTTTAATATACTTATTTAGTAGCAGGAGGCTATTAAATAGTGCATACAGTTAAGTATTCAGATAAGGGGCCCAATATCCACACACTTATTATCCAGATCCATCCCAAATACAGATCATCCATCTGCCATTGCATCCATCTTCCATAGAGTCCATTTTAAGCAAACCGTTCTTATATTTTTAATTTCCTTTCTTCTCCGTATTAATAAAACAGTACCTGTAGACAACGGGAAATAATTGGGACAGCTCTCCAGTGACAAAAAAAGGAACAATTTATTTTTCACATCAGCCATGCAAAGTTTAACACTTAACAATCATTCACTTTTCATAACATTTTGTCAAGCTGTTGTTCTCCGGACAGGTAAACTTTTTTTCACGCTTCTTACACGCTAGGTTTCCTGTGTCAACTCCTTGGGTCCCTCTCCGTTCCACCACCCTCGATGGGATCTTTCTATCCCCACCTAATCTCAACAACCTGACGCTCCTCGTTGGCGCCCCCTTGTTATCCTGGACATGAATTTCCAGGGTGGCCACAGCCTGTACCCACAAAACTGAGTTCATTTACTAACACTTCATCCCTAACTGGTGAAGTATACTGTGGAAGGCTGCTTCCTTCTGACTCCTAGTTGGGGCCCTTGCTGCCCTACCTAGTGCACCCTATAACATATACTCTCCTATCGCTAGCTAAGCTTGTCACCTGTCCTTCCAGGGCTGGGCTTCCCTCCTCTAACAGGTGTTCTTCACAGGACCGCCTACAACTTGACACCTCTAGTGGCCGGTGGAAAAATTACACTAACTATACAATTAACAGGACCTTACTGCCCTCTTGTGACCAAACCCCTACAGTACAATTTACTTTAAAATTATAATTCTAAACCTTCAAGACCCCACATGCAGACATTTCACATTTGCATTCTTATACACTACACTTTTCCACGTTACACAATCTTAACCCACTTTACATACCTTGTATGTAACTAAGCTGCATGAATCCATACAGCGTCGGACTCGGGTGTCCAGGCCTACTGGTGCTGTAACATCGGGGCCCACATCGCCCCAGCCGCAAAATCCCCCTACACCTGCCAGTACCTCTTTCTCTTTAAGATTGGGGCAGGGGGGAGCAGCGATCGGGTTTAGGGAGTGCACAATCTAATGTGCCCATGGGGAGTGGGTGTGGGACCCAGGAGGGGGCCCACTGGGTTTCTTTCCTGTGTCCAGATGGCCCAGTCCAACCCTGAATCCATGTTCATGGCAAAACAATCCTATTGGTTAATTTTTACAATTTTTAGTGCCCTTTATGTGTGGTGATCCTTATCTGAAAACCCCCAGCCCCCAAGAATTCTGCATAATAGATTTCTTCTCCCTTACTTGTACTAAAATTGAATCTTTAAAAAAAAAAAAAAAAAAAAAAAAAAAATCTCATACAGTTATTATGAATGACTGACTGACTTGTGTATTTAGGGCCTCCTGAATCTAATGCAAGTATCCTCTGTTTGTTCTAGAAATAATAAACTTCCAATGTTTCCTTCCTTCCTTAGGATACACCATTAACAACTTGGAGCCAGAGAGTTTTCCAGTCTCTTTTCTGGCTCTACGTCTTGGATATATTGCCAGGTCCCAGACAACTGTAGACAGCAAGCAATTTCTTGAAAACCTAAGGCAGGAGGTAGGTGAGGGAGTCTGCCTTTGCTCGAGCTTATCCACTATGTAATAGTTTTATTCTTGCATCTGTTCTTCCTATTCTAAGAATGTTTAACAAGTTTATTAAAAGATCCATAAGGTTAATATGCCAATGTAAATTCCAGGGTGCTTGTCCTACAGCATTCCTTTCCTTGCTGCCATTATTAAAACTCACATGCCAGGATACCTCCTCTGTTAGATTTTTCACTACTTTCAGAGAAATAGTGAAAGGTATGTATGGTTGCACGATTACATTTGAATCATAATCACACACACATTTTTGTATTATATATGTATAATATTTGATGTTATCCTCTAATAAACTCACTCTTCTATTTAGATCATCAAGTGTGTTGGTGCAACTTTCCCTGTTGGAAATTTTTCAATTTCTTATGTTCGGTAAGCAATTTTAGCCTTTGCACTAAACCTTAATATAGAGAGGCATTTGGGTGCCAAACTTGCTAACTACCTGGTTACTGTATTTTCGTCAAATACAAAGTGCACATTGGCTATAATGTTGACACTAGTCGTCTTTCCATTTCCCGTTACTGCTGGATGTAGCTAGCAGTACTTCATTTCAACCAGTACAAGAAAGGGTTCTTGCACCTTTGTGTACAGCTCACAGAGAGCTTACAATCACATGAATCCCTTCAGTAACTGGACTTAAAGCCATTCCATTTATTCAACAAGAAACCGGTCTTATTAAAACTGTCAAAAAAACCCTTTTTTTCCATTAAGCACCCATGCAGGTATAAAATTATTATGGGCCTTCTGTGATAATAGTAAATATAGTATCACCGAATGTACAGAGTCTGGGCCGACTGTAACTGTAACTCCCTGAATCTCCCAGTGACTGTCCTGTTATTGAATACAGTCTTTAAGATAATTTTTGGGAAGCTTTTGCAGATTGCAGTCTGTGAAATTAAAGGACAGACTCAACACTTTGTTTTCAGTTAGGCAGTGAACATGTTAAGTCAAAATATTTTTCCAGAATACATTGATAAATAACTGTTAGATCTGAATATTTGGCCTTTTACTGAAACCAAATGTAGGGTGTTATTTATTAAAATCCAAATGTTAAAATCTCAAATTTTTTTATATTTTTTTCACTAGAAAACTTGAATTTATAGAGGGAAATTTTCAAGATTTATTATACCCCGATGCAGCAAAAAGCCTGAATTCGGAAATTGGCCATCTCAGACCTGTTTAGGTCCTGTATAAATCAACGGAAGAGACCACTATCTCAATTTGAAGTTTTTCATGGTCTGCACTGGGTTTAGCCTGAAAATCTGGCTTTTTCAGGTTTTTGGGCAAAAACTTCTAGCAATTCAGAGAAACTCCCCCAAAACCCCCCTTAGAGATTTGGGTTTTCGGTCAATTTCATAGAGTTTATCTGTGATCTGATTAAATTGAGTTTTTTAAAAAAAAAAAAAAAAAGATATAATTGGTCATGGGAGTTTGACCATGTTTTTTTTTTTTAATAAAATAAGAATTTGGCATTTTAGTGTGAAAAAAAATAAAAAAAGTTATAATACATTGAATAGTGGTTAGTCTTTAATTTGTAAGGGTAGGAAGGGGTTAATGCTCCGTTGTCACCATGGAAACCACTTTTTCCTCCAAGGATGGGAATCCACACCGCTGATTATAAAAAAAAACATGGAATATTTATTGGAACACTTTGGTAACATCCAATCAACTTTTGTACAATCCAGAGCACATTCACAATATCAGTAACTCTCTTTCGAGCAAAGCAATTACTTCTTCTCCAATAGTGAACCCCTCACACACAGTCACAGGATCATCCCTTTCCAGGGTCACTCACCTCCCGGTCCTAGCAGCCCGACTTATGCGCTATGTCCCCCTGCCCTACTCCGGGTAGTAATTCCCTTTTCACCTTCTGGTCCTACCAGTCCAGCATATGTCAAAGCACCTCTGGCCTATTCCAGATAGGAATTTCTTTGCCCCTCCTTCAGGATGTCTGTGTCTCCTAACACTGCTGACTTAACTGGCAAAGCTTCGGCTCTTAAGCCACTATCTCCTCGTTGGGGTCTTGTCTACCCGTTCTATTGATCATCTAACTATATGAAGTACCTAGTACTTACACTTGTGCCCTAGCACTATCTATTTCCAACTCTGTTCACCAACCAACAACCCATGGGTGTGGTTCCCCTTTAAATACCTTTCCCAATTCATAAACCTAACATTTACTATGCATGTGCTGCTCTTACTTCTGTACATGTGCCTTTCCCCTGTTAACCTCATGAAACCGCCTTAATTCACTTGTTTGACACCAGTGCCATCTTGTGGTCATTTTTGCACATTACAGCTTAAACAATCATTCAACATTTTCAATCATTTTAACATTTTGCATCATTTAACATATACAACATACACATATTCAGCACACAAACCCAAATCACCTTCTTACAAATTATATTCCAATATGTAGCAGACATATCTTCTCCAATGTTCACAATGCCTTGCGTGCTTCTTTTCAGGTCCATTAATCCACTGCCTTTTTTTATTTCAAGAGTCAAAACCAGCAAAAATTACTTGAAATTACATTGTATATTACATCCAAACTCTACAGCGTTTTTCTTATTAAATAAGAGTAAGTAAAATAGTGTTTTGTTTTTTTTAAAATTAAATAAGCGAGTACAGTGGCATGATTTATATTTTAATAGAGACTTGCGTGGTGACCTTGAAGTGAGAGGAAACCTGTACCTAAACAGCAAAACCAACACAGATGTACAATCTTTACTGCAAACACTTGTGACCCTTGGAAATAAATCTGTGGATCTCAGCTCCATGACTGTAGATGGTAAGTACACCTATACCCGATGTGATAACTGAATGGACTTGGTCATTTAGTAAATTAGCATTTTTGAAATATTCTAAGTTGTATATTTAAATTATATTTCAATAAAATACTTTTTTAAAGGTTACCACATGGTACTTCGTGTTTTCCCTCTAAGTTTCCAGATCACAAACAGGCAGTTTGTGATCAACATGTTAGACTTGTCATCTTCTGAATTCCAGGATCTCAGCGAAGAACTCTCTGCTGTGGTGAGTTTTTGGGGTAAACACTTTTTTTTTTTTTTATTTTTTTTTTTATGTTGATGCTGGTTGATTTATAATCTGTATATTCTTCTTAGGTTTTGTCTGCACTGAGTTACACTAATCCACTTCAAGTGATCATCCGTGAAATAATGTGAGTTTTTCATTATCTGTAAAATCTTTTCTAAAAATGGCAGGAGCTAAAGCTATTGGCTAAGTGGAGTGACGGCAGCAACATGTTGAAGCGCCATGGCTATTAATACAAATGAACAATGCCATATTTAAAATACAATTTCAGTACATTTTATATTCAATAATTTGACAGTTTTAATGACCACGTAGAGATCCACTTCTCACCAGTTGCAGCCAATGTCCAATTGTTCTTTGTTAGAGACACATCCACCCTAGAGAAGTTCCCTACTAATATATATGAAACTGCATAGCTAAACTGTTTCCCTGGGCTTTAGAAATTACTGGTCATTCTTTACCTGCATGTTTATAAAATGAAGACTAAAGCTGGCCACAGAACCAAAGATCCGATCGTTTGAATCCCTGAACGAACGGACTTCCCCCATCTCCCGACCCGTCACTAACCATTCCGACCAAATAAAGTAGAAAAGAACAGATCAGCCGATGTTCTGCCCCTGACTGCAATCATAGGAAAGTTATGTCCGACCAAAGCTGGTGACAGTCTCCCACTGAAAATCGTACGATCGGCAATACATGCAGAGATATTATCGGCAGCCGACAAATCTTTTAACCTGTCCGATCGACCAAACGAAAATCGGACGAATCCTCGATTCGTACAATCAGATCTTCCCGTCTATGGCCAGCTTTAGTGTCTTGAATGTCCATTTCTGCTTTATATTCACTTAAGTGGCAAATGTGCGACAGCACTTGTTCTGGTACATATAGGAGTGAAAATGTTCTAATGTTTTCTGGTTGGTAAAGTGACAGTACGAGTATTGTTTCAAGTTTCCTTTTGGAGTGAGAGGCTACAGTGGCAGTATAAGGTGGTAATATGGCAGTGGAGACTATGCCCCCTGAGCCATCATCCTTGAGAGTAAGAGATAGCTGAGCCAGTGGATACATGACTTGAATGACACACCATTAATGACCCTTGCAATAAGAAAAATCAAATACCATTAATTAGGCTGATGTTAAAGTGTGCTTGAACTTTTTTAGGAGAGGCTCTCTGCTCCTTAAAGGTGAAGTGGTTTATCAGCTGCCGGCCCCTGGAAGTAGGGAAGTTCTCCGTGCTTTTCTCTCATCTCTCAGTTCTGATGGGATTTTGGGATCCTCTTCCTTCAAGGTGGATGCTAACTCTGTGCAAATTGGAGGTTGGTTTATGCCAGTTGTATTCTTCTAATGCATTCCTCTTCTACTTGTTCGTGCATTTCCACTTCATATTTTATTTTTTCTGCTATGTTCAATTTTTTCTTTGCTTTAGTAGTTGTGTCTATTTTTATAATTTCTTCGCCATCTTCCCTCCCTTTAATTTTCTGCTGTGAATAGCAATCTATATGAGTTGTTTTAATTTTTTCTCCTTATTTCGTTTGTCTAATTACAGATTCCAGCCCTGGCCCTCACTTTGAATACCCAAATTTTCCAGGTTTTGGAGTGGCTATAATAGTAATGTGTGGTCTCTGCATCTTGATATTTCCCATCTTGGCCATTGTGGTATGTATTTATCTTCTTCTTCTCCTACTTATTTTAATAGTTTTTTCTTTTGCTTCCAAAAATTGTGTTATTAAAGAACAAGTAACACCAATCTTACTTATTTACTTATCCCCCCCCCCAAAATAGCTATAATAGGTAAGACTTGCTTCCCCTTGGCTTTTTTCAACTCTTCAGCATGAATTTGACATGCAAAGTGCCCCATAGGAGAAAGGTGAAAAGCCGATGACGGCTTGAATTCCTCTGTGCGCTGAACCACGTCCTACCTAGGGTTGCCACCTTTTCTGGAAAAAAATACCGGCCTTCCTATATTTCTATATCTTTTCCATATTAATAGCATTGGGATCAACCATCATTTTTACCGGCCAGGTGGCAACCCTTTCATACCATAACCTAAAACACCTTTTTTTTTCAGTGTCTACAGTTTAAATTTATGTTTCTATTCCTTCGGACAGCTTTGGGAGTAATGATGTGAGCATATATTTAAAAGAACAGTAACATCAAAAGTATTTTAAAGTAATGAACATGTAATGTATTGTTGCTCTGCACTGGTACAACTGGTGTGTTTGCACTGCTTTTTGAATAGGGGCAAGTACTAAGTGAATGTCACCTTAAAAGGCACAGTTCTGCACCCTTTCGAGTGCCAACATTTATCTACATTTATAATAATGACCACTAACCTCTCTAGAAAAATACTATTTGTGCTAATTTGTGCATCTGATCTATACACTATAGTGTTTTAAGACCAGAATGCTTGGGCACAGAAAAAAGGCCACCATTCAAAGACGTCCAGATCTTGATAGGCAGAGTCGACATTTTGAAATGGATAACCAAGCATTTCGAGCATCTATAGAACAGGTATATTTTTTTCTTGTATAACTGAAATTTAGTATGATCCATCAAATGCTTTTTTCCTGTATAACAAGATATATATGTGTGTGTGGTTTGCCAGTTTTACAAATTATACAATGACTTAACAGGATTGAAAAAGCAATGTATCCTTTTATAATCTACAGTCTGGTCTCTTCCCTATGGGACCAGACTGTAAATTATATCCCTATAAACGGCGCGTTCTGACGTCAGAACGCGCTGTTTATTTGGGTCAGCACTTCCGCCGATGCTCAGCACTTCCGTCTCCCCTGCAGTTGTACTGTAACTCTGCTCTTGCCCCTTCCCTTCCCTTCCGACTGCCACAATTAAATCGTACTCACGCAGCAGGGAATGCTCCTCCTTTACCCAGAGCCAAAACTCTAAAGCTCCCCATAGACGCGACGATTATTCTTGCCGAACGACCGATTTTAGGGAAGCCCGACCAATCCTTTGAAATTATCGTGCGGTTAGTGGTATTCGAAAGATCGTACATCTTACGATTTTTCGGCCGACATCTGTCGGGAAATTGATCGGCCAGGTCAAAAAATCTTTGTCGGTCCCAGTGCAATCTATCTATGTCTGCAGGGCCAAGCAGGCAGCTCCCCTTTGTTTTCCTGGCAAATTGGTCTTTTTAGTTGATGGTAAATTCGTACGATCGTACGATCGTTCTGAGAAGATCGTGGTCTCACGATCAGGATCTGATCTTTTAAAAATCTCAACAGCTATGGCCGGCTTAAGCCCCTGGGAGCAGGGATGTCAGACGCTGAATGACGTCTAAGGAGGCGGTTTTTGACCTTATACATTGCTAATTCCCTCTCCCTCTTGTTAAAAGCAGCGTCGCTTGTTTAGTGACTGCTGCAGCCTGACACAGTGGTCGGGCTTCTAAATAGCCTTGCTACAAGATGGCTCTCTAAGAGCAGCAGCAGAGAGTCTTGTTCTCTGAAAAAAAAATCAACGGGGGAACGATCAGCACCTCTCTCCCTCTTCTGCTCCCGCTCCAACTACTCCGTCTGCCCCTCCCACACCCTGTCACTCTTCGGTCTTGGAGACTGGGTGGGTGGGGAGACAGTGTGGACATTACAACAGCTATGCTGCACCGGCATGCCCCCCTTCCCTCGGCTTCACTAGCTGGAGTCGGACTGTGTGACTGCCCTGTGTGGAGAGTCTGGAGGTCTTGGCTCACGAGACTGACAGAAAAATTGCCTGCTACAGTGTGCCTCCACCCACCAGCACGTGGTAAGCCTCAGTCAGTCTGTGCAGGAGTCTTCTCTCCCTCAGCACTCACACAGGCTCACCCCTCCACAACGTCTCTTCTCTCTCTGAAACTTTAGATTATAATGAATAATGTACCCCCTACTTAAAATTTATAAAGATATTAATAGTCACCTCGGAGTTATGTGACCTGTATAAAAGCACTCGGCCTGCGGCCTCGTGCTTTAATATGGTCACATAACTCCTCGGTAACATAATATCTTTATAAATTACAGTAGGGGGTATCAGTGGCAGTGGTATCATATTTGCATTCAAACATTCTTGGCTTAAGATCAATGCAAAATATTCGTTTATACTTTGGAAGATAAACTATGGAGGAGATCAGAGCATTTATAATTCGAGAGGGGGTGGGGGGGTGTGTGGGGGTTACTAAAAGCCTATAATATTAGAAGCAGAGGCTACTTTTGGGGTTGAAAGTCTGTCCCAATTGGTTGAAGCCAGCGTATCACAACTGTAACTTGTCTCCATCCCTTTCATAGCAACTTTGGAAATTCTTATTGGTGACTTACTGCTGTGGGTCAAATTGGTAGTTAATAAACGTTACCACATCTTGGGTCTCATACACCATTAATATTTGTATGTAATTTGTATGATCTATACACCATTCTATTGTATAGTAATGATACTTTCTGTAATTTTTCTCCTGTTGACATTCCACATCAGCATTCATTAAGATTTCCACCTGTGTCCCTATCCAGCTTAGTTATATAGACTAGTGAGAAGGGCTTTGTTAAAATGTAAAGCGTAGGTTGGAAGTCCTGGAGAGGTGCAATTAACCCATTAGTAAAGCCTTCCATGCGAGGAGACCAGGAAACTGTTTGGTAACAATTTGCTTTTATATTTTTTTCCAGCCTTAACTTGGACTGACTAAGGGTACTTGAGCAAATCATGGACTCCAAGGACTTTCAGGAGTGAACCGGAGCTTTGTTCTCTGCTATGCATGTGTTGCCTACAAGTTTTGGATGTAGATTATATCACTTCATGTGCCACGTGGAATTGCCGATTGGCTGCCTGTCAGAGTAGCACGAAGCAAAACCTGGAATTTCCATTGTAATTGTAGCACTTTCTGTTGGTGGATCCAACTTATTTCTGTTGCTGGGCACCAGAAGAATAAAATTTGTTAAATCTACACTAGAAACCCTCTTGTGTCATAAATTATAATCAAATCTAAATCCATTCAAGGAACATATCTCCTCAGATATAGGCCCACGGGAAATAAAACAAGACATCTATTACATTAAGCTTGCTTGATGGCCCCATTTTAGCCTTTGGAGCAGAATCTTTTAAAATGTAATATAGCAACCGTCTAATGTTTGACAACCTCATTTTTTATATAAATAGGCTTCACTTCACGGGAAAATTAAATATTCCCAGTATTTTTTGTCGTTAATCAGTCTGTTGCATCTAAATGTGGGTTTTGAAGGTTCAGAATACGTTTGTTTGCTAATATCTGGAACATGGAAACCTTTAACACTACACAAAGTGAGGGTTACATTGACATCACAATTTGGGGCATGATATGATGGCAATCCTTCATTCAGAACAGGGATTGAATTGTGGAAGTTAAAAAGTAAAAAGAGATTTCAAGCTAACTAGCAGGTTTTAGAGCACTCTGTGCTGCCTGATTTCCTGTTTACTCTAGCATTCACTGTACATAACACAGACTAAGTCCTTTAAAATCAAAATTCTTCTGGGTGATTCTATGGTAATAGCTCTGTCATTAATCCTCATTTGTAAATGAAGGTACTTTCTGTAAATCTAGATCTGATGTGTGTCAATGTATTGTCTTATTTTTAATGTCTGTTCTGCACAGGGTTCGTATGGATTTAAAATGACCTTCCTATATGTTCACAGTAGATTTTGCTCATATTCTATTTTTTTGAGAACTGACTAGAGGAAAAAAAAATAAAGTTAATAAACTACAGTTATGTCATTTGTGTTAATCTGGAAATTGTACATTTTGAAAATTTTACAGCTACCTAATCTCGTAGCAAAAATGTTTTAGGTCTCCCATCTATACTTGCGGTCTTCTCTTTGAAGCTATTGGTTATTCTGATATTATTTAATGAATAGAACGTTTTTTGATGGTAAAATTGATGTTGGCGCCATTGAAAAAAAAAATCAATGTGGAAGTCTTAATACGAGCATGGACAGTTAACACCAAAAAATTAAAATATAATGTATTGCTTACTGTTCTTCACTGTGTAGTTATGGGGGCAACTGAAATAGGACTAAATGTCATAGTGGATAACATATAAGCTCTGTAGCACAACATTATGGTTATCTGCTATGTAACCTGAGCATTTTCTTCTTTCAATAGCTGCCCCATGTCTGCACAGCATGTTATTTATATACTACTCTATAACTATAGCAGTGTTTCTAAAGCGAACAGGCCGGTTGTAGCAGTGCAGGACAACAACACTATTATATTGTAGTTACTTTAAAACATAGTTTTTGGTGTTACTGTTTCTTTAATATAGTGTCCATACAGTGGTTGCATAAAATATTTTCCAGTTAACTTTATTTGCTATTTATGGTCAGGTATGTCGCCACTTCCCTATAACACCATAGTGACATTGTGAAAGAGGAAAGCACTGTTAGAATGTAACATTCTTGTTTATGCTTCCAATTCACCAGAAGTCGGGACAAGGTCCATACTTATATTAGAATACATGTATATCCATGTCTTGGAAAGCTTGGTTTTTGCAGGTTTGTCCAGCTGGCGGCCTCCTTTGAAACATCTTTTTCCATTTGAGCATATAGTACCATTATACTAAGAATGGTACTGACAAAAAAAGAAAATGACTTATAATGGCTAGTGGGTGTTGCTGTCAGAAAATGCCCAACAAGCACCTTGACAACCGTGATAAGTGCTGCAAGTGATCCTGTCCCTGTGCTGCTTTTGGGTTATTATAGTTGCACTGCATTCTATTTATTTTAATGAGATGTAGCCCATAAGGACCAAATAAGTGAAGCTATGAAAATGTCCCTTATGTAATAGCCTTGAAATGTTCTATGAATTGAGCAACTTGGTTTCCTAGCTAACATGTCTGTATGCATATATACAACCCTCTCCAGCAAATAACATAACTGATGCAGTACATGTTCCTTTTTTTTTAATCTTTTTTATTGAATTTTCAAAAGAAAAAAAAAAGAGTAAGGGAGGATACAGAAAGAGGGGATAGGAATAATGGAAATAATTGTTTACTGACATTGTCAAAAGGAAAATAATTAAACTATAAAAATAATGAAGACCAATTGTAAAGTTACTTAGAATTGGCCATTCTATAACTACTAAAAGTTAGATTTAAGGTGAACCACCCCTTTAAAGGAGAAGGAAATGTTAAAACCAAGTAAGCCTTATCAGAAAGATCCACCAAAATATACCAGTAAACCCTCAAAGTAGTGCTGCTCTGAGTCCCCTGTCAAAAGAAAGACAGCATTTTTCATGCTATTAGGTACACATGGGCTTCTGTATCAGACTTCCTGCCTTCAGCTTAAACCTCCTTGCCCAGGGCGTGAGCATGCTCAGTTTGCTCCTCTTCCCCCCCCTTCTCTGCTGTAATCTGAGCCCAGAGCTATAAGTGAGCAGGGAGAGACTCGGGTAAGAAGTGATGTCACACCAAGCTAATACTGCAGCTGCTATCCTAAACAGAGAGCTTTTTACTCAGGTATGGTGAAACATTCTACAGAATAAATATAGCATTCTAGCTTGCACTATTGCAGCTAATCTATTAGCAAAAAAATGCCTCTGTAGCTTTCCGTCTCATTTAAGTAAGTTACCTACTGGTATTTGCTTGCGTTTTCAAACTTGGAGTATAGACTGTTCAAAGCATTAGATTGCTATTGGCAATGGCAACAGTTCAACACTACCATTAAAATGTGGCCAGACTCTCACACTGGTTATGTTACTAGGTCTTTTCTGAGGTCACAAGATAAAACAATACCATGCATCTTTGACACACTGTGGCTTGCATGTGCACCATAACGTCAGAAATCATGACAAAACAAATAGCTACAAATAATTTTAATAACAAAATTAACATAGGGCAGAAAATGGAGAAAAAAAATCTCAAACATTATCTGTGATTAAATTTATTAGTAACATTCTATTCTTGGCAAAGATAGTGGCAGTAAGTGAAATAGTCTAGAAGGCAGCATTCTAGTTTAAGAAATGGCCATAATAAATAAAATACAGTAAGAATTCTATCATATGTAGTAGAGATCATTTCCAGACCCCATCCTACATCTCTGAACTCATCTCTATATACTCACCCAACCGCTTACTATGCTCCTCTACTGACCTGCTACTCAACTCTTCTCTCATTACCTCCTCACATGCTCGCATTCAAGACTTTACAAGGGCTGCACCCCTCCTCTGGAACTCTCTCCCACGGTCTGTCCGACTTTCTCCCAACTTTTCGGCTTTCAAGAAATCTCTTAAAACGCACTTCTTTCGAGAAGCCTACCCTCACTTTGCTTAACTACTAAATGCAACACCACATACAGTACCACATTTCTCACCCACTTAATTCGATCTTGCCCACTCTCACACCTTGTGTATTACGCCATTCCCTTTAGAGTGTAAGCTCTTTCTGCATAGGGCCTTCCTCACCTTTTGTACTGGTATTGATTGTGATGTATGTAACTCCATATGTTCTATGTATATAATGCATGTAAATTTGTTATATAATCACATTTACTTTACAGTGCTACGCAATATGTTGGCGCTATATACAGTAAATACATGTTGATAATAATAATAATAAATGCAGAAACACATAGCAACCAATCAGATTTGTTTTCATATTTCTACTTACAGTAGACTGTTAAATGCTAATTGCTGATTTGGTTGCTACGGGTTGCCATACTACTAAATGAGCCCCAGTGACTTCATATTGCTAAAGTGTCTGGACCCTTCTGACTCTCGATAGAGTCAACATACAGGTCAGTTGCATTTTATGATGCAGACATTAAGGGGCAGATTTAAATTCAAATTTTGAGTTTAAAAAAAAATTTGAAATTTGAATTTCAATATGTATCATGTACTGTCACTTTAAGAATCCAAATTCAACTATTTGCCATCCAAAACCTGCAGAATTGGTGTTTTAACCTATGGGGGACCTCCTGCAAGAAATATGGAGTCGTTTGGTGGACTTTTGAAAATATTTTTTTTGGTGAAAAAACTAAAAAAAATCCAAAAAATTTAATAAATTTCGATTGGTCTTTTTTTTTCTTCTTTGAATTTCGAGTTTATGGGAGTTTTTATAAACTCTCAAACTCTAAATTCAACCCTTGATAAATATGCGTCTAAGCATTGGTAATCTCCATGTGCTGTTGAACCACTTTTCCCAGAATTCCAAGGACTGCAGCAGTTGTAAGTTGGCAGCCACTGTTCAACAATTCACAGGTTGCCAGCCATAAATCATATAATTGGCAGAGCCAGCTGGCAAGAACTTGACTGCTGTTGCCATACAGATTATAGTTTTGGCTTTCTCTATAAACTATGCCACAAAGTGTGTGTTTATGGGTAACGCATGGCAAGATTAAAGTGCCAGAGCAGAGAAGAGGTTAAAGCATCAGGAGCCAGAGCAATTAAACTAAATAAGAAGGTTTAAGAACAAGCAGGATAGCTTCCAGACGTGAAACAAATCTTTAAAATAAAAATCATTACATTTTATAAAAATATTATATGCTGCAGTAATTAGTAATCTATTTATAAAAACATTTTGATAAAATATTGTTAATGACCCAGTCTTCAGTACACAGAATGTTGTTTTTTTTCCCCCGAAAAATTTGAGTTGTTGAGGGTAGTTTTCAGTAAAAATGCGAATTTTCAGAAAAAAAACGCACTTTTCAGGGTTTTTTTTAAAAAAAAAAAAAAAACTCAACCTCTGATAAATATCCCCCTAAGTGATGGAACTGAGAAGATAAGCATCAAGAAACACGATAAAATAAACTTTCGTTATACTGTCCAAACAGTAGAGAAATCATTTTTAAAATATGGTTACAGTGCTCATAAGAGCATTCTGAACATGTTTTGTTGTTATATAGTAGTGTATAATTCTGTTTATGGATGGATAGATCTAAGCGTTTTCAGACTATCTAAAGAGAAAACATTTCTTTCCCTGAGATATTCTCTCACAAAAGTTAATTCTGGTGTAAGTTTGTATGGAACTGAATGCACAATGTTATATACAGTTCTTTGTATCCTTGCCCCAGTACATAAGGAATGTTGGACACTTCATGGAGAAAAGGATGAACAAAAAAAAAAAACTGTACAGAATTTGCATAATAATGGTTGCTGACATTTGCTGACCATTTTCAGAATTTAAATATAACTTATAGAACCCACGAGTATAACAAACAGACAGGCTGATATTTGTTCCCAACAAGCAAATAAAGTATTGATTTGAAACTTCTGTTGTTCCAAGTTTGATCCAAATGTTCAATGAGTGGAGCCGGATCGTTGTGCCTGTGTAAGAGAAGAACTGGTTCTGTGTGCGCCAGTCTTGTCCATATGCCGAATGTTATTAATTTGAAATTTCATAAGAGTGCGTCTGTAAGGGCAGAATGGCAAAATATTTGGTTAGATTTATATTTGTATGTATGATGTGCTGTATTTGCATGGGCAGACCTTCTTGATTCACCTACAAATGAGTAAAGAGTGACTAAAGCTAAGCACTTTTACTTTCTAGCATGCATCTTTCCAACCAAAATGTTAATATATAAGCTCGCTGACCAGACTCCCAGTTATCTGTAACAATACAATATATATCTTTATCTTTTTCTTTATGGCCTCTTCTATTCATTTTTGCAACTTCAAGCAGCTGTTTAGTTGCTAGGTTAAGTAGCCAAGCAAGAAGAGCCTAGTTCAGTTTCCAGAATGGAGTGCCGCAGAAAAAGAAATCACTAAGAACCACAAAAAAGACCAATTCGGTATTCGGCGAATCTTTCACGAAGGATTCGGGGGTTCGGCCAAATCCAAAATAGTGGATTCGGTGCATCCCTCATAATAATGGATGTACTGACAAATAGAAGGCACATTTGCTTTCAGAATATGTCTATTTCTTTGCTCTCAAATGTCTCTGAATATGTGAATTAGGATCACATTTAGGGGCCCATTTACTAAGGGTCAAAGTGAATTTTCTAATTCAAAAACTTCCAATTTCAAAGTAATTTTTGGGTACTTTGACCATCGACTAAGCCAAAATTAGTTTTGAATTGAAAATACTTCGACTTTGAAAATCGAAGTACTGTCTCTTTAAAAAACTTTGACTTCAACACTTCACCACCTTATATAAACTTTGGCTTTTGAGTATTCAAAGTATTTTTATGTAAAGCTGTTCGAATAATTCTAATCGATCGAACGATTTTTACTTTGATTGAAAAATCGAATTTCGACGTTTTTTAACTTCGAAATTCGACCCTTAGTAAATGTGCCCCTTAATTAGTTTTATTTTATTTTTTTTACAGATCCAAAAATAATGCATCCTGTGTATCCCTACAAAACGTTTTATATATTTAATCATTTTCCCTCTGTGGGAGCAAGAAGATAAAACCTTACCCTGTAATTTTCATGTCCAGCTCCTGTGTTAGGAATTATCATCCCTTGGTATTCACCATATGGTGGCTTGAGGGAGCACGCTTTGGAAACTTTACTGCAGAGGCCTGTTTTCACAAACTAGATGGAGGCAAAAAAACATCTAAGCAACACCAACATAAATACTGTAGCTACTGCATCATGTTGTGGGAAATATATCCTTTAACTTATTTTTATTAATACATATTTAGGAATGCCAGCATAAACAGCAAGGTTGTACAAATGGACCATATCTATGCCAACGGGTTTGTCTTGTGTATATATATATATATATATATATATATATATATATATATATATCTATATATATATATATATATATATATATATATATATATATATATATTATGTCGGTACAGTGAACGCACTCCTTCCGGATATAATTCAGTCGATGGTGGTGCGTTGGTCAAAGTATGATAATACAATCCAGTAAATGGACCCGCACTCGTTCATATTTAGTGAAATAAATGTGTCTTTATTCACAGGTTCATTTCCAACGTTTCGGTCCTCTCTGGGACCTTTTTCAAGGATCCTGGAAAAAGGTCCCAGAGAGGACCGAAATGTTGGAAATGAACCTGTGAATAAAGACACATTTATTTCACTAAATATGAACGAGTGCGGGTCCATTTACTGGAATATATATATATATATATATATATATATATATATATATATATATATATATATATATATATAGATCTGAAGCTTAAAGGAATTGTTCAGTGTAAAAATAAAAACTGGGTAAATAGACAGGCTGTGCAAAATAAACAATGTTTCTAATATAGTTAGTTAGCCAAAAATGTAATGTATTAAGGCTGGAGTGATTTGACGTATAACAAGTCAGTCAGAACACTACTTCCTCCTTTTCAGCTCTCTTGGTTTACACTGACTGGTTACCCTGGTTACCAGGCAGTGACCAATCAGAGACTTGAGGGGGGGCCACATGGGTCATATCTGTTGCTTTTGAATCTGAGCTGAATGCTGAGGATCAATTACAAACTCACTGAACAGAAATGTACCATGTGGCCCCCCTTCAAGTCGCTGACTAACTCAGAGTTATAGAGCTGAAAAGCAGGAAGTTGGATTCTGGCTGTTTTATTAGACATCTGTTCACTCCAGCCTTTATACATTACATTTTTGGCTAACTAACTACATTAGAAACATTTTTTTATTTTGCACAGCCTATTTATTTACACAGTTTTTATTTTCACACTGAACTGTTCCTTTAACAAATGTGGTACTTTATTGGAGTCTCCAATTAAGTACCAGATTTAATAAGCTTCAGAAGAGTCCCGTGAGTGTCGCTATTCCTGCAGATATACCATTACATGTTTGCTGGCACCCGGGCATTTACACAGGAAACGGAGTGCACCTTTGGGACTTGTGTATATATATTTCTATACCTTGACCAAAAACAAATGTAAAACTCACAAATAATATGAGGAAAGGGAGAGCTAAAATAGCCAGTCCACACATAACGATGATGGCGACTGCATAACCTGGGAATGCTGAAATAGTTGGAGGAGGCTCAACCGTAGATGCTGCTCCAGATGGAGTAGATGTAACTGCAAAGATAAAATGTATAACACTTCAGCAGTTGTTCATTATGTCATTATTGGTAATGAGCAAAAATTTGCAAAACGCATTAAAGTTTTTTTTACAATGCCCTTTTTTTTTCTCAAGACTTTGCTCACTCCAAATGCATTCAAGATCACTGCAGAAATGGAATATGAGCTCCTTAACATAAAACATAGAAGTAAGATCAAAAATGGCCAATAAACACTTTAACCTAGGCTCTGCCTCCTGTACAGCTGAAACTCCCATATTATGATTAAAGATGATGATGTGTTCCACAGTGGGCTGCACATCTATCTTTAAAATGTTTCACCTGTAAGAAGAGAGAGTTTTCACTTAGCGAGGGGGTAGTCATTGCAGCCCAACAGGGCCAGAAGAGAGGTAAGAGAGCTGTCAGTTGTCCAGTAGGGCAGCTATTGAGCAGAACCCTAATAATATGAGTTCTTATTAAGAAGAACTCATATTATTAGTGTACAGTGGTTTCAGATTTTCATAATTTGTGACTCAGTGTGACATATATGTACGTAAACTGTATGTGAAATGGGCCCAAGCATTTCTCAAAAGAAAGAGACGTACAAAGAATGACATCAGATAGAGATGTCACAAACCGGAAGAGGGTAAAAGAACCAAGCCTACAATGCAAACTGAATACTCACCTACAGACTGAGGATCTAATGTCAGTCCAGAACTTTTCAGATAATCCATGTTGTTCACAATTGCAGTAGCGACCTGGTCAAAGGTAGCACCCCCATCTGGAACAGTGACTTCTGTGTTAGCAATAACAGACCCTGATCTGTAGTATACAAAGTGAGTACAAGTCAGAAACATCACAAATACGATTCACCTATTGTTTTTTTTTTTACTTGTACCAATATTACAAGTGAAATGTTAGCACCTTTGAAGGCAGAATAACAATAGTGTATATAGAGATTGGGCCAAAATTCTCTCTACGCTCACGTAGAGAGAATGGAATTATCTATGGAATGGTTTCTTACTAACTGTGACAATACTGTGCAGTGAGAAAGATGAATAAATCCTAATGAAACTTATAAATGTGGTGCATATGGTCTCATGCACCCACTTGCTCGGTGGACAGTTACTTACACAAATGATAAAACTCCGACTTGTTTAGCACCAGTGAAACTCAGAATGCTGGTCATCTAAACACATAAAAAAATTAAGAAAATGTATTAAAAGCTTAAATAGAGTTTGAAAGGTAGCCTCTTTACAAAAGGTAACACAAAAGAGAAAAAGATTAACCCTTAAAGTTGCACCACCCCATCTTTAAATCCGATGACTCAAGGAACAATAAAACGTAACTTTTAATAAATAAATTAAAACCGTAAGTCCAGAGGAGCGTTTAAAATAAGGTTAGGGACAGGGAGGCAAAAAACCCAGATTCAAATGGGCAAAAAAGTACACAGCATACAGTGGGTGTTGGGATGTCAAAGAATAACCCACGAGCCTACAAATGTTAGAATATTTTGAATTTTTTTCAAGCTTTCAAGGCCTAAAAGCCATCATACAAGGTTGACCCCGACTTATGGCTGTTAAATGATTGAATGTGACTTACCAGTATTTACATTTGTAGGCTCGTGGGTTACTCTTTGACATCCCAACACCCACTGTATGCTGTGTACTTTTTTGCCCATTTGAATCTGGGTTTTTTGCCTCCCTGTCCCTAACCTTATTTTAAACGCTCCTCTGGACTTACGGTTTTAATTTATTTATTAAAAGTTAAGTTTTATTGTTCCTTGAGTCGTCGGATTTAAAGATGGGGTGGTGCAACTTTAAGGGTTAATATTTTTCTCTTTTGTGTTACTATTTATCCATATAACCCTGCACACCATTTATCTGTTTCTCTTTGATTTAGGGGTGGTGCTCCCTTATTCAGGCTTACTTATACTCTTTACAAAAGGGCAGCCACACTCTCTTCTTTATTTTAATGCATCGTTTTCCATAACCAGCCATAAACTGTTAATTGAAATTTGCTATTTCAATTATACAAAATTATCCCTCCTCCACTCCCAGCAATCTGCTCATTTCTGGGTTACAGTCTATGAGCCCAAGGTATATTTGCATGATCTGGTCATTGTTGTGTGCCTGCATAACACTGGGGTTTTATTTGTCTTTTTTCAGCCTTAATGACCAAATAACTACAGTATGTACGTATAGGTGCTTTACTAAAGTACAGTCATTTTCCATCTTGCAAAATTCTAGAAAAGTGTGACACCAAAAAACTTGTGGCCTTTCAAAAGTATTTTCTGCATTTACTGGTGGTGTTTGGGAGAGGATATTTAAGAATGAGTATCCACTTCATAGTTTTTGAGGATTAGGAAACACTTCCTGCAGCAAACTTCACAAACTTCACATGAGAATACAGTAAGTAGCACCTTGTTGGCTCACTATGTGAATTTAGTAAATAAATGAAGCAAGAATTTTTGATTCCTTTTAAGGATGCACCAAATCCACTATTTGGGATTCTGCCGAATTCCCGATTCCTTCATGTAAGATTTGGCCGAATACTGAACCACATCCTAATTTGCATATGCAAATTAAGGGCAGGAAAGGAAAAAGTGGAAAAAAATGTTTTACTTCCTTGTTTTGTGACGTGATTTTCCTCCCCACCCCTACTTTTTCCTACTAATTCCTTTTCCCACCCTACCAGGCATGGGGTAAGTTTAACTAAACAACAGAAAGAGGGCAAGATTTATAAGAAAGTAGGAACATGGATCCCTAACCAAGAGATTTCTGCACAGCACAACTAAAGAGAGTGTAGAGTAAACATAAAATTAGGGCTAAGATAGCAATATATGTTGGTGTGTTTTGCCAAAGATGTTCATTTTATTAGGGAAAAAAAAAAATATATATATATATATATATATATATATATATATATATATATATATATATATATATAAAAACAAATACAAAAGGTTCTCTGCACTCAGCCCATTATCAATATATTAAGGACACTGAGGCATTTTTTGCCTTAAGCTACCAAAAATGTATTCTTTTTTTTTCCTTTTTGGTGAATTTGTGATAGAACGCCTAGAGTTTTCATATTCAATAATGTAGTAAAAGTCAACTATGCAGTAGGTCTTGTAACATACTAAATATCACCTGATAAGTTACTTGCCTTTATTTCTAGTCTGAAGCAAAACCAGACTAAAATCAGGAAATTTTACTCACCGCTTGTATAATCTTGATTTTCATATTCTTGTAATCATCGCTAGATGGGTTTGTGAAATTGGCATTAAAATTCAGGTTGGTGAATCTCAGCTTGTATGCATAACCTCGAAGCTTGTTGCTAGCACCTGAAAGGGGAAAGCTTAATGTTACATTGGGTGTGTTTTTTTTGTGTAAGGAACCTACTAAAAGTGAAAATAAAATGCAATGCTAAATTAATGAAAAAAAAAACGTGGAAGTTTTATATTTACTCTTGGATCTTTAAATGTATCCAAGTTAGTCCGTTCAGAGAGTAAGTGCACAGTTTGCAATTAAATAAAATCTGGTATGAAACAGCAATTACCATACAAAAATGTTTATTTTCATAAACGATGGACACACACCCATAACCTACTCCTTGTGACTTAAAAAGGAAGCCCATGGACACTGCGCCAATGATGCAAGTTAAAAACACACCTCAGGCAGCAGCGCCGAGCAGGTTACCAGGGGTGGCAAAAAAGCAGTTCCTGGTACCTTTAGGCTTTTCTAATACGATGTGTCCCCCCCAGGACCCTCCGCCATGCAGGAAAGATAAGCACTGGGGGGCCGCATTGGCTCATGTGGTTTTGCCTTATAAACTCCACTGAGGAAGCCACCAAACCTTTTGTGTGTGTGAATGTGAGAGGGAGCATAGATTTCTAAGCCTTACTAGGGCAGGTACCGATATATAATCTCTGTAACACTCCAGGAAGTATAAAAAAAAAAGTTGTCGTTTTCCTTTCATGCCCTAACTTTAGAGCTCTCAGTATTGTTTGCACCTATTCTCCCTGCAAAGTTTCTACAGCAAATAGGCAACTGAGATCCCAAGCTATGAGCAGTGCCTTCCATTAGATTCAAAACCCCAAATGCAATAATAGAAGCTAAATTTGTCCAGATGTAGTAATCCATGGCAACCAATAAGACATTTACTTTTAAACAAGTGATCTGTAAATGCTACAATATGGTTGGTTGCTATAGGTGATTAGACCAGTGGCAAACATTGCAACTTTTGTTACATAACCCCAATACCTTATGTACTTTAGCTGATAAATACATTGATGTTAAAATCCTCCCTAACTCCTAGAGGCAGATTTATCAAGGGTCAAATTTCGAATTCATGCGAGTTTTTAAACACTTCCACAAACTCCCATGAACTTGAAATTCAATTGAAATTTATTAAAACAATTGAATTTTTCAAACTCAGGTGAATAGGACCAACCTGATAACTCAAATCGAATTCGATTTGAGTTTTTATAATTCGATATGAGTTTTTAAAACTCGATTCAAGTTTTTTCTACAAAAGAACTTGAATGTCAGGAAGGCTGCAAATAACTCCAAATTGATCCCAGGACGTCTCCAATAGACTAAAACAGCAATTCAGCAGGTTTTAGGTGGTGATTAGTCGAAATCTTGAAAATCAATTCTGATTTTTTTAAAGACTCGAATATAATTTTAAAAATTCACTAGTCAAAGTTTTGGCCATAAAAAAATTAGAAATTCAACCCTTGATAAATCTGCCTCTTAATGTACAAAACTTTCTAGTATTGGCACATGCTGTCTGACTCACTATGATCCACTTGTATCCACAATATAAATTTCTACATACCATTAACTGAGAGGGTTGAAATGCGTATGATATCAGTAAACGTCTGGTTTTGCAAAAGAGCATTCTGCACTGCTGTGTTGTCTTTTGATGTGTCGTTTACTCTGCATTGAACATCCACTGTTGCTGCTCCAGAGTTATTTCTAATAGAGAGAATTAGAAAAAGTCATTTGTAAGGGACCAATTAAAACATTGAATTTATGTATATGTTTTTATATAGGACTACTAATTTTATCTATTTTTTATCTGTGTATGCACTCTGGGGAACAAAAACTATTCTGGGTACTAGGAAAGTCTTTCCATAGAAGCAACAATAATTTTTAACTCACTGTGGACTTGTAAAATGTTAATTTTAATGATGAAACAGATTGTTCTGCCCTAATGACCTAATAACCCTGACATTCAAAGCACTTCATAACTCTGCCCCACCCTATATCTCTGATCTCATCTCTATATACTCACCCAACCGCCTACTGACCTGCTACTCAACTCTTCTCTCATTACCTCCTCACATGCTCACATTCAAGACTTTGCAAGGGCTGCACCCCTCCTCTGGAACTCTCTCCCACGGTCTGTCAGACTTTCTCCCAACCTTTCTGCTTTTAAGAAATCTCTTAAAACACACTTCTTTCGAGAAGCCTACCCTCACTCTGCTTAACTACCAAATGCAACACCACATACAGTACCACATTTCTCACCCACTTAATTCAATCTTGCCCACTCCCACACCTTGTGTATTACTCATTTCTCATTTCTAAAAACAAAGAGGACTTATGGAATGCATTGTCCATTTAACTGATGTTCAGGGCTCTCATTCTTATTTTTTATGCATGCAAGTTAAGTACAGGTGAAATTTTTGGTATTGTAACTATTCTCAAAACATTATTATCTCATGTGTAGCAGCTTGTGTTCTCTAGCTCTAAATGTTCCGTGGCAATATGCCAAACAACATGAACCAAGGACATTAAAATATAGGCAGTCCTCCAAATTGTCATTTTTACATTTTAATTGTCATAAGTTAAGAGTATTGTATAATGGCACCAAAAACTGAATTTAATAATGTAGAGAATTTATATATGGCACCAGGAAGTTACATAGTGTTTTACAATAATATTACATTGATCCAGCATGTTACGCATTGCTTTTCAGACCCCATTGAGGGTCGAAACGTCGATTCTAATAAAGCTTTTTTTACTGCAAAAGTCCCTAGAGTGCAACAGTATTTCTTGCAAACTATATATAATACTTCTGTTAGCACCAGGGCATTATCTCCTTTTAAGTGTGTACAGCAGCCTTACGGACTTATATTCATTTATTAATTTATTGTGTCCATAACTCATATTGACTCTAGTGTGAGTTAAACCTTGTTTATTATCTTTACACCTGTTAATTGTGTTAATTAGTAACCTTTAAATAGGACGAGATGTCATTATGCCATATGCAACTGACGGTCTCCTTGATTTTAGTTTAAAATCACCGGATGGTGGGGTGGGATTGAGACTATCGGAAAACTTTTATCAACAATATTCTCAGACTCTTTTGCTTATCTATCTTCTATTCCAAGGACTGTGGGGTTTTGTAGGTTAAGTTAGCCTCTTCCAATACAGATAGGAAGGTACAATTGAGACTGCAGCCCTACAGTTCCTGCCGTTCTACATCTTTGTGGTGCTCCTAGGGACTTAGAAATAAACTATTAGCTATAATCTTGGGAGCAACTCCACCCTCTATACAAATTTCAACTTTCCTCAACTTTTAATTAAAAGGTTGATAACCAAGAGTTCTTAATTGTGATCATATTAATTATCTTTTAGATTTTAGTTAGTTTATGCACAAGTCACTTTGAAATGGTATACTTTAGATTAAATGAATTGGTGAATTAATTGATTGCACACGGCACTTTATAAATTAGAACACATCCGATTAATTTAAAAATCAAAAGCACAATCGATTGCACAGGTCACTTTATACAACAACCTATTTATTGGTTAAGTTGATTGACAAAAACGTTGAGCGTGAATGTAATTAACTTATGAATTAATTGGAATTTTTATATAATACTGGCACCCTAAATGAAATTGATTGAATCGGGAGTGATTAACTCCTTATTTTTTTTATCTTCAGTTGTTGTTGTGGGTTAAACCTGAATAAAATAACAACAATACTAATTGACAAGTTTCTTTCCATTTAAAAACGTTTTATTGTGGGTTCTTTGAAGGTGAATGTTGCATGTGGCATGTTATATTCAGCAGGGAGAAGTTAAACTTACCTAATCTTAACAATAACCAACATTGTAATTTTATAGCCTGGTGTTATCAGCTTATCTTAAAGGGATACTGTCATGGGAAAAAAATTTTTTTCAAAATGAATCAGTTAATAGTGCTACTCCAGCAAAATTCTGCACTGAAATCCATTTCTCAAAAGAGCAAACAGATTTTTTAATATTCAATTTTGAAATCTGACATGGGGCTAGACATTTTGTCAATTTCCCAGCTGCCCCGGTCATGTGACTTGTGCCTGCACTTTAGGAGAGAAATGTTTTCTGGCAGGCTGCTGTTTTTCCTTCTCAATGTAACTGAATGTGTCTCAGTGGGACATGGGTTTTTACTATTGAGTGTTGTTCTTAGATCTACCAGATAGCTGTTATCTTGTGTTAGGGAGCTGCTATCTGGTTACCTTCCCATTGTTCTTTTGTTTGGCTGCCGGGGGGGGGGAAAAGGGAGGGGGTGATATCACTCCAACTTGCAGTACAGCAGTAAAGAGTGATCGAAGTTTAATAGAGCACAAGTCACATGACTTGGGGCAGCTGGGAAATTGACAATATGTCTAGCCCCATGTTGGATTTCAAAATTGAATATAAAAAAATCTGTTTGCTCTTTTGAGAAATGGATTTCTGTGCAGAATTCTGCTGGAGCAGCACTATTAACTGATTCATTTTGAAAAAAAATTTTTTTTTCCCATGACAGTATCCCTTTAAAGATTGCAAACAAAGTATCAAGTCGGGTAATTTAAACAGATAAGGGTATCCTTTTCTAAACCATACAACAAATAGAAACTGGATAACCTATTATCATTGTGATAAATATTAAGGGAAGTGTTTGATATATAGAGGTCTGATGAATTGATACAGTCACAAAACAAGGTTCCTTTTCTTTATAATTGATTAACATTCCTTGTTTGGCTGTAGAGTCTGAGCATTTATTTCATTTATCTTAAGAGTTAATCTTTTCCTTTCAAATAAAATTATGCCATGTGATGCTTGACAAAGAAGCGGGAGCTTCGAAACTTTGCAGCAAGTTTTTCTGATAAAGAAATCTTTATTTTCACGCAAGTTCGAAGTCTGGACTATTTTTTTTAAATATATTATTTGTCCAAGGTGTGGACTAAGTCACAGATTGGGATACCACTCCACTCCAGTTTGTACGGATATATATATATATATATATATATATATATATATATATATATATATATATATAAAGTTCAGAGCTGGTGCACCAGTCAACCAACGAAATGCCTGGGTGCTGGTTATAAACAGGATACAAACGAACAAATGAAACCGCACTCCTAGGGCTTTGATGAAAAACACGTGGTAGGCTTTATTTCAACGTTTCCGCTACTACACTCGAGAACTTCCTGAAGACGGCTTGAGTGTAGTAACCGAAACGTTGAAATAAAGCCTTCCACGTGTTTTTTATCAAAGCCCTAGGAGTGCGGTTTCATTTGTTCGTATATATATATATATATATATATATATATATATATATATATATATATATATATATTAGAGTATCAGTATTAATACAGTACAAGTGTGTTTTGGGTTACATAATTATCTCGAGAGTAAAGTTAATCATATATGTGCAGAGATCTGGTAAGGCAAGGTAAGAGGCGATCTTGGTTTTATTGATAGGGTTGGACATACCTAATGTTTGCCGATGAAAACAATATATTTCTGGTATCAGACGTTAATGCTGGTGTAATCTATTAAGGGATTAAAAAATAAATGAAACCATTTTAGATAACACATTCGTTTTGATGAATTTTCTATCATTTTTTTAAAACACACAAACTAAACTTTAAGGGGGTTATTTATCAAAGGTCGAGTTTGTAAGTTTTCTTCTACCTGGAATAAACTCACAACTCGAATGTTTGCTTATTTATGAAAAAAAAATCAAATCAATACAATCAGGGGTAAAAAACTTGAATACTCATATTGATCGAGTTTTCAGAAGAAAAAAAACGGAATAGCTCGAATTGACTGAATTTTCAAGTGCAAACCACAAAACTCCTGAAAATTATGAAGGCTAAAAACATTTTCAAATGGCTCAAAGGACATCTGCCAGTGACTTCTACATGATCTCAACAGGTTTTAGCTGGAGAGTTTTCGGATTCAAGCTTTTTGCAGCTTTGGGGCATAATAAATCTCCAAAAATTTGAGTTTTTTTTATCCTTAAAAATGTGAGTTTTTACTGAAACTACCCTTGAATTTTTTGGGAAAAACACAACTAGACCTTTGATAAATAACCTCCTAAATAATCACCAAGTAATGGTTATCTGCTGTTTACAAAGTTTACATTCTCACCAGACTTAGGAGGGTGGCATTCATGTTATTTGTTGCTAAGTCGGCTGTGTAGTCTTGTTGTAGGTTGAATGTAAATAAATAGGGCACTGGTAATAAAATAAAATCATAAATCAGCATTGTAAATTACAACACAAGATAATGCTTACACCCTGTTCATATCTGAATTGTGACTGTTCTAATGTTCTCATTGGCAGTAGATTCCAATAAATGGTTCCATCCCCGAGGCATTTTTAAATGAGATTTATGTTTCATTTATTTAAAACTGTCATGTATTCTTTACTTGTGTGTCTAAAATGAACAAGCTGGTTAAGTGCAAGAATTTAGATATAAGCAAAATGTTTTATTTTTTAAAACGCAGTGGCTCACCTGTGGGGTCTGTAATATTTGTGATCAGATCGAAGGTCTTATTGGCGAATTTGTTTATATTATTTACAATTCCTTGGATTACATTCCAATAGGTAATCCCAGAGAGGAAATACAGATCCACTGAAACAATGAGACCTCTGCTGTCATTACTGCAAGCAAAAGAAGTTATGTAAGTAGGAGTATACATTTCAGTTAATAGAACTTTTCCAATTCTTTTTCTTAAGGAAAGTGTGTATTTACAATTTCTTTCATGAACTCGCTTCAACTCAAAAATTAAACTAAAAAAAGTATATAAAAATTCAGTAAGAACCCAAATTTCCAATTTGTTTTTGTAAGTTTGAAGAAGAAAAACTATGCTCTTTCATAGTAAGTGGCTTTTGAAGAACACCAATGAGATTCCTAAAGCATTAGTTAAACCTTCATTACTTTAGACCTCCAGTTAATTAATATGGGGTAGTAGCAGTACACAGTAATTTATCTATGAAAAAGATAAAAAAAAATATATAATGATATATATCAGCCACCCAGTGATTTAACATAATTATTTAACACTTGTGACAGGGTTTTCCCAGAGCACTAGGCCCCAACCTCCCAGGCCATCGTTGTCTATCAGGGACGCCACTCCTTGTTGCAGACTTTCAGCAGAGGGGTCAGACTTACATTTCAGGTACACTGGGCCCTATATGTCCTAGTCCCTATCCTATCCTTTTGGATACCAAACTGGGCAAATATTGGACACTGGTCGCTCACTTCCTCCTTGTTGGAGCCTCAACTGCTCGTCTCTCTACTAACAACTCTTACTAACAACAGGGAGCTTCAGCCAAATCTGCTGTGACACTATCTCACCTACTCTCTCCTACCAGTTACTTTCCTGAGATGGCCTACTCTAGGCTCCTGGTGTCATGCACTATCCCTTTTCTTAAAGCCCCCTGGTGTCAAAAGGGCAATATTTATTTAAATATATATTCCAGTTTGGTACGATCTTTTAATATGCACCTTAATATGATATAAACTATCTGTTGCTTAAGTATTCATTTTGGGGCTATCGTTTTCCTTTAAGTAATTATGATAGAAAAATTTCCCCACTCCTTACAGGTTCTTTAAGACAAGAAGTGCTTACCTGAAGATGGTCACAACTGGCTCCACTAATTGCTGGCTTTGAAATATGTCTCTTAACTGTGAAAAAGAGATTGAGATAATAGATATCAAGACTGCAGTCTGTCTTATCCCACAACATTCATTTTCCAGGCTAAATTATCAAATATGAAGGATCTAGCATAAACCATCCACCATAATATCCCTTAAAGGACGCCTAGCAACATAAAAATCCCCCCTCCTCCCCACAGTAAAACAATACTATTTGGGCCAGAAATTGCTCCTTGATAAAGAGCCAGGTGGCTCGAAACGTTGCTCTGCTGTTGCCCTGCATGTGAGAAATAAAGGCTTTTCTTTCAATCGGAGAGCTGCCCGTCTGAATTCCTAACAAGTGTTGTATCCGTGTGGAAGGACACGTGGGAAAAGTGCACCCGGGAACAAAATTGCAGACAAGTGAGTGCGACCTAAATTGAATTGAACAGAAATTGCTCCTAGCAAGCACTATACCCCCTGCACTGGGAGGGGTCATGTTAGGACTGGAGAGAGAGAGGAGAGAGATATGTTCAGAAGGACAACAGAGAAGTGTACTGATGTTGCTTTGCTCAGGAAAGAGATAGGTAAAATGTTCCGAGGCTTCTGAACTCTTTCCTGAAAAAGCCACATCAGAAAACATCTGTCTTCCTCCTGAATGTATCTCATTTCTCCAACTGTATTGTTACAGGAACTGACCAGCAGGTAGGACTGTTGTTACAAAACTCATTATATTTGCACTTAATGAAAAACTGAAATAACGCATAAAAAACAACTAATGTCAATTAAAAATGTGCTTAGAAAATCACCCTGAGCAATTTTATATATTTTTAAGGTTTACATATCCTTTAATAATTTAATAGGGATGTGTTGTAAAATGTGAAAACTTCTAATCCCCTATAGCAACCAGTGTGGTTTGTTCCCTACTTAAGTACTAGTAAAGGAGTTTTATGGAAAAGTGGTGTCTTCCCATAATAATCCAAGAGGAGCCTAAGGTGTGAGTCTCCCTGGAAGAATTCCAAAAGAGAGCACGGGAGTACAATGCCACTAGTATTGAAGTATTGTGAAAATTTATACAAAATAATAATTATAATTTACTAGTCACTTCTTTAAAAGCAAACACCTTATTAGTTGCTATGAGTAACTGCACTTGGGCAAACGTTGTGCCTTTTATTGCATAGTTGCCCTTTCTGTTAAATAGATTAATGACTATGGCAGCTCAGCATTATCTTCTTCAAAGTGTAGGGTTCCTCTACTGGCTTTAAAAAGTTATTTTTCTTGATAACATACTGACTTTACTGTCAGTGTTACTTTCATAATTATTTTTACATACATGGAACCTTTCTGCACATAGTGTAGTGTTATCCTTATCAATAACACCAACAAGAAACAGAAGAGGTGGGTGCTTACTACAGGAGTGGTTCTGTGGCAGGGACGCATGCATTTATTTTTGCATATTCCACTGTATCTTGGATTAAGAGAGTGTTTTACACACACACACACACACTCACTATATTGTACAGCAGAGGTCTAGAAGCAATCAACACCCATGAGAATAAAGACAAAGCAATGTTCTGTGCACCAAATGCGTCATAAATCTTACCACTCCTTCTATGGCTGTAGCATTGTTCTTGAATGCATCACTGGTCTTATCAGACAGACTATTTGTATAACTCACATTCCGTATCCCCAATGTTGGGCTTAAGATATTAAACGACTTGCTACTTCCTGTAAATGAATATAGAAAGAACCATAAGGTACTTGAAAGACCATGTAATTAGTTTATATAAGCTGTAGTTTTGTTTCTGAAGCAAACACACCAGTTTTACCAGTGCAGGGCAACCGTACATTATACTGTCATTCCTTTAAAACACTTAAATCTTTTTGGTGTTACTGTTCCTTTAAGTACACCTCTATGACGGTATAGTATTTTTGCATAAGGTCATATGACCTGGTCAGAAAATCACACGTATGGTCAAACTAGCAACTTAAAGATGCTCTTTATACTGTATAAATCACATTGTACTTTAAATTAACAATTTTGGGCAGATTAACTGTTAGGCTACACCTATACCCATTCCTTCATTAGCACAGCGGACACCTCTGCATATGCCTGTACTTTACATAATTTATGGTGAACAAACAGCATTCTCTTAACATGCTAGGTTTCCCTCACAAGCTAAAGCAGCAATGTACTGTATGCTCTTTCAACATGAATTTAATGGATATGGCTTGTCCTGAACATACTTTTTGCCTTTTGTTTTAATGAATAAAATCTATGGTTTTTGTTATTTCTTGGAATAAACAATGTAAACAGGGGAACTGAAGCTACTCCATGTTTGGTTCTAGCAAGGTAGATGATTAGATTACCAGAACACCCTAACCCAGGGCAGGTTAGTCAGTTGACCCTGATTTAACCTGATTATTGATCACCTTTTTTTGCTGCTAGTTTGACGGCACAAGTGACACAATCAACTACTGAATATATTTACCAACATATCTACACAATTCAGAGCAACATCGTATTGTAGATTAGATTATTTATACCGATACTGATTTCATGGCAAGACTTCTAGCATTTATTTGTTATAGCCTTTTTCTGGTAAGAAAGAAATAAAAGTATCTTATTGACTGATCTAGTTATAGTGTTGACTTATTACCTGTATAGTTTTGTAATCATGAATAAATTTAACTAGAAAAGGATTACGTGCAAAAAACAGCAATTTGGATGGGGTTAAAGGGATTCTGTTATGATTTTTATGGTTTAGATTCTATTTCTAAATCACACTGTCTACACTGCAAATTATTCACCCTGCCATATAAAATTTCATTCATGAACCAATAAGTGTATTTTTATAGTTGTAATATTGGTGTGAAGGCAGCAATCTCAGGTCATTTTGCCTGGTCATGGGCTTTCAAGGGATACTGTCATGGGAAAACATGTTTTTTATATTCAATTTTGAAATCTGACATGGGGCTAGAAATATTGTCAGTTTCCCATTAGTTTATTTTGCTGACTGACATCCTCAGCTTCTAGCTGTAAATATTTTGTATATTTAGGTAAGTTGCCTCTACACAGTATCATTTGTATACCTTGAAATACATAAACATACTGTATACTCTGTTCAACTTCTAATTAGGGCAAAGCTTAAGCCCCAGTATGCTCACCTATGGAGAGATGACAATCCACAGCTTCTCTATTTCATTTGATACAATATAGACTGTAAATGGCAGATCTAGCCACCACAGATAGGCACATACAATACCAGATTCTTTATTTAGTTAAATTAAATACAAATTTTTCTTACGCTGGATGCTAAGAGTGGATGGAACAATATAAAATGTAACATTTCTTCTATATTCCAATACTTTGTCGAGGGCTTGGCTTGCATTGAAAATGTTAGTTGTGACGACAGCATAGGTAGCATTGAATTGGGTCCAGTTACCGGAATTACTGAAAAAAAATTAAAAGTGATCAGAATTATATGTACTGTAAAGACACAAGCATTATTTTGAAAATAATTCTCATAGTATGTTAATATGATGGCTAATACAGCTGGTCTTCTCACACTCCTATCCATATCACTCATGATTTGGTAGAACTAAAAAACCATGACCAGATCTTGACATGTACAGTATATCTCCACTTTAAGGTACCACTTGTTTTCTACCCTATTCTATTATTGTTTTTAATCATATCCCACATTTAATGTTACAGGGCTCAATTACTGCTGCAAATGCAGTTGCAGTTGTGCAAAAACTGTGAAAAAAAAGTGGTTGACAAATCTATGTCATTTATTAAAGGGTGCTGTCCAAAGGTTGTGTCCAAAGCTGCACATTGAAATTCCACATAGTTGCACGGAGCCGTTGCATTTTTTCCTTGCCTCCTGTTGTGAATTGCGCCTATTGATACTGGGAAACCTTGGAGCTCTGGGATTGTCACAGTGGCCTGCATCGATGGATGCAGCATACATCTGTCTAAAGAATCATGAGCAGATGTGATTTTGCCACAAATTGTCAGAAATGATAAAATCTTGACATTGATTTGCGTAGAAGTGCACACATTTTAATTCATTGGATGCAACTACATCCCCCTTGCAGCCACTATTACACTGGAATTATGGGAAATTATTCTCCATCATAAACAAACATGGCACCTTGCATCTGAAACTTCACTCTGCACTTGTGGTTGCCAGATATGTTCATGCTTCCCAATAGTCTGTTTTCTTATATGTTACTAAACCTGCAGCTTTTGTACCTGTTATTACATCTTAGGATCACATTTTCTTGCCCTAACTGAAAGGTGAATGAGAAGGATGCAAATTTTATTTTATTACACTGAGACCTTCCTTTTGCCCTGTTCTATTGACAGGTGCTGTAATTTTCATTTATGCACTTACCTGAAGCTGACACTATTGCTGATAAGTGACACTGATGTGACACCGGGAAGAGTTAGAAAAGAACTGTTCACCTGAAGAGATAACATAGAAATTAAGACAACAACATATTTTATTGTACCCATTTCTCTAAACACTTCAAAGATGAATACACACTAATAGAATAAACAATTGGGTATTCCTGGCCTTATGTAAATATTGAACTATTGAAAAAACTACATATTTTTACACTGTGTAATTATATAATTACATATACATTTTATGTCACATCCTTCTGTTGCCCTTCCAGCAAGACACACACAGACATCAGCTTAGTAGCGATCTGATCTATGTACCTTGTTCTCCATTATTCAACTTGTCCATTCAAATAAGCAACATATAATTACAAATAGGTTTATTTTTTAGTTCTCTGGGTTATGACTTTTTCCCCTGTTTTGTGATTAATTAAAAGAAAAAAACTTACCCAGGGTGTGATCTGATTCTGTAGTGAGTCAGTTGCAGACGCATTATATGGTATTTTAATCTGAAAACCGACAGTTATGTTTGCAGGACTTAAGTTTGTGACATTGGCACCTGCAAAACACATTTATATACAATTGTCATGGCATATCAAATATGTTTTTTTTGTATTGATTACTTTTTTCAGAACAGGCTTGTTTTCTTTTCAATATAATAAGAGCTTATTACTTATTACAGGCTATGCATGCTTACCCTAGTGATAGTGGGACTTATCCCAGCTAAATTAGAGAGTCAAAAAATTTACAGATTGTTTTGGTGAAATTTGGATGTTGAACATAGATCTTAATAATACTGCCAGTTAGTTACACTCGCCTCTGTTACAGATATGGTAAAAAACATAGAAACCCAAGCAGATAACAATAAAGAAATACACATGAGAGCAAACTGCCAGCTATTAAATCATTAATCAGTTGGATAAAATTGGGGAACAAATGAGCAAAACTGGTTGCACATATATTGAATTTGTGCCAACACAGAATATGGAGAGGCTGTGAATAAAAGCTCTCTAAAAAATTAGCCAATACCTTTTATTTTATAGATAATGTTTGATAATAAAGTTATTATACAGCCAGAATAGAACACTTACTACAAAAACAGAAGCCTATGCATGTAGCTAAAGTGAAATTGTGTCTGTAGGATCTGCTTACATTTGCATATGCTGTTACACTTTTTTAATAACCAGAATTTTTCTGATTATTTTAATAAAAAAAGTCTGACCAAACTAGAATCCATGATTGGATCTTATTTATTATTAAAATCCGAATCATACAAGTTTTTTCCCGAATTGCTTGAATTTTTTGGGCTTTTTCCCTGAAAAGCCTGAATTTTTCGGATATTTGCCCAAAAAGTCAGAAATAGTCGGATTCTCAGACTAATTTCAGTGCAGACCACAGAAACATCCAAATAGGCTAGGGACCTCTCCCATTGCCTTATATACAACCTCGGTAGGTCTGAGATGCCAGATTTTTGGAGTCTGGCCTTTTTCATCCTCGGGGTAATATAAATCTCAAAAAATGCTAGGTTTTTTTTCCACTAAAAATGTGGATTTTATAGAAAAAGTTTCTCGAGTTTTTGGCATTCAGACTTTAATAAATAAACCCTACATCTGTATCACATAAGCACAGCTGGCTCACTTACTGCCTGACTGTATGCTGTTAGTATCCACTTTGAAGTCTCCAAAGCTGCCATTGGACGCAATGGAACTGGCTAGGGCTCGTACAAGGTTATCATTTGTGACATCTGTAGAGGATTGCACTTTGCTGTCAAATGTAACATTTGAATCAACAATCACAGAGCCGTTCCTGTAGTATATACAAGGAGAAAAAGGTTGGTTGGACATGTAATACACAAAAGCATTCACCCATATCAGGAAATTTGTGCATAAAGCTACTAAAGTTACTGGACACTGCCCATTTAGAAAATATAGCAAATAGGAAAGTTGCACTCCCAATGTTATTAATAGGGAAAAAAATAAATATATAGGCCGGTATTTTTTTCCAGAAAAGGTGGCAACTCTACTTTTATCTGATACAGTACATTCAGAATTCTGCTATTTCGTGATATATTATTCAAAGGGACTAAGGGTTTCCTGCTTTTCAAAGCTACAATGTCAAGTTGGCCAGCTTGAATTTATTGCAATATATGGACTAACAATGACTGTTTGGTGTAAAGGGGAGGGCATTTTTAGTAGCTTTATGCACAGATATCCTAATGTGCTTAATATATTGATATAGGTACTTGCAGATTTCTTGTCTTTTTTTGACATGCCCAGTAATGTTTTAGAATTGTTTTTTTATGAACACAACTTTTCATTTTGCTGTATTTTCTACAGAAGCAGTGGCCAACTGCATGAATTAGCTACCATCATCTCCAGCTTCTGTCATGTGATCCTGATAGATCCCTCTGATCAATAAAAAGGGCAACCATTTTAAACTTTGAGTCTTGATATTACTCATCACAGAAAAAATGACTGAAACTACACATAGGGCCTGATTTAAGAATGCTCAACCCTTTGGCTAATAAAAACATGTTCCAAAGTTCCAAAAAACTGTGTGGAGTTTCTTATTTTGAATATATCAGCTTCCTGCTGAGTGGGTTTTTTTTTCCACCAACCAAAAAGAAAAAGCTTGACAGGTTTTAAGTGGCAAACTTTTTAATTTTTTGGAAAATCCCGGTCGGGAACAAAACCCTGGCAGTAAGCAGAGGTATGTGAAGGAAACCATGCAAGACCTTAGAAACTGCATGTGTTTACTAGCTGACTGCTCAAGCCCGAAGGCTCAAGTGTTGTTAAATCAGGCCCTTGTTGTACGTATAAAGATAATGCAGATACATTACAGATATTATGCAGAACATTATTAAAACTTTTAGAAAAATAAAGGGGTATATTTATCACATATTGAAAACAAAGCTCCCAACAGTTGGAAACTTCAAAGCTTCCTGTTCACTTGTATCAGATTTTCAAGAACATAATATTATTAGTTATTTAGTGCTTACATATTACTCAGCACTGTGCAGAGATTATACATCATTCACTTCAGTCCCTACTCCAGTGGAGCAGTGATGTGCGTGTTGATCTGAAACCTGTTGTAACCCCCAGGTTGAACATTGGTTGGTTGAATGGGATTGGGTTGAGATTTGGCCAACTATTGCAGGTTAGGGTTGGGAAAGATTGGGTCAGTCTTGGAACCAGAGGTGCACATAGAAGTAAAGTACAGAGGGAGAAGGTGTGGGTCCTTCAATGGCAACATTTTGCAGTTAGGGGTGGGTGTGGGTTAAGGTTTTGCGGGTTAGGGTCGGGAGTTTTTCCTGACCTGCACTGCATATTCACACTAGTGCCAATTTTATCAGGAGGAGGATTATGTTTTTGGTGTGTTACAGGAATCCCATGCAGACCCGTGGAGAACATACAAACTCCTTCCAGATAGTGCCCAAACCAAAATCAAACTCAGGACTCCAACTCTGCAAGGCAAAAATGCTACAAACAGAGCCACATGTGTATTAAACTGTGAACTCTTAACTTCACCTTTTGATAAATAATATACAGTACATGTATATATTACAGTCCCTGTATGTGTAAATAGCACTAACATTTTCTGGTGAACTGGTTTTTATGCAACCAATACTTGACTCCAAACCAGGAACTGAAAAATAAGCACCTGCTTTGAGGCCACTGGGAGCAACATCCAAGGCTGGGGATCACTGTTCTATAATATCTTGGGACCCAAACATTTGAAAAAAAGTCTAGGAATTCTCATAACCTCTCACTTTCTACTGTGTTGGCTGTTACTGCTGCATCTGATATTTGCCATCAGATCCAATCTTTACTTACCTGAACCCTGTAACTGTTACATCTCTGAAATTCTTGAATGTTGAGTAAACTGCTTTCAGCTGGAAGGAAAGGAAAAGATAAAACGTTACTCCTAGATATAGACTGTGCATTTCAAACACCACTGGGATATCAGTAAGATATTTATATTATGAAATGAGGTTAATATTATTTTTGCCTCCAGTAATTGCAATAATTCTTATAATTTGGAAACCTGTTTGGATCTAATTGTTTACTACCTGTGTAGATTTGCTTCTTACTATATAAACAGATGGCAAATGTCTGCTTGCCCAGTCAATTCAATTCTTGTATTTAGTCTAGATGTACAGCCCCTGATTTCATATAATGCAGTTTTAATATTACTTTCTAGATAGAGATTCTCTTGGGTGCAGTTCGGTACTAAATTATAGTTATCTATAGCATTTATTCAGCACTTTGTTTTTTTCAGATTACTACTAGTTTAGAAATAAAAATCAAGCTCTTATTGGTTGCTGTTTGGGTAACTGTACCCATGTTAGTAAATGAGTCCCTATAATAGGGGTTATATAAATGTACAAATTCTAGTGAAATCTTTGTATATACTGGTGTGGCCATAGGGGGCTGATTTTCAGCCTGCAAACAAACACAAGCTGAGAATCAGCCCCTATACTTGCATAAGCTTTCTGATGTGCCTAAGGCGATGCTGCCCCCCCTCCCGAAAGTGCTTACCCTTCCTGCACCAGAGAGTGCTCTCTTGCACTAGAAGAGCTGAATTTACAGTTCAAAAAAAACGGAAATGCAGCGATTAAATTTACCAGGAGTGGCATTTTACCACCCCTAGTAACTTGTAAGGCTCTGTCGTCTGATGTGAATATTTTTTGGCGCAGCTCCCCTGGATGTGCCTGCACTTGGTAGCACTGCGTCGGCACAAGTGCAGACACACAGAGTGGATTTTTAGAGCTGAAATCTGTTCTGTGTACCTGCACCGAGGTGAATGCAGACATCTGATCTGAGCAAAGGGACTCATTCTTGGCCTGGAATCAGCCCTGTGTGGCTTTACTCTACATGTATACATACTGCTGTCACTATACACAGAATCGGTAACTTGACTTGACCCCACAGGAGCCACCCTACTCAAAAGGACATGCAAACATACAGTGGCAAAACTAGACATTACTCGGCCCAGGAGCAAATTATTTTTCAGGTCTCCAAAATGTCTTTAAGTTGGATCTGTTTAACAATAGTTATTGAGATTGTATATGAGTTAGGCCCTTATATCCCTTGGGCTCCCCTGCAGACGTAAGGTCTGCTTCATCTGTAGTTACGCCCCTGCAAACATATACTAAAATTATTCATGGCTCCTCAACAGCCTGCATTCCCTGTTGTTACACTCTGACACCCCTACACAACATTGCTGTTTTGTCATCCTATATTAAATCTACATTCCATCAGTCAAAATCAAGGAACTTTACCTGTTGTTCCACTTTACCCTTCAGATTCTTGTATTCATCAGAGTCTGATTTATTTAGGTTATCAGTAAATTCTTGGCTGGTAATCCTAAACTTTACATTAAGGGCAATGTCGCTACTGGGAGTAGGTGCTGTAGTAGATATCGGTGTGCTGGTTGTGTTAGTGGAAGTTCCATTTGTTGATGTGCTTTCAGGTGCAGTTGTAACAGAGCTTGTGACTGGCGCCACAGTTGTAGCTGTAGGTGCTAAAAAAAAGAAAGAAGAGAAAAAGGTGGTGATCCCTCCATTACCTAAATAAGCCTCCAGCAATTTTTTACTACTCATTGTATAGTTGTGACAGGTACTTTCTTCTCTAACACACCCTCTATTGACTATTAGGGCAATGTCAGACAAGGAGATTTGCTGCCTGCAGGAAATCTGTGCTACTGGCTGCAACAAATCTCCTGATGATAGGTCAGCATTGTGTCAGTGTAAAAATGTGAGCAGTAAAACACATGAATCATGTAACTGCTGAAAAAATAATTGTATGTTTTACCACCAGTGATTTACACTGAAACCAGGGCTAAGATATTTTAAGTAGATTTTTCTTCCACAGGTCATGCATCTGTCCCACAAGCGACAAATCTCCTTCATGCTCTATTATTTTTTTACATTAGCACGAATGCCTCTTCTCGCAAATGCTCTTCTTTGCACATTTTAGAAACAGATGTTTTCCCCTCTGTCTTGTTATTTTTGAGTGTATGTATAAGTCGTTATGCATGTATACATTCCTTCATGTGTCAGCAGTTTGAGCATTCGAGTTTTCCCACAGATTGCATTGATTCAAGCTTTTTACATCTGGGTTTTTTCATAAATAAGCAAACATCCAAGCTGTGAGTTTATTCGAAGTAGAAAAAACCTCACACAACTCACAAACTTCACAAACTCAACCTTTGATAAATAACTCCCTTATAAGATACAGTGAGTTTAGATTTAGTTAAATGTCATTGATATAGATAATATTGGATAATAAAATAAGGCCTTAAATTATAGTACATATGGATTAACTCCAAGACAGGGGCCTCTCCTATAATGACAATTTATTTAATTATTTACACAGTTGATTTGACCACAGTAATTCAAAACTTTTGTAAACACAGCAACCCTGTGGAAGTGTGTATATGAATCACTTGTAGTTAAAATGTCCTCCAACTTTTCCAACTTTTCTGTGACAAACTGCACTCAGGGTAAGGGGGCCCTGCATAATAGGCAAAGCCTTTGAACCTGCCTATGGGGATTGGCCAATCTGTTGTTTTCAACACTTATTTAAAAACAAATCTATGAATGATTGTCTAACATAGATCCAGAAAAGTGGGAGGGCCACAGGCTTGACATTTATGATCTGATCAACAGGACCAAGCACTTCTAGGATTTAAGGAATTGCCAAATGAAAAATGTAAAGGCACAAAAATAAAAAAAACCTTATTACTTGATGTTTGGATCTCACAGAGAGACCATCATCTGGACAGAAAAACAAAATGGCTACTGTTTTTTTAATGGTGGATATTAGATACCTTCACATACTCTTTCTGTTTCATATACTGTGGCTCACCTGGGGGCAATGTGAAAGAAATGTTCAGCGAGATGTTTCTGTTAATGAACTCTGTTTTGTTTATCACAATTTCATTAACAACAGTGGTAAGATTCATTGTCGATGATGATGGGAAGTATAGATCCACAGAAGCAATGAGAAGATCATTAAGCATGCTGTGACAGAAACAAAGATAACACAAATGTAACTTCGGATTAAGTTGTGGAGATTTAAGAGAAAAGGGGCCCAGAGCATGTAAGAAGTACAGGGCTCAATCTCAGGAGATAAATATGTTCTTTAAAATGTCATATTCTATTACTCTCACCCTCTCTCAATAAGGAGTTGCAGTTTAACTTCACCCAAATCTGGACAGCCACAGGGCAGACATACTTTTTGTATATAAATATCTACACATTATTCAGCTACACAGTATGACTTTTGTGCTGTTATCTAGATTTCCTCTCTCAAAGTGGCTCTTCTAATGCTAGGGGCCTAGGACAGCCCATTCTGCCAACTATAGAACCCTGTTTATGCCACTTATTAAAAGGATGGTTGTTACCCATCTGTAGAATATTCCAGACTTATCCTAACGTTGTAACTTAGGAAGTGGGGGAAAGATGAATACGTTTAAGATTGCCTATTACAGAGTTAAGGAACAGTTATTTGTGAGCTCCTCAACCTAACAGTTGTTGTTGGAGAAACACACTCATACTGTGAGTCATTGACAGATTTCACCTCTCTAACTAGTAGATTCCCTAACGAGACTGACATTTGCAATGCAAACATAGATAAACAGTGTAGATGTTGAGTTGTTTGCACTTGGAAAAATGCTACCTTGAGAAAGCACACTATTAAACCATTTACATGGTATACTGTAGCTCAACAATCATAAGAAATAATGTTCCCCATTACCAAATACCAAAGGCAAAGCAATTTTCTCTGAAGATCTTCTCATTTGGTGGGGTTGGGGAAATGAACAACTCTTTATCTAAACTGGACACCCAAGTGACCTGGCCTAATTGAGTTGATCAAATCATTCATCTCATGAAATCCTCTCCCTATAGAATTTACAGATTTACCTGGCTAATCCATGACAAGTGTTGGCTGAGAAGAGTTGTTGTTTTGGCCTTATATACAAGCCAATAAACTGTTCACTTGGTCTGGAGTAATCAAATCAGCAGTCAATGTCAGCCCATCTATAGGAGAGCAATTGATTGAGCACTTACCTGAAGCTGTTAACAACCGGTTCTACTAACTGCTGACTGGAAAATATAGCCTTGAGCTGTAAGAAAGAACAAGTGATACTATTACAGAAAATTAGTCAAATCCATCAGGAATGATTCCCTGTATAGTGCTACTTACAGGAAGTGACACAATGGGGCAGATTTGTTCCAGCAAAAGGTTGTTTATTCGTGATTTATTTTCTAATTTCAGAGATACAGAACTGCACACTAAATACAATTAGGGGGTTATTTATCAAATGTCGAGTTTGTGAGGTTTGTGAGTTTTTTTATATCTCAAATAAACTTACAGCTCAAATGTTTTCTTATTTATGAAAGAACTTAATATAAAAAAAATCTGTATACTCAAATTGAAAAAAAACTTGAATCGCTCGAATTTATTGAGTTTTCAAGTGCAAACCACGAAAAAAACCTAGAACATCCTGAAGGCTACAGACATCTTCAAATGGTTGAAGGGATGTTTACCACTGATGTCTACATGACCTCAACAGGTTTTAGCTGGAGTATTTTTGGATTCAAGCTATTTCCAGCTTCGGGACATAATAAATCTCGAAAAATTTTAGTTTTTTTTCAACCAGAAAAATGTGAGTTTTTGTTAAACTATCCTTGAATTTTTCGGGGAAAAAACAATTCGACTTTTGACAAATAACCCCCATAGTGTTATATAAATGAGGTTATGCAGACATAAATACAATTGGTTCCTGTGCTCTAGTGCACAAAGCTATATCCACTGCCAAGGAAGAATTTCGGTACATGGTCACTATAAAGAATTTATACCTGCAATAAAAACTTTTCAGTGACTTTTTAACTTGATAAAATGCAGGAAAACTTCTTACAACTTGGCCATAGGTATTGAATAATAATATTGAAAAACCATTATAATACTAAATAAATCAATGAGTATAAATATAAAAAAGTCTCTGCCCTGTAGAGTTTATAATCTAAGTGTGAAGATATGATGCCAGAATAGTGTCTTATTTTGATGAAATGTTTGCAAGGGTTTAGCAAGCACTAATACTGCACAATTACAAAGCAATATATGAAATGCCTCTCACAATGCACAGGGGGTCTTACCGAATCTTCTATGCGTTTAGATAGATTCTGGAATGTGTCACTGGTCTTATTTGACAAGTCTCCTATTTGAGTCACGTTCATGATAGCAAGTGGTGGTTGAAGTACAATAAAAGTCTGACTTATGCCTGTAATAGAATTGAAAATCTACGGTTATTAAACACTATGGTTTGTAATAACACCTTTTAAATTCTCCTTCCATGGTGTTTCTTTTGTTAAACCCTCTTCTGTACCTTCCAGTGCTCGTATAATCTGTGAGCTCTCCATGAATGGAATGTAAAAGAGCAGGGAATAGCTGATTCTGCCACCAGAAACTGGAAACTGAAAACAGTGCTGCATAACGTGTAAGAAAGATAAGCTTTCCAGACAAAGGGTATTGAGGAGTTGAGGTGAATTATAGATGCACAGATGGTGTAGGAATATGAGAAATAAAAATATGCCAAAGGAATATGGAAAATGAGGAAGGTTAAAGCGAGTGAGTGGAGACATAAGTCATACATGCTGGGTACTCAAATATTTGTATATGTCCTTTATATTGTACAATACAATCATCACATACCCTGAACGGTGAGAGTGGATGGAACAATGGAGAAGGAAACATTTACTCTAGCGTCAAGGAGTTTGCCGATTACTTCTTCGGTTTTATCCAAAACACTGAGGGTGTTGAAGCTAAACTGAGCATTTGTCTGGACCCAACCGGTGTTATTTCTGAAATTTACATATACAGATCTTTGAAGAATATCAACAATAATTTATAAAACTTTTTGCTCTGTAGCCAGAGGTTTCAATGTATTACTTTAGATGTCCTTTAAAGAATATAATTCCATTTAGTATAGCTCCGTTATTACAGATAAATATCACATGTGCATGGAGTGCTTACTTAACATGCGTAGATATCCGAACACTATTAACCAAAAAAATGGATTTGCTAAGCACTATCAGGTGAAAAGTATCATAAGACAGTGCCTATCTAAGTTTGCAGATAACGACAATATAAGACAATAACAAAGAAGAGGCTGAAGGTATTGTCTCGTGACATGGAACTTGTTTTAGCTGAGTTTGCAGCACTTACGAAAATGTGACATTAGGATCTGCTGCTCTTGTGGTCAGGGTTGTGGCATTGAGAAAATTTAACAAAACACTCTCCACCTAGAAGGAATAAGAGAGGCAATGGTAAATGTGAAAAGTTCTGACATTAGTCAGATGAATATAAACACAAATGTTATCTATACTTTGTTACTTTGTTACTGTGTAGCAACATCTGTAATAGACAAGACACTTGCATATTTCAACAATCACATTTGGTAGGTCTAATTTACAAACATAATATCGAGTGCAAATCTCTAAAATGGAAACAAAATTGCTTATATTCATAAATGCCCTTCAACCCATACATGCTCCTTTGAGCAACTTGCGGCAAAGCACCAAGACACCTCTACATCCTGCTCTGATAAATCATGAACAAGTGCAGACATTGACACCAGGGAACTCTGCAACACCTGTGAGCCTATTAGATATTGTAGTTGGCTGTATAAATAGCTGCTAAACTAACTCACAGCAAGCACATTGTTATCATAATATTAACATTATTAACTCTGTGTGCCAGAAGTGACATCATAAAGCTAAAGTTGTGGTAGATGCAATTTAGGTCATGGTTCAACACAATTTGCACTCCGTGGTCCTCCTTAGTCGATCCTGCTAGGTGCCTACTCCTTGGGGTATACGGCGATCCTCACAATTCGGTAATGCACAAAGTGGAAAGTACTTGCACTCAATAGCAATTGCAAAGTGGTTACCCCCTATGTGTTTATTAGGTCAAACAAATGCACAACGTTTCGGGGGCTTGCCTGACGAAGGGGCAAGCCCCCGAAACGTTGTGCATTTGTTTGACCTAATAAATACGTAGGGGGTAACCACTTTGCAATTGCTATTGAGTGCCAGTACTTTCCACTTTGTGCAATTTAGGTCATACCCATGATGCTGTATTTTTTTGGGGGGGAGGGAATAGTGTTAATTTCTTTTTGAAATCTGAACTTTGTACTCTATTCCTTGCATTGTCCATAAGATCTGTGCCAATGGTTTTTGCTGGTTTACTCTGAAATGAGTGTTCTTTTCTCCTTGCCCTAACCACAGATTTGTGACTGAAACATATGTTAGCTGCCTGAATTTTGGCCTGAATATGTATTTTTTGACCAATATATCATGGATCACTGTTTATCTATTGAAGGAATGTTCAACCTGCTTGCAATGTTTGAACTACTTTTCTTGCTTGGTTAGAATCTCTATTATTATATGAAAAAAACAGGTCTCATATATCCAAAGACCTAGAGCTACAGTGATAGATTTGGTTCCGGAACAACTGGGATAAGCCCAAGAGAGAGACAATTTTTCAACATTACAAGTTTGGGGAATTTTATGGAGAATTGGGTGCAGCTTCTTTCAGCTTTTGGGTTTGCCCCAACAGGATGGCCTAATGCAGTGGAAGGAGAGCCCCAACCTGAAAGCCATTTAGGGGGAATATTTTTAGTAAATACATACCCAGCTTATTGTTTGGTTCTTTAGTGACTGCAGCAAAGAATCACTATAAGGCCTCTTTATGAGAAAATTGACAGTTACTACAAGTGCACTCAGACTGGAAGTATTAACACCTATAAAAGAGGTTGACAAAAATAGAAATAATTAGGACATATAAACTATGCATTTAGCTATATAAGGAGGTGTCAACCCTGAGGGTCTCTGGCTTCTGTCAGACATTGCACAAACATCCCTTGGCTGCAGCAGGTTGTCACGAATATGTAATTCTGCATCAGCCAGAGGATATTAGGTTTGATACCATTGACACAAATACCTTAAAAACTTTTTAAATGAGCAAATTCATCATGATGTGATCAAAATAAGAATGCTTTGCTTTGGACATAATTATGACAGCAGATAGGAACACAGTGGTCCAACATATCATCCAATTCATTGTAGTCAGTAGCAGGTGGCCATAATGTCTTTTTTTTATAATAGAAGCCTCTGAATATTGCCTGCCACAAGGGAAACTAATGAACTTCTTATGTTTCAGTACCATTCCAGCCGCCTGGGACTGATTATATTATTTGTACTTTTCTGCAGTTCATTTTAGATTTCTACATTGACTACTGTTACTTTAATTTTGCTAAATGTTTACTCATTTAATTATGTCTTGCTTTCCAGGCCACTGAAGAAAACAATTGTAATAGACTTTGTGTCACTATATAGCAAGCTGATTAATGTAGACTTATGACAGTTTCACACTTGGGATGGGAAATTAGATAAAAGGTGAGATGAGTGAAATAATAACCTAATTAAGAGAACTTTTGCACATCACTTGATTTGACTGTGTGTAGTAGAACAGTTATACCATATTAAAGGGGTTGTTGACCTTCCAAACACTTTTTTCAGTTCAGTTGTTTTTTCACTTGCTTTTACTTTGTTGCAACTGTTATGATTGTATACATTGATTGATACATTTCTTATCTTTGGCTCAGCTCAACACAGCCACTGAGTTCCATTGACGGCAGTCTGTGCCTGGATTACTTTGAACTGTATTTAACACCATAGGGCTGATCCATGCGCAATAGAATGAAAAAGCCAGCCTTTTTTTGTTAAAGCCTGTCTTTTTTTTATTTACTCTACTGTGCATGCACACCTGCATATTGAAAGAAGAAGCAGGAAGACGATTGTGGTTCTTCTGAGATGTTTTCTGCTAACAGGAGTACCAGCCAGGGGTATCAAGAAAGTGATTACAAACACTGGGGGTGCCTAACTTTCCTTCTCCTTTAAAGGGATCCTGTCATCAGAAAACATGTTTTTTTTCAAAACACATCAGTTAATAGTGCTACTCCAGCAGACTTCTGCACTGAAATCCAATTCTCAAAAGAGAAAACACATTTTTTTATATTCAATTTTTAAATCTGATATGGGGCTAGACATTTTGTCAATTTCCCAGCTGCCCCTGGTCATGTGACTTGTGCCTGCACTTTAGGAGAGAAATGCTTTCTGGTAGGCTGCTGTTTTTCCTTCTCAATATAACTGAATGTGTCTCAGTGAGACATGGGTTTTTACTATTGAGTGTTGTTCTTAGATCTACCAGGCAGCTGTTATCTTGTGTTATGGAGCAGCTATCTGGTTACCTTCCCATTGTTCTTTTGTTTGGCTGCTGGGGGGGGAAGGGGGGGTGATATCACTCCAACTTGCAGTACAGCAGTAAAGAGTGATTGAAGTTGATCAGAGCACAAGTCACATGACTTGGGGCAGCTGGGAAATTGGCAATATGTCTAGCCCCATGTCAGATTTCAAAATTGAATATTAAAAAAATCAGTTTGCTCTTTTGAGAAATGGATTTCAGTGCAGAATTCTGCTGGAGCAGCACTATTAACTGATTCATTTTGAAGAAAAAAATGTTTTTTCCCATGACAGTATCCCTTTAAGATTAAACTTCTATTTTAGGTATAAAAATAATAGGAAGCAATTGGTAAAGCCATTATTTCTGCTGCACTGAAAGCAACTGAACTGAAAAAAGTGTTTGGATTATAAACTACCCCCTTTAAGCAGAATCTGGAAATGTTGCAATTAATAGAATAATTCAATTTAGAAATGTTGCAAATAATATTTTCCGTTAAAACCCATAAGTATTGTTGCCACACTCACTGCCTGATTTGATGGTGGAAGTATCCACTTGGAATCCACCAATGCTGCCATTTTGCTGGATGGAACTGGCTAGAGCGCGCACTGCATTATCTGCAGTTGGAGCTACAGGGGACTGACTACTATTAAAAGAAACTTCAGAAACAACGATGATTGAGCCATTTCTAAAAGAATGCAAGATAAAAGATTAGTTAGCCAGTAAGGAATAAGATCCAAAACATACAATTTGTATTGATATACATATGGCTGAGAAACTCTTAAACATGTAAATATATTGTTGCAGTAAATAAATACATTACATCATATTTTACATGGCTGCTGGTCCTAATTATGTGGTACTGCTGTGTGTGTCCCTTTTTTTTTGTTGTGAAAAAATAACACACAAATGCCATTTCTCCAGATATCAGGTCATTAATACTGGAGCCTGGTGCCATGTATTCCTTGGGCAGACTACCTGGTCCTTTAGCATTGTGCTTTATGCATGAAGGGCAATTCCACCTCCGAGTCCTCACAGAGAGCATATGGAGCCCTGTAGTTGCTAGGTTTATACTGTCGCTGATTACTAGGCTCTTGGTTGCTAACATGGCATACTTATTTAAAGGGGATTTAAAACCCAAACATAAATAAACATGAGCTAAAGATAAGCAGGCCATACAGGGTCAGATTTAAGTTGCAGTTTCAGCCTCTTCACTGACCGGATATCTATTGGGCAGGTGTCTGCATAAGTGCTCATTATGCTCTGATCATTGGCCCCGGGGCCAAACAATCTGATCATCTTAACTTGGGGCAAAATGTAGGTGGTCAAATTGGTCAAAGATCCAGTTGTTTGGAGACATTGTTGTTGGAAAGCAACATGTTGCTCACAAACCACTGGTTGGGGATCACTGGTCTAGGCAATGGGACACAGGCCTATGTTGTATTGGAGCTAGCGGTGCATTAAAACACCAGCTCTGACACAAAGCTGTATAAAGGAGAATAATAATTGAAATGACACAGAATGTTTTATTCATTATATTCAGAAAGGTTCTGAACATATATTCTGAATATAATATGAGATGAATCATATATAAATTTTTGTTTCCAATTGAAGATGTATCCATTATTGCCCAAACGGATCCAAATCTGACAGTTTTTATTGTTTTGAAATACTTAAGCCCTGATCTTCAGGTCGATAGCTTGAGCTCCTGGAATCATAGAAACTTGCAACAATACTGCACTGCTTGCTGTACTTCCTTCACATTTTACCTGTAGTTTTTTTTTTTCTTCCTTTCTTACTAACCCATTTTTTGCTATTATTTCATCCAATGCAAAATATAATTATAATTAATAATCTCTTTATCAGATCCATGATTTTTACTTACTTGAACTCTGTTATATTCACAGATTTGAAATTTGTGAATTTCCTTTTATAAATGTCTGCAAGCTACAAAATAAAAAAAAATCATACTGTCAAACAAAAAAAAAATATATATATATTTCTAAAATATATATATTTCTGCCTATACAGCAGAAAAGGCTTCATCCTCACCGACTTCTCCAAGTTATTCTTCAGGTCCTTGTATTCTTCCGAGTTTGGGTCACTCAGATTTTGATTAAAATTTCTACTGGTAATCTTAAAATCCAGGTTCAAGGTAACAGGGGGAATAGGAGTTGTTATCAGAGCTGAGGTTACTGTGGCCAGTGATGTGCTGCTGGATTGTGTTATAGGTGATGCTGTAACTGTGCCGTTAGTTGATGTTGAAAGTGTTGTTGTTGCATTGTTAGATGCTGTATTTGTGTTATTATTTGATTGTGTTGAGAATGATGTAATTAAGCCTGCTGTTGTTATAGACAATGCGGTGGCAGTTGAACTTGACACTGTAAGAATAGCAAAAATAAAAAGTCATAAATATTTGTTTTTAATTTACTGTAATACAATTTGGAATGGCACACATGGATTTTTCTAACATTAACAATGGTTTTTTTTCAATATTAAAAGAGGAACAAAAGACAACTTTTAACCAGGGGTGTGCTGGCCTTCCTCCCACTCAACAGCATTACCCTGCTCTTCTTTACAGATGCTGATAATGCAGGACTATGCAATGGGGTTGACAGCTTCCATGAATGTCTGCTTGACTTCTTGCACCCTTGAACCAATGAACACAAACAGGCATGGTTGCTGACAAGCCTGTTCTGCAGTTCCGGTACAGATTGGAGCTGAAGTGTTTTAAGAAATTGGCAAATGTATAATGTAAAGGCACAAAAAAAAAAAAAAAAGCTTTATTACTTGATGTTTGGATCTCACAGAGAGACCATAATCTGGAGTGAAAAACAAAAAGTCTACTGTTTTTTTAATGGTGGATATTAGATACCTTCACATCAGTGGCGTAACTAGTTGTTACTGGGCCCCATAGCAAATTCAATTTAGGGCCCCAAAATATTTATAAGTTGGCCTATTTTACCAAGATATATTAAAATTGCTACTTAATTAGGGTCTCACTGGGCCCCCTACACTCCTGGGCCCCCCTGCAACCGCAGGGTCTGCTTCCTCTATAGTTACGCCCCTGCTTCACATACTCTTTCTGTTTCATATACTGTGGCTCACCTGTGGGCAATGGGAAGTAAATGTTCAGTGAGATGTTTCTGTTAATGAACTCTGTTTTGTTTATACCGATTTCATTAACAACAGTGGTAAGATTCATTGTCGATGATGATGGGAAGTACAGATCCACAGAAGCAATGACAAGATCATTAAGCATGCTGTGACAGAAACAAAGATAACACAAATGTAACGTCGGATTAGAAAGTTAGTAGTTCTCTTGTGTTAAGTCATGGAGTAAGAGAAAAGGGGCCCAGAGCCTGCAAGAAGTACAGGGCTCAATCTCAGGAGATAAATATGTTATTTAATATGTCATACTTCTATTACTCTCACCCTCTCTCAATAAGGAGTTACAGTTCACCCACATCTGGACAGCCACAGGGCAGACATACTTTTTGTGTATAAATATCTACACATAATTCAGCTACACAGTATGACTTTTGTGCTGTTATCTAGATTTCCTCTCTCAAAGTGGCTCTTCTAATGCTAGAGTCCTAGGACAGCCCATTCTGCCAACTATAGAACCCTGTTTATGCCACTTATTAAAAGGATGGTTGTTACCCATCTGTAGAATATTCCAGACTTATCCTAACGTTGTAACTTAGAAAGTGGGGGAAAGATGAATACGTTTAAGATTGCCTATTACAGAGTTATAGAACAGTTATTTGTGAGCTCCTCAGCCTAACAGTTGTTGTTGGAGAAACACACTCATACTGTGAGTCATTGACAGATTTCACCTCTCTAACTAGTAGATTCCCTAATGAGACTGACATTTGCAATGCAGTGCAGATAAACAGTGTAGATGTTGAGTTGTTTGCACTTGGAAAAATTATATCTTGAGAAAGCACACTATTAAACCATTTACATGGTATACTATAGCTCAACAATCATAAGAAATAATGTTCCTCATTACCAAATACCAAAGGCAAAGCAATTTTCTCTGAAGATCTGCTCATTTGGTGGGGTTGGGGAAATGAACAACTCTTTATCTAAACTGGACACCCAAGTGACCTGGCCTAATTGAGTTTATCATATCATTCATCTCATGAAATCCTCTCCCTATAGAACTTACAGATTTACCTGGCTAATCCATGACAAGTGTTGGCTGAGAAGAGTTGTTGTTTTGGCCTTATATACAAGCCAATAAGCTGTTGACTTGGTCTGGAGTAATCAAATCAGCAGTCAATGTCAGCCCATCTATAGGAGAGCAATTGATTGAGCACTTACCTGAAGCTGTTAACAACCGGTTCTACTAACTGCTGACTGGAAAATATAGCCTTGAGCTGTAAGAAAGAACATACTGTTACAGAAAATTAGTCAAATCCATCAGGAATGATTCCCTGTATAGTGCTACTTACAGGAAGTGACACAATGGGGCAGATTTGTTCCAGCAAAAGGTTGTTTATTCGTGATTTATTTTCTAATTTCAGGGATACAGAACTGCACACTAAATACAATTAGGGGGTTATTTATCAAAGGTCGAGTTTGTGAGGTTTGTGAGTTTTTTTTATATCTCAAATAAACTTACAGCTCAAATGTTTTCTTATTTATGAAAGAACATAATATAAAAAAAATCTCAATAAAAACCCTGTATACTCAAATTGAAAAAAAAAACTTGAATCACTCGAATTTATTGAGTTTTCAAGTACAAACCACTTAAAAAAACCTAGAACATCCTGAAGGCTACAGACATCTTCAAATGGTTGAAGGGACGATTACCATCGATGTCTACATGACCTCGACAGGTTTTAGCTGGAGTATTTTATTAAGTTTTTATTAAACTACGCTTGAAAACCTGTATTTTTTTGGGGGAAAAACAACTCGACTTTTGACAAATAACCCCCATAGTGTTATATAAATGAGGTTATGCAGACATAAATACAATTGGTTCCTGTGCTCTAGTGCACAAAGCTATATCCACTGCCAAGGAAGAATTTCGGTACATGGTCACTATAAAGAATTTATACCTGCAATAAAAACTTTTCAGTGACTTTTTAACTTGATAAAATGCAGGAAAACTTCTTACAACTTGGCCATAGGTATTGAATAATAATATTGAAAAACCATTATAATACTAAATAAATCAATGAGTATAAATATAAAAAAGTCTCTGCCCTGTAGAGTTTATAATCTAAGTGTGAAGATATGATGCCAGAATAGTGTCTTATTTTGATGAAATGTTTGCAAGGGTTTAGCCAAGCACTAATACTGCACAATTACAAAGCAATATATGAAATGTCTCTCACAATGCACAGGGGGTCTTACCGAATCTTCTATGCGTTTAGATAGATTCTGGAATGTGTCACTGGTCTTATTTGACAAGTCTCCTATTTGAGTCACGTTCATGATAGCAAGTTGTGGTTGAAGTACAATAAAAGTCTGACTTATGCCTGTAATAGAATTGAAAATCTACGGTTATTAAACACTATGGTTTGTAATAACACCTTTTAAATTCTCCTTCCATGGTGTTTCTTTTGTTAAACCCTCTTCTGTACCTTCCAGTGCTCGTATAATCTGTGAGCTCTCCATGAATGGAATGTAAAAGAGCAGGGAATAGCTGATTCTGCCACCAGAAACTGGAAACTGAAAACAGTGCTGCATAAAGTGTAAGAAAGATAAGCTTTCCAGACAAAGGTTATTGAGGAGTTGAGGTGAATTATAGATGCACAGATGGTGTAGCAATATGCCAAAGGAATATGGAAAATGAGGAAGGTTAAAGCGAGTGAGTGGAGACATAAGTCATACATGCTGGGTACTCAAATATTTGTATATGTCCTTTATATTGTACAATACAATCATCACATACCCTGAACGGTGAGAGTGGATGGAACAATGGAGAAGGAAACATTTACTCTAGCGTCAAGGAGTTTGCCGATTACTTCTGTGGTTTTATCCAAAACACTGAGGGTGTTGAAGCTAAACTGAGCATTTGTCTGGACCCAACCGGTGTTATTTCTGAAATTTACATATACAGATCTTTGAAGAATATCAACAATAATTTATAAAACTATTTGCTCTGTAGCCATAAGTTTCAATGTATTACTATCAGTTTAGATGTCCTTTAAAGAATATAATTCCATTTAGTATAGCTCCGTTATTACAGATAAATATCACATGTGCATGGAGTGCTTACTTAACATGCGTAGATATCCGAACACTATTAACCAAAAAAATGGATTTGCTAAGCACTAGCAGGTGAAAAGTATCATAAGACAGTGCCTATCTAAGTTTGCAGATAACGACAATATAAGACAATAACAAAGAAGAGGCTGAAGATATTGTCTCGTGACATGGAACTTGTTTTAGCTGAGTTTGCAGCACTTACGAAAATGTGACATTAGGATCTGCTGCTCTTGTGGTCAGGGTTGGGGCATTGAGAAAATTTAACAAAACACTCTCCACCTAGAAGGAATAAGAGAGGCAATGGTAAATGTGAAAAGTTCTGACATTAGTCAGATGAATATAAACACTAATGTTATCTATACTTTGTTACCGTATATACTCGAGTATAAGCCGTCCCGAGTATAAGCCGAGGTACCTAATTTTACCTCCAAAAACTGTGAATGCTTATTGACTCGAGTATAAGCCGAGGGTGAGAAATGCAGCAGCTTCTGGTAAGTTTCAATCAAAAAATTGAGGGTTTCTGCTCCCATCGGAGGTGCCGGCGTCTCGTTTTTGGATGAAGGCGACCATTCTTGGACGGCGGCGAATATTCTTTGAGACTATTCTTGGACGCCGGCGACTATTCTTGGACGCCGGCGACCGTTTTTTGCGCTTGACCCGAGTATAAGCCGAGGTAGAGTTTTTCAGCATATTTTGGGGGCTGAAAAACTCGGCTTATACTCGAGTATATACGGTACTTTGTTACTGTCTAGCAACATCTGTAATAGACAAGACACTTGCATATTTCAACAATCACATTTGGTAGGGCTAATTTACAAACATAATATCGAGTGCAAATCTCTAAAATGGAAACAAAATTGCTTATATTCATAAATGCCCTTCAATCCATACATGCTCCTTTGAGCAACTTGCGGCAAAGCACCAAGACACCTCTACATCCTGCTCTGATAAATCATGAACAAGTGCAGACATTGACACCAGGGAACTCTGCAACACCTGTGAGCCTATTAGGTATTGTAGTTGGCTGTATAAATAGCTGCTAAACTAACTCACAGCAAGCACATTGTTATCATAATATTAACATCATTAACTCTGTGTGACAGAAGTGACATCATAAAGCTAAAGTTGTGGTAGATGCAATTTAGGTCATGGTTCAACACAATTTGCACTCCGTGGCCCTCCTTAGTCAATCCTGCTAGGTGCCTAGTCCTTGGGGGATACGGCAATCCCCACAATTCGGTAATGCACAAAGTGGAAAGTACTGGCACTCAATAGCAACTGCAAAGGGGTTACCCCAACGTGTTTATTAGGTCAAACAAATGCACAACGCTTCGGGGGCTTGCCTGACGAAGTTTGACCTAAGAAACACGTAGGGGGTGCTGTATTTTTTTGGGGGGGAGGGAATAGTGTTAATTTCTTTTTGAAATCTGAACTTTGTACTCTATTCCTTGCATTGTCCATAAGATCTGTGCCAATGGTGTTTTCTGGTTTACTCTGAAATGAGTGTTCTTTTCTCCTTGCCCTAACCACAGATTTGTGACTGAAACATATGTTAGCTGCCTGAATTTTGGCCTGAATATGTATTTTTTTGACCAATATATCATGGATCACTGTTTATCTATTGAAGGAATGTTCAACCTGCTTGCAATGTTTGAACTACTTTTCTTGCTTCGTTAGAATCTCTATTACTATATGAAAAAAACAGGTCTCACATATCCAAAGACCTAGAGCTACAGTGATAGATTTGGTTCCGGAACAACTGGGATTAGCCCAAGAGAGAGACTGCCGAAGGTTCCTTAGAAGACCACAATGTACAGTGGGTATTGCTGCCTGTACTCAATGGATTGTACAAGGTGCAATAAAATTCACAAAAAAATGAAACCAATTTTTCAACATTACAAGTTTGGGGAATTTTATGGAGAATTGGGTGCAGCTTCTTTCAGCTTTTGGGTTTGCCCCAACAGGGTGGCCTAATGCAGTGGAAGGAGAGCCCCAACCTGAAAGCCATTTAGGGGGAATATTTTTAGTAAATACATACCCAGCTTATTGTTTGGTTCTTTAGTGACTGCAGCAAAGAATCACTATAAGGCCTCTTTATGAGAAAATTGACAGTTACTACAAGTGCACTCAGACTGGAAGTATTAACACCTATAAAAGAGGTTGACAAAAATAGAAATAATTAGGACATGTAAACTATGCATTTAGCTATATAAGGAGGTGTCAACCCTGAGGGTCTCTGGCTTCTTTCAGACATTGCACAAACATCCCTTGGCTGCAGCAGGTTGTCACGAATATGTAATTCTGCATCAGCCAGAGGATATTAGGTTTGACACCATTGACACAAATACCTTAAAAACTGTTTTAATGAGCAAATTCCACATGATGTGATCTAAATAAGAATGCATTGCTGTGGACATAATTATGACAGCAGATAGGAACACAGTGGTCCAACATATCATCCAATTCATTATAGTCAGTAGCAGGTGGGCATAATGTCTTTTTTTTTATAATAGAAGCCTCTGAATATTGCCTGCCACAAGGGAAACTAATGAACTTCTTATGTTTCAGTACCATTCCAGCCGCCTAGGACTGATTATATTATTTGCACTTTTCTGTAGTTCATTTTAGATTTCTACATTGACTACTGTTACTTTAATTTTGCTAAATGTTTACTCATTTAATTATGTCTTGCTTTCCAGGCCACTGAAGAAAACAATTGTAATAGGCTTTGTGTCACTATATAGCAAGCTGATTAATGTAGACTTATGACAGTTTCACACTTGGGATGGGAAATTAGATAAAAGTGAAATAATTTTGAGTGAAATAATAACCTAATTAAGAGAACTTTTGCACATCACTTGATTTGACTGTGTGTAGTAGAACAGTTATACCATATTAAAGGGGTTGTTGTCCTTCCAAACACTTTTTTCAGTTCAGTTCTTTTTTCACTTGCTTTTACTTTGTTGCAACTGTTATGATTGTATACATTGATTGATACATTTCTTATCTTTGGCTCAGCTCAACACAGCCACTGAGTTCCATTGACGGCAGTCTGTGCCTGGATTACTTTGAACTGTATTTAACACCATAGGGCTGATCCATGCGCAATAGAATGAAAAAGCCAGCCTTTTTTTGTTAAAGCCTGTCTTTCTTTTAATTTACTCTACTGTGCATGCACACCTGCATATAGAAGAAGAAGCAGGAAGACGATTGTGGTTCTTCTGAGATGTTTTTTGCTAACAGGAGTACCAGCCAGGGGTATCAAGAAAGTGATTACAAACACTGGGGGTGCCTAACTTTCCTTCTCCTTTAAAGGGATCCTGTCATCAGAAAACATGTTTTATTTCAAAACACATCAGTTAATAGTGCTACTCCAGCAGACTTCTGCACTGAAATCCATTTCTCAAAAGAGCAAACGTATTTTTTTATATTCAATTTTTAAATCTGATATGGGGCTAGACATTTTATCAATTTCCCAGCTGCCCCTGGTCATGTGACTTGTGGCTGCACTTTAGGAGAGAAATGCTTTCTGGCAGGCTGCTGTTTTTCCTTCTCAAAGTAACTGAATGTGTCTCAGTGGGACTGGGACATAGGTTTTTACTATTTAGTGTTGATCTACCAGGCAGCTGTTATCTTGTGTTAGGGAGCTGTTATCTGGTTACCTTCCCATTGTTCTTTTGTTTGGCTGCTGGGGGGGGAAAGGGAGGGGGTGATATCACTCCAACTTGCAGTACAGCAGTAAAGAGTGATTGAAGTTTATCAGAGCACAAGTCACATGACTTGGGGCAGCTGGGAAATTGACAATATGTCTAGCCCCATGTCAGATTTCAAAATTGAATATTAAAAAAATCAGTTTGCTCTTTTGAGAAATGGATTTCACTGCAGAATTCTGCTGGAGCAGCACTATTAACTGATTCATTTTGAAGAAAAAAATGTTTTTTTCCCATGACAGTATCCCTTTAAGATTAAACTTCTATTTTAGGTATAAAAATAAATAATAGGAAGCAATTGGTAAAGCCATTATTTCTGCTGGACTGAAAGCAACTGAACTGAAAAAAGTGTTTGGATTATAAACTACCCCCTTTAAGCAGAATCTGGAAATGTTGCAATTAATAGAATAATTCATTTTAGAAATGTTGCAAATAATATTTTCCGTTAAAACCCATAAGTATTGTTGCCACACTCACTGCCTGATTTGATGGTGGAAGTATCCACTTGGAATCCACCAATGCTGCCATTTTGCTGGATGGAACTGGCTAGAGCGCGCACTGCATTATCTGCAGTTGGAGCTACAGGGGACTGACTACTAGTAAAAGAAACTTCAGAAACAACGATGATTGAGCCATTTCTAAAAGAATGCAAGATAAAAGATTAGTTAGCCAGTAAGGAATAAGATCCAAAACATACAATTTGTATTGATATAAATATGGCTGAGAAACTCTTAAACATGTAAATATTTACATATTGTTGCAGTAAATAAATACATTACATCATATTTTACATGGCTGCTGGTCCTAATTATGTGGTACTGCTGTGTGTGTCCCTTTTTTTTTGTTGTGAAAAAATAAGACACAAATGCCATTTCTCCAGATATCAGGTCATTAATACTGGGGCCTGGTGCCATGTATTCCTTGGGCAGACTACCCGGTCCTTTAGCATTATGCTTTATGCATGAAGGGCAATTCCACCTGAGTCCTCACAGAGAGCATATGGAGCCCTGTAGTTGCTAGGTGTAAACTGTCGCTGATTACTAGGCTCTTGGTTGCTAACATGGCATACTTATTTAAAGGGGATTTAAACCCAAACATAAATAAACATGAGTTAAAGATAAACAGGCCATACAGGGTCAGATTTAAGTTGCAGTTTCAGCCTCTTCATGCATGGGTCCTCCCCCACTGACTGGATATCTATTGAGCAGGTGTTAATGTCCTGTCAGGGACTCTTCAAATTGGTCTGCATAAGTGCTCATTATGATCTGATCATTGGCCCCGGGGCCAAACAATCTGATCATCTTAATTTGGGGCAAAATGTAGGTGGTCAAATTGGTCAAAGATCCAGTTGTTTGGAGACATTGTTGTTGGAAAGCAACATTTTGCTCACAAACCACTGGTTGCGGATCACTGGTCTAGGCAATGGGACACAGGCCTATGTTGTATTGGAGCTAGCGGTGCATTAAAACACCAGCTCTGACACAAAGCTGTATAAAGAAAGACAGATTGCTCAGAGGAGAATAATAATTGAGATGACACAGAATGTTTTATTCATTATATTCAGAAAGGTTCTGAACATATATTCTGAATATAATATAAGATGAATCGTATATACATTTTTGTTTCCAATTTAAGACGTATCCATTATTGACCAAAAGGATCCAAATCTGACAGTTTTTATTGTTTTGAAATACTTAAGCCCTGAACTTCAGGTCGATAGCTTGAGCACTGCTTGCTGTACTTCCTTCACATTTTACCTGTAGTTTTTTTTCTTCCTTTCTCACTAACTAATTTTTTGCTATTATTTCATCCAATGCAAAATATAATTATAATTAATAATCTCTTTATCAGATCCATGATTTTTACTTACTTGAACTCTGTTATATTCACAGATTTGAAATTTGTGAATTTCCTTTTATAAATGTCTGCAAGCTACAAAATAAAAAAAAATCATACTGTCAAACAAAAAAAATAGATATATATATATATTTCTAAAATATATATATTTCTGCCTATACAGCAGAAAAGGCTTCATTCTCACCAAATTCTCCAAGTTATTCTTCAGGTCCTTGTATTCTCCTGAGTTTGGGTCACTAAGATTTTGACTAAAATTTCTACTGGTAATCTTAAAATCCAGGTTCAAGGTAACAGGGGGAATAGGAGTTGTTATCAGAGCTGAGGTTACTGTGGGTGTGGCCAGTGATGTGCTGCTGGATTGTGTTATAGGTGATGCTGTAGCTGTGCCGCTAGTTGATGTTGAAAGTGTTGTTGTTGCATTGTTAGATGCTGTATTTGTGTTATTATTTGATTGTGTTGAGAATGATGTAATTAAGCCTGCTGTTGTGATAGACGATGCGGTGGCAGTTGAACTTGACACTGTAAGAATAGCAAAAATAAAAAGTCATAAATATTTGACACACATGGATTGTTCAATAGTAAAAGAGGAACAAAAGACAACTTTTAACCAGGGGTGTGCTGGCCTTCCTCCCACTCAACAGAATTACCCTGCTCTTCTTTACAGATGCTGATAATGCAGGACTATGCAATGGGGTTGACAGCTTCCATGAATGTCTGCTTGACTTCTTGCACCCTTGAACCAATGAACACAAACAGGCATGGTTGCTGACAAACCTGTTCTGCAGTTCTGGCACAGGGTGGAGCAGAATTGTTTTGGGGTGTATCCATGCTGTGGTTGTGTTGAGGAGAGGTGTGGCTAGTGCAGGGGCCTGTGGTTAATATTTGCCTTTTGTTCTTGCTAAATGGAGACCAAATTCAGCAAACTATACAGAAAAGATTCTAGGATTCACATACATATATGTGTTTGTGTGTGAGCAAGTGAATGTGTGTACAGATGGAGATTTGTGGCTATGCTTGTAGATTTTCTTTATGCATTCATAACATGTAGGGGCACATTTACTAAGGGTCGAATATCGAGGGTTTAATTAACCCTCGATATTCGACCATCAAATTAAAATCCTTTGACTTTGAATATCGAAGTCGAAGGATTTACCGCATTTAGTTCGATGGTCGATGGCCAATTCGATGGTCGAAGTAGCCAAAAAAACGTCGAAATTAGAAGTTTTTTTCATTCTAATCCTTCACTCAAGCTAAGTAAATGTGCCCCGTAATGTTTTAATGTATTGATTTCTCTCCTAGCCCCCGAAAATAATGCACTTAAGTGCACTCTTTTGCACCTGTGCACAGTCACACTGCTTTGCACATGTGCTCATTTGCAAATGAACACAGATGTGGTCATTTATAAACACTGGGCAAATTTGCACCTGGGCAGTAACCCATAGCAACCAATCAGTGATTAGCGTTTTTCAGCCAGCTGAAGGAAAGCAAGCATTTGATTTGATTTTTTGTTAAAAAATATTGAAACCCTCCCATCTGCAATAGATCCTCCTTTCTGTCAAAGAATGTGCCATTTAAAGTAACAGAGAACTATTCAGCAGTGCTGAGAGCAGCGCACTGCTGGGCACAAGCCATATACCTATCTGACCAATGTAACATTCACTTTCTGTTTATCCAAACACAATTAAAGCAAATCAGCACTCCTCTCAAAATCCCTCTGTGCCTAATAGGCTGTAACTTGGGGGAACTGAAGGATTTGTTTGTACAGAGGACTTCTCAAATAATAATATTTGTTTAGAAGCAACTGTTAGAAATAATTTATCTTTTGATTTGTATGAGTCTACGACTGGATCTCATTAATGCGAAACAATTGTTCTCAATTTTAACTTACCATCAGTTGATTGTGCTGAAGTAGTTGTGTCAATGGCCAATTCGACCCAACCCATTTCTTTACATAAAGAACAAAACAAATATTAAAGCTTGTGATTCGTTTTCTGAAGGATAACAATGCAGTGTAACTTGCAGCATGTTTATGTAGAAAAAACAATATACATATTCAACATTGTGTTAAAGAGGTAATATACACTTGAATCTGTAAGTAGGGTTACTTTTAAATATGAGCTTTTCCTACTTAAATTTGGAAAAATAGTCTGTTTTCCAGTTTCTTATATTGCTCCCACCCAATAGATTCTCACTGCTAGCCCAAGGGGAACTATCGGTGCTCCTCCTCCCCTTCAATGCTGCTAGTGCACAGACATTACAAAACAAGGGGGCAAATTCACTAAGCGCCGAAGCGCCGAACGCTAGCATTACTTCGCTAGCATTTGGCATTTTCGTTACTGTGCAAATTCACTAACAAACGCTGACGTAGACTCGCTAGTGTTACTTCGCACCTTTACGCCTGGCGAATTTTCGCTACGGACATAGCTACGCAAATTCACTAACGCGCGCAGTGTACTGAACGCTACCTTTTACGCTAGACTTCCTTCGCCACCTCAGACCAGGCGAATCGCAATAGAGTAGATAGGGATTGCTTCAAAAAAAGTCAAAATTTTTTCTAAGTCCTAAAACACGCTGGCGTGTTTTCTACATTATGGGTAATAGGCTGAAAAAGATCGAAAAATTTTTTGGGGCTCCCCTCCTTCCCCCTACATTTCCTGACTCATGGCAACTTACCTATACAGTGGGCACATGTGTAGGGCTACATAAAAAATTTTATTTGATGTTTTGAAGGTTTTCTAGGCATTTGTAGTGCTGACACGTATTCCTCCATTGAAATTTGAATTTGGCGCCGTATGCAAATTAACCTTCGCTAGCGTAACTTCGCTTCACTTAGCGAATCAATGCTAGCGCAACTTCGCAATCTTACGCTACCCCTGTGCGCAACTTCGGATTTTAGTGAATTTGCGGAGCGCTGGCGAAACTACGCCTGGCGAAGTGTGGCAAAGTGTGGCGAAGCGCGGCAAAGTTGCGCCTGGCGCAACTACGAATCTTCGTGAATTTGCCCCAAGGAGAGGTGCTTTATACAGTGAGATGAATAAAAAATGGATGAAAAAGGCTGTTAAAGGAGCTGTTCACGTATTAACGTTGAGTATGATGTAAAGAGTGATATTCTGAGACAATTTGCAATTGGTTTCATATTGTTTTTTGAGTTATTTAGCTTTTTAGCCAGCAGCTCTCCAGTTTGAAATTTCAGCAGTCTGGTTGCTAGAATTCAAATTACCCTAGCAACCATGCATTGATTTGAACAAGAAACTTGAATTTCAATTGGAGAGGGCCTGGATAGAAAGAAATGTACTTAAAAGTAGCAACACATTTGTAGCCTTACAGAGCACTTTTTTTATATAGGGTCAGTGACCCCCATTTGAAAACTGGAAATAGTCAGAAGAAAACTAGAAGTTAACTGAGGGGCTGATTCATTAAGGGTCGAATATCGAGGGTTAATTAACCCTCGATATTCAACTGGGAATTGAAATCCTTCGACTTCGAATGTCGAAGTCGAAGGATTTAGCGCAGATAGTTCGATCAAACGAAGGATTTAAATCCAACGATTGAAGGAATATCCTTCGATCAAAAAAAGGTAGGCAAGCCTATGGGGACCTTCCCCATAGGCTAACATTGACTTCGGTAGCTTTTAGCTGCCGAAGTAGGGGGTCAAAGTTTTTTTTAAAGAGACAGTACTTCGACTATCGAATGGTCGAATAGTCGAACGATTTTTAGTTCGAATCCTTCGATTCGTAGTCGTAGTCGAAGGTCGAAGTAGCCCATTTGATGGTCGAAGTAGCCCAAAAAATACTTCGAAATTCAAAGTTTTTTTACTTCGAATCCTTCACTCGAATTTAGTGAATCAGCCGCTTAAAGTTAACTTAAAGGTGAACCACCCCTTTAAAGATTGAACAGTTTACAGGAATATTTACATATGGGTAACATGCAGTGATGGTTGCATGAGAATGGAAGAAAAACTTTGATTTAAAGGTTTATACTCACCTAATAATAATAATAATAATAGAACAAAAGCAGATCTTGGATACCACATTTTGATGGTCTTTTATATTGCTAAGGAGAAACCATTGAATCAGATATTAATAACAGTTACCAATATTTCATTACATTTCGTACACGTTTCCTTATTATAAAGTTAATAATAATAGTCATAAACTGATAAAATATTTTTTTATAGTGCTGAATGGAAATGGAAATGTTAGATGTGAGATGGCTAAATTGTCGCCATATGTTTGTTGTTCTTTTAAATTTACATGTGTCTCACAAACAGCCAAAGAAGGATGATAGGAATTGTAGTTAAACAAAAACTAGAGAGAAGTCAAGATGGAAGTCATTGCTGGTCTGAAGTAAGAATCAATGCACTAAGAAGAGGGAGGGATGCTCTGATGCTGGGACTAAGCCAATCCCCTCTCTCCTCTGCCCTTAAGCAGCTTCTGCTGTAGACATCAGTAATTTACAAACTGTAGATAATTTATCAGAAAATCACTGAAATAATCTGCATTATATTGTGAAAGATGATAACCAGCCTACTACTGTTCAGTTTTATTTATTAGTAGAGATGGCGCGAACTGTTCGCCGGCGAACTTGTTTGCGCGAACATCGGGTGTTCGCGCTCGCCGGAAGTTCGCGAACGTCGCGCGACGTTCGCCATTTTGGGTTCGCCATTGTTGGCGCTTTTTTTTGCCCTCTCACCCCAGACCAGCAGGTACATGGCAGCCAATCAGGAAGCTCTCCCCTGGACCACTCCCCTTCCCTATAAAAACCGAAGCCCTGCAGCGTTTTTTCACTCTGCCTGTGTGTGCTGAAGAGATAGTGTAGGGAGAGAGCTGCTGCCTGTTAGTGATTTCAGGGACAGTTGAAAGTTTGCTGGCTAGTAATCGTTTTGATACTGCTCTGTTATTGGAGGGACAGAAGTCTGCAGGGGTTTGAGGGACATTTAAGCTTAGGTAGCTTTGCTGGCTAGTAATCTACCTTCTACTGCAGTGCTCTGTATGTAGCTGCAGTGGGCAGCTGTCCTGCTTCTGATCTCATCTGCTGACTGCTGCAATAACAGTAGTCCTTGTAAGGACTGCTTTTATTTATTTTTTTGTTCCAATACAGAGCAGTATCAAGCAGATTACTTGCCAGCAAACTTACTATCATCTGTCCCTGAAATCACTAACAGCTCTCCCCTACACTATCTCTTCCAAGCACACACAGGCAGATTTTTCAGATACATTTTTGCCCTTGATCCCCCTCTGGCATGCCACTGTCCAGGTCGTTGCACCCTTTAAACAACTTTAAAATCATTTTTCTGGCCAGAAATGTCTTTTTTAGATGTTAAAGTTTGCCTTCCCATTGAAGTCTATGGGGTTCGCGAACCGTTCGCGAACCGCTCGCATTTTTGCGCAAGTTCGCGAATATGTTCGCAAACTTTTTTTCCGACGTTCGCTACATCCCTATTTATTAGTTGCTTAGTATTACATGATTATACTGTTATAACCATAGTTTATTTGTGTTGCTCAGTATACAAGACTGTTAAATGCAGTACAATGAAAATAAAATAATAATGAACACCCCATCCCATAAACCACTAATAAAAGTTTAAAGCACACAATTCTTTTTTTACAGTATGGGCTGTCTGTACCACCTATAAACATCTGCTGCCCCACTCTCTGGTCCACAAATCTAGCTCAAGACCATCCATCTAGCACTGGGTATATTTTGCGCATCAATTATTAACAATCATACCATGATCCAAACTCAACAAAGCTGATCTCTCAACTAGGAGCAGAAAACCTGGTTAACCAGAAAACACATCTACAGGGGCATCTAGCAAGCCAAAAGCTGAATAGGTTGCTCTGCTGCAGTAATCCTCTTGCTCAGCACAATGGACCAATTGAATGGATTGGTGCATTTTGGCTCTATGTCCTGTAGCATAGACTGGAAAAACACCATGGGTAGATTTATTAAAGAGCAAAGTGGCTAACGCTTGCAACAATTTGCTAAAGTTGCCACCCGCAGGGACATCGGCAATTCACTAACAGGCACAATCGCCAATTCGCTGGGTGACCAGACCATCGCTAGCGCAGTTTTGGACCCTATCACCAGGCGTATTTTCGCTCCGGCTAATGGGCGCTACACAAATTCACTAGAGTGCAGATTTTACTGAACATGACTTTTTGCCAGAGTTGACTTTGCAACCTCAGACCAATCGAAGTGCAATCTTCCTCAATCTTTTTTTACTTACATCATATCATAAAATCCATTAAAGTTAAAAAAAAGCTGGCTATTTTTCCTTTTTTTAAGTGGGATTAGCTTCAAAAGACCTAGTTTAGATTTTTTTTTATTACATACCGGGTAGATTTACTAAAGAAGCTACTCCGCAAATTCACTAAAGTGCGGATTTTACTGAACGTGACTTTTTTGTCAGAGTTGACTTTGCCACCTCAGACCAGGCAAAGTGCTTAAAAGAAGCTAGATCTTCCTCAATCTTCTGTCTCTTACATCATATCCTGTGTGCTGAAAATGCATTAAAGTTCAAAAAACGCTGGCAACTTTTCCTTTTTTAAGTGGGATTGGCTGCAAAACTCCTCACTTTTTTTTTATAACATAATGTATTTTCGGCACACAGGATATAATGTTTTAAGCACTTCGCCTGGTCTGAGGTGGCGAAGTTAACTCTGGCGAAAGAGGTAACGTTCAGTAAAATCCGCACTTTACTGAATTTGCGGAGTAACGATTGTTCGCCAGAGCGAAAAGTCGCCTGGCGATAGAGTGCGAATGAACACTAGTGACAGTCCAGTTCACTAGCGAATTGGTGCCTGCCCTTGTAAGTGAATTGGCGATGTCCCTGCGGGTGGCAAAAAAGTCGCTAGCGCTGGCCACTTCGCCCTTTAGTAAATCTGCTCCAAAGTCTGGCTGTGCCCCTAATAGCACCAATTTAGAGCACCTAAAAGGCTACACAAGCAATTCAATACTAACAGTTGCCTCTGTTTCACACTGAAGTAGAGCAGTGGGGTTAGTTGACTAATAACCATATAATTTGAACAAATGTAAATGGGATGTAACTGGGATGGCTAGGTGGAAGCACATCTTTATATTCATGTTACAATGTTATAGTCAGCAGAAAATAGGGATTTTATCTAAATTTGTAACTAGAAAAGACGAAGAACTATGTGGCTTTTTGGTATATTTCTAATGCATAAACCATATCATTTTATTACAAGGAGAAATATAAGGGGGGCATAAAAGCAAGGGGAACACTGACTATTTCCATGTTCCCTTTGGCAAACCACAAAAGTCCTCTCTTACTTTATTACAGATATACTTGCATTGTTGCACAAAGGGGTCCCTTATTTTATGACATGACACTCCCACATATTCTGGCTAAACCTGTTCTTCCAAGTCCTACAAATAGGCCGTAATGGGCATAAAAACTACTTAGTATAACCAGCACATAGATCATCCCAGTCCTCAGTTACCTGTAGAACCGGTCCTTTCGTTAAGCTGTAAAAATGTTATAGTTGGTTATTAATAGTACCACAGATTGCTAACTCACTAGAACAATGCATTTGAAAGTAATGGGTTCTTAGAGATTAATGTTTCCTAGTGTGCTTCCCTGTGGTAGATATTTCATGCATTCTACTATAAGGGAACACACGAGTTAATGCAGCCCAGACAGGGAGTTTGTACTCATTGTGCTGCAGTGATGCACCGAATGCAGGTGGAATGCAAAGTAAGGTATGGCAGTCACCAATTTATAGGGAGGAATATCATAAAAATTGTAAAAGCAAAAAAATAGTTTGTCTTCGGCAAACCACTTACTTAATAATTATAGGGTGCGTTCAATCCCAGGCTGCTTCAAGCCGAACATGGTAATCTCTTGGAAAAAGGGAAAAAGAAGCACACCATAAGAAATGTGGTACAAGCTTTCGGGGACAACCCCTTGCTCAGAGGAAGGGGTTGTCCCCGAAAGCTTGTGCCACATTTCTGCTGCAATAAATACTTTAAAAGCAGGAGAAGTATGTTGTGCTTCTTTTTACCTTTTTCTAAAAGCAAAAAAATAGCATAAATAAGAATAAAAAAATTTGCATTTCACAATGTAATATTCTTCATTGGACAGTTTAGTACTGGGAATTTTAAATGCACATAGTTCATTTTTAAGGCATGCTTGAATGTGGCACACACTTTTGGCTCAAAAATAGCAACTTTTTCAGTAAGACTTTTTATTAAATACACTGAGCACTGTTACAAACTATAAAATAAACAGTTTCCAGGTTTTGCACAAATGTATGCATTTTCACATTGCAAATATTTTCCCTGATGTTAACCTCAATTGGCAGAGCTACAAAGGTTACTGTGTAAAATTTTAAATAACTGAGGAGAAAACTAACATTTACAGACTTTCAAACAACTTTTGTGTGCGCTGGGAGTATTATGTTTGGTTTAACACCATAGGATTTAAGGCTGTGGCAATATAATAAGCCCGTTAACTGAAGTGAATAGAGTAAAATGAAATAAAAATCAAGTTGCCACCGTAATAATTAAATATTCTAATAGATATATTTTGGCAAAAACAGAATGTACATATCCTTTGGAAAAAGGAAGGGATAACATATAAAATGTGAAAGGTATAAACCAAAAACAAAGGCTTCTATGTATAACTTAAATAGATAATTTACAACCAGTGGCACTGAAGATTTTGCTCAGTGCAATGGTGGATGTTGTAGTTTATACAGGTATTGGACCTGTTATCCGGACCTGGGGTTTTCCCGGATAATGGATCTTTGCTTAAAATGGATCTTCATAGTTTGTCTACTAGAAAATCATGTAAACATTAAATAAACCCAATAGGCTGTATAAGGATTAATTATATCTTAGTTTGGATCAAGTACAAGCTACTGTTTTATTATAACAAAGAAAAAGGAGATAATTTTACAAACCACACAAATTTGTTAGATCAAGATTTTTTGGTGTTATTTCCATTTTACTTAAGTTATTGATGTGACATTTAGAAAGATTTATTTTGGCAGAAACATGTACTCCAGTTTATTGATATGAAAATATTATGGTGTAAGACAGTAAAAAAATCTGGAAAGAAACAGGACTTAGGACATTTGTCAAATTAATGTTAGATGATTTTCCAGCATAGATGAAAATTTGAAAATTCAAACTAACTGTTCCCATCTGCATGCACCATAGATGTACAGTAGATTGCCGAGCCACAGCCATTTCTATTGATTGGTGAAACCCAATAGCATCCATTATTTTTATTTATGTATTTGTGCAGTTCAGTTAGCTATACAAAGTTAGGCATATATTGGTCCACCTCTTAAATAATAGAGTTGTCTTTATCCTGCACATTGTTAGGTAGATGTAGCTTCATTAAAAAAGGTTAAAAAACACTTACCAGCAAGGTGTGTATGTTCAGTATCCACAGAGGGGACAAGACCTCTCAGCTGTAACACAATAATCCCAGTATACACAACACGCAGTATTTACAGGAATAATAAAGTGTTTCTTTCCCTGCTTCCAACCTGTTTCTAAACAGGTACTTTTAATGATAAGCCTTTTCTAGCATGAAAAGAAAGAAACTGGAGGAGTGGCCTTTCTGGAAGTCCATCCTTCAGACACCTAAATTCTTTTCAAGCTTTTTGACATCATGGGACACTGATATGGACCTAGTAATGTTTCCTTCAACTTTTATTCAACTTGCAATAAAAGGAACATTTTAAAAATGAGAAGGGGTGGAAATAAGTGCATTATGAGATTTATTTCTGGGCATAACTGGGATTCAAAATAGGCCCTGACATTTCAAGTACACAGAGGTCCAAACAGTCCCCACCAGCCCACTAAGTAGTGACTGTCTATGGCATATCAGAGCAGCACCTCTGGCATTTGCCAGAACCTACAGATTGCCAGTGCGGGCCTGCACATAATCTACATTAATAATATCTACTGCCAACATCCACCGTCTGCAAAGACTAAAAGGTTTGAAAAACGGGCACTGTATACAGCAATATTGGCATTTAATGTGGTAAAAGAGGGGACACTAACGCCGTAGTTAATCGGGCAGGGTGCCGGAACCCTTATCCATATATATTACAACCCGATCTCTCTAAGCTGTGCATATATTCTGGGAGAGGTGGTGTGCGGTTATGGAAAGTTTGTGCTGGCTGCACCGATATGTACAGGGACTGTAGTTAGTCCTGGCTGAGGATGTTTCTTACATAATCAGTTTTTACTGATAACTGTTAACTCTCAAACATCCAGGACACGCAGCAAGAGACCAAGCCCACACTGTGCCCCACCCTAATTGTAATTGTAACATTCACTACTACCCTGGACCATTTTAATATATTTATTAAACGTTAAAGGGATACCGTCATGGAAAAAAAAAAAATTTTTCAAAATGATTCAGATAATAGCGCTGATCCAGCAGAATTCTGCACTGAAATCCATTTCTCAGCAAATAGATTTTTTTATATTCAATTTTGAAATCTGACATGGGGCTAGACATATTGTCAATTTTCCAGCTGCCCCAAGTCATGTGACTTGTGCTCTGATAAACGTCAATCACTCTTTACTGCTGTACTGCAAGTTGGAGTGATATCACCTCCTCCCTTTTCCCCCCAGCAGCCAAACAAAAGAACAATGGGAAGGTGACCAGAGATAACAGCTCCATGACACAAGATAAGAGCTCCCTGGTAGATCTAAGAACAACACTCAATATCAAAAACCCATGTCCCACTGAGACACATTCAGTTACATTGAGATGGAAAAACAGCAGCCTGCCAGAAAGCATTTCTCTCCTAAAGTGCAGGCACAAGTCACATGACCAGGGGCAGCTGGGAAATTGACAAAATGTCTAGCCCCATGTCAGATTTCAAAATTGAATATAAAAAAATCTGTTTGCTCTTTTGAGAAGCTCTGCTGGAGTAGCACTATTAACTGATGTGTTTTGAAAAAAACATGTTTTCTGATGACAGGATCCCTTTAAGTTTTAATTAATTATTGTTCATGGGAACTATTGAACATTGAATGGGGTGCTACATCCTTGGAGGTCATTCTTTTCTCTGAAGGCTATATGCATTGTATAGGTACAATCAGGCACAGAAAGTGCAGATAAAACCGTATCAAGAGAGTTATCCTCAAATGATATGCATTTAATGGATAAGCTGTGTTCTTAAATCAAAGGAAAGGAAAGAAAGAATTAATTAGCATTTTCAAAAAAGTATTTGCGTAAACAAGCGACCAAAGCTGTAGCACTATTATACTGCACACAGATCAGTGATATTCTGGTTCTCAATAATTTTATTTATATTTTAAAGCAGCTTTGTTGTGCAGCTTGGTGGTATAGTGGTTGTACAGTAAAAAGTAATATTTTTGGGAATCCCTCCCATGCTAAAATGTCACCATTTTTATTGCCCTTTATTGAATTGAACTTGTAAACTGTAATTTGGAACAATGTTCATTTGTGGGCAATGGGCTGGGCCGGTGATACTTCCCAGGGGCTAATTTGTTGAGTGCCTCCCAGGGCAAATTTTGCCAGCCCTTCTCTGTACTGGTTTCTGAGTCACCTTTCCTGTCAACCCTTGTAATGATTGCCTTTCTCAGTCATTATCTGATTAAACATGTTCAGATACTGTTTAGAACTAGTAGAAAATTCCTTTGACCAATAACTGCATGTGGCAGTTAATTCAGTCTATGCCTAGTCACAATAAAAACACCTTCCATGTAATCAAATGTTGGCCACAGTTTTCTTGGCCCACCAAATGGATGGCTGTCGTGATGGGTGAATTTGTCCCGTTTCGCTTCTCTGAAAAATTCACAAATTTCCCCCAAAATTCACGAAACTGCAAAAAAATTGTGAAATGCATTGAAGTCAGTAGGCACCAACATTATTTTGACACGCATCTATTTCGACGCCTGCAAAAATTTTCATACACACACCTATTTTGTCCACATGCATTTAAGTCAATGGGTGTCCGAATCGTTTTGATGCACAAATTTTCTCTGCAGTTTCGCAAATTTATTCGATGGCGCCTAAATGTGGAAATTTGCAGCGAATTCGTGCCTGTACAGTCACACTACTACAAGGAAGGAAAGCTGAATGTTTTCCCACTAAATCTAAAATAATATATTGTTATATTTAGAAATAATTAAACAAAATATTGTGAGAGACATATTCCCCTAGGCAACATTAGAAATTCCAGGCATATTTCTGTGGTTCACAGAATCAAAGTTTCGTTTCTGCAGAGTCATTTGATCTCAACAATCTTCAGGATATTAATAAAGTAAATTACCTCTATAGGTCTACATGAACTATTCTTCTTTTATGTCATACTGGGGGTCATTTATGACCTCCTGGGCAGTGTGCAAAAAAAGGAAACAATCCTGTGATTCCTGACACTACAGTCTCCTCCTTGAGGCCAGTTTCAATTTGGCACAAAGTGCAGCATTCACTGGGGCACAAGTGCATGTTACATGAGAAAATGTATGGGATATGTTATTCAAAATGCTTGAGACCTAGGATTTTCCGGATAAGGGGTCTCTCTGTAATTTGGATCTCCATACCTTAAATCTGCTAAATTTATTAAAAGATTCATTAAACCCAATAGGATAGTTTTGGTTCCAATAAAGGTTAATTATATCTTAGTTGGGATCAAATACAAGGTACTGTTTTACTATTACAAAGAAAAAGCAAACTGGGTTTTAAAATTTTAATTTGGAGCTTTCTGGATAACGGGTTTCCAGATAACAGATCCTATACCTTTACTAAAGGGATTTTCTGTGGTCTGGAATTCAGAGCTCTGCTGATTCTTTCCCAGTCCTGCAGCCAGTTTCCATCTAAAACTGTGCTAGAAGAGAGGGAGAAGAAAGCAACCAAATCTTTAAAAATAGGGTTTTTATGGAAAGAGTATACTGAAGTATATTGTAAGTATATTTTTGAGCTGTATTGGGAGACCAGAGTCAAAATAAGATGATTTGTACCTACTGTATTTACCCCCAGCTTCTCTAATTAATTTCTCCTGGCATTTTTAAAGTCTGAAATTCTCCATGCTATTTTTTTTTCATGGTCTAGTCACACGGGCAGATTCGGACGTGAGGCAATTATGGGCGACTTCGGAAAACAAAGCGATCCGTGTGCCTGCCCCCAGGCAATTTACATTTTAGCTGGCGGAAGGCAGGGGAAGGCAGATCAGGGAGATCAGTCGCCGCGAAGAAGAAAAGATTTGTCACCTGGCGACTAATCTCCCCGAATCTGCCCAGGTGGCCAGACCCTTAGGCTAAGGCCACACTAGGCGATAGCGCCGCGATTTGACTCGCGGCAACTTTTTGCCGCGACTTTTAAGCCGCAATCGCTGGGGAAATTTTGGCGCTGGCGTCTATGGGGAATCGCGACAAATTGCCAGCGTAAAAACACACGCGGCGATCTTTTTTCTATTGTCGCTCGAAATCGCCTAGCGAGGCAATTTCGAGCGACAGTAGAAAAAAGATCGCCGCGTGTGTTTTTACGCTGGCGATTTGTCGCGATTCCCCATAGACGCCAGCGCCAAAATTTCCCCAGCGATTGCGGCTTAAAAGTCGCGGCGAAAAGTCGCCGCGAGTCAAATCGCGGCGCTATCGCCTAGTGTGGCCTTAGCCTTAGGATCATCCCTGCAAAAAGATTGTCTAATACAGGTGCTGTTATCGTGTGTGTTTGTTTTCTGATGCACATGAACAACAAACTTGAAAAAAAAACCTGTTCCTTCTGTTGACTGATAGGAAAAAAAGATTTCCCCCAAAGTTCTTTCAAGGTGTGTTGTTTTGTCTTTTTGATCTAGATATGTATGGTAAACGTAAAGAATTTGCTGTTATCTTGTGCTATTAGTGGTTTGTTATAGAAAAGCTATTACATCTGAGGCTGCACTGAATAATACCATGTCTATAATCAGCTAGTGACGTATGATCAGTTAGCACTATCTGTAGATGTTGTTAGCAGTACAACCCCCCCGGCTATCTGCCATAAACTGGATTTTCTATACAAGAAAAAGAACATGTTATGCATTATGGTCAGATTAAATATTTTCTTGAGTTGTTTAATTGCTACATGAAACACTAGATAATCCTGATAAATGAGCCCTATAGTGTCTTCACAGTTGCTGAACTATTCACATAGCATATTACCATATTGCCTGTATACAGCACTGTATGCTTGATCCATATGGGCCACATGTTACAATACATTACACACATTACATTATCACTTGATAAAAGGCCATTTGAGGCCCAGAAGTCTGCAATAAAGGCATTTTTATCTTACAAAGACTGAGTGGTGCTGTTCAATTACAATTTCTTCAATATTGACCGGTGATAAGTGGCCACTCTGGAACCTGCACCACAACTTAAAAGAAAGAAAGGTGTAAGAAGTCGTGCTGACTGCTCTTTCTACTGATCAGATGATTATCCATATAATCAGATATCCACATAGATTGACTGTATTCAAAAAGCCCCAAGTTACAGGAAGGCTGTCTTCCACAAGACAACATTTTAAGCAAATAATTCTAATTTTTTTAAAATTTCCTTTCTTTCTGCAATAGTAAAACAGTATTTGTATTTTTGTAAGCTGCATGAATCCTTATTGTTGGCAAAACAACTCAATTGGGTTTATTTACTGTTTAAATGATTTTAGCAGTCAATTTATGGGAATCCAAATTATGGAGAGATCCCTTTATCTGGAAAACCCGAGGTCCCAAGCATTCCAGGTAATATATCCTATACCTGTAATGCCACTGCTGACTCAAAAGATACTTATTGCCACAAATTATTGATAGTACTAATGGGCTTCTTATACACTGTAAATTCTTGAAGTACCCAAACTTTGTATTTATTTTAAACACCCAAATCAAGAACTTCCATACATTTATATACACCAATGTCATCCCATGGCACAACAGGGGCATTAAACTTAATTTCAACCATTGACCTTCATGCAGGAATTGAAGGACAGCAAGGGAGACACATGGCAATGACCAAGGATTCATAGTCCAAGGATTCGTCAGCCTCTACGCTTTTTTGGTTTCATTGTGATTGGCTACATTAAACTGTGCATTTCTATGAAGCAAAGAGATTGACTGGTATGATTTCTTGTTCATATGATTCTATTGGCAGAAGGGTTTATATGATGCAGACATGTTTGATTGGTGTTACTCTGGCAATGTTGTTGGATGGTATAATCATCAGTCAATAAAGTTTATAAGTTTTGAAGATGCATTTCTGGCCATAAATGTCACAGTAAAAATTTGCCATAATAACCGCCATAAAACAAGACTATTTTATAGCGTAAATATTCCCAAAAACTTAATTTTTTTGCCAGAAAATTCACAACTCAATAAAATTACCGCTAACGTAAGCTGGTTCCTTAACGTAGTTACCGCAAATGATCGCAATGACTTCTTGCACATCGCTGTTTAGTAAACCTAGTCGCTGCGAATATTCTGGCGTAAAAATATTTCTATTAAAAGATACTGAGTAAAACAGCTCATGTGTAAAACTCTGCTTCATGTAAATGAACCATTATCATAATAATATGCTTTTTTAGTAGTATGTGCCATTGGGTAATCATAAATAGAAAATTGCCATTTTAAAAAATAAGGGCCGCCCCCTGAGATCGTAAGATTCACTGTGTACACATACAAACCACCTGTAAGCTCACATGAGCCAATTAACAGACAGAGTTCTGCCTTTTGCTTCCTCACTTCTTCCTGTTACAGTTAGAGTTGTAGTATTTCTGGTCAGGTGATCTCTGAGGCAGCACAGATAGAGTCACGAAATGGTGGTTCAAGGCAAGAGATGTAAAAGGGCAAGATATATGTAAATATATATTCCAGTTTGGTAAGATTCTTTAATATGTCATTCAATTTGATATAAACTATCTGTTGCTTAAGTATTCATTTTGGGGATATAGTTTTCCTTTAAAGTCAGATTTACCGCACTTTAGTAAATGGACCCCAAAAAATGAAGAAGTTGGTTAGAATTGGTCATTCTGTAACATACTAAAACATAACTTAAAGATAAACCACCCCTCTAGGTCATTTAAACTATGGACATAGGATGATGAAGTATTACAAATTATTTTTTTTAAAAAACAAAGGGTGATGTGTAGACTTGGGATGTAATTACAGTATATGTTAAAGGTTACATGAAACATAAACAATGCATTTACACAACATGCATGATGCAAAATAAAGGGCTGTGGGTGCCGTCAAAATAACTAAGGCATGCCAAATGGCTGAGCACAACTGTACAACTGTACTCAGCATTAGACAAGCTCCTGCCCCCACACCCCAGGGCCCCCAGCTGCAGTCGTGAGGCCCTCCGCATACCATTACCACAACTCTCCCTCCCTGCCTGCTACTTTTCCCTTGTGGTCATAAATAAGGGGAGGTCTTGTCTGTTATGAGTTGTGCCTTGATTATTTGTTGATTCTACTGGGTAGAGCCTATAGTCAGGGAGTAGGTTAGGGTTGGCAGGGCCCATTAGGGCCGGGGCTCACTGTTTTTTTTTCTGGTGTGCCAAACCTGAATGCACTTGCCTCCCCTATAGTTTTTCAGGCTCAGGAGTGTTTAAGGCCCAGTAAGGTCTGAATTAATGAACAATTGCAATATATCTTGGTAGAATAGGTAATCATGGGCAAAAAAAAAAAATGGCGAAACTGCAGGAAAATGTGCAAAATGCGTTTAAGTCAATGGACATTGGACATTTTATTTTCACGGCAATTGTTTCAGTGTAAAAAACACCGTTTTTCGCAGAGACTTTTTTTTGAGTTCATGGGCGTTTTGTCACCACGTTTTTGTAATGGAATAACCCATAGTAATCAATTTCTTTCAAAGCCATCATCTTTCCCCACCCTACACAAACATTGCCATCTCTCATCTTAAATCCCAGTATCGTTATTACATATATAACTCCATCCCTGAATCCCTGCATAAGAAAGCCAGCATTGTTCACACCTCACATAGACTGTAGGAGAAGCAATGGCATTGTGTATATTTTAGGGGCATGTTTACTAAAACAAAATTTGCACAAGAAAACGGTGTAAAAATGTGTGTAAAATAAACTACAATTTTATCAAGGAGTGTGTAATTTTTTTTCCATGTGAATGCCAGATTTACTGTTGTTATTTTACATTGCTTCCAGCAGTAGTCTCTCTAAAAAAAACGCAAAGCCTGACGATTTGTGGTGTATTATCCCTCTGTTTCTACACAGCATAATAAATATGCCCCTACAAGTAGTCCTGATAGGTTTCCCTATCTCCTGACCTATTCTGCCTTCCATATGCTCCCTGTGTGTGCCATACTCTGGTCACCTGTGTGTGCCATACTCTGATTACCTGTGTGTGCCATACTGTCATTACCTATGTGTGCCATACTCTGATTACTTGTGTGTGTCATGCTCTAATTACCTATGTGTGCCATACTCTGATTACCTGTGTGTGCCATACTCTGATTACCTGTGTGTGCCATACTCTGATTACCTGTGTGTGCCATACTGTCATTACCTGTGTGTGCCTTACTCTGATTACCTGTGTGTGCCATACTGTCATTACCTGTGTGTGCCTTACTCTGATTACCTGTGTGTGCCATACTGTCATTACCTGTGTGTGCCTTACTCTGATTACCTGTGTGTGCCATACTGTCATTACCTGTGTGTGCCTTACTCTGATTACCTGTGTGTGCCTTACTCTGCCAGCCCTATGAGCCCTGTCTGTGCAATGGATGGATAATACGATTTCCAAATTTCAGTTATATTTTGTAAAATATCTGTTGAAAAAATATTAGAATCAGCTTGAAGCATTTCCTTTAAAACTGAAAGTTTTGTAAATAGTCAACATTAGGAAAATTGGCAAAATGCGCAACATTTACTAACAGACCACAAACAGAGAATCACAGTGACATTATTATGATTATTATTATGATTATTATTATTATTATTAATAATAAGAAAAATACTTGTTTCCGATTTATCAAAAATCAACTTAGCATTTTCAGCTTTTAGAGAATAACAATAGCTTGTGAGATTTCATGTACTCTATAGAGGTGTATAGATCTGACAGTGTATCTAGAGAGATGACAATTGTACATTCGGCTATTTAAAAGGCTTCACTAGATATTTTTACTTCCTTCTTTTTCAGCATTTTTTTTACAATTGTTTCCTTGAACAGAAACAAAACATATAATTTTTTCTCTTGTTTGTGGTATGCTGAGAATCTACTGAAACTCCACCAGTTTTTCAACCCTTAACACAATTTAGCCCTGTTCTCACCACGCCTCTCCTTCCTAAACCAGTGATACAAGTTTTGCACAGAATGTCACATATTTTGATAAACAGGAATTTCTGTTACTTACAGAAAGTATGCCTATCAAACTCTTTCCATACTTGTGCTCACTGGTGTAACTAGATATTATTGCCCCCCCCCCTGCAACTGCAGGGTCTGATTCCTCTATAGTTTCGCCCCTGCTTGTGCTTAAAAAGACTAAAACTAAAGTGTTTTTATGGCCTGTTTGTGGGTTTCTAGAGTGCCTGATACCCATTTTTTTTCCTAAGGCATAACTAATTCTTGGGACCTTTTGTTTTAACTATTTTATTTCTATGAATTCTGGGTAACCCTATACTGCCCTTAATCAAGCATATATATACCCCCAGAAAGGGATATGTATAAGAAGCGATCAGCGCCTGTGGCAACAGAAATAAAAAACAGACATAGCGCAGTATGTTCACAATGTGAAATATCACCCTGTGCATGCACTGGATGGTAAGTGGATGTGTTCTTCCCTTCTCCTTTAAATAACCACTTATAGGGGTATAGAGTGGCAATACCAGCTTCCGCAAAAACCCGCAAGGGAAATGTGAGTGAGAATTTTAAATGTTTTTAATTATGTTTTAAATAAACGGTGTTATACTATTATCGATTTGTATTCCTGCTGGGGAACTTGGAAGGAGTGGTGAGCGCTGAAGGAGGAACTTGAGAGAGCTTCATGTTAAATACATCATACCACGGTAGTGGTTTGTAAGTAGGCATTTTATATATAAGGTGGAGGCATCTGCATCTTCGGAATATACATTTTAATTCACAGGAAAAATACTTTTCTTTTCTTCTATCCACCTGTATTGCCACTCTATACCCCTATAAGTGGTTATTTAAAGGAGAAGGGAAGAACACATCTACTTACCATCCAGTGCATGCACAGGGTGATATTTCACATTGTGAACATACTGCGCTATGTCTTTTTTTTATTTCTGTTGCCACAGGCGCTGATCGCTTCTTATACATATCCCTTTCTGGGGGTATATATATGCTTGATTTTGGATTCATATACGGCTGAGAGACTGTGAAGGGGTCGGCAAGAAATATTCTAAGAGACTGACATTTTTTATTGGGCTGCATTTTGTAAGCTACATATTGTTTTCATTGTCCTATACTGCCCTTGCCAGGACCATTCTGTTTGTTGTATGGGTTTTAGTGATGTAACAAGATTTATTTATCTTGGTGCAGTGTTAGTCACAGAAATGGGTGCATGATTGCACCAGCCAATGCACCATTCACTATAGCTACTTGCACCAACTGTTCACAAATGGAATTTACAATGAAATCGTAAGAATGCTGCTGTCTCCTATGCCTCATTTATGATGTGGGTGTCTACTGACTGATTGAGCAGAAGCATAAAATTGGGCATGCTAATTTTTTGAAATGCTTGGTCAGAATGGTAGGTAACAAAATGGCTATTTCTGCCAACACAGTTTCCTAGAAATAAGATTGCTTTTTGTGGTCCAATGCAGGTAAGCATTGTTCTATTCTTCCCAGATTTTACAATTTCCCTGAATTTACTCAAAATATTTGCGGACCCTGTATAGTATCATGCATGCGATAATGCTTTGAATAGTCAGTCTGTTTTACAAGCCAGAAAAAAAATTATTTTGGTTCCAAATGAATAAATTGAAAATATGCAACTGTAAAAAGTGTTGTGCCACATTGTAAAAATTCCTTCATATGGTCTGTGATATCAGTTGAAGTTATTGTCTTTTAAAGGTTATCTAGAGGATTTTTTTTCTAGCTAGACAACAAAAAATCTATTTTCCAAAAGTTTGGTTACCAAACATTGGCAAACGTAGTATATAAATAATGAGACTAGTGCCACAATTTTTGCCCATTATATACATGTGATGTCTTAGCGATGGGCTTATCTAACCCAGCAAAAATTCACTGAAATGCATTAAGGTCTATGGGCGACAAAATGCTTTTGACAACATTTTTTTTCACCCATTGGAGTCTATGGGCGTCATTTTAACAGCAAAACTTCGTGAAAAATGTCAATCATGACTGCATGTCACATGTATTCACATAATTGGATTGTTGGGCCAACACTAAATATGGCCTCCTGCACTGCCTGCTCCCTCCCAGTGTGGGTGGCTTAGTACCGTCAGGTAGCAAAGAAACCCCCCAAAAACTATTGTTTCCCAAAAGTGCAGGGTCTATTAAGGCTCTTACTCATGAGCGTTTTTACCTGCGCTCCCCTGCGTTCCGTTTTTCGGCGTTCAGCCGCAGGGGAGCGCAGGAATAGACGCATTTCATTTTTTCAAATGGGGCTGTACTCACACAGGCGCATGTAGGCGCCGAACGCAGGTTGAGACGCAACATGCTGCATTTTTCCTGCGTTCGCGCCTACATGAGCCTGTGTGAGTACAGCCCCATTTGAAAAAATGAAATGAGTCTATTCCTGCGCTCCCCTGCGGCTGAACGCCGAAAAACGGAACACAGGGAAGCGCAGGTAAAAACGCTCATGAGTAAGAGCCCTATGCCTGCACTTCTAGTGGGAAAGACAATTATAGGGTACAGTGCTGCGCAATATGTTGGCGCTATATAAATACATGTTAATAATAATAATAGGGTGACAGTTGCTCTTTAATAGGTTAATATTTTTGTGAGCAGCAATACCAAAAATCAAAAGCATATTTTTTAACTTGACATACCATCTATTTATACCCTTATATTTGTACAACTGATTTCTTTGAGTCTTTTATTTTATTGCATTTGTTTGCAATGAGCAAACTGCCTCTCTGGTTTGGAGAGGCATCTTTCTCCTTGTATAAACAAGTCCCACTCTCACTTAATGTTTTGTAAATACATGCTTTTATGGTTTTGGCTTGAAAGGTCCTTTAAAAAAAAGGAAATGTTTATAAATATTCTTTTCAGGCAAATTTCTATGCATGTTCTAATTATTAGTTCAGGCAGGCACCAAACTGCAGTTCTCTCATTTCTCCCCCTGTTACTGCACATGCACTGACAGTCACGTTTTGGTTCTGCATTTTTTTTTGCTGGTATCCATTCCATGGTGCAAATTAACTAGAGGGCTATATGGCTAACACTTGTGAACATTCGCCAGCGTGACGTCATTTTGCCACTCTGCCGAGTTACTAACAGGTGCTGGTGTAAATTCGCTAGTAAAGTAGACATACTCTACTTCGCACCCTAATGCCAGACAAAGTTGCCCTCTGCTGAAGGGACATAACTACGCTAACTCACTAAGATTGAGGTTTGACTGAACGTTACCTCTTGCGCCAGACTTGACTTCGCCAGCTCAGACCAGGCGAAGTGCAATAGAGTAGATAGGAGTTTCTTCAAAAATAGCTGAAAATTTTTCTAAGTTCCAAAAAATGATGCGTTTTCTACATTTCCTGGATTCGGCCGAATCCTTCTGCCAGGCCGAACCAAATCTGGATCCTAATTTGCGTTTTTTACATTTTACTGGGTGATGGGCTGAAAAAGATCGAAAAAAATGCTTGGGGTACCCTCCTTCCCCCTTACATTTGGCACCTAAACTATACAGTGGGCACATGTGTAGGGCAATGTAAGACCTCTTTTTAATTTTATTAAGGTTCCCTGAGCTTGTGTAGTGTAATCTAGTTGCTACAGCATATACGTCCATTGTACTTTAACTGCACATCTTATGCTAATTAGGCATCGCTAGCGTAACTTCGGACTTCGTATCGTATTATTGCAAGCATTTGCTATCCTGTGCGCAACTTCAGATCTTGCGCAGAATTTGCGCAGCCCTGGCGAAACTACGCCTGACCAAGTGTGGCTGAAATGCGGCGAAGCCGTCACTTGCACATTTTTGGCGCTTAATGAATTTGCCCCCATATGTCTGTTGACTGTCACTCTGGGTGGAAGAATAAAATACATTTAAAAAAAGGACATCATTACAGCAACTGTAAAAATGAATGTGAATCTTGAAATAATTACTAGCTTAATTACAGGTTGATGAAAGGTTTGCATGGGCAAACTTTAAAACAGCCCCTCATTGCCTCTATTTATTTTTATGGTTTGCTGTAGTTATTTAAATTGATTTTATTAGTTAATGGCCATTAAATGTTGTTATTGCTGTTTTAAAAGTGTAGTAATGCTGTGGGTGTGCCAGTCTATAAGTTGGTGTTTGTGGAAGCAGAAACCACACTAGTAGCTGTTATTTAAGCAATAAACTGCATTATTTTACCAATCTAGTTTTTAGTCTCCAGTTGAGTGTTTGTCTGATGCCAAAAGCATTACTTTTTTAGATCAGGGTGGTGCACCCGGATCCGTGTTTAACTAAGTGATCTACTTAGCATTCTTGTTATAGGGGATCTTAAGTGGCAATCACTCCAAAACTATCAAAATAAATATTGCATAAGCCATGTATCAGATAGGTGCTACGCTCTAAAACCTTAATGCAGACATATAAAATCCGGGAGGCAGAAATGCAAAAAGTGGCTACTTTGTACTGAATTTAAGAACATCAACCTGCTCATTTTTGCAGGAATTTCTAGCACCTATTTAAAAAAAAGCAGCGTTAGTATAAAGGTGAAGAAAAAACGGTGTTCTAGAATACGGAGTTTTGTTTAAATGTGGAAGTGCAGCTGAACAACACTTCCTACAAGCCTACAAATGAGAGGGCATTGATAATTGCACATTCCCAGCCCTTCTCCCATTTATTATTTATTTTTTCAGTGCAAAAGTATACTTTTTTAAAAATAGGGGGTTTTATTTACAAAGTTATGATTATAAAAATGCCAAGCCATTCTACCTCATCAAGGTAAACCCCATACGGTGGTCCTAATTTACCTCTTTACCTCTGGTTAAACATATTTCTCACATAACCTTTCTGCATTTTTGCATTTCTTGGAAAAAATGTCTCACAGGTTGATTATAACTTTTGGGACCACCGTTAAAGGCTCAGTGTTGGGATGATGCAACCACATGTCAAAGTAAGTAAAGTACAATGGAAGCGAGAATAATCTGCCCAAATTTCCTACATACAAAATTGATCAATAAACTATCCCTGTCCCCTATTTTACTAGTTATTTTGCCGTGCGAGTGGGATATATTTTTTAAAATGGGTTTTTAGTTACAAGGTTACAAAGTTAAAATTGCAAAGCCACCAAAGGTTAAAACACAGGAACAAAGAAAGACAACGCAATGGAATGTTGGAATGGATACTCTGCTCCTTATTCATCAGATATTGTGATTGATAGCACTAGTCAGGTTAGTTTCTGTTGAAGTACTGCTATATTCTCCAAGTGACATCCAAAGAATGTCTTCCTTTGTAGCTCTGCTAGTATGAAACCCTGAGGTTAAAGTATTAGATATACAGTATGGATTGGCCATTTATCAACCAAGCATGTTTAAAATGGTCATCAGATGAGGAGGGCCTCATCAGACAGGTCTGTGTAGGCCCCAATAGATGATCCAATTGTTGACACTAGGGACAATGAGTGATCAGCCTGATTTGCCCCTAGAGTCGAATAATCGGGTTACAAGGTTTGCGTTTTTCCACAATTTGAGTTTATCACAACGAAAAATACAATTGCAGTAATTTACTCATTCAATCTTTCCAGATTTTTTAAATTCATCGCACAAACAAAAATTCAAGGGACAGAATTGAGTGGACAGTGTATATTTTTTAAAGCTATTTTAAAATGTAAGTTTTCAAACAGAGAGTAGAAAAGTAGAATGCACAATTTAACTCATAACATAAACAAGTTACTTTGCCCCTAAGAGAGACATATTTTGAGCCACCCCCCCATTTCACATATTCAGCTCTCAAGTTGCAATTTTGATCTCTTAATGGGCTTGAGCAGCTATTTTTCATTCCATTCTGTGCAACAACAAGTATTGCGACACCAACGAGCTCATGTCACATTGTCAGACACAACACGTATTAACTCTATACTAGGGATGCACCGAGTTCTGGATTCGGCCAGGATTCGGCCTTTTTAAGCAGGATTCGGATTCGGCCGAATCCTTCTGCCAGGCCGAACCAAATCTGAATCCTAATTTGCATATGCAAATAAGGGGTGGGGAGGGAAATTGCGTGTTTTTTTGTCACAAAACAAGAAAGTATAAATGTTTTCCCCTTTCCACCCATAATTTGCATATGCAAATTAGGGGTTGGATTCGTTTCGGTATTCGGCCGAATTTTTCAAGAAGGATTTGGCCAAATACAAAATAGTTATTATGGGTACTCTATACCCATAATAATGTCTTGGTTTGTTATGCAATATTTACTTGGTGCCAGTGAACAGGTAATGTACAAGGTATATTATTAGCAAGAAGGTTGTGAAATTTGGTCTTTGAGAGTGTATTTCCTGCTCTCAGAAATGCAGTCAGCCATGGGATGCTACTGAAAAACCAGTGGGACAACTACATTCTTGAATTTTCCCGAAAACTGAATGTAGGGAGGGACTGACACTGCTTATAACTACAAGAAGCAACAAAAAATACAGCCAGCTAGCAAAACAGCCAGCAACAACCTTTTGGCACAGAGGGGGGTGAGGGGGGAAGTGGGGACCCCTATGGCAGAAGCCCCAGTGGGTCTCGGACCCTACAGTCCAATGCTGGGACGAACACCCGTTTGCGCCCTTATCCGAGTTGTTGTGGCTGTATGGGAAGAAGAAAAACCCATAGACACTGTGGGGCAAATTTATCAAGGGGCGAATTTCGAAGTTAAAAAACTTCAAAATTCAACCTTCGAATAGGTCAAATTCGATAGTCGAACTTTTCTTTTTGAATTTATTTGGCTGTTTTTGGTCGAAGTAAAATTGTTGACCGTTCGTTGAAATCGTTCGAATCGAACGATTTTCAAAAAAAAAAAAAACTTCGACTTTTTAAAACTTAGCCAAATTTTGGCTCTAGGTTCTAGGAGGTCCCCATAGGCTAACATAGCAATTTGGCAGGTTTAAAGTGGCAAAGTGGCGAAGTCGAAGTTTTTTTAAAGAGACAATACTTCGATTTTCGAATGGTCGAATATTTTCTATTAGAATCGAAGTCGAATTTGGCCTATTTGATGGTCGAAGTACCCAAAAAATACTTTGAAATTCGAAGTTTTTTCATTCGAAAATTCACTTTGACCCTTAGTAAATGTGGCCCCGTGAGTAGGGCAATCCAAAATAGAAAAAAAAATAGGAAGGATACACACTTACAAGCAGATTGGTGTAAGAAATACCTCCAAATGATTAACTGTGGAGTGTGCAGCAACTAAACATTTCAGGGGCTTTCTGCCCCCTTCCTCCATGATAGAACTAACATACAGCACCCCTTACATACCAAAAAACAGGCACCTAACCAACGTGATTTGACATCTGACATCATGAACAAATGTGCGTACGATGTCTGACATCATGCGCAATCCTGTGTGTGACATTGCCAACCACACAAGTCTAAGGGCAATGGCCCATGGGGTATTTTGTCACAAATCTTGGCTACCACTGGCAACAAAATGTCGCTTCCCACCTGTGGTGGCGCAATGTTACCCAAATTTTCCAATTTGCATTATAGCTGGTGGGAAGGAAAGAAGGGACATTTTGCTGCCCACATTAGCCACAATTTACAACGGGTCACAACATTTCCTGCCTGCCATTGCCACAATTTTCATCTTTATTGGTGTTTGATTAATTTGCCCGAACAGGGGCCGTGAGTCCTTTGAAAAGGAACTAGAATACCTGGTAGCAATGACTTCTAGCTGCTGCGAAGGCTTGGGAGTGAGGCGAAAGTTGCTGCTGCTGAGAAACGTTACCATTATTTTGGTAATACATTTCCTGCATTGATTGATGTACAATCCTATGAACCTCTAGTATTTTATAAATGTAGTAACACTATTGGCTAGGGCCAGGCGACTTAATCATCAGTGTGTTCCCCTAGGCCTCAAAGGAGATGTCCACCATATTGGAACATTTTCTTTGCTTTTCCTTTTGCCAACATAAGCATTTGATCTCTTCATATTTTCTTATAAATCATGTTTTAATCCTAACCTCCGGTTCAGCACTATCAATACTGATGCAGTAAGGGTTAGGGTGAGCTTCAAGTGCTACTGAGCATACCCCATCTCTTCCTCACTCATTCACATAGAATAAATCACATTGGATGACTATACAAGCAATACTATGTAAATGAGCGAGGAATAGAAGAGGCATGAGTGGAAGCCTGCGTGACTCTTACTGGCCTACCCTGCCTTCAGTTGACATTTAGTACGATGTAGAGAGTGATATTCTGAAACAATTTGCAATTGGTTTTCATTTTTTATTTGTCGTTTTTGAGTTATTTAGCTTTTTTTTTATTCAGCATCTCTCCAGTTTGCAATTTCAGCAATCTGGTGGCCAAATTTCCCTAGCAGCCATGCATCAATTTGAATAAGAGACTAGAATATAAATATGAGAGGTCTGAATAGAAATATGAGGAATAAAAAGTAATATTAACAATACATTTGTAGCCTTACAGAGTGATTTTTAGATGGGGTCAGTGACCCCCATTTCAAAGCTGGAAAAGTGGAATAGAGTCAGAAGAAGAAGGCAAATAATTCAAAACCTATTGAAAATAAATCATGAAGACCAGTTGCAAAGTTGCTTACAATTGGCCATTCTATAACACACTAAAAGTTAACTTAAAGGTGAACCACCCCTTTAAGGGGGTCTCACTCCTTCAGTGGCACAGCCCAAAACCAGAGCATCAGGTAAGCACTTTACAAGCAAATATAAAGAAATGCCAACACTGCGTATCTTGACAGCGCTATATAAATAAATGATGATGATGCATATTTATTTTATTTGAAAAAATAAGGCCTAACTAGTCAAGTATCTGTGTGACTGGCCAAACATTTCCTACATTCCAATGAGCTTACTCCTAGATAAGCTATCTCTGTAGATTGACAACTATGGTTATTGCACATAGATCAATTTGAATGTTTTTTCACTTTGTGTTGAATATGTAGAATACTGCCCTATGTCAAAGTGCCAGATATTGGCAAATCAAAGCCCTGTGTGTGTGACAGCACTGAGATTTTCTATACCCACTATCTGTGAAAATTGCCCAACACCTAAATAGTATTGGTTGCTCTGTGCAGAGGGGGCTGTAAAGTGCGGCTGGTGCTGTACTGTTTATTGTGGGTAGGTAGGAAATGCATTGTAGAGATGGATAAAGGATTATCTGTACCTGCATGGAAATGTGCACATCACATGTTAATATTTCCTATTAAAAAGTTGACATATTCAAAACCCAGTCTGTGAAAATGTGGATTTCCCATATGCCACTCCTTAAAGGGGCCATTCACCTTTGCGTTACCTTTTTGGGTGCTGTAGAGAGTGAAATTCTGAGACAATTTGCTATTGTTTTCATTTGTTATTATTTGTGGGTTTTGAATTATTTAGCTTTTTATTCAGCTCTCCAGCCTTCAATGTCAGCAATTTGGTTGCTAGGGTCCAAATTACACAAGCAACCATGCATTTATTTGAGTAAGGCTGGACTATGAATATGAGAGGTTAACTTTAAGGTGAACCACTCCTTTAGATATGTACCCTTGAAAGTGGTGTATTTGGAATTACTACATCTCCATTTGGAAAATCATGAATATTAACAGTCGTTATTTAGGTTTCAACAATTATTGCTAAAGAAATTGAAATATACAAAAATAAAAAACACCAACCCATCTTGATTGCTGATATTTCTAGTAAAGGGATTGGGAATCCTGGTATACCATATTTCCATTCTGGAAGGCTCAAAGCTCATTAACCAATCTTCCCTTATCACTGATTAAATAGGGCTAATAAGGGATTGGGAATCCTGGTATACCAAGTTCCTATTCTGGAAGTTCATTAAGATGGAATAATTACGTGCTTGGTACTCACAGTGACACAAGATTTGACACCCATGCTTCTCATGCTGTTTTCACCGAAGTAATGTTGAAAAGAGGGGTTTACTTCCATTTAATGCGGAATTAGGACAGACAAACACAAATATCACATTTAGATAAGAATGTGGATGAAAGAAAGGTCAGGGTATCTGGAGAACAAGGACAATTATCTTGTGTCTTTAAGAAGACTATCAGGAAGCCCTACCAGTATATGTGTAAGTGATTCCTGCACATCAGTCTTTTAAAAGGTCAGCATATTTTTGTTTGTTTAAAACAAGGAAGGAATGCTTTGAAAAGTTTGAAAAGTTTTAACAATAGTTAATTTGTCTAGATCAGTGCTGTCCAACTTCTGTTGTACCGAGGGCCATTTTTTTTCTGGGCGACATGGTGGAGGGCCGATAATGGAAGCCAGTGATGACCACTCCCCCTTATCACAAGAACTTTTAAGACCATACCCACATTAATGGTGGTAGTACATCAAAAAACCCACATGGTATTTGTAAAAAAGTTTGTCATATGAAGACATACCCTTAAATCCATATGCCTCCTCTTCTCATGTGGCTAGTATAGCAACAACCAGCACATAATTAAACACCTTAGGGATCCATAATAACTATTTCAAAATGCTAACAAACCCTACCAGGTTACCCCCTCCAGGAAGAGTATGGCACATACAGGCAAAGTAAGGCAGGCAGAGTATGACACACAGACAGAGTAGGACAGGCAGGGTATTGCACACAGGCAGAGTAGGGAGGCAGAGTATGGAACACACAGGGAGCAAATGGCAGGTAGAGTATGGCACACAGGCAGAGTATTGGAAACAGGCAGAATAGGGAGGCAGAGTATGGAACACACAGGGAGCAAAGGGCAGGTAGAGTATGGCACACAGGCAGAGTAGGGAGGAAGAGTATGACACACAGGCAACATAGGACAGGAAGAGTAGAAAGCTGTGAACAGATGAACAATGCAGACATTCTGAGCCAGAGGTGTGAACAACCCTGGGTTTAAGAGGTGTGAAAATGCAAGGGGGATTACAGGTGTGAAACAATACAGGGGGAGAACAGTGCAGGATTTTACAGTTTAAATCTGGGTGCAAACAATCAGATCAGAAACAATCTCAGTACTTCTACCTTTTAATGCTTACACAAGGTAAGCAGTCAGCGCAACCAAACTTTGATGTGGAGGGCCACACAATGGGGTCTGTGGGCCACCAGTTGGATAGCAATGGTCTAGATACTTGTTTTATCAACATAGTTTAAATTTCTCTCTGCAGCCTAGCCAAAGTGAAAAAAGGGTTATTTTTTAATCCATGAAGTGGTATATTAGTATAGTTGATAAGTAGTATAGTATCTCCATTATAGTGGGGCTAAATTACAATAAAACATGAGTTTGTTTGGCTGGAAAAGCTCTGAATGTGGGGTGTCCAACTTTTCCATTTACTGGACCATGTATCTGATATCTTACAAGTTTGTGGATTGTATTATGATAAAATTATATCATACAAAGTATCTATATGGCTCATTTATGACTAGGATGGCAGTGTGCAAAGTCAAAATCTGTCTCAATACCATCAATAGACTTAATAGACATTAATAGACTCAAAGGAATAGACTCACTGGGGCCCCGGGGGGCTGAACCGAAGGGCCCTCCTACTGGGGAACAAGCTTGGGATCCAGGCAAGGGAGCACTCTTGGTATCTGGGTGGGGAGTAAGTGGGCCTGGGCAGGCGGGCCCATGAAGGCCGGGCCACCAGGTTTTTTCCCAGTGTCTCTGCCCAATGCTGAGTATGTTTGAATTATTTTTGCACTATTTTTTTATATATGCCTAGACATTTCAGTTAATATATTTAGCATTTTCCAATTTTCAACCATCCATATTTTTGGTGTCTCCTATGATAATACAATAGTGATTTCTAGTTTATATATTTCCTGTCAAACTGGTTCTAAAAAGGCTAGGCAACATGTTATCTGAAGCTAAAACTCAGCTCTCCTCTTGCTTATCAGATTGGATTGTAACCAAAACTCAAAAGCAGTCATGCAAGAATGAGAATAGGTAAATCTTCTTGTAGTTACTTAAAGGAACAGTAACACAAAGTTTTAATGTGTAAGTACTGTTGACCTGTACATGTAAAAGCTGTGAGTTTGCTTTAGAAACAAACTATAGTTTATATAAACAAGCTGCTGTGTGACCATGGGGGCAGCCATTCAAGCACACAATACACAGTAGATAACAAATAAGTTCTGAAGAATCCCATTGTATACTACAGAACTTATCTGTTATCTATGGTGTATCTTGTGCCTTTCTCCGTTTTCAGCTTTGAATGGCTGCCCCCCATGACTACACGGAAGGAAGCATGTTTTTATAAATATAGTTGTGTTTCTGAAGCAAACATACCAGTTGTACCAGTACAGCACAATAGTAAATTATATTTTTATTACTTTAAAACACTTTCATATTTTGGTGTTACTGTTCCTTTAAAGGGGCATTATACACGTGTTCAGCAAGAGTTTGATGAATAAGGCATATGTTTTGTCTTTTGTTTTAATTAAGATATATGTAGATCAGTGAAATTCAAGGAGCTTTGCTTCTTCAGAGCAATTGTGGGAGGAGGAGGTCAATTTACTTAGCCTAAACAAATAAAATCCCTGTATAATGAACTTCTCCTTATCTGTAAATGTGTAAGGCTGACAGCACATTAGTGTTCCCTCTGCTTCACTCCACCTAATGTATAGTATTGAGGCTGATAGAAGAGGATGCACTGCATTTAAAAGAACAGTTTCCATTTGGGCGCAGCTACATAGAGTGAAGCAGAGCGGAGATCAGTTTAAAATTGCCTGCTTTTGGTTTTTTTAGGCTGATCTCCACTCTGCTTGGCTCTGTGTAACCGCAAAAAATGCAGCGCAGATTTCAGCGCATCCATTTCTCTCTGCCTCATTAATATTTATTATGGTGGAAAGAAGCAGAGGGAGTCTAACAGAGATGAAGGATTTTTCAATGCAGAGCTCAATATCTTTAATTAAACAATCTCCTGATTAGTTTGGTAAGAGGAAGGGAAAATAAGGTAACATTGAATTTAATACAGAAATAGGCTAGAATACATTTTCAAGCCCTATTTGTTTTTGCTAATGTTAAAGACAGTTTTACATTACAGTAGTAAGGTGAATTTTATAGTAGAGGACCACAGAACAGGTCCCCCCCTTCTTCCTTCCCAATTTTACTGTGTACACTGCAGAGCTGTGCAGTAGAGTTGGTGACCGTAGCTGCGTTGTTGCCTCTTCTCACCCACGCTACGCTTTTGGCATTGGAGCAGATCCACATCAGTAGTGCTGAGAGTGCTATCATCAGTGTTGGACTGGGACATCAGGGATCCACCGAAAAACCTTAGACCAGGGGCCCACTTTCAATACTATTATTCGTCTTCTCCTCACTCAACCTCTATTCTCCTAGTCTCTATTCTTTACATACTATAATCTATTATTTCCATCTATTTGGCCTTTTTGTTCTCAAAGAAATAGGGAATGACCATGAAATAGGCTAAATGTTTAGCATCATGAGGGTCCAATGACACCTGGTCCCCCCGGGACTTTTCCTGGTAACCCAGTGGGCCAGTCCGACACTGGCTATCATTTGGAAAAAAAAAAAGGAAATACCTCTCCTGAAGCTGCCAGTCCATGGTAGCTGGCCGCTCACAGCCACCTGAGATAATATTCGAACTTGCCTCATGGCAGGAGCAGCACTACAATATCGTCCTGGCTTTCAGGTTGGTGGTTAGCGCCAGGGAGCCAGCCCCTGGAAGTTATATGCCTAAACATGGCCGCTGGCAGTGTCATAACTACAGAGGATGCAGACCCTGCGACTGCATGGGGGCACAGGAGGTATGGGACCCCATGAGGTCTTATTCATATACAAGTTCAATAAATATTGGTAAAACCTCTATACATTTTGGGGGCCTGAAAAAGAATTTGCAGTGGGGCCCATTAATATCTAATTATGCCACCGGGGAATTTTATCAAATAAAAGTGACCTTATTTAAATTCTACATTTATTTACTATAGTACCATAGACAGCAATAAAATTATATACAAGCACACACAAAATTATCTTTTACTATCATAACAATGGTATGTAAGGTGTTTTGTGAGGTTTACTAAAGACTACACCAGACAAAATGGTCGCCAATTATTAGCATCATCCAGAGAGTGTCGTCATGTGAAAAAATGCCAAAAAATGGTATAATAGGAGAGATGTAATGTCAGTTTTTTAATAGTCAGTAAATCCAAAGGCCTTGTGTTTTTATATGGTCATGAAACTCCTTGGTAACTTATAATATCCTTATATTTTACAAGAGGGGGCACTTTATTCACTATATAAAATATAGTCATAATTTACTAATAAATTCTAGTTTATATAAACTATTCATTAGTGTGGTCATTTGTAGTGGTTCCACAAAATCAGCAAGATTTTTAGCAGATTATGCAGTTGGCACCACAAAACTCACAAGAAATAAAGCTGAAATTACCAGCCATGTGTGCATAAATGACATTTATCACAAGACAAATTTGTTGCATCGCACTTTAGTAATCAGAGCAAGTGGCCTTAAGTTTTGTCGCAAGAAAATTTGCAGCTTTAATGGGCGATGAGTTATAGACAATTTTCACAAACTTTAGTAAAAGGACACCCAAATTTTATCTTTACTAGTAAAGTACCGCACCTATACCTCATACCTGACTGCATTCTTACACATGCTAAAAGAATACAAAGAAGAAATGTCACAAGCGGTGTAAATCTGTCACTCTGCAATAACAGCCTTTAGCATTGGAGATTCCCCCTAGTGTTGATACTGCTGATGTTTATATACAGGTACTGTAACTCTTTCTGTCTTATATTGTGTTAGGTTAAGGCCACACGAGGAGAATCGGGGAAAAACGCATTGAAAAAGACTACTGAAAACGCATTGCCGCGTGTGCATTAGCGCAGGCGACTTTTCATTATAGCCTATGGGGAAAGTTCGGGGAGATAGTCGCGCAAAAGACGAGGTGATTAGTTGCCAGATGACAAAATCTCCCCGATTCTCCTTGTGTGGCTTTACCCTAACACAATATAAGACAGAAAGAGTTACAGTACCTGTATATAAACATCAGCAGTATCAACACTAGGGGGAAATCAATTAATAATGGAAGCATTCCTAGTTTGTCCCTTAGAGTATTTGTAATACTTAAATAAAATTGTATAAATATCATTTATTTTGGCTACCTCTGACTAAAACAAACAAAAAAAAAAAAAGTATATATATATATATATATTAGGGATGCACCGAATGCAGGATGCGGTTCGGGATTCGGCCGAATCCTTCTGCCCAGCCAAACCGAATTTGCATATGCAAATTAGGGGCGGGGAGGGAAATCGTGTGACTTTTTGTCACAAAACAAGGAAGTAAAAAATGTTTTCACTTTCCCAACCCTAATTAGCATATGCAAATTAGGGTTTGGATTCGGGGGTTCGGCCGAATGTTTCGCTAAGGATTCGGGGGTTCGGGCGAATCCAAAATAGTGGATTTGGTGCATCCCTCATATATATATATATATATATATATATACACAAGAACACAGCACCACATTCAACATGAACTGTCAAAAGAGATTTATTTTAAAGATTTTTGGAAATAAATCACTTTGACTGTTCCTGTTGAGTGTGGTGCTGTGTTCCTGTAAATTTTGCTTTACCTACATCCAAGCAAGCTGATACCCTTATGTTTCCAAAGCATCGTTGCTAGGGTATTTGGACACTGGCAACCAGATTGCTGAAGTTGCAGACTGGAGAGCTGCTGAATAAAAAGCTAAATAACTCAAAAACCATAAATAAAAAAAATTAAATGTTATTGCACACTGTGTCAGAATATCACTATGTACATCATACGAAAAGTTAATTTAAGACTGTAAGCTCTTGTATGCACAGTCATTGTACTGTAGCTGTTATGTTTCAATGGTTTGTACTTATATCCCATTATTCTGTAAAGCACAGTTGGAGACAATGGCACTGTATAACTAATAACATAAGAAAAATGATATGGTCCATGTAAGGTTAACAGTTTTTTCCCCTATACCCTCCAGAATTTTGTATTCTTCTCCAGAAGCACTTGAACCCCCACTGTGCGGTTGTCACTGCTAGTTTCCATGATTACAGATCACAGGCTTCATGACCAGGTTTAGTAGCTTCTACACCACATATGCTATCAATTAAACCCCAATCCCAACCCCAATTCCTACCCGTTCTAAACACAGATTAGTTCCATTTCCAGCTGTACCATACCAGCTTCTTAGAGAACTAAAAGCTTAACCAAAGAAGTAGGACATTGTATGTATGTTGTACATTATGTTTTGGCCTTCTGTACGAACCCAAGTCAACCAAAGCCCTTTGGCAGTAAAGATGTGTTTCCAAAGATGCCCCAGTAGCTCCCCATCTTCTTTTCTGCTGATTCACTGCACATGCTCTGTGCTGCTGTAGTTACTGAGCTTAGGGACCCACTCACAATATACAGTACACATAGAATATAAGGCTGATTAGTAATTAATACAGATAATTACTACATGGCAGCTCAGACACCAGTGCAACTAGCATCAGAGTTTAATAATGAGTCTCATAGCATCAGCTTATATTGCAGGCCAACTTTATTTTCTGCTTGATAATTTGCTACAACCCCTAAGCTTAGCTTCTCAAAAGCTGCTCAGAGCCCACTGAGCATGTGAGTGTCACAGACTCTTTCAAGATGGTGACCCCCCTGTGACAAGTTTGTTCTGTTTGCTTCAGAAACACTACTATAGTTCATATAAACAAGCTGCTGTGTAGCAATGGAGGAAATTGAAAAAATGCTATATGGCACAGGTTAAATAGTGGATAACAGAGAACACCATTATGTTCTAAAGAGCTTTTCTGCTATCTGCTGTGTAACCTAAACCTTTTCTCCTTTGAATGGCTGCCCACATTGCTGCACAGCAGCTTATTTATATAAACAATAGTAGTGTTTCTGAAGTAAACACAACAGTTTTACCGGTGCAGGGCAACACTATTATATTTGTATTACTTTAAAAACGCTTTGATTTTTTGATCTTACTGTTCCTTTAAAGAGGTAAGATAAAATTAACTACAATAACACTTTTCTCTATACATCAGAAAAACAGGAACTGTGAATGAGCCACTGACGCAGTACTAGCTGCAAAGTGTGTTTATTCAAACAACATGTTTCGGGCACAAAGCCCTTTATCAAGTATATCTCTATACAACATTAGCTCTTTCATAAAAACAACAGATGAACCAGATCAATGACACTATAAATAAATAGATTAGAGGCAATATGATGCACCCCACACACTCTACATCAACACACAAGCCTGATGGCCATATGGATTCTGTGAGAAATGTACAACTAATCTGACCAGTTGACTGACTTTTGTTTGTTTTGTCATTAAACAACAGGACATGTCTTGTTGGAAATAGAATTAGCATACAAAGATGTCTTCCTTTAACCACAAAAAGAAATCCCAAGTCCTAACTAACCGATTCACAATATTGAACTCAGTTTGTTGCCCACTAGTGCCTGGCTGTAAAAATAATTAAACAAAGACCAAATGAAATATGTTCTTTCCAGGGATGTGTGTAAGGAAGTAAGACAATAATGTTGCTGGGGTATGGGGCGTTCCCCATCATCAAGGTATTTCAACTGGTCTACAAGGGAGTGACAAGAATGCTGAGAATGCCACTTTCCGTGATCTGTGGAACCTTTGCAACAAGACAGTTTTCCAAAGCTTTTAGCAGCACGTTTTCTCTTTGCAAAATCTATAAATGAATGTTTACATTTAAAAGGTATGGGTTAGGTTAAATATTGATACTGTCCCCTTGCTCATTTATGTAACAATGTATATCTTTGTAACATGCATTTGTCTGACCACAAGATGTCGGTATGAAGCAAGAGATAAAAAGCTTTAATATACATACAGTAGTCACAACTTCTGAAATGGTCCTTTTTTGGCCTGAAACATTGGTTCATATTAAGGTAGTAAAGGTATAAAGTAGTAAAGGCATGCTCTGGAGAATCAGTGGCCCTGTGGAATAGCATGAACCATAGAACAAAAGTTGCAGATAGTGACAAAACCATTTTTTGGATGATATTCTTAAGGTGGCCATACACTATAAGATCCGCTCGTTTGTCAAGGTCGCCAAATGAGCGGATCTTAACCCGATATGCCCACTAACGGCTGGGTGATATATTGGATGAATCCGAACGTTCGGCGGTTGGGTTGCGATGGGTCTCAGGACCGCATCAACTAGCCGATGCGGTTCTGGATCGTACAAAAAAAATCAAACTTGACCGATCGATATCTGGCCTGATATCGATCGGGAAGACCCGTCGGGAGCCCCCACACATGGGCAGATAAGCTGCCAAATCGGTCTAAGGGACCGATATTGAAAGCTTTAATCTGCCCATGTATGGCCACCTTTACATTTTATTTTTTTTATTACATTCCACCATTGAAGTTTAGCATAGGATGTATGGGATGTGTTTTATTCGCTCTACCAATTAAAAAAAACATACAGATGGTATTCTAGGTCCAAGGAAGGGTGAAGAGTAGTCCGTGTCTGGAGATTATGCCAAACTATCACAAAGGAGAAGGGTCAAGAACCCCAAGTTGAACCTTCTGCAATATTAGAAAACATGCACCTGAAAAATGAAGATTGTTTTGTTCTTACATGACACATGCTTTGGGGATTAGAGCTACTGAACTGCTGACAAGAACTGTGCAAACTAGTTGGATCTGATGATGGCTGCTGTAGATCTGTGCCCTAGGGTATGACTACTTTGTTCCAGAGTGATCAGGACAAGTTTAGGTTTAGATATTATTTTCTGGGTTTATTATAAAAAAAATCACACGTGGTTAACTTGCCAGAGGAAATGTGTTTTCTGCATTCATTGCCAAAAGCTAGATTGGTAAACACAGTTGGAACATTTTCTATCTATTTTCTTCCAAACTCAAATACACAGCAGACATGTGCACATGAAACACTGATTTAGCGACTAAATTATGCCCCCACCTTAACTTGTGCTCATTTACTGTCATGCCAGTTTGTGCATGCAGCATTGCATGTTACGTGGCTGTGGGCAAACACGTGAGCCTTCCCTTGCACCCCATTAATTTGTGTGGCATGCATGTTTGAACAAAAAATGTGACCAAATGTGTCTTTTTTTTGCAGGTATTTCCCCTTGCTGCCTATATGGTTTTTCTTAACATGTATTTAGGTCAATATATAAATCGCATTCATTAAATACAGACATGTCAGGCAAGAATTAATTTACCTAAACTACATGAATAAAACGCAACTGCTTTCTGGGAAAAGATCAAATTTTCGCATTTCTTTCGTGAATTTTCCTCGAAATCTCTGAATTTTTCATAGTTTTCACCCATAAGCTCCGAAAACATAGTGAAATTGCCTGTAACCCCCAACACAACCAAACATCAATGGGACTGTTCCCATCGACTTTTATGCAACCTCGACCGGTTTGAGAAGCTGTGGTTTTATATTCGGGCTTTTAGCCCTCGGGGTTTAATAAATTCCGAAAAATTTGTGATTTTTTTTTAAAAGTCTGATTTTATAAAAAAAATCACAAATTTTTCGGATTTCGGGGAATTTCAGGTATTCGGAGCTTAGTAAATAACCCCCTATGGGACAGCAGGACTCTTGACACTGGCCCTAAGCCATAGATTACAAGGCATGACAACAACACCCAATATAACATAGTAAGTAAGGTTGAAGACATACGTCCATCAAGTTCAACCTTGTAGTTTGTTTTTATCTGCCTATCTGCCAGTTGATCCAGAGGAAGGCAAAAAACCTATCTGAAGCCTCTCCAATTTGCCTCAGATGGGGAAAAATTCCTTCCTGACTCCAAAATGGCAATCAGACTAGTCCCTGGATCAACTTGTACTATAGGCTATTTCCCATAACCCTGTATTCCCTCACTTGCTAAAAAGCTATCCAACCCCTTCTTAAAGCTATCTAATGTATCAGCCTGTACAACTGATTCAGGGAGAGAATTCCACATCTTCACAGCTCTCACTGTAAAAAACCCTTCCGAATATTTAGGCAGAACCTCTTTTCTTCTAATCGGAATGGGTGACCTCGTGTCAGCTGGAAAGACCTACTGGTAAATAAAGCATTAGAGAGATTATTATATGATCCCCTTATATATTTATACATAGTCATCATATCACCCCTTAAGCGCCTCTTTTCCAGCGTGAACATCCCCAATTTGGCCAGTCTTTCCTCATAGCTAAGATTTTCAATACCTTTTAACAGCTTAGTTGCCCTTCTCTGTACCCTCTCTAATACAATAATGTCCTGTTTGAGCGATGGAGACCAAAACTGTACGGCATATTCTAAATGGGGCCTTACAAGTGCTCTATAGAGTGGAAGAATGACCCCCTCCTCCCCTGACTCTATGCCCCTTTTAATACAGCTCAAGACCTTATTTGCCCTTGATGCTGCTGACTGGCATTGCTTGCTACAGCCAAGTTTATCATTTACAAGGACTCCAAGATCCTTTTTCATAATGGATTTGCCTAGTGCAGTCCCATTAAGGGTGTAAGTGGCTTGGATATTTTTACATCCCAGGTGCATGACTTTACATTTATCAACATTGAATCTCATTTGCCACTTAGCTGCCCAGATTGCCAGTTTGTCAAGATCATGTTGCAAGGATGCCACATCCTGGATGGAATTAATTGGGCTGGATAATTTTGTGTCATCTGCAAACACTGATACATCACTTATAATACCCCCCCAAAGTCATAAATAAAAGTGGACCTAATACTGAGCCCTGGGGGACCCCACTAAGAACCTTACTCCAAGTAGAGAATGTACAATTAACAAACACCCTCTGTACCCGATCCTGTAGTCAGTTTCCTATCCATGTGCAAACGACTTCATTAAGCCCAACAGACCTTAGTTTAGAAAGCAGTCATTTGTGGGGCACAGTATCAAATACTTTGGCAAAATCCAAATAGATCACATCTACTGCCCCCCCCCCACTGTCCAGAATCTTACTTACCTCATCATAAAAAGCAATCAAATTCGTCTGACATGACCTATCCTTCATAAAGCCATGTTGATTGTTGCTCATAATGCCATTCACTAGGACAAAATTTTGAATGTGATCCCTTAACAAGCCTTCAAATAATGTGCCCAACACAGATGTCAAATTTACTGGCCTATAATTGCCAGGCTGAGATCGTAATCCCTTTTTAAATATTGGAATAACATCAGCTTTCCTCCAATCCATAGGAGAAAAGCTGATAGACTCTTTATAAAGTCTTTTTGATTAGTAAGTAAATTTTTCTCAGTAAGCTTTTGAGTAGGCAAAAATGTGTATCTATACATACGTATTATGCTATAAATCAGAATTAATATTTGACCTTAAATCAGAATTCTACTTGACACCTCTAGTATGAAAGAGTAATTTACTGGACCATCAGAGTGCAGGGCCTTAACCTTAATTTTACTGCTGCTGTGCTTGTGCTCATTTATGGTCATGCTCAAGATGCTCATATCCTCTGGCGTGCATGTATGTCAATCTTATTAAAGGAAAACTATACCCCCCAAACAATGAAGGTCTCTATAAAAAGATATTGCATAAAACAGCTCATATGTAAAACCCTGATTCATGTAAATAAACCATTTTCATAATAATATACTTTTCTATTAGTATGTGCCATTGGGTAATCATAAAAAGAGAATTGCTATTTTAAAAATTAAGGACCGCCCACGGGGATGGTACGATTCACTACGCACACAAACAAACCAAACATCTTAGGTCTCACGAGCCAATTAACAGACAGAATGTGTCTTTTGCTTCCACACTTCCCTAATTGTGGGGACTATGTTCTGTCATAACTGTAATGGGGATTGTGTGGGAAAGTGTAGCTCCTGAGGTCCTAATGCACAATAATTAGTGTTTCTTCTTATGTTTGTTATTCATTTCAAGTTTTTATTAAATTTATGGCATACTTTGTAATTTTTTTTTATTTGAGGGTACTCAGTGAAATAAATTTAAAAAAAAAATAAATAAATAAATAAAGTTTGGCATGTATCGTTTTTCTCAATAAGCCCCTTGAACATACCATTTCTTTATGGATAAGTAATTCCTTTTGGCAACACAGAATACAGTGGTGTGAAGAACTATTTGCCCCCTTCCTGATTTCTTATTCTTTTGCATGTTTGTCACACTTAAATGTTTCTGCTCATCAAAAACCGTTAACTATTAGTCAAAGATAACATAATTGAACACAAAATGCAGTTTTTAAATGAAGGTTTACGTTATTAAGGGAGAAAAAAAAACTCCAAATCTACATGGGCCTGTGTGAAAAAGTGATTGCCCCCCTTGTTAAAAAAAAGTTCAATTTCAAAGGTTATAAAGCCATTTCTAAAGCTTTGGGACTCCAGCGAACCACAGTGAGAGCCATTATCCACAAATGGCAAAAACATGGAACAGTGGTGAACCTTCCCAGGAGTGGCCGGCCGACCAAAATTACCCCAAGAGCGCAGAGACAACTCATCCGAGAGGCCACAAAAAACCCCAGGACAACATCTAAAGAACTGCAGGCCTCACTTGCCTCAATTAAGGTCAGTGTTCACGACTCCACCATAAGAAAGAGACTGGGCAAAAACGGCCTGCATGGCAGATTTCCAAGGCGCAAACCACTTTTAAGCAAAAAGAACATTAAGGCTCGTCTCAATTTTGCTAAAAAACATCTCAATGATTGCCAAGACTTTTGGGAAAATACCTTGTGGACCGAAGAGACAAAAGTTGAACTTTTTGGAAGGTGCGCGTCAAGTTACATCTGGCTTAAAAGTAACAGCATTTCAGAAAAATAACATCATACCAACAGTAAAATATGGTGGTGGTAGTGTGATGGTCTGGGATTGTTTTGCTGCTTCAGGACCTGGAAGACTTGCTGTGATAGATGGAACCATGAATTCTACTGTCTACCAAAAAATCCTGAAGGAGAATGTCCGGCCATCTGTTCGTCAACTCAAGCTGAAGCGATCTTGGGTGGTGCAGCAGGACAATGACCCAAAACACACCAGCAAATCCACCTCTGAATGGCTGAAGAAAAACAAAATGAAGACTTTGGAGTGGCCTAGTCAAAGTCCTGACCTGAATCCTATTGAGATGTTGTGGCATGACCTTAAAAAGGCGGTTCATCAGGGTAGAGAGAGACATATGCAAATTTGGGCCCCGTGGAATGTGTTTCTGCAACCTTGAGCAAAACAATGCGTTTACTGTATGTTATACTACGTGGAGTTGTACTGATGTGAACTAATTGCAATGTTCTGTACTGGAAAAGATAATTACGTTATTCTCTATCACTGTATCTATTTTTGAAAAATAAGAGATTATAAAAAAAAAAAAAAAAGGCGGTTCATGCTAGAAAACACTCAAATAAAGCTGAATTACAACAATTCTGCAAAGATGAGTGGGCCAAAATTCCTCCAGTGCGCTGTAAAAGACTCGTTGCAAGTTATTGCAAACGCTTGATTGCAGTTATTGCTGCTAAGGGTGGCCCAACCAGTTATTAGGTTCAGGGGGCAATTACTTTTTCACACAGGTTTGGATTTCTTTTCTCCCTAAATAATAAAAGCCCTCATTTAAAAACTGCATTTTGTGTTTACTTGTGTTATCTTTGACTAATAGTTAAATGTGTTTGATGATCAGAAACATTTTGTGTGACAAACATGCAAAAGAATAAGAAATCAGGAAGGGGGCAAATAGTTTTTCACACCACTGTATTATTAATAAGTGCACATACTGTGTATTTAAGCATAGTTTTTGAGAACTACTTTTGAGACCCCAGATTCATTGTTTTCCTCTGTAAATGCAGTGAATGTATTGAACATACTTCCCTGTAAATGGAAACAAATTCTTCTTCTTCAGTCATGTATTGTCAAGGATTAGGTAGGGGGAGCTGTGGAGACTGAAGGGAAAGGGCGAGTCCTTGAGGCAGGAGCTGTATGTGCCTAGGGGAAACTTGAAGGGAAGCAGGAACAGGTTGATGAGGGCGAAGAGTCAGACTGGAACAGGTGCAGAACAGGACGGAGAGGGCGAAGATCAGGACTGGACAAGACTAGGCAGGAAGAAGAGGGCGACGACTCAACAGGAACAGACTGAACGGGGCAGGAGTGGAACAGGAACAGACTGGATGGGACAGGACGGTGCGGGCGTAGAACAGATCAAACTGGGGATAGAGTGCAGAGGGGGACTAGAGCGGATAGCAAGACAGGACTGGAGCGGAAGGAGATTAGAGTAGGATAGCAGGAGGAGACTGGAGCAAGATAGCGAGAGAGGAGACTGGAGCAGGATAGCACGAGAGGAGACTGGAGCAAGATAGCACGAGAGGAGACTGGAGCAAGATAGCACGAGAGGAGACTGGAGCAAGATAGCACGAGAGGACTGGAGCAAGGTAGCAAGAGAGGACTGGAGCCGAGGATAGCAAGAGAGGACTGGAGCCGAGGATAGCAAGAGAGGACTGGAGCAAGGTAGCAAGAGAGGACTGGAGCCGAGGATAGCAAGAGAGGACTGGAGCCGAGGATAGCAAGAGAGGACTGGAGCAAGGGAGGACTGGAGCAAGAGAGGACTGGAGCCGAGGATAGCAAGAGAGGACTGGAGCAAGATAGCAAGAGAGGACTGGAGCAAGGTAGCAAGAGAGGACTGGAGCCGAGGATAGCAAGAGAGGACTGGAGCAAGAGAGGACTGGAGCCGAGGATAGCAAGAGGACTGGAGCAAGATAGCAAGAGAGGAGTACAAGGTAAGGTTGGATCAAGGTCAAGGCTGGGAAGGTACAAGATAAGGTAAGCAGGACAAGGCAAGGCAAGGCAGAATAATAAGGGAACAGGGGCAAGAGCTAGAACTACCTAGTTAGGGGCGCTGCCGCAGTACTAGGGAAACCATGCAATGCTCTGGCAAGGAGTGGTCTAAGAGCTACCCTTAAATAGGGAAGAGTCAGCCCTGATTGGCTGATGAAACTAGGTAGCAGCTGGGTTGGGGCTGTAGATGCCAAACAGGCTGCAGCTGAGCTGGGGCTGGAGAGGCCAATCAGGCGGAAGCTGGGCTGGGACTGCAGAGGCCAGGTTATACTTAGCAAGCAACCCTACAGGCTGCTCACCTGGCCAAATGGTTAAGGCAGCGAGCCAGAAACCCAAAGGTCCCCGGCTCGAATCCCAGCAATACCTGACAGTATCCCCCCCCTCACAAGGCGACTCCCAGGCGCCACAGAGACCAACATTTTCATGCGCCTGGGGAACTGGCAATGCTATGGGCAGAACTACCCACATGGGTGCCCAACTAGGAGGTGATGCTATAGTATTAGCCACCCTGGAACTCGGTAGAGCCACCCTGGCGGGTGCCCTGATGCTCGGCAGAGCCACCCTGGCGGGTGCCCTGATGCTCGGCATAGCCACCCTGGCGGGTGCCCTGATGCTCGGAAGAGCCACCCTGGCGGGTGCCCTGATGCTCGGAAGAGCCACCCTGGCGGGTGCCCTGATGCTCGGAAGAGCCACCCTGGCGGGTGCCCTGGGACTCGGAAGAGCCACCCTGGCGGGTGCCCTGGGACTCGGAAGAGCCACCCTGGCGGGTGCTCTGGGACTCGGAAGAGCCACCCTGGCGGGTGCTCTGGGACTCGGAAGAGCCACCCTGGCGGGTGCTCTGGGACTCGGAAGAGCCACCCTGGCGGGTGCTCTGATACTTGGAAGAGCCACCCTGGCGGGTGCTCTGATGCTCGGTTGAGCCACCCTGGCGGGTGCTCTGATGCTCGGTTGAGCCACCCTGGTGGGTGCTCTGATGCTAGGTAGAGCCACCCTGGCGGGTGCTCTGGGACTCGGAAGAGCCACCCTGGCGGGTGCTCTGATACTTGGTAGAGCCACCCTGGCGGGTGCTCTGGGACCTGGAAGAGCCACCCTCACGGGTGCTCTGAAACTCGGTAGAGCCACCCTAGCAGGTGCTCTGGGACTCAGAAGAGCCACCCTGGCGGGTGCCCAGGTGTTAGGCAGAGCCACCCATGCGGGTACCCTGGGACTTGGCAACTGTATAGGCAACTCCACCCTCGCGGGTGCCCTCCACATGAGTGCCTGGGTTTTGAATGTTATTTTAAGGGTTGGTACAGTCACTGTGTTAAGACACGGCAGAAGCCCCCTTCCTCGGGGCACAGGACAAGGCAGAAGCCCCCCTCCTCGGGGCACAGGGCACGGCAGAAGCCCCCCTCCTCGGGGCACAGGGCACGGCAGAAGCCCACCTCCTCGGGGCACCGGACCAGGCAGAAGCCCCACTTCTGGGGGCACAGGATCAGGAAGAAGCCCCACTTCTGGGGGCACAGGATCAGGCAGAAGCCCCACTTCTGGGGGCACAGGACAAGGCATGGGTACAGGAGGCAGCAGCTGGGGTGCCAGCACAAGTGCAGGAGGCAGCCAGTGGGGAGCCAGTCGCCGGGGAAACCTAGCTGAAGCCATGGGCAGCGGAGGCTGCTGGGGAACTGGCTCTGGAGCTGAAGGCAATGGCGGTTGCTGGGAAGGCCCCACTGGAACTGTAGGCAGCCGATGCTGCTGGGTAGGCCCCTCTGGAGCTGTGGCCAGCCGATGCTGCTGGGTAGGCCCCTCTGGAGCTGTGGCCAGCCGATGCTGCTGGGTAGGCCCCACTGGAGCTGTGGCCAGCCGATGCTGCTGGGTAGGCCCCACTGGAGCTGTGGCCAGCCGATGCTGCTGGGTAGGCCCCACTGGAGCTGTGGCCAGCCGATGCTGCTGGGTAGGCCCCTCTGGAGCTGTGGCCAGCCGATGCTGCTGGGTAGGCCCCTCTGGAGCTGAAGGCAGCGGATGCTGCTGGGGAAGCCCCTCTGGAGCTGTGGGCAGCTGATGCTGCTGGGTAGGCCCCTCTGGAGCTGTGGCCAGCCGATGCTGCTGGGTAGGCCCCTCTGGAGCTGAAGGTAGCGGATGCTGCTGGGGAAGCCCCTCTGGAGCTGTGGGCAGCCGATGCTGCTGGGTAGGCCCCTCTGGAGCTGTGGCCAGCCGATGCTGCTGGGTAGGCCCCTCTGGAGCTGAAGGCAGCGGATGCTGCTGGGGAAGCCCCTCTGGAACTGTAGGCAGCGGATGCTGCTGGGGAAGCAGTTGCTGAGGGGTAGCAGGCCCGGGAACTGAAGCAGACTGCGGAGGGATAGCCGGCCCTGGAACTGGAGCAGACTGCGGAGGGATGGCCGGCCCTGGAACTGGAGCAGACTGCGGAGGGATGGCCGGCTCTGGAACTGGAGCAGACTGCGGAGGGATGGCCGGCCCTGGAACTGGAGCAGACTGCGGAGGGATGGCCGGCCCTGGAACTGGAGCAGACTGCGGAGGGATGGCCGGCCCTGGAACTGGAGCAGACTGCGGAGGGATGGCCGGCCCTGGAACTGGAGCAGACTGCGGAGGGATGGCCGGCCCTGGAACTGGAGCAGACTGCGGAGGGATGGCCGGCCTGGGAACTGAGGCAAATTTATCTAGGAATGCCAACAGAAACTGAGCAGTATCGTAGATTATAGGGGATTTACTGCACAGTAAGTTCTCGGCCCAGGAACGAGCTTCACCTTCTAGCAGGAAGAAAATGATTTCCGAAACTTGCTCGACTGGAGGAGCACTCAGAAAGTGTTTTTTCTCTGAAAGGAGCAGGACTTCCTCTAGAAAGATAGGAATTTTACTTGGGGAGCCATCACAGTATCTGCGGGTCAGAATAGAATATTCAGTCTTTTTGGGAATCCGGTCAGAAGGCACAGGAACAGCCCTTGCAGACTCTTTTGGCCAGAGCATTCTGTCAAGGATTAGGTAGGGGGAGCTGTGGAGACTGAAGGGAAAGGGCGAGTCCTTGAGGCAGGAGCTGTATGTGCCTAGGGGAAACTTGAAGGGAAGCAGGAACAGGTTGATGAGGGCGAAGAGTCAGACTGGAACAGGTGCAGAACAGGACGGAGAGGGCGAAGATCAGGACTGGACAAGACTAGGCAGGAAGAAGAGGGCGACGACTCAACAGGAACAGACTGAACGGGGCAGGAGTGGAACAGGAACAGACTGGATGGGACAGGACGGTGCGGGCGTAGAACAGATCAAACTGGGGATAGAGTGCAGAGGGGGACTAGAGCGGATAGCAAGACAGGACTGGAGCGGAAGGAGATTAGAGTAGGATAGCAGGAGGAGACTGGAGCAAGATAGCGAGAGAGGAGACTGGAGCAGGATAGCACGAGAGGAGACTGGAGCAAGATAGCACGAGAGGAGACTGGAGCAGGATAGCACGAGAGGAGACTGGAGCAGGATAGCACGAGAGGAGACTGGAGCAGGATAGCAAGAGAGGACTGGAGCAAGGTAGCAAGAGAGGACTGGAGCAAGGTAGCAAGAGAGGACTGGAGCTGAGGATAGCAAGAGAGGACTGGAGCAAGGTAGCAAGAGAGGACTGGAGCAAGGTAGCAAGAGATGACTGGAGCCGAGGATAGCAAGAGAGGACTGGAGCAAGAGAGGACTGGAGCCGAGGATAGCAAGAGAGGACTGGAGCAAGATAGCAAGAGAGGACTGGAGCCGAGGATAGCAAGAGAGGACTGGAGCAAGGTAGGACTGGAGCAAGAGAGGACTGGAGCCGAGGATAGCAAGAGGACTGGAGCAAGATAGCAAGAGAGGAGTACAAGGTACAAGGCAAGGTTGGATCAAGGTCAAGGCTGGGAAGGTACAAGATAAGGTAAGCAGGACAAGGCAAGGCAAGGCAGACAAGACAAGGCAAGGCAGAATAATAAGGGAACAGGGGCAAGAGCTAGAACTACCTAGTTAGGGGCGCTGCCGCAGTACTAGGGAAACCATGCAATGCTCTGGCAAGGAGTGGTCTAAGAGCTACCCTTAAATAGGGAAGAGTCAGCCCTGATTGGCTGATGAAACTAGGTAGCAGCTGGGTTGGGGCTGTAGATGCCAAACAGGCTGCAGCTGAGCTGGGGCTGGAGAGGCCAATCAGGCGGAAGCTGGGCTGGGACTGCAGAGGCCAGGTTATACATAGCAAGCAACCCTACAGGCTGCTCACCTGGCCAAATGGTTAAGGCAGCGAGCCAGAAACCCAAAGGTCCCCGGCTCGAATCCCAGCAATACCTGACATGTATAAAAAAAAACTTTAAATGCAGTGCTGCTGGAATTTTTAGGTACAGCCACAGAGCTAACATTAAGCTCTGGAGCCATAAATCAGATTCTTTCCCAAGGACCTAATATGGGTATTGAACCCCCTCCCCTGTGACTAACAGGGGTGTGGCATAAGGATGGACACTTTATGTAATTTATTATTTTGCGTTCTGTATAGTGCAATGCTTTTCTGTTATTTACACACTATGCTTACAGAAATCATGTATTGCCAAAAATGTATATTTTTTAAACAAATTCTCTCTCAGACCTGGCAGCAACTTAACCCGTAGTTACTGAATACAGGCTTAATCTTGGCACACAGGTTGCTTTTGGTTAATGACTTTACTCACCCGACTAAAAAATGTCCTGCGGACACCCATTTCTATGGGTGTAGAAATCAGACATTAAGAAAAACAGTTTATGATTGTAATTATACCAGTAATTAGACATATTGAAACATACAAACATATATATGTATATATATATATATATATATATATATACATATACATATACATATATATATATATACACACACAAACTTAGGTAAAACGTGATAAAAGGAAAATTCAGGGTAAAAAAATACAAAATTAGTAGGGTTTAAGACTGAGAATTCTGAGAGCTCCATTGTCTATTGACTGTATTCAGCAATAACACAGTAGCAATATTAATAGTCTATAATGTAATCGGTCATCCAAGGTAACATACTCACTAAGTGCACTGCCATAATTCAGCCTCTGAAGCACTCTTTTTAGTGTGGTCTATAAGTCTATATACATGAGTGGGAGCAGCAATCGCTGCATTGACCATGTAACCTCACACAAAGACTAATGAAACAATGACCTCTGTTGGGGAAAGTTTTCAACAAAAGGCAGAATGCTGCTTTGTTTTAACAACGAATACCTACTGAACAAAGTACTTTCTAAATGGAAAAGACCAGACTGGCAGGAACAATGTCCCTTTAAAAAGGAAGGCATAACAGCAGGGTCTGTTACAGTTCACCTTGTACTGTGCTTGTTTCGTAATGCTTCTCTATAAATTTTGCTTTGTCCAGTAAAAATACATCCTTTCTCACTGCAGCTTTTCATTCAGCTGTTGATTGCAACCCACAATGTTGGCTGTGCCACTGATCAGATCTTAATTCAGGGCATTCATCATCTCAAGAGCCTGCTTGAATTCTGCAATAAAATGCATATTTACATATTACATCATTCTGTTTGTAACAACATTGCACCATATCATTAGCACAGCTTCCACTTACAAAAGAACGCCATGTTCTAAATGTCCATTAATACTAAGGTGACTCACCTGTTATAAGGACTTGGAGTTTGGAGGCAGAAACAGTCATGGTAAGAGGCTGGATGCACCCTCCATCTGACAAAGGCAGGTTAAGCTGAACAAGTGGTTCGTTCATTCACTTGCTTCACAATACTGGAACTAAGAATCTGATCTACATGGCAGTTAAGTGAGGACATGCGTAGCACTGCAGATGCAAAATGAAAAAGAAGGAGGGAATATGAAGACATATACACAAAAAATACACTTCAAAGGAGGACCAAACCCCTTATTCATGAAAACCCCTAGCCCCCTACCCTACATAATCCCACCCTTTAATAGGCATTTGGCATGACTATTCTACCCATTTCATATAGTAATGCAGCCTAAGATATATTTATTCTAAAGTCAGACCAGGCTGTTTCTTGGCCTACACAATCTGCCTGACCAAAGACCATATCTCCTTGTTGTATCTTCACCTGCAGGCACTCTGTTGATCTGTGTATTTTGGCTAGAGAATGATTTTTCATGCCAAAATCCTCTGTGTCTGCACCCAGCGTCAGGCTGTCTTTCAGGCTGCGTTTATCCACAGTCCAAGAAACAGTCTGGTCTGACTGTAGCCTGTAACAAACTTGAAGGGTTGTTATACTTTAGACACATCATACACATTACAATAGAAAGCTGCTTTACTTTGTGCCTGCATAGACACTACAGCATTTTACACTCCCAAAGTACTACGTGTACAATGAGCTACCATCACATTCATATAATAAACAATATTACAAAAGGTAGATTTAAAGTGCAAATCACTGTATATTATGACCTGATATTTTCTAGTGCTAGCAAGACAAATTTGCACATAAATTAATCTTCCTCACAGCGCAGGCTGCTTTCCCTAAGTGTATCCTGCAGTGCATTCTGCTTCTCTTCATACGATCGACGTAGAGAGGCAGCATGTTCTGAAATATATATCAAGATCACAACGGAAGTAGTTAATGAAACCAACTCTTAAAGGAGAAATAAAGGACAACAAAGAATTTGTTTCCATAAGCACTAAAGATACCTCTGAAAATGTGAGTTCACAGTAAACTGTATTCTGCATCTGTATTCTTATTTATCCATGGAGCTACAGACATAACTTTCCGGTAATATTTTGGTTTCTGATTACCCCCCCCCCCCCACACACACACAAAGCTTAGCTTCTCAACAGAAGCCCGGAGCACATTCAGCATGTCCAGTGTCACACTCAAAGTAATGGTTAGGGAGATGTTTTTAAGAAATGGATTATTGCTGTTAGAAGGCTGCTGAACCTCTGGCTTAGTAGAGTAAAATATATAGCATATCAAGCCATGTTTGCTTTTAGAATATAGTTCACCTTTAAAGGTGATCCTAAACAAAAACATTGTTGCACAATGAAAGAAAAATATACATTTTTAGCAACTTTCTAGTGTAGCATAACCAGAATGATCTGGGCACTCTGGCGAATATTTTCTCCCCCTATGAAGTCTATCCTAACTAGGGATGCACCGAATCCAGGATTCGGTTCGGGATTCGGCCTTTTTCAGCAGGATTCGGCTGAATCCTTCTGCCCAGCCAAACTGAATCCGAATCCTAATTTGCATATTCAAATTAGGGGCGGGAGGGAAAACGAGTGACTTTTTGTCAGAAAACAAGGAAGTAAATAATGTTTTCTCCTTCCCACCCCTAATTAACATATGCAAATTAGGGTTCGGATTCGGTTCAGTATTCGGCCGAATCTTTCACGAAGGATTCGGTGCATCCCTAATCCTAACGCATTGCTTCATTGACTTCTGATGAGTGAGTTTGTCACTACAATCTTGTAAGTGCAATTTTATTACTTAACACATTTATGTGAATGTACTACACCAGAGAGCTCACTCTTTTTATTTACTTTGCAGACCTTAGATTGGTTTGACCAACCTATGAAGAAGCCGCACCGACTGGGTTATAAGAGACCATGACTGATGCAAAATGTTGTGTATTGAATCTGTTCCTTTGGGACTTGAAATCTGATTCTGGAAAGTGTTTTGCACAGGTTTCTCTGCATTAATATATCAACACCTGGCCTGAAGCGCCATCCTCTGTTCTATTTTTCTTTTTTATAATGATCTGGTACTGTGTCTTAAAATAAGTCAGAATATGAATTTTTCTTTATTATAGTTTGGGTTAGGCATTGGTTGTAAATATTATAGGGGAACTATTGCAAAAATTAATATAAGCTTCAGCATACTGAAATAAGAAACTTTCTAAATACAATAAATTAAAAATTCTGTACCATTTCTGAAATAATCAAGTTTATCTTCACTATTCCTCTTTCAGCATCTATTTCTCTTCATTCTGTCTTCATGCAGGAGTTGGGTGTCAGATATTCATTGACAGTTAGATCCATATATCTTACAGGGGGGCTCCTTTTGCCAAGAAGATTTATTAGAGCTCACTATTAAAATCACCATAATTGCCATCTATCTACATGCAGAATTTGTGCAAAAGGCTGTGATTTTGTTTGCACTGGAATCAAAAAGTTCTAATTCATTTGCTAGGAAAGGTAGATATATTGAATCTAACTGTCAATGAATATCTGACACCCAACTGCTGCATGAAGAGAGAATGAAGAGAAATGAATAGAGAAAGGAATAGTGAAGATAATAGGGATGCACCGAATCCACTAGTTTGGATTCGGCCGAACCCACGAATCCTTTTGCGAAAGATTTGGCCGAATACCGAACCGAATCCTAATTTGCATATGCAAATTAGGGGAAACATTTTTCACTTCCTTGTTTAGTTACAAAAAGTCACGCAATTTCCCTCCCCGCCCCTAATTTGCACATGCAAATTAGGATTCGGTTTGGCCAGGCAGAAGGATTTGGGCGAATCCTGGATTAGGTGCATCCCTAGAAGATAAACTTGATTATTTCAGAATTTTTTATTGATTTTATTTAGAAAGTTATTTAACTTATTTCAGTATGATGAAGCTTATATTAATTTTTTATTTCCATGACTGTTCCCCTTTAATTTTTACCTTTTGAGTTCCCTAACAGAAGCATCAAGGTCTTGGTGTACATTTTCCATTTGCTTTATGTACCTAGCTGTAACCTGCTGCATACTTCTCTGGTATTTATAATCACATAACAAGAAGCCAAAAGGGACATCCACGTTTACCAATCAAAGTTTTGCTACATTTCAAGGGAACTGATCCTATCCTAATTGGTCCTATAATGCATAACCCTGAAAGTATCCTGTCCTTAAAAAATGTGAAAGCTGTGAAATGAAGCAGGATGGAAGTTAGGGAGGTTACCTTAATATTAGTAATACTGGTAGGGCACCCACATTTGCCACCTTTGGCTTTAATGATTTGCTTGATTATTTTAAGAGTAGGTCTTTAGGTGTATAGTTTTTTCCTGAAATCAACCATCAAGGGTTTACTCTCAATACATGGTTTCCTCTAAGGCCAAGAAACTTTGTATGAATGAAACTATAAAGAAAAAAAATTACGATACAGTAGTAATATAGTGTATTAATACAGAAATTTTGAGAAATTGCACATGCTATTAACATGATATGGGTGAATGCTGCATTTCTTACCTCTGGGCAGTCCCAGCTGCTGCAACTCACTTGACAGATTGTCACTGCTCACATTATGCTTAGCCGCATTTGAAAGAATGAAGCACAGAACAGCAACTGTTGCCTAGATGTCTCCTGATTCTGAGAACAAAGAGCAAATCCATCACAAAGGATTCCAATCAGTAGACAACTGCCCCTTTTAACATATTTGGGGGACATATTTATCACACAGTGAAAAGTTTCTAACAGTGAGGCAAATAGTCATATACAAGTATCTATATTGAAAGGAGTAGTAAAATCCTCATTAAAGGGCAAGTAACACTAAAAATTTTTAAGTAAAAAATCCATTCCTCCCCCCTCCAATAATATTGCTATCCTGGACAAAGTTAACTACTCTCTTTAATATCTAATACATAAATAAAGCAACGAAATCTCACTTCCGGTTTGTTGTAAAACGGTGATGTGGCGACCTGCACTTACGTGCGTGCTCCAATGTCCTGCTAACCGGATTCTTTCTAAAACCGGAAGTTACTGGTGATGCTGATGTTCATCCGGTGACTTTTTATTATCTTGTCTCCTTTGCTGTCGAGCTTGGTAGCTGCTCACTCCCCCCTCCCCTCTTCTTTCCCAGCCACCTCGTTCCCCACACAGACTCACACAGAGCAGGCTCCGCCACAGCACCACATATCGACTCGCTGCCGGAAGTTGCTGGGTCAGCCTCTCTGCTCTCTCTCTGCACACACGCACCACGTAGCGGGCAAAGTTCATCACAGACTGTTCTGTGGCGCCATTCTGTGCACCGAGCAGAGGCTGAACAGCAGCTGCCCGGTAACTTCCGTCAGTGAGTCACTATGTGATATGTAGTACTGTGGCGGAGCCCGTTCTGCTCTGTGTGAGTCTTTGTGGAGAACAAGGTGGCTGGGAAAGGAGAGGGAAGGAGGGGGGTTTGAGCAGCTACCAAGCTTGATAGAGAATGAGACAAGCTAATAAAAAGTCACCGGCTGAACAGCAGCAACACCAGTAACTTCCGGTTTTAGAAAGAAGCCGGCTAGCAGGACTTTGGAGCGCACACGTAAGTGCAGGTCGCCACATAGCCGTTTTACAACAAACCGGAAGTGAGATTTCGTTGCTTTATTTATGTATTAGATATTAAAGAGAGTTAACTTTGTCCAGGATAGCAGTATTATTGGAAGGGGGAGGAATGGATTATTTACTTAAAATGTTTTAGTCTTACTTGCCCTTTAAGCATAGTAGGGCATTATTTTATGCATTATACAAATGAAGCAAAGCATTATTGTTTCCTGCAGATGTTGAGGAAGGGCCATAAAGACAATGAAAAAGTCTCACCAAAGTGAGCATCTGATGTCAGTTTGACAATTTTCTCATACTGAGGGGTAAAAACAAAATAAAACAAGGATATTCAATTACATAGTTAAGGTTTGTCTTCTCAAATTATTATTCTTATTATTTCTTTCTTACATCAATCTTCTCTCCAAGTTGTTTCTTCAGTACCTGGGCACAGATCAGCTTCAGCTTAACTGAGGACTGAGAAACAGAAGAAGATAGATGGTGAGATTCTTATACAGACAACAAATTTGAGAAAAATGTTTTAATACAAAACACTGACAGTAAATAGTACAGGAAACAGTGGACAGATTTTTTTTTTACTAGAAGTGAAAAAACACTGTTACGTTCTACTGTTTGTTCTAAGAATATAGGAAGTGTAATACTCAACTATTCTGGATAAGGTACTGATTTCAACCAAAACCCAATCAGGACAATCTCAGTCACCACAGAACCGGAACCTCTAAGAGAAAGACAATACGACTGATTAACAGAGAGAAAGTGATGAGGATGTATGCATTATAAAAAAAGTCATACATTTGTATCGTACATGCTTTTAATGATCGAACACTGATATACACTTAAGAAAACATCTTATAATATAAAACATACACTAGGAAAGGATCATGGGAAGTAACTCTGTTCCCTTAATACTAATTAAATAAGTTATACTAGCTGTGAGGGACTTTAATGGGCACCTATTTACCTAAAAATCGAATCCTCCACCAGAGGTTTAGGCGTACAAAGTCTGCACTATGGATGAGGAAAACAATAGAATTTTCCTAAGAAAAGTCCCCTATCTGGCTATATTGAGGCACACACATAAGTATAATGAGTGAGTGCCTCAGTTTGCTTGTTATGTTCATGCATGTATTATAAATTGGACAGTGTGTCCCCAATCCCACAAACAGAGCTGCACTCTGGGAGGGGCAAACAAAACCTAATTCCCTTATGGAGTGTGCTTGATAGGGGAATTTTCTTTGAATAATAGTATTGTTATCCAGAGTTATTGTTATCTGTTAGCACACCTCCAGTGGGGGAAACAATTTTTAGATGACTGGTGCCCTTTAATTTGTAATCCTGACCACCATGAGTTACATACTTACTGACCACAGATCTTGGCACTTTACCTATTTGGGTAAAGGTCTGATATTTCATATTTAAGCATCACATTGCTATACAGAAGTGTTAAATCACAGAAAAAAAGCACCAAAAATGAATTTGCTAGGAGTGATTTAATTAACTGTTCAGCTAATGTAGTATTACAGGGTTGTAGTGTGTAAGCCTCTGTTCAGAATAGGAAAAACAGCTTTCTGTAGTAGTAGTAGTAATGCTACTTAATGCCTGGGCTATGTTAAAAAATGTATAACTGACATCTCTTTGTTGGGCATATCATAGTAAGGAGGTTCATTACTGAATAAACAAATAAATAAATCATGATGCAATCATGAGCTGATTAGCGCAATAAATGCAGCTAAAGTTGCACCTAATAAATCAGTCCTAGAGATATTCTGCCAATGCTTTACTAGAATATGCCAATAATCTGCATCAGGGCCGGAACTAGGGGTACGCAGAGTAGGCACCTGCCCAGGGCGCAATAATGGAGGGGCGCACTTTTCAGGGGGAATTTTATTTTTTAATTTTTAACAGTGTTTCTATTTGGCTTTACATAATGAACTGTATTTTATTTTGAAGGGGCAGCCTCCCACCTCCCCAACCCTGTCTGGTGTGTGAAGTGACAATTAAATTTGTTACTCTTTTGCGCTTTTGAGTTCTGTTCACCCCTCCATTTTGGCCTGTACCTTATCCGATGCTCCCTGACCCTAGTTGGCGCATGCTCTGTTAATGAGCATCTGCTTACATCGTTCATAAAAACAATGGCGGCGGGATAAGCAGCAGGACTTGGTGCTCTGGTATAGCTTGCACCGAATTGATTTTCTAAGTGATTTATGGAGTGGCTGGGTGCTCGCACAGGGGGAAAAAGGTACTGCAGTTCAAAGGGAAAATTCAGAGCAGGGTTGGGACGACTGGAATTTTTTTTAAAAATCAAGGCTGTGCATCTGACTTTAAACCTTTTCTACAGTCAGTATGTGCAAAAGGGTGACATTTTTCTTCATGAAAGCATTATTTTTATTTAGCGGTCTCTTGCTTTAACACTTTCCACATTGATGCATAATAACACATGGACATGGGCAAAAGGCTCATTACATCATAATTAAATTGCTGCAACTATCTGTGAAGAATAGAACCCATTACAAAAGTGCTCTTGCATTCAATTTTTCGCCAATTCTACTTTGATGCATGAGAACCAAGAGCTGCAGTGTGTTGGCTTGACTATGTGGTTTTATAATGATGATTTCATCCTTATGAATGTTTCAATACACTCACGTCTTACACCAAAGATGTTTTAATCCCGCCAGTCTGTTTGCCACACACTTGACTGTATAAGTTCTGCGAAACTGCAATAACGAGAATTCATTCCAACATTGGCTTGTACATACGGAACTCATTTTAGGACATCATCAGGAAAACACAGGCTCCTGCCCTGCTGCGCTCTCCGAAGAAGTATGCAGAGGATGTCCTAAAATGCTTTCCATACACCTCTACCTTACGTCTCAAGTTGTCTGTGAACTGCATCAGCTGCTGATTTCCATTCGCCCAAGATGCTACAATGCCTCCTCCCCTCACTCCATCGGCAGAACGGGCTTATCAAGTCTGAAACGGCATTAAATCTGCACCAAAATACAAGAAACTACAACTCACCATGTTGTCAGAGGCTGAAAGCCTTGCTGTCAGCTGATTAGTGCCCTTCTGCACCACGTGACATAGTTTTCTCAACTAACTTTATTAACAAGCACACAAAATAGCAGTTTCTAGACATGATGTCTTCGGGCAGGCGTGTGTATTTGATCGGAGTCCAAATGGGGGGAACTTGGAATTGTGAGGCGATCAACAATTTATCAGTGGGATATTTTAATGTATGGCATTATTTGACTAAATTTAGGTTCAACTGTTCACACAACAGCCTGTATGCGAACTCATTTCCACTGCCCGACACACCTTCCTCAAAGAACTACATTTCCCAGATCACCTTGGGGGTTAAAGGGTACCGCCCCCAAGATACTCTCGCGTAGTATGAAGAAGTGTAAGAGCAATAACAGGGGCACGTGTAGTGGAAGAAGTGGGAATTCGTGGTGAGCAAATAGTTTATGTCCTCAGTAAACGGACCGAGGAGTGATTGGGTCAGACTGTAAGTGGGTGTCAGATGTGAGATCCTGATCTGATAGAGATTTGGGGCGGGTTGTAGGAATGAGCGCCACGCAATTCATTCAGTATTCCACCCCCGTGAAAGGGGGGAGTGGGAGGATTTGCGACTGTTTTATGTAACCTGCAGTGTGCAGTCGACTATATGTCCGCTCTTATGTGAAGGATGTTTTACGCCTCCTTAAACTGTTCGTTGTTTTCTCCTAGATCTTCTTGATTCATCACACGGGAGGAATATCTACAAATCCATAGTTTGCACATAATAATAGAGGTAGGTGGGCAAGCAGCAACTTTGAGTTTATTCTGAACATCTGTGTACAGCAGGTAGTACATGTAACACCTTTCTGAAGTTGGGGGTACCTTACACTCTGGATTACCAAGTCGCAACTCCCTGCAACTCCCAGATGAGCAGCTGTGACTCTTTGGTGGCGGAAGGGTTAACCATACTGTATCCCACACACACAGCTGATCTTTCAAATAACTTGAGCACCAGTGGTTCTTTAAACCAAGTCTTTATGGTATACAGTGTCTTTGTGGGTGCTGTTAGATTGTAAAATCACCAACCTTAGCATAAATGTTTAGCACACCTGAAATGATGTCTTTAATTGTATGTAAATGTAATGAGAGGTTATTCTAATTCATCATTAATTCCATGATTTGTTGATCATCCGTGGGCATTTTAGTTTGCACCTGCAATATTTTTGTGGATTTAGATGAGAATATAGGACTCGTGTTGAATGTATTCAAAGCCTGTCCCTTTTTTTGTGCTACCTATTCTTCCCATTTTGTGACTGGTAAGATTTGATTTTACCATAACTGTAGTTTTACTTTTAATCCACTTATTCATTCTCTTCTTCGTGGTCAGTCTACAGCTATGCCTGAGGGTCCAGAGCTTCACCGTGCCAGCCTCTTTGTAAACAAGGTGTGTAAGGGCTTGAGCTTTGCAGGTGCAGTGGAAAAATCTGCCGTCAGCAAGAATACAGATGTGCCGTTTAGCTGTCCTGAATACACTATCAGCTCTGTATCCAGAGGGAAGGAATTGAAGCTGATTCTAACTCCTCTCTCTGATGAATCTGAAGAGACCCACATTGTTTTCCGGTTTGGCATGTCGGGTAGTTTCAAGTTTACTCCCCAAGACCAGATCCCTAAACATGCCCACTTGCGTTTTTACACCAAAGATTCTCCTCAGCGTGTGCTCTGTTTTGTGGATGCTCGCCGTTTTGGAACCTGGGAGGTGCATAGTTCTTGGCAGCCAGAACGAGGTCCTTGTGTGATGCAGGAATATGAGAAATTCAGGTGTGGTACACTGGTTATAACATTTTGAAGCAAAATATACCTCTAAGTTGTATATATTTATGAAGAGTAGTTATCTGTGTTTAACCAGGGATAATGTGTGTGTGTGTGTGTTCCCTGGCATCAGAATTCTCATTAATATTTTGTGATCTATAAGCATATAGTATTATCAAGTAGTTGATGAGCATAAATGCTTTCAGTATACCATGATGAAGGGATGCATTTAATTTAGTTATTGAAGTTATATGAATTTATTAAGTTATGATCACATTTTTTTTTTTTCAGGGAAAATGTTTTGAAAAACCTCTCAGACAAAGCATTTGATAAACCGATCTGTGAGGTTATGCTTAACCAGAAGTACTTTAATGGCATTGGCAATTATCTGCGAGCAGAGATTTTGTTCAGGTGAGAATGTAACAAAAAAAAAAAAAAAACAAATCTCAAAATATTACACGTAAATACCTTTATGCTGTGAATCTTCTTTAAGTGTAAAATTTCACGTCTCTAAAGCTGCATCTCTATGGTCTTTTTTTAACCAATCTGGTGCTAATGCAGAAAACAGTAGCAGTCAAAACACCCCAAATCTCTTGGAAAGCACAGATTAAATATTTTATGGCTATGTCATTCTATGTAGAGCAAGGCCTTTGCAGCCTTCCCAAACATCCAAGCCTTATTGCAGCCTTACAACACTGGGGACTCTAAGTTTGCCCACACAGGCCAGATTCTGCATGGAATTTGCATGTGTCCTCACTCCTTTTTCTTTTAGAGGTTTCTACTGGGCAATTTTATTTCTTCCCACAATCGAAAATCTTCTAGCAGGTTAATTGGCTACTAGTGAAACTTATCCTAGTGAATAAAGCAGAGTGTGTCCCTGTCCTTGGAGCGGGGGCTGATGAGAATAAAACAGTCAGTGCTAATATAATAAATAATAATAAATATGTGCTTGAATGATCAAGCTTATCTGTAATGCACATAGGAAGGCCCCTTTGATTTTGTTATTTTATGATTTTAAAATTTACCTTTACGGACAGATAAAATCATTAAACCAAATGTGCAGTTTCTTTACCCTTGTTAATATGGCTATTATAATAGATAACTATACACATACATAAAACAGGACTTCTTTTCAGTTGAACCACTGTCCCGCTTACCGTAATTAGATCCCATCTGTTTGGCTTTTGGATATGGTAGTATTTAATGCAAAGCCCTAATTGAAAATCTGTCTTAGCCTCATTCCTTTATTTTGAAGGCTATGGTCTCCCCCACCCTTTTTTTACCCTTTGCCTGCCTTTCTTCCTTCCAGGTTAGAGATCCCACCTTTTACGCCTGCTCGGTCTGTGCTGGAGGCTGTGAAGCACCAGAATCAGGTCAGTAGAAATAGCTCCTGAAAAGTGTGCATTTTTTTAATTAGTATTTATTTTGCTTTTAACTTTAAACACACAAATACCTCAATTTAAGTTGCCAATACAATAATGTTACCAATAAACAATAAAAACAGAACACATGCAACCAATTATCTCAGCTGAATTTAATAATCATTACAAAAGTACAAAGGACTTGTGTCTTGAAGTTGCCAAAAGCAGTGAGGAGTTTGCAACACAGGGGGAAGTGCATTTGACTCTCAATTTACATAAAGGGCTGTGCGTCAAAGATTCAAGGGATCTAAAAATTCCAGATTGTAAAAGCATATTTGTGTCTTCAGCATCTAGAACAAACCATGTATGTAAATGTACAAATGGGCTGCTTAGTAATACAGATATCTAGATTGCTTACCTGCCTATAAAAACAAAGATAAAATTCCATTGACTTTGATAAAAAAATATTTAGGAATTAAAGTATGGGAATTACAAAACAATACAAAAATTTGGGGAGAAAGGTCATCTTAAATTAATTAATAAATTATAAAATAAATTAATTAAATTAACCCCAAAGAGTCGTAGGAATTGACTACCATGAAGCAGTGGTGAAAGTGCCTAATCAATGGATCAAGATTGAGCTCTTGAATTTGAGAACACACTAAGTAAGTCATTAATTTCATCAGCCCAAGACAATAAAATATTAACAGGTCGTAATAAATTAGGTATGACATCAGTGGACATTTTTTGGGATCTATCCCAGTTGACCTGTAGACCAGATTAAGAACCAAATTCTTTAACCAGTTTTAAATCCTTTAGTAACGAACCATGCAGGTCAGCGAAGAATAATAATATATCACCAGCATAGAGAGCTATTTGTTCTTCTACAGTTTTAAATTTGAGCCCTGTAAGGCCTATAGAATGACTAACATCTATCGCTATAGCAAACAGTAAAAGGGAGAGAGGACAACCCTGTCTAGTTCCCCGATGTAATTCAAAGGGTGAAGAGACAAGATTATTTGCTCTTCTATAAAGCCCCCAAGGCTCAACTTAAAGTTGTAACCATGAATGAAATTTAGGACCACAACCAAAAGCCTTTCAAGTTTCCTAAAGTAAGGGTCACTCAATTGTATCAAAAGCCTTGACTGAGTCTAAAGACACTATTATTCTATAACCAGAATTATCACGAGTTATTTGTAGGTTAGTGTACAGGTGCCTAGGGTTAATTGTAGAAGACTTGTTTGACATTAAGCCAGATTGGTCTGGATGTATCACAGGCATAATCATTTTAATGTAGGGCTTTTTAAAGGCATAAGTGAGAGCAGAGTAGGCAATATACTTAATTTGCCAGATAAGGTTCATGGCAAACACCATCAGAATGGATTTTAGGCTGGAACAGTTCATCTATCTCCATTCACATCCTGGCCACACCCAAAGGGCTGTGAATTTATATTTATTAGATTTGTTTATTCAAGTCTATATTATTCCAGATAGGATATAGTTATTGTTTTTGTCCATCTTGTGTTTACAGAATAATGACCTCTCACTCAGTAAGAAAATAAAGATTAAGAAGGAAAATCCTGACATACTGCATCTGTGTCATCTGGTACCACTGGAGGTCATTAAACTAGGTATGCACTGTCAGCTTAAATAGGGCAATATATAACATTTCCACATGAGCCCAATAAATAGAGCTTGTGCTGGAAATTATTTAAGCTTTTTTGATTTAACACCAAAGGAAAAAATGTATATTTAACAATTTTCCCTATTATGTACATGTTAACATTTTGACTTTGAAACCATAGTCCTAGTTCTTAAAAAAAACAATGCTGCACCCCCAATTTCCACCACCAAAAGGCGTGCAAAGTATTTTAACCTGCTATATTGGAATACAAAGTATTATGTATTGCAAATCTAAAGGAGTAGTTCACTATTATGTTATCATTTAGTATGATGTTGACTGTTATATTCTGAGTCTACTACTACCCTAAAAGCTTTTTTTAATGATATGCTTATTAAACTTTTCTGATGTGTGACTGCAGGTGGGAAGGGTTATGACCCTGAGCATTCAGATGAGTACTCTGAGTTTGAGCAATGGTTGCGCTGCTACTTTGTTCCAGGAATGAAATCCCTAAGAGACAACAATGGACGGACTATATGGTTCCAGGTTTGTGATGCAGGAATATGAAGTGAAGTTCTTTCACATTGGAAAGTGGCAAATATGTATTTGATTATTAGAGCAAAATGAATGTTTGGGGATATGGGACAGAGCTCAACCAAATTCCTTAAAAGTTTGATACCTAGAAAGTGAGCCTGTTTGAGTACAATTTTAACATTATCCACCTATTGGTAGGTTAATAGAGATTTCACATGCTCTAGTTGTATTTTAATGGTTAGATATAAGAGAGAATCCCCTAAATGGGGTAAAAATTAATTACAAAATGTATACATATACGAAAACAACTTAACAGAAAATGAGAGGTATTTAATAATTATAAAAAAAAATCACTTTCACATTTACAATAATTTTTTACTCTTGGTACAAGATGCTTTCTGTATATGCTCATTCTAATACTTCACTCAACTTTATTACAGGGAGATCCTGGACCACTTGCTCCCAAAGGTAAGCCCTGCACACGTCTTATCTCTGTTTCTTCTTATTATTGCCATTGCTCACCTTTATTTTCATTTCCACTTCTACCTCCTCACTTCTCTTTTATATGTTTTCTCGTTTCTTCCACACTACTTGATCTCATTGTGATTTCTGTTTGTATTCATTTCACCAATATGCCACATCCATTTAGCTTCTGTAATGTCGCTTTGTTCTCTACCAGATAAAAAATCAAAGAGACGTCTGTCTGTGAATAAAGTGAAGAAGCCATTAAAGGTAATTATCTGATGTACAGTTGCTTGTTGTGTTAGACATGTTTTTGTTTTACTGCTTGCTTATGTTAAATTTAGGAGCTTATTTACTAGGCTTACTTTATTTCTCTGGGAAGCCAAATTGCTGTGTGTCAGTGGCAGCAGTTATAAAGGGTTCCCTGGCATTTTTAAAAGATGCCCAAGGCATGCCTGTGACTGAACGCACTAGCCAAATCCTACAGATTGCAGCTTTCTGTCAGACAGTTGCTGAGTTAAGGGACTACTGCTCCACTGGGGGATCAATAAAACTGTATTACTCTAAGCTCTGGGATAGGGTATGGCCTGCAGTAATAGTCATAAATTTTTAACATTTATATTGATTCATATATGCACTATACATATTGCTACTGAAGCCAGATTAGTTTTAGCCTTAAACTTTGGCAGCGTATGATCTGAATCAAGACTGCGTTCAGCTCCTCTGTGTTTACACCAGGGATCCCCTATATTTTTTTTTACCTGTGAGCTAAATTCAAATGTAAAAATACTTGGGCAGCCACATGTGCATGAAAAAGTCCCTGGGGATGCCAAACAAGGGCTGTGATTGGGTATTTGGTAGCCCCATTGTGGACTGGCAGCTTACAGATGGCTCTGTTTGGCAGGACACCTGGTTTTTATGCAACCAACATTTGCCTTCAAGCCTGGAATTCAAAAATAAGCACTTACTGAGAGCAACGTCCAAGGGGTTGGTGAGCAACATGTTGCTCGCAAGCCACTGGTTGATGATCACTTGTTTACACCATAAAAAAAAACAGTCCAATATTTGTTAATTTCTTTTTATAAGGTGGAGAAGACTGCAACAAAAGGCAAACTTGGAGGAAATGTGAAAAAAGAAAAGAAGGAAGAAATAGAAATAGATGAAGTTAATGCTGTAAAGGTAGCAGTGAAAAGGCAAGGGCAGAAAAGAAGGGATGGTGCCGTAAAGAAAGGGGTGCAGAAGTGGAAGAAAGGGAATGAACCAGAAAAGCCGAGAAAAGTTAGAAAAGTCACATCCACAGCCTCTTCACTCAACCCTCCTGCCCGGCCACTTAGGGGAAAAGCAGTGCAAGTCATCTCTCTGCCAGCTGTAACAAGGCCATGTAAATTGAAGTCTGATAGGACCTCTCTGACACAGGATTTGCCAGTGGAAAAAAGGAGATCACTGAGAAAACGTAAGATCATATAGTATACATGTGGCATACTTTGAAAACTTTGTTGTTGGGCAGTGTTGACTGCCCTGCTTTTTGAGTATATAGTCATGCAACTAGACATTGCCCCAAAACACAAAGTTGATCTACAGAAGAATGAAATGGCCAAGTCATAGTCCTGACCTCAATCCTATGGAAATATTGTAAAAGGACATCATCCCAAAGTCGATGGGTTTTCTAGAAGAATTGGGTTTTAAAGGAACAGTTCAGTGTGGAAATAAAAACTGGATAAATAGATAGCATGTACAAAATAAAAAATGTTTCTAATATAGTTATCCAGACAAAAATGTAATCAATAAAGACTGGAGTGACTGGATGTCTAACATAATAGCTAGAACACTACTTCCTGCTTTTCAGCTCTCTAACTTAGTCAGCGACTTTAAGAAGGGCCACATGGGACATAACTGTTCAGTGAGTTTGCAATTGATCCTCAGAATTAAGCTCAGATTCAAAAGTTACAGTTATGATCCATGTGGTCCTCCCCCAAGTCACTGATTGGTTACTGCCTGGTAACCAATCCTTGGAAACCAAGAGAGCTGAAAAGCAGGAAGTAGTGGTCTGGCTAATATGTTACACATCCAGTCATTCCAGCCTTTATAGATTAAATTTGTGCCTAACTATATTAGAAACATTTTTTATTTTGCACAGTCTATCCATTTACCCAATTTTTTATACTGAACAATTCCTTTAAGGAACTGTAAGCAAAAAATGGAAGTGTTTTAAAAGGAATGACAAAATAATGTACTGTTACCCTGCACTGGTAAAATTGGTGTGTGTCACGACCGGCACCCAATACCAGAACAAGTGCCAAGCACCCTGGTCTCGGCTCGGCTTCACCAGTAGTTTGACCACCGTTGGGCTTCGGGAGGAGCCCTCGGCATACTTGGGTGCCACCTGGACTTAACGAGAGGTGCAAGGCGAGATGTTCTGGCTGGCAAAGGGGCACGGCTGTTAGCAGAGTCCCACGGGTACAAATGGAGCAGGCAAGAGAATCGTCAGACAGGCAGGGTCGAGGCAGGCAGATATCAAGAATCGTCAGGCAGGCTAGGGTCAAACCAGGAACCACTAGAAACAAGTTCTATCACGGGCATCAGTCAGCAGTCTAAATGGGCCTTTTATAGGGCAAGAATTCCACGCCCAAGAACGTGCGTTTTCGCGCCCAGAACGCGCTGGCGCAATCACGCCAGCGCACCTGCGCCTTTAAGAGGGCGCCGTCCACACCGCCGTACCGCTAGACCACCAGGTATTTTTATTACAGTGTGTTTGCTTCACAAACACAACTATAGTTTATATAAACAAACTGCTGTGTAGCCATGGGGGCAGCCATTCGAGCACACAGGATACACAGTCGATAACAGATAAGTTCTGAAGAATCCCATTGTATACTAGAAAACGTATCTGTTATCTCCTGTGCCTTTTCTCCTTTTTTCAGCTTTGAATGGCTGCCCCCATGGCTACACAGCAGCTTCTTTATATAAACTGTAATACTGTTTCTCAAGCAAACACACCAGTTCATTACTTTAAAACACTTTAATTTTTTGGTGTTACTGTTCCTTTAAATTACTCCATGATGAACTGATTAAGAAATATTTAGTTGGAGTTCTTGCTGCCCAAGGACACACTAATTACTGAAAACAAAGGATCACATACCTTGAACGAGCACATTTGTGACTCATTTATATATATTTTTAGGACTTAAAAACAGATCGTTAGAAAATTCAATACATATACTGTATATTATAATATAATGGAAATTCAAAAGGATTAACACACTTTTATACACAATGTGTGTGTTACATGTTGTATATTGTTCATTCTCACTATTTCGTGCAGCAGCACACAAAACTTTGAATAGCCATTGATGTGCAAATCTGTCCTGTTTTGCTTTGCTGAAAATTTTCAAAAACACATTGAAATCAACGGGTGGTTTTTGCAGTGACTTTTTCCAAGCCTTGCAAATGTTTTTCTTCTTTTTTTTTTTTTTAATTTTACAACACATTGGAGTCTTTGGGCGTTCTTTTAGAGAGAAATTTGGTGAAAAATTTTGCTCATCACTACCAGTGATACAACGTTATCGATCTTTCTCATTACTGAATACACAACTGAATAAAATATTCTACCATCACTTAGATCTAGGATTAATCTGTTTGTGTGTATATATTTAACATTTTATGGAATTTGCAAGAACTCTGTATTATAAAATATTTGTACTATCTGTATGTTTTACAAGAAACCAGGCATTAAAATGTGTTTATAATAATGGTGTTTGGTTTATATCTTACTGCTATGTGACTAATTTTACAGAATTGCTAAATCAGTTTCTAGAGCTTGACTTTGATCAGTTTACAACTGAAAACTTGCCAAACTTCCTGGTTAGAGCTCAATTTTAGCTAGCCCCACCCCTTTATCACAGTTGATGATTTTGCACCTGTATTTGTTCTCAGCCTGAGTGAACACAGCCTCTTAACTCTACATCTGCCATCTGCTTTGTCGTGGAGCATTCTGGGAGAGATATTTTTAGTTACTGCGCCAAATAATAATGTGGAAAATGACTTCTACTGTTTTAATTTCATATCCATAGTTGAGCATTATGCAATGTTATGATATGTACGCAGTGCCTGCTCTGTATATCAAGAAATAACCATGCCAAAAACAATTCACAGTTCCCTAATTTGAATTTAAATAATTTTGTCCCCTGTTTATTTCTGTAAGAAGCTTTCTGGTTTTCCACTGTCCAGTCTAAAAACTTCAATCCAATTGCAATGTGTGAAAAGTACCATCAATACCAACCCACAGCTAAATCTGGGTGGTGGCAGTCACTGCTCACAACCACCAAGCTTTAATTCTATTTTTAGTTGGAACAATAATTCATTTAGTTTCTATAATCTATAAATCTGATACAGAGTTTTAATCCAATGCAGCTAATCAAAGAATTGAGTTAAAGGGAACCTGTAGCCAAAATTCATTTTTTTTGTTCTAAATTAAAATATCCATACCTGTTATAAACTTATCTAAAAATCTCAGCTGTCAATCATATTTTTAATTTTGGCATGGGCATCAGGTCCTCCTTTCTGGCACATTCATTATACTTTGGGATGATGGAAACCTTGTCTTCATAACAGTTTTCACAAAATGGCACCTGCCTGTGTGCTCTAATTGATGGAAACAAGATTTTAAAAATGTGTGTGTAAGTGTAGTGTAAGTAAAGTTTATTTCAATTAAAATTAAAGCATAGGATTTAGAATTATTTCTTAAAGAAGAATTCAACCGTAAAGTAAAAAAAACCCCAACCCTACATAGACCCCCCCCCCCCCGGAGTTCATGGCAGCCATCTTTGTCTCTTCGGGAAGTGTTGTATCTGCGCCTGCGCAGTTGGAGCAATTTTATGTTTTGCAACAACTGCGCTTGTGCCGAAAGTCACGGACATTGCCAAAGCACTGCTCTCATTCTGAAGATTACCGAAGAGCTGGAAGACAGCTGCCGTGAAATCCTCTGGACGGAATCTGCACCGAGGGGTGAGTAGCTAGGCTGGAGGGGAGGAAGGGGGTCTATGTAGGGTAGGGCTTTTTTTACTTTAGGGTTGAATTCTCCTTTAAGGTGACAGGACCCCTTTAATAGAATGTTAGTTAATAGTATGTACTAAGTATAAATTCATGCATTGCAGATTATCACATGAAATACAGTTTATTCTCTATCTCGGTCTCCTCACTTTCTTTTGGTTACAATAACAAGACACTCATAGAGCACAAAAACATCTGTATGTTATGTATCTAACCGTTTCAAAAGCAATTGCCTCTAAGAGCAGTTATCAGAGAAATGTAAAAAATTTACCATCATAGCATAGGGTCTGTAGTTGGAGTCTCCCATTCTTAGCCAGATTGGGGTGGAGAATTTCTAAAAGACAAGAATTGCTCTCAAAGCACAAATGTTGCCTACACTGTCTTAAAAACCTTTTGAATGGTGCATAATTACATTATATGGCCAAAAGTATCTGGGACACCCGCCTGTCCAACATCTCATTCCCATTACTTAATACGAAGTTGGTTCTCACTTTGCAGCTATAACAGCCGTTCCTGTTTTGGGAAGGCTTTGCACTAGGTATTGGAACATTGTTGGTGAAATTTTCTTCCATACCCAGACTTTTCTGTCATACTGCCAGATGGTGAAATTACATTTTTCATTCCAGATGTTTCCACTGCTCTAGAGTCCAAAGGCTTTACACGACTCCAGTGAATGCTTGGCATTACATATTGTTAGGTTTTTATGTTCTGATCAGCCATAAAAACCGCAAGACTAAAAGATGGAGTGTTGTAATATTTTGACAAAAGAAAAAGTAAGAACCCTGATTCTATGTTTCTCATGGGAGGAGGCATAAAAATGGTGTAAATTGTGAGTATTAAAAAAATGCTGCTTAACTGTATGGCACCATGTCAATTCCAGGAAAACTTAAAAAATTGGCTAAAATCAGGGTTCTACTGTATTTTGGGGATCATATTCACTTTAATCCAAGAGTAAAAACAATCATGGAGTGCTATAAATACATTGTTTATTTTATACCAATTGTTGTGACAAAGAATAAATTACACAGCTTTATAAGGATGGCCCCAGTATAAAAGGTCTACTAGGCATATGGCTAAATTACAAGCAAAACTAAATGTACTTAAAGGGAATGTAAAGGCGAAAAAAAAATACTGTACTTCTTTTTTTAAGAAACCTGACTGTATGCAGTGAAATTCCCCCATTTACTTTCTCTTACTGCTGTTGATAGTAAATTTCAGATGGCCCCTAACTGCTCTGCAGGGAAAGAATCATACATTTAAGCAGCAGGGGGAGCCCCCCACCTTACTTCCCAGAAAGCAACCAGCTTTGATTGTTTCCCTGTAGAGCAGCCAGCGGCTATGTAGATATTCATATCTGCAGCAGTCAGAGCAAGTAAATGAAGGGGGAATTTCACTGTATACAGTCAGGTTTCTTATAAAAACGGTACAGATGTATTATTGGGGATAGGTTTCTTTTTCAGCTAATAAGGAAAAATTTGTATTTTATTTTTGCCTTTACATCCTCTGTTTCCAACTCCAGCTGCAGGGACAAAGACCATGGAGCCAGATTTAAACAGATAAACTGGGATTCTATTTGGAGGATTATTTTGCTGCAGCCACTGGGTTTTGAGAGTTGGAGAAGGTTTGTGTTAAACAATACAAACTATAAAATCCACATTGGATTACATGACAACACAGGACCCAGTGCAGTCTGTCTATTCTGATTATTAATCTGTTTTGCTGTAACAGCTTCTGGCAGATATTTGACTTTTTGATACTGTTTTGATACTTTGACGACCCTTAAGATTAACTCAGACCACACTGAGCATGTGCGTGGTCTTGCAAAGATGTATAACAAAGTTTCAAGATTGTGACCCCCTGTGGCCAACTTTGAAAGCATAAATCATTTCTTTTATTAGGCTTCTGGTGCAATAAGTTTATGTTTAGTATACAAAATACAGCATCTCTAGCGTTATTCTATTTTAAACTTTAGTTCCCATTTAAATATGAATGATAAAAAAATATCAGACACTTTGTTTTCAATTTGCATGAACTTACTAGCAATAAGGATTGTATGTTTATTGAATAAAATATTTCAATCATTGGTGCCAAAAATATATTGGGTAATTTGACTGCCTTGCTACTATAAGGCCTGGGTAAAAGGAATGGAAAACTGGGACTAGAGCAGTTTGCTTAGATTTCATTTAGTTTTACCGACCACATGGTTCGCAACTATTAATGCCAATATCTCTATAGCCTGAATACTTATTGTAAACACATGAGTAAAGTGAACAACCATACACCTTTAAGGAGTCTTAAAATACAACTACCAACCCACTGACAGTTGTACAGTAGTTTATCAATGCATTATGCTTAAAACAGGGCTTTCCAAATTGCTGGCCTTGAAGTCTAATAAATGGTGGCAAAACATTATGTACAAGAACTGACTCTTACATAGTCTAATAATTCATTATTGCAATACAAGTTTTATGAAAACCCACATCTGCTGGCAGCATCACCACACAGCTGGTTTGTGAATTCATAGTAACATACTATATATATATATATATATATATATATATATATATATATATATATATATCCAATATTAACTTAATTGCTACAATACTTAAAGCAAAATCTGTTTCATCCATGATCAGAATTAGAATCCCAGCCACCGGTCCTAGGAATCCGCAGCAGAGCATTTAATGTGTCTTTTATTTTCTTTAGAACCACTGGTGTCATTTTATATGCTGATGAAGTTTCATTAAGTATGACACGTTTTAGGTTTTTAGGCAATGCATGTTTACCTCGAGAACCATCAAAATTGGTATTGTGCGTCCAAGTTTTATACAGTGAATAGGGTACGTGATGCTGAAATAGTAGTTGGGCAAATCTGTGGGGCTGACCACGGCTTTGCATCTTAAAATTGTTCAATATACCTGTTGTCATTGCAGCCAAAGGAATATCTGGTAGTGGATCTCCAACAGTATCAGGGCTGCGAAGACTCTCATAGTTTGTTTGGTTCTGCTCTGACACTTTGGAAACAATAACAAAGGCTGGACACTTTACAGAGGGCATATTAACAGAAGATGTTTTAGGCAAATTTGTTTGTTGTGGTTTTTTATGCAAAGCCTTTGGAACTTCAGAAGTGTTGATATCTGGTTCTGTCTCCCCAACTGGATTTGAGATGTTGATAGTGGTCTGCTCTTTTTTGTGGCATTGTGACATTTTTAAAAGATTGGGCAGGACAGGCGGCTTTTCAGCCAGATCATCTATGGACATTGCATTAACCACACTACTTGCTGATGTTGACAGAGGAGATGGGGGGCTCTGTGATATTTCCCTGGTAGAATTTGACTTGCCTGTGCTATCATAATGTATTTGTAAATGTTCCGATATTTCTAAATGATTTGCAAACATTGGGCTATTAGCAGGTATGGAACCAGCGCATGAACTTTGTTTGGTATGGCAAATCAGTCCACCAAAGATTTTTGAATGTGACAAAGGTTCACATGAGGATCGTGGGGATGGACTTTGTTTAGCCGGATATACAAGATCCTGGTGCACATCTAAAAGCACATTCTCTGTTTTAATAGGCCTTGGGGCATTTACTTCATCTTCTTTGAGAGAGTAACTTCCAGGGCACTGTTCGGCAGAGACTGTTTTCTTTGTATTAAACTCCTTAAGAATATGGGCTATGTTCCTATCCATCTTTGCCACCCTTCTTCCAAGCCTGGCAATGCTGTGCATCAGCTGGGTAAACTGTTCTGAAGATGGCAATTGCAGGCGGGTTTTCTTATTAACGCTCGCTCTGCTCTGTGGTGTCAAGAGTGTCAATCTGGGTAGACCACTGCTCATATCTGTTTTGTTATCTGAAAAACACATTCAGCAATTACTAACATAAATATGAAAAAAAAATAATTTTACGATACATACGACATGTATTATATTCTATATAAAAAAAAAAGTGCAACGGGATTCAAATTTGAGATGCAAACTTTATTTGCTCTTGATGAAAAAAGTTTTTTTTCATTGCTCCTCCTCGCATCTTCTCACTGGCGTTTTTTACAAAGAAAAAATATGCAAGCTCAAATCTGCTAAAATTAATTGAGCCCAATAGGCACATCATTATTTGAATGAAAAACGTTGTCAATTTGTTGAAGAGCAGTCAAGCATTCTCAAATTGGTTTACTATTAGTGACTAACACTAACCTAGCCCTAAAATGTTAAAAAAATAATTTCTTAGACACTATTATCCATCAAGCTCAAGTAAAAAATTATAAATCCAGAGAATGAAAAAGAAATGCAAGGAAAGCTCTGCAGAACGAAAAAAGAAACTGAGAAATATTGGGAAATATTGTTGAATTCATCTCCCCATAATATTAATTTCCCTGTTTACCCCCCTGTCTGACACAAGCTCACTCAGCTGTATTTATAAAAAAAAAAAAAAAAAAAGCTGTCTTAAACACGGTCTGAACTTCCAGACATAAATATAGATATACATTATATTACTTTGACGAATAGGAATGACCGATTTTGTCCCATTAGGTTTTGGCAAAAATTTGCCATCGCCGATGTCCATTAAAGTCTATGGGTGTCAAAAAAAATTGTCGTGTCGCAAAATTTTTTTGAGGCGTCTTTTTTTTATGGACGCAAAATGGCATACAAGTCTATGGGTGTCATTTTTGCGACAAAACAAAGTGAAAAAATTCACCCATCCCTATTGACGAACCATTTCCCAACAATCCTTGTGTTTACAGTGTAAAGCAACCCCCACACCTAATTCCACTGTAAAATTAAGAATTCTGCTTTAAAGACATAATGGGTGGTTCACAGAGTCTCTGGAAAGCATAGGAACTTTTAGTCCCAGAATCCATCACTTTACAATGAAACAATGTTAGGGAGACGCTGCATCTCACTCTTAAAGTGTTTTGGAACTAGTCCCAGCGCACATAGACAATCATGGTTTCAATCTGTGATTTTTTTTTAAAAATATATTTATTTATAGTAGTACAGATAATGTTTATGCACATTTTCTGCATAAGCCCAACTGAATGAGCGAATTTGAAAAATCAAAAGCAAAAAAAACTGAAAAAATGTAGGACACACTTCCCCATAAAGTAGAACCACTTTTGCATTAAAAACACAGATGGCTGCTGTGGAATAGAGGTCTGTGTTTTTCGGGAACACCCCTTAATCATAGGCTTGAATGAAAGTAACCAAATGGCTACCTGAAAAGATGCCAAAAGTATGACATTTCTTTTCTTCTGAAATCATTTGTTTCTGATAAATGTCCTTATGTTCTTCTAAGTACTCCCACTCATCCTTGGAAAAGTAGACTGCAACGTCATCAAACTTAACAGGCACCTGGGAAATAAAAGCAAACAGGCAATGAAAATGGACCTACATATCCTACAGAGAATTTAAAGATTAATGATGATCATACAAGCATGAGTCTAATTCGGCTGTCAATGTGGCCTAAAACAAGCTAATATCATTTTACTTCTCAGGCTGAGAAATGGCTTACCCTAGAGAAATGCCATCTGCTGCAAATTGCAATGAAAGACTTTTAGTCAATAAGGGACTATTGGCCACCAATTTGGTAAGCAGTGACTACATCCATTTATGGACAAATTAAGATTAGTTTTTCTTTAGCAGTCTCTTTTAGTCTCTCTTTTTTCAAGATCCTAGAACACACTGCAAAATTGCTAGTTAAAAATGCAAGTTATCGTAAGTGGTAAAAATGCAGGTAAATATCATTCCTAAGGGATATTGCAGTATGTTTTTATATGCAGTATCCAGTATTGTATTACAGATTTTTTCAGACTTACATATTGGTTAGCAAATTTCATGGTTAGATTGTGAAAGACAAGGCCATCAGGAGGATGGCGTTATGCACATCCAATCGCAAATGGAGTTATGAAGCAGGTAACAAATAGTGTTACCTTTTACATAGGGCTGCTTTTGAACATAAATTGTTTATAATCAGAAAAACTTTTGGACACAAGTGGTCTCAGGAGGTTCATCCTAGTAACGTAACTATGTGATGCAGGGCCTGGGTGCAGGCAGTGCAGCTGGGCCTCCCACCCCCATCCCAAGGCTATTTCCGCGGTGGTTTCACTTGGATGCAATCCCCGGTGGGCCCAGAGAGGGTCCTGCCCCTGGTGCAGTCACACCCCCAGTAGTTCCACCACTATTCATGCCTCTGGCCAAATATTTAAATATATGATAAAAAGGAATTCTAAATTAAAATGCAAGATGTTTGTCTGTGCGGGAGGACCTGAGTGATTAAATGGTCACTTTATGTTACTCACCTCTCCTGTCCTTGAATGACTAAAGTTAGGATGGGAATTCTTCTTCTCAATAATATATTCCTGCAAAATTAGATAGACAATATACATTAGGCTAAACAGTAAGGAGCAGACCCTGCAGCTGCTATAGTTGCAAACAAGTTTTTTAAAAAGATGCTATACCATACATTTATGCTGTCATAAATGTATGGTATTTGATTCTACAACTTATGATAATCCCTAACGAGTTGCCCTTTCTAAGGTGAAGGCAGAAAATACTTGTCCTGTGTGTGCAGTGGCAGGCAGTCACAATCATTCCTGTCTCTACACAAAAAATACGTGTGGGATGCAGGATGGATAGGACTTTACCCTGCCAGCATTTTTTTTTTACTGGCGTACAAAATGCCACATGTGCCATATGCCTTAAGTTTGATACATAAACATATTCATATTACATTAATCAGTGGGGTTAATTTACTAACCTAGGTACTTATTGCACAAGTGCAATTATCAACATCAAACAGTCAGCAATTCGTTTTGTTCAGACTAGTTAGAAAATGAAAGCAAACAACTAATTGGTTGCTATGGGCAACCAAACCTGTGCAATTTACCAACTGTGTTAGCTGCGTGTTCTAACAATGTACAGTAATTATACACATTTTATGTTTTCCAAAACAAATGGTGTAAAATCCAGAAAAATATAAAATCAGGGACATGTAATATACATAATATAGAGGTGGGACTACAAAAAACATGTATAAAATGAGGGAAAACTTAAAATCAGGGGATATAAAATTGAGGTCTAACTGTAATAACGTACAGGTTAGCAATATATAGTCATGAATAAACCATTGAAGGTTTCCCCCCACTGGAGGCACAGGTTAATAAAGCCTGCACTACAGTTGGGGAAACAATAATTTTTTTTAAAAAAATCCCCCAAGTGCAAAGCCACCTGCATATGGAGGGAGCTCTTAGTGCAGGCAACCATGCTGTGACAATAAGCAGAGTGTCACAGCTCCAGATCATTATGTGTACACCGTCTTCCATTGTGGGTAGCTGTGCTCACAGGGGGCATTAAAAAGAAAAAAAAAGATTGTTTCCCCTAACCGGAGTGCAGGCTCTATTAGGCCACACTTCCAGTGGAGGAAACAAAAGTTGTGTGTTAAAGGGTTAGTTGGCCTTTCCGTTAACTCATAGTTTGACATAGACAGTGATATTCCAAGACAATCTAAAATGTATAGTCATGCATTAATGTTTTGTGGTTTTTGAATTTTAAGTAGTAACATTTTAGCTGCAAGTATCTTGGCTTCTACATTTTTTGGGTATTTTTTGTATTTTTATATATTTCTTTTTGTGTGGGGTTGTGTACACATACATACATATATTTTGGATACAATATTTAAACAGTAGTGATATATTAAAAACACGATAGCATGTAAATTTATGGAGATGCTTTAAGGGTTAAATTACACAAATGAGTAATTAAGAATCTCCTTTGACATCCACATTAGTGTGACATAGTGATATACGGAAACCTTAAGGTGAATACACTGCACAATAACGGCATATACGGGGTAATTTAATATTTGATACACCTATTATGGCACATTGTTTCTCCTTTGCGCCCCTTACAGCAGTGCGGTCCATAGGTATCCGTACAAGGAATGGGCTCAAATAAGTAGGTCCACACAGTTGACAGGGATTGAGGTACATTAGGGATGCAGCTACACACTCACGAGGGAACAGACTACAGACGCATAGCAGAGGGGTACACTGGTGGGAAATCACATTTCTTATTCTCCATACATATGCAGGGATTTGGACTCAGAACTTTCAAGTGGCATTTTGAGTGGTGGTGTTTGACACATTAATTAACATATATGATGGATAGAGCTGCAGAGCAGGTCTGACAACTGTACTCATCTTTTGCAATAATGTTTAACACTTTGACAATGAAGTGATATGTGACAGTTATAATAGTATGTTGAAACAGTGTTACATTATAAGGTTATTTTAGCAGTAATAAATAGTGTTATATTGTTTAAATGTAGAGATTATTACAAATCATTATGCTTATATGTGCTATGCACCTTTTAAAATTTTTTTTTGAGATGTTAGTAGTGATATTCTAATAAGCAGTTTCGTTTCGGTGATGTAACCAATACCTCAGTTCCCATTTGTCTGGTTTCCCGCCAAATCTTTGTATATATGGCATTCTTACTAACAATTAGACACTTTGAGAAAGGCCTCGGAGGAGGCTGAAACGTTAGACGTGCTTTCTACAATAAAACCTTTTTATTTTTATCTATTAATAAATAATATATATATATATATATATATATATATATATATATATATATATATATATATATATATAATGAAAACGTGAAGACCGACTGAAAAGTTGCTAAGTGAAGGACACTTAAAGGAGAAGGAAACCTAGTCGGCACAAAAACCCTCCCCCCCTCCCGTGTGTTGCCCACCCTCCCTCCTCCCCCCTGGCCTACCTGTCCCGCTGGGCAAATGCCCCTAACATGTTACTTACCCTTCTGCGCAGGTCCAGTCCAGGGAGTTCACAGATGACATCTTCCACGCGAACTCAGCATTTTGCCGGTACGATCTACTGCACATGTGCCAAAAGTCACGAAGTGAAATTGGAAAACTGTGACTTTTGGCGCATGCGCAGTAGATCCGTACCGGTGAAATGATCCTACTGCGCATGCGCCAAAACGCCGGTCAAAGCAGGAAGAAGATCGCGTGGAAGAAGATGTCGTCTGTGAACTCCCTGGACTGGACCTGCGCAGAAGGGTAAGTAACAAGTTAGGGACATTTGCCCAGCGGGACAGGTAGGCCAGGGGGGAGGAGGGAGGGATGGCAACACACGGGAGGGGGGGGGAGGGTTTTTGCGCCGACTGGGTTTCCTTCTCCTTTAATACTAAAAGGAACCTAAAGGTGAACTACCCTTTTAAGCACTACTCTTGCACTTTTGATTACTTTTAAATATACTCACAACTGACATGGCAGACTTTCTCCCTGTAAGTTAAAAGTTAAAGGACCAGTAACATCAAAAAATTAAATTGTTTTAAAGTAATAAAAATATAATGCAGTGTTGCCCTGCACTAGTAAAACTGCTGTGTTTGCTTCAGAAACACTACTATTGTTTATATAAATAAGCTGCTGTGTAGCCATGGGGGCAGCCATTCAAAGGAGAAAAGGCTCAAGTTACACAGCAGATAGCAGATAAGCTCTGTCTGTTTAATGGTGTTATCTGTTATCCATTATCTATACTGTGCCATTTAGACATTTTTCAATTTCCGCCATTGGTGCACAGCAGCTTGTTTATATGAACTATAGTAGTGTTTCTGAAGCAAACACACCAGTTTTACCAGTGCAGGGCAACACTACATGATATTTTCATTACTTTAAAACACTTTCAGTTTTTGGTGTTACTGTTCCTTTAAGGTACAGCAGTTGGGTACCAATGACTAATTTTCATTAATTCCACATTTTTTTTCCCAACAATAAAACTGCCCAATCCTCCAGTTTCGACCACTTTGGCAGAGTCTCATCATGGTTGCAGAATGACAAGGATACTTTTTTTTTTTTTTTTAAACGGTAACCTTTTTTATTGTTTTGTTGATGTAAGAAATAATTAAACAAAGTAAACATAGGTTTCCAGTTCGAGATATAATAGAGGTCCACAGGAATAATTAAGAGTGCGTATTACAGTGTATGTAAATATATACATGTATTACAACAATTAGAAATTGGTACAGATTACATTGTTGTTGCAACGCTAGATCCAATCATGGTTTCCAGATATGTTTAGTTTTAGTACCCCTGGAATACTTACTAAGAGGTATTGCTTTATTAGATGCCAGTATCCCTAGAATATACTTTACTAGCATTTTTGCACTGATTATTAAAGCCAGAATATTTCCATGCAGAAAAAAAATATTTTAGTGTTTCAGACACAAACAAGCACTTGAAGGGTGAGCTCACTAACCCATTTCTGTCAGATCTACAGGAATAAAGTATGCATAAATGAGATCCTCACCTCTCCAGTCAGCATATAGATGATGTCTAAAGCATGATTTACAATCATCTTATTCTTCTGTTTATCTGGTTTCATCTTGTCCATGTTTGGCTTTACCCAGATGACTGAAAACAGGATATAAAGAGCATATTAGCATATATGATTAAGAACAACCAGGGAAAATGTATACACGTGTTAGAGCCTTGCTGGGGTCAGGGTTACTCGCAAAAAAGCAGGTAACCTGTGGGTTGCGGGTAGGACTTGCAGATGCAGTGCCGGTCTATTGGTCTCATATTGCAAGTTTTACTCCTTTTTTCCCCTGCCTTCTTCTGATGTCACTTCCAGTGTGCAGCACAGCACTTCCATTCCAGAACGTCATATTATATATTAAGTGGAACAAGAAGACAAATGTCTCTGAACAGGTTTCACTATGTTCTGTTGAAAAACCAAATTTCCTTTTTATAATGGGCACAGAGGGAGGGAGTATGTCTACTTCGCTTTGAAGGGCTTGAATAATGATTCTGATTTATCTTGTCACTATGAACAACTTTCTATTAAGATGCCCTAATTACTTAGACTTTAAGCTCTTTGGGGCAGGGGCCTCCTTCCTATTGTGTCATACCATATGGCATTTACTCTCTGTGTATATATGTATATATATTGTATTGAAAAACCATAGCTGTAGAAGAATGAACATATATCCCGACTTATTTAATATCATAATCTATTCCTTACCCAATATCAGAATTCAAACACAAATGCTACCAGATGCTGAAGAAAGCTAAATAACTCAAACCCCACAAATAATGAATTAAAGCCAGTTGCAAATTCTCTCCAAATTTCACTTTCTTCATCATACTAAAAGTTAATTTAAAGGTAAACAACCACTTTAATGCAAGCTCTACCTATTATTGTTTCATAATACATTGCCTAGCCAGATATAGGAGTACAACTGTCAGCCCTGATAATACTGCATAGCATAGCTTTTCTGAAAAGAAATACCAGCCTTCCTTTATATTTATATTTTTTCCCTATTACTAACATTGGCTCTAGTTATGCCTTGTATTATTATAACATCTAATGCTTACTCTACCACAGGGGTCCCCAACCTTTTTTTATCATTGACCCACATTTAAATGTAAAAAGAGTTGGGGAGCAACACCAGCATGAAAAAGTCCCTTGGAGTCCCAAATAAAGGCTATGATTGGCTATTTTGCAGCACCTATGTGGACTGGCAGTCTACAAGAGGCTCTACTTGGCACTATACTTAGTTTTAATGCAATTAAAACTTGCTTTTAAGCCAGGAATTCAAAAATAAGCACCTGCTTTGAGGACCCTGAAAGCAACATCCAAGGGGTTTGAAAGCAACATGTTGCTCACGAGCTACTGGTTGGGGATCATTGCTCAAACAGAATGCCATAATGCATTACCTAGAGACCATTGATCCACAACCAGTGGCTTGAATGCAACAAGTTGCTCACCCAACCCATTTAATATTGCTCCCAGTGGCCTCAAACAGTTGCTTGTTTTTGAATTCCGCCTTGAAGGCAAGTTTAGTTGCATACCATGTGTTTTGCCAAAAAGAACCTCTTGTAGGCTGCCAAGTCCACACATAGGTTTCCAGTACCACAGCCAATATTTGGCACCCCCAAATGTATCATATGTATGCTAGTACAAAACACAATTTGATGATTTTAAAGGGGAACTATTGCAAAATGAAAATTGAATATAAGCTTCCTCATACTGAAATAAGAAACTTTCTAAATACAATTAAAATGTCTGCATTGTTTCTGAAATAATCATGTTTATCTTCACTATCCCTCTCGCAGCATCTGTTTCTCTTCATTCTCTCTTCATGCAGCATTTGGGTGTCAGATGAATGATCTAATATATCTTTCCTAGCAGATGTATTAAAGCTCACTCAAATAACTGATTCCAGCACAAACAAAATAACTGCCTTTTGCACAAATCCTGCATGTAGAGAGACATGACGTCTGGTGATTTTAATAGAGTGAACTCTGATACATCTAGGCAAAAGAAACCCTCCTATAAGATAAATTGGATCATTCATCGGACACCCAACTCATGAATAAACGAGAGAATGAAAAGAAACAGATGCTGAGAGAGGGAGACAGCAACAGTACAGTATTTTTAATTTTTTTTTAGAAAGTTTCTTATTTTAGTAAGCGAATATTAATTTCCGTGATAACTCCCCTTTAAACAGACTACGAAGTAATACAGTTTTGTTTTTTTAAAAGATTTGACTTTTCCTGGGTGATAGGGTGTGCGAGCCGAAACATTTCTGCAAGCATGACGTCCTAGACAAAAACTTTAAAACAAATACTTTTGCAGAGCTGATTTCACAACACAGCAAACGTTCCATGTCATAATACATTGCCTTGCCTGGCATAATAGTAAATTATTGTAGTCTGGACTGACTATTAACATATCATAATCCATTTCTTAGCCAGGCTTAGCATTACAGTACCCAATGCATTGTGTACATCTTGTGATGGCATAATAGTAACCAGGGATAAGAATAATAATAACCAGGGATAAGAATAAAAGAGAGAGGCCAGTGGTTGTCTCCTGCACTCATACACTAAACGTGTATAATGAGAACAACTAATTAACGTATAGACCGCTAATAAAGTTAATAGAAAATGAGAACGTGATCAGCCACTCAGTACATCCATATACCATTCCCAGCAAAGTTTCAAACAAGCCATTAGTGTCGCTAAATCTACATAGTTCGTATGTGACTTCGGCATGAACTTCCTATACAATAACCCGATAACTGTCCTGTCCAGCAATAATCCTGCTGTATTTATACAACAGCTCAGCAGCCCCTACCTTCCACAGCCTCGTTCGGATATACACGGACACACACCCGGAAGTCTTTCCTGATTGCGTATTCCGTGCCACGTGACTATTTCCCTAACCAATTCGTAGCTGAAACTCGCTGTTTCAAAAGCAGCCAGAGGTGGGTTATAAATAAGGCGCCTCCCAAAAGCAAAAATAATTTTTGTTTATTTGTATAATTCCAAAAAGTTTTTAAGACATCGCTGGGCAAAGGATAGGAACTAGAGTGCTTGGGGGGAAAAGATATACTGTGATTGGCTGATACCCAAACAGTTCAGTGGTACGTTGATTGGATGCTTGTAAAATCAATCATCTAGCCTTGCCGTGATTGGCTGGTAGCAGAAAAGGCGATGGTTGGTGGATATGTGTTTGTCTTATACTTCAGGCGACTTTCGATTTCAGGTTGGTTGTCAGATCAATTGATATATATATATATATATATATATATATATATATATATATATATATATATATATATATATATATATATATATATATACCACACACACACACACACACACACAAGTGTGATTGCAAGAGGGCAAAGGGCTCCATTCGTAGTATTATGTGTTATTTATATTAAAACGTACACGAAATTGTGTGATATTGTGACTAGAGTAGGAAGTGAATTCAATCGTGATATTGTATATTGAGAGCCGGGGCTGGATTTACATAGGCTCACTGTTGTTCGTTGCCTCTCTCCTCCCTTTTATTCGCTTTTATTTTCATCATTGGGACCAGAGAAATACCTCCCAACGTTTTGAACACAGAAAGAGTGATAAAAAGAGCTTGCAGCGTCAAATTTTGTGACCACGCCCATTTTGTGACCATACCCCCTAATTACCATGTCTATTTTACACAATTTGGCAGGTAGATGAAACTTTGAACACATTTCTAGGGTTTTTACATGTTATTACAGTTTTGCTAATTAAGATGAATTGCCCTTTAAGCTGTGAGTCTTCCTTCTTATCTTATCTAAAACTGTTACAAAAGTATCTTAAGTCTGTATTCTGGGCTCTCTGCCAAGAGCCAATTAAGTTAGAAACTTTGTATCTTGTTCAGTGCAGCAGATCAAAGAGAAACTCTGGACATTTCAGTACAAATCAAGGACTGCTGTTGACCTGTCAAAAGTGGGACTGTCCCGCTCTAAACAGGACAGTTGGGAGGTATGAAATGGGGATTGGTTCACGAGAAATTAAAAAAGTATCGTATCTCCTGCGCATCCCAAGTGTTTCTGAACCAATGTGGGTGTGGTTGGGCAGTATGCCGCCTCCTAAAATCCTGCCGCCCGGGCCTTGGTGGCCTCTCCACAAATCTGGGCCTGCTAAGAGCAGGTAGTGCAATACAGGTGTGAAACCAGCACATGTGGACCCTGCTGATGCATGTGGCTCAGGTGACTATAAGTTACAAAACTAACTGCGGCACTTCCAAGCAATTATCACTTGATCAATGATGATTACACCAACAAGGCCCAGACAATTACTACAAAAGTCTGTAGAGGTGCATGGTTTTTGCCGCCTGTCTGCCTACCTGCAACATGTTATGTATTGCTTCTTAAACAGGGAGATTTGTTTATGAGTTTAAAAACACAAGATGAGCTCGTAAAAATGCATATATTGCTTTTCTATGTGTTCATTTAAATGCACTTAAGTGTGTGTTAGTGAGTTCCAAATACAACCCTCTATTCTACTGTCTTTTATATTTGTGTCAAACGCAGGAAGATACAGCATGTATGCTATCCAATGCAATTCGGAATGCTCATGATTACAAGCAGGGAGAATAGCATGAAATCAAGTAGCTGATTTATAGGTGCACTCAAACCTGTGTGTCAAAGCATAAAAAACTCCTGTGTGAGTAAGGGTGGCCATACATCACAGATTAAAGCTGGTGATATCCGTCCTTTAGACCTGGTGTTCCGACAGGTCTCCCCAATCGATATCGGGCAGATATTGATCGGGTAGGTTTGATTTTTTTTTGGTGAACGAGGACAGCCTCAGCTAGTTGATTGTAATGATCAGATTAACCCAATAACTTCCTACCTTTGGTTGGCATATCGGGTTAAGATCCGCATGTTTGGGGACCTTGCCAAACAAGCGCATCTTATCGTGTATGGCCACCTTAAAACTATGTGGGAGATTCTGATCAAATTTTATCTGATCTTGCCATCCGACAGCAAAAGATTTGTAGGAGCCTGCGAAATCTGACCCCCCCATAGCTAGAATGTAAAGTTGGATCAGGTAAAGTCGGAAGGTGCTGTTTGTTCATGCATATACATCCAACATTCAATGTATTTCAATGAGTAGAAAAAGGCGTCAGATACCATCAGATTTTATCTCTTCGGACGAAGACACAATAGTTTACATAACAGATTTTTGTATCAGTCCCATTATATTTTGACTCATGCGACTACATCTGACTAGGATGCGTTTTTTTTCAATCCAACACTATCCTACAAAATCTCCTGTAGAGTTTATTCGTAAGAGCCCTTATAGGTTTTCCTAGTAATCACATGGACCTTTGCCAGAGCAGTCATGGGCCAAGCAGCTATTGCTTGGAAGTGCAGCAGTAAGCATTTCCAAGCATTATTCATCTGCAAATTGCTCCAGCAGGGTCCAGTTGATTAACATTTAGGGCAGTTAAAAGTGTTTTACTGCCTGATCAACTGGCAAATGTCTCAAGTGCGATTTCCCTAAAGGAAACTTATACATACGAAAGGAAAATTTAATCAAGAGATAATATACTAATATGTAACCTATCAAACAATTTTATCAGATTGGTATATATAAATGTCAGTAAATATTTCCCTTTTACCTTCAGCCACCATTTAGAATGTTCTTTGTGCTCACTCACTAAGCACCTGACAGAAAATAATGCTGCTCTAACTGAGACAGAAAGCAGTGGAACAGTAAAAGGCACATCTCTGCCCATTCATTCACTGATCTAACCTAGCATTTATGTGTGCTCTTGGTTTATCTGTGAGCACAGTGCCTCACATAAGGCATAAGGATGAACTTTGGTACTAAAATTGCCGTGTTTCCATTTTGAATTGTTCAGTGGCACATATTAACAATTGTTAAGTGTAAAGGGGTTATTAGACTAGTAGAAATATTAGAAATTAGATTAGATTTCCAATTAATTGTCATTGATTTGTGCGTAATGAAAGAATATTTAGTCCTAAAAAACTATACATCAATACACATTTCCAATGCTATTTGTAAATGTTAATACCTAAAAGCAATTTCCTTCTTTACCTTTGTTCTCTGCACCCTTGGTGAACAATGTAGCCAAAAGCATCTAATAAACAGGCTTAGGAAGAAGCCTAGTCGTAGCTGAAAGGGGACTGTTGCAACAATGTTTGAAGACTCAGACCAGTGTTGAAAGGGATAAACTGAAGCTACTTTCAGCAGCAAATACATTTACAAATAAGTATAAAAGCACTGAAAATGTTTCATGAATCCATATTGGAAGATTGTTTAGAATTACATTTTTGTTGATTCCAAAAAAATATAGTAGAAGACAATTGAAAATAAGAAAGTCAGTCTTTTTTTTTTCTTTTGTACAAAGCACCTGTTACACAATTTGTGGCACTTTTGGTTTTTTTATGTATTTGTGTTTTGCAATATTGTGCTAGGTTTCATTCTATGTTTTATTTTGTTGCAGCCTACAACACTGATTCTTTATGTTAAAATTTTTTTATTAACCTCTTTAAGGTAAAATTACTTTAGAAATAGCAAACCAAATATAAAACGATATCACAACATAAAAACAACAAGGGCTACAAGATGGCGTGGAATGTTCATAGGCAAAAGAGTAACTTTGAAATCTAGACAGTGCTCATTATTCTAACTTTCTCTTTTCTAATACTGTTAGAATGGACGTGAGCCCGAATATTCAGAGTAGCAGATCTGATTCATTTTATTGTGGGAGTTCCTTTGTGCAGAAGAATCGAAGGACAACATTGGAGCGTGTGGAAAAATTCATATCTGAAATTTATTTTACTGACTGTAATCTAAGAGGAAAGTGAGTACTGATACTGATTTGGAAATAGCACTGATATGCATTTTACCACCTGTGTTTTTTTCTGGGGATAAAACTGTACACTAATTCCTAGTTCATGTTATATCCTGAGTTAGTGAACCTTTGCACTTTTGCAGAAGCTTTTAGAACTTGATAACATACTTTCTTTCATTCTTAGCTAGTAGTTGTTTGGTTTCCATGGGCTGTTGATATAATGCAAATATGTTAATGAGCAGAAGTAAATTTGCACCCTTAGGGGCAGATTTACTAAATTCGAGTGAAGGGTTCGAATTAAAAAAACTTCGAATTTCGCAGTTTTTTTTGGGCTACTTCGACCATCGAATGGGCTACTTCGACTACGACTATCGAACGATTCGAACTAAAAATCGTTCAACTATTCGACCATTCGATAGTCGAGGTACTGTCTCTTTAAAAAAAACTTCGACCCCCTAGTTCAGCAGATAAAAGCTACCGAACACAATGTTAGCCTATGGGGAAGGTCCCCATAGGCTTGCCCAAGTTTTTTTGATCGAAGGATATTCATTCGATCGTTGGATTAAAATCCTTCGAATCGTTCGATTCAAAGGATTTAATCGTTCGATCGAATGAATAATCCTTCGATCGATCGATCGAATTTCCTGCGCTAAATCCTTCGAATTCGAATTCGAAGGATTTAAATTCCTAGTCGAATATCGAGGGTTAATTAACCCTCGATATTCGACCCATAGTAAATCTGCCCCTTAATGTCAGGTGACTGTACTTGAATGTGACCATTTTTTCTACACAGAGGAGACATATTACATTTTCCTCTACAATTTTAATTATATAGTAGAACCCGCTTTTATGTCCCCAGATTTTAGATTTAATGACCTTTGGGTGTGATCCTATTCAGGCAAGCTGTATTTTTCTTTCCTGGATTCAATGATTTCCTGGAATATATGCAGTTTTACATGGTCCCCTGGGACCACATATGTGAATGCAGTGAGCCAATCTACTCACCAGATTGAATTAAATATCAAGGCTCAATCAACCACTTCAGAAGGCAGAGACATGAACACAGTTCCATAATGATTTACAGTTCCATAATGATTTGCAAAGCAGTTTGCTTTTGTAAGATACAGGATTCATTTGCAGGAGCAGACGAAGAACATAAAATGCATTTCATGGCAAATGTTTGTGTTTGGTTGAGCCCCAATATTTTATTCAATCTGATGGGTAGATTGGTTCGCTGCATGTTAGGATGAAGATGAATTACCATTGGATTGCATGTTAAGCTACCATGTGTTCAAACGGGTGTATATGTTTTTACCAAAATACTGCACCATAGTAACTTTTTGTGTTTCCTTGTAGCTTGCCTACTAAAATTCTACTGTAGTTTGGTATTTGGCAACATTTTTAAAGAAGGATTCTATATTTGGGTAAATTAATTGCATCCATAATTGACTGGAAATCATACTTCTGAAGAAGTATGATCTTTTTTTGGAATCTAAAATTCAAATAATGAATACGTGTTACATATAAAGGAGATATATGTAGAAATGTAATTGTTAGTCTGATGACTTCTTCTAGGACTTTGATAATGAATTACACTGTTCGCCCATTCTTTCTCAACTTTTTTTTTTTATCTCCAATAGATTGTTTGGTGCTACTTGTCCACTCGATTCTATATCCTATTTTCTGATAGAGAAACGAATTTCATATGAAGAAGCAGTAAAGAAAGAGTTCCAGCCTGCAGAGATTGGACATAGCTTTGGCCCTACGTAGGTACCATAAAATGTTGTGTAGACACTTAAATTGTGGGCAACACAAGATAAAGCACCTATGATTTTAGGTATGATTTTAGCATATGATTTTAAAAAAGGTATAGTGTATATTGAATTGAAGATATTTACTCACAAGTTAGTGTACAGTACAGTTTTAGATAGCAGCTGTGTAAACTAGAGCTTTTGGTATTATCGTATGAACTTCTGGCACAGTTCTTTCAATATGTCAACATTTCTTTTTGAAAGCATAGCTATAAAATTTCTGAAAACCGTAAATTTAGTCCTGAGCATTACACCAACTTGAGATAGCAAACCTGCAAGACTGCAAGACACATACATCTTTATATATATATATACAGAATTGTACATTTAAATATGTTAAATAATGTGTCTCTAAACAGAGATGACAATACTAGGCAATCTAAATCCCTGCTCACTAAGGCATACACCCTGATTTTCTTGAATGCAATATGTGTAACATTGAGTTTGATGCTACAATCAGTGTCATTGTCAGCTGATGTCATTGAGCTTTCTGATATCTAAATTATAGTATGAAATGATTTGCTCTTGTAAAGTTAAATTTCAGCAATCTTCTTTTCTCATTTGCTCTTTATCTTTGGTTTGTAAAGCATATTCTGATGTACTTTTTTATGTAGATGGTGGACCTGTTGGTTCAAGGTGCATGCAAGCATTCCTAAAGAATGGGTAGGACATGAAGTCCACTTAAGATGGGTGTGCGATGGCGAAGGAATGGTATGGAAGGATGGAGAGCCAGTCCAGGTGAGATGTTTCAATATATGATTTATTACATGAAGGTGACAAAAATGAAAACCAAGAATTCAGTCTGAAAGCTTCAGTTTTGGTCTAGGTAAAATCCAGTACTAGTGAACACTCATTATGCAGACTAGGGATGTAGCGAACTGTTCGCCGGCGAACTTGTTCGCGCGAACTTCGACCGTTCGCGTCCGCCGAATGTTCGCGAACGTCGCGCGACGTTCGCCAATTTGGGTTCGCGTTCGATTCGTTTGACCATTCGACCATTCGAATTCCTTCGACCGCTAAAAATCGAACGATTTCCATTCGTTCGAACGATTGTAAGCATTCGAGCGAATGAAAAGCATTCGATCGAATGAAAAGCATTCGATCGAATGGTTTCGATCGTTCGATTCGAATGAAAATCCTTCGATCGAACGAAAATCCTTCGATCAAATGGTTAAAAATCCTTCGATCGTTCGAATCGAACGATTTTAGCGGGTGTTTGAAGTTCACGAACTGTCCGCGAACGTTCGCATTTTTTGCCGGTGTTCGCGAACGGCGTTCGCGAACATCAAATCAGCAGTTCGCTACATCCCTAATGCAGACACCTTATGTACAACTTTTTTGATAAAGCAGACATACGCTGGATTATATTATATTAATCTGTTGTAAAAATAATTAATTGGATACTCAACTTTAAAAATGCCCTGAATAGTTATATCTGTCCCAGATGTTCCATATTGATTTATAGCCTACTCTATTATTTAATAATAGAGACAGCTGTACTGAGTCGGCTACAATACACTGAAATGCATTTAAAACCCTGTTACTTTTTTGGTTTTACTGCCTTGTAAAAGTAATTAATGCATGCATATGTATAAACATCTTAAAGGGGTTGTTCACCTTCCAAACACTTTATTCAATGCAGTTGTTTTTAGATTGTTCCCCAGAAATAAAGACTTTTTCCAATTACTTTCCATTCATTATTTTTTACTGTTTTTCCAAAATCTAAGTGTAAAGTTAAATGTTCCTGTCTCTGGTTTTTGAGTCTGGCAGCTCAGTAATTTAGGTGCTGACTCTGAACTGAATTTTGCAACAATTAGTTGATACATTTCTCAGCAGCATCTCTGGAGAATTAGTAACTATTGTATCAATTCAACAGCTGCCTGTAATTAAACCCAGAGATTCTGCTCAGCAGGGACAAAGATAAGAAATGTATCAACTAAGGGGCACATTTACTTAGGGTCGAATATCGAGGGTTATTAACCCTCGATATTCGACTGTCGAAGTTAAATCCTTCGACTTCGAATATCGAAGTCAAAGGATTTACCGCAATCATTTGATCGAACGATTAAATCCTTCGAAAAAGCTTAGAAAGCCTATAGGGACCTTCCCCATAGGCTAACATTGAGGTTCGGTAGGTTTTAAGTAGGGGGTCGAAGTTTTTTTTAAGAGACAGTACTTCGACTATCGAATGGTCGAATAGGCGAACGATTTTTAGTTCGAATCGTTCGATTTGTAGTCGAAGTAGCCAATTCAATGGTCGAAGTAGCAAAAAAAACCATTCGAAATTCGAAGTATATTTTATTCTATTCCTTCACTCAAGGTAAGTAAATGTGCCCCTTAATGTATCAATTTAGAACAGTTTACAGGGTTGGTGACCCCCCCCTCCCAGGGCTGCTTTAGAAGGAGAAAAAATAAATTTGACACTTCAATATTAGAAAAACAGTCAAACATAGAAAATAGAAAGTAATTGGAAAAAGTCATTATTTCTGGTGATCTATCTGAAACCAACTAGTTGTTTGAAGGTGAACCACCCCTTTAAGAACACTGATTTTTCTAATATTTTGTGCATTTTATTGAACAGGGGTTAACAAATGAAGGACAGAAGATTAGCTATATTTTAGCTAGTGAATTTAAATCACAGGATCCACAAAGGTATGATTTTAAAAAATATTGTTTTTGCTACATTTTTTATCCCGTCAGGTTGCTGAATCCAAAACGAATAATGTTATTTTTCCTCCTCAGTGTTGTGCTATGTATACCTTCTGCACAACATCACTGTAGGTAAAATGAGATCACACCAATCAATTACATCTACCTTCATCTTGCTTGCTTAGTTGCTTGCTATCCTACATCTTTATAAGTCAGTGAACTGAGCCACTGCAATTAGAATTTATTTCTGAAATTTTCCAGGATTTTTAATTTCTAAAATCTTCTCCTTGGTACCTTATTTGGTACCTTATTATCCACTGCATCACTTGTAAATTTCAACTTCACTTTAAAGCCCTTTCTTTAAAGGGAAACTATTGTGAAAATGGAAATAAAATATGAGTTTCGTCATAAGAAACTTTTAAAATATAAGCAGTTCAAATTCTGTACCCTTTCTGAAATAATCAAATTACTCTCCTCAGCAATCTGTCTCTCTACATGCAGCTATGTGTAGGAGTCAGTTATTTTGACACAACTAGTCCTAATGGATTGTTTGGCATAAGGAGCACACACCAAAGTATTATTGTCAAAAACTGTGACTTCTGGTTATTTCAAAATCCGTGTAGAATTTTAAACAGATCATGTCCATTAATTGATAGAAAAAGTACTAGCTTCACAAATACAATTTGAAACTTTATCAGCAATTATAATATAATATAATATAATATAATATGACTGCCATTTAGATTATTATCCTTGCTGTTACCCTGACATATCTAGATTGTAAACCCTTGGGACACTGACATTATTTGTGTTATACTCCAGCTATTGGTACTTGCAGTATAATTTCTGATGTTTATGACTTGTTGATGCAATTTGTATATTATATTGTGCCTTTTATATACATGTTTAATAAACCATTTATGCATGTGTAAGTATGCGTTTCAGTATTAATTCTTACTGCTAACCGCAAGGTGTTTTACTGTTTTGGTAGCATGACAATCTACATTGAAGTGGCTTGCAACGGACTGTTTGGTTCTGGCCAGGGTAGTATGATAGCTCCTACTGACCTTAACAAAAGATTTTGTCTGAAAACTGCTGAGCTTGTTATTTTTCACAGAGATGTACAAGAGCTGCTTTTAGACTTTCAAATAATATATGATATGGCCAAGGTAAGTAAGCACCTTTCCTTGATGTATAAGCTTTAGAACTAATGATGAAATGTTATAGAAACTTGTTGATTTTTCCAACCCAGCTCTTCAAATGTATTTGCCTAATTTCTGTGTGGATATGAAATGCTTTCAGACTTATTTACTTTTACCTAATGTTCCTTTCAGTATCTTGGAGAAGATAACCAAAGAGGATTCCAGGCCCTTTATGTAGCCAATCAAATGGTTAACTTGTGTGATGTAACTGATCCATGTACATATGCCAAAGTCCACAAAATATCTTCAGCGTTTTTTGGGCAGAGGAATGGTGTAAGCCAACACATCATTCATGCCATGGGGCACTGCCATATTGATTCAGGTAAACATTATGTTTTGCTCCTAAACTAATAGTTTACCTTCTAGTTATACATATAAGCATGTGCCCTGCAGAAGGCTTTCACAGGAAAATTATACACAGCAGTTATTTAAAAAATATGTTGTATTTCATTCCATCTATTAGTCAAAAGACATTGCTTGGTAAATCAAAGCAATAAGTTGTGGGCGAGATTTCATCATTCCTCATATTAAAAATATTCATCTCCCATTCATAGCCAGGAAAAAAAGATGCAATAAATTAAGGCTCATGGGAAATAGACATTTCCACTTTTAAAAGCTAATTTAATTTTATTTTGCTTTACTAACCACTAAGTTTTACTGAGGTGCTAGCTGGCATTCGTGTGGCCATTATTTTATAGGAAATTTTACTTTTTCCCTTGATCTCTTTGGTCTTAAATCTGTTTTCCCTCTAAGTTCTTTATGGTTCTGGTAGGTTACATAGCTTCTCTTTGGTACCATGTTTAGGTAAAACCAGCACAGACCCTTGGTTCCTGCCTTTCTCCCTCTTTGTGGTGTTCCCAGGTATTTGATAGTTAAATGTGAAATAGTAGTAGGTATCTCCACCATCTTTGTACATTTTCCAGTCCTGTTCTCGAATCAAGGTGGTCTTTTTTTAAATATCCTATTTGAGGAGAGTATCTCAGCCCTGGTTTTTATTTACAGCGCTCTCACTTTATATTGTTGTGGACGTGAGCACCGTTGATCAATATTTTGCTTAAGCCATGGCACTTTGTGAGTTTAGTAAATAATTTGCCATGGCACTTTTGTGAGTTTAGTAAATAAATTTTTTCTTAGAAACAACAATGCAAAGAGCAATGGAATTTCAAGCACTTTCAAGGCTTAAATGAAAATACATAAACACACAGTAACCTGAATTTAACCACACAGTAACTTGTAAAATAAATTGCGCAGTATGTGACAGTTTACTATATTAGTGGCAAACTGTTGTTAAGATGGCACTGTAAACACATTTAGTGTAACTATGAATCATTCTTATAAACAAGATGTCCAGTTCTATCCGATTAAAAGCATCCCCACAGCGTTTTGTTACCACCATAAGTCACTGTAGTATGTAGTATTTTTCTAGTGTGAGCAGTGTTGCATTTGCTCCAAAAATATTGCTTTGAAGTTTGACCAGAAATATCTTGGCCTCATCTGAACATAAAACATTTTCCCACATTGCTGCTAGTGTAGGGAGTGTGTATGGGTTATAACTTTATCTTATGTCTGCATTATAGCCTATTTAGACAGTTGGGGCTTTCATGCATTTTGGCAAACTCCAGGCTTTCAAATTGTGCCACCATCCCACTCAAGTCGGTGTGAATACTCATTTATGGTTGATATGTGCCTGAAGTGAAGTTTTGTGATGATAATCATGCTGTGGAACTGATATTTAGTTAATAGGATCTGTGTTTTTTTGTTTTGAGTAATGGGTGGTGCAAAATGCATCTAGATAGTGTAATGAAACCTGTCTTGTTCTGCTTAAAAAAAAGGTTGTGCAAAAGCTCACATTTCAGCAGGACAATGGCCCCAAACACAAGCCAAATTAAGACTGGAGATGCAAAAATGTGAAAAACAAAGAGGTGTATTTTGTTGAATGGGCCTGTTTACATCCCAATCTCAATGCAAATATGTGGCACTGTTTAAAAATGGAAGTGCACAAGTAAGTCATCATCTGACTAATCAAAACAACCATTCCTGCAATAATGAGTGAAAACCACCTCAGAACAGTGTGTAAAACTCATTCCCATTCCTATGTCTAAAGCCGTTATTGCTGCAAATAGTGGCTCTATTATAATAATAATAATGAAGTTTGAAAACTTATGCAGGCAAAGTATTGACAAATATTTGCAATCCTCTTGTAGCCTGGCTCTGGCCTTATGAAGAAACTATTAGAAAGTGTGCTCGCAGCTGGATTTCTGCTGTGCAACTTATGGCCAAATATCCTGACTTTAAATTTACATGCTCCCAGGTACTGTCATTCATTTCAATTTTTATATACAGTGCAAACTTGGTATCACAAGCATAGTATCATACATGATAGTTCTGTACAAAGTATATACCTTATCTATATTAGGATTTTAACCTTTAATTTATAATAAACTGTGATGGCTGTGCATTTCTCATAATGGAAACTTTTAAAGGCTCATTTATGATGATCCTGGATGCAGGTGCTAAACCCCAAAGGAGCCAAAATTGCTCCAATGGAGTGCAAGGAACTGTGGCCACAGGCATTGATGGCTGGCTGTGTTCAAAAACATGGTTGCTTTGCTGTTGGTAAGCAGGCCCTTTCATTTCTGCTAATTTTATATTTATACATAAATGGGAGCTGACTTCAGTGGCATTCTTCATATACCAGCATTCTTTGGTCATAATGCTTCATGTCTCTTTGAGGGTCACAATTTGGTAACCATCCTCCTTAACTTATAAATGGGTCGGCCCACTAGCCACTACTCTAGGCACCAGAAGTTGGGGGAAACCCTACAGTAGTATTTAAAATGCTTTTTCACTACCTGCCCATTTATTTAAATGTACATGTATGCAGAATGTATTTGTGCACTCAGTCACATGCCTTTCTAAATAAATCCTACTATTAAAAAACTTCTTGTCTCTTTATGGGTGCATCCAATGATCATCATTTATGAGTTAGACCATTGAAAACAGGTTTTGTGTCTTAATGTAGCATTAAAAGTTGTATTTGTGCATTCAAGTAAGTGGTCATTAAACTGTTTTATATCTGACAGGCCCAGCAGCTGGAATGGGTTAAAAATTGGTATCCTAGGTTATACGAGCAGATTAAGCAATATGTCAAGCTGGGTCAGTTTATACCTGTTGGTGGAACCTGGGTCGAAATGGTAAGACTTCTCTTTATGTAAAACTCTTTTCCATTTTATTTGTTTTTTCAAACTTTGACTCCCATAAAAAACTTCAGTGATCATTTTTATTAAAGGTATATTTTAGAGTATACTACCCCTTTAAAATATAGTAATGGCTAGCTAAATACACGAGGAGGCACACAACAAGCCTATTTTAAATCGTATCATTGTGACGTCAGACAAGAAATCTTTTATCGAAGGGTTGTTCACCTTCCAAACACTTTTTTCAGTTCAGGTGTTTTCAGATTGTTCACCAGAAGAAATATGTTTATAAATTGCTTCTAGCTTTTATTTTTTACCATTTTTCCAAAACGTAAGATTAATTTTTAATGTTCCTGTCTCTGGGGATTCAGTCTGGTAGCTCAATAATCCAGGCGCAGTTTCTGAATTGTTACAATTTGCTACATATATTTTATGTATTTTACATTTATCAGTAGTATTTTTGGATTATTAGTGAATATTGTATCAATTCTAACAGCTGCATTTAATGAAACGCAAGGATTCAATTTAGCAGGGACAAAGATAAGAAATGTATTCACTAAATGTATCAATTTAGATCAGTTATCTAAACTGTGCTTCCCCTCCCTGCTTTTAATGGTGGAAAATTAACTTTACACTTCAATATTAGAAAAAACAGTCACAAATAGAAAGTAATTGTAAAAAGTCTTTATTTCTGTTTATTTCTGAACTGAAAACAATTGAACTGAAAAAAGTGTGAACGACCACTTTAATGTGTATTTATCAATTTCTAAGTTTCAATTAATTGAATCAATAAACACATTTAGGCAAAAAGAATCTTAACTTAATCAAGGTTTTTTTTGAACCAAACACTGCATTATCTTCTTTGTGATCACCCATCTTCTTTTGAAACCATCATGTTTTTGTAAAGCAGATATCTGCTTCTAGATTGGATAGATAATACATCACTAAAGTAGTTCAGTTTTCATTCTTTATACAATTGATATTATGTATGCATTCCCTTAAGGGCAATACTTTTTCTTAGGATGGCAACCTTCCCAGTGGAGAATCGATGGTGCGACAATTTCTTCAGGGTCAGCAGTTCTTTCTGAAGGAATTCGGCAAAATGTGCTCAGAGGTTTGACCTGTATCCTAGGTTTTTGTCTCAAAATACTTTTACTTGCAATCAGCTATTAATATGTGTTATTTTTACAATTAAATAGAGAATGTCATTATTACAGGGAAGAGAAAAGGAAAACCTCTTATAAAATAAATTATTTAGCCTTTGGCCTAATATTACCCCCCTAAAAATATAAATGTATTATTATCCATTATTTATATAGCAGCAGCACATTTATCCAGTGTGTTTCACATCAGGCCCTGTCTCAGTAGAGCATACAATCCAAGTTCCCTATCAAATGCACACACATACAGTATACTGTATCAATATATCAGACCACTGAGTGTTTGCACTCAAATGCAAATATCAAAATAGCGGTGTGCACAGTCCAATTACATATACAACAACCATATACCATATACAACCTTTAAAAATATGTGACTTTATTTTAGACATATAGTACAAACAAAATTGTGTTTTGGTCCTATTTAGGACCTTTTTCATGGGTATTTTTTGTTCAGTGTCTCTAAAATAAAGTCATATATTTTATTTGTCCAGCAACTTCAAATAAAATAATTTCAGGGAACAACAGTTATTTTTTTATGCTAAAGATTTTCACTAAGGAGAGTGCAAAATCACCCCTTAATGCTCATTTAGAGAGCACTTGTGTCAGAGTTTTTGAGTCCATCCTGCACGGTGCTGCCTTTAAAGGAGAAGGAAACCCAGTGGGCGCAAAAACCCTCCCCCCCTCCCCTGTGTTGCTTCCCCTCCCTCCTCCCCCCTGGCCTACCTGTCCCGCTGGGCAAATGCCCCTACCTTGTTACTTACCCTTCTGCGCAGGTCCAGTCTACAGAGTTCACCAACGCCATCTTCCTCCAAGTGATCTTCTTCCTGCTTTGACCGGCGCATGCGCAGTAGGAGCATTTCACCGGTACGATCTACTGCGCATGCGCCAAAAGTCACGAAGTGAAATTGAAAAACGTTGTGACTTTTGGCGCATGCGCAGTAGATCTGTACCTACTGCGCATGCGTCAAAATGCCGGTCAAAGCAGGAAGAAGATCGCGTGGAAGAAGATGGGGCCTGTGGACTCCGTGGACTGGACCTGCGCAGAAGGGTAAGTAACAAGTTAGGGGCATTTGCCCAGCGGGACAGGTAGGTCAGGGGGGAGGGTGGGCAACACACGGGAGGGGGGGAGGGTTTTTGCGCCGACTGGGTTTCCTTCTCCTTTAACTTAACATTTGCAATAGCAGGGGCATTTCAGCCCCCTCTGCGACCAAAGGGATGCCACTATCTTCACCACTCTACACATAGTTTACAGCATCCGGTGGTGGCACATCACACTCTGGATTAGAAAAATGGAATTTCAGCTCTAAAACTTGGCAGGTGTGACTTTTTGCTGCCCCTGGTAACTTGTGGAGTGGAGTTTCTCAATTTGCCTCATGGTTGGAGTACCCCAGTGCAATAGGGAAAGTATAGTACAAGGCAATGCTACATTCTACGCCTACCAGCACTCCCTAACTTGCAAGTCTGATTGTCTGTAGCGGCACGGGGGTCTGATCGTCTCTATGGGATGCCTTTGAGCTACCCCCTCATTTTTGTATTTATTACAGAGGTGAAGGTCCTTGCTGTCACTTCTCTAGCACAAACAGCTAACAGCCAAAAGTGTGCACTCCATTAAACAAGGTTACATGCCTGGATGCAGGAGTCTGTAGATTATAAAACATCATATTACACCTGACACTCACAGGTCTTTGGTGAGGAACAAAGAAGTATAAGTTTATTGAACCAATGTTTCGATATATATATATATCCTTTTGTATTATCACTGCATTTAGAGAAGATTCTAATACAATATATATTTTTGTTAAAGTTTTGGTTGCCAGACACATTTGGGTATTCCGCGCAGCTGCCCCAGTTGATGAATGGTTGTGGAATCCATCGTTTCCTGACTCAGAAGCTTAGCTGGAGCCTAATCAATGCTTTTCCTGTAAGTACAATTGAGTGAATTCAATTTTTGGTGGATACTTTTGATTCAGAAGTGCAGCTTCCTGCTTCTTTTTTTCAAGTGAATCCTTTTATTGTATTAAGTTTTCAAGAAACAAAGACTGGAAAAATAAAACAGGTTCTACTGTAATGACAAAGTAGGCGGAAACTGTGGTTTCACTAAACCATTATGCAAACAAACATAAATGGGAAGATTCTGTCCTTTTGCTATCCAGAATTTGCATCATGAATCCAAATTCCTTGAGTATACAGAAAAAAAGTATTGCCCCAATACTTTGAAGAAGGTGCTGTAATAGCCTATGAGTAAGTGCCCTATCAGGCAAGAAATGCGTTAGGTTTCATGTCCTAATACATTTTCTACTTTTTTAAAAAAAATATTTAGTACTTGATTATTGGAGATCCTCACATTTTTCCTTTTGGATTTAGTGTCTTGGATTTTGCACCTTGGGACTGAGGTGAACTGTGAGTGAATCTCCTTGTTATTTACTTAATCACGACATTTTTTTGGTTTATTAGAGTGGTACCATTTACATTATATTTTTCTTGTGGCAGCACACACTCCAATTTTTCTCAGGTGCTGTAATAGCTCTGAATTCAGATTAATGTAATGATTAACAAAATCATTTTTCTTGACATGTCATGTAGGATAAATTAAATGTAATTAATAACTTAGGCCACATTAAGGTTTTGCACTGGCCATTAGACTATATACTATGTCTGTTTTGTCTCTTTCATAGCATCACACCTTTTACTGGGAGGGCATTGATGGCTCCAAAGTCTTGACTCATTTTCCTCCAGGTGACTCATATGGAATGATGGGAACAGTAGAGGAGGTGAGGAGGTTTACTAACTAAAGAACTTGTTTATTGATTATTTAATGGTACATTTTTTTGTAATAGTAATATTTCAATTATGATATTCATACTGGTTTATTGATAATTTAATGGTACATTTTTTTGTAGTACAGTAGTAATATTTTCATTATGATATTTATGGTGTATTTTGCAGGTGCTTAAAACGGTAAAGAACAACAGAGATAAGGGGCGTGTCAACGATAGTATTTTCCTATTTGGATTTGGAGATGGAGGAGGTGGTCCAACAGAAAACATGGTGGGGAGTCTTAAGAGGATGAATGATACTGATGGTTTGCCCAGGTCTGTATGTGACCTCAAAAACTGCTTACCAAACTTGTATGAAGTGATCTTCTATAAACAGACACTGAAGTACCTTTTTATCTGTGTTGCAGAGTCCACTTGTCTACACCAGACAGATTCTTTTCTACAGTGGAGGCTGATACATCTCAGCTGTGCACCTGGGTAGGAGAGCTCTTTCTTGAGCTACACAATGGAACCTATACTACACAAGCACAGGTAATATCTTATTTGGCCTATACTGATATGTCATTATGGCCTGCATAACTGGTCAATTCTAAAACTAGCTAGACATTTAATTTAAAAAAACGTTTGACTGAGCTTACAGTTAGAAATTTTCTAACAGTAGATCTCTGCACCCTACTCAAATTCAGTAATTTAGAATGTGGGTCAATAGAGTAAATTCCATGAGCCTTTCTAGTCATTTGAGTAAAGCAGCCAGTTGCTGTAACCAGGTGTCCTTAAAAGTACTCAGTTTACAGTATGTAAAGAGAGAATTATAGTGGGAGGAGAGTCTTGCTTATCCCGTTGGTTCATATGGCATTCTGGCCTAAACTAGTTTTTGAATAAAATAGCCATTGGATGATTTTTGATTATTTCCCTTTCTCTCTGTTCCTGCAACAAGAAAACTCAGTTTATCCTTTCCTAATAATGCAGAGAGAGCCTGAACATCAGCTATAAATATATCGATAATTTAGAGGACTGATAACTAACTCAATCTACTTGGTGTCCTGAGGATTTTGTAAACAGAGTTTAACTTACTTTGCTTATTTTGGGTACCAGACCAATGCACATTGAATAGTCGTTTTCTTTCAATATCCACACATTGTCTATAATTAAGCTGTGGCTTCAATGAATAAGGGGCCCATTTACAAAGAATCACATTTTTTTTCACAACTTGATTTCCTATTTGTTTTTAAAAAGCTCTAAAAATTCTTGCTATATTTTGAACTTTTAATAAATGTCATGATATTCATAGTTTAAGAGCTTGTGAGTTTAGTCGTGATTTCAAAAACCTAAAATCAGACCTTTGATAAATAGGCCTCTAGGAGTTTCTGATGTTAGTATTTGCTATAATTTATGATTTTCAGATTAAGAAAAGCAACAGGCAGTGTGAGCAACTTTTACATGATGTGGAAGCCTTGAGTGCCTTTGCATTGGCTGAAGATAGCACTTTTATTTACCCAACTGCACAGCTGCAACATCTGTGGAGGTAGATTTTTTTTTTTGCTGCTTTGGGGTATGTGTTATTATTTTTGCTATCTTTTTGTGATCATTTGAGTATGTGCTAGCAACAATATCCAAGTGACAAAGACTGAAGCATCAATGCTGCCCCCTGAATAGCACAAAGGGGGGAAGTGCAAACCAGCTACACATTGGGGAAGGATAAAGATGGAGTCAGGGAGGTCAGTGGCCTTGAAAAAGAAATTGAAGGAGGCACATAGGGGGTTATTTAAGGTCGAGTTGTGTTTTTCCCGAAAAATTAGATTTTTTTTTTTCAGGGTAGTTTCAATAAAAACTTTTCTAGTTAAAAAAGACTCAATTTTTTCAAGATTTATTATGTCCCAAGCTGCAAAAAGGCAGATTCCGAAAATACTCCAGCTAAAACCTGTAAAGGACATGTAGAAGTCGTGGCCTTCATGATTTTCAGGTTTCTTTCGGTGGTTTGCTCTTGAAAACTCAAACAATTCACGTTTTTTTTTTTTTTTCACCGATAACTCAATCATTTCTAATAATCGAGTTCCCCCCCCCCCTTTTGGATTGATTTGAGTTTTTTACATTTGGGTCATAAATAAGCAAACATACAAAGTGTGAGTTTATTCGAGGTAGAAAAAAACTCACAAACCTCACAAACTCGACCTTTGATAAATAACCCCAATAGTTTTGAGAAGGAATTATGCAGAGGATGTACTTTGCCTGTGTCGCCTCATTTTCGGTGCACACTTCAAACAGGCTTAGAGGGAAGATAAGGACTAGAAATTGATATTAGATCTATCAGGCCATGGGTACATGCAGTATATTGGTGCATTCTATGAGGGAGAATTGAGATCATCAATTTTCAGATATCAATTAAAATACATTTTAATGCAAAGTAGCAAACTTTCCTAAGTGTTTGTTAAATTGCAAATATATAGCTGGTTGTGGGGTTCTTTTGTAACTTGTTTACATTTTTCTGTGCCTTTAAGGTTACTACTGTTAAACCAATTTCACGATGTGCTACCAGGCAGCTGCATCCAGCTGGTAGTAGAAGATGCACATAGGTATTACAAAGGTTAGTCTACATTACATTTTTCTTTGCCTTGAAGGTTACTACTGTTAAACCAATTTCACAATGTGCTACCAGGCAGCTGCATCCAGCTGGTAGTAGAAGATGCACATAGGTATTACAAAGGTTGGTTAAAGGTTAGTCTATTCTTTGCATGCAGTTGTTGTCTTTTCATGTATGTTTTCTTTACCAAGAGTTTTTTGTGACATTGCTTCTTTTGATCTAAACCACTTTAAACTGTTAATTTTTCAAGAATAAAAACAGCATTCTCTCTATTCTCTCTAACCATCAATAAGTGGTGGTGTTAATTTTATTAATGAAATGACAGCTCACCAACAAGATGTTCAGTGTCCACATGTGGTTAATTGACAGAATTGACAGGCAATATCATTTTTCAGTTCTAACTGCAAGCTTATGTTTTACAGAGATTAGTACTGAAGGATTAAAACTTCTTAAAGAATCTATTCATGCACTCCTGAAAACATCATCTGTGGCAAAGCCTTCAGCAGATCATGCACTAACAGTTATAAACACTTTGCCTTGGGAACGCACAGAAGTGATTTCTATCTCAGGAGCATCAGGAGAGCTGACTTTAGGTATACGTTTATTGGTTATTATGGATTCTAGATATGGTTGTTGTCACATGTGGGAATAAACATTTTGGCATTACTTATTACAAAGTAGAGATGGAATATCTACAAGGAAATATCCAGTTATAGAGGTGTGAGTCTCTATATGTTCATTGCCCACAAAGCAGTTGTGGCTGTATTATACTGAACAAAGAATTCTTCTTCTACAGAATATCTCCACTGATATATACTATGTTGTAAACCTACTGTACTTTTCTCCTTTAATCAATGTGGATTTGCTATTTTATCTATATCTAGACATGTCCCCAAAACATTCACAAACCATCAGTTAATAGTCAACCATATTTGTTTCTTTTCTTTTTGCTTACAAACATTTACAAAGAACACCAGCCTGTTTGCAGTCTGAACATTAGAAATTCCATAGTTCTAATAGTTAACAAAGTTAACTGCAGTAGGAATAGTTGCAAAATATGTTCTACATTTTATTGTCTTATTTAGAAAAAAAATTGTTTTGCTCTGCAGTTTTTATTTCAAAATCTGTCCATTTGTTTGGTCACTTACTTTTACTACATGGCAGTGGTTTGATTGACAACAAGCAGTAGTAGAAAAAAATATTGCTTCATAGACAGTTTGGACTTTGGTTGGTTTGGTCACTGACCCACTGAGCCATAAAGGAAAGTCTACTGAATGGTGGGAAGATGTAGAATAGTAGTCAAGTACAGATCTACAGAATACTGAATATAAACTTAAAGTATGTTTCTGGTTTAACTATTACTGAGCATGGAAAACAAAATAATTTTATGGAAACTCCTAGATACTGTATGTACCATGCAAATTAAAATTGCACATTGCTGTTCAATATGATGCTAAAATTTAACTTAAATTACTGTATATGTCAGAATAATAATAATTCTTCTTCTACAGAATATCTCCACTGATATATACTATGTTGTAAACCTACTGTACTTTTCTCCTTTAATCAATGTGGATTTGCTATTTTATCTATATCTAGACATGTCCCCAAAACATTCACAAACCATCAGTTAATAGTCAACCATATTTGTTTCTTTTCTTTTTGCTTACAAACATTTACAAAGAACACCAGCCTGTTTGCAGTCTGAACATTAGAAATTCCATAGTTCTAATAGTTAACAAAGTTAACTGCAGTAGGAATAGTTGCAAAATGTATGTTTGAAATGCACATCAGTACAGCGTTCATACATATACTTATATCTTTTTTATTTTCCTATTGCCTTTATTATTTAAATTTAGTACATTTTGAGCTCTGCCAACTTGTATTTTGGGCAGGAATGTATGGAGACACACAAGAAGATATGTAGTGAAGTGCGAAGGAAGGGTTTTGTAAGTTAAGAGAAGAAGTTTATTAGCTAGTATTTGCTTAATGGAAAGCCAAGGTAAGGATTTCAACAGTGGAAGGGTCTGTTCTTGCTTAGAAAAGGATGGTAGGATTCTAGCAGTAGAATTTAGGACTGTCGTGGGCAGAGATGGGAGTTTGGAAGGCCAGTAGTCTTGGTGGAATATGATAATGGCATAGATTAGCATTTTTAACTGTTGCTTAAGAATGAAAAGGATGTTTGGCACTATTGCATAGGAAGAAGTTTTGCTAATATAAAAGAAGGAGAGGGAGGAGTTAAAGATTACCCCCAACTAAGTTGACAGGGTTAATGAGCATGCTATCAGAAGAAATAGTTAAAGTGGAAATATGTTTAGTTCAGTCTTTGTTAGGGTCCATTTGAAATTGAGTTGATTCATCCTGGTAGAGATTGCTAGGGGATAATTAGAAATGTATGTATATAATAAAGGGGTTGATATTTCAATATATTAATAATTAGGGATGGGCGAATTTGGCCCATTTCGCTTCGCCAAAAATTTGCCGCCGGCGAAATGTCGCAGACGCCCATTAAAGTCTATGGGCGTCAAAAAAATTTTGTCGCGCGGCAAAACTGTTTTGACGCGCGTCTTATTTTTTTTGACGCACGCCGCCATACAAGTCTATGGGCGTAATTTTTTCGGCGAAACGAGGCGAAAAAATTCGCCCATCCCTGTTAATAATAATATTTCAGTATCAACATACAGATGCCTTTTAAAGCTATATGAGTGGATGCCATCTCTCAAAGACAACTTGTATAGGGAGAATATCAAAAGGTCAAGTACAGAACATTCATTCTGTGAATCTGGTGATGAGGTTTTGTTAACAAAAGAGACAGAAAGATGAAATGAAACCTGCCTCATACTTCTTACACAGCATTATTATGTTGCCTGCCAACTGATATGCATTCTTGTATTATTCAACACTTTGCTGACTGTACTGGTTCTACTGGGAAAAAAATGGTGGATGGGCTCAAAGGAGTTGATGTTCTAGTTAGGTGTATCATTCGTTTACTTCTTTTCTTTAGGTCTTGTGAAAGTACCAAGCATGGGTTATGTGGTACTGCCTGAAAGTCTGACTCCAGTTACTCCTGTCACAGTCATTATGCATGTAAGAATGAAGCTTGTAAAAGTAATAATAGTGTAGTTTACTACCAATTAAATGAATATTGTCACCAGTGATGCAGGTAAAATGGTTTCAGTTTTCTCTTCATAAAATCCACAGGGCTATGGTAATCTGTTTGTAGATCAAATCTATGTTTTCTTTGTATATGTTCTACATTTTATTGTCTTATTTAGAAAAAAAATTGTTTTGCTCTGCAGTTTTTATTTCAAAATCTGTCCATTTGTTTGGTCACTTACTTTTACTACATGGCAGTGGTTTGATTGACAACAAGCAGTAGTAGAAAAAAATATTGCTTCATAGACAGTTTGGACTTTGGTTGGTTTGGTCACTGACCCACTGAGCCATAAAGGAAAGTCTACTGAATGGTGGGAAGATGTAGAATAGTAGTCAAGTACAGATCTACAGAATACTGAATATAAACTTAAAGTATGTTTCTGGTTTAACTATTACTGAGCATGGAAAACAAAATAATTTTATGGAAACTCCTAGATACTGTATGTACCATGCAAATTAAAATTGCACATTGCTGTTCAATATGATGCTAAAATTTAACTTAAATTACTGTATATGTCAGAATAACATCAATCTATCACTTAATCAATTGCAGTTATTATTGTGTGAATCTTTGAGTAAATGTGTCTTACTGTTTTAATGTTCCTTGTTTACCATAATAGGAGGATAACTCTGTAACAATGGAAAATGGGATCCTTCGTGCCAACATTGATTCTGCAGGGCGATTGACATCCCTGAATTTACTGATCTCTAACAGGTATGGTTTGTACTGTTTGTTTGCCCACTGTTTATGCACTTGATTTGCATAGGCGGGCCCCTTCATTCGGAACATACTTTTACTTTGACTTCTTAAGGGGCTGCTGAAGTTGCAGCTGCTAAAAAATGACATAACCTAGCTTACTCTAAAAGCAACTGGATGTTGAAAGATAGCAGTGGGTGCTATCAGCCCAACATTCCCTAACATTCATAATGTTAGGCAACCCCTATTACTATATTATATTGTAAAGTAATGGATTTTGGGACGTAAAGGAGAAATCAACCAGTGGGGAAAAAAAACCCTACCCCCCACCCCAGGTAGCCCTCCCTCCTCCCCCAGGCTCACTATCCCCCGGGGAGATGCCCCATACTCCATACTTACCCCTCACTGCAGATTCTTCCAGCTAAGTTCCAAGCATCCATCTTGCGGCTCCTCAGTAAGCTGACTGGAGTATGGGGCATTTCCCTGGCAGGGGGGGGGGGGTAGTTAGCCTGGGGGAGGGCTACCTGGGGTGGGTGGTAGGGTTTTTTTTTCCCCACATGTTGATTTCTCCTTTAGTCCCTCCACTTTCCATAGTGGGTGGAGCACAGATTCTCTGGAAAACAGAAAACAGGTGGCCATACACGGGCCGATAAAAGCTGCTGACAGACCATTTCGGCAGCTTATTGGCCCATGGATGGGCCCCCCCCGACGGGCTTCATCGATCGAGATCTGCCTGAAAGTCAGCCAGATCTCGATCGGATGGGACGAAAAATCCCATTGGATTGCAGCCGCATCTATTCGTTGATTTCGGTCCTGCGATCCGACCACCCATTACTATTTGTTAGGATCCGATCGTTGGGCCCTAGGGCCCACGATCGGATCAGCCCGATATTGCCCACCTCAAGGATCTCTCTGTGTATGGCCACCTTTAGGGGCACATTTACTATGGGTTGAATATCGAGGGTTAATTAACCCTCGATATTCGACTGTCGAATTAAAATCCTTCGACTTCGAATATTGAAGTTGAAGGATTTACCGCATTTCATTAGTTTGATTGATCGTAGGAAAAATCGTTCGATCGAACGATTAAATCCTATGAATCGAACGATTCGAAGGATTTTAATCCATCGATCGAACGATTTTCCTTCGATCCCAAATTGACAGGAAGGCCTATGGGGACCTTCCCCATAGGCTAACATTGATGTTCGGTAGGTTTTAGTTGCCGGGGGGGCGTAGGTTTTTTTTAAAGAGACAGTACTTCGACTATCGAATGGTTGAATAGTCAAACGATTTTTAGTTCATATCGTTCAATTCAAAGTCGTAGTCGAAGGTCGAAGTAGCCAAAAAAAAATCAAAGTATTTTTTATTCTATTCATTTACTCGAGCTAAGTAAATGTGCCCCTTAAAGTCATTGGGGTGGGGGGGGGTGCTCCCATGTGATCACTTAAATATAGATTGCTATATTGCTGCTTTTATTTCTTTACACAATTGAAGTTGTAGATTGTATAATTTGTCTATTAAACTTCCATTTATTTAATCATATTCCTGTTCAGTTTTATCATATAACTTGATATGCACTTTGTTTTAGGGAGTCTGTTGCAGACGGCTGTTTTGGAAACCAGTTTGTGTTGTTTGATGATATCCCCTTGTATTGGGATGCCTGGGATGTGATGGACTATCACCTGGAGACAAGGTAAATTATGCAGATTCATTTGATCAGATTAGATTGTTTAGGAATATATGTTTTCAATACCTGAGCTGTTATATGATTTTTATTTTCTGCTTACAGGAAGCTTTTAACAAGTGTCAGCAAACTACAGATTAGCCAAAACGGAGGATTCCGAGGAGCTGTAGCATTTACTTTGCAAATCAGTGAAAATAGCACAATTGAGCAAGAAATCATTCTTGATGCTTCATGCCCTTATATCAGATTTAACACAAAGGTATGCGGCATCTTTATACAGATGTAATTTGACTACCCCTCTTCTGTACAGTATATTTTAGGCACCAAGAATTTGTTCCCCATATTGTCTCTGTGACTTTTCTCTAAAAGTAGCAGTGACAGAACCCTAGATATCAGTAGCTTTTAATTCTGGAAAACTGCAATTGCCAGCACTTCCTAAAAATTTGCAGACAACTGTTTGTAATGAAAAAATTATGCTTCTGTTCTAGTGGCAAATAGAGCTGTTAACAATGGGAATCAATTGGCAGCGGTGATTTCTTCTATTTTTCCTAGAGGATTTTCTAGCAGCTTTCTGCTTGAAGTATTTTGTGTATGGTCAAAAAGTTTAAATAATCTAAAATAGATACATAGTTAAGAAAACTTATGGTGTTTTTAATTTTGATATTTTTATCAAAAGAGATCATTGTGAAGGTGTCTCAATCCAGCAAAAAATGATTTCCTATAAAAAGAAAATTCTCTTTTGTATGTGCAAATGGCTGTTTATCATTTGTATCAGGTTAGTCTTATTGCTGTAAAAAATAGGAGCAGTTCAACGTTACAGAGTGCACACGATTTTTCAGTGTTTGTTTACATAATGCATCTCTAGCCTAGTGCTTCTGTTCTGCTGCTCTTTTAGGCAATGTATTTGGAGGTACAGATATGGGATCTGTTATCTGGAAACTCCAGAAAGCTCCGAATTACAGAAAGGCCTTCTCCATAGACTACATTTTATTGAAATAATCTACATTTTTAAAAATAATTTCTTTTTTTACTGTAATAATAAAACAATACCTTGTATTTTATCCTAACTAAGATATAATCAGGGTCGGACTGGGGGGCCCACCGGGGCTGCTGTCTCAGGGCCCCCCCCCTTGGTGCGCTGTGCCGCTGTTGCGTGCGCACTTGTTTTTGCGGCCAGCCTATTGGATTTTATTATTATGTACATAATTTTCTAGTAGAAATAAGGTACAAAGATGCAAATTACAAAAAGACCCTTATAAATGTATTAGCATTTGAGTCTATATCATGCCAAGGAGGGCACTTATCAAAATTCCAGAAACTGCCTGGCAACAGTTTTAAAGACACTGAGTTCTGCTTATTCTTGTGCTATTATGTATAAACAGTATTGAAGTAACTATGAAGTTTCTTCTGTATGGTTGGGACAAGATGCCATATGTAATACTTTTAATAGGTTAATTGGTATGAGGCTCATAAATTCCTGAAGGTTGAATTCCCAGCCAGAGCTCGCAGTTCAAATGCAACTTACGAGATTCAGTTTGGACACCTTCAAAGACCAACACATCGCAATACTTCTTGGGACTGGGCAAGATATGAGGTGAGAGTTGAGAGTTTTGTCTATATTTGTTATTAAGTTGTTTTCAACTTTCTGCAGCTAAGTTCAGCTAAGGGAGTCCCCCCCCATAAGATATATTGGATCTAACTGTCAATGAAAATCTGACACCCAACTCCTGCATGAAGACAGAATGAAGAGTAACAGATGCTGAGAGAGGGATAGAAACTTGATTATTTCAGAAAAGCTACAGAATTTTTAATTGATTTTATTTAAAACGTTTCTTTTTTCTGTGTGCTGAAGCTTATATTACATTTTCATGATAGTTCACCTTTAACTTTAGTAGTATTTAGAGTACATAGGCTTGACAGGCACTCTGTTTTTTGTGCTGTTTTGCCCTCTCATTTTGTTATTTGTCCTCATTTATTGCTATAAAAAGTCAGTACATTATAGATATTGTAAGTAGTATTTTCCCAGAAAATATATTCATATTGCAGTGTTCAATTTGTTTCTTTCTTCTTACAGGTTTGGGCTCACAAATGGATGGATCTGTCTGAACATGGCTTTGGTGTGGCAGTACTGAATGACTGTAAATATGGTTGCTCTGTGCTTGGAAATATTTTGAGCCTCTCACTGTAAGTGCAAAAAGGCAAACACATTTATTTCTTTTTAAGTTTTTATTTTAAACATATAATGAGAAATCCTTTTGTACAGTACCAGAATTATTGCACATCATTTTACCTACATTTCCTTGTTTTTTATAAACCAGATTTATTTTCTTTAAATTATGTGACAAAAATGTAGCAGTTAACAGTGTTATCAGTTAGACAGATGAAATGTTTTAATTGTTTAAATGTTACACCCTCAGCTAAGCTAAAAACGTGCATAGAGATATATGCATCTGTAGAAAAAACTTCTAGCTGTTTGACCACATGTACACGTTACTATAATTTTGCACCAATGCTTATTACAAGATGTTAAAGGAAAACTATACCCCCAAAATGAATACTTAAGCAACAGATTATATAGTTTATATCAAATTGAATGACATATTAAAGAATCTTACCAAACTGGAATATATATTTACATAAATATTGCCCTTTTACATCTCTTACCTTGAACCACCATTTCGTGACTCTATCTGTGCTGCCTCAGAGATCACCTGACCAGAAATACTACAACACTAAGGGGCCGATTCACTCAGCTCGAGTGAAGGGTTCGAATGAAAAATACTTCGAATTTCGAAGTATTTTTTGGGTACTTCGACCATCGAATGGGCTACTTCGACCTTCGACTACGACCTTCGACTTCGAATCGAACGATTCGAAGTAAAAATCGTTCGACTATACGACCATTCGATAGTCGAAGTACTTGCCCTTTAAAAAAAACTTCGACCCCCCTACTTCGGCAGCTAAAAGCTACCGAAGTCAATGTTAGCCTATGGGGAAGGTCCCCATAGGCTTGCCTGTGATTTTTTGATCGAAGGATTTTCGTTCGATCGTTGGATTAAAATCCTTCGAATCGTTCGATTCGAAGGATTTAATCGTTCGATCGAATGAAAAATCCTTCGATCGTTCGATCGCAGGATTTGCGCTAAATCCTTCGACTTCGATATTCGAAGTCGAAGGATTTCAATTCGAGGGTCGAATTTCGAAGTATTTTTAACTTCGAAATTCGACCCTAAGTGAATCGGCCCCTATCTGTAACAGGAAGAAGTGAAGAAGCAAAAGGCAGAACTCTGTCTGTTAATTGGCTCATGTGACCTTACATGTGGTTTGTATGTGAGCACAGTGAATCTTACGATCTCAGGGGGCGGCCCTTATTTTTTAAAATGGCAATTTTATATCTATGATTACCCAATGGCGCATACTACTAAAAAAGTATATTATTATGATAATGGTTCATTTACATGAAGCAGGGTTTTACACATGAGCTGTTTTACTCAGTATCTTTTAATAGATACCTACATTGTTTGGGGGGTATAGTTTCCTTTAAGGCTGAGGGCACATAGAGTGTTTGCTCTGCTGCTGTCAGCCTGTGTTTATTTTGCAGACTAAGATAAGTGCATTTGTTCCCTTCCGATTTTTTTTTTTTGTAAATAAATTTCGGGTTGGTCTTTTATTCAAATTTCAATGTTTTTTTTTATTCGAAATTCGACCCTTTATAAATCTGCCCCACATTCTGCCATTTTAACACTGATATAGCTTGAGTAATTTGTAATATTTTTAGTTTGTTCGTAGAAAGCAGTGGAGCCAAACAAGTTCATGATGTTGTGTAGAGTACAGGGATTGGCTCAAAACTGACTTTGCTAAAAATATTATTGGCTAGAACATGATTCTATATCCTTTTAAATAACTGTTTCTGTTTATGCTAGACTAAGAGCTCCAAAGTCTCCAGATTCAACTGCAGATATTGGGATTCATGAGTTTTCTTATGCATTTATGCCACATGTCGGTATGTACCTCGGTATAGAACTGCTTTGCAGCATTGCTTTGCAATTAAAGTAACTTCATGTTTTTCTTGCAGTGTTTTCCATCATAATATTTTGTCAATGTTTATCAGATTTTATTGAATCTTACATAGAAAATACTGTATGTTTTTCCCTACAAAAATGGAAAATGTGAACGTGCCTTTTAACATCTGTTTTTGGTTGAAAAGCATCTAAAGTAGTATAACTTACATTTGTACATTAAATGGAATTTCATGCTACATAAATAGGCTCTGAGATTTGTGATGTCGTGGGTGATATGGGTGAGGGGAGCAACTGCATAAAGATTTTAAAGCTGAATGAAATCCACTAGGTCAATGCAGGTGCTGTGCAAAGGCCTTCCCCTCCAAAACTGCAGTATGGAAGCCACTGCGTTACTCTGCTAGTTATTAAGGGTTGCTACAGAGTGGGATCCATATTGGGGTGCATCTATAGTGTGTTTTGCGAGAAGGGACACCTTTGAACGGCACCTACACTGTCTTAATGGTTTAGTTATTTTTTTATTCAAAGAGAATTGCTTTTTAATTGACTATAACATAATAAAAATATTTTTGTCAGGTTTCCCTATATAAAAAGGTAGTATATTTTCAGTGTGTCTATTATCAATATGTTGTTTTTTTAATTGCTCTCCCTACCCCTAGGAACATTTCAGGAAGCTGGGGTCATCCCAAGTGCATACAGCTTTTGTGCTCCACTTCTTACAACATCACTTAAAGATGTAAAGACAAAGTCATGGAGTGCCTTTAATGTGTTGTCACCTGCAGTTGTCCTAGAAACAGTAAAACAGGTAAGTACATCCACCTATCACCAATTACATCTTCCAGAGATGATTCTGGATTTTAATTCATAACTTGGAACATGTTATATAAACACAGTAATCTGTTGTTTACATTCATTTGTCTGCATGTTTTTTTTAATTGAATGGCCATAACTACATTTGTGTTGTTTCTAATCCCAATCACATATGTGCCCTCCTGACACTCTTTCCCGCAAATGCAATAATATGTGTAAAGACTAGAATATCAATTTGATTTAGGTAATTAGCTAGCTGTAAATAATGCTGTAATAAAGCCTGTTGTAGGGGTACTTATAAAAGAAATGTAAATCAAGCAGCGTGATGGCTCCAGTGAGGAGCGGTGACCAATATTGTAGATGCTTACAGTACTTTTATTGAGGTAGCCCAGTGATATGTCAGAGCTTTTTACAATATGCAGGTACCCTTGTGGTGATAAATATTATTTTAATAGTTTGTCGCCAGTGCCACAATTCTGTGACTTTAGGGAGTTTTTCCAGAGGTCTCAATGGAATAGCACCACCAATTTAATTTATGTTGGATCACCTGGAAAAACAATTAGGGGTAGAAATACAATTTCCAGTGCCATATTTATACCACTGTGTATCACTGTGTTAAAGGTGCTGTTCACCTTTTAGTATGATGTAGAGAGTGATATTCTGAGACAATTTGCATTTGGTTTCAATTTTTTATTATTTGTTGTTTTTGAGCTTTTTATTCAACAGTTCAACAGTTTATCAATCTGGTTGTTAGGGTCCAAATTACCCCAGCAATCATGCACTGACTTGAATAAGAGACTGGAATATGAATAGGAGAGGTCTGCATAGAAAGATGAATAATAAAAAGTAGCAATAACAATACATTTGTAGCCTTACAGAGCATTTGTTTTTTTTAGAAGGGGACAGTGACCCCCATTTGAAATCTGGAAAAAGTCAGAAGAAGACGCCAAATAATCCAAAAACTAAAACAAATACCAAATTAAAGAAAACTATAAAAAAAAAAATAATTCCAGTTGAGAAGTTGCTAAGTAGCTATTCTATAACATACTAAAAGTTAACTTAAAGTTGAATCACCCCTTGAAAGCTAGCACAGTTATAGAACTGTGAAGTGTTAACATATGCATCCACAGGCCCCATTGTAATTTGCAGTGCAGTGAGTACAGATATTTGTTGGAATGTATAAACAGTTCAGAGAGATCATGATTTTAAGAAAGTCCTATTGGTTGTTTCTTTTACCATCATCTGGACCTGTTTGCAATTAGTCTTTTACTTCTAGTTTTAATACTTTCTGGCCAGTTGTGCCTCAGAGAATAGTTGGGCTTCTGCCAGATGCTATGTCCTGGGTGACTCGGGTCACTAGTAATAACTTTAATTTTGTTCATGCACCTGACAGTGTCAATATCGGAGAACGATGACAGTGTAGTGGTGATAATGCCTTCAGCAGTAACCACTCTTTGTAGAGAGAGTTTTTCCTGTTGTGTGATGCTGCCATACCACACTGCTATGTTACCAGTTAAAATGTTCTCGATTTGCGATGTCTTGTTGACTCCACACAGCTTCAGTCTTCTAGGGAAATGAAGACGCTGATAAACTTTTTAGATTATGGCCTTAGTATTGTCATTCCACTTTGCAATATGTAGACCTAGAAATTTGATGCTCTCAACCTGCTCAATTTTGACATCTTCAAGTTATAGTAGTTCATGTTGACACAGCTGTTTTCTGAAGTCTGTTGTCATCTCTTTAGTTTTTGCTGCGTTGAGAACTAGGTTGTGGTCTTCATTGGATTTAATAATATCTCGCACGTGCTGTTAAATGTACACTTTTTTCATGTTTTATTATAAAATGAACAATGTATGTTAACCATATTTTTGTCATATTACATTTTATTTTTAACTATCCAGAAAATTGATTCAATTGATTGATTGTCTGGTGTAATTTAATGCTTTTGGTGTGTAGCTGAAGGAAACCCATTCAAGATTCAATGAAATAACTGACTTTCTGTTGTGTGTTGATTTCACTGTGAGAAATAATGGTATTATGTGCAAACGTTCTAAAATTATTTGTAGTCATAATCAGTTTTGGAAAAGATTGTGAGCCTTTGTGTCGAGTTTTTTTTAACATTCTAAAATGTACTAATGGCTCTTTTCAGGCAGAGAACCAGAAAGACTGTCTGGTACTGCGGCTGTATGAATCATATGGTAGCAGTGTGGAGACTTGGTTACAGACACCCCTCCCAGTAAAGGAAGTTTTTCTGTGAGTAGATCCATTTTTACATGTTGCTGTTGAACATTTCTTTATTATTTACAGTGATATTGTTGGCCTAACAATACAAAATTGTGGTCTGCTTCAAAATAAGAAATGGAACTGCGCTAACAGCACCTTAATTTTTGGATTCATGAAGCAAGGGAAGCTTTATTGTACAAGCATTTCTTGCACTACTTTCTAGTCTTATGTAGTGTGTTTGCTTCAACACCATGTAAAATATTAATTTAACACAAAAGGACTAAGCTCATTAGGTAGTGTCATCTGCAAAATGATAATTCATCTTACTGTAGACTAGACATAATGTGCAACTGTTCTACTGCAGTAAAATTGAATGAATAATATATTTGATTTTTTTTAGCTGTGATCTTCTGGAAAGGCCATGTAGCAATCTTGCACTCAGTTTGGAGGAACAAGGCGTGAAGCTTTCCTTTTCTCCTTTTAAAGTGTTGACACTGCTCCTGGTTCTGCGGAGATAATTCATGCAGACAGCACCAAACTGTTAACCAAGGTGATTTTTCAAAATCCTCTAAATGCTGTATCAGATTGTTTAACATAATTTTCCTAAACATACGTCAGACAGTCACTGGCTCAAGGAGTTTACACGACAATAAAAAATAAATAATTTCCCACTGAATAAAACAGTTCTTGAATTTTACCAGTATATACACCTTAAGAATATGATGAACTTATATATGATAACTTAATAGACATCTAAACAGCCCTAAAGCAGTCGGGCCAAAAAGTCAGGCATCTGTAGTGACAAAAATCGACAGGATTGGAAAGAAAAAAGGTTTATTGTGTTCTGGGTACACAGTTGTAATTTTTGAAATCCTGTCATTGTCCCTTAAAGGACATGTCAACCCCCACAACAAGAATTTAATCATTAACATGCCTCACTACAGTCTTCACATACCTATTACTCTCGTCCTTGAAAAGCAAAGAGCTGAGCTGTTTGGTTGATTGCAGCTTCCTGCTTCTTCTCTGCACGGTCAGCACTCTCTCCCCCCTCCCTTCGAAAAGAGCCTTGTCACTTGGCGATATGCACATGCGCACTTTCTACTAGATAATCTTGCACATGCGCATTAGAGGCCCAAGAGGACTTGGGCTTCGGTTAAAAAAAATCAGCCGCATCATCAGTGAACTCTCTAACACGCCTCCTCAGGAGATCCGGCAATCAGCAGATGGCATTGGCGGTTGCTATACAGAGATGACGATCCTAACCTCTCCCCTGCTCCTAGCAATTATTCTTTCTACTGACTGCAGTGAGCGAGGAATAGAGCCTGAGACTTTAACTATTGAAGTGCCTTAGCCAACCAGGATGTTTTCTATGTAAATTCAAGAAGGACTAAAGTTTTATTGAATTAGAAACCACAGTGTAGAAGTCAGACGGGAGGGACTGTCGGCACATGCGCAATACAAACAGGAAGAGCACAACCCGGAAAAAATGGCTGCCGAGTAAATGATTGTACAGAGAGACAAAGAATGCATCGGTGCAGGGAGAAGGAGGCGATTTTCACAGCGAAACTAATGCGGTTCGGGTTGGGATAAGGTAGGCTATACAGGCATGCCAAAACTGAAAAAAGGCTTGACATTTCCTTTAATGTCACACAGGAGTGTCGATGAAAGACTAATGTCATTGTTGGTACTGACTGCTTTAAAAGGAGAATGAAAGCTACAGAGGCATTTAATTGCCAATAGATTAGCCACAATGGTGCAAGCTAGAACTCTATTTATTCTGTAGAATGCTTTACTATACCTGAGTAAAATGTTCTAGAAGCTCTCTGTTTAGGATAGTAGCTGCAGTATTAGCTTGGTGTGACCTCACTTCCTGCCTGAGTCTCTCACTGTTCACTTATAGCTCTGGGCTCAGATTACAGCAGAGAAGGGGGGGGGAGCAAACTGAGCATGCTCACGCCCGGGGCAAGGAGGTTTAAGCTGAAGGCAGGAAGTCTGATACAGAAGCCCATGTGTACACAATAGAAGGAAAGAAATGCAGTGTTTCTTTTGACAGAGGACTCAGAGCAGCACTACTTTGAGGGTTTACTGGTATATTTAGGTGGACCTTTCTGATAAGGCTTACTTTTAACCTTTCCTTCAACTTTAACAGAACTATTACCAATAACCTTTTGATACCAATGTGCATTTGATTCCTTATTTTCTGGCATTTAAACCATGTGTCTATTTGTTACCAGTAAAGACCCAAGACTTTTAAGACATATAAGAATAATTCAGAATTAGCAGGTGGGGTCAGCTTACAAAGTAATGTTAGTTTAGTTTCTGATTAACAAAAGTGACTGCAGAAATTGTACTAGGTCTTATATAATGAGGTGAACATTTTATACACTGTTTGTGTATAAATCCAATGTTGATATGATTTAGCATGTACAAAAATTGAAGAGACCTGCTGAAGCAACACGTGACAATGTAATTCTTCTTAAATGACTTTCATAAATAAAAAAAAATAAATAACCACATGTGTACACGTTATTAGAATTTGCAAATAAAAATCACACAACACTTTTGTAAATCAGCCTCTTGGTATTTTACACATGGGCTTATTCAAACCAACATTTTAGCTGCTCTTCCTTTTTCATTTTTTATGATTATTAAACTACAGGTGTTTCAATCTCTCGCCACAAGCATGTAAGCTGCAGCACCAAAAAAAAAAATAAGGGAACTCGGAAACATGAATCTACAGCTTTTATGTTGTATATTCGTGCACAAAGGGTAACTGTGATGTGACAAATACTTGTTTTTAACAAAACCCACCCCTTACCCCCGGCATTCTCTTTGCACCAACAACCATTAACGCTTTGGATTATTTTTTGTCAGATTACTGACACTGAGCAGGTAGGAACATGTGTAGTTGTAGATGATCCGGACAGAATCTGGATAGTAGAGCATCCTGGATTGTAGCAGCTGTCAAGTCAACAGCTCATTATTCCTTGTTGCCCTTTCCTTATTAAGGTTTTTTTAATCAAAGTATTCTGCAATTGATAAACAAAAAAATATATAGGAAAACCTAATCTGCTAAAAATGTTGAGCATTGTTCTGCTCTAATGCATTTTAGACATGGTCATGTGGATTAAATGTTAGTTGCATGATGCATAAGTCATGGGGAAATGGCTCAGATCAGCTTGCTTCAAAATTGGTGTGAACAGCATGTTAATTCTTAAAGGTGAGGGAAAGTTATACCACCATGGATAGTCTTGTTTATTGCATCCTGAAATGCAGTATACATTTACACCAAAACACTAAAATAACTGTATAATAAAATGCAGAATTTTTCTGCTGTTGCATCAATTGCAGCCTTTATCTTTCCTTGCCTGTCATCACCGTCATTCTTTTGTATGTGCTGCATTCTCTTATAAAGGGGCACGTGGATTGTGCAGATTCATAGCCTCTCATTTAGGGTTAGGATATGGCTCCTTTTAGCCCATCTCACCCTAACCAGGTTCGTTTTCTATTTCGCTACTCTCCAAATCCTACCCCCTATTACCAATTATTTTTATTTCAATGGTGGGTTCTATTTTCAGAAATGTGGTGCCGCAATGGGGGGTTCCTTTGTACCCACTTATGCCAACCTATTCATGGGTTGGTGGGAGCGGCACCACATTTCTGGCGATTCGAACCCTTATAGGTCGAAAATAGTACAGTTTTATTGGTACATCGATGACTGTATAGGAATCTGGGACAGTGACTCTGAATCCTTTAAAGATTTTGTAGATATATGCAATCAAGCAGTAGAGGGGCTTACATTCACCTATGAATTGCATGACTCTGAAATACCCTTTCTGGATTTATCCTTTCGAGCCACAGGTGAATGCATTCAAACTACCATGTTTCGTAAACCTATCACCAGAAATACACTGTTGCATGCCACAAGTAGTCATCCCCTATCATGCATACGAGGTATCCCTACAGGACAATTCATCCGTCTGAGGCGTATTTGCTCCACTTGGGAAGATTTTTCTAATCAAGCTATGGAGCTTTGGGACAGATTTATTGAAAGGGGCTATGACACTGCAGTCATCAAGGAGGCTTTCGATATGGCAGTGGGGCTAGATAGGGACAGTCTATTGGAACCTAAGTAACGGAACAAAAATAGAGAGGATAAGAGGTATAGTTCAAGCGATGGGAGGAGGGATAGATCTGTACAAGAACTAAATAGAAGGGCAGGACAGACTGATTTGAAGATAAGGTTTTGTACTACATATTCCAACCAGATGTACAATGTTAAACGCATTATACAGAAACATTGGGCAGTTTTATTACAAGACCCCCTTCTAACTGGGATTATAGATGAAACTCCTTCCTTTGTGTTCCGTAAAGGTAAGAATATAGCTTCCTGGGTCTCTAGGAGTCTGTATCGATCGACTAATGACACACAGAATAAGACCTGGCTTAAATATAAGGGAACATATAAATGTGGGCGAAGGAGTTGTAAAGCTTGTAATGTAATTAAATTCTCGAAGGAGTTTACTAGTACGAAAACGAAAAGAAAGTACAAGATTTCACAATATTTCAATATGTTGGCCAAACCACACGTCCTGTTGGTGTTAGGATCTTGGAGCACCTCTCAGCTTTAGAAAGAGGGGATGAGAAATCCACCCTAGCCAAACATGCCAAATCGACACATACAGATATGGTACATTTTCAATTTCAAGTGATTGATAAACCACATGTTGATGTTAATAAGCGACTTCTAGCTAGGGAGGTTTACTGGATTTATCATTTGAAAACCATAGAGGATTTTGGGGGCATGAATCGGGAATGAGAATTATCATGCTATTTTTGAGTTTTATTTTACTTTATGTTATATTATTCTTTATGTCTTACCCCCATTTTCTTCTTCTCTCCCCTTTTATACATTTTCTCTAGTGTTATGATGTGGGGCCTGTTACTACTAATTTTTCTATCTACTTTACCCCCCTAATGCAATATATTTCAAAACAGCTATTGCCTTGCAGCAAACTGGGGGTTAATTTATATTATTGTATATTGGTGCCTTGTGGGTTAAATGTTTTTAGGGGTGGGGTTTGTTTGTGATTTAAACCGTAGTGTGGATGGAACTTATGTGCTTTTGAGAAAGTGGCAGGATAGGCACGAAACGCGTTAAGCCTATGGTTCTCTAATTGTTCCTATCATGATGTGCCGATTTTAATGGATCAATACATTTTTGGACTTTTATTAATACTCTTGACTTGATTCCTGTGGTGCTCCATGTTTCTACATACAAGTACTACTCCCTCAGAAGCCATGTTCCAATACCTTGCACTGATGAGATCAACAAGATCAAGATCAAAACAGGCTGTCTGCAAGTTTGGATATATGGCTCTGAACCATTAGGCTGTATTTGTGCTATAAAACCAGCGTTTCTGGATGCATAGTTGACATAAAGGAGCAATTTGCATTTCTCTGCCCATGATGCCTTATGGGAGAACTTAAAAAAGTCTGCTCCTATTCTTAATAAATACCTTTACTTGTCCTTTAAAAATGGCAATCACAGCAGCTTGAACAGCATACATTTTATTACTTATTCTTTAATGAGAATTACCAGATTTACCCAGAAATGTTCAAACCTCTCCCCTCTGTAGTTTACAATCTCAATATTGATGCCTGAGGCATATAATCTCTTTTCTAGGACTATAAAACTGACAGAGATTTAATGGTGGTCGTACACGGGCAGATAAAGCTGCCGATATCGGTAGTTTGGACCAATTTGACAGCTTATCTGCCCGTGTATGGGGGCTTTCGACGGGTCTTCCCGATCGATATCTGGCCACAATATAGATCGGGAAGGTTGGATTTTTACCCGACCGACCCGTCGGAGCCGCTTGGCGCATCGTAATTCGATCGTTCGGCCATACAGCTGAACGTTCGAATTACCCCCGATATAGCCATGCAGTTTAGTGGCATATCAGGGAAAGATCCGCTCATTTGGCGATGTCGCCAAACGAGCGTATCTTTGAGTCTATGGCCACCTTAACTGTGTGATTGGCTCCTAAAATCATATTCAGTTCAATATTCAATTCTGATCTCTGTTTTTTCCTTTATAAGTACTCAATAAATGGAGGACAAGGTTTATTTTGAGCATATAATATATGGCAAAATAAGTTCTTTTCATAAAAAACCAAAGCATACTTCTACAACTTCAACTCCTTCTGCTCAATTGCATTATAAATGTGTATGTCCATTGGTTTGTATGTTTTTTTACTATCATCCAAGAAATAAAGAGGATCTTTTATAGTCAGTGGATTGAAACCATCCTTTACAAGGGCCACTTTGCGTTGCTTGAAAGTGCCTGTAACGTCCATTTCATCCTGCAGCAGAAAAAAGTTAAAAAAAACATCAACTTTTTGTCATCATCCAAAATCTTACAGTTTTTTTAAATTATGATTTGCCAAAAAATCCAAACTGTTTGCTGGGGTTCTTGGGTCCTCCACACAGCTGCTATTGGAGACATCTAATGGTTGCGATAGCATTCTTATGCTGTTCTATGTCCTTGTTCACTGCATATTGCATTATTTATCAAAATTTTAATTTGTCAAGTTTTACCACAACTAAACTCACATCTTTAAAAAAGCACGAATGACTACTTATTTATTAAAAGATCCAGATAAAAAAAACCATGAATGAATCAAAACATGGAACAAATTCGAAAAAGATTATTAAAACCTCAAAATCTGTGTTGTTGTAAGATTTTTTGTACTAAAACTTCTAAAAGCTCAAAGCAAAGACAAGTTTTACAATTTGTCAAGGACAGTTGCCATTAACTTTTTCCATTACATTAAATAAATATTGGAATTTTCGTGGTTCAGATTGGTTTAAAACATTTTTTAGAGCTAAAAAAAATATGAAAGTTATTAGATTGGCCCCTAAATGGCTGCAGTCTTATGGCTAAAACTGTACATTTTGACTATAGTCTTTTTAAGGGAAAAATAATGCAACTAATGCAATCGGCATTTTGGCAAGTTTCTGTATAAGAATTCCTGTCCATAAAAATTTCTTATAAAATGTCAGTCTTACTTTAAGGGGCAGATTTATCAAGGGTCGAATCTCGAAGTTAAAAATACTTCGAAATTCGACCATCGAATTAAAATACTTCGATTTCTGATATCGAATTCGATTTTTTTTTCATCGAATTTGGCTATTCTGCAGTCAAAGTAAATTCAAACGATCAAACAATTTTATCGTATGATCGAATGATTTTTACTTCGACTTCAAAAACTTCGAAAAATGCTGTAGAAGGTCCCCATAGGCTAACATAGCACTTTGGCAGGTTAAATTTGGCGAAGTATTGAAGTTGAAGTTTTTTTTAAAGAGACAGTACTTCGATTATCGAATGGTTGAATATTCGAACAATTTTTACTTCGAATTGAAGTATCCAAAAAATACCTTTTTTTACTTCGAAAATTCCCTCGAAATCACTTCGACCCTTGATAAATCTGCCCCTTAAACTCTTATGATCCTTAGTAAATCTAGGCAAAGGATTTCCCACCTGAATTCTCACAAACCGAGGTCTGGCATAAGTAGGCAAAAGATCGGCAACAGTTGAATATAGTTTTCTCCCATCAAATTCTTTGCCTTCTTTTAGTTTCACAGAAACCATTCCAATTCTTCCTTCGTGATCTGAAAGCAATATTGAATTAGAAATATACCAAACAGTTTCAATAATAATTTAAGGTTTACGTCTTTCGATTTATGTAAATGATTGACTATGCTCATAAACTAAAAAAAAAATGAATGGACGTTGAATCTCTATGAAATGCTGTTTGTTTTTTCACTGTTTATATACATTTACTCAAGAAAAATGTTTGTTAGCTACCCCAAATTTATAGATCAAATCTTTGCATACAAAAAAACGTATTTTCCCCTTGTAAAATATAAGGATAGTTAAGTCTCTAAGGCAGGGGACCCCAAACTTTTTTTTACCCATAAACCACATTCAAATGTTAATAAATCACTATGTGTACCCAATGTGCTACAAATGTAGTTGGCTCAGGATGGAGAGTTTCTGCTCCAGAAGGTTGTTACTAACCATAAACGTTATCTATGTAAGATAAGCAATATGCATTATACTTGCTTTAACTAACATTTCTCTGTTGATCAGATACATACAGAATCCGTGTTGTTCATTCTCGCTATTTAAGAAAAATATGAAACTATAACTAAGGAGGGAAAGATTTATTTCTGTGATTTTGTATCCTCTTTCAGAGATATGGTATTTGCATAAACTCTCAATTTTGTTTCAGGCAATGTGTAGCCAGTTCCATAAAGTATATATGTTTAGATTAGATTCATATAGTCTTAAGCCAACTAGGAAAGCTATAGCTTTACTCATTTTTGGATGGCACTGGCTGCCAGCTTGGTCTGGAGTTATGACTTGAAATTTAAATTTGTGGCCCTGTTAACCACATTACCAATCACATACAAGGCACAGCAACACCATAAACATTTGCTTCTTCCACAAAATCGGACATTGCAACGATACTTTCCACTTCTGTTGTAGCTACGTTCTCCCCCTTCCAGCTGCAAAATGAAAGAATATGGAATTTACAAATGATGACTATTTTAATAAAAGCTCAATTTAAATAATACAAATGTTTTTCCCAATAGTATGGGAAGTGCGTGCATAATAATAATTAAATCATTTTATATTTTTGCCCTTGGACCCAACTATTTTGATCAGCCACCATGCAGCTGCAACTTTATTGCAGCCAGAAACAGGTTCAGTATTAGTGGGTTGAATTGTGGCTTCTACATCACTAATTGTCGACCCCTTTGGAGAATTAAACATACTGTATAACAATAAATATACAAACATGAACACATCTCAAAAGCAGTTATATACTAATATTTTATGAGTTTGATTTCAGTTCTTACCGGAATGTGTCTCCCACTCGATCCTGAAAGTATAAAAATCCTTCTTTGTCTATCATTACTAAATCCCCAGTGTTAAAATACAAATCTCCATTTCTGAAAACATTCCGGAGTCTCTTCTTCTCTGTTTGAGCCTTATCTCCAGCGTAACCACTAAATGGAGCCACTGCATTTATTTTTGCAATTAGCAGACCCGTCTCACCTATGCCAAAAACAAGTTCAATAGGTCAGTTTGTCTACATTTTTTTGTTACATTTAATGTGACTAATATGCACTATTATAGGACTTCAATTACTATTTGTCTGTCAAAGTCATTAGCCAAGTTTTGCTAACTTTTAGCATTTTGGGCAAAAAAAGCAAAACAATTGTAGGCCTTTCGATGTAAGCAGAAAATGGTAATTGACTCATGTTTTCTTGCATCAATTGTTCTTTTTTTTTTTTTTGTTCAGTTGGTTTCAGAAATACAGACTTTTTCCAATTACTTTATCTATTTTCTATGTGTGACCATTTTTCTAATATTGAAGTGTCATTTTTTGCCTTTCTAAAGCAGCTCTGGGAGAAGGGTTGCTGACTCTATAAACTGTTCTAAATGGACACAAGGGGGGGAATTCACAAAAGTGTCGGTAAAAAAAGTAACCCAGAAGTGGCGGTCGACAAATTTGTAAAATGTCGTATGAACGGCAAATTCACAAAGGCAGATGTTACCATCTCTGAATGTCTCGTTAGTCTGACAATTTTCTAAAATGTCGTATATCTTTTCATCGTACAAACGACATTTACCAAGACTTTTTAAACGACAATTTGCCTGACATTTTCATTTTGGAGAGCCTAAAGTGTCTGAAAAATTGTCGGTAAAAAAAATGAGTTTACGAGTAATTCATAAAAATGTCGGGAAAAGTGTCGCCGAAAAAAACACGCCCACTTTTAACGACACTAATTCAAAAATGTTGCACATGTCGGAAAATTGGCGGAGAAATGCTCTGTGAATTTGTCGGCTGTTGCTACGACACTTTCTACGACATTTTAAAGACATTTTTTCGTTCCCGACACTTTTGTGAATTCCCCCCATATAGTTGATACATGTAAGAACATGGCTGAGTTCTACAGGGGAGCAATGTATGACTTCAAGGCAAAATTTTTGGTGGACGTAATGGATCTGTGCCAACACGTGAAAAGTATTGCATAAGAACCATCCTGCCACTGGAAGTAGGAGTATATTTATCAATTAATGATTACCTTAAATTCTAATTCAGGTGGAGATCTGAAATAAGGATTAAAAGTATTAACCTCTCAAATTACTGACATAACTAGGACAAATACTTCAGACAAGGAGATGTATTATAGAGTAAAATATAGATAAATGCATCCATGGAAGGATGGAGAACAGTTAAACGTCATCATCTACCCTACAAATTGATTTATGGAGAGTCTCTGTAGTGAGGTATGTTGTAAACATTTGTTATTAATTTAATTATTTAGTGAATTATAGCAAAAGGCTCCTACCTGTTTTTACGCTTATACAATTCCCTGAAGCATCTCTGGCCAGTTCATCCTTTTCCACATCATATTTAACAATTCCATATGGTCGGAATATCTGAAATGAAATGTTGGTGTTATCACATTAACAATTAAATAAAATGGGATGTCATAGTTAAACGACTGTACTAAACCAATAACAGTGAATTGAAAACCTTAGCCAGTAATGCAAAGCCAAGTTCATTGCAGTTCATAAACTTATAATCTGTGGGGCAAACCTGTAAAGAAAAAACATGGAGGTTTGCACCCTGCCATGACTTTCTAAATCACCCTTACTCTTTTCAGAATTGAAAGTGGTTTAGTAAATAAGAGAATTGCTGGGAAAAATAAACAGCCGCTTCCAATGGCTACACTCAGCTCCCAGCTCTCCTAAGTGTGTGTCCCAATCTTTCACTCTGAGCCCCAACCCTCTCTAGCAGGCATATTTCTATGGGAATTAACCCACTCAGAACTGCTGTACATATGGGATTAAGACATGCATCTAGGGGGAATATATCTCCCTTCACACTGTGCTCCTGTTAAAAAAAGTTCAAATTGATTCCTAGGTAATTAAAATGATCAAGAAGTCTGCTGTAGAACTTACCTTTTGTAGGAAGCTGGATCTACCCATTGCACCTACTCTTCCAGTATAGTTAAAAAAGACAGCATTTCCTTCAGTTGCAGCATAAAATTCAAATATCTTGATTTCACCAAAGCGATGAACAAACTCCTTCCATACCTCAGGTCTGATTCCATTTCCCACAGCAAGCCTTACTCTATGATCCTTATCGTTGTCTTTCTGAAAGTGGGGGACGCAGTACAGATAAAGCTACGGAACTTTTTTACGGAGTACAAAATAAAGAGTGTTTCTTAGACTTATATTATATTAAGGTAAACTGCAGCTTACCAATATCGGTTTTTCTGTAGGTGATCTTGCAGGGGCATCAAAATAACAAAGCATCAAAGAAATATAGTAAAATGCAGGACAAATCCAAGGCAGTAAACTTCAACTGCAAAGTGCTTTACTGTGGAAATAAATGCTCTACTACATTTCAGGCTAGATTAAGGGTCTAGCCTGAAACATGTTGTAGATCATTTATTTCCCTAATGAAGCACTTTGCAGTTGAAGTTTACTGCCTTGGATTTGTCCTGCATTTTACTATATTTCTTTGATCGTGTTTCTTAGACTTAAAATGAAATGGTTGATCTCATGTCAATATCCCTTACAACACTGAATGCAGCATAGAGTGCTACTGCACATTAAAGGGAAGTTTATTCTTAGACGAAACTACAGTATTACTCTGATGTAGGCATTGATATTTTAAAGGTGTCGTTAACTTTTAGTTTTTTGTAGTGAGAGGTTTTCATTTTTTATTATATGTGGTTTTTAAGTCATTTCACTTTTTGTTCAGCAGCAGCAATTTCAGCAATCTGGTTGCTAGGGTCCAAATTGCCCTAGCAACCATGCATTGATTTGAATGAGAAAATGTAACATGAATAGGCAAGGGCCTGAATAGAAAGAAAAGTAATAAAAAGTAGCAATAACAATACGTTTGTAGCCTTACAGAGCATTTGTTTTTTTATAGGGGGTCAGTGACCCTCATTTAAAAGCCGGAAATAGTCAGAAGGCGGCAAATAACGCATAAAAACTATAAAAAATGAAGACAAATTGAAAAGTTGCTTAAAATGATCCCTTTCTATAACGTAAGAAAAGTTAACTTAAAGGTGAGCCTTTCCTTTAAATTTAGAAGTATTGGAATCAAGGTGTCCCTTTTCTTTACTGTTTTTTGTATTTGTGGGGTATTACACATTTATGTATATTGCTTACTATACCTTAGGTGTGTTACACAGGTATCGGAATATCTCTCCAATATACTGGACAACAGTCACGTTGTATTTCCTGCAGTCATCCCAGAACTGACTGGCTGAAAATTTATTTCTCAAAACACAGCATGCTCCTGTGAAAGTTAAATGAGATTAATGGATTTCTGAACATCATGAATGACAGGAGCTTCTAGGAGTGGAGGTGATTGGCTGGAAGGAAGGCAGATGAAGGAAGGCATAATGAGATCCCATTTCAGCCTATACAAACACAATACACTGTGTGTGTTTTATGGATCACCAATACCCCTAATCTATAAGGAATACTCAACTGTCTGCCAATTAGAGTCCTAAAATTAAAAACAATGCATACGATTTTCCATGGATGATACTTAAACTACATGTTCTTGGGTGCAATGATAAACATTAAAAATTGGAGTGTCATTGGCTGAGAAAATTGGTTCCCAAGTAGGGATGGGCGAATTTTTTCGCCTCGTTTTGCCGAAAAAATGACGCCCATAGACTTGTATGGAGACGTGCGTCAAAAAAAAAAAAAAACGCGCAACAAAATAATTTTGCCACGCTACAAATTTTTTTCGACGCCCATAGACTTTAATGGGCGTCTGCGACATTTCGCCGGTGGCGAATTTTTGGCGAAACGAAACGGGTCAAATTTGCCCATCCCTGTTCCCAAGAGCAATTCTACATCACTCTTTGCTTATTGCCTAAGGGGCTGTGATTTGCGGTAACATGTTTCTGGCACCTCCGGCCTATGCTGGCCAATATGTAGGATTTGTGTGCTTTGCAGGTTAAGGGTTAAAGACTAAGTACATATGAGACGAAGAGCACATAGACTAATTCTAACCTTATCACCATGATAATCAGGTCAAAGTCAAGAATATAGCAAATGCGGGTTTTTACACGGCAGGAATAAGTTAATTAATATAACTGGATAAGATTGGAAAGAGCAATATTTAATAAAGACCAGGTGGATAGAAAAATATGGCTACAAATCATGCAAAGGAGAGAGAGAAATATGCAATTTACAGCAGACTCTGTGGCTTATAAATATAATGAAAAATAAAATACCTTCAAATCAAATCAAATGCTCAGATTACCATATAAGATGTATGTAAATCTTGTTTTAAAAATCCTACTTTCATCATACAACCAACATTATTTCCACAACATTGCACCCCATTTCATTGGGAACATTTTTACAAGCCTTTATACAATCTCATTAGCCAACCTAATTATCCAGCTGGGTTGTATAATGTCCTGTAAATAAATGCTCAGTGGCCACCGATGTTCCTAAACGTTATGCTAATATTTGTGGATTTTATGGATGCACCGGATCCAGGACTCCGTTTGGGATTCGACCAGGATTCGGCCTATTTCAGCAGGATTAGGCCAAGTCCTTCTGCCCGGCCAAACCGAATCCTAATTTTGCATATGCAAATTTGGGGCGAGAGGGACATAGCGGTATTTTTTGTCACAAAACAAGGAAGTAAAAAATGGTTTCCCCTTCTCAACCCTAATTTGCATATGCAAATTAGGATTCTGATTTGGTTCCGTATTCGGCTGAATCTTTCGCGAAGGATTTGGGATTCACCTGAATCCAAAATAGTGGAGTCCTTCTGCCCGGCCGAAGCAAATCCGAATCCTAATTTGCATATACAAATTACGGGCTGGGAGGAACATAGAATGATTTTTTTTGTCACAAAACAATGAAGTCAAAAATGTTTTCCCCTTCCCACCCCTAATTTGCATATGCAAATTAGGATTCCAATTTGGTTCAGTATTCGGCCAAATCTTTTGGGAAGGATTCGGGGGTTCGGCAGAATCCAAAATAGTGGATTCGGTGCATCCCTAGTGGATTTGTGTGTAAGAAAATTAAAGCACACTTATCAAAAAGGCACAATGCCTCGAGTCTATGCATTATTAAAGTGCCGACCTTCCAAATTATCCCCATGTTTAAATAAAAGTATGTAGAGCCCAGTGTCGGACTGGAATGCCAGTGGGCCCACCGGTAAACCGTGACCATGGGCCCACTTTCCAAACTATTATTCCTCCTCTCTGAAGTCAACCTCTTTATTCTCCAAGTCTTTTATATCTACTTACTATACTTTATTATTATTATACTATACCATTATTAAGCCTCTTTTTTTTACCATAAAGGAATAGGGAATGACCTTGAAATAGGCCAAATGGTTAGAAGCAAGAGACCCACTGACACCTGGGCCCACCGGGAGTTTTCCTGGTATCCCTGTGGGCCAGTCCGAAACTGGTAGAGCCTTAAAGTCCCTGTGGCTGACTATGCACCCAGAACCATAAGTTTAATAGGATAGATACAACCTAATAATTCAGAGCTATATATCCAAACTTGCAAACAGTCTGCTTCAAGCTTTTTCAGATCTTATCAGTGCATGATGCTTGAAACATGGCTTCTGAGGGGGTAGGATTTGGAGACCTGTCAGTATTCACACATATGGGGAGGAGGGAGGCAGAATCTGAGATTTCTCTGCCAGTGATTTTAGAGAAAAAACAATGTGCGGCAGTACCTAATGGGGAAATATAATAAAAGTCGGCAACGGAAAAACTATTAACTAAAGTTATGCCTTAGTGTGAACAAAATTTCCTTCACGCAAATTTTATATAGCTTTTGTGAACCCAGAAACTATTTAGTGACCTCTTCCGACAGAATTTTATAGTTTGCGCCAATCCGCAGTGAATGTAATAAAACTTCTTCCCGAAAAAGTTATGTTTACTCCAAAAGATTACGACACCTTCAAGCTCTCCTTAGAAGTGTGCAATGGACAATTAAAATTTGTGATGCAATAACAGTTTAAGGCAGAATATTACATTGCAAAATGCAGTTGTTATTCTCTTTGTGACTTTTATTACATCCCCCCATTAAAGTCTTGTGATTTGACAACCTTGAACTAAGCAGGACAATTTTTCAAATGAATAAGGCCCTACTGTTGCTTCTACTATCACTGATTGAGCATTAAAGGAGAACTAAAGCTTAACTAAAGAAGTAGCTATAAATGTTGTACATTATGTTAGGCTTCTATACCAGCCCAAGGCAACCTCAGCCTTTTAGCAGTAAAGATTTGTGTCTCCAAAGATGCCCCAGTAGCTCCCCATCTTCTTTTCTGCTGATTCACTGCACATGCTCTGTGCCGCTGTCCATTACTGAGCTTAGGGACCCACTCACAATATACAGTACACATAGAATATAAATGTCACAATATAAGGCTGATTAATAATTAATACGTACTACATGGCAGCACAGAAACCAGTGCAACTAGAATTTAATAATCAGCCCTGTAGCATCAGCTTATATTACAGATCAACCTCATTTTCTGCTGGATAATTTGTGACCACCCCTAAGCTTAGCTTCTCAACAGCTGCTCAGAGCCCACTGAGCATGTGAGTGTCACAGACACTTTCCAAGATGGTGACCCCCTGTGACAAGTTTGAAGTCCTGGATCATTGCTGCTATTGAGATGCTGAACATTTAGGCTGGTGCAATAAGTTCAATCTATAAAATATGGCATTTTTAGCCATATTTATTTTTAGGGCTTAGTTGTCCTTTAATACCTCTACATTAATACCACGGCTCGCTTGCAGCTCAACCAAACCTATATGATGCTGTTCTTATAACCACCTTAGTTACAATTATGTCAGTATAGATTAATTAGATCACAAAGCTTTATTTATGAATACATCTTTTATTGCTATTTTATTTATTTATTTATAAGTTATTACCTTTTTGAATACATCCCCGAACCCCAATCATCAGGCCTGCGCTGTGGTACAGAGGCAGTGGAATGTAAACCACATCTGTTGACTTCAGTCCGGCTAAAGTTGAAAGTGAAGAGCTCATTAAGAGCCGGCTGTGAGTTACTATAGCAGCCTTGGGAAGACCTTTAAAAAAGAAAAAAGTTATTTTTGCTTAGTTATATTCAATCACATATGTTGTGCCCAAAGATGATAACGTGATCCCATATCATGTATGAATGAAATAACTGGATTGCAATCTCTCCGAAGTCAGGTTATTTCTGTACAAGTTATATCTCATTATGTATTTGCACTGAGCAGTACAGTGTGAAAAGTCCACAAAGGCCTAGGTCTGGGTGAGAGTGCAGATAGTATGAGGAGCGCTAGGTTTTCCCAGTTGTATAACAATCACCCGTAGGTTTTTTACTTAAATAGGTGCTTCATTCTTTATTTTCATAGCTTTTAAATGATTTGCCTTTTTCTTCTGATTCTTTGAAGCTTTCAAATGAGGGTCACTGACCCCATGTAATAAACAAAGGCTCTGTAAGGCTACAAATGTATTCTTATTGCTACTTTTTATTACTCATATTTCTATTCAGGCCTTCTCTTTTTCATATTTCAGTCTCTTATTCAAATTAATGCAAACTCCAGTTTGCAATTTCAGTAATCTGGTTGCTAGGGTCCAAATTACCCTAGCAACCAGATTACTGAAATTGCTAAGTGAGAGCTGCTGAATAAAAAAGCGAAATAACAAAAAAAACATAATAAAAAAGGAAAACCAATTGCAAATTGTCTCAGAATATCACTCTCTACACTATACTATAAAGTTAATTCTTAGGTGAACAACCCCTTTAAAGCATACCTACTAAATTAGGTAGGTAGGATGAGCTGAGATTTGGAGGCACGAATCCTGGGTGGAACTGCACCACAATTGAAAGTGACCTAGAGAAGCATCTGGCAATTGTACATGGGCTGATTCTAAGCATTGTGTTCCCATATCACTTTGTAGGAAGTGACACTTCGTAGCAAGTGATATTCACTTGCAGGTAATGGTGCTCTCACTTTCCAGGTGATCGTGGCTCAGAAACTCTTCAAATACGAGAGGTCCTCTGCACTCGTTTTCAATATATTCAAGACTTTGAGACATTTTGTGCATACAGCACAAAAGATTACAATTTAAATGTAATAATTTAATAGTCTGTTATTCATATGTATCATTCTTACCCAATTAGACTCACTATGGACACGTTAAAAGCTGAGTTCAAATCTACCCAAAGTTATTTCCCATAATATATCACCCTTCAGGAGGGGGTTTAACAAAGATCAAGTGCTTCTTACACAATTTCATGATAAATTAGCATTCTGAGCTTTTTTACAAGTACCATTTAAGCATAACACATCTGTCGTAAAACAACTACATTCTGATTTATATTTGAAAATAGGTGATTTTCTGGGGTAAGGTCCCCATAGGCTTTCCAAGTTTTTTCTGATCGAAGGATAATCCTTCAATCGATGGATTAAAATCCTTCCAATCATTCAATTCGAAGGATTTAATCGTTCGATCGAACGATTATTCCTTTGATCGTTCCATTGAACGAATTTCGCAAAATCCTTCGACTTCGGTATTTGAAGTCAAAGGATGTTAATTACCCTCGATATTCGACCCTTAATACATCTGCCCCTAACTGTCTATGTACTTTCAATGTGTTTCCTGGCTTCAGTTAGTTGCTGATTGTCAATTGAGCCAAGAGATTGGTGTTATAAGTCTAAACTGCAAATATTTTAGAAACAGCTAAAAAGAAAAGTGATCCTATGTTAATAATGATCCTGATTTTTAAAATTTTTCTTCATGCCAAAATGTACCATGAAATAAGATCTTCAAAATTCGTAGAGTGGAGCATTATTACCTACATGTTTCAGTAGAAACGTAAACGTAAAATGTAGAACAAGCTGGCATCATTTTTTTGGGGGATTGTGGGCAGCTTCACGTTCCTGGTAGTTGCTGCCCCCTGTACCACATGCAAACATGAGGGAGGGGTACAGTTTGTTTTTTATAGGGTGGAAACCTCAAAATAGTACTGGAGGCATAGCAGTGGTGTTCCGTCTGTGACATGCCTATTGTAGATAAAGCGTAGATTGCAAAAATGATGTAAGAAGTTGTTTACCTGTAGTTCCAGAAGTGTAAATATACAGAGCTGTGGATTTGGCGGTGACATCTGATCTGTACGACTTAGGAACAGGGTTGTCAGAAGCAGCTTCCACTTTGTCAAGCAGACTGTCCACCCCATCTGTAGCAGATTCTCTGCTTACATAAAATACCTGGACGTTTTCTTCTTTTAACATAGGCAGCACTTCCTCCACTGCACTCCTTAGTTCTAATCAAACAGAATATGTGGTTACATGAAAATTGCATTTACATGCATTAATATGATAAACTCTATACCGTAAGGAATGTTGGTACTGTAGCATATAACAGTATTCAGTATGCCAGGGTGCCCATTTAGTTGCTCATTTAAAGGGACCTTATGTTGATCAGTTATGGCTTTGAAAAGTGTATTTTTTTCTGATAGAACCAAAACCTGGGAAACAATTCAGACAATCAGAAAAGCACCTTATGAACACAATAAAGTCTGGGCTTTCTTCATGAGATTGCAAATGGATGTAGTACTACTGTAATATGGAAGTTGCATCTGCTGTAACATATTCTGACCACCACATTTTGTAATAAAAGACACTAAGTTTGCCCAGGAGCAGTAAGCCATAGCAAACAGTAAGATGTTTGAGTTTAAACAGATGACCAGTAAATACTTATTGTTGATTGGTCTGCGCTCTGTATGTGAGTTATTTGTTTTCTCTGTTAGAATTTTCGGGCGAGTTGCCGAAATCTCGCGAGAGCCAGCAACCAACAACGAGACGCCGTGCTGTGGTGGGCTTCGCCATCAGTCCCCGTATTACCAAAAAAAGTTATTGTGGCTGTTGGAGTGTTGTTGTGTAAACTCGTGGCCTTGATTCTTTAGGACACGATTGCGATCTGTAATTTTACAAACAGCATTCCTAGCAACATATCTTTATGGCTTTATGGCTTAACTAAAGTAAATACCTTTAGTACATTAGATCCAAATGGAAACAAAACAGTTCTAACAAGTCATTAATACTGAACAGTGGCACAACTAGCAGGGGTGCAATCGTGTCCCCAGCCCGCATCCCCTTGGGGCCTGCTGGAGCCATGATAACTCTTATTGTGGGTGTCAGGTCAGGGGGAGATTTTTGGAGAGTGATTTGTGTGTGTGTGTGTGTGCAGTGCCTAGTTATTCCACTGATACTAGATTTGCATGTGTCTACCTGCAATCAGATACATATGATTGCTTAACATGGAGATAAACTTATTGCATTCAGTCACATGGCACATGATTGTACTGTGGTATTTTATGGGTCAGAATCCATCGATTAAGAAAAAGTTATCTTATCGTTTATCATGTGAAAACTCATTGACAAGATTCAATTCAAGTTTAAATAAACTTCTCCAAATTCAGTTCCAGTTTTTTCCCATATACTTCAATGGAGTTTTCATGTGATAAACAGAGAGATACGTTTTTCTGAATTGAATTGCAAATTAAATCTCGTCCGTGACTTTTCACGCGATAAACCTTTTTCTCACTGAATTGAATGTGTCCCTACGTTGGCTAAATTACAAGACTCCATATTTTTGACTTCTGGGAAGAAAACAAGAATTTACCTGGAGCAGCAATTAGCACCTTTGCTCCGCTGGATCTGAAGCAGTGAAGAAAAGATTTTGAGCGAATGTTATAGTTCAAGCAAGCCATAGAGCATCCCAGTTTGTATAAACCCAACCAGATCCAGATGTATGCAGGCTCATTACCAAGGAAAAGTGCAACACAATCTTCCTGTTTCAACTTGGAATGGTTTTTCAGTGTCCAGGCTAACTGATTGCTTTTAAGATCAACCTGCTTGAAGGTATATGCCTGATCTTGAAAAAGAATAAAGTTTTCATCAGGTCTCGTGGATACTTGTTGCAGAAATATGTCCAGCACAGTACGGGAGGTTTTTATGCAGCGTTCTACAAATCGAACATAGCGAAACACTTGGAAAGAGAAACGAAGATCCTGCCACAAGTAAGGCAAGTATATACGCCTTAGCAGCCATAGAATAGGAAGCCCCAGCAGAAATGTCTGCAGAACAGACATGTCACTTATACAAGCAGAAACACAAGCAAAGGAAAGAGTGAATCCCATACACAGCAGGGCATAGGCTGTGACAGAATAAATGTGTTACACAGGAACGCTGGATTGTACTCTGAACCTTTAACATTGCATGTGACTGTAAAGATCTGATAGTCTCAGTTTAACCTTTTCAGTACCTTTTGTACTGTCACTGGTGTGGCAAAGACTTTTCAAACCCCTTCCCACAAGAAAAGAAAAGCAATGTTTATATCTGGAATCTATTTATGAGCTCCGTAAAGTGCAAAGCACTCCAATAACATGCGTTGCCACAATGCTTCTTGTGCCCATATGTGCTCCTAACAACTTTGCACCAATGTACCCCCTAGCCTATAATGCACAAATCAAATGCATGCCCTGATGTTTTTACAGGACATAAGACAGATGGGTGAAAGCATCCATATACATCTGCTAAATCTATATAGTCTAAACATTTAGTATGGTACTCTAAAGCATTATAAGCCATGCTTATGTGATTTATAGGAAACACATAGTCAAAATTATTAGAATTATTTTTATTAGCTAATATGTTTCTATTGACAATCAGACCTGCATACATTACAAATATATTAACTCATTAATACATGATGGGCAAATAACTGTTGCAAGTTCGTTTAAAGGGATATATACCCCCATCTTCTTTTCTGCTGATTCACTGCACATGCTCTCTGCCGCTGTCAATTACTGAGCTTAGGGACCCACTCACAATATACAGTACACATAGAATATGTGTCACATATCAGGCTGATTATTAATTAATACATACTACATGGCAGCACAGAAACCAGTGCAACTAGAATTTAATAATCAGCCCTGTAGCATCAGCTTATATTACAGACAAACCTCATTTTCTGCTTGATAATTTGCAATGACCCCTAAGCTTAGCTTCTCAACAGCTGCTCAGAGCCCACTGAGCATGTGAGTGTCGCAGAGACTTTCCAAGATGGTGACCCCCTGTGACAAGTTTGAAGTCCTGGATCATTGCTGCTATTGACAAGCTGAAACTTTAGGCTGGTGCAATAAGTTCAGTATATAAAACATGACATTTTTAGCCCTATTCATTTTTAGGGTTTAGTTCTCCTTTATGTTTAATGGAATATGCTTTGCCAGAGTATCATGGTTTTCTTTGAATCTATGCAAACAGGTATCATACCTCCCAACTGTGCCAGTTTTCGCGGGACTGTCCCGATTTTGACAGCTCAACCTGCAGACCCAGGTTTGTTACTGAAATGTCCTGACTTTCTCTTATACTTAATATACTTAGTCAAAACTGTAATCTGTAAAGGCTTGAGCGAGTGGATGTCTAACGCTACCTTCTTTGCTTTGCTTGTTGAAGGGGGGCCACATGAGACATAACTGTCCGGTTAGTTTGCTTTTGATCCTTAGCATGTAGGTCAGATTCAAATGCAAACAATATGGCCCCCTTCATGTCACTGATTGGTTACTGACTGGCGGGGCCGCCGTCAGAAATCAGGGGGCCCCATTCCAAACCGAAGTTAAAAAAGCCACACTAGCAGCTATAAAACAGTAACAACACCACCCAAAAGTTAAAAAAAACATTGGTGGCCAGGCCCCCCAAATTTATAAAAAGCCATTGGTGGTCAGGACCCTCCTTCAAGTTTAAAAAAAACATTGGTGGTCAGGGTTTTAAAAAAACAAAACAAAAGACCATTGGTGTTCAGTGGATCTTACCTTTAAAGGCCTCCATTTTCCTCTGCATTGGTTCTTTGCGGCAGCTTTCGACTCCTTGAGGTGACGTTTGGCTCCTTTCAGCTGCGTTTGGTGCTGCTTTGGCTACTCAAGGGGGACCTGACTAATCTGGGAAGAGCAATACAGCTAGGTCCCCCTTAAAGCTTAAAAAACACTGCACCCAGTACAGCTGTCTCCCTTGTGCCCCCATGATGTTGGCCCTACTGACTGGCAACAGGTTAGAGAGGTGCAGAGCAGGAAGTAGTGTTCTGGCTATTATATGAGACATCTGCTCACTTGAGCCTTTATACATTACATTTTTGGCTAACTAACTGTATTAATTTTTTTTTTATTCAGCAGTATAAAGAAGGCTGCAATTCTTTAAATGGAGGCCCGTGAGACCTATTGTTCTTGGGGCTAGGAGTTGCTGACTGCCAGTGGGAAGTGGGGGGGGGGTCTCTCTAGTTGGTTGTTTTTTTAACCCCCTCCCCTTGGCTCAAGGAGGGTATGAAAGGGGAGGAGATTAAAGCTTATATGGTGAGGCTGGGAGGAGAGGGGCCAGATAACCATTTTGTTTTTTGTGTTTTTGTCCAACCCTCACAACCCCTTAAAGAACCAGCAACATCAAAAAATGTAATTGTTTTATTTTAAAGTAATAAAAATATAATGCAGTGTTGCCCTGCACTAGTAAAACTGCTGTTTTTGCTTCAGAAACATTTCTATTGTTTATATAAATAAGCTGCTGTGTAGCCATGGGGACAGCCATTCAAAGGAGAAAAGTCTCAAGTTACACAGCAGATATCAGATAAGCTCTGTAGAACATAATGTTATTTGTTATCCATTATTTATCCTGTGCCATATAGCCTTTTTTCAATTCCCGCCATTGCTTGTTTATATGAACTATAATAGTGTTTCAGAAGCAAACAGATAAGTTTTACCAGTTCAGGGCAACAGTACATGATATTTTCATTACTTTAAAACACTTTAATGTTTTGGTGTTACTGTTCCTTTAAGCTGTACAGGTTCAGATCTTCAAGAGGACAGTGGTCATGAGCAGGAGTGGCTGAATGTACATCAGAACTCAAAGCGGCAGAATGCGGCAAGATATAAACACCAGAGAGTGGGGGTTATGCCCAGGATAGTAGGCTGTGATCATATGATCAAACCTGTGGTATGGACCGAGCTGAGAAAAGACCAACCAGGGAGAGCAGGGCAAAGGGCTCTTCCTTGGTGAATGCTCAAGTGGCAGGACAGAGAAAGCACCAGAGGATGGGAGCTATGCACAGAAACCTGTGGTATGGACCATTATGGGGCACACCAAGAAAAGAGCAATCAGGGAGAGGCTCTGGGCTCATCCTTGTGGAATGTAGCAGGACATAGAAAGCAGTGTCGGACTGGCCCGGCGGGACACCGGGAAAATACGCGGTGGGCCCCGACCCTAGTGGGCCCCCGCCGGGCCAGACCCCCTCTCCCAAACAGTTTTGCGCATGCGCGCCTAGTGATCTTAGCGCATGTGCGATGCGCCGCCTGGGCAAGTATGCCGAGCTGCGCCCAACAGTAGGTAGCGGGGGCCCTGCACAGTAGTCCTGGTGGGCCCTCTGTGTCCCTCTTATTTTCCACAAGTTTTGTTGTTCAGTCTCGTTATTTAATTTGTAGTATTCATTGGTTAGATGGAAATATTTTTGTTGCAGTGACAACAGATAGCGGCATAGAACATTTAGAGCTCAAGACAAAAAACATCTAAAATCAGTATTTATCAGAAATCCAGTTTTAGTAAAAAAAAACAAAAAACTTAAAACAGGCTGCAGCCAGCATGGTCAGTCCCTGGCATGGAATTCCAGTTTGTTATAGGATACTCCCTGTTAGGACATCCCACTTCCATTCCCAGATTTCTTTGCAGCAGGAAGCCTGAAGTGCTTCAGCAGCAGAAATACAACGGAACCAAAGGAACTACGGGAGGTGTTGTATTTAATTATTTCTTTGTGCAGTTGATTTGAAAGTCTGACTCTCAGTGTATACTATAGTGATAAATAAGATTCAGCAGTCACCACATTTAGCAGTGTGACAAAATGAGGGCGAATAAATGCAGTTTATTGTTTCTGCCGCTTGAGAGTTGCTGATGTCCTCTGAGAATAGTCAGAAAGTAACATTTGACTGTACAGCTGCTGTGGAACTGCAAATTCGGTTTTCTAAGTACATCCCGGAGAGGAACCAGCTGTAACTGAGTTAGGTTTTGTAAAAGGGATCTCAAAAACAGTTTCTGCTACATTGTTTCAAGAGTGACAACCAGTAAGGGATACACAAATACTGTTTTAAATTGCAATTTTATTTACAAATAACTTAAAACCCATTGAAAATGTTAAACTAGCAAACACTGGACAGTTGGCAAAAATGACATTTTCTTTCATTGTGCAAAAAAAGTTTTTTGGGTTGGAGCCCTTCTTAATGCACAAACTACAGATGTGTTCTGTATGTCAGGTCGGATTGATGCAGTTTTTATTCATTGCTCTGCATTTTGCTGACATTACCTTAACAGGAATGTGATCTTTGTGACAAAACACTGTACTTTGTACTTAGAAAAGTGTTTGAAGAAATCTCTGAGCCAACTCGAACGATTCAAGGTAAGGTTCCTATCTTGATCCTGGGCTCTTTCACCAGAATTTCTTATGCTCTTTAGATCGTTTGCTAAGTCAGTCTCAACACCAGTGTGATTAAATTGTAAATGCACTAGCTATTAGGGCATAGACACATGAGAATATTCGGGGAGATTTCGTTTTTAAAGCAATTTGTTTTCCAAAGTCACCAGAAGCTGCCTCACGAGGAAACTGTGGACAAGTTTGTAAAACGAAGAGCTCTGAGTGTCCCACTGGTGATTTAGATTCTATCTGGGGGAAGGCTTTTTGGGGAGATTAGTCACCCAAAGAAGAGGCGATTTGTCCCTGGGCGACTAAATCTCCCCGAATCTTAGCTTGTGCCCTTACCCTTAGAGCTTGTAGTGTTCATAATATTAGCACCAGACCTGGGAGCAGCTTTTAAACTGGCAGCTGGAGGGATGCAGAATGCTAAAAATGATGCTTTTAGATATTTAGCAGTGATGAGCGGGGCCCTCACTATCTCTTATATCAGTCTGTATTTGTATGTAATCTGTTTGTTTGGTGTATACACCCTCCCATTGTATATTATAATTGTTTGTTTATTGATATTATAGTAAAGACAAACTTAATTGCTTAGAATATGCCAAGCTGCAGCTTAACTTGGGGGGTATAAGTGCATGAAGTAGCAGAGGTATGTACCTAGGGTTCTAGGCCCCCTCCATTGTGGGTAGGCAGAAGAAGTACCTTCCCAGCATCCCCTCCATCATTGCACCCTAGCAACTTTACATTTTTTAATTTTGCAGTTTTTTAACGATTTGCCTTCTTCTTCTTTTATTTCTTTCCAGCTTTCAACTGACCCTGGCAGCCAACAAAAACATTTTTTTATTTTGAAAATAAAAAGCTTAAGTAAGTGGATGCATCAGCCTTGTTTAGTAGAATTACAGATACAGTATATTAGGCTTGCAGTTCATGTATTTTGTTGTGTCTGTTTTCCCAAATATAGAGGTAATTATGGCTGAAAATAAACACAGCGATGCCCTTAATAACAACAAGCCAACCCTTAGTGAAGATCAAGCTGTACAGTTAATTGAGTCCTTATATGGACTAAAAGTATTAAATATCAAACCCCTACCGAGCTATGATGATCAAAATTTCTACATTAAGTCATGTAGTGAAGATCCCAATGGTTGCTGTGAGTATGTGATGAAGATAACAAATAGTGAAGACAGCAGATACGGAGAACTTCTGGAAGCTCAAACAAGCGTCATGGTGTTTTTGTGCAGTAATGGTGTTCCTGCTCAGAAACCTGTATTCACAAAGAATGGTCAGAGCCTCTCATTAAAAACTATAGGTATGGATTCTTCACAATTCTTTTAGATGTGTGTTCCTCTGGTACTGAATACAATATAGCTAGAGTTAAAGAGGATGTAAGAGGAAGGTATTATGGGTTATTAACACACTCACAAACCTGCAGATCGGCCAGCCAGAATACATTTGTGCTTTACATTTTTAACTTGATTTAACAGGATTTTCCACCTTTTTTTACAGTCTAGCTTTATAGGGTTAACACGCAGTGTCGTTTACCTACAATAAATTGCTAGTATCAGATAGGCATGAGTTTTTTAAATTAGTTTGTAGTCATTCCTCGTTGTTTTTGGTTACTTAGCTTATTGTTCTGTGGCTTACTAGTTTGGGACTTCAACTGCTATTTGGTGGCATGGGTCTCACTTTCCCTAGCAACCAGGCAGCAGAATTGATATGCATGAGAGAGGGCCCATTATCTGTAGAAAGATAATCAATAAAACATTTCAATAACTGTAAGATGAAGCTTTAGAGAAAATCTGTGTTTTGGGTGCCAGGGACCCTAATAATGAGAACCAGATAGCAATTAAAACCAGAATCAAGACAAAGAAAATGATTAGTGTATACAGCAACAAAGCTGTCAAACTGATCAGCAGGCCACATTTAGATTTCAGGGGTAAATACAGATTAAACAAAACAACAAAGTAGACTGTAATCCACAAGTAGCAGCAGATTGTCATACAATTACCTGTAACCCATAGGCAACATATAGTAATTTAACATCATTTAAATTCAGAGGCACAGGGTGATAACTGTAACCTAAGGGGATTATTTATCAAAGAACGAGTTTTAGATGTTTGTGAGGTTTTTTTTTATATTCTAATTGAATAAAAACCTTGAATCAGTGAACTCGGGTTGAAGAACCTGAAAACTCTATTAATTGAGTTTTCATCAGAACCCACTGAATAAAACCCAAACATTATGAAGGCTACAAACATCTTCAAATGGTTGAAGGAACCTCTGCCATTGACTTCTACATGAATTTGACAGGTTTTAGCTGGATTATTTTCAGATTCTAGCTATTTCCAGCTTCAGGGTATTATAAATCTTGAAAAAAAATCGAGCTTTTAAAAAAAGAAAAATGAAAAAATGTGTTTTTTTTTTTTAACCAGAGAATTTGAGTTTTGATTAAAAAATCCTATTGAAAACTCGAATTTTTCCGGTAAAACTCAACTCGACCTTTGATAAATAACCCCCTAAACGTCAGAATAGTTAGTGGAGGTTTTATTCTCTGGATCAACTTGATAAATGATTAATCAATTGGAAACTGTATTTGTTTTAGATTTCCAGTTTTCTATAAATATTTATTTAGTAAACAATACTATATGACACAAGATATAGCCAAATCTCTTTGTCTGAAAACCTCCTGTCACCACTTAAAATTGAACTGTGAGATCTTGCTCCATACTAGTCTTGTTCTGACCCATCTGTAGGATCATTGTAATTAGAAAAAAGTGTGTATGTATTAATATTAGAGGAAACATACTAGACTTTTAGAATAGAGAAAATGCTAAATGCTACCTCTCCTGTTCAACGGGAGGATTGCTTGTGCTAATAATAACATGTTTCTAACAGGGTACTATATCATTTGTAAACTCTGCTATTGTCTTTCTATTGAAGGTCAACTATAATATATTGTTATCTATTTTATATTAGTTAAGTTTTGTTTATTTTTGCTACTGGATGTTAGTTTTATTTCATGCGTGAAGACAATCTCTGTAGTTGTTTTTGCAATCTCTTTACCACGAGCAGCAGTGTCAGACTGGCCCACTGGGATACCAGGAAAACTCCAGGGGGCCCAGGTTTCATTCGCCCCTCATGCTGCTAAATATGTCATGGCCATTCCCTATTTCTATGAGAAGAAAGTGTCTAAATAGATGCAATAATAGATTATAGTATGTAAAGAAAAGAGACTAGGAGAATAGAGGTTGATTGAGGAGAGGAGGAAAATAGTACTGAGGGTGGACCCCTGGTATAAAAAGTTTTGGTAGGCCCCAGGTCTAAGGTTTTTTGGTGTCACAGTCCGACAGTAACCAGCAGCCTTGAGTTCTTTCCAGTCCCACAAACTTGGTCACCAAAAAATGAAAAAGAAAAAAAAAAGCCAGCTGTTCATTAATAAACATTGTGTTTTTGAATTCCAGACTATGGATCAACAATACAAAAACAAGCTGTGAGACTTCTGACATACCTTCCAGGCACACCACTTGCAAGAGTTGTAGCAACGCCTGAAATTTTATTTGATATTGGTAAAATGGCAGCAAATATTGATAAAATGCTGGCTGAGGTAAGGATTTTCCAAACTATGTACTACAATTACATAATTTTAAAGGAAAACTATACCCCCCAAACAATGTCAGTTACTATATAAAGATATTGCATAAAACAGCTCATATGTAAAACCCTGCTTCATGTAAATAAACCATTTTCATAAATAAAAAATACCATTTTGAAAAATAAGGGCCGCCCCCTGGGATCATACGATTCACTGTGCACACAAACATACCAAACAAACCATACTTGTTAGGTCACATGAGCCAATTAACAGACAGAGTTCTGTCTTTTGCTTCAACACTTCTTCCTGTTACAGTTAGAGTTGTAGTATTTCTGGTCAGGTGATCTCTGAGACAGCACACAGACCATCATGAAATGGTGGCTCAAGGCAAGAGATGTAAAAGGGCAAAGGGCACTTAATATATAGACCAGTTTGGTAAGATTCTTTAATATGCCACTTTATATGATGCAAACTATCTGTTGCTTAAGTGTTCATTTTGGGGGTTTAGTTTTCCTTTAAAGGAGAAGGAAAGCTACGGAGGAATTTTATTGCCAATAGATTAGCTGCAATAGTGCAAGCTAGAATGCTATATTTATTCTGTAGAATATTTTACCATACCTGAGTAAAAAGCTCTAGAAACTCTTTGTTTGTTTAGAATAGGAGCTGCAGTATTAATGTGGTGTGACATCACTTCCTGCCTGAGTCTCTCCCTGCTCTGGGCTCAGATTACAGTAGAGAAGGGAGGGGTGTGGGGAGAGGAGCAAACTGAGCATGCTCTTGCCCAGGGCAATGAGGATTAATCTGAAGGCAGGAAGTCTGATACAGAAGCCCATGTGTACACAATAGAAGGAAAGAAATGCGGTGTTTCTTTTGACAGAGGACTCAGAGCAGCATTACTTTGAGGGTTTACTGGTATATTTAGATGGACCTTTCTGATAAGGCTTACTTAGTTTTAACCTTTCCTTCTCCTTTAAGCATAAATGAACACACGGACAAATAATCAAGTTTTAAGGCTTACTTTTTATATTTCAGAATTTTCTGCATCCGAATAAAACATGCTTTGAGCGGGGCCAGTTTATTTGGAATTTATCCAACACGTCCTTGCTTCGAAAATATGCTCATGCAGTTAAAGAGACGGAACTGCAGAAAATAATTGAAGACGTTATCACACAGTATGAGACATTTGTACTGCCAAATCTGAATTGTTTCCGCAAATGTAAGTAGGGGACAGAGGAAAATAGATGTGTAATTGTTTGTCCTGTCATGCAACATGATATAGCATTTAACACAATGACAATCCTCACATGGTCTTAAGTTTAAAAAACCTACTGAAAATCATAGGCCTTGTTTATGAAGTTAGTGCAAAGTGCATGATGCAATTTTTGGTATGAAATCATCATGTTTTTTACCCAAAATACTGCTTTTTCATGAAGAATTACATCATCATTGTTAACTGATGCTGGATTGCAGGTGCTGCAACTTGTGCTTTATGCATCAAATGGATGTTTCTCATCTGTATTGGTGAGTTACACGCAAGTGGCAGCACATTGTTTTTGTGTGGGAATGGCATCACTTCTGGCACACAGTGTTAATAACAGCCCTGGATTCCAGTTCACATAGTGCAAGTCAGTTACAGTTATTGACAAAACTCATTAATGGAACATTGGAATCATCTCCTTGTTCAGGCTAGCATTAGTTCCAGCATTCCCCTGCAGCCATGCCTACACTTGCATTCTATTCATGTGAGCAGGCTGGATAGAGTCAGGAATAACTAGGCCCATGCACTTTCTGTATATCTTTTATTCCATACACTGTTTTTTGCACTTAGTGTTGTGCCCAGGGGCGCTGCACCAATTAGGCAAGTTGAAAAACAGCTCCTGGTGTTTTTAAGAGACAAATTTCCAAATTTTGCTTTTCTAGTGCAGGAGAGTGCAATGTGCTCTCTGCACTAGTGATGCCCCCCCCCTGTGCTTTAGGAAGCTCCAGGCGCAGAATCGGCACTTGTTGTGCCCCCCAGATAAATTCATTAAATAAAGCTGTTTCTATTATTTCAAACACATTTCCAAATGACAAAGGTCCAGATAATGGCACTACAGGGACTTTGTTTTACACGCTAATACATACCTCCCAACTGTTCGGAGGGACAGTCCCTCTTTTGACAGCTCAACCCGCAGTCCCTCATTTGTACTGGAAAGTCCCTCTTTTCTCTGCGCTGAACAGCCAGAAAAAGAAACAACGTTTCTCACTTAATTGGCTTTTAGCAGAGAGCCCAGAACAGCTAACAGGTGAAAATAAGATACTTTGTAACAATTTTGAGACACAAAAACACAGTTTAGATAACCTGCCAAATTTTGTAAAACAAACACGGTAATTAGGGGGCGTGGCCACAGAAAGGGGTGTGGTCAAAAAAATTGCTGCGCTATGTGCGGGAAAAAAAGTTTTTTCCCCTCTTTTTACTTCTAAAATGTTGGGAGGTATGGCTAATACATTGTGGAAATGTAAGTGCAACTTTTTTATATATGCATTTTCTTATTAAAGGCATTGCCCCCCACCCCAGGTACACCTCCCTCCTCCCCCCAGACTAACTGCCTCCCCCCCGGGAAATGCCCCATACTTTATACTTACCCCTCGGAGCAGATTCTGCCAGCGGAGTTCCACACATCCATCTACTGTGTCCTCTGTAAGCTGACTGGGAGATCGGTATTTCCGCGCATGCGCAGTTGGAGCAGTTTGTCGGTTTGCAACAACTGCACATGCGCAGAATTACATGGAAATTGCCGATCTCCCAGTCAGTTTCCCGAGGAGCCGGAAGATGGATGCGTGAAACTCCGCTGGAAGAATCTGCGCCAAGAGGTAAGTATAAAGTATGGGGCATTTCCCTGGGGGGGGGGGCAGTTAGCCTGGGGGGAGGAGTAGAATTCTCCCTTAAAGAGGATTTTACACTATTCTAAGAGCTGTTGGAGCACTGGAGAGGAAAGAACAGACCGTCTGTGAAAGCCCATACTTTATTTGAAGATCCATAAAAACACTAAACGCTTGTAAGTACCCACCTAAAAATTCCCAAAACACTGTTTGGATAAAAGGTGATGGTAATAACCCAAAGGGTGAAGGAAAAGGAGCACTTCACTTATAGGGGCAAATTCACTAAAGTGCGAAGCACCTAACGCTAGCGCAAATTCTCCAGTGTGACGTCATTTCGTTACATCGCCGATTTACTAACGGGTGCTGGCGTAAGTTTGCTAGCGAAGTGTACCTACTCTAGCGCTACTTCCCACCCTTACGCCAGGCGAAGTTGCACTATGACGAAGGGACATAACCACGCTAATTCATTAACTTGCGCATTTTACTGAACATTACCTCTTGCGCCAGACTTGCCTTCGCCACCTCAGACCAGGCGAAGTGCAATAGAGTAGATAGGGATTGCTTCAAAAAAAGTTGAAATTTCCAAAAAACGCTGGCGTCTTTTCCTTTTTTAAGGGTGATAGGCGGAAAAAGATCGTACATTTTTTTGGGGTACCCTCCTTCCCCCCTACATTTCCTAACATATGGCACCTAGACTACACAGTGGCCACATGTATAGGGCAAAATAACAACTCTATTTTATTTTATGAAGCTTTCACAGGCTTGTGTAGTGTAATGTATTTGCTGCTACATATACGTCCATTATACTTTAACTTGGTGCCGTATGCAAATTAGGCATCGCATTCGCTAGTGTAACTGCGCTTTCCTTGACGAATTAACGCTAGCGCAACTTCGCTACCTTTTGCCTCCCTGAGCGCAACTTCGGATTGTAGTGAATTAGCAGCGCCCAGGCGAAGCCTGTGCTAGTGCAACTCCACAGGTTAGTGAATTTGCACCATAGAGTGTGTGACCACCTAAAGTTGGTCACACACAGGTTGATTACTTCACTATATTAGACAATCTGTCCTTTTTGTCTACCCTCAAGCTGTCTCTGAGGGCTGGTACACTTATTTAATTATTGTCTGATGTTTACAAATATGTATTTCATTTTTATATTTCCTAGGTATTAATCATGGAGATCTGAATGATCACAACATACTAGTGGAAAAGACCAGCTCCCCTGGAAGTATTCAGGAGCAGTACAAAGTGTCTGGAATTCTAGATTTTAGTGACATGAGCTCTGGTTATTATATTTTTGAGTTAGCAATCACTATTATGTATATGATGATTGAGGGCAATGACCCATTTCATGCCGGAGGCTATGTACTTGCTGGATTTCAAAGTGTTATTCCACTGACTGATGAAGAAAAAGATGCTCTGTTCTTCTTAGTGAACTGTAGATTTTCTCAGTCACTGGTAATGGCCAGATATAGCGTCCAGTTGTGTCCAGAGAATGAGGAATATCTTATGATAACTGCTAAAACTGGTTGGAAGCATTTGCAAACTCTTCATGATATGGGAAAAGAAGCTGTCGAGAAGATTTGGTTTGAAACAGCAGACTCATATGTTGCTACCCATTAGTTTGTTTAACATCCTTGATTTTATGGGGATGGTACAAACTGCCAATGGTGCAAATTTATTTGTCTCCATACTGGGCCTTTTTTAATTGTAAAAAAAAATTGAAGCAAATAGGGAATAAAAATTAATTATTTTCCATGTAGATTTTGTGCTTAACTGCTATGAGAGTCAGTAGTTTGTGCTTGATCATTCACACCATTTACTAAGAGCAGTGGACAAAGGGTCTCATTTATCAAAAAACAAGGTAGAAAGTCCAAACAATAGGCACAACTAGTGCCCCATTGAAATTCCCTGGTTGTGTCCTGAAGGGCGACATTTTAATAACAGAGTACAAATAGCTGTACGTTGCTCTGTGTGTAAGCTCAGGGTGCCAAAGACATCCCTGAATAGTGATGAGAAAAACAGGACAGATTTGCTCATCACTAATCACAGGATCACATATGGTTTGTATCTGAATTCTACACTAATCCCTATGGTAGATGACATTAAGGGGGTCATTTATCAAACCTTGATGTTTTCTGGGTAAAAACTCTGGGGCAAAAACTTTTTTTGAGAAAAAAAAACGAGTTTTTTCAAGGTTTCTTAAATCCTAATGCTGCAAAAAGCCCAAATTCGAAAACCAGGCATCTTAAACCTGTCGAGGTGATGTATAAGTCAATGGCAGATGCCCCTATCCCAATTTCAGGTTATTGCTCTGGGTTTAGCCTGATAACCCCCCAAAAAGTCTAAAAAATTAGCATGATTCGATTTTTTGCTCGATTTTATACATTTTTTTACCGATTTTTTCGAGTTATTTGATTAATAAATAAGGTAAACTTGTGGATGGGAATTTGGTCGAGCTTTGTTTAATAAAAAAAATTTGGATTTTAGTAAATAACCCCATAAATAAAAGTTACATAGCAACTCATCGGTTCTAAATTAACAAGCTACCCATCCTTTTCATTTATGGTATAACTAGGGTTTACTGATGTAGAAACATGAAATTGTACGTTCCACTATGACAGCGAATGATTTGAGTGCTTGAACAATGTTCTATTCCAGTGTGTCTGAAAATAATAGCAACATGCTTGAATAGAAATAATATTTATTAAATGACTTTATAGAGGACTTATATAGGAGACCATCTGCAAAGTCTTTGCTACTGATGATAACACAAATCTTAAAACTTTCAAGTTTCAACAGTACTGATTCCAGTTACTTGCTTGTCTTCCTATACAAATATTGGCCTGTTCCTGCAACTTTTCTGTAAAATAATTATATACGTTGGGTATTGGAAAAAAAGGACACTGTGATATCAGCTGCTACAGAAAAAAAATGTACACAAAAGCTATATATTGCATAGTGATACATAATATGTAGTAGTTACATAGTGGTACATATAGGTTTAGTGAGATTATACTGCTGAAAAATCATCTGATGCACATAGACACCAGTGTGCCATTGCATTCAGTTACATGGTAAAGTCAATCGTTGCTGCCATGTCAGTAATACCGCACTGGTTGATGTTGCGCTTCATTTTTATATAGCCATTTTCTCCCCATTCCTTGCCATAGCTGTTGGAAAAATAAAAGTATTTTAAGGGTGAGGGCTTCATTTGGCATAATGTTCATTAGTTCAGTTCTGTATGACAAACCTGTGTTAAAAGTGTAAAAAACCTGAACCAGAACCAGAGGTTTGCTTTGATTTTCTAAATTCTAATAACCTGCTTAAAATGTATTGCTTATTGGTTGCTTTACTTTATTTTCATTCAGCACCTATGCTTGTAAATCAGCTGCACATTTCAGGGCTTAATTTTGGTGGGGTGTTATTGATTTGAGCCTTTGTAGCACATAATGGAGTTGGACTCATTAAAGCAGCCAAATCTATTCTGAATTGATTCATTAAAAAAATAAATACTTTCATAAAATATGCCATTCATTTTTTGGTGCCAAAAACATATTAAAGTGTTGAAAAACACTTTGAATCCTCCATTTTAACATGCAGTAAAAGTTACCTCCATATATCTATATACCTGTCCAGGGATAGACTGGTCCACCGGGTTGCTGTGAAAAATCATGCTGGGCCCCTGTCCTTATGGGACCTGATATTGTCACCCTTTCATCCCTCCTCCCAGCTCTGGCCACCAGATCTGAAACCAGATACGTGCACTTATAGACAGGACTGCTCAGCACCAACATTACCTCCAATTAATGGCATGGCTACAGTGTTGGTGGACTGCTACAAATAAAAAGGGACATTGGGGGGGAGATATATTTCCAGGGCACATAATGAAAACAAGTACGGCGGATGCAGCTTTGGATAAGGCGAAAATTATGTATCAGCAAACTAGGACCAAGGAAGGGCCTGTTTTAATCTTTTCTATTAGCTATAATTATCTGTCTACACCAATAAGAAATGCTGTGAGGGCTAACTGGAAAATTATCCAGGCAGATGAGAAACTTGGAAAAATATGTTCAGCCCCTCTGTGTTTGGTTTCCGTCGTGGCCCAGTTAGGAGTTATATGCAACAATCGGGAGATTCTACGTGGTAAGATGCTTTAGATGCCCCACTTGCACATCATGTCATTACATGACACCAGGCACCTGCTTTGCACACCCCCAGACAGGGAAAATTCTTTCAATATGACATTTTGTTACATGTACCACAACGTTTGTGGTGTGCCTGATTACGTGTCCATGTGAGCTTTCTTATGTAGGCAAAACAAATCTGACACTGCGCCAGTGGATGGATGCCCACAGATCAGCTATTAACACAGCATATCGAGAGCAAAAGACCACAAAACCTGTTGCTAAGCATTTTTTAGAAATGGGACACAGATTACCCACATTTAAATATATAGACGTAGACCATGTTCCTATGCCCAGGCGGGGAGGTGATAGATCTAGATTGCTTCTAGAAAGAGAATCTTTTTGGATAAAAAAACAACTTGTTACTATTTCACCTAAAGGTCTGAATGAATATTGTTCCCTCAATTGCTTTTTGAACATCCGGTAACTTTATGTGCATAATCGATTGGCTCTGTTAGTCACCCATAGTTAAGTACTCTAGCTTTTTATTAAACTGCAACATAACAATTACCAAATTGTAACATATTATTTGCAACATTAAGGTTAAGGATGTATATAACTGTTACACTGCGGCTGTTCCCTTCCCCTTTTAGCCGGAGTATACTGGTTGCTATGGGAACCCGTTCTGCTTGGGACACGGGGGAAGTGAGGTCAGCCAAAAGAGGTAAGGGTGGGGTTAACTACCTTTTACATTTTTTTGTATTTTTATATGTTTGTGGACATTTTGACAATGATTCTAGACCTGAACCGAAACATTAATGGATTTGTTAACGCTGCAATAAAAAGCAATATTTAATAGTGTGCGCACAACTTCTGTTTCTATATGTTAACATACAACGTAGTGCAGCACCCGCAACAACGAGGAGTCCTTTGGAGAGAGTGCGGCCTGTGGAGATATATATATATATATATATATAAGACTGCAACAGTTGACAGCACTCCAAGGATGATACTTATTTGACTAAAAGTATTGTGTTGGAATCGTCCTTGGAGAACTGTCAACTGTTGCAGTCTTTATTTATATTTAATGGACAAGCACCCAGGCTTATATTTTTACTTATGGATTTTGCTTGCTATATATATATACTTAGTTAAAAGTTCTTTATTCCACGTTCTTATCGTGGAATAAAGAACTTTTAACTAAGTATTGAAGAAAACTGCTGTGAGTGCTTTCATGACTGCCAATCTGTTATTATACTCTGGTTAGCACCCAGCTTTAACTTTGGAGTGGTGAGTGCCGTTGAATCACTGCCGATATATATATATATATATATATATAATGTTCGAAATGGACCAGCACACCAAATCTTCAATCCGAAAAAAGGTTTATTTCAACATCACTCATGTGTCCAACGTTTCGGCCCACATTGGGGCCTTTATCAAGGATAAGTGCAAGTGATTATGTGGGTGTTTAAATACAAAAAAAGTGGGCGTCAAGATGACGTCATTAACAATCAATTAATGCAAATGAGCAGTGTGTTTCAATTCCAAATCCAGTCTCTAGGTGTCAGCATTGTACCAATTTCACTATTTTTTCTTTTTATATTGTAATGCCTGTGATTTCCATTTTTGTGAGGAATTTTACATAATCGTATGTGATCATGTGTGGTTAAAAAGATTTAGTTGTATATGTGTACAATGTGTGCCAAAAAGATTATTAAAAACAATAAAAGAATATGTCGCAAAGAAAATTCTTTAGTCTCTTATTGGACTGCTTACTTTGTATATATAGTATATATATATACATACATACACAATATGCCTTTTGCTGCCATGCTATAATGAATATGCGGCGCTTCAGCTTCACACAGTCAATACATAATTATAAATAAATATTATTAGTGTGTTGTGCTGTATTGCTTTAATAAGATTTATTTATATTAAGACGTTATCATGCAACAGTGCACTGAAGATTGCAAAGATAAGCAGCAGTGCAGCTCAGCCCCATAAATTTGTAAGGGTGAAAATGATAGAAGTACAATGAATGGACTGTTGTAAGTTTCTTTTTTATTTATGTGAAAATCCATAGTTAATGTACCTGTTCTTTATTATCCAGTAGTCTGTACCCTCTTTATCCTCATCCCCAGCATTCTCTGTCCCATAACCCACAATAATCACTGCATGGTTAGGACTTTCAGGACAATCTCCTTCAAATATTCCTGATGTATACAAGGAAAAAGACATATTTTTTAAACAAATGACATCGTAAAATATACAGTTAGACCAGGTTTTGAAGGGACATTAACACCAACAAAATGAAAAGGAATTGTATAAATTTAAATATAGTATGAAATTAGGCCACATCAGTACGAATTGTTTGTTCCAGATGGTGTAATACAAAAATGAAGTAGTAGTTGGCTGTAGCGCACAATTCAATAAGCTTCTGGATTTTGACTACAGCATATCCTGTATTGGTTGGCACAGTACACTTGACTAGTCTGGAACTTGTTGTCTTATCCATTAACCCAATAAACACATTGCAGTCAAAGATTACTGCATCTCTCAAAGCCACTTCATCATTGGATTAGTTAATATAGGTTATATCAATATGAAACAATGTAGCCATAGGGAGTGTAATTACATTTTCAGCAAGGCACTAGTGCCAGATTTCCATAACAGATAACACAATGTGGTTTTAGTATTCAGTGGTTTAGGTCCAAGGCATGTTGGGCATTCGTTCCACTAGGGAATTGCCGCCAAACAATTAATATGCTTGGTTTGGGAATGACATATTAAGCAGAATACTTTTGGGCAGACAGTGTAATTTCCAAGAAACTGGGATTGTACTGATAAATAGGTACCTTTGCCGTACAGCTGAAAATCTGAGCTTACTCCAATGCCGACAGTGATTGGTCCTTCCATGGCAACAGAAGCTGCCATGTTTTCTTCACCCGGTAAAATATAGAATTTGCTTACATTCATGTGAATGGCTTTATCTGATTTATATTCACAGGTGGCTTGCTGTAAAGAACAGAGTTGTAAAACAGTTTGTTTTGGAAAAATGTTACTTCACAATTTGCCTTGTTAACAGCCAGGAAGATTGAAGCTACTCTATAGTTGGTCCTCACGAGGCAGATAATTATATCATAAATGCACAGCTAAGCAGGAGAACATTTTGCAGGGGATTATCTGTGCACTGGAATCCGAATAACTACATGTAGCTTCTATGTGGGGGATGTAATAGATCCCATTTGAAACATTTTTGCAAAAAAATTTAATGAATAAAAAATAGCAGTTTGTACCATGTACCATTCTTCACTAGACAGTTCACTAGACACTGCAAACTTTAGTTAGGTTTTTAAAGATGTGCTTGAATATTGTATACTAGAAGGCCAGTATTTTTTTCCAAAAAATGTGGCAACCCTAATGATAATTTGTGTACAAAATATACTGTATAATCGGATTATTAGTGGGTATCCGACCTCTCTATATCTTGATTGCTTGTCCAAGAATTATATTGCAACAATATCATACACATTACTATCCTTCAGGAGACATGTTTCTTGTCGTAAGCTTATCTGCCTTAAGAAAACTAGTGTTTATTATTTTGCAATATTTCTGGCACCCCAGTGTAATTCATTTTTGGGCTGGCTGAGAAATAGAAGTTTCATGCTGTAGGCAGACAGATTACAAATAAAACTACATGGATATTAAATATTGTCCTGCTTTTTTACCAGTGGCGTAACTAGACCCCCAAGGGCCCTGGTAGAGAAATTTACAACTGGGCCCCCCCAAAGGGATTGTTCACCTAGGAGTTATATTTTAGTATGATGCAGAGAGTGATATTCTGAGACTATTTGCAATTGTTTTTCATTTTATTTTATTTGTGGTTATTTAGCTTTTTATTCAGCAGCTCTCCGGTTTGCAATTCCAGCAGTCTGGTTGCTAGGGTCCAAATTCCCATAGCAACCATGCCCTGATTTGAATAAGAGACTGAAATATGAAAAAAGAGGTATGAATACATAAATGAGTCATTATAAAGTAGCAACAACAGTAAATGTAAAAGTTACACGTAAAAAGGACACGTAAAATTGAGCTTTCACTGTATTATAATGATATACAGGATAATGTACCCCCTTCTGTAAATGATAAGGATATTAAAAGTCACTGAGGGGTTGTTCTGTGACCATATAAAGGCACAAGGCTGCAGGCTAAGTTATACAAGGAACTCTGAGTATCAGTCATGTATTATAAGGGATAATGTACCCCCTACTGTAAATGATAAGGATATTACAAGTCACTGAGGGGTTGTTCTGTGACCATATAAAGGCACAAGGCTGCAGGCTGAGTTATACAGGGAACTCTGAGTATCACTCATGTATTATAAGGGATAATGTACCCCCTACTGTAAATGATAAGGATATTAGAAGTCACTGAGGGGTTGTTCTGTGACCATATAAAGGCACAAGGCTGCAGGCTGAGTTATACAGGGAACTCTGAGTATCACTCATGTATTATAAGGAATAAAGTACCCCCTACTGTAAATGATAAGGATATTAGAAGTCACTGAGGGGTTGTTCTGTGACCATATAAAGGCACAAGGCTGCAGGCTGAGTTATACAGGGAACTCTGAGTATCACTCATGTATTATAAGGGATAATGTACCCCCTACTGTAAATGATAAGGATATTACAAGTCACTGAGGGGTTGTTCTGTGACCATTGTGCTTAGTACAGGGAATACTTATGCTGTCATAGTTTTATGGGATCTCTCTATACAGACTATGAGCAAACTTAGGGACTGTTCCTGCTGAATTGTGCTTAGTACAGGGAATACCTATGTTCTCATCGTTTTATGGGATCTCTCTGTACAGACTATGAGTAAACTTAGGGGACTGTTCCTGTTGAATTTAGACCATGCCCACTATGGTAGAAATATTAAATATATCGATAGCTAAACATTTCTTTTAGCTGTACCTAAAGCACAACTCTCATCATTCTGAGATAAAAGACACTGATGCAATTTAATTATTAAAAAATTAACAGAATAAACACAGTTGCAGTTCCATGTATAATAGCACAGAACCAAAAGTAGGATGAACACAGTACGAATTTCATTTTTAATACCCCCAGAACTCATAGTAGGATGATACAGTGGCAATTCCATGAATAAATAACCCCAAAAATCACATAAGGTGGCACACTGTCAATTCCATGTACAAATACCAAATTTTATAATAGGACAGAAATGAAATTTTTGCTATTGAAAGCAAGGAAAGGGTTAAAACCACAATGCTGTGTAATAAATGTGATTTGTATCCTTACCAGCCTGCCTTCTTCACTGTTATTCTTGGGGTGGGTGGAGAGGAAGAACCGGCAGCAGCACCACTGTTTGCCATCCATCCATCCTGCCTGTTAGAGTCCTGGACAATATGAACTAATACTAGTGCCCTTTTCCCCTGCTGCATATGGCAGTCATTTATTCTGCCTGCACACTCTCTCAACCCCCCACACTCTCTCAAACCCCCCCACTCTCTCAACCCCCCACACTCTCTCAAACCCCCCCACTCTCTCAACCCCCCACACTCTCTCAAACCCCCCCACTCTCTCAACCCCCACACTCTCTCAACCCCCACACTCTCTCAAACCCCCCACTCTCTCAAAACCCCCCCACTCTCTCAAAAAAAACCCCCACACTCTCAAACCCCCCCACTCTCTCAAAAAAAACCCCACACTCTCTCAAAAAAACCCCACACTCTCTCAAACCCCCCACTCTCTCAAAAAAAAACCCCACTCTCTCAAACCCCCCCACACTCTCTCAAACCCCCCGCACTCTCTAAAAAAACCCCACACTCTCTCAAAACCCCCCCACTCTCTCAAAACCCCCCCACTCTCTCAAAACCCCCCCACTCTCTCAAAAAAAACCCCACTCTCTCAAACCCCCCACTCTCTCTAAAAAAAACCCCACTCTCTCAAAAAACCCCCCCACAGTCTCTCAAAAAAAAACCCCACACTCTCTCAAACCCCCCCACACTCTGCCACTATATTTAGATATACCAGGTCCGTATATCAGCCAGGGTCAGACTGGCCTGGGCCAGTTCCAGTGGGCCCTGTAGGCCCAGATCCGCACTCTGCGGCAAAAAAGCTAATGTGCATGCGCGAGTGTACATCTGCTAACGCGCATGCGTGAACGCACGCTTGCGTACATTGGGCATTGTTTCTGTTACCGGACGGGAGTTAGAGAGGCAGCATCCCCCGGCATATTGAGGGGGGCGCTGAGGCAGATGCCCCGGTGGGCCCCCGCACCCTGAAGCCATCAGATAGTGGGGGAGGAGATGCCTGCAGGGACAGGTATTTTTAGGCTGGTGCCAAGGAGTAGCCATCGGTACCCGGTACTTCTCTCCTGGGTTGCGGGCCCCACCGGGGGTGCAGGGGCAGGGACCCTGGTGCAATTGCACCCCCTACGCCCCCGATAGTTCCGCCACTGTTTTTTACAATCTAGTCATCTAGAGAAAACTTCACCAAGTAGAAGGTAGAAGACTCACCTTTGCTGCGTATTCATAATCCTTGTTCCTCATGACACCATGGTGTGCCACATAGTCCAGGGCATGTATAGGAAATCCCCCACAGCAGCCTTCATTTTTCTCATCACAGTCTACAAGCTGCTGCTCACTTAGGTTAAGCAGTTCCTTGGTCCTAATACAGTAGCGGGATTCCATGACACCCACCTTAAAAGTAAAAACAACCACATTTGTTAAAGGTTTTAAGACAATTCCACTGTACAATACAAGATATTTACCGTGGCAAATGCCCAGCAGGATCCACAGAAACCTCCTTGATTTTTTGCAGGAGTCACACAATTTGATTTCCTCCAGTCCACTTCTTTTGGAATGGCCATACTTTGTTTATAACTGTAGCTTTCAGCTTTTACTGTTTTGGGGAATTTTTCTTTAGGAAGAAGACAGCTTTTGGAATTTCGTTCATCTTCAGTCTAAGACAACAACACAATTGGTCATACATAATTCCCCTGTTGCCAGCATAAATGATCATTTCATGCCTATGGCACAGAGGACATTTTACTACCATGGTGCTCTAGCAACAATAATAAAGGTGGTATGCATTTCGTAGATATGCTAGATTTTGCATTCCTAGTAATAATGCCATCACCACCTGTTTTTGCCAAATCTATAAAGTTTACAGTGTTTTGTGATGATGGATTATTTTGGCTCTTTGAGCTCTGTGGTGCTTTTGTGCAGAAATGTGTCACCGGCCATCAGGATCAGAATCCTTATAGGTCAGTGATGACTGATCCCCAACCAGTGGCTCGTGAACAACATGTTGCTCTACGACCCCTTGGATGTTGCTCCCAGTGGCCTCAAAGCAGGGGCTTATTTTTTGAATTCCTGGTTTGGGGGCAAGTTTTGGTTGTACCGGTATAGGATCCATTATCCAGAAACCCGATATCCAGAAAGCTCAGAATTACGGAATGGCTGTCTCCCATAGACTCAATTTTATCCAAATAATCCAAATTTTAAAAAATGATTTCCTTTTACTCTGTAATAATAAAACAGTAGCTTGTACTTGATCCCAACTAAAATATAATAGCAAAAACCAGCCTATTGGGTTTATTTAATATTTAAATGAATTTCTAGTAGACTTAAGGCATGAAGACCCAAATTACGGAAAGATCCGTTATCCGGAAAACCCCAGGTCCCGAGCATTCTGGATAACAGTTCCCGTATTAAAAACCAGGTGTTCGGCCAAACAGAGCCTCCTGTAGGCTTCAAGCCCTCAAAGGGGCTACCAATAGCCAATCATAGCCCATATTTGTCATTTCAAGGACATTTAACTTATTTCTACATTTGAATGTGACTCACGGGTAAAAAAAGGTTGGGGACCCCTGCTATAGGTAATACAGAACTTGTATTTTAGAGTGTTGGCACAATTCTAAAAACAATTCTTGTTCAACTTTATAATATGCCAAAGATTTTATTTACCATGTCTGCAAACTGATTCATGGCCATTCTGTAACTTTTGAGCCCTTGTTCAGCGAGCTGATTATGCTTCTGCACCTTCTCCCATGTGGCCTCCCAGGCTTGCCTCCGGTGCAGCTCTTTATCCAGAGTGACATATTTTTTCCCTACAATACAATGTAGAACATTCTGTCACTATTCTATTTCTTGTCTGCATTGATTGTCTTGCAAAGCAGGAAAGTTTTGTGATACAGTGAACAAACAAAATGCATGAATAATGTGTATTATTTTAGGATAAGTTCATATAAAGGAGACAAATACAGGGATGAATTAAAGGTACACACAACATAGATCACAGACATGATAAGTAATAAAGTGACATTTTATAGAACAGATTTTAAAAACTTTCCATGCTAGCAACATGGTGCTACAGAGTTTGAGAGTGGTACAATAGTCAAGCACGCCTGCTACTATGCCATGTTTAACATTTACAATAATTCGGTTGCTTAAGGTTGCTTTTTAATCTTCAAATGAATTCTTACAAAAACATTACATTTGATTTTTAATGTATTTTTATCCAAATATAATATGAAAGGAAACCAAAATTACAATGAAGTACCGATTTTCTTAAGCAATACCATTTAGTTTACCCCAGTGATAGAAATTACAGCAGAGGGTTAATAGTTTCTGTGAATTTCTACATACTTCTGCCTTTAACACTTCTACTGCCACAGTAAATTACCAGTCAGCTTGGTAAGTGAAAAAGAAAATTCCTAATTTACCATATTTAGATTTCCAGGCATTCCATTCTTGGTCAAGAAAATGTGACGCTGAAGCACACATAATGATAGCTGAGACAGCAAACACATACTTATCCAGATTCATCCTAAAATAGTAAAATTACACATTGTTTGGCATAATATTTATAATATTGTTTGTAAAACTGTCTACTTCAAAATATCAATAAAAGTAACTACCCCCCAGCAAACTAAAGAGAACAGAAAGTTATTGCATATTAAGAATTTCAAAGATTTTTTGAATAACAGTAAAATATGTGGGTCTTAAGCTGTAGACAGTGATTTTGCCAATATAAAAAGAACTAGGACATATGCAGTTACAGGATAAAAATAAAATAAAAACTTTATAAAAAAAAAATGTTTCAGCAACATGAAGTTCTACCTTTGTATTATGAGGAGATGTAATATGGTTGCAGATGAATGTCTTCCTATATCTCAGTGCAAGTATAGAGTTCTCCTCACGATTTACGAATATTTATACACATTAAACAAAAATAGCCAAAATGCCATTTCCTGCTAGCAATCAGATTAGTGGGAACAGTTAAAACCAATCACAGTTATCATAAAATAACATATTGTCTGAATGTAACGGTATAAGGAAATGTCAGTATAAATCGTGTCCGTCAGCTCACAAATGAGATAAAAAGAATATACAGATTTCTTTTTAAAAAGTTGTGTAGTAACAATCTTATGGCTGGATATACACGATAGGAAGACTGAGCACAAAGTAGAAACCTTAGTTTATAAATCAACTGAGATGATATTTAGTTGTAAAGAACATTATAATGTTTATATCCATTTCAATATAGTAGCCTAACATTTTTTGCTGTTTTTGGCACCTAAATGACACCTTACCCTTACCGATCATTCAGTGGTCTAATTCAAATTGTTTTATGGTCAAAACTGTCAAATTCAACTAGGGAGTTATTCAAATTTGATTCGAGTTTTTAAAAAAATTCTAATCAGATTTCCGAGATTTATCATACTCTGGCCCTTTAAGGACTGGAATCTGACTATTCGCCACCTAATTCTTGGCAAATTGCAGTTTAATTTCGAGGTGTTTTCAACTCTCAATCAATTTTTGAAAATTCAAATAAAAATGACCAACCGAAATATATTAAAAAAATCGAATTTTTTAACTTTTTTTTTTTTTAAAAGTTTTTATTTTCAGGTTTTCAAAAGAAAATAGGGTAAGAGAGAGACAGAGAAAGAAAGATAAAGATAGGAGAGCAAAGGCAAAGAGAGCAGGGCATGCTAACACATCTAGCAATCAGGAACAACACAGTTTAACAATTCACATTTCTCAGCAGATTGCCCGGGTTCTCTCTGTAGGTCAGCCACGAGCCCCAGATATTGGTAAATTTTTGCGGACAGCCGCGGGAAAGGTATGTCAGTTTTTGGTTTGACAGAGAACTATTGACTAGGTTCAGCCAGAATGACAGGGATGGAGGGGCAGTAGATTTCCAATTCAGTAGAATGGCTTTCTTTGCGGAGTAGAGAAGTTGGAGATAGCAGATTTTGGTGCAGTGGTCCAGATCCAGGTCCTCAAATATTCCCAGTAGGCAGATCAGTGGGGACAAAATACGAGGCAGGTCTAAGGCTTCGGAGGAATAAAACACAATGTCCTTCCAGAATTTCTGAATAATTGGACAATGCCAAAATATGTGCATATAGGAACCAACATCCCCCCCACATCTAAAGCAAACATCAGATGCATTAGGGAACATTTTGCCCAGTCTATAGGGAGTCAGATAGACCCTATTCAGGAATTTCATTTGAATGTACCGATCCCTAGCAGGTATAGTTATCTCGGGGATCTGCCTTAAGCTGTCCTCCCACATGTCATCGGTTAGTTCAGGGATATCCCTTTTCCATTTACCTAGAACATTGACAAGTGGATCAGGGGAGGTCAACCACAGCAGTGTATATGAGCGGGACAAAGGTTTGTTTAGACCATCTTTACGTAGATATTTTTCTAGAGAAGTGCCTGACACTTCTATCGGTCTCTCAGGGAATTGGGAACGAAAGGCGTGGGAAAGTTGGAGGTACCTGAAAAACATACTTTGGGGCAGGTTAAAGTCATCCTTCAAAGCTTGGAACGATTTTAAGTCCCCTCCCACTACTACATCCTGCAATTGTTTGATACCACTAGCGGCCCATTGAGAGACTTCAGGAATAGTGAGAAATTGAGGAAGATAGCTATTACCCCAGAGTGGCATCCACTTGGACCATGTTGGTCGAGACCCGTGTGCCAGTTTAAGTGCCTTCTGGTATGCATCGAGCATTGTTCGCATGGGGGTCGTGGTGTTATGTCTTATAGAAGGTCCCCTATAAAGGAGGTTTGCTAGGGCCTCTAATGATCCCACTATGTTAGCTTCCAGGGTTGTAGCTGTGTTGTCCCAGCAGGGAACCAACCACCAATGCGAGTAGGTCAACTAGCCTGCGAGGAAATACAGCTTTAGGTTGGGAAGGGCTAGTCCTCCTCTAGCAACTGGGGCTTGTAGAGTTCTAAAATTTAAACGGGGGTGATCCCCGGCCCATACAAGTCTCCTGATAAGCCGATCCACATATTTGAACCACTGGGATCTGGGCGTGATGGGGGAGTTGTGGAGGGCATACAAAAATTTGGGGAGGAATACCATTTTGAATAGGTTTACCCTTCCAGGGAGGGTACGTGGTAATTGCGTCCATACATCTATTTTGTTGGCCAGTGCCTTGGTTATTGGGGACAAATTAGCCTCCTCAAAACCTTTGCAATCTTTCGTTTAGTGATCCCTAAGTATTTAAAGGATTGTACCACCCTGAGACGCCCAATGTTCGCAGCAAATTCAACAGGGAGTGGATCAATGGGGAAAATCACAGACTTATCGCGGTTAACCTTTAAACCTGAGAACCTTCCAAAGTTGTCGATGAGGTCTAAGGCAGCATCTAGGATTGGTCTAAGGCCCCTCTAGGATTGGCCAGATATAATAACACGTAGTCTGCGTACAGGGAGACCTTTTCCTCAAGCCTACCTATTTGCAGCCTAAGTATGGTCGGGGAGTCCCTAATCTGTATTGCCAGTGGCTCTATTGCAAGTGCAAAGAGCAGGAGTGAGAGGGGGCAACCTTGCCTAGTCCCCCGTCCCAGCTGGATGGCTTCCGAGAGGTTACCATTTACAACTATTTTGGCCTGTGGTTTTAGGTAAAGTGCCTTCACCCAGGAGATGTATCGGGGACCTATACCAAAGTGTTGGAGGACTTCCCAAAGATAGGCCCAGGAGACCGTATCGAATGCTTTCGCAGTATCTAAGGACACGACTATTGTACTCCCTGCGTTGTCATGGGGGACCTCAAGGTTATTAAAAAGGCACTGGATGTTTATGTCCGTGGCATTGTTTGGCATAAAGCCTGTCTGGTCTGGGTGGACTATACCCCTTACCACTCTCTTAAGCCTATTGGCCAACACCTTAGAAAAGATCTTGACATCACAGTTTAGGAGCGAAATGGGGCGGTAAGAGTCACAATGCTCCGGGGGCTTGCCTTCTTTATGAATGAGTGTGACATGCGCCATATAACACGTATCAGGGAGTGGGTATGCATCAGAGACGTTATTTAAAATGGGCTTAAGCTGGGGGGTTAGTATTTGGGTGTGTGCCTTGTACCACTCAGTCGGTAGGCCATCGGGGCATGGGCATCGGCCGGTCGGCATGTCGGTTATGGCTTCTCCTATCTCATCCTCCGTGATGTCGGAATCTAAATAGTGTCTCATGTCTAGGGGGATGGATGGGAAATCTATTTGTCCCAGATAATCCGTGAGCATTTGGCCAGGCAGAGGAGGTAGGGCAGCATAAATTTCCTGAAAGTACTCCCCAAATCTCTTAGTGACTTGAGTCTTATCAGTGAGAAGAGCCCCAGAGACATCCCTGACTCCTGCAATTGCTAAGCAGGGGGTATCATCCCTGGCCAGGATGGCGAGAAGTTTTCCATTTTTGTGTACCTGGCTAAACCATGTTGCTGAACGGTATAATTTTTTTGGGAGTATTTGTCTATGTGTATCAGGTCTACGTCTCTTTGTGCAGCAGCCATAGCCTGTTTAGCAGTCTCACTGGCATTATTGGTCAGGTCTTGTTCTGCCTCCCCTAACTTGGATTTAGCCACAGTCAGGTCTGCCTCAACCTCCCTCCTGGCTGCAGAGATAAATGAGGTATACAGGCCTCGGGTATGTGCTTTGCAGGCGTCCCAAACCGATTGTTCAGAGGCTGTGTGTGCATTAATCTCCCAATATTTTTTTAACAGGGCAATATACTTATCCGTTACTTTAGGGTTGGAGATCCACTTTGTGGGGAGTCTCCAGGTTTGGGCGTGGGTTTCCCCACCTTTCTCAATAGTCATCAGCACAGGTGAATGATCTGAGCATACCCGGGTGCCAAAGTGAATGTTACAAACCATTGCTAGGAGATCTGACGTGGTCAGAATGAGATCAATTCTGGATAGGGCAGATGTAGCAACTGTTAAACAGGTATATTGTCGGAGGTGTGGATATTTCCATCTCCAAACTTCTATATAATGCATGGAATCTAGCCAATTGCCAAACGCCCGGGAGTCATCAACACTTGGCTTTAACCTATCCAGGCCAGGGTCAGGTACCATATTGAAATCAGCCCCCCCAAATAGTTGGATAAGGTCCAAGGGTGGCCACTTTTTGGAAAATGTAGTTAAGGAGAGTAGTCTCTGCTGGGGGGGGGATATACACAGTCACCAAAATGTATAATAGGCCGTTTAGTCTACATTTAACAATTACATATCTGCCCATCCGATCAGTGATCACCTGCTCCAAAGCAAAATTAAGGGACTAACCAAAATATCCACACCTCTTGAGTATGTGGAATATTCAGAGTGATAAACAGCCGCCACCCAGTTACGTTTCAGAGCTAGCACTCGCTCACCTATAAGATGCGTTTCCTGAAGAAAGATTAGGTCTGCTCCAGATTTCCGTAGTTAACCCATTACTACAGAGCGTTTAATCTTGTTACTTAGCCCCCGGGTATACCAGGACAACACCGTGAATTTCACTGACATAAGTTACTGTATAAAATAAACCAGCACCGGTGGGGGATCGCCACCTGGGAGCCGCCACCCAGAAGCTGTGGTATCTTCCTGTAATGTGCAGTATGTAGCCATGGGTTTCAGGCCCAGGGCAGTTCGCCCCCCCCCCCGGTGCATGCACATCATAGCAGTTGCACATACAAGATATAGGCATGGTGCTCGTTACCTGCTCCCAGAAGAGAAAAAAAGAGAAGAAAAGACAAAAAAAAATACCCACATATCAACCACATTTTCCCCCCTCCCTGCATCCCCTCCCCAACTTGGGGATACCTGTATCCCATAACAGAAGAATTTTCAAACTCAGAGCGTGGTTAAGGCAGTTCCAGTCTCTAGTCTGTCGTCAAACAAGGGCGTTGTAGATAGAGAAAAGCATCTAGGTGCACGCACTATTGCGGGCTCCATAGGGGCCTGGGCAAAACAGAGTGACAGACTGCTGAAGCTTCTCGTGTACTGGAAAAAGGAGGTTGTGAACTAGGGGTCATCTCAGGAAGCCTCTGGCGCTCTCATAAAGCCGTTCAGCATAAAACAGGGCCGACAAGCAGGGTTAGTGACACATCCGGAACCCAGGAGAAGAATCCAGATCAGAGGCCCAGGGTCGATCAAATTTACGCAATGCCGTGGATGCAGCAGAGGATAAAAGTTATAAGAGGGTTTCGGCAAAACAGCAGCCGAGATAATACGTATACAGTAGGGCTCCAAATAATGGTAGTAGCACACAAATAGCTGGTCGCAGAAAAGGCTGTATCTAGCGACAGTGTCGCGGCTCTATGTGTTGAGAGTGGGATCAGCAAAATACCATCGTGAATTTTTTAACTTTGAGTGAATAGGTTGTAGTCGATCGTTCACTTCGAATTGCATTCGATCAAATTCAAAGTCCACCAAATGACTTCAAATAGGGAATAGGAGGTCCCCCCATAGGCAAAGACAGCAATTCAGCAGGTTTTAGATGGTGAATAGTCGAACTTGAATTTTTAAAAGACAGTACTGAATTTCTTTCAAATTTGAATCAAATTGGGACTATTCCCTAGTCGAAGTACACTAAAATTAGCTCAAAATTCGAATTTAAAAATTCGATTTTTCAATTCGACCCTTGATAACTCTGCCCCTAAGTTAATGGGAGAGGTCCAGGGATCAATTTTGAGTTGTTTGCAGCCTTCCTGACATTTGAATTTGATTTGAGTTTGGGGTCGATTTAATTCACTCGAGTTTTAACAATTAGATTTTTTTAATGCATTTTGATTGATCGAATTTTGAATTTATGGGAGTTTTTAAAAACTCACATGAATTAAAAATCAATTAGCTTTAGCATTAAGTTATACTATCTGTGCACAAAAAGGGTCCACCATTTTGCTAGATTAGGCTTCCCAGATGCTCCAAATTGGTAGTAATAAAAACACAGGTATGGGACCTATTATCCAGAATTTCTCGGGACCTGGGGTTTTTCCAGATAACAGATATTTCCGTAATTTGGATCTTCAAATCTTGTCTACTAAAAATAATGTAAACATTAAATAAACCCAATAGGTTTTGCTTTCAATACGGATTAATTATATCTTATTTTGGATCAAGTACAAGGTACTGTTTTATTATTACAGAGAAAAAAGTAATCATTTTTAAAAAACTTGGATTATTTGAATAAAATGAAGTCTATGGGAGACAGCTGTCCTACAATTTTGAGCTTTCTAGATAACAGGTTTCCTGATGACAGATCCCATACCCACACCTACCAACATTTTGGAAATAGAAAGAGGAACAAAAAGATTTGCCACATGCATTTTGTTGACACCCCCTAATTACCATGTTCATTTTTCAAAATTTGGCAGGTTATGAAAGTTTGAACACATTTCTGTGGTTTTACAGGCAATTACGGTTTTGCTAATGAAGGAGAATTGCCCTTTGAAGTGGTATGGTGGCTTATCAACTTTATGATCATAACTTTGTAACTAAAAACCCCTGTCTTTGTGAACACATGCACTTGCAATTATACTGAATTACTTATGAGACAGGGGACCAGGGAATATGCACTGATTAATTGGCTAGTAGTCAGTAGCACTTCCATTATACTTTAATACATTCATTCTACTTAGCCTTAGGAGTGCTTTCACAACCCCATTTTGTATCTTAAATTGTTACATTTGTTTCTTTGCTTATCTTAAATTGTTACAAACATATCTATCAGTGCACCTGCCATGTATTCTGGGCTCTCTGCCAAAAGCCAGTTACTGTACGTTTTAGAAACACTGGGGCTTATTTATCAACACCGGGCAAATTTGCCCATGGGCAATAACCCATGGCAACCAATCGGATTGTTGCATTCATTGTTCTACTTGCAGCTGGCTTTAAAAAGCTAATCACTGATTGGTTGCTATGGGTAACTGCCCATGGGCAAATTTGCCCAGTGTTGATAAATGAGCCCCACTGTGTCTTTTTGTGGCTGTTCAGTGCAGGAAATCAAAGAGCTGTCAAAATTGGGACTGTCCTGTGAAAAACAGGACAGTTGAGAGGTATGCCATACCTGTACTAAGGACAATCCTTTAGAATACTGCATAGTACATGAAGTCACAGGTGCTGGCATAGTTTCTACATTTTCTCTCTTTATAGGCTATGAGGAATGCATGGGAGTGGCACATTTCTTTTGGAAAAGAAAGATATCAGAAATAAACTGTTTCCAATCCAGAGTTTAATGCAGAGTGCAACCAGACCCTGGATGCAAAAGTGCATCGTTTAGTGCTCTAGCACTTACATCTGGAGTCATAGTAAATGATCTCCAAGGCCACATTTTTATTAAGGCATCTGATGGCATGTGCCTTGTATGGCAAGTTTAGGATGGTGGCATTTAACATTTTTTCTTAAAAAAATAAAATTTTCCCAGCCACCGCCAGAAACTTCCTGTGTAAATCTGGTGGAGGAGCTGGGGGTGGGGGTGGTGAAGGATATCTGGGATGTGACATCACGCACCACTGGTTGTGACATCAGGCACATTGGCACACTGCAGCCGGGGGGAACTGAAATCCGGTGCCTAGGGTGGCACTGGAGAAAAATACAGCCCTCATGACCCCTAATGTATTTTTATAAGATGCATGAGTATTGACTGGGAGGACAGAGCTGTTAGTCTCTTTAATGTCGTCAGTGGTTTACAATACTGCTTTTTAATTCTGTTCTAGGAGCTTATTCCAACAGCTCTGTGTGCTCTCTTTATAACTGTGTGGGGGTTTTCTACCACAGTCCAAACCATACACAATTGGCCCTAACAAAACCGATACTGTTGTGCTTTGTATGAATGGAACAGGAAACTTAAAGGAAAACTATACCCCCAAAATGAACACTTAAGCAACAGATAGTTCATATCATATTAAGTGGCATATTAAAGAATCTCACCAAACTGAAATATATATTTAAGTAAATATTGCCCTTTTACATCTCTTGCCTTGAGCCACCATTTCGTGATGGTCCCTGTGCTGTCTCAGAGATCACCTGACCAGAAATACTACAACTCTAACTGTAACAGGAAGAAGTGTGGAAGCAAAAGACACAACTTTGTCTGTTCATTGGCTCATGTGACCTAACATGGTATGGTTTGTTGGTATGTTTGTGAGTACAGTGAATCCTACGATCCCAGGGGGCGGCCCTTATTTTTTAAAATGGCAATTTTCTATTTATGATTACCCAATGGCACATACTACTAGAAAAGTGTATTATTATGAAAATGGTTTATTTACATGAAGCAGGATTTTACATATGAGCTGTTTTATGCAATATCTTTTTAGAGAGACCTACATTGTTTGGGGGGTATAGTTTTCCTTTAAACTGGGCAAGGGCAAATAGGCATGATGATCAATCTTTGTTTAATAGGGCTCTGAGCATATGGAGTTTCCAACTGTGTGCACCTTCCATTTTATTGATTTCACATCCAATTTTACATTGTTATAGACATACATTGTCTTAGACATTGTGGTAATAAAACATATTCTGTTTTTTAATCTAAGAGTTATATTTAGCTTGAAATCTTTTACTGAGCCGAATGACATTTTTGTGGTCTACTCTCCTGCTTATCAAATTCTAATGATGTTATCAGTTTGCCATATGATACAGTAAAGTGGGTTGGAATTATGAGTCATTTCTGACTAAGAAGGTAACAGTTTGAATGATAATTGATTAACACAAAACACAGTTTGTGCTTCCATGAGTAGATGACACAAGGTGCCCTTTTATGAACTTACATTTCAGTTCGGATATTCATTGAAGACTTTTTACAATCTCATTTAAATTTTCAACTGAATCTCATCTCATTGCTCACGAGAAAATGAACAGACATTTATCCAGATAACAAATGACTTTGGTTTTGGAACCAATAAACCTACATTTTGTTTGCTGAAACCTTTGCCTCAAAACTTCCTTGGAGTGCTGTCAACTCACCTTGGTATCTATTTATATTCAAACTGCCACCCAGGTTATATTTTTGGCTAATGGTGTGCACTCTGCCTGCATGTTATATATATATATATATAAAAAATCTTAGTAGTCCGCACTCCACTGAATTAAGCAAATCACCCAGGTGCTATTCAGATAAACAATATCAATAAGAGTCCAAGGTAAATGAGTGCACACTGGGATCCTTTCCACGGGTTATTTTAAAACCATAATTTATTATGTTAATTAAAAAACAATGGCCAATGTTTCGGTCTACCTCTAGGACCTTTATCAAGACCATGAAAGTTTTAAAATCAACATCTTAAATAGACAAAGTTGATAAAATGTATCCATGGGGCTATTATTTTAATTCTTCTAGGCATCTAATTTCTTTCACTTTAACTAGCCATTCAAGGTATTTGCAGGGATTTCCATTTTAAGGGTATCATAGATTTTGCTACTTGCAGGAGGTATAAAGTTAAAGCATCTGTGATCATTGAGTTGGTCTTGTTGATTAAAATTTAACATCATTAGTGCATTGGTTTCTGGCATATTTATGTTTAGTATTACTGATTTAGAAAGATTGAACTTAAAGTCAGATACTTCACCAAGCGCTTTTGTAAGACTTAAAGCGTTAGGTAGAGATAAAAACGGGGTTGGTGATAAACAACAGTAAATCGTCTGCGAAAGCCTTGGACTTATATTCTTTACCTGGTATTCAGGGCTATTATTTTCCAAAATAAAGGTTAATTATTCGAGGCGCCTAATTTCTTCAACTTTAACTAGCCATTCAACTGAAGTAGGTATTTGCAGGGATTTCCATTTTAAGGGTATCATAGATTTTGCTACTTGCAGGAGGTATAAAGTTAAAGCATCTGTGATCATTGAGTTGGTCTCTTGATTAAAATTTAACATCATTAGTGCATGGTTATCTTTTCGTAAGTCACACTTTGTAATTCTATTAATTAAGTTGATTATCTCATCCCAAAAACACTTAAGACATGGGCAAAGAAGCCAGATATGGATGTAGGTCTCTTCTTCTTTATTAGACCTCCAGCATAAATTAGAGTAGTTAGAATACATTTTTCTCAGTTTTGAAGGAGTGTAATACCACCTAGTGGTGAGTTTATATAGTGCTTCAGTTGCCTTAGCAGAGCAAAATACTTTGTGGGTTGCTTTAAAAATAGATGACCAACTCTGCTCCGAAAGGGTTATTTTTAAATCTCTATCCCAAGCTACACAGAACGATGGCTTATCCTGGGGGAGATTGTTTATTAGAAGTTTCTATATTTTAGATAAAAGTGTAGCCCTTTCAATCTTTTTGGACATAAATTGCTCCCACTGAGTTAGTTCTCTATCCCAATTTTCTCTTGCCTTAGTTTTTATATAAGAGTAAAGTTGGTTATAGTTCCACATGTCTCTGGGGTGGGGGCCCCAGCGGTGGTGAATCTCTGATAAGGGGAGCAACTCATTGTCTATAATAAGATCCATAAACCCTTGTGGGTCTTTTATCCCAAGTATTCCATCTGGAAAAAGCTCCTTTTTCCAACCCAGGAGGAAATTCAGGATTGTTGGTTAATGTTTGGAGAGGATGGGGAGGGCTTGTTAGGTTGTGAGCCCCCTTGCTACTATGCAATATTTTAAATGTGGCCATTGGTGTTCTGCAGCATCTTTGCTGTAATTGCGATCTTTTACCCATAACAAATTCTCAAGTGGTATGGAGGAGTGGTTCTGTTCTAATATAATCCAATCCTTCTGGCCCTTTTTGGATACCCAATTGTATATCCTGGACAAATGTATAGCTAGGTAATATAGATAAATTTCGGGGAGACTTAATCCTCCTTTTGTTTTAAGAAGAACCATAAGGTTGGAGTTTTTTTATTCCATATGAAAAGTGATACTATGGATTTCATAGATTTAAAAAAGGATTGTGGTATTTGAATTGGGAGGACCTGAAAAAGATATAACATGTTTGGTAAGAATGACATTTTAATGGCTTGGATTCTCCCAAACCAAGATATATTTAAAAGCCCCCAGTTCTTGAGTAATTTTTGAAGTGAGTTTAGGCAAGGTATATAGTTAACCTCATAGAGTTTACCCATATTTGCTTGAAGATTTATACCTAGATATTTTAAGCAGGGATTCGCCCACTTAAAAGAAAAGTTTTGTCGCAATTTTACAACGGTGGATTCTGGCATATTTATATTTAGTATTATTGATTTAGAAAGATTAACCTTAAAGTCAGATACTTCGCCAAACGCTTTCGTAAGACTTAAAGCATTAGGTAGAGATAAAAGCAGGTTGGTGATAAACAACAGTAAATCGTCTGTGAAAGCCACGCACTTATATTCTTTACCTGCGACCGTTAAACCTGATATATTCCTGTTTCTTCTAATCTGGGATAAGAAGGTTTCCATCACTAAAATAAAAAGGATTGGAGAGAGAGGGCACCCCATGTCCAGTACCATTAGAAATTTGAACCTTAGCAGATAAGATACCATTTACTTTAATTCTCGCAGACAGAGAGTCGTATAAGGCCATTATTCACGGTCTTATATTTTCTCCTAGACTGAAACCTGCAAGCGTTTTTTTCCATAAATACCAAAGAGACTCTATCAAAAGCTTTCTCAGCATCGATAGAGAACAGAAGCGAAGGAAGGCTTTTCTTTTGGGCGTAATGCATTCAAGAAATAATTTTAGCCGTATTGTCTTTACCCTCTCTGTTCGGCTTAAAGCCGGCTTGATCTAGATGAATCAATGAGGGTAAAATTCGATTTAATCTGTTACCCAGAATTTTAGCATATAGTTTTATGTCGATATTAATCAAAGATATGGGTCTATAACTACCGCATAGCTGCGGATCTTTATCGAGTTTAGGTATTATTGTGATATGGGCCTCTTGGGCTTGAGCATGGAAACCTCTAGAGTCAGTTATTGAATTGAAGTAATCAAGAAGGAGTGGGGTTAAGTCTTCCCTGAAGGCCTTAAAAAATAGGGTTGTGTATCCATCCGGACCTGGGCTTTTCCCAGTCCGTAGACCATCAATACAATCTTTAATTTCTTTGGAGTTAAAAGGGGCCTCCAGCATTTGGGCTTGCTCCAAAGCAAGTTAAGGAAGTCCTGCATCAGCTATGAATTTATCTATTTTAGCTACAATCTCTTCAGGTGTAGGACTTTTTCTCAAGTTGTAAAGAGATTGGTAGAAGTCGTGGAACGTTGCAGCTATTGATTTAGTGCAATGTTGTGTGGTATTATGTTTATCTTAAATAGAAGCTATGTTCCTATGCGCTTGTTTTGTTTTTAGTGATCTAGAGAAGAATTTGTTACATTTATCATTTAAATCATAAAATCTTTGTTCACACCTCAGAAAGGATTTCTGGGTTTTTTGATTTAGTAGATCTTTCAATTGAGTCCTTTTGCTCTCTAAAGTTACTAAAGTATTGTGGGCTAAAGTTTGTTGGTGTATTTGTTCTTGTGAGGAAATATCTTTCAGCAAAATGGTACCGTAATCTCTTTTCTATTTTGTTTTTGTAGTTTACTTCCCAATGCAAACATCTGGCCTCTGAAGACACACTTCAATGTCACCAACAGAGTGGCTGGCGAAATTTCTGGGGACCTATTTGTTTTATACAATCTTGAATATGCTTTTTGCTATTTTCATTGTGTACTAAAGAATCATTGAAACACCATCTGAATTCCTGCTTTAATGTTTGAGGAATTATAAATGTAGTCAATATGGGAGAATGATCAGAAAAGACGGTAGGTTTTATATCTGCATGTGTAAACAAATGTAGCCAGTATTGCGAGACAAAAATAAAAAAATAAAATGAAAAAGTGAATAGACATTGTGAGTTTTTGAGAAATGAGTAAAAAAAATGAGTTTAGTTGGATTGAAAACCTTCCAAACATCTACCAGATTAAAATCCCAAAGAATATTTTTTAAATTCTTTAAGACCTTTGTATGTAGAATTGCCTTTTAAGGAAGATGTATCTGTTTCAGGGTTAATTATGAGGTTAAAATCGCCTCCTAAAATAATTATCCCCTCACCGAACTTTTCAAGGCTATTCATAAATTGTCTAAAGTAAGTTATTTGGCCAGAGTTAGGAACATATATGTTGGCTATTGTACACATTTGATTAGCTAATTTTCCATCTATCATTATGAATCTCCCATCATCCGATAATGAATCCGTATAGTGAAATGGCAGATCATTATGTAGCAGAATCATTACCCCTAGTGATTTCTTTAAAGGGATATTGCTCATGTATACATGTGGGTATGCCTTAATTTTCAGTATAGGTAAACAATTCGTTTTTAAAGTGTTTCCTGTAGCAGAATTATCTTGGAGTTCTGTTTTGCATAATTTTCTATAATTTTTGATCTCTTGGCTGGCTCGTTTAAACCATTTACATTTAGTGTTAGAACAGTGCAGTCCATATTAGAGGGGCCGATTGTTTTAGAAGAAGCCATATAGATAATGTAAATAGGCAAAGCCGTATACATGGGCAGTCCAAAGACCTTCTTTTGTCGTATGGCCCCATTGCTTGCATAACCAGATTAAGGGCCTGAGAACGAAGGGGAGTGAAATGGAAAAGGAGATAGGAAAGAAGAGTTTAAAAAGAAGAAAAAGCCACACTAAGCATACTGGCAAATTAAACCAGTGCTTAGAAAAGATGTTGGCCACGGCAATGGTGACTAGCATCTTAAAGTGGGGGGTAGTGGGGTGCGAGGTAGCTGCTTCGGACTGGTAGCCAAAAGCCATTATTTAGTAATTTTTTTTTCCCATTTTTATTTATTTATTTATTTTTTATCTCCGTTCCATTTTATGCTAATAAAGTCTGTAGGAACATAATCAAAGCAATAAATTGTTGCAAAAAACAAAAAAGAGTTGCTAAATTATTACAATGTATATTCATACTAGAAAATGGACTAAAGACAGCACTTATTCCATCAATCATTATTATAAATCAGTATCGGTTATCCCTATTTATAAATATAGAGACGGTGGGCAAAACAAGCATGGTATAACACAATGCAAACAAAACAAGAAAAACAAAGCATGAAAAAAAGCAACAAGAAAAAAAAATAATTATAATATATATAATATTTATGTCAGGCTGCCTACTGAGCTTAAAGGATACATACCCCCATAAAAATTAAAGTGTATTAAAGTAATGAAAATGAAGTGACACCATATAGTGAATAGATTGTATCAGTTTATTGATATATGTGGTCTTGTCAGACAACTTGTGAATATGACTCGCAGATCCAAGCCTAGAAGTCCACAGTAGCTGCTGCCGTTGCTATGTTGCACTGATTAACATTCCTCTTCATTCTTATATAGCCATTTTCTCCCCAGTCTTTCCCCCAGCTAGAAAAAAGGTAAAAACACGTTTCATGTAAAATACACATAATCCCATATGTATTATATATATATATGTATATGGAATGAAACGGCACTCACCATTCACTTAATCGCCGGGTGCTAACCAAATTTATCAATAGTAGTTCAGAGAAAGCACTCACGGCATTGCCCATCAAATGTGTCACCATGAAGACAGCTCCATGTGAGCCGAAATGCGTTGATGCACCATGCACGAATAAATATATCTTAAAATATATTTGATGGGCAATGCCGTGAGTGCTTTCTCTGAACTACTATATATATATATATATATATATATATATTTATTTTTCTTTATTGTAGTTAAAATGCTGCGGAATTAAAATAATGGGGGCCAGAGCTACTGCAGAAAGCCCCAAATCCCTGCACATTCCTGCAAATACTCCAGGGGGCTGATTCACGAAGGGTCGAATATCGAGGGTTAATTAAACCTCGACATTCGACTGGGAATTTAAATCCTTCGAATTCGAATATCGAATTCGAAGGATTTAGCGCTAAAAATTCGATCGATCGAAGGATTTTTCATTCGATCGAACGATTAAATCCTTCGAATCGAACGATTCGAAGGATTTTAATAAAACGATCGAATGAATATCCTTCGATGAAAAAAACTTTAGCAAGCCTATGGGGACCTTCCCCATAGGCTAACATTGAGTTTGGTAGCTTTTAGCTGCCGAACTAGGGGATCGATTTTTTTTTTTAAAGAGACAGTACTTCGACTATCGAATGGTCGAATAGTCGAACGATTTTTAATTCTAATCGTTCGAATCGTTCGAATTCGATCGAATTTAACCAATTCGATGGTCGAAGTACCCAAAAAATACTTCGAAATTCGCATTTTTTTTTTTATTCGAACCCTTCACTCGAATTTCGTGAATCGGCCCCCAGGTGTCATTCAAGTACAACATCATAAAAAAGAAAAATATAACAGTTATCCCCCAAAAATATTATGTAAAAATGTGCAAATGCCACACAAAAATATTTTTTTAATGCTGGGAGGGTGAGTTAGTGTAATATAATAACAGGCACAAAGTATCATGTGGATCTAGTGTCTCATATCATCACCCAATATGTAGGTAGTATTTACTAGATTAAAACATAGGCAACATATAGGAAACTATAAATCATTAATATACAAGGACATTATTAAATACATTAAAGCTATCCACCACAATTAATCAATTACCTATTCCTTATTATCCAGTAATCTTCATCCTCTTCGTCTTCATTCTTAGCTGCTTCAGTGCCATAGCCGACAATAGTTACTGCATGATTCACCTCTTCTGCACATTCTCCATCAAATATTCCTGTTATCAATAAATATATTATAGTGATTGTATATCTTTCTTATGTTATAAATACATACAGGAAAGGGCAGGCACCATAAAATATCTATGTAGAAGATTTGTGCAAGGGATTGTCTTGAAAATATTATGATACTGTCATCATTGCAATTTCTGCTCTTCCTATCTTTTCCTTTCCCCAAATCTATGTCTTGTTATCCTTTCCCCTCTATCACTGTTCAGCTCCTCTCCTGTATTTCTTTCCATTTCTCTTCTAATAGGCATACATCCCTTCCACCCTTGTCTCCTGAAATCAACCACATTATTAAAGAGCAATGTATCTCTGTCCCTTGATGGGGAAGGAAAGGCAATTGTAGGATAACTGCTCATAGAATTATTTTGAAAAACCAGAAAGCATGAAGTGGAAGCAATGTAAGGTTTAGTCTGCTTTAATTTCATCTAATGGCAGATATTTTTATTATTACTATCAACATTATAAAATATAAGAGAGGTATCATTTTGGGGTTTATATATCAACTGTATTCCAAACCAAAACAACAGTAAAATGGTCCAGCTACAAATCATTATGACAGCCATTCAGAATACAGTTTTTTTACCCCAGCTTTATTAAAAGTATAATTGGGCAAACAAAAAAAATCCTTTGTCAGATGCATAAAAATGAAACACTTAACACAATAATAATCCTAATGTGTTTGGAAAAAAATCTAAAGATAAAATGTAAAGAACAACGAGAATAATAATTGAAATAGGCAAATATAATACAATTTAAAAAATATTTAGTATTTAGTATTTGTATATCATTATATTTATGATATTAAAAAGAGGGAAAATGATATGATTAGATTTACATGCAGACATGGAGGAATTTCAAAATTTCCATGATCTGGGAAGAACTCAAGTAGTTCCATATTTTAACTAGATAAGATCACCAAATTTGACACTGTTAAGAAATAAATGCAATACAGAATACTATATAGAATATATAGAACGACATTCCCCATTGAGAGAGCTAAATAATTCAAGCACTCTGTGACATTAAATTTGCATGCAAAGCAGGGCAATAGTGATTACTGATATAATAAAACAGGCACAAAGGGTGTCACGATATATTTAGCAGGACATTATCATATTTTACAACACCTGAGGGTTCAGTATGAATTATAATATCCAGTAAAACAGAAATGGCCTTCTAAACACTTTGAAAAATCAATAAACTGGGCAACCCAAGACCCTGCATAATTGGTATGAACACACGTACAAACAAGTATCAGAAATGCCAAACATTTTCATATTTGTATAGTATGTATTATACAAAAGTTATCCTGCAAATGGTGTAATGTAACAATAAATCTAAAGTCTGTCCACGTCTACTAACCCATAGCTGGCAATTGGCAAATACAGTAAATGTGTTATTAAACAGGTGACCAGTAAATGCTACCCATTTGTTGGCTGTTATGGGTTACTGTATTAGACAACTTGCACGCTTTAGAGTATTTATTGCATTCCCCCTATGTTTCCAGTTATAGTCTTATCAACCTACGACAAAAAAGGCATACTTTCACTTTGAAAATATTGGCAAGGGGAGCAAGGTTTGTACATACCAACTGAAGTGTAAGAATGAATCTGCCACTTTCACTTATAAAAAAAACCCCATAATCAACAGAATCCACCTATTTCTATGAATCTACTAACATGAAGCTACAGTGAAGAATGTACACTCTTAACTTCAGTGGAAAAGGCATTAATATTTTTATTATCATTTTATTTTATTAATCATTTTCCAAATCATACTGAACTAAAATGTTTTAAAAAAAATGCCCAAATCACACAAGAAAGAACTCACATATAAACTAATGATAATTCTATAATTCTATATATGATTAATCTAGATTAGTAACAGTAAAAAAGCACATCTTTGCATATCTCATCATAGATGTATTACTTAATTGTTGAGCCAGTCAGTCTCAGATTCTAATGACATTCTAGCATATTTAATGAATACAAAATACATATAAACACTGCCACTAGAGCTTCTGTAGAAATACAAAAAAATATATATTATCTGCCAAATTAGGCATAGAGGTCTACTGATAATTATTGTTCTGCAAATCTTCCATCATGTGAAACAACTGGATTTATGCAATATGTACTAAAATTACCTGTTTCGTACTTCCCAAATTCTTCAGATACTCCAATGGCAACAGTGATAGGTCCTTCTAGTGCAACAGACATGGCCATGTTTTGTTCTCCAGGTAAACTGTAGAATTTGGTCACGTTTAGCATGACGGCTTTCTCTGCATTATATCCACATTCATTTTTCTGCACGATTATATGAATATGAGTAAATTATTTCACAAAGAACTTCAAATGGTACCCTAACTGGCCTTCAGGTAGACCCCCAGCTACTGCTCCAGGCCCTACAGTTTGGGAACAGCTGCAAACAGTATATTTCTTATGTACAGCAATGTTTATAACATACAAGAGCCATGAGTATCCTGTAAATTATATCCTTATAAACGGTGCTTACTGATGTCATCAGATAAAATTGGTGCTTAGTTATGTAATGTCTGTCTCATGACTCACTTCAACTTGTGTATTATTATAAATAATGGTCCCCCTGTTGTAAACTGTAAGGATATTAGGGGGCAGATTTATCAAGGGTCAAGTGAATTTGAGGGAATTTTCGAAGTAAAAAAATTCAAAATTCAAAGTAATTTTTCGGATATTTCGACCATCGTATAGGATACTACGACTTCGAATTTACTTCGACTTCGTTTTGAAGTAAAAATCGTTCAACTATTCGACCATTTGATGATCAAAGTACTGTCTCTTTAAAAAAACTTCGACTTCAATACTTCGCCAACTTAAACCTGCCGAAGTGCTATGTTAGCCTATGGGGACCTGCCAGAGCATATTTCTAAGTTTTTTGGATTCAAAGGAAAATTGTATGATCGTACGATAAAATCATTTGAATCGTACGATTCGAAGTACGATCGTATGATCGTACTATGATCTGAATACGATCGTAGAAATGTATAAAATCCTCAGACTTCGAATGCTCAAATTTTGAAGTATGGATAAATCTGCCCCATGATGTCACCTTGGAGTTCCATGACCTATATAAAAGTACTCCGCCTCCTCCCTATATTTTAAAATAGGGGGTACATTTTTTACTATATGATTCCCCAGGAAAAGTTAGTTATTATAAAACCAGGCTGTACCTGTTGTGTGTACTCATAATCTTTTCTTCTCATGACTCCATTTTCAGCGACGTGTACAAATGCATCTATTGGCCACCCTCCACAGCAACCGTCATTTTTCTCATCACAGTCTACAAACTGCTGCTCGCTGAAGTAAATGACCCGTTTCTTCTTAATGCAGTAACGGGATTCAAGCACGCTTACCTTTTTAACAGACAAAAGGAACAAAAATAAGATGAGAATGGGAGTGCTTTCCTCTTGACATTATATTTTTAGAAAGAAAATATTTAATGGCTAAAATATTTTCAAAGCAATAAAAAAAAGTGGCAAAAATTATCTCTAGAGATACAACGGATTAATAGCCAAACTTTCAGCCACTTCTTACACTTGAAAATGCCCAGCACGACCCACACAGCTCTCCTTGGTTTCTAACTGGAGTAACACATTTGGAGTTTCTCCAATCAGCCTCTTTTGGAATCTCAGTATTTTTGTCATATATTTGAACGGGAGCATCGGCAAGTCTTCCTGATTTTGATGAGCGAAAGCAAGGTCTAGAATTATGGTCCTCGGCTGCCTGAAAAAATTAATTGTTTATATAAGCATGACATTTAATCAAACTGTCCTTAATGCATATATCCAGGGTGACACAAAAGAAAGGAAAATTGTGGCTAATTAAGAGAAGCATTAATAACCCACTCTTGGGGGCAGATTTACTAAGCTCGAGTGAAGAATTGGAATTGAAAAAAGTTCGAATTTTGAAGTATTTTTTTGGGTACTTCAACCATCGAATTGGTCAAATTCGATCGAAAAATCGTTCGACTATTCGACCATTGGATAATCAAAGTACTGTCTCTTTAAAAAAAACTTCAACTTCATACTTCGCCACTTTAACCCTACCGACGTGCAATGTTTGCCTATGGGGACCTTCCCCAGCACTTTTCTAAGTTTTTTTTTGATCGAATAAAAATCCTTCGATCAATCTAAATTCGATATTCAAATTCAAAGGATTTTTACTTTGACCCTTGATAAATCTGCCCCTTGGTCTTAGGGACCTTTCTCAAGACACACAACACACAACATACTCCACACACTACCTGTGTATGTCTTGATAAAGGTCTTTTAGTGGTGGCACTGAAACTTTGAATTGAATTCATTTTTGGTGAAAATTAATCCAGTCCCAGATTGTATAATTCCCCATTAGCTTGGACTGTATCACTGCTATGGCAGCGTAAGGGACCACCTTTGCATTCATTGTAAATGTCTCAGGGATATCTAATAACAAAACACATGTATAACCTTTCTTTAACCAAGTTATTAGCAATACAAAAATATTGTATGCTGTCCTAATATTTATAGGACTGGCATGTAGCTTAAAGTTTTGGAAGGTGACAACTTATACTAGTAATTTATATACACAGTCTTAGCAAGGAATGCAGTTCAGCCTTATTACATTCCCATTCAACCCACCAATCACAAGGTAGAGGCTTAGCACTCTGGTAGTAAATGTATTATTTTGGGGGCAGTTATTTTTTTTTTGTTCCATAAATGGTCGATTTCAAAGAAACCAGTGAAACCAACTGTGATACAATCAATGTATGTTACACCTCAATTTTCAGCCCACACTAACATGGTTAACCTTTTGTAATGCATGAGAATACCAGAAACTGTTTTAAAATGTGTTTCTCTTTTTAAATTAATTAAATATATTCTATAAATAATTCTTCATCAACAGAAACAGGACTTTGAATTTTGTTCCAAGCATGTTTATATCTTTCTTCAGCTACTTACTTTATCAGCAAATTGGTTCATCGCCAATCTGTATTTTTTGAGCCCTTGATCAGCTAACTGATTATGTTTCTGCACCTTTTCCCAAGAGGCTTCCCAGATTTTCCGTCTGAACAATTCCCTCTCCTGACTGATGTATTTTTTCTCTGTCATGGAAATAAAAAAATATATTCTCTATCGCATTGTTATCAAATTAACAGATGCACCGTGCAAAATATACATCTGACATATAGACAGCTTTTTGGGGATTTAAAGGGGTCCTTCACATGTTAAAGGGGTCCTTCAGATGTTATTTGATTAAAAAGAGATTTTGGGTGCAAGAACTGTTTAAACATCCATTAGAGTGCACTATAGAATTTAATGCCACAATGTGTGTGTGCTGTATAAATATATTTATGCATATTTAGATTTTAAACAATAAAAAAAAATCATTACCATATTTCGATTTCCAAGCATTCCACTCTTGGTCAAGGAAATGTGAAGCCGAGGTACATATGGCAAGTGCAGAAACAAGAAACAGGTATTTGTCTAGGTACATCTTAAAATTCTGTTATATTAAGAAAAAAATACACATATTACTAATGCATTAAAAAAAACATTCTGAAATATGTCCTATAATTACAAATTAATATTTCAGTTTTCTACCAGTAAACAGTTTTTTCCTGAATATTTTAAATGTCATTAAAATATTTGCGATTTAATATTATATTGCTACTATCTCTCTGCAAGAAAAAATTATCTTATTAAAAATCTTATTAAAAATCTAAATTCTATATTTAGAAAGAACTGAAAAAGAGTAAAGAATTAGAACAACAGATGAAAATAATAGAAATAGTCTAATGATTATAGTGCTAATACCATTACCTACTGACCTGATTAGTAAGCTTTCAGTAGGAAACCTTCTTTCAAATGAATCAGCTCAGCAAACTTTGGTCAATTTATAGAATGCCAACTAAAATTGCATTTACTGTTATTAGTCGTTAGATCAGATTAGAGAGAGCAGTTGAACCATATCTATGTGATAAGATTGTCAATAGATTTGCATTCAACAGAAGAGAAACATCAAGAAAATTATATTTTTTAAAAAGGAGCACATGCCAACTACTGAAGGAGCCATATACCTCTATTTTTAACATGATTGCAACGAATAGGGCTTGTGCTGAACATACTTTTTGCATACAGTTTTATTTTTTTATTATTTCTTGAGCTAAACACAGCAAACTGGTAAAATGAAGCTAATCTATGGCTAGTCCTTATGACATAGATAACAAGTGCTCATATGATTCCACATAATAGACACCACAGTAAAGGGTTTAGGAAGGGGGGTGTAAACTATTTAAAATCATGGCAGCTTGCACCTTTCCCTGGCATAAGCACCAGTGGCCAAAGACTAGGGATGTAGCGAACGGCGGAAAAAATGTTCGCGAACATATTCGCGAACTTGCGTCCAAAAATGCGAACGGTTCTCGAACGTCGCGAACCCCATAGACTTCAATGGGAAGGCGAATTTTAAAAGCTAGAAAAGACATTTCTGGCCAGAAAATTGATTTTAAAGTTGTTTAAAGGGTGCAACGACCTGGACAGTGGCATGCCAGAGGGGGATCAAGGGCAAAAATGTATCTGAAAAATACATTGTTGACACAGCGCTGCGTTTTGTGCTGTAAAGGGCAGAAATCACACTACGTCACTCAGGTGATGTTTCTGGACACGGAATGTGAAAAAGCTCACACAGCTAGGTGGCACTTGGTTAATGACTGGGCAAACAATGCCTGCAAGGGCAACGTATACAGTAGTGGATACGGAATATATTATTGTTGCTGTAAAAACATCACTCAGGTGATGTTTACGGACACGGAATTATTATTGTTATTTAGACAGAATGTGAAAAAGCTCACACAGCTAGGTGGCACTTGCATACCTCCCAACTGTCCCTCTTTTGACGACTCAACCCCCTGTCCCTCTTTTGTACTGGAAAGTCCCTCTTTTCTCTGCACTGAACAGCCAGAAAAAAAAAACAGTTTCTAACTTAATTAGCTTTTGGCAGAGAGCTCAGAACAGCTAACAGGTGCAAATAAGATACTTTGTAACAATTTTGACTCTGGTTGGTGCTGGTAGTGGTGAACTACTAGGAGGAGCAGCACACCAGTCCCTCTTTTCTCTGCACTGAACAGCCAGAAAAAAAAACAGTTTCTAACTTAATTAGCTTTTGGCAGAGAGCTCAGAACAGCTAACAGGTGCAAATAAGATACTTTGTAACAATTTTGACTCTGGTTGGTGCTGGTAATTTGAACTACTAGGAGGAGCAGCACACCAGTCCCACTCCCCAACACAGCTAGACTAATAGCACTGGGCTCTTATAGTAGCAAAGTAAAAAAACAAAAAAGAAAATAAAAGCAGTCCTTACAAGGACTATTGGGTTATTACAGCAGTCAGCAGATGAGATCAGAAGCAGTGCCCACAGCAGCTACATACAGAGCACTGCAGTAGAAGGTAGATTACTAGTCAGCAAAGCTAACTAACCTAAACTCACTGTCCCTCAAATCCCTGCAGAGTTCTGTCCCTACAATACAGAGCAGTATCAAGTAGATTACTAGCCAGCAAAGTTACTATCAACTGTCCCTCAAATCACTAACAGCTCTCTCCCTACACTAGCTCTTCCAAGCACACACAGGCAGAATGAAAAAACGCTGTAGGGCTTCAGTTTATATATGGAAGGGGAGTGGTCCAGGGGGTGTGGGGGTGGTCCAGGAGGGAGAGCTTCCTGATTGGCTGCCATGTATCTGCTGGTCTGGGGGAGAAATGGCAAAAATAAGCGCCAGCTAAGGCGAACCCAAATTGGCGAACGTCGCGCGACGTTCGCGAACATTCGGCGGACGCGAACAGCCGATGTTCGCGCGAACTAGTTCGCGCGCGAACTAGTTCGCGGGCGAACAGTCCGCGACATCTCTACCAAAGACCCATGTACTCTAGACAAGGATCCCAGAGCTTTCGAGATGAATACAGCACTGTCTGCATTCAGCAGTGATGTATTCAGGAAGGGAGGATGGGGAACATTGGCATGTACAGGGTGCAGACAATCTCTTTTCTTACTTTCTGTCCTATAGCAGGTGGCAAGGACAGAGCTGCTTTGCACCCACCAACACTGAGCTCTGCACCTCATGTCAGATTTTTACTCTGTTGCTACATGCAGAGCACAGCTATCCCCCAGATGCAAGTGCTTAATGAATGAGCGCTAAGGGTTGCATTTTGCGTTCTTTACTCCTGTCCTGACTTGTGTCCGAGGCATTGCTAAATAGGGTCCATATACTTACGTACAAGGGCCTATTTAGCAATGTGCATGGCAAGGTGCATATATACTGTAACATCCTGATAAAGAGAAATTGCTTTTGTTTTTCTTTTACAATTCTTAACCAAAGGTATTTATGAAACAAACTTCTTGCCATTATTTATAGCTGTGAGCTCTGAGCCATTTACCATTGTGTGTATGGCCACCTTTACTCTGTAATTGCTCAGTATGTTTTCATTTTCTTCTTCTTTCTTTTTTGCTTTCCTGCACCTCCATAATATTACCAGATTTTAATAATGCTTAGGATAGGAAATTGGATACAATATTGAACATACTCCGTATCTGGTTATTGCAAGGTAGATAATAAGATTCCCAGTTCACAGATAATCCCCTGCTTAATGAACTCCGGTTTATATGTAAGTCAAAGCCATCACAACAAAGATGAAAAAGGTGGGGATGTATACTGGTAATCCACCTAGCAAGAACCAAATATGGAGTATCTTCTGTTCCCCTATTTCACACAACCTTTTCACATGAACCTTCTTTAGCTTTGTATTGTACAAATTGCTAATGCACCAAATGCACCAGGAGAGGGAGCAAAAACTCTGACATGAACCAAAAAATCAGAAAATAAAAATTATAGGACTAATTTACAAACATTAGAACTGCATACAATACATCACTCATATGTCCATTTACCTTTGCTGTATAAGACTTCCTGACATTAAATGGCAGATAACAAATCAAAATAGATACAAAAATAAATATATGTGCTTTGTTCAACAACTTAACCACTATAAAGGATGGTATATAAAATAGACAAATGGAATACAAGTGAATTTACAGAAAACGTATTTTATTGCTTTTATTTCTAATGGATATTTCTGTGCTTTAAATACAGGCTTCATATAATCAGTTTAGACTTGCATTAAACGAAACTTACAATTATATTCGGATGCAAACCTATCTCATTATATTTTCCTATCCTTTAAAATAGTGATATGAATACAGTGCACATAGTAATGCTTTTGAAAAACATAATATAGCGACAGGAAGAAGACTGTAGACTGAATCTACAGTTCCAAATATATAATAAAATATATGCTGTTAAAGAATTATAGTAAAAGTAGGAAAATGGAAAATCTGGACTATGGACATCAAGGGAATCATGCTTTCAACTCCATAGAAGCGGCAAATTCTGAAATGCCACACATGTCTTTGTTGCGCTGTATTTTTCCAAATCCTTCTTCACCCCAGTTCTCGCCCCAGCTGTAGGGAAATCACAGATATAGTTTTCGTTTTTACATATTAACCCATGGTAATCAGTAGATTTAAGCAATTTTAGATGTAAATCAAGCTTTATTGCTAATGATGATTTAATCCCTAATATAAAATGCATTTTTTATGATTGCTCATTCAGCCTAAATGTTAGGTCTATGGTACATGAATGTATGCTGTTACTGCTGTGAACTCTGATCCGTTTGATAGTGAACTCTTATTGTCAAATTTTGAGATAACACGGAAATTCTGGAAAAATGCAGCATTATGGGTAAAATACATGTGTCTTATAATTATACTATACACATTGTATGGCTTTGTACACAAGCCCTATGACATGAAGGGGCCCATTCATTAAGTTCGATTGAAGGAATAGAATAAAAAAAACTTCGAATTTCGAAGTGTTTTTTTGGCTACTTCGACCATCGAATGGGCTACTTTGACCTTCGACTACGACTTCAAATCGAACGATTCGACTATTCAACCATTCGATAGTCGAAGTACTGTCTCTTTAAGAAAAAACTTTGACCCCCTAGTTCGCCACCTAAAAGCTACCAAGCTCAATGTTAGCCTATGGGGAAGGTCCCCATAGGCTTGCCTAACTTTTTTTGGTCGAAAGATAATCCTTTGATCGTTGGATTAAAATCCTTCGAAACGTTCGATTCGAAAGATTTAATCGTTCGATCAAAGTATTTGCGCAAAATCCTTTGACTTCGATATTCAAAGTCGAAGGATTTTCATTCCCCAGTCGAATATCAAGGGTTAATTAACCCTCGATATTCGACCCTTTATGAATTTGCCCCGTAGTGTAAGAACAAATAGTATGCTGGCAATAAACAGAATATCCCAGTGGGCCAAAGGGCTCCAAACAATCTGTTTACTGTTAATTAGGAAATAAAGACAATACTGAAAATGGAGAATTTGACCTGATCCTTCTTTTGTACAATTTTGAATACAATACTAGAAATACATTTATTTATATGTACCTGGCACATAAACTACTAATGGCATATATTTACAGTACAAGGAATCATGACTTGCCGTATCTTACCTATTTTTTATTATCCAGTAGTCCTCACCATCATCTTCTCCATCCTCACAATGCAAGGTGCCATAGCCCACAACAATTATAGCATGATTTGGCCTTGGTGCACATTCCCCATCAAATATTCCTATTTTTTTAATAGACATGATAGATTATATTTAAATATAACATATATTTTTTTCATTGAGTATATTATATTCACAGAGTAATTTAGGCTGAACACCTCAAAGACACATGTACACAAAGTTCAACATTTAGGGGGTTTATATGTCAGTGGTCGAGTTGTTTTTTCCACGAAAAGTTTTTAATGGTATTTTTTTTTATCAAAATGGATTATTCCGGGTTTAAATATTTTTTTTTAATTTTTCGAGATTTATTATACCCTGAACCTGGAAATAGCTCGATTCCGAAAACATACCATCTAAAACCTGTCAAGGTAATGTAGGCGTTAATGGCATAATGTTCGAGTTTTTTTGGTGGGTTTCACTCGAAAACTTAATTAATTCTAACGATTCCAGGTTTTTTAGCCAAAAATTCGATCAATTCTAGTTTTTGGGTTGTTAACCCTGAACTAACTGATTCAAGTTTTTTCCATTCAAGTTTTTTCTTAAATTAGAAACCATTTGAGTTGTGAGTTTATTCAAGTTCATTTGAGGTCTTAAAAAGCTCACATAGCTCTAAAATGTGACCTTTGATAAATAATGCCCTTAGTCTAAATCAGTGCTGTCCAACTTCTGTGGTACCGAAGGCCAGAATTTTTCTGGCCTACGTGGTGGAGGGCGATAATGGAAGCCAGTGATGACCACTCCATGTTTTTAAACCACACCCACTTTAAAACACACCCATGTTACCACTAGATCACGTCCACATTAATGGTGGTAGCACACCAAATGGTTGGTGCTCACTGCAGGGATATCATTTATTACTTATAGGTGAAAAAAGTTGTCATGCTAAAGGAATTGTTCAGTATAAAAATAAAAACTGGGTAAATAGATAGGCTGTGCAAAATATAAAATGTTTCTAATATAGTTAGTTAGCCAAAAATGTAATGTATAAAGGTTGGAGTGCCTGGATGTCTAACATAATAGCCAGAACACTACTGCTTTGCAACTCTCTTGGTTTCCACTGATTTGTTGCCAGGCAGTAACCAATCAGTGACTTGAGGGGGGTCACATGGGTCCTAACTGTTGCATTTGAATCTGTGCTGAATGCTGAGGATCAATTGCAAACTCACTGAACAGTTATGTCCCATGTGGCCTCCCTTCAAGTCACTGACTAACTCAGAGTTAGAGAGCTGAAAAGCAGGAAGTAGTGTTCTGGCTATTATGTTACACATCCACTCACTCCAGCCTTTATACTGGCTATATTAGAAACATTTTTTATTTTAAATTGAACTGTTCCTTTAAGACCTACCATTAAATCCATATGCCTCCTCCCCGCTACACATTATTAAACACCTTAGGGCCCCTAACTAGTTTTCAAATGCTAACAAACCACCAAAACAAATACAATGGCTTGTGTTCCTCCGGTAGAGCAGGGCACACACACAGGCAGAGTATGGCACACAAAGATAGCATAGGGCAGACAGAACAGGAGACAGTTTCCACTAATCAGGATCACCCTAACATTTGCTACATACAGTGACACAATGCTGGTGCCCTATTAGAATTTTGAATAAGGTGTGAACAGGTGAACAATGTGGGCAGTTTCAGTCTGGGTATCAGGTGTGAACAATACAGGCCTTTAGGATAAACACAATAGAGGTGTCACAAGTGTGAACAATGCAGGAGGGTCACGGGTGTGAACAATAGAGAGGATTAGTCTGAATTTGATTAAACAATGCAGGGGCCAGTTAATCTCTGTAGTGATCCCTATTCAATTTACACATGTTAAGCAGACAAAGCAGGCATACTTTGATGTGGGGGCCACACAAGGGGGTTCGCAGGCCACCAGTTGGACAGCTCTGGCCTAATCGAAACCTGCCTAACTGCTATCTTAACTAGAGAAGGCAAAGATTCCCATCTGAAGCCTCTTCGTTGCATCAGAGGCAAAAGTCCTTCCCCAATTTGGCAATTGTACCAGTTCCTGAATCAACTTTGTACTAAGAGCAGTAACTAAGAATCTAATATATCTGCCAGTAAAACCACTTTAGTGATAGAATTTCGCAATTTTCACAGCTGTAAAAAAACCCTTTTTCAAATATTAGTTACATAGTTAGTTACATAGTTAAATTGGGTTGAAAAAAGACAAAGTCCATCAAGTTCAACCCCTCCAAATGAAAACCCAGCATTCATACACACACCCCTCCCTACTTTTAATTAGAATTCTATATACCCATACCTATACTAACTATAGAGTTTAGTATCACAATAGCCTTTGATATTATGTCTGTCCAAGAAATCATCCAAGCCATTCTTAAAGACATTAACTGAATCAGCCATCACAACATCACCCGGCAGTGCATTCCACAACCTCACTGTCCTGACTGTGAAGAACCCTCTACGTTGCTTCAAATGAAAGTTCTTTTCTTCTAGTCTAAAGGGGTGGCCTCTGCTACGGTGATCCTCTTTATGGGTAAAAAGGTCTCCTGCCATTTGTCTATAATGTCCTCTAATGTACATGTAAAGTGTAATCATGTCCCCTCGCAAGCCCCTTTTTTCCAGAGAAAACAACCCCAACCTTGACAGTCTACCCTCATAATTTGTCTTCTGTCCCTCTAACCAATTTAGTTGCATGTCTCTGCACTCTCTCCAGCTCATTTATATCCCTCTTAAGGACTGGAGTCCAAAACTGAACTGCATACTCCAGATGAGGCCTTACCAGGGACCTATAAAGAGGCATAATTATGTTTTCATCCCTTGAGTTAATGCCCTTTTTTATGCAAGACAGAACTTTATTTGCTTTAGTAGCCACAGAATGACACTGCCCAGAATTAGACAACGTGTTATCTACAAAGACCCCTAGATCCTTTTCATTTAAGGAAACTCCCAACACATTGCCATTTAGTGTATAACTTGCATTTATATTATTTTTGCCAAAGTGCATAACCTTGCATTTATCAACATTGAACCTCATTTTCCAGTTTGCTGCCCAGTTTTCCAGTTTAGACAAATCACTTTGCAAAGTGGCAGCATCCTGCATGGAACCTATAGTTCTGCACAATTTAGTATCATCTGCAAAAATAGAAACAGTACTTTCAATGCCCACCTCCAGGTCATTAACAAACAAGTTGAAAAGCAAGGGACCTAGTACAGAGCCCTGCGGTACTCCACTAACAACACTGGTCCAATTAGAAAATGTTCCATTTACCACCACTCTTTGTAGTCTATCTTTTAGCCAGTTCTCTATTCAGGTACAAATACTATGTTCCAGGCCAACATTCCTTAATTTAACCAGTAACCTTTTGTCTGGCACTGTATCAAATGCTTTAGCAAAGTCTAAGTAAATCACATCCACTGCCATCCCAGAATCGAGGTTTCTACTTACATTCTCGTAAAAAGAAATTAAGTTAGTCTGGTATGATCTATTACGCATAAAACCATGCTGGCACAAACTCATAGTATTATGATTTGCTATGAAGTCCAGTATCTTATCCTTTATTAACCCTTCGAAAAGCTTTCCTACCACTGACGTCAGACTAACTGGCCTATAGTTTTGAGGCTGAGAACGGGATCCTTTTTTGAATAGAGGCACCACATTAGCAATTCGCCAGTCTCTCGGCACTATGCCAGATCTCAATGAATCATGAAAAATTAAGTAAAGAGGTTTGGCAATCACAGAGCTAAACTCGCTAATTACCCTGGGATGAATACCATCTGGCCCTGGACCTTTGTTAATCTTAACATGTTCAAGTCTCTTTTGAATTTCTTCATGTGTGAACCATGCATCATTAGTTGTATTACTAGAATTGGGACTGTTAAGAAGGAAACCTTCACTTACTGATTCCTCATTTGTGTAGACAGATGAAAAATATGAGTTCAGAATCTGCGCTTTTATTTTGTTTTCATCAACCAGCTGACCCCCCTCTGATAGTAAGGGTCCCACCCTTTCCTGCTTCATTTTTTTACTATTAACATATTTAAAAAATAATTTTGGATTTTTTTTACTGCTTGCTGAAATATCTTTTTCTATAGCAATTTTAGCTTGCCTTATAGCTTCTTTGCATGATTTATTGGCCTCCTTGTACCTTATAAATGTTTCGGCTGTACCAGCTAGCTTGAAAGCCTTAAAAGCACGTCTTTTCTTACCCACCTCAACACCAACGCTTCTATTGAAACAAAAAGGTTTTGCTTTGCAACGGCGTTCCTTGCTTACAAGTGGAATATACTGACAAGTATATTTATTAAGCAGCATTTTAAAGACTTCCCATTTTTGTTCTGTGTTTAACCCTGTGAAAAGCATTTCCCACTTAATATGTTGCAGAGATGCCCTTATACTGTCAAAGTTTGCACGTCTGAAATTTAGTGTTTTAGTTACTCCCTTATAGAATAGCTTCTGCAACAGAATCTCAAAGGAGACCATGTTATGATCACTATTCCAGTATTGTTAGTTATTACAAGGTCCAAAAGAGAGTTATTCCTAGTAGGTTCTTGAAAGAGCTGGAATAATTATTTTTGTTACCTTTTGCCCAGTCAAAATCTCTACCCAGAGTGATTCCACACCCTCACCAGTGCCAGCTATTTTTATTTCTTTAGCGCATGGCTTTAATTCAGGCTTTACATACAAACACACTCCTCCACCCTTTTTAATCCCTCTGTCCCTCCTAAAAAGGGTGTAACCATTTAAATTCACAATCCAATCACATGTTTCATCCCACCAGGTCTCAGTGATACCAATTATATCATAATTTTTAGAGCATGCAATTAATTCTAGGTCTCCCATTTTACCTGACAAACTCCGTGCATTTGCCAGCATACAGCGGAGGTTACTACTTTTACTTTTGAAATGTGCATTACTTAGTGAAGAATTATACGTTAAGTTAGAATTATTCTGTTTTCCTTGTAACAGAGGGACCTCCTTAGCTGGTAAACTGTATGCCCCCCTCACTCCTCCCCCATGACCCCTTACTAACCCCACTGCCCCGTCTACACTAGCTTCCCCATAATCCTTTATCTCACCCCCCCCCCTTGCCTAGTTTAAACACTCCTCCAACCTCTTAGCCATTCTTTCCCCTAGCACCGCGGACCCCCTTCCATTGAGGTGCAAACCGTCACGGCTGCATAGGTTGTACCCCAACGAAAAGTCAGCCCAGTGCTCTAGGAACCCAAACCCTTCCTTCCTGCACCAAGACTTGAGCCACGCATTTAGCTCCCTAAACTCCCGCTGTTTTCCTAAACTTGCACGTGGCACAGGCAAAATTTCAGAAAAGATGACATTGGAAGACCTTTCCTTGATCTTAGAGCCTAGATCCCTGAAATCATTCTTTAAGGTCTTCCATCTACCATTTATTTTGTCATTAGTACCGATATGCACTAAGACAGCTGGGTCATGCCCAGCCCCACCCAATAATTTGTCTATCCGATCAACCACATGCCGAACCCTGGCACCAGGTAGACAGCAAACTGTTCGGTTGTAGCGATCCGGACGACAAATTACCCTATCCACTTTCCTAATAATTGAGTCCCCTACAACCACAATCTGCTTAGGCCTGACTCTACTCTCCTCCCCCCCACTACTAGAGAAACTGGTCTCCCGGCTGTTAGAGAGATCAGCCCCATCTAGAATTGCCAATCCAGAGTTCATACTCCCATCATCTTCACACAATCTGGCAAATTTGTTGCGATGTATAATCTCCGGATCAGCCTCCATTTTCCTTTTGCCCACCTTAGATTTTCTAACTGTCACCCAGCTAGCTGCCTCAATATCCTGCTGCTGTTCTGTTCCCCCCAAACTATCTGACCCCGCTAGGTCCTGCTCAGTGAGCAAAAGACTCCTTTCAAGATTGTCAATCGACCGCAGTGTTGCAATTTGTTGCTCTAGTGCTCTAACTTGAGCCTCCAAAGTGGCAATTTGCTCACAACCACCACAGAGGTAAGCATTTTGGATCTCTTGTTCCAAATCTGCATACATATGGCAGACTGTGCACTGAGTCAGACCTTCAATCTTGCTAGCACTCATTATCCCAGTTACAGATCAAAACAGGAAAAAATAAAAATAAATATATAAAATAAAAATGAGGGTTTAGAACAAACTTTTGACCTAGTTTGAACCTCCTTTAGTTTTCAACTCCAGTGTTTATAACTCCACTTACAGATCCCCCACTTAACTCCAGTGTTTATAACTCCACTTACAGATCCCCCACTTAACGAGCAAACACTTAAGAGAAGCTAACACTAGAGCAAGCTCCACTGGAGTGCCAGGGGTTCTATTTATACAGTCTGTTCAGGTGTAACTAATCAAACCCCACCCCCTCAAACGGAGGGAAAACTGCAAAGTAAAGCAGGTTGTGACAAACTTGCTGTAAGCACACTAGCACACCAAACTTTGGATTAGGATTCTGTTCTTCTTATCAGTATGGCTGCCCTGTGTACTATGACAAGTTCTTCTGGTAAATAAAGCATTAGAAACTTTATCATATGCTCCTCTTATATATTTACATTTAATTATCATAGCTCTCCTTAGCGTCTCTTCTCTAGTCGCCAGTCGACTTTTTGCTCTGGGAAAAGGTTGTTACTCGGCAAATTCAGTATGGATTTTACTGACGTTACCTCTTTTGCCAGAGTTGACTTCGCCACCTCAGACCAGACAAAGTGCTAAAAAGAAGCTAGATCTTCCTCAATCTTCTGTCACTTACATCATATCCTGTGTGCCAAAAATGCACTTAAGTTCCAAAAATGCTGGCGACTTCCTTTTTTAAAGCAGGATTGCCTGCAAATGTCCTAACAAACTTTTTTTGGGGAACCGGTTTTCTCCAGACATGTGGAACATTCATTTTACAGTGGGCTCATGTGTAGGGCATTTTATAAATTTGCTTGTCTTAATTAACTTTCCCTGGACATTTGTAATAAAAAGTGGCAACTTCAAGCATTTGCACCAACATTTATAATAAAGAAGTCCATACAACTTTAAATTACCTGCCAAATGCAAATTGACCTAAGCGCAAGATCACTAGTGAATTTTCACTTGGCACAAACAAAAACTAGTGCATCTTCCCTATGAAATGCTTGCAAAGTACCGCTAGCGAAAAGTCACCAGCGTTCGGCGCCCAGGGCACAACTTCGCGTATTAGTAAATTAGCGTAGTGGTAGCAAATTTTCACCTGACAAAGTGGTGCGATGTGTGCAAAGTGGTCGCTGGCATCAATTCGCCCTTTAGTGAATCTGCCCCTATGTCTTTGGAAAGCATTTGCTAATGTAAGTGAAGTGCTACAAGTGCTAAAGGTAGCATCATAGGATGCTAACATATGCTGTTTTTCTGTGACAAACATGAAAAATACTGGAACAGTGAAGAGAAATAAAGGTTGTGGATAAATATTCTATTATCCCACTTAAATTAAGGTAAGTTTGAGTTTTACGAGTTTTACTGTTGTCCTTGAGAAGCTGCAATTTGTAAGAAAATGCATTGTGAATATTATTTATGTTAAAAAAACAAGTATTGCTCTGCATTATAAGGTACCTTTACTGTAGAACATAAAGTCTTCAGCCACAGCAAACCCAACAGTAATTGGTCCATCCTTAGCAACAGAAGATGCCATGTTTTCTTCATCAGGCAAAATGTAGTACTTGGAAACATTCAGTCGTATTGCATTGTCGGAATCATATTGGCAGGTAGATTGCTGAGATTAACAAGAAAGAACATTCGTTACTAGCTAGGGACATTATTACTTAGAGGTGCGAACTTTTTTTATTTAGCAATGCTTCGCCTTATTGCAGTGGAGCCAGAATAAACAGATTCTACAATCAATTTACTTGTCTATGTTAAATAGGTTTTGAGGCTCCTTTAGGCTAAGATTAAGGCGGTTATTTACTAAACTCTTTTTGAGGCAAAACTCAAATTTGGTGGGATCTGTCAATACCTGCTGTTCCTCCATGGTAGAATCTACAACAGACCTAATCTATGCAGCAAAGCAGAGATATTTAGATATACAAGGATACATGACTGGCATGATACTGTGAATGTTCTCACCTGTTTTTGCCTTACATGTTATAATTGCTATACCTGTTGAAGTTTAATGCATGTTTATTGATTTTTACACAGGATTTCTAACCTCAAGTATAAGTTTATTTGCACTCCGTTGAGGAGGCCTGATCCTGAGAGAAAAGGAAGAAATATTACCCATCTTTAACTGGAAATACTCACTAAGTAGCACAATTGACCAAATTATCATAACAATTATAATATTATAAAATAAAGAGTGGTCACAGTGGCTGGAAGATAGTTGTGCTATGACTACAAATCTATCAGGCCACCAGCTGATAAAAGAGTCGCCAGCTTATTGGCCCTCCGACAGGCTTCCCCAATCGATATCTGACTGAAAGTTGGGCAGATCGTGCGGGGTAAAAAATCGTACATAACTTTCGTACGATTGCTGTCGGGCAGAAAATCGGCTCATCTGTTCTTTTACTACTTTATTTGATCTGAATGGTTAGTGGCAGGTCGGGAGATGGGGAAGTCCGATTGTACGATGATTCATACGATCGGATCTTTGCGTCTATGGCCAGCGTTAATGTGTAAACAGTAACATACTGTAGATCCACCATTGTTGTACATAATGCACATTGTTACTGGGAAGACATAGACATGTAGAGACCAAGTCTTACAATACCTTAGCTTCATACTCATAATCCTCAGTCTTCATGATTCCACGGTGTGCAATGTAATCCATAGCAAGTACTGGAAACCCCCCACAGCATCCGCTATCTAAGTGATCACAGTCCACAAGTTGTTGCTCGCTCAAATTAGAAAGTTCGTTACCCGCAAGGCAATGAAGTGCTTCAATAACACCAACCTTGTAAAAGGTAAAAATAATTTGTGTTGGATAATGCTTTTTCAAACAGTTCAACACAGTTTATCTAGATCTCTCTTAATGTGTTTTTCTATGTATCTTGTATATACAAGGATCAGTATTCCTTTATATTAATGGGCATTCATTTGTACAAGACAATTATAATTATAATACTATAATACTATATACTATAATACACAAGAGCCATGCATATTGTGTAAATGATATCCTCATAAGCTTTGCTTAGTGATGTTATCAGTCATAATCTTGCTGAGTGATGTAATTTGTATCAATATGACTCTCTGAATCGTATGTACTATAGAAAATAATGTATCCCTTGTTGTAAAATATAAGTATATTAGAAGTCATCTTGGAGTTTCACAACTATATATAAGCACTCAGCCTTCAGCCGTTTGCCTTTATATGGTCACGGCTATCCTCTGTGAATAATAATATATATGTTGTTGATACATATTTACTTTCATTATGGGCTGGAAGTGTAGAGTAGGCCCATGCCTAGGGCGCAAAGCTGGGGGGGGGCGCCAGGAACTCCTACTCCATTCCAATCTTGCTGTCGAGCGACTCACTCACGCGTCCTTTATGGGCACACACTTTTATCCTTTTTGTATCTTGTGTCAAGGACCTTTTTGTGTCTTGTGTCAAGGACAAGGACTTGTGTCCTTCTTGACACACACTTGGATGTGTCTTTTTTGGCGAGCACGTCTATTGGGCGCAGGGCATTGTGACCAGCCAGGTTGCCAAGTGAGCCTTGCCAGACTTGCCCCGAGCCCTGCTCTCATTACAGGGCTTAGACTCGAAAATACATATACACATTATACATCAGAGTTCAGTTCTCTAAGAATTTTACTTAGTATACAGTACTCTGAATAGACATTGAAGCATCTCTTGTGCGCGTATATTGATCCATATTGAGGACTCATACTATTTCTCTGCAGTATTTTATATACATCCTAATAGGTTGTTCAGACCATTTGTCAATGACATTGGGTTGTCTGTTATTGGTTATAATAAGAGTAACATACAAGCAAAAACTAACTGCAGGTCAGATTTGGTCAAAATGTACTTCTGAGCAATGATAACAGACTTAGAATAAATTCTCAGAAAACCTACCGTTGCAAATGCCCAACAGGATCCACAATATCCTTGATCTTTAACTGGACTGACACAGTTAGAATCCCTCCAGTCAACTGCTTTAGTCATTTTAGCATTTTTCACATTGTACTTGGGAATAGATTTGGGCATTGAATGATAATTTGTAGTCAAAAGGCAGTTCCTTGAATTAATTTCTTCTATGGTCTAAACAAGAGATAGAAGATGTTGGACACACTGGCATGCTTTACATCAGCATTACATACATTTGGACTTCACAAGTTTCACAGAAAGATTACCCCCAGAACAATAGTGGTATATTTATATAAGTATTTATGCTAATATTACTTTTTGCGATAGTAAGTGGACTTTTTTAACTTTTCAAGGGATGAGACTCTCTCTCTTCTTTTCTTTCGCTCTGTCTCTCTCTCTCTCTCTCTCTACATATATATATATATATATATATATATATATATATATATATATATATATATACTCATTCTTTAAGGGGGGTTGTCCCAAATCATTTGCTGATATCTCAATGAACTTCACAAGGAGTTGCAAAGCTGTGTGAGTACAATTTGGTTATATTTGGACATATTCGTCTTCAAAGAAAGTAGCTTATGACCTGGACATTATAGCCAACACTTCCCATTTAAAGTAGCAGAGACACAAAGGCCCATTTACTGTACTACAAAAAAAATGATGCGGAACAACCTCTGTAAAAGCCCTGGGAAATGTGTTGGTGCTATATATATATAAAGGATACTTCTACTACTACTAGCCTTTACAACCTAATGAGGGGCAGGGGTCCATACATATCTGTTGAACTGGGGTTGCTATTTTTTTCATTATTTTATCATTTGTATTTTTCCATGTTTTTTCATGTTGGGTCACACAGTAGGTAAATGTTTGACATATTTCTGAAATGTACAGTATCAAATGCTGGCTTTCAATTATGCCACAAATGCACATCTAGTACAGAAAATACAGTAAGATATAATTATATTATAACAATAGTTACAGTTCAAGGAAACAGTCTAAATAGATATTCATAATAAACATTTGTCATTTTTGTAAAATAATGGCCAGTCTCAATTCCCATCGAAATCACTATGTTCAGGATGCTAAAGCCTTTGCATTGCTCCAGAAACTGCATATACTACATGCCTCTCTTATGTAATTAGCAGTAGAGTACTAATGCATGGTGCTAACCCCTGAAGCATAGACACTAAGGGGCAGATTTTTCAAGGGTTGAATTGTGAATAAAAAAGACCAACCAAAATGAATGGTACGAATCGAAGTAATAGCACATTCGATCGAATTTTTCAACCAATTGTCCACCAATTGACTCCAAATAGGTTCTAGGAGGTCCACCATAGGCTAAAACAGCAATTTGGCAGGTTTTAGATGGTGAATGGTTGAAGTCTAATTTTTAAAGAGACAGTACATTTTCTAATCGAATTTGGACTATTCCCTAGTCAAAGTACACAAAAAATTGTTTGAAATTTGAATGTATTTAAATTAGAATTTTCACTTCGATCCTTGATAAATCTGTCCCTAAGAGACATATATATTAAAGAGTTGAAATAGATCTTGCCACAGTTCCAGAGTGAAAAATCTGGATTTCTAGGGGCATATTTAGCAATGGGTGATAGTAAAAGTCCACCAATTAAAAAAATATAGATTTTTAAATCCAATCTAATAAAATTTAAATCCAATCTAATAAAATTAACAGAGACCAGTGGAATTTTACTCAGTTGCAAGCTAGTTTCACTCTCTTCTAAATATGCCCCAGAGTCTGGGCACCACAAACACAATTGTGTTCTGCAAGTTAGAGATTAACTGGGCCTTGAAATGTCTCTATGAAAAGCTGGATGCATTGGGATATTGATTAAAAAAAGAAAAAGGTATCAGGAAAGGCCAGAAAGATATCAAAATACTATATAATGATAAAGAGGTGCCCTGTATTATGGTAAATTATAAATTAACTGAAGTCTTGAATGGTTGACAGCAAGAGCTGTTTCAGTGGGAACCTGTGTTTCAACATGGCAACTGTAATTAAAAATAAGGAAGCTATGGAAGTAAAGCATGTAGTTAAATTAATAGGCTCTGTGCCTTTAGCTGCAATACAGCTATGCAGGGCAAGGGCAGCATCTATTCGGTGAATGGCATGAGCAATTTCCCTAATGCATTTGTTGCTTTATAAAGAATAAATCAATGATATAGCCATTTCCCCCATTGTGACATCTGCCCGGCTTACCATATCAGCAAAGTGATTCATTGCCATCGTATATTTTTTGAGTCCTTGGTCAGCCAATTGATTGTGCTTTGTGACCTTATCCCAGTTGACCTCCCAGACTTTCCTTCGAAATAACTCATCTTCCAAGCTGGCATATTTCTTCTCTGCCAAGATAGTCATAAAATAGTCATAGATTTTAGTATACGCATAAAAGCATTGCACCAGCCAAGTCCCATTTATCTAATTCACACACACATACACAGCTCCATCAGTTGGTAAAAGCTTGAATGGCAGATGTATTTATTGAGCCATCCATTATCCTTGTCATTCCTTGTTCTTATTTAAACCTCCTTTATTTTGGTCACAAGAGGTGGTCACTGGAATGGAACTGGAAATACAGAAGAGTTTCTATAGATTTCCTTGTACTGACCTTGTGTGCATCTCTGAAACACAGTCTTACAGGGCAAGCCATTCTTTAGACTGCAAGTCATCTAATCCCTTAGTTCATTTACAGGTATGATAGGTATGTAAGCAGCTGCCTGTAATTCTTTGGCATATAGTATCTGTAACAGTAGTAATCTGGAAGATGCCAGTCCAGTGCTCAGTGGTGGAGAAGGACCCAAAGTTGTGAACCAGTAGATATATAATGAATAAGGTTTAGGGAAGTTAAAGAAATGTGTGTTTTTGTGCCACTTATACTTTTTTACCCTAATTATGTTATGTAAGTGGCTCTTACAAGATGATTAGGCCCAAGTGGATAGGGTCAAAGTATGAATATTCTTGTTCTAAATATCTGATTAAAAATATGAAAAGGAACTGCAATTCAATTGCCATAGAATAGAGGCAAGCCATAGGCACTATAGCAAAACACAGCTTCCATGCATGCATATAAATATAACAGCAAGTATTTTTCTGTGCATAAAATTTGTGTTTAATTTAATTTATTTTTGAATGAAGGGGAAGCGAAAATAGAGTTTCATTTGCAGGTCTGCTGTTAGTTATTGTAACTTGAACAGAAACTTCAGAGGGATTCATTGGGTTTCCCCTCACTAACTTTTAATTACACCATAAGGTCCAGTTAATAAAGGGTCAATTTTAATGGTATTACAGTTTTTTGTAACCACAATTAAACTCTATTTCTCTAAAACTATGAATGCCATGAAAATAGTGCTAAAAGATCCTAACAAAATACAAATATCTTTAAAAATAATTTGAACAATTACAAGTGAAAAAATATCTGACAACTTCTAACAGTCTGAATGGCTAAAAAAAAGGTCCAATAGGATTAGAGCAGCTCCCATTGATTTTATGGAACCTCAACTGCTTTAACTTTTATTTTTATATAAGAGTTTTTTGTGGTTTTTACACTTCAAATTCTCAGAAAAACACATTTTAAAGAAAAATAAAATTCATGAAAAAAAAGGAGATCTGGATGTTAGTAAAAAGGCCCCCATGTAATGCATTCAAAAAGAATGATAACTTAGAGGGTGGTGATTTTTTTTTAATACAATACAGTATAAAAAAGACCACATTGGATTTTTTTGTTGTAATTAATTTTTGTCCCCTATTTAAAGTAAGCAAGGAAAGAGGTGCCATTGGTTATTATAGTTTTAAAGAACTATATTTAAACTACAAACTAGAAAATTATCAAAGGTATGATTAAATACAGATCAGCAAACCAGCTCACCATATTTAGACTTCCACACGTTCCACTCATCATCAAGTAAATGTGAGGCCGAAGCACTCGCCATGATTGTCAAGATCAACAATAGATTTAAGAGCATCCTAAAATAACAAACAAACAAAAGAAAACATGTACTTGTTACATAATGGGGTGACAGGAAAGCAATCCTATTTTAGCATATTTGAATATCCTAAGCCAAGGTGCTCCAAACCTAAAAATATCCAGGTGCTAGGCACTGCAGAAAATACTACCTGCAAATGAAATATTTACTACCTGCAAATTAGATATTTACTATCTTCTGTAATATGATTTAATAAGACTAATGTATTATTTAATTATTAGCTGGAATATGTATTTGTATCTCATAATTGTATTCACTCCTGTGGCATGGAATCGGCTGATGTTAAAGTGTTTTGTCTCCATTAAAACTATTGTAGTAGTACAACAGAACTGACATACAGAAATAAAATAATAAAATGTGCATTATCAAGATAAATGAATAAAGGAGTGCGGAATGAAACATTGCTAAGCTAAATGACAATGATATATTGCATTGAAGTAGAAATACGCTGGCACTCAAGGCAAGTGAAACGCAGGGTTACCCCTTGCTGTTTATTTGTGTGCGAACGTGCAATGTTTTGGGGCGAACCCCATTATTAAGCATACAACATGACCAAAGTGCAGACAATATAAAGAGTAACCAATTGAAATTAGCATACAAAATTACCATCATTCAGTAATTTTGTATGCTATTTATTTCAATTGGACATGTTGTATGCTTGATAATGGGGTTCGCCCCAAAACATTGCAAGTTCGCACACAAATAAACAGCAAGGGGTAACCCTGCATTTCACTTGCCTTGTGTGCCAGTGTATTTCTAATTCAATTATACATGGAGGGTTGCTGTACTCTCTACACTGTGCACCAGGCCTTCTCTATAAAAGAAACAGAGTGTGCTCTGCCTTACCTTGTTCCAGCTAAATGATATACTGCATAACATTTTCTGATAAGACTAAAGCAGAACATATTACTCACCTGAATGTTATCTGTTCAGCAGCTATCCCAAATGATTTCCCAATTAATGTAAGCAATACTTTTTATATCCTTTTATAATTGAACAAGATTAAGATCTCAGACAAGCAACTACATTTCAACCATGCTGATTAGATAATTGAGGACAGTTTGATTCATCACATGATAAGCGATAATTAATCCAACTATATCAGAAAAGTTAGTATCTAAAGACAAGCAATCTGAGCATCTGATGTCAAAGGAAGGTTATATTTGGAGCTGAAGATATATATTTATAGTGATTTTAGGTCTAACTGGGGATTGCAATTGTAAAAAAAAATAGCTTCAACTCATTGTCTTTTACCTGAAGCATCCGAATTGTGGTACTTTGTACTTGTAGAACAGTGGTGCATGTAGTGTACCTCTATGTACCTATGCACAATAGAATCAACATTTGGGAGAGCCTTGCATGTACAGCAAATAGCAGATTAATTGAATTTGGGGCATTCTGGAAATCACTTGGGTAGTCCATGAATGAATACTTATATAATATATACAATTACAAGATGAATATGCTGTAAATTATATCCTTATAATACACAAAAGCCATGACTATCTTGTAAATTATATCCTTATAAACGGTGAGTACTGATGTCATCATTTATAAACGGTGAGTAGTGATGTCATTCTGTCTGTTTTTATTTGGTCATGAAACTCCTCAGTAACTTTTAATTTACAAGAGGGGGTACTTTATTCACTATATAAACGGTGCTTAGTGTTGTCATCAGTTATAATCGGAGCTTAGTGATTTCTGTCACGTGACTCACTGAAACTATGTTTTTATATGGTCATGGAACTCCTCCATAACTTACTTACAAGAGCTGTCGTAAACTACAGCCCCCACCATTCAGAAACTGAAAATTGTTGTGGACTGCTGGGAGTTGTATTTCCCTGCAAAAAGCCTTTCCTGCTGTCCGGAGATTATTTACAAAAACATAGACCAGTGCAAGGCAAAACAGCATGTATTAAAATGCCATACAATTGCAAGTATGCACATTGTTCCCCCATTAATGGGAATGAGGAGACTAAGGGGCAGATTTATCAAAGGTCGAGGTGAATTTTCGAATGAAAAAAAAAATCAAATTTCAAGCTATTTTTGTGTACTTCGACTAGGGGAATAATCCAAATTCGATTCGAATTTGAAAAGAATTAAAAAATTTGAATATTGAAATTTATCATGTACTGTCTCTTTAAAAATTTGACTTTGACCATTCGCCTTCTAAAACCTGCTGAATTGCTGTTTTAGCCTATGGGGGACCTCCTGGAACCTATATGGAGTCAATTGGTGGACTTTGAAAAATCTAAGTTTTTTTTTTTTGGGGAAAAAGTTTGAATCTAATTCGATCGAATGCGCTATTCCTTTGATTCTAAACGATTCGAATACAGACCTATTTGATCAAAAACGGACCTATTCAACCCATAAAAAACATTTGCCTTAATTTTCGGTTGGTCTTTTTGAATTCGAATTTCAAAGTTTTTTCAATTCAACCCTAGATAAATATGCCCCTAAAGGTATACTAGAAGCACTGGAAAGTGCTGGTAAGTTGGGTTACTCAGTATCCCTTCATTTACTGAATGTAATGGTTAGTGTTCTACAATTGATAATACCATACAAAATAGAGCGTTCTAAACATGCAGATGCCTCAGTGAGTATTCGTATCGGGAATATTATGAACAGTCATTTAGCTTTGAAATTATCAGTCTGTTGCCTAACTGAGCTTATGTTTATACCTATGGATCTAGTGTGATATACAAAATGTGGTGTACAGTATATAGTTTGTATGAATAAGCAGCCAATCTAGAGTTTGGGTGTATGATGGTCTTTGTCATTTTATACTATTTTATGAGTAATGCAGCCATAATGCAGTTATCTCCTACAGCAAGAACAGCACTATGTGGAATATATCTTTTACATACATTCAAGGGATAATTGAAGAAGCATTTGGGTTTAACACTAAATGACATCCTGCAGTTAAAACGTATAAGACAGATTATCTAGCAGCAGAACCATGCAGATAATTAGATCAGCCGTTTAGATAATTAGAATTCTAAACTTGATCTGTTAAAGGAAACATGATATGATACTTATGATAAGGTTAAAATGTTTCAAGGATGATAAGCAAGACTGAAAAATGTTTAGACTGCTGTAATTTTACTGATATATTTACAAGGTTAATAGAGAACACACACTGATGTTTTGATGGAATGGGAATAATTTTGAATGGAAATAAACGTCGATGTTGTAATTATGTTTATTGAAGGTATTCCTCTGCGCTGGGGTGGTATAATGCATTATAATCTGTGGCATGAATTTTAAAAAGTCATCAAAAATGTTTACTCTGTTTTCTAATAATGGCCTTCTCTGGCGAAGTCTCACTTGGAAGAGAATATATTGTAGTGCATTTTTGTGTATAACATTTTCATGAATAGTGTGTGAGAAAAAGAATATTTTTTAAAGCAATAGTACAGAACAAAAGGGCAAGATTCAGAAAATGAATTTTTAATGAAAGTAAATGAGCCCCCAATTAAGTACATTGTGTATATTGTTTCCTGGTATTCTGTAATGGCATTGCAGAGCTCTGTCAGTGTGCAGGTATCACCTGTACTGTGCAATACACTCTCCTGCTAACTAGCACCCAGGATCGTTTACAGGAGCTCGGCAACCTAAGCACATCTGGCCTTTTTGCTAATTCATAAGGCACAAGGATAAATCTGTACTCGTTTAAAGGAATTGTTCAGTATAAAAATGAAACTGGGTAAATAGATTGGTTTAGGGATTGATTAGGTTGCGCAAAACTAAACATTTTTTCAATATAGTTATGAAATGTAATTTATAAGGATGGAGTGAATAGATGTCATAATGTAATAACCAGAACACTACTTCATCCTTTGCTGCTCTATAATCTGTTACCAGTCAGTAACCAATCAGTGACTTGAAGACGGGGGGGGGGGATTGAAACATATTGCATAGCATATAACTAATGTTATGTCTCATGTGCCCGCCCCCCCCTTCAAGTCGCTGACTAACTTAATAATGGTGAAACTAGTATTCTGGCTATTACATTAGAAATCAGTTCACTCCAGCCTTCATAAATAACATTTTTGGCTTACAAGCTATATTGAAAACATTTTTTATTTTGCACAGCATTTAACCAGTTTTACTTAACACTGAACTTTTTGTTAAAGGCAGCCCTGCAATTTTCATCAACCCTTTGGGATGCTTACTGGTGTAGTAAGACAGAGCAACCAATCAGCAGGATGCATCTACTTGTCAGCTGTTTGAAAACATTTGACATCTGCTAGGGGTTATTACATCTGGGCAAACTTTCCACCTTATTAATTATCTTGTTAGACAAATGTAACCTAAGCAGGATAAATAGACTGGTAACTTGTGCAGGCCCGGACTGGCAATCTGTGGATTCTGGCAAATGCCAGAGGGGCTGCTATAAGTTGTCATAGACAGTCACTATTTATTAGGCTTTAGAATGAAAGTGATGGTTGTATTTATATTGTCTGCACCTCTATAACTGCAACCAGCTACATGGATCCCACTGTAAAGAACAGCATAACTGCCATTATCATGGGACCTTCATTACTTCAAACTAGTTAAGGACATATTTAGATTGTGAGTATATCAAGATACATCTTTTGAGAAATTTGTTTTAATTCTAATGTTAGCCTGTAGATACATGAGATAAATAGATGATAGATAGATGGTGCAACTGTGTATAGAAGGCAGAAAACTGGTAAGCATGTTTTCTTCTTTTTTTGTAAATTTGTATCTTGACTCTTTTATTGTTCTCTTATATTCTGTACATATGCAGATTGTGTTATATGGTATGCCTTATTTTAGAGGTTGGGGGGAAAAATTTGACTTTTTTTTCCCTCAAGCACTACAGAATATTCACAGTAGTGTTTTGCCATGGAAAAAACGTGCACTTAATTACACTGATTTATTCATTTTCAAGGCTGAAAAACGAATTTCCCATTGAAACTCATGGAAACTCACCAGCTTCTACTTGCCGATTTTTTTCTAGTGAAATTTTAGAAAACATTTGTGGGTATGTTCACTGAATTTTTAACTGTATTTCTCTCAAATCAAGAACAAATAACAGCTCAATTTATGATAAAGCTGCCTCTAAGAATACTATGGCCAAAGACATTTGAATGCTATGTACAGTTAGACACTTATTCCTTAAGTACATGTTCATCAATGAAACATTTTTAAAGTTGGGGCACCTTCCCTAAATTTCCTTCTGTATGAAATAGAGGGAAGGGAAGTCAGAATTAAACCACTTTAAAAACTGCATATGAAGCATATGTGCAACTAGTGGTGAACATGGGGGCCAAGATCCTATCTGCGCTGTCTCTGCCCCGGACACCCTGAGATTTTACATTTGGCGTGTGGGGGTGGTAGTGGGGGTGGCAGGGGTGAGCAGGTCCCTAGTTATCCCACTGCTGTGAGCAATCAAGACCCCCAGTTCCAGCTTGTGACACAGACAGTTTTAGTATCTCTATCTCTCCAACCACCCTTTCTTCCTGTGCCTTATCTTAAATATCCACAACTGTCCCCTGGATGTACCCTGTCAAAAGAGATGCCAAACTGGCAATCTTTTAACTAGAAATGTTCTTGAAAATGAATAAACCCACTGTATTACTACTATGCTGTCCAATCTGTGTATATTTTCTCTGTTCTTCTATCATTAACTGTCTCTGATTGAGCACAGATATGCTATCAGATTATCTAATATCCTACTTGATAAAAGATAGTTTAATCTGGCTGAAATTGGGTTCTACAATGGTGGTGGAGTTTATAAAAAAAAAAAAGAAAAGCTTTATGCCTTGCCATTGCTTGAACTGTAAATCCTGTAAATTTCGAGATTCATTTGAAGTGTAAGGACAGTGGAGAAAGTTGACTGGAAAGCCTACATATCACCTGATAATCTAACCAATGTCCCTATTATATTATTTACTGGAACCAATACAGAATATCAGTTTAATTGTATCTCGTTTTTCCCCTACTTTATGGGAGTTATTTATTAAAACTCTAGTTGGGCTTTTTGGGGCAAGAAATCAAATTTTTGGTGGGAAAAAAACTAAAATTTTTCTAGATTAATTATCATGCAAAAAATCATGCAAAAAGAAGCTGCAAAAAGTCCAAATCTAAAAACCCGGCATCTCATACCTGTCGAGGTCATATATAAGTTAATGGAAGATGTCCCTATCCCAATTTGAAGATATCATGGTCTGTTCTGGGTTTAGCCTAATAATCTGACAAAGCCAGGGTTTTTGGTTGATAATCCCAAAAAATCAAGTGATTTGGGAGTAAAGTCTCAAAAATCTGTACAATTTGAATTTGCGCTTGATTTTATGGAGTTTTTTCCAGAACTAACTTTTTGGAGTTTTTTTGTTGATAAATAAGTTAAAATCATGGATTGGAGTTTGTTTGAGCTTTGTTTAATAAAAAAAAATTGATAAATTCAAATTTTAGTAAATAACCCCCTGCATGTTTCATTCCAAAACATTCATGAAACTGTTTATTAAAAGTGATGTAGAATTTAAAGCAGCACAAAGTAAGTATTTTGTGATTCAGACATTCTATTTACATAAATGTGGTCCAAGCCTTCTTTATGATATGTTTAGGTTTTTAGTACAGTCATGATAACACTATCAAATGCATATGTTGAACGTTGACTATACCCGAATGAATCCCTCAGATAAACCAATTAATTTTTCAGAGCTAGATTTTAATGGGTTAATTTGAACTGATCAAAATATGTTCAACATTTTTAGGATAAATATCTAAAATGGTTTTAAATGACTTAAATTTGAATCAAATGTACTAATAAGGATTCCTGTTTAGAAAATCTAATAATTAAGGATATCCCAAGAAATCATTAGGCATAACCACTTACTGTAGCTAGAACTTTGACTGGTTGTTATGCACTATGAGTGAATTAGCTTTTTATGAAGCTATACAAAAATACAATAAATAAGGAAGGACTAACCATGAATACAATAAATAAGGTCATCTTTGTGATGGATTTGTATTCCATTTACCCAAGAAAAGAACAACTCCGATTGCCCTTGTATAAAGTCCATAAAAATTGCAGTAACCAACATAAAGATAACAGGGTTAATTTATTAATATACACCTGCTACATTGAACCTGAGCAATGTAATCATAGCTACCAATCAGATCTTTGCTTTCATTTTCTGAATTAAAACTAATTGTTGAGTAGTTGGAATGGATAAACAAACTGGTGCAGTTTAACACGTATGTTAGAAAATGAGCATATAATTAATAGCATTTTTTGTTTTATAATAAGAAGAGTTATGACAATACCTTGCAAGTTATATTTGTATTAATCATCCTAACAATTATTAGATTGGCTGCTCATACACATCAGTCCAATAACACTCTCCAAGGGACAGCAGTGAAAAATGATGAACACAATATTCTGTGCTTCTGCTGACTTTTGGCCATGTAATGATTTTAATAAAACAATGGTGTACAAACTAAACACACAAATAAGTATAACCGAAAGATTTACATTTTATTCACTTTACAAGTGAGAACAATAACTTATGATTTATATATTTACAGTATTGATGTATTAGCTTTAGACGCCGGATTTCTCTAAATGGCAGTTTAAAATAAATTATGAGCTGAAAAAAATGAACAGGTTGGTTACAGCAGTACAGCTAGTAGAATATAATGCACATTATCACAGCTATAAAACATAAAAGAATTGCAGATATATATATTGCACTTTTCAAATGCACCCACTGTGTTGCATTCTGCCTATTTACTTTTGTTTCTTTTGGTAATATCACAAACATCAGGTGTTATTTTGATGATTTGATTCAGAATTTGATTTGCATTAGTAAGTGAAGCAGTTATTAAGGAGCTCCAAAACCTGAACAATATTTGTGTTCATGATTGTTAATGAATGTTTAGGACTATATGCAAGTATCTGAGTGTATGTGTTTTACAGCATATCAATATTTTTATTCTTATGTACTAAAATCATAACCAGGAAATCTCAGTGCTGGAAAGTATATGCTGCAAATGGGGAGAAGATTAACTAATCATCTTGATTTACCAAAGCCTAACAAGGGTAACTGCTTGGTAAAAAAAACAAAAAACTCTACAGCTTAGTGATGGGCGAATTTACTCGGCAGGCGTGAATTTGCGGTGAATTCCCGCGATTCGCCGCTGGCGAATTAATTCCCAAAACTGCTGCAAAAAATTACCAACGTCAAAAAAAAGACGCTGGCACCATTTCACAAATTTTTCGCCGTATCACGAATTTCGCTAATTTTTCGGCGAAGCAAAATGGCCCCAATCTGCCCATCACTACTACAGATGTATAAAAGTTTAATGATTTACTTATCGATTGCATTGCTTTAAAACTATTGCAATGATTGTTACTTTAGACATGGGAAAGGAGTGCATTTGGCTGCTTCTTAATGACAAATTTGTCAATGCTTTGATAAATGTACAAATTTAAAAAACTTTCTTGCTAGATTTGAACTGTTCAGGATGCCCCGCTAAATCTTTTATTGGTTCAGTATAGTTTATAATGGCATTCTCCTGGTAGAAAAACTCTCTTTTTCCAAGAAAAACTGAAAATGCTGTCTGGTTGTTGGAGTCACTGACCCCAGTGCCTGAAAATAGATAAATCCTGAATGTTAAGGGGCAAATTTATAGAGGTTTGTGAGGTTTTTCTCAAATGAACTCATAAATTTCGAAATATTTTTGAAAAAAACTCCAATTGAAAAAATTTGAATCACTGAATTTCGGGGTGAACAACCCAAAAACTCTAATTAATAGAGTTTTCTGCAGGATTTTTTTTTACCAAAAAATTAAAAATTTGGGTTTTGGTTTTTAACCCAAAAAATTTAGTTTGAGACTGAAAACTACCCTAGAAAAAGTAGAATTTTTCGGGAAAACACAATTCGATCTTTGATAAATCTGCTCCTAAATGTTATTGCTAAGGGGGTTATTTATCAAACCCTGATCAAATCCACTCAGGTTTTTACGCTTATTTATTACATTTCCCCAGAATTTTGCTTTGCGGTGAAAAGTCAGGTTTTCAAAATTTTTTGGGATTTTTTTCATCCGATTTTCACAAATTTCACTTTTTTTTTAGTAATTTTCACCCAAAAACTCTGAAAACTTTGGGGTATTGCATGAAACCCAGCGCACATCAAAAAATCGTTGGGACTTCTCCCATTGACTTATATGCAACCTTGACAGGTCTGAGATGCCGGATTTTCTAATTTGGACTTTTCCTTCATGGGTTTAATAAATTCAGAAAAATTTGTGATTTTTTAAAAGTCTGATTTTATTTTACAAAAATCACTAATTTTTCATGATTTTTGTATTTGGAGTTTAGTAAATAACTCCCTAAGACCTGCAAAACAAAAAATAACTGAAATACAACAAAAAGAAGGCTATACCACTGTATAGCTTAGAGTTCTTTTCAAGGGGGTAAATTGGCTCTTTAAATTGTCTTCAGGGAGTACTCCAATATTAGCAGGTTATTTCATCACATCAGATTTAAACTTGATTCTGAATGAACTAATTTGTAAGCTAAGGATTCATTTACACTGGATAAGAATGCAGTTTCCTTGATTTGCAAGGAATCAACACAGATTAATATCATTAAACACTTATGTAATAAGATTTCTTTGGCATCTACAACTGCTATATTTTAAACCTACTGGCAGCTCTGACATAGCTAAACCTACATTACCTGTAAGAAATTCTCTCTATACCTAATACAAAATGGAACACTTGCCTAATTAAAGCATCTTATTGTACGATTTAAAAATAAAATTAAAACTGTCAAGTAGCATTACAGATATACTTCCCTCTTGACCATTGTGGGATATACATAAACAGTAACAATGACTGGGCAACCCTCATGATTTCAAAGCAGGAACAACCTAAAAGCTTATTTCCATTGCTACATCAACAGAGATAAGTGAGATTCTTAGCAGGGTCTAGTTAAAGGTGAAACACTATGTAGTAACTACACAAGATATCCAAAGTGAACAATTTGCAGCTTACCATTCTTTTTGGAAGCTACTATTCCATTAGTTGTCTTTGCAGACTTTCGAGGATTCTTGCTTAAAGAGCCATGGCCTTTTTGGCTCACAAATATTAAAAGACACAATTTCTTTTTCAGCTGACTTTAAAGTAGAGGTGTTTCACCAAATAATCATGTACTTGTATGTAAAACTTCTTATATTGCAGTAAATGTTTGAGCAAGAGAAAAGAAAGGCTTGCTTTCCTTTTATGTTACCTAGGACCTTATTTAACATAAGCAAGCCATGTACTGTCTTAACATATCAGTTTTGTATTCATACAGATAATCCATTAGGGGCTAATTTGCAAAGCTTTGCTATTTTTTTCTGAGCAGTAACTTTAAATGTAATTTTCTTTATCTTAAACCTTAAACATATTTGTTCTCTAGACATCATAAAGTAACCTGTTTTAGACCATAAGCATGCTCATTTAACTTTTGGTTAACTTCCAAACACTTTTTTCAGTTCAGTTGTTTTCAGATAGAAAATAAAGACATTTTTCAATTACTTTCCATTTTTTATTTTTTACCATTTTAAAGTTTACTGTCCCTGTCTCTAATGTTTGAGTCTGGCAGCTCAGTAATCAGGTGCAGAGTCTAAACTGTTACAGTTTTGCAACATTTAGTTGATCCACTAGAATGCAGCATTCAGTTCAGCAGGGACAAAGATAAGAAATGTATCAACTAAATGTATCAATTTAGAACGGTTTACAGGGTCAGCGAGCCCCCCCCTCCCAGAGTTGCTTTACAAGGTGAAAAGTAAAACGTTAAACTCCAATATTATGAAAACTGTCACACATAGTAAATAGAAAGTAATTGTAAGTCTTTATTTCTGGTGAACTATCTGAAAACAACTCAACTGAAAAAAAGTGTTCGAAGCTGAACAACCCCTTCAATTAAATGCTGTCCAATAAAAGTAAGTCCATAGTCAAGAGAAGTTTGTAGTTTTTCTTCAGCGGGTGAATTATCAGCGCACACTTTACTCAAATTTAACATATCTTCTTGGAACTGGTTAATTTAATGTTGAGATTGTGGCATTGCTCTCTGTGTAATATTCAGTTGATTGTTCCGTTTCCTCTTCTTTAAAAACTCTGCTCAGTGCTTCATTCACTGTACTACTAAACCTCTTTGTCTTTTGCCTCCCCACAAAGAAGTAAATGAATGGATTTGCACTGCTGTTGAACATAGTGCAGTAATTACTGGCAAAGAACAGGGCAAGGGAATGGAAGTTGTTTGGGAATAACTTAAAATACAACAAAAGCCACAACACTTTGATAGGAACCACAGAAATCAAAAACACCAGAACTGTAATTATGATGGCAACATAGATTTTTGGTGGTCGACATTTCTTTGATGTTGTCCTAACAACATGGATCAAAGCAAAACTGGACATAACCATCACAGGAACGATGATAGCAAATGTCAAAACAGAGATGAATATTTGCAATGCTGTGCACTGATGGGTATTCTGATTGAAGCCATTAGCAGGGCAAACAAAATTATCAAGCAGAGAAAATAAAGTACCAAAGAACCAGAGGAACCCACAGGTCCAAGTGGATAAGTGCTTGGGCCGGTAACATTTGTGCCATATGGGGAAGACAACTGACAAGCAACGTTCTATGCTTATCGCTGTAAGGAAAAGCATGCCTGCAGCATAGCCCAAATCATATATGATTTCTATCGCCTGGATTAACATTCTTGCTGGTTGCCTTGTGCTAAGCATTCTGACCACTAGTAGAAGCATGAAAACAGCATCAAAGAAAAGGTAGATAAAATCAGCAATGGCAAGATTAAGGATATACACTGTGTATTTGTTCCTCTTCATCTTAAATGTAAGAACCCAGATGACAATTGCATTGCCTATGAGCCCAAAGATGGAAAAAAAGGCAGCAAAACTGGCAACAACTGAAAACCTAATATTTTGACTGTTCTGGGTGTCATTTGTGATTAGAGCAGAAAGTGTGGAGTTCACTGTAGAAAAAGCTGTAGTTGCATTTACTGTAGTCATGATGGCGACAAGGCACTGTCCTTGAAGTGTTGAGGAATTCCTTGCTGATTAACACACTCCTGCAAAACAAACGCACATTAGTAGGCCATGTACCACATAACTGGGATAGCAATCTTCAGCACCTTCTTCAGGACTACACCTTCCAATATTTATATATTTCTTTAGATGGTGGAATATTGTTCAGGGTGGAAGTTCTGCAACATACAGAGTGCTATGGTTTGGCTACCACAGCAAAACACAGCGTTTATTATATTATTATATATTATATCGTTGTTTCATAAAATGCATTATCTGCTTTAGCTATTTATAATCCTTGCAGTACAGTAGGATGGCTGTTGTTTATATGTGAAACCCAGCTCCTATGGTAATAAGCTCCTTCAGGATATAAACATATGAAATTGGGAATTCAAGTTGCATTATTTTTATTTTTCATCCTTCAGTAACAGCAGACATTCATAACATGAGGAGCATTACTTCATGCTAGCATATTGGTGTTGCATTGTGGTACAGTTGAACTTTTGTTAAAGATCACTTTGATGTCACATAGAATATAAACAACGGTACTCTCATAAGTATTTAGCTTGAAAAATAATTGGCAAGAACATGAGCAAGTGCATGTAACTGCCCTCCTAACTATCAAGGGAAAAAAGAAAATACCTTTTCCAGATGCAATTATGAAATTAATGAAATAAAATTATGAAAAGTTTTATGGGTTCTGTAGACTAAATTAGGTAATGTACATTAGCACTTTAGTGTTGTACAATGGTACAGTGCAGTTTGACACCACATGAGAAACAAATTATGTATATATAATACACAAAAGCCATGAATATCTTGCAAATTATATCCTTATAAACAGTGAGTTCTGATGTCATCAGTTATAAACGGTGAGTTCTGATGTCATTTATCTCACTCCTCGGTAACTTATAATATCCTTATATTTTACAAGAGGGGGTACTTTATTCACTATATATTTTCTGAGTATAGAGACATCAGACCTGTAGTTTATACACATAAGGTGCAGCATTCAGAAACTGTGTGTTTCCATGCGAACTACTGATATGCCCTTAAAGGAATAGTAACACCAAAAAATTAAAGTTGTTTACATGAAAATATCATGTAGTGTTGCCCTGCACTGTTAAAACTGATCTGTTTGCTTCAGAAACACTACTATAGTTCATATAAACAAACTGCTGAGCAGCAATGGTGGAAATTGAAAAAAGGCTATATGGCACAGGATAAATAGTGGATAACAGATAACACCATTATGTGCTACAGATCTGCTATCTGCTGTGTAACCTGATCCTTTTCTTCTTTGAATAGCTGCCCCCATGGCTACACAGCAGCTTATTTATATAAACTATAGTAGTGTTTCTGAAGCAAACACACCAGTTTTACCAGTGCAGGGCAACACTTCATTATATTTCTATTACTTTAAAATAATTTTTAAAATTTTTTGATGTTACTAGTCCTTTATGGGGGTAAAACAATGTTTTTATGTAAAAATAATTGGGAAGCAACACAAGCATGAACCAGGTTCCTGGGCGCTGTGATTGTCCATTTGGTAGCCTGGCAGTGTACAGGAGCCTCTGTTTGGCAGTACACCTGGTTTTATGCAACATTAACTTGGCTCCAAACCAAGAATTAAAAATTAAGCACCTGCTTTGAGGCCACTGGGAGCACCATTCAAGGGGTTGGTGAGTAACATGTTTACTCAAGAGCCACCTGTTTTGTTTTGGGTAGCCGAGGATGAGTAGAGTATAACAGTGCTTTATTAGCAGGCTCATGTAAGCGTTACACAACAGTAACTTTCACTTTCACTTTTAAGCTGTATGAAGTATGCACAGTATAAGTCTGAGCACAGTGACATCTACAGGTCATTTGTATAAACACCACACAACCAGTTGGGGAACACGGAGGCAGATTAACTAGCAGTTAGGCAGCAGTCACTATCACAGCACCATGTGGGAACATCAAGAGACAATAATAAATAATGCAAGCAAAGTAGTGATAACAGAAATGAATACAAAAGAACTAAAAACTGAGTCTTTCAGATAATCAGTTTCTTACAATAAGGGGGTTATTTACTAAATTCTGAATTTATCTCATATTTTATTAAAAAAAACATGACCAAACTCCCCTTGCTCGATTTGTCCTTATTTATTAATAATTAATTGGATTGCGGGAAAAACAAAAACTCGATAAAATCTGGCAAAACATAGAATTGCACAAATTTTTGGGTCCTTTTCCCAGAATCGCTTGTTTTTTCTCAAAAACCCCGGAAAAAACTGAATTTTCAGGCCAAACCCACTGATAATTTGGGATAGGTGACCCTCCCATTGACTTATACAGGACCTCGACAGGTCTGAGATGGAAAAAAATTCTATTATTTTTTCCTCTAAAAATTTTATTTTTCTATAATAAATAACCCCCTAAATGTAGTGAGACTTTTTCTGTAAGTATCTACCTGTAATGCAGAGCTAGGTAGAGACACTCCCATCTTAATTTTCACACCATTATACATAATTCTTGGCTTAACTAAATAAAAACTGACAGTAACTAAATCCCCAAACTGTGCCCTGTTAGTAAGTTTGTAAAACAGTGAATATTTTGCGGCCCTATATAAAGCAGCTGAAATTTGGCAGTGAGTAGAACAGGCAGCTCTGCAAGTAGCCATTAACTCACTAATCCACCTTTGATTCTCTGCTGCCATCCATAAAACATTGAGAGTGAATAAATAACTAATGTTAGAAATCAATCATTTATCCATGCAGTTTGCTAATAAATACAGAGTAATTAGGGCCCTCACTCCATAATAAATGCATCTGTTATACCTGTACTAGGTCATTTCTCTCAAGATGAAACAAATTGATCAATTCAGAATATAGATTTTGGATAGATTTCACCAATTTCCAAAGTGAAATATTACAAACAGGCATCGAAGTCGTTGAAACAATGCATTGTGATCTTTGTATTTTTTAGCCCACACCATTTTGAATATTTTCCAGTTAGTGTATTAGTGTATTGTGTGTAATTTACCATATTTCAAACATGGCTCAGGGGAACACAGGAGGTATAAGCAGAGTTCTTGAACATATATCTTGGTATATATCATGGTATCTTGTATCTATTCTGGACACCAAAGACAGTGTTGGACTTTCTTAGAAGCGTATGCTATTATGTTATGCATTATTCATTAGATTCACATAAACTTAAAGGGCCCATAAAACCAAAAAGAAAAATTTATTTGGCTAGATATAAGATTTATATGTATACAGTTCATGGGATATTTTTCTTTGGAGTAAATATCCTGTTGTAAGAGTGATGTGTTTGAAGTATTCAGCACCTAATTGTGTACCTGCATTACTATTACGCTCAGTCGAAGCATTTTTTAATACATATTACAATTATTTGCCAGACAAAACTACGGATATTTTTAAATAACATTTCATACTTTCTACAAATGTTGCAGATGTTCAGAAAGGGCAGCAGAGGTGAATATTATGAGTATATACATTTAGCTCATTCTTTTCTTTTTGTTGTTTTGTTAGTGGCTTGTATGCAATATTTAATGCATAATTAATTTCCCTGATTTTATATTTTCTTGGATGTTGTATCATATTTTGTGGTCCCCTGAAAAACATAAAATGGGTGTTTTACTGTATCTGAAATGACATTGACTACATTTCAATAAAGCTCTCCACATGCTCTACTTTTCAAGTTAGCAATGTCAAGTCTGACAGCACGACCAGGCCCGGACTGGCAATCTGTGGGTTCTGGCAAATGCCAGAGGGGTTGCTGTTGCAATAGACAGTAACTATATATTGGGCTGGTGGGGGGCTGTTTGGGCTGCTGTGTACCTAAATTGCCAGGGGGCATATTTTGAATCTCAGTCCAGACCTGAGCATGACCTCAGATTTGTCCTCTATTTCTCTTATTACTAAGCTTGATAATATGAATGAATATTTTAACTAAATGGCTAGTAAAACCCTTTGCATTTCATGAGGTCATTTCTTACATTTTGTACAGAGAGGTTAGGTCTGTATTGAGAGGTAAAAGTAAACAATTATTTCTTCTTTGTTTTTTTGGCTATTTCATTTACTAATGTGCTTTAAAGTTCTGCAGTTACCAAGTGGCTTTGAGCAGTGCTGCATAACATGCCATCCAATATCTTTTGCAGAATTCAGCTAATGTCCTATCTGCATCCAAAGTTGAAGGTAATGTACTACAATTTATAACATAACTCAATTCTTCTGAAAAGAGAAATTCATACACCTGATTCACCACACAACAACTGTAAAACTCTAAAAGCCCAATAATTTGTACAGATAATACAGTAGACCTATTCAGGACTTACCTTAGTATTCTGGAAAGCTGAAATACAGTAAAATTTGCTTGTTTGACCCTCACTGTGTGATTTCTGATTCCCACATAATGTTCTAATAAACACCTAGCTATGAATGATGTTTCTTCTGAAAATCAATGCTTTTGGATAACAAATGGGAATACAAATGGGCAGGTATAAAACAGTAATCCCACACCCACAAAAACAAAATTAATACCACAAGTGGCATTCAGCTATTACACAATCTTTCTGGCAGGAAAATCATATGATGTATCAGTTATTTCCTGGTTCCTTTGTATATGATTTAGGCTCCAAGTTAACCTTGATTTTTTCTTGCTTAGGCTTGTACAGATATTGTGTATCTAATAATTCATCTCACACTGTGGCAAATAATTAAGGTATGGCATTTTGCCTTTTGGCACGCAACTGCAGTTTCATCTGTGACCTATAGGAATCAAATACAAAGAAATACATCCATTGATCACCTAATAGTTTACATAATTGCTACAGTATATACCCGAGTATAAGCCGAGTTTTTCAGCATCCAAAATGTGCTGAAAAAGTCTACCTCGGCTTATACTGGCTTATACTCGGGTCAGCGGGTGTAGCTGAGATTGCAGTCACTTTTAATCATTCCTATACCAGCAGTACACTTGGGGAGAGACTGCAATATCCCACAATGCCCTCTGTTGGTTATATGAAAGAATAACAGTGCACCCTCTGTTGGTTATATGAAAGAATAACAGTGACTGCAATATCACACAGCGCCATCTGTTGGTTATATGAAAGAATAACAGTGACTGCAATATCACACAGCGCCATCTGTTGGTTATATGAAAGAATAACAGTGACTGCAATATCACACAGCGCCATCTGTTGGTTGTATGAAAGAATAACAGTGACTGCAATATCACACAGCACCCTCTGTTGGTTATATGAAAGAAGAACTGTGACTGCAATATCACAGCGCCCTCTGTTGGTTATATGAAAGAATAACAGTGACTGCAATATCACACAGCACCCTCTGTTGGTTATATTAAAGAATAACAGTGACTGCAATATCACACAGCGCCCTCTGTTGGTTATATGAAAGATTAACAGTGACTGCAATATCACACAGCGCCCTCTGTTGGGTATATGAAAGATTAACAGTGATGGCAATATCACACAGCACCCTCTGCACATGGTAGTGGGACAGTGGGACAATGCATACAGTAATCCGTTTGGCAATTCTCTGTCACCATCAACTTTGCAAAGAAGTCCGGTTGATCGCTGGGGGGGGTCGCTTTGGCAGAATGTGCGCTGCTGGGAGACAGGGCTGTAGTTGTGTCTAGGCTTATACTAGAGTCAATGAGTTTTCCCAGTTTTCGTAGGTAAAATTAGGTACCTCGGCTTATACTCGGGTCGGCTTATACTGGAATATATACGGTAAACCTGTTATGTAAGTCGGTAGCCATCAGTAGCTGTTGGCTGTGCAACCGTTATTACGTTGGGTATATTTATAGATTAAAAAACATCAGAACAGGCTCTATTTTCTGTAAAAGTAAGTGGTTTATTGTTAGGAAATCCTCCTGTGCTGCTTTGTACAGGAGCCTATGTGGAACACATTTTTTTATAACTATCTTGGCTATGTGCTATAACATTTAAGGGGGTTATTTACTAAACCTTGATTATTTCTGGTCTAGGCCAAAACATTTTTAGAGGAAAAAAACCTAAAAGTTTTCGAGATTTATTATACCCTGAAGATGCAAAAAGTCTGAATTTCGAAAAATCCACGTAGATCATGTATACTGTAAGTCAATGGGAGATGTCCCTTTTACAATTTGAAAATATCATGATCTGCGCTGGGTTTCATCCGATAATCCAAAATACTTGGGGGTTTTGGGAGATTACCCATAAAATCAAGCAATTCAGGCATCAAATCCAAAAAATTTGTACAATTCGTATTTTGCTTGATTTTATCCAGACCTGACTTTTAGTTATTTTTTGATAAATAAGATAAAATTGTGGATGGGAGTTTGGTCACGTTTGCTTACATAAAAATATTAGATAAATTTGAGTTTTAGTAAATAGCCCCCTCAATATTTGAATGATAAAACAAAACTCCACATTTTGTAGACGTTAAGGCCTACTTACTACTATGCAATACAGGTTTTGGCATTTTCTTACATTCTATTCAAAAGAGGTAACATGGTCTGTGGCTTGCTCCAGCATTCTATAAGTGTTCTTCTCTGTATTTCCAATCTTCTCCATCCTGGTTATTAGTCCATTGTGGCACAAATTCAATTAGTTTCTTTACCCCATTTAATTACTGGTTGTCAAGGGTATTCCTGCATTTGATGTATGCACTAAGTGCCGTCCTGAGGTGGCCCAGCCTGACCCTGACATGTGCACACAACTTAATAGTATTGTAATTACAATCTGCAAACAGGGTAATATTCACATCTAGTAACCCATAGCAATCAATCATTTTGTTTTTAAACAGGTGACCAGTAAATGATACTTGCTGATTGGTTGTAATGGGTTAATAGACAAAAATTGGATTTTCTATTCATTACATAACCCCCAAGATTCTCTTCAGCCTGTCCACAAATGTTAAAGGGAGTCTGCACACTTAAACATGCTTCCTGTCTCATGAGTCCATTTTTATTTGTATGGTGGTTATAGCACTCTGATACCAAGCTAGTAGAACAGTGTACATGAATCATTTTGTTTTTCCAATATTAACACTAAATATACCCAGCATTGTTATAGTATTGGCTAACAAGCTTTTTAAAAGTTTCTACTTTTTTACTTGTCATAAATCTCCAAATTATCCATTTCAAATTTGTCAAAAACTTCATGAGAAAGTGTAGCTGAGATCACCCGATTATGTTCTTTGTACCATATAGGGCTATATTTAACATTCTGATCACATTTACTTCACACCTAATTACCGTGGGAAAGATACCACTGAAATTAGCCTAACAGTCTGGGAAACACCATGGTCAATGGGCTAACAAGCTGTTACACTAAGCCATCATCATGTTTCAAATTCACAGAAACCCTGTCACGCTCTGTAATTATACAAAATGGGCCCAAAGGGGAATTCCCTCTCTTATTCCTTTTATTTTTATATGATGTATTTTTCCATACATCTACTTCATTGCCTAAGAGCTGGAACACATAAACAGGTATCTAATGTCAAAATAGACCTTCCATAAACAATACAGAGCTCAAACTAGGGATGCACCGAATTTTGGATTTGGCCGAACCCCTGAATCTCTTAGGACAGATTAGGCCAAATACCAAAACAAATCCTAATTTGCATATGCAAATTAGGGGTGGGAAGGGGAAAACATTTTTTTACTTCCATTGTCTTGTGACAAAAAGTAATTTGATTTCCCTCTCTGCCCCTCATTTGCATATGCAAATTCGGATTCGGTTAGGTCAGGCAGAAGGATTCGGCTGAATCGGAATCCTGCTGAAAAAGACCGAATCTTGGCCGAATCCCGAACCGAATCCTGAATTCGGTGCATCCCGAGCTCAAACTCAATCCTTAAATAAAATAAATCTCAAATCTTGAATCATATTACTTGCAGACATAACATTCTATATCACATTTCAAGTCTAATTTTTACTCATTACACCCACATATACATATCAGAGTCAGGGAAAAAAAACATGTCTACATAATATTCAAAATGGCAAAGTGTAAACATAGATACTAAGATAGATACTCAGAGACAGAATCTAGGAAAATATTTTACAATTATAAGTTTGTACCAGAATGAATAACAGATTGTGCCAGATAAATCTATGAGGAAGTGCCGAGAAATGTAGGTCTTTGGCTACAGTGCATTATGTAAAGCAACTGTACTGCATTACTGTATTAAACTCAGGAATATTCCCCTGGGGCATACTATTTATACTTGAACAGAAAACTAACTGAATTCTAGAGTTCAGAGACTGGTGATAGATGTGCAATTTTATGGTTGGAACAATGCTACTGTTGTGCCTAAGGGCCTGCCTTCAAGTGACAGTTTACTAATACGGCTTGTGCTAAACATCATATTTCAATAAGCAAGAAGTATGTTACTTTTTGAACTACACAGGGTGAACAAGGAATTTAAAGCAACTCCATGTTTGGTCCTTGCAAGGTATCCATGTTTTAATATTTCATTATTTATATACAAAAGCATTGTAAGTTCTAATAACTCATTTTGCAGATTTTTTACTGTACCTTCCAATCTTAATAATATACTGTCCAAAAAATTATAGAGTTATTGAGATTTTAAATACATATTTTAAGTCATTTGAAGGTCACAAACAACACAGCAGTTGTAATTATAATTACGGTTATTTTAGAGCAGTGGCTGACGGTGAGATTTGTCGCCTGCTATTATTTATGCAGCAACAAAACTTCAGAAAATGCTTCTTTATTGTAAATAACTGAAATTACTAGTGGTAAAACCAACATATTGCAAAGTTGCCCAAAGTTTCCTCTATGGCAACTTCAGGCGACTTTGAGATATGTTGGTTTTACTGCCGGCGGTTTCAGTTATTTCCAGCGGAGACTTATTTTTAGGAAATTTGTCGCTCACGGTTGTTCATAAATAATCACGGGCGACAAATCTCACAGTCACCCACTGAGTAAAAGAAAAGCTTTATTTCACACCAGGTAACCAAACACCATTGGAGCTTTACCGATAAATAGAACACAAGAAGATAGGCGCTGAGGCAGGATTAACTGCTAAATCATCAGTGTTTATTTGCCAACACTACATGTTTCGAACCAAAGAAGGCTCTTTGTCAAAGAGCCTTCTATGGTTCGAAACATGTAGTGTTGGCAAATAAACACTGATGATTTAGCAGTTAATCCTGCCTCAGCGCCTATCTTCTTGTGTTCTATTTATCGGTGGATCACTTACTTGCACCTACGGCGGAGGTGCCTCACAAGAAGACTGGGCAATACTATTTAAAGACTTTGCGGTATCCAGTCAACCCCTATTACCATTGGAGCTTTGGTGTATATGAGTTTTTTTCCATGAGTTTTCATATTGTGATTTCTTAATAAATAAGCATTTTTTAAAATCTGAGTTTATTCAAAGTAGAAAAAAAAAACCCTCTAAAATTATACAACTTAGAATTTTGATAAATAGGCCTCCCAGTATACTTAAGATATAATAAATATATGATAGTTTAAAAGGTCTTCCATCATTAGAGACTCTGTCAGGCAACGGGACCTTGGGCTCCCTGGTAAAGGTGAAATGCACATTTTTTTATATAAATATATACCTAAGACATCACCTAGGCCAGCCATGATCCTTCCATAGTAAAAATATATAATACTTAACCCTTAACCCTTTTTAAGGATTATACTGTCTTTAATCCAGTACAGCTGTATGGAAGTCTATTAACTTCTTCATAGAACCACACCTTGTGATTGGTGCACCTGTGTAAAGTTTTTTGATTGGTTGTTTGTGCTAATTGGTGCAATGTTTTGATTGGTGTATTTCTGTTTAAATATTTGAAGCAATTCTCTGTAAAGATAGCCTATGATTAAGTGTTTATCATGAAACGCATAAAGCTGTGGACAAAATGAACTCCTCACTTTGAATTTATTTGCCTGGTGGAAGATTGCCTTCATTTAGTGCCTGCTCTAAAGGTTTTTTCGGTTTATCCGTTTCCCGTGCTGAGGCTCAGGGCGGTGCACCTGGGCCTCTTCCCTTGTGTGGTGAGTCATTATATTGTCCCCAAAACTGAAGCAATATTGAGTACTAGGAACTGAATTAATTGCAGCAATAGAGACAAATTTACTTTATATATTTATTTTGAGATGACAATAAAGCTTACATAGAATACACTTGCATTAAAATGTGTACTTGTATGAAGGCGTTAAAACAAGGGGAATATGGAATAATAGTTGCACATACAAGAAAAAACTTCCTTGCTCAAAAGGCTCACAGTATAAGAATTCAGACAATTTATGCAAATAATATTTTTTATTAAAACATTCATAGCTGTTTTAAAAATCTCAGCTGTCAATCAAATATTGTCTGCCCCTCTCAGTTTCAGCTTCTCAATAGCAGCAATGATCCAGGACTTGTCACAGGAGGTCACCATCTTGGAAAGTGTCTGTGCTATATATATGCTATAAGGCTGATTATTAAATTCTGATGTTAGTTACACAGGTTTCTGTGCTGCCATGTAGTAATTATCGGTATTAATTAATTTCAGCCTTGTATTGTGACATTTATATTCTACAGTATGTGTACTGTATATTTTTAGTCGGCCCCTAAGATCATTAACTGACAGCAGCACAGAACATGTGCAGTGAATCAGCAGAAAAGAAGATGGGGAGCTACTGGGGCATCTTCAGAGGCACATATCTTCCCTGCTAAAGGGATGTTGCCATGGGCTGGTACAGAAGCCAAAAACATAATGTACAACATTTCTAGCCTACTTCTTTAGTTAAGCTTTAGTTCTCCTTTAAAGAGTGGCTTGGATGATTTGTGATTGATTAAACCTAGAGTACGTTTAGTAAATGTATTGGTATATATAGTATATTTGCTTGTATAGCTAGGTCTCTATATGTGTATTTTCCTTGAGAAAGGTCCCAGTGTGGACCAAAATGTTGGATATGCATCTGTGAATAAAATGTATCACATTTTTTCACAAAAACATTGGAGTGCGGGTCCATTTACTATTATGTACCAGAAACCTTGACCAACGCACCCACCTTGAAAAAAATCCGGTAAGAGTGCGCTCACCCAATTGACTTTATATATATATTTATATATACATTGAGGTTCATTTGGAATGGTTAAACTTGATGGACTATTGCCTTTTGTCAACCTAAATTAACTAACTAAATAATTAAATAAGTTAATACCTAACTAACCAAATAACAAAATAAGATGGAGGAAGTATAAGTAGAGATTGGGCACATGGTTTGTATCTTTACCACCCACCCCCACACACAAATAACAGGGTCCAGGGTTGGGACATGTGGGTGTGTCCAGTACATGATCTCCATGTCTGCTGACCTCTACCTCTGTGAGAGTAGGATTAAGTAAAAGTATAGGGAAAAGTGAAGAAAGTCATATAATTGTCAGATGTTTACTTTTTTTGTTGTCTCAAATGCTGAATTCCATCATCTCGAAAAACTCTTTGGAATATTATTACAAGCTTGAGCCTTCCACTGCCTCTACTCTGACATCCAACAAGAAAATAAACAAACGGGTTTACACTGCAGTTCATAGAACTAAACAAGAACAAGATATTAAGTATTGGAAGTGGTGGGAAAATGTGGTGTTTATACCATACCAGTAAAAAAATCCTCATTGGCATGCCAAATACAAGAAAGAATACAACAGTCACTGTGATCACAATGTAAAGTTTTGGTGGCTGCTTCTTCTGGGAACTAGTACATACTTTAATTAGAAGAACCAGACTTGAGACAGTCATGAGTGGTATGAAAGCAATAAAACTAAGACAGCAGATAATAGTAAAGACAATGTTACATTCTTTAACTGTAGCATTGACTTTGGTAAAAATACTGGTATGTCCAGGCTGGTAACAATAGCAAAATTCAAGTACTGTAAGAAGACAGGAGATTGTCCATATAGAGATACACACAACTGAAGACAGATGCCTGGGTCAGTTGCAATGATACCAGATTGGAAAAAGGACAGACAGAGATCTTTCCACACTGATGGCTGTAAGAAGACAAAGGCTGGTGTTGTACCCAAAAAGACAAGTTAGTACTAGTGGATATAGTGTACTAAATAATTCTAAATATTCATATTTGTCGAGTATAGGAATTTTAATTTTTAAGGTAAAGCTAATTATGTTTAAAGTAGTAAATACTAGAAGAAAGCAGAGATCAGCCACAGCAAGGTTAAGAATATAGACTGTGGAAGAATTTCTTTTGATCTTAAAAGAAAGGTACCAAATAACAAGACTATTGCCAATTATACCTAATGCTGAAACTGTCATTGATATTGGTATTATAAAAATGCTAATATCTGTCACATTCAGGCTGGTTTGATTTCCCAAAAACATATTTTCTGTTTTATGAGACATTGTCTCATAAAGTAAGTATCATAAGTATCAATATACTATACTTCTGGCAAAAACACTCTAAACTTCTAGAAAGTGAAAGATTAGTGAAATTAATTAGACCATAGTGTTTGTAGAGAATACATGCAAGCAGATGCTCCAGTAGTGACCAATAAACAAAGCAAATGAAAAAAGCCACATTTTTGGATTCCCAACGAGGATCAGGAAGATACTTTGCGGTTGTTTGGATTTCTGAACAACTTGGACTTATACGCAGCACGTTCACAATTCTTTGCAGGAACTAAATGTGAAAAACAAAAGCAGAATCATTGCTATACTCTTATTTTTTATTATCTACAATATAATGTCATTCTAATAAATTGTGTGGAAGCAGATTAAATCATCATAGTTGCATAGTTAATTTGAGATGAAAAAAAAGACACAAAGACAAAAGAACAACCCCTACAAATGAACCCAGAGCACATGTATCACACACATAAACAGACCTGTCTATAGACATATACTGTATATAAACTGCATTTACCTTGCCTCAGGCGGCAGTGAACGGCCAATTACAAGGGGCGGCAAAAAGCCGCCACCTGTAACTTTAAGAGCCGAATGTCCATTTTTTTTGCATATCGATACCGCCCCTTTTGACCCGCTCCGATGCTAAACTTTTAAGTGCAGAGCGGGAGAGGGGGGCGGCATCGGGGTTGCTGCCTCAGGCGGCAGCAGCTCACGGATCGCCCCTGCATTTACCAATACAAAACTAACTGTAGATCTTAAAATAAGATAATATATAGTAAAATAAGTATGTAAGATGTATGTATAGATAAGATAATATTGGTATAACATACAGAAATAAGATCAGCTGTGACTTCACATCACAGTTCAGTGTAACATCTCTAAAGGCATGAGTGAACAAATTTGTAATATAATATTCATAACCCAACTTACTGTTACTTAGTTTGTGACTTGAAGGGGGGGCACATGGGACATATTTGCAATTGGCCATAAACTGTACTAGAGGCTAATGTTGTTGCTAGGCTAGGAGTCAAGCGATGTTAAAACGCTGTCTGTTTTTTTTTTTTTTATAACAAGTGATATTGTGATACTGGCATGATTTATTTTTGAAAAAATGTAAGCAGTGCTTCACAGGCTAGGACACTAACAAAGTGAGTTTATTCTCAAGAAATCGTCTTTATTCCTGTTCATGTTAGGCTGGCAGAACATGTGAATGGCATTATTCCACTCATGTGCTAAAAAAATAGCAGCTAAATTATTCTCATTTTGCATTTTTGAATGGAAGCATCACAAGAAGGGATTTCCCTGACAGATAAAGCAATAAGATCTAATTTTTTTCTTTATTAAAAGTTATACAGCACATTAGCTCCTGTCTGTTTAATTACAAGCAATATTGCTAACACCATGGACATACATACATGCTAGGTTACTTTAGCCAATGAATGGACAGAACTCTGTCTTTTACTCCCACACTTCTTCCTGCTACAGTTAAGCTCCCCATAGATGCAAAGATTTTTCTTGCCAAATGACCGATTTTAGCGAAGTCCGACCAATCCTTCGAAATTATCGTGCGGTTAGTGGGATTCGAGCAATCGATTACGATTTTTCAGGCGACATCTGTTAGAAAACTGATCGGCCAGGTTAAAAAATCTTTATGGCTGAAATGGACTTTTTAATTGATGGACAATTCGTACGATCGTACAATCAGTTTGAGATAATCCTGGTCTCACGATGACGATCGGATCTTTTAAAAATCTTTACATCTATGGCCAGCTTTAGAGCTGCAATATTGATCTCTGAGGGAGCACACAGGGCATAACAAAAGGGTGACACAAGGGAACAGATGTAAAAGGGCAATATTTTTGGTAAGATTCTTTAATAGTTCACTTCTTAAGATATATATTAAACTGTTGGTTAACAATTAATTTTGGGGGTATATTATTTACGTTAATGGTTAGACCTTCTCCTCTAAAAATGTATTCACTCAGGGCCGGCCTTAGGCCTATTGGACCAATTGGGCCCAATTGGGCCCCGCACCTCTGGGGGCCCCGCACGACAGGGCAGCACAGATAATATTTTCCTCAGCATATGATGCTGTCTGGCCTGCCCCCAACTTTGAGAGTCCAGCCCATCCCCAAATCCATAGGTCCAGCCCACCCTCAACTCTGATAAGCCAGCCTATCCCCCAACTCCATAGGTCTAGCCTGCCCCCATAGGCCCAGCTTTCCTCCAACCTTGTTAGGCCCTGCCTGCCTCCAATCCAACCAAGCCTGCTCCCAAGCTGAATCGGCCCAGCCTGCCCCAAACTAATTGGCCCAGTCCACTCTCCTATGTCCCCCCTCTCTCTCTTACCCTGTGTGCCCCTATTATGTGCCCCTATTTCATCCCTCTCACTCTCTTACCTTGTCTGCCCCTTTCCTTTCTATTTTGTGCATGTATGATCTTATTTTCCTAAATACTTGGTGTGTCAGTAGCCAGCAACACTTTGTCTAGGGGCCCCGCCAACATGGTCCCAATTGGGCCCCACATTTGATAGGATCAGCCCTGTATTCACTGACCTTCATAAATTCCAGACACAACTCTTAAACTTTTAAAAAAAGTCTCCCTGGCTTCTTTTTTATTTCTGCCTTCTTATTCACCTTTACATGGCTACTTTTGGAGGAAACCAAATCTAGAATTTTCAAGCTTTAACAATATGTGTACGGTGCACTAGCCCAGGGGGAAAAAATCCTTGGCAATTGGATTCAGTAGGGAAGTCTAACATATTGTCACCCCCATGAATCTGCCTTTCCTTGTGTTATGAGTGAAGGATAAAACTATTTGTAAGTATACAGTACAACCATAGAATCATACAGAAGTAGTTTAGTGCAGCTCCCTCCTTTTTTACAGAAATTTTAAAGGAAACTAATACAAAATTAATGAATCTTATATTTAAAAAGGGTATAATGTCACACTGGCACCCAAGCTTAAACTGACTTCCTGCATTACTGTCTCTTGAGCTAATGTATGCTTGTGACAAAATGAATATTCTTGAGTGCTTGCTGGATCAAATTCATAATTCATTTTGCATCCATTTCCAAACTGAATTACACTCATTTGACAAACTGTCCAATTTGTGTATCAGGTAACAAAGAATCACATCAAAATCAAACAGCCATGGGGAGCAAGGTGCTCTGCGCTCAGTTCCCTGTTGCACAGTGTGGAATAAAACCATTAATGGGAAAGTTAGCGGGATATTTAGCAATGCAACTTAGCCAATTGGAAACAGGAAAAGGGAGCAACAGGGAACTGAGCGCACAACACCTTCCCCATTCCGCTGCCCCAGAGCCAAGGCTCGGGATCCCTGCACTTTCCCTGCCACATGGACACAGTGGAACAGCAGCAGCATTTTAACCACACACCTCTCCCCTTCCCCAGGGGACCCGTATGGGATGGGGGTTGGGGAGTGGGGATGGGGAGCTCCGTGGAATCGGGGGGGGGGTTGCCTGCGTGCGTTACACCTGACTTGTAGGATAACGTGTTGCCATGCAAAGCCCCCCATGGGCGCATTTGTACGGGAGCCTCAGTGCCGGCATTGAGATCTGCCATCCCACCCCACGTCTCCAGCCTGACTGACACCTGCGCGATTCTCCTGTGTGCTTCTGTAATGGCATACACTAAGGCCAATGCTGTGAGGATTATTTGCAGAAGAGCAGCGGTCCCATCACACTCCATGCTCTTCTCTCTACAATGCAGAATCACTCAGTTCCCTGTTGCTCCCTTTTTCTGTTTCCAATTGTCAAAGTTGCCTAAGCAGCCTGAACGCTTCAGGGGGCTACCACCTCTCCCCTTCCCCAGGGGACCCGTACAGCCAGCACAAACTCTGCTCCGCCAGCCAACACTCATACAGCTTCTGCAATGCCTGCCCAGAGCCTGAGAGGGGAGCCTCAGCTTCCTTCACACGCTGTCAGTAGAATAGCCAGGGAGGAGAAATCGAGCACCGCCGGATGGATGGTCGCCCTGACGCCTTTTCTGAAGAGGAGGGGAAGTGGAGTTTATATAACGACCATTTTTTTGATGTTACTGGTCCTTTAAGGGGAATGGGTATGCAGAGCATCTTTTAACATTTAGTTCTATACATTAGGGAGGGGAGGAAATTGCTTACCACTGTGACAGAGTATGGACTTTTCAACAAAATGTGATGAAATGTAGAACTAAAACTTCTTTTAAAAAGGGTTATGTAATTACGTAATTATGTATTACTGGTCGTCTGTTCAAAAGCAAAGATCTTATTGGTTGCTGTGGGTTATTGACCTGGGCAAACTTAGTGACTTTTATTATATATAGCGGAAAATATGGGGGTAAACAAATGAAGTCCAGGCTAACACCAGCCAAGTTTCCCTGTTTATAATCTCTGCCCATTCCTCTCCTCTCTTGCATAAATAGGGCAGCCTGAGGCAGCAGCAGCAACTGCAATACCCCTGCTTTGATCAAACTTCATTTTCTCATGTATCACAATGTTTTCTTTCAAAACACAGATGACTTGCTGGTTATTAAAAGTGGTTTAGTTATTGTTTTATCTACATTGTCAGCAAGTAAACACGATATGATGTCTGTAGAGTTCAGTTTACAAAAATTCAAACTAGGGGAATCCCAAAGGAAGCTGCCCAAAAAACTCACACGTTTATTAATGCAGATGAAAATGTCAATTCAGTACAATGTATTTAAATTTGTTGAGCAGACATCATTCTGTTCAGTAGGGTGTTGGGACTCAATATCAATAATAACTGAAAATGTAATGTTCAATAAAACATCTTTTTCAGTTGTCCCCAAAAGTTCATGCAAGGCTCAAGCTTAGAAGTAGCAAGCCTCCAATTTTTTAGTATCCATTATTGAACATTTAACCATTTAATGGGATACATAGCTCAAACATACCACCCTTGTGTATTGATGTATTTGTTTTTTAAGAGTATGGGGCTATTGATAAACTATTGTACACAATAGACAGTAAGTTGCCTGCATGTTACTTCTCATGGTGGCAAGCAATACAAAAACATCTCAATATTTTAGAGCTGGATAAGGGATTTTTAGATAGTATAGCCCACAACTGCATGCATATCTATTTAGTAAAACATACATTAGAGCCTTTGTTTAAATAATGCCTAATGTTCGAGGAAAATGTTATAGTACAGATATGTGATTTATTATCCAGAATGCTTGGGACCTGGGGTTTTATACCTTATGTCTGCTAAAAGAAATTAAACATTAAATAAACCTAAAATCCTAAAGGATTGTTTTGCCACCAATATGGATTCATGCAGCTTAGTTACAAACAAGAACAATGACATTAAGAGATCATGACACCTGTTAAAATCTTTTATACTCTTGAACAGATATTTCTTTGACTTAGAAAGCCAGGCAAACTAAAGTTGAAATACTAAACCTGCACAGATACAAAGTTATTAATAAAAATATCTCACAGTCTAAAGAGTTTACAAAAAATAATACAGGTCTAACACTATTTACAGCACTGTTGCTAATCTTTTCATTAAATGATCATGATATTATTCCAAGATACACTTACCTTTTATTTATTTATTCCAAGTGAAACCCTTTAGTGATGTTTGTATCAGATTAATGCATTTCTGATCTAGTCACCTGCTGGGAATCTGCCAGTGTAAGTGAAATTTTGTATTGCAATAACGAAATAGTTGTAGTCCTCAGAATGTCAAAGAGATCAGGCAAAAGAAAAATGATATCACAGATATAACAGGTATAGTTTCCCTAGACAATCATTAGAGCACATTTGTTGTGAAACAAAGAGGACAGCGGCAAGCTCTCATCTTTACTGTGCATGCAGGCAGTCTGTAAAATCCATTAGCTTCTCCTTGGAGTCAGTGTGGTTTATAACATGTAAAGTCTGCAAACACAAAAAAACAATGTGATAAATATTATCATTATAACGGAGGGCTAAAAGTTAAGCAGTTGCAGTTAGGAGAAAACAACAGAAAATATTGTTAGTTGAAGAAACTAATACTTTCCTTTATTTGCATTTTGTTAATGCATCTTACTGTTATACAAATTTTTTTTGTGAAAACTACTCAAAGAGATTAGCATTTTTATTAGTCCCCTTTACCTTTGTCTGTGCTAGAAATCAAGGTGTTAAAATGTATGAAATTCAATAAAACAAAGGGCTAATCTAATTTTTCGTCTTTATAAGGTGCAAGGATACAGATGCAGGATATCAACAATTGAGTGCCTTCTAGCATTATTCAGCTTTCATCTTCTTCAGGGCTGTCCAACTGGCGGCCCAGCCAGCGACCCCCCCCCCCTTGTGTAGCCTTCTACATCAAGTCTGCCTGCTGTGTCTGCTTACCATGTGTAATATTTGGTATCACTACAGAGATTAACTGGCCCCTGCATTCTTTAATCAAATTCAGACTGTAATATAATTCAGACTGTTCATACCCTAAAGCCCTGTACTGTTCACACCTGAGACTCAGACTGAAAGTGCCCACATTGTTCACCTGTTCACACTCATACAAATTGCTGGAGGGGCGCTAGCACTGTGTCACTGTATGTAGCAAATCTTAGAGTGGTCCTGATCAGTGGAAACCGACTCCTGCTCTGTTCTGCCTTCCCTATGCTCTCTGTGTGGGCCATACTCTTTGCCTATCCTTCTCTGCCTGTGTGTGCCATACTCTGTCTGCCCTATTCTCCCTGTGTGTGCCATACTGTGCCTGCCCTATACTCCTTAGGTGTCCATACTCTGCCATCCCTATTCTCATTTGTGTGCCATGCTCTGCCTGTGTGTGCCCTGCTCTGCTTGTGGAACATAAGCCTGATATTTGTTTTGGGGGTTTGTTAGCATTTGATATTTATTGTTAGGGGGCCCCAAGAGTGTTTAATCATGTGCTGGGGGTGCTATGTTATCTACAAGGGAGGAGGCATATGGATTTAAGGGTAGGTCTTAAAAGAACAGTTCAATGTAAAAATAAAAACAGGGAAAATAGGCAGTGCGAAATAAAAAAATGTTTCTAATATAGTTAGTTAGCCAAAATGTAATGTATAAAGACTGGAGTGAGTGTCTAACATAACAGAACACTACTTCCTGCTTTGCAGCTCTCTAACTCTAAACTAGTCAGTGACGATAACGGGGCCACATGGAACATAACTAGTGATAATAAATTTGCCTGTCATGTATTTGCGGCAAATTTCGACACCGGAAATTTTTTTGGCCGTGCGTTTGAAAAGTCGTTCACGTCAAAATCAACGTGCGTCAACACTATTTGGACGGCCATTGACTTTAATGCTAGCATCAAAATTGACACAAGTGACTTTTCGGATGCACATCCAAAATTGGACGTGGGTCAATTTTGAGTTTCAAGATTTTTTAGTGAATTTGCAAATTTTTCAGCTAAGCAAAATGGGAGAAATACGCCCATTACTAGACATAACTGTTCAGAGAGTTTGAAATGGATCCTTAGCATTCAGCTCAGATTCAAAAGCAGCCTTTATGACCCATGTCCCCCTCAAGTCACTGATTGGTTGCTGCCTGGTAACCAATCAGTGGAAACCAAGAGAGCTGAAAAGCAGGAAGTAGTGTTCTGGCTATTATGTTAGACATCCAGTCACTCCAGCCTTTATACATTACATGTTTAGCTAACTAACTATATTAGAAACATTTTTTATTTTGTACAGTCTATCTCTTTGCTCAGTTTTTATTTTTACACTGAAGAATTCCTTTAATATGACAACATTTTTCACACGAGTGATAAATGATATCCCTGCAATGAGCACCAATCCTTTGGTCTAATGATGTGCTACCACCATTAATGTGGACATGGTCTTGTGGTAACATGGGTGTGGTTTAAAGTGGGTGTGGTTTAAAAACTGGAAGTGCTCATCACTCGCTTCCATTATCCATAAAACCTACTGCATGGTGCATTACTTGTGAAAGTGGCAAGGGGTAGTGGTAGCTATAATATAAAAAGGAAATCCATGTGGCTCTAGAGGCTTTTGCCAGAGACTCTCCTAAGTGGAAGGGAGTCAATTGTGGAGCATATCATTAGTGCAGGACTAGTAAGGGGCAGCTATATTCTGTCACAGGTCTCTCTAGGAGAGCCAGTCAGGTTTAGGGCTACCTATATAATCCTCTCTATACTCCACCAAGGATTCCCATGGGCATTATTGCCTAGTCAAGGAACCAGTTTATAGGGATTAACTAGATTCCCGCCTGGGAGTAAAGTGCAATTTTACCTATTTAAAAGTACTGGCAGGGCCTCAGCTACAGTATACAGTGAAGTTTTGCTCTCCAGTTCACAAAGAGGTTATTATTGGCCTAACGGAAGTCCATGCTAGGGTGACTAAGTGAATATAGGAAACAAAAGGGGTATAATTATGAAGATAGGCTGACCAAATTGTATGGCGTACAATGAAACCATAGAGCTTACTGATGGATATGAATAGTGTTTATAAATAGATAACTAACCATAAATTATCTGGCACTTTATACACCAATAGAGCAGATTACATAAGGGCCTCGCTTGGTCGAGCTTTTTTTATCGAAACAATGAGATGAAATCAAGTTTTAGTAAATAACCCCTCAACTGTCCATGGCCTCCATGTCATTACCAGCAATTTGGATAACCAGCACATTAAATGTAATTGTGATGACAGACAACTCCTTCAGTTTGTCAAATAAGTCAGCTCATAGCATCCCAATATTATAACAAATAATAACAAATTGCTTTCCCTTGAGAATATTCTTTCTCCATTATCCTGATAACCATTGCTGTAATTTAGATAACGGATATTACAGAACATCATCAATCATAATGCTTAATCCTTCCACTGTCTGCTAATCTTCCAAAAATGTTTGTGCAAAAGCCAAGCTTTTATGTGACACTGTGTGCTCTTTCTTTGAGGAAGCCTTAAAGGAATTGTTCAGTGTAAAAATAAAAACTGGGTGAATAGGCTGTGCAAAATAAAAAATGTTTCTAATATAGTTAGTTAGCCAAAAATGTAATGTATAAAGGCTGGAGTGATTTGATGTTGAACATATCAGTCAGAACACTACTTCCTGCTTTTCAGCTCTCTTGGTTTACACTGACTGGTTACTGTGGTTACCAGGCAGTAACTAATCAGAGACTTGAGGGGGGGGCACATATCTGTTGCTTTTGAATCTGAGCTGAATGCTGAGAATCAATTGCAAACTCACTGCACAGAAATGTACCATGTGGCCCCCTTCAAGTCACTGACTAGCTCAGAGTTATAGAGATGAAAAGCAGGAAGTTGGATTCTGGCTGTTTTATTAGACATCTGTTCACTCCAGCCTTTATACATTACATTTCTATATTAGAAACATTTTTTATTTTGCACAGCCTATCTATTTACATAGTTTTTATTTTCACACTGAATTGTTCCTTTAATTTACTTTTCATTTTTTCTAGGACAAGGTCAGCTTTCCAAATTTGTTAACGTGTGTTCATTTCTAAGAAGATATATATAGCCAGGGCCGGAACTAGAGGTAGGCAGAAGAGGCACCTGCCTAGGGCACAAAGATGTGGGGGCGCTGGGCAGGTACCTACTCAAATGTTTTCTGCCTACCCGCTAGTCCAGGCAGCTTGCTCCCCTGCTGCTCTCGCCCCTCCTCTCTGGCACTTCCCCCTCTCGCCGTCACTCCCTCCTGTGCCCTTCCCCTTCGTTACTTGCCTTGTCTTACAGTGCATGCGCACAGTCAGGGCCGCCATCAGGGGGGGACAGGGGGGACAAGCGTACCGGGCCCGGGCATGAAGGGGGGCCCGGCAGCGCTGCATTTTTTCAAGATCCGGGCCCCCCTTACGAGCGCCCGAGCCGTACGTCTTGCTTCTGTGCTGCCGAATGCGGAAGTGCCGAAAAGCCGAAGCCGATGCGCCGAAAAGACCCGAAGTCACAGAAAAAGCCGAAGTCACGAAGCGCCGAAAAGACCCGAAGTCACGAAAACAGCCGAAGCCGAAGTCCTGAAGCAGCGCAAAGACCCGAAGTCACGAAAACAGCCGAAGCCGAAGTCCTGAAGCAGCGCAAAGACCCGAAGTCACGAAAACAGCCGAAGCCGAAGTCCTGAAGCGGTGAAAAGACCCGAAGTCACGAAAGGAGGTGAAGTTGAAGTACTGAAGCCGTGAGTTCAATTCTACTGAACACCAGTTTGTGTATTTTTTTTTTTTTAATCTCCTGGCCACCAATGTATTATTTTAATATTCTATAGGCCCCTGCAACCAATCTTTTTTTTTAAAACATGTTTTTTTGGGGCCCCAATTTTTTTTTTTAACTCGTAAGGGGCCCCTGACGCCAATGTTTTTTTTTTTTTTCAAAAAATTTTTTTTTTTTTTTAAATTTTTTTTGGGGCCCCAATTTGTTTTTAACTTGTAAGGGGGCCCCTGCCGCCAATGTTTTTTTTTTTTTTTTTCAAAAAAATTTTTTTTTTTTTTCAAATTTTTTTTTGGGGCCCCAATTTGTTTTTAACTTATAAGGGGGCCCCTGCCGCCAATGTTTTTTTTTTTTTCAAAAATTTTTTTTTTTTTTTAAATTTTTTTTTGGGGCCCCAATTTGTTTTTAACTTGTAAGGGGGCCCCTGCCGCCAATGTTTTTTTTTTTTTTTTCAAAAAAATTTTTTTTTTTTTTCAAATTTTTTTTTGGGGCCCCAATTTGTTTTTAACTTATAAGGGGGCCCCTGCCGCCAATGTTTTTTTTTTTTTCAAAAAAATTTTATGTTTTTTTTAAATTTTTTTTTGGGGCCCCAATTTGTTTTTAACTTATAAGGGGGCCCCTGACGCCAATGTTTTTTTTTTTTAATTTTTTTTGGGGCCCCAATTTGTTTTTAACTTGTAAGGGGGCCCCTGCCACCAATGTTTTTTTTTAAAAAAAAAAATTTTAAATTTTTTTTTTTTTGGGGCCCCAATTTTTTATAAGGGGGCCCTGACCATCAATAGCTTTTTACAACTTGTGTGGGGGGGGTTACTTTTTTAGCGCTGATGTCTGTGTGGTCTTTTAACTGCGATGTGGAGTGGGCGGGAAATGGGGTGGAGCTTGGTCGTCAGTGTGGGCGGGGCCCAGGGGGCCCCAAAAATTTTGTTGTACGGGGCCCCGTGATTTCTAATGGCGGCCCTGCGCACAGTTGCAAGTGCGCACCTGCAAGCACGTGCCTGCACGTACAGTTCTGAGAGCACACACGTGTGCGCACACAGGCGGGGGATTTTTTTCAAAAAACTATATATGTAGTTTGATTAAACGTGTTTAGGTTGTACTGGTCAGATTGTTAATATGTGTTTGACTTTGGCTGTGATAGGTGACATTTAACCATTAAATACTATTGTTTTTCCACCACCAATATGGATTTATGCATCTAAGTTATGATCAGGTACAAGGTACTGTTATCACAAAGAAAAAGCAAATAATTAAAACATTTTTGAATTATCTACTTTAAATGGACCCTATAGGGAATTACCCTCTTGCTGTTTAGTCTTGTTTGTTCTGGAGAACGAATTCCATACCTGTATTGATAACATTTATTCACGGGGTTCCAAAAATGTTTGGTCTCTAGTAAAAACAAAAAAAAAATTGTGCACAACATTTTTCATAGTTAAAACTTTGGCCCTTACTTACACAACACAAAGCCTATCTTTTATGAGTCATAAAAGCCCAAGTCATACCTCCAACACTCTCGAAAATTATCTTTTAGATGATCAAAATAGGCAAAGATTTGTTTTCTACTAAACTACATATCTTCAAGAAACAAAATATCATAAATATGAATGTCTTCTCAAAAGCTTGACTCGGTAGGAATAGGATTACCCAACTATGTGGTATGCAGAGGTCCCAAACTTATCTTTGATAAGTTGGCAGTTTCTATAATATTTCTGAAAATCAAGGCAAAATTTCAAGAAATCAAGTTCCTGGGTAATAATGTAAAATGTACTGACTAGGAAACTCTGACATCTTCTAAATGAAATGATACAGCATTGAGTTGGTACCAAAAATATGTTGCTTCTAGATCTCTCAAAATATAAATCTGTACGATTTTCATTGCAAAAATACACTGATCATGTTATTGTGTCCACAACTTATAGTAAGGTTGCCACACAAAACCATATATTTTTAGAACAGTTTCTGAAGATTGCATATTGGTTAAAAATATATTTTTATTTCAACTAGCTTACATTGTTTCCCATAGCATAACTTGTATTTTAATTTTACTGAAACTATTCTTTCACAAAAAAAACGTCACATTTTTAAGAGGCCTAGAGATTCCCAAGAGACTTCATGTGCATGTCTTAAGGTTCTACAGTTTATGCCTTTTGGTTTGGTCCAGCTTGTCAAGCACTCTGGTAAGCTTTCCTAGTTGAAGAAAAGTGTCTTATCAGAGTCTTTCTTCCTATAATCCTGGGCTTGTTGTGGAGTTAGGGGTCAAGTGACTGGGGTAATCTGTAGTATCAATCTGCTCTATGTGTTTCTGGAGACATCTCCCATCCTCAGTGGCCACTATGCAGAGTCATTTATCTATCTTTGTATTTTCTGAGGTACAATTACACATTGGGCCTTTCAGAGGTCATTGTTCATTGCTGCTTTGCAGTGCTGGGGGCCTAGATTCAATTCAATTGTCAAAAAGACAGGTATCTATCTGCCATACTCCAAAAACAAGATAGTGTGCATTTCTAATACAGAAACAAGGAACTGATGTAAAACTTGGATATTCTGTATAAAGCAAGAAAAATTTAATAAAGCGAACACAGATTTAGATTTTTCACCCACCAATTGGTAGTAATCCACCAATTGACTCTGAATAGGTTCTAGGAGGTCCCCCATAAGCTAAAACAGCAATTCGGGAGGTTTTAGATGGCGAATGGTCGAAATCGAGTTTTTACAAACTCCCCTAAACTCGAAATTCAACCAATCAAAATTCATAAATAAAATCTAATCTTTAAAACTCGGTTGAATTGAATAAACTTGTAAACTCGAATCAAATTTTTTTTTCAAATTTGAAACAATCAATTCAATTACAGAGAAATAATGAGACTGCTAAAACTTTTCACAGATTTTTATACTACAAGAAAGTAAATTTAAGGAGCGCATGCTACATGCTCCCCCCTAATTTAAATGAGGCAGCTCAACTCCTGTTGATTTCGAAAAGTATGGTAGTTTAGGGCAAGTATTATAAATGTGGGGTTTTCATTATCCTGAAAATTACTGGCAACAGTACCGACTGCATGTTCAATGTAAACAACGTGCACATTTGCTGTATGACACTTTCATGGCAGATTGTTCATGAACAAACCAGAATAGATGTTACTTTGGCTCTAGCAAAAGCAAATGGCAAAAGTAATACTCCATGTGAGCACTATGCTGCCCACAGCAGGAGGGAATTCCTGGTTTGGGTGGACTGGCCATGTTTAGTGGCAAGTATGAACATAATAAGCATTCTCACGGCCTGCTTGTTATGCACGTGTTTTACATCACATGCACAATGAATTTCCTGTTTATTATCCAGAAATTTTGCTCTTTAAGTTATCAAGATTGGCTTTTTTGCCGCTCCTTGTAACTTGCATGGCAATGCACCTTGCATTATGGCAGGTGCGTCCCTGAACAACTCTGGTATTTAGAAATGTGAATTTTGATTTGTTTAGTCTGTGTACATTTATGTTTATAGGAACTCATGGATGTAGGACTACTATAAAGAGAAGATTGCATGAAATAGAGGGTGCACTGCAAGGTGCAAGCCACTTATAAGCGTCAAGAATAGAAAAGCTAGATTGAACTTTTCCTAAAAAAAACATCTAAAAAAGCCAGCATGCTGGAAAACATTCTTTGGACAGATGAAACCAAGATCAATGTACAAAATAGGGGTGTGGAAGCACTCTAAAGGCTAAGTAATAGTATATTTAAGTATAATGGAAGTGCTAGTTTTAATGCACATTCCCTGGGCCCCTGTCTCAAAAGTAAGTTTACAAAACAGGGGTTTTTAGTTACAAAGTTATGATCATAAAGTTGAAAAGCCACCATACCACGTCAAGGTAAACCCCACATGGCGGTCCCTAACTTGTTTGCCTTTCGGCCATGGTATAAAAAGTCTTACTGCATAGTAGCATTCAGTGTAATCAGTGTCTGTTGAACCTTGGTTTCAGTGAAAAGGATCTATCCTCCCCCGCCAGTATGCAGCTTTTAAGGGAGAGGAATTGTCCAACCAATGCCCATTTTTAAAAGTATAGGGCCCCATTAGTTTAAGGGGGGGTATGGGGTGCTATTAAAAACCACATGAAGCTCAGCCACAGCTTCTGGCAACAATACAATGTACAAAATAGGGGTGTGGAAGCACTCTAAAGGCTAAGTAATAGTATATTTAAGTATAATGGAAGGGAATGTGCATTAAAACTAGCACTTCCATTATACTTAAATATACTATTACTTAGCCTTTAGAGTGCTTCCACACCCCTATTTTGTACATTGAAACCAAGATCAACCTCTACCAGAATGATGGCAAGAAAAAAGTATGGAAAAGGTGTGGAACAGCTCATGATCCAAAGCATACCACATCTCTATAAAACATGGCAGAGGCAGTGTGATGGCGTGGGTGTGCATGGCTGCCAGTGGCACTGGGACACTAGTGTTTATCCATGATGTGACACAGGAGAGAAGCAACTGAATGAATTCTGAGGTGTTCAGAGACACTGTCTGCTCAAATCCAGCTAAATGCAGTCAAATTGATTGGGAGGAGATTCATAATACAGATGGACAATGACCCAAAACATACAGCTAAAGCAACCGAGGAGTTATTTAAAGGAGAAGGAAAGGCAAAACATAAATAGCCTTGTATCCGAAGTCTGGTGGACCTAGAACATACTGACCGTTTTTAAAGTTTTCTTCCTGGTCTTCTGCAGTAGCAACTATGCTCTCGGAAAACTGCAGCGTGTGACGTCACGCTTTTTGCAGTCATCTTCCTCCCTGCTGCCCGAGGCAGCCTTGAGGCACATTAGGCAGACTTTTTGTTTAATGCACATGTCTACGGGAGCTGCCTTTCTCACAATCATCATTAATCCTTATGTCCACGCCCCCCATCCAATCAGATAACGCGTCTGGGGGCTAAGGAGACGCACTGGTATTTTAGTTTAATTATAGTGGGGACAGCAAATACTTATCTTCAAGCGTATGTGGTGCGCAGCGCTCCTGGGGTCAAGTTTTTTTTTCCGCGCATGTACAATAAGCGGATAAAGGAAGAGCAAGTGTTCTCTACCTTACCAACATGGCGCCTGCGTGCCAGAAAATGCGAGCTGAACAGGGACAGGGATTCTACGCGATTGGATTGTGATATGTGAGTTGCAACTACAGCGATTTAGGATGTCTTTGGGAGTGCATTACAGGGAGATAGGTAACGATTTTTGCCTTTCCTTCTCCTTTAAAGCAAAGAAGTGGAATATTCTTGAATGGCCAAGTCAGTCACCTGATCTGAACCCAATTGAGCTGCATTTCACTTGTTGAAGACTAAACTTCGAGCAGAAAGGCCCACAAACAAACAGCAACTGAAAGCCGCTGCAGTAAAGGCCTGGCAGAGCATCAAATAGCAGGGAACCCAGAATCTGGTGATGTCCATGAGTTCAAGACTTCAGGCTGTCATTGCCATCAAAGGGTTTTCAACCAAGTATTAGAAATTAACATTTTATTTTCAGTTTTTTAATTTGTTTTGAGCCCCTGAAATTAAGCGATTGTGTTAAAAAAAAAGGCTTTAGTTCCTCCTTTTAGTTCAACCTACTAAATTAAAGCTGAAAGTCTGCAGTTCAACTGCATCTGAGTTGTTTCATTTAAAATTTATTGTGGTAATAATGTACAGAACCGAAATTAGAACAAAAGTTGCCTGTCCAAATATTTATGGACTTAACTGTATGTTCTCCCTCTGCTTGTATGCATTTTCTTCCGCACTCCAAAAACATACAGGCATCTCAACTGAAAGTAGGGACTTATGTGAATGATGTAAAAACTCTGTAAAGCACAATAGAAAAAAAGCACTATTAAATAAATAAATAAAATTATAATTAGAAAAATAAGATAATCAAGAAAAACTCAGTCAAGGAAAGAGAGAATTTTATTTAAAAAAAACAAAAAAAAAAAAACAGGATTTTGAATATTTTGCCATTTGTAATGTTTTATTCAGTATTTATGATATAAATGACTAACACCATATGTGATTAATAAAAACTGACAACATACAGTATTTCTTAGAGAAACTTTGTGACTGAAATTTAATGTACAACTCAAAGGGTGGGTTTTTTCTCTCTCAGTAACAATAGTCTGCGAGGAACAAAAAATATTGTTATACGGTTCCAAGTATTGAATAAAGCAACTAATGTTCTTAAAATATAGGAAACCCTGTTCTTAAAATATAGGAAACCCTGTATCTTGGCAGCAGCTGTTTCTACATTATTAGTTACTCATAAATACGACGTGGTTCACTTAAAATAACGCCACCCTCCTTCATTGAATTTCGAAAACGCTGCACCTGCAACAAAGAGGAGAAATGGGAAAAAAAATCAAACATAAATATAGAACAATGTCAACACAAACGGGACAAATCTCAAGCGCAAACTTTAAAAACAAAAGTGTTGAATACTTTATGAAGTAAGATGCATGCTTAAGAAAAGCAATTTTTTAAATGAACCGAATATTTTCTGAAAAAGAGGGTATATCATGCAAACCAAAGGGGAAAAAAACAGCATGCAATGTGTAAATCAGAAGCTGTTATTAAAAGAAACATTTAGCGTGTTGCAAACAATTAGAAAACAGACCGTTTGCAATTTTTTTTTGAAAATCGTTTTATTCTGCAAATGTTTAGGCGGGCTTTAAACTGATATAGAAATCAGCTCGGTCAATAGCTCATATAAAGATTAGAAAAGATGAGCATGTTTTTCTTTTAACTGCTCAAAATACATTGGGAAAAATGCCTTAACTTGCCCTCCATTGGCTTCTGAGAGAACGTACTGCCGCATCTACCATGTAACTACCAAGTACATCTAAGTGAAACCCAATGCAACTATTACAATTTTTGTATACAATGAGAGACCATCACACACATCTTGTTTAACTGAATCAAGTCAAACAAGAATACTGAAGCAATCAAAACCCCATCAGCAAACACGGTTACATCAGACTTCCATGCAGTTCTTTAAGGCTGAGGGCACACGGACCGTTGGCTCTGTTGCTCTAAGCCTGCTGTTTCTTTTTTTGCAGGTGGATCCGCTTCTTTACACACCTACACTGACAAGTACAGCTTCCTTTTCTTAATCCTATCCAAGAAGCCTAGTGAGGGTCAATGCATCTTATCCACACTGGATTAAAGACCCTACCACTCCTATCTACACATATGCAAACGGTCAAAAATGTGAAAGCTGTCATAAATTGGCATATATTGTCACTACAGGTATGGCATTCATTATTCTGAAACTCATTATCCATAAAGCTTTGAATTATGGGAATGCCATCTTCCATAGACATTTTATCTAACTATTATTATTCTCTGTAATAATAAAACACTACATTGTACTTGAGCCAAACCAAAATATAATTAATCCTTACTAGGGGCAAAACCAGCCTAATGGGTTAATTTAACGTTTAATGGTTTTCTAGTAGATGTAAGGTATGAAGATTACGGACCAGTTATCCAGAAAACCCTATGTCCCGAGCGTGCTGGATAACAGGTCCCATGTCTGTATTTATCTAAAATATTCAAAGCACTCTACAAAATTCTCCTGCTTCAATAAATTAAAAAAAATGCTCTCTTTCAGACTAATAACCACATATCAATGAACTTTCCTAGCAGAAGTTTCCATAATCAGTCAAAGGCTTACAAGTGCATACACGGTAAAAGTCGCGCTTTTTAAATTAACTCACTGTTGCCATCAGTATCATTAAAGGAGAAGCAACCCCTAAAGTTAAAAAAAAACCCTACCCTACATAGACCCCCTCCCTCCCCCCCAGCCAGTGTTACCACGGGCAAATGCACCAAAGTCATAACTTAACCCTCCTTGCAGATTCTGTCCAGCAGAGTTCATGGGCACCATATTCAGCAGCTTCGGTAATCTTCGGAATGAGACCGGTGCTTCTGCAATTTCCGTGAGTTTTGGCACATGCGCAGTTGTCGCTAACCTCCAACTGCGCATGCGCCGATACAGCACTTAATTCCCGAAGATTACCAAAGAGAAGAAGATGGCATCCGTGAACTCCTATGCCCGTGGGTAACTAAGGCTGGGGGGAGAAGGGTCAGAGGGTTTTTTTTTTTTTTTTAACTTTAGGGTTGATTTATCAAAGTTTATAGAAATCTGCTTCCTGCCGTCCAGTATAAATAATACGGTTTTATGCGCAAATAAAATGATGTCCAAGTCTCATAAACCATGGCAGTGAAAAACCGGTAAAGCTAGGTATATGGACAGTGTCATCTGCTTGTTTGTGTATCTACCGTAAACAACCACATTTTTACTGGCAGTTCATTCAAAAGATAGGGCAGGAATATTTAGTTAAGTCAAATGCAAAAGTGCGTGATGATATTCACACTTACACAGGGTATACACTTAGAAATATAGCAACACACACACACCTGATATTGGCCTAAATCCTTCAATTTTGGTCAGCACATTGATCTATTGTGAAAATGAAAATTTAATATAAACATCTAACTGAAATAAGACACTTTCTAAAATATCTAAAATCATCATGTTGTACCCCACGAAACATTGATGTTGGTGATGATATAAATCAATAAAGAAGGGGCACTTTCCCCAATGCAGAAATGTGTGCGGATCCGTGAACAAAAAGTTACTGTTGCTAAGGGACCATGCTGGGTCAACAGAGGACCAGCACCACTACTGCAGAGTGAGTAGATTCCGGGTATGCAGTGTACATTTGTCAAGCTGTTTGTTGACAGTGTCTTGAGATCTACTGATCACCAGCTAAAGGTCTACTGATAGATCCCAATCCACCATTTGGACACCCCTAGTCTAATATGTCTTTTAGGGGGGCTCCCTTTCTTAGCAGAATTACTCAAATAACCAACTCCAGTAAAAACAAAAGGTAACAAAATAGCAGACTCTGGCAAACGCCCTACAGGCAGAAAAACTGTATTTTCATCAGAGCCGAACTTTAAGCAATATGGAACAATAAAACTTTCCCCCAGCTCTTGAGGGCCAGGGGCTTTATTAGTATGCAAAGGAATTGTTCAATAAAAATGGCATCTCATCTGTATAAAACTGGCTCCATGTTCTTTGTTCCAGCAACTGAAACTAGAAGCTTTAACAGTTTACTATTAGAGAACAAATGAACAACAGTGATTTCAAAGATAACTCGAGAAAAGCATTCATCCAATCTCATTTTTTATACAGAAGGTACATTTCCCTTTCTCGTGTCTATTTGTTTACATTGTTTTAGGACTATACTGCACAACATTTCAGCATAAGTTAGGAATGTAGTTATATAGTGCCATCTTTTGGATAGCGTGCATAATACTATGGGGGTTATTTACTAAAACTCTAATTAATCAAAATTTTTATTATTAAAACAAACTCAACCTTCCCTTCCACGAATTCAACTCATTTACAAATATTATTTTGCTAAAAAGTTGGCAACAAAACGGAGCTTCAATTTGTATCATACAATTGTCACTCTGAAAACTCAACTTTATTGAATTGTCTCTGCGAAAACGCAACTTTATCGGATTATCAGAACGAAAACCCAGACTTTATCAGATTATCCAGCGCAGAACACAAGGTCAAGAAACAACTTCAGGGACATCTGCCATTGACTTCTACATGAACTTGACAGGTTTGAGATGGAGTAATTTTGGATTCGGATTTTTTTTAACAGCTTTGGGGTATAAAATATCTCTAGAGTTTTTTTTCCGCAAAAAATTCAATTTGTCCAGATAAATTTGAGGTTTAATAAATAGGTTTCTGCAAGATTTATCTTAATATCTTATTTTAATATTTGAAAAAGCAAGTCTAAACCACAAAACATAAAATTTGTTACAGTGCCTAAGAAATTTGGTACGCTTGTTTTACACTTGTGTTGATTAGAATATAAAGGTTATTTACAGACCCCCTGAAAGCTGTCAGAACACAGCATCATGGGGCCCATCAAACCCTTTCCTTAATATTGGGCAGGTGGTAAAGATTGGGCCATGTTACAGCATGTGCCTTCTGCTTCTACCTACCCGGTGTCTCTAAAAAAACCTTAGAAGTTAGGGGATGGTAGGGGCTATAGGGTGTCCACTTATAGGACTCCCCTTGTCTGCCCCCTTGGAAACAGTGCTACCTTAGGAAGGCAGTGTTCTGTTCAAGGGGCTATCCGCGGGCTGCTGCCATTCTGCAAGAGTGTGAAAAGTACAAGAAGAAAGGTACATTGCTCCAATTTATTTGCACTTTGCACACACGTTCTGCAAAGTAAATGAACCCCATATTTTACTCAACAAATGAGAATGGGGTATGGGGGAGCACATGATGTATTTGGGGAGAGGAAAGGTGGAGTAGTTAAAGAATTTATGGCTACATGTTGCCTATTTTAAGTGATATACCACCAATTCTAGGATGTCTGTGTGTACAAAAACCATTGAACTTTACAGAGCAAGGGATCTATTGATATTTTCAAAATGATTCATTTGTACACAGGGCCGACGGGACACTATGAATAAACGCGGTGGGCTCCAGTCCTCATGGGCCCCACTTGCACTCTGCAATTGATCCCTACCTGCCTTCTGAGATGGTTAAAGTAAGTATAAGGTGCGCGGGAGGCAAGAGGGCAGGCAGCGGGAGATCCAGATGGGGTGTGGGGGTACTGGGGTAGCAGCCCTGGTGGGCCTTGCACACCCCAGTCTGACCCTGATTGTACATGGCTTAAGGTGGTCATAAAAAAGCCAATATAAGCTGCCTATTTGGCCCCTCTAGGCCAAATCAACAGCTTACTGGTTCACATGAGCAGCCTGTGCAATTGATTATCTGGACAAAAATGATTCACATTTAACTCACATCAGACAAGAACTGCATTGTGGTGTCGATGTGCTCATAGTTGGACAGGTCTACATAGGTCAGTATTAACATCAGATCAGTCCCAACCCATGTGCAGCCAAGTCAGACACAGATCCTACCAACTTAATACATTATAATGGCAATCCTTACCTTCATTATTCTTGAATTTGCAGGCAGGGCCCAAATGGAATTATGTATTATTTTAGAGACTTATAAATAGCATATAAAAATGCTAAGTCATTTTTAATTGCTAATAATAAAGACACAATAGAATTAAAGTGAGCCCGAACAATAGATGGAAGATTTCAGCTATGAAGCATATTGGGTTTGCTTATACAAACAAAGAACGGTAACATTATTATTTTAGTTAAAAGAGAAGCAAAGTTAAAATCAATGAAGAGAGTTGGTGACAATGTTCGGAACCCCCAGTGACCAACTGCTAAGTTGCTACATCAGACCAGTGCTCCTCTCCACAAAAAATGCACAGGCTCGAGGTTCTCTATTCCAAGCACTGCTCCACCGCATTCTTACACTTACTAAGGCATTCCCTTTGCCATCCATCCAATATTTGTATGGTTTTTGTGCCCAGCTTCAATCTGCACAGGTAATGCCTGGGAACTGCACAGAAGTGGCACCTGCCCCAGTGATTTTACATTTACTTCTTTAAATATATGAGGGTTTCCCAGAATTACAAACTGAGCATACAGATAGGTGATGCTATACCATCTAAAAAAAATTCCTTACCGCTTCAGAGCGGAAAACCCAGGGGATCTCACGAAATATCATATAACTGATTCCAGCTTCTAAACAGCGCTGAGCTAATACACGACCAATGTTCTCACAGGCCATTGCATCCTTTGTGCTGTAAAGGTGCCTCTTCACTGCCCATTCCCGGGTAGAGGCAGAGACTACCACATTTCCATTGGAGTGCTCCACAAATGCAGTGACATGGTGCTGAGATCGTTCAAATCGTAACCTAAAACAAAAAAACACAATCAAGTGTGAGTAACATAATACTGACATCTCTTGCATTTCAAAAGCTATGTATGCTTGCATAAATGTTAAGACCAGGTTATTATACATAAAGTACACTTTGTTGATGGTTTAAATCAGAAGTCCTAACATGTTATGTTAAGAAATTTAGAGATATATGATAGGACATTTAAACTCCCACAAAAAAATGTAAACAGCCTCTTTAAAATCTTTAAATACCTGCCACTCCATTAAAAGGTTAAAAAAGGCTGCCGCATCCATATAATAACTTAGTATTCCTTGTCCTCCTCTAACACATTGAACCCCCTTCCTCAGGAATTTGCTTTGGCTGTTGGCTACTGAGCATGCTCAGTTCTCAGCTCGGATTACTAAACACACCCTCCAGCCAATAAAGAAATGGCGTTGCTGGTTACAACAAGAACTCTATAGCTCTATAGCTGTCTTCTCATATTTTTAGTCTCCTAACCACCTTAATCGTTATAAATTCAAGCAGGACTTTTTATGAAAGCAAAATCTGCCTGTGTAAGCCTGCATAAATGAATGCACTGTCCAACTTGCATGAACTGTACAGCACACATGCTCTTTGCAGATGTAAATGTCACCTATGATGTGTCAGAAGGAAAATGACTGCCGGCTGAAAGCTGCAATTTGTTTTAGGAAAATGTTATGGCGCTGGTGAACAGAGGGTATATGCAGTACAAATGATGCAGTTGTGTGGGAGAGATGTGCCTAACAATATACATGGTAGAAAATGTAGGGTTTACATTCACTTTAAAACACTAAAGAAGCTATAGACAAAAGTCACTGTATACCATTCCCAGATGTCATTCCATAGTTTGCAACTGTGGCTGTAATAAGAGTGTACATTTTACCTATGCCAATACTGCCGAGTTGGCCACACTGTACCCCATCCTCTGTCTTTTACTGCTAACTCCAAACGTTCCATATTACGTGGGTTTCTATTGACAAAATTTGGGTTAACAAGCTCATTCTCTTCTGTGTCCACTTCAAACGAAGGCGCTGGCTGAACACTGGCAGATGTGCCTGCAAGACGCACAGCTGAAACATAGAAATAATCAGTAAATTTTAAAGCATTTCTGTGTGAATTAACAATTAGAACTGTTACTACTGCTGAAAGATAAAACCAGTTGTCTGTTTGTACTTTTAAAGATTTTCTTGACTAAGGGCATGTGCATTCAATAAAACATTTCAATAGCATCTAGAATAGAAGATTTTTTTTATTGTTATTGCACACAAAAAAGGCCAATCTGAAAACAGTTTATAATCTGACAGCCGAGTGAGGATTGCAGGTATACGTTTTGTGACTTTGGGAGGCAAGCAAAGATTATGTTATAGCTGCAATGGCTACCCATAGAGCAAGAAAAAATTATTTCAAAGCATTCTAAAGATTTCATATTTTGATGCCTTTTCACTTTATGATTTGCATCTCAATGTTAAATTTTGGACACCACAGAATAAACTATATTGATAAGATATGTTAATTATTATTAACATGTATTTATAGAGTGCCAACATATTGCAAAGTGTTATGTTCAAAGAATAACAAAGAAAATATTTATACAGCTTCAAGGACAATTATTAAATGTTTTCCATATCTAAAAATAGGCAGTTTTAGGCTGCAGCAGGGTTGGCAGGTTGGCGGTTTTGCAGCCAAAATGGGCTACTAATTTAAAGTCCAGGAAGGTTTTGAAAGTACAAACTATTCAAGGTATGGATTTGGGATACTTTTTGGTCCTTTGGTTGGTTTGTACTTTGGAAACCAAAGTTTTTTCTTGCCCTAATGTGCAAAGCCTCTGTCTCCCAATGCATGTTGGGTAAGGCAGTTTTTGTTTAAAAATTTACCAACTGGCAATTTTAATGTAAGACTACAATACCCAGCATGCAATGGGGCTGGCTTGTGTAGAAGTCGGGAGTCCCCAGATTTTGGGGCTCTGCACCCCAGTCTCCCAGCATTTTCTGGTGACTTTGCGCAAAATCAGACAATTTTAGGGCAAAAATCTGCTGGCCACCAAAATGTCAAGAGGTTGATCGGTTTTACCAATATTTATTGAAATTGTATATGTATTAGGGCTTATGGGGCCCCTATACCTCCTGGACCCACTTTGTAGTTACACCCATGGGGACCGGCGAATCTGTCGGATTTTGTTCCGTGTAAAAATTTGAAGACATATTTTCATATATATTCATTTATTTTTTAGATGTTTTTTTCACTGCACTGTACATGTTTTTTTTGGCTACTTTTGAAGTGCCTCTTGGATAGTGTTGGGCTGGTTTTCTAGCTGATTTTGGCTGGTTTTGAACCTGGCAACCCTGGGCTGCAGTACCTGTGAGGTAAGAATTTCAGGGAGGGGGCCTTGTGCCCTTTAAAGGGCATGTAAAGTCTAAAATAGAATAATGTTAGAAATGCTGTATTTTGTATACTAAATATAAAGATGAACTTACTGCACCAGCAGCCTAATAAGACAAATGATTTATGCTTTCAAAGTTGGCGCAGGGGGCTGTCATCTTGTAACTTTGTTAGACATTTCTGCAATATCAAGACTCGCACATGCTCAGTGTGGTCTGGGCTTCAGTTGGGAGGTTAAGCTTAGGGATGGTCATAAATTATCAAAACAGCACAAGTCAAATAATATCTGCTATAGAAGCCAATACAGCAAGACTGAGTAATAATCAGAATATAAAGACTGCACTGAGTCTCTGGATACAAATCTCTACAGGGAATCCAACAATGCTGCTGGAGTTCTGGGAAGTAAGGCGGGGGCTCCCCCTGCCATTTGAAAGTATGATCGTTTACCTGCATAGCAGTTAGGGACCGTCTGACAATTCCTATCCACAGCAGTAAAAGAAGGGGAATTTCACTGCATACAGTCAGGTTTCTTATAAAAACAGTAGACATTTTTTAACTAAAGTATATTGGAGATAGATTTCTTTTTCATTAAAGAAAGTAAAAATGGGATTTTACATTTTTGCCTTTACAGCCCCTTTAATTCGTCTAACGTAAACTGCATAACAACAATAGACACTGCTGTTGCCCTGTTGTTTTCCCAAAGTATTTTATGAATGCATGCAAGCAGTGGGGTCAATAAATTGCACCAAGTAATTTTACACTTGTGCAGAAGTTTCAGTATAGACATTAACGTCACAACACACGTTATATGGTTGACCTCAATTCATTGTAGGTCTTATTTGTCCACGTTACAGCCCAAATACGCCATGCTCTTATAACAACTCCAATCACATTAAAATCTCGTACCGACAGCGGTTGAAAAGGGCATTCCTCTGTCCTTCTGCGCTTGCACTTCGATGCACGTTATAAAATACTATAAACACGTGTAGTGGTGAATGACTTACCACGAACGACACTTGTACTTCGCATTAGAATAGACATCAGTGTATCTATGGCGTACGCTCTCTTTTTTTATTTAAATCTCCAGTCAGGTTCTATCACTTTCGAATGCCCTGACAGATCTGCCATACACAGGACACAGGAACACATCAGGGCGCTGACATTTTATAATAAACTTCCGGACCTAGGCGGGTTGGTAAAAGCGGCCATATTTGATTAGGGCAGTCCTTTTCGTAGGTGGGCTGCCGCTGATAGTTATATAGTATACCACATGTGTCTCATTTAAAATGACTAAAAGGGAAGAACAATGAATAGGCAAGGCCCGGGTTCTGTCATGTTACATGTACAGTTTATTCGGACGGAGGCAAAAGAGTAGTTCCTCCAGTTACAGCCAATGCGCTCTTGAGAGGAACTGTGGGGCGGGGCCGCAGTAGAATTCTGGGATTTGTAGTTTGGCTTTGGTTGTCCTTACTTTTGAAGCCTATAATGTTGTCGTAATTGAATGAAAATGAACAATGACGATGAGGAAAATGTATCTCTAAATAATTTGGAAAATTAGTTTTATAATGGCCCGCATTTATTCATTATTGACAATTTTGCATTACCCATGACCCATACCTCCCAACATTTTGGAAGTAAAAAAAGGGACAAAAATTTTTTTCACACACATAGCGCAGCAAATTTTTTGACCACACCCCTTTCTGTGACCACGCCCCCTAATTACCGTGTTTGTTTTACAAAATTTGGCAGGTTATGAAAGTTTGAAAATATTTCTCCTTATCTAAACTGTGTTTTTGTGTCTCAAAATTGTTACAAAGTATCTTATTTTCACCTGTTAGCTGTTCTGGGCTCTCTGCTAAAAGCCAATTAAGTGAGAAACTTTGTTTCTTTTTCTGGCTGTTCAGCGCAGAGAAAAGAGGGACTTTCCAGTACAAATGAGGGACTGCAGGTTGAGCTGTCAAAAGAGGGACTGTCCCGCTGAAAAAGGGACAGTTGGGAGGTATGCATGACCATTTCCCCAATTTAAAGAAGTTTTTCTGTTTTGTTTTGTTTTCAACTTTGCAAGTGCTTGCTGTAAGGTGGCAAAGCTACTAATACTTTTAAGGCCAAATTATTACAATTTTACCAATGTGTAAAAAAAATGGATATGCTATTAGGGGTTGTGGCCGTAAAAAGAGCGTGGTCAATCTTTTTGCTATCTTTCTATTTTCCAAGTCTCTGGAGTAGGGTTGCCACCTGGCAGGTAAAAATGATGGTTGATCCCATTCCCAATGCTATTAATAGGGAAAAAAGATATATATATAGGAAAGCTGGTATTTTTTTTTTCTAGAAAAGGTGGCAACCCTAGTTGGGACTGGAGGTAGTTATCTGCATATGGTTGTGGTTTGGGTTGCAATGTTTTCCTAATGCCAGAACCAGATACCTGATCATCCAGGAACCATAATTTTTAACACAGTTTTCTCACCTGAACAACATCAGGATAAACAAGGTTGGTTTTGGGAAACTTACTGTACTTGTATATTGAACTACAGACTATCCTTTTCCCATGCATTCCACTGCTAATTCCATGACGATGACCCCCGCCGGAGTCAGTCCACTTAGTTTGGTGCAAATTCACTGTTGAAATTTACTGTAACACTGCACCACTCATTTCTCCTCCTCATGTGTAGGGTTGCCACCTTTTCTGGAAAAAATACCAGCCTTCCTATATATTTATCTTTTTTCCCTATTAATAACATTGGGATCAGCCATCATTTTCTGCATATGGTTGTGGTTTGGGTTGCAATGTTTTCCTAATGCCAGAACCAGAATTTTCTGGGGTATGGGGGGCCCACTAGTTGACTCTTTGCCCAGGACCATACTCAGCAGCAAAACACATTTTTAGTGCATTCCACCACTAGCGCCATAAAGTTCAACACCACCTGACTCAATCCACTTACTATTTACTGTTGAACTAGCAACAGCAAAACACATTTCCCGTGCATTCCACTACTAGTACCATCAAGTTGACCAATACCTGAATCTGTCCTCTTAATTTGATGCATTGGGGAAATGCACAGGAAATGTGTTTTGCTGTTGCTATGGGTAACAGAAGTTGGCACACGAGGAGGAGAAATTAGTCCAAATTGCAATATCTGTTGCAGTAAATTCGACAGTGAAATTGCACCTAAGTAAGATAACTGATTCAGGTAGTGAAAGTGGTAGAATGCAAAATTATGTTTATTACATTACCCCAAAATTATCTGCTTGCTGAAGGGGTTTGGTGAAGAAGGAGTGTAGATTTTAGAGATCAGATTTATGAATCGAAACATCATTGATTATTGTCCCAATAATAATGAGCAATAACATGTCAAGAAGTAATTTAAAAAATTAAGTCACAGGACATATCATACCTTGCATATATTTATGACTTTAGATAGAGCACCTATTTTTAGATGTGGCACTGAGGATTTGCATACCATTACTAGTGCCGTGAAGTTCACCACCTTTATGTAGATGAACCGCACCTCTCACCTTTCCTATGATGTTCCTGCTTAGGTGGTGCAGATCTCCCTAGACGGTCGGCAGATGTCAATACAGTGTAGCTAGTTTCTAAAAGAGAGTCGCACAAACACCATATGTATTGCAGGTGGGGTGCTTGCCCCTTTTATTGTGATCACCTGATGCACAGGCGGTCACAATAAAAGGGGTAAGCTCCCCACCTGCAATACATATGGTGTTTGTGCGACTCTCTTTTAGAAATTATCTACAGTGAAGTTCACCACCACCTGACTCAGTCCACTTACTTTGGTGCAATTTCACTTTTGAAATTTACCGTAATACTGTGCCAAATATTGCAATTCTCACTAATTTCTCCTCATGTGCCAACTTCTGTTACCTATAGCAACAGCAAAACACATTTCACGTGCATTCCACCAATGCATCGAACTATGAGGACAGATTCAGGTGTTGGTCAACTTGATGGCACTAGTAGGGGAATGCACGGGAAATGTGTTCTGCTGTTGCTATGGGTAACAGAAGTTGGCACAAGTCTTCGTGTTTTTCTGTCTTACTATTAATATGCTGAGTTAGTTATTTTTTTATTTTTATTTTTTTTATAGATAATGAGCTCTATATACAGAACCCCTTCCCCCTTTGTTGGGATTGTTGTGTCTTATAAGCAGAAATGCATTATGCATGGGGATCTGTGCACAGTTTGGGTTGTCAACTTTCTTGACAAAAATACCAGCATTCCTATAGTTTTATCTTTCTTTCTTATTAATTACATTGGCATCAATGGGTGGGCCAGTAAAATAGTAAAATACTGGTCAGGTGGAAACCATAATCACAGTCCTATAAAACATAATGAGAACAGGTTAATTCCTATACTGATGCAGTCAAAGAAGGCCTACTTCATAGGGTTGAAATGGGAGGAAATACACATCAACAGATACTTTCCAAAACCATTCTTTTCTTTTGTTTTACAGGTTAGTAAACCTATTCTCAAATTTGTTCTGCTGTGACCCACTTGACAGTGATGTAGTCAAACAGAAAGACCAGCTGCTGACTTGGTCATGTGCTTTGCTGGGCTAGAATTTACTTTTGCCTATTTTACAACATTACACCATTAGTTATTTTTTTTTTGGTGCCGTATCATGGAAAATGATCTTTTTATTTGCTATAGATGTGTATGTCTATCCTGAGCTTGATATGTTGTAATTTTGAGTCATGCCACGGTAAAGGCTTAAAATAATCCTCGAAAAGAACCCTTTCTGCCATTGTCTAATTTGAATTTGATTAGGCTTATCATTGTGAAATTTAAAATTGTTTATTTTGATAGATCATTCAAAAAAGTTGTTCTATCAGGACTTAATATTGAAGTTATGCCCAGGGAAAAATAACGGAATATCAAAAAGATCACAATAGTATTTCATGTTGCTTTTCATCTTCTTTATATTATTCATTCTTTCTTTCTTTCTTTCTTTCTTTCTTTCTTTCTTTCTTTCTTTCTTTCTTTCTTTCTTTCTTTCTTTCTTTCTTTCTTTCTTTCTTTCTTTCTTTCTAAATGGGTGCTAGAGGCCTCTCAGTACCACATCTAAAAATAGGTGATCTATTACAGTCATAAATATATGCAAGTTATAATATGTCCTGCGACCTAATTTTTTAAATTACTTCTTGACATGTAATTACTCATTATTATTGGGACAACAATTAATGATTTTTCAATTCGTGAATCTGATCTCTAAATTCTAAACTCCTTCTTCACCAAACTTCTTCAGCAAGCAGATACTTTTGGGGTAATGTATTAAACATAAGGTTGCCCTGACTGTGGCGTAACTAGATATCATTGGGCCCCACAGCAAATTATTTTTCAAGCCCCCAAAATATCTAGAGATTGACCTGTTTTACCAATATTTATTAGAATTGTATATGAATTAGGGCTTCATGGGGCCCTTATAGGGCCCTTATAACTCCTGGGCCCCCCTGCAGCCGCAGGGTCTGCTTCCTCTGTAGTTACTCCCCGTGCCTACACCTATGGACCCATAAAAACAAATCAGATGTTGGAAGTCAAACTGCTAACAGTAAATGCTACCTGCAGCTTAAGACCATTTATTACCGAATCCCCTTCCTGTGTTTCAATTAGAAAATGTTAGAAGATTAGAAAATTCTAAGATCCTGCCTCTGTTTTTGTTCAGTATATGTAATCATACAATACAAATTTGCTTTTTACAGAAAAGATGGCAAAAGATGTACTACTTCTTAACCCTACTTAGCATTTTTAATTATATCTTATTTTGAATGTTAATGTGGTAGTCATCAGTGTTTATACATGCTCATGGCTTGGAAGTGGGACAAAAGTCAGGTTGTGGATGGATGGATTGATTACTTGTTTTCATCAGCTGCAATTTATATATTTACATCTGTTTCCTTTTTTGTGTTGGGGTTGTTTACAAAATTAATTGTTTGTATTTGTGAATTCTCTTAACCATAGACCAGGGCCCCCCAACCCATTTTTACTTGTGAGCTGCATTCAAATGTAAAAACAGTTGGGGAGCAACGCCAGCATGAAAAAACTCCTGTCTTAGGGGTGCCATCTAAGGGCACCTGTTATTTTATGCAACCAAGTCTCCAAGCCCGGAATTCAAAAATAATGTTGATTGTGAGCCATTGGTTGGAGGTCACTGCCATAGATAATCTCCTATTTTTGAGCATATAAGAATAAATCAGACAAATATTACATTACATATTTTAAAAATTGTATTTTTTATTTTATTTAGCTTTATTCAATACCTAACATCCCTAATTTTGCAATGATAACATGTAAAGCAATAAATAATGTATGTGCTGCTTAAACTATATTTGTATTTAACCTGCTGTATATCCTGTATCTAAAAATGTCAAAAACCAATAATGTTTCTGCAGTTCCGTGAAGATCGATTCATGTGAAAACTAGTGCAATTTTGTAACACCACAGTAAACAGTTGCAACCCTCCACTGCTCTCTTTGCTGGATGCTTCTATGTAAACATCCCTATAGGTAATGTACAGTGTGCCACCAAATGTATAATTTTTGGACTTTTCTGAATACTGAATCCTCCATGAAAGATCCATCTGAATCAGAACTCTAATTTGCATATTCAAAGATGAGAAGAATAAAAAAAATTGCATCATCTAAGAAGAAAAAAAAATATGATGCTCAGTTGTCAATTGCAGTGAGGTCACATGACTTCAAGTTGGCAAACAGTTAAAATTGATTTGAATGCTTCAAAATTTGACAACGTGCTTTGATTTAGCATCTCTAAAAAAAAAACCCTAACTCCTACAGTTTGTTGTTGCATCTAAAAACAATTCCATAGTTTCTATGTAAACAATACTAAAGGAGCAACTGTTCAGACTCTTTTTAGTTGTTAAAAGTCAAATTTGACAACATTAGGATTTTTTTTAATAGACTGTTCCAGATCCTTTGCAAATTAACACTGACTCTTCTATAACTGATTTAGCTCATTTTTTTTATAATGGTTATTTTTTCTCTCTCCTAGTGTGAGTATGTTTTCCTTGTGAAGAGCCTGTGGGATATTTAACTTTGCAGTTGGTTTCTTGTTTTTTTCTTTATTGGTTACAGTATTTATGATGATGTTTCCATCATTCCTTCTTGTGCTGTACCCTTCCTTTAAACTTTTAGCTCGTTTATCTGTATCCAAATATGATTCTTTTGCTAAACTGACATTTGTAGTTGGGGTTGGAACTAAATTTGGGACTGTGATATTTATTTGATTATCAGACTGCTTCAAGATGTTTAATTTTGCAGAGTGCTCAACTTCCATGGATTCAAGCAGCTCAGAAATATTGTTTTTTGCTTCTGCATTCACTTTTACTTGTGCAGTTTCATTTTTCAAGAGAACTACTTTGGATGCACTTGATTCTTGAGCAGCGTCTTGTTGCTTTGACTCCATATCATTCATGTTATCTGTCTCCTTTCTTTTTGGACTTAATTTTTTTTTAATGTTTGAAAATGGAATAATTTGCTCTTGTGTCTGAGTTGTATGCTTTGCCTGCACATTTGTGTTGTTTCTGTGATCTGATGCAACATCACGGTTATTAATAAATTCATTTCTTTTTTCTGTCTGAAGATCTTCAAGCTTTTTCATGTTTTGACTCCTTTTCTCCTGTAGTAGGAGAGTCATGATATCCTCATCATCTTCAAAATTGTCATTGAGCTTGTCAATGTTGTTGCTCTCTATAGCATCTGCTTCTACAATGTCCTCAATCAGCCTATTTTCTAATTCAACCATAATATTGCTTTCCTCGTCTTGTTTTTGATCTGTTGAAAGCATCTGGGTAGTGTTTTCAAATGTTTCAATGGGAGCTGTAGTGTTATTGTCACCTGCAAATAATATTAAGGAAAATGTAATATACAATAGTTTACCAGACTTAAACTGATTTTGTTTTGTTATTCTAAAAACAGGAGAGTACAGCAAGAACAAGCACTGATTTGTTTACTAATGAGTGCCCATATTACACATATACTACCCACTCTGCTACTAATTTGCTGCCATGAGAACAAAAAGTAGATTCAAGGAGTCTGTTGACTAAAGTGCGACAATTTTTGTGACGATTTCTTGGCACATATTGCCTTACATTTTTTGCTGAGACCTATAAAAAAATGATGGTGTTGTGGGGCAAAATAAATGCCACCATTAATGCTCAGAGATTGAGCTCTGGCTAAATTTCCCAGCTTTTTGTTTGGATGGAAAGATTTTTTTGGGTCTAATTTAGTACAGTAGGTAATTTCTTTGTCTTGTTAGACTTGTATCAGGAAAAGTCTCTGGTAAAAATTATCATTAGTGTTATCAGAAATTCTTTCCCCACATGTTTAACTTTGTATCAGATATTTCCTGTGAGCAGTTTTGTGTAACAGAATTACATTTATGTTTTGAGACTTTTCTAGCAAGGTTGGTACTACTTCAGTAAACAGACCATGTTCTGACAAAAATAGATATATTTAGCCAACTTTGCCAACGTGCATCTTAAAGGAGAAGGAAAGGCTTCGTGCACTTGGGGTTGCCAAATGTTAGGCACCCTGTGATTGTATTGACTTACCTGAAACCCCGGGCCGGTGCTGCTATCAGCAGAAAACGGCACCGGCCCAGGGTTATACCAGTGAGTACCACGGAGCGATCCTCTTCTGGCTTCCTCTTTCTTCAAATTTTCCGGGCAAGCGCATGCACAGTTGAACGAAATATCTGACTTTTTAGTTAAAGTTCGGCTTTTCATTCTAATGCGAATGCGCAGCCGCACAAAGGAAAATGGAAGACGAAAGGAGGATCGCTTCGTGGCGCTGTGCTGATAAGAGCACCGGCCCGGGGTATCAGGTAAGTAACTAAAATCACTTGGGGGGCTAACATTTGGCACCCCCAAGTGCAAACAGACATTCCTTCTCCTTTGAAAAGGGAAGTAAGAAATGCATGGAAATGTGGATAAAGGTGGAAAAAAATTACTTATGGGGATGAAAACGGTACTAGAAACAGTAATGCTAAACAGTAAAGAGAAAGAGTGAGTGTGTGTTTTTGTGCATGTGTGTGGAATAAAAATAAGTACCCATATCATATAAATAAAATGAATGTTATAAATAACAATAGTATGGTAATACTATGCAATTTTACTTACTCTAAATTGTGTATGCAGTTCCAAACCCAGTGATATGGTATCAAACTCACCTGAACCATTTGTTAAATTGTTATTTAGGGTTCTGCCTTGTGGAGCTTCAAGTCTCACTCGCTTTTCTGAGCTGTTAGTGGAACTGACATTTGATATTAGGAATATCTCTTGAGTTCTGTTCAGTTCTTCTCCCACTGTAGTCCTTTTTAAGAATATGCCATCAGTTATATTTGATACTGACACTTTTCTTAATTTGGTGTCATTTTTTTCATTACAAAGTTCACTAACCAGATTGATCACCTTCATACATTGTGTCCTTTAAAGAAAATTTTAAAAATACATGCTTAAAAAGGTGTCTATGTAAGTTGCACTTGATTGCTCACATCTTGCCTCCTGTTCTGAATTGATCGAGTTGCACCCAACGACACAGAGCAACTCTGGAGCTACTGCTTGGTCCGGAGGTTGCAGTAGGTCCAGGATTCCTTCAGCACCATGAGGCACATTTATCAAGGGTCGAATTTCGAATTAATGTGAGTTTTTTAAAACTCCCATTAACTCCCATAAACTTGTAATCGAAATGTATTATAAAAATCACATTTTTTAAACTCAAGCCAAAAACTCAAATCGGATTCGAATTTTAAAAACTCGATGTCAGGAAGGCTGCAAAGAACTCATAATTGATCCCTGGACGTCTCTCTCATTGACTTAAACAGCAATTAGGCAGGTTTTAGGTGACGAATAGTCTAAATTGAGTTTTTAAAGGGCCAGAGTATGATAAATCTCAAAAATCTAAATCAATTTTTTTGAAAAACTAGAATCGAATTTGAATAACTCCCTAGTCGACATTTCAATTTGACCCTTGATAAATCTGCCCCATGTGTCAATAAGCACTGCACACGAAGAACTGGTGCACACATCACTCTTGAAATGAAAACTGTAAATTAAGCCAATTGGAAAACTGTGGCAGAATTGCATCTGAGAAGTGTGAATGCAATGGTGTAATTATGATGTGTCACAGGCAGTGCAATTGCATCAGATGTAACGCCCCTTGCACCCACAACAGCACTGAATTTATTGGAAAAAAGTTGCATTATGGGGAAAAACACAGTGATATTGCACCTTGCTCACTGAACTTCTGATCATAAGTGACAACAACAGATTAAATAGAGCCATTTGGATTGTATGTATTATTGTATACTAATAGTATTGCAGTATGTAGTATTTGGATTGGACTGTTGCAGTACTGAGCTCATGGGATCAATTATAACTTAATCACTCTGACAGCCATTAGGGCAAAACAAACACCAAGAGGGAACTACACATAAATACAAATAATGACTATGCATGTACCACAATAAACACACACAACTGCAGGTTTCTGTTGTCTTGACTATATGTATAGCTAATTTAGGGGCATATTTATTAAAATCAAAATTTGGAGTGAACATAATCACAACTTTTCTCATAATCTTATTTCTCATGTTTACTAACATTTTTTAATGGGCCAACCTATTGTTGCAGAGCTAAACACGTGATTCTATGGAAGTAGTAACACAAAGGAGAAAAAGATTAACCCTTAAAGTTGCACCACCCCATCTTTGAATCCGATAACTCAAGGAACAATAAAACTTAACTTTTAATAAATAAATTATAAACGTAAGTCCAGAGGAGCGTTTAAAATAAGGTTTGGAACAGGGAGACATGGAACCCAGATACAGATGGGCCAAAAAAGTACACAGCATAAAGTGGGTGTTGGGATGTCAATTAGTAACCCACCAGCCTACAAATGTAAATGCTGGTAAGTCACGTTTAATCTTGATTAATCAGCCATAAGTTAGGGTCAACCTTATATGATGGCTTTCAGGCCTTGAAATATCCGCCACCCCTTCACCCTCAAACACACCCTCCCATAGCCAAAGAGAGAGAAGCGAGTATATTATGGCTGTATGTCGACTCACCCTGAATTAAATCAGGCAAACTGTATACACAAACTGCCAACCTTGGCATACGGGTGCTGGTAGGCAGCAGAGTTCAGTCGATAAACCATAGACTGAGATAGGAATTAACACAAAGCGCAATTAGGTCTGGTGCACCACCCCTTCAAGGTAGCTGTATTAAATTAGTTTTAAATGGAGGTTAAGATTCTATCCCAGCCACAAAAGCACCGTCGAGAACCCACTCCTTCACCCACAGAGCTTCCCACCCGTTTCTGCTATGAAGCGATAGCCCAAAGATTTTTGTAGATTCAGCCCCCCTGCCTAACAATTCTAAAATGCGCCTGACGCGCGTTTCATCTGCATATTGCAGGCTTTGTCAAAGGCATCTCGCTGCTGTCGGTTCACCCCTATAAATAGACACACAAACAGCCGTTAGAATTCAAACCGGCCAATAACGTGATGACACGTCAGAAAGGGGCGGATCCGAAACGTCAGATATTCAGTTCACACTGAACGATATATTCTGCAGTTATCCAAAACTACCTGTGAAGCCGTTCTCATATTAAATGAGCGGTCGCGCTGCCACATCTCCTTTCTTTGTGCGGCTGTCAAAATCAGCCTGTCATCAGCGCCGCTTAGTAGTTATATTAGCCCTATACGTGTGATCAGACTGCCACAGCTCCTCGCACCATGCGATCAAGGATAGATTCAGTAATCAGTTTGGCCACAGTTGATAGTACTGAGTGATATATAGGGCATATGGAACCCCCCTTATTCAGAAATTAAATTAAACAGTGTCTAATCTTTGACAAGTTCACCGCTTGTCTGCTGAACCTTGGTGCAGTGATAAGATAGACGTATGTGTAGATGTAATCCTAAGCAAATAATAAGAAATAGACAGTTTGAAACATGTATCCCTTCTAATTCTTTAAATAGCTAGTGCCAGCAATCATAGTAAGTACTGTAACATTGTATCCATATCAGATAGGGCTGATTGACACAAAAGGATAGTTAATACTTTATATCACCCCATCGCAAATATCGTAGAATTATAGCACTAAGGAATCGATTGTATATAATTCACTTTACCCAAGAGAAATAGCGAATCAGATGAAAATATTCATTGTGATGCTTTCATTGAGCCCCATTGGACCCAGTGCATTCATTCTGAAAATCCATTCGCTTTCCTTAGATAATAGTGCCGTCTCAATATCACCACCTCTGATCCCAAGGGAAACTCTCTGGAGGCCCATAACTCCAAGAAGTGGCGGCTAACCGGTGGCAACTTCCTATGACACTTAAGCCATTCTGGTGCATTTTCAATGCTAGCCACATGTTCCAAAATGCGTTTCTTGAAAGGCCTGTTGGTAGATCTTATTGCATGGGCAGATTAACATGTAAATAACATTATCCGTGGTACAGGTAAATGTCTGTGTAATCCTCGATATCTTGCCAAACCTATCAGTCACCGTATTCTGATTGTGCATAAAGGCACAAGCCCTGCACTTACCGCAGGCAAATGTACCTACCCGTGTAGGTTTGCTTACTGGTAGGGATGCACCGAATCCAGGATTCGGTTCGGGATTCGGCCAGGATTCGGCCTTTTTCAGCAGGATTCGGATTCGGCCGAATCCTTCTGCCCAGCCGAACCGAATCCGAACCCTAATTTGCATATGCAAATTAGGGGCGGGGAGGGAAATTGCGTGACTTTTTGTCAGAAAACAAGGAAGTAAAAACAGTTTTCCCCTTCCCACCCCTAATTTGCATATGCAAATTAGGGTTCGGATTCGGTTCGGTATTTGGCCGAATCTTTAGCGAAGGATTCGGGGGTTCGGCCGAATCCAAAAAAGTGGATTCGGTGCATCCCTACTTACTGGTCTGTTAAAATGACTTTTGACTAATCAATCTCTTAAATTGGGTGCCCTGCGACAACAGGTCAGGGGTCTCGGACCTAGTATTTTGTCTAGTACAGGGTCAGTGTGTAAGATGTGCCAAAGTTTCTGTAATATAGTATCGATGGTAGGCCATTGTTTGCAATAAGTACTGATAAAACGGACAGGCTGATCCGCATTGGTTGTCGATCGTTTATGACTCTCAAGTAGAGAATTTCTGGGAGTTTTTATGGCTCTAGAGTATGCCCTTCTGATGACTGATGAAGAATATTCCCTTTCTTTTAAACGCTTTGTCAGTTCAGATGCCCTTAATTTTAAGTTTGATACGTCTGAACAGTTACGTCTGAGACGCAAAAACTCACCAACAGGAATACCCCTTTTGGTGGAAATTGGATGATGACTATCAAAGTGTAGAATTGAATTAGTCGCAGTAGCTTTGCGAAATAGATCTGTATTGATAGTTCCATCTTCATGGATATTCAATGTTACGTCCAGAAAGTCCAAACTTCTGTCGCTGATAGTATGGGTAAGTCTGATGTTCAGATTATTACAGTTAAGGAGATTCAAAAATTCAGTTAGGGTTGCTGTGTCACCCGTCCACAGGAATATCAAATCGTCTATGTAGCGGAACCAGTGTGTTATATGTTGGATATATGGGGCCATTTGATCATCAAATACATAATTTGCCTCCCACCATCCCATGAACAGGTTTGCATACGTCGGTGCAAAGGCAGCACCCATTGCAACACCCCTGATTTGTAAATAGAATTTCTCATGAAATATAAAGAAATTATGATTCAGGCAAAAATCAGTAAGATCTGTCAAGAAATCTCTGTACTGGCCACCCCAATCACTTTCTGTCTCCATAAAATAACGAATGGCTTGAATACCCTGTCTATGTGAAATAGACGAGTAAAGTGATTCGACATCACAACCCACCAGGAGGGTCCCTTTCTCTACCCTTACTTCTGAAAGTTTATTGAGTAGATCTCCGGTATCTCAGATATATGATGGCAATGTAACAACAAATTGTCGTAACTTGATATCAATATACTGACTCGCTTTTTCACAGAGATTACCATTACCAGAGACGATGGGACGACCAGGGGGTTTCTGTATATTTTTGTGTACTTTCGGCAGCATATAAAAGGTTGGGGTAACAGAGGTTGCATCGTATAATGCTTTATGCTCATTCTTCGTGATTAGCCCAGTTTGGTAACCATTATTAATGAGATCATTGTACAGTGACCTAAATTTCACAGAAGGATCCGAGGGGAGTTTCCTGTAACAAGATGTATCATTAAGTTGCTTGAGGGCCTCTGTAAACTTCAAATTAAGGGCATCTGAACTGACAAAGCGTTTAAAAGAAAGGGGATATTCTTCATCAGTCATCAGAAGGGCATACTCTAGAGCCATAAAAACTCCCAGAAATTCTCTACTTGAGAGTCGTAAACGATCGACAACCAATGCGGACCAGCCTGTCCGTTTTATCAGTACTTATTGCAAACAATGGCCTACCATCGATACTATATTACAGAAACATTGGCACATCTTACACACTTACCCTGTACTAGACAAAATACTAGGTCCGAGACCCCTGACCTGTTGTCGCAGGGCACCCAATTTAAGAGATCGATTAGTCAAAAGTCATTTTAACAGACAAGTAAGCAAACCTATACGGGTAGGTACATTTGCCTGCGGTAAGTGCAGGGCTTGTGCCTTCATGCAGAATACGGTGACTGATAGGTTTGGCAAGATATCGAGGATTACACAGACATTTACCTGTACCACTGATAATGTTATTTACATGTTAATCTGCCCATGCAATAAGATCTATATCGGTAAAACCAACAGGCCTTTCAAGAAACGCATTTTGGAACATGTGGCTAGCATTGAAAATGCACCAGAATGGCTTAAGTGTCATAGGAAGTTGCCACCGGTTAGCCGCCACTTCTTGGAATGCCATAATAACTCCAGCAGAAATCTTAGAGTTATGGGCCTCCAGAGAGTTTCCCTTGGGATCCGAGGTGGTGATATTGAGACGGCACTGTTATCTAAGGAAAGCGAATGGATTTTCAGAATGAATGCACTGGGTCCAATGGGGCTCAATGAAAGCATCACGATGAATATTTTCATCTGATTCGCTATTTCTCTTGGGTAAAGTGAATTATATACAATCGATTCCTTAGTGCTATAATTCTACCATATTCGCGATGGGGTGATATAAAGTATTAACTATCCTTTTGTGTCAATCAGCCCTATCTGATATGGATACAATGTTACAGTACTTACTATGATTGCTGGCACTAGCTATTTAAAGAATTAGAAGGGATACTTAGTATCTGGTCTAACCTATAACTTTGTTTCAAACTGTCTATTTCTTATTATTTGCTTAGGATTACATCTACACATACGTCTAGCCTATCACTGCACCAAGGTTCACCAGACAAGCGGTGAACTTGTCAAAGATTAGACACTGTTTAATTTAATTTCTGAATAAGGGGGGTTCCATATGCCCTATATATCACTCAGTACTATCAACTGTGGCCAAACTGATTACTGAATCTATCCTTGATCGCATGGTGCGAGGAGCTGTGGCAGTCTGATCACACGTATAGGGCTAATATAACTACTAAGCGGCGCTGATGACAGGCTGATTTTGACAGCCGCACAAAGAAAGGAGATGTGGCAGCGCGACCGCTCATTTAATATGAGAACGGCATCACAGGTAGTTTTGGATAACTGCAGAATATATCGTTCAGTGTGAACTGAATATCTGGCGTTTCGGATCCGCCCCTTTCTGACGTGTTATCACGTTATTGGCCGGTTTGAATTCTAACGGCTGTTTGTGTGTCTATTTATAGGAGTGAACCGACAGCAGCGAGATGCCTTTGACAAAGCCTGCGATATGCAGGTGAAACGCGCGCCATGCGCATTTTAGAATTGTTAGGCAGGGGGGCTGAATCTACAAAAATCTCTGGGCTATCGCTTCATAGCAGAAACGGGTGGGAAGCTCTGTGGATGAAGGGGTGGGTTCTCGACAGTGCTTTTGTGGCTGGGATAGAATCTTAACCTCCATTTAAAACTAATTTAATACGGCTACCTTGGTTGTCTACTTTGGAAAGGGGAGGGGGCACTTGAGGGTGAAGGGGTGGTGCCTTCATCTCTATCTCAGTCTATGGTTTATCGACTGAACTCTGCTGCCTACCAGCACCCGTATGCCAAGGTTGGCAGTTTGTGTATACAGTTTGCCTAATTTAATTCAGGGTGAGTCGACATACAGCCATAATATACTCGCTTCTCTCTCTTTGGCTATGGGAGGGTGTGTTTGAGGGTGAAGGGGTGGCGGATATTTCAAGGCCTGAAAGCCATCATATAAGGTTGACCCTAACTTATGGCTGATTAATCAAGATTAAACGTGACTTACCAGCATTTACATTTGTAGGCTGGTGGGTTACTAATTGACATCCCAACACCCACTTTATGCTGTGTACTTTTTTGGCCCATCTGTATCTGGGTTCCATGTCTCCCTGTTCCAAACCTTATTTTAAACGCTCCTCTGGACTTACGTTTTTAATTTATTTATTAAAAGTTAAGTTTTATTGTTCCTTGAGTTATCGGATTCAAAGATGGGGTGGTGCAACTTTAAGGGTTAATCTTTTTCTCCTGTGTTACTATTTATCCATATAACCCTGCACACCAATTATCTGTTTCTCTTTGATTTAGGGGTGGTGCTCCCTTATTCAGGCTTACTGATTCTATGGAAGGCCTTATTTTTAAATGGGTGGTTCACATTTAAGTTAACTGTTATTATGTGATAGAATGGCTATTCTAAGCAACTTTTCAATTGGCCTTCATTTCTTTTAATAGTTTTTGAATTATTTGCCTTCTTTTTCTGACTCTTTCCAGCATGGTGGTCACTAACCCCATCTAAAAAACAAATGCTCTGTAAGGCTACAAATGTATTGTTATTGCTACTTTTTATTTCTCATATTTCTATTCTATTCAGACCCTCTCCTATTTATATTGCAGTCTCTTATACGAATCAATAGATGGTTACTAGGGTAATTTGGACTCTTGCAACCAGAGCGCTGAAATTGCAAAACAGAGAAAAATGAAAACCAATTGCAAATTCACTCTCTACATCAGTGATCCCCAACATCATGCTACAAGTTAATTTAAAGTGAACAACCCCTTGTGTAAAATACATACACTATATAAATACATACTTACAGGTCCGGACTGTGGGTTCTGACAAATGCTAGAGGGGCTGCTATAAGGTCCAATAGAAAGTCAGTATTTAGTGGGCTGGTGTGGGCTGTTTGGGCCTCTATGTGGGCTGTTTGGCCCCTGTGTACCTGAAATGCCAGGGCCTATTTTAATTCTCAGTCCGGACCTGCATACTTAACATGTAATATGTTATTATGCACTTACGACTGGGTGGAGAATTTTTCTAATAGTCTTGACTGAGCCTTTTCAAACTCCTCCATTTGCAAATTCAATGAATCAAAACGTTTCTGTAAAAGCTCATAATCACCTGTAAATACAGAAGACTTTGACTTTCCAGTATATAAAATCAGTCATGATGAAAAGATAATGTTTAATTTGTAAATACTTTGTGTGCTATATGCATAAATGCTTCAGTATAATTCTAGATAATCCACATGCAAATTACATATAATATGTGGAAAGTGTATATTAGATTCAGTTTTGGGGGCATTTGGATGTTTGCTTCATACATGCAAATAGGGGTAACTAGAACATGTAGTACCCACAAATTAACTATTCAGTCAATTCTATGAAACTGTTTCATAGAGGATCTTTCCAGAGGACAAGACTTTTATCTCATGCAAGGAAAGAACTTCTGGTACTGGAAATTGATTCAGCTTTTATTATTTTACTGGATTAAATTTAAAGCATATACAGGTATGGTATCCGGAAACCCGTTATCCAGAAAGCTCTGAATTATGGAAAGGCCATCTCCCATAGACTCCATTTTATCCAAAAAAAGCCACATTTTTACAATTGATTTCCGCTGTAATAATAAAACAGTATCTTGTACTTGATCCAAACTAAGATATAATTAATCCTTATTGGAAGCAAAACCAGCCTATTGGATTTATTTAATATTTAAATGATTTCCTATTAGACTAAGGGTATGAAGATCAACATTTAGGAAATATCCATTATCTGGAAAACCCCAGGTCCAAAGCATTCTGGATAACAGGTCCCATACCTGTAAAGCATGTCAATCTGGCACTTGACAAATAAAGGAAAACTTACGTTTTAGATTCATGATGACTTTATCATTTGTGGAAATAGTTTTTAGTAGGTCATTCTAAACAGAGAAATGTAATATTAAAAACATGTTAAAATCCTAGCAACATGAAAAAATAGTGATGTTATTTTTGCTCCTTCTATCACAATTGGTTACTGCTGTTTTTGAGAGATTCTTTATGTTTCTATAAATATTTCCTGGTATTTATAGCACCAACATATTTTTTTCACAAATATTATACACAAGTCCCTGCCCCAGCAAACTGTGGTGTCACCTCAAGGCAGTGGGTCATGAAGGTTCAGCCTGACAATGACTATAACAATAACTTGTATGGCGTTATATACTAAGTTTTACCTGCAACTTGCTTGCTTTCAAGGCTAAAACTCCCAAATGGTTGCCCTTTTATTGGCCACCTCTGGGGTCACCTGACTGAAGCTGGATAGAATTGGAAAGAAGGCAAGCTGCAGGTAAGTGAGCATAGGACTGGCCAGACCCACACTTAAATGCTTTTTGTTTTTTTTTTAATTTGGGTGACAAGAAACAAAATGGATTGATACTTACCTTTGTTATTGAGCATTCTTGCTGTTGTTCTTCTAAATGTGAATTACAGATTTCTTGAATGTTTTTTATATCATTCTTCTGGTTTTCTACCAGCCCCTGTAAATTATTTGCTCTAGTTCGTATTATAGACCGTTCAGCCACTATATGGTGTGCTTGCTTTTCCATAAATAAAACCTTTTGCTAAAAAAAAAAAGAGAAATAAATGTCAGGCTTACTTAACTTAAACTGCAGCGTCATTTTTTTTTATAATTGCAAAATAGCCCTATTGATGGATGCCCCCAGGTCACCCTTAGTGGTGAGTCCATATCAGTCATCTGGAATGATGGTTTATTGTGGCATTTATATAGTGCACAAGACTCTGGGGAGAGGTAGAGCTTTAATGAAATGGAATTTGGCACTACATTCTACACTTCATGAATGGGTGAAAAGTTTTTACAGAAGTGTTTAGTTATTTAGGGGTACACTAAAAATCTTCCTTTAAATAAATAATGGGAAATTTCCATATTTATAAGCAATATGTGAAATAATAATTTGATAGACTGAATACAATTTTAAAAAAACCTTTTACCTGTAGTTGCACTTTTTGCGATGTTTCATTCAAGTAGACCAGTCCCAGAATAATTACACCAGTCACCAACAGAAGCAAAATTAAATGCACATATTTCAGCTTAGAATCGGCCCCCGCTAGACCCATGTCAACTAATTCTGGGAAGGAGAACAGAAAGAGATTATATGATTTATCACTGCATTCAACAGTAGGTTCATAAATGGTTTTGTAAATTCACAGTTAAATCTTTAATTTTATATGGGGCATGCATTTTACTCACATTCCCTGAGAGTGTTGAAAAAAGTTAAAAAAAATATCAAGGGCCCCTCCAGAATTTGTAGTTCCTTTTAGTAAAAACCAGAGAAGCACATTGGGCTGACATTATTTTCTCAACTCACTTGTGCCAGAACCATGTGCAAGTCTGTTGGGCCTCAACTACTCATGCTTCTGGTCAGAGATTGCTGGGAAAAGGACATTGAGCAGAAGGTGATGGTGGCCACCAATTCACTGTGCTACTCTGTATGCTGTGCTACTCTGTATGTACCTGAAAGCCTGTAGCTTTCAGGTACAAATACGAAAGTGTTATACAGCTTTATGCCTTTAAGTAAGACACATCTGTACTTTGCCTTTATTTATTTACAACGTAGTAAAGGTTTATATTTAACTTGCCTTCCTGTTCCAGTATTTAGTCTTTCTGCCCTACAACAGCTCTCTCTTCATTAAAAAAGGGGGCCAAAAAACCTCATCCAGATAGACTGACGCTAAACTCTAAACCGAAAAACATTTATAAAGAGTCAACCATAACATTTTCTACAACCTGAAAGGCATTATTGACCCAAACACAGTATAAAAACATTCTTGAGTGTATGTCAGTTAGTAAAAGGAGTGGCAGTAGTATGTGTGATTGTTTTAAAACATTGGCAGACTATCATGCCTGTATTATAAATGCTTTCATACACTAGTATTCAGCTAATATTAGTTTAACTAGAGAGCCATCCACCTGCTTCCCTCTCAGGAACTGTACATATATTCCCAGCAAATGCTTTAAAGACCTAATGCTGGTGAGTTTTAATTTGCTGCTGAAATTTGTTTATAATTGACATGCTTTTATAAATTAACACCAGAATTCCATATTAATGCCAGTTTTTGCACTTTCTCCAACTGTGCATCTATTCTAGAGGCCATCGGATCTAGACTCCAATGTTTGTAATATAGGTGAGTCTGGTACCAAAAGGGGAGAGAAAGAGCAGCACTGGGAAGTCACCAGAAATAAGACAGTATGGAGGACAGTTAGAGCAGATTAAGTGCAGTGCCAAATGGTATATGAGAACAAGAGAAAAAAGAGGGTTTAAATGCTTGGGAGGGGTATATAAACTTCTGAAGGTATGTAGACAAGCAAAGGCTAAACTCTCATGAACCCACAGTGTGACAATAAAAGAATTAGGGAATTTTTCTATGGCACACACTGCAATCAAAATGCTGTTACCAGATGGTGGAGGGTTTGATATTTGGGCAGGTCCAAAAATATGTACTTGAAAAATGGGTTATACTACATCTCAAAGCTAAAATGATGCACCTAAACTGTAGTGAAAGTTTCCAGATAGGATTTTGTTATTTTATTGATATTGCTGGGGTTATACAATACAGGGTGCAAAGTTTTGCTAGAGGTCACCCATAGCAATGATCAGTGGGTACAAGTCATCTGTTGGTTACTATGGGCTGCTGCACCTGGGAAAATATTTATTACATATAAATGTTATTTTTTTTTCTCCTCCGGCCAACCTTGTATTTCTTTGTTTCTGTTGTTCTGGAATCAGCTTGTTAAATCATGCAAATCACAAACGGCTATGTGTTGCCTCAACTGTTTCAAAGTTTTCAGCAACAAAATAAAACAAAATAAATGGTTATGGGACTTCATAAATAAAATATGAAATATCTAAAAAGAAAATTTAACAAACTATGGGCCAGATTCAATTCAGTGAGAAAAAAAGTTCATCACGTGAAAAGTCGTGGACGAGATTTGATTTGAGATGCATTCAATTTACCTCACAGCTTATAACAATAAGGGGCAGATTTACTAAACTTGAGGGAATAATTCGAATTGAAAAAAATTTGAATTTCAAAGTATTTTTTTGGGTACTTCGACCATCGAATTGGTCAAATTCGATTGAATCGAATGATTCGAACGCTTCGAAGTAAAAATCGTTCGACTATTCGACCATTTGATAGTCGAAGTACTGTCTCTTTAAAAAATACTTCGACTTTATACTTTTAACCTACCAAGGTTCAATGTTAGCCTATGGGGACCTTCGCCAGCATTTTTCTAAGTTTTTTGTGGTCGAATAAAAATCCTTCGATCGATCGCTTAAAATCGTTCAAATCTATTTTTATTCGATCTAAGTATTTGCGGTAAATCCTTTGAATTCGATATTCGAATTCGAAGGATTTTACTTCGAGGGTCGAATTCGAGGGTTTTTTAACCCTCGAAATTCAACCCTTGATAAATCTGCCCCCACAACTCCATTGAAGTCTGTGGGGAAAAAACTGGAACTGAATTTGGAGAAAAAATGTTCTCCTCGAATTGCATCCCATACATGAGTTTTCACATGATTAACCAGGAGATAACCTTTTCTCACTGAATTGAATCTGGCTATATTAATGAAACAAATTTCACTCAGTACAGTTTGACTGCATATTTGTATCTTTGGTTTTCTGTAGGGGCCATGTATTTTTGCTACAGGTATGTGACCTGTCATCCAGAATGCTCTGAAGGGTTTTCTGGATAAGGGCACTTTGCATAATTTAGATCCCCATACCTTAAATCTGCTAAAAATTATTTAAACATTTAGGGGCAGATTTATCAAGGGTCGAATTTCGAAGTGGAAAATACTTTGAAATTTGACCATCGAATTGAATACTACGAAATTCAAAGTCTAATTCATAGGATTTTTTGCATTGTACGATCGTACTTCGAATCGTACGATTCTAACTATTTTATCGTTCGATTGTACGTTTTTCCTTTAAATACAAAAAACTTAGAAATATGCTCTGGAAGGTCCCTATAGGCTAACATAGCACTTTGGCAGGTTTAAGTTGGGCGAAGTATTGAAGTCAAAGTTTTTTTTAAAGAGACAGTACTTCTATTATCGAATGGTCAAATAGTTGAACGATTTTACTTCGAATCGAAAGGTCGAAGTCGTAGTAGAATATTCGATGGTCAAAGTGCCCAAAAATTACTTTGAATAAAGAATTTTTTAACTTTGAAAATTTCCTCGATTTCACTTCGACCCTTGATAAATCTGCCACTTAATAAATGATTTGAAAAATGGAGTCTATAGGAGCTTTCTGGCTAATGGGTTTCTGAATAAGAGATCCCACACCTGTAGTATAATTATTATACTTCTACATTTAAGGCCCTGAATAAAAATGTATTAAACCCAATGGAATTGTTTTGCCTCCAGTAAGGATTAATTATATGTTAGTTGGGATCAAATACAAGGTACTGTTTTAAGATTACAGAGAAAAAGGAAATTATTTTTAAAATGTTTAATTATTACCGAACTGAGTCTGAAACCTAATTTGCATATACAAATTAGGGGTGGAAAGGAGAAAACATTTTTTACTTCCTTGTTTTGTTACAAAAAGTCATGAGATTTCCCTCCCTGTCCCTAATTTGCATATGCAAATTAAGATTTGGATTTGGTTCTGCCTGGTAGAAGAATTCTGGCTGATCCTACTGAAAAAGGCCGAATCCCGAACCGAATCCTGGATTCGTTGCATCCCTAGTAAATAATATCCTAGAAACAGTGCTTAGTGATTTCTATCACATGACAGTATTTATAATAAATACTGTACCCCTGTCGTAAAATATGGGGATATTAGAAGTCACCTTGGCATTGGTGTAACAAGAGGGTTCCAGGCCCCCCTGCAAAAAAAAATCATATGAAGGGTCTGGCCTGCACAGCAGCTCTCGGCCGCAACTCCCCAGCACCACCTGCTTATGTGGCCCGGCACAACAATTTAAAGAAAAAGAGTGGCTGGGGATGGGGATATTTATGTTATATGTAAAGTTGACCCTCCCCCCCTGTACCCCAGGCCCCCCTGCAACAGTGGAGTCTGCTTCATATATAGTTATGCCACTGCACCTTGGAGTCCCATGTCCTGTATGAAAGCACTTGACCTTTGGCCTTGTGCTTTTATACGGTCATGAAACTTATCAGTGATTTATATCCTTGTATCCGTAATTCTTATATTTTACAACAGGGGTGCAATATATGTAAATATGAGTTTGAAGCTTTAAACACAAATGTATGTCCCTAAACCAGAGCAGACCTGGACTATAGAGACACACACACACACACACAGACGAGACATATATATCCAGCAAGTATAGCAAGTATAACAAGTATAGCAAAAGTGTTGTTATTCCGATGTAGCTTCCAGCTGATACATGGGATTGCCATAAGTTACAGTTGCTTCAAACATTTGTAGTAAGCACTGGTATCATCCCTTCATTTAGTGATACATTAAATCAAGTGACACTTTACGTCAAGGCTAACAGTGGCTTTACTAAAACTCCCACCATCCTTATTTAGAGAGCCTCTGGCTGGAGGGTTGTGGATATACATTCACAGCAATTACTTCCTTAAATAATATCTGCAAGAAGATTTCTCAAAAAATGCATTCCCTCAGGAAATAGAACAATTTGTTTTTGAATCAGTTTTAAGATTGCTAAGAACTCACATGGGAAAATATAATCACAGAGGGACATTTATTTTAGTCTAAATAGAAATGGAAAAACAAATATCTAAAAGAGAGAGTATGAAGTGTTCTTACCTGTGCTCAGCTTTCCTCGTCCGGTGCTTTAAACAGCTAGTTTCAATACGGGCTCACCCAACCTGTTTGGGAGGTTAAAGATACAAAGCAAAGTTAGAAGTGGCCGCGCGAGTATGCTAGTGGATTATTGCTGGAAAATTACCATAACAGTGTAGGCATAAATCTTAAACTTTACTACTTCTGCGTTATCGTTAAACAAATGCTCAGAGAAATTTCTCTATACAGTATATAGCAACATTTTCTTTCAGATGCTGTCCCACTGTCAGATCATAAACCCTTGTAGCATTATCCCCTGGCAGCTCGGAATCTCTCTTACTCGTACCTAAGCACTTAAGCTTAAATAGTATCCACAGTATTCATGTAGTTTGTATTAGTTTTATAGTTATACAGTAGTTACATTATGAAGCTAGAGGCCATTAGTTTCTACATTAGGGGGCAGATTTATCAAGGGTCGAATTTCAAAGTGATAAATACTTTGAAATTCGACCATCGAATGGCTTTACTTCGAATATCGAAGCCGAAGTTTTTTTCACCGAATGTGACCGTTTTGCAGTCGAAGTAAAATCGTTCGATCCATTTCATCCATTGATCGAAAGTTTTTTCTTCGACTTCAAAAAACATAGAAAACTGCTCTAGAAGGTTGAAGTCGTAGTATCCTATTCAATGGTTTAAGTATCCAAAACATTTTTTTTAACTTAGAATATTCCCTCAAATTCACTTCGGCCCTTGATAAATCTGCCCCTTTATGTTATGTGCCTTCAGCCTAGCCAGGTATCCTTACTGCACATTTGCTCCTTTGCTATTTTAACCTATCTTGTATTATTATGCTAATTACAGATACTCCCACATTTCTTTTTCTTTTGTTTACTGACATGACTGTGCTGCAGAGTTCAGACATTCTACCTCCCTGACTCAATCCTGGCAACATTATACACTACTATATAAAATAGGATTGCTTGCATAGAGTGAGCTACTGAGACAGCAGTTTCCATATCCCAAATTATATATTTAATTATTTTGCAACGCAGCGTAAGGTAATAAAATTTGCATTGCTTGTAACAGGAAACCGTAACAACTAAGTGGCAGTTAACAGTTACTTGTTTAATATACAACATATCATTAGTTGCTATGGGTTACTAGATCTCATGCAAATTTGTATTTCATTACCACAAGAGTCTCAGCACCTACAATTCTTGCAGGGCACACGCAAATAGCTAATCAATTTGTCCAAAACCTTGTGTGGTGCTTAGAGATGTATTTAATATTTTACAAATCCAATATGAAACATGTATAATTACTTGGGGATACATGCAACTGTTCATATGTGACAGTACTTTGCTTTTCTACAAAAGTACAGTATATTGTATTCTAATATTCATTACATAGTCTGAGCATTATCTACCCATATAATGCTGCTTGCATGTAATAAAACAATGATTTTTAAGAGAAGACTTCTCTTCTCTGAACTGCAAGGTTTTCACAAATCAATTTATTAAGCAAATTGATCTTTCATGTTATTAATGTTTAAGGGCAGAGACAGACGAGAAGATTAGGGGAGATTTAGTCGCCCGTGACAAATTGCCTCTTCTTCGGGCGACTAATCTCCCCTCCCTGCCTCCCTGCAGGCTAGAATCTAAATCTCCGGCGGAATGGCACTCAGAGAACTTCGTTTTCCGAAGTGGCCTGAAGTTTCCTTTGCTATTTCCCATCACCTGAAAAACAGCCGATTTGTTGCCAGGCTACTAATCTCCCCGAATCTCCACATGTGCCTCTGCCCTAAAGGGGACATGAATATGAATATGACAGCAGCAATTGAACGGAGCAAAGAGGCATCAATGCTTCCTGTATCAGTAACTTACACTTCTGCTGTTCTGTCAATCCCAACAAAACAGCCATGTTAAAAAATTACGATAAAAAGAAAACAATTATGAATGGAAATTGAAAAAGTGTTCAGAAGAGCAAACTATTTTATATATAGTTATATGGGTGGTTATATGTTCCCTTTCTTAGGACTTCTTAATGTGTGAGAATTTCAACAGGCATTTACCCATGGTAATATGTAGAAAAGGTACATTAGATACATTATGTACAGTAGTACATTAGGAAGGTTTTAAGCAAAATTGGTATTCTCTGCAAAAATTAAGATAGGAATTTCACTGCATTGCTTTTAGATCAAGTGAATGTTGTATTTGTCCTATTTACTAACAATCAAATTTCATTTTTTTTCCAGATCTCGAAAAACTCATGGTTTTTATTATTTCTTTAATATAGGAAGTCAATAAAGATCCTATCGAAGTCAATGGGAGCAGCGCTGATCCTATTGGACCATTGTTTTAATCATTCAGACTTTTAGAGGTTTTCATATTTGTTTGCTGGAATTTTTTGAGGTTTTAGAGGTATTTGTATTTTTTAGTGTGCCGTTCATTGTTTGTTTGTTCTTGTTCATACTTTTTATATTTCAATTTTTAAAAAAAAATCAATGGTATTTGTGTTTTAAAGAAAGTGAGTTTATTAGTGGTTTTAAAAACCTCTAAAACCTCTAAAATGAGACTGCTAATAAATAGGCCTCCACGCTTACAAGCAGTAAATGGGCTCAAGCATTGCTTCAGTTTTCCAAAGTCATCTAAAATTTCCTTGTGAGGCAACTTCTGACTTCGGAAAACTGTAGCGACGCTTATGCCATCCCGCCAGCACATTCTTGCCGGTGGCGACTAAATCTCCCTGTGTGCCACCACCCTTTCCAAATATGATATAATTTAATGGCAAAAATATTTGTTTTGAGCATTTAGGGGCAGATGTATAAATGTGTAGTAGAGCTCACCACAAGTGATGAACAAATTTTTTCGGCAGGCAAAATTCCCTGGAAAAATTTGCCACAACAAAAATATTGCCAGAAGAAGAAACACCAATTGACTTTAATGCATTATGAGTGAGAAAAATTGTCGCACATGTAAAATTGTTGCGTGTAAAAGAATGTCGCTAATTTTTCGCAGCTCTGCAAACAGATTTGCTCATCAATACTGATCAAAGTAAAATTCCACCACTCACCATTGCTTTTAAGAGGTGTATTTATCAAATGGAGAAGTCTAATGTTTACTTGTTGATAAATACACCCCTAAAAATCCCATAAGAATGAATCAAGAGTGGCATAATTGTACTGCTCTAATTTCACACTTAAATCTTCCCCTTAAAGTTTGTATCTGTTGATCCGGAACCTATAAATAATTTATTTCTGGGCAACAAATGTGCTATTTTATATGAGAGAGGTATTCATTACATAGGGGCAGATTCACTTAGGGTCGAATTTCGAAGTTAAAAATACTTCGAAATTCGACCCTCGAATTGAAATCCTTCGACTTCGAATATCGAAGTCGAAGGATTTAGCGCTAATCCTGCGATCGATCGATCGAAGGATTTTTCGTTCGATCGAACGATTAAATCCTTCGAATCGAACGATTCGAAGGATTTTAATCAAACGATCGAAGGAAAATCCTTCGATCAAAAAAAGGTTAGCAAGCCTATGGGGACCTTCCCCATAGGCTAACATTGACTTCGGTAGGTTTTATCTGCCGAAGTAGGGGGTCGAAGTTTTTTTTAAAGGGCAAGTACTTCGACTATCGAATAGTCGAATAGTCGAACGGTTTTTACTTCGAATCGTTCGAATCGAAGTCGAAGGTCGTAGTCGAAGGTCGAAGTAGCCCATTCGATGGTCGAAGTACCCAAAAAATACTTCGAAATTCGAAGTATTTTTCATTCGAACCCTTCACTCGAGCTGAGTGAATCGGCCCCATAGTGTCGTAGAAAGCCATAAATTACATTTGACCACTGTTTATATTCCTGTATCAGAACTAAACCCTTTGTATTCTAAAGAGTTTATCTATTATCTGCTATGTAGACATGCTCCTTTTATAGCCTGAATGGCTGCCCCATGGCTAAACAGCATCTTATTTATATAAACTATAGTAGTCTTTCACACTGGTTCTACAAGTGCCGGGAAACAGGACATTCAATTTTTAATTTCTTTAAAACAGTTTAATTTTTTTGGTGTTACTGTTCCTTTAAAGCACACCTGTCACACTCCAGCTTGTCAATCTGCACCTACAATTCCCGACATCTACATTCCTTTTGAAACTGATCAAACTTGTTTGATAAGTAGGAGACAAAACAAAAGAACACAATTGCCAATTGACTGTAATGTGAAATACCTCTCGTGGGTGTGAAATGTACACTTAATTCCTTGGGACTGTGTGATAAGGAATCTCCCTCCCATCATATAAAGAGGTTTATTCATTTAGCCAGTTAAACAAGAAGTTCAGGTTGAAATAAATATTTAATATGTTCGACTTATTCTCAGTCTGTATTTTTTATTGTCAAATATAATATATGGTACTGCACTCACTAATTCAATAATTCGACTTACTCAACCTTAAAGATTAAGGCGGTGCAGGAGATAGAAACTATGAGTACAACACTATATCAAATAAAGTATCTCCAAATTTGCACTCGGTATTTAGTCTATGATTATTTGTTAATTAATTAATTTGTTCTCAAGGCTCCCGCTTCAAAATTTAAACTCAATACGGATTACAAATTCATGATCATTTATTAACACATACAAAAAACACCTTTATATTTAAAAGTTGACCAATAATTGGTCAACTTTTAAATATAAAGGTGTTTTTTGTATGTGTTAATAAATGATCATGAATTTGTAATCCGTATTGAGTTTAAATTTTGAAGCGGGAGCCTTGAGAACAAATTAATTAATTAACAAATAATCATAGACTAAATACCGAGTGCAAATTTGGAGATACTTTATTTGATATAGTGTTGTATTTTTTATTGTTACAGTTTTAAAAAATCTTGGCCTTCCTGTTCTATCTCTGCTTGTCAGATCACTAAACTCAAGAACCAAAAAAAATGTTTTGCTTTTATAATTATTCTTGTATTTATGGTTATATTTGTAGCCATCTTTACATCCAAAATGCTGTCTGGTCTGTTAGGTAATTACACTCTAGCAACCAGATATTTGTCAAATTCCATGACTTTTAGCTGCATGACATAAAATTTAAACAATTTAAAAAAACACAATGTTTATCTTAGAATACCACAGACTATAGGGATCATTTGTATTTATACAGTGCTACTTGCACAGTGTGCATCATGGAATCATTGCCATGTTTTTTTTTAACAATGATACCATTATTCTAACATGATTGCACCCTTTTTAATGAGGATTGGGTGCAAGTTGGAGCTAGACTTTTCAGAGTGAAGGTTGTGTCACTTCTGGGGTGTGTATTTAAAGTGCTATCTGCATGTGATTCACTTGGCACACTTCTTGCTTGCCTGTTGATGCAACCTGCTGTCAACCAAAATAAATAGGCATCAACTATCCTTTAAATTTAAATGTTTAGATCATTATACAGTTTTTGAAACTGTATTAAGATAAATAAGGGTTAAGTTGAGTGTTTAAGGGCAGTCCACAGCATTAAACTTTGTATTGTATATGATCTCCATGCTCTTATATATATATATATATATATATATATATATATATATATATATATATATATATATACAAATATTTATATAGATAAATATTCTATATTGTCTATAACTGACATTAAAGCAGTAAAGCTGACCATACACAGAGAGATCCGCCCGTTTGGCGATGTTGCCGTATCTCTCCCCGACAGGGCAGCCATCAGGGGGGGGACAGGGGGAAGAGTTGTAGGGGGCCCGAGGGTAAGGGGGGCCCGACCACGCCACACTTACTTGATTAGCCAGGCCCCCCATCTTTCTGAGAGCTGCTGATTTCGGAAGGCAAGGGGCCCTGGCCACCAATTTTCTTATAATGTGGGAGGGGGGCCTGGCCACCAATTTTTTTTCTCATGTTGGGTACTAGCCACCAATTTTTTTAATGGGGGGGGGCCCTGGCCACAATTCTTTTTTTATGGGGGGCTCTGACCACCAATATCTTTTTATTTTTTATTAACATGTGGGAACCCTAGCCACCAATATTTTTTTGTTTTTTTACTGTGTGGTGGGGGGCGGACCTGTGGGGTGAGGAGGGCGGACCTGTAGGTGGGGCTTGCGGTAGGCGCAGCCCAGGAAATTTTGTCGTATGGGGCCCTGTGATTTCTTATGGCGGTCCTGCTCCCCGATATGCCCATATTCAGGTGGATGATATCGGGCTGATCCGATCACTAATGTTTGGAATCAAGGTGTATGCCTGTAACAGTGATATTAATGTGTGTGACATAAGTATGGTTTCTAAAGGGGTGGTTCACCTTAAAGTTAACTTTTAGGGTAAGGCCACACTGGCCTTTTCCGAAGTCAAACGAAGTTACCTCACGAAGAAACTTCCGGCGACTTCGTTCATTTTAGCCGGCGCAGAGTGAGGGAACGCGTTTGGGGAGATTGGTCACAACAAAGACGAGGCAATTAGTCAAGAGGTGACCAAATCTCCCCAAAACGCCCAGTGTGGCCTTACCCTTAATATATTATAGAATGGCTTATTCTAAGCAACTTTTCAATTGTTCTTCGTTATTTATTTTATTTTTTATTGTTTTTTTCCACTTATTTGCTTTCTTCTTCTGACTCTTCCCAGCTTTCAAATGTGGGTCACTGACCCCATCTAAAAACAAATGCTCTGTAAGGCTACAAATGGATTGTTATTGCTACTTTTTATTACTCATCATTCTATTCAGGCCCTCTCCTATTCATAGTCCAGTCTCTTATTCAAATCAATGAATGGTTGCTAGGGTAATTTAGACCCTAGCAACCAGATTGCTAAAATGGCAAACAGGGAGAGCTGTTAAAAAAAAGCGAAATATTTCAAAAACCCAAATAATCAAAAATGAAAAACAATTGCAAATTGTCTGAGAATATTACTCTCTACACCATACTAAAAGTTAATTAAACAACTCCCTCTAAGGAATCAAATGTGTTATCTATTACTCCTTGATCAATACAGTTCCGAAGTTGCGCGCACTTCACAGATCACACAGCTTTATTCTCCCGACAATTCCCCTATTACTCCTTATTGAATTTCTAATCAGCCACATAGGGATAGCTATATTTAGTATAATTCTACTGTTGGAACCAAGGAATTTTGTGATTTCCAGGCAGCACCAAAATAATGTCTAGTGGGTACTAACTAGCTGGCAGTCACAAATGATTAGTTACAAACACAAGTCCATTACATATATCATTACATACATGTACGTACCAATATATTACTGAGACATCATCAGTCAAGATTCACATGTTTACCTCTGCTCATTGCTGTATGTGTCTATATATAATCACAGCAGCTTTACTACAATTAGTTCTAAACAAACACCATATTCCAGTAACTGGTACTATGAGCACAATTAGCTCTACAACTTATGTACAAACTGATACAACCACTTTGTGAAAGCTTAGATGCAGTTTTTGATTACACTTTGTCATCAGTTTAAATTCAGGCAGAATGAAGCTAGACCTTGCCAGGCAATATTTATATACTCCCCAACCAAAAGTAGCAGCAATAAATTTGTAGCTTTACAGATGATTTGTTTTTGGATGGAGTCAGTGACCCCCTATTTGAAAACTGGAAAGAGTCAGAAGAAGGCAAATACATGAAAAAAAATATAAAAAAAAAATATAATGAAGACCAGTTGAAAAGTTTTTTTTAGAATTAGCCATTGTATAATAAACTAAAAGTTAACTTAAAGGGGACCCACCTTTTTAACTGACAGCCCAAAGGACCCCTTTACATTATCTTTACAATAATAGCAATTTATAGATACTTGTACAATCATGTTTTGTTTTATAATCCTAAAGGCTGACCAAACCTTTCATTGTTTTCAGCACCTCACCCATTGTAAGAAATTCATTTGGTTATGTATTTTGCAAAATAACCTTCTTATAAATTCCATTACAAAGTGAGTATGATACAACTCCAGCATGCATGCAAGTGAATAGGATATGCAATATACAGCATGCCTCTATGTGCTTTGCAAGCTTATTTATGGCAACAACAATCTCATTTATAGTATATTGACCTGGTGTGTCAAGTGCAGTTCTTTTCTCCCCTCAGCTATAGTAGTAGCCTTTAGAACTCATTGGAGTCTGTACACCTCCCTCAAACCAGGCGGTTGCCATCTGCATATTGTGGTAGCTTATATTATGTTTCTTATTCTGATTTCCCAAAGATTCTTTTATTTCATTTGTGTCACCTTAGTGCTTGTAATGTACAAGAAAAGAATCTGTTATCAAGGATGCTCAGGACCTGGGGGTTTCACCTTAAGGGGCAGATTCACTAATGGGCGAAGTGACTAACGCTAGCGAATATTCGCTAGCGTGACTTCATTTCGTTACTTCGCCGATTTACTAATGGTCACTGGTGTAACTTCGCTAGCGAAAGAGATAGACTTTAGCAGTAATTTGCTCCCTTATGCCTGGCAAAGTTGCGCTCTGGCGAATGGACGTAACTACGCAAAATCACTAAGATGCGGATTTTACTGAACGTTACCTCTTGCAGACTTCCCTTCACCACCTCAGACCAGGTGAGGTGCAATAGAGTAGATAGGACTTCCTCAAAAAATAGTTGAAATTTTTCTAAGTCCCAAAAAACGCTGGCGACATTTAATTTTTCAGGGTGATAAGCTGCAAAAGATTGTAAATTTTTTTCTGGGGTACCCGGCTTCCCCCCTACATTTCCTAACATATGGCACATAAACTATACACTGGGACAACAATATGGCAATATAACAACTCTATTAACAACTCTATTAAACTGTACACTGGGACAACAATATGGCAATATAACAACCCTATTAACAACTCTATTTTATTTAGGTTTCCCGGGCTTGTGTAGTGTAATGTATTTGCTGCAACATATATGTCCATTCAACTTTAACTTCCCACCGTATGCAAATTAAGCAACGCTAGCTCAACTTCGATTCGCTTGCTGCACGCTAGCGCAACTTCGCCAGCGTTCGGCGCCCTGGTCGCAACTTCAGATTTTAGTGAATAAGCGTTGTCCTGGTGAATCTACGCCTGGCGAAGTGTTATGATGTGAGCGAAACGGACACTAGCGCAAATTCGCGCTTAGTGAATCTGCCCCTTGGTCTACTAAAAATCTTTGAAAAGTTAATTAAACCCAATAGGATTTTGCCACCAATATGGATTCATGCAGTGTAGTAACCCACAAGTACAAAGTAGTTTTTTTCTTATTTACAGAGAAAAGGAAATCTTTTTTTAAATTATTTGCTTAAAATTGAGTCTATTGGAGATGGCCTTCTGGTAATTTGCAGCTTTCTGGCTAATGGGTTTCCGGATAATGGATCCTATACCTGTACAGAATTTTTGAAATCAGTAGTCATATTTATTTTTTTTTGTCTAAATTATTTAGCATTTTGGTGAAAAGTGACTTACCTCACAAAATGTAATTTAGTAACAAAATGTGTTTGTGTCTGTCTTGTGACACCTTTACATTAAATTCATTGTTGTAAATGAAATAAACAGGGCTTTACATTCAATATTTCCCTTGGATTGAGCCTAAATAGCAGTAATTTGTATCCCTGTGTGTGGTGCTGATACAACATAGAGAGCAGCCAGTAACCTGAAGAAACACTAATATAGAAATAGATTACCGTTGTTGCTGCTTAGTGCCATGAAATGACATGTTAACATAACATATGTTAAAGGACAAAGAAAAGTAGAAGCACACTTATGCAAAAAGTATTGTACAGTCACTGACTAAAACTGGCTCTTTTATTCTGTGCAAGAAAATACATTATATTATACATCTATTGGGAGTCCACATCTGATTTCCAATTTAGTTAAGCCAGAGGGACTCGCCCCAGTTCTCAGGCAATTACCGTATATACTCGTGTATAAGCCGACCCGTGTATAAGCCGAGGTACCTAATTTACCTAAGAAAACTGGAAAAATGTATTGACTCGTGTATAAGCCTAGGGGCTGCCCGGATTTCATGTTTGCTTCCCTCTGCCACCCCTATTTCATGTTTGCTTCCCTCTGCCACTTCCCCCCCATCTGTCGCTCTCCCCACCCTGGCTGCTCTTCCCTCTGTCCTTCCCTCTGTCACCTCTGCTCTTCCCTCTGTCACCTCTGCCCCAGCATCGCTCTCCCCACCCTGGCTGCTCTTCCCTCTGTCCTTCCCTCTGTCCTTACCTCTGTCACCTCTGCCCCAGCAGGACTGCCTGTGTCGCCGCCCGGAGCAGGTCCAGGAGCTCCGGGCGGCGCGTCCTTCCCTGCCGGCGTTCGCTTTCAAAATGGCGGCGCCCATGGCCGTCTGTCCTTCCCTCTGTCCTTCCCTCTGTCACCTCTGCCCCAGCAGGACTGCCTGTGTCGCCGCCCGGAGCAGGTCCAGGAGCTCCGGGCGGCGCGTCCTTCCCTGCCGGCGTTCGCTTTCAAAATGGCGGCGCCCATGGCCGCCACGTGGGTAGCGGCCGGCGCCGCTACCCACGTGGCGGCCATGGGCGCCGCCATTTTGAAAGCGAACGCCGGCAGGGAAGGACGCGCCGCCCGGAGCTCCTGGACCTGCTCCGGGCGGCGACACAGGCAGTCCTGCTGGGGCAGAGGTGACAGAGGGAAGGACAGAGGGAAGGACAGAGGTATGACCCGCGTATAAGCCGAGTTTGAGTTTTTCAGCACATTTTGGGTGCTGAAAAACTCGGCTTATACGCGAGTATATACGGTATATGCAAACAATTCCTTTATCAAAAGATAACTGTCCCGAGGCTTTTTTCAGTAAAAAAATATCATTTTATTTAAATTAGTGTTAAAACTCAGATACATACTGACCCCACCAAGCCCACCTTATGCGTTTCGCACCCTCCGGCGCTTAGTCATAGGTTGACTAAGCGCCGGAGGGTGCGAAACACATAAGGTGGGCCTGGTGGGGTCAGTATGTATCTGAGTTTTAATGCTTATTTAAATAAAATGATATTTTTTTTACCCAAAAAGCCTCGGGACAGTTATCTTTTGATAAAGGAATCGTTTGCAAGAAATACATTGTTAAATAAGTTTGTCCCACAGCTATCTTGGAAATAATCATAATACAATTAAAATTGGTAGTTTTAGAATCCCTTGTTAAAAGCTGTCAGGATCTTAATGTTGCTATTTCCATTTTTGCCCTTGAGCTCAGTCTGGTAACATTTAATTTAATATGTCTCTTGGTGACAAATTAGGAAATGTTTGCTAACAGAGCCAGTAGTTCCCAAAGGGGATGTCGTCAGAACTATAGCGTGCTGGTGTCAGACCGAGTTTGTCTAACTCTAATTGATGGAACTCAGAGAATCTCTCTGCGGATTCATTACTGCAGATTAGGTAGCAAAGACAAAAATATTGGCTTTATTTTCTCCATTCTGTTGTTCTAGTATTTAACAAAGAGCTTTAAATAGGATCCATAGGTAATATTATAGTCTTAGTAAGAGGAAAATGTGTCAATGTGGCTCATAAACAAAGGTGCTAAATTCCCAACAACGACCAGTGAGGGCTTTTATTTTTGAAATTTTTATCTTAACTTGTGTAATTTTGGCCTATGATCTTATATTAGCCCTAACGTATTCACTGCAGCTGGTTTGTTCTAACACTAGTGTAGTACAACATAACAACCAATCACAGATATGCTTTCATTGTTCTACTTGCAATAGATGATGATGATGATTTTTTTAACTTTGATTTCTCTTTATTGTCTTTACCGTACTTACGGTACAACTTATTATACAGCTAATCCGTATGTTCATGTTCACAAAATTATATGCAGTTTTTTCATAGTGTAGTTTTACAGTTGTTTACAGTGTTCCACAATTAAATTCTACGCAGCCAAGTGTGTTGATTGTAAAATGTAACACTATACCAGGAAAGCATAAGTAACCAGATGGAAAACATTGTTGTGCAGAAAGCCCTAAGTCAAGCATTCAGGGCATCATGACTTTATCCTGCTTAAAATGTGTTGGCAAACAGTAAAGCAAATAGATACTCAGCTGCTGTGAAGCCTGACTTGGAGCAGGTTGCAAAGAAGGCAAAGAGTAGTTTTATTTGGTTTCTAATAAAACTGGTTTCATGCTTTGTTTGCTAAATATCAGTAGTGCATGAATCCATTTACAAACATTGCAAACACAAATTTACTAAAGGGCGAAGTGGCTAACGCTAGCGAAAATTCCTGTGTCCTTAATACAATCCTGTGTGGCTTAATACAGAAGTAAAGAAGTTAATGGGAAAGAAGAGAAAGGCATTTAAAAACTACAAATCTGTAGGGACAGAAGCTGCATTTAATGAATATAAACACTGTAATAAATGTTATAAATCAGCAATCTGGAAGGCTAAGAAAAGAAATGAAGAGTTAATTGTGGTGGAGATAAAAACTAACCCTAAAAAGTTTTTTAAATATATTAATAGTAAAAAGATGCAGGTTGAGAGTGTTGCTCCATTAAATAATGGTACCAGTATGGTTGTAACAGATACAGATAAGGCAAATGTGTTAAATCAGTTATTTTCTTCAGTGTATACAATAGAGGAGTCTGGGTTCACAGGCTCACTTAATAACTGCACGAATGGTTCAGCTCAATCTAGTCAGTGGCTGACTCAGGATATGATTCAAAAAGCTTTAATACAAATTAATGTAAACGAGGCTCCAGGGCCTGATGGCATACACCCCCGGGTTCTAAGAGAGCTTAGTTCAGTTTTAGACCAGCCCTTATTTCTGATTTTCTCAGATTCACTGTCATCTGGTATGGTGCCTATGGATTGGAGAAAAGCTGATGTTATTCCAATATTTAAAAAGGGATTACTATCTCAGAGGGGCAATTATAGGCCAGTAAGCTTGACATCTGTGGTGGGCAAATTATTTGAAGGCTTGTTAAGGGATCACATTCAAAATTTTGTCCTAATGAATGGCATTATGAGCAACAATCAGCATGGCTTTATGAAGGATAGGTCATGTCAGACGAATTTGATTGCATTTTATGATGTTGTAAGTAAGATTCTGGACAGTGAGGGGGCAGTAGATGTGATCTATTTGGATTTTGCCAAAGCGTTTGATACTGTGCCCCACAAACGACTGCTTTCTAAACTAAGGTCTGTTGTGCTTAATGAAGTCGTTTGCACATGGATAGGAAACTGGCTACAGGATCGGGTACAGAGGGTGGTGGTTAATGGGACATTCTCTACTTGGAGTAAGGTTCTTAGTGGGGTCCCCCAGGGCTCAGTATTGGGTCCACTTTTATTTAACTTGTTCATTAATGACTTAGGGGAGGGTGTTGTAAGTAATGTATCAGTGTTTGCAGATGACACAAAACTATCCAGCCCAATTAATTCCATCCAGGATGTGACATCCTTGCAACATGATCTTGACAAACTGGCAATCTGGGCAGCTAAGTGGCAAATGAGATTCAATGTTGATAAATGTAAAGTCAGGCACCTGGGATGTAAAAATATCCAAGCCACTTATACCTTTAATGGGACTGCACTAGGCAAATCCATTATGGAAAAGGACCTTGGAGTCCTTGTAGATAATAAACTTGGCTGTAGCAAGCAATGCCAGTCGGCATCATCAAGGGCAAATAAGGTCTTGAGCTGTATTAAAAGGGGCATAGAGTCAAGGGAGGAGGGGGTCATTCTTCCACTGTATAGAGCACTTGTAAGGCCCCATCTAGAATATGCCGTACAGTTTTGGTCTCCATCACTCAAACAGGACATTATTGTATTAGAGAGGTTACAGAGAAGGGCAACTAAGCTGGTAAAAGGTATTGAAAATATTAGCTATGAGGAAAGACTGGCCCAATTGGGGATGTTCACGCTGGAGAAGAGGCTCTTAAGGGGTGATATGATGACTATGTATAAATATATAAGGGGATCATATAATAATCTCTCTAATGCTTTATTTACCAGTAGGTCTTTCCAGCTGACACGAGGTCACCCATTCCGATTAGAAGAAAAGAGGTTCCGCCTAAATATTCGGAAGGGGTTTTTTACAGAAAGAGCTGTGAAGATGTGGAATTCTCTCCCTGAATCAGTTGTACAGGCTGATACATTAGATAGCTTTAAGAAGGGGTTGGATAGCTTTTTAGCAAGTAAGGGAATACAGGGTTATGGCAAATAGCTCATAGTCCAAGTTGATCCAGGGACTAGTCATTTTGGAGTCAGGAAGGAATTTTTCCCCCTCTAAGGCAAATTGGAGAGGCTTCAGATGGGTTTTTTTTTGCCTTCCTCTGGATCAACTGGCAGATAGGTAGTTAATAATAAAAAAAAAAAAGGTTGAACTCGATGGACATGTCTCTTTTTTCAACCTTAATTACTATGTTACTATATTACTTTAGATTTTTGGTTTGCATGAGTGACTGCAATATGAATAGGAGAGAGTGTGAATAGAAAGATAAGTAATAAAAAGTAGCAATAACAATAAAGTCGGAGCCTCTCAGAGTAATGTTTTTTTGGCTGATGGGATCAGTGACCCCTATCTGACAGTATAAAAACAGACGAAAAAGAGAAGTAATTAAAAAACTAAAAAAAAAAGACAAATTAATACCACAGGAAAAGTTGCTTAGAATAAGATATTCTATTACAAAAAGCTAACTTAAAGGTCAACAACCGTACCACGTGGCACCTAAGCTCTACCTCCTTTATAAACTTTGTTTAATTTGTGTATATTTATTGTATTATGTTACTCGTCCTCCATGTGTGTACTTTTTTTTTATACAATGTACAGCACTGTGGGTCCCTACAGCCCTTTACAAATAAAGTTATACATACATACATGCAAAATAAATGAATGAAAAAGAGCAAATTAACAAATGAATCATCAACATATGTTGTTTCTGTAAATGTTTTATGATGTTCCAAGTGTAAACTATTAATTTAACCTAAGCAAACAAACCACAATGATGCGGCAATGGCAGAGCTCATCCGACACATCCCGTCTCCTCGCGATAAACCGGGCACTTATCCCTCGACTGCAATATCACATACTCACTTGCTTCAGAGCACTGATCAAAGCACATCCAGGTGGACGGGCAATTTAATAACAACTTGGCTTTATTGAGGCGCATTTAGATTACATTGCAACAGTGAGGGTGCTGAACTGGCACTTGGCACTTCATCAGAGTTTTAGGGGCAAATTCACTAAGATTCGTAGTTGCGCCAGGGGTAACTTCGCCACACTTCGCCAGGCGTAGTTTCGCCAGTGCTTCGCAAATTCACTAAAATCCGAAGTTGCGCTCAGGGGTAGCGTAAGGTTGCAAAGTTGCGCTAGCGTTGATTCGCTAAGTAAAGTGAAGTTACGCTAGCGAAGGCTAATTTGCATACGGCGCCAAATTCAAATTTCAATGGAGGAATACGTATCAGCACTACAAATGGCTAGAAAAGCTTCAGAACATCAAATAAAATTTTTATTTTGCCCTACACATGTGCCCACTGTCTAGGTAAGTTGCCATGAGTCAGGAGATGTAGGGGGGAAGGAGGGGAGCCCCAAAAAAAATTTCGATCTTTTTCAGCCTATCACCCATAATGTAGAAAACACGCCAGCGTTTTTTGGGACTTAGAAAAAATTTTGACTTTTTTTGAAGCAATCCCTATATACTCTATTGCGCTTCGCCTGGTCTGAGGTGGCGAAGGAAGTCTAGCGTAAAAGGTAGCGTTCAGTACACTGCGCGCGTTAGTGAATTTGCGTAGTTACGTCGCTAGCGAAACTTCTCCAGGCGTAAGGGTACTAAGTAACACTAGCGAAACTACGCCATGTTCGTTAGTGAATTTGCGCAATAACGAAAATGCCAAACGCTAGCGAAGTAACGCTAGCGTTCGGCGCTTAGTGAGTTTGCCCCATAGAGTCATCCTCCTGGATGTGTTTTGATCAGCACTCTGAAGTGAGTATGTGATACTAATTTAACCTATAAATGAATTTTTATCACTAAAATCTGGTGGAAGTCAATAGGATTATCTCTCTTGTGTGGAAATCTCTTGTGAATCTAAGTTTGTTGTATAAATGTCAGTGGACTAAAACAATGTATAAACAACAAAAAAGAGGTTTTCAGTTCAAGTTGATATCTGTACACATAGGAATGTTTGTTTATTTTGTATTTGGCTAAATATGCAAATTTGTGCTCTTTATTTTGTATACAAATAGGCCTAAATTTGTTATAGAGTGTGAGGAGGGAGGGGGAATTTGAGGAGTGTGGTGATCTAGGAAGTACTGAATGGAAAGTGAAAGTAAGTGACTGCCCCGCCTCTATGCATAGAGGAGGGGCAGGCAATGTTTGATGGAAAGCTGAAATCGTTATAATGAGTTTATAAAACGTATGTATGTTTTAAAGAAAAAAAAAGAATTTGGGTTTCATGTTTAATTTACATAGGACTTTCATTATACAGCTTTTTATGTGTGGGTGACAGGTCTACTTTAATGAAATTACAAATTCACATTTCTTTATATTTGTATAATAAATGTGCCTTTATAATGTCATACATTTTACACCACTAGTGACGTGTATATCATGAGCAAATTCCAATATATGCAGTGCTTGTCACATAAACAAAGGCTCAATTTACTAAATGTCCATCCAATGTGAATCGTAATCAGAAAACAGATAATTCATGTGAATCTGTATGTCAGCTGTCTGTCCTAAATCATAATGTCGACACACTCCAGTGCTTTTGCTATTGCACCTTGAGTTCATATCAGTGTCGAACTGGGATGCCAGAGGCCCACCGGAAAACCTTAGACTGTGGGCCGTTTCCTCTCCTAGTCTTTTATATCTACTCACTTTATTCTTCCATTCTTCACTAAACATTACTGACATTTTTATTTTCTGAGAGTGTGATTTGGGTTGCAAAGTAAGGTTGTGATATGGCTTAGCACTGCTGCTGAGCACCACTATCCACTACTATCCCATACAGCAAAATGCCATTTTGCATTACATACTACATTGAACTGCTGAGAAAACTTCTGGATAACCCATTTTAGTCTATAATAAGTCGGCCCCAGTTTTAGGAAACTGTTTTTATATTTATGGGATACATCTAAAATGACTTCAAAAACAAAAAGCTTGTATGCAAATCATTACTGCAGAAGCACCTCAATTTGAAGTTTTTGTGGTCTGTGCTGAGTGTAGCCCGAAATTCTGACTTTTTCTGGGTTTTCTGGGGAAAAAAATAGAAAAAGTAGAGCAAAGGCCCAAAAAATCCAAACTATTCTGGAAAAAGCCTGAGAAATTTGAGCAATTCAGGTTTTTATCACATTTTTCAGCGATCTGATTAAATTACGTTTTTTTTATTAATAAATAAGCTAAAATCAAGCATGGGAGTTTGGTCGTAGTTTTTTTCATAAAATATGAGTTAAATTTGGATTTTTAGTAAATAACCCCCATATTGTATGTTTAGAATATTTCTGGAATCCCTGACTTTGATCTTCCATAAATTTGCTCCACACTTTTTATAAAATGGTGTAAAAGATATGAAATAGATAACACAATATCTTAAATAACATATTTAATTAATTCAATGGAATATTTACAAAACTCCTGGGATATCTTCTCCCTGTAGCATATAGTATAGAATACAATAAAAACAGCCCAAGACAGGCATTTATTACAGACACACAAGTTCACCTTTAAAGGTCAGCCTGTTACTGCAACATAAAATATTTGGATTTTTTTAACTTTATACATTTGGCTATCTAATCTGGTAATTGTTAAATCCAAGACACTATATATGTACTGGTACAGCTCTATTTGACACGTTTGGCAAAGGCTTAAGATACAATTCTGACATTATTTTAAAAACAAAACCTATAAAAGGAGATTGGATTACGGACTAATTTATAGAGAACTTTGTGGAGAATCATCTTACCTTTTGAAAAATATGATGACTGAATATTATATATTTACATCTGCATAAGAATACATCTGTCTTGTGTTAAATTGAAATGGGTTTATTAAGCTTGTTATTAGCAGGATTTAACTGTAGCGCGAATTTCAAGCTATTTTTGTGTACTTCAACTAGGGATTAGTCCGAATTCGAATTGAATTCGAAAAAAATTTGAATATCATGTTTAACTGTCTCTTTAAAACTTTGACTTCAACCATTCGCCATCTAAAACCTGCCGAATTGTGTTTTAGCCTATGGGGGACCACCTAGAACCTATTTGTAGTCAATTGGTGCACTTTTTAAAAAAAATACATTGAATCGAATACAATCTTACTTCGATTCGAATGACTTGAATACAGCATATTCACCCGCAGAAAAAAACTTTGATTTTTTAAAATAAATTTCGGTTGGTCTTTTTTTGTTCAGATTTCAAAGTTATGGGAGTTAAAAAAAAACTCCCATTACTTCAAAATTCGACCCTTTATAAATCTGCCCAATGTAGTAAAACATTTCTAGCTTACATCTTCAGTTAAGTTTTAGTTCTCCTTTAAATATGTTGATTCTCTTATCCCTTATCTGGAACTAGGTCCAGAGTATTCCCACATCTGTGCAGACTTTGGTAGATATCAGCAGGAATCAGCAATTTCAAAATGATTTGCAGTATGTCTGTGAAGGTTATCAATCATCCAGCTCATGGTATATCTATAGTAATAAGTCAAATAAACTGGACTTGCTGTATATTTCTTTAGTCATCTGATTGGCTTTCTCAGTTCAGTCTGAATGTCTGATCATCTTCAAGAGAAAAATACAGCAAGTCCAGTTGATTGTTGATTGTTACTATAGATATGCATTTGCAAAAGGTCCAGTGTTTGTTTATCCGTTCCCAGTGATCCCCAATCAGTAGCTCGTGAGCAACATGTTGCTCTCCAACCCCTTGGATGTTGCTCCCAGTGGCCTCAAATCAAGCACTTATTTTCGAATGACTGACTTGTGGCAAGTGTTTATTGCATAAGTAGACAGTACACATAGGGGCTACCAAATGGCCAATCACAGCCCTTATTTGACACCCCAAGAACATTTTCATGCTAGCGTTGCTCCCCAGCTGCTTTAACATCTGAATGTTGCTCACAGGTTCAAAGGGTTGGGGATCCCTGGTTTAGACCAACCTTTTAAAGAAGCAGCCAAATGCCACCAAGTATATGAAGTTACCCTTGAGTTTGTATCTACATTCAGCTTAGTTAATCTATGTATTCTCCTATCTTGAGGTATACAATTGACTTTACAAATTGTTCACTTCTGTCCACAGAATAAGTAGAATAATTCACTAAAATAAATATTTTGGCTTTTAGTACAGCTAGTAACTTTGAACAAATGTGTTTTTCTGAAATGACCCTTTTTTGACCTCATTCAATAACATTTATATTTCAGATGTTTCCCGGTTACTCTATAAAGAAAATAAACCAAACATCTGTTACAGAATTTCTGCTGTCAGGTTTAGTTGATAACCACAACCTAAATGGTATTTTCTTTGTATTCTTTTTATTCATATACTTAGTGACATTACTTTGCAATATTTCCATGATTTCTTTAATTTGCTGCTCCTCTACACTTCGGAACCCTATGTATTTTTTTCTGGGCCATCTTTCTTTCTCAGACATCTGCTATTCTTCTGTCATCACTCCTAAGATAATTAGCAACATGGTTTCCAGGCAAATGGTTATATCCTTTAATGGCTGTGCTGCTCAGCTCTTCTTTTTTTGCCTATTTGGTGGTACTGAATGTTTCCTTGTAACTGTAATGGCATATGATCGTTATGTGGCAATTTGTAATCCTTTACTTTATGTTATGATTATGAGCAGAGATCTTCTGCTGAAACTGGTTGGCATTGTCTATTCCAGTGGATTCCTATTGTCAGCAGTACAAACAGGCTGCACTTTTCGTCTGTCTTTCTGTAATTCGAACCATGTCAAACATTTCTTCTGTGATATCCCTGCACTGCTGAAGCTGTCCTGTACTAATACTTTTATTAGTGAAATCATTATGTTTGTGTTATCTGGTCTTCTTGGAACCTTTTCTGTTTTCATTATTTTGATTTCCTATGCCAACATAATATCTTCTATACTGAAAATGCAGTCATCTGAGGGGAGGCACAAAGCATTTTCAACGTGCTCCTCTCACCTTGCAGTAGTCACTTTATTTTTTGGAACAGCTTTATTTGTGTATTCAAGGCCCATTTCTAGCTATTCAATTCAGAAAGATAATATCCTATCAGTATTTTATACTGTAGTCATTCCAATGTTAAACCCAATTATTTATTGTCTTAGAAATGCTCAGGTCAAAGCTGCTTTTATGAAAACAATACCCAAAACATTTGGTCATGGTTTCAATTAAAATAGACTTTAATGAAATAGAAAAAAAAAAAGGATCTGGATTCCTTTCCTAACCATTCTCCGGCCATTGTTATAATTTCTGTACCTTTTGGCATTTTTCTTTGTTTTCTTTGGCTTTACTTATGATTTTGCTTTGATTGTATTTTTGTTTTATTTTGTTGAAAAACAATTATAAATAAAGAGATTTTAAAAAAAAAATAGACTTTGATGGGTTCTCAAACCAGTGTTTCATTTGCCAGTATTATTTAAGAATTCATGTTGCATATTTATTGTTTCTTAGTTTTTTGAATATGTTAAATAATGGTATTTCTATATTAGGTGTAGTATTATATCACTAAGGCTAAAAGAGCTTATAAAGGGCACAAAAGATATATTTTACTACCTAAAAATAAAGTGATACAGTCACATTTGTCAAATGCTGTGAAACACAAAATTCAAAGTTAAAAACCAAAGTTAAACGATTTAGTCCTCCTTTCTCCAGCTGGATCTCCCATCTCTCTCTACCAGGACTTCAGATGAGCTGTCCAAGGACAACAAACCCTCCCATCACTCCTACAGTTACTCAAGTTGTTAACCTGAGACTTTACCGTCCTGTGTGTTTGCTGGTCCATGGAATTTAAAAAAAATGTTCTAATGGAAAGTTCCCAGAGTATGTGAATTTCGTTTAGAATAGAGTACCTACTGTGGGTACTTTCCATGGGGCACTATGTGCCATGATTTTCTTCTTACAGAGAAGAAAAGACTTGAGAGATCCCTGGGTGGCCTCTGCAGTTTCTTAAAGGAGAAGGAAAGTTGTTTATCACCAAATGTTAGGCACCACCAAGTGAATATATTTACTTATACCCCATGGCCGTTCATTCCAGCGATCATTTCCCTTCTGGCTTCTTCTTTCTTCAAATTTCCCTGGAGCAGATGCATGTGCAGCAGAATAAAATAGCCTGCTTATTAGTTAAAGTTTAGCTTTTCACTCTAGAAGAAGCCAGAAGAGGAGCACTCTATGGGGCTCACTGGAATAACCTAGGGCTGGTGCCGTTTTCTGCTGATAGGAGCACTGGCCCGGGGTTTCAGGTAAGTAAATACATTCACTTGGGGGTGCCTAACATTTGGCACCCCCAAGTGGTTATTGACTTTCCTTCTCCTTTAAGAAACTGCAGAGCCCACCCAGGGATCTCTCAAGTCTCTCAGGTTCTCAGTGGGGATAATGAAATATATATATAATATATAATAAAATAATTATTGTATTGTTATGTGGCATCTGTAATTCCTGACCATTCAATAGAGAATAATGTACCTCCTATTGTTAAATATAATATTATAAGTAACCTTAAATTTTTGTTTTAGTGAATTATGTTTCACAAATTATATCACCAAGCACGATAAATAGGACTTGTGCTGAAAATGTAGTCAAACTATTTTTTTCATTTTAAAAAATATTATAGATCTAATTTAATTTAAAAGCTGGGTTTTTTGCTGAACTTCCCAACCCAACTCCTTTTATAAATAGGACAATTTGTTCATACGCCAGCCATAAAGATGGCTACAATCATGTAGAAAGATCAGTGCAAGCATAAAAAGCTATTCCTGATAGGGAATGCCTGCACCTCAGTATTCTATTGTAAAGTGTTTTTCACTATTCTGCTCTAAATTTACCTAAACTAGATATACCATGACCTTGATGAATGAAATCTTCATAGTCATTCTATTTTAAAGATTTTTCACTATGACTTTGACAACAAAGTAAGGTCCAGAGGGACCCATTTTTCTTATACACAAACAAAGACTGTTGCTGGCTAGTAGTACTTTATAAAAAAAATAAAAAAACAAACAAAATAGTTTTTGTTTGGCAGTTAAATTCACATCATACAAAAAAAACTCACTCTTTCTCAGAAGACATGTTTAAATGCAGATGTGCATTGGGTGAACAACAGCATCATACTAACACTAGGTCCAGCACAACAATTGGTGCATAGTTGTTTTCATTAAAATGCCTAATATTAAGTACATGCACTGATTCACATTCTTCTATATTAGCATGGGGTGCGCCAGTTTGGTGGCTGGCAGGCAAGCATTACAGTGAAAGTCATATGAAGACACTTTAGTGCAAGAAGTAACCATGGTACATAATGCTGAACCAAGGCAGACTTTATTGAACAATTTCTTCCAAACGTAGGTAACAAACCGGGGCTCTGGTTGCCGACTCAAGAAAACTGTTTACACAATAAACACTACTTCAGAGAATACTCTCCAATTCTCACACACTCAGCATTTCTCTTGCAAAGCCTCCAGGACCCCTGCCATTTGAAAATGTACTGGCAGAATGTCATTAGGCATTGAGAGGGCCCCCTCTCCCAATAAAGTTTTCCCCTTTTTCCTCTGTTGTATCACCTCTAACCTACTCCTGAATGAACCATTTCCCTAACAGTTCTCTACCCTAATATTCTCACTCCTCATCAGGACAACATACTGTCCTTGCTGGCCCCCCCATTTTATCTCTCACTCCTAGAGTGAGCTAACACCCACTACTATTCACTTACAAGTCCTGAAGGATACAGCCTCCCACCTGGCTTGACAACAACAATCTTCAGTCCTGCCTGTTTGATGTTAGGCCAAAGAGGAAGTTCCCTGCTTCTTCACTTTCTTGTTCTGTGTAGGCTCCTGAAGGGAAATTTGCCTCCATGCAGACCTCAAGGGCTGCTGCCACCTGCTGGCTGAACTGTAATTCTACCCAAACTAAATAAATCTTAATTTCACCTTAAGATTTCTGAAGGGTAGACTCTGTATTTAGCAGCTGCCTTGAAAAGTGGATTTTTGGAAAAATGTATCTAACCCCCAAAATTCTATCTAACTCACTGCAAGAATCTAGCTTTTTAGTAGGGTCAATAAGATACCTATTCATTCTGAATCAAGTATCTCAAGTAGATTGAAAAATGATTGAGCCAGTAAACTTTGCAAGTATAACAATCGTCTGCAAAAGCCAAGGGGGTTATTTATCAAGGTCCGAATTTATCTGAGTATTTGTAAGTTAGAAATCCAAGCAACTCTGATTGCCCGAATGGACCTTATTTATGAAGAAAAAAGCCAGAAAAAATAGTGTTGGGCAAACTTCAGAGCTTTCCCTGAAAACTCCAAATTGTTCGTGGTTTCTTCGCAAAAAATTCCGAAATCTACAAAAAATCTTTGTATTCTGAGTTTTTTGAGCAGGAACCACAAACTCATCGGATATTGGTACGGACATCAGCTGGGACTATTGGATATCGGTACGGACATCAGCTGGGACCTTCTATTGCGCTTCGCCAGGTCTGAGGTGGCGAAGGAAGTCTGGCGTAAAAGGTAGCGTTCAGTACACTGCGCAAGTTAGTGAATTTGCGTAGTTACGTCACTAGCGAAAATTCGCCTGGTGTAAGGATGCGAAGTAACACTAGCGAAACTAGTAGTCATTTTATTTTTTGGAACAGCTATATTTGTTTATATAAGACCTATTTCAAGTCACTCAATCCAGACGGATAAAGTGATATCATTGTTTTACACTGTAGTTATTCCTTTGCTGAATCCAATTATTTATAGTCTTAGAAACATACAAGTCAGATCTACTTTCATGAATACCATGTCTAAAGTTTTTACTCACAAGTGAATTTAATATAGGCTGCTTTAGAATATTTCTATATAGTTATTTCATACTGGTGGCAAAAGTGTGTATCTCTATTAATATATCTGCATACAGGTTTGGGCTGGGCCAGTGGGACACCGGGAAAAAACCATGTGGGCCCCACTGGCCCAGATCCGCTTCCCCCTGTCTGCCTGAAACTACCTACCTGAAGAAAAACAGGTTCATTCTGATCGGGGGGAGGCAGCTGGAAGAGGGTTACGGTGGGCAAGGGGGACCCTGGAGTTGGCAATGGGGGGGTTGGGGCCTGAGGTGGGTGTGTGTGGACCCCTAACGTGGCAGCGTTAGTGGCCCCTGCCCCCCACGGTCTGCATACACATTCAAATAAGTGAAAATATTTAATAATGATGTGGTTGCCATCATATGTGATGCATTGATACATTTGTGTATCTTGCTATCACACTTGGGTTAACAGCAACATTTGTTTTGCACACCATGATTTTGTTGTCTAAAAGTGATCAGAATCATCCCTGATTTTGAGTGATTTGATGCCTTGTTTTTAGGTAAGAAAACATTTATCTGATATTAGGCAAGAAAACGTTTCTAAATGTTAGGCAGATTTTTCTATTAATTTTGAATAAAGGAACTTCCAGTATGGAGTGTCAGTGTTTTAGGCCCATTATACCTTAAAAGATTTATCAAGGTTCTCCAAATTTTTTCGGCTAAGCAAAATGGTGCAGACTCGATGTTGATAATAAAACAATGTATTTATGCTTGCTCAGGCTTCCACTAGACAATCATAAAGGGAAAATACCATTATCAGTTATTCCATATTCTGAAACTAAGTTTCACTGCTAAAGCTTTCTGTGGCATACTGATAAAAACATTTTAATCAATGTGGGGGCATAGCTGTATAATATTGCCTGTGCTTTATGCCTCAAAGGGCTCATTATATCCCAGTAAATGGGGTGCGCTCTGACTTTGCTAATAGTGCTCAGGACATGGGATTACTTATAAAAAGTAATAACATTTAATCAGAACTATTTAATAAAATAAATTATTTCTTGAAATTAAAAATGGCAAACATTGTCTCTCTAATCATTGGTCGTATTGATAGAATTGTTCTGCCTCTGATGTTTTATGCTTTTCAGATTTGTATACAAATATACACTATAATCATCTTTCATAATTTACTGTACATTGGATAACAATAGCTTTGACTGTTAAAGGCAATTTCTTCCTTAAGATCAGCATAAACTGCATAGCACCATGGTGTGTGCTATGTATAAAATAAAAAGGTGTCCAAAAAGATTACTTTGGCAGCAATAAAATATTGTATATTTAACAAAATGTGAGTTTCTTGCAAAAAAACTCGCCCACTTTCTGTTCATTCCTATGGGATGTTTAGAAGTGTATTTATCAATAACTTTCACCCACTGATAAATACGCTAGTAAAAATCACATAGGGATGAATAGAAAGTGGGGGAGTTATTCTGTGGTGAGCTTTAATCTCACATTTTGATAATTATTCCCCTTGGAGAGCATTAAGCCTTTATATTGATCTAACTTTCACTTCATCAATGTCCTCTATTTGTATTATTGGATTGTGGCTTTGTCAGAATTTCTTTTTGTTTTGTTCTTCTGTGATACTGGATTCCACAGGAGACATGTCTGTCAGGGAGTTTTCCAGCCTAAGGTCAGTGGTATTTCCAGTATTTTCCCTGCTGGCATAGATACATAAGGGGAATCTGCTTCCATTCAGGCCATCTCGAGTGTGACTATCAACAGGCATAGCTTTAGCCTCACAGCACATGCTTATTTTGCTATTTCAGCTTTTCTGTGCTGAAATCAGTCCTGTATGCACACAAGATGAGGCACATGGGAACAAATCACTTTTCTTTAAAGATATTCTAGCAGAGAAAATAGTGTATCCTACTGACCTAGCTGCTGTTGTGCTACAAGGAGTTACCTACTTTTCTTGCTTAAAAGAACAAGGGTTTTCCTTCTTACCTGCATTCTTCTGCCATGGGGGCAGATTCCCTAAAGGGTGAAGTGGCTAACGATAGCGTTAATTCGACAGTGTGACGTCATTTCTGTACTTCGTTAATTCCCTAATGGGCGCACACTAGCGATCATTCGCACTCTAAGGCCAAGCTCATTTTCTCTCTGGGGAAGGGACGGAACAGATTTTAATGAATGTTACCTCTTGCGCCAGACTTGCCTTCGCAAAAAGTCCCAAAAAACACTGTCGTCTTTTCCTTTTTTCAGGGTGATATGCTGCAAAAGAGCATAATTTTTTTGGGGGGGTTAACCGGCTTCCCCCTACATTTTCTAACATGTGAAACATTAACTATACACTGGGCTCACGTGTAGGGCAAGATTTTATTTTATTAAGGTTCCCTGGGCTTGTGTAATGTAATGTATTTGATGAAACATATACGTCCATTCAACTTTAACTTCCAGCCATATGCAAATTAGCCAACGCTATCGCAACTTCGCTCTACTTGATGCTCAGGTGTAGGTCAATATAACAACTTTATTTTATTTTATTAAGTTCCCTGGGCTTGTGTAATGTAATGTTTTTGATGAAACATATACGTCCATTCAACTTTAACGTCCCACCATATGCAAATTAGCCAACGCTAGCGTAACTTCGACAATGTTCGGCACCCTGAACGCAACTTCAAATTTTAGGGAATTAGCGTTGTCTGGGCAAAATTACGCATGGTGAAGTGTTGCAATGTGGGCGAATTTGCCCCATGGACTTTAAATAGCCAAAGAATCTGGTACCAATGGTTTCCATCAAGTGCTTGTCAGGCGATGGTTGCTTGAAAAGGTGTCAATCTGCTTTTCCAGGCAACTATCACTATTTACACTGTTTGATGTATTTCAGAAAGCCCTACAAATCTAAATGCTCATTCATTTTAAAAGTAGAAAGTAGTGGTGCAGATTATTGTTTTTTTAATCTTATATATAGCCAGTTCAACCCAATAGAGAGAAAAGGCACAGTCTAACATTTTGTAACAAGAGGTTTGTTATTTTTTTGTACATTGCAGTGATTTGAGTAGGGAGACATGCAGCTGATACTCTGCAGGATGGACAGTGCATAGGCCTACATCTGATAGTAAGAAAATAAATGAAACATTACAAAATAAAAATGTAAACATATAAAAGGAATCAGCTCAAACAAATAACATACTGGAGCTTTAGGAAATAGCTTAAGTAATAAAGTTAATTAAATAAATAAATATATAGGTTCTCTTAAAGCATCAAATATTGGGCAAAGCAGCAAATTTGTCATACACAAACATGGCATTTGTTTACACTTATGTGTTTTTGTCTCCATACATGTTTCCAATGTGTACAGGCACAATAATATTGGCCCATTTATGTATGACGGGTATAAATAGGAAAAGTGAGCCGATTACTGAAACCAGAAGAAATGTCCATAAAAACATTCTATCCAGCACTTGAGCTACAAACTTCCAGTCTTCAACCACCTGTGGGAGGAAAACAGACAGACATTAGGAAAGTGTAACTGTAGCTTATTGAAACAGTAGGAATGGCGTGGTGGCAAATGCATTCCAGAGAGTATTCAGAGGGACACTCCTAAAAGAGAAAGAGTGGGGCTTACCAGAAAACCAGCAGGGTTTACCAGAAAATGGGGAGTGTCTTTGGTATAAAGTTGCCAATACCTCAAAGAAATCAGGGACATTTCTAAATTGCCATTGACATGCTGTTCTACTTGTGTTTAATTTAAATACTATCAGTTTGTAGTTAACTTGCTAGCTGGCATGGCATTTAACAACACTGTGTTTATGCAAATGAATGGGAGAAATACATACTAAACTCTCTTGTAATTCTTTTTGTTTTGTTGAGGGAGGGAAATTTGGTCTGTATGCCCTAATAAACTGGCATATACTAACAGTTCTATACAAGGCAGCCCACCCAGGACTTTGTCACTTTAATAAGAGCAACACGGCATAACGGTCCAACAATTCTAAAATCGAATGATGCTTCACAATTACAAATGTTACATCTATTCATTTATCTCTGTGCTGTATGACCCTTGTGTGTATGCTGAATGTGCTGCTTTTCCCCCCTGTGTTATTTCTCCACCCTTCCATTTGGGACACATTCAAATTCAGCTTGTTGACACATTAAATCACAAATAAAATAATTTAGCCAATTTCAGAGTTTAAAGCTTCCAAGTTATTTGTTGACTTTTTTTGTTTACTTAACCAAATTTCTAGCTACAAAAATACTTTTCCCCTTTGGGAAGTGCACCATAAAAAAGCATATGTAATAGTTTTAAAGGCTGCTTTAGTGTTAATTGTAGTTTGTGATCGTATTTTGTCAGCTGCAACCATTGGAGAGTTTACAAATTCCATGAAGGTGCTGTGTGATTCATAGAGTAATTCTATTGGAAGAAAGAATTTCGATTAGACACAAGATGCCTTTCATTGCTAGTCAGTATGAAGGATGAAGCCATGTGGCAGCTGCAATGTTTGAGCATTCCACTTAATTCCCAACAATTACATATACAGTTTCCTATACATGCAAACTTAAAGTGGACCAGTCTGTTCAGGTTTCAGAAGAATAACCTTTACTTTGTTTTTGAATATGCTTCATAAAATTTTTGTATAGCATTTGTATATGCCTTTTGAGTGAATTCCCACAATATATATATATATATATATATATATATATATATATATATATATATATATATATATGAAAAGAAACCTATACATGTATATGGGTATTTAAACGTAGCAAATAGAAGAATAAGCCATTTTTTTTTCATCTATTTTGGCAAATCTTTCAAATATGCACATGCTCACTGCCCACATATATAAGACTGCTTAGACCTTTGCACATTTTAAAAACATATCTTAAATTCTCTCAAGTTTAAAAAGAAAAAAAAAACAGCTAGAATTTCACAATGATTCAACAGATATTGAGGGTAGAAAGAGTAAATCTTGCAACTGCCACATACACTGGCGTAACTATAGAGGAAGCAGACCCCTGTAGCGTTGAAATCCTCCCCGCAGTTTTCTTTTTCTTTAAATTGACGCACTCACTCATCAGTGAGCGGTGGGGGGTGGGTGGGTGCAGGAGTGCCTATTCCCGCTGGGCCCTCCGAATATTTTTCTGGCAAGGGGGCACGAAGCTTTGTTGCAATGCCCCTGGCCACACAGCTCCTCCTATCAACTGCATTTCTAGCAATGATAGGCATCTGCTGTCTAGCTTCTTTGTGATATACTGTATGTTGTCAAGATTAAAGGACCTCAGAGTCCAGAAAGCATACTTTGTCATAGTTAGCCATTAAAGGGGTCACATTCCTGATTTTACCATGGTAAACATGGTAAAATCCCTGTCTTTGGAATAGTTTAATAGTGTAATTGTAGAGAAAAAAAACTTTTCATCTATAATATCACTTAAAACCATGGAATTTTTTTTACTTCACTAAAATATTGCGCTTCTTCAACAGCTTCCAATTTATAATTATATTAAGTTACAGGATTTAATATAAAAAGTAATTCTAGATTTTGTTAAAGCAATACTCCACTTTCAAATGTACTAGCCATACACAGAAAGATAGAATCTTTGCTGAGGTTGCCACATTCCAATTTAGTATACATCCAATCTTTTGTTCCATGGTCACAGATTGGATGATGACAGATGTAGACCCACTGAATAAGAATGTCAACCGATGGCAGAATGCGTCCCTCCCCTAAAGGGATTTTCAAATCTGGCTATAGCCCAATACATTGTAGCTGTTGCCATCATCATTCAACTTCATCATCATTCATTTTTCCTTTCTTTCTTTTGTTTCTTCCTTGAGGCATATTTGCTTTAACCGACATCTACATTTAGAAATGCAATACATACCTCTCCGACTTTATGTTCCTTCATTACATGTCGTGTAATATAACGAATAGAATCCAAGGCTGCCTCTAAGGTATTCTGTGAGGACTCTGGTCCTTTCGCCTTTCCAGTTTCTTCCTCTCTAGTGAAGTATCGATCCACGTGACTTCTCATGCATAGCAATTTAGGAAGTTGGTGAAGAAATATTTTGCGAACCCAGGGTGCCATAGCATTGTGTGTTGCAGTAGAACGATTATGAATGTTTATGGCAAAAACTGTTAGCACAATCGATAATGTTACAAATATCATTGTGAACACCAAATACTCTCCAATAAGAGGTATGACCTTTGATGAAGAAGGTATAATTTCTTCTATCACAAGTAGAAAAACGGTCAGGGATACAAGGACTGAGGTACAAAGAGAAATTTTTTCACCCGCATTTGAAGGCAGGTAAAAAACAAGTATTGTCAGAAAAGAAAGTCCAATACAGGGAACAATTAGAAAAAGTGTGTAAAAAAGAGGCAAGCGTTTTATTATGAATGAATACGTAATATATGGATAAAAGCAGCACCCATCTGTTCGATTTCCTCTGTTTCCAGTTGCATTGACAATTTCCCATTCTCCATTGTCAAAGAAGTCTCTCTTGTCCACATGATAATCTTCAAGAATGATGTCAACCTGAGACCCATCATAGGTCCATGAACCAAACTTCATGGAGCAGTTTTGAAGATCAAAAGGGAAAAATGTCACATCTATGGTACAAGAGCTTTTGTAATTTGCTGGTGGAGTCCAGTTTATGGTGCCATCATATCTCACCACAGCTTTTGTAACAGACCCCTCGAAGCGCCCATCAGCACTAGAAAAACAGAAGTAGTTTGTTTCTTATTTGTTTCTTGTGCAATAGTGATGCAGAATTCACAAAATAATGTTATATCCATAGGGACCAATTTACTAATGCTCAAACCACTAGGCTTGAACTTTCGAGTACTAAAACCACACATGAGTTCCTCAACTCCACATCCAAATACCTTGGCTTACCCTTTTTTCCCCCAGAGTGGGTTTTTTTTTTTTAAAAAAAAGTAAAAAGCTGCACACCTACTACCTGCCAAGCTTTTTTTATTTTAGAGAAAAAAAATTGTCCCCTTACGATAAATGGTTAAACCTTCAACCTCTAAGTAGGCAGCGATGCCAAGGTAAGAACCAAATTACCATGACATCTCCACTTTTACTACAAACAAATAACATAACATGGCTGATTCTTCTTTAATTATTTGAAACCAACTAATTATATATGCATAACCCCCTGTGTGTTTAGTACAACATAAACATTGTCCTGTGTGGTCGATGCTTTTGTCTAGGGCCCTCAAACCAACCTCAGTTCATCCAATCAGCATTTTTAATATCTTACTTTTAATATATTGTTTATTTTATATATAAAAAAAATAAAATAAACAACATTGAAAATAAGTCTTAATATAAACATTTACCACCCTGCTTTATTCAAAATTTAAAAAAAATATATCTATAAAATATAAATAACTTATGTTTTGCTGAATGATTTTATTGGATTTCCTAACTATGGTTGCCATTTTATAGGAATATTTCTGTAGTTTAAAAGTAGATTTCTAACAATTAATTCATCAATTTATGTAGCATAATCAAGTTTGTCACTTGAAATAAGAGAAACCAAGAAGGAGCTTACAATAAACAAAAAAAGCTTGGAAAGAAACACATTAACCTGGATTTTCAGAGGGTCCAGTTCACACAAATCTTTAGTTAAACACTTCCTTCACAAGTGTTTAACATGTATTGTAGCTTGGTTCTTTTTATACAGCTGTAAATATTTTTGTAAATAAAAATAAAACCATTTCTCCTTTGTTCCTTGCAAGTTTTAAATGTAGTGGAGTGCTGGGGTAACATGTATTATATATTCCATCCACAAACTGTAATAACTTACCCCGGTAGGGGTGTTGGGGGTCGGCGGGGACACCCGCCGCACTCCAAGTGGGGACGCTCGCAAGGTTCTTCAGTGCCTAGGGTGCGGGCGCCGCGTCTGGATGCGTCTTAAAGGCGCAGGCGCGAATTTCAAATGTATTTAAAGTTACAGTTTTACTTTATGCATTGCCCGTGATAGGATATTGTTTCCTGGTGCTTCTGAGCCTTGTGCTATATTCTGAACCTGTTTGATTCCTGTTTTTGACCCCTGCCTGGCTATTTTGACTATTCTGACTTCTGGATTCTGACCCTTGCCTGATTACCGACTACCTCCTCTGATTAAACCTCTGATTGACTTCCTGGTTTGACTCTTGCCTGCCTGATAACGTTTATTCTCTGCCTGCCTCGACCCGGCCTGATCTGACTACTCTTTTGCCTAAACGCCTTGTACTACGATCTTCTGTCCAAAGACTTTGCTTTACTGTCATGCCCCTCTGCCTATCCAGAACCCTCATCTTGCACCTCTCGTTTAAGTCCAGGTGGCATCCAAGTAAGCCGAGGGCTCCTACTGGTGAAGCACGAGCCGAGACCAGGGTGCCTGGTGTTTGTTCTGGTGTTGGGTGCCGACCATGACACAAACCTTCAGTGTCCTAGCTTTTCTGATGGGCTATTAAAAGATACTTAAATTCTATGACAAATATTAAACATATAGTTATGGTCTAGCCAACATTTCTTTTATTTGCCTCTGGCAGCTGTTCAACTCCATAAATGGGTCACAATGCAAAACTCAGTTTCTTGGTGACTTAGGCTATATATTATTAGGAAGGGAGTCGAGGGCTGTGTCACAATTTTGACAACTAATCTACAGATCATTCTAACATCTTACTTGTCATAGAGAACAATATCGGGAATCCAAATAGAATCCGATGGGACACGAATTGATGTTATTCCAGCAAATTCATTGGGATCCCATCTCAGCTTAACATCAACCCATTCCTAGAAGGAAACATACAGAATTAGTAACCAAGCTTTAAACAAAGAAGGGGACAATAGCTTATATTATACACGAATTGTAAAAATACATTTTAAAGGACTTTATTTCAAAGTTTTAAAGTTGACTTCCCAAAATCAACTATAAATGGTCATTCATTTTGAAATCACATGGATATATTTACAGATTCTTCTTGAATGTACACCTCTTCATTAAATCCAACTATACATTATCTTCTTCTCCCCTTTCCTTACTAAGTGCAGCCACTGGTATGTCTTGTGTCTTTGTTGTCATAAAGCTCCATGTATGTGTAACTTTGGGGTCTTCATTTTTTAATTTTTAAATTCTGAATTTTGGATCCGTTGCATCTAGCCCCTGGTTCTTGTTCACCTGGGTTGTCCTTATTGCTGACTCTACATCTTTTAAGATTCCTGATGTGGTGATCGAGATCTAAGATCCCCTTTATTCCTTTTGCTGAGGCTGCAAAGTTGAGTTTTTGACAGGGGTCAATCCTACTCTGACACTCTTTGAACTACAATGATGTCCAGCCTGTTCTTGGGTTTTTACAAGATCTAAACATTCTCAAGGTCCTCTTGTCAGACTTTTAGTTACTATTACATGTATTTGCAACCTCAAATAAGTAGACTCTGCTTTTTCTAGGAGTTTATATTGTGTACAAAGTGTGGTGCGATTGCTATGAATTATAGCAAAAGACAGATGAGATCCAATGTGATTAACACAGCTGCAGCTTACATTTAATGGAAGTTTGATCTTATGTAGAGCACTGAGAACAGAAAAAATGACAATGTAATTGTATTAAGGTTATCATATCTTTATGGAATTAGTCTCTAATGATATTCTGCAGCTAACAAATGCAATAAAATGACCATTCCTTGGAATTAATAAAGGAAGTCACTACAAAACATATACTTAATGTTCTGCAGATTCATCTAATGACACAAATGGTAAAAGATGTTAATGGGATTAAATTTACCGAAGACATGGGATGAGGCTGAGGAAAGGGGTAGAGGAACTTTAGGTGCAGCATGGGATTTACTTAATAAAGTTTGTAAATAACTGTTGTTGGCACATGATAGTGCTAAACGGGGAGTCTCCATTGCCCAAGGTTAAAAGGGGGTCCAGGGGGCCTTTTATAAAATCAATTATACAACGACAGTATTTTTTCTGGATGTAAAATACATTTTTATGATATTTTTATGGTGCCTAAGAGTTTGCTAGTTTATCAGATATATCCCACCAAAGAAGCCCAAGTTTATGCTGCTCAGAACAGTAGGTATAAGAACCTGAACAGGTAGCCTAGAGCCAATTATCAAGCTATGTGGTGCCTGATACTGCAACACATGTAACACCATTCTTGGAATAAGAAATTAATTCATCCAGTTAGATCTGTAGAACAGCAATATTTCATTATAATTGAATTTTCCTATAGTGACAGTAGGAAAAAAGGTGGGAGAAGTGGAGTGTCCGTAAGCAGTCTGGATATTGTTTATTTCAATACTTGTTTCACAGAAATGCCACTAAGTTTCTTATTTATTTGCAAAATGGCACGCAAATGAATTGACTTTTGCACTTACCTGCTTCAACCAAACATTTGTGGTCATTAGTTGATTTTTTTCATCCTACAAAATATAAAGAATAATAATTGTAGAGTGTGCCATGGCAAGAGCAGAACTCTACCAGATGCAAATAATGAGATAATGGGCTTTATTGTAGGCATCTTTCGGGAATGTTATATTTCTGGCATCAGCTGGGGCTCTTTCTATTTTATATTCTTTGGACAGTTCAGCAGGGTATTAGTCAATCACAGAGGACAAAATGTCCTGCTTTCCGAAAGCCTTAGGTTATATTTTTGAATGCGTCAGCAAGGCAACTGCTTACACCCTTTCCTTCAGGTTAGCAAGTAACCTAGTAATATTGAGTACTGCCAGCATCTTGCATGAATACAGGACCCAATCAGAGCAAGATTACTGTAGGCAACCTGTGCCAGCATGTGAAATGCTTCTCTACATGTAATGAATAACACTAAATTATTTACTATACGTACTACATCCACAAGCTGTGTAATGGCAAGGCCAAACTTGACTTTCACTGTATCGTTCAAGTGTTCGACTGGGCGAACCCATCTTTGGTATTCCTGCTGTTGAAATAAGTATTTGAATAATCGGTCTTCACTTTTGGCAATATACGACGGTTCTGATATTCCTGTTAAGAGGAAAACAAATCATAAACATAGATTTTCTTCTATACGAGACCATTTATTTGACATTTTTTTCTATTTGTTATTTGGCATTATCCCTGTTTTAGCAGTTCCAAGAAGCAAAAGAAAATAGTTATTAGTACATAGGGTTATCTGCTTTAAAGGGGAGGAAAAGCCTCACAAATATGCTTTGTACACAAAATTCATTTGAAATGTACGAAAGAGTCAAAAAATATCTGTCAGGAAAAGGTCTAAAAAATAATAGGAAATCTTTGCACATGTAAATACCAAGAATTATCAGTAACAGTTTTATACAGCAATACAATTTCTCAATCTTTTGTAAAGTATCACCATCTACTGGACAAACAATATCCACATCCTTTGTAAGTCGATATATAGATAAATACAGTAGATACCTACTTATTTATAATACTAAATATTGTAGAAGTGTGATACTCCAACAGTGCCTTCTCTGGCAACGTTTTTTTACGTTTTTCTTAAAAGTCTAGTGGCAAAAATTGATGATCTAAAACTCACAGAAGTCCCAACTCCCAAGCTTTAGTTTCCTTGTCTTCCCTTATAGCTTTAGTGCTTGTCTTTGTTTTGGCCGATTGGCTATAGAACATTTTGACTAGCTAAAACCAGGAGCAAGCTAATGGTTAACTACAACTCCCATAATCCTCACTATGTAACAATGATCTGGCTCTGCATCAGACAGAGTGCTGGAAGGTGACCTCTGTGCTGTAATATCATTCAGTTGTTACTTAAGGGAAGAGAATGTCTTATTCTATATCAAAAATGCTCTCCTCCCCCTTCCACTGCAAATGAAACACACCAAACATTATGCAAATGACCTCTGTTTATTCCTTCATGATATATTATTTTTGTAGCTTAAAGCTGTTCATTTCTTTTGGCAAAGGGAAGATCAACATGTAATTGAATTGACAGATCAATAATAATAAATCACAGGATGTGTTCAATTCATTTGGTGAGATGGTCATATATCCCAGCTATCCATGCGTCCAGAGCTGGGGGCTTCCTGCAGGACCGCTATTATTAATCTTCCTGCAGAAGAACAATATCTTTGTACAAAGCTCCTGTGATTTGGCTTATGTGCTACAACTGAATGGATTTCCTTGCTTGCAATACCTGTGTCCTACTTACAGCTGATCCACGTCTAACACAGATATAGAATACAGTTCCGCTTTCTGAAATGTGATCACCCAAAATTTGCCAGGCTGTGGAAAGTTGGGACATGTTTCTGGAGGTTTTAGGGTCAGGTCTTATGTGGTATTACAGTTTGAGTAATGCCCTTTAAGCTGCAAGTCACAGTTTCCCCAAGAGACTTGGTTTTCTTAAATAGTTACAATTGTTTCTGTGCTTATCTTAAATTGTCACAAATGTATTGTCACAAGTGCAGCTGCTACCTATTCTGGGTTATCTACCAAAAGTCTATTATTTAATTACATTTCTGTAACATTGTTCCTTTTTCTGGCTGTTCAGAGCAGGACATCAAAGAGAAAGTCTGGACATTTCAGTAACAATCCGGGACTGCGGGTTGAGCTGTAAAAATCGGGAGTGTCCCGTGAAAAACAGGACAATTGGGAGGTATAAAATACTAGCCAGATGGCCTAGTTGCTACAATTTATAGTTTTTGTTGTAATATTATTAAACACTCAGAGAAACTGTGCAGAGAAAAAGGCTTCTGAACAACAGGGCTGTCCTCATATAGGAGCTTAAAGTTGTGGAAAAGGAGGCTAACCCTGAGATTTGTTTTCATAAATCAGTATCCTTGTTATGAGTGAACGGGGTGCAACTAATATTTGTATTTAAAAAAAAGGGGGGGGGCTCTGATGTAGAATCAATGTAGAAGATGTCAGGGTGAGTATCAGGGTTGGATGGGGACTACAGGACACAGGGAGAAATCCTGGTGGGCTACAGCTGTTATGGGCCCCACCAGCCCAGGCCCATTGACTATGTGTGATCTATGGTGCAGAGGGAAATGCTTGCTGGGATCTGAATTTCATAGCACCAGACAAAGGTTTACAACTGGGGGGATGTATGCAAAGGTGATGGGTTGATGGGGTGATGCCCCCTCGTGGGCCCCAGATACCCTAGACTGAAACCGCCCTGTATAATAAGAGATAATCAGTCCATTACAATGAGTTCCTCCACCCCCAAATCCAGCTAGCCTTATGAATAAAAAATAAGGAGGGGCTTCATAAAAAGGGATTAAATTAGGAGAAAGTATGACTGCGTATACAGTCTCCTCCCACAGTGACTCTACAGAGTCCAAGAGGCACAAATAAAAGGTAAGAAAATGCTCTCTCCATTTTCACAGGTATGGGATCTGTTATCTGGAAACCTGTTATCCAGAAATGTATCATTTCCTATTTCTCTGTATAATAATAAAACAGTAGCTTGTACTTGATCCAAACTAAGATGTAATTGGTCCTTATTGGAAGCAAAACCAGCCTATTGGATTTATTTAATGTTTACATGATTTTCTAGTAGACTTAAGGTATGAAGATCCAAATTACAGAAAAATCCCAGGTCCCAAGCATTCTGGATAACAGGTACCACACCTGTACAGGGCAACCTATCTTAAATACACTAAAACAAATTTGAACACACAAAATGAGTCCTTATGCAGTAAACAACGACAATGACCCAATCCTTCCAATTGCAGATTGTTACAAGATATCCGTTCCTAACTGCACACAGGTTTGTTTATGTGTTTGTATACAACTTTCCTTAGCAACATCAAACTAAACAGCAAATCCATCTTAACACGTTTCATAAATACTAATGAATATGTTGTGTACAGTTTAAAAGCATGTAACCAAACGGTCACAAATTGTAGCAATTATTTACAATGATGTGCTGATTTTGTGTAAATTGTGTTATCACATGGGGGGTTTTAGTCAGTGTATCTCAGTGAGATACATTTTCAGTTTAGCATCTGTGCATATTTATTTTATGCATGCTTATTACATGTATGTGCTCCCCTGACATGCCATTTGCAGCGTGGGAGAGCTTTTACCATACAGAAATGCACACATCTGCCTAAGTGCCTGGAGGCATAGGAACAATGTTACATCCATGCTGTAGGTTTGAGTCAGCTGAGACTTATTGCAGCTTGCCTTCAGCAGAACAATTGACAAATCTATAAAAGCTAGTAAGACGTACGAGAATTGGATTAGTAATTTACTTCTGCCACTTGGGACTTACAGGGTTAAGTCTGTTGTCTCTTCATAGCAAGCTGCTGTCAACAAGCACTTTAGTACCCTCATGGTAGCACCCACATATTAAGGGATACACATGTATAAAATCATTAGACAAGTAACTGAAAGTGTGTTTTATGGTAAAAGGCCATTAGATATAAATATCCACCTGGCAAAATATTTATATATTACAGTTTTAAAAGTTAAAGGCATATGCCAAACTGGGTGGATATTTTCTGAACGGTCACTTCTATACAGGTTTATGGACAGTAAGTCAGTCTCAACAAACAGTCCAGATGCAGGATTATTTTCCTTGCCACTCCATGCAGGGTGGGCAGATTAAAGTTGTCAATATCAGTCCTTTAGTCCAATTCGGCAGCTTATCTACCTGTGTAGGGGGTGTTCCGACAGGTCTCCCTGATCTACATCAGGCCAAAAATCTGTTAGATATCAATCAGGCACGTTTGATTATTCTTGGAGGTCGAGGACCGCATTGGCTAGTTGATGTGGTCCTCGTCCTGTCGGCGCTTATTTCCTTCGTTGTAATCCGATCGCTTGGCCCTAGGGCCCTGCTTTTGGTGGGCATATCAGGTATGGGCAAATCTACAAAGGCAACTGTCTCTGTATGCCAGTTTATTAACATGACGCCAATGTATTGTGTGTGCAGAACAGTCCAATACAACGAAACGTACAAAGTTGCTCAGTATGCAACACAATAAAACTTATTTACTCCCTAGTGTAACTACTAAGGCAAAGTTAAAAGCACACTTTATGTACAGAACCAAACACAGCAACGTGAGGGGGGCACATGAGCACTATAATAGGGACACAAGCAATCAGTGTCCTGTTTAATTATAAGAAAAGAGCAGGATTTATTGTCGCATACACCCAAGCAGTGTTAGACATCCAATCCGCAGATGCAAAATATTTACAGTGTATATTTACTTACCGCAAGCTCCCTGCAGGATATCTAGGCATAAGAATAGCCAAAGAAAACACTTTGTACTGCAAGTCATCCTTTGTATCACTCAGTCCTTTTGTTCAGTACAAGGAAGCAGCATTCACAGCAGGAGTGACTGTTCCACACACTCCCTTGTTCCTCACAACAGCAAATAGGGTGGCTGAACTTCTTTATTCATGTCCGTATCCATATTGCAAAGAGCAAAAGGCAGCTGACAGGGTGCAAATGTCTGGCTAAATAATGACTATGGGATCATTTCCCCTAACATGCAAGTGCTAGTGACACCAGCTGAGACTGGCTCCTGCTAAATTCATTATGTGTCAATAAATGCAGAAGGCATGGATCATGGGGGATGGGTTGAGGTGTTCTCAGCTTGCACTATGGTAGCTGGCGAGGCACAATTTTCTCTACAGATTTATAGCCCTTGTAGAAGGAGAGAGGGGAAGAAACAATGCACAGTGATGGCTGGAGATGGGGGGAGCTGAGACAAACCTGCACCACGTTCACATGTAGTAAAAATATGCATAAACCAGCATCTTAAATGTGTATTCCTGTCAACTGGGGTTATGTTTTTATTGGATGTATAAAATTAAAGCCAGTTTCTCTGCTGAAATGCAGCTAACAGTACACTGGAACCCCATGTTACGTTTTTTCAGGAAACCAGTAAAAATGGTGTCAAATCAAGAGGCATGATAATTAGGGAAATGCATTATTTACTGTATTATATATATTGGTGGGATCAAACTGTGAAATGAGAGAAAACCTAAAATCAGGGGATGCCAAGTTAAGGTTTCACTGTATATTGATTCTGCTTAAAATGCAGCTATAGAAAGGTATGGGACCTGTTATCCAGAATGCTTGGGACCTGGGGTTCTCTGGATAAATAAACCCAATAGGATTGTTTTGTCTCCAACAAGGATTGATCATATCTTATTTGGGATCAAGTACAAGGCCCTGTTTTTTTTTATTACAGAGAAAAAGGAAATCATTTGAAAAAAAAAACATTAAATAAAAATTAGAATTAGGAGCATTCTCCATAACGGTTTGTCAAGGAATAGGTAGGGGGAGCTGTGGAGACTGAAGGGAAAGGGCGAGTCCTTGAGGCAGGAGCTGTATGTGCCTAGGGAACACTTGAAGGGAAAGCAGGAACAGGTTGATGAGGGCGAAGAGTCAGTCTGGATCAGGTGCGGACGGAGAGGGCGAAGATTAGGACTGGACTAGGCAGGAAGAAGAGGGCGACGACTCAACAGGAACAGACTGGACAGGGCAGGAGTGGAACAGAAACAGACTGGATGGGACAGGACGGTGTGGGTGTAGATCAGATCAAACTGGGGATAGAGTGCAGAGGGAGACTGGAGTGGATAGCAAGACAGGACTGGAGCGGATAGCAAGACAGGAGCAGAAGGAGATTAGAGTGGATAGCAGAAGGAGACTGGAGCAGGATAGCAGAAGGAGACTGGAGCAGGATAGCAAGAGGAGACTGGAGCAGGATAGCAAGAGGAGACTGGAGCAGGATAGCAAGAGGAGACTGGAGCAGGATAGCAAGAGGAGACTGGAGCAGGATAGCAAGAGGAGACTGGAGCAGGATAGCAAGAGGAGACTGGAGCAGGATAGCAAGAGGAGACTGGAGCAGGATAGCAAGAGGAGACTGGAGCAGGATAGCAAGAGGAGACTGGATCAGGATAGCAAGAGGAGACTGGATCAGGATAGCAAGAGGAGACTGGAGCAAGATAGCAAGATAGCAAGAGGAGACTGGAGCAAGATAGCAAGAGGAGACTGGAGCAAGATAGCAAGAGGAGACTGGAGCAAGATAGCAAGAGGAGACTGGAGCAAGATAGCAAGAGGAGACTGGAGCAAGATAGCAAGAGGAGACTGGAGCAAGATAGCAAGAGGAGACTGGAGCAAGATAGCAAGAGGAGACTGGAGCAAGATAGCAAGAGGAGACTGGAGCAAGATAGCAAGAGGAGACTGGAGCAAGATAGCAAGAGAGGACTGGAGCAAGATAGCAAGAGAGGACTGGAGCAGGATAGCAAGAGAGGACTGGAGCAGGATAGCAAGAGAGGACTGGAGCAGGATAGCAAGAGAGGACTGGAGCAAGATAGCAAGAGAGGACTGGAGCAAGATAGCAAGAGAGGAGTGGAGCAAGATAGCAAGAGAGGACTGGAACAAGACAGGACTGGAGCAATATAGCAAGAGAGGAGAGCAAGAGTCAGGAACAGGCAAGACAAGGTCAGTACAAGGTGAAGTCAGGGCAAGATACAAGGTGGAACAGGAAGCAGAAATCAGGAACAAGCAAGGCAGGAACAGATCAAGGTCAAGGCTGGGAAGGTACAAGATAGGGTAAAGCAAGACAAGGACAGGCAGACAAGGCAGAATAATAAGGGAAAAGGGGCAAGAGCTAGAACTACCTAGTTAGGGGCGCTGTTGCAGTACTAGGAAAACCATACAATGCTCTGGCAAGGAGTGCTGCCCTTAAATAGGGAAGAGTCAGCCCTGATTGGCTGATTAAACTAGGCAGCAGCTGGGTTGAGGCTGAAGATGCCAAACAGGCTGCAGCTGAGCTGGGGCTGGAGAAGCCAATGAGGCTGCAGCTGAGCTGGGACTGCAGAGGCCAGGCAACACATAGAAAGCAACCCTACAGGCTGCTCACCTGGCCAAATGGTTAAGGTATCGAGCCAAAAACCCAAAGGTCCCTGGCTCGAATCCCAGCAATACCTGACACGGTTGCCAAGATAACAAATCCTATACCTGCATCTTTTATCGCGGTTGGGTATTTAGGTTGTACTTCTGAGAGGTTTTAAGTAACGTTAAACAATCAATTAATTACAATAGATTGCATTCTAGGGCTATGTGTGTGCAGCAAGCCCAATCAAATAACTGTGTCAACTGACCCAGACCACAGTTGTTTCATCTATTGTTGATTGTCTTTTCACCCTGGGGGCATGACAAAATGCCTTTGGCAGATATCCACTACCAAATAATTGTATTCACAAACATTTTTACAAAGTGCAGAAGCTACTGTAGTTAGAGGCATGTGTCATCCACATGAAGACAGAGGTACAAGTTATATAGTGGATAATGTACCCCCTACTGTGATTTATAAAGATATTGTGTCACAGAGGAGTTATGTGACCATATAAAAGCTTTTATACAGGTCACATAACTCCGAGGTCACTTCTAATATCTTTGTACATTTCAGTAGGGGGTACATTATGCATTATAATCTACATTTTGTGTGAAATGTCGGGAGGGGGGTGGATCGGAGGGGTCGGCGTCCAATTCTGGTCACCAGCGTACAATTCGGGTGTGCCGACATTCAATTCAAATGCGGTGGCATCTAATTCAGACATGCGACGTCAAATTCGGTGGCCCGGGGCCCCTGTTATTAACGGCACGTTCTGACATCAGAACGCACCGTTTATAAGGATATAATTTACAGTCTGGTCCCATAGGGAAATGACCAGACTGTATATTATATAGTGGATAATGCACCCCCTACCGTAATTTATAAAGATATTACAAGTCACCGAGGAGTTACGTGACCATATAAAAGCACGAGGCCGCAGGCCGAGTGCTTTTATACAGGTCACGTAACTCCGAGGTGACTACAAATATCTTTATAAATTTCGGTAGTGGGTGCATTATTCATTATAATCTACACATACACATAATCTATGCACACTTCAGTTTATTTCCGTTCCATTTTCCCCTATGCTTTACATAGTCCCTGTACCTGTGTTGTAGCTGCATTTTTGTCCTCCTTTGATATGAGTGACTGTGGCATGCTGACTATATATGCCATATTTCTGCAGGCTGTTGCAGTGGAGGAAAGGGAAAAGAGATAGAGAGTGGAAAGTGCACGGGCACAGAAGAACAAAGGGTTAAAGCAGCAGTGTGAGCAATACAGACAGAGATATAGTAACCACCTATAAATCTGTGCTCTCCTTAGAATCGGACCATTTGTTTTCCAGATTTGACGTGAACTGTAGTTTCAATGCCGGCCCGTAAATGAGGGGGTTGAAAGACGGAGAGAGACTCTGCCAGTGTAACCGGAGATTAAGGGGGCGGGGCGGAAGAGAGACGCAGGGGGAGCGGAAGAGAAAGACTCTGAGGAAGCATCGGCAGAGGGCGCAAGACCTGGGAGGCAGTGAGAGGGAAGGCTACAGCCGTAGCGAAGAAGGAGTAGCGACTGTTTGAAGTAAGGGAGGGAGGAGGAGGGGGGGGGGAATGTGATGCGAAGCTGGAGGAGAAGCTTCAGGGACAGCACGCCAGTAATGATTGCTGTCTCTTTAAGATATAAACGGCGCGTTCTGACGCAGAAACGCGCCGTTTATAAGGATATAATTTACAGTCTGGCCAATAGGGAATTAGCTGGTTTGTAGATTATATATATATATTGTCACTGGACAGTGGTATATTGCCAATATAACTACTCACACACAGATATATAGATACAAAAAATCTAGATGCTGGGTCTTGTAGACTTGACTAAATAATTATACAGTCTGAATCTGACCTGAAACTATATCTAGCTGAAGATTCAGGGCCAGAACTAAGGGTAGGCAGAGTAGGCACATGCCTAGGGCGCAAAGCTGGGGGGAGGGGGCACCAGGCACGTACCTTTTCTGTCACCTACCCCATGTCTGGTCCACTCTCTCCCTGACTGTGCGTTTTCCCATCTATTAGTGCTTCCACGCATGCACGCATTGATTCGCACATGCGCGCATTGATTCGTGCATGCACTCGCAAAAATTCCGGGACCGGCCAGTTTGCCTAGGGCACCTGCCCACCTGAGTATCCTTGGCTTTTTTTTTTTTTAAATTCAGTTAAAGGGGACCTATCACCCAGACACAAAAAGCTGTATAATACAAATCCTTTTCAAATTAAACATGCAACGCAAATTCTTTATTAAAACACCCATATCTGTAATAAAGTTATTTCAGTATCTACAGCTTTCAAGCATATATTGCTTTGTCTACACCTCATCTTAGAGGCAGGGCAGGCAATTACTTTCACTTTACATTCTGCACTACCAATATATCACAGCACCCCTGTCATCCCCCTTTAACTGTACAGCCCTCCCTCCTTACTAAGTAATTGTGTAGCCATTGCATGGGATGGGCATCAGGTCCCCCATTCTGGTGCACAAGAGTTTGAGATGATGCAAAGCTTGCCGAAATAACAGTGTGCCCCAAATGACTGCTGCTTACTTGCTGTGATTGTGAATTACCACACAGAAAGAAACAAGATTTAAATAAAGTCAAAGTGCTTTCCAGAGTGGTATAAAAATCCCATCCAAAATGCCACCATTGGCAGTTCCTTATTGTCTACCTTGCTGGTGGTAAAGTCCTGCAGCAAGTTGGGTGCCAGCAAAAAAAAGTGTGGTTGTGGTAGGATTTTCATCTATATATTTTAACCTATAGCATATCAGCTCTATTTTACTTTAAACATTTTTAAATGTTTTTTCTGCCCCCACCCATTTTTGATGATGTCACTTCCAGTTTGAATCAACAGCACTTCCTGCTTAACGGTGGTCAGTGGGTTGCAGATCAGATTGCGGATAAGGCAGTTACGGGTAAGGTAGAGTGTCCAAGTGGGTAAAAATGCAGGTTGCGGCCTCAGGTCATGTCCAGTTTTCAAAAATCAGTTCTATGGAGTATCTAGCTGGTAATGACCCCTTTTGTTATTCATGAGTTGTTTTTTCTGATCCTGTTCTTCCAGTATTGACCTTGGCCTGCCCTGACTCTTGCCTGTTCTTGACTATTTCCTGGACATTGGAGTTGTACCTTAACCTACATGTGTACTGAGTTTTGGACTTTACTCTGCCTTGCCTACCTGTAAGCCTGCTTGCCTATTAACCCTGTTTGTGTCAGCACTTATCCCTATCCTTTCTTTGTTATCTGACAGTGTTTCAGTAGTGCCTACCTTCTGTTAAACCTGCCTTTACATTTCTTTTTGCTTTATGACTGCCTGTTTCCTAGTTCAGCCTCAAACTAGGTCTCTAGTGGCCCCTGAAACTCTGCTGTGGTCCCTTTGTTGTTGACAGTATTAACTGGTCTCTGGCTGATCCTGTAACATTTCAAAGGAAATGCCCTCTTTGTGTAATCCTGCAGGACGGTGCTACTTCAAATGAATGTGGGTTTCCAGAGATTAATCCATGCTTTAGCACATCCACTGGACTTGTGTAATTTCATTTAAGAGAGTTCTGTGGTTTTCTTATATGTTCATTAAGAAGATTCCACTTCCACATTGCCTTTGACTGACTGTGATTGTAAAATGTAATTGCAATTCTCAAGTGTCCCTGCAACAAATCATCGCTACTGACTGCTCAATGTACTCAGCAGAGAATACCCTAGTTTAATTGGATGACTTCTGGAAAATAAAACGTGACATATTTATAGGGTTTGAGGTTTATTTGTATTGATTCTTTTAGATAGCAAAGAAGGCAGGTTAACTCCTTACTGGACAACTCTTGGCACAGTCAGGGTCATAGTAACAATTAAGTTTGTTTTTCATGGATCAGTCAGTGGCTTATGTCAGAGCACTTCAGGGCACCACACTACAAGAAGTCTTTGGTTACATTTCTTATAAGCATATGGTAACCCCAATAAGGGCTCTTACACAAAGGCGTTTTTCCTGCACTCCCTGCGTTGCGCTTTCTTCTGTTCAGCTGCAGGGGAGCGCAGGAGTAGACACACTCAATTATTGTGAAGGGGGCTTTACTCACATAGACGCATGTAAGCGCCCAACGCAGGTGGGACGCAGCATGTTGCATTTAGTACAGTACCCTTCACAATAATTGAGTGTGTCTAGTCCTGTGCTCCCCTGCGGCTGAACAAAAGCAAGTGCAACGCAGGGGAGCACAGGAAAAACCGCCAGTGTGTAAGAGCCCTTACACTGACGTTTGCTTTTCATCCTCTATATCCACCACTTACTCTTGCATGGTAAAACAAAACAGTAGTGGCTTTTTGAATTCATCTGACCAAAGAATGCAGCCCCTAGTTTTCTAGTAAGAGTTTATTTTTCACTAACTGAATGAACTAACTGAATGAACCTAGCAATAGACCTAGGCAAGGCAAATAGTTTTATGAGCATCATAAAACCAGCATATTTGCACAGCGTTATGTGAACAGTTATGCAACTGAAGCAACTGGTTACAAAACTATGACCTTCTTCTGGACATGTGTACAAACAACCTTCCATAGAAAAATAATCTTGTGCCTATTGCATTTTCACATGGACTAATAATAATGGTTTTGATATACAAAGAGACCTGCTGAGTGCAGTATCATTTTATCACCATATTTTACATTTGATACCACCTGGGCATCTTATTTTGTGGCAAAGGGAGTGCACCTCATTGAAACACACATAAATATATATTGCTATATATTTATATTGTAACATGTTGAGTGCCCCAGACTTTCATTACACAATAGCCCCAACATTTTATTACACTGTGGTTTATATATAACCATAAAATGAATTATATTCAGACTAGTGATGTGTGGGTTGAATTTATCTCGACCTGCATCCCAACCCTAACCTGCCCCCTCCCGACCCGAATCCGGTCCACTCCGTCCCCTCTATCTAGACCTGCGCCAACCCCCATAAAAGGGGCGGGGCAGGTGGGCATTTTTTAATTCAGGGAACAGAAGCCAGAAACTGGCATTTTAAGTCGCGGGTGAGAAGAGCAGAAGGGAGACCCGACCTAAAGATTTTTTGCCATGGCTGGCCCACACATCACTAATTCTGACTTTAGAGAACTAACATGGAACAGTACTTATTAAGTTTCAGAAATGCTAGGCTTATCCAGACAAATGGATACGACATCCACCTCTATTAAATATGATGTGAAATATTAAACAATCAATTTTAACCTGGCCTCAGTGCATGCTCAGATATGCTTAAAATATTAATTGATTCATTAACTTTCATGCTATTTCTCACAAGCAATAAGTCAGTTTTCCAGCAGCACACCAAGTCAGTTGTAGTGATTTATTTGCCCAAAAACCACATATCAACAGGCAACGTTTCGGGCCCACTGGACCCTTTATCAAGCCCTTTATGATCCCGTGGCAGGCTTGGATCTCCCAGTTCAGCACCAGACACCAGCGATTGGATGTCACTTTGTGGGAGTTTGAGCATTCCATTCCTGTTACCCCACCATCTGGTGTGGGTTCATTATTTTTGGTTCTAATACTAATAATGTAGCACACATCAAGTACTCCATAATTTATTCTGTGTATCCCATATGCTACTGCTAAAAGAGATGCCCATTTTCACCCTTGACTGTTCCAGTATATTATGTATTTCAATATGCAAAATTGTGTGGCTGTTTATGCTGAAGATATATTTGCATAATTACATTTTTTTCTGCTTCCACCAAACCAGTGGCGTAACTACCGGGGGAGCAGGGGTGCAATTGGACCAGGGCCCGCACCCCCCGCAGATCGGAACACGCTGTAGCTGGCTGTAGTCGGCTACAACTGCAGTATTTATACATGGCATTACCATGTGTCATCTTGCTATGAGTTCTGGGGGGTTTTATACATAGAATGGCCACTGTGCCATCCTGTTATGAATTCTGTGGGTATTTTACATGGAATTGCCACTGCATTCATTCTGCTAAGTGTTTTATGGGCATTATAAATGAAACTGCATCAGTGGCTTTTTTTCAGAACACTGAGATACTTTAGAAAGAGTTAAAAGAGATGCTTAGCTATCTATATATTCAAAGTGGGCACATTCTAATTTCTGCAGTAACAGCCCCCTAAGTTTGCTCATAGCCTTTACAGAGAGATCCCTTAGAATGATGGCAGCATAGGTATTCCCCTGTACTAAGCACAATTCAGCAGGAACAGTCCCCTAAGTTTACTCATAGTCTGTACAGAGATTTACCATAAAACAATCCCAGACACCTCATAAACAGTCCCCTCAGTCTGAAAAAATGCATTGCTTTTCCTTGATATTTTATTCTGTTTTCTCTAATTTTACACCAACATTTATTTATTATTGTTATGGTGTCCCCCAGTTCTCTGTTAATGTTGTTAGTGAATTTAAAAGGTCTAAGATATTCACCTATTGATCTAGGTTGTGCATGTAATGTAATTGGCAGAGAGGCCTTGTACGTGCCTCCCTTAGTGTAACATTAAAGGGGTGGTTCACCTTCAAGTTAACTTTTAGTATGTTATAAAATGGTAAATTCTAACCAACTTTTCAATTGGTCTTCATTTTTTTCCTTTTAATATTTATTCATTTCTTGGGGATGGGGATACTGAGAGTAATGGATAGCACACCCAATTTGAAAAAAAGTGTTACAAATTTATTACAAAAAAGAAAAATTACAAAAGTAATACAAAAATTATAAATAATATAACAGAGAGCCCAACGAGTTTCGACCTTAAGTGTCTTGCTCAGGGGCAGAAATGAACAAAAAATCAAAAAGGCAGCCTATTTGATTTTTTGTTCATTTTTGCCCCTGAGGAAGACCCTTAAGGTCGAAACGCGTTGGGCTCTCTGTTATATTATTTATAATTTTTGTATTACTTTTGTAATTTTTCTTTTTTGTAATACATTTTCTATTATTTTTTCAAATTGGGTGTGCTATCCATTACTCTCAGTATTCTTAACATTATTTGGAGACCCTTATGGGGAGTCCCCTATGGATTAGCACCCCTCATTTTACTTTAAGGGAGTTGCCTCCTCTCTGTATTTTGTTCAAATGGGGATCACTGACCCCATCTAAACTGTACAACAATGATTTGTAAGGCTATACATTTATTGTTATTGGTACTTGTTTTTTTTTTTATTCAGGCTCTCTGCAATTCATATTCCAATATTTCATTCAAATCAATTCATAGTTGGTAGGGTAATTTGGACACTAGCAACCAGACTGCTGAAATTGCAAACTGGAGAGCTGCTGAATAAAAAGCTAAATAATGCAAACCCCCAAAAAAAAAAACAATTGCAAAGTTTCTAAGAAAATCCCTCATTTTAAAGTTAATGTAAAGATAAACAACCCCTTTAATACTGCACTGATTAACCCTTGTCATGTACACAGTAAAAACTGTATTTCGGACTTCTGTGCTTATATCCTTACAGGTATGGAACCTGTTATCCAGAATGCTCAGGACCTGGGATTTTCCAGGTACAAGCTACTGTTTTATTATTACAGAGAAAAGGGAAATCATTTTTAAAAAGTTGAATTATTTGATTATAATGGAGTCTATGGGAGACTGTTTCCAGTCCAATGCACAAGGGGGGGGGGGGGTCGTTGTCACGTAGGGGGCCCAGTTGTAAATTTACGTACCAGGGCCATTAAGGGTCCAGTTACGCCACTGCACCAACCATTCCCCAGTGATGTCATAATGTTCCCAAAGTAAAAAGAATCTTCTAGACAGCAAGGTATGCTGAATCTAGTGATCTGTTAAAGAGTAGCAAAGAAGAATTTCACTGGCACTCAAAGGTTGATTCAAGCAGGTACAAGCCCTTGCTGAGTTTATTTTGCAAAGGTGCAACGTTTCAGGGTAAAACCCTTTGTCATGCTTGACAAAGGGGTTTCCCCTGAAACGTTGCATCTTCACTAAATAAACTCAGCAAGGGCTTGTACCTGCTTGAATCAACCTTTGAGTGCCAGTGAAATTCTTCTTTGTGGCTAAAATTGAGGTTGCCGAGAGGCCTCCTTCACCGTGCACCGGGTTGTCTTTTCCCGGAGAGCCAGGGCAAGGCCGGACTGGGAGTAAAAAGCAGCCTGGGCAAAAAAATCTAAGCAGCCCACATGTAAACGTGTGATGATCTTGTACACATCCACTCATATATTGGGGTAAAACTGCAAAAAAATATATGCATATAGAGCTGGTTTCTCACTTAAGTGTAATTAATGTAAAATATGTGAAAAATTCTGCAGCCATGTGCCTTTATATGGTCACATAACAACCCCTCAGTGACTTCTAATATCCTTATCATTTACAGTAGGGGGTACATTATCCGTTATAATACATCAGTAATACTCAGAGTTCCCTGTAAAACTCAGCCTGCAGCCTTGTGCCTTTATATGGTCACAGAACCCCTCTGTGACTTCTAATATCCTTATCATTTACAGTAGTGGGTACATTATCCCTTATAATACATGAGTGATACTCAGAGTTCCTGTATAACTCAGCCTGCAGCCTTGTGCCTTTATATGGTCACAGAACAACCCCTCAGTGACTTGTAATATCCTTATCATTTACAGTAGGGGGTACATTATCCCTTATAATACATGAGTGATACTCAGAGTTCCCTGTATAACTCAGCCTGCAGCCTTGTGCCTTTATATGGTCACACAACAACCCCTCAGTGACTTCTAATATCCCTATATTACAGTAAAGCAACATTAGGACTATAGTGTAATTTTTAATTAATGGAATTAAATGAAATGTCTCAAAAGACCCGCCTCACAAAACACAAAAATAAACGTGAGACTTTAACCAGGAGGAGCCATTATCTCCACTGCTATTAAAGGGGTGGTTCAACTATAAGGTAACTTTCATTATGTTATAGAATGACTAATTCTAAGCAACTTTTTCAATTGGTTTTCATTATTTATTTTTTCTAAATTTATAGTTATTTGTCTTTTTCTTCTGATTCTTTACAGCTTTCAAATGGGTGTCACTGACCCCCTTCTAAAAAAACAAATGCTCTGTAAGGCTACAAATGTATTGTTATTGCTACTTTTTATTGCTGATCCTTCTATTCAGACTCTCATTCAAATCAATGCATGGTTGCTAGGGTAATTTGGACCCTAGTTACCAGATTGCTTAGAATGCAAATTGAAGAGCTGCTGAATTAAAAAGCTAAATAACTCAAAAACCACAAATAATAAAAAATGAAAACCAATTGCAAATTGTCTCAGAATATCACTTTCTACAGCATACTACGTGTGGCCAAACAGGGAGAGATCCGCTCGTTTGGCGATGTAGCCAAACAAGCGGATCTCTCTCCGATTTGCCCACCTTGAGGTGGCCAATATCAGGATGATCCGATCGTGGGCCCTAGGGCCCAACGATCAAATCCTAACGAATGGGAACGGGCGGTCGGATTGCGGGACCACATCAACGAACAGATGCGGCCGCTATCCGACAGGATTTTTAGTCCCATCCGATCAAGATCTGGCTGATTTTCGGCCAGATCACGATCGGGGAAGCCCGTTGGGGGGCCCCATACACGGGCCAATAAGCTGCTGACTTGGTCTCTCTGCAGCTTTTATCAGCCCGTGTATGGCCACCTTAAGTTATCGCAAAGGTGAACAACCTCTTTAAAGGTATTGATATGCTATTATAAACTCTGCATGTAAGTGCGTCTTTGTGCGTATTTGCTTCTCACTCATTGTACCTCATTAGGAGATTTGCCACTTGTCCTACCCATAACTTCAACTCAGAGGGGCCCCAGGACAGTCTCCGTTAATATGGGACTCAGTAAAGACTCTGTAATTGTCAATAAGAGTAAGTAAGTCATGGGAAAGTCTAGCAGAGAAAACTGCAGGCTTCTGTCAGGGCCTTTCTCCTTGGACTTTTCACCTCCAGTAACTCTCCCCGAACTCAGTGTGGCACATTCCACCCCAGCTGACTCTCACGTGCCCAGGGGAACATCATGCCAGTAGCTATTAATCCCTCACCTAAGCCCCACATAGATTGTTGCTCACACTCCATCCTGGCCATTGCTTCTGCTTCACAGTTACTTGGCTTGTGTCTTGGGTGAAGGGGACAGTCCCCGGTAGGATCAGCCGGAAAGAGGGCCTTGCTGTGCAGTTCAGTAAAAGCCTGAGCTAAGCAGCATGTTACCCCTACCTCCAAGCGGGCATGTGCGTAGAGTGCCAGGGGCCATGAGGAACAATGTGACGGATAGGAGGCAACAGGAGTGGGGCCAGGCAGCACACAGTGTGGTACATTATATATATAATGAGTGAAGCCACATGTTCTCCATTCTGGCTTTTGGAAACCAAGAAGCTAGACACACTGCCAGCTCTGGAAAGAAAGGTGGGGTGGGGTTACGTAAAAAACTTTTAATATATTCAATATAAAGATACAGTGAACACAGTATAGTACATTAAATAAATAACGGTTAGCATGGAAATTAGAAAATTGTGTCTCCATACATAAGAAAACATATTTAAATAGAACAGATTCTTTCTTAAAGTCCCCAGGGGGAGTGGGGCCAGGCAGCACACAGTGGGGTATATTATATATAATAAGTGAAGCCCCAGTTTTCTGCGAATTGTTTGTATCCTGGGCTGAGCTAGTGGTGTAAAGAAGCCACCTGGTGACTCTGCAATGCGGAGGTGGTCCTGGGCATTGGACTGGCCTGCCCCCCCTACAGGGCTGGACTGCCCCCCTTTAGGACTGGACTGCCCCCCCATACAGGACTGGACTGACCCCCCCCTTTAGGACTGGACTGCCCCCCCTTCAGGATTGGACTGCCCCCACCCCACTGCAGGGGCCTTGATACCTCACTGTGTACTCCATGCTGAGCTGGGACACTCACACAGCAGGCAGCAGCAGCGCGAGAGCCGAGTAGAGGAGTGGGAGGGGCAGAGCCAGGATGGGAGATAGGACAGAGGAGCGGTCCTAGAGCCTGCCGGATGCACTGAAAAAACTTCAGAGGCAATCAGCACTGTGTTTCAGATGAGAAGCGGCCCACTTAAACAAAATATCGAGCGGCCCCTCGGGCAAATGCCCGAAGAGGCAGATTGCAAGTCCGGCCCTGAGCCAGGGTGTGCAAGTGTGATAACTTTGTACTATTCCTCTGTTAAAGAGTAGAGCAGCTCTAAGGCTTTAAAGAGGTGCCAACTTGGCATGCTCACTGCCTCTCTCTCTCTTCTCCAATGGAAATCAATCAGACATGTAGATTAGGCACCTCCTTTGAGGTATTCACAGTCAAAGAAAGAAGGTGCGCTCAGAAAGCAAAAGGGAATGGAGCTTCACACTAGACAAGGAAGTAACTAAAAGAGCTGCAGTTGAACTGGCTATAATAGAGAAACAAAATACATGTGAATGCAGGGGGAAAGGTATGCTAATCTGGGGGCTGTTTAAAGTAATTTTAGAGATAGCAAAAAAGGTTTATTATTTTTTAAGTATTAAAGCCTCCAGAAGAGATGATCATACTACAACAGGAATGGCAGCTTAAAAAACAGAAACGCTGCAAAGTCAAGCAAAAATGTATTTTTGAATACAAAGGAAAAACAAATCATGAGTATAATAATTTACTTCTTAATAGATTTACATAAAGCTTTTAAGGCATCCATGCATCTGCAATAGTCTTCCCAGCAAGCACCATGCCTATGAACCCTCCTGTTCCTGCTGGACTTGGAAAACGTGCTGTCTGTATGACACACAAATTCATGTGCAGCCCTTTACTTTTTTGTAGAAATTGTTTTGTTTTTGCTTGAATTGTTTTCTCAAAGTCCAAAGTCTTAGGGCAGAGACACACTGTCAAATTCGGGGAGATTGATCGCCCGGCAACAAATGAAAATATAAAATAAAAATCTCTGGCAGGATGGCACTTGAAGCACTTCATTTTTCGAAGTCGCCCGAAGTCGTCTCACAAGGAAACTTTGGGCGACTTCGGAAAAACGAAACGCTCTGATGGTCATCCCGCCGATGATTTTTATTCTACCCGGGAGGAAGGCAGTTCAGGGGGATTAGTTGCCCTGAAGAAGAGGAGATTTGTCGCCGGGTGACCAATCTCCCCAAATCTGACCATGTGTCCCTGCCCTTAAGGTGACAACGACCAACCTCTTGCCCTCCAGGCTTACCTATACATCCTTAAGATCCCATAGGATACTGCGAGTTGTACTTCAGGACCAGATTAGCCTTGGACTAAACATATGCATTAATCTTAACTCAAAAGTAATAAAGAAAGTTCTGAATATAACTTTTTACACAAAAACGCATTTACTTCTGCACCCATTTTTAATAAATCATACATTTCTAATCTTCGTGGCCATTATTTTTATAATAAGTGCATTTAAGCTATAAGCAAACACAAACATTATACATATACATTCTTCTGTGCAGTCTTGAGCGTTTCTCTGGTTTTCTATGTATGAGGTCCTTTGGTTTTACTTGGTGCTTCAATTCTTGTTTTTCTTCTTGCACTGAGTATTCTGGAGATTGGGTCTCTCCTCTGTTCTTTGACATCCCAGGATCACAGTCTGGTAAAGAACAAAAAGGTTAACCCATTGTCCAAGTAGAAAATGCTTTTTATATATATGCCAACCCTGCAGGAGACTTTAACTGACTGGATTTTCCATCTAGTCTGACTGATATTCTTAAAGCCCAATCAGGCAAGGGGATTATTTTGGTCTAACACACAGGCACATCAATTGCAAATTTGATTAAGAAAAGTCAAACTGACGAGAGAAATATCTTTCTGGGATATCCTTAATAAAATTAGGAAATTAAAATAAATGTATCACAAATTAGTTATATTGAAAAGGGCACCTGTTGACCCCACCAGAGCAATGGATTGGCACTTAAAGCCTACCGTCACTCATTGCAGCACAACCTAGCCAGGGTTTTGCCTAGAGCTAGTGCCAGATTTAGGGCCCTTATGCATGCAGCCATATCAGATCACACTCATGCAGACATCACAGAACAGCCCCAGTTCATAAAGAGTTAAAAAGAAAAGGCTGCAACATTAGTTAGATATGGAAGCGATAGCTGCCCTCTACATAATCAAGAGTTTCTTCAAACAAAATGTTCTGCATTGTCTGATTGTCTGCTTTTCTTTCACAAAAACAATGCAGTAAATGTTTGTGATGAAGTATTTAAACAGTGGAGCATGTATTTTATTTAGCCAGTAGCTCACTTACTTTTGATGGTGTCCACGGTTTTTATTGACCTCTGATTTTTCTTAATATATGGCTCCTGTCCTTCTTCAATAACTGTTATAATTTCAGGCTTAAAATCAAGGAAGCCTACCAAAAGAGAAAATAATATTTAGAATACAATTAAAAAAAAACATTCAATTGTATAGAATATTAACTGAAAGTGATATAGCCACAATTATGCATGGTTTTCATTGTTCCTTAAATAACTAACATTAAATTATTTTGTTTTGTCCAGAAAAACAAATTAGCAGGAAGAGATAATATGCTACCACTAGAATCTATTGAAGGTTGCCAATATAGGTCCAAAGGCAATTTGGATTATTTTAGGTAATAAATTGGGTGTGCTTTACCCATGCCCCTGTTCCACCCAAGCGACGCCCAAAAACATCCCAGGTCATACTATTAGCTACAATTGCTGCTCTGCTTATTTCATAAGATGTAGGCTGTAGGCCAGGTAAGTAAATTTAGGGTAGAAATTGTGACAGTGGGTGGCTGGGCTGTGATGGGGGCATATCAAAGTGACTCCCTAAAAATGAGGGTGAGTTGATATGTCTGTAACTTTTATACCAAGTAAGCGAAGGGTCTGATAATTTTCTATCATCACATCCTTGTACAGTGCCTTCTGTCCGTCTTCTAAACTTTTCCATTCCTCTTCTGAGAAATAGATAGCAATATCATCAAATGTTATCAGCATCTAAAAAAGAATGTGTATGCAGTCAGTAATCCCTTTTTGTGCCAAGCCAAAGATTCAGCCTTAATGAACTTGCCCAAATGGCACATGCAACATATTGAAATGTATGACAAGCACTTCAATGTAAGTGGCTTGAAAGTCATTACATTACAGAAATATACCCAGTAAACTCAAATTAAAAATACCTGACTTGGAGGGGTAGTTAACATTTAAGTATCTACTACCTCTGCTTCTGCTCTTCTGCCTAATTCTAGTTTTCAAATAGGGGTCACTGACCCCACCAGCCAAAAAATGATTACTTTGTGGGCCTACAACTGTATTGTTATTTTTTTATTATTAGTGTTACCTTATTTATTTAGGCCCTCTCCTATTCATATTTCAGACTATCATTCAATCCACTGTCTGGCTGCTATGGTAAATTGGACCTTAGCAACCTTATAATTCCTAAAAGGCCACCTGCAGAGCTGCCAGACGGAAAGCAAAATAATTCAAAAACCACAAAAAAAAACCCTAAAACAGACTGTAGATTGTCTCAGCATTATGGTCCATGTGGTCATACTAAAACAACTCCTAGAACAGTGATCCCCAACCAGTAGCTCGTGAGCAACATGTTGCTCTCCATCCCCTTGGATGTTGCTCCCAGTGGCCTCAAAGCAGGTGCTTATTTTTGAATTCCAGGCTTGGAAGCAAGTTTTAATTGCATAAAAACAAACTATAGTGCCAAGTAGAGCCTCTTGTAGGCTGCCACTCTTGTGAGTCCACATAGGGGCTACCAAATAGTCAATATTTAGCACTTATTTGGCACCCCAAGGGACTTTTTCATGCTTGTGTTGCTCCCCAACTCTTTTTACATTTGAATGTGGCTCACGAGTAAAAAAAGGTTGGGGACCCCTGTCCTAGAATATACTGTGTAGAAATAATCTTTAAAGTAGCCAAAATTTTAAAATAAAAAGGCATAATTGTAAAGTTATTTGAAAATGTAACTGCCATTGAAAGCAGCATCTTATTACCTTTTGCAATACAAATAACTAACAACGTTATAATTGATATTACAGGCATGAGATCCGTTATCTGGAAACCCATTATCTGGAAAGCTCAGAATTATGGAAAGGTTGTCTCTCATAGACTCCAATTTATCCAAATAATCCAGATTTTTAAACATTATTTCCTTTTTCTCTGTAATAATAAAACAGTAGCTTGTACTTGATCCTAACTAACAAATAATTAATCCTTATTGGAAGCAGAACCTATTGGGTTTATTTAATGTTTACATTATTTTCTAGTAAACCTAATATGTGAAGATCCAAATTACGGAAAGATCCATTATCCAGAAAGCCCCAGGTCCCAAACATACTGGATAACAGGTCCCATACCTGTATATATTTTAAAGTTGCTAAGAATTACATTTTCTTTCATTGCGTAAAAACAACATTATTTAGGTGGGTATCCCCTTTAAATGAATGAGTTAGGTTCAAATTATCTTTATTAGGCCATTTAGAAATGAAATATTTATATGTGATATAAAATTGTACATACAAACTCTATTATAAAGGAGTATTATATTATTGTGTTCAGTAATAGCAGCTTAAACAGTTTTCAGGTTGCTCTGCAATACAAAATGTTTCTTGACTTTTCCACACGATGCTTACCTTTCCCTTTAACACCTTCGACTGAATTAGAGCTTTCCTATGTAATTGAGACATTATATGGAGATGCACAGATGTAGAGCGGTTATGGGTAACATTTATATGCTTTGCACATATAGTGCAATATACTGCGTGAGAGTTATCTGGAGCTTCAATAATGAAAGGCTGAGCTTTGTTCCAAGTTTTCTTTTTTATCTTTTTACGATGCAAAGTACCTTTACGCTTCTTACACACTGACGTCATGATCTGTTCCATTACTTCTATCAGGAGACATAAAGATAAGAGATGCATTACTTTCACACTCAAAGCTACTAATATAAATACTGAAAACATACCTCCCAACATTTTGAAAATAAAAAGAGGGACAAGAAATTTGGCGCGTGTAGCATGGTGAAATGTTTTGACCACACCCCTAATTACCATGTTCATTGTACAAAACTTCAAAGGTTATGAAAGTTTGAGCATATTTCTGTGTTTTTTTTCCAGTTATTACAGTTTTGCTAATGAAGGTGAATTGCCCTTTAAGCTGTGAGTCGAACTTCTCCCACACAATCCCTATCTAAATTGCTACAATTACTTATTTGCTTATCTCAAAATTGTTACAAAAGTATCTTAGCTGCAGCTGTGGCTGTTCTGGGCTCTCTGCTAAAAGCCAATTAAGTCAGAAACATTGTATCTTTTTTTAGCTGTTCAGTGCAGAGAAAATCGGGACTTTCCAGGTTGAGCTGTCAAAAGCGAGGCTGTCCCGCTGAAAACGGGACAGTTGGGAGGTATGCTAAAAAGTGTTAATTTTCTCTTCATCTAACTTCACCAAAGTTCACCTCCAATAGTTTAGAGAGCAGGCTTAAGGTCTATGCTTTGATGGTTAACCCCTGCAATCCCAGTCTGACACTAAGCATAGCCAGCAATAATACATTAAATCTCCTGCTTTAACCCCCTGTAACAGGTAACAACAGCAGCTAGTAAGAGTGCATAGTACAGTGCTGTATAACTGGCTTTTTACCTTGTGTAAGATTTAAAATTTATCAATACAGAGATGAACTGGTCCCTGAATTGTTAACATCTTAAATTCAGAGAGTAAGATTCACATATGTAATCCCCCCTGCATTTTTCATATCAGTGACACCTCTATTGTACTGTTCACACTTGAGACCCAGACTGAAAGTGCACACATTGTTCACCTGTTCACACTCATACAAACTGCTGGAGGGGCACCAGTATTGTGTCACTGTGTAGCACAGTATGAACTGTTCATCTACCTGCCCTATGCTCCCTGTGTGTACCTTATTCTGCCTGTTCTATGCTCCCTGTGTATGTCATACTCTAACTGCCCTATGTTCCCTGTGTGTGTGTCATACTCTACCTGCCCTACTATTCCTGTGTGTGCCATACTCTGCCTGTCCTATGCTCCTTGTCTGTGCCATGCTCTGCCTGTCCTATGCTCCATATGTGTGTCCTATTCTGCCTCCCCTATGCTCCCTGTGTGTGCCATACTTGTCTGTTCTATGCTCTCTGTGTGTGCCACACTCTGTCTGCCCTTACTCTGCCTGTGGGAGGTGAACCTGGTGGGGGTTTGTTAGCATATACACATTCTTGTTAGGGGTCCCCAATATGTTTAATCATGTGCTGGGGTGGGGTTGCTGTGTTATCCACAGGAGAGGAGGAGGCATATGGATTTAATGGTATGTCTTAATATGACTTAGTGAACGTGTTTCACATATGAATGATGAGTGATATCAATGAGCACCAACCATTAGGTTTTTTAGTGTGCTTCCACCATTAATGTAGACATGGTCTTTGTGTGAATTTTAAAATATTTTAGAATTGTGATTAACTGGCCCCTGCATTGTTCACACATTAGGTGCAGGCTGTAAGGCCCTGCATTGTTTACAACTGTAAAACCCTGTATTGTTCACACTTCAGACTGTAAGTGCCCACAGTGTTCACCTGTTCACAGGAACCAGGGCTGCCATCAGGGGGGTATAGGGAGGACTACTGTCCCAGGCCTGGATGATTTGGGGAGCTAAGGGGGGCCCGGCCATGCTGCACTTACTTGCATAGCTGGGCCCCTGCCATCAGTGAGCTGAGGGAGAGTTGGGTGGAGTTTCAATGGCTGCTTCTTGCTTTGGATGGGTGATAGGTGAAGTTTGAACCTCCCCTCTACTTTATCCAATCACCATGCAGCTTTACCTTGACTTACATTTCACTGGCGAATCAGAGCACAGGAAACTAAAGATACCGGCACCTGAGTTCCCTGGCTAAGGATAGTGCAGTTTTCTTTTTTTTTAAACTTGTAGGGGCCCTGGCAAAATATTTTTTTTAAAAACTTGTAGGGGCCCTGGCCACTAATGCTTTTTTAAATAACTTGTAGGGGCCCTGCCCTGGACAAATGTGTTTTTTTAATAACTTGTAGGGGCCCTGCCCTGGACAAATGTGTGTTTTTTTTTAATAACTTGTAGAGGCCTTGGACAAATGTGTTTTTTCAATAACTTGTAGGGGCCCTGGACAAAAGTATTTTTTTTAATAACTTGTAGGGGCCCTGGCCACCAATGTTTTTCCCTGGCTAAGGATAGTGCAGTTTTCTTTTTTTTTTAAACTTGTAGGGGCCCTGGCAAAATATTTTTTTTAATAACTTGTAGGGGCCCTGGCCACTAATGCTTTTTTAAATAACTTGTAGGGGCCCTGCCCTGGACAAATGTGTTTTTTTTAATAACTTGTAGGGGCCCTGCCCTGGACAAATGTTTTTTTTTTAATAACTTGTAGGGGCCCTGGACAAAAGTATTTTTTTAATAACTTGTAGGGGCCCTGGCCACCAATGTTTTTTCTTAAAGTTGTAGGGTGTCCTTTGCCACCAATTTTTTCTTTAATTTGTAGGAGGCCCAGCCCATCAAAACTTGTAGGGGGCCCTGGGCACCAAAGTTCTATTTTTTAACTTGTAGGGGGGCACTTAATGTTTTAACGCTCGCGTCTTGTGTGGCCATCATACTGATGGGTAAGGGAGGGGTGGCGAGGGGGCCCAGAAAATGTTGCTGTGCGGGGCCCCGTGATTTCTGATGGCAGGAACTGTAGGAGCTGTATAGCTTATTTTGCAAGTCCCCTTTATCCTATGAGAATGCAGGAGACACACATTCCTAGGATATATTTTTCCAAATAGTGGAAACCTTCCCTCCCTGGCATGAGGAAGGCTAATTACTATAACTAAAAGAGCACTACAGAAAATGCTGGCACTTCAGAAACACACAACTATATATTGAAATGAGAAACAAATTCCTAGAATATCTTTTCTAGTATTAGCAAAAAGAAAAAAAACATAAATCACATAACCAAAATCAAAACCCAACATCAGGTGGCCGGTTAGCTCAGTTGGTTAGAGCGTGGTGCTAATAACGCCAAGGTCGCGGGTTCGATCCCCGTACTGGCCACTTTTTAAAATTTACAGACAAACTTAAAAAATCTTACAAAATATACTATAGAAGCCTCATAAGTAACTTTGCTTAGAGGCATTAAAACTATAAAAAGGCTTCCCTAGATTTTGTGTGCAGTACAATGATCGTTCCGAGGGTTTTACATCCTTATCTTGTGACCTCTACCTTTTCTTGGCATCTCTTCAACAGCGGTAGTAAGCCAACAAGCAGCAACAGCCATTGGTAATACAATTTTTCTGTTGTGGCACAACTGGTAGGAACAGAATTCACCCAGTAGCTTTCAGAGCAAAACTTTTCTTTGCTTCAAGATTCATGTTAGGAGTGTTCCTGCTCAAACTGATGATATCACGTCACACACACACACACTTGCCTGCCAAGAAACTGCATCTTTCCCCCGCTGTAATAGGGAAACCGCTTGTGAGAAAGTGCTGAAACAATCACAACGGAGCAGGCATCATGCTGAGAAAGTCTGTAAGAAAACGGTGCCTGAAATCTGACCCTAAAAAGAGCCAAATGAGTTCAAAAAAAGAACAATCTGGTCTTTGACAGAACCAAAGAAAAAAAGACTGGAGAGGACAGGAAGGGGTGGGTATTTATTGCATTACTTTATTAACTCTTCTCTGCCCTGACAGTACAGTAGAGAATAAACCCAAATGTTATGATGCCAAGGAATGGCCAGGAAATGATCGCATGTGAATTTGATTACTATAGTGCATATTTAGGGATGCATTTTCATGGTTCTGATATATCTAACCAAAGTTATTCATGATAATGCTATGGGCATTTTAAACATTTAAAAGATTGTATGGCATAATTTGTAATTTGTTTTATTTCCTGATGCCTCCTACTTAAGTTACATTGGTTTATAACTTTTAAATAGTGGACCATACAGGGTACGAACCTATTAGTAAGTGCCCATAAATACAGTATGTCCTAATAAAAGTTTTTAAATGTTATAAGTACTTTTGGTACTGCGTTCAATATTAGTGATTTTGCACAAATATGGATGCTGTACATGGGGAGCTATGATACCAACAGGAAGGGAAGAGTTGCTGGGAACTATAATACCAGTATTTACTATTTACAGCATTTACTATTAGTGGGTTTTTTCACCTATTGTGAGTTTTTCAGGATATGTGCCTGTGTCAAGCATAAATCCACATAGTCCTCGTTAGTATAGTGGTGAGTATCCTCGCCTGTCACGCGGGAGACCGGGGTTCAATTCCCCGACGGGGAGGTGTCATTTTGCACAAATATGGATGCTGTACATGGGGAGCTATGATACCAGCAGGAAGTGAAAAGTTGCTGGGAACTATAATACCAGTATTTACTATTTACAGCATTTACTATTAGTGGGTTTTTTCACCTATTGTGAGTTTTTCAGGATATGTGCCTGTGTCAAACATAAATCCACATATGTACAATATTTCTAACCAAATGGTAGCCTACTGGAAAAATGACAAAAAACTTGACACAACCAGTCCTCGTTAGTATAGTGGTGAGTATCCCCGCCTGTCACGCGGGAGACCGGGGTTCAATTCCCCGACGGGGAGGTGTGATTTTGCACAAATATGGATGCTGTACATGGGGAGCTATGATACCAGCAGGAAGTGAAAAGTTGCTGGGAACTATAATACCAGTATTTACTATTTACAGCATTTACTATTAGTGGATTTTTTCACCTATTGTGAGTTTTTCAGGATATGTGCCTGTGTCAAACAGAAATCCACATATGTACAATATTTCTAACCAAATGGTAGCCTACTGGAAAAATGACAAAAAACTTGACACAAATTTTGCACAAATATGGATGCTGTACATGGGGAGCTATGATACCAGCAGGAAGTGAAAAGTTGCTGGGAACTATAATACCAGTCAGGGCCGCCATCAGGGGGGGACAGGGGGGACAAGCGTACCGGGCCCGGGCATGAAGGGGGGCCCGGCAGCGCTGCATTTTTTGAAGATCCGGGCCCCCCTTACGAGCGCCCGAGCCGTACGTCTTGCCTCTGTGCTGCCGAATGCGGAAGTGCCGAAAAGCCGAAGCCGATGCGCCGAAAAGACCCGAAGTCACGGAAAAAGCCGAAGTCACGAAGCGCCGAAAAGACCCGAAGTCACGAAAACAGCCGAAGCCGAAGTCCTGAAGCAGCGCAAAGACCCGAAGTCACGAAAACAGCCGAAGCCGAAGTCCTGAAGCAGTGAAAAGACCCGAAGTCACGAAAGGAGGTGAAGTTGAAGTACTGAAGCCGTGAGTTCAATTCTACTGAACACCAGTTTGTGTATTTTTTTTTTTTTTTAATCTCCTGGCCACCAATGTATTATTTTAATATTCTATAGGCCCCTGCAACCAATCTTTTTTTTAAAAACATGTTTTTTTGGGGCCCCAATTTTTTTTTTAACTCGTAAGGGGCCCCTGACGACAATGTTTTTTTTTTTTTTCAAAAAAATTTTTTTTTTTTTCAAATTTTTTTTTGGGGCCCCAATTTGTTTTTAACTTATAAGGGGGCCCCTGCCGCCAATGTTTTTTTTTTTTTTTTCAAAAAAATTTTTTTTTTTTTTCAAATTTTTTTTTGGGGCCCCAATTTGTTTTTAACTTATAAGGGGGCCCCTGCCGCCAATGGTTTTTTTTTTTTTCAAAAAATTTTTTATTTTTTTAAATTTTTTTTGGGGCCCCAATTTGTTTTTAACTTATAAGGGGGCCCCTGACGCCAATGTTTTTTTTTTTTTTCAAAAAAATTTTTTTTTTTTTTTTAATTTTTTTTTGGGGCCCCAATTTGTTTTTAACTTGTAAGGGGGCCCCTGTAAGGGGGCCCCTGCCACCAGTTTTTTTTTTTTTTTCCAATTTTTTTTTGGGGCCCCAATTTGTTTTTAACTTATAAGGGGGCCCCTGCCACCAATGTTTGTTTATTTTTTAGTTTTTTTTACATTTTTTTTGTTGGGGCCCCAAGTTTTTTTTAACTTATAAGGGGGCCCCTGCCACCAATGTTTTTTTAAAAAAAAAAATTTTTAATTTTTTTTTTTTTGGGGCCCCAATTTTTTATAAGGGGGCCCTGACCATCAATAGCTTTTTACAACTTGTGTGGGGGGGGTTACTTTTTTAGCGCTGATGTCTGTGTGGTCTTTTAACTGCGATGTGGAGTGGGCGGGAAATGGGGTGGAGCTTGGTCGTCAGTGTGGGCGGGGCCCAGGGGGCCCCAAAAATTTTGTTGTACGGGGCCCCGTGATTTCTAATGGCGGCCCTGATACCAGTATTTACTATTTACAGCATTTACTATTAGTGGGTTTTTTCACCTATTGTGAGTTTTTCAGGATATGTGCCTGTGTCAAACATAAATCCACATTTGTACAATATTTCTAACCAAATGGTAGCCTACTGGAAAAATGACGAAAAACTTGACACAAATTTTGCACAAATATGGATGCTGTACATGGGGAGCTATGATACCAGCAGGAAGTGAAAAGTTGCTGGGAACTATAATACCAGTATTTACTATTTACAGCATTTACTATTAGTGGGTTTTTTCACCTATTGTGAGTTTTTCAGGATATGTGCCTGTGTCAAACATAAATCCACATATGTACAATATTTCTAACCAAATGGTAGCCTACTGGAAAAATGACAAAAAACTTGACACAACCAGTCCTCGTTAGTATAGTGGTGAGTATCCCCGCCTGTCACGCGGGAGACCGGGGTTCAATTCCCCGACGGGGAGGTGTGATTTTGCACAAATATGGATGCTGTACATGGGGAGCTATGATACCAGCAAGAAGTGAAAAGTTGCTGGGAACTATAATACCAGTATTTACTATTTACAGCATTTACTATTAGTGGGTTTTTTCACCTATTGTGAGTTTTTCAGGATATGTGCCTGTGTCAAACATAAATCCACATATGTACAATATTTCTAACCAAATGGTAGCCAACTGGAAAAATGACAAAAAACTTGACACAACCAGTCCTCGTTAGTATAGTGGTGAGTATCCCCGCCTGTCACGCGGGAGACCGGGGTTCAATTCCCCGACGGGGAGGTGTGATTTTGCACAAATATGGATGCTGTACATGGGGAGCTATGATACCAGCAGGAAGTGAAAAGTTGCTGGGAACTATAATACCAGTATTTACTATTTACAGCATTTACTATTAGTGGTTTTTTTTACCTATTGTGAGTTTTTCAGGATATGTGCCTGTGTCAAACATAAATCCACATATGTACAATATTTCTAACCAAATAGTAGCCTACTGGGAAAATGACAAAAAACTTTCAACAACCAGTCCTCGTTAGTATAGTGGTGAGTATCCCCGCCTGTCACGCGGGAGACCGGGGTTCAATTCCCCGACGGGGAGGTTTGATTTTGCACAAATATGGATGCTGTACATGGGGAGCTATGATACCAGCAGGAAGTGAAAAGTTGCTGGGAACTATAATACCAGTATTTACTATTTACAGCATTTACTATTAGTGGGGTTTTTCACCTATTGTGAGTTTTTCAGGATATGTGCCTGTGTCAAACATAAATCCACATATGTACAATATTTCTAACCAACTGGTAGCCTACTGGAAAAATGACAAAAAACTTGACACAACCAGTCCTCGTTAGTATAGTGGTGAGTATCCCCGCCTGTCACGCGGGAGACCGGGGTTCAATTCCCCGACGGGGAGGTTTGATTTTGCACAAATATGGATGCTGTACATGGGGAGCTATGATACCAGCAGGAAGTGAAAAGTTGCTGGGAACTATAATACCAGTATTTACTATTTACAGCATTTACTATTAGTGGGTTTTTTCACCTATTGTGAGTTTTTCAGGATATGTGCCTGTGTCAAACATAAATCCACATATGTACAATATTTCTAACCAACTGGTAGCCTACTGGAAAAATGACAAAAAACTTGACACAACCAGTCCTCGTTAGTATAGTGGTGAGTATCCCCGCCTGTCACGCGGGAGACCGGGGTTCAATTCCCCGACGGGGAGGTGTGATTTTGCACAAATATGGATGCTGTACATGGGGAGCTATGATACCAGCAGGAAGTGAAAAGTTGCTGGGAACTATAATACCAGTATTTACTATTTACAGCATTTACTATTAGTGGTTTTTTTTACCTATTGTGAGTTTTTCAGGATATGTGCCTGTGTCAAACATAAATCCACATATGTACAATATTTCTAACCAAATAGTAGCCTACTGGGAAAATGACAAAAAACTTTCAACAACCAGTCCTCGTTAGTATAGTGGTGAGTATCCCCGCCTGTCACGCGGGAGACCGGGGTTCAATTCCCCGACGGGGAGGTTTGATTTTGCACAAATATGGATGCTGTACATGGGGAGCTATGATACCAGCAGGAAGTGAAAAGTTGCTGGGAACTATAATACCAGTATTTACTATTTACAGCATTTACTATTAGTGGGGTTTTTCACCTATTGTGAGTTTTTCAGGATATGGGCCTGTGTCAAACATAAATCCACATATGTACAATATTTCTAACCAAATGGTAGCCTACTGGAAAAATGACAAAAAGCTTTGCACAACCAGTCCTCGTTAGTATAGTGGTGAGTATCCCCGCCTGTCACGCGGGAGACCGGGGTTCAATTCCCCGACGGGGAGGTGTGATTTTGCACAAATATGGATGCTGTACATGGGGAGCTATGATACCAGCAGGAAGTGAAAAGTTGCTGGGAACTATAATACCAGTATTTACTATTTACAGCATTTACTATTAGTGGGTTTTTTCACCTATTGTGAGTTTTTCAGGATATGTGCCTGTGTCAAACATAAATCCACATATGTACAATATTTCTAACCAAATGGTAGCCTACTGGAAAAATGACCAAAAAGATTCAACAACCAGTCCTCGTTAGTATAGTGGTGAGTATCCCCGCCTGTCACGCGGGAGACCGGGGTTCAATTCCCCGACGGGGAGGTGTGATTTTGCACAAATATGGATGCTGTACATGGGGAGCTATGATACCAGCAAGAAGTGAAAAGTTGCTGGGAACTATAATACCAGTATTTACTATTTACAGCATTTACTATTAGTGGGTTTTTTCACCTATTGTGAGTTTTTCAGGATATGTGCCTGTGTCAAACATAAATCCACATATGTACAATATTTCTAACCAAATGGTAGCCTACTGGAAAAATGACCAAAAAGTTTCAACAACCAGTCCTCGTTAGTATAGTGGTGAGTATCCCCGCCTGTCACGCGGGAGACCGGGGTTCAATTCCCCGACGGGGAGGTTTGATTTTGCACAAATATGAATGCTGTACATGGGGAGCTATGATACCAGCAGGAAGTGAAAAGTTGCTGGGAACTATAATACCAGTATTTACTATTTACAGCATTTACTATTAGTGGGTTTTTTCACCTATTGTGAGTTTTTCAGGATATGTGCCTGTGTCAAACATAAATCCACATATGTACAATATTTCTAACCAACTGGTAGCCTACTGGAAAAATGACAAAAAACTTGACACAACCAGTCCTCGTTAGTATAGTGGTGAGTATCCCCGCCTGTCACGCGGGAGACCGGGGTTCAATTCCCCGACGGGGAGGTGTGATTTTGCACAAATATGGATGCTGTACATGGGGAGCTATGATACCAGCAGGAAGTGAAAAGTTGCTGGGAACTATAATACCAGTATTTACTATTTACAGCATTTACTATTAGTGGTTTTTTTTACCTATTGTGAGTTTTTCAGGATATGTGCCTGTGTCAAACATAAATCCACATATGTACAATATTTCTAACCAAATAGTAGCCTACTGGGAAAATGACAAAAAACTTTCAACAACCAGTCCTCGTTAGTATAGTGGTGAGTATCCCCGCCTGTCACGCGGGAGACCGGGGTTCAATTCCCCGACGGGGAGGTTTGATTTTGCACAAATATGGATGCTGTACATGGGGAGCTATGATACCAGCAGGAAGTGAAAAGTTGCTGGGAACTATAATACCAGTATTTACTATTTACAGCATTTACTATTAGTGGGGTTTTTCACCTATTGTGAGTTTTTCAGGATATGGGCCTGTGTCAAACATAAATCCACATATGTACAATATTTCTAACCAAATGGTAGCCTACTGGAAAAATGACAAAAAGCTTTGCACAACCAGTCCTCGTTAGTATAGTGGTGAGTATCCCCGCCTGTCACGCGGGAGACCGGGGTTCAATTCCCCGACGGGGAGGTGTGATTTTGCACAAATATGGATGCTGTACATGGGGAGCTATGATACCAGCAGGAAGTGAAAAGTTGCTGGGAACTATAATACCAGTATTTACTATTTACAGCATTTACTATTAGTGGGTTTTTTCACCTATTGTGAGTTTTTCAGGATATGTGCCTGTGTCAAACATAAATCCACATATGTACAATATTTCTAACCAAATGGTAGCCTACTGGAAAAATGACAAAAAACTTGACACAACCAGTCCTCGTTAGTATAGTGGTGAGTATCCCCGCCTGTCACGCGGGAGACCGGGGTTCAATTCCCCGACGGGGAGGTGTGATTTTGCACAAATATGGATGCTGTACATGGGGAGCTATGATACCAGCAGGAAGTGAAAAGTTGCTGGGAACTATAATACCAGTATTTACTATTTACAGCATTTACTATTAGTGGGTTTTTTCACCTATTGTGAGTTTTTCAGGATATGTGCCTGTGTCAAACATAAATCCACATATGTACAATATTTCTAACCAAATGGTAGCCTACTGGAAAAATGACAAAAAACTTTCAACAACCAGTCCTCGTTAGTATAGTGGTGAGTATCCCCGCCTGTCACGCGGGAGACCGGGGTTCAATTCCCCGACGGGGAGGTGTGATTTTGCACAAATATGGATGCTGTACATGGGGAGCTATGATACCAGCAAGAAGTGAAAAGTTGCTGGGAACTATAATACCAGTATTTACTATTTACAGCATTTACTATTAGTGGGTTTTTTCACCTATTGTGAGTTTTTCAGGATATGTGCCTGTGTCAAACATAAATCCACATATGTACAATATTTCTAACCAAATGGTAGCCAACTGGAAAAATGACAAAAAACTTGACACAACCAGTCCTCGTTAGTATAGTGGTGTGTATCCCCGCCTGTCACGCGGGAGACCGGGGTTCAATTCCCCGACGGGGAGGTGTGATTTTGCACAAATATGGATGCTGTACATGGGGAGCTATGATACCAGCAGGAAGTGAAAAGTTGCTGGGAACTATAATACCAGTATTTACTATTTACAGCATTTACTATTAGTGGTTTTTTTTACCTATTGTGAGTTTTTCAGGATATGTGCCTGTGTCAAACATAAATCCACATATGTACAATATTTCTAACCAAATAGTAGCCTACTGGGAAAATGACAAAAAACTTTCAACAACCAGTCCTCGTTAGTATAGTGGTGAGTATCCCCGCCTGTCACGCGGGAGACCGGGGTTCAATTCCCCGACGGGGAGGTGTGATTTTGCACAAATATGGATGCTGTACATGGGGAGCTATGATACCAGCAAGAAGTGAAAAGTTGCTGGGAACTATAATACCAGTATTTACTATTTACAGCATTTACTATTAGTGGGTTTTTTCACCTATTGTGAGTTTTTCAGGATATGTGCCTGTGTCAAACATAAATCCACATATGTACAATATTTCTAACCAAATGGTAGCCTACTGGAAAAATGACAAAAAACTTGACACAACCAGTCCTCGTTAGTATAGTGGTGAGTATCCCCGCCTGTCACGCGGGAGACCGGGGTTCAATTCCCCGACGGGGAGGTGTGATTTTGCACAAATATGGATGCTGTACATGGGGAGCTATGATACCAGCAGGAAGTGAAAAGTTGCTGGGAACTATAATACCAGTATTTACTATTTACAGCATTTACTATTAGTGGGTTTTTTCACCTATTGTGAGTTTTTCAGGATATGTGCCTGTGTCAAACATAAATCCACATATGTACAATATTTCTAACCAAATGGTAGCCTACTGGAAAAATGACAAAAAACTTTCAACAACCAGTCCTCGTTAGTATAGTGGTGAGTATCCCCGCCTGTCACGCGGGAGACCGGGGTTCAATTCCCCGACGGGGAGGTGTGATTTTGCACAAATATGGATGCTGTACATGGGGAGCTATGATACCAGCAAGAAGTGAAAAGTTGCTGGGAACTATAATACCAGTATTTACTATTTACAGCATTTACTATTAGTGGGTTTTTTCACCTATTGTGAGTTTTTCAGGATATGTGCCTGTGTCAAACATAAATCCACATATGTACAATATTTCTAACCAAATGGTAGCCAACTGGAAAAATGACAAAAAACTTGACACAACCAGTCCTCGTTAGTATAGTGGTGTGTATCCCCGCCTGTCACGCGGGAGACCGGGGTTCAATTCCCCGACGGGGAGGTGTGATTTTGCACAAATATGGATGCTGTACATGGGGAGCTATGATACCAGCAGGAAGTGAAAAGTTGCTGGGAACTATAATACCAGTATTTACTATTTACAGCATTTACTATTAGTGGTTTTTTTTACCTATTGTGAGTTTTTCAGGATATGTGCCTGTGTCAAACATAAATCCACATATGTACAATATTTCTAACCAAATAGTAGCCTACTGGGAAAATGACAAAAAACTTTCAACAACCAGTCCTCGTTAGTATAGTGGTGAGTATCCCCGCCTGTCACGCGGGAGACCGGGGTTCAATTCCCCGACGGTGAGGTTTGATTTTGCACAAATATGGATGCTGTACATGGGGAGCTATGATACCAGCAGGAAGTGAAAAGTTGCTGGGAACTATAATACCAGTATTTACTATTTACAGCATTTACTATTAGTGGGGTTTTTCACCTATTGTGAGTTTTTCAGGATATGTGCCTGTGTCAAACATAAATCCACATATGTACAATATTTCTAACCAACTGGTAGCCTACTGGAAAAATGACAAAAAACTTGACACAACCAGTCCTCGTTAGTATAGTGGTGAGTATCCCCGCCTGTCACGCGGGAGACCGGGGTTCAATTCCCCGACGGGGAGGTTTGATTTTGCACAAATATGGATGCTGTACATGGGGAGCTATGATACCAGCAGGAAGTGAAAAGTTGCTGGGAACTATAATACCAGTATTTACTATTTACAGCATTTACTATTAGTGGGTTTTTTCACCTATTGTGAGTTTTTCAGGATATGTGCCTGTGTCAAACATAAATCCACATATGTACAATATTTCTAACCAACTGGTAGCCTACTGGAAAAATGACAAAAAACTTGACACAACCAGTCCTCGTTAGTATAGTGGTGAGTATCCCCGCCTGTCACGCGGGAGACCGGGGTTCAATTCCCCGACGGGGAGGTGTGATTTTGCACAAATATGGATGCTGTACATGGGGAGCTATGATACCAGCAGGAAGTGAAAAGTTGCTGGGAACTATAATACCAGTATTTACTATTTACAGCATTTACTATTAGTGGTTTTTTTTACCTATTGTGAGTTTTTCAGGATATGTGCCTGTGTCAAACATAAATCCACATATGTACAATATTTCTAACCAAATAGTAGCCTACTGGGAAAATGACAAAAAACTTTCAACAACCAGTCCTCGTTAGTATAGTGGTGAGTATCCCCGCCTGTCACGCGGGAGACCGGGGTTCAATTCCCCGACGGGGAGGTTTGATTTTGCACAAATATGGATGCTGTACATGGGGAGCTATGATACCAGCAGGAAGTGAAAAGTTGCTGGGAACTATAATACCAGTATTTACTATTTACAGCATTTACTATTAGTGGGGTTTTTCACCTATTGTGAGTTTTTCAGGATATGTGCCTGTGTCAAACATAAATCCACATATGTACAATATTTCTAACCAACTGGTAGCCTACTGGAAAAATGACAAAAAACTTGACACAACCAGTCCTCGTTAGTATAGTGGTGAGTATCCCCGCCTGTCACGCGGGAGACCGGGGTTCAATTCCCTGACGGGGAGGTGTGATTTTGCACAAATATGGATGCTGTACATGGGGAGCTATGATACCAGCAGGAAGTGAAAAGTTGCTGGGAACTATAATACCAGTATTTACTATTTACAGCATTTACTATTAGTGGGTTTTTTCACCTATTGTGAGTTTTTCAGGATATGTGCCTGTGTCAAACATAAATCCACATATGTACAATATTTCTAACCAACTGGTAGCCTACTGGAAAAATGACAAAAAACTTGACACAACCAGTCCTCGTTAGTATAGTGGTGAGTATCCCCGCCTGTCACGCGGGAGACCGGGGTTCAATTCCCCGACGGGGAGGTGTGATTTTGCACAAATATGGATGCTGTACATGGGGAGCTATGATACCAGCAGGAAGTGAAAAGTTGCTGGGAACTATAATACCAGTATTTACTATTTACAGCATTTACTATTAGTGGGTTTTTTCACCTATTGTGAGTTTTTCAGGATATGTGCCTGTGTCAAACATAAATCCACATATGTACAATATTTCTAACCAACTGGTAGCCTACTGGAAAAATGACAAAAAACTTGACACAACCAGTCCTTGTTAGTATAGTGGTGAGTATCCCCGCCTGTCACGCGGGAGACCGGGGTTCAATTCCCCGACGGGGAGGTGTGATTTTGCACAAATATGGATGCTGTACATGGGGAGCTATGATACCAGCAGGAAGTGAAAAGTTGCTGGGAACTATAATACCAGTATTTACTATTTACAGCATTTACTATTAGTGGGGTTTTTCACCTATTGTGAGTTTTTCAGGATATGTGCCTGTGTCAAACATAAATCCACATATGTACAATATTTCTAACCAACTGGTAGCCTACTGGAAAAATGACAAAAAACTTGACACAACCAGTCCTCGTTAGTATAGTGGTGAGTATCCCCGCCTGTCACGCGGGAGACCGGGGTTCAATTCCCTGACGGGGAGGTGTGATTTTGCACAAATATGGATGCTGTACATGGGGAGCTATGATACCAGCAGGAAGTGAAAAGTTGCTGGGAACTATAATACCAGTATTTACTATTTACAGCATTTACTATTAGTGGGTTTTTTCACCTATTGTGAGTTTTTCAGGATATGTGCCTGTGTCAAACATAAATCCACATATGTACAATATTTCTAACCAACTGGTAGCCTACTGGAAAAATGACAAAAAACTTGACACAACCAGTCCTCGTTAGTATAGTGGTGAGTATCCCCGCCTGTCACGCGGGAGACCGGGGTTCAATTCCCCGACGGGGAGGTGTGATTTTGCACAAATATGGATGCTGTACATGGGGAGCTATGATACCAGCAGGAAGTGAAAAGTTGCTGGGAACTATAATACCAGTATTTACTATTTACAGCATTTACTATTAGTGGGTTTTTTCACCTATTGTGAGTTTTTCAGGATATGTGCCTGTGTCAAACATAAATCCACATATGTACAATATTTCTAACCAACTGGTAGCCTACTGGAAAAATGACAAAAAACTTGACACAACCAGTCCTTGTTAGTATAGTGGTGAGTATCCCCGCCTGTCACGCGGGAGACCGGGGTTCAATTCCCCGACGGGGAGGTGTGATTTTGCACAAATATGGATGCTGTACATGGGGAGCTATGATACCAGCAGGAAGTGAAAAGTTGCTGGGAACTATAATACCAGTATTTACTATTTACAGCATTTACTATTAGTGGGTTTTTTCACCTATTGTGAGTTTTTCAGGATATGTGCCTGTGTCAAACATAAATCCACATATGTACAATATTTCTAACCAAATGGTAGCCTACTGGAAAAATGACAAAAAACTTTACACAACCAGTCCTCGTTAGTATAGTGGTGAGTATCCCCGCCTGTCACGCGGGAGACCGGGGTTCAATTCCCTGACGGGGAGGTGTGATTTTGCACAAATATGGATGCTGTACATGGGAAGCTATGATACCAGCAGGAAGTGAAAAGTTGCTGGGAACTATAATACCAGTATTTACTATTTACAGCATTTACTATTAGTGGGTTTTTTCACCTATTGTGAGTTTTTCAGGATATGTGCCTGTGTCAAACATAAATCCACATATGTACAATATTTCTAACCAAATGGTAGCCTACTGGAAAAATGACAAAAAACTTTCAACAACCAGTCCTCGTTAGTATAGTGGTGAGTATCCCCGCCTGTCACGCGGGAGACCGGGGTTCAATTCCCCGACGGGGAGGTGTGATTTTGCACAAATATGGATGCTGTACATGGGGAGCTATGATACCAGCAAGAAGTGAAAAGTTGCTGGGAACTATAATACCAGTATTTACTATTTACAGCATTTACTATTAGTGGGTTTTTTCACCTATTGTGAGTTTTTCAGGATATGTGCCTGTGTCAAACATAAATCCACATATGTACAATATTTCTAACCAAATGGTAGCCTACTGGAAAAATGACAAAAAACTTTCAACAACCAGTCCTCATTAGTATAGTGGTGAGTATCCCCGCCTGTCACGCGGGAGACCGGGGTTCAATTCCCCGACGGGGAGGTGTGATTTTGCTCAAATATGGATGCTGTACATGGGGAGCTATGATACCAGCAAGAAGTGAAAAGTTGCTGGGAACTATAATACCAGTATTTACTATTTACAGCATTTACTATTAGTGGGTTTTTTCACCTATTGTGAGTTTTTCAGGATATGTGCCTGTGTCAAACATAAATCCACATATGTACAATATTTCTAACCAAATGGTAGCCTACTGGAAAAATGACAAAAAATTTGACACAACCAGTCCTCGTTAGTATAGTGGTGAGTATCCCCGCCTGTCACGCGGGAGACCGGGGTTCAATTCCCCGACGGGGAGGTGTGATTTTGCACAAATATGGATGCTGTACATGGGGAGCTATGATACCAGCAGGAAGTGAAAAGTTGCTGGGAACTATAATACCATTATTTACTATTTACAGCATTTACTATTAGTGGGTTTTTTCACCTATTGTGAGTTTTTCAGGATATGGGCCTGTGTCAAACATAAATCCACATATGTACAATATTTCTAACCAAATGGTAGCCTACTGGAAAAATGACAAAAATCTTTCAACAACCAGTCCTCGTTAGTATAGTGGTGAGTATCCCCGCCTGTCACGCGGGAGACCGGGGTTCAATTCCCCGACGGGGAGGTGTGATTTTGCACAAATATGGATGCTGTACATGGGGAGCTATGATACCAGCAGGAAGTGAAAAGTTGCTGGGAACTATAATACCAGTATTTACTATTTACAGCATTTACTATTAGTGGGTTTTTTCACCTATTGTGAGTTTTTCAGGATATGTGCCTGTGTCAAACATAAATCCACATATGTACAATATTTCTAACCAAATGGTAGCCTACTGGAAAAATGACAAAAAACTTTCAACAACCAGTCCTCGTTAGTATAGTGGTGAGTATCCCCGCCTGTCACGCGGGAGACCGGGGTTCAATTCCCCGACGGGGAGGTGTGATTTTGCACAAATATGGATGCTGTACATGGGGAGCTATGATACCAGCAAGAAGTGAAAAGTTGCTGGGAACTATAATACCAGTATTTACTATTTACAGCATTTACTATTAGTGGGTTTTTTCACCTATTGTGAGTTTTTCAGGATATGTGCCTGTGTCAAACATAAATCCACATATGTACAATATTTCTAACCAAATGGTAGCCAACTGGAAAAATGACAAAAAACTTGACACAACCAGTCCTCGTTAGTATAGTGGTGTGTATCCCCGCCTGTCACGCGGGAGACCGGGGTTCAATTCCCCGACGGGGAGGTGTGATTTTGCACAAATATGGATGCTGTACATGGGGAGCTATGATACCAGCAGGAAGTGAAAAGTTGCTGGGAACTATAATACCAGTATTTACTATTTACAGCATTTACTATTAGTGGTTTTTTTTACCTATTGTGAGTTTTTCAGGATATGTGCCTGTGTCAAACATAAATCCACATATGTACAATATTTCTAACCAAATAGTAGCCTACTGGGAAAATGACAAAAAACTTTCAACAACCAGTCCTCGTTAGTATAGTGGTGAGTATCCCCGCCTGTCACGCGGGAGACCGGGGTTCAATTCCCCGACGGTGAGGTTTGATTTTGCACAAATATGGATGCTGTACATGGGGAGCTATGATACCAGCAGGAAGTGAAAAGTTGCTGGGAACTATAATACCAGTATTTACTATTTACAGCATTTACTATTAGTGGGGTTTTTCACCTATTGTGAGTTTTTCAGGATATGTGCCTGTGTCAAACATAAATCCACATATGTACAATATTTCTAACCAACTGGTAGCCTACTGGAAAAATGACAAAAAACTTGACACAACCAGTCCTCGTTAGTATAGTGGTGAGTATCCCCGCCTGTCACGCGGGAGACCGGGGTTCAATTCCCCGACGGGGAGGTTTGATTTTGCACAAATATGGATGCTGTACATGGGGAGCTATGATACCAGCAGGAAGTGAAAAGTTGCTGGGAACTATAATACCAGTATTTACTATTTACAGCATTTACTATTAGTGGGTTTTTTCACCTATTGTGAGTTTTTCAGGATATGTGCCTGTGTCAAACATAAATCCACATATGTACAATATTTCTAACCAACTGGTAGCCTACTGGAAAAATGACAAAAAACTTGACACAACCAGTCCTCGTTAGTATAGTGGTGAGTATCCCCGCCTGTCACGCGGGAGACCGGGGTTCAATTCCCCGACGGGGAGGTGTGATTTTGCACAAATATGGATGCTGTACATGGGGAGCTATGATACCAGCAGGAAGTGAAAAGTTGCTGGGAACTATAATACCAGTATTTACTATTTACAGCATTTACTATTAGTGGTTTTTTTTACCTATTGTGAGTTTTTCAGGATATGTGCCTGTGTCAAACATAAATCCACATATGTACAATATTTCTAACCAAATAGTAGCCTACTGGGAAAATGACAAAAAACTTTCAACAACCAGTCCTCGTTAGTATAGTGGTGAGTATCCCCGCCTGTCACGCGGGAGACCGGGGTTCAATTCCCCGACGGGGAGGTTTGATTTTGCACAAATATGGATGCTGTACATGGGGAGCTATGATACCAGCAGGAAGTGAAAAGTTGCTGGGAACTATAATACCAGTATTTACTATTTACAGCATTTACTATTAGTGGGGTTTTTCACCTATTGTGAGTTTTTCAGGATATGTGCCTGTGTCAAACATAAATCCACATATGTACAATATTTCTAACCAACTGGTAGCCTACTGGAAAAATGACAAAAAACTTGACACAACCAGTCCTCGTTAGTATAGTGGTGAGTATCCCCGCCTGTCACGCGGGAGACCGGGGTTCAATTCCCTGACGGGGAGGTGTGATTTTGCACAAATATGGATGCTGTACATGGGGAGCTATGATACCAGCAGGAAGTGAAAAGTTGCTGGGAACTATAATACCAGTATTTACTATTTACAGCATTTACTATTAGTGGGTTTTTTCACCTATTGTGAGTTTTTCAGGATATGTGCCTGTGTCAAACATAAATCCACATATGTACAATATTTCTAACCAACTGGTAGCCTACTGGAAAAATGACAAAAAACTTGACACAACCAGTCCTCGTTAGTATAGTGGTGAGTATCCCCGCCTGTCACGCGGGAGACCGGGGTTCAATTCCCCGACGGGGAGGTGTGATTTTGCACAAATATGGATGCTGTACATGGGGAGCTATGATACCAGCAGGAAGTGAAAAGTTGCTGGGAACTATAATACCAGTATTTACTATTTACAGCATTTACTATTAGTGGGTTTTTTCACCTATTGTGAGTTTTTCAGGATATGTGCCTGTGTCAAACATAAATCCACATATGTACAATATTTCTAACCAACTGGTAGCCTACTGGAAAAATGACAAAAAACTTGACACAACCAGTCCTTGTTAGTATAGTGGTGAGTATCCCCGCCTGTCACGCGGGAGACCGGGGTTCAATTCCCCGACGGGGAGGTGTGATTTTGCACAAATATGGATGCTGTACATGGGGAGCTATGATACCAGCAGGAAGTGAAAAGTTGCTGGGAACTATAATACCAGTATTTACTATTTACAGCATTTACTATTAGTGGGTTTTTTCACCTATTGTGAGTTTTTCAGGATATGTGCCTGTGTCAAACATAAATCCACATATGTACAATATTTCTAACCAAATGGTAGCCTACTGGAAAAATGACAAAAAACTTTACACAACCAGTCCTCGTTAGTATAGTGGTGAGTATCCCCGCCTGTCACGCGGGAGACCGGGGTTCAATTCCCTGACGGGGAGGTGTGATTTTGCACAAATATGGATGCTGTACATGGGAAGCTATGATACCAGCAGGAAGTGAAAAGTTGCTGGGAACTATAATACCAGTATTTACTATTTACAGCATTTACTATTAGTGGGTTTTTTCACCTATTGTGAGTTTTTCAGGATATGTGCCTGTGTCAAACATAAATCCACATATGTACAATATTTCTAACCAAATGGTAGCCTACTGGAAAAATGACAAAAAACTTTCAACAACCAGTCCTCGTTAGTATAGTGGTGAGTATCCCCGCCTGTCACGCGGGAGACCGGGGTTCAATTCCCCGACGGGGAGGTGTGATTTTGCACAAATATGGATGCTGTACATGGGGAGCTATGATACCAGCAAGAAGTGAAAAGTTGCTGGGAACTATAATACCAGTATTTACTATTTACAGCATTTACTATTAGTGGGTTTTTTCACCTATTGTGAGTTTTTCAGGATATGTGCCTGTGTCAAACATAAATCCACATATGTACAATATTTCTAACCAAATGGTAGCCTACTGGAAAAATGACAAAAAACTTTCAACAACCAGTCCTCATTAGTATAGTGGTGAGTATCCCCGCCTGTCACGCGGGAGACCGGGGTTCAATTCCCCGACGGGGAGGTGTGATTTTGCTCAAATATGGATGCTGTACATGGGGAGCTATGATACCAGCAAGAAGTGAAAAGTTGCTGGGAACTATAATACCAGTATTTACTATTTACAGCATTTACTATTAGTGGGTTTTTTCACCTATTGTGAGTTTTTCAGGATATGTGCCTGTGTCAAACATAAATCCACATATGTACAATATTTCTAACCAAATGGTAGCCTACTGGAAAAATGACAAAAAATTTGACACAACCAGTCCTCGTTAGTATAGTGGTGAGTATCCCCGCCTGTCACGCGGGAGACCGGGGTTCAATTCCCCGACGGGGAGGTGTGATTTTGCACAAATATGGATGCTGTACATGGGGAGCTATGATACCAGCAGGAAGTGAAAAGTTGCTGGGAACTATAATACCATTATTTACTATTTACAGCATTTACTATTAGTGGGTTTTTTCACCTATTGTGAGTTTTTCAGGATATGGGCCTGTGTCAAACATAAATCCACATATGTACAATATTTCTAACCAAATGGTAGCCTACTGGAAAAATGACAAAAATCTTTCAACAACCAGTCCTCGTTAGTATAGTGGTGAGTATCCCCGCCTGTCACGCGGGAGACCGGGGTTCAATTCCCCGACGGGGAGGTGTGATTTTGCACAAATATGGATGCTGTACATGGGGAGCTATGATACCAGCAGGAAGTGAAAAGTTGCTGGGAACTATAATACCAGTATTTACTATTTACAGCATTTACTATTAGTGGGTTTTTTCACCTATTGTGAGTTTTTCAGGATATGTGCCTGTGTCAAACATAAATCCACATATGTACAATATTTCTAACCAAATGGTAGCCTACTGGAAAAATGACAAAAAATTTGACACAACCAGTCCTCGTTAGTATAGTGGTGAGTATCCCCGCCTGTCACGCGGGAGACCGGGGTTCAATTCCCCGACGGGGAGGTGTGATTTTGCACAAATATGGATGCTGTACATGGGGAGCTATGATACCAGCAGGAAGTGAAAAGTTGCTGGGAACTATAATACCATTATTTACTATTTACAGCATTTACTATTAGTGGGTTTTTTCACCTATTGTGAGTTTTTCAGGATATGGGCCTGTGTCAAACATAAATCCACATATGTACAATATTTCTAACCAAATGGTAGCCTACTGGAAAAATGACAAAAAACTTTCAACAACCAGTCCTCGTTAGTATAGTGGTGAGTATCCCCGCCTGTCACGCGGGAGACCGGGGTTCAATTCCCCGACGGGGAGGTGTGATTTTGCACAAATATGGATGCTGTACATGGGGAGCTATGATACCAGCAGGAAGTGAAAAGTTGCTGGGAACTATAATACCAGTATTTACTATTTACAGCATTTACTATTAGTGGGTTTTTTCACCTATTGTGAGTTTTTCAGGATATGTGCCTGTGTCAAACATAAATCCACATATGTACAATATTTCTAACCAAATGGTAGCCAACTGGAAAAATGACAAAAAACTTGACACAACCAGTCCTCGTTAGTATAGTGGTGAGTATCCCCGCCTGTCACGCGGGAGACCGGGGTTCAATTCCCCGACGGGGAGGTGTGATTTTGCACAAATATGGATGCTGTACATGGGGAGCTATGATACCAGCAGGAAGTGAAAAGTTGCTGGGAACTATAATACCAGTATTTACTATTTACAGCATTTACTATTAGTGGTTTTTTTTACCTATTGTGAGTTTTTCAGGATATGTGCCTGTGTCAAACATAAATCCACATATGTACAATATTTCTAACCAAATAGTAGCCTACTGGGAAAATGACAAAAAACTTTCAACAACCAGTCCTTGTTAGTATAGTGGTGAGTATCCCCGCCTGTCACGCGGGAGACCGGGGTTCAATTCCCCGACGGGGAGGTTTGATTTTGCACAAATATGGATGCTGTACATGGGGAGCTATGATACCAGCAGGAAGTGAAAAGTTGCTGGGAACTATAATACCAGTATTTACTATTTACAGCATTTACTATTAGTGGGGTTTTTCACCTATTGTGAGTTTTTCAGGATATGTGCCTGTGTCAAACATAAATCCACATATGTACAATATTTCTAACCAACTGGTAGCCTACTGGAAAAATGACAAAAAACTTGACACAACCAGTCCTCGTTAGTATAGTGGTGAGTATCCCCGCCTGTCACGCGGGAGACCGGGGTTCAATTCCCCGACGGGGAGGTGTGATTTTGCACAAATATGGATGCTGTACATGGGGAGCTATGATACCAGCAGGAAGTGAAAAGTTGCTGGGAACTATAATACCAGTATTTACTATTTACAGCATTTACTATTAGTGGGTTTTTTCACCTATTGTGAGTTTTTCAGGATATGTGCCTGTGTCAAACATAAATCCACATATGTACAATATTTCTAACCAAATGGTAGCCTACTGGAAAAATGACAAAAAACTTGGCACAACCAGTCCTCGTTAGTATAGTGGTGAGTATCCCCGCCTGTCACGCGGGAGACCGGGGTTCAATTCCCTGACGGGGAGGTGTGATTTTGCACAAATATGGATGCTGTACATGGGGAGCTATGATACCAGCAGGAAGTGAAAAGTTGCTGGGAACTATAATACCAGTATTTACTATTTACAGCATTTACTATTAGTGGGTTTTTTCACCTATTGTGAGTTTTTCAGGATATGTGCCTGTGTCAAACATAAATCCACATATGTACAATATTTCTAACCAAATGGTAGCCTACTGGAAAAATGACAAAAAACTTTCAACAACCAGTCCTCGTTAGTATAGTGGTGAGTATCCCTGCCTGTCACGCGGGAGACCGGGGTTCAATTCCCCGACGGGGAGGTGTGATTTTGCACAAATATGGATGCTGTACATGGGGAGCTATCATACCAGCAGGAAGTGAAAAGTTGCTGGGAACTATAATACCAGTATTTACTATTTACAGCATTTACTATTAGTGGGTTTTTTCACCTATTGTGAGTTTTTCAGGATATGTGCCTGTGTCAAACATAAATCCACATATGTACAATATTTCTAACCAACTGGTAGCCTACTGGAAAAATGACAAAACACTTGACACTACCAGTCCTCGTTAGTATAGTGGTGAGTATCCCCGCCTGTCACGCGGGAGACCGGGGTTCAATTCCCCGACGGGGAGGTGTGATTTTGCACAAATATGGATGCTGTACATGGGGAGCTATGATACCAGCAGGAAGTGAAAAGTTGCTGGGAACTATAATACCAGTATTTACTATTTACAGCATTTACTATTAGTGGGTTTTTTCACCTATTGTGAGTTTTTCAGGATATGTGCCTGTGTCAAACATAAATCCACATATGTACAATATTTCTAACCAACTGGTAGCCTACTGGAAAAATGACAAAAAACTTGACACTACCAGTCCTCGTTAGTATAGTGGTGAGTATCCCCGCCTGTCACGCGGGAGACCGGGGTTCAATTCCCCGACGGGGAGGTGTGATTTTGCACAAATATGGATGCTGTACATGGGGAGCTATGATACCAGCAGGAAGTGAAAAGTTGCTGGGAACTATAATACCAGTATTTACTATTTACAGCATTTACTATTAGTGGGTTTTTTCACCTATTGTGAGTTTTTCAGGATATGTGCCTGTGTCAAACATAAATCCACATATGTACAATATTTCTAACCAAATGGTAGCCTACTGGAAAAATGACAAAAAACTTGACACTACCAGTCCTCGTTAGTATAGTGGTGAGTATCCCCGCCTGTCACGCGGGAGACCGGGGTTCAATTCCCCGACGGGGAGGTGTGATTTTACACAAATATGGATGCTGTACATGGGGAGCTATGATACCAGCAGGAAGTGAAAAGTTGCTGGGAACTATAATACCAGTATTTACTATTTACAGCATTTACTATTAGTGGGTTTTTTCACCTATTGTGAGTTTTTCAGGATATGTGCCTGTGTCAAACATAAATCCACATATGTACAATATTTCTAACCAAATGGTAGCCTACTGGAAAAATGACAAAAAACTTTACACAACCAGTCCTCGTTAGTATAGTGGTGAGTATCCCCGCCTGTCACGCGGGAGACCGGGGTTCAATTCCCCGACGGGGAGGTGTGATTTTGCACAAATATGGATGCTGTACATGGGGAGCTATGATACCAGCAGGAAGTGAAAAGTTGCTGGGAACTATAATACCAGTATTTACTATTTACAGCATTTACTATTAGTGGGTTTTTTCACCTATTGTGAGTTTTTCAGGATATGTGCCTGTGTCAAACATAAATCCACATATGTACAATATTTCTAACCAAATGGTAGCCTACTGGAAAAATGACAAAAAACTTTACACAACCAGTCCTCTTTAGTATAGTGGTGAGTATCCCCGCCTGTCACGCGGGAGACCGGGGTTCAATTCCCCGACGGGGAGGTGTGATTTTGCACAAATATGGATGCTGTACATGGGGAGCTATGATACCAGCAGGAAGTGAAAAGTTGCTGGGAACTATAATACCAGTGTTTGCTATTTATTTCCCCCTGCATTGTGCACACTTGTGACACCTCTATTGTTCATGCCTGCAAAGACCTATACTGTTCACACCTGAGACTCCGAATGAAACTGCCCACATTGTTCACCTGTTGACACCTCATACAAAATGCAGATGTGGCAGAAGCACTGTGTCATTGTATGTAGTACAGAGGGGTATGAGTTTGTTCTGGGGATTTGTTAGCATTTGAAAATTGTTGGTATGGGCCCTAAGGTGTTAAATCACTTGCTGGTTGGTGCTGTGTTATCCACAGGGAATGAGGAGGCATATGGATGGGCAAGTCTTAGTATGACAACTTTTTTTTTTTTACATATGAGTGATATCCCTGCAGAGAGCAACAACCATTAATGTGGATATGGTCTTGTAGTAATATGGGTGTTGTTTAAAGTGGGTGTGTTTTAAAACAGGGAGTGGCTAACACTGGCTTGCATTATCAGCCCTTCACTTTATAGACCAGAAAAATTCTGGCCCTTGGTACCAGAGAAGTTGGACAGCGGTGCTATAGAAACGTAATTTATAAATGTTCTTATTTGCTTGCAGCCTTACATAACATACACTATACTCACTGTAACAATACACTAACACTCCTGATAATAACCCTGACCTATGTGTAATGCTTTAATATAATTACCTATTACAAAGTATGATGTGTAATACACTTATTTGCAACTTTTTTGTATCATAGTAGTAGCTCTATATTGTCAATAAAATGCATCAACTCTTAACAAAATGTATTTGATTCTCTAGAAAGTTATACTAATAATTGCCATATATGGAATTCTGAATTTGTTTTGGGATACCATTAAATCTCAACAAATCATACATAGTTCGGCTGAACTGCAAGTGTTCAGACAAATCAAATGGAATCTCTTAAAGTCATGTGATGTTAAAGCTCTGGAAAACTCTAGAAAACGTTTTATTTGTTAATTTCTGAAATGTTTTTATATTTCATAAACATGAATATGCAAACAATGCTAATAACACAGATTCTGTTCTGTACGCAGTTTTTTTTGTGTAGTATAATCCTATGCATTTTAATAAAAAAAAAAACACATTCTGATTTAAATGTTTTAACAGTGACATTTGTTGGGATCTGGTAAGAACCAAACACTGGCCATACTCTGACCAACAAAAAACCTGATAATAGTCCTGGAGACAGTGCCAGGAGTTCAAGGCAACCCAGTCAGCTGCATCACTATTGGCGTGCATGCACATGAGCAAATAAACACACAAGCGAGCACACGTATGCACCAACAGGAGCGTGCATGCTTTGACTGCCTGGAGCACAACACCAATGCCCCATAATGGGAAGTAGGCCTGGACTAAAGTTAGGTGATGGAAAAGGTATGTGCCTAGTGCCCCCCTAACACTGAGCCATAGTAATGAGTATCTTCTGCCTACCCCTAGTTCCGGCCTTGCCTGGAGAGAAGTCCCATTCTGTTTACAGTTTTGGTCTATTTTTAGGTTCTCCTTATTAAAAACGCTCTGTCAAAGGGAGGTTGGTAGCAGCTGCTTGCAGGTAGCTAGAAATATGTTTTATTATTTCATGTGGGAACTAAAAGCCTGCTTGCAAGATAAAAAATAATTTTTGATTTGCATCAATATCAATTATTTTGTTTGATTTTTTTGTGCTAGAATTAGTTATTGAGTTAGCTCTAAAAGATCTGACAGAAAAGAGAGTCTACCAAAGATACATTGGATCTGTAATTTTTAAGTGTCCTGGTAACTCTGCAAAATGTTTTCTATTACAGTGGGGTCAGATATATATATATATATATATATATATATATATATATATATACAGTCAGAAGAATATACACACTCCAAGGCCAGATGTATATATACACAAAAATAGAAACAAAGGCACACTTAATTCAATGCTTCTGCAAAAAATCCGAGATTTTTCTTTTATTTAAGGGGAGATCCCAGCAAATGTTTCGGGGCAAGCCCCTTCATCAAGCATTTGTGTATATTATACGGAAGCTCATGATTGCAGCAGAGCCAACATTGAGCACCTTACAGCGGTAAATATAAACCATTTTTCAGAACATAAAGGCAGAAAGAAGCTTTGGATTGTGTACAGAAAATGTATATAATTCGGGTGCACGGTTAAAACTTAGTAACTTATATATATATAGTGAATAAAGTACCCCCTCTTGTAAAATATAAGGATATTATAAGTTACCGAGGAGTTTCATGACCATATAAAAACACAAGGCCATACAGGTCATGGAACTCCGAGGTAACTTCTAATATCCTCATATTTTGCAACTGGGGGTACTTTATAATACACAAATTTCAGTGAGTTATGTGACAGAAATTACATCAGAACTCACCGTTTATAACTGATGACATCAGAACTCACCGTTTATAAGGATATAGTTTACAGGATATTCATGGCTTTTGTGATTTATCCTAGCCCAGATCTATCCCAGCAGAGAATTTTAGAGAGTATGAACAGATTGTCAGATTGTTATGGATCAGTATGGTACAGTCTACTACTTATAGAGAAAAACCAAATCCATAGAAAAATCTAAATTGTTTAAATATGATTCAGTAGGAAAAGTCAATGTTGTCTGCATAACACATTCCATACCTTTATCAGCATTCAGTGACCATATGAAAAGCAGTGCACACTAGCAAAATGCATGGGAACTATACAAAAAAATATCTCACTCTGCACTGCATTGTATTTCTCCTCCTTAAACCCAGCCAGCTATGGGAACGTTCAGCCTAGAATGCAGCTCAGTATGATAATGGCACTTCACTCCAATAAATAAAACAAAGTACTCAGCACACAGTGTGCAAAACAGTTTCCCTTCATCAAAGAATCACAGCACACTCACCGTTCAGAAAAAGACGACAGATTTCAGATACAGGCTCCGCCTCAAGCTCAGTCAGCCAGACACAACAGTGATTAGCTGCAAGCTACCACATGACCATAGTGCTGCATTCTGGGAAATTAAGTGTTTTAGAGACATTAGTGTATGAAAAGACCATTATTCTGTCTCAGTCGTGGTGCAGTGTTAGTGCAAATGCTCCTCATGTAGACAGCCAGTGTTCAGTTCTTGCAGAGGAAGGTTTATGATCATAACATTTTACTTCTTTTAAGTAGGATTTAACACAAAAATAATGCATGTGTTGTTTACAAAAGAAAAATTACTTTGAAAACAAGAACAGTAAAAAAACAGCTCGCAGGTCTGCACTTTTATATTCTCAAAGGGTAAAAAGCCCAACTCAAGCTTTATAGAACTCACACTGGGCAAATGAATTACTAGTAAATATATGAGAGATTATATAAAACTGCATGTGCAGTGTACAAAGCAGCCTCTGACTGCCAATCTGTGGGTTCTGCCAGAGGAGCTGCTGTAAGTTGCCACAGACTATTGTGACTATTTATAGTGCTGGTAGGGGCTGTTTGGGCTGCTGTTTGGCCTGTTTAGGTCTCTGTGTACCTAAAATGCCAGGGCCTATTTTGAAGTCCAGACCTGGTGTAAAGCACAATTTAGAGAGCAAGGCACCATGCTTTTTATTTACAGTGAGGGAGGGATTTGCAGCGCGGGCACCCCTAGGCCGTGGGTACCTAGAGCCTAGAGCGATCCACAAGACCTATAAGTGCGATCCCTTACTGTTTTGATATTATGATTGATTGTTCCAGAACCTAGGCATTCATCTGTGCTCTGTGTGCACCGGGCCAGGGGATTTTATATATATATATATATATATATATATATATATATATATATATATAATGTTAGTACAGTGAGCGCACTCCTCCCGGATTTAGATTGTCAATGGTAGTGCGTTGGTCAAGGCTTTATGATATATTCCAGTAAATGGGCCCGCACTCTTTCATTTTGGTAAAATAAGTCAATGGGGGGAATTCACAAAAGTATCGAGAACGAAAAAATGTCTTTAAAATGTCGTAGAAAGTGTTGTAGCAACAGCCGACAAGTTCACAGAGCATTTCACCGCCAATTTTCTGACATGTACGACAATTTTGAATTAGTGTCGTTAAAAGTGGGCGTGTTTTTTTCGGCGCCACTTTTCCCAACATTTTTATGAATTACTCGTAAACTCATTTTTTTTTACCGACAATTTTTCAGACACTTTAGGCTCTCCAAAATGAAAATGTCGGTCAAATTGTCTTTTGAAAATTCTTGGTAAATGTCGTTTGTACGATGAAAAGATATACGACATTTTAGAAAATTGTCAGACTTACGAGACATTCAGAGATGGTAACATCTGCCTTTGTGAATTTGCCGTTCGTACGACATTTTACAAATTTGTCGACCACCACTTCTGGGTTATTTATTTTACCGACACTTTTGTGAATTCCCCCCAATGTGTTTTATTCACAAAATCATCTCCAACGTTTCGGTCATCTCTGGGACCTTTTTCAAGGATAAATGACATGTGTGCAAGTGAATACTTAAATACATTTCAAAATTGGCGCCAAGTGTGATGTCATGACTTAGAAAAAACCATTACAGGCAATTTAAAACATTTGTACAGATGTGAATGTAATTATAATACATACTTTCCACCACTAGGTGTCGCTGTTGTGCCAGCAGAAGATGTGCTCAGATAAAGTGAAACAAAAGTGTCCATATAAGTATCCATTCCAGGAATGTCCATGTAATCTGTAAATTTATACAAATGTATCATTTTGTTGCTGTATTGACTGGCAAGAGATACCAATAAAAAATGATGGCTTACTTTGATCATTCAGTGTCAAATACTTATTTCATAACATATCAAATGTCATTAAATCTATTTCATATAATTCTATATCATCTTCATGTAATATGGTATCAAATACGAGTCTGTCATTACACGATGTAAAAAGCGAAGAGCAACTTCTAAGGTTAGAAAACAACTCAGCACCAGCTGAACATAAAGGGGCATGTTTACTAACATTGGAGATAAATATCTGGAGAGATTTCTGGAGATATTGCCCATGGCAACCAATCAGCAATTAGATTTAAACAGCCACAGCCATGTTAGAAAACAAAAGCAAAGATCTGATTGGTTGCTATGGGCAACATCTCCAGAAATCTCTCCAGATATTTATCTCCAATGTTAGTAAACATGCCCCTAAGCCCTTTAGGTGCCACACAGTCCAACTCATGTATCCAAAAGGCTTCTCTTTTTAAAAGGGCTTTATAGCTGTCACCCCCTCCCGTCTTGGCTGGCACATGCTCTATTGGCATACACCTTAACGTTGCTGGGCTATGCTTCGCTTCAGCCCAATGGCGGGCCACTAATTGCTGGGAAATATCCTGCTTTTTACCCTTTGCCCTCTCCTCTCTCTCTCTGGGTCTAGGGCGGCCCTGATACTAGCTCTATGCATTGCTATGTGTTCTTTGAGCATTCTGATGGTTTTGCCACAATAGATTAGCCCACACGGGCATTTTATAATGTACACTACTAAAGTGGTCATACAGGTCATCCTTTGTTTAATAGCGTAGCGTTTGCCCGTATGTGGATGTAAAAAGTGATCACCAGTGATTAGACTGCTACACATCACGCAGCCTGTGCATCTATATACTCCTGGTCTTGCCGATAGGAAATGTTGTGCCTGTGGATTAATGTACTTTGCAACAGGGTCAGAGGGGCTTAGAATTTCTTTCATTCAGCTCCCTCTGCGGTAGCTAAATTTTGGTCTATTGGGCAACTTCTTGATTATGCTATCGTCGCTCTTAACCAAAGGCCAATGTTTCAACACACATTCTCTCATATAGCTAGAACATACCCCATATTGACAAACATAGTACATGTCTTTATTCTCAGGTTTCTTACGTCCTGTGTTGGCCTCTGACAAAACTTCCTCCCGACAGAGATACAATGCCCAGTCTTTAGATTCACTGATTAGGGCACTCGGGTAACCCCTGAGTAGGAATTTTTTACACATAGTGTTCACATCTTCCAATCTATTATCTTCCTCACTATTAATACGTATCACCCTTAGTAGCTGTGATCTCGGTAGTGAGTCCAGTAAATGTCTTGGATGATTACTTTGCACTAGTGTGTTCCTGTCAGTGGGTTTTACATATATACAAGTTTGCATTCTCTACTTTGTACACCTTAACATCAAGAAACTCAATGCTGTCCATACTGTAGTTTAATGTCAGCTTAACTGGACTGTTGATGCAGTTCAAGTGCTCTACCAAGTCTGTTAACTCTTTAATTGGGCCAGACCATACAAAGAAGATATCATCGATATAGCGCCTATAGAAGGCACCATATCTTCTGAATAGGGCATGACTTAAAATGCATTTATTCTCATACACATACATGAATGTATTCGCATATATAGGAGCTACTTTTGATCCCATAGCTGTCCCTGTGCGCTGCAAGAAGTATGACATTTGATATGTTATGAAATAAGTATTTGACACTGAATGATCAAAGTAAGCCATCATTTTTTATTGGTATCTCTTGCCAGTCAATACAGCAACAAAATTATACATTTGTATAAATTTACAGATTACATGGACATTCCTGGAATGGATACTTATATGGACACTTTTGTTTCACTTTATCTGAGCACATCTTCTGCTGGCACAACAGCGACACCTAGTGGTGGAAAGTATGTATTATAATTACATTCACATCTGTACAAATGTTTTAAATTGCCTGTAATGTTTTTTTCTAAGTCATGACGTCACACTTGGCGCCAATTTTGAAATGTATTTAAGTATTCACTTGCACACATGTCATTTATCCTGAAAAAGGTCCCAGAGAGGACCAAAACGTTGGAGATGATTTTGTGAATAAAACACATTGATTTATTAGCTGCTTTATTGATTTATTAGCTGCTTTTAACTTACTAGCTGCTTTCAAAGTAATATATTGCAATATATGGACAAACAATCCCTGTGTTGTTTAAAGGGTAAGGCATTTTTTAGTAGCTGTATGCACAAAATGTCTCTGTCTTAAATATATTGATAATGGGTTGAGTGCAGAGGACTCTTGTATTTGACTATATGTATTTTGTGGTAATACCCTCATTGCACCCTCGCCTAATGGTTTTAAAAAATAGTGGTGAGCACAACTTTCCCTTGTTTGTTATAGTTATACAGGAGCAGTGACCAGCTCCATGTTGTAGCTCCCACCCTTCCCAGCTATAGTCAGGTGATCCCACTGGTGTCTAATAAAAGGGCAGCCAAGTTTGGGAGTTTTACTTTGAAAGCAGCAAGTTGCAGGTAAAACCTAGTCCCTTTGTAAAATGTATAATGAAGCAATAGAATTCTTAATGAATCAGATGAAAATTAAGCATAGGACTGGCCAGATATGGGATGACTTTGACGTAGTTGGCCAGCTTAAATATATTGCAATATATGGACAAACAATCCCTGTTTTGTTTAAAGGGTAAGGCATTTTTCAGTAGCAGTATGCACAAAATGTCTCTGTCTTAAATATATTGATAATGGGTTGAGTGCAGAGGACCTCTTGTATTTGACTATATATATATATATATATATATATATATATATATATATATATATATATATATATATATATATTTTATATATAAAACATGTGTTCATATAGGCAGGGCAGTGTTGGAGTGGGGTGTCTGGGTCCAGGTCTGAAAGCACTGCGTATCTTGACAGCGCTATATAAATAAATGATGATGATGATGAACTGAGATTCAACATAAGCCCTAACATTTCAGGTGCACAGAGGCTCAAACAGCCTCCAGCCAGCCCAATAAATAGTGACTGTCTATGGCACATTACAGCAGCCTTTCTGCCATTTGCCAGAATCCACAGAAACCGGTTTGGACCTGTCTGGGGTCCACCTGGGCTGTCACCTCAGGGGCCTGGGTCGACAGGGTTCATTGAGTATCTTCCTGGTGTACTTCCGGCCAAGTCAGACCCTGAGGCATGGTCCTACTTTAGAGTGAACCCAAAGTGAGAAACCAAAAGTTAGAAAAGTGAACATTAGATGGTATTAAATAGTCGTAATCTCTCAAAGCTCCATGTGAGGGCTCACAGTGTAAAGGAGGCTTGTCTATGTGATCAGAAGCAGCTATGATAGTGTTTTGGCCCTTTTTAATTAATGGTTCACAGGTCTGGACATTAATGGTAAATAAAGCATTGGAGAGATTTTTATATGATCTGTGCGCCAACAACAAATGGATGTGGCCTAGCTTTACATAACACTTTATACACTGCACATGCACACATCTTAAACCAGGATCTTTCTCTTATACACGGCACATGCACAATTGGAACTAACAGGGAAACTGTAAAAGCACGGGACAATATCCTTTATTGATGGGAATGCAGGGGGAGGGCTCCAAAACCAGGTAACTCCCAGGAATGTGGGAGAGTTGGCATCACTGTTCACCTCTGCCCCTTCATCTGTCCACTGGTTCTTCTTCCTGAGCCTACATGCCTTCTGGTGTCCTCATGCTTCTCCATGCTGGTTCCTTTTCCACTCTCTTCCCTTGTTCTGGAATCCTTTCTGTGCCCTAAGACATTTAGGGTTAGGGTTCCAAAGAATGTTTGGGTGAGATGGAAGGAGTACTTATAATGCATGCAGGAGGGCTGACAGCATCTTGAGGAGGGAGTATGGAGAAGGTCTGAGTAAAGAGGCAAGCCTCCTGACTAATGAGGCAGATAACTGGATGTCAGGATCGCCCAACGGCAACATGAGTTGCGGGGCCAGCACATTGACGTTGCTCTGCATCTGGTAAGAAAATTCAAAGTAAAAGGAGGCCAAGGTCATGGATTCAATGCCTGATTATAGGTCACGCTCACTAGTGTTGTGTAAAAAAAATTTGTGTATTATTGATTCCTGGACTTTTGACCCCTTGCCATGACTCTGACTATGATCCTTTGCCACGTGAATCCTGACTATGCTTATTCTAAACCCTTTGGCTACCATGAGCTGGACTTTAACCCGAGTGCTTCCTCCTTGGTCAGGACTTGTCTGCAATTGGAGCCGCAAGGCCCCTAACACTGGGAGAGTGCAGAATGAATCACAGTTTGTCCATCAATTTCATATACATTTGTTCTAGCAACTGACAAAGTGAAAGCTGCATGTAAGAAAATCCAAATGGTCGGAGGATGTCCTAAAATGTCCTAAAATTCTTATCCTACAGCATAAGAATTTAAAAATTTGGTATGGGTCCTGTGTATATCTTATCACAGTTTTGTGGTAATAATTAATAGCTCTATATATCCTATGATGTAGAGATCAAATTGTTTTTATTATATATTATGACTTTTAAGTAATTAGTTTAATTCTGATCTAACATCTGCCTTACAACTGATACCACAGGTATTATTAGAGGATAATTAGAGCTCATTAAAACAAAGTCCTTAACAAGCAGTCACTATTTAAATAGATACTGATTGAGTCAAGGTAAAAACCTTAGAACATGAGAGACATTTCCAAGTTCCCAGGATGCAGTGTAAGTAAAATTTACTTCCAATAAATTAAAACGCTAAATACAAAAAAAAATTCTTCTTCTATAAAAAATTATTCACATTTTGTTTTCTTATAATTTTCAAACATTTGCACAAACCTAGTAGATGTAATACATATGTTTATGTATGTATGTTTATATATACATGGACAGAGAGAGAGAGAAAGCATCATTCTGTGGCACGGCATTTTATGAGCATGGACTGGGCACGTAACAACAACCTGTGGCATATCTGCTTGAAAGAATGGGCCAAAATTACTATAGGACTCTAACATTAGGGCATTTTAATTCCTCTGTGCTGGGTTTTTCATACATTTCCTACTTGTTTTAGCACAAGCAAGTGCCGAATACAGGTGGAACGCAACTTGAGGTGACCAAAGACCCCTTGCTCAGGTCAGAAATTAATCTGTTAGGGCCATTCATTTATTATTTTATAAGTAACCATGCTTTGTAATGTAAAGGCTGGATATAGAGGGGAGCTGCCAGGCCCAGAATGGCCATCTGTCCATTCTGGCAAATGACTAGAAGGTTGCTCTATCTTTTGTTAAGTAAGCTAGGGAAGCTGGGAAATGCCGAATAGCAGCAGAAGCAAAGCCTGTGAATGGCAGCCAAAGAATGGAAGCTGAAGCCGCAGAAAGAGAGCAGGAGCCAGAAATGGTACTTCTTGATCAGAATTTTTTGAATGTATATCTGTACTAAAAGGCATTGCTGCATTGTTGATTTCCTCAAACTTAACTGCCTTTTACATCCATTTCTTGCAATATTATTTAATGGGGGAAACGGGGCAGTATATCCTTTTTTAAAATTAAATCAATGAATGGGGCTTGTGCTGACATACATTATTACACTTTAATTGTAGTTTTGTTATTTCTTGTACTAAACGAGGACAAACCCTGTCTTTGGGAGTATAATCAAAACAATTTACCAGTCCTCTGAGAAGCCCTGTGTATAATATGCTGCTCTTTAACTCAAATCTTAACAAAGGCTTCAGGTAGGGGAGGGAGAGGGTTGTTTATTAGGTTGTTTAAAAAGTACATACTTTATTTCTTCAATTCACTGACAGCCCAGGGTTGGCCATCCCTGTAATATCCCTGCAATATCACCTGGTAAATATTGGATGTGGAAAGGAAATGTTGGAGTGTGTGGTTGAATCAGTCTGAATCATATGCCAGTACTCAATATTTACAGGACTTGATAACCCATGTGCTGCACGTAACACATCTTCTGCACTATATCTCCCATGAGCATCTAAATTGACCTAATCTTTGATTAAAGAACACATTTTACCCAGTAAAGATCAATTCCTTCTTCCCAAGCTGGATTTACTATGTAAAACATACCTTAATTAATCCCTAAATATTTATATAGGTATTATAATCTGAATAGCTAATTTATTAGAACTTTACAGATGTGGTGAGCAATAAATTTAATTTATCAGGAACATAGTTTTCTTTTCCCCCAGTGTAGACAGCTGCATTTAAACCAGTAGATGGTGCAATTAGAAAAGCAGTCTGAGCAACTGTACATTAATTTTATGAGGCTTTCTATTTCCTTTAAGCAAGGCTATTGCAATAAGTTAAAATCACTGGAGTAATTATAAAGGATGCAGACCCCTCAGTTGTGGGGGGGCCTGGGGAAAAGGGGGCCTAGAACTGCAGGGTCTGTTTCCTCCTATAGTGTTGAAATCCCCCTCCTTGCTGGTTCCTTTTTCCTTAAATTGACGTGCTTGAGTCTTAGCGAGCGAGTGTGTGTGTGGGGGTGTTGGGGGTGCGCATGCAGGAGTCCCTATGCCCGCTGGACCCTTCAAATATTTTTTGGATGGGGGGGTTAGTGCGCTGTTGTTACGCTCCTGTTAAAAATGTAATATGAAAAAGAGTTTCACATTAGCCCTACAGATAAATAACAAACAATAAAAATAGACCACTAAAAAAGCATTAATCTGTTAGAAGCATTATATCAGCACCTTGACAGGGGATGAGTTCATTTGAGCAATGAAGGCAGATGGCTAAGGAAGTGTAATTTTGCAAATGGTAGACTTTTGTTGGGTTTACAAATTTAATTTTTAATCAATGATAAGTAAAACTATTCTGCTCTATCCTATGGTTTTTTGGCTGATAATTTTTCTCCTTTTCATTAGGGAAAGTCGCTAGCTTTCATTTGCTTACAAAGCTGTTAATTGATGCATAATCAATAATTACCAAACAGGCACTTGCTTTGGTTTCTGTGGGCTACTTTAGCAATGCAAAATTGTGCATCTGCTGACATCTACTGGGCACATTACATTAATGCACTTTAACATATTCAAAGCTCAATTTAATGTATGCATTCTTTTGCATTCTTTTGTGCAATCGGCAGAGAATAAAGGCTATGCTTTTCCAAAATGATACAAACTACTGTATATGCATATATAAAAATCATCCTGCTCCTAATTGTGATGTTGTATAAAAAACAAAAAGCTATAAAATGCAATATTACATGCCAAGGCTGATCTGTAGTATTGGTCTGTTGATGTTATGTTATTCTGTGACTTTGTATAGGCTCAGCATTGTACTGAAATTTAAATTCTATTCTTTTATTTCTCAGGATCTGTTCCCGACTGGATAGCATAATGGGCACCAATTATTCCACAGTAACTGAGTTCATTCTAACTGGCTTTTCCAGAAGGCCTGACCTTCAAACATTTCTCTTCTTCCTTTTTCTTCTTATATATATTTTTACAGTTGTGGGAAACATTGGAATAATATTTCTTGTGTACCACAACTCCAAGTTCCACACTCCCATGTACTATTTTATAGGTAATTTAGCTTTCTTAGACCTCTGCTACTCAGCAGATATTACGCCCAAAATGCTAGCAGATCTAGTATCAGAGCAGAAAACTATCTCCTATAGTGGCTATTCAGCTCTTCTTTTTCTCTGCTTTAGGCAGCACTGAATGCGTTCTTTTTGCTGTTATGGCTTATGATCGCTATATTGCTATCTGCAACCCTTTAAACTATACCTTATTTATGATGGAAAAGACATGTGTAGGGTTAGTGGCAGCATCTTATGCTGTTGGTTTTTTACACTCTTTAATTGAAACTTCTTGCATGTTTCATCTTTCCTTTTGTGCATCTAATATCCTTCACCATTTTGCTTGTGATTTTCCACAATTACTGAGCATTTCCTGCACAGACGCTGCTGCAAATGAAATTGTCCTGTTTGTTTTCTCATCATCTGTCACAATGCCTTCAGTTATAATTATTCTTGCATCGTATATTTCTGTTTTTATGGCAATTTTTAAGATTAACACGACAGAGGGAAGACAAAAAGCATTTTCAACCTGTGCCTCACACATAACTGCAGTTGCATTGCTTTATGGTACGGTTCTTTATGTTTATCTCAAACCCAGATCTTCCACTGAGGCTGTGAGCATGGCAACAGTGTTTTATACAGTGATCCTTCCCATGTTAAATCCAATTATCTATAGCTTGAGAAATAAGGAAATTAAAGTTGCCCTAAAAAAATATCTAAAAATATTGTTTACAAAAAAACCCCTAAAAACTATTCCATTACAGTAAAATATATAAGATTCTTAACTAGCCAAACACAGGTTCCTGCAATGCTGCCCCCTCACCCCCAGCGCATATGTTTTCCTGTTTTCGAGGGGGTCCTGTGGGGGGCGCATTGATAGCGCAGAGAGTAATTGCCACTCTCTTGCACTAGGAAGCAGAAATCCGGCTCTTAAAGGTACCAGTAGTGGCTATTTTTACCGCCCTTGGTAACCTGGTCGGCATTGCTGTCTGAGGTGAGTTATGCAACTCACCTTTTTGACGCAGCACCGCTGGGTACGATTAACATTTATTTTATACTAGCATGATTTTGTACAAAATACTAGTAAAAACAGCTCTTCATATGGCTCCCAAGGGAGATACTGCATGTCATGTGATTGCCTGGATACTAGTCACATCATACCAGACACCATTATGTAGATGCCTCCCAGTTTAGGAAATATATTTGCTTAGATATCAATTTGTATGTCACTGCATGGTAGCAGTAAGATTCACTGCTTTTCCAGGGGTATTTGGTACCTCTTCACTAGACAATGGAATATACACAAGGGTTTTCATTTAAAAAGTATAATATTATAAGATCAAAATGGGCCTTCAAAAGAAATCTGTTCCTTATTTTATAGTGGTACGTATAACTAATATTGCATTATACCTGCGGTGTTTGTGTTATTAAATTGCATCTGCATTTTCAGGTGAGGCATTCTATTAAAATAAACGTATACTTTCTTCTTTATATGAATAGAGTCCAAAGAAGGGTAACTAAGCTGGTATGGAAAGTGTCAGTTATGAAGAAAAATTTTCCAAGTTGGGGTTGTTTACACTGGAGAGGCATATAATAGCAATGTCTAAATATATACGGGAACCATATAATAAACTCTCTGATTGACCAATAGGTCTTCCAGCAAACATGGTGGAATTAATTTAAATTAAAAGAATTAAGTTCCACCTTAAGATGCAGTAAGGTTTTTTTGCAGTAAGAATGGTGAAGTTGTGAAAATTTCTATTTGAGGCTGCTGTATTAGCAGACACTATACCTATTACTAAAGGATAGGGAAGAAAAAAGGATGTCCCTTGGTAGCTCATAGTATAATTTGAGTTTATTCAGGGTTTGGGTGAAGGGCTGGTTTTAAGGATTGCTGGATTACACAGCTAGTAATTATTGCACAGGCATTAATGAAAAGCAATGTCAATATTCGCTGTTATCAAACTTAACTCTAAAAACCATGGCAGAGAAGAACAGGGGCCACTGCCATTTTGTTTATCTTTAAATGAATGGATGATTGTCTTAAGGGTCACTTTCAGCCTGTTTAACCAGTGACTGCATACACAAGCTGATTTCACGATCAGCACATCCACAGCATGTTTTTGAGGGAGTCCCTAAAAGACTTCTTTAAGTTTCCATAAAAAATGCAGTAATACAGATGAGTGCCCTGCGTGAGTATCTGCGTAAGAGATTTTTGCAAAGAGGCTACACTATTGCACAACTGCTACCATCCTTATGTAAGTATAGAGAGAGTTTGTTGTGACAGAGGAGAAATAAAGTAGAATAAGGATGAAATTAAAATTATTACAACATCAAATTAGCAATCAATTTTAGCAAATTAATAATAGAATACAGAAGTGTATGGCAATTTTGTTGGATGATCCATTGCTTTGTGTTGTAATAGAAATAAATCCAATCAAATTCCTTTCCCAATGTTGGGAAATTTTCTGTCACCAGGCTTATTTCTTATGAAACCTACAAAAGAAAGCTGCTTGACTACTTAAAGCAGGAGTGCCCATACTTTACTAATATGAGGTGACGTCTACTTTTAGTGATGATATCCCATTATGATCTACATCCATAAAACATTGTTAGCATTCTGTTCCATGGAAAATAGTACTTAAATATTATATTGATTTATGAGAGAATTTATATTGTTATATTATACTATTTCTTATGTAACCATAACATAATAAATGTCTGACTGAAAGCATGAAACAGGAGGGTGATTTAGACAAACTGCTTGTTGACAGTGTCTTGAGATCTACCAGCTAATAGTCTACTGGTAGATCCCGATCTACCTTTTGGACACCCCTGACTTAAATGCTTCTTTAAATGTATATTGTCACATTATATTACACGTGGTGCTGTGACAGAATCAAAATAATTTATTAGTAGAGTGACAGGTAAATCCTATGGAAGACACTTCATGAATTGCAACGCTACACACATCATTTATTTACTGGCATGCAAAAAGTGCAATATGCAATATGCGGGATATACAAAACGTACCCTAAAATTATGCATTAGGGAGCAGGTGCTAGACATCCGGAACTCACACCAACAAGTTGCTGAGGGGAAACACTTTGCAGAGTGTACAGGGAAAAAACATAGCAATATTAAAAGTGCGGGACATAGATAAAGTAGTATTACACCCAAGAGGAGGTGATAAGTTAAGCCTATTAAAAAGAATCAAAGTGAGCTGGATTTTTTATCTAGAATACCGAAGGGGCTTAATTCCTCATTTGATGTGCCCTGCTACAAGTGTGCAATTTTTGCAGTGTGTCTGTTTTAAAAGCATTAGTAGTATCTAAAGAAGGTATCAATAGAGTGATTAGAATGTTGCAAATTGATAAAAAGTGTATTCTGTACAATGCTTCTATTTTAAAAGATTAGTCATGATGGGGATATTTTTAATTCTTTATGTATAACTATAATAATAGATTAGATATGGATATGATTTGGTGGTTTTTTTTATGGATCAGTTAAAAATATCAGCTATTAACTTATTCACTTATCTACTTTATGTAATTTTGATATTTATATAAAGATTATTATATGTATTAATATTGTACTACTTATGAATCTGGATTGTTATTCACAGTGTATCATGGGATTTGTCTCAATATAGAGAGTTTACAAATTTATGAAAGGAACTGAGAAGTGAACTAATTGTAAAGACTTTAAGGGGGTTATTTATCAAAGTCCGAATTTATCTCAATCATTTCTGAAAAAAACTCCGACCAAATCTGCACAGTGTTTTTTGGGCTTATTTATTAATACGCTTTCCCGAAAATTTTGTTTGCAGGAAAAAAAATCCGGAAAAAAACGTGAAAAATCCAGTTTTCAAGATTTTTTCGGATTTTTCACCCGAAAACTTTGGGGTATTGCCAAAAACCCAGCGCACATCAAAAAATCATTGGAACTTCTCCCATTGACTTATGTGAAACCTCCATAGGTCTGAGATGCCGGATTTTCAGATTCTGACTTTTCCCATCCTCGGGGGTTTAATAAATTCTGGAAAAATTTGTGATTTTTGCATTCAGAGTTCATTAAATAACCCCCTAAGGGTTCCTTATTTTGTGAAATTCAGCTTAAATTGAATTTTTATTTTCTCAATAGATCCCCTTTAAGGATTAGTACATAAAAGATTTATGTAGCAGAAAATTCCAGACACATACATTACTATATTATATTTTATATTATTACATTACACATGTATAATATAAAAGTAATTCATTGTAATTAAACATAGAAATACAAGAACAGTAAGTTATCTAATTTCTCTTAAAAAAAAAGTAATCCGTATATGATGTCTCACATCCACATGCCCCAATGCAATTTATACATAGCTTTGTTTACCTTATTAAAGTGGCCCTGACACCTAATAAGTATGCAGAATTTTTTTTTTACACTATGTTAATATATGCCCACCAATTGCTTCTAGGAGCAGTTAACCGGCACATTTTAAAAATCAACTGAAACCGTACAGGAGCAGCTGGCGACTTTGAGATATATTTATCAAAGAGTGAAGTTAGAGATCACCACAGTCCTCTAGAGTGAAATTGCACTAGTCTAGTAAGCTATGTATAAATTGCATTGGGGCATGTGGATGTGAGACATCATATACCGATTACTTTTTTTTTTAAGAGAAATTAGATAACTTACTGTTCTTGTATTTCTATGTTTAATTACAATGAATTACTTTTATATTATACATGTGTAATTATTCTATTACTGGCACGGAATAAGTTATAGTAATGTATATATTTATCAATGGGTAAAAGTGAAAGTTCATCCTTTGATAAACACACCTTTAAAAACCCCATAGAAATGGAGAGTGGTGGAATTTCACTCTAGAAGACTGTAGTGATCTCTAACTTCACTCTTTGATAAATATACCCATTTGTCTCTTTAAAAGCTTCAGATGTATCTGGAAGATCACTACTATAAGAGCAATTTGTATGCAGGTTTAATTATGCTGTAAATGCAAAGCAATATTTCCTATGGCAGCTTTTTTGGGTCCTAGACTCCAACATTTGTTCTTTTTCCAAATGAATTGGAGTAAATGACATTTTTTCTTGTGCCAAATGCATTTGAGTCAATGGGGTAAATTTACTAAAAGGCTTTGCATCCATAGCAACACTTCGCCAGATGAAAATCCGCTCAGACATTGCTAATTTACTAAAATGCGTCCAAAAAATTTGCTTCAAGGGCACCAAATGCTGGTGAATTTTCACTAGCGTTACTTCGGCAATCAAATCGAAGATGCACTTGCGTTCACTTGTGCCTAGTGCAACTTCGTTAGAGGTCTTCGCTCAGGCTGATTTGCATACGGCGGAAAAAAAAGTTGAATGGACTTTAATAAAGAAAATAGAGTTGTTATAATGCCTTAAACATGAGCCCGTGGCATAGTTTATATTCCATATGTTAGAAAATGTATGGGGGAAGCCAGATACCCAAAATAATTTTTAAGGACTTTTTGCAACCTATCAATCTGAAAAAAGGAAAAGACGGCAGCGTTTTTTGGGACTTAGAAACTTTTTCCACTAAAAATATGATGTAAGTAACAGAAGATTGAGGAAGATCTATGCACTCCAATGCACTTCTCCTGGTCTGAGCTGGCAAAGGCAAGTCTGACGAAAGAGGTAACATTCAGTAAAATCCACATCTTAGTGAATATGCAGAGTAACATCCATTCGCCAGAGTGAAAATTAGCCTGGCAATAGAGCACGAATGACCACTAGCGTCTGTATTTTTCACTAGAGAAGTTATGCCTGCACCCGTTAGTAAATTGGCGAAGTGCCTAACAGCAGTAATGCTGGCGAATTGTCGCCAGCATTAGTCACTTCACCCTTTAGTAAATCTACCCCAATAGCTGTTTTCTTTTGTGGCAAATGCATTGTATTCAAAGGACATTTTATCAAAAAATTTTCCCCAATGCAAAAAAAATTTTTTTTTCCCGCAACAACAAAAAAACAATTCGGGAATTCTATTACAGATTCTCAAATTTGCAGCACTCGCAAAAACATGAATTTTTAAATGACTTTGTATTAGGTAAAAAAATCTGTATTTACAGTAAACTAACCGATAAATCTGATACACAAGGCTCAGCGCACATCTTCCATTACACTTCATGGACGCAGTTTGGTTTGTTAGCACAGTGTATGCAATAGTTGTGCTTTAATAGGAATGCTCAGATTTTAGTAATCCCCATCTCTTGAGCTGGTTGAGAGTGGGAGCACTGGGAGGCTCTGTCTACAGTCCAACCACTGGCTTCTAAAACTTTCAAAAGAAACGAACAGACAAAATATGTTTACACTTCAAAATGGTGCATATTTATTTCACATGTCCATGACTTCACATTAAAAATATCATCTAAGGCACAGTAGTCCTCAAAATGGCACTGAATGACTGCCATGGTTTTTAAAAGACTAAGGGTCACGAAGGGTCGAATATCGAGGGTTAATTAACCCTCGATATTCGACTAGGAACTAAAATCGTTCAACTTCGAATATCGAAGTCGAACGATTTTGCGCAAATCCTGCGATCGATCGATCGAAGGATTTTTCATTCGATCGAACGATTAAATCCTTCGAATCGAACGTTTCGAAGGATTTTAATCCAACGATCAAAGGAAAATCCTTCGATCAAAAAATCCCAGGCAAGCCTATGGGGACCTTCCCCATAGGCTAACATTGACTTCGGTAGCTTTTAGCTGCCGAAATAGGGGGTCGAAGTTTTTCTTAAAGAGACAGTACTTCGACTATCGAATGGTCGAATAGTCGAACGATTTTTTGTTCGAATCATTCGATTTTCGTAGTCGAAGGTCGAAGTAGCCCATTCAATGATCGAAGTAGCCCAAAAAAACTTTGAAATTTGATTTTTTTTTAATTCGAACCCTTCACTCGAATTTAGTGAATCGGCCCCCTAAAAGTAAAGACTGTGCCTAGTTGGGTTCACATGAAACTGTCTGCAGTCGGGAACCCTGTAAATCTTGTCTGGATATAGGCTGGAATTCCAGGGATCACATATTCATTGTCATTGTCCTTTGGCTTTTGGTCAGTGCCCTTTACACTTTTGTGATTTGTTCATAAAGAACCGTAGTACTGTATCTCTCAATTCCTTGTATTACAGAAGCATTAGTTAAACTCAATTGTGTAATGTTTAAAAACAAAAAACATTTATCTACAAATGATTACATCTTTGAGGACTCAAGTGAATTACAGCAGTCTTTTACTGATGAATAATTGCTTGTTAGATTCAATCCCATAGGAAATATATAAGATATAAATATTGTTCACAAAATGTGGGCGATAACAGACTTGATATGAGTGCCATGTTTGCTTCGGATCTGAATGAAAAGTAGTTTACAACTGTGACTTCTGTGGATGACCAAAGAGGTTTGTGATGAAGGCCATCTTTGCTTAAACACATAACATTTTTACAAAACCAGTGCTGATCAAATCTAATTCATAGAGGAAAAGCATTCATCAGTGTTTGACAGCATTTCTAAACAGGCATAACACATGCAGAGTAGGGCTATCCACATTCAAGTGCCCCATAAAGAACTAAATATGAGCATATCAGAAACTTGTAACAATGTAAACAATCTTTTTAATCCTTTCTCTTTTTTCTTATAAAAATTAATTTGTGTCATTTTTAGCCTTATAAGGTTTATCAAAGTCCAATTCCGATCAAATCCGTTCGGGTTTTTAACGCTTATTTATTATTACATTTTCCTGAAAATTTACTTTGCAGGAAAAAATCTGATTTTCATAATTTTTTCGGATTTTTCATCTAAAAACTGTGATTTCTTATGCTTTTTTGCAAGAAAACTATTGCAAGAAACCCAAAGCACATCAAAATATAATTGGGACTTCTCCCATTGACTTATATTGACAGGTCTGCGATGCCGGATTTTCTAATTTTGATTTTTCCATTCACGAGTTAAATAAATTCCGAAAAATTTGTGATTTTTGAAAAGTCCGATTTTATTAAAAAAAAAATCATTGCATTTGGAGTTTAGTAAATAACCCCCTAAGTGTAAAGCCTTAGACAGTATGATATTATGTAGCATATTTTCTGGCATAGAAACAGCGCAGCTCCTGCCATGAGGCAAGATGAGAACCTTGAGTCGCCAGTTGCCAGGGGTGACAAAAAGCCTCCTCCTGTAACTTTAAGAGAAAAGATTTCCATTTATTATTATATTGTACTGCCCTCACTGTTTACTCAACTATCCAGCAAGCTTTGCATTTGAATACTGAATACTATTCAGCTTTTGAAGAGATGAAAGCAGTGCTAATGAAAGAGCTACAGTATCTACTATAGTCAACCAATAACTAGCTGGATGCACAATAAACTCTTCATAAATTCAAGGAACATTTTCATTCCCTAGTCAAGCATTTAAAGATGTATAACTACAAACAGTACAATTAGAGGGTAATGTAGGAAAACCCAAGACCCAAGGTCAGCAAATTAAGCCTTAAACTGCCAATACTGGCTTTAATTCTTTATAATTCCTTTAATTCCTCTCCTTTCCTGTTACACTGACATCTTGTCTCATGCAACAGCTAAGCTAGTAACTACCAATTGGGAACACAAGAGATTACCAAACAAGTCAACTCTAAGTGGTTGGGCCAGAACTAATATGTCCTTTTGTATCGTTGTACCTAGTATCAGTAATCTAAACTAGTTATGACCAGTGCAAGATGTGCTATATCTTTTATATAAATAACTGGTGTTTATTGCATTGCTGTGAATTTAGACAACGATACTATTCACTTGAAAATATTTACAATATAATTAATCATTATTTTCCAGTATTGTTAATATTTGTCTAAAGGCTACAATATCTCAAAATAATTTCCACTTCTTAGGATTCAGTGACCAAGTTCCCTCCCATATTTTTCTCTTCCCATTATTTTTCCTCATGTACATTATTACGGTAGCAGGTAACATTGGAATCATATTGTTGATATGGACAAACAAACATCTCCACAACCCAATGTATTATTTTCTTGCCAATTTAGCCTTCATTGACCTTTGGTATGCCTCTGGTATTACTCCTAAGATGCTGACTGACCTGATGTCTTCAGAAAAGAACATATCCTACTTAGGGTGTGCCTTGCAAATGTATTTTTTTGTTGCTCTGGGCAGTACTGAGAGCTTTGTACTTGCACTGATGGCTTTTGATCGCTATGTTGCAATATGTAATCCCCTTATTTATTTAATGACAATGACCAAAAATACTTGTTTTCAGATGCTGACTGGAGCCTATATAGCTGGTTTTCTCCACTCATTAATACAGACATGTTGCATGTTTCGACTTTCATTCTGTGGGTCTCATCAGATCAGACATTTCTTTTGTGATATCCTGCCCTTGCTAAAACTTTCCTGTTCAGACACAACCATAAATGAGCTTGTTGTATCATTATTTGCTTATTCTGTTACTATAAGTTCAATTATTGTTATAGTCATATCCTATGCTTCAATTCTACAAGCAGTTTTTAGAAGATGTTCACCCCAGGGAAGACACAAAGCTCTTTCAACATGTGGCTCTCATTTTATTTGTGTAATTTTGTTATATAGTACTGTTATTTTCATGTACATGAGACCAAGTTCCAGTTATTCCCTGGATCAAGACAGAATTGTTGCTATAGTTTATACGCTGGTTATTCCTATGTTGAACCCTCTAATTTACAGTTTACGGAACCGAGAAATGAAGCAAGCATTAAAGCAAGCAAACTGCAATTTTATGTGGCTAAACAAGTTATTATTGAGGTAAACCTAAGATAATTGTCTTCAATAAGTATTTTTAAATTGTCTAATTACTTTGTATTCTATATTATTCAAACAAACAATGTTTATACCTATAGATGGATACCCAGTCCAATCAGGCATTCCAGCACAGTTTTTTGCCAAAGTACTTTGCAGTCAATACCATTATTAATGTTTCTCTGTCAAGTGAACAAATACACCACTTTTATCCAAATAGCAACTTGAATCAAAAGTCTAAATTTGATGTGTATTTTTAATAATACACACATGTGGGAACTGCCACAGCTGGGTTATTGACTATATTTTGTGTTTTTCTATCCGTTATTGCATAGAAACATTTTAAGAAAGGGTAATGTTGATAATTGATGTAATGCACAAATACATATGACAACATTTAGAAATGATATTAATTGTAAAAGGACATAAGTAATTGTGTCATATTTCTACTTACATCTTTAAATTAATGGAAAGAGAAATAAATGTTATGTACTTACAATAAAGGGTCTTAAACATTAAAAAAGAAAAATAAGTGACAATGAGATGAAATTATTTCACACAAATAGCATATTTGGGCTTTGGAGACCCTTTGCTCATTTACATGAAAAACAAGAAAAATCCTAACAGAATAATTTAAATAGTTAGATATTTAGACTGTCTAGGTGGAAAGAACTTAAAGGGATACTGTCATGGGAAAAATTTTTTTTTTCAAAATGAATCAGTTAATAGTGCTGCTCCAGCAGAATTCTGCACTGAAATCTGAATCTGAAATTTTTATATTCAATTTTGAAATCTGAAATAGGGCTAGATATATTGTCAATTTCCCAGCTGCCCCAAGTCATGTGACTTGTGCTCTGATACACTTCAATTACTCTTTACTGCTGTACTGCAAGTTGGAGTGATATCACTCCCCTCCCTTTTCCCCCCCAGCAGCCAAACAAAATAACAATGGGAAGGTAACCAGATAGCAGCTCCCTAACACAAGATAACAGCTGCCTGGTAGATCTAAGAACAACACTCAATAGTAAAAACCCATGTCTCACTGAGACACATTCAGTTACATTGAGAAGGAAAAACAGCAGCCTGCCAGAAAGCATTTCTCTCCTAAAGTGCAGGCACAAGTCACATGACCAGAGGCAGCTGGGAAATTGACAAAATGTCTAGCCCCATGTCAGATTTCAAAATTGAATATAAAAAAATCTGTTTGCTCTTTTGAGAAATGGATTTCAGTGCAGAATTCTGCTGGAGTAGCACTATTAACTGATGCGTTTTGAAAAAAACATGTTTTCCGATGACAGGATCCCTTTAACAGCATTAACCTGCGTTAAATATTATTTTCTGCACTTTGTATATGCACTGCTTTAGATATATATTTTTAATTGTTTTTTAATTGTTCCTATTATGTATTATAATGTAATGAACTGCTGACTTTCAAATGAGTTCCAGAAGGTTTTTGAGAAAGTTACAGGAAGGCTCATCAAAATGCCATAGTAATTGTATTTGGAGAATGGCCTTTAAGACTCTTAGAAAGATTTGAGGGCCGATTTACTAAAACTTGAATTTATCTAATTTTTTTTACTGAAAACAAAGTCGACCTAACTCCCTTCCACAAATTTAAATGTTTTATTAATATTATTTTTTAAAAAATCAGAGAGACAAAACTTCACAAAAAATCAAGCATCAATTCAAATTCTACAATTGACGCTGTGAAAACTTGAAATTTTTTTTGGATTATTGGATAAAAAACCCCAGATTATCCAGCGCAAATCACAATGTCAAGAGGGTAAAAGGGACATCTACCATTAACTCCTACAGGTTTGAGATGGCGTATATTCAGATTTGGATTTTAGCAGCTTTGGCATATGATAAATCTCTAAAAAGTCAAGTTTTTTCCCATGAAAAAATCAAGTTTTACCCCTTAAAACCCTTGAGGTATAATAAATGGACCCTTAGAGGAGGAATTTTACAAATTGTGCTTTTTTTATAGAGGCAAATTGCTTGGCCAGACAATCAGAATTTACAGTGCATATGTGGTTGGAGAATGTGCTCTCAAATAAACCACCTTTAAATAGCAACCCAGTCCAGGGGCTCATAGGCCCAGTATCTCCAGTCTTGCAATTCTTGCTTTTGTGCTATTTGTTCTCCAAAACAGTAACAACATTTCTGTTGTACATTAGTTTAAAGGGGTTGTTCGCCTTCCAAACACTTTTCTCAATTCAGTTGTTTAGATCGTTCACTAGAAATAGACACTTTTCAGATGCTTTCCATTTTTTAAGTTTAAAGTTGAATGTTCCTGTCTCTTGTGCTTCAGTCTGGCAGCTGAGTAATTCAGGTGCAGATTCTGAACTGGTACAATTTTGTTATTTACTAAAATCCTACATTTTCTCATATTTTATTTAAAAAACCACAACCAAACTGCCATACTCAATTCAAACTTATTTAATATTAAAATAACTCAAATCAATTGGATCTTGGAAAAACTCAATAAAATCTTGCTCTAATTTTTCAGGCTTTTTTCCCCGAATCACCCCAAAACCCCCAAAAAGTCAGATGTTTGGGCTAAACCTAGCACAAAACACTAAACAAATCGACATAGGTGCCTCTCCCATTAACTTATACAGGACCTCAACAGGTCTGAGATGGCGAATTTTCAGATTCTGGCTGTAATAAAATTACCTGGTGTGCGGCGACGTGGACGGCTGACACGCCGCCGCGCTCCTGGTCCGGCGCCATCTTGATTCTTCTAGGGCGCGCGTGATTGCGCCAGCGCATATTGACGCTCGGTTTGGCGCCAATTTCGAATGTATATAAAGCCCATTCTGACCCCCAGCCAGTGCCCGTGATAGAATCTTGATTCTGGTGGTTCCTGAAGCCTTGTGCTGTCTGTTGCTGTGTATTTTGTATCTGCTCTTCCGGTTTTGATCCCTGCCTGTTCCTGACTATTCTGATATCCGAATCCTGACCTTTGCCTGCATCTCGACTACTCTTTCTGCCTGATCTCATCTGTTTAATTACCCGGTTTGACCCTTGCCTGCCTGACGATTCTTCATATCTGCCTGCCTCGACCCTGCCTGTCTGACGATTCTCTTGCCTGCTCCATTTGTACCGTGACCTTCGGCCTAAAAGACTATCTACCTGCCGTGCCCCTCTGCTAGCCAGAACATCTCGCCTTGTACCCCTCGTTAAGTCCAGGTGGCACCCAAGTAAGCTGAGGGCTCCTCCCGAAGCCCAACGGTGGTCACACTACTGGTGAAGCCGAGCCGAGACCAGGGTACTTGGCACCAGTTCTGGTATTGGGTGCCGGCCGTGACACTGGCTTTTTGCAGCATCAGGGTATTATAAATCTCCAAAAATTTGAGTTTTTTTTTCACAACAAATTCAAGTATTTGCCCCAAAATCCCAACCAGATAAATTCAAGGTTTAGTAAATAACACCATAAGTTGATACATTGAAGGGCCCATTTACTTAGCTCGAGTGAAGGAATAGAGGAGAAATAGTTTAAATTTCGAATGCTTGAATATGGCTACTTCGACCATCAAATGGGCTACTTCGACCTTCGACTTCAAATTGAACGATTCCAACTAAAAATCGTTCGACTATTCGACCATTTGAAGTACTGTCTCTTTAAAAAATTATTCGACCCCCTAGTTCGCCACCTAAACCCTATAGGCTTCCTAACAATTTTCTGATTGAAGGAATATCCTTCGATCGATGGATTAAAATTCTTCGAATCATTCAATTCGAAGGATTTAATCGTTCGATCGAACGATTATTCCTTCGATCGTTCGATCGTAGGAATATCGGTAAATCCTTCGACTTCGATATTTAAAGTCAAAGGATTTTACTTCGACGGTCGAATATCGAGGGTTAATTAACCCTCGATATTCGACCCTAGGTAAATGTGCCCCTTAGAGTGGTACAACTTTGATGTGTGTGCTTCATCCTGGGCCAGACATCTGTGTGAGCCACAAAGGCCTATATGAAAATGAGAGGCTCAGGTTGATGGACAGATGGATAATCCAAACATGATTCTATCTTCATAGTGATACTCTAAATGAGAACATTTGAAGGACTGTTAAGACCTGTGTGGCTCTCCAGTTATTCATCACTAAAGTGTCAAGCCTAAGAGTCTCCTTGCAATGGTAGTGTGGGCTACAGCATTACTTTGGAGTTGTACTACAAAGTTTTTGGAAACCAGTTATCCAGAAAGTTCTGAGTTAGAGAAGGGCCTTCTCCCATAGATATTTTTTTAACAATTACATTTTATTAAAGAAGTACATGCATAAACATACATATTGCAAGTTTGCGTTTTACATTGCAAAAGGAAGAAAACCACCAGGAACAGGCAGGCCGGGCCAGCACAGGCAGAAAATCGTCAGACAGGCCAGATTCAGGGTTGGAGAGCGTAGAATAGTCAGTGGACAGGCAATGATCAGGATTGGAGAGTTCGGAGTTAAAGGGGAAGGAAATGTCCTCGGCGCTAACCCCCCTCCCCCCTCCCGTGTATTGCCCCCCCTCCCTCCTCCCCCCGGCCTACCCCTCCCGCTGGGCAAATGCCCCTAACTTGTTACTTACCCTTCTGCGCAGGTCCAGTCCACGGAGTTCACAGGCGACATCTTCTTCCACGCGATCTTCTTCCTCCTTTGACCGGCGCATGCGCAGTAGGATCATTTCGCCGGTACGATCTACTGCGCATGCACGTGACTTTTGTCGCATGCGCAGTAGATCCGTACCGGCAAAATGATCCTACTGCGCATGCGCCAAAACGCCGGTCAAAGGAGGAAGAAGATCGCGTGGAAGAAGATGTCGCCTGTGAACTCCGTGGACTGGACCTGCGCAGAAGGGTAAGTAACAAGTTAGGGGCATTTGCCCAGCGGGAGGGGTAGGCCAGGGGGGAGGAGGGAGGGGGGGCAATACACGGGAGGGGGGAGGGGGGTTAGCGCCGAGGACATTTCCTTCTCCTTTAACAGGCAGTCAAGGATCAGGATTGGAGAGAATCAAGTCAAGTCAAGAAGGCAGGCACAGTCAAACACAGTTGATCAGATAGAATTCACTAAGAATAAACACCCAGGAACTTTTCTAAATAGAACCTAACAACGGGCAGTGTGCTGATCTAAATTCCCCTTTTATACTATTTGAATTTCGCACCATGCGTGATGACGTCATCACGCCGGTGAATAAACCAGAAAGCACGCTGGCGCGTGCACCATAGGAACAGTGTCCACACTGAAGGAGTGGCTGTGGACCCCGCTGCCCACTAGACCACCAGGGTGAGTCCTGACAAAGAGTTTACTTTACGTGATAGCAATGAAGTGCTCAGTGCTTGTAAGGGAAAGGCCTTGGCCAGGTGTGGGTTCAAACACAATGGGGCAAATTCACTAAGATGCGAAGTTGCGCCAGGCGCAACTTCGCCGCACTTCGCCGCACTTCGCCAGGCGTATTTTCGCCAGTGCTCCGCAAATTCACTAAAATCCGAAGTTGCACACAGGGGTAGCGTAAGTTTTCGAAGTTGCGCTAGCGTTAATTCGCCAAGCGAAGCGAAGTTTCGCTAGCGATGGTTCATTTACATACTGCGCGAAATTCAAATTTCAATGGAGGAACACGTATCACCACTTCAAATGCCTAGAAAACCTTCAAATCAGCAAATAAAAATTTTATTTTGCCCTACACATGTGCCCACTGTCTAGGTAAGTTGCCATGAGTCAGGAAATGTAGGGGGGAAGGAGGGGAGCCCCAAAAATATTTTCGATCTTTTTCAGCCTATCACCCATCATGTAGAAAACACGCCAGCGTTTTTTGGGACTTTTTTTGAAACAATCCCTATCTACTCTATTGCACTTCACCAGGTCTGAGGTGGCGAAGGAAGTCTAGCGTAAAAGGTAGCGTTCAGTACACTGCGCAAGTTAGTGAATTTGCGTAGTTACGTCGCTAGCGAAAATTCACCTGGCGTAAGGGTGCGAAGTAACACTAGCAAATTACGCCAGCGTTCGGTAGTGAATTTGCACACTAGCGAAAAATGCCAAACGCTAGCGAATTAACGCTAGCGTTCGGCGCTTAGTGAATTTGCGCCAATGTCTCTGCCTGTAATTTATCTTGCCTTTAGCGAGTTGGGGATCTCTGGGTTCTTGCTTCTAGCCATGCTATAGCTTCTTCAATATGTTGGCCCTATATAAATACATGTTAATAAGAAAAACCCTCAATTTAGCTAGAAACATCATGGCGTATGGTAGGTTTTGCAAGTGCAGCGTTTTTTGACCTCTGTGAATCTCTGACATTGTTTGTGGACCTCTACTGAAAAGTCAGGGTAGATTGAAACTTTCACATTCTCATGCATTATTTCTTGCTTTTTACTAGCTTCAGCCAGCATTTTGTCCCTATGCCTGTAGTTCAGCAGGCGTGCTATAAAGCTATCAGCATTTCTACACTGCATTCACATTTTTTTTATTTCTTTTTGTAGACCAATTGAAAAAATGAGGCGTACAATACAAATTGGATTTATATTTGTATACAAGTTTTTTTCACAGTTTTATGCGATCTTGATTTTTAATAAAAAAGCAAACATTCACATTTTGTTAAATTTCAAGTTTATTCAAATTTGAAAGAAATTCAAAATAGATACATTAGATGTAGTCGATGTTATTCTAAGCAGATTTCAATGAGTAACATTTCATTCGTTTTAAAGTAATTGATGACTGTATTAATTTTTGAAAGCAATTGCTACAACAAGTAGAGCACTAAGGGACACAAAATCATGCCCTTTACTGCTCAGTTACAGGGCACTTCAAATACGGGATTTCAGTGTCTGCAGCTTACAGGTACAACACAGCCCAATACTACAGTTAGCACCAGCATTGCACAAAGAGAGAGACTACTTTTTTCAGTAGCAATTAGATTACAAATAACTAAAACCACTAGAAATGTGTAATTAATTTGAAGGTTGCTTACTTCTTCTTTCAATTGTATTTTTTGGTTTACATCCCCCTTAAGCTGATGTAATGATGTGATGGCAGTTTAACAAAAAGAGTCAGTTGAACAGTTTCTGTATTTAATTAGAACAGGAATGGAATTTCCCAGAAATACAAAAAACTTTGAATTACGGTAGGCCACAGAGTAAATTTTAAGCAAATAATTCTATTTTTTTTCTCTTTAATAATAAAAAAGTACCTTGTACTTGATGGTAACTAAGACATAGATCTATATTTGTGGGAAAAAAATACTATTGCAATTTTTTAATGGACATGATTATACTCTCCTCCCAGAGTCTTAACAAAGGACAATATCTTGCTTGCTCACAATGCTGCAGCCTAGACGTGCTTGGTAAAGCTAAACCTGCTATACTATCGTAGACACTCCTAGGCCCTTCTCCATTTTGTATTCACCAAAACTGAGTCCCTTTAAGTGTATAAGTAGCCTGCATATTTTAAAGCACTTTCACACCTTGATTTCTAGTTAGAAAAAAAGAGGAACTACTAGAGGTATAGGTATTTTTTCATTTTATTAACTTTACTAGAAGGGTTGAGTATATGGAAGCTAAATTTCCCTGGCCACACCATGTCAGCTACGCCTGGGTAAGCCCCTCCCCGCGCTCCATACAGAAGGATCCACCCCCAATAAACTTTAAATAGCCCCACAGCCCAGTACCTGGTGTCTTTTTTTCCTTCTGTCGGTGCTCCTTTTCAGAGGAAACAGCTTTTGATTTTACTGCAAGCAGCAGGGGCTTCGCCGAGAAGGCAGTCCAGGGACGGGGGTTTTTTTTTCCAGCATTTTATTTTTTCCCCAGTACATATAATTATTCCCTCGCCGTGAAGGCGGGAATATTGTCCCTCCATCCACCCGGCCATACCGGCTTGAGTGCTCGTTGCGGCGACCTAAGGGATGGGGTCAAGAAGTTTTGGGTGGATGGGAGCGGGGGCAGCAGGTCTTCAGAGGTATCGCATAGAAAATCCCATTGCAGCATCATCCCTAAGCCCGAGAGCGTGGGCAAAGTGGCGGCGGCCATGTTGGTTAGGGGAAGATGCGCTCTGCGCATGCGCAAGTTCCCGGCGGCCATTTTGTTTATGGGCAAAGACGCAGAATGAACGTCATAATGCGCCTCTAATGTATTCACGGGCGGAACAGGCGTCACTCCTATGCGCCTAATAGGATTAGGCCTATTTAAACGCCAGCCTGACTTCAGGGGATTGCTGCCCAAATAACCTATTGCCCAGCCAGCTGTTGGGATCCTGCCATATTGCGGTGCTGTTCTCTTTTTTCCAGACCTGTGCAACTCCAGGTAACTAGTGGCTCTGGGATCAGGGGTTTTTTAACCTTATTTTTTGGGCCATCCGTATTTAAATTGCAAACTATTCTTTTAGGATGGATTCTGATCCAGAGCCTGCTGCCCCCCTCAGAAAGACTGCTTCCAGTTGTAGGTTAAAAAAAAAAAAAAAAAAAAAAAATAAGATGAGAATGCTGAAATTATTGTATACATATACATTATGTTTCTATTTCAGTGTGACCCTTACTCCTACGGGAAAAGAGATTAAAAAGCTCAAGAGGGGACATTCTTCCACAAAGAATCAAGGGATCACCTTGCTAGATCCTAGCCAGAGGATAACTTGTGCAGCCTGTGAGCTGCCTCCAATGCCAAACAAAAGATTGTGTGAATCATGTCTCAGGACTGCGGCAATCTCAGAAGCCTCACCAAATCAGGATATGTTAAACCTGATCAAGACAACAGTAAGGGAAGAGTTAAGATCCTTTAAGCAACCAACAGCCTTTGAGTGGCAGATGTCAGATAATGAGGAGGCCGGACCAAGTGGGTTAGTTTCAGGGGAAGATTCTCCTGCAAGCGGAAGTGGGGAGGAAGAAGAGGATTACTCCTCTTCCCTAGATACCTCCATTATTGCTCCTCTTATCAGGGCAGTAAGAGAAGCATTGTCTCTTAAGGATACAGAACCCACACCAGCCAAATCGGCATTTTTACCATCAGTCAAGAGATCAACAAACCATTTTCCTATCCATGAAGAAGTCAAATTGTTGCTAAAGTCAGAATGGGAACAGATGTCCAGGCGAGTCTCAGTACAAAAAAGATTCCTCAAGTACTATCCGTTTAAAGAGGAGGACGTAAAGGACTTATGCAAGGTTCCTCTGGTAGATGCCCCTGTAGTTCATCTCTCAAAACGTACGGCTCTTCCAATTGATGACGTAGCCACTCTTCAGAATCCCATGGATAGAAGAATGGAAGCTGAATTAAAGAGGGCCTTTACAAATGCAGGGGAAATGTGTAAACCAGCAATGGCAAGTATCTCGGTGGCTAAAGCCCTAGAAGTCTGGATTGAAAATGTAGAGCAGGCTCTCAGAACAGGAAGAGAGAGGAGTGATATCCTTGAAGGATTGGTAGAACTAAAACTAGCAGCTGCTTTCCTCACTAATGCAGCTGTAGATATCACCAGACTAGCTTCAAGATCCATGGCCTTATCGGTTTGTACCAGAAGAGCGTTGTGGTTAAGGCCCTGGGAAGCAGACACAGCCTCCAAGATGGCCTTGTGTCACCTACCCTTTCAAGGCCAAATACTGTTTGGGAAGAAGTTGGAAGAATTGATTTCAAAAACTTCTGGGGGCAAAAGCCAGTTTTTGCCACAATCCAAAAAGAGGAAGTATCCATTCAAACAATCAAGCAGAGGGGGAAATGCATTCAGAGCCCGTAGGAATACTTCAGACAATCGTTCCTTTCTCAACAGATCGGACACTCCAAGACAGTCACATTGGAGAGGAGGTCAGTCAGGACTTTTCAGACAGACTAGAGGAAAGAATCTTCCCCTTCCTAAGAAGCAATTCTGACGGTCTGCCAGCCCAGGGGTTTTGTATAGGAGGCAGATTAGGGGAGTTCCAAAATTCCTGGGCGGAATCCATCAGAGACCAGTGGGTTCTGGAGACCATAAGTCTAGGCTACAGACTAGAATTCATAGAACCCATCAAAGAAAATTTCTTCATTTGTTCCCCAAATCCTCAAGAGAAGGAGAAAGGTCTGGCACTTGTGGATTGCATTCAGGATCTTCTGACACAAGAAGTCATTTCCCCAGTCCCAGAAGAAGAAGAACGCAAAGGGATTTATTCCATCTTCTTTTTAGTAAAGAAACCATCCGGAAAATGGAGACCTATTCTGGATCTAAAGAAAATCAACACATTTTTACAGGTAAAAAAATTCAAAATGGAGTCACTATCCTCAATAAAAAACTCACTGTCCACAGGAGATTGGCTATGCAGCATAGACATCCAGGATGCATACCATCATATTCCAATATATCCCAGACACTTCAAATTCCTGAGGTTTGCCGTTCAGGAAAAACATTATCAATTCACCGCCATGCCTTTCGGTCTCTCAACGGCTCCCAGAGTTTTTTCAAAGATAATGGTAACCTTAATTGCCTACCTAAGATTGAAGGGAATAAGAATATTCCACTATTTGGACGACCTTTTGATTGCGGCTCAATCCAGGGAAAGATTGTTAGGGGATTTACAGATAGTTATCTATCAACTAAATTCCCATGGTTGGTGCCTGAATCTTCAAAAGAGTCAATTGAAGCCAACCCAGTCCATCCAATACCTAGGAGCTTGGATAGATATTCCAAGAAACTCAATAACTCTCTCTCAGGAGAGACAAAAGAAACTAACAGTTCAGGTGAGGACATGTCTGGGAAAGAGGAAAATTCCAGCACGCCAGTTTATGTCAATGTTGGGGTCCATGTCGGCCTCAATAGGTCTGTTACCTTGGGCCCAATGGCACATGAGAGTTCCCCAGATATCTTTTCTCAAGCAGTGGAAAAGACAGAGTTTAGATCAACGAATCATTATCAAAGAAAATGTAAAGAAAGAATTAAGATGGTGGCTAGATCCAGGAAGACTAAACAAGGGAACAGTATTATTTCCAGAACCTTGGTTAACCCTAACCACAGACGCCTCGGGAATAGGCTGGGGGGCAGTCCTTGGACAACAAGTAACACAAGGAAAGTGGCAAGTTCCCTCAGGAGATCTGCCATCAAATATCTTAGAAGCAAGAGCGGCATTCCAGGCACTTCAGTTCTTTCAGGGAAGGATACAAGGGAGAAATGTAAAGATACAATCAGACAATGTGACAACAGTAGCCTATATTCGAAAACAGGGAGGCACAAGAAGCATCTCCATGTTGAAGGAGGTGTCACCTCTCTTTCAGTGGGCAGAACTTCATTTGGTGGACATAACAGCCATACATATTCCAGGTCCACAAAACAAAACCGCAGACTTCCTAAGCAGAAAAAGTCTGGATTATCACGAGTGGGAGTTAAATCAGGATATATTTCTCTCCTTAGTAAGAAGATGGGGATCTCCCTCAATAGACATTATGGCAACAGAAAGGAATACCAAGTGTCACAGATACTTTTCCAGAAGAAGAGAAGAAGGTGCAGAAGCAACAGATGCCCTGGCTCAGAGATGGAACTTTCCTCTAGTTTACATATTTCCGCCAATTCCCCTAATTCCGAAAGTCCTTCAGAAGATCATAGCAGAAAAAGTGGAGGTGATAGGAATTTTTCCCTTTTGGCCTCGCAGGCCCTGGTTTACAATCATTCAGGGGCTGGCGATAGATCTTCCTTGGAGACTTCCAGGAATAGAGAATCTACTACACCAGACAGGGATGTATCATCCGAATCCCTCAGACTTGAGCTTGATGGCTTGGAGACTGAGCGGCAAAAACTCAGGTCATGGGAGTTATCAGAAGAAGTAATAGATACTCTTCTCAATTCAAGAAAAAGCTCAACCAATGCAAGGTATTGGAAGATCTGGGAGAAATTTCAACTCTGGTGTAGAGCCAAAAAGATTAAAGAACAACCCAATTCAGTGGCACAAATTTTGGGATTTCTTCAGTCTGGCTTGAATAAAGGATTCAGTCCTTCAACTCTAAAGGTCCAAGTATCAGCCTTATCATCCATTTCAGGGGTTAGATGGGCCCATCATCCACTGATAGAGAGGTTCTTCAAGGCTACCAAAAGATTGATTCCAATCAAAAGAAAGTGTTGTCCCCAGTGGGATCTGCCCTCAGTGTTGGGAATTATATCGGAAGCTCCTTTTGAACCTATACAGGACATTTCCTTATGGAATTTAACACTTAAAGCACTTTTTCTAGTAGCTATCACTTCGGCCAAAAGGGTAGGAGAACTCCAATCCCTGGCTCATGATTCTACCAGTCCTATATTTCATCTGGATAGAGTAGTTATTAAATTCATACCAGACTTCAAGCCAAAGGTTATATCCTCATTCCACGAAGAAGATGAGTTAAATCTTCCCTCCTTAGACAAGGAAGATCCCAGACTAAAAAATCTGGATCCGGTAAGATGTCTGAGAGAATATGTCACAAGAACAAAGGACATTAGAAATACGGATAGACTGTTTGTCATTCCAGGAGGTAGTAGGAAGGGTTTAGCAGCATCAAAGAGTACATTGGCTAGATGGATAACGATTATCATCAAGAAGGCTTATTCCTTAATGGGCAAAGTAAGTCCGCCACAAGTAAGGGCTCACTCTACTAGAGGCATTTCGACTTCATGGGCAGTGAACATGGGCACACCAATGGAAGTGGTTTGCAGGGCAGCTTCTTGGTCATCTCCGCACACATTCATATCCCACTATAAAGTGGATGTGGCTAACTCAGCAAGAGCCCAATTTGGTAGAAATGTTCTACAATCTGGATCAATACAAGAATAAACAAACATTTGCAACATTCAGAGTGTGGAGAGATTAATTGCTTGCCCGCCCAGTTCGCTTGGGCACTTCCCAGGCGTAGCTGACATGGTGTGGCCAGGGAAAAGGGAAAATTACTACATACTTACCGTGATTTTCCTTTCCTGGCCACTAACCATGTCAGCAAGTTTGCTCACCCACCCCTTCTAAGTAATAGACAGCTTGATACGAGACACCAGGTACTGGGCTGTGGGGCTATTTAAAGTTTATTGGGGGTGGATCCTTCTGTATGGAGCGCGGGGAGGGGCTTACCCAGGCGTAGCTGACATGGTTAGTGGCCAGGAAAGGAAAATCACGGTAAGTATGTAGTAATTTTCCCTTATTGTTGTGGCCTTAGGAAATAGTATCAAAAATGGGAGATGTTGACTAAATGTAGGTTTGTGGATTAACCTTGGCAAACTGATCCTTTTCCTCCAGTGGAAGCCATGGGCAGGGCCGGGCCAAGGTAGTTTGGCACCCTAGGCAAGTCTTCAATTAGCGCCCCCACCCGTTCTGTATTACCATCTCCCATCATTTTACCATTACAGTTTTTTAATAAACAAACCTTACAACACATTAATGAAGCTTTTAATTTATATAAATATTGCCCCCAAATCTGTACCTGTGTCAGCCATAAATATTGCCCCCAAATCTTTGTGTACCTGTGCCAGCAAGTCTCAAAGACAGAAGTAAAAGGCAGGTGCAGCTTCCAAAATCTCAGCAGGAAAGAGCAGACAGGTCTCTTCAGCTGCTCCCCTCTAGCATGCACAGCAGGTCCACTCCTCTCTGCCCAAGCAATCCTTTTGTAATGACTCACTGAGGGACGTCTCGCGTTGAGCCGCAGCCTACTGTGCAATCACGTCAGAGTACCAGCGTGTCGGCATGGAAGCATTGGAAGGCGCCACGTTGCGCTCCAGGGTAGGGGAGCACGTTCAGATATTTACCAGGCTAAAACAAACCCCAGAGTGGGTTGTGGTATGCAAACACACTCACCCAGGGCAGTACAGTCAAGCTTGGGACAACAAAACAACATGGCACAACATGTGGGCTGGTGCATTTTTATGATAATAGGAGCAACAACCTGAGCTAGCATTACTGGAGGGTATCTTACAACTTGGCACTGCTCTGAGTGATTTGACCTTTTCTTTGTCTCTCTTTGTGTATAAACTTGAAAAGCACTGCTGAGAAAAGAGGCCATTTGTGGGCTTTTGAAAAAGTGGCTCCTACTCACACAATATGTAAAACACATCTCTGCTTTTTGATATGTGCAATTTTGGGTGCATGTCATAATGTTTTTTTCTACCAGCAATGCAGTAAGTTTCTACAATTCCAGGGTAATTGCAGTCACAGGGTGGCAATGTCCCTGATGCAGTTGTGACCAATACATTAAAATGATGGGGTAATACCTGGAGATACCTCCACCTTCAAGGCTCCCACTAAAATCACCATGCCTATTTTTATACTGTTCTAGGAAGTAGAATATTTCTTACCTGCTAAAAGTGTGCCTACTTCTATACCTTTTCTTTTTACCTAGGTATGGTTACATTAAACTGTGAGACAAAATTTTGTTTGTAGAAGTGAAGATTTGAAACCTCAGTCAAAGTTTGATTCTCATTTGTGCAATGCACCTGACAAAGGGGTTCTCCCCGAAAGCTTGTGTTACTTTTCCTGCTGTAATAAAAATGCTTTAAAGGCAAAGCCGGAGCATGCTATGCTCCATATTCCATTATTCAAGAAAGTATTTTGGTTGGCTTGGAGGCGGCTTGGGAGTGGATGCACCCTAAAAGAAGTAAGTGGTGTGCTGAAGAAAAAAGTGTAATGGATTGCCTTCTACTGTATGCAATATAATTAATTCCTTCTGTTTTTTTGCATTTGTTTATTTTCAGTTCATTTCTATATTTACAATCAGACAGTATATAATGCAGATCAGTTGCAGGAGAAGATAACTTGTTACTAGTGAAATACAAGTGTTAAAACTATACCTATTAAATTAAGCATAACATACTTTTTTTATAATTCTAATTCTAATGTACATTATAGAAAGTTGGTATGGTATTGTAAATTATTTCATGTGAGAGCTAAATAAGATATATAGTTACATAGTTAAGTTGGGTTGAAAAAAGACCAATTTTATTGTGTGGAACTTATTTCAATAAGATTGGCCTTATTAAAAAAATTGTTTTTTTTATGAGTGAGCAGCTACAATCATATGCAATTGCAAACATTGTCTTGATTGATGTCAAAGTGTTCACTGAAATGGAGTGATGGACAATTCTGGGTTTTGCTGATGACACTACTTGTCTGATTGCCTAATGCTGGAGGTATTTGTAAGGGTTTGTATTTTGGCCTTTGTATTAATGAAACACAACCAAGTACAATGACATTCTTGACAATTTAGGGCTTCCTGCTTTGTGGAAAAAGGGTAAGGCCCTATTCCATGTTTGGGATTTTCCAGATCTTTAATAATCTAGTAAAGTTTCCTGCTTCTCCCTTCACCTGCTGCACATTTATTGCAAGGTTACTCATTGTCTGTTGTTGTGTACTTGTTTGAATCATAGGGGCAAATTCACTAAAGCGCAAAGCGCCTAACGTTAGCGCAAATTCGCCAGCATCATGTCATTTCATTAATTTGCCGATTTACTAACGGGCGCTGGCGTAAATTCACTAGCGAAGTGGACCTACTCTAGCGCTACTTCGCACCTTTACACCAGGTGAAGTTGCGCTTTGGCGAAGGGTCAATGTAACTACGCTAATTCACTAACTTGCGCATTTTACTGAGCGTTACCTCTTGCGCCAGACTTGCCTTCCCCAACCCAGACCAGGTGAAGTGCAATAGAGTAGATAGGGAAATGCTTCAAAAAGTCCCAAAAAACGCTGGCGTTTTTTCCTTTTTTAAGGGTGATAGGCTGAAAAAGATCGTAATTTTTTTTTGGGGGTACCCTCCTTCCCCCCTACATTTCCTAACATATGGAACCTAAACTATACAGTGGGCACATGTGTAGGGCAAAATAACAACTCTATTTTATTTTATGAAGGTTTCCCAGGCTTGTGTAGTGTAATGTATTTGCTGCTACATATACGTCCATTCAACTTTAACTTGGTGCCGTATGCAAATTAGGCATTGCTAGCTTAACTTCGCTTTGCTTGACGAATTAACGCTTGCGCAAATAGTGTTTTAAGCAGCAACTATTTTATTGTCCCTTATGTACAATGCTGCTGTGTTCAGATTAACAACCTGGTTGACCCGGTCTTTATATAGATCTCAGACAAATCCATCAAGTTGTAATGCCAGACAAAAGGGCAGGAACAACTTTAGGGTGATTCCAATAATCATCAGAGCCGAATGCTGGAGGTATTTGTAAGGGTTTTTATTTTGGCCTTTGTATTAATGAAATACAACCAAGTACAATGACATTCTTGACAATTTAGAGCTTCCTGCTTTGTGGAGAAAGGGTAAGGCCCTATTCCATGTTTGGGATTTTCCAGATCTTTAATAATCTAGTAAAGTTTCCTGCTTCTCCCTTCACCTGCTGCACATTTATTGCAAGGTTACTCATTGTCTGTTGTTGTGTACTTGTTTGAATCATAGTGTTTTATTCAGCAACTATTTTATTATCCCTGTATGTACAACCTGGTTGACCCCGTCTTTATATTGATCTCAGTCTAATCCATCAAGTTGTAATGCCAGACAATAGGGCAGGCACAACTATAGGGTGATTCCAATAATCACCAGAGCCCTGTAAATTATTATTTAGCACTGTTCAATGTGTTGCAATGGGCAACAAGTATTTTCTTGTACCGGCCCATGAGGAAAAAAATGTTTTTTGTAGTAGCCTTGCATTTCAGCTTCATGAACATCTAGGGCACCAAACAGATATTCAATTAATTCCAAGACTGATCTGATTGCCTTCTTGGAATTAGGAAGGAATTTTTTCCCCCTCTGAGGCAAATTGGAGAGTTTTTTTTGCCTTCCTCTGAATGAACTAGCAGTTAAGCAGGTTATATATAGACTTACAAGGTTGAACTTGATGGGTATTTTTTTTAACTTACTATGTTACTATGTAACTTAAGGTGGCCATACACAATAAGATCAGCTTGTTTGGCAAGGTCGCCACCAATGGCAGGGCGATATAGGGTTAATCCGATTGTTCGCCCTAAAACCAAACGTATGGATTACAAAGAAGGAAATGGACACCAACTAGCCAATGTAGTCCTCGATCGCCAAGAAAATCAAACCTGCCCAATCAATATCTGGCTGCTTTTTGGCCGTATTTGGGCACCTATACTATGTATTTATTAAGGGTTGAATTTTTTTAATGGGCAAAAACTCTTAAATTTAAATTGTGAATAATACAAACTCGATTCAAATTTTCAATTATCAAACCGTGGCCCTTTAAAAATTCGAATTCAACTATTCGCCACCTAAAACCTTAATTTACAAGTCAATGGGAGAGGTCCAGTGACCAATTTGAAGATATTATTAGCCTTCCTGACATTCAAGTTTTTTTCTGATAAAAAACTTGATTCGAGTTCAGTCAAATTCAATTATAATTCTATTCGAGTTTTCAGGTCGGTAATATTCGTTCGAGTTTTAGATATTCAATTTTTCTCTTAAATAATCTCCCAATTGAATTTTGAGTATGTTCGAATTTATTACAGTTAAAAAAATTCACATAAATTCAAAATTCGACCTTTGATAAATGTGCCTGTAAGTATTTGTATATACAGATGAAGCCACTTGGATTTGTGAGTTAAATGCGTCATGACTCAGGGGTAATTGAAGAAACTGTGTTATCTTAAGTCATCTTAACTCATTTAATGCATTTAACCTTTTCATTAGCATACCAAAGCTCCATTGTTCACAATGGTGAATGCTTTAATTAGATGGGATGTTGTGACGCAGTTTTCTGTGTTAAATGAGATAAATGGGATATCTGTGTTTAGTTATTCTGTGTCAAACAGACAAACCAAAGTGGCTGCATCTGTATGTTTGCTGGATGGCCCTACTGGTCTAGTCCTACACTGCATGAACTGATTAGGAGGAAGGGGTAGGCTGAGATGCCCCACAGTATGAGAAGCTCTGGTTCACTGTGTCAAAATCAAAGTTATGTTAATTGATACCTGAATACAAGTTAGCATTATAATCTCTGTCTTGACATTGTTACAGTTATTGTCTGAACTGGTTTTTTTCACTTTATCACAGATTTCATCAGAGCAATGCACCTTGTCACTCTTAACCTTATTAATCATTTGTAGACTTTACTCTTTGTTAGCAAATAGGTTTTTAATTGTGTACATATGTTACAACCCATTATTTGTACTTCTTCCTTTTAAATACTAGAGAAAAGAACAGGTTTGAAACGTGAGTCTTTTCCTTATTCCCATGGCATACATCATTCTGCCTGTACTAACAAAGGGCCATGTTTTTTTTCCTTTCAGTTGAATCACTTTTAAGGATGACTCTTGGGCACCTAAGCCTTGTTTCTATGTACTTAAGGATAGTTGCATTTATTTTAATATTATCTTCCACAGAAGTCAGTTTGTAAATAATTATTATTATTATTTCACTGTAAAGCACTTTGTGCCACTTGCGAGCATGATTTCTGACTGCTTACTCCATTTGGTTTTATGACTGAGCTGCTGAGACCTTGCACTTTGATTTAGGTTTCTCAACATTCCTATGATGCTTTATGAGATTTTATGAACAAATGCTGTAGTGCACCTGAACCACCACTTCCAAAGAGCACCATTAAAGGGGTTGTTCTCCTTCAAACACCTGATAGTTCACCAGAAATAACGACTTTTTTCCAATTACTTCCTATTTGCTATGTGTGATTGTTTTTCTAACATTGAAGTGTAAAGTGTCATGTTACACCTTCTAAAGCAGCTCTGGGAGGGGGGTCACTGACCCCATAAAAAACTGTTTTAGATTGATACATTTAGTACATACATTTCTTATCTTTGGCCCTGCTGAGCAGAATCTCTGAATTTCATTATACGCAGCTGTTAGAATTAGGGATGCACCGAATCCACTTTTTTGGATTCGGCCGAACCCCCGAATCCTTGGTGAAAGATTCGGCCGAATACCGAACCGAATCCGAACCCTAATTTGCATATGCAAATTAGGGGTGGGAAGCGGAAAACATTTTTTACTTCCTTGTTTTCTGACAAAAAGTCACGCAATTTCCCTCCCCGCCCCTAATTTGCATATGCAAATTAGGATTCGGATTCGGTTCGGCCGGGCAGAAGGATTCGGCCGAATCCGAATCCTGCAGAAAAAGGCCGAATCCTGGCCGAATCCCGAACCGAATCCTGGATTCGGTGCATCCCTAGTTAGAATTGATACAATAGTAGCTAATACTCCACAGATGCTGCTGAGCAATGTAGCAACTAAATGTTGTCAAGCTGTAACAGTTTGAGTCTGGCAGCTCAGTAATTCAGGTGCAGAATCCAAATCCAGATACAGGAACTTTAAACTTAGATTTTGAAAAAATTGTAAAAAAATAAATAATGGAAAGTATTGAAAAAAGTATTACTGGGGAACAATCTGAAAATAATTAAACTGAAAAAAGTGCTTGGAAGGTGAACAACCTCTTTAATTATAAAGAATTATTCAGGTGTGGGATACATTATCTGGAAAACTCTTATCTTGAAAGCTCTGAAACACATGAAGGCCATCTCCCACATAGTTTTACTCATCAGTATCGGTTTGCATTTGATTTTCTGCAATTCTGCTAATTCAAGTACACTGCTATATTTAGTATCAGTTTCAGCATGACACATTTCAATGCAATAACAAAAAATACATTATGTATTGTATGTGTAATGCACATCTTCAGTATTTATTCACTGCTTTACATGTCTTGCCCCGAGGTTTTTCTGTTTAACTGGCAAATAATCTACCAGTGCACTATTTTTAGATTACATTCTACATAAAACATAATAATATAAGATTCTTTTTAAAATCCTTTGATGGTGTTCTCACTTTTTGAACAGGACCAAGGGCCTTTCCTTGAATATACTCTACTGAGGCACAGACAGACAAAACAAAACAAGATGGTAGGCTGATAAAAGCCCAAGGCAAGGTACAGGAAGGGCAAACCACGTCCAAAGAACCTGGAAAAAAACAAAAGTCTTTGACAGGATAAGAGCAGGTGACAACAAGATAAGCAAGAGCATCTACCAAAGACATAGTGATTAGCATCAAGGAGATCAGATTAAAGTGTAATGTAACCATAAATATCACCCTAAAAACAATCCCAAATCCTATTTGTTAGTCAAGCAAATTGAACTTCACTTTCACTAAATATATTGTTCATATGTTGTTTCTTTTAATCTTGGAATTCACAATCACAACAAGCAGACTGGCACCAGTATTTGCCCAGTGCATTTACACTGCCTATCTGATCCCTCATGTTCCTGTATGAGGGGGCTGCCATATTTGTGCAGCAGTAGTCCATTAGCTTTGGAAACGCTAACTGACAGCCTGAGAAGGCACAGTCAGGTAGCAAAACAGTCAGGTCAAGTAACAATTACTTATAAAGCAGGCATTTCAGCAAGCAACAATCAAACTGACCTAATGTACATTAATATTTTCAAGACACCACACTATAGGCAGCAGAAGATGGTTTTGGCTGGGGGGGCCAGGATGAAGAGAGCTGGAGGCGCGCGTAGCAAATTTATGACCATGCCCCTTTTGGCCACACCCTTTGGACTCCACCCACTTTCCCAGTGTGCTTTTCACTGAATTTCTAAGAAAATCAAACCATAGCAGTGCTGTGAATGCTGCGAATGCATTATTGGGAAAAAGGGGGGAAAGATTCTGGCACCTAAAGTACATTACATGCAGAGACTGTGAGATACTCAGACATACTAAGGAGCAGTAGGTACTGTTCTCCCAAGAACATAATATAGAGAAGGCACCACAAGCACTATAATGAACATTATCTAGTAAGAAGCAGAGGACACTAGCACACCAAATACATACATAGAGAGCAATGGACAATGGCACCACAAGCAGTACGATAAAGAGAATAATTGCAGGCACAATATACAATAAAGTGGGTATAAGTACAAGAATGCATTATATAGTCAGAATCAGTGAGCACAGGCAATGCAAGCCTATTGTAAGTTCTAGCACCTCCCCAATGCACTGCCTCACTCTATTGCTCTGCCAAAATGCAAGGTATGAGGAACATTGTGTATCCTGTAGCAAGGAAAGCCATGCAATGACTGCATTAGTAATGTGAAAAATTCAAATATCTCTCACTACATGAATCCCTTTTCTGCTAGTTTGACAGCAATGTTATATTATAATGGGGCAGTTGTACACAATCTCCAATCCCACTGCATCAGCATAATAATTATATATAAAATTGTAATTTTGGTTGAAAAAAGACACATCTAGCTTTTTGGCCTAAGTAAAATCTGTCTAACTTCAAGCTGATACAAAGGAAGGAGAACAACCCCTTCTAAAGCTTCTCCAATTTGCTTAAAAAAAATTCTTCCTGACTCCAAGATGCATTTCCTGGATAAACTTTGTACTAAGATCTTTAAACCTGTATTTTCTGTATAACCCCCCACCCAGAAAGCAGGATGGCACAGTAGGAATTCCATGTATAAATACCCCTAGAACTCATAGCAGAATGGCAACTTAATTTATAAATCCCCCAGAATTCACAGCATAATTGCAACTTCATTTATAAATACCCCCAGAATTCATAGCATAATGACACAATAGCAATTCCATGTATAAATACCCCTAGAACTTTTAACAAGTTGGCATGGTGACAATTCATGTATAAATACCCCCAGAACTCATATCAAATTGACACTGTGACAGGTTTCTAGCTAATAACTCATGAATGCAGTTATTTGTTAGCTTAAAAAGCTCAGCACATATTTTAAAATGAAAAATCCAGTAAAATGTAGATGGACTATTTGACATCATGCAGAAAACTGGCAACACCTAGAGATAAGTAGGGATGTAGCGAACCGCCGACAATGTGTTCGCGAACGCCGTTCGCGAACACCGGCAAAAAATGCGAACAGTTCGCGAACAGTTCGGGAACTTCGAACATCCGAAAATCGTTTGATTCAAACGATCGAAGGATTTTAATCGTTCGATCGAACGATTTTCGTTCGAATCGAACGATCGAAGCCATTGGATCGAATGATTTCATTCAATCCAATGGCTTCGATCGTTCGATTCGAACGAAAATCGTTCGATTTTAGCGATCGAATGGTCGAATGGTCGAACGATTTTGACGCGAACGCCTATTGGCGAACGTTGCGCGACGTTCGCGAACTTGCGGCGGACGCGAACAGTCGAAGTTCACGCGAACTAGTTCGCCGGCGAACAGTTCGCTACATCCCTAGAGATAAGATACTATTTCTGTAGAAATCCCTTATGTGCCCCAATACCTGCTGGCTAATGTAAGTATAGTTGCTTCCTGGCTGACTGGATCCTTGAACCCCATTTGGCAGAAGAGCCATGTTGAAACGGCTCTCTCTTCCTCTACACAGGTACCAATTAGTGGGGGCAGCACAGGGCCCACCAAAACTATTTTCAGAGACGAGCGCGATGTGACTTTACAAGAAATGCACTGCCGGGCTGCCAGCGACATCACATGCAGCGCCAAACTACTCTCCTGTGACGTGGGCCCCATTGCCCCTGTTGTTGACATCACTCGCAGCACACCACACACAACAATTTTACTTCTGTACTCTGCAAGTGTGCTACTGGCTGCCCAGAGGTCCCAAATCAGAGAAGGAAAATTCTGGGGGGGGCTAGAGCCCCTGTGTTCCCCCGGTTCTGATGCCTATGCACCACACCATTTCTTTCCATTTTAGCACTGACATTACCAATGCATTGCCTTAGATTTTATCACTCCTCATTGGACCATGACACAATCCCTACAGTGCTCTGACCAGAATTTTAGTTGGGCACCTACATCAGTCTAGAGGCATAGAACGTTTGTGCAGTTGTTACTTACATAGCAGACTAGTTTTACATTAGGCGACTACATACCTCCCAATTGATCCATTTTTTTTGTGGGACAGTCCTGATTTTGATAGCTCTGCCCGCGGTCCTGGATTGTTACTGAAATTTCCAGAGTTTATCTTTGATCTCTTGTACTGACGACAGAAAAAGAAACAAAGTTTCGAAAACTTAATCAAACAAGAGGCTTTTTTGGCAGAGAGGCCAGAATACTCAGCACCTGCACTTAGATATATTTGTAACAATTTAAGGTAAGCAAAGATACAATTGTAACTATTCAAGATAAGCAGGTCTCTTGGGAGAACTGAGAACTGAGGACAATTCACCTTCATTAGCTGTAATAACAAATAAAAATTTCCCCAGAAATGTGTTCAGACTTTCCATAGCCTGCCAAATTTTGTAAAATGGACATGGTATTTTGGAGGTGTGGTCATAAAATGGGCATGGTCAAAAATGTTGTCCCTCTTTCTGATTTTCAAATGTTGGAAAGTATGAGACTAAAGGATACAGTCAGATTGTAGGGGTGACATCTTTACTGCTTAAAGGCTACTTAAGCTTTAGATACATGCAGTTGCCCCCATGACATGAGTTATACAGTCAAATTTTAGTAAGGGATTATAGTTACCCTTTAAAAATACAAAAATATATACTATTTTCAGAACTCAAAATCATCACTGCCTTATTATGAATTCAGAAAATAGTTTCTCTATTTGAAAAACAAACGGAATATTGCACTTAACCTGCTTCTTCATGTCACAGCAATATCAGTTTTACAGGTTGTAGGGATTTTTCGTTCAATAAAAAAGCTACATTGAATAAAGTTAATATTTAATTTTAACAAATATGTTTTAATGTCTCCTTTTCTTTATTTACTTTTATGTTGAATGCATTTGTAGATGTTATTTCAAACGTCAAACTTTCATTGTAATTCATAATGTTTTTATGAGTGTCACGTCTCCTCCCACCACCATCATCACCCTCTGAACTAAAAACACTCAAGTCGACACCACCGTTATGGATTGAAAAGGCTATAGTCAGTTTTTTAAACTATCACTGTATCATATACAGGAACTATACATTGTGTGAACTTAAAGGAATTGTTCAGTGTAAAAATAAAAACTGGGTAAATAGATAGGCTGTGCAAAATAAAAAATGTTTCTAATATAGTTAGTTAGCCAAAAATGTAATGTATAAAGGCTGGAGTGATTTGATATATAACATGTCAGTCAGAACACTACTTCCTGCTTTTCAGCTCTCTTCGTTTACACTGACTGGTTACCCTGGCTACCAGGCAATAACCAATCAGAGACTTGAAGGGGGGCCACATGGGTCATATCTGTTGTTTTTGAATCTGAGCTGAATGCTGAGGATCAATTACAAACTCACTGAACAGAAATGTACCATGTGGCTCCCCTTCAAGTCGCTGACTAGCTCAGAGTTATAGAGCTGAAAAGCAGGAAGTTGGATTCTGGCTGTTGTATTAGACATCCAGTCACTTCAGCCTTTATATATTACTTTTTTGGCTAACTAACTATATTAGAAACATTTTTTATTTTGCACAGCCTATCTATTTACCCAGTTTTTATTTTCACACAGAACTGTACCTTTAATATACCAACTGGATTTCCCCCACTAGCCAATGAAGGATTCTTTTATGGAGATCCCCTGTTCCCTACAATATTGTAAACCCTAAGGCTAGCCCCCTTTCCTTCCCTCCACTTCCACCATTGGGTGTGACTATTCATTTCAACACACTCCCTGCTACCATTACACCCCACTAAGGTAGGGAGGGTGGGGGATGAAAAGGTAAAATGGCTACTGACTCCTCCTGCACTCTTTCATTCTCTACCTACTACCTCCAGCAGTCACTCTTTGGCACCCTTCATTTAAAAAATTAAAACTTTTACAATAAACATCTTTTACTTGACAGTCTCCTAGTTTAACATAACATTACATGGCATAACATTTACCTAAACATTTCCAAGTATAAGCAATAAACACACATACACTCACATAAGTACAATATGGTGTTACCTCTCGTAGGGGAAGCTGTTATATAAAATCGACTATACAGGAAATATGCTTCATCAGATTTCTTTGAAACTTTCATGAAGTGAGTTGTTAAAAAGTGATTTTGTCACTTCCGGGGGTGGGCCCTAGAGATGGCCGCTTTTAAGACTGATTTGATTAAGCTAAAAACCCGCTCTGGGTCAGTGAAAATCAGACTAAAGATAACGGGAAACAGAGGTTAAACCGAGGGACGAAGAACAAACAGAACAACCTGGCTCCTCCTCACCTTGCTACACGCTAAGTCTCTGCAGCCACAACAACTCGCAGACCCGAACGGGCATATCAACTGCGCAACACTAGTGCAGACTGCCTAACATTGCCTGAGGCTCATAAGCACTGCGCCAACACATCGGTGATCCGGTTATGGGAGGGCGAACAATCAGGCTACACAGCCGCTCCAAAAAAAGGTACAAAGCAATTAAAATAGGCACAATATCTAAAGGCACACCCAGAGGAGATGCCATTTTGCAGGCCCAGTATCAGTATAGTATACTATATAAAGCAAAGATAGGTTACTCTACATAGTACAGACGATAAAACACCTAAAGGATACGGGCTAAGCACAAATTATCTCTCAAAAGGGGGTAAAGTGCAATAGAACAATTGCACACAAACGAGGCCCCATCTGCATAAAGTTAAACTGCACAATACATATATAGGGTATTCAGAGATAATTGCAGTTATACAGTATCTCAAAGCACAACTATTATATGGGAAGCAATCTGGCTGTGGGACAGAAATACATGAACATTAAATTGCTAACCATAGAAACCATGTAAAGACTGTTTATTACACACCAATGGTCGCATTTTACAAATAATCTGGATCTCTCAAACAACTCCCTAAGGTGATACAATACATCCCTGAGCTGAGACCGGAAAGTAAACAAGTGCTGCAAGATCTTATACCTTACTTTTGTGGCACCAGTTTTGGAATGGATAAATATCTTGGCCACAATACAAATAGGCCTCAAAGAACAAATAGGACCAAACAAAAAGATACTTAAAAGTCAACAGAACAACAACATACAGAAATGGAACCAGAACTACAACATTCCCAGGGGGATACCCAAACACCTACTGCGGAAGAGCTAGTTCAAATACTTGGTCCCTTATTAGATCAAAAACTGGCATCAATAAAGGAATTGATAACGGAAGTCTTACAACAGGTAACCAATCACTCAAAGAGGCTGACTGAGACGGAAGACCCCATATCATCTCTGGAGGATGAACTTGAAAAGGCACAATATGTAATTGACACTCAACAGAAGGAAATATCTATTCTGGCGGACAAAGTGGAGGACCGTGAAAACCGCAGTCGAAGGAACAATTTAATGCTCATTGGGGTTCCAGAAACAATTAAAGGGAAAGAACTGGAGGACCTTTTAACAGACTGACTACCCCGAACTCTCCAACTACCGCTTTCACATCCACCATTTCAAATTGAATGCTTTCACAGGATTGGCCCACCTTTAAAAGATTCCTCAACTCGACCAAGACAGGTGATCTTTCGGATACTTAACTTTGTGGATAAAAGCAAGGTCTTGGAAGCATATAGGAGAGCAAAAGAATTGCAATACGATGGCCACAGACTTGCCCTTTTTCAAGATTATTCAGCCTCGGTGTCAGCTAAGAGGAAAGCATTCTTGCCAATATGTAAGACCTTATATTCTGGTTACATATTCTCCCTCGTCTATCCAGCAAAACAAAACAGATGGTATGCCACATTTCTTTGAGGATCCAAAAAAAGCATTGGAATACGTCGAAACCCACCAAGACGCCTGAGAAGGCGGATTTTTCAGACCAAGAACAGTGTTTAACTGTTCCACTGACTTTGAAGGTCTACTACTTTTGATAAAACCTATTAAGGTACCCAACAGGTTTGATTTCTTTACATTAGAGAGGAAACAAATCCCATTCAGAAGTTGAACTCTAATGCCACAATGACTTTTCCTGACTAGATGATGCTGAACCTCACCACAGCAACATCTCCTAACTTTTTTGGACAAATGGATGATATCCCGAAAAGGGTAAAATTTAGGTTGGTTCAAACTTCAAGGCCCAGTTAAAGTACACAAACAGCTTAAAGAGTTATCTCATCTCTTAATATTAAGACATATGTCAGCAAGGTTGAATTATTCAATAACATACTTTATTTTTCATGTCTAGACTAATGTTCAACTGTTTCACTGATTTCATGCCTAATACTTATGAAAATCAAGATGTCCAGGAGATAAAACACTATAAAACATGACCATGGGTGTGATACAGCTGAGACTGCTGTCACAACACCTTGAGTTATGGAAAATGTTCAGTTATTTTATTTTTTATGTTACACTATGGTATTTGGAGGATCCATTTTGTCTAGAAACATTATATTTCCTTAGGACCCTCATTAGCCCAGGACCTTGGCTTGCATGCTGGGACAGCCAGATCGGGCAATATATTAGAATCAAGTCATATGTTTTCTCTAAAAAGGGTATAGGTCAACTTTAAGATGGCTAGTACTAATGATATCACGGATACTACATCCGACAAGTATCTTGAAAATATTAAAATCGTCTCATGGAATGTAGGCGGCTTAAATACCCCCATCACAAGACGGAAGGTTTTAGATCATCTCAAACGAGAAAAAGTACAGATAGCCTTTTTGCAGGAGACCCACTGGCACAGAAAGGATATAGTATCAATGTGTGACAGATAGATAAATTCTATAACTGCTGCACCCTATACATCAAAATCCAGAGCTGTACCAATTTTATTAAACAATTCCTTAAATAGTAAGTTTGGGAAAGTATATAAAGACAAAATGGGTAGATACTTAATCATGGACATAGATAGTTATGGGACTAATTATACCCTTGTAAATGTATATGCTCCTAACACTGACAAGCAATCTTTCTTTACAGAACTATTTCAGAGGTTGGACTCCTGGGGGGCATCGAAACTGATTCTCGGGGTGACATGAATACGGTGTACGACTTATATATGGACAAATCAGGTACACCTATAACACACACATTGCGAAAAATCAAACCTCTACACACCCTTTGTAAACATCTACAATTATAAGATGTCTATAGATACCTACACCCAGACACTAGGGACTATACTTTCTATTCAGCAGTGCATAACTCACATTCATGAATAGACTATATATTTCTCTCAACTAATCATTTAGCTTCAATAGAAAATGCCAGTATAGGTAACATAGACATTTCAGATCACGCCCCTATGAGACTGATCTTAAAATTATCCAAACCACAACCCTATTCTGACAATTGGAGATTTCCAACTTACCTGTATCAGAATGAGGATTTTAGAAACTATCTTAAACAAAATTGGACTAACTATATTGATGATAATTTAAAACACATTGGGATAATAAAATGTACTTTGGGCCACATCATATTAATCTCATATTTGAGTACGTGGAAAAGGTAATGGTAAGGAGGGAAATGGTAATGCAGGACAGGGGGGCACTGATTGAAGCTCTTGCCTACGGTGCCAAACTACCTTGTGTCTGCCCTGACAAGGATGTCACTCATATGTGAAAAAAGTTAAGTCATATTAAGACATACCCATAAATCCATATGCCTCCTCCTCCCCTGTGTATAATACAGTACCCCAGCATATGATTAAACACCTTAGGGGCCACTAACAATAATTTTCAATTGCTAACAAACCCCCAGAACAAATAACAAAGTATGACACACACAGGGAGCATATGGAAGGCAGAACAGAGCAGGATACAGGAATCAGGACCAGTCTAATATGTACTACATACAGTGACACAGTGCTGGTGCCCTTTAGCATTTTGTATAAAGTGTGAACAGGTGAACAATGTGGGCAGTTTCAGTCTGGGTCTCAGGTGTGAACAGTACAGGCTTTAGGGGAGTGAACAATATAGGTGTCACAAGTGTGAACAATACAGAGGGATCACAGGTGTGAACAATAAAGGGGATTACAGTGTGAATTTGAGGTTTAAACAATGCAGGGGCCAGTTAACCTCTGTAGTGATACCTTTTAAATCTTACATATGGTAAACAGACACAGCAGGCAGACTTTGATGTGGAGGGCCATTTAAAGGGGGGCGGCCCGCAGGCTGCCAGTTGGACAGCCCTGATCTACGAGATGGGCCTGGGATACAAAAGACATCACTAGAATAATGACAGATCATTAAAAAAAAATAATGACTAACAGGCTATAAAGAATTCTCCCCTCTATACTCACCCCTAACCAGATGTGTTTTCTCCAGAACAGGCATCTGGGCCAAGCGATCAGGAAGGCTATAGCCACAATCTACCAATGTAACCTGGAAAAAAGAAGACAAGGTTTATTAATCAATTTAGATGCATATAAAGCCTTTTGATAGAATCTCACACACACATATACAACGGCTTTTGAAATTTCAACACTTTGGGATACATATGCTTAATCTTTTCAAAGCTCTATACGATTAACCTCAAACCTTCTTTACGTTAATGGGTACAACTCAGAAAATTTTAAAATTCAACAAGGGACCAGGCAAGGGTGTCCTCTCTCCCCTTTATTATTTAATATAGCATTAGACCCCTTAATACAACATCTCATTCTCAATAAAACCTTCACAGGAATCCCTCTGGGACATTTAAAACAAAAAAAATAACAGCTTTTGCGGATGACATCTTATTATTTATTCATCATCCCCAAACAGAACTGCCCACAATACTAGATACCATCCAACTCTTCAGTACATTTGCAGGCTTCCGAATAAATCTGAACAAATCAGAAGCATTGGAACTTGGTGTCGGGGGAATAAATATCAGGAATGACTTTCCATTTAAGTTAGCGAAATCACCTATACCATATCTAGGTATTAAACTACCAAAAAAACATACAGAAATATATTCATTGAATAATCGCCATACTATAGATAATACACAACATGAACTCAAAAAATGGGAGACATTGAAGCTAACCTTTCTAGGTACAATTCATTTAATAGAAATGATTGTTTTCCCCCAAATATCATACCAACTGCAGATGCTACCTTACAGCATAAAACCCTCAGACTATAAAAGATTACTCTATATATTCCGCACCTTTATATGGAAACAAAAAAGACCTAGGATAAGCCTGTTTAAGTTGCAAAAAGAGATGGGCGGGGTAAATTTCCCAAATATACGTGAATACAACAAAGCTTTTTACGTTTTGCAGGGGACTGGATATACAATAGAAACATATATGCCTCAACAGAACTTAAACAAGTACTGACAGGAGGTCTATCTCTTAATTTCATACTCCACTCTCAGTTAAAAGATATCCCTCAAGATATACAGGAACATCCCCTATTCATAGATACATGTAAAACTTGGAAGACAGTAAGGCACCGATTTAAGCTCACACCAGGTCACTCCATCTATCTCACCTGGGTAGATAACCCAACCTTTCCAACAGGGAAAAATAATAAAACATTGCTGAATTGGCAAAATCAAAACTTGAGTTTGATCAAAGACATCATTACTGATAAATTCATCATACGCACTAAAGAAAATTTAACCCAGAAATTTCCATTTCTATCTGAGGACTACTTACTTTCTATCCACATTCTCCATTTTGCTACAAATGTTTTACAACATCTTTCTCAGACTGATAAAAGTAACCCAATAAACACACTATGGCCCAGAGGCACCACAGTAAGGACTACATCTCAAATCTATTGTACAATTAGGACCACGCTATTAATTGAAGCTCCAGATAATTTTATAAGCAAATTGACCTCTGTAATTCTGCAGGCAGACACTGCTAAGATACTTCAATTTCATACAAAAACTATGCAAACATTATCTACTAGTAAATATCAGGAAATGTCACAGATACTACATCAAACCGACCTGACACCACTTCGGAGACATCATATAGGCACCACAAATACAGACAAGTGCCTGAGATGTCAACAACCTAGAGCTGACCTTTTACATTGTTTTTGGCTTTGCCCTAATATCCAACAATTATGGGGAGAAGTTCAGGGATATTGGAAATCTTTAACACAACTGACAGCCCCCTTTACATTAACATGGGCAATTTTCGGAATATGCCCCCCACAATTGAAACTTACGCGTTCCGAGAGACCTTTAGCAGAAAGACTAACGGCCGCAACAGGAAAACTATTTTACATCACTGGCTCTCTTCATCTTCCCTCCACTCTCACTAGTCAAACAAAAATTCCATCATATTTTTCACATGGATTGGTTGGAATCTATTACAAATAAAGAACAGCATACAGAATTTTTTTTTTAACCTGTATGAGTTACATAGCCTTCCTTCCCATGCACATTAAACATTTAACTATTTATGCATTTAGACATACTACCTGGTTTGACACAGAATTACCATCTAACAATCCCATCGTACAAGAAACGGATCTATGTATCCAAAACTTTTGTCATCCACAAGGACAGGGTCAACGATCGCCCCCAAGGAGTCACCAAATAAAGCGGATGTTGCAATCAAATTTTTAATTATTCTTAACCTATGATGAGAGGAAATACTGTGTTTAAAATTTTTTTTCCTTATTCAGGCTATCTACACTTACTTGTAACTTGGCATGTTTCAGATAAGTCGCTAAGAATGTATGGATAATGGAATCTTCTTTATGTACCTCCAAATTTTCCACTTTGTTATTTGTTATTTACTTTATTTGAAAACTAAATAAAAACATATGTTAAAAAAAGGGGGGTTTTGTGTGTGATTTGGAGTGTGTTGAAGGGAGTTGAAAAATAGTCTCATGCAGTTCAACTTAAAGGAGAAGTTAAAACTAAGAAAGCTTTATCAGAAAGGTATATTTGAATACACTAGTAAACCCGCAAAGTAATGCTGCTCAGCGTCCCCTGTCAAAAGTAACACTGCATTTCTGTCCTATTGTGTATACATGAGCTTCTGTATCAGACTTCCTGTTTTCATCTTAAACCTCCAGGGCTTGGGCTTGAGCATGCTCAGTTTGCTCCTCCCTCCTCCCTTCCTGTTGTAATCTGAGCTCAGAGCTATGAAGCAGGGAGAGATTCAGGCAGGAATTGATGTCACAGTAAGCTATTATGGCAGCTGGTATGCTAAACAAACAGAGACAGTTTGTAGAGCTGTTTACTCAGGTATGGAAAAGCATTCTAAAGAATAAAAATCTATTGGCAATAAACTGCCTTGGTAGCCTTCCTTCTCCTTTGAAGAACTGATTCTCAAGAAGTTACCCTTATGCAACTCTAGCTTGAGTGTAAACTGTGCTGTGCATTGGCGAGTCTCTGAGAAAAGCTGTTGTGGTTACAAAGTCTTATTCTAGTCTTAACTAGGTTACAACATAGAAAGCCACAGACTTTTATGTTTATAGATAGGTCTTCAGTGTTCTAAAACTATGCATTTTTTTCTATTAAATTAAGAAAATAAAGGCATACCAATGGATCAAATGTATTAGCTTTGTACTGAAGCAAATGTGTGTTTAGGCAGTGGACTCTGTAGGGTTAGCAATGATGCACTGGTACTGCTACACAAGACTTGGGTTTTTAGCAGTGCGTATGCTCCTTGCCCAAAATCAAGGGTTAAAGAATGGAGCAAATTGGTTGACATCAACAAAATTTATGACGCGCAATTAGCAAAGTGAAACCTGTAAATAAGAAAAAGCTGAGCCCTTTTAGATGCTGTCTAATTACATATTACCGTTGTTTGTCCTTTAAAGGACAAGGAAAGTTTTATTCAGTGGGGGTGGCAATATGTTAGGTACCCTCCAGTGAATTCAGTAGCTATCAGTAAAGTAACTAGAGGGGGACGGGCCCTGGGGTGGGACTCGCAGCCACTCCCCTCTGTACGCTATTTTCAGCTTGAATCCAGTGGTGGGCTAGCTGCCGGGGGGCCCTGAGGAGGTGCGGGCCCTGGCCCAATTGCACCCCCTGCTTCCCTGGTAGTTACGCCACTGCTAGCTATGTTTTCTCACTTGCTGGTGCTCCTTTTAGGAAAAAACTGCACTTAGCACAGAACCACTCCACCATCTTACTTGCCTTTCTGAGGCCTCTGAAATTTTGAGAAAAAAAAATCGAATAGAATTACTGCTGAATATTTTGTGCGTGTCTTACTTTGTTCCCTGAGTAAATACTGTAAGCAAAATGTCAGAAAATGCATATTTTCTGCCATGACTAGTATGTACAAATAGGCTGTATAAACAAATGTTTTAAAACCATAAAACAATTCTTAGGAACTAACTAGAAGCAGTATACTTCCGTTTCAGTCTGCATGATGAACTTTATTATAGGTAAAGTTTTAAATGTTACTATACATGGGATCATTGCTTTGGTGCAATTATGTATAATATACTGTTAAGTTGGAAATCGGTGTAAATGTCGTTGCTTTAAGAGTTATCTTTTAGTGTACTCTTATCAACATGTTTTAAGCAGCAAAAAAGATGTATTCTACTGATAATGAAAAAGCAAAGTCTGACACCATAAATGGTTTTACATGAGATTATTTCATATACAGTTAATATATATTTGTGTATTTTTATCTGAATGCTACCTAAAGATACGTATTTTTTAGGAGTTGACAGCAGTTACACTTAACCTAGTTATGTATTTACCTAGTAAAAGAGACTCTGTCTCTCACTTTTCCATAAACCCTAATTATAGTTGCTGTGACATAGGCTTATTATGTGAAAATTTCAAATGAAGTCTGGGCTCGGGAGACAAGAGTTTTTACATACAGCTGTCTGGTCTAAAGCCAAGTTACCACTTCAGGCACATTACCGCAGTAGGTATCTGCATCCAGCTTGTTGTTGTGATCACTTCAACAGCCACACTGATTGTATTAAAAAATCCATATCCGAAACAGACTGTAGTACAACAAACTGTTAATATGGAGAACCTTGAAATCAGTGAGAAAAAAAATATTAACATTTCTTTGTTATTATGAAGTGGCAATCCTCAGATCACACACCTTGCTACTTTGATTTCCTAGGCATTATTCTGAATTCACATACATATGACTGTTTATCTGTTACCCTTGCACAGTTCAGCTTCTGAAATTCAGAGTCAGTCACTGAGAGGCGCATTTATCAAGGGTCGAATTTCGAATTCTTTTGAGTTTTTTTTTAAAACTCCCTTAAATTCATTTGAATTCAGAATTCGACTTAGAAAAAGTTGGAAGAATTAAAAGGACCCGAAAACTTGAATCGAAATTCGATTAGAATTCAATCAAACTTGATTTGAGTTTTTTCTCAGGAAGGCTGCAAACATCTCCAAATTGCATACATAGTAATTTTATAGTAGTGTGCGTGCTTCAAAACCAATGCGTTTCGTGCCTCTAAAACCGGGCACTTCCTCAGAGTTCAGTGGACGTGATGTGTAGACATGTTTAAATAGTATTAGCATATATGGGTCAATTATTATTTAAAGGTAAAGTGCAAATTTCAATTTAAAGTGTGATAGCCTATAAAAAAGCTATCTCAGAATTTCTCAATTACAAAAATTTTTTTTTGCAATCTAAGACAAATAATGATTAACCCATATATAGGGATGGGCGAATTTTTTCGCCTTGTTTCGCCGCAAAAATTACGCCCATAGAATTGTATGGAGTTGTGCGTCAAAAAAAAAAGACACACGTCGAAAAGATTTTGCCGCGTGCCGAAAATGTTTTGACGCCCATAGACTTAAATGGGCGTTGGCGACATTTCGAATTTTTGACTAAACGAAATAGGTCAAATTCGCCCATCCCTATGCTAATACTATTTAAACATGTCTACACGTCCAGTGCCCGGTTGTAGAGGCACGAAACGCGTTGGTTTTGTAGCACACCCACTACTATAATTCTACCACTATGTATGTCTAGCATAAAGCCGCATTGTTATTAAGAACACTTGCCTCCCGTAGATATATCGGTCAGTGCCGACAGCGGGTAAAGGTTTTCTGCATGTATTGGAGCTCTTGTTTGAAGTGCCGGGATCCCGCGATAGCTGCAACCGCTGACGAGAGGTTTTGTGTTTGGGTAAGACTCCGCCATTCTTTCACATCTCCCATTGCAGATATAAAGGCTGGAGTGACTGGATGTCTAACATAAGAACACTACTTCCTGCTTTGCGGCACTTTTGGTTTCCACTGACAGTAACCAATCAGTGACTTGAGGGGGGAGCACATGGGTCATAACTAGGGTTGCCACCTTTTCTGGAAAAAAATACCAGCCTTCCTATATTCTTGCTGTTTTTTCAAGCAACATTTTTACCAGCCAGGTGGCAACCCTAGTCATAACTGTTTGCTTTTGAATCTGAGCTGAATGTTAAGGATCAATTACAAACTTTCTGAACAGTTATGTCCCATGTGGCTCCCCTTAAAGTCGCTGACTATCTGTTAGACATCCAGTCACTCCAGCCTTTATACATACATTTTTAGCTAACTAACTATCTTAGAAACATTTTTTATTTTACACAACCTATTGTTTTTAGTTTTACACTGAAATGTTCCTTTAAATCATTTAACAGAAACACAACTACAAAAGCAACATTAGAAAGTTTAATAATGGCAAAATAAATAATTATTGAAGTTAAATAAATAAAAAAAAATATATATATATATATTATATATAATATATATATATATATATATATATATTATATATAATATATATATCTATATATATCTATATATATATATATATATATATATATATATATATATATATATATATAGTCAATCATACTCTTATTTAACAGAAAAAGCAGCACTACTGTAAATGACTCCATATATTTCTAAGGTTGTTATGCAAAATCAGTTCTAAACAGGAATCTATTGACTTTTAACACCCATTTGCCTGACTGTTGTTCAAATCCTTAGACACCTTCCTACCAAGCCCTCTGGGAACTAAGTTAAACATTACAAACGAGCCAAACAAGGTAGACAACACAAGCAGTTGCAAGTTCTGTTTCATGTCACTGCTGAGTAAAGTTGATTGAAATAAAAAAAATCTCTAGCCGACATGCCAGGCTTGCTGCAACCTTTGCACAGCGAACAGGTGTGTTATACTCGTGTGTCCATTTGCATGTGCTCTTTGTGAAGGGATGTTGTAGGGGTTAGTTTAGCAAATTGAATCTGCAGTGACAGGGATTGGGGGAATATAGCTCTAATGTGCTATTTACTAACCTGCAAGGCAGCTGGGTGTGTAATGCTACACATCCTGAGAATACTAATCACAGTTTCTGCCCAAATATAAGAACTAACATTATAAGAAGTCTTTAAAATCCAGATAGAAGGGTTGCACTGAATTTATTTTATTTCTGAAAGAACAAGTATTTGAGCAAGTGTTCATAGCCACATAAAAGGCAATGGGGCTAGGCTATTAAAAATGTGTGTTGCTACTGAAGTCACACACAATTAAATATTAATAAATAAATATTACTTGGCCCACACCAAAATTTATTTTAAGAAATGTGCATCCCATACCAGTGACGTAACTTGGTAGCATTGGACCCCCTCCTCCTGGGCCAGCACTGCGACACTATTTTAAAGGTAAAAGATGGGTTGGGGAGGGGGACTGGGATGCAGCAGACCCCATGGTCTAGGCCCCCCAGTTGCCCGGCCCCCGCTGTATAGGTAGTTACGTGGGGCATTACCATAGATTATTTCTATCCTTCTATGGGGGGGGGGGGGCTTTACATTTATCTGCTTTTGCGGTCAGGTTTGCACTTTATTCTTTAAAAAATGGTAACATATGACTTCAAGGCAGTGATTTGCTAATCAGTTACCTGTTTATGTGTGCCTCATGGCTGCATTGGCTACTGCCAGATAGGTCATTTTCTGTCAGTTTATCCCTCTGCCATTGATACTTTTATTTTACTATGTTGCATATGAATATTATTAATTAATAATTATTAAATTATTATGTAGAACTAGTTGGTAGCACTTGTAGGCTGGGCGGAGGAAGGGGGGTACTATCTGCTGATTTCCATCCACTCCAGCATTCAGTTAATAACTGGTTTAATAATTAGTTGGAGTATTTACAGCCTTGGAACTTAAAGTTCATGTTTAATTATTTATTTTCTCTAGGCAAGCAAAAGGCTAAGCCAAATATTATTAAACTCTCCATTGCAGGACTGGGGTCAAAAGCTAAAACCCAATCAGACAAACAAAAGTCTCTGTTAAAACTTTAACCTGAAAGTTTGAAGTAAAAGAAAAAACAGTGCTGAAAGAGCAGCAGAGTGAATTGAGAGAGGGACAGCAATGGCAGCAAGTAAGCCAAGTGTGGAAGGTGAAAACCTATCTGTGGTAGTCCATGGAATTGGAGATCTTCGTCTGGTAAGATATTAGTTTAATACGCTTTTTGTCCCCCATCCTTAATATGTATTAATCCTGAAAGATTATCAGAACATTGAACCACATCCTAATTTGCATATGCAAATAAGGGAATAAAGGGCTGGAAAGGACTTTTTTTTGTGATAAAAAGTCATGTGATTTCCCTTCCCGACCCTAATATACATATGTAAATTAGGATTTGGATTCGGTTAGGCCAGGCACAAGGATTTGGCCAAATCCCGAAACTAATCCTGGATTCTGTCCCTAATATGTAACAGCATATATTTGGTATATGTTAAAAAAATGTCATTCGTTTTTTGCAGGAAAACCGCCCAGTTCCAGAACCTGGTCCAAACGGTGAGTTCCAACAATGACACAATCATAATTGACTTGCCTCTTAAAGGAAAACTATTCCCCCCAAACAATGTAGGTCTCTATTAAAAGATACTGAGTAAAACAGCTCATGTGTAAAACCCTGCTTCATGTAAATGAACCATTATCATAATAATATACTTTTTTAGTAGTATGTGCCATTGGGTAATCATAAATAGAAAATTGCCATTTTAAAAAATAAGGGCCGCCCCCTGAGATCGTACGATTCACTGTGCACACATACAAACCACATGTAAGGTCACATGAGCCAATTAACAGACAGAGTTCTGCCTTTTGCTTCCTCACTTCTTCCTGTTACAGTTAGTGTTGTAGTATTTCTGGTCAGGTGATCTCTGAGGCAGCACAGATAGAGTCACGAAATGGTGGTTCAAGGCAAGAGATGTAAAAGGGCAATATTTATGTAAATATATATTCCAGTTTGGTAAGATTCTTTAATATGTCATTCAGTTTGATATAAACTATCTGTTGCTTAAGTATTCATTTTGGGGGTATAGTTTTCCTTTAAATTCCAGGACAAGCCTATCCATAAAGTCTGATCATTCAGAGGGCACTATTGCGTCACATGTTGCTTGCTACTCAAGCCTGTGCTTCTTTTGTAATCCTTTACCATTTCAAAGGGACAGCGTTAAAAATATGTACTCTTTATACTCTAGCTCAGCGTGTGAGCCTTTTGGATTGAGAATCTTAGTGAATATAATGGTAAAGTGAGTGCTGTAGTCATACAATGTGCCGTGTAGGAAAATGATATAGGCAGGGGTATAATGTGGGTGTAATCATTTTGTGTAATATGGTGACTTCAGACAGAGATAAAATACAACATAGTGGGCTACTTTTGAGTAATATGTAAGTAGCCCAACCCACAAAAACCTTACTGGGTCTACCTTGCTATTAGTTTACAACTAATAGCAAGGAGGCTCTCCCAGACCATGTCTGGCTTTAATAAGACACTGTTTATGTCAAATCAAATTATCTTGCCAGCCACGTACATCTCCCCCTTCTCAATAGATGGCTGAGCATTCAGCTGTCTGTAGCAGCTGTCATCTGTGATGCACAGTCAGGGAATCAGAGTGCTAACCTGCACTAAATAAATCCCCTCAGTTGCAGCACCTCTGTAAACTCTACCCATCATGTTTCAGACAGGTCTATTTTGTGACAGAACTCCAAGGAAAACAGCCTTGAAAGCCAACCTTTTAAAAATGATATTATGATTATGTTTTCTCCACCTTTTTAAATTCTCCCCCTGTGTTAAGTATCTGGAATTGCTTTGTCTCCAACTGTTGCAATGGGTTGCTAGACTTGGCAAAATGTTTATTACATTATCCTTGATGAGTCCTTACATATATTATAGTTTTCCTCTTATTTTTGTCATCCAATAGAAGTTTTGCTGAAGATGCATTCTGTCGGAATTTGTGGCTCAGATGTCCACTATTGGCAGCATGGCCGTATTGGAGATTTCATTGTGAAAAAACCAATGGTTCTAGGGCATGAAGCATCGGGAACAGTGGTCAAAGTAGGAGCCTCTGTATCTCATCTTAAGCCAGGTAAAATAAAAGCTGTATTGTGTTTACGTACTTTTTTTATAGTACCTATAAGTGTTTTATATAAATTCTTCCATACTAAACTCCTCTAAACATTCATAAACTTATATTGCCTGTGGTACACAGGGATTGTTGATGCCATTTGTAATCACCAAATGGGAGGCTGACATCCTGATAAAATTAAAAGAGTGATTTGCTTAAATCTGAAGCAACACTTGCAATTACCTGCAGAGGGGGTGGGGGGGTGCTTCATTTGTTTCCTTTATACTTCCCCAAAGGGCTGCTATCAGTAAATGTCACTTCATCTGTATTGAACACTATCCACATAGTGAGTCACACAACATAAGCCTTGCTTTTTTTCTGTCAGAAAATGACCTCAATTTGCTGAATATGACATATGTATCATTGTACAAATATATTTAGTCAAATCAGGACTGTAACAATAAGCAATGCTTTCTGTACAGAATGACTTAATCGTCGCAGCAGTTTCTGCTTCTTGCCTGATAAAGGTACAACTACCACATCAAGTTTCTTAGAGCTACATTAACTTCTCACCTTTTTTTTTGCTAAAGATTCATACAGTACATATAGTCCATAGTTCCTACCTATCTGGCTATTTTTGTCATTTCATTGGATTAGGTGCATTTCATTGCAGGTCTGATCCTCTGCCATACACAATGTGATAATGACAACTCATTGGCGTCACCTCCTCTATGACAGCTTGCTGTAGAACACATTGTCCACAAGGGACCATCTTTTGATAAATGATATTAAGGGCTTGATCTAACAGAATGGCGTGCCTACTTTCTTCTTCTTCTTCTTCTTCTTCATGTAGATAGGTGACTAAGATGGCTTGCCATGTTCAAGCATGTTGTTCCATTTCAATAGATAGTTTTCTCACTTTTTCCAATTAAAATCTATTCTGTGACATTTTCCATAGTGTACAGCGTTATTTAAAAACAAGATTTGCTCCATCTCTGCAGAAGAATCAATGAAGACTAGGTTCTCTTTACAATCAAATTCAGTTTAACATGCACAGAAATCAGATTAAAGGAGCAGGGTTCATACTGTTGTGTTTTTCCTTTTGGTGTTAAACGAAAAATAGAGAAACTGGGGGATAAGGCAATATGCATGCAATAAAGTAACAAAAACTGGATGCCTTCAATGTCTCCAAAGTCTTTTTTTGCAGGGAAGCATTTACAGTAGAACGTTGTTGGATTGTTTAAACAATTTGCCATGAACTTTAGCCTCTGTCAATAAATGATCCTACTCTTTAATATTTGCATAGAGCTGTTTAAACTACATGTTTACAAATTTCGATCAAGGACATTGAATTGTTTTTGTGTGCTGTAAATACAGTATATGGATTACTCAAGCTTTTCCTGCTTTGTAGAATGCTGCTGCCTACTAAGATGCAGGTCTATTTCTGAGAATTATGGGAGGCTATAGATCATGGCTTTCAGGCTCAGACATTCTTCTGTGTTTCAAAATGTAGTCAGGCCCACCAATAACTCATAAAAAGGTTATAGACTGTTGAATTAGTTGAGAGACCAGTTATATAAAATATATGGTTAATAACTGCACTCAATTTATTTGTTTCCTACATTTTCTGCTGCAAAACATCTCTGCAAGGTGGATTTTACTGCCTACTGCCACTTGCACATTCCCTGTGATGTACAGAAAATAAATTGCTTGGTGTAGCAAAATTCTGCACATCACAAAAACCCTAAACCATATAATTAAGACAACATGAAAAGAAGGGGCAGCGGCAGCATTGTGGCAGTTAGTTAACATGGTATTTTAAATATATACAGTAAGTGTGCATACTATAGGCATTACTGTGTACATAACATATGGGGGTTTAGTTTTTCCAAAGAGATCTGTGATTTTTTATTGATTAATAATGTAGATGTCTAATGAGATGTCAGCATTTGCACTGGAGTATTTACAAAATAGTCAACCCTATATTTTACCGGTTACATGTTTCAACTTCCACTGAGCAATGCCTCTTGCATTCCTGTCTCTATGCGACCTGGACAGCTAGAGGGAAGGGAAGACAGAGAATTGTGTCTAGATATTTCAGGTCTGTGTTAAACTGTAGTGTGTTTAACAAAACCATCAGCATAATCTGTTTAATTACAACAGCTGTCAGAGACACTATTACTAAGTATAGATATACACAAATTTATGTTTGTTTTAATTACAAGTGTTTTATACAGGTGACCGAGTTGCTATAGAGCCTGGTGTTCCAAGAGAAACAGATGAATTCTGCAAAATGGGGAGGTATAACTTGTCCCCTACAATTTTTTTCTGTGCTACTCCACCTGATGATGGGAATTTATGCAGATATTATACACATAATGCCAACTTTTGCTACAAGTGAGTATGACTTGAATTTTAAAAATTCAAAGATATATTTCCAGTCACTTCTCAAAGTTAAAAAATCACTTTTTATTCATCACAAATATTAAAAAAGTAGGCATACAGACCAACCGATACTCCGCCTTTTTAACTTTGAGAAGTGACTGGAAATATATCTTTGAATTTTTGAATTGAGTGCCCTTTAGAGTTGGGGGCTATATTCCAGCATTTGGCCCTTTTGACAGGCCTATATAGACTGCAGCAGTTGAGTAGTAATGTTTTTTGTGACTTGAATTTTAGCTACAGTTTTATTCCACTGAGCGACTTCAGTATGAACTGCAACCTGCATTTAGCAACTTCAATGCAACATAAGCCAAGGGCTTCTGGCTCTCCAGATGGTGCAGACTGATTCCCCAACCAGCTGTCATTGATTGATCTAATTTTAGAAGAATAATTCTGAGATTGGAAGTCTTGTCATATCTGCCTGTAACGCTTTTCAATTCAACTTTATTTTTAATAGTGTTCCTGTGCACTAGGAGATAGGAGCCTTAAAAAAACAGAACTGACTATACTTCCTATACATGTTGAATCAAAACTCATAATTGTGGGTAGGTACTACTTTAAGTGACAAAAGTGCTGCTTTTCAAAGCTCATTATGCCACATCTCATTTAACAAAATTCAATTAAGAATAAAAGAACTCCCACATGCACGCTAGAGATGTCAATTCCTCTATTTCTGTCTGTTTAAAGGGATACTGTCATGGAAAAACATGTTTTTTTCAAAACACATAGTTAATAGTGCTGCTCCAGTAGACTTCTGCACTGAAATTCATTTTTAAAAAGCGCAAACTGATTTTTTTGTATTTAATTTTGAAATCTGACATGGTCTAGACATATTGTCAGTTTCCCAGGAGCCCCAGTCATGTGACCTGTGCTCTGATAAACTTCAGTCACTATCTACTGCTGTACTGCAAATTTGAGTGATATCACCCCCAATCCCCCAGCAGCCTAACAACAGAACAATGGGAAAGTAACCAGATAGCAGCTCCCTAACACAAGATAACTCCTTGGTAGATATAAGAACAGTACTCAGTAGCAAAATCCAGGTCTCACTGTGTCACATTCAGTTACATTGAGTAGGAGAAACAACAGCCTGCCATAAAGCAGTTCCATAGTGCAGCACCGGCTCTTTCTGAAAACACGTGACCAGGCAAAATGATCTGAGATGGCTGCCTACACCAATATTAGCACTAAAAAAATACAATTGTTGGGTTAGGAATGAAGTTTTATATGGTAGAGTGAATTATCTGCAGTGTAAAATCCCTTTAGGCTTAATTATCTCTCTCTTCAAGTTGCTCTGTTCATCCACTCCATGCCATTTTGTGCTATTATCAAAACATTGAAGTAACTATATCATGTGAACACAAAGCAGGTTGAAAGCCAGTATCTAAAGCATGTGGAATATCTCAGAAAATACAGCAAGGTAAAAGGCTACTTCACAAATTATTGTCGGACAACTAGCAGACCTCTTCCATAATATTATTCTTTTCATGATCTTTGTTTTTACCAATGTCTGCCTTTATCACCGCCTTTCCATTTTGCTGTTTTTCTTTCTCCTCTGTCCTTTGTTTCTCTTAAGTGAGACAATAACGTTCTCTGTAATCAACAATGAATTGATTGGCTTACATTTTATTTCAGGCTTCCAGACAATGTAACATTTGAGGAAGGTGCACTGATTGAACCTCTGTCTGTTGGGATCCATGCTTGTAGAAGAGCTGGAGTGACTCTTGGAAGCAGAGTTTTTATCTGTGGTGCAGGTATGGTCTATAGCAGTGCTATCCAGCTTCTGTGGTACCGAGAGCCGGAATTTTTCTGGCGTACATGGTGGAGGGGCGATAATGGAAGCCAGTGATGACCACTCCCTGTTTTTAAAACACACTCACTTTAAACCACACCCATGTTACCACAAGACCATGTCCACATTAATGCAGGTAGCACACCAAAAGATTGGTGCTCACTGCAGGGATATCATTTATATGTCAAAAAAGTTAAGTCATATTAAAGGAACCGTTCAGTATAAAAATAAAAAGTGGGTAAATAGATAGGCTGTACATAATAGCCAGAACACTACTGACTGCTTTGCAGCTCTCTTGGTTTCGACTGATATTTTTTCCACATTTTTTAATTTTGCACAGCCTATCTATTTACCCAGTTTTTATTTTTACACTGAACTGTTCCTTAAGACCTACCCTTAAATTCATATGCCTCCTCCCCTTTGGATAACACAGCACCCCCACCCAGCACATGATTAAACACCTTAGGGCCCCCTAACAAGAATTTCAAATGCTAATAAACCCCCAGAACAAATACCAGGACCAATCTAAGATGTACTACATACAGTGAGACAATGCTGGTGCCCCATTATCATTTCGAATAAGGTGTGAACAGGTGAACAATATGGGCAGTTTCAGTCTGGGTCTCACGTGTGAACAGTACAGGGCTTTAGGGTACAGGCAGAGCAGGGTACACACAGGCAGAGTAGGCCAGGCCAAGATTATGGCACACACAGGGAGCATAGGGCAGGTAGAGTATGGCACACACATGGAGCATAGGACAGGCAGAGCATGGCACACAAAGGGAGCATAGGGCAGGCATAGAATGACACACACATAGCATAGGGCAGGCAGAGCATGGCACACACAGGGAGCATAGGGCAGGCAGAGCATGGCACACACAGGGAGCATGGGGCAGGCAGAGCATGACACACACATGGAGCATAGGGCAGGCAGAGTATGGCACACACAAAGGGAGCATAGGGCAGGCAGAGTATGGCACACACAGGGAGCATACGGCAGGCAGAGCATGGCACACACAAGGAGCATAGGGCAGGCAGAGCATGGCACACACAGGGAGCAAAGGGCAGAACAGAGCAGGAGACAGGGAAACCTATCAGGACCAATCTAAAATTTACTTCATACAGTGACACAGTGCTGGTGCCCCATTATCATTTTGAAATAAGATGTGAAGAGGTGAACAATGTGGGCAGTTTCAGTCTGGGTCTCAGGTGTGAACAGTACAGGGCTTTAGGGTATGAACAATAGAGGTGTCACAGGTGTGAGCAATACAGGAGATTAATGTCTGAATTTGATTAAACAATGAAGGGGTCAGTTAATCTCTGTAGTGATACAGTTTAAAGTTTACAAAAGGAAAGCAGACACAGCAGGAAGACTTTAATGGGGGGGGGTTGCGGGCTGCCCTGGTCTACAGCATGGCCAAGCTGAGGAAGTAAATTCATTTATCTGTATTTTTTGTCATTATTGTATAGCTCTAATTTCCTTTGTGTATTTTAGGGCCCATTGGGCTGGTTTCCCTTCTTGTGGCGAAGATGATGGGAGCATCTCAAGTTGTAATAAGTGGTAAGTGCATATATATATATATATATCTATATCTATATCTATATCTATATCTATATCTATATCTATATATATATATATATATATATATATATATATATATATATATATATATATATATATATATATATATATACTATAACAAACAAGGGAAAGTTGTGCTCACCACTATTTTTTAAAACCATAAGGCGGGGGTGCAATGAGGCTGTGACCACAAGATACATATAGTCAAATACAAGAGTCCTCTGCACTCAACCCATTATCAATATATTTAAGACAGCGACATCTAAGCATCAAGTAAGTTGCAGGTAAAACCTAGTCCCTTTGTAAAATGTATAATGAAGCAATAGAATTCTTAATGAATCAGATAAAATTGAGCGTAGGACTGGCCAGATATGGAATGACTTTGACGTAGTTGGCCATCTGAAATATATTGCAATATATGGACAAACAATCCCTGTTTTGTTTAAAGGGTAAGGCATTTTTTAGTAGCAGTATGCACAAAATGCATACTTTGCATACTGCTACTGAAAAATGCCTTACCCTTTAAACAAAGAGTACAGAGGATTCTTGTCCATATATATACAGTATATATATATATATATATATAGTCCATCCAAAAGTGACGGCACTCACAGGAAAAAAGATTACAGCAGTTCAATAAGGTGAAACCAAAAGGTTTATTGTGATCCAACGTTTCGGTTCCTTCTTGGAACCTTCGTCAGGGAAAGAAAACACCTGTTTTCTTTCCCTGACGAAGGTTCCAAGAAGGAACCGAAACGTTGGATCACAATAAACTGCTGTAATCTTTTTTCCTGTGAGTGCCGTCACTTTTGGATGGACCGTATCGCTTTTATTTAGGCTGGCACCCAGGCTGATATTTATCTTATGGTGTGCGCTCCACGAACGGACTATATATATATATATATATATATATATATATAGATATATGATCCAGGTTAATTCTGGATGATGAATGGTGGTTGTTTACTTATTACTTATAAACGGTTTAAATATTGTCTGTCTATGTGTCTAATACCTTTAAATATAATGCAAAATTATAATCTAAAGATACTATTACTTTAAGTTGTACTGATTAATATTAACACAGCTACTCATAGGTATAAAAATAAGTGCAAAATAGTTGTAAAAAATTATCAATGAAAGAAAGTTAGAGTTCACCATTTTATAAGTATGCATCTAAAAATCCCATAGGAATGAATAGAAAGTGGATGAGTTGTTCCTGTGGTGAACTCTAATCTCACATTTTGATATATCTACCCCTTCATGCTAGTATGGTGATATTCATCTCTCTGTAATGCAAAACCTCTTACTAATTTTGGTAAATTAGTTAAAAATGAAACAAGGAACACACCGCCTGCTTGGTAAATGTTGTCTTCAGTTACAGCCTATTGTTGCATTATCTTTTTTGCAATTATATCATTTTGGTTGAGGTTGCCAACAAAGAATATAAGTCCTTTAAATATCTATTCCACACCTTGAGAAGCCAAGAGGAAATTCACAAGAAAATTGTTTTAAATTACAATAGAGATCTCTGTATTCAGTTCACATTTTCAGTTGTCTATAGATACAGTGACTAGTAAAATACAGAGTGTTGTCATCTTGTCATTGCTTCTATTTCCTTGTTCAGAAAACCCTGACATGAGTCAATGGTTGCAGGTGGATTGTACATTCATTGTGTATATTTGCTCCCATCAGTCACTAAATAGTTTTCCTTTGTTACATATTTTATTCATATACAGGTATGGCATGTGTTAAACTGAAATCATTTATTGAGAAAGTTCTAAAATACAACAGTGCCATTTTTCTTAGCAATTCTTAGGCACAGGCTATTTTTGTATTGATTTGTTTTATTCTGTAATAATAATCCTGCACTTTGTCCTTGATGATAAGTAAGATAGTATAAATCCATACAGATTGCAAAGCAATACTTTGTTTTATAAGATCTATTATGAGAAAATGTTTATCAAAATATAACATTTTGATTTAGCAGCCTTTCATGAAAACAGGGCATTTTCTTTTTCGCTGCATGAGAAAACTCAAATTAAAGTGTATGTGAAAATTGAATTTTAGTATTTGCACAAATTGTCAGCATTTTTGCTGTGGAATGCTGTGGGTATCCCCATGCATGAGCTCCTTGTGCTGTATTTCCTCATACATTTGCTGTGCAAGACATTGATTCCAGGAAGTGAGATGCATTATTACAGTATCAGCTTACACTTGTTAGTTAGCTGCATGACACAATCATCTGTCAGTTGCTTGATTGATGTTGTCCTATGAGTAGTTACAACATCTGCATGCCTATCAGCCAGATCAGGGTGCAGGGAAAGACCAAAGTCAGTGTAAAGGAATTAAGCACGTACACATAATAACTACTATATGATATGAGGCTTGCTTTGGCTCTAACCATGATAAGCTATTCGATAAATGAAAGCCAACTTAGTCCAATATATTTCCAGTTCCCAGAAAAACATTCCTTCTTTTACATGCTCATGTCTTACACATAGACCTAGACATTGGTGAAGCTGCTAACTTTTTCAGTTTGGTTGGCTTTCATGTATTGTTTTGTACACTAAAGTTGGTCATACATGGGCAGATAAAAACAGACTGAGTCAGCAGCTTATTGGCTCATATATGGGGCCCTTTGAAAGGCCTGACCAATATCAGATATTGATTGGACAGGTTCAAAAATCCTGTCAGAGTGAGGGGCGCATTGCTTTGTTGATGCGGTTGTTGCTCGGACTACCTGTATTCCCGTCAGTGTGATCCGATCATTGGCCCCTAGGGTCCAATGATCAGATCAGCCAGATATTGTCCACCTCAGGATGGGCATATCTGGGTAAGATCAGCTTGATTGGGGACCTCGCAAAGAGATCTTCAAGTGTATGACCACCTATGCACTATATCAATGTCAAATGTCATTAGATCCATAATCTGCTTGTGATTATGGTGCAAAATATCATTTTACTAACATTCACGTGACTTGTAACATAATTGTTGTACAGGTATGGGATCCATCATCCGGAAACCTGTTATGCACAAAGCTATAAATTCCTGGAAAGTCATCTCCCAAAGACCCCATTTAATAAAATTGTTCTAATTTTTAAAATGATTCCTTTTTCTCTGTAATAATGGAACTATTACCTTGGATTTGATATTAAATAATTAATCCTTACTGGAGAGAGAACAATCCTACTGATATTAATTAATGTTTAAATGAATTTTTAGTAGACTTATGGTATGGTGATCCAAATTACCGAAAGATCCCTTATCCAGGGAAACCCAGGGTCTGAGCAATCTGTAAACAGGTCCCACACCTATATAATGGAAGAACTATGAAAAGTGGTAACAAGGCTTGCATTCCAGTTGTTGTTTTCCAAGTTTTATATAGAACTTTCTTAGTAATTGTAGTAGTAATAGTATGTTTTAACTAATGTAGTAGTAATGTAGTAGTAATAGTATTTTTAACTAATGAACAGACCAAGTTCATATTCCCTTCATTTACTTTTTTCTAGATTTATCTTTATCAAGGTTAGAAAAGGCCAAAGAAGTGGGAGCCGATTTTGTTGTTCAAGTTGCCACTGAGCCACCAGAAGTTATTGCACGGAAGGTTGAGGAATTGCTTGGAACCATGCCAGAAATTACTATTGAGTGCACTGGAGCAGAATCCTGTATCCAAGCAGGAATCTATGTAAGTTAAATATTGAGACTCCTGACTGTTTGGAAGGGACAGTTTTGTGCTAATGCTTTGACTGTTAACCAGTAATAGGTAGCCTACACCATAACAGCTATTGCAAAATAACCACAAAAAAAAGCAAACTGTGTTGGAACTTGTGGAGCAGTATTCTCATACTCACAGAAGCAGACAGATAAGTGGGTTAGTAGTCCAAATAGTCACCTTTAGAACTTTTCAGAATAATTATATCAATAAGACTGGTTCACACAACCCAGTGTTCACATTCTTGCTCTCTTTCCCTTCCCATGACTCTATATCTTTTACAGTGTATGTGCCTGACCCCTGGGGTCCACAGTGTTTCTACCCCACCAGTTTCTCAGTATACAACCCCCCCTGAAGTTTCTCCACTGTTGATCCATCAGGTGTTCTGGTAACCCTTTCTATCACCCACCACACAAGTATCCTGTTGACCTTTTATTTAAATGTTTCTAGTGTAGCCATATGAGAAGACAAACAAATTTCATTGATCTAAGGCAGGGATCCCCAACCTTTCAAACCAGTGAGCAACATTCAGAAGTAAAAGGAGTTGGGGAGCAACATTAGCATGAAAAGGTTCTCGGGTTGCCAAATAAGTGGTGCGATTCACCATTTGGTAGCCCCTACGTGGATTGTCAACCTATATTGAGGCTCTGTTTGGCAGTACACCTGGTTCTTATGCAACTTGCCTCCAAGCCAGGAATTCAAAAATAAGCACCTGCTTTGAGGCCACTGGGAGCAACATCCAAGGGGTTGGAGAGCAACATGTTGCTCACAAGCTACTGGTTGGGGACCACTGATCTAAGGTAATTAGATAGGATGCTTCACCATTTAGCCTGGTTTTGCACTTGGTTTGACCAGTGCTTGTGTGATTTTTTAGTCATTTGTCAGAGAGCCCACTCATTCCAACAATCATGCAGTTGATCTGGACGTGACTAAATTGTATGGTATAATCAGACAGTGTGTGTGATTTTAACTAAATGGGCTTCTTTAGAAATACAAAAAAAAGATAAAGTATTAATGAGTGACACTGTTAGTATACTTCTAGTAGTTTGGATGTTCTCCCAAAGTCTGTGTGGGTTTCCTTCCACACTCCAAAAACATACAAGTAGTTGTTGGCCCTCTGACTTGCACTAGGTTTGAATGATATATATTATTTTTGCAGTATGGCTGCTGTGACAGTAGTTCTTAAAAACATTGAGATGAAATCTAGGTCCTTGGTTGCCCTTTAATATACTTTACTTTTACTATGCCTTTCCTGTCTTCCTCTTTTCACAGTATTTATTTTTCCTTTTGTAATTCAGTGCTTGATAATGCAGTATTTAGGTTTTACATTTTACCTAGGAGAAAATAAAGGTGGTGCATGGGTGAAACACATGTTGGTTAACTTTGTGACGTCCCCCCCATATGACAATATACCAGCTTGTTACATATTTAACTTATTTAGTGTACATTGTAAGACATCAATTAAATATTGTGATATTTATATTTGGGTGCTACAGCTTTTTATTTATAGTGCATTGAGAATGGGTCATTTGCTTGCAACAGCAATAGTGATGGTTAAATAGCTTTTACGAACACCTAGCTGTATTATTTAAGGGTTAAACACAAGGAAATACATGTAATAAATAGAGACTGCTGGGAAATTGTGTGATGATGTTGTAGGAGAAAGTTCTCAGCAGAGGTGCATATAAAATTGTGAATAAACAATGAATTATTTGTTGTTTCTTTAGAAACTCAATGATTATAAAAATGCAAGAATGCAAAGTGGGGGAAACTTTTTTACACACTCATATATTTTGTCACGATATGCTATATGTGGGTCTTTTATCAGCACAGAATGCTCTATTCAAAAGAGAATCTTTGAAAGTCATCAGAGGTGTTGAGTCCTGACTGGAAAAAAACAAAGTTTTTCTGTTTGCTTAGGCATTTACCATATATAGGTAACCCACACTAAGAGAAATGTTTCAAAATAAGAATAAATGAGCTGGTGGGAGTTATAGGTCACTCGTGGCAGCACTGGTAGATGAGTTAGGAGATTAGTAGTTCTAACAGCCAGCTGTAAAATCTTTAAAATTAGTTTAATGCAAAAGCATGTTTCTCAGTATGTCTCATTATCTCCCATACTTACTTAGATCTCCACTTTGTATCCCCCAAAATGTTTGTTCTGTTACCCCAGGTAGGCAGGTGCAGAGAGATATCTAGCCATTTCAGTTTACATAAACCAAGAAAACTCCAGTTGAAACTGATCTTGTGTTAGGCCTCTAATCTGCACGGTGTGTGTATGGTTGTATATTTTTTGCCATATTTCTGCTTTACTAGTGGAGTTGTGCAACTGTCCTTTGACACAAGGATATTAAATCTACAACCTTGGTGTCACTTTTATTGATATTCCTTGACTATTGTCAAACCCTGCTATTGTAATGAAAACCAAGCATGGCTAGGTTTTCTTTCATCCTGTATATCCTTGTTTTTATTATATTTCCTCTTTGTATTTCTCTCGTGAACAATGTAGCTTTACATGTAAAATACAATATCTTGTTTTACATTTTCCCGTAGGAGGAAATAAATGTGGTGGAAAGGTGAACCACCGCATTCAGAAGTTTTCCTATATGAAAGTATAATCATTTTATTTGCATTTTATGTGGTTGTTAAAATACTCTGGACATTGAAAGATTTACATTTATTTTTCTTTTATAGGAATTTAAAATAAAGATTCTAAGGTTGTGCTTCAACTACTGCATTCCATGATTGTTTAATAGTCTGTTAGCGTGCCAGGTGGAATTTTTCAAGAATTAAAAACAAGGAAACCGCCATAAATACAATGTTGGTGGGGAAAAAGTCCTTTGTGCAGGGGCATAAGTCAGTGCTCCCAATTAGCTATTTGGGTGCATTCTGGCTGAGCTGAGTGGTCTCATACAGAGAATAATGTTATTACACTGCTTGATTTGAATACTATTTCACCATTTTGTTTAGTTTTTCAACACTTTTCATGTGCCATCAGCTGCTTGATCCCTGTTTCTGCTGGAACTTCAAATTAGAATTAATAAATAAATAATGAAGACCAAATGCAAGGTTGCTAGGAATAGAACATTCTATAACATACTAAAGCTGGCCATAGACGCAAAGATACAGTCTCGTACAATTTTTGGACCATGTGTGGATTTTCCCGACATTTTTCGTACCATGGCGATCAGTCAGGTGAAAATATTTGTCAGCTAACTATAATTTCTCTGCATATATTGCCTGTCCGACTATATCAATGGGTGACTGTCACCAGAATTTGTAGGGCATAACTTTCGTGCGATTGCTGTCACGGGCTAAATATGGTCTGTTTTGTTCTTTTACTACTTTATTTAATCTGAATGGTTAGTGGTAGGTTGGGAGATTGGGACGTCCGATCATTATCAGATACAAAGGTAAAAGCTGCACGTCCCATGGCCAGCTTTAGGTGAACCACCCCTTTAAAGTTTGTCTTTGGTGTTTGCATTAATAGTCTAAATTGCTTACATTCTGACACGCCCTTTCTGAATTACCAAATGTGCATCTACGAGCCATTTGGATCGATCAAAGAATGTCTTCATGGCACAGATAATTAATTTATTCTCTTTATGGGCTCTCTCATCCTTTTATGTTTCAATGTTTGATTTATTTTACAGGCAACTCGCTCTGGTGGTACTCTGATACTTGTTGGCTTGGGTCCTGCTATGGTTAATGTTCCTATTGTGAATGCGGCTGTGAGGGAAGTTGATATCAGAGGCATATTCAGATATTGCAATACGTAAGTATCTTTGCCAGTGCCTAAAACTGTAGATACAAGGCAAACTGTTCATATATCTTGAGAAGTAGACATTTCATATACCTGTATTTAAAAAAAAAAGGAAAGCCGTTATTTCCTCTACAATTCATTAAATGTATGTATGTATTTTTATTCTCATAGCGCTCCTTGAGGGCAAAGCACTGAACAGCAGAACAATAAATTAGTATTGACAAACAAGGGGTCATTGAAGTAAAAAGTTACAATAGGTGCATTAGAAATACAATTCACATAAATATAAAATATAATTACAATACAGATTAAGTGCTCAGTGTCAAGAAAACAAAAGGCTAGAGGACCCTACCCTGTAGGGCTTACAGTCTAAATGGGAGGGTAACATACAGACATACAATTCGGAGGGGTATTAAGGTGCTGTAGGTTACAGTTTAAGTTTGTATAAGTGCCAGTTCCAATTGCAGGTGTTATCCAGGTGCTCCCAGAGGTAGTCTTTGAGTTTTGTTTTAAAAACACTGAAGGAGGATTCTCTCCTGAGAGATTCAGGAATGGCATTCCAAATATAAGGAGCCGCAAGAGAGAAAGGTTTGATATGTGAGACAGCAGTAGTAGTGGGGGGTACAACCAAGCAGTTGCTCTTAGAGGAGCGGAGGCTTTGGCCAAGAACATATAAAGAAACAAGAGATGAGATGTAGTCGGGATAGGATGAGAGCATGTATGAGCGTCTTGGCCGTAGCAGGTGAAAGGAAGGGACGGATTTTGGCAATATTGCTTAAGAAAAATTAAATCAGTTTGTAGTAGCATAGCCCTCATATTATTTGATTTATGAATTGATTGTGGTACTCAGAGTTACTAAGGAACAATTAGACCATGCATCATTGAGATAATCTGTTAAGTGACCTATCCATTGGTATAGGGAGTTGACACCAGGAAACAAATATAGTCCTCAGTGAGTCACACTCCAGTGTTTAAACAACAAGCCATTCCCTTATATACTAAAGAAACTACACTGAAACAGTTTATGGCATGTATGTTGCCTCATTTAAGCACTGGTATATACTCCTATTTAATCGTTTTAACAAAAGGCTGATTTGAATATGAAGTGCAATGTATTTTAAATTTCATAATCAAGGAAAAGCCCCTTTATTAGAAATTACCTATTACCTGAGGCAGCAATAACCAGCACATTTACATTTACAATAGTATTTTTTGCAGATTTCTCATGTTTGGATATTTATAAGAACAACAAATCAGATATAATCTGAGGAGTTTACTTTAAGGTAATTTGGTAAATATAGGGTTTTTATGTTTTGTAGGTGGCCAATGGCTATATCGATGCTGTCGTCAAAGAGAGTCAATGTCGCCCCACTGGTCACTCACCGTTTCCCTTTAGAAAAGGCTGTTGAGGCATTTGAAACCACAAAGAAAGGTGTGGGAGTAAAAGTAATGCTAAAGTGTGACAAGAATGACCAGGAACCATAACATGAACGCAATTGTGGCTGTTTCTTCAAAAATTAAATTCTTTTCAGAAAAAAATTCAAATAAACACAAGACAGTTATTAAAAAATGTGTTTCCACTGACATTTTTTTTCAGAACTGATTTCTGTACTGTACTTACATGAAATCTATTCGTCTTCACTAATTCACATGTAAGGTTGAAACATGGCTTTATGTATACCAATGTGCATGTCTGCTTTTGACCCCTTATTCAATATAACATTTGTTCAGATCACCTTTAGTTAATAATAAGGTTAGAGATACAAATTCCATTTGGGTTGAAAAGTGACAATGGTTCATCAAGTCCTCACAGTACCGCTATCACCCCTGTCTTCACCTATTGTGATTGTGCTGCAATATACAGTTTCCCTGAAGTACCTACTATAGCACCCAGTGAGTGTATGTGCTCTGGCTCGCTTTAACTAGTGTACCGGCCCCCCGTCAGACCAGCATGCTCCCTTGGTCCTGCAAAGCGCATACTAAGCTATACGGCACTGATACGCCTCAGTTGGAGGCTTGTGGAAGCGCTTGGACACGGACGCAAGCTTAGGGTTGCTAGGCAACGCTACTATACGCCTGCACGCTGATCTGCTCGGTTCGCGAGCAAGTTCAGGTTCACCTCTGCATTCTGATGGACGGGTGAAATACAGAATATAGGTATATGGGCTGCACATACTGTATCGAGCGCATGAAAATGTCACATTATAGTGCTCAGAGGTTGCTAACTACGGTACGCTCACTTCATCACTGGCTTTGTTTGTTACCACTTTGTTCTCACTGATTACGGTTGCTAGGACTCCCTGGTAACCGTTTTTGGCGCCAAACCCGTTGGTTTAAATAGCCATTTTATGTGCACTGTTATTTTTTCCTCCCCTGATGAAGGTTCTCAAGTAGAACCGAAACGTTGGATAGAATAAACCTGTTATAATCTACTTCTTTTTGTTTTTGACATGATTGTTTGACTCGGAGTGCTGTCACCATTTGTATTTATATATATATATATATATATATATATTATTATGGATGCACCGAATCCAGGATTCGGCCAGGATTCAGCCTTCTGTAGCAGGATTCGGATTTAGTTTGTTATTCGGACAAATCTTTCGCGAAGGATTCGGGGGTTCGCTTGAATCCAAAATAGGGGATTCAGTGCATCATATATATATATATATATATATATATATATATATATATATATATATATATATATATATATAAATCCAAAAGTGAGGTGCATACTGGGAACTTTTGTTTAGTTTAAAAGGTTCATTTTATTAAATACATCTTAAAATGGGTCAATGTTTCAGTCTGTTCCTGAGACCTTTATCAAGACCATTAACACGCCATAAAACATATTGTCAATAAATAAGTAAAACCAATTAGCACTCACCCAACCCCGTATCGCCCCTTAGGATGTGATGCGCAGTTCCACCCCTCCCAGGGCTCAATACAAAATTTTTATTATAATATTAGGTACAATGTATATTATGACAATTTTGTATTGAACTTGTTTCTTCCTCTTTTTATGTGGTTCAGGTGGTGACTGGTTTAACCCCTGGGAGGGGTGGAACTGCGCATCACATGTCCTAAGGGGCGTGTGCTGGCCTGCCTGTTCCATCTGACCAGAGGCCATCAATTTAGTCTAGAGGAACAGAACTTTATTTCAAGCAACATAGGTGGTTCTTCACACTGAGGACAGTGAGATTGTGGAATGTCAAGCTGGGTGAAGTTTCGAGGGCTGATTCTGTTAACACCTTTAAGAGGGTCTTGGAGGATTTATTTTACAATTAATATAGATATTGATATATATAGATTCAGTGGGTGTGTGTAAGTATGTGCGCTGGGATTCATTTGGATGGTTGAACTTTATGGACATTGGTCTTTTTTCTACCCAACTTAACTATGTACGGTATCTATATAAACTATTATAAATGAGGTCTGCATAATCAATAGATTCTATAGTAGAACCAACTATTAAAAAATGCAGTCCAATTACATGTAAATCACAATACTAGATTCCTAAAGTTTTATGTATTGTATATTTATTCAGTACATATAACTTAGTTCTGAAAAAGCAAGGATAGAAATATACACCATTTGCCCATATTGATAACTTTGTACTGTAGGGATGATATGTCCCATCTACAAATTGAAGTCAGGTTTGTTTCCTTATGGGGGTTTCTTTCACGCATTTGAGGGTGTAGCAGTAACAGGTTGTAAAAACTCATTGCAGCTTATTTAAAGCTTGCATGCAGAAGCCACACTCCACATTTTAATTCATGTGGTAGGAAACTAAGACAATGCATTCTGTGAGTAATTGACCGTGTCATTTGCTGTGACCCACTTTGCTTTCATTCTTTAGTACTGGGTGTTTTGACAGCTACAAGTCTATTTTAGGTATATTCCTGAGCCTTTAATTATGTTCAAAGCAATTAACAGCAGCAATCCGACTAAAACTTTAATTGTATCAATAATTTACTGATCCAGCAACTGTGGCAATTTAATAACTTTGTTAAAGGAGAACTAAAGCTTAAATAAAGAAGTAGGATAGAAATGTTGTACATTATGTTTTGAGCGTCTATACCAGCCCAAGAAACCACAGCCCTTTAGCAATAAAGATTTTTGTTTCCAAAGAAGCCCCAGTAGCTCCCCATCTTCGATTCACTGCACATGCTCTGTGCTGCTGTCACTTACTAATCTTAGGAACCAACTCACAGTATACAGTACACATAGAATATAAATGTCACAATATATGACTGATTAGTAATTAATACAGATAGATATTTACTACATGACAGCACATAAACCAGTGAAACTAGCATCATAAAATAATAATCTATCTAAGCTTAGCTTCTCAACAGCTGCTCAGAGCCCACTGAGCATGTGAGTGTCAGACACAAACACTTTCAAGATAGTGACCCCCTATGACAAGTTTGAAGTCCTGGATCATTGCTGGTGCTGGCTGGTGCAATAAGAGCAGTATATACAATATGCCACTTTTGGCCATATTCATTTTTAGGGTTTAGTTTTCATTTAAGCAAGCAAAGAAGAAAATACATATCCTGATTTTTAAAAATGACAAACATAGAAGTAGAAGATTTGAGTCCTTATATAAATGGGGAGAAATTGCCCAAAATCGTAGCACATATTGTGCTTGTTTTTTGCTGTGCATATTATGTTGCCTTCAGAGAGAGAAGTTTGTAAAATTTCGATGTTGGGCTTTAGTAGTATTTCACAATATTGTAGGATTAGTAAATGAATAGAATTATGGAATCATTTTTAAAGATGCCTTTAATTGTACTTTATCCACAAGTATAAATTATACAATTTTTCAGCTTTTAATATAATGCAGACAGAAATCATTACATAACAGTATTATCAAACATATATTTATGCATTATCACATACAAACATTTATTAAAGGGTTTTTTAACATTTAAGTGTAAATATTGCACAAAACATTATTTTATGTTTGTAACATTTTTTTTAATGGTTGGAATTTAGTAAACAAACAAAACTTCTATTTATAAACAGGACATTTCAGTCCAACCCATACAGATTCTGTCTTTCTCCAAAAAAAAAAAGCCAAGTACATTTTCTTGAAAAAATCTTGTATACAGGTGTTTAAAAGTTCTCATAATGATGGATAAAATAAGACTCGTCCCTTTTATTTAGCTTCCGACATGCATTTTCCACATTTTTCGTCATGCCTGGGGGGCCGCAGCTAAACACTCCAATTTTCTTGACCTTTAAATATATGCAGCGTATTGTTATTTTTTTATTACTAGAAATATCAATTTCAAATTGTTTGTTTGAAAACATCTTTCATAAATCAACAGAATGCTCTCCAGTGTTTTATCTAGTTTAAAAACGGAATTTTTATAAAAGAGAGGTTACTGTTCCTGTTGCTACATTGCTTGGATACTATTTAAGTTTTATACTCCTATGATTGGTTGCTACTAGTGGTTATGAGGTTGAAACGTTTGCCCATTCTTTCATTACCACATACTTTGGTATTTCTTATCTTAATTTTATAAAATAGTAATAAAGACTAGAACAAACTTCCTTGTTACTTTTTAACATATTGAACATCAAAGAGCTATTACCATCAGGAAATAAAATTATGAAATACTACTAACCTTAGGATGGGCATCCTGGAGAGAACTGAGGAAACCTGCAAATGGGGGTCTTCCGAAATGAGTAACTGAGCGCAGACCAGTCATCAGACTGTGATTTTTTACTTTTTGGAAGTGTTGTTCACAGATGTACTTAAACAAAGGAAAGGTGAAATGTTATTCAAATGTATTTTACCATTTGTATTTTCTGTTATCATAAAAACATGAATGGTTCTTTAAATAAATGAAAGTCTGTTAAATAGTGTGACTATACTGTTATCACATCCGGCGCTGGGTATATGGTTTTACTATTCTAAAGCTGTATATATGTGTAAGAAACTTTATTCACATGAATTACTGAAGCAACTACCTTGTGGTGTTGAAATATAATTCACATTTTTGTGGAGCAGTTTTTAGTGGTTGTAGAACACATTAAGGGGCCGATTCACTAAATTCGGGTGAAGGGTTAGAATAAAAAAAACTTCGAATTTCGAAGTTTTTTTGGGCTACTTCGACCATCGAATGGGCTACTTCGACCTTCGACTACGACCTTCGACTTCGAATCGAACGATTCGAACTAAAAATCGTTCGACTATTCGACCATTCGATAGTTGAAGTACTGTCCCTTTAAGAAAAACTTCGACCCCCTACTTCGGCAGCTAAAAGCTACCGAAGTCAATGTTAGCCTATGGGGAAGGTCCCCATAGGCTTGCCTGTGATTTTTTGATCGAAGGATTTTCCTTCGATCGTTGGATTAAAATCTATCAATTCGTTCGATTCGAAGGATTTAATCGTTCGAAGGATCGAACGAAAAATCCTTTGATCGATCGATCGCAGGATTTGCGCAAAATCGTTCGACTTCGATATTCGAAGTCGAACGATTTTAGTTCACAGTCGAATATCGAGGGTTAATTAACCCTCGATATTCGACCCTTCGTGAATCGGCCCCTAAGACTTTTAAGGCACTTAGGCCAATTTCACATGTAGTAATTGCTGCCATTTTTCTTGCCTGCTCTGCATGTGCCATCAAACATTCACCCAAAAACAACTCTGCAGATAAAGCCCTAATTAGGTGGTTTGACTATTAAATATAATTAGGCATGTGCTGAATCCCGTATTTGGTTTGGGATTCAAGCTAATCCTTGCATTTTTTGTTCACAGATAATTACATTTTTTATTTTATTTGACATGTAAATTTTCAGTTTAAGGTTGGGATTTGGTGCAGTATTTGGCCAGATCTGTGGTAGAGTATTTGGTATTCAGCCAAATCCAATCCTTATATATGTTGTAAAAGTAATATTTTTCAAATATACAATCTTCTTAATTCTGTTCTAATGTCACAGAGAGAAGGTTTAGATTTACCAGCATGGTCGTGCGGAAGTCAAACTTTTCAGGCAGTTGTGTGATGTATATGTGGACAGAGAGGAGGTCTTGTTGGTCATTTTTTTCCACTTCCCTGATGATATCTGTTAACCACTCAAATTGATGCTGAGTGCGTGTAACCCAAATGAAATAAACCTAAATGGGAGAGAAATATTAAGAATATCTCTTTATTACTGTCTTGTTAATACAGAAATGTTTTATATGTTATATAACTGCCAGCCGCGTAAAATATATATTTATGGCCAAAAAGCACCAGCATTGTAGATTCTGTGTTTCTGAATTTCATTTGAGGATATAATTTCAAGATTAGATTAATTGTTTTCAAATGACAGACCACTGAATGCTACCTGCTGATTGGTTGCCATGGATAACAAGAACTGGAGCAAACATATTCATTATTATTACATTAACCCATAAGATTATTATAAAAGTGCACTTTCTGAAAAAAGCATGTTGTTAAAATAAAGTAAGCCTACCTTTTTGCAATGGATCCTTGAATTAACAGATGCTTTAAAGACCAGATCTTTTAGAATTGAAGAAAACGGAGTAACACCAATACCTCCTCCTACTAACACGGATACTTCAAATTTGTTCCACTCTTGATGCCCCTCTCCAAATGGTCCATCCAGGTAAAGCTGGAAACCAAAATAGTTTTTACCATCAGTATTAGCACAGACACATTTCTAATCTGATAACTGATGATATAGTACACATATTAAAAGTGGTTATAATGTTGCAAATAGCAGTCTCCACATACTGTATTAGCTAACTACAACTATGAATAAAAAGAGTAAGCTAAAAAAACAAAAAGGTCAGCCAGCAAGGCTCATTCTTATTGGTTTTGGGTTGGATATTCTTTTCTCCTAACTATATGGGCAAATGATGCGATTAATTTGTGCAATATCTCTTTTAGTATACTTTTTTTTTTATTGTTACAGAACATACAAACTTGTGTAGAGAAATAACACGAGTATATTAGAGGAAGTCGTGCATCAAGAGAGTCTTTGAAATATACCTTTTTAATATAAGTAAGGCTAAAATAAGAGAATTGTATCTAATCTTTATAATCTTTATAGTTGTTAAATGATTTTGAAAACAACTAATTTCTCCACCTGATGTACAGTATTTAACTCTCTACTAACCAAGTGTTACCTTAGCTGTTAAAGCCATGCACATAGTGTTCTTCTTGAAAAAATTTCAGGGAGGCATTGTGTGGGAATTGGGATACAACATTGTATTTTGGGGTGCATGGGATACAGACATATGAGAAATATAACCATCACTTATGGCCAGATATGTATATTACAAGCTATTTTTCCCAGTTATAAGGGAATGTAAAGGGGTGTTTGGTGACATTGTTGCTGGGTTTCGATTATCACTATCAAGTTAGGCACTAGGCAAACAAATGTGGCCAGGTTGGAAATGTTTCTTGCTGTTGCCCATGTGATAATAAAGGTTTTTTAATTTTATTGGAGTGCCCAAGAATTGTTTGTGGAAGTGGCCAAGAGTTGGAAGGACGTTGAGGGACATGTACCCAGTTATTTTCAAAGCAAAAAGGTGTGTGCTGCCAACACTATTGAATTATTAACCATACGTGATTAATAACAAATTGTGCAGAAATCTCAGCATTATATGCAGAACTGATGGTCCTGAGTGTTCATATTAAGCATTTATATAATGCTGTTATATAATAATGCTATATCAGTCTGTTTTTTTTAGTGTGATACATTACTAGCAAATGTATTGTAATGCTTAAAATACAAGATCAAATAACTTTTTGGCCATTACCATGACTAATTGTATCATCAATTTAAATCTAATTGGAAGCAGAGGCAGTAAATACTATTAATAAGCATCTGCCTATGACTAAGTGCTGGGTAAGCATGAAACGCGTTAGGCGTTAGAGGGAATACTATACATGTTTTTTAACTACTGATGTGAATAAATATATTTTTTTACTTCAATAGCATGTGTTGGAGAAATTTTTGACAATGTAATTGTATCATCAGCCTTTTCCAATATCATATTTTTTTCATATTTTTATAATTTTTCAACACATTAACTCATCAGATACTTCAACTATAATATATATATATATATATATATATATATATATATATATATATATAATAAATAGATTTATCCATTTAGATCACAAAAGGTCTTATGCAATTAAATAGATTTGTTTACTAGTGTAACAACATAATGTCGTGTCAATTTCCCCCCCCCCCCCGGCTATAACCATTTATACATTTAAATTATTTATCATTACCTTTGGATATGGAATATTTTCCACTTTGTTAGAAGAGTAAAGCTCCCTCAGTTTAGTTGTCCATGGACCCACTGCTCTAATATGTAAACTTAATGTATCTTCATGAGGGGCAGAGGTCAATGTGAAAGGGTGGTACTCATTTGTGCCAAGATCCAAGCAGGCAATTCTTACCCACTGCCCAGACTTGTAATCAAAATCATTTGGCCGTTGAAATTCGAGATGAATGACATCTGAAAAAAATTATATATACAGTATATTTAGATATATAATACTTTTATCTATGGTAATCCTCACATGTAAACATACATTTTCCTATATATATATATATATCTATATATATATATTTATATATATTTAAGACATACCTGAAGGAAGTCGTTCTACATCCAGAACATCAATATGAATTTTTTTCCTGCTCAAACTTATCAGTTTGTCTGCTGAATAGATGAGTGCAGGGACGATGAAAAATATATGAAATCGTGGTGTTTGGATCAAAGCAAAACTGCCATGGATTATTGTCTATAAAACGATTGAATAATTTTTAATGTAGCATTAGTATCAATTTAATGTCAATATATTTTGAGTTTATTATACAAAAATAGACTTACATAGCATACCACTACTTTATACAGCACTTTAAGGTAGAAGGCAATTTTCATACATTTCACTGAATGATTTCCTAGGGCCAGGTCTAATCAAAGACTAATTTATATGATGACCAGGAATCACAATCAAGTCTAAAACATTAAATCTGCCATTCATTTCAATAGGATTACCTTAACTTTAGCACCACTCTATAACCATGAAGAAGGTGCGGATCAAATAAAGCAAGTTTTAAAACAACATGCCAAATAACATATTTACGTATTTTCCATTGCTCACCAAAATGTAAAAGACGACATAAAGGTGATGAGTTATCCAAAAACAACGGAAACTGACACGTCGAAAATGGCAACAGGAAAACACATACATGAGAGCCATGACTGCCAACAGCAGAACTCCAGTCATACCTGTGAAATACCAATGGATGTTATCTACTTTTGTAATAATGTTTTATGCCAATTTTATTTTCTCAAAGAAAAATGTCCCTGTGAAATGGAGTTGGTGTGATTCAAACTTTTAATGGTGTTAATCTAATTTTCAAATAAACTTCCCTCTCTTGGAAATTGCAGAGAATTTGGGACACAGTTGCTTTTGGTAGGACATGGTTATATGACATGGTCATATATGTTTTTCCCTATGCCTGCCTTCTGTAATATCCTGTGATCTGTTAATGGTAATAATCTAATGGTCAATGGTGTTAATTACATTTTTTTCCGCAAGCTTCCCTTTATCATTATCGTTGCTATCGGTACTACATGGTACTACCTGTGTCAAATGTGTCTTTTCTTATATCTGGCTTCAATGATGCTCTGTGATGTTTTCCTATAACTCATGCTCTGGTGTCAAGGAGATGTTTTTATAAGAAAATAGATCTTGAATTGTATAGAATATTTGAGACTTTTAATGCAAGTTTAGCTTTTTGGCCCATTCTCCATGGAAGTGAAAGAGTTATTAAAAGATATACAATAAGGATATTTATTTATGCAGTGTTAATTTTTATTTTTTTGAAATTTTTATGGTACTGTTGACAATGTCTCTATAAGGGAGATCACAGCTGTAACAATTATGCCAATGATTAGGGGAGTAAGAAAAAACAGTGCATCAGATTTTTTATCCTCTTGCATGTTTTTAAAGTAGAACCAATAAAGACTATTATTTTATTTTACTTCACTTGGAGTATGTTCTGCTGTCTAATCTTTGAGGGGTGCATTTCTAGTCTTAGTTTTGTGAAGTTTTTATCTAATTATGGTTATCATATTTTTCAAATAATGTTTAGTTCAACTTTTTAATTTATACATGTAGCTGCATATCCTGTTAGTGTTTCAACATCTTTCAACTGGTATTGTTTTTCTTTTTATATTTTAATGATATAGTTCCTGAATGTACATAATATGTTTCTATGATTCTATGATTTTATTTTTTCATTTCCTTTTTCCTAATTGTAGCTAAATTAGTCATCAGTAGAAGATGCAACTGAAAGCATAGAAGCATAGAAGTTGATGTCCTGCCATCTTGAAAATAAATAACAATTTGAACAAGGAAGTAGAGATCATTTCATGAAATGTACAGTAAGTCCACACTTGCAGCTGGAGCACTCTTAATCCATTAGGCAATTGCCCGGGTGCAGGTTATAATAAATGAGGTGCAAAAAAATAAAAAATTTATTGCAACGTTTCGGCTCCTGTACTCGAGCCTTCTTCAGACACACCACCTGAAGAAGGCTCGAGTACAGGAGCCGAAATGTTGCAATAAATCTTTTATTTTTTTGCACCTCATAAGTCCTTTGCGTGCGTTTTTTTGTTATATATATATATATATACATATATATACATATATACATACATATACATACATATATATGTATTATATGTATTATATGTATATATATATATATATATATATACATACAAGAGTCCTCTGCACTCAGCCCATTATCAATATCATCCCACTGGTGTCTAATAAAAGGGCAGCCAAGTTTGGAAGTTTTACTTTGAAAGCAGCAAGTAAGTTGCAGGTAAAACTTAGTCCCTTTGTGAAATGTATAATAAAGCAATAGAATTCTTAATGAATCAGATAAAATTGAGCATTGGAACTGGCCAGATATGGGATGACTTTGACGTACTTGGCCAGCTTAAATATATTGCAATATATAGACAAACAATCCCTGTTTTTTTTTAAAGGGTAAGGCATTTTTCAGTAGCAGTATGCACAAAATGTCTCTGTCTTAAATATATTGATAATGGGTTGAGTGCAGAGGACTCTTGTATTTGTCTATATGTATTTTGTGGTCACAGCCTCATTGCACCCCCGCTTAATGGTTTTAAAAAATAGTGGTGAGCACAACTTTCCCTTGTTATATCTATCTATCTATCTATATATACACACACACAGTATATAGTATTTTAGTACTGTAATTCTTATATTTATAAAATATACTGCTAAATGCCCTCACATTAGTAAAGACATCCTGGTTATCTTTACCATACATAATTAAGACTTACCAGGTACAGTTTCAAAAAACCACCAGTAGTATTTTTGTGGATGGTCAGAACTAATGAAAAAGAAAACAAAATAACATTTTATACAATGTTTTTGTGGAGTATTAATATGTGACTGTCCATATTATCAGCTGAACACCATCATCATTTATTTATATAGCGCTGTCAAGATACGCAGTGCTTTGAACACTTCCCATAACTGAATTGAATGGTAAATGAAGACGTGTATTTCCAATTCAAGTCAATGAAAACCATCAGAAGCAAGTATTGGTACTTTTTTTTTTTACATTTTTTGAAATGTACTGACTAATTATTTTGTCATTTATGGCAAAATTATAGCAGGTTAGATAAATTCTTGCTTAAGAATATGTGTGATATGTATATCCATTATAAAGTGATTAGCTGTCCAATATATTGGGCCACAAAAGATGCTGCAACATTTTCAAAAACCTGTAATATATTTAAATGTAGAACATAGCAATGTTCTCAAAATGTCTCGATTTCTTTCATGTTTTAATTTCAAACATACTCTGAGTTATTTATCTTTTTATTTCATTGCTTATATTTGCCCATTACATTGAAGTCTCGTTGGTTCTACATACATACATACATACATAGTCATACATTTGTTCATACATACCCATCATCAACAAATACAGTAGGAAATAAGCAGCTGAGGACACTGAGGGGGATAACGGTGAAGATGTAGACATTTACTAAATGGCCAAGTGTATGGAGAACTAAAATGAAAACAAAAAAACATGATTACTTTAATCTGTCAATATAAAAGTTAAAGGTACTGCATTTAATCACCAAAACATTTGAGATGAAATAGAGGTTTTGTGTTTCTGCAGAGCACCTTTAGTACAGACATTGAACTGAAGGATGGACTCTACTCCACGGCTTTAAATTTGCCATGGTCCTGTGCACTGATTTTCAGGGTTGTCTAAGGCTGGCAAATGCAAAATCAAAGTCACTAAGTCATATTGGTTTGTTTTCTATCATTTTTAAAATGTATTTACAAAGAGACAGGTGTGTATGTGCTTCTCCTAACTGTACTTTTTCAGTCTTGTAATGAACCCATCTCACTGAAGCTAAAATCTATGAAAAGTTATCATAATTTACTTGCTATGACAGTTTTGTTTAATGACTAATATTTATTGTTGAGTCACTTTACGAGATGAAAACAATAATTTATGCTGTATGGTTAATCATGATCATAAAAATATAATGACTGGAACAACCATAATGATCCTTATCTTAACTATATGATCCTTCTAAAGAATTATATTTTCAATATTGTTTCCAGTTATCAAATTCTTTAATTCATCTGCTATCTGTGCTGTTAGCAGAGTAAACCTTTAGCTTTCATGTAGGATAAGGGACTTGCTTTGTTCTATTTTTATAATTGAACTGCTTGTGTAGGAAACTACATAGGATATTTATGGAAAACTACAAAATCTGAAGTTGGTTTATAGACCTACATTGTACTAATATGTGTGACCTCTTTTACTGGCATGCTATGCATGATTTATAAGCTATCTTGCACCCTTGCAGTTTATATAACTGTGTAACAGTTGTTGATGTGAACTTTGCTCTTTGTATAAGAGTTAAAAGGGTGGAAAAAGGCAAAGGGGCAAACAATTGTAGAAAGTAACATATATATACAGAGGCCAATAATTAGAGAGTTCAAGAAATGCACACAGAGAGATAGACAGTCAAAAAGACAAGGGCTTTTTCTATTTTCATGAGGCAAAATATTACTCCCTTTAGGGACGAATGTGCAAAGCAATTGTGTCCAGGTCAATGGCTATACTCCTTGCATTTGATTAAATTTCAATACAAGGTACAGAATAAAATGATTTTGGGTGCAAGGATGCCCTGCATAGGCAGGTGGTAACTGCAGGACATCTGTGCACCTTGGGACCTCTAACCTGAGCACCTAGGCAGGCTAGGGGGCATTCAGGAGAATAGCCACACCCCCTGAAACAGCACTGCCAAACACAGACACTACTGTATTCATAGAAAGTTCTATGAGTGCAGTGTTATGGGCATTTGGGGCAACCTGTTAGAAACCATGAAAATGCCAAAAGACAGGGTGCTTTATATTTTGAACATTGCTTCTGAGATAAAATGACACACGTAAAGAAAAAGTGCAAGCGGCAGATGGACATATGCACATTAAAAGTAAGATCGTGAGAGAGACACAAATTAAAAAACATACTTGATGGCATATGAGATAAGTAAGAGCAATAAGGAAAAGAAAAGGGGGAAAATCGTGTTTATATATAGCAGGCACTGAGGTTGTAGTCTACATCCTAATTAAAATGTACATAGAAACAGAAAATAAAAGCAATAGTTTAAGGAACCTACTTGACAGAACAAGGGCAGCTACTGCTATGAAACGGTGAAAGTCTACTGCAGCGTCAAATGGTATGTATCGGTTTAAGAAGGTCTCTCGGAGGAAGGTTATAAGGTTTCGACACATAGTCAGAAGCATGTAAGAAAACATGAATGAGATGCTAGCAGCTGAACCTCTTGAAATTATGAGTCCAATATATGTGGAATCAGCAATACCAGATGCAGGAGAAGCAAAGCCATAATCTGCAAATAGAATTAAAATGGTATGTTTATATAGGGTCCATATAGACACTGACATGAAAAGGATACTCAAACTGCAGATAATAAACTGCAACTATTGTCACCCTTAGCCAGTCAACAGTCATGGTAGAACAACAGAGATTATTCATTTTATTTAAGGAAGGTTTTTGAGATATAAATCAGTTATTGGTAGGGATGCACGGAATCCAGGATTCAGTTCGGGATTCGGGCAGGATTCGGCCTTCTTTGGATTCGGCTGAATCCTCTGCCTGGCCAAACCAAATCCTAATTTGCATATGCATATTAGGGGCAGGGAAAGATATTTTGTCTCAATACAAGGAAATAAAAAATGTTTTCCCTTTCCCACATTCGGTTCAGTATTCGCCAAAATCTTTTGCGACAGATTCAGGGGTTCGGCCGAATTTAAGATGCATTCAGTGCATCCCTAGTTATTGGTGTGTTTCCCCAGCTTAAAAAAACATTTCTTTCAATTTCTTTCAGCCATGTTGTCAGTAGTGAGTTGAAATTGTTGAGTCATGCTGGAATAACTAGTTAGAACAGGTGAAATCTATCAGGGCCAGATCAAAATTAAATGAAGATTATTTGTGAAAGAACCACCACAGTATCGTGAGTTTTTCAATAATAGGAATGCTTCCCTTTAAGTTAACACAAAAGACAATAACGTTACTTGAATTTAGTGTGACAGTCACTTTACATGGTTAGGTCTAACAAAAAGCATTGTTTCACAAAGTGAAAAATTGCATATCAACCTGAAAAAAAAATAAATTGCATACAGTTTGAATACATAGTAATAAGTATATTTATACTTACAGTAAGCTCTTTCAACAAAAAGACCAGCTGATATACCAAAGAATATAACTAAACACACAATATGACGTCTGTAATTTTCAACTAGGCGCTTATACTGTTGAATTTTTTGGCGGATCTTGCTTGTTTCATATTTTTCTCTTCTTGCTACAGTATAGATATTTGACTGTTGTGTCTGAGATGTGTTCCTAATTGGAAGATATAAATACTTTGTTAATAAGTAACATTGTTTAATGAAAAATATGAACAAAACACAGCATTAGCTTGATTGAAGAATGCTTTGTATATATTTTAATGCACTGCACAAATGGTGCATAGAACCTAACTTTGGTCTAGAATATTTATTCCCATGTGCCGAGAACAATTACAAACAGTTTTAGAATGCCTTTAACATCAAGCTGTTTTTATTATGAAAATGTGAATATAATAAATATTAATGAATATATAAAATCAGGTTCAGCGATTCTTACATTTTTCCAGTCCTCTTTCGAAGGGTTTGTTCTACTGAGCCCATGGTAAAAATATTGTTTCCATAATTATTTTGGTTTGTATTTCTAAATAGGAACAAAACATAAAATTACAGAATTATTTTGTTCACAACTTGAGACATTCAACTTCTAAGTCTTAGCTTTTTTTACTGTTGTACGCTTTTATCTATCAGTCGTAACAGCGAGGATAAGACATTTTTGGAATAGAAAATCAACAGTACTTCTATGTATACAAAAGATTTTTAAACACATGGAATTTTGTATAGAAAAAAGCAGAGAGGAATTACACTAATGGTTTTCACTAGTGGGAATTATAGTTTGGGAATGTTTTTATATGTTGTTATGTATTTAGCTTTTCTCCCTTTTATTTGTACTTTTCCCGCTTATGTAATGGCTAGAGTGTGTATTAGTAGTTCTCTGAAAAAGAAGGTGACAAAATGTAAATGCACTGTTAATATCAGGAATCACTTGTTATTACCACCTTCAACAAACAAGCTGCTTTTCAAGCTGCATTTCTGTCCAGTATTCAACTTAATCAAGAACCATTTTTATCACCTCCTTTAACAAATATGCTGAAACAATTAAAAGAATTATGAATAACAACCTACTAGGACATCATATTTAAAGTTTAATAAACTTTATTTATGGCATATCCGATTATGTGCAAAGGCAGTTTGCTGAAAAGATTCATAATTTATAATAAATTCCGAAAACTCTATGAAAACTATTACCCTAAGCATATTTCTGTTGGGCAGTTTTAATGAACAAGTGTCTTTAATGTCTATTAATGAATAAGAAATTGGAAGACGTATTATAAAGACAAAATGAAAATGAGTGGATCTATAAATTAATACATTCTACCTGGTCATACAAATGACTGTATAATTGCCAACCTTGTATGGTCTTATATGAATAGCCCCTCTGATGTCTCAGGATTTTTTTTAAATATTGTCTAGGCATCTGCTTTAATCAGGAAGAATTAAGAAATAAAGGTGTGCTCTAATCCTTTTATGGTCCCCTTATGCAGTTAGTTTTGTGTAGACCTCATAATGCCTATGTTTGGCCTATTTAACAGAATATTATTAACCTCTTGATTTTTTTTAATGTGCCAAAATGTGGAGTAAAATTATGGAAAAAGACAACAATGCTGTAATACGAACAAATTTAGGAATGATGTATTACCTGTTAATAGAGACTGTATTTGTAATAGGCTTCTTGTTGACTCCTGTGAATAAATGATATTGTATGGTATGAGAAAAGTATGGTTTTCTAACATTATAAATTATGGGGCCCATTTACTAAGGGTCAAAGTGAATTTTCGAATTCAAAAACTTCGAATGTCGAAGATATTTTGGGGTTCTTCGACCATCAAATAGGCCAAAATTCAATTCGAATTGAAAAAACTTCAATATTCGACCATGTGAAAATCAAAGTACTGTCTTTTTAAAAAACTTCAACTTAGACACTTCGCCACCTTAAACCTGCCAAATTGCTATGTTAGCCTATGGGGACCTCCTAGAACCTATAGGCAATATTTGGCTAAGTTTTTAGAAGTCGTTCGATCGATCGATTAAATGGTTCGATTCAAACGATTTCTACGATCGATCAAACTATTTGAATTCGATTGAAAACAGCTAAATTCACTCATAATAAACCTTGACTATCGAATTTCTACAATTCAATGGAATGAGAAAAGTATGGTTTTCTAACATTACAAATTATGGGGCCCATTTACTAAGGGTCAAAGTGAATTTTCGAATTCAAAAACTTCGAATGTCGAAGATATTTTGGGGTTCTTCGACCATCAAATAGGCCAAAATTCAATTCGAATTGAAAAAACTTCAGTATTCGACCATGTGAAAATCAAAGTACTGTCTTTTTACAAAACTTCAACTTAGACACTTCGCCACCTTAAACCTGCCAAATTGCTATGTTAGCCTATGGGGACCTCCTAGAACCTATAGGCAATATTTGGCTAAGTTTTTAGAAGTCGTTCGATCGATCGATTAAATGGTTCGATTCAAACGATTTCTACGATCGATCGAACTATTTGAATTCGATTGAAAACAGCTAAATTCACTCATAATAAACCTTGACTATCGAATTTCTACAATTCAATGGTCGAATTTCGAAGTTTTACCACTTCGAAATTCGACCCTTAGTAAATGTGCCCTTTTGTCATTAGAAAGGGTGTAAAACCCATTTTTGCAGAGCTTCTGATTTCATAACATGTTGTTTGTTATAGATAAATAAATTGAGTTTGTATGTAATCTTTCTACAATCTACTATCTTTTACAGGTCAAACACCAGCTACAGAGCAGAAGAAGGGAGTATAACTGAGATAATCAATTTGAAAGCATAGGTCAGGGACAAAGTCTAGTGTTACAGACTTGAGCAACACAGTGATGAACAGCTACATTTTTAATTCTCACTTAGATGGATTGCAAAATATATTTGGTGCATGTTGGTTTCAGTGCATATGCTCCCATATTGCTTGATGGTTCTGGGCAATTCAGCATAAATATCAGCAAGATTCTTGCCATCTATGAATTCTAAACTGAACTTTTTTATGCATAAAAGCTATCCCCTAATAGTTTATACCATAATAGCAAGGCAAAACCAATTAAAAAAAAAAGATTAATATAATTAAATATGCATTTCACATTATTTGTATAAAATAATAATTAGTAATAGTAGTTGTACATGTACATGTAATACATTACAGCTATAATCGATACTGTAAATAGCTGTAATATTGTGTAAGGTGCACTGACTCAATCACTTTATTCTTTTAAAATTTGCATCCTTGTATTGCCATTACAAAGCAAGAAAATATTTGATTCAGGAAGGTGTTAATGTATGCAAGTTGCAGAACAAAATTTCTATTGCAATTTACATTTACACATTTAAAGGACTAGTAAGAGTTTCTTTATTGTACAACTAAATAATAAAGAGTAAAGTGACCCCCCCAGACTGAGAGCTCTTACAGGCATGTTCTTGTGCTATGCCTTCTATATAAATGTATTCATGTTCCATCATTTGTAATTGTTCTCATTCTTTCTGTAATGCAGTTTGTATCCCAACTATAGTATATATATATATACTGCTGCTAGATATGTTGAAGCTTTAAATTATAATATTAAAGAAAAACAATAATTTAAAGATTAAGATTCTTACCATCGAGATATAATTTTGTTTGGTTCAGAATATTCTTGTGATCCTTGAACAAACCGTAGAAATCTTCCCAGGCAAGTTCTTGTTTATTTGGAATGCCAGCCTCATTAAACATACTCTGAATTACATTTTCCATCTTCTCATTTGAAAGGAAGTTTGATACATTGCTGAAAGACCTGCAATTCCACATGTTATGTCATTTATTTTGAGTCTTGAAATCAAATGCACATGAGGCAATTAGACTGCTTGGTCTGTACTGACAAACTATTGGACATTTAATACTCTGATACTTTATTGAAGATAATAGCTCTAAAAATATCATACTAGAAAAGCCACAAAATGGTCCACTTGTTACTTAATGGTCCTTTTATATTTTTCATTACGATATACAAACATTACTGAGTACTTGTTTAGATGGCAAAATATAATACACCATTCATTTTTGCTTGGAGCTTAGTCTAAGATTAAGTCCAAGTATTGCAGTATGGACATACCTAAGCATTCTGGAAAACTCTTCCTTTGGCAGTATTCCATTTCCATTGACATCATGCATAGAAAATATGAATTTAAGCTTATCTTCTGCACTACCTAATAATTATAACAGAAGCATTTTTCCATGAAGTTACGAATACAATATAAAAAATTAGATAGCACAAGTTATTTTTGGGAATTACATACCAATAAAGCCATGTGAATTTAAAGGAAAGCACACTTAAAAAAAAATACAAAAAATAAAATAAAAGCCACTTTAATAGCCAAATACGGATTTGCAATTATGGTTTTTGCTGTTGGCAAATTCAGGAATTAGTTTGATGAAACAAAATTCACATGCATACTCATCCCTTCACATTACAATGCATTATATCCTTGTCTGCTGAAACATGGGAAATTACAGCTTCACATAAATAAATAATAAAGTCGAGGCCCATAAATAAGCATACCTTTATGAATAATACAGGAAAAATGGCAGGAATTACTAGACAGGGTTATGCTGGTACCCTTGTTTTAGGCAGACAGATTTATACTTTATGATATTTAGTCTGTTTTGTTTATTTAATGTTCATTGTTAATATTTACTCTAGATTTTGCATTTTCCACTAGGTTCAGGAGGCTCTTCATACAGTGCTGAAGTCCTCTTTGACTTATGATTAGGGATGCACCGAATCCAGGATTAGGTTCGGGATTCAGCCTTTTTCAGCAGGATTCGGATTCGGCCGAATACTTCTGCCCGGCCAAACCGAATCCAAATCCTCATTTGCATATGCAAATTAGGAGTGGGGAGGGAAATCACGTAACTTTTTTTCACAAAACAGGAAATTAAATGTTTCCCCTTCCCACCCCTAATTTGCATATGCAAATTAGGGTTTGGATTCGGTTTGGTATTTGGCTGAATCATTGAAACTATTGTTGACCACTCCCTGGTTTAGACCACACCCACTTTAAGCCACACCCATGTCACCACAAGAACTTTTAAGACCAAGTCCATATTTATGGTGGTAAAGAGTGGAGTGCTACTACTACCTGTTTGGTATCAGATGTGTCTAGGTGTATGACCCAAAAACTGCCAAGGGCCCAAAAATAGTATTCAAAGACAAAAACCAATGGCACTACTGATCAGTGTGGGTTGTTTATTAGCTCATGAAAAAATGGCAATGTTTGGGACCTAAAAGTAACTACCAGGTAACGCTGTAGTATTCAAGAATACCCTTACCTTTTATTAATGAACACAGTATGAAACAGAACTCCTCAAATGACAAGTATCCATTTTGATCTTTGTCAGCCATGGAAAACATTGATTCAACAAAGTGGGCATTGGGATTGAGCCCTAAAGAATCAGCAAATTCCTCTCTTGAAAGCTCACACTGGAGTACATCTCTGAAGTTCTGGTTTTGCATGGTCCCTGCATGTTCCTTATTGATATCAATTACCTAAATAATTATTGCAGATAAGTGAGAACTGTGAAATCTATCAACCTTGTATACAAAACCTGTTATTTCCATAGTGAACTTTAGGCATAATATTTTTTTCTGTTGTTTACCTAAAGGTTTTATAACACACAGAACAAAAGTACAACTAGGGAAAGGACTTGATTCAATCTGTTAAAACATTTTAATATTCAAGTTTGTTTTAAATGAAAATCTGTACTATATATAATGATCACTGTAATATCAGTCATTGATATTTGCAGTAGTTCCTCATAGAAAATCTATGACATCTTCTTCATCACTATTTCTTTATATAGAAGCTTAGTGGTGTAATGATTAGTCCTGACACCAAATATTTCTGGAATTTTAGTTCGATAATGACCAGGGCACCATCTGGACTGAGTTTATATGTTCTGCCCATGGGTTTTGCAAGGGTCTTAGGGTTACATATAACAAATATACAGACCAGTTAAATGACAGGCATGAAATGAAGCTCTTTGTTTGTGTGTGCTTGATAGGGAGCATACACTGTAATGCTGGCTTGGGTAGACGCTAATGTGACTAATGAACAATCTCTTAGAAGGAGACGATAGAAAGTACTTTCTATCTTCTCCCTCTAATTAACTGCATACACTGACCAAGTCAGACCCCTGTATAGGTCTAGAAAATAGTTTAGAGGTATATTGCAGGTGTTCAATTTTTCTTTTGGCCTAATGAACAATCTCTGTTTTATATGTTATATGAATTATATAAACATAATCATATTAGTAATAATGGCACCACCAAATCAGTCAGCACTTTCCATAATACACATAAACACAGACCCTTTGCAATTTCAATATAATGTTTCTTACATGAGAAAGAGAATATCGAATAAAGGTCTCCAGCATCTGTTGTCTCTGCTTTTTAGTAAAAGATTCTTTTAGCAAGGCTGCTTCCTTCATATGGGAGAAAGTGGGCGATATACTGCTGCCTGCCAAAGATGCTTTGAGTTCTTCAATAAAGACATCTCTATCTCTTTGGTTATTAAATTGGAGTACCTAGAATTGTGAAAGAAAAAAATAACAACATTATATTAAACTATATTTCTAAACTTTAATGCAATAATCCATAAAGGGCTAAAACATATACCCTATACCACCTCTAGTGTGCAACAGAGTAAAGCTCACCAGAGAAAAATTCACACACTCAGAGCATATTAGACACACTCAGAGCAAATGCAGAGTTAGTCTTCCTTTCATGGATAAAATGGTTTCCTTTCATAGGTTAAATAAAGGATGCAGAAAATAAAATAAAAAATGTAAATAAAAAGGTGTAGTCTTTTGCTAGGATAGAGTTTATAATAATTCTTAAAATATTATTAATCTAGTGGGACAGTTTGGTGACATAAGTTAGAGAGGTAGGTGCAAACATGAAGGATTGTGTGGATATTCATAGGTAGTACAGAAACTATTTCATGATGAACTCACCAAGTGAAGTCAAGAACAGAAATAGGGTAAGCTCAAATCAAATAACCCAGTGGATAAAAAGAAAATAGCCCAGCGGATAAAAAGAAAATCTGATAGCAATGTGTTTTTTCCTGATAATTGTATTTCAGCAATTATTTAACTGTTACATGAAGAAACACAGCCGGAGTCAACAGTTTTCCCAATAAGTTATCTTAGAAATAACTTCACACACCCTACTGGTCTGTCCCCTGTGTCCACATTAAACAATATTCAAAAGGCGCATGCCTATTGATAATACAAGTATTACAGCAATTTTAGTTTTTTGCTAGCCTCACTTAAACATCTCGCACATAGCCACACAGACAGACATTTACACAGTGATTACTATTATAATATTTGATTAAACATCAGTTTAATGTTCCTACCAACTTTTACAGATAGAGAATTAAGCAACAATGTACTCTTTGTACTGTTATCTAAATAGAATCTTGTACAGATACAGTGGGTTTGATGCAATTCAATGAGAAAAACCTATCACCTGATCCAGATTGCCCCATAAACTTCAATTATATTTTCATGAGATAACCAGGGATACATTTTACACATAGAAATGAAACTGTCTGGTGTATTTTAAAGGGTAAATAGTATGTAGGTGACCCAGCTAAAAAGACTAACCTTGAAAAATGTGTTATTTAACAGCATGACTATATTGTTATCTAAATTAACCCAGTATCTAACAATACATGCACAGAGCAATATGAGAAGAATTATTTCTCATGTTTTATCATGTGAAAATCCATTGAAGTCTATAGGGAAATCAGGAATTAAAGTAAGACATAATTAATTTTTCTCATTGAATTTGATCTGGGCCTTAGTGCTTATTTATAGACTCTCCTACCATTATATATATCATTTGAGTTTCTGTAAAATAAATACTTACTAAGTCGTACTCCTTAGGGATCTTAATCAGTGCTGTTCTGTTGCCATCACTGTTTGACAAGGCAACTTTGACATTTGGATGCTTATGCAAATTGACAACTTTGGGCTTTTTCTTGCTGTAATCTAAAACTTTGAGTATCTGATTTGGATGGAGCTGAACTATAACATCTTGACTAGGTTCTTTATAGCCACACCATTCAGAAGCTGTAAGCAAAGAAGAAAATATCCAGTATTCTGATGGAAATTACAGTCTACAATGTAGACAATGATGATAAATTGTACTGGACACCACGCTCACTTGCCTTTCACCATGAGGACATTGAATCTTATTTCATAATACATTATGACAGAACAAGGAAGGTAAGCTTTAAGTAATTTATCATGCTTCCTTATTCATTAATTCCCATAGCTTTTCTGTACCACTCCCAAAAAAGTCTACCGTATATGGTTCTGTGAGGAAGTCACGTTTCCATAGCTAATTAAATCCAGAATTGCTTAATATATTAATGTAATGTATTTTATGAAAGAAGAAATTGCAATGTCGATGTACAGTGTATAAAACAAAAACTTTTTATACTATTATTACAACACATAATTATTACAATATTATTTTGCTGTAAATAGAGACCACTGAGAAGATTGCTTATTTTAAATAAGGATATTTTCTTTTAACCATGTTAACATTTGCTTACATGAGGAGAAGCTGACTTGTTGATATCCATGACATACTCCATAGACAGTAGTATTAAAATATATCTAGTGACCATATCTAATTTCTTTATTATATCAATTTCAAGGACGTTATGTCTGTATAGGTATACAGTGCAATGGCAGTTTCTACTCGTGTATAAAAAGAAATATATCAAGCAGTATTATTCAATAAAACAAGCTATTTACCTTTGGAAACAATCCAGCTAAGGTAAAATAAATACAAGTTAATTCTAAATAATAAATGTCATATATTTTTTTCATTATTTTGACATAAAATATAATTTGAGAGCTATTTTTCCTGTTTTTGTTTGATTATAAAGTATGTTTGGAAATGTCGTGGAACTGTATTTGTAGTATAGGTACGGTTATCCAGAATGCTCGGGACCTGGGGTTTTCTTTCCATAATTTGGATCTCCATTCCCTAAGTCTGCTAAAAAATCATGTAGACATTAAATAAACCCAATAGGCTGGGTTTTCTTCCAAAAAGGATTAATTGTATCTTAGTTAGAATCTAGTACATGGTACTGTTTTATTATTATTAAATTGGAGTCGATGGAAGCCTTTCCGTAACTTGGAACTTTCTGGATAATGGGTTTCTAGAAAACAGATCCCATCCCTGTAATGGATGAAGTTCAATAATTTAGAAAAAAAAAACTGTTTGCAATACTACACTACTTTACTGTACAAGCCATACGTTATTCAGATGGAAGTGAAACATTTTACTTTAATAACATTACCTGGAAAACCTTCTGAGCCTGTCATAGATGTTTTATTAGTGTTAGTAATTTTTTTTTGGAATGCTCTGAATGTTCTTTTCTGTGACCTTGCAATCAGCCAAGCAATTAGGAAACTCACTAGAGAAATGGGGGAGAAATAAAAATATTACAGAATAGATGTTAATTTAACATGACTATAATTACCTTGAATACAATACAAGTTTTTGTAGGGGGGACTTATATGGTGCAAAAATAGAACTTTTAGCTGATGTTTGCAAAATCTATATGATTTAATTAATCACGCATATTACCACAATAAATGCTTTGAAGAATACAAGGATATTGTGCTTTTTTTCCAAATGACTTTAAGCAAAGAATGAGTATTAAAGTGTCATCACAAATAGATACTATATATGTTTATACTTTTTGTCTGATAGAATGAAGAGAAGGTAACAGAAAATAAAAGCAGCTGATATTCTAATACTGTTTATGATGGAACAAGAGATCCAAGAAAGTTGTGGGACATTTCCATACCTAGAGGCAAACAGCACAGAGCCGCAATGCTAATTCCAAAGCCAGCAGCACAACCCTCAAAGTAGTCTGTAACAGTTAGAGCCACACAGAGTTCTAAAACCGAGGAATTTAATTGATTGGGTTGTTGACACGGATCACCTGGCAAGAAAAGAAATTACATTTTCCTTAAATTAAACAAACAGAAGTTATACAAAGCAAAAACCAATCCTCTTGTTTGGCACTGACCTATGAAGATGATATAGTATTAATTGCACAACAAAAAGACTTGAAATTTCTTGCTGTGTATACAGCTGTGATAAAACTACAACCTCCCAGTTAACAAATTACATACAACATACAACATATTGCAGAAAGTGTTGCAAGAACTGTGTACATGCAGAATTTAATGAAGAGAGGGTAATTAAACATTGATATTATGAAAGTGTATAAAGTAAATAAAATAGGAAGTGAAATCATTTAGGTTCATACGAATATTCACTTACTTGTGAGATTCTGTACATTTTTTTCTCTCCTAGCTTTTCTTTATTTTTCTCTCTCTACATTCAACTAAGAGGACAACCCCTAATGGGTGTTTTTGGTAGAAAATACCACTGGTCCCTTAAAGTGATATTGACTACTTTTTAAAATATGAATGTACATTAAAAGTTACCTATAGGTCATGTTGATCGTTTTTTGCTGAGAGGATTGTTAGTTGAAGTTCCTTAACCTGACTGTTTTGCGAACCTGACTGTCCCATCTCAGCCTGTCAGTTAGAGATTCTAATGCTAACGGACTCCTGCTGCACAAATATGGCAGCCCCCTCATAAGCGATCACAGGGAGTCAGAAAGGTAATGTAAAAGCATTGGGCAAATACTTTATGGCAAAATTATAAGAGCATGCAAAGTCACTTCTATGGTATATGTAAAAAAAGGTTAATGTTCTGGTGTCAATATCTCTTTAAATGTTTTAGTCAGAAATTACAATTCCATAGTAGTGAACAAAGCAGAAACATCTATTGATATTAAACATCTCTGAGGCCTATGAGTAAGTGCCCACTCATGCTTATGCATGCCTTAATAAAGTCTTTTTAACTTTAATAATACTTGGGCTACTGCTTTACTTATAGTCTTTTCCCACTTTGAATTTGCCATATTTTGTAGCATAAAAATCATTTAATACAATGATTACAGATATAATAGCACCCTAAATAAATTAACCCATACTGTACATAAGGTGCTTTACATGATTGTGCTTTTGTCAATAGGTTTCAGCAGCTATCATAAGATCATACAATCATCGCTGGTGGGTACATACGTTGCACAGCCACTTTCTGAACTAGCAGCTTCATGCAGTGTATGTTTCACCACCAGCAATGTTCATGTTAGCCAATGGGAAGGAAACAAGGGACGTTTTGTCACCCACATTAGCAAAGGTTAAGTGGGGGTAGCAACATGTCCTGTGTGCCATTACCCTTAATGTCATACTTGATATCTCTTCTAAACAGCATACTAAGAAAAATCCTTACCTTCTTTCCAGATAAAGGCATTTTGTTGAACAGAATTACCAGCATTTGTGACTGCAAGGAGCACATCCTGGAGCTTTATGTTTCTAATGTTTTTTATGTCTTCCTCTGTAAATAAACTGCATACAACTCAACATGAATAAAAAACCCATTCCCATAAAGATATTGAAAAATTACAAATAACATAATTATTATGTGCTTATCTTTAACATACAAAGGAAAGATCTTTTCTTAAAAAAAAGTTATACAAATAAAAGAAGAGTAATATTTTGTGTTGTAGTTTATGGGTCAGAGTGTCTTAAGGCCATATTTATCAAGGGTTGAATTTCGAATCTGAAAAATTTTGAAATTTCAAAAAGACCAACTGAAATTAAGTTGAAGTTTTTTTTGGCCAAATAGGTCCATTTTCGATCTAATTGGCCCGTATCCAGCCGAATTTGAATCAAAGTTTTCCCCCCTAAAAAAGTCCATCAATTGACTCTAAATGGGTTCTAGGAGGTCCCCCATAGGCTAAAATAGCAATTCGGCAGGTTTTAGATGGCGAATGGTCGAAGTCGAATTTTTAAAGAGACAGTACATTTTTCTCACATTCAAATCGGATTTGGAATATTCCTTAGTCGAAGTACACAAAAATAGCACGAAATTCTAATTTTTTTAATTCGAAAATTCACGTTGACCTTTGATAAATCTGCCCCTTAATGTAATATATATAACCTAAAATGAACTTGAACTACAGTTTAGTTTAGTAAAATCTGCCTACCTTAAAGGAGAAGGAAAGCTACGAAAGAAGTTTATTGACAATAGATTAGCCACAATAGTACAAGCTAGAAGGCTATATTTATTCTGTAGAATGCTTCACTATACCTGAGCTTACAGCTCTAGAATCTCTCTTTGTTTTGGATAGCAGCTGCCATATTAGTTTGGTGTGACATAACTTCCTGCCTGATTCTCTCCCTGGTTGCTCATAGCTCTAGGCTCAGATTACAGCAGGGAGGGCGGGAGGGAGAAGAGAGAAGAGCAAACTGAGTCTAATACAGAAGACCAAGTAAACAAAATAGAAGGAAATAAATTAGGTGATTCTTTTGACAGAGGACTCAGAGTGGCATTACTTTGAGGGTTTACTGGTGAATTTATATAGACCTTTCCGATGAAACTAAGCTTACTTAGTTTTAACCTTTGCTTCTCCTTTAAAGAAAAATATGAATAACACAGACAGAAATTTTTAGTGTATTGTTTGTTACAAAACTGAAAAACTTTTATGTCTCAGTCAAATGTTTATGATTTTATGGGCACCAAATCATGGGAAATTAAATGTACCGTGTATTACACAAGACCTCTCAAGAGTACACAGAGCAAGACATAAAAGTGGTTAAAGTTATACTGTTGCATTAAAATGTATTCATAAATCAAAACATTGTTTACTACAAAAGTGATCTCGTTTGTACATATTAACTAATCTTGTTTGCTAAATATACTTCATTTTTGAATGATCTCTCTATCCAGCATGCTGGTTAATTTTGGGGGCTGTACACAGACTTACCCATTTTTAACATTCTCAAACCAAAAACGATCCCCGTCCCTTAAACGATAAAATTGTTCCAGAATGATGTTGGATGAAAAGTTGCTTAGATTCTCATCCATCTCTGACAAGAGTCCTGGAATAAACTCCAGTTTTCCAATGTTATTTCCATATAGTGATGCAAGCTAGATAAAACATTTGGACATGAGAAGAGAGCACAGAATTGTATTACCTTTTGCTTCATTACATGGATTCATTCTTAGGAGATATGCAAATGGTACAAAATACATAAATGCAATGAATGATTCAACAAACAATCTTTGATTGGTGAAAGCTATTGTTATGGGTCTCAGACTACAACAAAACATTAGCCATCATAGCCCCTGTTCTCAGTAATTCTATTAATTCCAGACTTTGTTGTACTTCTTTACTGAAGTAATAGGAGAAAGAGAAAATGCTCTAGCACTACTACCTGAGTAGTGAATTACACTGCTTGGGTGGACTCAATTTAAAGTCACATAGGGCTTCTGGCACTAATAAGCCTATGCTTCTTTTGGGTGTTTCATTTCTATTTAATATTGTATTAATATGATCTGATGCATTGCAAATTTGGTTTTGCTTACATTGTTTTCATTAATGAAGTTAAACAATACTAACCTTTTTTCCAAGGTCTTTATCTTTCATATTCTCCCAGTCATGCAGAAGAGGACATTGGTAGTATTCACAAATCTTATTATAACTAGGTAAGCCTAGGTCTCTTGCACGCTGGATACTAGCAGCAAATAAATCTGTGCGGGAGTATTTTATTTGCCCATAATAGAAATCTGTAATTATAAATACAACGTTCTTGAAATACCATTTTTTCAGCAGGGAAATGTAAAATGTTTTGACTCCAGCTATGTAAACCAGTGCTTGTGTCTGTGTGTGAACACTTCATGAATAATTAGGCCATTAGTTTGCCACACAAACAACCTATTGGGTAATTTAAGGGGACACAGTGTACAATTATAACACAACTGCACCCCAAGGTTGGAGTTCATAAATGGTGCACTATAATTCAGACTTCCTTGAATATTATTGATGAACAAGAAGATCCGCAGACACCACTTATATATGTTACCCAGTCACAAGAATGATATGCCACACTGGCATGCTTGCAGACACATTCAACTCTTGGCATCACTGGCAAGCCTGCTCTTCAAACAAATTCAATAAACTGCCTCACCTGTTAAATCATTTGCTAAAATATTGTCTTCTTTTTCAGCTATTTGAGAAGCCATACCCATCAAGAGCTCATCTATACTGGATGAATTCTTCAAGTTAGGGTTCTAAAACATTAGAAAATGCAATTAAAATATGTATCATTTAGCCATTTCTTAATTCCAGTAAAAAGCACGGCAAATGTACCTATTGAAGATCCTCTTAGTAGGAAATAATGTCAAGAAACTCTAGAGCGATCATAGGGGCGAAATCTTGCCTAGGAAGGCTCCGCCACACTTCGAGCAACTTGCTAACGTGAATTCGCAGTGAATATGCTTATTTATCAAAATGCAAAGTTATGTCTCGCCAGATGAACGCTGGCGAAGTTAAAGATGCAGTTACAGATGCTAAAAGAAAATGTGTATGTATTATTTTGTACACTACCCATATTATATCTAGTATAGGTCAATCTAAAAACAACTGGACTTGCTGAGTAATCAATGAAGACGTTTCACTACTCATCCGAGCAGCTTCTTCAGTTCAGATGTCACCTCTTTGAAGAGTTACAATGTGCCATTGTAAATGGATTAGTGGAAGAGTATATATGCCGAGAACTTCCCACACCAGTCAGTTGAACTGAAGAAGCTGCTCGGATGAGTAGTGAAACGTCTTCATTGATTACTCAGCAAGTCCAGTTGTTTTTAGATTGACCTATACTTGATATACTATGACCTGGATGAATGAAAATCTTCATAGTCACTACCCATATTGTTATTTTTTATAAGTTAATCAAAAATAATATTATAAGAGATGTTATATGATAGGCTAATACTGTATAAACCAAATACTCTTCCAGAAAGGCCAATCATAAATGAATGATACATCCAGAAATACTAAGAAGATACTGTGTTGACATAAACTGGAAAATGCATTACCGCTCAACTGCAATGAAACATTCTATATACATGTCATGAACATCCTTGTGAAGTATGTTGAATGCTTTTACTGTTTCCAGACATTGAACTTTCTAAGTGAACAAGGTAATTTTTATTATTTCTAGACAGTTGAACCTCTCAGTAAATCATCGACGTATCACTGTTTAAAACTGAAATCACTCTTTGTTATCTTAAATACCAACCTCTCTGTTCCAGTAGTTATTACACAGTCGGAGAGCGGGCCACACACTTTCATTAGATCCAGACACATTTTGAAAAACACAGTCTTTATTTCTGCATACAACAAAAGTTGGATTCATTTAACAAAGGAGAATTTTAAGAATTATTCTCATTATACTGACCAAATGGGTAATTCTTTGGAATCATTTGACAATAGAATATATTAAAGCAAGAAGCATTCTAGTTTAAAGTTTGTCTATGGGTAATGTGCTTTACCATTCATTTATAAACATGGGGTGGGGTATATTTTCCCTTTAATTTAAATTTTGAAAATAGTTAATGGAATTACCTCATGTAAAAGCCTGAAGGCATCATGGTATTTATTATTTGTGATAATAAAACCATAAATACTGGGGAGATACTTGGATCCGCATGCTGCTGGTAACCTGAAACAAATGAAAAATGCATTTTTATACACCACAATAATACCACCACACTATTTCTTATCATCATTATAAACTTTGCAGTTTATTAGCTACAGTTTCGCTGATTTTTTTTTTTACTTCTAGGGAACTATTAAGCCCGAGAGAGGGTCAAAGCAGTCTATAGTTTAAATCGTATCAGCACCTACCATGGCTAAGATTTAATCCTAGTGGGTAAACTTTATCTTATGAAGTATTCCATGAAAATTGTTATAGTTCTAATCACGCATTGCAACCAATCAGCAGGTAGCATTTACTGGTCCCCTCTTTAAAAGCAAACATCTTATTGCATTAGTGCACCTGGGTAAACTTTGTGCCTTTTATTGCATATGGAGAGACAGATCAAAAGGAAACTAAATAATTGCATTATAACAGTAAATATGTTTAGCAAAGAAGCTCTTTTGAATAACAATTACCTGAATATGCGGTCACGTTCCTTGACAGAAATGTAGGCAGCCATTCATAAAAAACAATATTCTACAAAGATAAAAAACTTTCATTAGAAAGGAATGTGGATTGTTTTACAGTGCCCATTCTTATGCCATAGTCCTATATCAGTACAAACACAGCAAGTGAATTAGGGAGGTTGTTGATTAAAGTCTGCAGATGGTGTACAGTGGTGGTTGCATGTTGAGTATATATATATATATATATATATATATATATATATATATACACACACACATATATATATAACTATATAGTAGACGGAAAAGTATTTGTCTGGCATTATTTCTGCTGGATTACCTGAGAGGTACTCGCCAAGGGCCAGTCTTATGCAAGGGGCCCAGAAATGGTGTGCCATGAGAATCTTTTGGACAGGGTCACATTTAATGACTGATCATTGTACACAATTGAAAATCTTAACATTGACTGGTCTGATTCTGCTCACAATGCGCTCAGAAAAAAGTCTCTTTGGAGGAGGTTCAACTTTGAGATTCTGTATTCGAGGAGTGATTTATTAAATAAGTATAATAAAAAATCAAATTGGTTCCCCATCTGTCTGTGGTATCTTAATCTGAGGCACCTTTATAAATCCTCACCCACAGTACTTAATTTCCATTGATAATGGGTATTAAAAAAAGAACTTGTCTATACTTCAGACTCATGCTTCTCTGGATAAAGTTCTGAATACTGGCTGTAGATTAATAACATGTAAAATGTTAAGCAATATCTTTGCATCCAGCATGATCTGTTCTGGCCTACCACTTCTTCCTTGCTTACAAACAATGGCAGGTACATATGTTTAACCTGAACAAGAGTTGGTATAGAAAACCTTTATATCAACAATGACCAAAAAAAGAGTTATTTCATTAGACAATACATAACCAGGGGCGATTTTGGGGCTGCTGCCTGAGGCCCCAGCCCAGATGCCGCCCTCCTGCTCCTTGCTTAAAAAGCAGCATTGGAGAGAGTCAAAGGGTCAGCATCGCTAGTGCCTTGAGTGTAATAGCACTTTCTGCACTAGTGGAGCCGAATTTCCAGGTTTAACCCCAGAAATTCTGCATTTAAAGTTACAAGAGGCAGCTTTTTGCCGGCCCTGGTAACCGTCTGCTTCTGCCGTCTGAGGCAAGGTTCTCCCCTTGCCTCATGGCAGGAGCGGCCCTCTACATAATACAAAGAATGTGATTTAGTTATAATTTGTACCAAGTGGGGTAAACAATATGTAGGCCAGACTACGGAATGTTGAAAGAACTTATCCAAGAACACATTCTGGATATATCTTACCAAAACTAAATCAATATGTCAAAACACTTTTTCTGATAAAAAAAGTTGATTCTTTATTTGTAACAGGAATACAGAGACTCATGCTGGAGTGCAGAGGGGATAGCTCTTCCATGTTACTTAAAAACTAGACAACCAATAGGATAAAATTCTAATTTTTTACTATGAATAATTGTGTTTTTTTGGAATTTGCCTTTTTAGCATCTACCGTGCTTTTATTTTCCCTCCCCATTTACCCATTTGGTTAATTAATGGGTTTTATATCTTGTGCTTTGTCATTTCATTTAGCCTATAACTAAATGCTGCATACAGGAAACACATAAGGCTATGTTTGTTGAAATAAAACACTGTCTGTGGTATCTCTTGTGCCTGCTATTATCTTTTGTTGGTTGGATTACTTCCCAAAACTATAGTTATGGATAGGGCATTAGGCCCTCACTTCTGGTGCTACTGGCAAGCTATTTTATACTTTATATTCCAGCTGTATCCTGTCTAATAAGATAGAAGTGCATTGTGGAATGAGAACAGTGCCCCATTTTGTCTTAACTGAGCACTGCTTGAAAGCATATTAATACCATTGTTATAAAGTATAAAGCTTTTTGGTGATGTGATGCATTTCTCTTCTGTATTCATGTGAACTGAACTTTCTATGTAAATTCAGTTTGCATTGAATCATGCAGTTGTTTGGAAACTTCACTATTTACACCTGCATTCTAGCCTTTTTTGTAAAAGATCAGTGTGTTACCTGGTAAACAGCGATCACCCATTTCCTGGCATGTTGAAACAACACTTCATCTGACCACTTTGGATTTTTTTGAGCAAACTCTCCTGCCTTGTAATTGTGGTATCTGAACCAAAGTATGCCAAGAGCTTGAAGAAATGGACTTTCATTGGCCATAGCATTGCCAAAAGCTTAAAAAAAGAGGAAAAAAAAAGTTAATTTGACAAATGGCAGTAAAAGGATTCTGATAATGTATATGGATTGCATAACCATGTTCAACAAATAATTTTAAGTGACTCATATAGCAAGACGAAACAGAAAAAAGCTTTTTTCATAAGAATGTTGTGACTCTTGAAGACTATCTCACTGAAATGCACAATGAAGCAAGGAGTTATCTCACAAGCATATTTTCATTATTTGTTACTGATTATAAGAAGTAGCAGCCTGAAATAATATATGTAAGTACTATAATTAAAAAAGTGTCACATAAAATAATCACAGTTTATCTTATATATCAGTGTGATATTGTTCTTGTTATAAGGAGTAAGAAATATGAACAAATATTGTTGAAAGTGTGCATTTAAATGAAAAAATGAGCTATAGTGTTGAGTCAACACATTCTTAGTAAATAAAAAAACAACTGGATAGATTGCACTTCTTAGAGATTACTATAATATATACTTGTTAATACTTTGACCTTCAACTGAAGAGTGTTATGGTATATTGTATGAAATAATGTTGCCCACCAGACAAAAAAAAACCATTTTATTTTGGATATTTGTTTCCCGTTTCATATTAATGAGAGAATATACATTGAAAAATTATGGGGTTGTTAATTCTTTAAGAAAATGGTATGCAGTCGAATCTATTGCATTTTCAAGATAAATACAACCTACATTAATATATTTCGATAAAGACTGCTATCTTAAATGATTCATGGATTTACAATTTAAACATTTACTTCTGCATTTGTTTGTTGCTGTAATTTCTATTCACATGATTTGTAGTGTTCTGTCCACCTGCTAACGATTTGGTACGATAAAGATAAGATCGTAAGATAAGAATGATATTTTGATATAGATCAAAACAAATAAATGTTCATGCAAAGGATGTCTATACAATCACACATAAACATGAATCCCAAAACTCACCATATAACCCATTATTGCCTGTTTCACCAGTGGAAGGATTTGGTACTTTTACCATTGGTAAATCACTTTTTGCATATCTTGGAAACTTTGCATCAGGCCCTGATGACAGTTTTCCCCCAGAGAAATTTCTTAAAGCATCACACCAAGAGTGAGAAGAACCGTATATGGCACTGCCATCAATCCACGCTGTTACAGAGTTCACCTGTAAAGAAATTTAAAATGTGGGTTTTCTGCACTGAAAAATAGAATTTGTATACAAACATATTAGTCCCACTGCCCCAGCTTGAATAGACCTAGTAAATTCTTATGATATTTTCTTAGAATTCAGTGTTGAATAAATTTACTAGTAGGACACAATTTTCTTAAACCAACAAAAAGAAATCATTGATATGTGGTAGGTTAAATAAGAATAATGTTGTGCTTACATGTTCCCGTGGATTATTGGGGCTTCTTCCTGTGTCTGGATACCATTTACTTCTTTGAAAAGGTATTACCACTTTGCTTGTATTCTTGCCATCAAAAACTTCATCACCACCAGGAATCTGAATGTTTATGAATTCAGCTGGGCAGGCTGGCTTCCCTGTAAACACTACTTCTGAAAGCATGTGGTAGCCTGAAAACAAATGTCAACAGCATGATGGGATTCTGACATGGGATCTTTTTTTTTTTTTACAAAAATGCATTAGATAATTGTTCTCCAGCAGAATTTTTCATTAAAATCCATTTTTCAAAACAACAATCAGATTTTTTATATTCAATCATGACATTTTAAATTTCCTAATTTCATAATGGACACGTTTCCGAGATTGCCACAGCCATTTGACTTATGCTCTGATACATGTCAGTCACTCTTTACTGCTGCACTGCATATATTATTACCAACATAGGAGTTCAGTATAGCATGGGATGGACACCCTCTAACGACTGTGTGTCTTCGTTCAAACAATTGCTTATAATTTTCAGAATTTTGAAATTACAGGGAGCCATTACATACAATACTAAATGTAGACTGGTATATTGCTGTTATAGTAAACCCTATCATATATAAAATATATGACTTCTTGTCAACTTACTTGCATCTGTATCTAGTGCAATATATATCATCTTACCAAAAGATATGGCCAAAACTGTTAAGTTCCTAGAAGATGGAAGAGCTGATTTTCCTTTTGTCACCGCATTACTAATGCTACGTGGGTTTGGATACTCTGGTTCCTTTGGTACTTGATATACTCCATCAGTATAAAATGCAGGGATATATCGTAACAGTTTAGAACCTGATAAATAAACAAGAACATATCACAGCAAGGGGAGCACATTTTCACTGTCTACAATACACTGTTGAAAATATTTCATGTATTTGGTAAAAACAAGGGTAGGAACCCTTAGCATCACAGGTTGCATAACTACAGTTCATAGTGACAAATACAATAGGTCCTCTGCATTCAACCCATTATCAATATATTAAGGACATTTAAATATTTTGTGCCTTAAGCTACTAAATAATGCCCTCCCCTTTAATCAAGTTTTCACATCAATTATTTTAACGTAGAATGCAGGCTGTTTTAAAGGCAACATGATATTTTATCAACATATTTTTTGTTAAGACATCTAGGGGCAGATTTATCAAGGGTCGAAGTGGATTCGAGGGAAATTTCAAAATTCAAAGTAATTTTTTGGATACTATGACTTCGACTTCAATTCAAAGTAAAATCGTTTGACTATTCCACCAATTGATAATTGAAGTACTGTCTCTTTAAAAAAACGTTGACTTCAATACTTCACCAACTTAAACCTGCCGAATTGCTAAGTTAGCCTATGGGGACCTTCTAGAGCATTTTTCTACGTTTTTTGAAGTCAAAGTAAAATCGTTCAATCGATCACTGAAATCCTTTGAATCGTTCAATTCGAGGATTTCATCGTTCGATCGAACAATTTTACTTCAATCAAAAATGGGCAAATTCGATGAAGAAAAAACTTCGACTTCGATATCCGAAGTCAAAGTAATTCAATTCGATGGTCGAATTTCTAAGTATTTTCAACTTCGAAATTCGACCCTTGATAAATCTGCCTCCTGATGTTTCCCTTATTTATTCACCACCCATGAATGTAGCAATCAGATCAGTACTGTGTGTTTTCACCCTTTTTGACCCTTCGTCTTATTTCCTTATTTTGTTTTGACAGTGTAAAGATGAGGAATGCAGTGAATCACTTATTACGTATTTTAACAACATTGTTTTCTAAATGTTTTTTTTACAACTTAACTGTGTAATTACAAGGAATCTGCAGTGAATTGCTAACATACTTTTTATTCAGTTTATTCATCACACCGTTGGATTCTTATGTACAGTATATTTGTATGGAGCATTATAATTGTACCATTCCGCTTTTAGTAACTAGTAATAAACCAGTAGCAAATAATAGTGGTTCGGTCCATTACATTAAAGGGGTGGTTTACTTTTAAGTTAACTTTTAGTATGTTATAAAATGGCCAACTTTTCAATTGGTCTTCATTATTTTTTCATAGTTTTTTAAAATTATTTTCCTTCTTCATCTGACTCATTCCAGCTTTCAAATGGGGGGGGGATCACTGACTCCATCAAAAAGCAAAAAACAAAAGCTCTGTAAGGCTAAAAATATATTGTTATTGCTATTGTTTATTTCTTATCTTTCTTTTCAGGCCCTCTCCTATTCATATTCCAGTCTCTTATTCAAATCAATGCATCGATGCTAGGGTAATTTGGACCCTAGCAACCAGACTGCTGAAACTGCAAACTGGAGAGCTGCTGAATAAAAATCTAAATAACTCAAAACTCACAAATAATAAGAAATGAAAACCAACTGCAAATTATCTCAGAATATCACTCTCTACATCATAGTAAAAGTCATCTCAATGGTGGACAACCCCCTTTAAACCATCCATACATTTTTGTGCTTTGAAAATCAAAATAGCTCAGTAGTTGTCTTCTCCCAGAAGTTGGCATCGCTTACATCCCTTATCTATTATCATTTCAAGTAACAACAAATCTTTAAGGCATAGAACATTTTACAGTAAGAATATCAGAAAATAAAACTGGCAGGACTTTGGCAAACATAAGATGATTTATTGAAGCAACTAAAGATGCTTTAATAAATCACCTTATGTTTGCCTAAGCTCTACGAGTGCGGTATCAAGTTTCCTATGATTCCTATTGTCATATACTGCACCCAGGCCTCTGTACAGCAAGTATTATTGTAAGCACCTGCATCATATGCCCTATGCAGAATGTAAATAAAAATTTACTGTACGGTACTGAAACATTGCTTTTTGCTGGTGGTATTAGACTGTTTGAAGAGTAAACAACATCACCGTATGGTTTTGGAGCTTTTATTTATTTTTGGCATGTGATGTTGGATTTGAAATTTAGATATATACCTTGCACCAAGTCTAATGGTCTCTAGTAATTCATCCCATATAGATTCTGGAATAGATTTTGGCAAATTGTCTGTGTTAGATACTGATTTAAAAGGCAAGTATATTTTTGTGAACTGCTCTCTTATGAACTCCAAAGGAAATTATATACAATGGCAATCACATTTGTTAATAAAAATAAGTTTTGGCATCTTTACTCACCTGGTGAACCGGTACTGTGATGTGCCAGATTATTGTACCATCCATCATAACGCTGTACCTCCCAATTAATATTCGCATCTATAATTACACATGTTCATATATTAATATATATAGCATGTAACAAAATACAGTACATTTTCAGTGTAAATCACAGTAGATCATGACTCGTTCCCACCACCACTGTAGGCCATTACCTTCTTAGCTCACATTGGGTTCTGGGTATTACAGTTTAGTATAAGCAAGAAGACTGTAGATTATCACTCATATAGATCAAAATCCATCTAATGGCTAATGTATAACCTGTACATCACTATGTGAAAGCATGTTCTGTACAATATAGTTATCAACATGTAGGAAATACAACTCTTCCATATGGTTAATTTATACATAGGATTTTAACTCAGTTAACGGTGAGTTCTCATGTGTGTGCTTGTGTGCACTCATACAATTTTTTAAACCAGTTAAGGTCTCACCTAGGCCTTAAATTAACAAACAACAATCTGCCCACTATATGATATCAATAAGTGTGTTATCACATAAAATATAAAATAATAGTGGAAACAATTTCATATAAACTATTGTTGAACTTTCTTTTACATTAGCCTGGAAATGAACATGGCCATAAAAACTCAATGCCAAGTTACTCATTTGAAATTACATTTAAAATATACATACCTACAAAAATCCATCCCAAGGCCAATAAAATGCTTAGTTTCCAAATCATGTTATTGTAGCTGACGTCTAAAACAGATTACAGCAAACAATCAAAAGTGTTCCAAACAAATCACATCTTACAAACTAGAAGAATGCACATTGTAACTAATGTAAACAGAAGTAAGTGGTTTTATCAGAGATTAGCTGCAATAAAATTGTAATTACAGGTATCTTTCATAACTTTTCAGGTAGCATAAAAGGCTTGCCATAGAATGGCTCAATTCAGCTGCTATCCTGAAGATATGATTGTAGTTTGAAGATGATTTACTATGAATTTTATAAGATGTTTTACACGAACATGATATATAGTTGTAAACATCACTAAGGGGTATATTTATCAAGGGTCGAATTTCAAATTTGAAACACTTCAAAATTCAAAAAGACCAAACGAAATTAAGACAAAGTTTTTTTGCCCGAATAGATCCGTTTTCGATCAAATAGGTCGAATCAAAGTAATAGCGCATTCGATCGAATTTTAATTGAACTTTTTCCCAAAAAAACTTTTTCAAAAGTCCACCAATTGATTCCAAATAGGTTCTAGGAGGTCCCCCACAGGCTAAAACAGCAATTCGGCAGGTTTTAGAATTTTTAAAGAGACAGTACATGATAAATTTCGATATTCTAATTTTCGGGGTTTTTTTTCAAATTCGAATCAAATTTGGACTATTCCCTAGTCAAAGTACACAAAAAATTCACCTCGAGCTTTGATAAATCTGCCCCTAAGACATTAGTGTGGCTTTTTAATTTTTTTCTAAGTAGCCTTGATTAAGGTTAAAATAATAAAGTACTAAGAATATGAGCTAAAATGGCTAGCAAAACTATAAGGCATGATAAAACACTCCAGTTAAACAAGCAAAATAAAATGCTTGATGCCATTAAATTCTCATTACCAAATGGTAGTTGAAGTATATGCTGCAGGCATGCCTAATAACGTGAGGGATTTTAGGGGGGGGGCAATAACAGTTTTACACATACCCAGATATCTTATATCATTTTATGAATTCAACAACAATCTTTATGTGAATGTGCCTCTTTCCCCTGGCTCATTAAAGGAGAAGGAAAGCTACAAAGGCAGTTTATTGCCAACAGATTAACCACAATAGTGCAAGCTAGAATGCTATATTTATTCTGCAGAATGCTTTTCCATACCTGAGCAAACAGCTCAAGGATAGCATCTGACATATTAGCTTGGTGTGAGATCACTTCCTGCCTGAGTCTCTCCCTGCTCACTCATTGCTCTGGGCTCAGATTACAGCAGGAAGGGAAAATGGAGGGGAGAAGGAGAGAGGAGCAAACTGAGCATGCTCTGAAGTCCATGTGTACACAATAGAAGGAAAGAAATGCAGTGTTTCTTTTGACAGAGGATTCATTACTTTGAGGGTTTACCAGTGTATTTATATAGACCTTTCTGATAAAGCTCACTTACTTTTAAACTTTTCTTTAACAAGTACTTATTACTAAAACAATTTGTTCCACATTGGTGTTAATGTAATGAATGGAAATGATAAGTATCAAGTAATGAGCATCACTGATTATTTCCTTAACCTTGGGGCACTCCCTTTTTGTAATAATTCCAATTACAGAGCATGACAGTGATGTATGATAGGAAACTCACTTTGAGGTAATTGAGCATTCCATAAGAGCAGAAAAAATAACAGTTAAGTTTCTCAGTATTACACACTGTACAATAGCCTTAAATGTTCATTACTTACTATTGGCATCTATCTGAATTCTGATGTTGGTGCTAAGGACAGTACAATTAAAAGTATGAGGATAGTGAAGGCATTTTTATATAAGATATCACAAACATTTTTTTTAATTTGTTGATAGAATATTTCACATATGTCTGAACCCTTCATATACTCTACATTAATCAAAGGTTTTTGCTAAAAATAAGCATTTTAACATAAGCATTTTTCTTTGTTCCATTGATAAAAAACCATATATTCAATGGACCATCTTGCCCATGTACCAAAGAATCCTGCAAGTTACAATGCATTAAAGACATTTTGATGATAAAAATGTTACATTTACAACATTACATTAATGGCCAGTACAAATTGTAACTGTTAAATGGTAGAAAGAAGTGCTGATACACAGAGAAAGGAAATTATTTCTTATAATACTGCTTCTAACAAGATTTTGATCACATTCTGACTGTCATACACAAAACAATCATACGCAAATGTGCAGAATTCACCAAGAGCTGCTTAGGAGAGTGCGTGGTTCTATTAATAGTATACAGTACTGATGCTTAAGCTTCCTCATGTGGCCATTGTATGGTTAAGACTATATATATATATATGTCATTCATATTTTTTTTACTGTAGTTGATTTAAGGGACTGTTTACCTTTAAATTACATTTTAGTGTGATGTAGGGTGATATTCTGCAACTGGTTTAAATTTTTTATTATTTGTTGTTTTTGAGTTGTTAAGCATTTTATTCAGCAGTTCTCCAGTTTGCAGTTTCATTGCTAGGATCCAAATTACGTTAGCAACATGCATTCATTTGAAAAAGAGACTGGACATGAACAGGAGAGGGATGAGTAATAAAAAGTAGCAATAATAATAAAAAAAATAATGGCCTTACAGAGCATTTTTTTTTAGATGGGGTCAGTGACTCCCATCTGAAAGCTGGCAAGAAGAAGAAATAATTTAAAAAACTATAAAAAATAGATAATAATGACTAATTGAAACGTGCTTAGAATTGGTCATTCTATAACATACTAAAACTTATTATTTCACAGTGATACATTTGGTGATCTGTATACTATATACCGTATATGTCCCAGACATATCACAAGGTATGTCCAATTAAAGCACTCCTAAAACAGAAATATTTAGTAGCTGACACTAAAGTGTATCAGCTTCAGGGTACAGGTGTCGCTTTATCTGAAATCCTGCTAAGGTGTAACAGTGGCTTTTAAGCACTTCTGTCAACAAGTAGAACTAATATTTAGCAATATGTATTTAGAGTGTTGACTCATGGAACCTATGCCAATTTTTGCTATTTATGCACAAATACTGCTCTATTTGTGATGAAACTTGCAGATAGATATGAATAGAATTCTACTTTATTAGAGCAGTTTTTATTGTATCCAGGACAGACCAAACCCCTGCAATGTTTTCTTCTTGCTTATTCTAGTACAACAAATCTGTCTTTCCCTATGAAGAATAATGAAATAGCTAATTGAGATTTTAAGCACTCTCTTCTGGAGTGTGAACATATTTCATTGCATACTGGTTGCGTGTAAGTTTGCTTTATCATCCACTGGCATGTTCTATTATTAGGGGCAGATTTATCAATGGTCAAAGTGAATTTGAGGGAATTTTCGGAGTAAAAAAATTCGAAATTCAAAGTAATTTTTTGTAATTTTTTTGGATACTTCAACAATCGAATAGGATACTAAGACTTCGACTTTGAATTTGATTAGAAGTAAAATCGTTTGAATATTTGACCATTCGATAATCAAAGTACTGTCTCTTTAAAAAAACTTCTATTTCAATACTTTGCCAAATTAAACCTGCTGAAGTGCTATGTTAGCCTTCTAGAGCATTTTTCTAAGTTTTTGGAAGTAGAAGTAAAATCATTCTATCGATCGCTGAAATCCTTCGAAATCCTTTGATTAGAACGATTTTACTTCGACCACAGAATACCCTAATTTGATGAAAAAAAAGTATTTCAATTCAATGGTCGAATTTCAAAGTATTTTCAACTTAAATTCAACCCTTGATAATTCTGCCCCAAAGGGGCCAATTCATTTACTTCGAGTGAAGGAATAGAAGAAAAAAACGTTGAATTTCAAAGTGTTTTTTTGGCTACTTCGACCATCGAATGGGCTACTTCGACCTTCGACTACGACTTTGAATCAAAGGATTCAAACTAAAAATCGTTCGACTATTCGACCATTCGACCATTCGATAGTCGAAGTACTGTCTCTTTAAGAAAAAACTTCGACCCCCTAGTTCGCCACCTAAAAGCTACCGAACCCAATGTTAGCCTATGGGGAAGGTCCCCATAGGCTTGCCTAACTTTTTTTGGTCGAAGGATAATCCTTCGATCATTGGATTAAAATCCTTCGAATCGTTTGATTCGAAAGATTTAATCGTTCGATCGAATGATTATTCCTTCGATCATTCGATCGAACTATTTGCGCAAAATCCTTCGACTTCAATATTCAAAGTCGAAAGGATTTTCATTCCCCAGTCGAATATCGAGGGTTAATTAACCCTCGATATTCAACCCTTGATGAATTTGCCCCTTAATGTCACATTGCATTTTCTGATTGTAGATAACTACATAGACTGTACATTTATTGAGACATTCTTGTAGTTCTTGGAGGCAGTTTAATCAAAGTTTAATTGGCACTTAAAAAAGCATGTCTCCCACAGATCAATATTTTATTCTGCTATATATTCATTTTGTCATGTTTTTCATGCTCGGCTTTGCACGTTAAGGAAAAATTGGAGTGAGAAATAATAACTTCACAAAAGTAAAAAAAAATCAAGGGATGTTTCTCAAAATGTCATAAATCTGCCCCTTCATGTATCCTTGCACCACCTTTGTAATTCAGCGCTGGATATTATTTCTTCCCTAGATCATTCTAAACTTGTAGATGTAAAAAATATTGTCACAATTTCAATCCTCATTAGCTCAAATTATAATTATGTATTTGTCACAGTGTGCATAGTGTTATTATCAGTAACAGAATAGAATATAAACGTTGAATGAAATAGTCTGTTATATGAATATGAAGCATGCAAGCTTTCTGGATCTCTGCCTACAACTTCACTAACAAGCTGTTTCATCATACACTGATACGGGTGAGCAAATGCAGCATGGGACATGTTCCAAAAGTCTGCTGAAGGATTTGTGAGTTTTAACTGTGTAAACGGAAACATAATATTGCTTCCGTATATTCATTCATTCATAAAGGGTTCAATTCACCTTTAAAAATCTGTCTTTTAAAGAATATGCTATAACTATGGGGAAAATGACTGAACAGCACTATGATTTCAGCAATTCTCAGCTTGATGCAACATTGACATCTGGACCCTCCATTTACTGTACATGAATCAAAGCTTTCAGTCTGGACCCTCCATGTACTGTACGTGAATTAACAGCAACTACTAGAAAAAAATAGTGTTGACAACTAGAGAAAGGAAATGTTTCCTTATAATACTGATCATATGCAAACCGCCAGTATTTTCTTTTTTATTTCTGAAACATTGAATTCACCAAGTGCTGCTTAGGCGTGTGTGTTAGTGTGTGGCTGTAACATAATATCATACAGTACAGATTCTTTAGCTTCCTCGTGCCTCATGTGGCCATGTATAGAACACATTTACAAACAGTAATAATTCTGTACATTATTATTATATAATCGAGTACAGTCTTGTAGCCGAAATAAAAGTTACTTGTTATTATATGCTTCTAAACTTGAAAAAATAAACATCAAACATAATTATCAAATGGAATTTTTTGCTGTGTGAAATGTGTGTTCTGCTTATAGTAGCCCATACACAAATGCATTCAGCAGAAAAGAAGTACTTGGCTTTGTTATGTTAGTAGATGAACCTTACCTGTTAAAAGCAGGTGAATTCTCTTTTATGAGTTCTCTTCTGCACGTATGATCTGGCTAGGTGATCTTGTGTATGTGATTTTTTAAAGGAAGTAAATCCTTGATAACTCATTTATTGGGCTGGGCTGGACTAACTACCTGCACTTCCTACTGTTACAACATAATTTGAAAATGATACAATTAGGATGCAGTGATGTCATTCAATGGTTGGGCAGTTCAAAATTTTGCCATAAAAGTCCTGGATGGACCATTAGTCTTACTAGTGTTCAACTCAGTCCTTTAGTGGTTACTGGAACAGGCAGATACCTGCAAACACTGCTGCAAGTTCTGGATCATTGAGGTAGGTCTTTTTTCACACTTATTGGATGTATTTGATTTTCTGTATATAGGTATATAAAGGTTGCACACAAGTGAATGTACGGCTGCTATAATTATATTCGAAAGAAAAACACTGTATGCACAGTCTTTTTAGCAGTAAAATGTGTTAACATTTACAATTTTTTTTCCCTGATTTATATATATATATATATATATATATATATATATATATATATATATATATATATATATATATATATATATTCCACTGAGAAAGGTGCACACCAGGATTTTTCAGTTAAAACTTCATGTTTATTAAATAAAAACTTCATGTTTATTTAAAAAAAGGAACCGGCCGGTTCCTTTTTTTAAATATATTTAATATAAAACATGAAGTTTTTAAATATATTTAATATAAATATAAATATTTTAAATATATTTAATATAAAACATGAAGTTTTTATTAAATAAAAACTTCATGTTTATTTAAAAAAAGGAACCGGCCGGTTCCTTTTTTTAAATATATTTAATAAACATGAAGTTTTAACTGAAAAATCCTGGTGTGCACCTTTCTCAGTGGAATATATATATATATATATATATATATATATATATATATATTCCACTGAGAAAGGTGCACACCAGGATATATATATATATATATATATATATATATATATATATATATATATATATATATATATATATATATATTCCACTGAGAAAGGTGCACACCAGGATTTTTCAGTTAAAACTTCATGTTTATTTAATATATTTAAAAAAAGGAACCGGCCGGTTCCTTTTTTTAAATCTACTTAATAAACATGAAGTTTTAACTGAAAAATCCTGGTGTGCACTTTACTCAGTGGAATATGGATAATGCAGCTTTTTTAGGGTAGCACCCAGGTATGTGATTCATTTTTTGGAGTTACTAATGGATGGTGCGCGCTAGGACTTTGAATATATATATATATATATATATATATATATATATATATACCAGTGTGTGTAAGAATATGAATGAGGAATTTTCTGATATCGATGTTCACACACACACATATATATATATATATATATATATATATATATATATATATATATATATATACACATCACTTATTTTGTTAATAAATGTGCTGTTATACTAAATAAATATATTTGTGTTTTTTTTTTTTTTACTGCATTACTAATGTGGCTGTACAGTAAATCATAATTGTACTACCTTCAAATTAGGGGGTTGTCATTAAATACATTTCAGAGCTTTTGACAGCTTTAAATGATGCGGGGGATAGAAGATGAGTGCTTTTATAGAGGGTAAAGGATGGGATAATTTAGCAGTATTAATGAAACTAGACAAAAGATGAATTCCAGTTTACCTTGTCCTGTAGCTGGGTGTGTTAGCTTCTTCTACAGCTAAAAACAAGTAGCATTTAAGTGGCACTTTGGCTTATAGAGCCTTTCGCTGGCAGAAAGAGTGAGACTTTGCCTGGGTTTACAGCATGTTGTTAGACGAATAGGGCAAGTGTGCTTCACACACAACTACACCTGACTTATCTCTCTCTGGATAACAGGTACTTTTAAAGTATTGTATCTGCTGTGACAAGGATTATTCATTGCAACATATTCAGTCCAAAAAGAAAACTGAATATCATAAAAACTCCACTTTGGTGTATTGGCGTATTGGGTGGTGGAAAATTAGCCTCATAAAAATTTTTTACGTGAAAAATGTATTCTCTACCATATAGTACAGTCGTTGCTAAACCACACCTAAAAGCCCAGCTTAATAGTAATTTAGAGTGAGATTTGAGGTGAACACTGACCTAACTTCTTGGAACTTTAGCTGGAGCACCAATCTTTCCTGGACCTGTAAGCTTTTCTCAACTAAGGGGGCCCTGAAAAAATGTTGGACCTCTAAGGCGTGCTTAAACTCAAAAAGCCTGAAAAGCTTTGATATAGTACATAACATATGTGTGTGTTAATTATACAAATAATGCTGCTTTTGGTATAACATTGTATAAGTATTCTGTTACATGTCCAATACAAGTATTGCAGCAATTGCTATGGTTGATTTTTTGTATTTGGTGTCATTGCCCTTGATCACTTCTCTGACTTGTCCTAATAACTCCTTCTTGAAAAGAAAGGCTTATTTAAATACAGTATGTGGAAATATAACTGATCCTTAACAACAAATGGCTATCTGAAAACAGTAACTCTGACCGAGTTGGCTGTAGATCAAGGGAAAATGTCAGAAGCATTTCCTTGTTCTCACAGTGGAAGCAAGAATAATATAGAGAACCAAAATGAAATACCAGTGCACTCTATTAATGCAGCAATAAACTGGGGGAATAAGAGAAAGTGAATAGCCTTCCGCATGTAAATGAATTACATCATATTCTAAAATAAGATACTGAAAGAGGGAATATCCTTTTGTTAGTTTATTGGTCTACATTTGAATATGACTTTGCAAAGAATGTTTGATTGCATCATCAGGAAGAGTCCGAATGGTGTGGGATTTTTTTTTAATCATTGTAATTATGCTTAAAGTTTATCTCTGTGCTCACTGAATTCATTATATGAATGTCTGTTTGTGTTATTAAGTGAAACCAAAACCAGTTTGATTGATTGCAACTCCTAGAGATGGCAGCTTAAATGTGAATCTAATTCAGGAGCTAAATGATCCATTTGAGTGAACTGAACTGAAACAAGGACATGTAGGGGCAGATTCACCAAGGGTCGAATTTCGAAGTTAAAAATACTTCGAAATTCGACCCTCGAATTGAAATCCTTCGACTTCGAATATCGAAGCCGAAGGATTTAGCGCTAAAGGTTCGATCGAACGATCAAAGGATTTTTCGTTCGATCGAACGATAAAATCCTTCGAATCGAACGATTCGAAGGATTTTAATCCAACCATCGAAGGAAAATCCTTCGATCAAAAAAAGCTTAGCAAGCCTATGGGGACCTTCCCCATAGGCTAACATTGACTTCGGTAGGTTTTATCTGCCGAAGTAGGGGGTCGAAGTTTTTTTTAAAGGGACAGTACTTCGACTATCGAATGGTCGAATAGTCGAACGATTTTTACTTCGAATCGTTCGATTCGAAGTCGAAGGTCGAATTCGAAGGTCGAAGTAGCCCATTCGATGGTCGAAGTAGCCCAAAAAAACTTCGAAATTCGAAGTTTTTTTTATTCTAACCCTTCACCCGAATTTAGTGAATCGGCCCCTTAGTCATGATGAAAAAACAAAGATGTTAAACAGTCATGCCTTTTTAATCTATTATTTAAGAGTATGTAGTATCTTGCCAGCCTGAGCAAGAATTTGTAATATAAATTAGAGCTTTGGTATATTAACAGAGTTGTCGCTCCCCTACCATGTGATTTTTTAGGCAGTTTTTATGAACTCTTGTTATAACAAGCAAGAGCAACACTAGGGGGCACATTTACTAAGCTCGAGTGAAGGATTCAAATTTCAAAGTTTTTTTTGGGTACTTCGACCATCGAATAGGTTACTACGACCTTCGACTACGACTCGAACGATTCGAACTAAAAATCTTTCGACTATTCGCCTATTCGATAGTCGAAGTACTGTCTCTTTAAAAAAAACTTTCACTACCTACTTCGCCACTTTAAACCTACCGAGCTACAGTGTTAGCTTATGGGGACCTTCCACATAAGTTTTCTAAGCTTTTTTTGATCGAAGGAAAATCGTTCGATCGATGAATTAAAATCCTTCGAAACGTTCGGTTCGAAGTATTTGCGGTAAATCCTTCGACTTCAATATTTGAAGTCGAAGGATTTTACTTCGAGGTTCGAATATCGAGGCTTAATTAAACCTCGATATTCAACCCTTAGTAAATGTGCCCCTAGGACTGTATTTTTATTTGTTCAGAGGTGTATGGAATGTTCTGGCACAGGGCCACTGCTTGGATTCCTCCACCTTGTATCTCTGACCTCACTTCTGCCTCTTAACACCTCATTTGGGAAGTGCCAATGCTTATTTTTCAGTATAAACATTAAATGGACATTAAAGTGATCACAGCAATATAATTAGAAATCACTGGAATAATAGTGAAATAGTTTACTTCCAGCCAAACTTGTACAGGTATAGGATCAATTGTCCAACAACCCATTTATAAACCCTCTTTATAGGTCCCTGGTAAGGCCTCACCTGGAAAATCCAGTGCAGTTTTGGGATTCATTTGGAGGGGTTGAACTTTGGTCTTTTTTCAACACAACTTAACTGGCTATATAACTATTTTGCAGAAACCTATGAATTATGGAAAGACCATCTACCATTTAATAATATAATTTACAAATGTTAAACATATTTCCTCTTTCTCTGAAATATTAAAATAGTACCTTGTACTTAATACCAGCTAAGATATAATTCATCCTTACTGGAGGCAGACCAAATCTATTGGGTTTATTTAATGTTTAAATCTTTTCTTAGTGGGCTAAGGGGGGTATTTACTAAAATTTGAATTTATCTTATTTATTTTATTAAAACAAAGTCGACCTAACTCCTATCCACAAATGTAACTTATTTGTTAAAAAATCAGCTCATAAAAGTCGGTGCCGGAAAAGTCTCGACAAAATCACGCAACAATTCGAATAGTGTTACTTTTTTAAATTTGTCGTCCGAATTGTACGATTTTTTTAAGTTGTCACCCGAAAACCCCAACTTTTTCAAATTATCGCACAAAACCAGCACAGATCACAACATCTTTTTTTTCCTCTAAATGTTTTCACCTTTAATAAAAAGTCTCCTTAAATCATAGAAAGCCAAGTTACAGAAAGACTCTTTATATGGAAAAAAATTTGGATAACAGGTCCCATACCTGTAATAATATTACCTGTTTCCCATATACTAATATCAGTTAGTAAACCATTTACGCCCACTATATTCCTGGGCCCTTAACAGTCACTGAGTTTGCTACCCTTTATTCTTAACTATACATGGTTATGTAGTAAAAACAGTAACAATTTTATAAAGCTTTGTTTTCCGTGAAGCCAAGAGTACACTCATGTTTGAGCAATGATGCATTCTAAAGTAATTGCTTGATAAACCTAAGCAAGCATTGGAGTCTAAAACAACACTTGATTGTTCTGACCAAGAACTGTTTGGATGCTTTTTAACTAACCAGAAGTGCTTTGTTAAATAAAGCTTTCTGGGCACAATGAACTTGTCCAATATATATTTTTTTAAGGGAAAGTTTTTGTTTTAAGGGAATTTAACTTAACTATTCAATCAGCAAAATATAGAAATGATTACCCTTTTATCTGCCTCTTTCCCCATTTAACACAGACTATAATGATAAAGATTTCCTATTACTCTAAAGATTCATACCACTTCTAGAAAATGTTAGGATAAATTTGATATATTATCATGTACTATAGTGTTAGATTGAATCAATTTATCTACCATTTTGAATAGTGCGTAACTATATAAACCTGAGATTGGGAGAACGGCCCTGTCAATCTACTCTTTCATGCTAAGATCCTAGTTTGTTCAAGAAGCCAACTGTTTATTATAATATTATTATACTGTGCTCTGTAACTTGACACTACAGAAATACACGATTGACTATATACTGCGGTGTATGCAAATTAAAGTATTAAAGTGCACATATTAGGGATGCACGTAATCCAGGATTTGGAATGGGAAACTGAAAAACTAGGCAAACCTGCTTAGCATGGAAATATAAATATACATGTCTATGTGCAAAGTATAAATTAGAAACCATGTAATAGTGATGCTAATATATTGTTTGCTGTCATTATCTTTTTTTCAGACTGCACTGTAAATCATGACTTTTTATGATGGCCAGTATCCTTTTTATCCTCATGAAAGAAGATCATGGGTGTTTAATGTCCAGTGCATCATTATTATCATTGTCTTTATGGTTTTCGCCCTGTCCTTTCTTGTCATTTTGCCTGGAATAAGAGGTAGAGGGGTAAGTCATTTACAGTTATTACATTTTGGTATGCATTAAACTGGCTTGTATTTATAGGTAGACCTGAATTAAGCTTTGCATCTGTTCTTGCATAACAACTTCTTCTTCACTGATAATGCCAGGACTTGTAGCCCTGTTAGACAGGATGCTCATTTTATTTTAATGGACATATTATCTTTAATTTAATTTAAATAACTGTGGGTGTGGCAATATTTTAGGCACCCCCAGTGATTCCAATCAGTAAGTTTTTTCCCACAGTGCTCCTTTTATGGAGAAAATGCACCAACACCAGGAAAAAAGTAGCTCAGTGCCATTTTACTCACCTTTTTCCAGTCATCCCTAGTGCAAATGCAGACTTAGATTCACAAATGCACAATAAGGGGCAGAATTATTCAAATGGGAGTTTAGAGCTTTATACATAAAAACTCACCCAAGTTCTATTTATTCCTATGGGATTTTTAGAAGCGTACTTAAAAATGGTGAGCTCTAACTTTCACCCAACGCTTTAAAATCCCATAGAAATGAATAGAACTTGGGTGAATTTTTATGCATTAAGCTCTAAACTTACATTTGAATAAATCTGCCCCTTATTGTGCATTTAGACAGGGTTCATTATGCTCTCTTCAGTTTGAGTTATTTTCTTCCTAAAATGATAACCAACCCAGGGAAAAAACGTAGTGATTCGATTACCTGGGGTATGCCTAACATATTGGCAGGGTTTCCTTGCTGATTAATTTCACTTTACATGTATTTTAATGTTTGAATATTGCCTAGACACTCGTAAGCATGCTTATAAATTTATAATGATTTTACTAGTGCCTTCAAGGTGAGATATAATAAGCACTTTAAGTATGTTCTCATTCTAAATAAGCAATATTATTATTAGAAGTACATGCACAAGGGATATATAAATATATCCCATGATTTATGAAAATGTTTTGTTTTATTATATAATTTATTAAAACCAGAACACTATACTTTAATTATAGTAACAGCCACAATTACGATCATTGGATAGATGCAGTCTAATAATACATATACAGTATTTTTTATTGACACTTTTAATTCAGGTAGACACTTCAAGATCGAGTCTGGTTAAGAGTATGAGGCTAAAATAGTATGTGCAAAAAGATTTATTCACCTACTACTTCATCGTACTCAAGGGTCGAATTGAAAATTTTAAGTAAAAAAACTCGAATTTCGAGCTATTCGAAATCTATCATGTACTGTCTCTTTAAAACTTTGACCATTTTCCATCTAAAACCTGCCAAATTGCTGTTTTAGCCTATGGGGGACCTCCTAGAACCCATTTGGAGTCAATTGGTATAAATTACTTCGAATTGAATACGATCTTTGATTTTTTAAATAAATTTCATTTGGTCTTTTTTTTTTTTATTCGAATTTCAAAGTTATGGGAGTTCAAAAAAACTTGCAAAAAGATTATTACCACTGAAATGCACTAGATTTTCCCTTTAAGATGTACCTAGAAGATTTAATTAACTATATTTGATTTTATACCTTGCAAGGATACCTGCTCTATGGAATCTTTTACATAGTATAAACGATTAAGACAATGTTTTCAACTTAATGATAACATTTTGTGGTTATGTTTCATCAGGAAAATAATTTAAAACTAGATAATGAGCCATTACTGACTGACTTTTGTATAAGAGAGAATGACTCATACGCACATGCGCCAGAAACTTTATTCTTCCATTATTTACATTTGTCCATGTGCCAAAATCTTTATTAATATGTTCAAGTAGAAAGTAAAAGATAATGCTATGTAATTTGACAGATTGCCATACTTGATGGAGTATATAAAAATCCCTGGATTGTTTACCTGCAATATATTCATCCTTATTTATGAGTGTCAGAAACCCTGGGCACCAAAATTTGAGGTTGAGAGTCCTTGGCGCAAATTCACTAAGCGCCGAAGCACCAAACGCTAGCGTTAATTCGCTAACGTTTGGCATTTTTCGCTACTGCGCAAATTCACTAACGAACGCTGGCGTAATTTCGCTAGTGTTACTTCGCACCCTTACGCCAGGCGAATTTTCGCTAGCGACGTAACTACACAAATTCACTAACTTGCGCAGTGTACTGAACGCTACCTTTTACGCTAGACTTCCTTTGCCACCTCAGACCTGGCGAAGCGCAATAGAGTAGATAGGGATTGTTTCAAAAAAAGTCAAAATTTTTTCTAAGTCCCAAAAAACGCTGGCATGTTTTCTACATGATGGGTAATAGGCTGAAAAAGATCGAAAAATTTTTTGGGGCTCCCCTCCTTCCCCCCTACATTTCCTGACTCATGGCAACTTACCTAGACAGTGGGCACATGTGTAGGGCAAAATAAAATTCTTATTTGCTGATTTGAAGGTTTTCTCGGCATTTGAAGTGGTGATACGTGTTCCTCCATTGAAATTTGAATTTCGCGCCGTATGCAAATGAACCATCGCTAGCGAAACTTCGCTTGGCGAATTAACGCTAGCGCAACTTCAAAAACTTACGCTACCCCTGTGCGCAACTTCAGATTTTAGTGAATTTGCGGATCGCTGGCGAAAATACGCCTGGTGAATTGTGGCGAAGTGCGGCGAACTTCGCATCTTAGTGAATTTGCCCCCTTGGGTCCTTGACCGCCACCTTATACTAACACCTGGGTTTGTAAGAATGCCTTTCCTACAGCCTTGGTTCACCCTTCTCACTTGTAGCTGCCATGCTCTTAACTGCAACCAATTCTTTGCCACATCTTCTTTCTGTAATCATTGGACAATTTTAATTCTCTTCTTTATGGAAAGGAAAGGAGGTCCAACATATAATATATTCTTGTTATATTACATAAGTACTAAACAATCCCACTCAAGTTCATCTTTTTTTCCAGCAAATCTAGAATTTAAGATATGTTACAATTATTATAGCCTGATGGCTTTATTACAGCTCTGATTTTATTTACAATTATATTATTTAAAAAGGTCACTGAATTGTTTAAAATATTTAACTCTTAGTAAATTATATTTCAAATAAAGCCGGTACTTTTGCTTTCACAGAGAATATCCTGGGCGTGCAGAATCATAACAAGCCTATTCATTGGATCTGTAATAGTTGGTAAGTATATATTTTCATCGTGTGATACCTGTCACTGAAGAGTAGGGATTCACTTTGTATTCCAAAAATAATATAGTTGTTCATTGTACATTTTCAGATGCTCCAGACTTTTTTTTAATGTTTAAAACAATAACATTCCTGTGCCCTTCCTATACAGGTGTTGAATCTGTTATCTGGAATGCCTGGGATTTTGGGTTTTCTATATAAGGGATTTTTATTGGGTTTATATTGGGTTTCTGGATATCAGATCCCATACCTGTACCAACTACCATTACAGTGTTCTATGGTCTTGCAATTCCATCTTTTAAAAGTTAAATATCCCATGTCTAGACTTAAAGGAGAAGGAAAGCTCAAAGACAGTTTATTGCCAACATGTTAGCCACAATAGTGCAAGCTAGAATGCTATATTTATTCTGCAGAATGTTTTACCCTACCTGAGTAAACAGCTCTAGACACTGTCTCTGTTTGTTTAGGATATAAGCTGCCATATAACCACGGTGTGACATCACTTCCTGCCTGAGTCTCTCCCTGCTTACTTACAGCTCTGAGCTCAGATTACAGCAGGGATGGGAGGAGGGAGGGGGAGAGGAGCAAGCTGAGCATGCTCAAGCCCTGCCCTGCAGGTTTCAGCTGAAAACAGGAAGTCTGATACAGAAGCCCATGTGTACACAATAGAAGGAAAAAAATGCTGTGTTTCTTTTGACAGAGGACTCAGAGCAGCATTACTTTGAGGGTTTACTGGTGTAATTATATAGACCTTTCTGATAAAGCTTACTTCATTTTAGCCTTTCCTTCTCCTTTAAAAGAAGCCTACAATTTTTATTACAAGGGTAATATGTATGACGCAGAGAGCCCTTATAGTATGTATATAAGTAACATCACTTGATTAATATATCATTTGCTATCTACAGCTGTTAACTTTACCTCGGACTGGGAGGTGGGATCAGTGAATGCAACAACTACATATAAAAGCTTCAGTAATGCTGTTGTAAATGCTGATATTGGACTACATGTGGGGCTTAATGGTATTAATGTAACTCTGAAAGGTAAGGCAAGTTATTTTACTAATGAAAAATATTTGTAACACAGGAGAGGCAAAATTATGAAAATATTGTGTAGTGAATGGATCTGGAGAAACATTTTACTCCATGATAAATGAAAAAATGACAGTAATCATGAAACATATTCTGTTGAAAGCAAGCAAAGATATTATGTAGCATATTGAGCTAGAAAATTGCAGGGATTTGATTATGCTGTCTACGCATTTGCTGAATTTCAGCTTCCATCAGCTATCAGCTGGGATGTGTCATTTATTAAAATGCTGCTAACATATTAGGGCCTATGTAAACGCTGCTGACGTTTTTCTATATTACAAAAGCCTAAAGTAAGGGCAAACTTACGTAGATTTAGAAGCTTTTTTCGGCACAATAATTAATTTACTAAATAATTAGTTTACTTTAGATTAGTAAACTAATGGGGGGGTTCTTTTATGATTGCCTGAGCACAATTTTTTTTTTTTTTTTAAAACTTTCATAAACTCTAAGGGGCAGATTTTTCAAAGATCGAGGTGAATTTTTGAATGAAAAAAATTAGAATTTCAAGCTATTTTTTTGTACTTCGACTATTGAATAGTGCAAACTCTATTCGAATTTGAAAAAAAATCGAAAATTCGAATATCTGAATTTATCATGTATTGTCTCTTTAAAAATTCGACTTCGACCAATCGCCATCTAAAACCTGCCGAATTGGGAAAAACTTCGAATTGAATTTGATCGAATGCGATATTCCTTCAATTCGAAAACGGACCTATTCGACCAAAAAAATTTCAACTTAATTTCAGTTGGTCTTTTTGAATTCGAATTTCAAAGTTTTTTCATTTCTAAATTCGACCCTTGATAAATTTGCCCCTAAATTCGACATTTGATAAATATGCCCCTAAAAGTCACATTGGAGTTCCATGACTTGTATAAAAGAAGTTGCCATTAAGCCTCATGCTTTTAGGGCTTTAGCACAAGGGCAGATTCGGGGAGATTTTGTCATCTGCCGACTAATCGCCTCTTCTGCGGGGCCACAATCTCCCCGAACTGCCTTCCGCCTGCTATAATGAGAAAACGCCAGCGCCAATGCACTTGCAGCACTTCGATTTTCGAAGTCGCTCGCAGTTGCCTCACAAGGAAACTTTGTGCGCCGCGAGTGCATAGGCGCTGGCTTTTTCTCATTATAAAAATCTGCCTGTGTGCTAGCTCCCTAATAAGGTCATGGAACTCTTCGGTGACTTATATTATCCTTATAATTTACGACAGGGGACACATTATTTACTATATTATGCACCAACCATATTTGAAATAGCTATTGTAACTTCTTAAGCAAGTATTCTCTTCTGTTATTCCAAACAGGCAATCCTATTCATCAAATTAATGAGACAATAAACTACAATGAGGAGTTTGTTTGGCGTTTGGGGTCAGATTACAATCAATATTATAATGATGGACTTAAAAAAGGTCTCCCAAACCCCATTCTGTATGTGGCTGAAAAATTCAATCAGTATAATCCATGTGGGATGTTCGCCCAGTACAGAATATCTGGTCATTATGCATCAGCTTGCATGTGGTAAGTAAGTAATGTTAAATTGAAGTTAAAGAGAAAGAAAAATTTCGTCCTGCCTTGAAGAGTGGTATAAAGTTTAGCAGGAATCAGCAAACTGATGAGAATAGATCCAATCCATTAGCAAATTGTGATAAATTGGCCTCAAACTATTTTAACAATTTTAACCTGGACAAACAGAAAAGTAAATATATAAAGACTGTTACTCTTGTTGATACTCTTGCTCATCTCCATCTACCATCTTTGCAAATGAAAAGAATGTATTGAATACTATTTTACATACTTAACATGATTAACTTGAATTAACTATCTAGCTGCCCATTGTGTGGCTAATTTTCTAATCGAATAGGATTACATTTATTTAGAGACCAAAATATTCACTGGATGAAAATAATAACTTTAATGTTGTATGCTTGTACACGCATGAACAGTTTATGTCAATGTCTTCTATGAATTTATTTCCAAAACATGATTTGATTACATATAGTGATGGGCGAATTTGCGCCGTTTCGCTTCGCCGAAAAATTCGCGAATTTCGCGCGAAATTCGCGAAACGGCAAAAAATTCGCGAAATGGCACCGGCGTCTCGTTTTTGATGCCGGCGCCCGTTCTTGACGCCGGCGCCCGTTTTTTCGACGCCGGCGCCCGTTTTTGACGCCGGCGTCCATTTTTCGAAAAAAAATTTTTTGACGCCGGCGAATTTTTGACGCGAATTTTAGCGGGAGTTTCGCGAATTTATTCGCTGGCGGCGAATCGCGCAAATTCGCCGCGAATTCGCGCCTGGCGAATAAATTCGCCCATCACTAATTACATACAACAGAATAAGAAAATAAAATTGGTAATACATGTATTATCTATATGCGCAGCTTCAAAAACCTTTATCTTTATTCTTATATCATTGATGTAGCATTTCTCCCTGACAGATTTGATAAACCACCTTCAGTTTTACATTAAAATATGCAGGAGGGACTGTCAGTCTGCTATTGCAGCTGTGCAAAATGTGTCCAACAATTGGCTGTCAGAACAAGTGGCTTGTTTTTCTATTCCTCTGTTTGCAGTGAGCTTTCACCACTGTATCTCAGAATTTGTGCAGATAGGGTCCTTTAATAATGACTAAATGTTAGGAAAGAGGATAAAGATAATCTAGCTAACGTTTCCTTATTGAAAAGCAAATTATTGCTGTACCCATGATTAGATAAGATAAATGAACATAAAGATAACAGCAGAAGCTGCTAGAGTCTGTATTTCGCCACTACTTTTTATTATATGGGTATTTTTGTGATTACAACACATTATGGCAGCTTGCTGGAGTTTAGTCAGTCACAGGGACATAAAATGATGATCAACGTATTTTTTAATTAAAATCATTAGTCATTTTAGTACATTTTTTAGTCATTTTAGTACATCATATGGGTAACATATAGGGTTTATTTCGGTATATCAATTATTTCATCACTTATACTGTACTTCCTATGCGCATAGAAATGATTACTGGTACAATAATTACTTAACATGGGCATATTCTCTGTGTAGGACATTTGATCACATCTTTAATTGGATACCATAATGGACACTTCCTTCTAGTAATAGGATGGGGCAGTAATAATGAAGCACAAATGGTGTTTCTTATAGAAAATGCTGCTGTACAACTGTGTAGACTGGGAGATAAATATTGTACAGATTTGAATTGCAATTTAGAGCTTTGTCATTAAAAATATAGTAAATGTTCCTTTATTCTACTCTTATTTTCACACTTTAAATATGAGGCACCATTTTACCAATTAACATCCATACTGGGGATAAAGTGGTTGTTCATTTTAGTCATTATACACTTAGGGGCATATTTATCAAGGGTCGAATTTCGAATTTGAAAAACTTCGAAATTTGAATTCAACCAAAATGAAGTCGAAGGTTTTTTTTGGCTGAATAGGTCCGTTTTCGATCGAATAGGTCCGTATTTGGGTGAACTGGATTCATACGAATTGAAGTAATAGCGCATTCGATCCAATTCAAATCAAAGTTTTCCACCAATTGACTCCAAAAAGGTTCTAGGAGGTCCCCCATAGGCCAAAACAGCAATTTGGCAGGTTTTAGATGGTGAATGGTCGAAGTCGAAGTTTTTAAAGAAACAGTACATGATACATTTCGATATTTGAATTTTTTTTTCAAAATCAAATCGAATTTGGACTATTCCCTAGTCGAAGTACACAAAAAATAGCTTGAAATTCGAATTTTTTCAATTCGAAAATCTCGACCTTTGATAAATCTGCCCCTTAGATTATATTTATTCAGCTGCAGAGTGGATGATCAATAATACAGGGTCTAATTAAGTTAAAGGACCAGTAACAACATCAAGTGAAAAGGATGTATTAACATTCGAATTCTGTTTGTCTAGCATTTACAAAAACATTTCTTTGTTTGTTTGTGACCCCTATTTATCTCCATAAAAACCATTTGTATTCCAAATGGCTTATCTGTTATCTGCTATTTTAATGTCGGCCCTGTTGGAACTTGGATGACAGAACTCATGGCCATAGAATAAATATATATAAAATACTGTACATTACAGATTCTGAATCAGGTCTGGATAGCAGAATTATATATATATATATATATATATATATAGCAGAATTATATATATATATATATATATATATATATATATATATATAATTCTGCTATCCAGACCTGATTCAGAATCTGTAAATTATTTATATATATATATATATACTTTTGCCCTTGGGAGTCAGTGACTAAGGTACAAAAATAATAAGAAAAAATATTAAGAAGAACATAACCTCTTACATGTTTTTAATTGTACAACAATCACCATGTATTGGCACGTTAATAAATTAATCTCTTTTTTTATATTTTAGGGTGGCATTTTGCTCTTGGATCATCAGCAATATCCTCTTTTCCATGCCGTCTTTCATTTATGGAGCTTATATGACTTTGGTGACAGCAGCCTTTATAATCTTCTCACTAATTTCCTTCTCCACTGTGAAAAATGTCTCATTTTGTAATATTCAATTCGGCACTGACGTTCTGAAAACAGAGTTTGGAGCTTCTTTTTGGCTGACTCTTGCAACAGGTGAGATGGAGACAGAGTGACTTTAGCAAAACTATACGCATTAAAATCTTTAGCATTCATTTATTTGCCCTTAGGTAGTCTTGTATAAAAACAAAAGCTTCCATTTTCAGAACATTGACCTTGTTACAGTAGTGTGCAGAATGCCATACTGCTAACCTCTTTATGCAGTCAGTATCAATAATTAAACAGTTTTCTAAACACTAGGGTGGCGAATGTAACTCCTGTTATTTACATCAATGCTAATAATATATTCTATATAGACATAGAATGTCCTGTGCACACAAGAATTAAAGAAAAGCAACAAGGAAAGTGTATTGGCTTCCTAATTATTTTACCTGTCTTTTTTTGAGCTTTCCTTATGGCAATTATAAATCTATTTACAATTCTAAACATTATGTTCATGTGCATGAAAGTACAGAAAATGTCCATATATTAAACATGGTGCCTCAGTCTTTGAGTGCCTGCCACTTTTTGAGAGGAATAAAAAAGAATCATAAAGCTATGCAGATTGTACATGTTCAGTGGAGCTGAGCAAAGACAATGAAAACAGTCACAGGTTACTGAATTACAACTCTCAGTGGAAGCTGTGGACCGGCAACAGCTGGAAAATTACTTCAAATTTCATCCACTAATACATTGTCCAGCTTAACTCTCTATATATTTTCCTTTATTTTTAACAATATCTTTCCATACCGCATAAAACCACCCATGATTATATATATATATCTATTAGTAGTGCCAATACTGGCTTCTTTGCTAGCTTACATTACTATGTTAAAATTAAGAGTATTTCTAAACCTCTACTAGCAAAATAGACCGTAAGAAAAAAAATGTAAATTTACATCTGCGTTGTATTTTTTTTAGGTCTTTTCTGCTTTATCATTGGGATAATATTTATTGTGCTGGATTGGTGTGTCCCTGAAAAACTGAAGGTTTTTTTTAACATGATTGAGGAGGATGAAGAAGAATATTCCTCAGAACTTTATGTTAATGAATATTGCCATCACCCGGATGTTTGAGTTCCCAAATGAACTGTGGACCTTTCTATTTATATCAGCGTTTTAACTGAGTGATCAGACAAGATGAACTTGACATAAAACAATAGCATTTCCAAACAGAAAATTTACATCACCAAATATTGTTTTTTTACTTGACTGAGAAAGAGGAAAGTTTCACAGAACTTTATATCAATCTGCACAGCATATGTAATGCTTTATTATATCTTTACCAAGATATGGGAGATCACAGAGGAGCGTATGTGAGCATCTGATACATGATTTTTGTTGAACTGCTATGACCTACTGATCAGACAGCAATGCTATTGCTAATCTTATCTCCAAAGCAGCATTACCAACATTTCAAATCTACAATTAGTATTGCACTAACAAAAGCCTCACAGGTTAGGTTAATGAAGATGGCTACTGGGTCAACAACTGCAGGAGAGCTGCAGACTAGAAATCCCGGAGTTACAATAAGTTAGGAACCACGTGACATTATTGTAAATGTATATGTATTATTTTATAGGAATTGATTGATATTGTTTACTTGTGAATTAACGTTAACTTTTTAATAAAATAATCTTTAAAAAATGGTTTAGATATTTGTAAATTCATAATTTCATATACACAGATTTGACTACATACCCTGTTTTTTATACAATAAGATAACAATACGTGAGGGCCCATTTGTAATCCTTTTAAACTGTGAGCCACATTTAAATGTAAAAAGAGTTGGGGAGCAACACAGGCATGAAATATGTTCATGGGTGGTGCAAAATAAGTGCTGTGGTAGCCCCTATGTGGACTGGTTGCCTACAGGATGTTCTCTTTCTCTTTTTGTGCAACCAAAACTTTCTTCCAAACCAGGATTTCTGCATCTGCTTTGAGGCTGTTGAGAGCAATATCCAAGGGGTTAGTGAGAAACATGTTGCTCACAGGCCACAAGTTGGGGATCATTGCCTTTTTGGACTGACAGACATTTACAGTCAATGGTTACAGTCAGTTTACAGTCAATTACAGTTAATTAATTAATATGATCACATACAGTATATATGATTGATAGATACACAAATATGCTTCCATGTATATGAATAAAAGCTTGCAGAAGGCTCCTGCTATTTTATATATTTTTAAAGGGAAAAATAAGCCTTCTGTGGAAAACACAATATATAATGGCTAATATATAAGCTGAGCACAAGTGGTCCATTTTCAGAGTCCATCTTGTTTGAACAGGAAGGAAGGGTTTGCACTTGAAACCTAGACAAGTGGACAGATTTACTAAAGAGCCAACTGGCTGTTGCTAGCAAAAATTTGCCAGTCGCAGAGATATCTCTTATTTACTAACAGGCATAGAGGATAGTTCGCTAGTGAAAGAGACCATCGCTAGTGCAGTTTTGGCCCTTTCGCTAGGTGTACTTTCTCTCAGACGAGCGATTGTTGAATCGCAAATTCACTAAAGTGCGAATCTTACAGAACGTTACCTCTTTTGCCAGAGTTTCCTTCGCCAGCTTAGACCTGATGAACTGATAAGACGAAGCTACATCCATCTCAATATTATGTCAGTGACATCATATCCTGTATGCCGAAAAGCCATAAAAATTTTAAAAAAACGCTGGCATTTTTTCATATTTTAAAACGGGATTGTCTTTAAAAGTTGTAACTATTAAAAATTTATTTAAACATTGTTTTTACCATTTGAGGGGCATGTCACATTTGTTTAAGGATGGGCTCATGTCTAGGGCATTAGAGGATCTCTTCTGAGCAAGCAGAGCCTACCCAGAGCCCACAGGGCAGATATGGGGGGCGGCATCATAAGACCCCTGCTAGTTATAAATCAATGTAAAGCACTGTGTAGCTTGCTGTTGCTATATAAATAACGATCCCCCTAAAATTGCCCTTGCATAAATTACCCCTTTTGTTTGCACACAGTACACAGGAGTGGCTGAGTTGTATTGCTACACCAAGTATGTATTAGTTAAACTACAGATAACTAGTAGACAGCTCATAAGACCTGCACATCATACTGTACAGAATGTGGCACATGATCAGTCCCACATCTCTAGCTAAATGTATTATGTAGTAGTTGAGCCCATAGCTAAGCACATTATTAAAGGAGAGCTAATAAGAAAAGCCCCATCTACAACCCTAGATAGTTCCCCTCTATTTTGTCATTAAAATCTTGGCATGCACTTGTTAGTTACACCATTATATATTCTGTTTGTAATATAATGATATCCTTCTGTGCACAAAACAGATTTTTTTTCCCATTCTTTAATAGAAATAGGTCTTTTGTATATTTTTTTTAAATCTTTGTATATGGTCACAAATACTTATGTACCATGAGAGACATTCATACTGTGTACTAGGGATAGTTTTGTATACAGAATGTATTTAGGACAAACGGCACCCCATAGCTTTAAGGGGCAGATTTATCAAGGGTCGAATTTCGAAGTGGAAAAAACTTCGGCCATTGAATTGGATTACTTCGACTTCAAATGTCTAAGTTTTTTTGTATCGAATTTGTCAGTTTGAAAATCGATGAAACCCTTCGAATCGAACGATTTCACCGATCGATCGAATGATTTTCCTTCGACTTCTAAAGACTTAGCCAAATGTTGGCTGTGGGTTCTAGGAGGTCCCCATAGGCTAACATAGCAATTCGGCAGGTTTAAGATGGCGAAGTGTCGAAGTCAAACTTTTTTAAAGAGACAGTACTTCGATTTTCAAGTCGAACTTTATACTTCGAATCAAAGACGAATTTAGGCCTATTCAATGGTCGAAGTACCCAAAAATTTGTTAAAAATTCGAACTTTTTAAATTCAAAAATTCACTTTGATCCTAAGGGGCAGATTTACTAAGGTCCAAGTGAATTTTCGAAGTACAAAAAGTTCGAATTTCGAGGTAATTTTTTGAATACTTCGACCATCGAATAGGATACTATGACTTCGAATTTATCTCAACTTTGATTCGAAGTAAAAATCTTTGACTATTAGACCATAATCGAAGTACTGTCTCTTTAAGAAAACGTCGACTTCAATACTTAACCAGCTTAAACCTGCCGAAGTGCTATGTTAGCCTAGGGGACCTTCCAGAGCAATTTTCTACATTTTTTATATTCGAAGGAAAATCTTACGATCGTACAATAAAATAATTTGAATCGTATTTTCCACTTCGAAATTCGACCCTTGATAAATCTGCCCCTTAGTAAATCTGCCCCTTCAAATGTTAAATATAAAGTCGTTACATTTATTTTTGTGTACATGATGTGCAAGGTCCCTGTGATATAACTTAGGCACAAGGATTATTTAGCCAAACTAAACAAATGTAGCATACGTGATATAGGCTTAACTGCTATTTTATTAGCAAAGGAGTTTATGGCATAAGCATGTGCTGTTGCAACAGCAGGACTATTATTTATAGGTGTGGTTTAACCAAGATAGCCATATACTTGATGAAAGATTTGTAACTGAAACTGTTGTGCACTTGTAATAAAAATGATATTTCTATTTTAAACTTATGTAAGTACAAATTAATCAAACTATAATATATTAGCTTGAATAATGGCTATCTGTGCATCTACTGTACATATAGGTTTACTGATACAATCATAAGGTAAAGTAAGTAAATGACTTGATTTTTTTACATATATTTTGTAATATCTTAATCCTGATGGGTGAACGCTACCATTAATACCTACTGTTCATCAGACATCACTACAGATTTATGCCTGAAAAGGTCTGTGTACACCTGGTAAAGCTTGATGAATTGTTCTTGAAGAGATGAAGTAAACAGTGGGGATGGAAGACATTGCAAAAAAATAAATGATTGTAGCCAATGAACTGTGCAGAAATTTATGGAATAGGGTAGGAGGGGGTTAGGTGGTCTGGATGAGATGTTTAAGTGCATAAGAGGAAGATGAATGACTAGAGAGAAGGCCTGCTATGTGGAAGTTGAGTGGTTGTGGGTGGAATCACTTATTGTCGGGTCTAGCTGGCTGGGCGCCCTGAGCAACCCGACTGGCCACCTATCCCATCCTACTTCCCCATATGAACCATGCATGGTCATGGTGCAGGGGCTGTGCATGAGAATGTGCGTCAGCAGGTAGTAGGGGGATAAGTGCCCGGAATTGGGGTAAGCAGATAGAAGAGGTATGTGCCTGGTGCCCTCCCGCAATTATATCCTAGGCACGTGCCTCTTCTGCCAACCCCTTGTGAGTGGACTTCTGGGCATTATGTGTAATTACAATCAAATACCATTCTCTACTCTTTATGAAATAGCATTTGGTAACAGTGAGACACTCTGTAAACTTTCTTTATGGTTTCTTTCCACTGATTGCAAGCAACGCAGCTTTCCAGATCCTGTCTGAAAGGCACAAAAAGCAGTAGTCATTTTCTACTTTGCGACTGAGATTCTAGTAACCTTTATACACTTAGGTTCATAAATATTTGGATAGCCAATTTTTTATTCTAATTTTGGTTCTGTATATTACCACAATGAATTTTAAATGAAACAACTCAGATGCAGTTGAACTGCCGACTTTCAGCTTTAGTTCAGTGGGTTGAACAAAAAGTTTGCATAAAAATGTGAGGAACTAAAGCCTTTTTTTAAAACAATCACTTCATTTCAGGGGCTCAAAGAATTGGACAATTGACTCAAAAGCTATTTCATGGGCAGGTGTGTGCAATTCCTTCTTATGTTATTATCAATGAAGCAGATAAAAACCCTGGAGTTGATTTGAGGGGGGTGCTTGTATGTGGAAGATTTTGCTGTGAACAGACAACATGCGGTCAAAGGAGCTCTCCATGCAGGTGAAACAAGTCATCCTTAAACTGCAAAAACAGAAACAACCCACTGGAGAAATTGCTACAATATTAGGAGCGGCAAAATCTACAGTTTGGTACATCCTGAGAAAGAAAGAAAGCACTGGTGAACTCAGCAACACAAAAAGACCTGGACGTCTATGGAAGACAACAGTGGTGGATGATCGAAGAATAATTTTCATGGTGAAGAGAAACAGCTTCACAACAGCCAAACAAGTGAACAACACTCTCCAGGAGGTAGGTGTATCGATATCCAAGTCTACCATAAAGAGAAGATTGCATGAAAGAGGGTGCACTGCAAGGTGCAAGCCACTCATAAGCATCAAGAATAGAAAGTCTACATTGGACTTTGCTAAAAAAAACAAAACATTACAGTACAGTTCTGGAAAAACATTCTTTGGACAGATGAAATATAGATCAACCTCTACCAGACTGATGGCAAGAAAAAAGTATGTAGAAGGCGTGGAACAGCTCATGATCCAAAGCATACCACATCATCTGTAAAACGGCAGTGTGATGGCTTGGGTGTGCATCGCTGCCAGTGGCACTGGGACACTAGTGTTTATCCATGATGTGACACAGGACAGAAGCAACTTAATGAATTCTGAGGTATTCAGAGACACACTGTCTGCTCAAATCCTGCTAAATGCAGTCAAATTGATTGGGTGGCGATTCATAAGACAGATGGACAATGACCCAAAACATACAGCCAAAGCAACCCAGGAGTTTATTAAAGCAAAGAAATGGAATATCATTGAATGGCCAAGTCAGTCACCTGATCTGAACCCAATTGAGCATGTATTTCACTAGCTGAAGACTAAACTTTGGACAGAAAGGCCCACAAACAAACAGCAACTGAAAGCCACTACAGAAAAGGCCTGGCAGAGCATTAAAAAGGAGGAAACCCAGAATCTGGTGATGTCCATGAGTTCAAGACTTCAGGCTGTCATTGCTAGCAAAGGGTTTTCAACTAAGTATTAGAAATGAACATTTTATTTTCAGTTTTTTTGTCAGCCCCTGAAATGAAATGATTGTGTTAAAAAAAAGGCTTTAGTTCATCAGATTTGTATGCATTCTTTTTGTTCAACCCACTGAATTAAAGCTGAAATTCTACAGTTCAACTGCATCTTCTGCATCTGAGTTGTTTCATTTAGAATTCATTGTACTAATGTACAGAACCAAAATTAGAAAAAAAGTTGTCTCTGTCCAAAAATGTATGGACCTAATTGTAATAGAGCAGTTTATCACTGTGGGCATAGATCCTGTCTAAACTCCATTGTAAGCAGCAGTCCTCTTCATATATCCTTATATCAAGGTTTTATTATTACAGAGAAAAGGACATTTTTGAAAATTTGGATTACTTAGATAAAATGGAATTTATGAGAGAAGGCCTTTCCGTAATTCAGAGCTTTTTGGATAATGGGTTTCTGATAATAAACTGGTACTGTAATTTCCACCCAGACGGGTAAACCCAGCTTCTCAGTCAGGAATGTATTTACTTTTACACTCTGGGAAAGACTATTTTCTTTTGCTTCCATATTGCCGAGGTAACAAATTGTTGCCTATTTTGTGATTTGGTTTATGGAGGTTTAAATAGTAATGGATCTGTGGGGTTCACCATAGAAACGACTATGTGAGAAGTCAGGCTTGTGTGAATTATAGCATAAACAACCCCAGTTACTATTTATTGGAGAAACTGTAGAAAGGGTAATATAGTATTTTCCTATTAATCCTGAATTCTCAGAATTCAGTCTTTAGAGCTCTGTGAATCCAATCCTTCTAACCCCCCCCTACTTTAGAGAGGGTATAATCCCCCACTGTAAGGGTAATTCTTTGAATGCCTTTGAATTGACTTTTCCCACCAATTCCTATTTCTGTTGCCCCATGTCTTAATCCTTTTAAACCTACTCCTCCAGTTTAGGCATTCCTTGGATTCTACAGAAATCTGCTGTTAGCGTAACCATGTATTCATCAGTAAAATCCAAGTTTAATCTAATGTATTTCTACTTTTGTGAAGTCATTTGTACATGTAGCAGGAAAACAAAAAGAACCGTGCTTGCTGCTTTTGGTTAATGACCACTTACATTATTATTTTAGTATATTTAGTATATTTTTTGTTTTTTAGAACATATTTTCTCTTGTTTTATGTTCTTTTAAAATACAGTCGATTATAAGATATTTTGATTAGATAAATCTATTGTATCCAACTATGTTAGACAAATAACAATCATGTCTCCACATCTAGTCATATTCATATCTGGATATTTAGTCAGACATTTAGAGGTGGTACGACCCATCATGCTATAATGTTCATGGCAAATGTTACAATATTCTTATTTCCTTTTACAAACACATATTCATTCAAGCATATACATACAGTTATATAGTGACGCACAGTGACACTCCCACACAATCAGGGTAAGAACACAACAGAATTAGAAACAGGGAGAACATTTCATACACTCATACAATCTTGACACTCCCTGCTCAGTTATTGAACTACCAGGGAAATAATTTAATCTAGATAGGGAAACCTAACAGTACACCCAACAGTAAATCGGGCCCAGCTCTTAGCTGGCCAAAACCCTACTGGGAACTACATGAAATCAGGATTGGCAAAACCTTCACACACTACAGATATTATATAAAATGTAAAATGAAAAAAAGTCATTAGCTAGAAAAAAAAAATGTTAAATGGTACTATGTAAAAGGTTATGGCAAGAATGATGTATGTAAAGTTTAAGCTTTTCACTTGCAATCAGCAACCATAGATCCTCCTTAGCACAATATACAGCACAATATTAATAATATAAAGTGTACAAATACAGTGTATGGGTTTGGCTTTTGTGCCAGGCCTGCTGCTATATAGCAGTCTCTCCTCTTCTGTTTACTAGAATTTGGAATATAATTGCTGGAGTTTGCTTCCATTCAGCTACATGAACATTAGTGGGGTTAGGAACCGATGAGATCAGGCCTTGCTCACAGTCAGTATTCTTATTAATTCCACTGGCAGCTATTTAAGGTCAGGGCGATTTGCAGCCCATTGAAATTCTTCCACTTTTCCACATTTCAGTACATTAATTCTGTACAGAGAGTATTACCCAGCTAAAATAGGAGAGAGCCTCCCCAACTGAAGCAACAAAGTAGGAAGCACAGAACTGTCAATGTCTTTTTGCATTTTTGGCTTTATGTTTTGCTGTTATTAGATTATTATTCCAGACCATTATCTCTTTACAGTCATCTTATGGAGTTGAGCATGTACCAAGTATCTACCAACCGATGACTTTCAGATGATGAAGTGCAATTCATCACTCCAAGCTTTTATACTTCTCCAGCCCCCAATTGTGTTAACAATCACCGCAGCTAAGGCCTACCATTCCACAAAGTGATTTTAGGCTTGTGTGCCTCCCCCCCCAAAAAATAAATAAATAAATAAATTGTTCTTGTGCAGATGTTGCTTCCAGGGACAATCTGAAACTTGGCAGTGAATGTTTCAACTGAAGACATGAAATTGTAGAAAGGGTGTCGGGATATTTTTGGCAAAAACACAGACTTTGACGTTGCATTTTACAGTTATATTCATACACATTAAGGGGGTCATTTACTGACAATCGGATTTTGTATTTTTTTCACGAATCTTTAAAAATTTGAGTTGTTCTCATTATTTTAAAAAGCTCTGAAAATTAGAGGTTTATTAAAGGAGAACTCTGGCTTCCAAACCAAAATTTGATAAAGAGGCCCACATAACACAGAAACCACTAATATATCCATCACAGTTACCTGTTTCTTTAAAAAGTATGAATAAATGCCATTTTCTATGCTGAAATCCAGCTGTTTAACAGTTCTTCTCTTTCTGCATCATTTGAAATCCTGGCAGGGAAGGAGGGACTAAACATTGATGTTACAAATTGTAACAACTTCTACACAGCTTACAGACAGCATGTAGGAACTAAATAACCCACAATGCATTGCACTGTGATGTTCTGTTCCTTATTGAAATCATGTATACAGGGAATTGTGGGGTTTGGAGGATGCAGGCTGAGGACAGATGGCTGTTGATTCAAGTAACAGTAGTCAGCCAGCTCAGCAAAGTAGTCAGACAGATCAGCTGGAGCGCAGGGGGCTAGGGAACTGTCAGAAACCATTAAAAATCATGAAATGTCTGCATATTTTTTAATTGATGTATATTGCAAAGTTGCATGAAATTATGTTTACATTTTAAAAAGCTTAAGTTATGTTTTGTGGAGTTCCCCTTTATGTGTAAAAACCAGGAAAACCACTAAGACAAAACTTCAACAGGTAAAAGTTGTCTGGGTCCTATAGAAGTCAGCGGGAGCTGTGCTGGTCTTTTTGGACTGCTCTAAAGCCATTCGTACTAGAGATTTTCATATTTTTTTCACTGGGAATTGCCATAGAGGTTTTTGAGGTATTTTGATTTTTTAGCGCAATAATTTTCAGTTTGTACTCTTTTTATTCTGATTTCTTAATAAAAGTCATGACATTTGTAGTTTTAGAGTTTGTGAGTTTGGTTGTGGTTTTGAAAACGAGATTGTTGATAAATAGGCCCTTAAGAGATCTACATTCTTATGAAAGAAACATTCACATTTGTGGTCTCATGCTCATTCCTACTCTCTCTCTCTCTGCTATTTTCTGTTATACATAAATGCTAATTATCTGATTTCTCTCACATCTATCGCACATCTATAAAATCAATTCAAAAAAGTGCATTTTTACATCCACTGTATCCATTTGTATTTAGCCAAGCTGCAAAACGTTAACACATATTGACACAATAAAATATATATTTTCAACTTTTAATACAAGAACATTTGTGTTATTTATACATCCTACAGAGTAGCCTGGTTTAAATAAAAGCATGACATGGGCAGGACGAAATACCTGCCCTTTGACCCAAATTATCACTTACAACTTGAACTTGGTTGGAAATTATGTTGGCCACAGCAATAACAATACATAACCATAAAAATGAAAGAACAGGTACATAATAGCAGTGTTGATAACACAATATTAACAGTAATACTTAAAAACTCTAAAGTCCCTGACAATGGAACTAACTAGATGCATGACAATCGTACCAGGCCACCAGCTACTTGTGCTCTCCATTATGGTGGGTATGCAGGATTACAACCAAGTAGCATAACACCTCCCAGACACCCATCACTCAGAGAGGACACTCCAAACCATGTCCCACTAAATAAATTGGGAACTTTCTCAACTTGGCACTGCCAACAAATGTATCTCCATTGCCAGGGACCTGCCACAGTATGACAGACTTGAACTGGACCCCTCTGTCTTGCTTTTTTGATGACCTCCCTAACTGCTTCTGGTACAAATTACCTATAACAATGCTTTCTGATATCAAGTAACAACATTTTGGTCTCTAATTTACTCCACTGCCCTCTTCTTGTAAGTTTATTATAACAAGAGAGGATGTTGAAACTGAACACCCATTGTAAGCAAAGAAAATAGCATTTTCATAAAATCTATGAAAACAACTTAAAGGAATTGTTCAGTGCAAAAATAAAAACTGGTGCAAAATACAAAATGTTTTCAATACAATTAGTTAGCCAAAAATGTAATGTATAAAGGCTGGAGTGACTGAATGTGTAACATAATAGCCAGGATATGATTGGTTATCAGTCACTAACCAATCAGTGACTTGAAGGGGGCCACATTGCTCATAACTGTTTTTGCTTTTGAATCTGACCTGCATGCTAAGATCAATTGCAAACTCACTGAACATTTATGTCCGATGTGGGCCCACTTTAAGTCACTAACTCAGAGTTCAAGAGCTCACTACAGTCTTTATAGATTACATTTTTGGCTAACTAACTATATTAGAAATATTTTTTATTTTGCACAGCCTATCTAGTTACCCAGTTTTTATTTTTACACGGAACTTTTTGTTTAAGATTTTTATATGTTATAGGGGAAACGCCATTCATTATTTTCCGTGCTGCAGTATGCTGCCTCTTTTCATAAAAAGTATGAGAGAATTTGCAAGCTTTCAACTTATTAACAGAAGAGCACAGCTGAGAGAATTGCTTGAGTAAATAAACTATTTGCCCTTTGACAAAGTAAACCAATCTTTCTTCTGGCATGACAGTTAGTAAATATGTAATTGAAACTATTTCCAGACACAACTTCCCTTAGTGAAGATAAATATATTTCTCTGGAAATCACTGGGAAGACTGGATCAGATAAACAGCTTTGTTTATGACGTTATTCTACATCTCTGACAGGATATGACTGCAAAGCCACAAAACGATGTTCATTCACTACCACTGAAGAGTTATCACTATAAATACAAGAGTCAGACATCACTAAACAGGAAAAGCTGAAAAATAACCTATTGGTGAGCAATATAGAGCGTTGGGCAGTAAATAAATATTCAATATTTCATATATCAGTAGCCAGGAATCAGTATCAGTGTACCCTTAACATCTTAATTATATAGCACAACCTTAGGCAGGCCTGAGATAAGTGAGTAAGAAGAAGTGCGACTTGCTAACAGTGTACCTGGCACCCATAACCTGTGGGCGACTCCCTGCAACTTCCAGCAGTGTGTTTTGACCCCTTTAGGCACCTTATCCTCAGGTGAATCTAGTGTCTCCTGGAACACAGACTAACCAGGTGGAAAGTAACAGCAGTCCAGAGGGTTGCTTCAAACAATTAACTTATTTATTGAACAGTGGCACTGGATCTGGCTCACAGCAGTCAGGCAATACAATCTTCAAATACAGTCACATCAATTAATGGAAATCTTCACATTTTCCGATATTGCAAGTAGATCCTCTCAGGGTGGTAGTGCAGCCTGTTTTAGTGATTTTACCCATGGGTTATCCTGCTCCTTGGCACTTTCCCTGCTCCTGAGCTCACCCACTTGTGTCCCTGTCTGGCAGCTTGGTCATCGCAAAGGTGATTACCCCAAATACCCTCTTTGTTGGAGCTAGAAAGTTCCAAAAAAGCTCCAAAACTAAATACACTGCCTCTAACTTTTGCTCCTAGAGCGACTATTAATAAAACTTCTACCACGAAATAAACTTTTCCTAACCAGGGCCTGTAACCTGCTCAGACCTACTCCTGTACCCACCTTGACGCAAAGTTGGACCCATGAATAGAGCCCTGAGCATGTGTGCTCTCCCTTTTATACTTTTAAACACTGCCACCTACTGGACAATACATATACCCTTGTTCTACTTTTTTATTTTAACGTGTTTCGATATGCAAGGTAGGCACCTGCAGTGCAGTACCCAAGTGCATGATCAGTGAATTTTGTGAACTAACATTTTTGTAACATTTAACAAATTTCACAGGGGGAGTTACAATTTAACTACACAATTCAAGAACACTTGGAATTTGGACTTTTGTGGTGTATTAAGCTACAGTTTCACAAAGAATGGACACTTGGGACTTATGTTTTTAATATAGCGACTTTTGCATATGAAATCTTTTGTTAAATAGAACACTTTGGTTTGTGCTGAATTTTTGTATAATGGAAACCCAAAAGCCTGAACTTTCACCTGGGCACTGAGGGGTCGGGCTTAATGGGGTGTTGGTTTAAAAGGCTAATACGTTTCCTGCTGTGTTACACTTGAGAAAGGGCACTTGTAGCCCGAAACATGTTGTGTGTATGTAATCTAAAATAATTTTCACATATAGACAGCACCACACATTCAGTAATTTTTCTTAAAAACCATTTATTGGCAAAAGGGCTTTTGTTGAACAGGAATACAGCGACGCGGGGTGCTGTATATATGCGAAAATAGAGTCTAGAATTAGGGTGGAAGTGGCTGCCTGAGACATGCACCCCATCAGCAAAAGTCTCCGTTGCTGAGTGCTAACTCCTACTACACTTTGTAGCCTGAAATAAAGCACATTGCAGCAGCAATCTGTATTTGGTATGCTCTCCTCACTTCTATAAAAAATTGCACCTAATGGACAAGCAATGAACCAGATCTATTGATAACATCCAGTAACACCCAGGGCTCACTAAGGACCACTTTAGGTGTCCAAACTACAGGGGTAACTGCCTGTAGAGATGCCAAACCCTCAGGGTCTCTGCAATTGGATTGCTATATACATCATATATGTATGTCTTACTGTATTTATAAAGCACTACCAGGATACATAGCACTGTACAATGTAGAAAAGTACACACTGGGAGGAGAAGCCTTATAAAAAATACATAAGTATAAATATACAGAGATTAAGAAATTAAGTGCCATGTGGTAAGAGACTCAGTAGGAAGGAAGTCCTTTGCCCTGTACAATTTACAATCTAAATGGTAATCTTACAATCTCAGAAGCATAGGTATGTAAACAAATTAAATACCCTAAACATTGGGGCTTGGTATAACTTTCTCTTTTATGCCAGCCTCTGCTCTTCTGGGAAGGTTTTTTTTAGAGTTTGGAACATTTTTGGTGGGATTTGCTTCCATTCAGCCACAGGAGAGAACCTACACAAACTGTTGCTGCATAGTAGGAAGCACAGAACTGTCATTGTACACTGTGGCTTTATGTTTTGCTGTTATTAGATTAATTATTTGATTGACCATTATTGCTTTTTCACTAAGCTTTATAGCTTATGCATTTGAGCATGTACCTAGCTTGGCTTGTGTGCCACCCCTTCCCCCTCCAAAAAAACATGCTCCTGATAAATAGTTCTTGTGCAGATGTTGCTTCCAGGGACAGCTTGGAACTTGGCAGGGAGTATTTCAACTGAGGTCAGAAATTTTCGAAAGGGTGTCATTTTTGGAAAAAATGCAGGGCCGGAACTAGTTGATGGCAGAATAGTGGCAGCAGCGGGGTGGTGGTTAGGAGCATTCGGGGGGGGGGGTTTGGACATTAATAGAACTAAGCCCGGCAGTGCAACAATGGAGTATCCTTATCAAAAAGTGAAGTTAGAAATCACCACAGTCCGCTGGAGTGAAATACCGCCTCTCTCAATTAATTTAAATTTGATTTTTAAAGGCGTAGCTATCAAAGGGTGAACTTTGATAAATATACCTTTAAAAATCCCATAGAAATGAATGGAGAGAGGCGGTATTTCACTCTATCGGTCTGTAGTTATCTCTGACTTCACTCTTTGATAAATATACCCCAGTGTTTCTAATTACTTCTGCCCATAATCATGTATTAAAATGTCTGTTCATGCAACTTGCTTTCTAGCGACTTGATGTCACTGTGATACATATTAACTTGTATTCCTATGAATATACCTTGAACAGGCAATAACCATAAAAACGTTATAAAATGAAAGTACATAATACACCCCTATTGAATTATGCTATAAACTCTCCTGTGTCAGTAAATCCCAAACTTATCAGTGACTAGTACATATTTTACTGACTCTAAAGGGGGTTATTTAATGAAACTACAATTAAAAAATATCTCATATTTTTATTAAACCAAGTTCGACCTATCCACAATTTTATCTTATTTATCAATAAAATAACTTGAAAATGTCAGGTCGGGAAAAAACGTGCAAAAGTTTTTAAAAAATCCTAATCGTACGAATCTTTCGTATTTGACAACCAAATCGCTCAATTTTTTCTGGTTATCACCCAAAAACCCCAAATCTTTTGGATTATTGGACGACACCCAATGCAGACCACAATATCTTCAAATAGTAAAAGGGATGTTTCCCATTGACATATATATGACCTCGATAGGTTTGTGATGGTGGATTTTCAAATTCAGACTTTTTGCAGCTACGGGGTATAATAAATCATGAAAAATTCATGTTTTTAACCAAAAAACCTAGACCACAACTGAGCACTTTTTGTCCTTTGCTTATAAATAAAACTTTCACACAACAACAGCCTGGGGCAAATATACCTATTAAGTCAGTTATCACCTGTCTCACTAAATATATGAAATACTTAGTACTGTGTCTGCATTCCTGTACCTGTTGCTTATCTCTTTTTTAGTAAACTGAAAACCAGGAAATTGAGATGTAAAATAAGTGCAGGAGATTATATATCAGGGTCAATTAAACAGGGTGGTTCACCTCAGTTATCATAAATACTTACAAGAAGAAGGTATAATGAAGCAGTGTCGGACTGGTCCACAGGGATACCAGGAAATGTCCCAGTGGGCCCAGGTGTCAGTGGTCCCTCCTGCTGCTAACCATTTGGTCTATTTCATGGTCATTCCCTATTTATATGTATGTATATATATATATATATATATATATATATATATATACTGTATATATTTATAAGAGGCTAAATAGATGGAATAATAGATTATAGTATGTAAAGAAAAGAGACTAGGAGAATAGAAGTTGAGTGAGGAGAGGACGAATAATAGTGGCCCCTGGTCTAAGATTAATTGGTGGGCCCCTGGTCAAAGGTTTTTGGGTGGGCCCCTAGTGTTCCAGTCCAACATTGTAATGAAGTTCAAACAGCATTGTGATTTCCATATTCTTTAACATGACGCGATTCAGTTTTTCTCTGTCTTGCGGGTAACAGCACATACCCTTTACTCTTTCTGTTCTTGCTGTTTTAATGAATATATATTAAAGAATGGGAATAAGAACAATAATATAACAAAGAAGTGGAATAGGGTGAGAAGGGTAGCTTAACAGCCCTTAAACCTGAGGGGACTACTGTTATACTAATATACTAACATTATTGGGGTCCATTTTACTTTGGTTTTTACTAGCTTTCATAAAGTTATTACATTCTTGTTTTATTATGTTATCTAAACCTCAAAAATTATTGATTTAAACTTAATCAGGGCATAGCTAAAAATGACAACTGAACGTCAAATGTGAAAATGCTCAGAGAAGCACAGCAAAATACTGTAAGTTTAGATTAATCAGCAGATTTATCAAAATGTAAGATTAGAGCTCAACACAGAAATAAATCACTCACTCTCTATTCATCCCTATGGGATTTAAGAATCATATTTATCAAGTAATGCCAGTGTTACACCAGCTTACATGAGTAGAATGAGATAGAATGAGCACACTGCTCTGATTGGAGAATTGCAGACCCTCCAGTTGAATTAACTATAACTCTGAATACTACCGTATATACCCGCGTATAAGCCGAGTTTTTCAGCATCCAAAATGTGCTGAAAAAGTCTACCTCAGCTTATACGCGGGTCAGCGGTACCCGACCCGAGTAGCTGAGATTGCAGTCACTTTTAATCATTCCTATACCAACAGTACACTTGGGGAGAGACTGCAATATCCCACAATGCCCTCTGTTGGTTATATGAAAGATTAACAGTGACTGCAATATCACACAGCGCCATCTGTTGGTTGTATGAAAGAATAACAGGGACTGCAATATCACACAGCACCATCTGTTGGTTGTATGAAAGAATAACAGGGACTGCAATATCACACAGTGCCATCTGTTGGTTGTATAAAAGAATAACCGGGACTGCAATATCACACAGCACCCTCTGTTGGTTATATGAAAGATTAACAGTGACTGCAATATCACACAGCGCCATCTGTTGGTTGTATGAAAGAATAACAGAGACTGCAATATCACACAGCACCATCTGTTGGTTGTATGAAAGAATAACAGGGACTGCAATATCACACAGTGCCCTCTGTTGGTTGTATAAAAGAATAACCGGGACTGCAATATCACACAGCGCCCTCTGTTGGTTATATGAAAGATTAACAGTGACTGCAATATCACACAGCGCCATCTGTTGGTTATACAAAAGATTAACAGTGATGGCAATATCAAACAGCACCCTCTGCACATGGTAGTGGGACAGTGGGACAATGCACACAGTAATCCGTTTGGCAATTCTCTGTCACCATCAGCTTTGCAAAGAAGTCCGGTTGATCGCTGGGGGGGTCGCTTTGGCAGAATGTGCGCTGCTGGGAGACAGGGCTGTAGTTGTGTCTAGGCTTATACGCGAGTCAATAAGTTTTCCCAGTTTTTGTAGGTAAAATTAGGTACCTCGGCTTATACACGGGTCGGCTTATACACGAGTATATACGGTACTCAGAACTTTTTACCCTATACCCCCTGCAGATGGCGATAGTATCAGTTCCCTATTGGCTTTTTAATTCTTTATTACCCCATCATCCAAAAGTTTTCGGAAGAGGTCTGTCAATGGTATAAGACCAATGCCTCCTTTGTGGTTGGACGTGTTGCCTATTTTCTTTAAACCCTGTCTTTGAAAATGCAAATAAAGGATGGCGCGTGTCAGTGATTCTGTAGATTTAGGGGCTATTTACTAAAACACATTTATCTCATCTTTTTATTAAACCAAGCTTGACCAAGCTCCCATCCACAATGTAATTTTGTTCTCAATAAAATAATTCAAAAAATCGATTTTGATGCTCAAATCACTAGTTTATTTTTGCGGATTTTTGCGGACGAAACCCAGTGCAGATCACAATATTTTCAAACTGTAAAAGGGACATCTGCCATCGATTTATACATGACCTCAGAAGGTTTGAGATGCCAATTTTTCAGAATCAGACTTTTAGCAGCTTTGGGGTATAATAAATCTCGAAAAAATTCAAGTTTTTTTTTTCCTCTAAAAATTTGAGTTTTTTTCCCAAAAAAACTTGACCAGAAAAAAATTGAGGTTTTGTAAATAACCCCCTTAATGTTGGGCATTTGCAGCAGTCTGATGGTCCTTTTGGTTATGAGTAACTGTGATGTCAGGACCCAGATTTCTTGCCAGAACAAAGGTAGTTACTTTCTTTTATAATGGAAGGAACATGTGGGAGAAGGTAGAATTGCAGCTTCCCTAGAATTCCTGTTCTAATAATTAAGGTTGGGCTGCTTGCTGTGGCTTGTTATTTTCTGAACAAGAGAGAATGAAAATATCTACTGTATATAGCATATATGTATGTATGTGCATATTCACACATACACCCAGTGCTTACACGGAACACCTGGAGCAAAATATAACCCTTACTGGAGCACTAAGTTGTATGAATGACACTCCTTTAGCATAGATATAAGCTCACAAACACTGGTTACAACAGTCACAGGCTGCCAACACCGGGCAATGATTACCTTCACTGTAGCAAGCAACAAATAATTAATCCCAGTGTTTTCAGTGCCCTCCTCCATAGTAGTATTGACCAGATATATGACACTTTGCAATTTCTACTGGGCTATTCTACTGTATATTACATATGGGTTTAAATGAGCTGATGGGGTGATAGGGCAAGCTTTGGGAACGTGTGCCTTAAGATGGAGTTACATTCCTTCCAATTTCTAAGCAAACTATTTTACACATCATTCCTACTGATAGAATGTATTTTTGCAGAAAGGGTTAATACAATTGCTAAAAACTGTAATAGAAGGATCTGAGCAAATAGTGCACCACAGTGAAAAGTATATTTTAAAATGAATAAGTAACTGGCAAAATGTTAAGCATTGCCTGATATAAGAGCAGTGATGTTCTATATGCAATTAGTACTTTATTCGTGTTGTTTTAAAAGCTTTCCAAATATGAAATAAAATTAAGTTTTGTTGGTTGTAATTTGGCGCCCTCTCCTGGTGTATACAGTATACAGTATATATAGATAGATCGATATATATATATATATTTATGTATTGTGACATTTATTCTACCTAGATATCAGAGTAAAGAACACAAGTTAGGTCAGGGCTAATTACAGCTGTAGCTTGTGTCTGTTTTTATAATCCTGTCTCTCAGAAGTTCTTTGATTATGTAGTTTTTTTTTTAATAAGCCTTTGTAAAGCAATTCATCCACAAAGCACAATTTTATGGCTTTAACTAATATTTTTTTTTTTTTCGCATTCTTTCATTTATTATTGCATCATTCCCATTCTATGGTTATGTTAATGAAGACATATAAAACAGAGGTCTTTAAGATATAGGCAATCTGTGATCTTGCTATTAGTCTCCTGAGACAGTTACAAAGATGTAAGGAAAGCCTGTGCATAAATCACAAGGCATTTTCGACAAGTAAGCGAAGTCAGTCACATGTTCCAGTAACAATAGGTGACCCACTTTAAACTGAAGAGAAATGCCTGCATTTAGAGAAAAAGAGACATATGTGGTTATATTATTTGTACAAATATGTGTATTCTTACATCCCCCATAAAGGCAGTGTCGTTCTACCAGGCCTAAAAGAGTGAGACGTGTGTATTACCCTTGGAGGAGAAATACCATACCTTCTATTCTCTTTATTTGGTGAGATCTCTTTGAAGAACACATTCATTCCATTTACAAACATATGAGTTGGGTGGGTTGAAGTTCAAACACTGAGCTATAGGTGGCACTGACCTCCCCCTTCTGTAAAGTCATCAGGGTAGATTGGATAGATTCTACTTTACAGCAATGACCAGAACTCAGTAGCTGATCATCTGGGGGTTGGACATGTGACATCACTTCTGTTTTATGATGATACCACTTCTGGCCTACAGTGATGTCACTTCCACTTTTATGATGTCCAAGGGTTGTAAATAAAGCAGCTGCACAGTGATGTACATTAAAAAATAGTTACCGGTAATGAGATAGGTAGGCCAATATATATTTTTAGAAAAGGTTACAACCTTATGACAGGCTGGCAAATATTTTCTGATAAATAAAGAATAGGTATTTCTAAGAACAATAATGATGGACAGGTAGTATTTCAGAATTGCCAACATATTTGGCAGTGCTGTGCAATAAATGGAAGTATATGTAGGGAGGTAGTGCTGGATCCCTGCACTTACAACCCTCCTATAGCAGTACCCTGTAGTGAAGCAGGCACTGAGCCTGTGTCTATTTGTGGGAGCCTGCATGTCTGTTGTAAGCCATTGGCTAGCAACCAGCTGAACAGCATTCTCAGGGCTGCAGGAAGTTGCAAAGCATTCTGGGAGCTACCAGAAGGAAGGGGAACCTGTAATGCCTGGCAGAGAAAGCCACAAATTGGATAGAGAAGGCTCAGAGATAGGTACAGGTATAGGATCCATGGAAAACCACAGGGGCTTCATAAGTGAGCACTGCATTTGAAAATCAGGAATTGCAAATGAACCCACTTATGATGTGCCCTAAGTGCCTTGTGTCCCTTGACAATGCTTCCTTGCATGTCATTAAAGATAATAAAGGGGAGACCAATGTTTCACTCCTGTCTCCTGTATGTAAAACTCTTTGCATTTAGGAAGCACAGAGAATCATGCCTGAGAGTGGCAGGTACATTACTAGGTCAACAAAGTGTATTGTGGGAAAAACATGGCCCCCTTTTGCAATTGAGCCCTGTTGTGGAATAAAAATTGCATATTTACATAAGGTGTAGTAACCTATTGCAAGAGATGTTTGCTTTCAAACTGGAATGTCACTTGTCGATTAGTTGCTATGGATAAATGGTATTAAGCTAAGTACATTTTTATAGCCCAGGTAAAGGTGACTGAAGGGTATGGGGGCTTACGTCAGACTAGGAAGGATCTAAGTTAAATAAAATTTAGCCATGCCAACATAACATGAAAGAAGAAGGTTCAATGTAAACTATATATACAGTAACAGCTATAGAATTACTTCAAAAACACAATCCTGAAGCTTTTTATTGGTGGATTTTCTGGAGGACCCAACAAAAAGTGGGACCTGGAGCTTTTGTCTCTAATTGCACCCAATAAAAATGTTGCTGTTAGCTATCAGAGGCATTATTGCAAGACTGAGAGCAGACAGATACATCATCTGACTTCCCAATGGTTCACGCCTGAGTGGCCTGTACTTTTTGAAATCATTTGCAATATTTTCCTTTTCAAGGTTTTGTCCTTTAAAAAGACAACTGGGAACATGCTGTTGTTATACTGTATTTCATTTAAATATATTTATTACGGTTTAAAATCACTTAAGGATCAAGTAGCTTTAAGCTTCTCTTTTCTTCTGTACTTCACACAACAGAAGTTATTTTCCAAAGCAAAGTAAAAGCTGCGCTCTATAAATCTGAGTTTCGTGCAGTTTATTTATCTCAAGGAACTGTCTGATGGGTGTTTTAACTAGAAAATAGCGGGCCAAAAAAGCAAAGTACATGAGTGATCATCTTCTGAAGAAAATCCATCTACCATAATGCTGCCCTTCATAACATAATGTGCATTGAGCCTCGAAAGTACTAGCACAATTCATAGTATCTCATTTAAGCTTAGGGCTGAACTGTGTTCCTCTTCATTTTCTGATTTATTTGAGAGGTCCTCTTCTTCACCATAGCTAAAGATAAGCTGGAGAACCTTTGGCTGTGTTTTATATAAAAATAGAAGTACCAAGCTAATGATGAGGCAAAGTAGTCCTGAAACAAAAACAGAAACAACGTTTTCTTTTAGTCATATTCTTATTTTCAGATTCTAAATATAACATCAGAATGAATCAAATATAATGTAACATCTTATCACTGCCCAAACCTGTATCACCAGTTACCATCATTCCTGTGACCCCACCCTCTCTCACACCTTTCCCTATTCAACTGGATAAATTGTAAATTATCCAGTTTAGACTGCAGTTTCTTTTTTTCTTATACAATCATGTATATTAACTTGTGCCCATGGGATTAAATTCATAGTGACCCATGTCTTTTGTCTCAAGCCTTTACTAAAATGATTTAAAGGGAGTAACACTATCCCTAGACCTGCTTGCTTATCTCACTCTTCTGTCATGAACCCACAATGGTATCAACACACTATTTTTTTTGCCAGAGCCATGGACTGCTTAGTTAGCTTCTCTGCTCTCATTGGAGGACTAGGCAGGAAGGTCAAATGATAGTGTTATTAGAGATTTCTGAAACTACAATTGAAGTCTATTGGGGGGAATGTAATATGTTTCATTAGCGCAAAAAACATTTGCCACCACATTTGCTTCCTTTTTCACTGATTACAGACCTCAGCGACTTCATCACTTGAGACCAAATGGCTTTTGCGAACATTCACAGTGTATATAATAAAATTTTGCAATCGCAAAGCATTTTTTGTGTAACGATATTTAACAAAACTCCAGAGAAGATGTTAACGCTAAACCTTTGCTTAGCAATAACGTACAATGTAATATTCGCCTGCGACAAAAGTGCCATTTTAAATAATGCTTGTGATTTTTATTACATATTTCTATAAAACCATGAATACTATAAAAGTTATCAAAAGATCCAAATCCGAAAAAGAACTAACAGAAAAAAAAAAACTGAACGATGCACTACAGAATTACGAATATCTCTATATAACCTCTAAAAATGTTTTCCGGACAGTTATTCGTGAAAAAAAATCCTAAAACCTCTGATTGGTTAAAAAAAAGTCCAACAGGATCAGTGCAGCTCCTATTGACTTCCATGGGACTTCAACTGAGAAAATATGATTTGTTTAAAAAAAATTAGAAATTCGAAATTCGTAAATTTTAGCAAAACTTTTGTTCCAGGAATAATAAATGCATTCCATTATTTGTTAACATAGTTACATACTAGTTAAAGTTCAGCCACTGAATCCTGTGCAATTTCTAATTGATCCAAAGGCAGTAAAATATAATTTATTTACTTATCATTTCAGGTTATCTGAACATTTCCACTGTATATTTTGTTTCATGTTTACTGGCACCAGAGGGCAGTAGTTGATGCCTTTGTGAAAAGTCAGAATGCAACATAACAGATTTATACATAACAGATAAAAACTGCCAGGGAGGTGTATAGAAATGCTGTGGGTAGAATTTTAACATTAGACCCAAAGGTTTGACATTTCTTTATACCTATATTCAAGTAATTTGTAAATACATTAAGTATTTATTGTCAATAGTTTTCTTCTTTTTTTTTAATTGTCAAGAGAATCTACCTGACAGGAATATAGATGCTAACTGTATAAAGGGCAATGCTATATATGGCAAATGTATTAAAATACATTATTTAGGTTAGTGCTGCAATGCTGAGAATTATAAAGTACAGCCATTACTTTTATGATTATTGTGCTATTGTTTTATTTATTGTTGTGCTTCTCAAATTTACTTCCCATAAAACTTGGTTCACAAAGAGCCTTTATTGTTTGTTAGGGAAGACTTTCTCTGTCTTTGCTGTTATGGGCTACTCAGGAGCCTAACTGGAAGCACTGCATTTCTCCTATACATTAAATGCAGTAATAACATTTGAAGGTGCTTAGAAATTCCCTTAAGTATATTGCTTCAATTGTAATAATCACTTTGTTTGTTTTATGGAAAACCTAAAGCATAAATGAAACTGCTTCTGCTTCCACTGCTACTCAGATGCATGTATTTTTTATACTGTAGGTCTCAGTATTAGGGAGAGAAAAGGCTGCCATTTTGTTCTCAGAATCTTCCCTACAACCTTCATATGTTAGGGACCATGTGAGTTAAAAAGATTTTGGAAAGTTGCTATAGGGCAAACTGCATATTGACTTAATCTAAATTTAGCCAGGAACATGTTTGTGAAGATTCTCGGCCATCCAGGTCATGGTATATCTGCAGAAATAAGTCAAATCAACTGGACTTGCTGTGTTTTTCTTGAAGATGTTTCACCAGTCTTCCAACTGGCTTTCTCAATTCAGAATAACTTGTAAAAAGAGGTTTCTGGAATAAATACTCTGAAATGTTGCTCCAATCAGAATAATCTGTTTATCATAATCCACAAGGATGTCATGAAGTTAGGTGTTGATTGTATTAGCATGATTCGAGCTTTGAGATGTTATCTAACCTTCCAGGAAGAGGTACCAAAACAGCATTGTATGTAGCAGACAATAGATTTAGCACCCCCTCGCCTCTATTCAAACTTGTTTTTTCCGTTTAAAAGTAGTTGGCACACCGCCTCATATTGTAAAAATAAATGCTATTTATTGAATCATTAAAAAAGCCTGGTGGCTGGAGTGTAATGGACACATATGCGTTTCGGGAACACCCATTATCATGTTTACAATCAACACCTTAACATCATGACATTCTTGCTGATTATGATAAACAGATTATGCTGATTGCAGCAACATTCCAAAGGATATATAGTGAAAGGGATACTGTCATGGGGAAAAAAAATGTTTTTTTTAAAATGAATCAGTTAATAGTGCTGCTCCAGCAGAATTCTGCACTGAAAGCCATTTCTCAAAAGAGCAAACAGATTTTTTTATATTTAATTTTGAAATCTGACATGGGGCTAGACATATTGTCAATTTCCCAGCTGCCCCAAGTCATGTGACTTGTGCTCTGATAAACTTCAATCACTCTTTACTACTGTACTGCAAGTCGGAGTGATATCACCCCCCCTCACTTTTCTCCCCCAGCAGCCAAACAAAAGAACAATGGGAAGGTAACTAGATAGCAGCTCCCTAACACAAGATAACAGCTGCCTGGTAGATCTAAGAACAGTACTCAATAGTAAAAACCCATGTCCCACTGATACACATTCAGTTACATTGAGAAGGAAAAACAGCAGCCTGCCAGAAAGCATTCTCTCCTAAAGTGCAGGAACAAGTCACATGATCAGGGGCAGCTGGGAAATTGACAAAATGTCTAGCCCCATGTCAGATTTCAAAATTGAATATAAAAAAAATCAGTTTGCTCTTTTGAGAAATGGATTTCAGTGCAGAATTCTGCTGGAGCAGCACTATTAACTGATTCATTTTGAAAAAAAAATTTTCTCCCATGACAGTATCCCTTGAAGCAAGATCCTATGTACAAGTTATTCTGAATTGAGAAAGCCAGTCGGATGACTGGTGAAACGTCTTCAAGAAAAACACAGCAAGTCCAGTTGATTTCACTTACTACAGCTTTAGCTTATATTTTTGTTCAGGTTCTTGATACCATACTGATCTATGAATGAAAAATTCTCCTTTTCTTACAGCTACATTATAGTCATTCCAAAACATAAATGTAACATTGTATATTAATATAGCGTATTAGCATGAAAGTGACATGTATGTTCTCATTTTACTAACACAAACATTTACTACAGATTGCTTTAGCCACAGGGATAATAATTACAGTGATACTGACACTAAAAAAAGTCAGTTGAAATTTCTTACACTAACAGACTACTGCAATTATGGCAGGAACTTGGGGGTTATGTAAAAGGCAAATACTTTTATGTCAAAATTATATAGCGTATGCAGACACAATGTTTTGATGTGAAAAAATGTTAATGTCTGGTGTCTCTTTAAAGCAAATCTTCCCAATGTCAGTAAATACATCCTAGGGCATGTCTTATATCCCAATAACTTACATTAGCATCACCTGAATAAACATGATATACAGGTATGGGACCTGTTATTCAGAATACTTGGGAGCTGGGGTTTTCTGGATAAGGGATTTTACAGTTATTTGGATCATTATACCTAAAGTCTACTCAAAAGGCATTAAGCATTAAATAAACCCAATAGGATTGTTTTGCCCTCCAACTAAATATCTCAGTTGAGACCAAGGAAAAGGTACACTTTTATTATTAAAGAGAAAAAGGAATTCATTTAAAAAAATGTAATTATTAGATTAAAATGGGTTTCCAGATAATGGATCCCATACATGTACAAATGTCTTCATAACATTGCAAAATTGGCAAAACTCACAGCATCCAGTAAGAAGGTTTCATACGTAGCAATGTGTACATCCATATATGGAGCATTAGGAGTGATTGAGCCTCTGTTTTGTTCACGTGACCTGCTACTCCTACTGGGTGCATGGATCTGACAAGTACCGCAGCATGAATGGCAACAATTTTATTCCAGCTTTTTTTGCTTGTTGGACTTATTCTACTGACTAAGTCTTATTCCAACTTTGCCTATCTAGCAAGAGATTGCTGCTCTACAGAGGACTTTAAATTCATCCTTGTTGCAATGGCAATTTATGATTTCAGAGTTTGGGATGCATTTTGTTTAATAATATACAACAGCTTATAGTCACAGTCAAAGGCTTCTTTATACCTTAGGAGAGTAACATTTTTGTAGATTTTTCATGGGTTTCCACTAAATTCTTCAATTGGATCTCCTGTTTTTTTTTATTCTGTTGCAAAGAATGTCATAACTCATATTCTTGCTTTGTGAAGGCTCATTCACAAACCAATGAGCATGAGACACGGGGCAGAATTGACATGTACAGTAATTCTATATATTGGTGTCCCTTTATTCTTCCCAAAGGAGGCATAGACAGAAATCCCAGAACTGCAACTCTCCCTTTAGTCTTACTGAAAATCAGTAACACTGACATTTTCCTAGACCCCTTGTTATGAATGAAAGGGTCTTTGAGTGAGAGTAAAAAGTCAGCACTATTGGTAAAAACCAAAAAAGGGCTTTTTAGAAGTATTTAATATGCGCCTTTCCAAATAAGTTAAGTGTTTACTCACTTAAAGCAACACTCATATCCCCTATAGACACAAGAGTTACAGGAGAGGTTGTGATGTCATATGGGATATTAGTGGTGAGTGAATGAGCAAATGAGTATCCAAATCAGTGACATTGCGCAAAACTGTTATCTCTATGAATTTTGTTTATGAAATTTATTTATGCATGCATTGCAAACTTACCTGTTATTAAACTCAACCAATAAGAAACCCCAAAGTGAGTTTTCAGAATAGAATTTCCAAACTGAATATTACACACCGGCGCCTTTCTGACACTGGCAAATGATATCAAGGATACTAACATGCAGATGGCAGTTACAAACATCATGTAGATACCATACAGTATAACTGGCATGGAGAAGAGCACATTGTACAGAATCCATGAGCAGAATGCTATCCTGTTATAGAGAACAAAAATAAAATATTAATCAAGAAGAATGTTTTCAAATTACCTCTAAAATTACATCTATGTTACTTTCTATTACTTTTCCAATGACGTTTTATACTGACTAGTATTAAACATTGAAAGAATATGTAATGGTTCATGATGGTTATTTGATAAAAAATCTTTTTACAAATAAATGCAACAAATGTCAGGGATAGCAAATTTATAAAAGAGTGAAAATAAAATGTTCACGCTATACCAGAGGGAATTCCACAGCATCATATTTTAGGGGCATTATATTCAAAGGATGAACTCTTTTTTCAACTTTTCATAAACATGCTGCACAGTATATTAGTCTTTTTAAATTAAAGCCTAAATAATAACTTGTCCAAGGACAAGACACAGATATTGTAAGAAACACATTCACAATTCAATTGTACTCTTATTTCACTAAAATTCTGGGAAGTCTGCTCTTGGCAAAACATACCACATTATTCCAGATGAGTAGTATGTTGAAATGCAATACTGCTGAAAAAGTCCACAGTCACTGCTAATAGTGAATTTTTCAGCAACATAAACAATTGGAAATGGAAGTCCTCTTTCTAAGGCATCTTTGTAACTAGTTTCAAACTGTTTTGCAGATTCCCAGGCAAATTCCTCATTGTAGTTTATGGTCTCATTAAGTTGGTACTCAGGATTTCCTGTAAAGAAAGGGATCTTTTTAATTTCTATGGTAACCAGAATGTTTTTCATGGCAAATATTTGGACCTATGTTGAGTCATTTAAAGTGGTCTTTACTGCATTTATACAACAGGATACTATGGGGATCAATAGGCAATGTCAGTCAGTCCCTAAGTACTTTTATTTCAACACATGAGAAAGCATCTTAGCAACAAGGTTACCAGTCGTATGAATGCTAAAGCAATCTGTAGTAAATGTTTGTGTTAGTAAAATGAGAACATACGTGTCACTTTCATGCTAATACGCTATATTAATACAATAATACAATACAATATTACATTTATGTTTTGGAATCACTATAATGTAGCTGTAAGAAAAGGAGAATTTTTCATTCATAGATCAGTATGGTTTCAAGAAACATATTTATAGAGGTATCATGTATATTACACCAAAAACCAGGGTTAAAATGAAATGGCGTATTATTTTTGTCCCTTTGTTTGCACAAAGTCTAACATAGAGATAACGTGTTATTTATTAAAGGTCGAGTTGGTTTTTTTCACGAAAAATTTGAGTTGTCGAGGGAAGTTTCAGTGAAAACTCAAATGTTTCAGGATTAAAAAAAAACTTGAATTTTTCAAGATTTATTATGCCCCTGAAGCTGCAAAAAGCTTGAATCTGAAAATACTTCCGCTAACATCTGCCAAGGTCATGTAGAAGTCAGTGGCAGAGGTCCATTTGAAGAAGTTTTTAGCCTTCATGATTCCGTGTTTTTTTCTGTGGTTTGCCCTTGAAAAATTCAATCAATTCAAGTTTTTTTTTACCGATAACTTGAGTATTCGATTTGACTTTTTTTGTATTGATTTGAGTTTTTTACATTCGGGTTTTTTCATAAATAAGCCTTCTGATAGAGAGTATTACTAACTGCCATCCTGCACAGAAAAAGAACGTATATATATATATATATATATATATATATATATATATCTTCACTAGGGCAGCTGACGTATTCCCTGGGTGCAAGGTAAAAAATCCAAATACAGTACTTCAAAAAGACCAGCAACACCAGGATTTTTGTGTATCAAACAAAGTGTATTCAATTATTGCATGAATAGCCCATATATATATATATATATATATATATATATATATATATATATATATATATATATATATATATAAAATACAGTAGTTCAGCCCACCAAAAACATAGCTAAATAATCCCAGCTAGATTACCTTGGTGCTATCCGTTGCGACTGTATTTTAAAAAAATCCAAAAGTAATAGGATGCACACAAGGATTTTTAGAAAAATCTAAAAAATCATATTCTTTATTAAATACATTTAAAAAGCAGGTCAGAGTTTTGGTCTGTATCTAAGACCATTCTCAAGACCATAAATTGCTAATTAAAAAATCACTTTTAATAGATAAAACACGCCCAGACTCAACCAACCCCAGGCTATATCAGTGATCATGTGACAATTGCACAATCCTTAATTAAGGGAAAGCTGGGTGTAATTCAGCTGCATGCTTACCTTATCACGTCCATAGTATTAAAGCAGTGGAGGAAAATGTTATAACACCCCGTGAACAAATAGTAGAAAATGTTATAGTGAAAAATCACAGTTAAGGCAGAACGCCTGCACCTCAAACAATTAACTTTGGTTTAAATAGCAAAGAAAAGAGCAGTGTTCATTCAGTCCCAATGGTGCCATTGTATTTAATTTTTTGATCCAAAATCCTTCTCTCTGAAGAAGCATTTTGGATCTATCACCACCTCTAAGTGGTGGGGGAATATGATCTATGGCAATATATTTATGTTCAATCTGCAAAAAATGATTGGCCACTGGATTGTTAGTATGTCCATCTTGGAATGCGGTACTGATAGCTGATCGATGTCCGTCCCTGCGTAATCGTAAAGTCTGATCAGTCTTCCCTACGTAAGACAACCCACATGGCCAGGTTATGAGGTAGATGACATTGTAGTTACACAGGTAATGTGATGTTTCATGAGTAATCGCTTGCCAGTTTGTGGGTGTAGAAAACTATTACCGGGAGGTGCAGTTCGGATAATTAAAGCACCCGGGTTTGTCGTTCCTTAGCCAAGTACACTGTTTTTTCTGGTAGCAATTAACAGGATTGCTCTTTACAAGTAAATCTCTCAAATTTGCACCTCTCCTGTGACACACCATAGGTCTATCTGGGATTATTTTTGTAAAACCCGCATCTGCCTGTATAATGTCCAAGTGGTTTTTAACCACCTTTTTTTTGTTATAGGTCTCATATGTAAACATCTGCCACTGCCTTGTTGAAATGTTTCACAAAACCAAAAAAGGGCAACTCATCCCCATCCCATTTGCCTATATAATCATGGATATATTAGGCAACCAGATTTTGTAAGTGGGTAAGTGTATAAAATTGCATTTCATTGCTCATATACTGAAATAATTATACTAAAATCTTACCTATAAGAGTGATATTTAGCCCTTTTAGGCCGATCCAGAGTCCAATGCTGGCATTTAACATGGAATGGCTGAAAGACTTGTATACAGTTGTAGCAGTGATAGTTCCCATCTCCCAGTCACTAGTGAAATTAACAGCTAACATAAAGCAGGATCAATAATTTATGAAATCATAGATAAACAGATAGATGTGACAATGTGAATTCATAAAAATAATAGCAAATAAAAAAAAGCAGCAACTTTAATTTGAAAAACTAAGTATTAACTAAGTGTCACTTTAGAAAAAGTGCTGCAAGTGGTTTGTTTAGCTTGTACAGAACTCAGAGGTGCAGTGGCAAATTCATCACTGCATTTGAAAGGTAACCTGTGGATAATGGAACCCTAGTTGACTCATGAAGCAATTAAATGATGAGAAACACTTCTAAAGCATGATAAATTTCACTCTGCTGAGAAATGAACTCAAACATGTGAAGTGTGAAAAGGAAACTAAATATGAAGCAGACATTTGGTAGATGCCTCTAGCTTTGCTGCACAATAAACAGTACACCGATGTAGCTGATGTTACACCAGACTGAAAAATGATCTATATTACAACCCAAAAATACATATAAGGGAAATATTTTGCTAATCTGGAATCCGTGTTTGATCAAACAGGAGAGAAGCAGACGATGCAGCATTTTACAAGTATTTTCACTTTATAAATATTAAACTGAGTTCATAATATCCCCATGGGGCAGGTCTTTCTAGTCAGCTCTAATGCACACTGTAGACTACATTGGCAGCAATTAACTAATCAGCTTTGCAGCATATAGTAACTGCTTAGTTTATATGTACACCTATTTAACAGATACTGGAGGGCTGCTTCGCAATTTCTGCATAGAATGTTACAAACATATATTTCATGTTTAAATGGCATCACTTAGCCGGTTTAGTAAACTGTTTACACTAAGTTACATGGGAGTATGCACTTTCCCCTGGACTTTATCCCCCTCCTCTTTCCTTTCACTCTAGTTGGAGCCCACCACGAGAAGCACAGACTGCATTATATCTGGAGCTTCACTTGACTCAAAATATCTGTTTTAAAACCTGAAATTAAGCTTTTCAATTGACAAGTCATCTTTTATTTTGTAACCTTTGCAAAGGCTGGGTATTCACCCAAATTCAAGACAAGAAATCCCAGCGTTTGTTATCATCTCCTCTGGTTTTGTCTATAAATCATTTTTAATAACAACTGGATATTCTTGAGTACACAGTGTCACATATGGGGTCATCAGCCAACTTTAAGATGTGTATCTCTGTATCATCTGATGCGTCAGATCATTTCAAGCAATCCATTAACATGCGTTACTTATTTACTTTTTTTTTTTACTTTATTTTCCTTCCCAGTGCTTTCATAGGGTTATATTAATTTACAACAGTTAACCCAAACACTACTTACCTAAAATTACAGCGCCAATAAATAGACTTGTTAATATTCTCAAAAGCCAAATCGATCTCTGCAAGAAATCATATGAAAAAAGATAACAATGTATTAGTTACTGGGAAATCTCACAGGTAGGAACCATTGTAGTTAAGATGGTCAAATTTGAGATTAAAAAAATATATAGTTGTTAATTATGCCACCCTGCCTATGGAGCTAGGAATAACAAACTCATCTATAAATGTATCAGTCGATGCACTGTTATTTTAAAAAGGGGAAATGCTATTTCCATCACGTAGTAAAGGAAATAAAAAATAGTTAATGTGAATTATGGTTATAGGCACAAAAATAGTACCTTATATTAGGTACAATTTGGCACAATTATTGCACTTTATAGTAAGGTTGGTAGTAGATTTTAGATAAGATGTGATTGCACAAATAAATGGCACAAAAAATAAAGAAATACTCTTGTGTTAAAAATGAAGGAGTGAGAGCTAGAAAAATGGGTTTTCTTATTTTTTGTATTTTATTTATATTTTCTTAGCTTGAAAGTGTATACTGAAATATGTTTTGATTTTTTTAAAAACTTCGAAATTCGAGTTCAAAAAGACCAACCAAATTTAAGTCAAAGGTTTTTTTTGTCAAATAGGTCAATTTTCGATCAAATAGGTCCATATTCGGCTGAATTCGAATCTTACCAATCAAAGGAATGGCGGATTCGATTGAAATTCAATTCACAGTTTTTCCCCCCCCAAAAAATAGATATTTCAAAGTCCATCAATTGACTCCAAGTAGGTTCTAGGAGGTCCCCTATAGGCTAAAACAGCAATTTAGCAGGTTTTTAGATGGCGAATGGTCGAAGTCAAATTTTTAAAGATAAATTTCGATATACGAATTGTTTAATTTTTTTCAAATTCAAATCAAATTTGCACTATTCCCTAGTCGAAGTACACAAAAAATAACTTGAAATTCTAATTTCGTTCATTTGAAAATTCACCTCAACCTTTGATAAATCTGCCAGTTATGTTTGGGGGTATGTGTAATATGTATGTTGTCTGGGGCAGGATAGGGACATTGCAAATTCGTCTCATTATGTATGCATTTCTTTTTTGTATGCAGAAGAGATGACCATAAATATGACTATAACTAAAATTGTAATGGTGCAAACCAGCAAATATAACTTGCTAGAGTCTTTAAAGGGGAAATATTGAGAAGATGGAAATAAGAATCTTTCTAAAACATTTTGTCATTTTTCAAAAATATTTTAAGTTAGTTTTCACTACTCCCCTCTCAGCAATCTGTCTCTCTTCATTCTTTCTTTATGCCTGAGTAGGGGGTCAGCTTTTGATTGACAGGTATGTCTAATGCATCCTTTTAAGGGACTCCCTTTCCTAGCAGATGTGTTAGCATTAACTCAAATAACTGACTCCAGCACAAATAAATCTAACAAAATAACAGGCTTTGGCACAAATCTTGTATGTAGAGAGACAGTGTTTCTGTTGATTATTTAGAAAGAGGGCTCTCTACATCTTCAGGGCAAAGGGAGCACTCTCTCAAAGGATGTATCAGTCCTAACTGTCAATCAAAGTCTCACTCTCACACAGAGACTGATTGCTGAGAGAGAGATAGTGAAGAGTAACTTAATTATTTCAGAAATGTAAAAGGTTGAACTCGATGGACATGTGTCTTTTTTCAATCTTACTTACTATGTTACTTACTATGTTGGTACGGAGTTTTTAATTGATTAATTTAGTAAGATGAAGCTTATATTAAATTTCTTTGTGATAGTTCCCCTTTAAGTTTGCACTTATATTGGCTTTAGCAAGAGATTGTTGCTATCCCAGAAGTCAAAATGGAGATTGGGGTTATAGAATGATAAATTAAACTCCACCCCTCATGGACTACCAGTAAGAAAGCACATACATGTTTTGGGTCACCCTGTACTCATGATCCTTCTTTGGGGGGATCGCTCAGGCTTGCCTCAGTTTTCCTCAGTAAATTAGACTGTCAGTCACCTGGTCATGGCTCCATCTGCTCCTTTCAGTGGCAAGTAGCACCCCCATTTCCTTACACAGAGCGGTAGCCTTTCTGCCTGTGTCCAGTGTCGGACTGGAGGGCCCCCCAGCTGCAAACAACTCCCACCACAACATAGCAACCTCTGCTGCCGTCGGCACCACCCCCACTGTACTCATGCGTGCGTGTCCACTATAGAATCCACTTTTTTTGTGGGAAAAAAACCTCAAATTTTATTTGTTTTATTATACACCGAGGATTGAAAAAGTCAGAATCCTAAAATCCGGCATCTCAGAACTACCAAGGTTGTATATAAGTCAATGGGAAAAAACTTTAGTGTCTGTTCCCGATCTGATTAAATTGTGCTTTTTTAATAATAAATAAGGTCCAATTGTGGATTCTAGTTTGGTCAGACTCTTTTTATTAAACAATAAATATCATATATAAGCCATCTGTGTTGAAAACCTGACTTAGTGGTAGGAATCTGTAAAAAGGGGTGGAGGGAGTTGAATAGGATGATCAATCATATTAGTAAACAAAATAAGTAAATTAGTAAAACAAAATTGAAGGAATTGATCGATTCATCTACAAAGATGAATCCCCCCCAATTTTTAAATATATTAGTATTTAAAATATGTGAATTGAGAGTATAGACCCAGGTATAATATTACATGATTTATCAATAAAATGAACTTTTAACTTTAACCACTGCCCTGATAGAATATACCCTCAAAGTATTTAGGAGCTTAATAGTGAAAACAAAAACCACCAATGGCTAAGAGACCAAATAGTCTTTCAGACTCCCATTGTGCCCATTCTAAGCACAATTCTGAATAATGGACGTCACTTTACTAGTGTAAATAAACTGCATTTTGCAGGAATGTTCTGTGTTGTTCTGTTGAAAAAGTAATGAGTCTAAACTTTTATTGCAATTTGTAAATTTGATTGAGAATGTCTGTAGATCCATCAGAGACAAATTGTTGTTAAGAATGGCAAATTTATTTTGATACATTTTTGGCTTTTTTTTGTTTTCAGCAGCCTCGAGTAACTGACTGTGCCTTGAAAACGGCAGATCTTATAAAACCAACCCTATGAGCCTGAATTAGTAAGACGTTGTGTTAAATTGCTAGTTGCCAATGACAACCAGAAAGTAGTTTTGCTCAGACTACTTTGAATTACAAGTAAGCCAAATCCTAGTGCTTTTTGCTGCATTCGGTTTGACTAAACACTGATTAAAGCCATGAGACTTTAAAGTGCTAGACAACTGTATATGACTTTTAGCTTAACAGATAAAATTTTCTCAGATCTGCATATGCATCTAGGGTTTGGATACCGTATAATCATAAGCAAAATCTGCTGTGCAAAGTTCAACCCCAGTTATATTACTGGTCCAGTAATTCATTTACCCTTTTGTTTGTTAGTTTTGTTGTTTTTACTGAAGGCCCAAGACTTACTGATTTTCCTCTAATTCCGGGAAGTATTATGATAAAAGTACATGCAGTGACAATGCAGATAATAATGATTTCAATGATTTTGGTGTCAAACTTGAAAGGTGTCCTGGGCTGAGGGTAGAATGGGAAGATGTTGGCCTGCATGGTGCCTTCCTTCAAGTCCAAACACCTAAACATGAAAACAAAAAATACATTTTAGATTTTTTTTTAATGAAAAAGTGGTTAGAAAAAAACCCTATGTCTTGGGTACATCTAGTTACTTACATCAAGCAACCAGATGATTGTTTTCAATAAATGCTAGCTGCTGATTGGTTGCTATGGGTTACTAGACAAGTGGCAGATTTTAGACCAGGGATCTCCAACCTTTTTTTACCCGTGAGTCACATTGAAATGTATAAAGAGTTTGAGAGCAACACAAGCATGAAAAAAGTTCCTGGGGTGACAAATAATGGTTTCCCTGATTCAAATGGACCCCAAGGAAATGGAATATGTTAGTATTTAGAACACCCCCAGAAATAATTTTGCTTAGGATGTGAGTCATCTGTAGTGTCTCCCATTAAACCTTTTCCCATAGATGATTATCAACTCCTGTCATGCCATTTGATGATGCATGGAGAGAGATACTGTATTTGGTCAAGTGTTCAGATAATAATGAACACCAATGCATTCAATGCACTGGAACAACATCAGATGGAAAAAGTAGGTACATGATTTATAATGGATTGCTTCTGTAACTTCTGTAGACATACAGTAAGTAAATAAACACAGTAAGTATACATATAACAGTTGCTGACCAAAATCCACTGCAATCTCTCCCGGAGTGTATTAAAACGTCTTTCTTTATTTCATCATATTAAAAGCGTGATATGCTACATGATCAGTGTTAATCAGCCAACGCGTTTCGTAACCACATGGGTCACTTCTTCAGGGCATAAATGTATTATACAAAGAGACATAGCTTTATAGACAATTATGGGATGGATGGAAATGCTATGTCTCTTTGTATAATACATTTATGCCCTGAAGAAGTGACCCATGTGTTTCCGAAACGCGTTGGCTGATTAACACTGATCATGTAACATATCACGCTTTTAATATAATGAAATAAAGAAAGACGTTTTTATACTCCGTGAGAGATTGCAGTGGATTTCGGTCAGCAATTGTTATATGTGTGTTTAAACACCACTTTGCCGAGTGGGTGTGTCCGGAAACCCGCAGAGGATCTCTGGGAAATAGACTGGTGAGCTCCTTGCGTCGTGTACGAGTGAAGTGTTGTATTATTGGGCCCAGCAGAGGCTATAATGGCAAACAATGCGAGGAAGGAGTTGAGCTACCGTCAATCCGTGTGAAGGAGAATATGGTGAGAGGCGGACCACTTGTGGCAAGCTCCGTATATAACGCTGTGAATGAATGCGCAAGCTTACATTGGAGTCGGATCCTGAGCGTGGGGAACTAACCGCTGAGACTCTTTCGATGTGATGCAGCATGATGCCAAAAGGAGATAAGTACACTAACACTATTGATATATATTGAGCTGCAAAGTAACGTGTGCCTCCTGTGTATATGAACTGTGATAAGAGCGCGTCCATCATTATATATATATATATATATATATATATATATATATATATATATATATATATATATCTATATATAAATAAAAGCTGTAATATGAGCCATACAAATGTATTGAGCAGCCTAATGAACTAATTATTTCTTTGAGCGCTCACTTTGGATATGTAGGAGTTGCAAAGCAACGTGTGCTTTCTTTGTGCATATGAACTGTGACCAGAGCGCATCTATGCATTTATATATATATATATGGAAAAGTTACAATATAAATTAATTGAGCACCTTAATGATTTCAAGTACATTTTTAAAACACATTCTTTGGATTTGTAAGAAGCTGAAGTGCCTATATTTGAGTTAAAAATGGCTACAGTGTAATACCAATCTTAATGGAGATGAGTGTGACAAGTCTCTAATTGATCAAAAAAGGATTGAAAAAGCAAAGAAATTGTTTCAAATTGATAAAAGTTGTGCAGTATCACAGAAAGTTAATCAAAATATAGAAGGAACGGACATTGAAATGGTGGATTTGTTTAAAAGTCTTCTAAAATTGTCGTTAAAAGAATTAAAAGTGTGGTGGGAGATTTCTACCCTGGAAAATTATTTGGAAGTTGAGAGAGTTCCCCGAAGTTTACAATTGAAGAAATTTCCGGCATTTGAATTACAGGATACTGAGCTGATGCATGAATGGTACCTTGCGTTGTCAGAATGTTCTTTCAATTTAATGGGGATTTTAATAAGGAAATATAAGAAAGAACAGGATATATTGAAGGAAGAAATCGAGGGGATTAAAATGCAACAAAGGAAATATGATATGCATCCAGAATACAACCAAAGAGAAAAGAAGATTTTAAATGAAGTAGAAATTACTGAGAATATAATTATGGAAAACAAACAAAGGAAATTTCTTTGTGATAAAACCGATTATGAGAACGAAAGGATTTACTCGTGGGGCATGGAACTTAATACTGAGAGGGGTAGATGGGAAAGAATTAAACCAATCCTGAAACAGAAAAAATGGGGGAAATCCACAAAAAGAAGCTCGACCCCTACAAAAGATATGGATACAGCTCATGGAGTTACTTTTTTAGAGACCACAGACAGCGAAGTGGATGTAGATCAAGAAGAAGAAGAGGAGGAGGAACAACTGCGGAGAAGTACAAGAGAGAGAATGAAGAACCAAAAGAGTACAAAGCATCGACAAAAAGGAAGAGAAGTAGAAAACAAAGGGGAAATAAAGAAACAAGAGAAAGGAGATGTGAAACGGAAGAATGTAAAGCTACAACAAAGGAAGAAGTAAATAATTCGGGACTAAATGAAAATGATCTAGTTATAAACATTTCCTCATATAATTTATCTGCAGTGGAGAAAAGTTTTCTAAATAAGGGTTTAAATTTCTGCCCATCTAACCATTTTTCGTTGTTTAATACTACTATTGATTTGAATAGATTTATGCGATCTCTAACTCTAAAAAGGTTCTTTAACATGCAAAAGAATGTAGCCAATGAGACCATTGTTCCAGAAATGGTAATTGAAGAAAGTAATATTAATATTGATGATTGTGAGAATTTCATTACACAGGATGTTTTACAGGTGATTGAGCAATGGGATGGAGAGGGTGAGTCATTGAGAGAGGACCTGTTTCATAATGAAGGTAAAAAAGAAGTTATTCATACTGATTTGAAATCTAAATCTGTCTTCTATCCAGCCGGACAAAGTGGTCCCTTTCTAGATAGGTTTTATGCAATGGTGTGTGAAGATCTAAAAATACTATCAGAGAAAAAGGAAAAGAATAAACTAGGTAAAAATAATTTAACAAAGGCAGAATTTAAGGCGATTAATATAATATAATATATGTCTCTTTGTATAATACATTTATGCCCTGAAGAAGTGACCCATGTGGTTACGAAACGTGCTGGTTGATTAACACTGATTATTTAGCATATCACGCTTTTAATATGATGAAATAAAGAAAGACATTTTAATACACTCCGTGAGAGATTGCAGTGGATTTCGGTCAGCAACTGTTATATGTGTGTTTAAACACCACTTTGCCGAGTGGGTGTGTCCGGGAACCCACAGAGGATCTCTGGGAAATAGATTGGTGAGCTCCTCGTGTCATGAACGAGTGAAGTGTTAAACACAGTAAGTATGGATGACATCCTGTCCTCTGTCTCTTAATTAAGATCTGCAAATACCTTGGATTTAGTCATTTATGGCTACCAGTTAGTTTTGTCATTGGAATGCTTTTTTTAAGAAACAATGATGAGTACTTTTTGTCAAGACATTTTAGTGGGGTTTGTTTTCACTTCCTCCTTTGCCAACACAGATTCTTCAAGATGGTCCACACAGTTAACAAGGGTCACTGAAGCCTCACAGTATACTCTGCTAGATATCGAACTACAGGTTGGAACATTACCAAAACCTTCAAACTGAAGCCTCACAGTATACTCCGACTGATAGATATCAAACTACAGGTTGGAACATTACCACAAACGTCAAACTGTTTTGCTTATTTACCATTACCCAAGACACAAGAGCAAAGGCATCAAGGCAGGGGTGCCCAAAAGGTTGATCGGTATCTACCAGTAGACCTTTAGCTGGTGATCAGTAGATCTCAAGACACTGTCAACAAACAGCTTGTCTAAATCACCCTCCTATGTCATGCTTTTCATTCAGATATTTATTATGTTAAGGTTACATACGAAATAGTTGTTAAATACAGCAATATAAATTCTCTCATACATCAATATAATATTTAAGTAATATTTTCCATGGAACAGAATGCTAACAATGCTTTTATGGATGTAGATTATAAAGGGACAACATTGTTAAAAGTAGACCTTGCATTAGTAAAGTATGGGCACTCCTGCATTAAGTAGTATGAAATTGTACCTCTTAGGGCCCATGCACTTAGCAGCTACACCTATGGCAGTGAATCCAGCAGTTTGTGTTCTACTGTAGAGTACAATGCTGTCAAGTGTAAGCCATCCCTATACACATTTGACACGCATAGCCTGCTCAATATAAACACAGTGTTTCAAATCAATTCAAGCACAATACTCAGGACAGAGTGCAAAGTGCAAAAACCATGGCACTGACCAAAATGTAATGTCCTTATATAAGTGTGATCACCAAAGCATAGTTTCTGAATACCAGAAGGTTTGCTTCAAATGATAATAGGGAAATATAGCAAAATCATAGTAAAATAATCAATAGTACAGTCCAAAAAGTAAACTCTAGAAAAGAGGAAGTAGAACAAATACAAAGAACCCATTCACTATCAAAGAGAGGTAAGAAAAAGCCTAAATATGCAAATATTGAATTTGTGTCCAACGTTTAAGAACAAATTGATGACTATTGGCTTAAAATGTTTTATAGGCATGCAGCTGTATCATTTAGGTACTAACAGTCTTTTCTTTTGTCTAATAAAACATGATGACTCTTCACATGTGGGCAGTAATTATGATTTGCTTTTATGCATATTGTATGTCCTTACACTTAATGATCCATTGTAGGACATGTTATAGTACAGGGTATCGTACCTTTTGGATGAATGATGAATGCTTATTACATTGAAACTAGTCTTTGTGGGGCACCACAAATAATTGTTGTCAGTTACACTGTTTGAAAAGAACCTGTTTGACTGTTGGACCCACCCTAAATCACACCCTATTACTAATTTTAAATTTCACCCTGTAGTGTCTATATAATCGGACTTGAGCCTGCTCTAGTGATCCTTGGAACGTGTGCTGTTCTTACTTGATCAGTTTCTTTAGCATCTTTAGCATTATATAATTTCCTAATGTGTAAGTCATTTATGGGATTTAAATATAGTTATATAATTTAATATAAATATAATATGTTAAACCATTAGTAGAAACTTGGTTGTTGTTGGGTATAATTTTTCACTGTTGTAAGCCTGAACTGGTAACTTGTTGACTGGAAATTTCTTGGTTAAATTATTAAAAGTCTTAGAAAGTTTAAGCTTTATAAGCTTCTATTTCTTCTGTGTACAAGTGGTTACTTGCTGTATAACATCACAAGCTATATCACTGCAATGTAATCATTTTACATATATACATACATTTAGCTTTTAAATGCATAAACTGTGTTTATCAAAGGTGCCATCTTTAACTATAAACCAATACTTCACCATCAAATATCATTGGTTTCAGCTAAGTGTCAAAATATTTTGAAAAGTGGATGTAATTTAGATCTAAAGCTTGATGGAAATAAGGTCACTAACAACAACAACAAACATAAAATCGATGCAGCATTTTCTAGGTCAAGGCACCACAAAAGAACTTCCATCAGCAATATTTATATGACAGAAGCTAATGGACTTACATAAAAAATACATTTAGAAACCACGGGTCTTTAAACTTTTAGACAAACGAGAAATATGTTGGTAAATAAAGGTTATTCACTTTTTTTGAGTTGATGCATCTGTGATTCCAGGATGTATCCAGCTGTAGCCTGAGTTCAACCTGGAAGTATAGAACCTAAAAGTTTCAGGGATAAAAATACCCTTCACCCTTCCCCGCTTCAGAGGTAGAAAAATATTGGTCAATAAAAGTGTCTAGAGCAGCTGTGGAAACTTGCATACATGAATATATTAAACACATTTGTCCAGTGTTGTACCTGGCACTTTATCTCTGTATCTCTGCCCATCTGAAGCAGGACCAATAACTACAATCTGAAAAGGAATGCCGTAATGATGTACCACAACTCTCTATTCCACCTGAGGTGAACAATCCAACTTAAAGGGGTTGTTCACATTTAAATTCACTTTAAGTATGATGTAGAGATTGATATTCTGAGATAATTTACAATTTGTTTTCATTTTTTACTTGTATTTATTTACCTTTTTTAACAGCTCTCCAAATTGCTGTTTCAGTAATCTAGTTGCCAGGGTCTAAATTACCCTAGGAACCATGCACTAATTTGAATAAGAGACTGGAATATGAATAGAAGGGGGCCTGAATGAAAAGATAAGTAATAAAAAGTAGCAATAACAATACATTGGTAACCTTTCAGAGCATTTGTTTTTCAGAGCAGTAACCCCCATATGAAAGCTGGAAAGAGTCAGAAGAAAACAACTCAAAATCTATAATAAAATAATGAAGACCAATTGAAAATGTTCTTAGAATTAGCCATTGTATCACATACTTAAAGTTAACAGAGAGGTTAACCACCCCTTTAAAGTAGAAGGAACTTAATTTTCCACTTGGGTGTGCCAGATGTTAGGCACCCCCAAGTGATTGTATTTACTTATCTGACACCTGAGCTGGTGCTCCTATCAGCAGAAAACTGCACTGCCCAGGGTTCTTCCAGCTAGCACTACAGACTGATCCTCTTCCTGCTTCTTCACTCTTCAAATTTCCTGGGGAAGACGCATGCGCAGTTGAACGAAATAGCTGGCTTTTTCGTTAAAGTTTGGCTTTTTGTTTTACTGCGCTTGCCCAGCTGCAACGGGAAGAAGAAGTAGGAAGAGGATCACTCCATGATGCCCCCAAGTGGAAAATGACTTTCCTTAACCTTTCAATCTCAATTCCCCTTTTATGAGGCTAACAGTGAAACTACGGGAGGTGATGTAAAGCTGTTTTGGAATTTCTGCATTCTCACAAGGACCTTTCTTCTAACATGGCCAATTGTTGACAGAAACTATAGAGATAAAGCTGATTTAGAGGTGCAATAACTGAAGCACAGCCTTCCTTGAAACAACTGAATGTGTCTACCAGAAGGGGAACACAAATGTATGAATTCCCATTAGTCTTGCTGAGCTAGACAGGAAGGTTTCCATGTATTGTTTAACAGAAATACAAGAAAAATCAAGTATAACATAGCTTCTAGCCTTTGAACAATAAGTTGCAAACGGAGCAGAGTTTATCTAGCTTGCTCGCACTAGGCACATAGCAAACCATTCCTTTAGCAGCATGAAGTGGGTTCCATTTGTATAGCATGTGCAGTTACTTCACTACTAGTGATGGGCAAATTTGTCCCATTTAGAATTTTGACACCAGCAACAATTCGCCAGCGTCAAAATTGGCGCCAGCGCCCATTAAAGTCAATGGGCATCCGTTAATCATCACCAGTGAATTTTCGCTGTAAAAATTCCGGTGAAACTTGACAATTTGCCACGAATTTGTGTCTGGCGAATAAATTCACCCATCACTATTCACTACACATTGTGTTGACTATGTCCACTTTTTGCTGTTTATTGAAATTCAGTAACCTACTTTTTAATAAATATTCTTTGTTAACCTGTGAATTGTCAGTGTATGTCTGCTCAAGAAAATTGAAACCAGCAAACTGCTCCTATTATAAAAAACACAGTAAGGTGAATGAATGCATGTGTAAATAATGTCCTACCAATGTCCTGACAGTTTGGGACAGATTTATTAGAATGCAAGTTTTTCTTGAATGCTAGCTTATTTAAGAAAAAAATTGGACAAAATAATCCTGTGTGCTCTTTTTTTGAGGAAAAAAGTTACATGCGAATGGGGAATACATTGCTCCATTCATTTTCAATGAAGCTGAAAATCTCACATGTTTTAATATGCTGGGAAAATAAATGAACAAATAAAGTTGTTCAAGAATTTTCCCAATGACTTTTATACAGCCTTACAGCTTTTACTTGCCCAGATTTTTCTGGACCTTTTTGTCATTTTTTTCTTTAATAAATTACAACTATCCGACGTTTCAGAAAATACTTGAGTTTTTCTGAAATTGAGAAGAAAACAGCAACTCAGTTCAGCCCCTTTGCTGCTAGATTGCTAAAATGTCCCAGTTTTTGTGTAATGGTTTCCATTTTAAAAACAAGTAAAAATCCTAAAATTAACCCTCTTATTTGTCTTTAATTTTGTCCATTCTGAAATTTCCCCCTCGAAAATCTGAGAGCCCTAATATTTTGTTCCATCAAGTATACTTTAGTCTGTACTCAAAAAGCCACAACAGTTGGTCAGCTATTTTCTCCATCTTTGGATACAAAAATCTATTGTTTAGTTTCAGTGGGTCCCAGTAATTTCTTTATTTAAACCTAACCTGTCAGAGATTTTCTGTTTGCTAAACCCTTCAGCTGTAGCATCAAAGAGTACCAAATATTCATAGGCAAATACTTTACTTATAAGTGTGTTTGTCATTTCTTTTCCATTAGGCAAATATTCACATAACTTAGTCTGCAATACATACAGTAATTTGCACATGGCATTAATGCAGAACAGCTGATATAATTGATAAATTGTATAGAGGAAGTTTTTGTATGAAAACAATGTCATAAGTAAATTATTGTTACAGAAGACTCACATCTGGAAGACAGGTAGGAACGGTATGCAGTTAATAAATTTAATGAAACCATGGCTGATCTCCAAAATAAAAATTATAACTCTACATCAAAGAATGTCCCTTACCTTGTGTCTCTCAGCAATGCTCCGTTTATTTGCAGACACGACTATTGTTGTGTGACTGTAACACTGATGAGCCTTTTCCTGTTCTTATAACAAAAAATCTGTGTACTCTGAACAATGAAACTTTTTGTGCAATCAGGTTAGGTTTGAAGCAGTCACCAAGGGCTCCTACGTTGTATCTACATGTCTGGAGTTGTGCATTGAAGTGAGTAATGCATCTGCCCTGCCTCTCTCTCTTACAAAACCAACAGGCTGGCCTTACATTTGGTAGAAATATCTTTAGTTTCACACGATGCACAAAGCTACTGGGACAAGAAACTGAGTACATTTTTTAAGATTAACACCTCTTGCAAAACGTGAGTAACTTGGCATCTTCAGCTTTTGTGGCAAATAAAATATGAAATGTTTCATGTTTAATATAACTAATGGGCTTTTGCAGCTAAAAAGTAATAAATGCATAAATAAAATAGAACTAAATAATTATGAAATTAGCTGGGTGAGCTTTATGGATTTACTTTTTCTTAAGAGTGTTAATAAGTGATTCAGTACAAAACAGATTTAGTAGCATTATACATTTTTGTTTGAAACTGGTACTGCACGTGTTAATAAAATAAGGGCAGCTCAGTGGCTGGCATTTCAGCTCAGGGGACTTGGCTTTGACTCTTACCATGGTACTATCTATAAACTCCATAGTACTTGTCTGAGTTTCCTCCTATGATTCTGATTTCTACATGATTTAACTACTTATCAGCCCCAGATAACCCATGCAGGTGAAGAGAAATCAAGAGGAACCATTCTTTTTCCATCTAGTATTTGTTTGTTTAAATAAAATACGTTTTTCTTGTAATACTTATCACTATTGTGTGTCTGTGTGATAATAAAATATGAACCTCTGCAAAGAGTAAAGGATAGTTCCAAAAATATAAGCTGAACTGTAGCTCACCGATGAATTGTTTAATCGTAGTCCTGCTGGGTATCCTGTGTTGATACCCTATTGAATTGCTCATAAATGGTTAGAATGCAGGACAAATCTGCGGCAGTAGTCGAAGTCTGCAAAATTCATTTAAAGAATAAAGGAAATCTCATGGAGTTGATATAAACTGAATGAGAGATGTTACATTGACAGTCATTATGTGCATATATGAAATACTGGACTAATTGCTTAAAATCAGACCCCATTCCTGGTTTCTTAAAAAGGATGTTTGTCTGGTATAGAAAAAAGAGTCAATTGTTGTCTCTAGGAATCTAAAAAAAACAAAAAAACAAACAAGTGAACATCACTATTCTTTGAAAAATATTGTAACCATCCCTCCTTAGGTAAAACACTGAGCAAACATGTAACTTTTATATATGTATGAAGCATTGCAAGGGTTTTAAAGGAGCACGGTTTATCTCGCTCTTTTAGTTATTTTTATTGAGGTATATTGGTACAAGTAGAGAGTATAAGCAAACCTGTTGTCTATAAAAGAGGGGAGCGCACTAACTTCTTAGGAAATGTAATCTGTTTTACTGAGCAAAATTAACCTAAATATTCAGATAATAGGCAAGATTCAGTTGCATGAGAAAAACATATCTCCTAATTTAGTTCCAGGTTTTTCAATAGACTTCATGTGATAAACTATAGAATATTTTTTCATTTAATTAAATCTGGCCCTTAGCAATTATGGTTATTAGCAATGCTTATTGTATCTAGCTACAAAAAAAATGATAACTCAAGTCAAATAGTTTGGTGAAATGGTTGGGTCTGAGGGGATAGTACAATCATGCAACAAATGTTGCAAAGTATAGTCACAACCTGGTGAGTTAAAATAGGAAATAAGAATGCAACAGCAAAGCATGGTACAGTTGTTCCTTGAATGCCCTTCTGCAGTTCCTCCTAGACTCAACTCAGGACTTTTGATGACTTCTTAAAAAATGAAGTATAGTAGATTGCATCCTTAAAGACATCAGCTAGCCTTTCCTTTTTAAGCTCCTTATGTGTCAGGTCTTGCCATAGATGAATGACTGGCAAGTTGGAGCAATGTGCTGTGTAACCTGGCTAATACATATATTTAACTTGATGAAAGGCAGGGAACATGTTGTTATGAAATAAGATGATTTAATAACAAAACTAGAAAAGCAGCACAGCAGGTACAGAGCAAGATGTAAGGAAAAAGAAACCTGAATCCTTATACCACTCCAGTGGTTGAAGGTAGGCTGCTAACAAGAGGGATGGTTAGAAGGATGGAAGACTTAAATTATGAGGGGAGACTGTCAAGGTTGGGGTTGTTTTCTCTGGAAAAAAGGCGCTTGCGAGGGGACATGATTACACTTTACAAGTACATTAGAGGACATTATAGACAATTGGCAGGGGGCCTTTTTACCCATAAAGAGGATCACCGTACCAGAGGCCACCCCTTTAGACTAGAAGAAAAGAACTTTCATTTGAAGCAACGTAGGGGGTTCTTCACAGTCAGGACACTGAGGTTGTGGAATGCACTGCCGGGTGATGTTGTGATGGCTGATTCAGTCTTTAAGAATGGCTTGGATGTTTTTTTGGACAGACATAATATCAAAGGCTATTGTGATACTAAGCTCTATAGTTAGTATAGGTATGGGTATATAGAATTTAATTAAAAGTAGGGAGGGGTGTATGTATGGATGATGGGTTTTCATTTGGAGGGGTTGAACTTGATGGACTTTGTCTTTTTTCAAACCAATTTAACTATGTAACTATGTAACTATGTAGCAAAAAACAATTCCATAAAACAGGCAGTACGTCTGGATAGGCAGCAAACAAAGAAGGGAGGCCAAGGACAAGGGCAGGCTGAAGACAGAGGGTTCTCCAGTAAGCAGGGCAAGCTCAATACTAGTAGATCCAACAGGAATCATGCATGGATGGGGAATGGAGAACAGGAACAAAGGCATGGTAAAAGGGAACCAGGCAAGGACTCAAAAACAACGGCAGGATACAGGAAAGGACTCACACAAATATAAAAAATAATGCAGGCTATGAGGCTTCAATGACCAAGCACTAACAGTAGTATGAGGCAGACCTATACAGCCCCTTAATTGCAAGATTGCAATCACCTGGACTTAATGAGAGAGGAGGAGGTGAGCATGTACATAGAATAGCAAGTAAATTCTTAAAGGAAAATGTTACCCCCAAAATGAATAATTAAGCAACAGTTTATAGTATGTTAAGTGACATATTAAAGAATCTTACCAAACTGTAATTTATATTAAAGTAAATATTGTCATTTTACATCTTTTGCCTTGAACCACCATTTCGTGATGGTCTGTGTGCTGCCTCAGAGATCACCTGACAGGGAATACTACAACTCTGTAACAGGAAGAAGTGTGGAACAAAACACTGTCTTGTAATTGGCTCATGTGACATAACATGTATGCTTTGTTTGGTTTGTTTGTGTGCACCGTGACTCTTATGATCCCAGGGGCGGCCCTTAGTTTTTAAAATGGCAATTTTCTATTTATATACCCAATGGCATATACTACTAAAAAGTATATTATTATGAAAATGGTTTATTAAATGAAGCAGGGTTTTACATATGAGCTGTTTTGGTAGCTATAGCCACCAATAACATATTTGCCTATAAATTGGTGAACAGTAGTAATGGGCGAATTTGCGTCTCGTTTTTGACGCCGGCGCCCGTTTTTGATGCCGGCGCCCATCTTTTTGACACCGGCGCCTGTTTTTGACACCGGCGTCCATTTATTTCGACGCTGTCGAAAACATTTTTTGACGCAAATTTCGGGAGAATTTTTGCAGGCGTTTTCGCAAATTTATTCGCTGGTGGCGAATTGCACAAATTCGCTGCGAATTCGCACCTGCCAAATAAATTCGCCCATCAGTATCAGTAAATGATACTTGCTGATTAGTTGTTATGGGTTACTAAACCTAAGCACTGCCAGCAATTATCTGATGGATTTCCATGGACTACAGTTCAGAAGCAAATTTTACCATTGTTAATAAATCACCCAAGTGCTTTTTATTACATATAGGAGTAAGCCTTCCTTCTCCCTTTATTGATTATTGACTTGTTCTAAAGTCACTCAATTTCTCGACCCTTATTCAACATGAGTTCAGTAAATAGGGTTTGTGTTGAACTTTTTGCCTCTTGTTTTATTCATGAAAAGTCTATGATTTTTATTATTTCTTGAGCTAAACAAGGCAAAGTGAAGCTAATCCATGTTTAGTTCTTGTGAAGCAGATAAGAAGAATACTGTTATACAATCCCTTTCCTAAGAGGAGTCTATTTTTCAAGGGGGGATATCTGTACTCTGATATTCTGTGTTTAAAATATTCTATTTGATTTTCATATTAAACAAATGAAATCAAAATGACAACAAATGTTATGCAGATGAAGAAAATATGTTGCAAAGGAGACAATGGCATGATAGTATCAAAACTATATCATTCATGAAAAATAACAAAAAACGAACTAAAAATTAACTAAGCCAGTGGATGCACAAGTAATAAAAAAAAGAAAAAGCCCATTTATCATCTGGTGTGTCAGATAGGTCAACTAACTATTGAAGAAAGCGCATTATTTGATCGCCAGTATTGGAGTTACAGATTTCAAAATAAGGAGACCAAACCAGCCTAAAAGAATCTTTGGAAATACTTCCTTTAGTTTTAGAGTACTCTGATATTCTAATTATCTGCCTGGCAGGAACCGGACATGGAGTAAACAGCATAAAACCAAACAAATTGATATGCTGTAAGCGAGTTCTCATCAAGAAGCATTAGTTTACATTGTACGTTTAGAAACTACAGGTTTAGACATGGAGATATCTATGTATTGATTTATCGAAGAAAAAGCAGCTCACTATTATTTTGATTGTATAATACAGGTTTACCGTATGTACCCGAGTATAAGCCGAGTTTTTCAGCATCCAAAATGTGCTGAAAAAGTCTACCTCAGCTTATACTCGGGTCAGCGGTACCCGACCCAAGTAGCTGAACTTGCAGTCACTTTTAATCATTCCTATGCCAACAGTTCACTTGGGGAGAGACTGCAATATCCCACAATGCCCTCTGTTGGTTATATGAAAGAATAACAGTGCGACCTCTGTTGGTTATATGAAAGAATAACAGTGACTGCAATATCACACAGCGCCATCTGTTGGTTATATGAAAGAATAACAGTGACTGCAATATCACACAGCACCCTCTGTTGGTTATATGAAAGAATAACAGAGACTGCAATATAACACAGCGCCATCTGTTGGTTATATGGAAGAATAACAGTGCACCCTCTGTTGGTTATATGAAAGAATAACAGTGACTGCAATATCACACAGCACCCTCTGTTGGTTATATGAAAGAATAACAGTGACTGCAATATCACACAGCGCCATCTGTTGGTTATATGGAAGAATAACAGTGACTGCAATATCACACAGTGCCCTCTGTTGGTTATATGAAAGATTAACAGTGACTGCAATATCACACAGCGCCCTCTGTTGGTTATATGAAAGAATAACAGTGACTGCAATATCACACAGCGCCCTCTGTTGGTTATAGGAAAGATTAACAGTGATGGCAATATCAAACAGCACCCTCTGCACATGGTAGTGGGATAGTGGGACAATGCACACAGTAATCCGTTTGGCAATTCTCTGTCACCATCAACTTTGCAAGAAGTCCGGTTGATCGCTGGGGGGTTGCTTTGGCAGAATGTGCGCTGCTGGGAGACAGTGCTGTAGTTGTGTCTAGGCTTATACTAGAGTCAATAAGTTTTCCAAGTTTTCGTAGGTAAAATTAGGTACCTCGGCTTATACTCGGGTCGGCTTATACTCGAGTATATACAGTAATTAAAATGTTTCTTTTGTTATACTAGAATGTAGCAATAATATTGTCTGCTTAAAGCAAAGCAACATACCAGTCAAACTATTGTTTATTTTATCTAGAGTTTTCCTGTCTGAAAATGAAAGCACATACATGGACCTGCATTTGGCTTTTACTTGCAGAACTATACAACATCACATGTAAGTCAATATTGCAAGTCTTTAAAAAGAAAACATTTGTGAGACATTTAATTTAAAACACAAATAAAAGGTTAAAGGGCATACACTCTTAAATTATTCTTCATACTGTACTTGTGATTGAGCTATATCTATGTTGGTACAAATCAATGGCAATGTTCTCTCTTTGTGGGCTTGGAGAAAATGTAGGAATGTCCCTTATATGGAGAGTGCAATTTACAGCTTCAGTAAAATGTGGTGTATAAACAGTAAACAGTAAAAAGTGGAGCTCTGAGAACAATAAAATAAAGTAATTGTTTTGAGCATTAATATAGTTTCCTTTGAAGAGGGGTACAAAGCAGACAGGACAGGCCTGTGGTTGTGACAGCACATTGCAAAGAAATGCTGGGGAAAAATATAATGTCATCAAGTGGTAGGAATTGTTCTTGCCAAAATATGTGGGAAAATAACCACTTCAGACAGCAAATTAATATTACTGTTTGTCATTTGTAGTACACACTGAAAATAGTCTTGATGAGCAAAGTCATAACACTTAGTGTATGTTGCCTCAAAATATACAGAAATTGCTTTTAGTGCCCTGTGATGAGACATATGGGATATCAAGGCATTTTCAGGTGCTTTGTTGTGTCATATGCACAAAGATGAAAGGCAGATAACCCAGGAGAGACATTTCTCACTTCAATTTTTTTAATATATCCAAATATGTTTACAGCCAATCACATTGCTATATAGTGCCATTTCCAGTCAGGTCCTGGGTATATGAGGCAGAGCGATTCCTCCTATCTACAGTTGTACCTGTGAGTCAGAAAAAAGACGTTCTCTCTCACTGTTTTAAAAGCATAACATCAGAGTCTTAAAATAATTGTATCTAGCACTTTTGATATTCCAAATGAGGTTGAGAAATGATTTGATGTTTAAAGATTTGTTTTCAATGGAAATAGTGTAACCTCATTCATATGGGTTAAGTCATTTTCTAAATTGCCTACTGAAAATGTTTAGTTCTAAATTCTGAACAGAAAAATTAAATAGAAAAAAAACTGTGTGGAACTTAATTAAATATAAATGTAATTAAATATCCCTGGTACTTTGCAATGAATAAGTCATGGACATCCCTGTTTGCACCAAAACGGTTTGTCTTATGCAGTACTGTAGGGCCAAATTCATTGCTGCAAGAGCAGTAAGGGGTGCAAAATCTCTCCCATAGTGCTTATTCAAGAACACTTGTAGGAGGAGATTTGAGAGCAGCCTGCACCTTGCATTGAATCTATCATAAGGTGAAGTGCTAAAGGTGCAACACATTCCAGTACTCACTGTCTGCCATGCACCCACATGTGCTACCTAAATTCCAGTTCAGAATGATGTATAAACTAAGGGGCAGTGCTGTATTCATCTGGGAGGTGCATGGCCTTGCATTCCATTCTAGAGTCTCCATTCTGGATCAAAAAGATCTGTGTTTGTGGTCTTGCATTGCTTTGCAGGGTGGAAAGTGCAAAAAAACTACTGTTTACTGTTTTTATGTATCCTTTGAAACTTGCCCAAAAGTTGTAAATGAGCCCTTGTTTTTTTCACCATCAGAGACAAATATCCACACATTTCCTATACAGATCTGCCCTCTTTCCAACTCTTTTCACTTTCATATATCCTACACCCCAGGTGCACTGTCGTAAGTGGTGTAGAAGCATGACCAGGGAAACAAAACGTGTCTTTAGTCAGACCTGTATTTATATACATGGCAATCTATATATTAATGCTCTTTTGTGTTTGTTTCATTTTTCTTTTTTACAAACCCCAGTAAAATGAACATATTGCTCAGCATTTATAGCATTCACTTACTCTAACACTTACTCTAACAGATTCACAAAACAACATTAATTGGGAGATTCAACGATATGATGGCTGGTATAATAATCTATACCAACACAACCGAGGATCTGCAGGTATGAAAATAAATGAATTATGTGGTCGTTGGCCCAAAAAGTATTTTTCTCTACATCATATTATTACATTTGTAGTGGATTTATTAAATATTTAGCAATCATCCAAAGTTGTACCTCCACTATCCTTTAGCTATACAATATATAAATATATATATATATATATATCTATATATATATATATCTATCTATATATATATATATCTATATATATATATATATATATATGTATAATTGCTAGAAGCCGGCACAACACATAAAATGCATAGAAATTGCCTGGGTAAAATCAGCAAGCAAATGGATAAATGTAAGTAAAAAGTAGGCATGTACTCACAGGTCTTATGAAGAATGAAAGTGGAGTTTATTCAGCAAAAAAACTGCTAATGTTTCGGCTAGCACTCTAGCCTTTCTCAAAGTGCACTTGTGTGTACAGAATGTAATGGAGCACTGTACCTGTCTGTGACTAAAGCTGGCCATAGAGGCAAAGATCTCATTGCACGAGATCAATCGTTTGGTCAATCGGACAAGTTAGAAAATTTCTGTCGACTGCGGGTAATATCTTTGCGTGTATTGCCGGTCGTAAGATTTTCAGTGGGAGACTGTCACTAGCTTTGTCTATCGTACGATTGATGTCAGGGGCAAAACATCGGCTGATCTGTTCTTTAACTACTTTATTTGGTCAGAATGGTAAGACTTTGATCTGAATGGTTAGTGGCAGGTCGGGAGATGGGAAAGTCCGATCGTACATTGATTTGTACGATCGGATCTTTGTGTCTGTGGCCAACTTTAGTCCACAGCCGTAGACAATTAATATATAAAACAAAAAAGTCCAGACACTTGTGTTTGGGTAATAAAAAAGATTTTACCACGTTTTCTTGCAACTTTTCGAGGCTCCCGCCTCTTTTTCAACCATTACAATGCCTACTGACATCATATCCTATATAAAAGCAATCTATTAACATAAGCACACCTCTCCATTTATAAGGGTCCTCCCACCAGTAATTACAGCACACAATACAGTTTACATAATATGGTCAACCTGTGTTACAGTAACAAGTAGCATCATATACATATGATTTATACAAATCATACTCTCAATTAAGCCCCCTAGGTTGTAATGTCTGCAAAGTCTGTATCCAAAATTTCTCCCTCCTTTGGAGTTCTAAGAGTCTGTTGCCCCACCCCACCCCCGTCATCGTAAAGCCTAGGGGGCTGATTTTTTATGCTTTCATTTTAAATAATGTATTTAGTCACTTTACTTTACTCCTTAAAATACAGTTCGTAGAATATTGTTCTTGTTATAGAAAATGGTTTGTGATGTAAGATGTATCCTGGATAGTAAAAGACATAAAAAAGATGTATATGATGCTATTTGTTACCATAACACAGGTTGACCATATGTTGGAACATTGCTTACTATTTAAACCGTATTGCATGCTGTAATTACTGGTGGGAGGATATATATATATATATATATATATATATATATATATATATATATATATATATATAATCATGTAGTAGAACCGGCACTCACCCTCAGAAAGTCAGGCCCCGGGTGCTACTTCAGGAAATAGCATATTGAATCGTTTAAGAGCACTCACGGGTGTTGTGAAAAAAGATTTTTATTGGAGTGTTACAATCTACCCCACATCAACGCGTTTCGGTTCTCTCTGAACCGTCGTCAGGATGCACACAGAAGTCATCACGTGATCCATAAGTACAAACATAGACCAATCAGTGAACAGTGTTAATTGAGTATTCACGACAGTGTTCTGCATTAGAGTGTTAGCATAAATTACCATATTCATTGTCAAAAATCCAAGTACGTGTTAAAAGGTAATTATATAAAAAAGGTGAAAAAAGCTGACCGTATTAAAAACATTAAGAATAGTGAATCATCTGATCTCTTTAAAACATAAGAAACATTCAGATGACAGATCACAAAACAAGGTTATCAAGGATATCCGTGTATTGCAGCTCCAAAACTAGTCAGAAAGTTTTAATAGATAAATGGTAATATATAGCAGCATTTGAAGGTGCATGATTACTGAGTTAATAACAACACTTCCCGAGCCATGTAAAGTATCATAGGAATAAGGATCTAATCACAGTCCAAATATGTCCATGGTTCTGTATATACCACATATCGAAACACATGGACTGCTTATTTCTTATTATTGTATCTACAAATCAAAGCAATTCTGTCCCAATGCACCACTCAAATAAAATCAAGTGTCAAATCTTTCCCTGGCTATCTAAAAAACATATTAAACCATTATTGTAACACCTATACTGTATATACTGTTTACACGGCTCCTTGATACCCAGCTTTATAATCCAATATATATAAATATAAAATAATTATAAATGCAGTGTATCGATGAGTCACCACTCCCATACCCCAATTATCGTGTAGAACAATCCTCTGTCTGAAACCCAAAAAGATAGAAATAAATCCGTACTGCCATCATTCTCCAGGGAGTACGATATTGGTTAGTACTAAAAAAAGGGAACAAAAGAAAAAAGGAAGAAAGGACGGACAAGAGTACTCTTAAATAAAGCATGCCAGTGAATACATCTCGTTGAGGCCCCTATGGGCCACTGTGTCCAAAGTCCGTATCCACTTGGCCTCTCTTTGAAGCAACATTCTCCCCCTGTCGCAAAGACACAGACAGAAACATGGTTCTGCATGCGCACAGTTTTCATCCGCCCTCTATTTTGAGAATAGATGATTCACTATTCTTAATGTTTTTACTACAGTCAGCTTTTTTCACCTTTTTTATATAATTACCTTTTAACACGTACTTGGATTTTTGACAATGAATATGGTAATTTATGCTAACACTCTAATGCAGAACACTGTCGTGAATACTCAATTAACACTGTTCACTGATTGGTCTATGTTTGTATGTATGGATCACGTGATGACTTCTGTGTGCATCCTGACGACGGTTCAGAGAGAACCGAAACGCGTTGATGTGGGGTAGATTGTAACACTCCAATAAAAATTATTTTTCACAACACCCGTGAGTGCTCTTAAACGATTTAATATATATATATATATATATATATATATATATATATATATATATATATATATATATATATATATATAGGATATATATATTTGGTATTGCATCATCATATAGAATACATTCTAGAGTCATTCCATACTTATGACTTTGACTATTTTGCTCAGTTCACGTGTTTCTTATAACATATAAGGGATGTGATCATCTTATTTTGATGAAAATAGACAGCAAATTATAGCAATGTAATTTAAAGTAGCAGTGGTAGAAAATATGAACTGTATTAAAAGTCATTTTTTGTAAGGGTAAATGTTCTACCAAGTCGTCATTTTCCATGAAATTCTATTTATACTTTGCACCAGGTTCTAGACTTCTGCGTCTTGTGCCAGCTGCCTACTCTGATGGAGTTTATCAAGCAATCCAAGAACCACAACTTCCTAACCCAAGGAAAATTAGTAATGTGGCCATGAAAGGGGATTCAGGCCTCTCTTCTAACCGCAACCGCACAATTCTTGGAGTATTTTTTGGTAAGAATATAAACTGCCTAGTAAATTGATGCGTCTTGTAACAATTGAATGCACTCATAGCCACACATTTCATCTCCTAAGAATAAGTAAATAAGGCAGTATATAATTTTTCCCAAGCAATGATATCAATTAGAACAGAAATTCATTTCAATTAAACTAATGCAGTTCATCTAAGGAGGAGTGTGGCAGTGTGCTTTTTGCTAGTACCCTGAGAATAAATACCTTATTCTTAATACATTATACAATTAGAAAGTACTATTACCTTAAAACACATTTTATTACATACCTTCTTAAACTGGAAAAAAAAACTTTAGTGTTATTTGCAATGAAAAAATGAATAAAGAAAAAAGAATTTAAAAGTATTTTATACTTGTTAGCAATGTAAACTGCTCCAACACATGTTCACTTTATTGTTCTGAAGAGCATTAAAACTAGATGTTCTTCAGCATTTCTTGGCAATGTTACTGCAAGGGTGTGTTATGAATATGATTTCACCCCCATGATGCAACTCTGAAAACAACTGACAGCATTCTTTGGCATTGTGGCAACATCAAAGAATGCAATTAATCTATATATCTTTAATCTTGGATTCTTATGGATTCTAACATTCTATTATGCTTCGTTTGCCCCAAGATAAACATTGAATCCAGACCTATAAACCTACGATATGAGGATATAATTTATCATTGTAATGATCCTAAAGTTAAACCATGAAAAATCTCTATAATAAGGCAGAACTCTTGTAATAGAAAGCAAAACTATAAGAAGGTTTAGGGGCATATTTATCAAAGTGAAATTAGAGCTAACCACAGTATAACACCACCATTTTATTTATTTCACTATAAATAGTGAAATCTTACTTTCACTCAATGATAAATACAAATAATTATAAGCATTTTAAACCACTAACTTTACTTTATTTCCTTTATTTTTCAGGATACCATGTATTTTCTGAAATTATTAGTACAGAAAATTCGGGATGCCCTTCTGAGTTTCTGAATATTGCAGTACCTAAAGGGGATGAAATATTTGACCCAAATGCCACTGGTCAAGTAATACTGCCATTTCAACGCAGTCAGTGGTGGAAATGTAGTGGAGAAAGTCCAAATAATCCGAGGCACCAGGTACAGCGAATCTGCTAAGTTATAATGGCATAAGACACTGCTAATTTGTTTTAAAACAATTGGCCAAGTATTAGTTGCCATAGGTATAAATGTAAAAATGTATTGAGCTTGTTTAACACGTTCATTATGGAAAAAATATGGAAAAGATAGAAATTTAGAATTAAGGTCTGTCAAGTAATAATAATGCATATGCATAGAGTTTCTCTAGAATATCCTGCCTTCTGTTTAGTTCTTCTGGCCTCTCAGTGGCATTGTTCATCGATTTCTGTAATTGAAGCTCTTGTGTCTTATCATAAAGGGTCAGATTCAATTCAGTGAGACAAAGTTATCTCATGGTTTATCAACTCATAGATGAGATTCAATTTTAGGAGAAAATTCAGTTACAGTTTTGCTCCTATATACTTTAACAGAGTTTTTACATGATAAACCATGAGTTTTTTTTTTTAATCTAGCCCAATATGTTCAAAATAAGACATGTCCAATCTGGTTATTTTTGCTTAAAGTGGAAGGTCAGGATTGATTTGGTCTAATAAACATGTTCTTCTTGCTGTCCAATTCATCAAAATATTTCCTCCCATGCTCCATTGTCCACATCCATAAATACCAGAAAATAACTAGATAATTCCATTCATCCTAGTTTTAATATGTGGCAGTCTGCATTTTAATCTTGACTGGTGGGTTATGTGTAGGGATGTAGCGAACTGTTCGCCGGCGAACTAGTTAGCGCGAACTTCGACTGTTCGCGTCCGCCGCAAGTTCGCGAACGTCGCGCGACGTTCGCCAATAGGCGTTCGCGTCAAAATCGTTCGATCGTTCGACCATTCGACCGCTAAAATCGAAGGATTTTCGTTCGAATCGAACGATCGAAGCATTCGATCGTTCGATTCGAACGAAAATCCTTCGATCGAACGATTTCAATCCTTCGATCGTTCGAATCGAACGATTTTCGGATGTTTGAAGTTCGCGAACAGTTCGCGAACTGTTCGCAAATTTTGCCGGTGTTCGCGAACGGCGTTCGCGAACACATCGGCGGCGGTTCGCTACATCCCTAGTTATGTGTTGTTAATAACTGATCTAGGCAAAAGCTGTATTTTACTTCTGTATATTCATCTTTATCGCTAAAGGTGGCCATACACAGGGAGATCCGCTTGTTTGTCGATGTCATCAAACAAGCCAATCTCTCCCCAATATGCCCACATTGAGGTGGGCAATATCGGCTGATCGGATCGTGGGCCCCAGGGCCCGACAATCGGATCAGAATGGAGGTCATACAGGCGGTCAGATCCGCATCAACGATGCGGGACTGCATCAACGAAAATATGCGGCAGCGATCTGACGGAATTATTTACCCTGCCCGATGGGGATCTGGCCGAATTTCAGACAGATATCAATTGGGGACGCCCAGCAGATGGCCCAACACACTCGGCCTATAGGCAGCTTTTATCGGCCAGTGTATGCGGCCTTAATCTCTAAAGTTGTCATAGCTTTTCATCTCTTCATAGTTATCTGGAATCCCATCTTTTTTTTTTATAAATTGTTTTTATTTTCTGTTTATAACATAAAATAACATTTGTTCTAGTTGTACAGTTACAATTATAAAATGGAGTCCTGTCTTTACACTTTGTTCTTTAACTTTCCCTATAATGTTTTTAAGTTTTACTATATATAGCTAAGAATGTAGTGTCAGTAGTCAGTGTATTGAATCTTTAACAAATCTTGAATTCTTGATCATATTCCTACAATCTTGCTTCTCTCACTATATATCCAGCATAGAGGTTGTTCTGAAACAGCGAAAGCAGTCACTTTTTTTCTATCAAAAACCGGTCTGTACCTACATTTTATGTTATTCCTTGCTCTTTCCTGTCCAGTGTAGAGGTTCCATATGAGAATGATCTGATGTTTTAGAACACATATTTTTCTGAGGATATTCCACAGTATTGCATGATGGCAACAATCAAAGGCTTTCCCCTTGCGTGCCCAACTTTGAATGCCATAGTTTGATATTCTTTTAACTGTTTCTAACTGTAAAATTGTAAGTGAACTACTTATAATGCTCTGCTGGTAAAAACTAAAGTTACATTTTTTTAAAGGGTTGGTTCACCTTTCAGTTTACTTTTAGTATGTTATAGATTGGCCAATTCTAAGCAAAGTTTCAATTGATCTTCACTATTCATTTTTATAGTTTTTTTTAATTATTTTCCCTTTTCTACTGGTTGATTCTAGCTTTCAAATGGGGGTCACTGACCCCATCTAAAAAACAAATGCTCTTTAAAGCTACAAATGTTTTGTTATTGCTACTTTTTTGTTATTTATCTTATTCAAATCAACACAATGGTTGGTAGGATAATTTGGACCCTAGCAACCAGATTACTGAAATTGTAAACGGGAGAGCAAAATAATTCAAAAACCACAAATAATACAAAATAAAAAACAATTGCAAATTGTCTCAGAATATAACTAAATCATAATAAATATCTAAATCATACTAAACGTTCATTTAAAGGTGAACAACCCCTTTAAGCTGAAAAGACACAGTAGTATGAATATATATCTATATATATATATATATATATATATATATATATATATATATATATATATATATATATACAGTATATATATATATATATAAAGATATTGGTTTTCTGCACCCCATTATGTTATCAGCAACTGACCTGGGTGCTACTCACAAAGGGGCACATTTTTCAAGGGTCAGATATCGAGGGTTAATTTACCCTCAAAGTTAAATCCTTCGAATTCTAATATCGAATTCAAAGGATTTAGCGCAAATACTTTGATCGATCACAGTAAAAATCTTTGAACGGATTCATTCGAAGGATTTTAATCGATTGATCGAAGGATTTTTCTTCAATCAAAAAAAGCTTAGGGAGGTGATGGGGAAGGTCCCCATAGGCTGACATTGTACCTCGGTAAGTTTAAACTACCGAAGTATGTAGTCAAAGCTTTTTTTAAAGAGATAGTACTTCGACTATCGAATGGACGAATAGTCGAACGTTTTTTTATTCTAATCGTTCGAATCGAAGTCGAAGGTCATAGTAGCCTATTCGATGGTCGAAGTACCCAAAAAAATACTTCGAAATTCGAAGTTTTTTGTATTGGAATCCTTCACTCGAGCTTAGTAAATGTGCCCCAAAATGTAACTAGATGCAGATCCAGGATACGTGGGTGCACACCAGTAGCCATTGAAGAGGAGTTTTTTTTACAATTTCTTTTTTAAAATATTTTAAAACAAGGCCAAAGTTACGGTCTCCCTCTAAGATCTTTAGAGTGTGTGTGTGCGTGTGTGCATGTGTGCGTGTGTGCATGCGTGCATGCGTGTGTGACATCCAAATAGTATTCTCTGCTGTGAAACTAAGGTTAAAGGTGTTTAACAAGTTTGTCTTTTAAAAGATAGACGCCTTTAAGCACACACCCAGAACATGGTAAGGTATTGTTTGCTGTTTACCTGGAAATCACTAATTGATGATCAGGCAGATATTTTGTCTCAGCAGTTTGAATAATTCAACATTTATAGATTTTTTCAAGTGTAACATAGAGACTACTGAAATAAGTTGACAGCCCATTTCCAAAACTTAAGCAACACACCATCCAGAGAACAAGGGTTATATGAGCTTTAACATGACTACCGTATATACTCGTGTATAAGCCGACCCGCGTATTAGCCGAGGTACCTAATTTTACCTATGAAAACCAGAAAAACTTATTGACTCGCGTATAAGCCTAGACACAACTCAGAAAAGTCTCAGAAATATCAAACAGTCGGTTTAATGTTAAAAATCAAGCCATGATCACTGCATCACTGAAATGTATTACCTGGCCCGAGAAATGAGCAAACGAAGCAGGAAATAACCCTTAAAATAACCCTTAACAAGTTCAAGTTCAATTCAGACTGAGAGATATACCGTATATACGGCAAGTGCCCATAACAAACACAGCGCGTCTCAACTGGCCTGTTCCCTCCCCCCTCATCCTCCTCACCCGCAGCCTCGCTTACCAGGAGTACGTCTGCTCAGCCATGGCTCCTCCGGGGGAAGGTGTTAGGGCTTTGGCCCAGGAGGATCACTCAACGGCGGCTCTGTGATTCGCTGCTCAACATGATGGTCGCTGCTTAAGGCGCTGGGAAACCTGGATTCCGGCTGCCCTGACCCATGGCGAGGAAACTGGAAGGCCAAAAGGAGACGTCGAGAACCGTAGCTCACACACGGTTGCGCGCACGGGACTAGAGAAGACGGTGCGTGCACTCGCGAATCACGGAATGGAGGAGGAGACGCGCAAGCGCAGTTCAACAAAGCTATCACGTGGGGCAGGTCTAGGCGGGGTTTGCTCTTTCTTCGCGGCTGGGAGGGGGATTCATCGCTACAAATTTACCGGTAAGGCAGCTGACCCGCGTATAAGCCGAGGTAGGATTTTCAAGCACATTTTGGGTGCTGAAAATCTCGGCTTATACGCGAGTATATACGGTACTTCCTTTATACAATAAATTGGCCCTATGTTCTATTCATTCTCAAAAGCTGCATATTTTCTTTTAAATGTTTTACTGGTACCGGTATATTAATTCTGTGGGAAGATCATAAATTGACAACTGTTTTAGAGGGGAAGGGCAAACACAAAGGGGCAAATTCACTAACCGGTGAAAATTCGCCAGCGCTGGCTTTGCGCACATCGCAACACTTCGCCAGGCGTAAATTCGCCTGGACAACGCTAATTCACGAAGATCCAAAGTTGCGCACAGGGTAACGAACGCTGGTGAAATTACTCCAGCGAAATTCTGCTTAGCAGTTCGAAGTTACGCTAGCTTTGGCTAATTAGCATACGGTGTGCAGTTAAAGTACAATGGACGTATATGCTACAACAAATACATTACACTACACAAGGCCAGGGAACCTTAATAAAATTATATAAAGTTGTTATATTGCCCTACACATGTGCCCACAGTATAGTTTAGGTGCCATATGTTAGCAAATGTAGGAGGGGAGGAGGGTACCCCAAAAAAAATGTTACAATCTTTTTCAGTCTATCACCCTTTAAATAGGAAAAAACACCAGCGTTTTTTGGGACTTAGAAAAATGTTCAACTTTTTTTAGGAACTCCTATCTACTCTATCGCCTGGTCTGAGGTGGCATAGGCAAGTCTGGCGATAGAGGTAATGGTCAGTAAAATCAAAAACTTCTTGAATTTGCATAGTAACGCCAGACCGAAAATTTGCCTGGTGTTAGAGTGCGAAGTTTCGCCAGAGTCTATCTCCTTGGCAAAATTATGCCAGCGAATTTACACCAGCTACCATTAGTAAATTGGCGAAGTGCCGATGTCACGCTGGCAAATTTTCGCAGTGTTAGCCACTTCACCCTTTAGTAAATTTCCCCCAAAAGGTATCCAGAGTACAAAAGAGGGCCCAGACAGTCATCAGGCAAACAAGATTGGGTAATGGTTAAGAAATGGTCAAAAAAATCAGTAAAAAAGACAAATTAACTTAGTAACACTTGGGAAATTAGGCATACAATTACATGTAATATTACATACGTTCAGTAAAATCTGCATCATAGTGAATTTGCATAGTTACGTCCATTTGCCAGAGCAAATATTTGCGTTAGAGTTCAAAGTAGAGCTAGAGTAGCGCTAGAGTCTATCTCCTTCGCTAGTGAATTTACGTCAGCGTGATATTCCTGTAGCCCTGCAAGTTTTCTTTGCAAATAAGCTTAATACCTTGTTTTGTGGATTAATATTCACTGTTATTATGAGAGCTACAGCAGTGTAAATAACAAGGTGAAAGACTACACTTCCCAGAAGGCACTGCTCTGAAGTGGAAGCGGGAGAAAGGAAATGTTCTAGAAGGAGGAAGAGAGAGGGCCTGGGAAGGAAAAACATCTGAGGAGAAAGGTGGCTACTGGATTAGGGTCGCTACCTTTCCTCCTGACTAACTCTGGGCAGGGAGACGGGACTGTGACTTATCGGGAGGCAGGGCCGTGAGTGACGTAAAGGGGCAGGATGTGATGTAGCGGGGGTGGGATGTGATGTTGGAGGCGGGGCTATGACGTGGCAATTGGCGGAATCCTGCTGGGTTTTCCTAATTTAGAAAATTGGGCTGGTAGTTTTGACCCAGACAGCCCTTCAAAAAAACGCCTGTCCGGGTTAAAAACAGACAGATGTCAACCCTATACTGGATACTTCTTCAAAAGGCCAGCATTTGGATGCTGTAGGGGAGATAAAATAGATTCTCCTGCGCAGTTTGGGAAGCAGACTGAAATCCAGAGCAAGTTGCTAATTATCAGACTTTCCTGCCTCACATGTCAGTAATAAGTGTGCAGCAACACTGAGATACAGGTAATCAGTATATCATTTGTGCAACAGCAGCAACAACACTGGCATTGGCTGTACAATATAGTTCCCCTCAGACAGACTCTGCAGAAGGAACATTCTGTGTCATATGCTATAGGAGACTCACTGCTCCAAACCACTGTGGGGTTATTATTGTTGACCAAAGTAAAATGAAGTACAGTAAAATCATTACCTAGAGTCAAGAATAACTACATTTAAAGTGACAGTGTACATTTAAATCTATTGTACAAAGCTCAGACATCCTGGAAGTTAACGTTTGTTCAAGGGCCCTAGTGGAGCTTCCAAAAATCTCTGTATTAGATATTAGATACTTATTAACATTTTATGTTAAAATCAAATGCTAGTGTGGATGTAACTACCTTGTATTACATTTTGTTACTGTTGAATGTTTAAATTTTCTGCATTTAGCTTCCAAATCATTTCAGCCCAGTTCCTGTGTAATAAATCCGCAAGCACTGCTTATGTTAGTATTTACTGGGAATCTTTGGGGTGTCACCACAGTCATAGCACTAGTATTCCAAACAAGAGAATTTTGTGCTCACCACTAATTTTTAAAACCATTAGGCGGGGGTGCAATGATGCTGTGACCACAAAATACATATAGACAAATACAAGAGTCCTCTGCACTCAACCCATTAACAATAAATTTAAGACAGAGACATTTTGTGCATACTGCTAATGAAAAATGCCTTACCCTTTAAACAAAACAGGTATTGTTTGTCCATATATTGCAATATATTTAAGATGGCCAACTACGTCAAAGTCCTCCCATATCTGGCCAGTCCTATGCTCAATTTAATCTAGTATTCCAAGCCATACCCTTGAGTGGGCTACATTCCATTTTCAACATTTCTACCTAATATAAGTGCTAGGTGTAACCAGGCATTTATGTTAATATCTAGCTGACATGGCTGACCCTGACAGTTAAAACCTCAAACAATACAGATCCTATCTTAATAATGCATCCAAGCTTTATTGCTTCTACAAGGTACCAGGCACATAAAAGGGAAAATTAATAAGCAGAAAGATATTTTTTGGGGAAAAAAAAGAAAAAGAGCCACTTTATAGCTGGTTGTTTACATTGTGTATTACATATCAAGAAACCATAGATTTTTTTAGTGAATATTCAATATTGGTTTATGTTATGATTCCCACATTGCTGTTCTGAAGCTTGGGGTGAGATGATGGGCTTTGTACCATTTTAAAGGAATTCTATTCCTTTTTTCCCTAGATAAACTCTGTTACAGCATGGATAGATGGAAGTTCAATATATGGTCCATCCCATTCTTGGAGTGATGCCTTAAGAAGTTTCTCTGGTGGGAAGCTTGCATCTGATTTCGACCCCCTGTTTCCAAAAGAAGCAGATGATGCACTTTTAATGTGGAGAGCACCAGATCCTTCCACAGGACAGAGAGGAAAGGAAGGGATATATGGTGAGTTGATTAAAACCAGGGTCGGAAATAGGGGTATCAGAATAGGCACGTGTCTAGGGTGCAAAGCTGGGGGTATCAAGCATGCTTTCATGGCACATCAGTTCTGCGCACACTTGTGCGGCGATACGACCGGGCAGGCCGCCTCAGAAGCCTGGCTGGGTTTGCCTGGCCCTGATTAAAACCTCATATTAATAAGGACACTGTACATATTTTAAAATTAACATAGCCCCTTGTGGAACATTGAAACATTTGAATTGATTGCAGTTTTATTCAAATTTCTCCATTAAAAAAAACAAGTTCCATGAGTGGATACATTGTATTATCATCTTCTTTAAGGGGTTGTTCACCTTCCAAAACCTTTTTCAGATCAGTTAGTTTCAGATAATTGACCACTAGGGATGTAGCGAACGTCGGAAAAAAAGTTCGCGAACATATTCGCGAACTTGCGCAAAATTGCGAGCGGTTCGCGAACGGTTCGCGAACCCCATAGACTTCAATGGGAAGGCGAACTTTAACATCTACAAAAGACATTTCTGGCCAGAAAAATGATTTTAAAGTTGTTTAAAGGGTGCAACGACCTGGACAGTGGCATGCCAGAGGGGGATCAAGGGCAAAAATGTATCTGAAAAATCTGCCTGTGTGTGCTTGGAAGAGATAGTGTAGGGCGAGAGCTGTTAGTGATTTCAGGGACAGATGATAGTAAGTTTGCTGGCTAGTAATCTGCTTGATACTGCTCTGTATTGGAACAAAAAAATAAATAAAAGCAGTCCTTACAAGGACTACTGTTATTGCAGCAGTCAGCAGATGAGATCAGAAGCAGGACAGCTGCCCACTGCAGCTACATACAGAGCACTGCAGTAGAAGGTAGATTACTAGCCAGCAAAGCTACCTAAGCTTAAATGTCCCTCAAACCCCTGCAGACTTCTGTCCCTCCAATAACAGAGCAGTATCAAAACGATTACTAGCCAGCAAACTTTCAACTGTCCCTGAAATCACTAACAGGCAGCAGCTCTCTCCCTACACTATCTCTTCAGCACACACAGGCAGAGTGAAAAAAAGCTGCAGGGCTTCGGTTTTTATAGGGAAGGGGAGTGGTCCAAGGGAGAGCTTCCTGATTGGCTGCCATGTACCTGCTGGTCTGGGGTGAGAGGGCAAAAAAAAGCGCCAACAATGGCGAACCCAAAATGGCGAACGTCGCGCGACGTTCGCGAACTTCCGGCGAGCGCGAACACCCGATGTTCGCGCGAACAAGTTCGCCGGCGAACAGTTCGCGACATCTCTATTGACCACATACAAAGACTTTTTTCAACTATTTTCTATGTGTCACTGTTTTTCACCTTCTTATGTCTTTCTAAAGCAGCTCTGGGAGGGGTGCAGGTGCCGACTCTGTAAACTGTTCAAAATGTATACTTTAAGGGGGATATTTTAACTTTTTATTAAATTAATGAGATAAATTTGGATTTTAGTAAATAACCCCCTTAGTTGATACATTTCTTATCTTTGGCCCTGCTGAGCAGAATCCTTGAGTTTTATTAAAGGCAGCTGTTAGAATTGATATAATGGTTGCTAATACTCCAGAGATGTTGCTGAGAAACATATAAACTACTTTAGCAAATTGTAATAGTTCAGAATCTGCACCTGGATTAAGGAGCTGCCAGAGACAAGAACATTCAAAATGAAAAATAGAAAGCAATTGAAAAAAGTTTTTACTTCTGGTGAACAATCTGAAAACAACTTAACTGAAAAAAGTTTTTGTAAGGTTAACAGCCCCTTTAATGTGTCTTTTCGTTGTCCCTAGCAGGATTCTTTTTTCATTGGATTGTCCATGGTAGTAAAGTATGGTACCTGCTATCTATAATGCTTGGTTGTAGATGGGAGGTTTTCTGGATAAGAGGTCTTTCTGGAATTTGGATCTCCATACTTAAAGTGATACTGACACTAAAAAAATACTTTTTAAAATATGTACATTAAAGAGAATGTTCACCTTTGAGATAACTTTTAGTATGATGCACAGTAGAGAATGATATGCTGAGACAATGTGCTATTTGTTTTCATTTTTTATTATTTGTGGTTTTTGAGTTATCTTTTTATTCAGCAGTGCTTCAATTTGCATCTTGAGCAATCTGGTAACTAGGGTCAAAGTTACCCTAGCAACCATGGATTGATTTGAATAAGAGCTGGAATATGAATAGGAGAGGGCCTGAATAGTAGGATCAGTAATAAAAAGTAACAATAACAATACACTTGTAGCCTTACAGAGCATTTGATTTTTTCGAAGGTAGTCAGCGACGTCCATTTAAAAGCTGCAAAGAGTTACAAGAAAAAGGCAAATAACTATAAAACTATAAAAAATAAACAATGAAAACCAATTGAACGGTTGCTTAAAATTGGCCGTTTTATAACATCATAAAAGGTGAACCACCCCTTTAAAAGTTACCTATTGGTTATGTTGATCATTTTGTGCTGAGAGGTTTGTTTTTGCAAGTTTTTGTTAGCTGAAGTTTCTAAACCTGACTGTTTTGCCAACCTGACTGTCCCATCTCAGTCTGTCAGTTAAAGTTTCCAATGCTAATGGACTCCTGCTGCACAAATATGGCAGCCCCCTCATACAGGAACTTGGGGCATCCTGCAAATACTTTATGGCAAAGTTCTAAGTAGCTTTCAAAGGCAATATTATGATAGATGTAAAAAAGAGTTTCATTTCTGGTGTCAGTATCTCTTTAACGTCTACTGAAACAGAATTTAAATATTAAATAAAACGAATAGGATTGTTTTGCCTCTACTAACATTAATGGGGGAAATTAAAATATTTGTAAATGTTAGCGACCATGTTTGTGTCCTTTTTGACATAATACAGACCTCAACGACATCCTCGCAACGTTTGCAAACAAATGGCAGTGTAAGTCATAAAATTCCACAATCGGGAAGCGTTTTTTGAGACATAATATTTTACAAAAATCCAGAGCAGGTGGTAATGCTAGGCGATAAGGTGTAGGGATGCACCAAATCCAGGATTCGGTTCGGGATTTGGCCAGGATTCAGCCTTTTTAAGCAGGATTCAGATTTGGCCGAATCCATCTGCCTGGCTGAACCGAATCCTAATTTGCATATGTAAATTAGGGGCTGGGAGGGAAATCATGTGACTTTTTGTCACAAAACAAGGAAGTACATTTTTTTCCCCTTCGGGTTCGGTATTCGGCGAATCTTTCGCAAAGGGTTTGTGGGTTCAGTGCATCCCTAATAAGGAGCAATGTAATATTTGCCAGTGAATATTTTTATATTGCAAGTAGCGCTTAACATCTGCAAAAAAGCCATTTTAAATAATGCTTGCGATTTTTATTTACATTCGCCCCTAAGTATAGATCGTAATTACCATCAAGTACATGGTACATCTTTATTTTTAAAGAGGAAAAAAGGATATCATTTTTAAATTTGGTTAAAATGGAGTCTATGGGAGATGGCCTTGTCTTAATACGGAGCTTTCTGAATAACTGGAATATAAATGCATACACAAGTACAGATCAGAAATCAGAAATTGTTTCAAGTGATCACAATGATGGGAGCTATAAGAACACATAAATGACAAAAGAAAGAACTAAATTGGCAATGGAGCAGATACACTTGGATACTTTATACTTGGTATTAAATTGATATGTTATCTGTGTTTAATTAAAGAGATAGGGCTCTTTATTAATATGGTGCAACATGCAAACCCAAAATTATTGGTGTATTTCTCCTTATTCTACACCCATAATGCAGCGTTTAACCCTGAAATTCCATTCTAATAGTAGTCAATCACAAGATAGAACACACCACAAATAATACATGTTTTTACCAATCTAGATTTGTCAAGATTATGTTATAAAAACTCTGACACCATCTTTACTTCAATGCTTCAAGTTTAAAGGGATTCTGTCATGGGAAAACATGTTTCTATCAAAACGCATCAGTTAATAATGCTGCTCCAGCAGAATTCTGTACTGAAATCTGTTTTTCAAAAGAGCAGAACAGATTTTTTTATACAGTATTTTATATTGAAATCTGACATGGGGCTAGACATGTTAGTTTCCCAGGTGCCCACAAGCATGTGACTTGTGCTTTGATAAACTTCAGTCACTCTTGACTACTGCACTGCAAGTTGGACTGATATCATATATTACCATCTCCCCCCGCAGCACATCAGCAGAACAATGGGAAGGTAACAACTTAACAGCTGCCGGTTAGATATAAGAACAGCACTCAATGGTAAAAATCGAAATCCCACTGCGACATCTTCAGTTACATTGAGTAGGAAAAACAATGGTCTGTCTGAAAAAAGTTCCATTATTAAGTGCTGGCTCTTTCTGAAAGCACATGACCACGCAAAATGACAACAACAAAAAATATACATGTTGGTTCAAGAATAAAATGTTATATGTTAAAGTGAATTATTTGCAGTGTAAACAATGCAATTTAGAAGTAAAATCTACACCATAAAAATCATGATAGAATCACAACTGAATGTATCTTTATTTAGAATCATAGGGTATAATAATTATAGTGTTAAAAGGAAAGAATGATAAAGAAACATTTTGTGTCTACATAAAGGGTGACCAACATAACCTTTCAAAAAGAGCACAGTAAAATATTATTGTCTAATTTTAACAATGATGAGCCTTATTTATGCTATTAAATTGTCCTAAAATCCAAAATAATATTACCAAATACATATCATATGCAAATCATTTCAGGTTTTGGCAATGCAAGAGCCAATGAGAATCCTTTTCTTCAAGCAGTAAGCATTCTCTGGTTCAGATACCATAACCATCTTGCACAGCAATTTGCTGAAGAATATCCTGAGTGGTCAGATGAAGATGTATTTCACCATGCTAGAAAATGGATAATTGCCACGTATCAGGTAATTTTAGGTACAGAAAAGATTTTCATTTAACAAACTGTAAGTAAGAGATATGAAAAGACCACTGATGAATATTTACCCCTGGGAATATTTAGAGAAACAGAAGATAAAGGTAAAGTCCAATGTAGAGTAAAAACTAGTAGGCATCATGTACCTTTGTATCCACATGTTCCAAAAAGGAGACACTCATGGGAACTTGCCTGAATGTACACTCTGATCACAGTGATGGCAAATTGTATAGCTTTTGACACACCATACCAAGCTTTTGGCACACATGCTAAGCAAACAAACAATGATGCAGAATAAGTTAATATGAACTATATTGTACAATAACAGCATATCTCACTCTTTAATGGAAGCCAGGGGACCTGTACACCAAAGCATATTTGTGACCTTGTGTGTTTGTGACCCTGACATTTGGGAACCCTGGATGAGCTTTAGCATTCAAACAAACCTTCCTTTTCTGCAGCAGTTTGACATTCTGTGCATAGAAAATGTTCTTACTATGGCAGGCTATTGACTAAGGTCAATTAGAAATTGTAATTTTTACATTCCCAAGCTGTTCTGTATCTAGTGCCAATGTTTGTAATAGGTAATCTGTTTCCCATTTAATAGTGCCATTAGAACAGTTTGGATGCTTCCCTGCACATCTCTTTCTGTGAAAGCCTAACTAACTGCTGTTTGGTAGCTATGAGTTGCTGATCAGCTATGTTTTTTAACCTCTTGCTACTTCTATTTGCTAGTTTGATATGTTAGTTACTTGTTAGTTTGATTGAAATATATGTATATAATACACAAGAACCATGAATATCCTGTAAATTATATCCTTATAAATGGTGCTTAGTGATGTCATTGGTTATATGACGATCACATGACTCACTGAAACTTGTGTATTATAATAAATAAAGCACCCCCTATTATCTTGTGTTTTTATATGATCATAGAACTCCTTGGTAACTTATAATAGCCTTATATTTTACACGAGGGAGTACTTTATTCACTATCTTAACCCAGTGGGGTACACACCCTCCTCCCACTTTTCTTGCAGAATGTTGTGATGTATGAATGGCTCCCTGCATTTCTTCAGAAGCAACTGTCAGCATATAATGGTAAGTACCCTTAACTAAAATACTAAAAAATACTTAAATGCTACTATAACCCCTTAATATCAAGTAATGGATACAAATTTCTATGGGTATTATAGATATTACGAGAGACAAATAGATTGCTGTGTCTTGCAGCTGTAGCCTTCTGTGGCAAAGTTGCCCCTTCAGTGCAGGTTAGAGTGGTTTCTGATTTGAGTTTTCTTAACTCGGATTTACAAGGTTTATGATTTGAAAAAATCAGGTGAATTTTGTGGGTTAAGGGCAATATTAAGGGGCCTATTTATTAAACCTCAATTTTTTCTGGTCGAGTTTTTAAAGGAACAATAAACTCAAAAAATGAAAGTGTTTTAAAGTAATAAATATAGAATGTACTGTTGCCCTGCACTGGTAAAACTGCTTTCAGAAACACTACTATTGTTTATATAAATAAGCTGCTGACACTTGAGAAAGGGCACGTAGGGCCTGAAACATATCCTGTATGTAAGTAGTCTTAAATAAATACAACCTCAGCATATTACTGCTTACTGAGTTCTCTCCTCTTAGTATATGGTTTAAAGGATTTATGTCGGGATAGCAGTAATCTGGACGAGGATTGCTGCATTCCTATTAGGTTAAGGAAGTGCTGAGAACATTTTGCAATTTCAAATAAAATGCTGTGTAGCAATGGGGGCAGCCATTCAAATGGGAAAAGGATCAGGTTACACAGCAGATATCAGATCAGCTCTGTAGAACATATTGTTATCTGTTATCCACTCTTTATCCTGTGCCATATAGCCTTTTTTCAATTTTTACCATTGCTACACAGCAGCTTGTTTATATGAACTATAGTAGTGTTTCTGAAGCAAACACATCAGTTTTACCAGTGCAGGGCAACACTACATGATATTTTCATTACTTTAAAACACTTGCATTTTTTTGGTGTTACTGTTCCTTTAAGGAGAAAAAAAATCTAATTTTAAGAGGAAAAAGAAACCCTCAATTTTTTCAAGATTTATTATGCTCCAAAGCTGCTAAAAAAACAAAATCATGTAAAAGTCAATGGCAGATGTCCCTTTTACAATTGGAAGATGTTTTTTTGCCTTTATGATGTTCAAGGGTTTTAGGCTGTTTGATGCTGGTTTTAGTTCAAGAATCTGAATAAGTTGAGAGATTTGGGCAACAACTCAAACATTCGAGGAGCAACAATTTGAAAAAGTCGCAAGATAAAAGTTTTGCACTATTTTGTCTAGACTTTTTCTCGCACATACAATTTTTGTTCAGATTTTATAGTAAATTAAGCTAAATTGTGGATGGGAGTTGGGGTTGTGGTTGGGAGTCAAATTTCTATTTTTAAAATTATGGGATAAATTCAGTTTTTAATAAATATCCCCCTAAATGTGACTATTTAAATAAGAAGTAGGCTCTGAGAAGTTGACTATTTTTTTATTACATGGAGTGTCAAAAACTTTGTATGTCTTTAAAACTATTGGTAAAATGATTAATCATTACATCGTGCATAGAAAACCAGACCCATGTGCCAGACATCTATCAGATTATATGGATAGGATTCATTTTCAGACATAACACACATGCATCTCCCTGGTTAAAAGATAATTATCACACAGCTAAGACATAAATGTAATTTTATCTCAGTTTTATTAACAAACATTGCTCTTTAGGATACAATCAACATGTGGATTCAAGTCTCTCTCATGAGTTCCAGGCTGCTGTCCAGTTTATGGCAACACTCTTACCAGCAGGGATATACACAAGGTAAAGTAAGAACCAGAAGAGTAGCTGTTTTAGCAGTAGAAAACTGCATATTTCCTGTCAACTCTATACGCTCAGTTTTTAGTTATTAGATTATTAGTCAAGTGAAGTTGGAAACTTAGCAGAATATAATAGCAACAGTGTTACCACTGGAAAGAGAAGGGGATATAGAGAAAGAGTAGGGGGAGAAGCCTAAAGACAGGAGCAACATTAGGACTATTAACAGGAATATTAAAGTTTCAAAGAATGATGGAGGGCATAACAGATGGAGACAAATACAAAAGTTAAGAAGCAAAGCTGTGAAAGTATGTGGTTGATCCAGGAAGTGAGTATATGACAGCAATTCTATATACAGAAACAAAAGCCTAAATATGATACACTTTAAAAAGGGAAGCTACTGGGAAGGCACAGATGGAAGTTTATGAATGTACAGTAAAACGAAAGCAGAAGGACGGGACATTCTATCTTGCCTCTAGCTCTAGGTGTCAAAATGCTATTACTTAGCGCTTATGTAGGCTGACCAACACTAGAAACCACATAGCATTGGAAGTTTTACTTATAAAAGAATCAGAAGTGTAAGGTAGTTAATTCATAACTCCCAAAAAGTATATTAATCAAACAACCTGTTGTAATAAAGAATGTATTAGTTAAAATTGCTTTTAACCTGATTATGATTGTATGAGAAAAACAATGCAATAAAAATACAATCAAATCAGCCCATCATCCTCTTTGCTTATTGGTGAAACCAGAATGTATTTTAACAAGGCTGGCGATTCCAAAGTTAAATAGTTATTTTCTTTGCAGAAACAAGACCTGCCATTTTCACAAAGTCCAAGGCTCTGATGGTGGTTTATGGCCAGCTTATCGTTTGTGTGACAGTTATTGGAAAAGAAAAGTAAGCAAATAATTATATTCATAGAGCTATGCTATTTTCAGAGAGGGATTTTACTGCTGGATTATTTGCATATAATATGCACTTCTACGCCACGTACAGTACCTTGTACTTGGTAGTTAACTAAGCTGCATGAATCCATATTGATGGCAAAACAATGATATTGGGTTTATATCTGTTTAAAATGGTGGACCACCTCAAATGCCAAGCATTCCATACCTCCAATTTACCTCCATACAGATGGGGCAAATGTATGTCTCACCATGACATGCCATTTAAGATTAAAAAGGTAAAAAGATTATTACACATTTTTACATTGAAACTAATACTGTTTCAAGTTATGCTGTGCTCCCACTGAAAATCGTACGATCGGCAATACATGCAGAGATATTGGCAGCAGACCAATTTTCTAACCAAACGACCGATCTCCGCCAGACGAAAAATGTGACTCTCCACACACGGTCCGAAAACCATATGAATCCTCGACTCATACGATCAGATCTTTGCGTCTATGGCCAGCTTAAGGAAGTGTGGTGTATCAAGCTAGAACTGTTCATGGCTGGTGTGTGCATAAAGTAACTTTTTCTGCTATGAGTTCTATACAGTATAAACTACCATTGGTGCAGTATAAACTACCATTTTCCCCTACAAAAGCATAGGCTTTTGTAGGGGAAGATAGGAATAGCTTTTAGCAATTGCAATTAAGATGTGAGTTTTCCCTCCATGGGGTTTGAGTGCATGGTATTTGTATTATGCATGAGGTCCATAACAGTGTTACAATCCCCTCTCCTAAATTTGCTGGATACTGGCTGTTATGTATTCTATTAGTTGTATTATGTTTTATAAAGTGAATTGCTTTTTAGGATGTTGCAGCCTTGGGAAATAGTGGGAGAGGTGGGAATCTAGTCTCTGTGTGTGTGAGAAAGATCGAGGACTGATAACAGCCTGTCTGCATTACTGCGATACAAGACTGTGGAACTTCTTTTTGGAAAACTGCTCACTGATCTGGATTTTTAAGCCAAGAATTTATGAACGTGTGCCCACCATTTCAAAGAAATAGAAGAATGGGAGTGTTGTATTTACAACCTGATTTAGGTAGCTGTAAAGTATAGGGATCCTTGTACAGAAGAGCTCTGTAATATGCAGAAACATATATACATATATATATATATACATATAGCAACAAGCATGTGTGTTTCATGCCTTAAACCACTTAAATGAAAGAATCTGGGAAGAAGTGGGAATGGACTCTGTACCATGCCAAAGAATTATCATGGTGTAATAGAAAGAGAGAAAATGCATGTGCTCTTCACTGAGTATTCTTCAAAAGAAACAAAAAGAACAATGGATTACTGTGGCAGTTTCCTCCTCCACCAAAATGTACAATTGAAGATTGCACCAACGTAAAGTCTGCTGAACTATTCTATGCCTAAATAAATATATGGTAAAACATCTATAATGTCAGCGCAATGTCTTAAAGGGGACCCATCACCCCAAAAAATTATTCAAAATCCTATTTTATCACATTAGTCAAGCAAAAATTAACTTTAATTAAACTATATAAATTATTTGAATCTTGTTTCCTTCAGTCTGGTAATTCATAATTATAGCATGCAGGAGACATTTTTGTGGACACTGTTATTAAGACAAGCCTTGCATCATCTCAGAATCTTGTTTGTGCAGCAGAATGGGGGACCCAATGTCCATCCCCATGCCCTGGTTACACAATTAAACAGTGAAGAGAATGGGGGAATGTGGGGAGAGCAGTGACATCTAGGAAGTGCTGAAGTGCGGAAGTGAAGGTAATTGTCTGCCCTGCTTCTATGCCTAGGTAAAGAGGAGGGGCAGACAATATTTGATTGACAGCTGAAATTTTAAAATGAGCTTACAACAGCTATGAATGCTTTAATAAAAAATAGAAATTAGATTTCATGTTTAATTTGAAAAGGACTATTACTATACAGTTTTTTGTGTCTGGGTGACAGGTCCACTTTAAAACAACTTTTATTTAATTCAGCTACTAAAATGTAACACTTAATGCATGGTCAATAATATCTGGCCTAGTTAGGCATTAATTACAAGGCACTGGATGTAGCAAAGACTGCAAACACTCAAAGCAGAAATAGAATAATAATAAATACACTTCTGTGTGCTACCACAACTCCTTTGTATGGACATTAACGTCGCTGCTCAATCCAAAGGAAAAATGGTTATGTATGGTTATTCTGGTTACCTATTGGATATGAATGGTTATTTCCCACAACTCCATTCTCTTAGGGTACATTTATAAAAAAAAATGATGGTACATCACTGGGAAAAAAATTGTGACCACTACTTTTTCAGCTATTTGCAGTTTTTACCTTGCATATTTATGAAAAATCATAAATGGGTAAATCACTATTGCATCACTATCACAAATCACCTTTTTTATGTGCATTTTCAAGCAAATCGTATTAGGCTTTGATTTATTTTGTATAAATTGGCCCCTTGGTAAGAACAACCACAGTTTAGGCAAATAAAGGATTTGTGTAAAATGCTACATTTATATCTATTGGAAAGGATAAACACACCATTATATTGTATTCATAATTTAGAATATGATGGCAGTTTATTTACTGTAATATTTGCTTCTCTGCTTAATTTTTTTCTTGAACGTTTTACCCCCATTTTTTAAGAATCCAAACATCAAGAGTGCCCAAGATATTGATGATTTGCTCCTTGGAATGATTTCCCAGATTGCTGAAAAGGAAGATAATGTTGTTGTTGAAGATTTAAGAGGTACTTGTTTTGGTTCTGCAATTAAGTGGAATAGTTAGAATATAATTGCAAAAAGATCCAGGAGAAGACATTTAAAGGGGACCTGACACTCTAAAAAAGAATTCCAAATCATTTTCTTTCATGTTAGTTGAGCAAAATAAACTTTATTTCAGTATATAAATATTTAAATTTTGTTTCTTTCCGTTTTGAAATTCACATCCACAGCAAGCAGGTTGATGCCATTTTGTGGACACTGTTTTGGTTCACCCCAAAAATATACAACAGTTATAGGTGTTCTAATAAAAAAAATATGTTGGCTTCATGTTTAATTGTGCAACTTTTTACATGTGGATGACAGGCTCCTTTAATTGGTATAATTATAAAACATGCTCATTTACAGTTGAATGCAGCATTGTGGGTTCTTCTTCCAAAATTAGATTTGTTCTTAAAGCCTAAGATAAAAATGTAATATTTATTAATACACTAATTCCAGCATTATTTGATTCCTACTTTTCACTTATAGGGGTGCCCAAACTTTAGCAACAAATTGCATTTAGGTCAGACAAATAACTACTTTCAGTTGGGGGAATGTAATAAAAGTCAGTTTCATGTGAACAATTTTACCTTTGTGCATATTAAATCTAGCTTTCGCAAGCCGAGAAGTATTTAGTGAATCCAAGATGGAAAAAAAATCTCAATTTTATAGCTTCCACTTTTGCAAATGTATTAAATATAACTTTCTATTGCAAAAATAATTTTTTTCTAACAAAATACTATCCCTACATAGAGGCCTTGAAAATGCTCAATGCTCCATAAAAGTTAGCAATGTAATAAATGTCAAATTTATTCACTTTTTAGTATACAACTTTTATTCCACCCTAACAGTATTGATTTATAGCATACATAGAGTATACAAAAACCCGTTTTGATTTCTATTTTCCTATTTTTGAAATCAGATTATTGGTATGGAACTCTGAAATATACCCGTATGGATTACATCTCATGGAGTATACAGCAGGGAAGAGACTTTGGACTGTGTAGTTACAATCATGCAAGACAATATTTTGGACTTCCTCCTATTGCAAACTGGAGTATCATCAATCGATATCTGTACCAGCGAAATAAAAAGGTCAGCTGTAATTGTATAAGGTTTCTTTGTATTTTGCATTTCATTCATTTTGGGCTATGTTAAAATATAAGTGGAAGCATTTGTATAATTAATTATATAAAAAAAAACACATAATTAAGGGCCAAAAGAATTCACTGTGCTGCTTCACTAATTTAACTTATGATATAAATACAGGTCTTCTGTCACCACTAGATAAATTGTACTAAAAGCTAAATCTTATGTGATTATATTGTGTTTTGCTCTTTTAGAAGCTATGGTTTTCTATTGGTGCTTAGAACAACCTTCCGTGTGTAATATGCTCTAAATGCTTTAAACCCTCAGGGGTGCAGCATCAATGAGGCAGCGCACCTCAGGTTACCATGGATGGCAAAAAGCCACTCGTGGTACCTTTAAGAGATGAATTTCCATTTTTTAAACCTGAAATTTAGCTCTTCTAGTACAAAAGAGCACGATTTTGCTCTCTTGTACTAGATTGTGAGGAACATTTTTATCTGATTGTGAGGATCATTTTCCTAAAAGTGATGAAAGTGTTTAACTGTAATAAAATATCAGCCTTTGGGAATAATTTAGGGGCATATTTATCAAGGGTCGAAATTCGAATTCGAAAAGACCAACCGAAATTACGTTTTTTTTGGCCGAATCGGTCCGTTTTCGATCGAATAGGGCCATATTCGGCTGAATTTGAATTGAAGTAATAGCGCATTCGATCGAATTCGATTCAAAGTTTTTCCCCAAAAAAACTTTGATTTTTCAAAGTCCACCAATTCACTCCAAATGGTTTTTAGAAGGTCCCCCATAGACTAAAACAGCAATTCGGCAGGTTTTAGATGGTGAATGGTGGAAGTCTAATTTTTAAAGAGACAGTACATGATAAATTTCGATATTCAAGTTTTTGAATTTTTTTCTAATTCAAATCAAATTTTGACTATTCCCTAGTTGAAGTACACAAAATTTGAAAATTCACCTTGACATTTGATAAATCTGCCCCTTAGTATTCCCCAGTTTATATTTTAATAAATCTGCCCTCTACAAAAACTTTATTCATATATGTTCATTCTTTCTTCAAACTAACCTTAGTGCGCAGCTATAAAGTCCAAATTGTCACAATCATAAACATATCAGCCCTTTAGGATAATGATTATACACTAAATTTCTAATTTTCTTTTAAACTTCGCTCCAATCATTTGAAACACAACAGGTTAGCACATATATGAGCATATGCATCATTTCTCATATGTGATTTAATTTTTGCCTTTCTTTAAAATTCTTGTTTTTAAGGCCATTTTTACTTCTGTCTGTTATACTTTTTACCTTGACCATTTCATGGATTCCTTTGTTGTTACTTAGCTTTTACATACTTATGGCCAGATTCAATTCAGGGAGAAAAAGTTATCTCATGGTTTATCATGTGAAAACTCATGGATGAGATTCAATTTGAGGAGAAAAAACTCCAAATTCAGTTCCTTTTTTTCTCATAGACTTCAATAGAGTTTTCATGTGATAAATCGTATGAAAAGTTTTTCTGAATTGAATTGCATCTCAAATTGAATCTTGTCCATGACTTTTCACGTGATAAACTTTTTTCTCATTGAACTGAATCTGACCCTTTTGTCTGATTTCACGTCTGATTTCATGTCTGATTTCATGTCTGATTTCATGTCTGATTTTTGTCCTTTTGGCAGTTATTCGAAGATCTTGCAAATCTGTACAGTAATGACCCTGAAAAGCTAGAACTTTTTCCTGGTGTGATGTTGGAGTGTGATGGAGACCCTGGTGAACTCCTCACTGCTATAATTACAGATCAATTTCAACGACTAAGAGATGGAGACAGATTTTGGTTTGAAAATCTAAAGAATGGGTAATTATGTATAAGAAAATTGAAAAAATGAAATGGCACACCTTCCTCATAAAGTAATAACTATTGTTTATTTAGTCATTTAAAAAGAACCAGGTGGCTCAAGTGTAATGAATAGGGATGTAGCGAACGTCGGAAAAAAAGTTCGCAAACATATTCGCGAACTTGCGCAAAAATGCGAGCGGTTCGCGAACGGTTCGCGAACCCCATAGACTTCAATGGGAAGGCGAACTTTAACATCTAAAAAAGACATTTCTGGCCAGAAAAATGATTTTAAAGTTGTTTAAAGGGTGCAACGACCTGGACAGTGGCATGCCAGAGGGGGATCAAGGGCAAAAATGTATCTGAAAAATCTGCCTGTGTGTGCTTGGAAGAGATAGTGTAGGGGGAGAGCTGTTAGTGATTTCAGGGACAGATGATAGTAAGTTTGCTGGCTAGTAATCTGCTTGATACTGCTCTGTATTGGAACAAAAAAATAAATAAAAGCAGTCCTTACAAGGACTACTGTTATTGCAGCAGTCAGCAGATGAGATCAGAAGCAGGACAGCTGCCCACTGCAGCTACATACAGAGCACTGCAGTAGAAGGTAGATTACTAGCCAGCAAAGCTACCTAAGCTTAAATGTCCCTCAAACCCCTGCAGACTTCTGTCCCTCCAATAACAGAGCAGTATCAAAACGATTACTAGCCAGCAAACTTTCAACTGTCCCTGAAATCACTAACAGGCAGCAGCTCTCTCCCTACACTATCTCTTCAGCACACACAGGCAGAGTGAAAAAACGCTGCAGGGCTTCGGTTTTTATAGGGAAGGGGAGTGGTCCAGGGGAGAGCTTCCTGATTGGCTGCCATGTACCTGCTGGTCTGGGGTGAGAGGGCAAAAAAAAGCGCCAACAATGGCGAACCCAAAATGGCGAACGTCGCGCGACGTTCGCGAACTTCCGGCGAGCGCGAACACCCGATGTTCGCGCGAACAAGTTCGCCGGCGAACAGTTCGCGCCATCTCTAGTAATGAACACCTAACGCTTTTTGGGAACATCCCTTAATACATAACCCTTATACATAATAAAAGTAATTGATAACAATATAGTGCAGGATTTTCGATTTGGAATAGGGACATTTGCCATTGACTTATATATGACATTGACAGGTTTGAGATGCTGAGATTCAGGCATTTGCAGCATCGGGCTGAAAAAGCAGACACCAAAAAGATTTCCATCTGTTATATGAATATACAGAAATAATAGAGGGCTGTATAAGAAGATAACAGTGGCACAGTGTTATTATTTGTGAGCATGCAAAATAAGAATTTCTTCATGATTTTGGTATTGGTGTTTTATAAATAAAAGCATGTGACAGAAAGGTTTGTATATGAATTTAAAAATTCATGCTACAGTGTTAAATTGTTTCTCATTTGCATTTGTATTAGGGATGCACCAAAATCAGGATTCGGCCAGAATTCGGCCTTTTTCAGCAGGGTTCAGATTCGGTTGAATCCTTCTGCCTGGCCGAACCGAATCTGAATCCTAATTTGCATGTGTAACTTAGGGGCAGGAGGGAAATCACATGACTTTTTGTCACATAACAAGGAAGTGAAAAATGTTTTCCCCTTCCCACCACTAATTTGCATATGCAAATTAGGATTTGGTTCGGTATTCGGCAGAATCTTTCACGAAGGATTCGGGGGATTCGGTGCATCTCTAATTTGTGTAATGTATTGTGTATTGAGGGGCAGATGTGTTTATTTCCCTTGCCCACTTCAGAACTGTGTGTGTTTTTTTAAATAGGCTATTTACCTTGGAGGAAATAGAAAAGATTAAGAAAACCACTTTTCATGATGTCATTTTGTCTGTGACCTCAGCAGACCTTGGGGATTTTCAGCTAGATGTGTTTAAGTGGGTTAATGGTAAGTGCAAAATTAGTGTATGTGTGTGTGTGATGTATATTTTGCAATATTTAAATGTGGACCATGCTTATCTTTTCTACTCTGTAGGAGACCCTTGCCCTCAACCAGAGCAAATATCAGCACAGATGCTTGCCAACTGCACTCCACCAACAGTGACTGATTACTTTGCTGACAGTATAACAGGATATAGTATTCTTATTGCTGCCATATGTTCATTTCCCTTAGGTATGTGTAAGAACTTTTTGTTTCAGATATAAAACATAAAACACTGCAACAAAAAAAGTATAAGCTCCATAAGTAAATGGCATTGGTGGGGTTATTTATCAAAATCCAATTTTTTTAAATAAAGTCAGAACAAACTAGAATCCATGATTTTACCTTAGTTATTATTTAAAAAGCACAAGTTTTTCCCCTCATTGTATGATTGTTTTTGTGATTTTTCCCGAAAAACCAATTTTTTTTGTATTTTTGCAGAAGTCTGAAATAGTCTGATTTTTGGCCTAATTCCAGTGCAGACCACAGAAACTTCTAAATAGGATAGGGACCTCTCCCAATGACTTATAAACAACCTTGTAGGGAAATCACGTGCGCACTCAGGCCCTTCTAAAGAATACCGCTGGTGCTCAAAGCCTAAGGGAGACGGCACTCCCAATAGTCCAATACAAAGAAACAAAAGGCTGGCACAAGTAAATAAACACACCAGGGGTAGGACCCCGGTTTAATTTGCATTGTGTGCCAGCCTTTTGTTTCTTTGTATTATAAACAACCTTGCCAGGTCTGAGATGTTGGATTTTTGGATACAAAATTTTTTCAGCATCAGTATCATGCCAGGGTATTGCTCTGGCATCATTCCACCCCATCATGGAATCCGATGACTCAGAGAACAAAATTAAATAAAACTTAACTTTTAATAATGAATAAAATAAAAACGTAGGTCCAGAAAAGCATTTAAAATAAAGTTAGGGACAGGGAGACAAAGAACCCAAATTGAATCAGGCAACAAATGCAGAGTGGGGTAAATATTGGGCTATCAATGGGTAACCAGCCGACCTGCCAGACTTGGCATACGGGTGCTAGTGAGTCTTAGTGGTATTAATTAATTAGCCATATACTAGGTTAAACCTTCCACGACAGCTTTCAGGCCTTGGTATTTCTACCACCCCTTCACCCTCAGGCGCACCTTCCCATTTCCATAGAGGGAAAAAATATACCAAAAAACCCGAATTGAATCAGGCAATATATGCAAAACCTGCCAACCTTGGCGTACGGGTGCTAGTAAGTAGCAGATCTCAAATGGTTAGTCGTGGACTAAGCTATAGACTCTCAACGGTCACTTTCAAGCCTAGGTATTTCCACCACCCCTTCTATCCCAACCAAAAGAGCTTTAGTAAATCCCAAAAAATGTTTGTGTTTTTTTTCACTAAAAAATTGGATTACAAAATAAATGGGCATCCGAATAATTTTGACATGTGACAATGTTTATGTGCGCATCAATTTTTTTGACGCAGCGGATTGCAAATTGTTTTGTATTGCAGTTTTGCGAATTCATTTGCTTGCGGTAGAACGCAGAAATTTGCCGCAAATTAATGTCTGCCGAATTTATTCGCCCATCACTACTCTCAACATTTGCATCTCGTTTGGTTTGAATGCACTTGCACTTGCATTTGCAAACAAGGCTTTGGATGTTTAACATGGTCTGTGTAGATACAGTTGTAAAGCAGTATTTCAGTAGTATTGTATGCTTTAGAAAATATTGCTTGGTGAATTATTATTTCAGATATATAGTTATATTTTCAAATTAATGCTTGTTTTATGTTGTTTTTTTTTTGCTTCAAACCGAAAAGTTAGTTTTTTAATTGCTTGGATGGTTGCTCGTTCCCGAAGAAGAGACTTTATAAAGTTTCAAAAAAGGAGGGCACTTCAAAGCATAAGACAGTCCCTGCCAGCTGAAGGGATACCAGGTATGCTTCCATAGCTTACATATTGTAGTCAGGATGTAGTCATACAGGAGTCTGTTTATTTTAAGCTATTAATAGCTATGTAAATTGTCTCAATAGATGATGATCTCATTTATCAGTCTAGATAATTGCTCTGTATGTCTGTAATTTCTCTGCAAAGGTTTATCACCATATGTAATGATAAAAAAAAACTTACAATTTGACCAAGTACATGACACAGAGCAACCCAGATACAAGTTAATGCTACTTCCTGATTGGTTGCTAGAGGTGATTAAACCTTTTACGCTTTGTGGGTTTTTTTGTGCAAGAGTTCATAATGTTTTCTATTTTTCCACTGTACATTAGGTTTATCCACAGTAGTTTATAACCACAAACACAAATAGTTTTTCATATTAATGCTATTCAATTAATACTATTAATTGGTTTAACCCTACTAAACTTGTATAAGGTCTACTGATTAAATATTACATGCACATAAAATATTTTAATTTATTACAGCTAGTCTCATCTCTCAGAAGTTCAAAAATCCATTTTTTATATTTGACTACTTCCCCTTCAGAATTTATCTTACCATGTACAGCCCATTTTCAATATGTATTTATATGCTACACTAAATAAACCGCAGTATATAATGTACTTCATAGAGTCATTTCCTTTTTACAGCTCAAGAATGGCAAGGACCCAAAGAACCAATATGCAGTGTTATTTTACAAATAGACCCTCAAAATGTTATCAAAGTTTTGGATTCCAGATGCGCCATTAGAAGGACCATCACTTTGCAGAGCCAGAAAAATGTAATTGTGATCCAGTCGAACAACCATGGCTCAAAAACATTGCTCATTAAGATCCCCAAAGAATATGATTTGGTAGGTATGCAAACAGATTTTAGAGCTCTTGGTTTTTGCTTTCAAAACTTCTCCTTTTCACTTTGACAGTAAGTCCTATTTTTAAGGCATTTTATATAGTATCCTGGTCTAAATTAACAAACTGTAAAATGGAGCTGGGCTTTACCAAAGCTATATGTGCACAGAAGTTCTCTGGCTTTATAAATATGCTCATTAATCACTTTATATGCACTAGAACCGTTGCTATGCTTTCTGCTCCTGAGTAGTTAACTGGGCCCAAATATACCAGGTGCAGTTCATTGTCTGATAATTTTGTAAAGCACTTCTTCATCTGGTTTAACCAATCTTTCTGACTATGAGTACTGTAATTGCCATATATTCCAGGCTTGGACCCATAGCATACACAGTGGCTCTTCCTGAAGCCAAATGTGACTGGTGTAGACAGTGCAGTGACCCTGTTCGCTGTGTGGACACGAGGTTTTGGAAACACAGAGCATGAAATAAATATGTACAATGAAAGAGTCCTAAAATGAGGGATGAATTGTAATAAGAAAGCAATTAATAAATTCAACATTTATTATAGATTACTTTTCCCCTTTATATATGTCTAATAAATGTATTAAGGTTATAGTGTATAATTTGTGCAGCAATTTTTATGCTACCTGCTAAAAACTTTGAGTTGAGATAGTCTTGTCTAAGATTGCATAGTGTCTCAAACACACTGACCACAACCTTTTTCATTTCCACCTATGTGTAATGTAATGTTGTGATCCAAGCCAGCAGGGAAGCCAGTTTATTCAACTGATATTGACCAGCAATAATCCAGGCATAGCTTCAGGGAGAAGAATCAAAATATGGTTATGTACAAAGAACCTTGCAAAAAATACCAACTCAAGTAATCTACTGTACTAAGCTGAATTCCACTGTAAAATGTTTATGTACTCTGAATTGTTAAAGGGATACTGTCATGGGGAAAAAAAATTTTTCAAAATGAATCAGTTAATAGTGCTACTCCAGCAGAATTCTGCACTGAAATCTATTTCTCAAAAGAACAAACAGATTTTTTTATATTCAATTTTGAAATTTGACATGTCAATTTCCCAGCTGCCCCAAGTCATGTGACTTGTGCTCTGATAAACTTCAACCACTCTTTACTGTTGTACTGCAAGTTGGAGTCATAACACCCCTCCCTCCCAGCAGCCAAACAAAAGAACAATGGGAAGGTAACCAGATAACAGCTCCCTAACACAAGATAACAGCTGCCTGGTAGATCTAAGAACAGCACTCAATAGTAAAATCCAGGTCCCACTGAGACACAATCAGTTACATTGAGAAGGAAAAACTGCAGCCTGCCAGAAAGCATTTCTCTCCTGAAGTGCAGGCACAAGTCACATGACCAGGGGCAGCTGGGAAATTGACAAAATGTCTAGCCCCATGTCAGATTTCAAAATTGAATATAAAAAAATCTGTTTGCACTTTTGAGAAATGGATTTCAGTACATAATTCTGCTGGAGCAACACTATTAACCGATTAATTTTGAAACATTTTTTTCCCCATGACAGTATCCCTTTAAGAAAACTGAAGATTGGTTTAAGTTTCTGACTGTAAAGGTGGTCAGAAATAATAGCGCAGAAATATGGATCTCTTAACGAACCAAAGAAATATGGATAGGCAACTTAATACTCACAATAATTAGAGAAAATAATACAAGATTAGATTCCATTTCCTTAAGGATATTTTCTTCCAGGTGCTGTTTTTCCACAATGAGGAAAAATGCAAAGAATTCATTAACCAGCTACAAGAGAACGGAATTGAACTACATCAATACAAAAAGAGTGAAAAACATCTGATGAAAGACGCTGTAACAAAAAAACAAAGAGGCCATATATTGGAAACATTCTTTCGACAGTCATTTGCCCAGGTACTTTGTTAACTTTACATTGGTAAGGTGCACATATAACATAATGGATCTTTACTGGAATGAATAATACATTGGAGCATGCTTTTAAAATGATAACGCTGACATTTTCATCACTGCAATTATTGGTGTTATTCCCAGTTACAAAAGAGTATCATATTCACACGTATTCTTGTCTCCAGGCAGATGGCTTCAAAGTCTTCACCTGCACCTGTTTCATTTAAATAAATCTGATGATGTGATTCATCCTCATTTCAAATATTTTTTTTCTTCATTTGATGTTTGTATAGATAGAGATAGATAGAGGAAACCAGCTGTACTAATCTGAAATAGATTTTATGTAACGAATCAACACCATATGCCACATTTCAATTTAAAATAAACTTTAAAATTTGGGTTAGTTTTCTCTTGAGATGTGGTGTCACTAGAAGAAAGACATTTTCATCTTTACTTCACTGTGAGGGTAAGGAAACTGTGGCATGAGATGCCTTGTGATGGTTTGATGGTAGAGACCCCTTTATTTCTTTGGGCCACAGAGCATTCTCTTGCAAACAGAAAAGAGTGAACGCTGATTGTAGGGAGAGAAAGCAAAAGCATTCGCTCACTGGGTTAATCCCACTTTACCGCTCTGGCTACGGAAACAAACAATCAATGATGCATGGCAGTAGGGATTGTAGTACACAATCCATGGTGAAACCAAACTTGATAAAACAAATACAGCTTTATTGATCAGTTTAAAATACAGTCAAAGAAGTGAGCAGGGAAACAACAAGCTTAATGCATTTCGTGACTAATGTGTCACTTCATCAGAAGCCTGGGTGCCCCCTACAGACTGCACACTTATATACCCCCACCGATAACAATAAAATGAACCCCCAGTTAAAACGTCACAGTAAATCCGTTAGTAATGAGTCAACCAAAATGTTATAGTATAAGACGAGAGCGCAGCATGATATAGTTCCATAAATACACACATTATGTTTCATAAATACAAACTTCAATATAAGCAATATAATGATAAATAAGTCAAATCATTTATGATGAATTCATGTGTAATAATCAAAAATACAAACTTCAATGTAAGCAATATAATGATAAATAAGTAAATTCATAAATTCTTATTACCATGCATGAGTTTAGGAACAAGTATAATTCTAATACTTGAATGCTTGAGCCCCGTGACTCAAGTATTAGCAAATCAGCCCCTTGTGTGGTTACATCTTGCTGGGAGTTACCATTTACCCCAAGCTAAACCTGTGACTTCTCACAATTGTTATCATTTTTTGTAATGATACATTTATTATGTCAATGGGATTCTGTAAAAACCAGCAGAGAGCATGATTAAACCAACACTTTTGATGTGCTTGTGAATATCTTGAATGTGACTGAAGATTGTGCTACAATTTGTTATACAATTTCAACACTCTGCAGGTTCTTCATATCAATCGATCAGACGTTATGGGTAGTAGTAGTGCAAAGGTGAAAGAAGCACTTAAGTGTGAATTAAGCAGGACTGAATTTGCTGAATCACTGGGACTAAAGCCACAGTCCATGTTTGTGGAGTCAATGTTCTCGCTAGCAGATGAAGATGGGAATGGGTATTTATCCTTCAGAGAATTCCTGAATATATTACTGATTTTTATGACAGGTAAGCCTAGTCATTTTCAGTTGTTCCCCTTACCTATATTGTAATTGTTTTTAGCAAATGTATAAGCAATTATTAATTAGAACCAGTCCTGGAGCTAGTGCATGGTTAATGTGTACTCTCTGCAATAACTAATACTGGTCTCCCCTCTGATAACAAACATTTGTGTGTGCAAGTATATAGTGTAACAATATATCAAAGATATACAATATATTGTATTGCCCTGTTCTAGATTTTTCCAATCTTCATAAAAACTTTTCACCTACAAGCACTCAAAACCAAAACCTTTCATGCATCTGTTTAAAAGGTGCCAGGCACCATCTCAACATCATACTGTTGTACTGTTCAACTCGTGTACCTGGAATAGAGGTGGGGGACTATTCATGAAAGTCAGCTAGGGTGTTATTTAGAAAAAATCTTATTGCTCCATTAGATACATCTGAAAGCCCAGCTTGAAAGTCAACTATAACTACCTTATTATCTACCTCACAAGGAATATACCTTAACTTCAATTTCCTTGTGTGGCCTATTTGGTTCAAGGAAGAACAAAAACAATATATTTCTGATTCAAACAATAGGCAAAAAGTATCTTCAGCACAAGCCATATTCTTTGAACTTATTTGGACATGGAAATATACTTCTTTAAAAGACACTGCCTATTGTAAACTGTATCTAAATTAACCCACAAAAATCTTTGACTCCTTTACTGGCTTAGACTAAACATTTTGCTTAGCCCTTGCATAAAATTTGCAGGTTTTAATTCAATTCTATAATCACCTTCTTGATTGACTTGACTGAATTTTTGGAAAACCCAAAGAACCGTTGGTGTAAAAAAAACACTCCTTTTTATGAGAAGTTTCGCTGTTGTGGAAAAGTGGATTTGTTTTGTTCAACAACACCTTAGGGCTGATCTGCTAGAATAACAAAAATGACTGAGCAAAGATATTTGGCTATATTTAAGGGTGTCGCAACTTCAATTACCATAATATCAAACAAAAAAAAGGACTTCATCCTCCGAAAGCCAGGTAATAAGTTACTTAATTGGTAATATTGAAAATAATTAAAATGGTGATGTTTATTAATCAACCATGCCAACACATACATATTAAAAATGTGCTGGCATGGTAGACTTATAAACATTGGCATTTCAATTGTATTTAATATTACCAATTATGTATCATATTACCTGGCTTTGGTGGGATGAAGTTCTAATGAGTTGTTTGTTTTATCTTAGGGCTGATCGACCAGACATCTGAGACTATGGGCATTTTTTCAAAGCGAAACCTGGCGAAAAATTTTGGCCATCATTAGTGACCATTAGTAAAGTTCATTTAACTAGAATTTCACTGATAAAACTAAAAATAAATAGATAAAGCATGGCAAAAGGTTGAAATAATATCAAAGAAGGATGTATGGTACACAATGAATTATAATCAAACGTTTATTTTTGCTTATTTTCTTGTTTTTAATCCTGCTAGGTACTCCTAAAGAGAAATCTGAATTGATGTTTAAGATGTATGATATTGATGGGAATGGCTTTCTTTCAAAGGAGGAATTTTTCACTATGTTAAAGTAAAGATTTTTGTTTTCATTTATTGCATGGAGCAAAACCTTGTACTGCAACATATTTATTAGGCTACTGATCGCCAGAGACACTGCAAAACTCTTTAGTCCAATCAATAAATATTCAGGGATGATTTAAAGAGATACTGACACCAGAAATTAAACCTTTTTTTTACACCTATCATAATCTTCTCATGTTATCTATAATTTTGCCATAAAAGTATTTACAGATGCTTTTATATTACCCATCTGATCCCCAATGTTCCTCTCTGAGGGTGCTGCCATATTTGAGCTTCAGCAGTCTGCTAGCATTAGAAACTCTAAGGGGCAGATTTATCAAGGGTTGAATTTCGAAGTGTAAAATACTTCGAAATTCGACCATCGAATTGAATCCTACGAAATTCGAATTTGAATTCATAGGATTTTTATCATTGTACGATCATATTCCAATTGTACGATGCTAAATTCAAACTATTTTATCGTACGATCGTACGATTTTCCTTCGAATGCCAAAAACGTAGAAAATTGTTCTGGAAGGTCCCCATAGGCTAACATAGCACTTCGGCAAGTTTAAGTTGGCGAAGTATTGAAGAGACAGTACTTCGATTATTGAATGGTCGAATAGTCTAACGATTTTTACTTCGAATTGAAGTCGAAGTAAATTTAAAGTCGTAGTATCCTATTTGATGGTCGAAGTATTCAAAAAATTACTTAGCGATTCAAACTTTTTGTACTTTGAAAATTCACTCGAACCTTAGTAAATCTGCCCCTAAAGGTGGCCATACACGGATAGATCCGCTCGTTTGGCGATGTCGCCAAACGAGCGGATCTCCCTCCGATATGCCCACCTTCAAGGTGGGCAATATCGGGCAGATCCGATCGTGGGCCCTAGGGCCCAACGATCGGATCCTAGCTCTCACAAACGGGCGGTCGGATCGCGGGACCGCATCAACGAACAGATGCGGCCGCGATCCGACGGGATTTTTAACCCCATCCGATCAAGATCTGGCCGACTTTCGGCCAGATCTCGATCGGGGAAGCCCGTCGGGGGCCCCCATACACGGGCCAATAAACTGCCGACACGGTCTGTCGGCAGCTTTTATCGGCCCGTGTATGGCCACCTTAAGTGACATGTTGAGAAGGGAAAGTGAACATGAACTATAGGTAACTTTTTATGTACATATTTTAAATTATATTTTTTAGTGTCAGTATCACTTTAAATTCACATTAGGATGTCATAACTGTATACAAAAAGGGAAATCATAGGCCTATGTCACACCTAAACTACAGGTATAGGACACTTTATCCGGAAACCCATTATCCAGAAAGCTTAAATTATTGGGAGTCCATTGTAACTTTACCATTTTTAAAATTATTTCCTTTTTCTCTGTAATAATAAAATTGTACGTGGTATTTGATGGTAACTAAACTGCCTTGATCTGTATTGGTGTCAAATTAATCCTACTTTGTTTATTTAGAGGGTTATTTACTAAAACTTGAATTAATCTCATATTTTTATTAAACCAAGCGCAACAAAACTCCCATCCTTGATTTTATCTTATTTATCAATAAAATAACTCGAAAAAGTCGGTTTGGGAAAAGACTCAATAAAATTGAGCGAAAACCAGAATTGTACTATTTCTTTGGATTTCACACCCAATCACTAGATTTTTTTATTTCCTAAAAACCCCAAAATTTTCAGATTATCGGATAAAACACAGCTCAGATCACAATATCTTCAAATTGTAAAAGGGACATCTGCCATTCATTTCTACGTGACCTCAGCAGGTTTGAGATGGAGTATTTTCGTATTCGGACTTTTAGCAGCTTTGGGGTATGATAAATCTCTAAAAATTCAAGTTTTTTTCATGAAATATTCAAGATTTTGACAAAAAAAAAACACGCCCAGAAAAAAATTGAGGTTTAGTAAATAACCCCTTAATGTTTACATTTTTTTAGAAGACATGATATGATAATGCAAATGATAAAATGATTCCTTATCTGTAAAAAATATTTTTTGGCAATAGTTGCTAATGCCTGCCATAAGCCAAGAAGTCACTACGGATAAGAAACATGTTCAACATCAAGGGATCCATGTTCTTACAACATGCATTTCTTTTCAGATCTTTTATTGAAATATCTAACAACTGCATCTCAAAAGACCAAACAGAGCAGGTGATTGAGATAATGTTCAGAGATTCTGGCTTCCAAAATAAAGAAGAACTAACACTGGAAGATTTCCACTACCTTCTCCGAGATCATGACAAGGAACTCCGCTTTTCCCAACTTCGTTTCAAAGGTCATTAAAAGTATTACTACTTCAAAGGGAGTGCAAACAGTATATTTTTTTTTAATAAGATAAAATAAAATGTCTGTGCCTACTACATTCTGTGCCCGCATCCTCCACCATATGTGAGCTTCTGGTAGCGAAACCCAAGGCCCGGCACAGATTTCAGCACATAAATGGAGACTGACCACCTTGTAGAGTTAAAATTGCCGCTTTGCTGGCTTTTACTTTGAAAACAACAAAACAAATCTTCAGCCCACTGGCTTCACATGAAGGAATCACATAACATACAGTAACCAGTCCTGCTTTACACCCTCACTGTTGTTCTCTTTACTCACGTTTGAGTTTTAGCCCTCACTGGCTTTCCACAATTCCCAGAATCCTCTCTGGGCACACTTGAGACACTTGTCTCCTGGTAGCAGTTTCTCTGGTCCTCTCCCAGACCTTTGGAGCTCTCTCCAACTCAGGGGAATCACTCTTGTTCCCTGGTGCTCACCAGCACATGTAGCCCCTCACCCTCCTTCAATCCAGGAGGTCTCTAGTGGGAAGTAGCAGCAGCAGCCCTGAGATGTTGCTCCACACGTCCTTTTAACTATCCTTACCTGTAGTTAATTACCTCTAACTGCCTTTAGCTTGGCAGCTGCAAACCCCTTACATGGAGCAAGGGATGGAAGCCCACCCTGCTCTCTTCTATCCACTCCAGGGACCCATAATCCAGCTTTTACTAAGATGGTTTACCACTTAGCTAGCAGCAGCAATACACATTTCCCTGGAGTTTCTTATTTAACCAGCCCAATGCTGGTGAAATATACATGATATTGTGCACTTTTGACACACATATCTTACATATCCTTCCCCCTTGTTTCAACACATGGGAGGAACACACTTAAAACCTAATAGAAATTTTCTTTCAGGCATTAGCTTGCCTTTGTTTTTCAATGTACTCCCCAGGTTATCATGCCTGAACCATGGGAGTCACTTTGACCACATGCAGTTACACTTTCTGCCATTAAGCCTGAACCTGCAAAGGGAGGCTTATTTTTCCTTAAAATACCCCCACTCATGGAAGGTATAATTCTCTTGGATGAACCCTTTAAGGCAACCTTATTACCTCTATCACAGGGATTTGACACATGCATGTCTAAGGGACTCCTGTTTTTTTTTTTTAATTGGGGAAGTTACTTTGGCTGGACTTTTATCAACCCAGTCAGACACATATGCTTTGGCATCACTATCATGCACACTCTGCATTTAACATTTACCCACTGTAGGGTGTCCTTCTTGGTCACAGATTTGTGTCACACACACTGACACACAATCAGTTATTTGCTCAGTATTTGCAAGCAAGCAACCCACATTTGGCAGCATTATCAGTATTCATACTGGACTCATCCACTGACAGACAGACAGCTTCTGTCTGCAACACTCCTTCTTCGGCCTGTAGAACAGGAGAGGGGACACACATAGGATCTGGGGTATCCAGAACCTCACAATCTGGAGCCTTAAGAGGAAGTTTTACATCAACTTCACTTTCCTCTTCACTCACACCATGTGGCTTACCACCATTGGTCACCATGTTATCTTTTTCCACGACACACTCAGTTTGGTTGCCACTCAACACACACTCACTGAGCTTAACACAACCCTCTGTCTGTAAGGGTTCACTATCTGTGGTATGGGAATCCCCACCTGTATCACTTTGTTCAATCAACACATTTTAAAGTACAGGTCAATTGCAGCAATATATATATTGGCACAGTGTCTGGGAAAATTATGAAGGGAAGGCACATATCTATCAGAATTCTCTATGAGACCCAGCAGGTGAGGAGGATTACTGATTCCGAAGTCTGCAAATGTGTAAATCAACTAGCACAGGTACTATAAGTGAGGAGTAATTTTCTGAGGGAGGGAAGCTGGCTGAAAAGGAAGCAGGAATGTGAGTGTGTGTGTATGGTATCCCTCTGAAGGAAAGAGGTGAGAGATACTCCTGTGCCAAGTCTGGTGTGGTCAGACTGCCAGTGAACCTGTATATGAAGTTATGGTTCATTTGTTGTGCACTGTTACAAGTTTCTTCTCTCTGGCTGTGAATTCACAACTTCTGTTGTGAATAAAAGAGACAGATTTCTGTTGCCCTGCATGCTGCCTGCATTTACTTTGAGAAATCATTACATAGTCTGCCATTTGAGGGATTTCCAGCTACATACTGTGTAACTGTGGCTGGTAAAACACTAGAAGGAAGGTACATATCACCCAGAGGGCTCTATGAGGCCCAAAAAATGAACACAATAGCAGATGCTGTGAGCACAGGTGCTGTGGGTGAGGAGTCATACCCTGGGGGAGTGATGTCACCACGTGGAGGAGAGGAGGCATGCCATTATATATTGTACCTGCTCCACCTTTTAGTGGAGGCACAGGACTCTGAAGTGCAAATACTGGAAATCAGTGCTGGATTTCCCACAGTAGCAGAATAGGGCTACAGAAAAAAATGACTAGGAATTAATGTACATTGCATCACAAAGCCTGCCTCAAATATATGATACTTTTTCCAATATAATGCTTTTTTAGAATAGTGCTTGATAAATATGTATTTTGCAGGTATGGATCCTCCTGAGGTCTTCAATCAAATGTGTAGAAGAGTTTCTTTTGTAGATAAAACTGATACAAGACAGTAAGTAGGTGCCAATTCCCAAATCCTAATTCATAATCAGGCAGAATTAGTCGAGGCAGTAATTACTAGTTGTTGTTTAGGACAAAGTGCAATTACTATGTTTTTTAACTACAATGCATTGTTATTTCTTATGCTACCAGCATTGCTGTGGTAACCAGAGGAAGATGCACCTGATGCAATGTAGTCAATGTGTTAAAATTGACGCAGTTGGACTTGCACTTCAGGGTGAATCAGATGCTGTTGCACTGCACAGTGTATGTTTCAGATACTTTTAGTATAATTCCCCTGTGCCTGTTGATGCAGGCTGCTGTGGGAGCCCTGGAACTACCACCTGGTTCAGAAATGGCACGTGCCCTAAGCTTCCACAGTGGGCTTGTAAGAAGTGCCTGTTGACTCAAGTATCTCTTTTGCACACCTGACTGTGGAGAATTGTATAGCCCCACAGTTGTGGTGTAGTAAGTACATGACTCCTACTATCTTTATAGTTTAAATGGCTTAATTATATATCAAGTTATTATATATATAAAGTTATATATAATAAAGTGAACTTCTTTAATCAAAGTCAGTTTTGTAAAGTTCCCGGGGAGAAGTTATCTCAGATTCATGTACAAACATAAACCGGTCCGTTTACTGCCTTAAGCATTTTGTGCTCCAAGAGCACGTAATTGCATGCATGCTTATATACTGCCAGTGCTGTACCTGTCTGCCTGTGTCCCAGTTCTAAACATATACTTGGCTTTTCAAAGGCCTTTTGGTTTGCCAAAAATAATCACACACATATCTGCTACCTCTGAGTGGATCTCTCCACAGCTGCCAATGATATCTGAAGCCTGCAACAAACTGTTTAAGGAAAATTTTAAATATTTAAAGTGGAGCTCAGGCCTATCTCAACCTATGGATGTTATATTACTTGTGAGTGGAAATGCCAACCTAACATTTAAATTAACAGTACACTTTGAATTACTTTTCTTTAGAGATTATGATTAATACTTTTTTGGTCCTTTTTACTAATTATGATTTTGCTGTTTCTTCTACCTCTTTTTCTCCCAAATTATTATCTATATTTTTCTCCATTCTCCATTATTTTTCTATTCTACTGTCTTTTCTTTGCCTGTAATGTTGCAACTGGTGAAATATTCCAGTAGCACAGACTATATGGAGACACCAGTCTAGCTATTCCCTGTTATGTTTTATCTCCTTCTTTTAGAAAAGTTATATTGCTGTAGTAGAAATGTTACTGGTGTACTTTAATAACCATTCATTAATTGATTAACTTAGTATTTTATGCTCTATTGAAGTTGTGAATAGAGAGAATTGATTACCTAAGGTCAGAACCTCTTTCTGAAAACTTTGAATCAACTAAGACAGCATGTGCACACATTTCTGTATAATTAATATGTTATTATGGGGCCTATTATCAATTAATGCCAGAAAAATTGTATTGAAAAAAGCTGTGTAAAATAAATAGCATATTTATCAAGTTGTGTGGTTTATGTAATAGCACTTGAACACTGGATTTGACGCTGTTATTTTACACGCTTCTGACCTGCTATCAAAGTCAAGGGGAAAAATTCCAACAGCAAGTAAGTTCCAATGGAAAAAAAAACCATGATGGCTGAACGCTGCATTTTCCAATAGCATTTTCAAATGGCTGCTTACATTTACCCCAGAGTTATGCGGTCACTGAAAATCAATACACAGCTTGATAAGTGTGCCGTTTTTTTTTTTTTACACTGTGGTCTCTAGTAATGTGTTGTGTATTAGGTTGCCGTGTTTTTACAGAGCATGATAAATAGGCCCCTAAGTATACCCAGTACATTTTGGCAGTAAAGTTAATGTAAGTGGTGCAAGCTGAATTTATTTTGAAAACAAGTCATTTTTTTTCAGGACATCATCATCAGAGGCCCTTCTGTATACAGAGGCCAAAAAGGAAAAATACCCAAAAGGCATAATACATCAGAAATTGCAAGAGTTCAGACGCTTCATTGAAAATTACCGGCGGCATATAATCTGTGTAGTGATTTTCTATGGAATTTCTATTGGGCTGTTTGTAGAGAGAGCACACCGTAAGTCCAGTACACTGCAACTAGGGCTATGCATTGACTATGACTGGTTTTCATTACTTTATGCACCCAGCTAACATTGCTAATGCTGCATCCTGGTAGCAATAAATGCCATAAGTTTACAAAAGATTTGGAAAAATTTATATTTTCATTTTCAAGCCATTAATGAGACCTTGGACATTGAAATCCCACAGTTTCTTTACTTTGCAATGCCCAGTGAACATTAGAAATATGATTATTATTTTTATTATTTTAAAATCCCAGCCTTTCTTTCTAATAATCTAGTGTTCTGTGACCTTTTATTAATGTCATCTTTAAAGGGGTTGTTAACCTTCAAATGAACTTTTAGTATGATTTAGAGAGTGATATTCGGAGATAATTTTTGTGATTTTTGAGTTATTTAGCTCTCTCATTTGCAATTTCAGTAATCTGGTTGCTAGGGTACAAATTAGCCTAGCAACCATTCAATGATTTGAATAACAGACTGGAATATAAATAAGAGAGTGCCTGAATAGAAAGATGAGTAATTAAAAGTAGCAATAAATGGTGTCAGTGACCCCCATTTGAAAGCTGGAAAGAGTCAGTCGAAGAAGGCAAATAATTCAAAATCTATAAAAAAGAAAATATTAGGTTACTTCCAATTAGCCAATTTTATAACATACTAAAAGTTAACTTAAAGGCAAACCATCCCTTTAATTGTTGACTTTAAAGGCAAATGTGGCATATGTTTTTGGCAGAAAATCACATATGCAAGACTTATTAATATGATGTTTTTCTATGTCCTAAATATGCACATTTATACCCAACCAAGGTTTATTATATTCTCCATTATTTGAAAGTTCTGGCAAAGGCAAATTCCTGTTGCTGTTGAAGAGATTTTACATGCTTTTTTTACATATAGGTTAAATGTATAGATGCAGAATGTAATCATAGAATTGTCAGCTCTGCAACATTGTCCTTATACTAAACATTATCTCGTCACTAGTTTTCTTGATTACTGCAATCCCATCATATGCTTCTTTCTGTAATTGTTGTCCAATAATGAGCGTCTCCCTTGAGAATCTAATTGCTGAATTAAGGTTTGAATCAATGTGAATTGGTGCTAAAAATATTAGCATTGATTGTAATGTCACTAACGGGTATGACTCACACCTAATCAAAAGGGTCGATGTTCCTATCACTTTACATTGCAGCACTCCATATGATTCTATTTGAAGTTTTAAACTACTGTACCTTGTATAGACACTGTGGCTTTTTAAAATTAAAGAACGATCGCTGGTTAGTGTTTATTGTTACATTAAAAAAATATATATATATATATATATATTGCATAACTAGTGTTAATGTCCAGTGCTATATATGCTGCTATGCATTTTTGAAACCTTAACTTAGTGTTATACGTTTCATAATAAATGTAATTTTTTTTTTTTACCCTTTTTTTACCCTTTCTCCTAGATTATGCTTTTGAATCACATCACAGGGGTATTTCTGAAGTCACAATGCCTGGTATCATAGTTGCAAGAGGCACAGCTGCCAGCATATCATTTATGTTTTCTTACATCCTGCTCACCATGTGCCGAAACCTTATTACTTTTCTAAGAGAGACATTCTTAAATCAGTATATCCCCTTTGATGCAGCAGTGGATTTCCACCGCCTTGTGGCCAAGACAGCTATTGTACTAACAGGTCTTTATTGCTTATTTTTTTTATTTCTATAATTTATTGAGTTCAAACATTGTTTTTAAAAAACAGATGTAAAGTAGATTATATTATTTCATGTTAAATCAGTTAAACATGTAAAAGCTGTGAATCAGTCAGCTGTTTTACATCTTTACCAGTAATTTCACATCCCTACTATTTAATATATGAACTACAATTGTCTGTTTCTTTATTTTGCAGTATTACATAGTGTGGGCCATGCAGTCAATGTGTATATGTTTTCCATTACCCCCCTCAGCACTCTGTCTTGCCTGTTTCCTAAGATATTTGTTAATGATGGGTAAGTATCAGCTAATTAGTTCTTGAAAATTAATATTTGTAATTATTTAATGAGATTTTCCCAAACTAAACCAATCCATCAATGAATATTACTGCAGAGATATAGAATACTCCTGTAAAAGATAATGTGGAAGTTCAGAGAAGGTTATGGAAAGTACAGTATACAGAGAATGATGGAAATCTTGCAAAATACAGTTGCAAACAACCTTTGTAACATCTATAGGAAGTATAAGTATAATTAATTTATATTCATATCAATATTTCTATTTAATAAAGTGATAGAAAAAAGGCCCTAGTTGGGTCTCGTGTCCTACATTGATGGGGGAACTTATCTAAAGGTTAGTCCCCCCATGTTATTTTAAGGAAAACATATATTTTTTTCCAGTTTTTGCAATGGATAGTTGTTTGAGAATATTTTTTTTCATTCAGGAAAAGTCCAGTTTTGTAATAAAAAAAATTCTTGCACATGTCTAAGTTGCATCCCTAAAATATTGCAGATTCACATCTACAGAAAAAAAGCTGAGGATGCAATATAGAGTATGTTGAATACTGAAATTCTAGGTGATGACCACACAACAGGTTTTATAATCAGCTAAGATAGATACAACACAACTTAATTGTGTTTGACTAAAGTGAATTGCTTGCTATTTAGTATGTATTTCAAAATATATACAGTAGTTTTGCTAAAATTTCTACTATAAATGTTAACCTATCCCTTATTTAAAGGTCTGAATTGCCTCAGAGGTATTACTGGTGGTTCTTCCAGACCATACCAGGTAAGATTAATTAAATATTTAATAACATACATTAAACTGTCTCAGATTATGATCTCTGGCATTATAATTCTGGCAACAAGCATCCACTATCACTCTGGAAGTTTAATAATCAAAATATCATGACATGATTTGATAATACAGTTGCCTGATTATCTCTTTGAGGGATTGTTACCTGACCTTGCAGCAGAACAAACCACATTTATCTTTTTATACATGGATACTGAATGTACAATTTTATCTGTGCCATTTCGCCGCCATGTATTTATAATGCTTTCACCTAAAGAAATATAAAGACTATAGCTTATCATTTAAAGACCATGTTTGCTAATTGTGAAAACAAATGTTGATGTTGTTCAGAGTATAGGTTATGAGCTAACTCTGGGACATTTCCCCCTTGTTCATATTTGACTGAGTTTTGTTTTATCTCGCAATCGTGCCATGAGATAAACAATTGGTTTTGGTTATTTGTAACACTTTAAAGCCAGTATATGGAATGCATTTTAGGACATCATCAGGAGAACACACACTCCTGCGAGCGCTCTCCTAACGAAGAAGTATGCAGACTCGCCTCTTATTTTACTCACTGCAGTCACACCTCTGTGCTGCCCACATATTCTGTTGTGAATCACTTTATCAGCACTGTGTTAGTACTCATTTACTGGGTCATACATATGCCATACATACAGACAAAAATGGGTTCTCTGCACTTACACATTATTTGAGTTATTTAGGGCATGTAGGCATTTATTGTATTAAATTACTAAAAATGCCTCCCTCTTTAACAAATTGCAATATATTCAAGCTGGCCGACTACATCATTGTCACCCATGATCTGGCCAGTCCTACACTCACTTTCATCTGATTCATTAAGAATTCTACATTTTACACAGGGACTAAGTTTTACCTGCAAGTTGCTTTCCAAGGTCAAAACTTCCAAATGGTTGCTGTTTTTATTGGCACCACTGGGATCATCTGCCTGTAGCTGGGAATGATGGGAGATACAACATAGTGCGGCCACTGCTCCTATAAACTACAGCAAAAAAAGGGAAACTGAGTCCAAATGAGGCAGTGACCCCAAAATTCATACAAAGACAGGAGGTCCTCTGCACTCACCCATAATCAATGTAAATAGGACATTAATTGCCTGCTCCCTTAAATAAAACAGGGGTTGTTTGTTCATATATTGCAATTAAGTCAAACTGGGCTATTATGTGAAATTATATATATATATATATATATATCTATATATATATATATATATATATATATATATATATATATATATATATACATTTCTTGGAAAGACCCACACTCCAATTTGTAATTAATCAAACAAAATCTTTATTTAGTACATAAATCCAACATTTCGGCCCATTTTGTATGTAACACATTTGACCCTGCACCCGCATAAATTGGTCCGGATTTGAGTGCGGCTGCTTACTATCACTAATATATATATATATATATATATATATATATATATATATATATATATATATATATATATTAGGGATATACTGAATCCACTATTTTGGATTTGGCCGAACCCCGAATCCTTCGCAAAAGATTTGGCCAAATACTGAACCAAATATGAAAATTAGGGGTGGGAAGGGGTAAACCTTTTTTACTTCCTTGTTTTATGACAAAAAGTCTCACAATTTCCCTCCCCGTCCCTAATTTGCCATCAACCCCTTTTTATCTTGCCCTGAGACCTCCCATAAGATTGTCTTTGGGATCTGGTTTAAATTAATCCTGATTCGCAGGAACTCATGTCCCGTTAGACAGTGGAGTTTGTGTCATCTACCTTGGGGCTAAATACAGGTAATGCCTAATTCCAAAAAAGGCCTAAAATCTAACCTGACACTCCTTTTGATACTTCTGTACCCCCATAATAGTTTATAAATCATTCTGCATTTTTTTTGTGTTACATAAATCAGTTAAACTACTCCTTCAGGATGGTTGAACCTAATGGACATTGTAATTTTTCACCCTACTTCAGTGGTATATATATTAATTTACTTGCATAAGTGACAACATGCTTCTGTAAACATGTATAAGTGAAATGCTATCTTTCTGCATGAATGAAACTTGATTATCTGCTGTTATTGCTTACACATGCGTTAAAGAAGATAATTAAAATAGCTATGAATTATGAAAAATATTCAGGTGTGATCTATACTCACTAGTTAATTTCACAGATAAAGTATTTTGTTGTAAAAATTAAGCATTTTTAAGAAATTTGAGCTTACACTCTGAATGTTTTAACAGGTCTCACTGGTGTGCTACTTTTGGCAGTCCTTGCATTAATGTATGTGTTCTCATCTCACCATTTCCGTCGGAACAGTTTTCGTGGATTCTGGGTCACCCATCATTTTTATATACTGCTGTATATCTTGGTAAGACTGTGTTGATTTGATGTAAAATGAACTGGAATTTAGTTGTTTTTAACTACCCCCCACACACATGCACTTTAACTATGACTTGAGCATTTCCTTATGAGAATAAGGACCTTAGGGAGTCCAAGACATTTTGTGTACCTGATATTTAGCTGAAATTATTTTATAATGGACCAACTAGCAGTTAGCTAGGTTTAATTAAGACAAAAATATTTATGGATTTGCCATCCAACCTCAACTATTATGTTGCTATAGAAATGATAGGGGTCATTTATGACCTCTGAGTAAGTGAGCAATATGCAAAAATGGGTACAATGCACCTTGTTATTGCAGAATTGCTTGAGGCTGCCATGCTGAATATGTGCTGCCTGTGTTGGGCAGAGCTATGTTTATGAGGGACAGGAGGAGGAGGTGAGTGATTATTGTGAGACAGTAAAGGTATATTTTAACTTTCGTTTTCTAAAGACATTTTATTCTCCTGCAAATATAATGTAGTGCATATTTCTAAGCATGAACAGCCCTGGGTCAGGTCACTTAGGAGCTGAGATCAGGTACATGAATAGATTTTTTTTTGCCCTGGGACAGGACCTACAACACCACCAATGGAGAAGATACAATGATGATCAAAGGAATAACCTTCAGGTCATTAGATGGTCTGAATTACTCCATACATTTTCCTATCCTTACCCACCAAATGCAGGGGGAGGAAAAATCACTCAAGTTAATAAAGAAAGCGCCTGTGAGTGGCAAGAACACACAGCATGAACCCACCCTTTTTAATAAAAAGCCTTTTTAAAAAAACCTGCAATTTAATCCTGCCCTCCTGTAAGCATATTTCATTGTTTATATTTAGAAATAGATGTATATAGCATATAGTACTCTTTTAGGTGATTGTATGATGGTAATAATAAAAACATTAAGGCTTAAACTTATTTAATGTCATTTTATTTTAGACTATACTTCATGGCAGTTTTGGCCTATTACAGCAACCTAAATTCCATGTTTTTTTAATGGCTCCTGCTCTTATCTTTATTGGGGACAGTCTCATAAGCCTGAGCAGAAAAAAGACAGAGATAAATGTAATAAAAGCTGAACTACTTCCGTCAGGTAAGCCTGTTACATTTGTTTTTTGAATATTTAATATTGACATATTAAATATACCATTGTGTACTATTCCTGATAATATTCTAACTTTGGTGGGTGCTCTATGATACATACATACATATTAGATCAAATCCTATTACCCTCATACAGCTGAAAAGGATTCTGTCCAGGTCTGCCAATATAAGTAAAGAGTCACTGGCAAACCTTGTGATTGGCTGCAAGTCTACTGAATTGACTGTTTGTAATTTTGCTGCCAATTACAGGGAAGGATCTTCTCTGTGATTTATTGCAACTGAAATGAATGCTTTGTTATTATATAACATGCAATTAACAAATATTTTTAGTAAACAAAAAACCTTGTATAAATTGTATTGTTTGAATCCTCAGAATTATGGTAGACATTGTGTTTTCCATAAAGTGACAATTATTTGCACAGAAGCCAAACCAGTATTTGGTCAAATGTTCCATAGAGCCCTTATTATTAATTTATGAAATGCAGGAATCATTGTTTTGGAGCATCTTTAAAATGTGACAGATGTCACTAAATGATGTCTTCATGAAAGAATTTGTCAGTTATCAGAAATGTTTGTGTTTTGGTAGATGTCACTTGCCTACGATTCCAACGACCTGCAGACTTTGATTATAAATCTGGGCAATGGGTTAGAATTGCGTGCCTTGCTTTAGGAACCAATGAATACCACCCATTTACCTTAACAACTGCTCCTCATGAAGATACCTTGAGTTTGCATATTAGAGCTGCTGGCCCTTGGACTACTCGATTGCGTGAACTTTACAGTCCTCAGAGTGTGACTGACCTCGGTGGATATCCAGAGGTAATTCATTCTCTTATTTTATTTTAGAAGGCCTCTTGTTCTTTGATCTTTTATATGGGGAAAAAATCCCTCACTATCTGTCTATAATGTCTTTTAATGTACTTGTAAAAAGTGATCATGACCCTCTTCAGGTGCCTTTTCTCTAGAGAAAACATTCCCAACTTTGACAGTGTATCATCAAGCTTTAAATCCTTGATCCCTCTTACCAGTTTAGTTGCATGTCCATTCACTCTCTCCAGCTCATTAGAATTCTTCATAAGGTCGGGAGCCCCTCCAAAGAAATACTCAAGGATGATTTAGTGTATTTGTCACCTCACTTAGGAGCATGCTGTTTCACTTTTGTACTCCAGTAAAAGCTCAGATCTCTACATTGAACCCATGTGTGTCACTACATATATTTCAGGATATTAGCAAATTGCTTCATTCTTTTCTATCATGTATCAAGGTGATTGGAATCTATTCATTAGACCATAGTTTTTTGTTTAATTTTACTGTTAAACCATCCAGTATTACATTTCATTAGGGAAACAAAGCAAAATAATAATACACCTGTTCAGTACAGGACCAGTTTTAGCTTTATACTGAAATATTTTCATTATTTCATATAAGGATTCATCAAGCACCCTACCCTAGATCATGTACTTTTTCCTGTAGCAACAGAAAAGTCACTATGCAATCATGCTTCTTGAGCATCCATTTCATTCATACCAGCTGTGTGAGCAAGTTCCCAAAAATACATACAGTATGCTACTATTTTCAGCAGTGCCAACAATGAAATACTATGTACAATGCAAAAATGTTACAAAGTATTTCCTTCATAAGTATTTTTCTCCACTATTACATAATAGATATACCTTGATGGACCATTTGGGGAAGGTCACCAAGAGTGGAATAAATATGAAGTCTCAGTCCTTGTTGGAGGAGGAATAGGAGTGACTCCTTTTGCGTCTATCCTGAAAGATTTGGTTTTTAAGCCATCTGTCAACTCAAAAATTGCTTGTAAAAAGGTAACAACTCTATAGGTGTATACTAATACCATTAATATAATGAAAGTATGCAATATAATAGTACCATAATAATCATGAAGCAATTCCATTCTTTGAAAAAACAAAACTAATGACAGGTGCAGAATAAGAGAGAGAAAGGGAGTGGTTTAGACCCAGTGGAGTTAAATCTTCTTTAGCAATGCAAAGTTAGTTAACTATTTCAAATTCTCATTGTCTTTTGCGCCTTCATTTTATACCTACATTTTTCCTATAGAGATATACCTACTGTATAAAGTAAAGTATGGACACTCCTGGTATACACCAATTTGTTTTTGGCAGCTCAATCTCTGTTTCTCCACAGGGTAAAAAAAATGACACAGAGGGATGCATATTTTTAGGAACCCAAGACCAAATCTGAATTTTGAATTTAGATGAATCCTTGCATTTGTTTTTAAAGGGATTATGTCATATGAACACACTTTTATTTTTAAAGCATTAGTTAATATTGTTGCTCCATGAGAATCTTGCATTGAATTCCATTTTTCAAAGAGCAAACTGATTTTTATATATTTAATTTTTAAATCTAATACGCGGGCTAGACATGTTAATTTCCCAAGTGTCCTTAGTCATGTGCTTTTATAAGCTTCAGTCACTCTTTACTGCTGCTCTTGAAGTTGGAGTGATATTATTCCCCGCCCTTTACCCCCAGCAGCCTATCAAAACAACAGAGTAGGAGAAACAGTAGCTTATTTCAAAACAGTTCCATTGTGAAGAGTTGTCTCTTTCTGAAAGCACAGGATCAGGCACAATTACCAAAGATGGTGCCTACAAACCAGTATAAGGGCTCTTACTCACGAGCGTTTCTTCATGCGCTCCCCTGCGCTCCGTTTGGCTGCGTTCAGCCGCAGGGGAGCGCAGGTCTAGACGCTGTTAATATTTTTCTATGTGCCTGTACTCACACAGGCGCATGTAAGCGCTGAACCATTGAAAAACGCAGAAAAATGCAGCATGCTGCATTTTTCCTGCGTTCAGCGCTTACATGCGCCTGTGTCAGTACCGGCACATAGAAAGATATTAGCAGCGTCTAGACCTGCGGCTGAACGCAGCCAAACGGAGCGCAGGGGAGCGCATGAAGAAACGCTCGTGAGTAAGAGCCCTTACAGCCAAAGCAATCCCTTTAAGGGCTTCTAAATAAAGCACAAGCTTGGTGAATTGGGCACAGTCCTGTATTTATTATAACAAACAAGGGAAAGTTTTGCTCACCACAAATTTTAAAAACATTAAGCAGGGGTGCAATAAGGTTGCGACCACAAAATTTACATAGACAAATACAAGAGTTCCTCTGCACTTAAGCCATTGTCAATATATCAAGGACATTCCTTAATGCGTGAGTGCAGAGGACCTCTGGTATTTGTCTATAGTGGTGTGAGTTCTTTATATTTAAACAGCTCATGGTTTATTGGTTTATTTCTATGTGCAGATGTAATATTGTAGCATCACTACATACTTAGTACACAAAACATTATGAAGGCCTGCTTTCTCGTTGAAATAGGCTGACCAGTTTGATCTAAATGTAAACTCTGATCTATAACAAATCTTGTTGATGTGGTCATTTTCAAGAGTTAGTCATCTGATTATGTCTGTCAATGTACAGTATTAGTACATTTGGACTTAAATAGAGGACCCTATGTTCATCTCGTTACATGTTACATTCACGTATTTATGACTGGTGTGAGGGCAGTTTTGCTCATGGCTAATTACCATATTATCTTACATCTATCTGTATAAAATTCTAGAATTGCACCGAATCTTGGATTCAGTTTGGGATTTGGCTTATTCTGTGCCTTTTTCAGCAGGATTCAGATTTTGCCAAACTGAATTCGAACCATTAAAATCACACAACTTTCAGTCATACAAACAAGGATATTGTAAAATTATTTTTAACCCTTGCCCTAATCTGCATTATGCAAATGTGGCTGACCCTTGAGCAAGATTTGGTGTTTATCTGAATTAGGTGCATTCTTTAATAAAATGACCAAGCTATGTTCATGGTTCACTAGATATTAAACAAAAATATCAACCAAGAAGCCTCCTTCATAAAACAGATACACATTCCTATATTCCTACAACAATACTGCATTTATTTACTTTGTACTACACTGTAAAGTATTTCAATATTTTCAAATGGTATTAAACACTATTTTTGGATGATTTGTAGAAACAATTTTACTGCTTGTTGAGATTATCTAAAATTCTTCTTTGAAACAAAGCTACAGTAATATTATGCACCTATATTAAGTATATACAGTATCTATACCACAACCTGATAAATACTGTAGGTCATTATAAAACCATGCATTAGGTATAAATAGAATAGTAGTCCCAAAATAAAGGTACTATACAGTATTTACCATTATAATAATAATTATTATTAACATTTATTTATAAAGCACCAACATATTTTGCAGTGCTGTACAACAGTTATTCAATTACAAGGTTGTTTTAAAGGTGTCTCATATTTCTATATTTTCTTCCTGCAGATATATTTTATCTGGGTAACCCGTACTCAGCGACAATTTGAGTGGTTTGCCGACATCATTAGAGAGGTGGAAGAGAATGATAAGTGTGATTTGGTTTCTGTCCATATCTATATCACTCAGCTCGCTGAAAAGTTTGACCTTCGAACCACAATGCTGGTAAAAAATGTTACTCATTAGATTCTGTCCAGTTTTTCTTTCCCTTTAATTTGTTTACTTGAAATCTAATTTTGGCTTCTTAGAGACCTATTTATCAACAGTCTAATTTTTCATGGTTTTAGTTGCTCTTGAAACCATAACCAAACTCACAAATGAAAACAATGAATGTCATGAGATTTATTAAAAAATCCAAATAAAAAAGTATGAATGAAAAATTCTGCTGAATTCTGCTAAGAAATCCAAATACCTCTAAAACCTCTAAAAATTTTAGTTTTTCAGACAATTCCTAGTGGAAAAAAATACAAAAACCTCATTTAGAGCAGTCCAAAAAGATCAGAGCTGCTCCCAGTTTACTTTTATAGGACCGTTGACAGCTTTTACTTGGCAAAGTTTTGTATTATTGGTGTTCGTGATTTTTACACTTAATAAATCTTGGATTGTTAGGCTTTTTAAACTAATGAACCAAAACCATGAATTTTTAGAGACTTGTAAAACATGTAAAATTTGATTGTTTGTAAATCACCCCCTTAGACTCTGTTGCCTTATAAAAAGCCTAATAAAGGAATCCCAAGCATACTTATGTCTAACAAAATAATCCCCCACTAGATTTACCAAATTGTCATTATACTCTGGGAAGCAACTTTTCAAAAATTTTGATTTCACAGCCCTTTTAGTTGAGCTATGACATATTTATATAAAAATATAAATATGGAACAGATATTAAACAATAATGCATTACACATTAATTTATGTGAAAGGTTTGTTTTGTGAGACATGAATTAAATCTGCTCTGTCTGCTCACAGTTGTTTTCATTTATTCTTTGGGACAAATTGGATAGATCCCCCATCTTCCCAATCAGTCCTGTAGCTAGCTATGTAGTTAGGGCCAATCTTTTTTTTTTTTTACTTTTACAATTGGACAATTGGTCACAGGCCCGGATTTCTGTCTTGTGCACTGCAAGGTCGTTCACGCCGCAGGGTCCTAGTGCCCACCAACTTCATGCGGCAGGGTCCTAGCACCCACCAACTGTGCGTGCAACCCCTTGCCCCCCATGACAGCTAACTATATTACAGTGGGCGTGAGGATACTTTTGGCCATATAGTGCAGCTTTTACTATATTTTACTATATTAAATACGGATACAGAAACTCCTTAAACATCATGTGTTTCATCCCCAACACATTCTTGATGGCTCTATCATTATGAGTTTCTATGGTGACATATGTAAATAGTTTAAGCAGTTTGCAAGTTAATGTTTGATACAATATATCAGTTAGATACAATATAAGTATATATTTTGAGGAGGGGCAACATTCACATGGTCATAGAAATTGGGTGAAATCCACACCTCATTCCTTTTCATGTTAATCTCATCCATGTCCACAAACCTATACAGACCTTATTATTGCCCACCCTAAGAAACTTCAGCTTACATCAACATCAAGAACCAATATTTTTTGCTCTACTGTTGTCATCTTATTCAACTGTCACATCTTGTCCTGCAGTGCTTGTTATCTCCCACCTTTCCTGACAGAGGGGCTGATTTAGATGCTAAAGTACTTGCTCAGTACTTAACCCTTCAATTATTTGCTAGCATGAGAGTGCTCTCAATGGTATCTGTCCTAATTCATTTTTTTTGTACTTATATACTATAAACAGTTTATATTTAATTGTTTAGGGGTCCATTAATGAAACCTTGATTATTTCTAGATTTTAGGGGTAAAACTCACATTTTTTGAGACTTATCATACCCCAAAGATACTAAAAATCTGAACTCAAAAATACGCAATCTCAAGGTCATGTAGAAGTCAATGGCAGATGTCACTGAATACAAAAAAATACAATAAAAATACCAATATACCAATACCATAAACATTGACATTTGATTTTGTTTCAATGTTTTGCTGCTCTGTTTTTTTTGAGAAAAATTATTGATCAAAGAGGTAAATTCGTCGAATTTTGGTTGACTTTGCTTTCATAAAAAAAATGTGATTCATTTAAGTTTTAGGTCAGCCCCTAAATGTGTCTAATGTTTTTATATCAATTTTTAACAAGCTTTTCTGTTTTAACATTAGTATATTTGTGAGCGCCACTTCCAGAAAGTATTGAATCGGAGTTTATTTACTGGGTTAAGATCTATCACACATTTTGGAAGGCCACAGTTTGAGCCATTCTTTATTTCACTCCAGGAAGTTCATCCAGAGGTGAGCAATAATCTATAATGATAAATACTAGAAATGGCATTATGCTGTCGCTGTCACTGCCCATCAATATGCCGATACAACAAGGGAATATGATATTTCTAGATATTTAAAGTCATCATTTTAAAACCAGTGGTAATTAAAGTATTGTTTTCTTTGTGTTGTTTTATTTAAAATTCTCTAGTAACATTTTCAGGTGTTTCAGAGATGTGCTGCCCAGTAATTCAAAGGAAGAAAAAGATAATTTTACTGCAATTGCTTTAAAAGTGCCATCTTTATTGTTGCCTTGATATGTGAGTTGTATGGGAACCTGAAACTGCTTCAGAAATGTAATTGCCTTGAGACACATTATTCATTGTTTTGCTTTACTTGACATATTTTCATGCATTATTCACCGATGAATACGTTGCTATAATACAGAAACAACTGTAATTAATAGAAGAGTTAAGCAGTAAATTATTAGTGTTTAAAAAAACTTTGGAATTCATTCCATAAATGTATCCCTGCATAATATATAGTATTACCTGTGTGTTAGTAACCATCTTTCTGGATGGACAGGAAACTGTTTCAAGTCTTGAAGGTTTTTTTTCTTGGGCCAGTGTTTTCAGAATCCCAAAAACACTAGAATGACCCCGGTGTGGGAATAGGGGAAGAGCGGGAACTCTTACAGTATATGTGATTTTTTTTTTTATATATAAATATGTATATAGGATTAGTTGACTAGTTTAAATGGATATCATTTTGCTGTAGTTCCTTGCAAATAATAAATTTTATTGGTTCTAAAGTTTTATTTTCAAACAAATTCATTTTTATTCTAGTATAAATAATGGTGTGTGGTGGGCAGACATCTCAGTTCATTATGATTGATTCTATGCTTGCAGGAACAGCCAACCCATCATCAGGCAAATCCTTTCAGGCAGCTGTTGCCTCTGCTTTTTAGCTGGCAGAGAAATGTCTGAAACCGCCCATGCTGATTACTATTGATATAATTGTAAATGAAAACTTGAGAAAACTACAGAAAATACAGGAAGTTCTGGGCCTGTAAAAGCACAATAAAGCATTTTGAAAACCACTTGAACTAGCAGTATTAGGAAGTTACCATTAAGGCAATAGCTAAAATTCCCCTGTCACTACAGACTATTAGTTCATGCATTTTAAAAACAGCATGTTCTCCGATTACATCAACCTTTTAGGGCTATTCCACACGGGGAGATAGCCACGCGTTTGCGGTCGCGGCGACAAAGCGCCACGACAGTCGCCGCGACCGGCGCAGGCGACAGTTTTGTATGGGCGCCTATGTAAAAACGCCTGTGCTAACCACACGAGGCGATGCGCTTTTCAACAGTCGCCTGAAAATGCCTCGCCAGGCTTTTTCAGGCGACTGTTGAAAAGCAAATCGCCTCGTGTGGTTAGCACAGGCGTTTTTACATAGGCGCCCATACAAAACTGTCGCCTGCGCCGGTCGCGGCGACTGTCGTGGCGCTTTGTAACCGCGACCGCAAACGCGTGGCTATCTCCCCGTGTGGACTAGCCCTTAAGATGAAACTATTTATGCAGTTAAAACTGGGGAAATAAAATATTGAATTTTCCCAGTTTCTAACAACATAGAGCAATAACAATGAACTACAGCCCTGTTTTGTAATCAGCCTGCCAGGCATCCAGGTGCTGCTAATTAAACCTGACAGTTCACGCCTTAGTCGAGATCATCATGTATGTCTGCCATTCAAGCTCTTTTCTTAGTTTGTGGTCTGAAATAGTTAGAATTAATTCAAAGACTATTTTATATCAAGGGGGTTATAAATCAAAGGTCAAGTTGATTTTTACCTGAAAGATTTGAGTTTACAAGGGTATTTTTCAGCCAAAATTCAAATTTTCAGGTAAAAAAAACTTGAATTTTTCTAGATTTATTAAACCTTAAGCTGAAAATAGCTTGAACCCAAAAATACTCCAGCTCAAGTCAATGGCAAAGGTCCCTTCAACCATTTGACAATGTTTTGTTTTGGTGGGTTTTGCTCAAAAACTCAATTAATTTGAGTGATTTGAGTTTTTCCCCCCGAAAACTTGATCAGCTCGAGTATTTGAGTTTTTCATCCCAACTTCACTGATTCAAGTTTTTCATTAATTAGAAAACAGTTGTGAGTAAAAATTAGTTGTAAGTTTATTTGATGTATAAAAAAAACTCACAAACCTCTAAACTCGACTTTTGATAACCCCCTAAAGGGTTTCCTTCAGACAAATCCCTCTGTAAGCCTACTGTATATGGGCTTGTCAATGGTGTGTCTATACCTCAAAGCTGCCTTGAAAATTGAAGCCTTCTGAAAACAGAAGGTATTTGCTTGTCTCATGCTATACACATAGCACTGCCAAAATACCACAAATGAGAGCTTTAAAGGAATAGTTCAGTGTACAAATAAAAACTGGGTAAATATATAGGCTGTGCAAAATAAAAAATGTTTTTAATATAGTTAGTTAGCCAAAAATGTAATGTATAAAGGCTGGACTGACTGGATGTCTAACATAATAGAACACCTGCTTTTCAGCTCTCTAACTCTGAGTTAGTCAGGGACTTGAAGGGGGGCCACATGAGATAAAACTGTTCAGTGAGTTTGCAATTGATCCGTAGCATGGAGCTCAGATTCAAAAGCAACAGTTATGACACACGTGACCCCCCCTCAAGTCACTGATTGGTTATTGCCTGGTAACCAATCAGTGGAAACCAAGAGAGCTGCAAAACAGGAAGTAGTGTTCTGGCTATTATGTTACACACCCAGTCAGTCCAGTCTTTATACATTACATTTTTGGCTAACTAACTATATTAGAAACATTTTTTTATTTTGCACAGCCTATCTATTTACCCAGTTTTTATTTTTATACTGAACAATTCCTTTATCTCGCCTATGAAGCAGCCAAAAGACAGGTGAAACACTTCATAAATAAACTTTATACATCTATAATACACAAAAGCCACAAATATCTTGTAAATTATATCCTTATAAACGGTGAGTTCTGATGTCATCAGTTATAAACGGTGAGTTCTGATGTCATCAGTTATAAACGGTGAGTTCTGATGTAATTTCTGTCACATGACTCACTGAAACTTGTGTATTATAATAAATAAAGTACCCCCAGTTGCAAAATATGACAATATTATAAGTTACCTCGGAGTTCCATGACCTGTATAAAAAAAATGGTCATGAAACTCCTCGGTAACTTATAATATCCTTATATTTTACAAGAGGGGGTACTTTATTCACTATATATTGCTTTTTCCTGTGCCTTATGCAGACTATATTGTGTGATATAATATTATATAAAACATCTCTACTCTCTTACAGTATATGGACTTGAGGCCATTTCCTAAATTTTACACATTTCCCTGCATATTGTACACAAAAACGTCCTCTGTAAATACTATTTTTAGTGAAATTAAAAAGTTTAACCCTTTGCATGTCAAAGGGTTAATAGCTGTGTCCTTGGCAAGCTAAGTGCCAATGCCATAGCACCTACATTAAGGGCTCTTACTCACGAGCGGTTGTAGCTGCGCTCCCCTGCGTTCCGTTTTTCTGCATTCAGCCACAGGGGAGCGCAGGAATGGACGCATTACATTTTTTCCAATGGGGCTGTACTCCCACAGGCGCTTGTAGGCGCCAAACGCAGGTTGAGACGCAACATGCTGCATTTTTCCTGTGTTCAGCGCCTACACGTGCCTGTGTGAGTACAGCCCCATTGGAAAAAATGTAATGCGTCTATTCCTGCGCTCCCCTGCGGCTGAACGCAGAAAAACGGAACGCAGGGGAGCGCAGCTGCAACCGCTCGTGAGTAAGAGCCCTTAATGGTTTAAGGAAAAGCCAATTGATTAGCAATGCAGTTTTTCACAACGCACCCTTTTGAAAGCAGACAAAGGGTTAAAGTTTCTGTTGTATTTTACAAATAATGAGCTATGTAGAGATGCAAGAGGAAACTTTGCACCATTTATTCATCCAAAAGCAACCCATGATTTTCAGTAAATGCTTTTAGCTAGAGCAGTAACTGCAGATTTTACATTGGTTGCTCTTGATTCCATATAACATACTCATTTTTTATACAATTAAAAGTTGTCTTGTTTTAACTTTTTAATATATTTTATATTTATTTTTTTTTTTCTGTAGTGCATTAACCTCATTTCAAATTACAATTTTTTTCCTAACCCAGCAACTTTCCATTGCCGCAGGCAATTAATTCATTATTTTTTTTACCTGGTGTGCTTGAACAGACCTGCACAGAGCATTTCACAAAGAGCAATAAATACACAGCAATATACATGCCTGCACAGGGCCTTGGAACTAACTATAGAGTTTCCAGTTTGTATAGCAAATATCTGTACTTGACCTTTGTGCATAATGAATAGCTCATTAGGGTACTTTTGGGGATTATCAAAGTAGCTGCAATGGATGGGTTTGATGGAATTAAATTCCTTGGGCATATGATAATAAAATATTATTCTTCCAACAGGAGGAAAGGCCCATTTCATTATTGAAGTTTTTGTTAATGAACCTGGTAATCCGTGTTTATTCCAAAGGGATGCCAATACTTCAGTGACAGTTACCTTAATGACAGCACCAACTTTTCTCAGTTTAATTGCACTTTAGTGTTAATGTGACATTAAAATCTGTGCTTGAATAAACCTTTCTGCATCTATTTGCCAGTGACATTTATTTTATTCCACTGCTGCATATTTAATTCAGCAATGAATAATAAACTTTTCTTTTGTCTTTCAGGTCCGCAAGATTGGAGTATTTAGCTGCGGCCCTCCGGGAATGACAAAAAATGTGGAAAAGGCATGTCAGATGGTTAATAAGGAAAACCAAGCACATTTTAGCCATCACTTTGAAAATTTCTAGACGCTTTTCTCATTTACAGTTATGAAGGGAGTAGCTCTAACACTGGCTCAGCTACATGTTCTGCTTTCACTGAAAAATGCAACTCTCAATTTTGTATTCTTTTTTTAACTATGGGACTGATTAAAATCGAGGAGAAAAATCGTTAAACCTTTCTCTTATTTCTGTGCCAAATCTCCCCACTGAAATCTTATGATCGCATGTTGGTGATTATGCAAGAGTGTTTCCAAAAAATGTTATTTGTAATAAATATGCCCCTTGAGGGACTGAAGTTGACACGAAACACAGGCTGAAGTCCTTATGGCAAGGTATAACAAGCACACATGACTGAACAGTCATTACTGGGCAAGTTCTGGGCAGGCAGCAACAAAAAGTGTCTGATAGACTGGCCAAGGTCTGGGCAGGCAGAAGGATAACAGTATACAGGCCAGCACCAGGGAATCTGCTGGAATCAGACAAGGAACAGGCACAAGGGCTCAGGAAGTTCAACAAATAATTAAGGATTAAATCTCACTTAGGAAGCACAATGAACAAGCAACTGGCAGTAGTAAGAGGCAGGTTAACAGAGGCCCTTAAGAGAACTAGCACACAATAAGATTAATCAACAGCAATAAATCTATGCTTCTGCAGGTGACTAATCTAAAACCCATGTGTCACTTCAGTCTCCCAGAATCTCTTGAAGTTGCCTTAAAGGAACATTTCAGTGTGAAAATAATAACTTGTTAAATACTGTATATAGTATGTGCAAAATAAAAAAATATTTCTAATATAGTTAGTTAGCCAAAAATGTAATGTATAAATGCTTGAGTGAATGGATGTCTAACAGAACAGAACTCTCCTTTTCAAATCTCTAATTCTGAGTTAGTCAGCGACTTGAAGGGGGTCCACATGGGATATATCTGTTCAGTGAGTTTGCAATTGATCCTCAGCATTCAGCTCAGATTCAAAAGCAACAGTTATGACCCATGTGTCCCCCTTCAAGTCTCTGATTGATTACTGCCTGGTAACCAATCAGTGGAAACCAAGGGAGCTGGAAAGCAGGAAGTAGTGTTCTGGCTATTATGTTAGACATCCAGTGACTCCAGCCTTTATAATTACATTTCTGCCTAACCATATTGAAAAAATGTATTAATTTGCAAAGCCTATGTATTAACCAAGTTTTTATTTTTATGTGGAAAACTCCTTTAAGAGGCTCGAAAAGCCTCTAGTAGGGATGTAGCGAACTGTTCGCCGGCGAACTAGTTCGCGCGAACTTCGACTGTTCGCGTCCGCCGCAAGTTCGCGAACGTCGCGCGACGTTCGCCAATAGGCGTTCGCGTCAAAATCGTTCGATCGTTCGACCATTCGGCCGCTAAAATCGAAGGATTTTCGTTCGAATCGAACGATCGAAGCATTCGATCGAATGAAATCATTCGATCGAATGGCTTCGATCGTTCGATTCGAACGAAAATCCTTCGATCGAACGATTACAATCCTTCGATCGTTTGAATCGAACGATTTTCGGATGTTCGAAGTTCGCAAACAGTTCGCGAACTGTTCGCAAATTTTGCCGGTGTTCGCGAACGGCGTTCGCGAACACATCGGCGGCGGTTCGCTACATCCCTAGCCTCTAGTAGTTCAAGGGGATATTGCAACTTGTCACCATACGAACCTGGGTTTAAATCTGTATGGATCTTGAGAGAAGTGCTTTTTCATGGGCTCTATTCTTGCCTGGTTTGTAGGATAGAGTGTATCATAGAAACCAGATAGCTGCTAAATTCCAAACTGGATAGCTGCTGAACAAAAAGCTTAATAATTAAAAATCACATATAATACACAATTAAGACCAATTGCAAACTGCCTCAGAGTATCATTATCTACATCAGACTAAAGTAAAAATGTTTTGGCAACATAATAATATTAAAGGGGTAGTATACCCCTTGCTCCATGTCCACACAGGGGTGTGGACATGGAGGGAGGATTGGGGGAGGAATTAGAGGCTCTGCTTACAAAGAGCAGATCTGAGTTTAACTAATTTACAGAGAATTCTATTACATTTGTAATACTGTCTCTAGCTAGTGATTTCCCAGCTAGGTTTGTGAATTACTGGCAACCCTACCCCTAAAGGAGAGTAACATACCTAGCCAGCCTGCGGAAGAAATGCTCTGTAGTGGTCAAGTGTTTATTATTCCCCTACACATGCAATTTAAATTACATATCAATAAGTTCTACTAGAATTTGCACTCATTACCTTTATTCAGTTAGTACTATTTTTTGTCCTCTGTGACATTGCTGGCCTCCCTGGACCACTGGCCGGTAAAACCAAGGAAAAAAGGTGGCAAACCTATCTATGGGACAAATCTAATTATCCAGGATGTTGGACTGTGACCCTGCAGAGTTGCTGGAATTGTCTGAGAAATAGTTCCTACGTTTAGCCAACCAACAATGGTATCTAATACAATTATTAAAGGGGAACCAATGTCAATAATATAAATACATTAAATTGTGGATGTTTAGTAAATCAGTTTCCCAAATAGTTATATATTTTTTTTCATACAGTTACCCATATATTTAACAATTGATTTTTAAGTTCCTCATCCTAACACTTTTCCTGGCTGGAATGGCACTTAAAAACAATGAATATTTCACACAAAAAAATGAAAAAATAATTTGTGAATTATTACATGTTCACTATAGGATTTTTATGATAGAGATGATTTCCCTGTAAGGGTCTTGGCTTAGTAGGAGAATCTCTGCCATTTTGCCAGGCCACTCCAACCCTGAATTATACTTCAACTGTGCTTGCTGCAGCTGTACTTTATGTCACAAGGCAACCACTGTAAATTTCAGCCCATATTAATAATGCAATTGCTTTTTAGTACTTAGCAGCAGGGATTCAACAGCCTAATATTCCACCAGGTGGAGCCAGATTATCATTTGGAACATATGTAACTAACCCAAACAGTATTAGATGCAAATGTTAACCAAAAAATTATTTTTGATAAAATAATATTGTAAGAGAGATTAAAGAAAAAAGCAAGAACTAGATTAACAGTTTAACAGTCAATGTAAGACCTATGTTATGTATAGAGTAGTAAGCAATGTTATAGGAGACTGAGGTGGAGCTGCTGGGACAAAAATGAGCCAAATGAACAGAGAGGAACAAAAGGAAATTACTGCTTTATATACAAGTAAAACTTAAAACAGCAAACAACTCTAAACATAGAGGTGTGCTGCTAAGCAGTACTTAAAGGGGTGGTTCACTATTAAGTTAACTTTGAGTATGTTATAGAATTACCAATTTTAAGCAACGTTTCATTTGGTCTTCATTGTTATTTGACTTATAACTCTTTCCAGGTTTCCAATGGGGGTCACTGACCCCATCTAAATATAAATGCTCTGCAAGGCTACAGATGTATTGTCAGTGTCGGACTGGCCCGACGGGACACCAGGAAATACCCGATGGGCCGCGAGCCTTAATGGGCCCCCGCTGGGCCAGACCCCTCTCCACATCTTCGGGAAAAGGTTTTTCTTAGGCGCAGCACAGTGCAGCGCCTTCTGCGCATGCGCTTGGCACTAAAACACCCATGAGTGCCGAGTGGCACCTTCACACAGGTTCATGCCTTCATGTGCGCACTCACGGTGCCTCACAGTAGGGGGTGGGGGGGGCGGAGGGGTGCCCTGGACAGTAGTCCCAGTGGGCCCCTGGCCCCCAAGTCCAACCCTGTGTGTTGTTATTGCAGCTTTTTATTACTTGTTTTTCTATTTAGGCCTCGCCTATTCATATTCCAGTCTCTTATTCAAATCAATGCAAGATTGCTTGGGTAATTTGGACCCTAGCAACCAAATTGCTGAAATTGGAAATTTGAGAGTTGCTGAATAAGAAGCTAAATAATTAAAAAAACATAAATAAATAAAAATTAAAATCAATTTCAAACTTTCTCTGAATATCACTCTCTACCTTACACTAATAGTTAACTCAAAGGTTGAACAACCCCTTACAGAATATTCGTTTTTGGATGGGATCAGTGACCCCCATTTAAAAGCTGGGTAGAGTCACAAGACGGAGGCAAATAATTAAAAAAAACTATACAAATTAATCAAGATCAACTGAAAAGTTACCATTCTATAACATAGTAAAAGTTAACCTAAAGGTGAACCACCTCTTTATGAACATGCAATGTAGGGTACACAAGGGAATGCAAGAGTCTTCCACTTTCTGCCTACTTGAGTTCATCGCTGATCCCGCAGTTCTCCACTGAGGAGCACTGCACGAGTGAGCGTCTGCTTTAATAAGATGGATAGAGTGTTTAGAGAGGATAAGAAAAGTATCAGTGGTAGTCAGTGCTGAACTTAATATTTATTTAAATATATAATGTGCCTGTGCCCTGCTCTGAGCAGTGCTTATCTCTGTTGTCATTGTTTACAAATAGTGGTCAGGCTATATATAGTAATAATAAAACAGTAGCTTGTACTTGATCAAAACTAAGATATAATTAATCTTCATTGGAAGCAAAACCAGCCTATTGGGTTTATTTCATGTTTACATGATTTTCTAGTAGACTTAAGGTATGTAAATTATGGAAAGATTCTTATCCAGAAAACCCCAGGTCGCAAGCCTTACTTGTAGTAATTTCCACTGCCAATATTTACTTTTAATTCCTTCTCTGCCTCTATATGTCTATTCATGTCTGTCTGTTATTAACTTAAATTTACATACTGTGTTCACAGCTATGGGCATATTGTAGTCTTTAATTGAATCTGCCAGCAGAAATAAACATTCATGTAGAAGAACACTGTTCAATTATAGGCTGTGATGTTCAAATACAACAAGAAGTAGAAAAAAATGGAGAGAGAAGAAACATGCACACTAGTTTTTACTAGTCAGAAGCCCAGCAGGTGGAAATAACTATATCTAAAAAAAGGCAACGGAACAAATATGTAAAGCTATTGCCATTGTACAAAGAAGTTCAGAATAATTTGTAAATTTCAGAATTCCAAACCCTAAACTGAAATTGTGTTCTTTGTGATATTTGAATCCAAAATGCTAAAACTCAAATTTAGTCCATTTAATGTGACATTGTTTTAACTTGAATTAAAATTGAGATAAATTTTTACAAATGTAACTATGGTGATTGAATAATTATTCAGTCCTCCCACTTTAATATTCTGTAGAACCACCTTTTGCAGCAATACCAGTTTAGGTGTACTTGCAAGTGGTTTGATGTCTTTGCTGTACGATCTTTATCATAAGGAAAGTCTGAATTCACTTTATATTTTATCCAGTGGGGAGACTGGTGTATTAGAGATCTCCTTTTACAGAGAAAAAAAGCACCTAAAAATTTTTTTTGTGACACGTAGGGGCTGATTTATCAAGGGTCAAATTGAAAATTCATATTTTTAAATTTGAATTTCGAGTTTATTTTAGTGTAATTTAGTGTAATAATCCAAATTCAATTTGAGTTTTAAAAAAAAAAATCGAAATTCAAGTTTTGTAATGTATCATGTACTGCCCCTTTAAGAATTCAAATTAAACTATTCACCATCTAAAACCTGGAGAATTTGTGTTTTAGCCTATGGGGGACCACCTACAATCAATTTGGAGTCGTTTGGTGGACTTTTGAAAAAATACTGTAGTTTGCAGCTCAATTCTATTCAACCAAATATAAAAAAAATATATTTTTTTCAAAATAAATTTCGATTGGTTGTTTTTTTTTTTTTTAATTTGAGTTTATGGGAGCTGAATCTCCCATAAACTCGAAATTGATAAATCGGTCCGTAGTGTAAGCTTCTTAGAAATTATGATGCAGATTTATCAAAATGTGAAATTAGCGATCAACACTAAAAATACACTCAATTTGTATTCATTCCTATGGGGTTTTTAGAATTTTATCAAATGGCTAACTCTAACTTTCACCCACTTATAAATTTGATTCAAAAATTGCCATAGGAATGAATACAAAGTGGGTGAGTGAGCTCACATTTTGATAAATCTGCCCCCTAGGTTCTACTAGACCACTTTTGGCTCCTTCACTGTTGGAACCTTCTTGAGTCAAACATTATCGATATTAAACATTATCCAGCCACTTGATAAATCACACAAACAAGTTATTTTGAATATCATAACAAATATTACTATAGCTCTTTTGTTTGGACATCCTATGCCCTTTCGTAGTGAAGCATGTAGTAACTAGGGATGTAGCGAACGTCGGAAAAAAAGTTCGCGAACATATTCGCGAACTTGCGCAAAAATGCGAGCGGTTCGCGAACAGTTCGCGAACCCCATAGACTTCAATGGGAAGGCGAACTTTAACATCTAAAAAAGACATTTCTGTCCAGAAAAATGATTTTAAAGTTGTTTAAAGGGTGCAACGACCTGGACAGTGGCATGCCAGAGGGGGATCAAGGGCAAAAATGTATCTGAAAAATCTGCCTGTGTGTGCTTGGAAGAGATAGTGTAGGGGGAGAGCTGTTAGTGATTTCAGGGACAGATGATAGTAAGTTTGCTGGCTAGTAATCTGCTTGATACTGCTCTGTATTGGAGGGACAGAAGTCTGCAGGGATTTGAGGGACATTTTAGCTTAGGTAGCTTTGCTGGCTAGTAATCTACTGTTCTCTTTAAACAACTGCCATACGTTGACCTTGTAGGCATTGTTTGCCCAGTTTTTTTGGACGCAGCCACTGAAGCACAGTTGCCAGAAAAAATATGCCATATAAATGCTGAAAATAGTCATTTTTCGCCATACGTTGACCTTGTAGACATTGTTTGCCCAGTTTTTTTGGACGCAGCCACTGAAGCACAGTTGCCAGAAAAAATATGCCATATAAATGCTGAAAATAGTAATTTTTCGCCATACGTTGACCTTGTAGACATTGTTTGCCCAGTTTTTTTGGACGCAGCCACTGAAGCACAGTTGCCAGAAAAAATATGCCATATAAATGCTGAAAATAGTCATTTTTTGCCATACGTTGACCTTGTAGGCATTGTTTGCCCAGTTTTTTTGGTCGCAGCCACTGAAGCACAGTTGCCAGAAAAAATATGCCATATAAATGCTGAAAATAGTCATTTTTTGCCATATACGTTGAGTCAACGTATGGCAAAAAATGACTATTTTCAGCATTTATATGGCATATTTTTTCTGGCCTCTGTGCTTCAGTGGCTGCGGCCAAAAAAACTGGGCAAACAATGCCTACAAGGTCAACGTCGTTGACCTTGTAGGCATTGTTTGCCCAGTTTTTTTGGCCGCAGCCACTGAAGCACAGAGGCCAGAAAAAATATGCCATATAAATGCTGAAAATAGTCATTTTTTTGGTCGCAGCCACTGAAGCACAGTTGCCAGAAAAATTATGCCATATAAATGCTGAAAATATAAATTTTTTTGGTTGCAGCCACTGAAGCACAGAGGCCAGAAAAATTATGCCATATAAATGCAGAAAATATGCATTTTTTTGGTCGCAGCCACTGAAGCACAGTTGCCAGAAAAATTATGCCATATAAATGCTGAAAATATAAATTTTTTTGGTTGCAGCCACTGAAGCACAGAGGCCAGAAAAATTAATCCATATAAATGCAGAAAATATGCATTTTTTTGGTCGCAGCCACTGAAGCACAGTTGCCAGAAAAATTATGCCATATAAATGCTGAAAATATAAATTTTTTTGGTTGCAGCCACTGAAGCACAGAGGCCAGAAAAATTATGCCATATAAATGCAGAAAATATGCATTTTTTTGGTTGCAGCCACTGAAGCACAGAGGCCAGAAAAATTATGCCATATAAATGCAGAAAATATGCATTTTTTTGGACGCAGCCACTGAAGCACAGTTGCCAGAAAAAATATGCCATATAAATGCTGAAAATAGTCATTTTTTGCCATACGTTGACCTTGTAGACATTGTTTGTCCAGTTTTTTTGGTTGCAGCCACTGAAGCACAGAGGCCAGAAAAAATTAAACCAGTAGGGTTTGCACCCTAGTTTGTAACGGTGGCGGAGGGAGGAGGACGCTAAAGGACAGCTGTGTGTGGAGTCATGAGGCTTGAAGAGAAGGACAGCTGCATAGAAGTCAGAACAAGTCTTCCGGCGTGCAGTAACCCTCCGAGATCCACCCCTCATTCATTTTAATAAAGGTCAGGTAATCGACACTTTTGTGACCTAGGCGAGTTCTCTTCTCAGTTACAATCCCTCCTGCTGCACTGAAGGTCCTTTCTGAGAGCACACTTGAGGCTGGGCAAGACAAGAGGTTCATGGCAAATTGTGACAGCTCTGGCCACAGATCAAGCCTGCGCACCCAGTAGTCCAGGGGTTCATCGCTCCTCAGAGTGTCGATATCTGCAGTTAATGCCAGGTAGTCCGCTACCTGCCGGTCGAGGCGTTCTTTGAGGGTGGATCCAGAAGGGTTGTGGCGCTGCCTTGGACAGAAAAACATTTGCATGTCTGACGTTACAGACCGGCCAAAGGGCTTTGTCCTTGCAGGTGTGCTCGTGGCAGGATTACTGGCACCTCTGCCCCTGGAATGTTGATGAGTTCCTGAAGTGACATCACCCTTAAAAGCATTGTACAACATGTTTTGCAGGCTGGTTTGTAAATGCCGCATCTTTTCGGACTTGTGGTATGTTGGTAACATTTCTGACACTTTATGCTTGTACCGAGGGTCTAGTAGCGTTGCGACCCAGTACAGGTCCTCCTCCTTAAGCCTCTTGATACGGGGGTCCTTCAACAGGCATGACAGCATGAAAGACCCCATTCTCACAAGGTTGGATGCAGAGCTATCCATCTCCGCTTCCTCATTATCAAGGACTGCATCATCCACGGTCTCCTCCCCCCAGCCACGTACAAGACCAGGGGTCCCCAAAAGGTCACCACTAGCCCCCTGGGAAGCCTGCTCCTGTTGGTCCTCCTCCTCCTCCTCCACAAAGCCACCTTCCTCCTCTGACTCCACTTCTGGCACCTCTCCCTGCGTTGCAGCAGGTGCCTGGGTTCGTTCTGGTGATTCCGACCAGAAATCGTGCGCTTCCAGCTCCTCGTCACGCTGGTCTACAGCCTCATCTGTCACTCGTCGCACGGCACGCTCCAGGAAGAAAGCGAAGGGTATTAGGTCGCTGATGGTGCCTTCGGTGCGACTGACCATATTTGTCACCTCTTCAAAAGGTCGCATGAGCCTGCAGGCATCGCGCATAAGCACCCAGTAACGGGGGAAAAAAATCCCCAGTTCTGCAGATCCAGTCCTACCACCCAGTTCAAAAAGGTACTCGTTGACGGCCCTTTGTTGTTGCAGCAGACGTTCCAACATAAGGAGCGTTGAATTCCAGCGAGTCTGGCTGTCAGAAATCAAACGCCTGACTGGCATGTTGTAGCGCTGCTGAATGTCAGCAAGGCGTGCCATGGCTGTGTAGGAACGTCTGAAATGGGCCGACACCTTTCTGGACTGGGTGAGAACGTCCTGGAATCCTGGGTACTTGGAGACAAAACGTTGGACTATTAAATTTAACACATGTGCCATGCAGGGCACATGTGTTAAATTGCCCAGTCTCAACGCTGCCAACAGATTGCTTCCATTGTCACACACCACTTTTCCGATCTGCAGTTGGTGTGGGGTCAGCCACCGATCGGCCTGTGACTGCAGAGATGACAGGAGTACAGATCCGGTATGGTTTTTGCTTTCCAGGCACGTCATCCCCAAGACAGCGTGACAACGGCGTACCTGGCACGTCGAATAGCCTAGGGGGAGCTGGGGGTGCACAGGTGTGGAGGAGGAGAAGGAGGACCCAGCAGCAGAGTAAGAAGAAGAAGAGGAAGAAGACGAGGTAGAGAGCGATGGAGGAGTAGAGGTGGTGGCAGAACCGCGTGCAATCCGTGGCGGTGACACCAACTCCACTGTTGTTGTTGTTGAGCTACCCATTCCCTGCTTCCCAGCCATTACCAAGTTCACCCAGTGGGCAGTGTAGGTGACATACCTGCCCTGACCATGCTTGGAGGACCATGCGTCAGTAGTCATATGGACCTTTGGCCCAACACTAAGTGACAGAGATGCGGTAACTTGGCTCTGCACATGTTGGTACAGGTGTGGTATTCCCTTTTTAGAAAAAAAATTGCGGCTGGGTACCTTCCACTGCGGTGTCCCAATTGCTACAAATTTGCGGAAGGCCTCAGAGTCCACCAGCTGGTATGGTAAAAGCTGGCGGGCTAAGAGTGCAGACAAGCCAGCTGTCAGACGCCGGGCAAGGGGGTGACAGTCAGACATTGGCTTCTTACGCTCAAACATGGCCTTCACAGAAACTTGGCTGGTGGCAGATGACTGGGAATGGGAACAGGTGGTCAAGGTGGAAGGCGGAGTGGAGGGTGGTTCAGACGGGTCAAGGAGAGCAGAGGTAGAGCAGTAAGATGCTGGACCAGAAGGAGTGTGGCTTTTAGTTTGCCTGTTGCCTTTGAGGTGTTGCTCCCAAAGTGCTTTGTGCTTGCCGCTCATGTGCCTTCGCATAGAAGTTGTACCTATGTGGCTGTTGGGCTTACCAAGGCTCAGTTTCTGACTGCACTCATTGCAAATTACAATGCTTTTGTCAGAGGCACACACATTAAAAAAATCCCACACTGCTGACTTTTTGGAAGTGTGCGATCTGGCGGTAACAGTAGAAGTTGGCGGCATTGGCGGCAATGGCGAACAGGTGCGTTGGCCGGCTGAACACAGGTGCCGATACATGTTGTTGCCCTACTGATCCCTGCGGGCTGTCCTCCCTGCTTCTTCTAAGTCTTATTCTCCTACTGCCTCTCTGACTCTCCGTCTCTCCATCTGAACTACCCTCCTCTTGCTCTCTTCTACTAGGCACCCACAAAACATCAATCTCCTCATCATCATTCTCCTCAGATGCATCAATTTCTTCTGACACATCACAGAAGGAAGCAGCAGCGGGGACCTCCTCCTCATCACTCATCATTATGTCCATCTCTGTCGTGTTCTCTGCCAGAATTAAATCTGGTGTAACGTCCTCATCTCCTTCATCTTCTTCTGCCAATAATGGTTGCGCATTACTCAGTTCAAGAAACTCATGGGAAAATAACTCCTCTGACTCCAGTGAAGAAGGGGCACCGGTGGTGGAGGAAGTGTTACGTGGGGTGGCCATAGCAGTGGAGGATGAGGAGGATGTTGTGGTAAAGTTAGAAACGGTAGAGGATGGGGTGTGCTGTGTAAGCCAGTCAACTACCTCTTCAGCATTTTGGGAGTTCACGGTCATTGGCTTTTTAAAACTGGGCAATTTGCTAGGGCCACAGAATTGCATAGCAGCACGGCCCCTAGCACGGCCTCTGCGTGGCGGCCTGCCTTTGCCTGGCATTATTTTTAAAAAAACAACAACAACAAAAACTCAGTTGGTTTTTCTGGAAACGATAATACACACAGCTAGATGGCAGTTTGAAGAAAACAGTGTGCAAATAATGCCTACAAGATCAACGTATACACTACTACAGCGGTGGATACGGATTACGTAAAATATATGAATGCTGCTTGAAAAAAAGTAACTCAAGTGGTTTTTCTAGAGACGATAATATTATCAATATTTAGACAAAATGTGAACAAGCTCACACAGCTAGATGGCGGTTTGAAGAAAACACTGTGCAAATAATGCCTACAAGGTCAACGTATACACAGCGGTGGATACGGATTACGTAAAATATATGAATGCTGCTTGAAAAAAAGTAACTCAAGTGGTTTTTCTAGAGACGATAATATTATCAATATTTAGACAAAATGTGAACAAGCTCACACAGCTAGATGGCGGTTTGAAGAAAACACTGTGCAAATAATGCCTACAAGGTCAACGTATACACAGCGGTGGATACGGATTACGTAAAATATATGAATGCTGCTTGAAAAAAAGTAACTCAAGTGGTTTTTCTAGAGACGATAATATTATCAATATTTAGACAAAATGTGAACAAGCTCACACAGCTAGATGGCGGTTTGAAGAAAACACTGTGCAAATAATGCCTACAAGGTCAACGTATACACAGCGGTGGATACGGATAATATATGAATGCTGCTTGAAAAAAAGTAACTCAAGTGGTTTTTCTAGAGACGATAATATTATCAATATTTAGACAAAATGTGAACAAGCTCACACAGCTAGATGGCGGTTTGAAGAAAACACTGTGCAAATACTGCCCACAAGATCAACGTATACACTACTACAGCGGTGGATACGGATCTCGTAAAATTTATTATGGCTGCTTGAAAAAAGTCACTCCGGTGTTTTTTCTGGAGACGGTAATATTATGGATATTTAGACAGAATGTGAACATGGTCACACAGCTAGATGGCAGTTGGTTGAATAACACACTGGGCAAAAAATGCCTACAGGGCAAATAATGCCTAAAAGGTCAACTTATACACTACTACAGCGATGGATACGGATTACGTAAAATATATTATGGCTGCTTGAAAAAAGTCACTCCGGTGTTTTTTCTGGAGACGGTAATATTATGGATATTTAGACAGAATGTGAACAAGGTCACACAGCTAGATGGCAGTTGGTTGAATAACACACTGGGCAAAAAATGCCTACAGGGCAAATAATGCCTAAAAGGTCAACTTATACACTACTACAGCGATGGATACGGATTACGTAAAATATATTATGGCTGCTTGAAAAAAGTCACTCCGGTGTTTTTTCTGGAGACGGTAATATTATGGATATTTAGACAGAATGTGAACAAGGTCACACAGCTAGATGGCAGTTGGTTGAATAACACACTGGGCAAAAAATGCCTACAGGGCAAATAATGCCTAAAAGGTCAACTTATACACTACTACAGCGATGGATACGGATTACGTAAAATATATTATGGCTACTTGAAAAAAGTCACTCCGGTGTTTTTTCTGGAGACGGTAATATTATGGATATTTAGACAGAATGTGAACAAGGTCACACAGCTAGATGGCAGTTGGTTGAATAACACACTGGGCAAAAAATGCCTACAGGGCAAATAATGCCTAAAAGGTCAACTTATACACTACTACAGCGATGGATACAGATTACGTAAAATATGTTATGGCTGCTTGAAAAAAGTCACTCCGGTGTTTTTTCTGGAGACGGTAATATTATGGATATTTAGACAGAATGTGAACAAGGTCACACAGCTAGATGGCAGTTGGTTGAATAACACACTGGGCAAAAAATGCCTACAGGGCAAATAATGCCTAAAAGGTCAACTTATACACTACTACAGCGATGGATACAGATTACGTAAAATATGTTATGGCTGCTTGAAAAAAGTCACTCCGGTGTTTTTTCTGGAGACGGTAATATTATGGATATTTAGACAGAATGTGAACAAGGTCACACAGCTAGATGGCAGTTGGTTGAATAACACACTGGGCAAAAAATGCCTACAGGGCAAATAATGCCTAAAAGGTCAACTTATACACTACTACAGCGATGGATACAGATTACGTAAAATATGTTATGGCTGCTTGAAAAAAGTCACTCCGGTGTTTTTTCTGGAGACGGTAATATTATGGATATTTAGACAGAATGTGAACAAGGTCACACAGCTAGATGGCAGTTGGTTGAATAACACACTGGGCAAAAAATGCCTACAGGGCAAATAATGCCTAAAAGGTCAACTTATACACTACTACAGCGGTAGTAAAATAAAAAAAAGTAAAATAAAAAAAAAATGAATATTAAAAAAAAAAAAATTAAAGTTGGTGCTGCTGAACTACTAGGAGCAGCAGATTAGCACACCAGTCCCACTCCCCAACACTGCTAGACTAATAGCACTGGGCTCTTATAGTAGTAGTAGTAGTAGTAGTAGTAGTAGTAGTAAAACAACAAAAAAATAAATAAAAGCAGTCCTTACAAGAACTACTGTTATTGCAGCAGTCAGCAGATGAGATCAGAAGCAGGACAGCTGCCCACTGCAGCTACATACAGAGCACTGCAGTAGAAGGTAGATTACTAGCCAGCAAAGCTACCTAAGCTTAAATGTCCCTCAAACCCCTGCAGACTTCTGTCCCTCCAATAACAGAGCAGTATCAAAATGATTACTAGCCAGCAAACTTTCAACTGTCCCTGAAATCACTAACAGGCAGCAGCTCTCTCCCTACACTATCTCTTCAGCACACACAGGCAGAGTGAAAAAACGCTGCAGGGCTTCGGTTTTTATAGGGAAGGGGAGTGGTCCAGGGGAGAGCTTCCTGATTGGCTGCCATGTACCTGCTGGTCTGGGGTGAGAGGGCAAAAAAAAGCGCCAACAATGGCGAACCCAAAATGGCGAACGTCGCGCGACGTTCGCGAACTTCCGGCGAGCGCGAACACCCGATGTTCGCGCGAACAAGTTCGCCGGCGAACAGTTCGCGCCATCCCTAGTAGTAACATACAGAAATGGAAACTTGGTTAGAGGAGACTAATACCACATTGTTCAGCTGTAAGCAGTATTTTGCATCATCTAGATTGTTCTGCAATTTATTTAATAACGTCATTAATCATTGTATTTATCCACATTATCTTCCTAATTTTCCGAGACATTGTCACCTTCCTTTCTAAATCAAAAGTCAGGGTCCTGCAGGGTTACACTCTCCAATGCAAGTCAGCAACAGCAGAAAACATGTCAACAAATAAAAGTACCTGTACTAAATTAGAATTCTTTTGGTGAGAGATGGAGTTGTGCACCCAAACCTAGCATTGTGTTTTGACAGTTGCTATGTACAATATATGCTCATATATACATAGCTCATATTTACTCTAAGTATAAAAAAAACTCAGCAATAATGCCACTGAAATGGCAGTATTCAAAAATACAAAAAAATTTATTTGACGATAAAATTGCCTTTTAGTTTCTCAATCCTGGATTAAATGTTGACTTTCTGGCAGAGTCTCTTTGTGCTCTATACATGACGGGTGCATCGTGGATTCCGCACCTATCCCTCTACCTCCCCCCACACCACAACCCTCCTACCCCAAATAATACATACACACCACTGGTTTGGAAAGAGATGGCCGCAGTTGTTTATTTAAACACAATAATACAGTAATATTCATGTATTCATTTTAAACCTTTTAACAATCTTTTTTTAAACCTTTAACATATTATTCCCCCACCTGGGGAGTAGGGAATGGGGGTGGGGTGTCTGTACCCAAACTGCCAAGATAGGTTCCTGTTCCATTCTCCTAACCCTAAACCGGACTGCATACCATACTATGAGGACCCAGGCCTACCAGGCTACTTCCACTGGCTATGAAATACCCCCTTTTAACTTTCCCTGGGGTCCTTGCAAAGATACCCTCCGCAACTGCGACTAACACACATAATACAGGGAGGGAGGGTGGGATGCTGCGTCCTTCTTCCTCCACGTCCCGGCGCCGAATGGTAAGTATTACCGTTGTTCCTTCCTCTGCTCCTTCGCCCGGGTGATAGAAGTTCAGCAAAAAAGACGGAAGATTTCTTTCTTTATATGCATATGGATAAAATGAGGAAATCTAGACACAACCTGGTTATACTTCAGTTTCTCTAGAAAACAGTTGACCATTTGGAGTGTGTATATATTAGTTGCTATTTAATTGTAATAATGAATGCACTAATAAAGGATATTTACTTATACATTTTATTGCTAAGGTCACTAATAGTGATGAGTGGATTCCGCTTCCCATTTCGCTTCCCAGGGATAAAAAATTGCCAAACAATTGAAGTCAATGGGCATTTTTTTCCTACAACAATTTTCACACCAATCGTCAATTTTCAAAACGTGCAGCTTTTTTTTTTACTGAACATTAGTAAATTCTGTGTTTTTTGTTCTTGGCGAAACACAGCAAAATATTTTGCTCATCTCTAGTTATTATGTTATTATATATAATGTAATATCTGGTGAACACTAGTGTAACTGAGGCCTTGATTGGCCCATCCGGGATTTATTCATTCATGTATTTAAGGGATACTAAATAAGGCTGTTAGTATATTGGTTATTGCTGGAGTGATCCACTGTAATAGGAAGTTAGAGATTCTTATTGTAATATAGTATTTTAAGTTATATATAGTCATTAAAGGAGAAGGAAAGCTACAGAGGCAGTTTATTGCCAATAGATTCTGTAGAATGCTTTACCATACCATACCAGCTTTAGAAGCTCTCTCGGTTTGTTTAGGATAGCAGCTGCCATATTAGCTTGGTGTGACATCACTTCCTGCCTGAGTCTCTCCCTGCTTACTCATAGCTCTGGGCTCAGATTACAGCAGGGAGGGGAGAGGAGCAAACTGAGCATGCTCAAGCCCTAGCCCTGAATGTTTAAGCTGAAAACAGGAAGTCTGATACAGAAGCCCATGTACAGTATACACAATAGACAGAAAGAAATGCTGTGTTTTTCACTTTGAGAAAGGCCTTAGGATAGGCCAAAAACATCAGTCCTTACCATTTCAAAAATAAATAATGTTGAATTTTTAAGACCTGTGAGTGTGGATCATTTTCTATGGACATATACACAATTCTGGCTCTGCACCCAGGTATATCAATAATTTATTCATGAGTGCTGGCTCTTCACTAAACTATATACACTTGGAACCTTTTTCAAAAACTAAAATATAACATTTTTATTTAGTACATGTTAAAAACAGGTCAACATTTCGGTCTGTTCCTAAGACCTTTATCAAGACCATATATATATGGATCATGGAGGAGCACTCACCAAACAAAAACAAAGCATGCCTGTGCAGGTAAACGGTGTACAAAATAGCGAAAAAATTATTATATACATTATATATATATATATATATATATATATATATATATATATTCGTATATGGGTAGAAGACAGTATGTGCAAAGCTAGTAGCATTTTATGTTTTTGGTGGCTTATGTAACATTTATACCAGATTTAATAATGGGACATTCTGTAATGTTCATATGTCTTGGCTGGCACAAGATTGACAGGGTGGTGTTGAAGAGGCAGGCTCAATAGAGATGGTCAGACAGATCAGACAGGTGCTCAGAGCGGTGAGTGACATTGAAAGAGTAAGAATGAGACATCGAAAATTAAATTGTGCTAGGAAAAAAATGAGTAAGAGGAAGACATAAAAAAAGAAAAAAGTGTTGCAGAGATGTTTCTGGATAGAAAAATTGGGTGAATTAAAAAAAAAGAACATGAAATAAAAGCAGCAACTGCAATTCCATGTCCACAGTAAGACCTGGATTCAGCTTAGGTGCTGCTCCTCAATAACCCGTCATTAATGTGCTTAACATTTTAAAAAAGATTAATAATAACAAGTTATTCATGTATTGAAGAATTTAGAGGAATTTAATAGTGATGAATCTAGAACCTTAATAAGATGAACATGTGAACATAACACCTAGAAACAAAATTGGAAAAAGAAAACAAGAGAAAAACAAATCAACTGACATAGAAGTGCAATTTGATTGTTATTTTCCAGCCTGTCCTTGACTTCCTCCCCCCCAGCTGAGAAGAGGGAATCTATTAAATTGTGTAATTATAATCTGACATAAGGAAATGAGATGCAGATCCATCAAACAGCAATATGTGCCATCATCTCCACCCATCCCCAGCACTGCATGCTTTTAACACAACCTCACAGAAAAGCATGACTTAATAGGTTGATATACTGTATAAACCAGATAATTCTTATTCTGTGACTCAGTGATCCAATGTCATTCACCTGAAATGCTGCTCAGCCCTTGGAAAAGATTATTTGAAAACTGCTACACAAAAGTAAGGCACGTATTCAGATTGGACTGGTAACATCATATGGTAAACAAAATCATTTTTGCATTAAATGTTTGTATTAGTTGATTGGGCACTTTTTTTTGGTAATAAATATTTTATTCTACATAGCATATCTGTAATCTGCTGTGCAGATCTATTGATTTTTGCCCTATTCAGATTGAATAGCTCATAACAGTACTGCTATCATAGCACTGTTGGAGTTTTCCGGATAATGGATCTTTCAGTAATTTGTATCTTCATGCCTTAAGTCTACTAGAAAATAATATAAACTTTAAGTAAACCCAATAGGTCTGTTTTGCCTCCAATAAGGATTAATTATATATTTTTGTTTATATTAAGTATTGTTATATGGAAAAAGGAAATAATTTTTAAAAAATCTGGATAGTTTGGTTAAAATGGAGTTGGTGGGAGATGGCCTTTCTGTAATTCTGAGCTTTCTGGATAAAGGGTTTCCGGATAACAGATTCCATACCTGTATCGCCAAAAATACGTTGATCATGTTGCCCTTCCTGAAGATTTCTGATTGTAGTGATAAGTGCAACTGTAAGTGTAATTTTAATCATTAATAAATATTCAGTTTTATGCATTTGTAAAGGTGTCACCTTTACATAATTTTTTGATTTTTTTCATTCATTCAAAAGTGCTATAATGTAACAGTGGTTACTGATTGGTTGATATGGTATTACTACATGTACCTTTGGACCTCTTAATACATTATGCCAAAGAGTTTATTTGAAGAAACTTATTTGAAGCTTCAGCAACATTCATATTGGAAAGAAGGCAACATTCAAAAAAATCTATCATCTAGCTACACTATGTGGCCAAAAGTTATTAGCCATATTATTACCAAAAACTTCCAAATGCACCAGGGGAATACTAACTGCTGATTCCCAGGAATGCTAGCACAAGAGCAATTAATAGGGAATATGTGTTTTTTTTTATAGTTGATCAGAGGCATACAAACTTAAAAACACCATGTGTATTGTCAAACACTAGCTGGAGTCGTGTAGAGTTCACTATCATTTCTCATCATTTTAAGCAATGGAAACACTTACTCTGGAGTGAAAAATACATTTTCCCTTCTGACACTCAACAGAGAAGTCTGGGTTGGGCAGATTCCAGGAGAACACTACTTGTCTGAAAGCATAAAGCCAATAGTTTGGTGGAGAAAGAACAATGGTTTGGGCTAAGGCTTCTAGTTCTACTGAAAGCAAACTGAAAGGCTACATAGTACAATGACATTATTGACAAATACATGTTTCCACTATGTGGCAACACTTTGAGAAGGCTCTTTCCTGTTTCAGCATAGTAATGTCCTCATGTAATAAACAGGGTCCTAACTGATTGGGTTTGATGAAATGCCAGTGGAAGAGCTGGCCTGCACAGAGCCCTGACCGCAACCCAATTGAAAATCAGGGGAATGAATAGGAACACTGACTGTGAGCCAGGCCTGATTCCTAGCATCAGTGCCCAACCACACTCATGCTCTTCTGACTAAATGGAAGAACTCCCAACAGCTTTGTTCCAAATTCTAGTGGAATCCTTCCAGAACAGTAGAGGCTGTTGTAGCAACAAAGGGAGCATCAACTATCTATCTATCTATCTATCTATCTATCTATCTATCTATCTATCTATCTATCTATCTATCTATCTATCTATCCATCTATCTATCTATCATCTATTTATCTATCATCTGTCTCTTTATGGCAAGAGTCATCTCTAGGGAATACATGCAGGAAAATTTAGCAGGTGAACTGTAGTCTTAACAAAACAAAACATCTTCGCTCAAATGATTTTTGTTACAGTATCTCCCTGCCCAAAATACTCTGTGATTGATTTATATGGACATATGTTAAACTGCTGAGTTTTACTTTCTGCTTATCAATGTCAGTTGTCAGATCAGCCAAAGAAAACTGTTGTGTATGCAGAACACCTGCAAAATAAATGAAATGTAAATTGCATGTTAATATGTTGATTTAACACTAAGAAGAAATGCACTGCGTTACATATTAAAATGGTGGGTATATAATTGTTTGTATAAACTATAATTAGGATCAATAAATATTTAGCTAATTTTTTTTTTGCATGGCACTACCACAAACATTCTAGGTTATTATGTTATTTATGTCATTTGGTTTTATTCATCCAAACTAATAAGGATTCTGCATTGTATATGAAAAATAATTTTTTTTATAAAGTCCTATAAATAACATTGCAATTGTTATAACTTATGCAAACACAGTAAAGCCCTCATTTATGATGAATAGGAACAGAGCAAATAACAAAAACGAGCACCAAATGGTGCCCATTAAAACTACTGTGTGACCAAGGAAATGTGTAAAAGGGGATGTTTGCCTTTAATTTCTCCCCAATAGGAGATGAAAACTGCAAGGGAGATGTTACTAAACAGACAATGGTTTCTCTGTTTAAAGGATTTTGCTGTCTGGCCCTGGAAGCTATATTGTTCTGGAAGGAAAAGTCAAGCAAGACAATACATGCCAATGGTCCAGTTCGCATATTGGAGCTCACTTTCCACAGGAAGGCTGTCCCGTGGAGAGGTATTTAATTGTAGTGAAAGTGTTAAGAAGGTCTCTCTGAACAGGGCAAAGAACAGGAAGGTTACCTGTCTGTGTTAGTAACTCCCAGAGGGGCTGGGCTGCTGCCTGTCACTGCAAGGAGCACAGAGAGATGTGACCAGGTGATTAAGAGTCTAAAGTGATTGAGAAAAGCCAGAAGGTGAAACAGGCCAGAGGCTGGTGAGCTGGTATCCCAGGAGGGGAGAGTCAGCAGAACTTAATTAGAAGCCCAGTGTGGAAGCCACCCTGTATGGTGAGAACCCCAGAGAAAAAGTCTTGAATGTGTGCTGTTCAAGTGCTAATGAACTGAAGAACCTTTATGTTGGGAAGAGTTTGCCTAAACAAACCTTTGTTTTTGTCTGAAGAACTGGTGTCCCTGTCTTTATGCTCCTGATCCTACGCTTACCTGCCTACCATAGCTAATTTCCCAAAAACTGCATGTACAGCTAGACAGCTTGCCACACTACATAAAGCAGTCTGCTTACCTTGCTGCATAAGGGAGAAAGCACAATACACAGAGTGTTCAGGTGGGCAGGAACCATACACTTAACATCTGCCTTGACTTGGCAGTACAGGACCCCTTTTGTCCGTTTTGACCACAGGTGTTCAGTGTTGCACCATCTGACCTGCAATCAAATGATAATTGGGAAAGTGTGAAATAAACAGTTATGGTTTTGTATTACTCTAAATGCTCTTGTGTGGAATTCATTGATGCAATTTATGGATAAAAGGTCTGAAACAAAGCTTAAAAAAGTGTTAGTTGAGAGTGCATGCTCAAAGCAAAAAAATGCATTTGCAAAGACACTATTTCTGTGGATACAGAGGCCACCATAGAGTGACCCAAGTAGTTAGTATAAATAAAGTATTCCTCTCTCCACCTGTGGGTAAGCAAACTTATTTTCCCATAATTACCCAGCATTAGTGCAAATAACCCTACATTGAGGTACAATTAAAATGGTATCTCTCCACCAGCCAAGATTGAATATCCTACAATGCCTTGCATAGCTCTGTGTTTCCTCCTTAATTATTGTGGGAAGGGGAGTCTTGTCTCAAGTGGAGCCAACTGATGCAATGTGGTTTCAGTGGTACCTGTAGTAAAAATGGATAGCAAATGCAAACAACAAGATTTTAAATTTGGATTTAGAACCCCATTTACAATCAGCTGTACAGTTCCATGGTTCTATATTTTATGTCAGATTAGTATTTTTTCAGAGTTCTTCACCTAAAAAAAAAGATTTGCATAAAAAAACAACCATATTATTATAAATGTACACATAAATACAATTGCTTTAATATAGCATTCTGAAAATGATATGTACTTTTCCAACATGCCGAATTGCTGCATCACACGCAAAGTTCTAGTGATCACAAAAATATGGCCACTAGCACCACTAAATTCTTTCCAGTATCAACATCCGATTGCCTTTTATAAAAAAAGATGTAAACCTATTACTGAAATTACCCAGAATCTAGCACTGGCTGTCCATAGAAGATTAAACTAACCTCACTTGATGAGTCCACACAGTAAGTAATGAACAGAAAAAAACACTTCCTCCAGTAGCATGGAAAATGAATATAATCAGTAATTCCTCCTCCTGTAACTTACCACACTGATTTTTTATGTTCCAAGTGCTAAAAAAGTCATTTGAATTGATTGGCGATTTAATGTTAGGAATTTAGAATCTTCACATTAATGACTTTGGTTTTTATTATTATTCAGTTGTGCAAGGGATAAATATGCTGCTAGGAAAACTGCAATCAAATATTTTGTAATGTCTATTTGTAGTGTACACATTACACAATAATAATTTTTGCCTGAAGTTATGTACCTTATATACAGTACATTAAGATCTTGTTTTTTTTATTTTATATGTTGGTGAGGTCCAGAGTATTGACCTTCATCCTATGGTGAAGCAATGTTAACCTGGTGGGATTGGAGTGTTCCTTAAAGAAAATCCTTCCAGCTTCAAGGCATGAAGTTTAACTGAAGGCACTGATGAGCAGGAAAGCAATTTAAGAAATAAAATATGACATGACAATTCCAGTTAACAGATCTCAACCCATTTAGACACCCATGGGCTATTTTGGAGAGATTTAGGGGCATGTTTACTAACATTGGAGATAAATATCTGGAGAGATTTCTGGAGATGTTGCCCATGGCAACCAATCAGCAATTAGATTTAAACAGCCACAGCCAAGTTAGAAAACAAAAGCAAAGATCTGATTGGTTGCTATAGGCAACATCTCCAGAAATCTCTCCAGATATTTATCTCCAATGTTAGTAAACATGCCCCATAGTCTTTCCACCACTAGCAAAAGGACTGGAATATCTACCCTCCAGTAGATTTCTGGTGGGATCCCAAGTCAAGGTGGTTGATGCTGTACACCCATGGCACTATTAAGACAATCTGGGGACAACATAGTTAAAGGGGCAATATTTTCCCCATTCAAGTAACCTATATGAATAATTTATATTCTTCTTTTTCAGAATTTCAAAATTCATTAGTTCCTGTGACTGGATGTTATATTTTCTGGTCCTGAAAAAAAAAAGCACTGTATTGTTTATTCTTCTCATATGGTTGCTCTTTTAGTCTCATCTTATAACCACCAGGTGTGTACTATATTTAATTAGTGTGTTTATGGTAATAAACTAAAGCCAACAATATGGCAATTTGTAATTTGCAATTTTTATTTTCACACTTAATACACTTTTTCACTAAATGTTTAAATAAATATGACAAGGAAACAGACCAACTTTGAATTATATTACGTGGACATGCAAAACACTTTGAATAAAACATAGTAATTGCTGCCACATTATGAATTACACTTTTAAGCATTTGATATCATCAAAAGATGTTAAATGTCATTTTTATTTCACAAAGAAATTAAAAAGTGCCATACTGCCATTTGATGTATTCTGAGGATAGCAACATATACAGTATATTCTATATTTGATTTTTGAAATGTGGGGTTGGTTTATTAAACTTGAATTCATCAAACATTTTTCTTTAAATGAAGTTGACCAAACTCCCTTCTATAAATTGAACTCATTTATCAATAAAAAAAAACGATGCAACAAAATCGAGCGTCAATACATATCATTCGATTGACACTCGATTTTATCAAATTGTCTTTGTGAAAACTCGACTTTATCGGCTAATTGGACAAAAACTGCGACTTTATCAAATTATCCAGCGCAGATCACAATCTTAAGAAATAACTTCAGGGACATCTGCCATTGACGTCTACATGACCTTGACAGGTTTGAGATGGCATATTTTCGGATTTGGATTTTTAGGAGCTTTGGGGTATAATAAATCTCTAAAAAACTGGACCTGAAAAAAAGCAAGTTTTAATAAATGGGCCCCCAATATTCTAAGGGGCCGATTCACTAATGGTCAAATATCAAGAGTTAATTAACCCTCGATATTCGACTAGGAATTAAAATCCTTTGACTTCGAATATCGAAGTCTAAGGATTTAGCGCAGATAGTTCCTTCGATCGAACGATAAAATTCTTTGAATCGAACGATTCGAAGGATTTTAATCCAACGATCAAAGGAATATCCTTCGATCAAAAAAAGTTAGCCAAGCCTATGGGAACCTTCCCCATAGGCTAACATTGACTTCGGTAGCTTTTAGATGGCGAACTAGGGGGTCGAAGTTTTTTTTAAAGAGACAGTACTTCGACTATCGAATGGTCGAATAGTCAAACGATTTTTAGTTCGAATCCTTTGATTCGAAGTCGTAGTCGAGGGTCGAAGTAGCCCATTCGATGGTCGAAGTAGCCCAAAAAAAACTTCGAAATTCGACGTTTTTTACCTTTGAATCCTTCACTCAAAGTTAGTGAATAGGCCCCTAAATGTCATTATTATTGTTTTGTCTTTTTGTTTATAATATGCTTTTAAGTCTTCAATATTAGTTTATATAAGGTGGTAAGATGAGCATGTCATTTCAATGGGAACATGGTCACACCTTTAAAATTGGTTTGGACACATATGGGGGAATGTAATATGTTTCGCTAGCAAAAAAAAAAAAAACCTGCCCAAAGACTCTTGTGAATGTTTGTGACCATGTTTGCGTAATTTTTGACTTGATCACAGACCTCGGCGACCTTATCTCAAAGTTTGCGACCAAATGGCTTTTGCGAACATTCACAGTGTATATAACAACATTTCAGAATTTTTTGCGACAATATATTTAACAAACTCCAGAACAGGTGTTGACGCTAAACCTTTGCTTAGCGAAAATGTGCAATTTAATATCCGTCAATAATTGATTTTACATTGTGAGCAGTTCTAAACATTTGCAAAGATGCCATTTTAAATAATGCTTGCGACTTTTAATTACATTCCGCCTATAGTGATGTCATAACATATTGTATTATATATTACATGTCATAAACATCATTTACATATCATAAATATATCCATATCCAAATATATATCGGACTGGGATGCCAGGGGCCCACCAGAAAACATTAGACCATGGGCCCACTTTCCTCTTCTCACTTAACTCCTTTATTCTCCTAGGCTTTTAAATATACTTACTATATTCTTCCATTATTATGTATTTTTTCCCCATAAAGAAATAGGGAATGGAATATATAATATAAATAGCATGAAATATGCTAAATGGTTAGAAACACCTGGGCCCATCAGTAGTAATGGCCAAATAAATTCACCTGGAGCGAATTTGCAATAATTTTCCGCCTTTCACCACTGGTGAATAAATTGGCAAAACTCCCCAGAAAATTTGCTGGCATCAAAATGGATGCGGAATCTACTTGGGTTCTACTTGTTTCACTTGTTTCAAGCAGTCTGCAATGGGATTATGGCAGACAGGTTTCTACCACAAAGGAATACATGATGAATAGCTGACAAACAGTGTCAAAATCAATTGTTACCCTCTAGAAAATGATTCAGTAACTTAGAAAATATCCTATTAGCTACACAGTAACTAGATGTTTATTTTTTCACTTTCGATTAGTTTTGATTAATCACTAGGATTTCAGAAAAATGAAATGTCATTTCAAAGGCAAAATGCATTCATTTGCTAATGGGCTTTTATGTAGCTGGTGCTGTAATAGCAGCCACATTCACGAAGAACACTGATGCACAGTTCTGACTAAATAAAATACAGGTAATGGCAAAATTCCCAAAGACACACAGAATGGTTTTTAAGTTCAGTTCATTACAAGGTGCCCTTAATTCTCACTCCCAGCTCAATTTTACCATTCTTTAAAATGTAATAACTTTTTCAAAGCTGACTATTCAATCAGTTTCATTCTAATGCTACCCACAGACTCTCAGAGGTATTCTGTGAGCTAAAGTGTAATGTGTTCAGGCACTGATGCCAAATTTCTCTTTGATGTGTCTGTTACAGTGTTTTATTGTACAAAGATCTCATTGACATTGATATGGGCTGTGAGAAACTCCAATTTCCAGCCTGATTTTTAGCATGTAGTTGATCTGTAAAGAACAAAAACCGAGAAAAATGTAAGGATTTAAGTGCAATGTTATTTGTGATATATGTCCAAGTAAATAGGGTCCCTCAATAGTGGGGGATGATTAAAGGACAAGAACTGTTGATAAAGGAACATACTGTAGAAAGGAAGAGATGAAAAGATCGCAAAAAGGAGCTGAGATAGTGGTATAAGGTTTTTAATGCACTCTGTAAAGTTATAAGTGCTGAAACAAAAGTGGAGTGTAAATAATATCAGTCGCCCATGGTGGTACTTAATGTGTTTGAAAGAGCCCTCACCTTTAATAGGACATTTATATGCCACAGACATAGGAAAGACCGCAGACATTCTAATCTACCTACTACTTTTCAATACTCTCCAAATGTGGTAGACTGAAAATTTTTTCATTTACCAGGATTTGTTGGGTAGAATATAATAAAAGCTATTGATGAAAATATATGCGTGATGTGAAAAATTATTGCTCTGCACAAATAGTTTTTTCTTTACGCACAGTTAAAGAAATACTAACACCAGAAATAAAACCCATGTTACACGTATAATGACTTTGTCTTTGCATGCTATTTATAATTTTAGCATGAAAGTATTTGCCTGATGTTTTTATATTGCATATCTGATCCCCCATGTTCCTCTATGAGGGGGCTGCCATATCTTTGCAGGACAGTCCGGTTTAGGAACTTCAGGTGACAATTACTTACAAAACAGACCTATCAGCAAAAAACATCAACATGACCTATACGTAACTTTTAATATACTTTCATATTTTTAAAGTATACTTTTTTAGTGTCAGTAACACTTTAAATGAAAAGTAACACCAAAAAATGTAGATTTATTAAGCTTGAGTGATGGTTCGAATTCCAAAAAGTTCGAAGCTTAAGCAAATTCGAAATAAAAATCGTTCGACTATTCGACCATTTGATAATCGAAGTACTGACTCTTTAAAAAAAAACTTCGACTTCATACTTTGCCAAATTAAAGCTACTGAAGTGCAATGTTAGCCTAAGTTTTTTTGGTCAAATAAAAATCCTTCGATCGATTGCTAAAAATCGTTCGAATCGTTGATTTAATCTTAATTTCTATTCGATCGTTCGATCAATTGAATACGGTAAAAATCCCTCGACTTCGATATTTGAAGTCGAGGGATTTCAATTCGAGGGTCGAATTTCTACGTTTTTTTAACTTCGAAATTCGACCCTTAGTAAATCTGCCCCTAAGTGTTTTAAAGTAATGAAAATATCATGTAATGCTTCTCTGCACTGGTAAAACTGATGTGTTTGCTTCAGAAACACTACTATAGATCATATGAACAAGCTGCTGAATAGCAATGGCGGAAATTGAAAAACGGCTATATGGCACAGGTTAACTAATGGATAACAGATAACACCATTAGACAGACAGAGCTTATTCGGGATGCGACAAAGTTATGCCTTTGTGCGAACAAACGTAACTGTGCGAATTTAATATAGCTTTTGCTAACCTCGGAAACTGTTTAGCGTCCACTTCCGACAGGGGAAGAAGGTTTGTGAATTTTATAGTTTGCACCAGTGCACAGTGAATGTAATAAAACTTCTTAATGAAAAAGTTTTTATATTTGCTTCAAAAGATTACAACACCGTCAAGCACTTCTTAAAAGTGGGCAATGCACAATTAAAATTCACAATGTGCAATTAAAATTCGCAATGCAATAACAGTTTAATGTAAGAGTATTACATTTGCGAAATGCAAATTTTTATTCTTATTTGTGCAAATTGTTTTGCTCTTTGCAACTTTTATTACATTCCCCCAATTTAACATGTAAGTGGTAGACTGGCTGCCTCTATCAGCATTCGAAGCAATGGACTCATGTGCATAACAAGTGGCTTCCTCAACGATGTAAACTATTTTGTAGTGTGCACCTGTATACCACAACTGTAACCACTAACAGTACAGGGCTATTTCAAAGGCAGGAACAGTTAGAGAATTATACAATTTCAAAGTTTTTTTTGGCTACTTCGACCATCGAATTGGCTACTTCGGCCTTCAACTACGGCTTCGAAATGAACTTCGATAGTCGAAGTACTGTTTCTTTAAAAAAAAACTTCGACCACCTACTTCGCCACCTTAAACCTACCGAGCACCAATGTTAGCCTATGGGGAAGGTCCCCATAGGCTTTCCTAGCAATTTGTGATAGAAGGAAAATCGTTCGATCGATGAATTAAAATCCTTCAAAACGTTCGATTCGAAGGATATAATCGTTTGATCGAACGAATTGCAAAGGATTTAACTTCGATGGTCGAATATCGAGGGTTAATTAATCCTCGATATTCGACACATAGTAAATGTGCCCCATAGACAGCCATTTATTTTTATTTTTCAGCCATAGACTTAATGCATATGTTAATCCTTCTTGTAATATTATTTTGTAAAAATATTGTGATCTAAGTCTAATACAAATAGAAGTAATACAGGTACAGGTACAGGATCTATTATGTGGAATGCTTGGGACCAGGGGTTGTTCAGTAATACATATTTATTTACAGGTATGGGATCCATTATCCACAAACACGTTATCCAGACAGCTCTGAATTACGGAAGGCCGTCTCCCATATACTTCATTTTAATCAAATAAACCAAATTTTTAGAAATGATTTCTATTTTCTCTGTAATAACAAAAAGTTCCTTGTACTTGATCCAAACGAAAATATAATTAATCCTCATTGGAGGCAAAACAACCCTATTGGTTTATTTAATATTTAAATGATTTTTTTTTTTAGTAGACTTTAGGTATAGAAATCCAAATTATGAAAAACCCTAAATCTGGAAAACTCCAGGCCCTGGACATTCTGGATATCCCCATCTGTGGCTGCCGGCTGGGTCTTCCAGGTGCAGAAAAAACATGGACGGGTAAGTATAATAAATTTGCCCCCACGTCTGTTTAAAATAATGTAAACATTAAATAAACCCAATTTATTCTTTTGCATTCAATATTGATTTATTCAGCTTAGTTAGGATCAAGTAAAATGTACTGTTTTATTATCTCAGAGAAAATGGAAATCATTTTTTTAAAATTAGAATTATTTGTTTAAAATGGACTCTATGGGAGATGGCCTTCCCATAATCTGGATATTTCTGGATAATGGATTTCCAGATAAGGGATCCCATACTTGTACTACACTTACAACTAGTTTGTGTTATGCTTGCAACTTGCAATTTGTATGTCATACTCCTATTTAATTATCAATATATTTCAGGGTAGTGCCTCGCCATTTTCTTAATGAAAGCTAGATGTCCAAAGTAGTGATGGGCAAAATTGAGGCATTTCACTTCGCAAGACAATTTGCGAATTTCCTGCGAAATTCATGAAACAGCTAAAAATTTGCGAAACGTTTTTGGATGCCCAATTTTCACGGCGGTTTTTCAAATTTATTCACCAGCGACGAATAACGGGAATTCGCCGCAAATTTGCGCCTGTCAAATAAATTTGCCCATCACTAATCCAAAGGTGTAATAGCTATGAAGATTTAGAAAAGGCAATTTTATCTTTCCCCCATACTTCACGTTTTGCCTCTAAAATGCAGTGCTTGGAGAATATTTATTAATTTTTGTCTAACTAAAGTAAAATATTGTTTTCACTATAACAAATAATTTCAAGGCTAAGCCCATTGACATCAACATGGTTTATAAGGCACACAAAATAAAAATTGCCATTAAAATTCTAATCAGTATTCATAAAGGGGAAATCATAAATTGCTTCCTAAGAGGAATATCTTGCTGTAGTTACTGAGAATCTAAAAGAGATAGATGTCTCTTCTTCTGCTCTGACCTAAAAGTGCACACACCATTAATTCTGATATAGAAGCAATCAATCAAGAAAATTCAAATTCTCCTCACCTTGACAGTGTGTCCTGTAGGTTTTATACCCTGCAGAAAAGAATTTGCTACTAACAGAGACATTTCTTAATTATGGCTGAACAACTTTTACTCAAATATGCAACAATATGTGATCAGCTTTTACTAGTTTCACGTATTTCGCATATGGAAAAACAAAAGCAAACCTTCAAGGACAGTCTTAGTATTATATTCATTAATTCCCACTATAATTCCAATTAATACCAACAATGTACTTAGTGTATTGTGCAGCTTGTGAAATACATGTTTTCATTGACACAATCAAAGATTCAGACAATGTTTTCATTGAAACTGTCACAATGGAAGCTTTTTATATAAAATGTTTTCCTCGTATTTATCATTCTTTTCCAACATTCTAAAAACTTTTCCTGACATTCTGAAACATTTCATGACTTTTTTTCCAGACTCAAAAAATATTCCAATATAGTTCATTTATCAAAACATTTCTTGATGTTTTTAGCTCCTCCAGAAAGCATTCTTCAGCTTAAAACAGTCAAAAAGAATTTGGCTCCAGATTATGGAAAATATATCACATTGCAAAGGAACATTCTTTTACATCTTTTTACTCAGCAAAATAGTAGACAATAATCAACACATGGGAACATTTCATGACAACTTGCATTTTTTTCACGAGTGACAAAATGTGAAAAGAGAAAAATGCCTCCCAACTGTTAATAGTAAGTAGTAATGAGCGAATCTGTCCTGTTCACTTCCCTGAAAAAATTGCAAAACGAAAGAAATGTTTTGTGAACCTGCAAAACATTTTTCCTGAGAACCCTACTTCTGTTGCGCGACAATTATTTTTTTGTAGTGCAACATTTTTGGTGCAAACTAAATTCTATTGCAGTTTTAGTAAATAACCTGCTTAATAACTTTGTTGCTGTTTAAACAAAAAGTACCATCTATAGTATATATATTACTGGTTTACTAATACAGGCACAACTAATAAATCCAACAACCAACAGATACCAATTCTAAGTTCTCAAATCTCATTGCTTAATGTGGAATGAGATTGTAATATGTTGACTTTTTAGTCCACAGCACAGCATTTCTGTCTACTGTTTGTCTTTTTTTGTTGTGTGTCAAACTGATCACATGGAGAATTTTTGACACCATTTTTGCTGGTGCCGAAACTCAGAAATTTGCAGCAAAATCATACGTGGCAAAAAATGTTTTGCTCATCACTAATAGCAAGTGTAGGAGCACATTTACTTAGGGTCGTATATCAAGGGTTAATTAACCCTCAATATTCGACCGTCGAAGTAAAATCTTTCCACTTCGAATATCGAAGTCGAAGGATTTACCGCATTTCCTTCGTTCGTACGATCGAAGGAAAAAAAAACCTAGGAAAGCCTATGGGGACCTTCCTAACATTGATGCTCGGTAGGTTTTAGGTGGTGAAGTAGGTGGTCGAAGTTTTTTTTAAAGAGACAGTACTTCGACTATAGAATGGTCGAATGGTCGAACGATTTTTAGTTTGAATCGTTCGATTCGAAGTCGTAGTCGAAGGTCGAAGTAGCAAAAAGTATTTTTTATTCTATTCCTTCACTCGAGCTAAGTAAATGTGCCCCGTAATGTTAATCTAGGACTGTTTAGTTATTATGTTGGAGTCAAGGAAGGATTTTTTTCCCTTCTGAGGCAACGTAGTTACAACTTCAAAAGGCTATTCCTTCACATGAACAAGCAGCTAGGAGGAAGTATTTGTACAAACGATTGGGATGATGGGTATTAGTGATGGGCGAATTTGCGCCGTTTCGTTTTGCCGAAAAATTCGCGAATTTCGCGAAACTGCAAAAAATTCGCAAAACGGCGCCAGCGTCTCTTTCTTGACGCCCGTTTTTGACGCTGGGGCCCGTTTTTCCGACGCCGGCGCCCGTTTTTCCGATGCCGGCGCCCGTTTTTCCGACGCCGACGCCCGTTTTTAACGCCGGCGTCCATTTTTTCGAAAAAAAATTTTTGACGCCGGCGAATTTTTGACGTGAATTTATTCGCTGGTGGCGAATCGCGCAAATTTGCCGCGAATTCGCGCCTGGCGAATAAATTCGCCCATCACTAATGGGTATGTGTCTTATATAAGTCTAATCTAACATGTACTGACATAATAACCACAGCTAACACACTGATCTCCAGTTACTAGAATCATTTATTACACAATTCTCTAGTATGTTTGAGACCTAAAGCATTGTTTTAAAACATCAGAACATGACAATTTATGATTCAACACATATTTAATAGAATAACATGTTAATTTTTTTAGGGGTGATTTATCAATACTCAAATTCATTGCTTATTCCATTTTCACTAGATTTTTTTTACTTGTGCAGGAAAAGAGTCATCATTATTTAGGGGGTTATTTAGCAAGGTCCGAGTTTTTCTAAGTATTTGTAACACAAAAATCAATCAACTCTGACTGCCCAAATAGACCATATTTATCATTAAAAAAAGTCCGAAAAAATTGGGTTGGACAAAAATCCGATATGTTCTTTTCTGCAAATACTACAAATTTTTAGTAGATTTCGGACTTTTTTGTCCAAAATACCCAATATTATTGGATATCAGTTCGAGCAGCAACTCAGATACTGGGACCTTCCCCATTGACTTATACAGGACCTTGAGAGCTTTAAGATGCCGGATTTTTGACTTTTAAGACTATCAGGCTTTAATAAATTCTGAAAAATTCAGAAAACGACGAATTATTTGAATTTCAGATATTCGAAGTATTATAAATAACCCCCTTAATATAGACTGGAGAGTATAAGGGAATGAGGATGAGAGGAACCCCAGTTAGTAAAAGGTTTCAGTAGTCTCAGACTGATGAGAAACCACATTTTGTAGCTGCTTCTGATAAATGGCTGATGTAGAAAATCTCTGAAGGAAAAAGCAGCAAGCTTTCATGGGGCAGTTAGCCATCCATCTTTGTTTTTATATTCTAAATAGTTGTGGACTGATCAGAATTCATTTCTGATTGGTCATGGACATGGACAACTGCACTGGTATGCATACATTATTACCTTATAACCCTCAAGGTGTAAGCTCTTGTCAGCAGGGCACTGCTATACTTTTTTTATTTTTTTTGTCTATTAAATTATTACAATGACCTTATTTGTTGTAATTGAACTGTGAAACATAATTAAAAGGGAGGAGGAGTTATAGATACAGGATGAGTAGAGTGTGGATTTTTCAAAACTAGTGTTGCTAATTGAAATTTAAGTAAAAAAGGAATAATATCTTTTATAGAACAATGTGAATTTTATATTAAAGAATATTCTCTCTCAATTAAATATTTCTACCATGCTTTAGAATGAATTCTTGCTAATGACCTTGATGAAGAAAGCCTATAAATATTATAAATAGTATATTTCTAATGCTACTTTCTTAGCTTTTGCTTGTGGATTCTGTCCAAATGAATTGATTCTTACATCTTATTCTTCTTTGCTTTTTTAATGCTATTTCATCTTCTGTCAATGCAGTAACCATATGAGGTGCATAACCTTCAGGTTCATATACTTTGTGTTACATGGTTCATAAACAAGGAATAGTTTACAAATATACAAATTATCAGTATTTCTCTTAGGGAAAAAACTCTCTCTATATCCATATTCACTTGTGATCTCTCTACTGGTAGACCACCCAGTATTCAATTGAAATTCCCCTGGAATTCATTGGTGGAGTTTAGGGTTGCTTGACTATTTGCCATATATATCTTATTAACTAGAGAAAGCATTACTTGCCGTGCACTAGCAAATCCCCACATATAGAATTTTGCTAATAGCATGTGTGCATGCATCCACCTTTTTTTCCAATAAAAACATGTAGACCTTTCTACTGCCATTTACTTGCTTCATGGATTACCTGGTCCTCTCTGTCCCATGGGACATGGTGAGGTTCTACACTTGGAGGCCAATTCACTATGGGTCGAATATCGAGGGTTAATTAACCCTCGATATTCGACTGTGAACTAAAATCGTACGACTTCGAATATCGAAGTCGAACGATTTAGCGCAAATCCTGCGATCGAACGATCGAAGGATTTTTCGTTCGATCGAACGATTAAATCCTTCGAATCGAACGATTCGAAGGATTTTAATCCAACGATCGAAGGAAAATCCTTCGATCGAAAAATCACAGGCAAGCCTATGGGGACCTTCCCCATAGGCTAACATTGACTTCGGTAGCTTTTAGCTGCCGAAGTAGGGGGTCGAAGTTTTTTTTAAAGGGACAGTACTTCGACTATCGAATGGTCGAATAGTCGAACGATTTTTAGTTAGAATCCTTCGATTCGAAGTCGAAGGTCGTAGTCGAAGGTCGAAGTAGCCCATTCGATGGTCGAAGTAGCCCAAAAAAACTTCGAAATTCGAAGTTTTTTTTATTCTAACCCTTCACCCGAATTTAGTGAATCGGCCCCTTGATCTTTAGCCTAAGGAAACATCCCAGAAGGTAGATTCATCCTACTATTATCTCTTTGGGACAGTGCATTGGAGGCACACTCTAAAACAAATATACAATTCCCATGCCAGATTTCTTATGCTTTGCAAAGGACAGAGCTAAAAATATTCAGGTAAAGCACAATTTATGAAACCATTAGCCCCACCTGACACTGGCAGTGTTTACCATACTCCCATTCAGCACTGCTGCACATTAAATAGCATATATACCACAGCCCTAAAACCATCAGATGTTTCAAACAGAACTTACCTTTTATTGTAAGACAGATTCTCTAAGATGGCTCATTTTATCCCTCTAAAGAAACGTTCCCCTGCTGCTGGGTTAGCTCAAATTTTTATTAAAGAGATTTTTCATTTGCATGGTGTTCCTCAGTCCATTGTGTCTGATCGGGGGGTACAGTTTGTGTCCAGATTCCGGTGTTTTTTTTTCTATGCATTTGTGTATCAAATTGAACTTTTCCTTGGCTTACCATCCTCAAAACAATGGTCAGACTGAAAGGACCAATCAAATCCTGGAACAGTTTTTGTGATGCTTTATTTCCCGAAACCAAGATGATTGGGTTGAACTTCTTCCACGGGCTGAGTTTGCTCACAATAACCTTCAACATGACTCTCTGGGATTTTCTCAGTTTTTCGCTGTGTTTGGCTACAATCCTTCTGCCCTCCAACCTGAAGTTTTAAAGACAGAGATACCTGCAGCTGGTGCAATTGTTTGTGATTTCAAAACCATTTGATCTGAAGCCCATCAATTGTCAGGCATCACGGTGAGCCTGAAGGTATTAGCCTCGCCCACGCTTCCCACTGGGTTACTCCCTGGAGATGAGATGCAAATAGAGGTAATTAGGACTAGGCACTTAACTGCAAACGTAGAATCAAGGTCAGGAAGCAAGCTGGTTGAAACACAGGAGAATCAGCAAACCAAAACGCCAATCCAAGGGGAAATCCACAACAATAGTCAGAAGCAAAGTCAGAAGTCGAAGTCAGTAGATAATCAATCACAATAACGCTCAGTGTCAGTCAGGCGATCACCTCGCAATGAGCCTAGTTCTCTTTAAGCCAAGGGCACCTGCACACGCTAGAATGTGCGTGTGCGTCGATACGTGGGCGAGAACATGCGCCAGCACTGGACCGCGCCCGCGTGTAAGTGCGTGCTGCTGAGGTATTGCTATATATTGACACCAATCTCTTCTTAAAGCTGTGTATTCTCAAAAAATTGTGCCTGACAAACAACAGTCGTACTAATCTTTCTTACCAGATTGAAGATTTTGTTTGGCTTTCCACTAAACATGTCAAACTCCATCTACCATCTCCCAAGTTTGGACCTTGTTACGTGGGACCCTTCAAGATTAAAGAGGTGATAAATCCTGTCCCCATTCTACCATACAATGTAATTTCTCCTACCGCACACCAGTAGTTCACCAATCCTGCAACTGGTGGTGCATCAGGATGAAGGGTGGGTGTTCCCCCCCGAAACGTTGAATGTTCCGAAACGTTGAATGTTTGGTGGCTGAATAAAAGGGGATACTCCCCGACTGCATTAACCAGTGTGTGTGCGGATCTGCTTTCTATACACATCCATTCTACCATAAACATCTCCGATTCCTTTCACATCTCTTGGCTCAAGCCTTTCTATAGGAATAATTTTTCAGTTGATCAACCTCCTCCTGCTCCCATTTTTCACGATGATCATGAAGAGTTTGAGGTTCAAGAGATTTTGGATTTTAGGAAAGTGAGAGGTAAGGTCCAATATTTGGTTCATGGGAGGGGTTTTGAACCAGAAGAAAGATCTTGGGTGAGAGCTGCGGATACTGATGCTCCTCGATTGATCAGGGCCTTTCACAGAAAATTTCCAGATACGTTTTGGGAGTCCCCAGAGGTTACTCTGGAAGGGGGAGGATACTGTGAGATGTGCTGGGAGATTTCCTCCGTCTCTTACCTTCCGTTGCGTCTATCTGCACATGTGTGCACTTCAGGGTGCTTGGCTAAAGTGACGCTGAGTGTCATGACGTCACGAAAAGGCACCAAAATCTAACTGAATCTTTGGCACCAAAACAGCCTTAAAAGCCCAGTCCTCCATTTTGAGAGTGCCCAAGCTGGCTTCAGTTTAGTGATTAGAGATGGCGCGAACTGTTCGCCGGCGAACTTGTTCGCGCGAACATCGGGTGTTCGCGCTCGCCGGAAGTTCGCGAACGTCGCGCGACGTTCGCCATTTTGGGTTCGCCATTGTTGGCGCTTTTTTTTGCCCTCTCACCCCAGACCAGCAGGTACATGGCAGCCAATCAGGAAGCTCTCCCCTGGACCACTCCCCTTCCCTATAAAAACCGAAGCCCTGCAGCGTTTTTTTCACTCTGCCTGTGTGTGCTGAAGAGATAGTGTAGGGAGAGAGCTGCTGCCTGTTAGTGATTTCAGGGACAGTTGAAAGTTTGCTGGCTAGTAATCGTTTTGATACTGCTCTGTTATTGGAGGGACAGAAGTCTGCAGGGGTTTGAGGGACATTTAAGCTTAGGTAGCTTTGCTGGCTAGTAATCTACCTTCTACTGCAGTGCTCTGTATGTAGCTGCAGTGGGCAGCTGTCCTGCTTCTGATCTCATCTGCTGACTGCTGCAATAACAGTAGTCCTTGTAAGGACTGCTTTTATTTATTTTTTTGTTCCAATACAGAGCAGTATCAAGCAGATTACTAGCCAGCAAACTTACTATCATCTGTCCCTGAAATCACTAACAGCTCTCCCCCTACACTATCTCTTCCAAGCATACACAGGCAGATTTTTCAGATACATTTTTGCCCTTGATCCCCCTCTGGCATGCCACTGTCCAGGTCGTTGCACCCTTTAAACAACTTTAAAATCATTTTTCTGGACAGAAATGTCTTTTTTAGATGTTAAAGTTCGCCTTCCCATTGAAGTCTATGGGGTTCGCGAACCGTTCGCGAACCGCTCGCATTTTTGCGCAAGTTCGCGAATATGTTCGCGAACTTTTTTTCCGACGTTCGCTACATCCCTATTAGTGATCCTGGCCAAGCATTTATTCAGCCTTTGAATACCTGGTTTGTGACTCCTGCCTGACTTTTGACTATGATTCCTGCTGCCTGCCTTGAACTAAACTGCCTAAATCCTTGCCGGTACATTGTTTATGGACTTATTCTAGTTACACACTTATTCCTTGTTGGTTTCCGCAGCAGAAAGCCCGGGGGCCACAAAAGGGTGTCAGTGAACACTAGAATCCCTGTACATTTGAGTGTACCCATCACTGTGCAAGGTTCCTGATAAAGTGAACATTACACAGTTTTAAGCAAGGATACTTGCCAAGCTTACATAATGAATGTGCTTATTGTGTGGTTAAAGCATTGCATATCTTCTCTGAACATATACTCTAAGTTATCTTCCTCTTGAAATATTGATTCTGGCTACATACCTAACTTCTTAAAATTAATAAATGGTAGTTGAGACTAGAGCACCCTATACGGATAATAAATATTACATAATGAAATTAACGTGGCTCTGACATGAAAATACAAAGGGTAAAAGACTCTGAAACAAATGTAAATTTAACAATGAAGGCTAGAGGGAACTATTCTTTAGTGAAGATGATTATAATAAATGAGCCTACTGAACATTAATGTTTTAATTCTATTCTGCCTCTTCTGCATTTTTCACAAGGACGTTTTTCAGATTTAATTAATTCTGACAGGTATTCATATTCCCTTTGGTTCAGTGATGGGAACTTCAGTGCAGTTTGCAAATATGTAAGAGGATATGTATTTCGGTGTTGCAGCAGCTTTATGAAAGGAAATTATTTGAATTCCAAACTTATTTCATCCATTATAGATCTGCATTATATTTTTACATTATTATACTATTTATAATTTTATATTTTAAGTCTCTTACCTGACAGCATTTATCATTAATGATCTGCAGTTTTTTTTATGTTACAATACAACAATACATATGGCAATGAAGTACATCTAGCTCTGCAGTCATGAGGGTCACTTACTTAAGTGCAAGAGCCCAAAGGGGAATAAACACATGCCTCTTAGCACTTGCAGCCAGTCTCTGGCTGCACTATTCACTTTGCTCCAAATAAAAAATTCACGGAGGTCTGTGCCCCCCCAATGTTCTCTGATCTGCCTGTATGAGGCACATAGATCGAGAGAGGCCTAAGTGCCTTCCCTCACCTGCACCTAATGAATACATTGCTGCTGACTGCAAGCTGCAGTGTATTCACTGGGGATGCACAGGTCTCTGTGCTCCATTTTAGAAGACATGGAGTAAATATGAAAAACATGGTTGATTGCCCCATGTGCAACATGCAATGAGCATGAAAAATGACCCCTATGATCACTTAAATGTAGACACATACAGAAGTATTCCGTAGAAATGCATAATAGTAATTCGGTTTACATAGTAACATAGTAACATAGTAAGTAAGGTTGAAAAAAGACACATGTCCATCGAGTTCAACCTTTTTTTTTTTTTTTATTAATTACCTATCTGCCAGTTGATCCAGAGGAAGGCAAAAAAAAAACCATCTGAAGCCTCTCCAATTTGCCTTAGAGGGGGAAAAATTCCTTCCTGACTCCAAAATTGCGGACTAGTCCCTGGATCAACTTGGACTATGAGCTATTTCCCATAACCCTGTATTCCCTCACTTGCTAAAAAGCAATCCAACCCCTTCTTAAAGCTATCTAATGTATCAGCCTGTACCACTGATTCAGGGAGAGAATTCCACATCTTCACAGCTCTCACTGTAAAAAACCCCTTCCGAATATTTAGGCGGAACCTCTTTTCTTCTAATCGGAATGGGTGACCTTGTCAGCTGGAAAGACCTACCGGTAAATAAAGCATTACAGAGATTATTATATGATCCCCTTATATATTTAGACATAGTTATCATATCACCCCTTAAGCGCCTCTTTCCCAGCGTGAACATCCCCAATTTGGTCAGTCTTTCCTCATAGCTAAGATTTTCAATACCTTTTACCAGCTTAGTTGCCCTTCTCTGTACCCTCTCTAATACAATAATGTCCTGTTTGAATGATGGAGACCAAAACTGTACGGCATATTCTAGATGGGGCCTTACAAGTGCTCTATACAGTGGAAGAATGACCCCCCCTCCCGTGACTCTATGCCCCTTTTAATACAGCTCAAGACCTTATTTGCCCTTGATGCTGCTGACTGGCATTGCTTGCTACAGCCAAGTTTATCATCTACAAGGACTCCAAGGTCCTTTTCCATAATGGATTTGCCTAGTGCAGTCCCATTAAGGGTATAAGTGGCTTGGAAATTTTTACATCCCAGGTGCATGACTTTACATTTATCAACATTGAATCTCATTTGCCACTTAGCTGCACAGATTGCCAGTTTGTCAAGATCATGTTGCAAGGATGACACATCCTGGATGGAATTAATTGGGCTGGATAATTTTGTGTCATCTGCAAACACTGATACATTACTTACAAAGCCCTCCCCTAAGTCATTAATGAACAAGTTAAATAAAAGTGGACCCAATACTGAGCCCTGGCGGACCCCACTAAGAACCTTACTCCAAGTAGAGAATGTCCCATTAACAACCACCCTCCTGATCCTGTAGCCAGTTTCCTATCCACGTGCAAACGACTTCATTAAGCCCAACAGACCTTAGTTTAGAAAGCAGTCGTTTGTGGGGCACAGTATCAAACGCTTTGGCGAAATCCAAATAGATCACATCTACTGCCCCCCCCCACTATCCAGAATCTTACTTACCACATCATAAAATGCAATCAAATTCGTCTGACATGACCTATCCTTCATAAAGCCATGCTGATTGTTGCTCATAATGCCATTCATTAGGACAAAATTTTGAATGTGATCCCTTAACAAGCCTCCAAATAATTTGCCCACCACAGATGTCAAGTTTACTGGCCTATAATTGCCAGACTGAGATCGTAATCCCATTTTAAATATTGGAATAACATCAGCTTTTCTCCAATCCATAGGCACCATACCAGATAACAGTGAATCTGAGAAAATCAGAAATAAGGGCTGGTCTAAAACTGAACTAAGCTCTCTTAGAACCCGGGGGTGTATGCCATCAGGCCCTGGAGCCTTGTTTACATTAATTTGTATTAAAGCTTTTTGAATCATATCCTGAGTCAGCCACTGACTAGATTGAGCTGAACCATTCGTGCAGTTATTAAGTGAGCCTGTGAACCCAGACTCCTCTATTGTATACACTGAAGAAAATAACTGATTTAACACATTTGCCTTATCTGTATCTGTTACAACCATACTGGTACCATTATTTAATGGAGCAACACTCTCAACCTGCATCTTTTTACTATTAATATATTTAAAAAACTTTTTAGGGTTAGTTTTCACCTCCACCGCAATTAACTCTTCATTTCTTTTCTTAGCCTTGCGGATTGCTGATTTACAACATTTATTACAGTGTTTATATTCATTAAATGCAGCTTCTGTCCCTACAGATTTGTAGTTTTTAAATGCCTTTCTCTTCTTTCCCATTAACTTCTTTACTTCTGTATTAAGCCACATAGGATGATTCTTAGAGCTTCTACGTTTAGTCCTTAAGGGAATAAATTGAGAACAGTAATGATTTAATATCATTTTAAAGGACAACCATTTCTGTTCTGTGTTTTTAGCTGAAAACTTAATGCCCCAATCAATGCTCTGTAGGGCAGCCCTCAAGGCACTAAAATTAGCTTTTCCAAAATTCATGGTTTTTGTTGCCCCAGTATATTTTTGTTTTTTTGCACCAGACATTAAAAGATATAACATTATGGTCACTATTACCCAGGGGTTCAATGACTTGCACATTTGCTATAAGTTCTGGGTCATTTGAGATCACTAAATCAAGAATAGCAATTTCTCTGGTAGGCTCCTCAACAACCTGTGCTAAAAAAATTGTTGTGCAATAAGTTTATAAACTTGTTCCCATTAACTGATCTAGCAGTACCGTTGCTCCAGTCAATATCTGGGTAATTAAAATCCCCCATTATCATTACTTTACCTAAACTAGCAGCCTTTTCTATTTGCATTAGGAGCTTTGTCTCTTCCTCCTCACTTACATTAGGGGGTCTATAGCATACGCCTACAATTAATTTGCTGGATTCTTTACAATTGGTGAAGAACTCCACCCATACGACTTCTGCCCCCTCATTTTCTAACATAACCTCCTCCTTTATATGAGCTTTTAAATCCTGCCTAACATACAGACATACCCCTCCTCCTTTTCTATTGCCTCTATTCCTCCGAAACAAAGTATAGCCACTGATATTTACTGCCCAGTCAAGCGACTCATTCAGCCATGTTTCGGCCACACCAATCACATCATATTTTCCTTCCAACACCAGCAGCTCCCAGCTCTCCCATTTTACCAGTCAGACTTGCATTTGTAAACATACATTTAATACTGGTACCATATTGAACATATGACATGTGGTCCTCCCTATCCTTAACAGTATCCCCAGCCAAATCTCCTCCCCCATTTTCCCTTTCTTTGACAACTATCTCATCTAACCTGTCTTCCACTGAATCTTTTACTGAACCCTCCCCCCCACACCTAGTTTAAAATCTCCTCCAACCCTCTAGCCATCTTCTCTCCCAAAACAGCTGCCCCATCATCATTGAGGTGCAGCCCATCCCTAGCAAAGAGCCTGTAGCCGACTGAAAAATCAGCCCAGTTCTCCAAAAACCCAAAACCCTCCTCCAAAACACCAATCTTTCAGCCACGCATTAATCTCCCTACGCTCCCGCTGTCTCCTTAGTGTTGCTCGTGGCTCAGGTAATATCTCTGAGAAAATTACCTTGGAAGTCCACGCCCTCAGCTTTGCACCTAATTTTTTTAAAACCATTTTTGAGGACTTCACCGCCTCCTCTAACTTTGTCATTGGTACCTATGTGTACCAAGACCGCTGGGTCTTCCCCAGCCCCTCCCAATAATCTGTCCACTCGTTCCACCACATGCTAAACCCTAGCACCAGGCAAGCAGCAGACTGTTCGGCATGTAGGTGGCCTTGCGACAGATTACCCTATCCACCTTTCTAATAATTGAATCCCCTATAACTAGAATCTGCCTTTCCTTCCTTGCACTCCCCTCACCACCCATATTAGAGCCACTGCCTCCAGGGGTGCTCAATCTATTCCTTTGATCAATCTTTTACAATTACTTAATGGGCTGCTTATGCTTAGTGAACTAGATGTCCAACTTCTTAGTATGACATTCCATCCATCCTCTACTAAAGTAGGAATATACATATTCTTATTGCCTATTTAAATGTATGCTTTGTTTGTTCCCACTTAACAAAACAATCCAGCCTTAGACAAAAATCAAGATCAAAGATAAAAAAAAGAGGCTGAAAAATGTGTAATTTGTTTACACTGAAGAAGCAACACTCAATTCCATTCTTCCATTTTAATATACAGAATGAGAGGACAGTTCCAAGAACACAAGGGCATTCTTTGTGATCAGAGCAAACTAGGATCCTTCTTAAGGTGAGAAGAAAAAACTTTTCGTTTTTAGTTTTAGCTTTTAATGCCAAGGTGTATAGCAATATTGCTAAGGAAGCTTTTAGATTTTGTTTTTTCATTTGAGTGCAAAACTGCTCTGCTGTCTATCACTGTCTATCCTCTATCCTGTATCTGTGCTTAAGGAAAAGGGTTTTATTTTTTATAGGAAAATGGTGACATTTTCCATTTCTCCTCCTGATACACATGCAGTAGGTCTTTTCAATAACTGATTATATGCATTGTAAGGAAACAAAGAAGTGCAAAGACACTTCTATACATTTATTAATACTATATGAATTTGATATTGATAAGGTCTGATATTCTACCAGTACATTAGTGATGTGCGGGCCGACCCGATACCCGCGGGACTCGCGGGTGGGGCGGGTTCGGGTTGACCTCGCACTGCTCCTCGCGGGTGGCGGGTTGAGCTCTTCTCCTGCTCTCTCCACCCGCCACCTTCAAATGCCGGGTTCCAGGTTCCGGTTTTATAGTCTTGTGTCTGCTCGCCCCGCCCCTTTTGTGACATCATTGTGACGTCATCGGCGGGGCGGTCTATAAAAGGACCATGGAAGCGCGGGTGCAAGCGGGTTGGAGCAGGGCGGGTTAGGGTCGGGTGCGGGTCAGGAAAACCCTGACCCGCACATCACTACAGTACATCATATTTTTCCCCACTTCAAATAATGTTTTGTAGGTGAGCAGGGATGTAGCGAACCGCCGACAATGTGTTCGCGAACACCGTTCACGAACACCGGCAAAAAATGCGAACAGTTCGCGAACAGTTCGCGAACTTCAAACATCCGAAAATCGTTCGATTCGAACGATCGAAGGATTTTAATTGTTCGATGGAACGATTTTCGTTCGAATCGAACGATCGAAGCCATTGGATTGAATGAAATCATTCGATCCAATGGCTTCGATCGTTCGATTCGAACGAAAATCGTTCGATTTTAGCGATCGAATGGTCGAATGGTCGAATGATTTTGACGCGAACGCCTATTGGCGAACGTCGCGCGACGTTCGCGAACTTGCGGCGGACCCGAACAGTCGAAGTTCGCGCGAACTAGTTCGCCGGCGAACAGTTCGCTACATCCCTATAGGTGAGTGGTACTTCTTTAAAGGCATACAATACAGTATTGTGAATAGGAATAAAGGGGTAATTTATGACTAAGGCAACGTGCAAAGCTTCTACAGGCCTCTGCACTATCATTTAGAGCACATTAGAGATGGGTAATGCATATGAGCCTTTCTTCTCCCACCTCTCATGAATAGCACAAAACAAAAACTTTGGTACTGTGTTAACTAGTAGCAAAAACAACAACTTTATATAAGGCCAGAGAGGTAGTTCTGGGTATATTCTTTTAGTCTGGTATCTGTATGGAGCATTGGGTTGCAGGTATCTGGCTATTTTGTTATTAATATCTAGTATAGGTCAATCTAAAAACAACTGGACTTGCTGAGTAATCAATGAAGACGTTTCACTACTCATCGTTGAACTGAAGAAGCTGCTCGGATGAGTAGTGAAACGTCTTCATTGATTACTCAGCAAGTCCAGTTGTTTTTAGATTGACCTATACTAGATATACTATGACCTGGATGAATGAAAATCTTCATAGTCATTTTGTTATTAATGTTCAGTTGTGGGTTGTAGGTAACCAAAATCTAATCTGTAACATCCTTATTTTTGCCCATGAATACCTTTCACTGATCTAACAGTATCTATATGCTGTGCCTTTCTAGCTTTCATTTGTATTTTGCTTTAGAAAGGGCTCTGAAAGCTTGCAATGTATTTTTATTGTTAGCTAATATAGGTATCACTTCTACAATACTTTTTGTATTTGTGTGTTTTTATATTTGTTACCTCTCATGAATGTAATTGTGGAATTCAGGCAGCGCAGGTCTGCTTTGTTTTCTTACATAAGATAAATGTGTCACGCTTTCTAGTCACATGCACATATGTGTTTTATATAGAATAACTTTACAATCTCTTAAAGGAATAGTTAAGTGTGAAAATAAAAACTGTGTAAATAGATAGGCTGTGCAAAATAAAAAATGTTCTAATATAGTTAGTTAGCCAAAAATGTAATGTATAAAGGCTGGAGTGACTGGATGTGTAACATAATAGCCAGAATCCAACTTCCTGCTTTTCAGCTCTCTATAACTCTGAGCTAGTCAGTGACTTGAAGGGGGGCCACATGGTACATTTCTGTTCAGTGAGTTTGCAATTGATCCTCAGCATTCAGCTCAGATTCAAAAGCAACAGATATGACCCATGTGGCCCTCCCTCAAGTCTCTGATTAGTTACTGCCTGGTAACCAGGGTAACCAGTCAGTCTAAACCAAGAGAGCTGAAAAGCAGGAAGAAGTGTTCTGACTGACATGTTATACATCAAATCACTCCAGCCTTTATACATTGCATTTTTTGCTAACTAACTGTATTAGAAACATTTTTTATTTTGCACAGCCTATCTATTGACACAGTTTTTATTTTTACACTGAACAATTCCTTTAAGAGTGTTCTTCAATGGAATTTAGCCAGTCATTTTTACAGTGCTGAACATGTTTGCTGTTTATTTTAGTATTCCACATTCTTGTGCCCTATATATCCCTTTTTTCTGTATTTTCTTTTGCCAATGCATAAGTTAGACTCTCTTAAGAAAATCTGGGGTTGGCACTTGGTTTTATGTACAGTGTACTTTTGGTTTTCATCTCTTCGAGCTGTAATGTAGTAGTTTCCCTGCGGTATTTTTTTTTTTTTAAATTTCCAATTATGTAAAATAAAATTGGTTTATAAAAGTAGAACAGAAGCAGTATGTCTTGTGCATACCCCAGTAGAGTTACTGATTAGATCTGTGAAGAATTCTACATAGAAATTGCCTTTGTCTATATAAGTAGATCTTGCTTGTTACTGGGATTGGGAACTAGAATAAATTACATACATTTGCGCAGTCAGTTTAAGAAACTGTTTTTGTGTGTGTAACGTGGACAGTTCACTCTCGTACTAAATCATAAGAAGAAATGCAGAGTACAATATACTGTATCAACTGAGAAATGGAATGAAAATCTTTAAATAAGAGCCTAAATAATGAAGAGTTTGTTTAATATAGCATTTAAGTACCCTTAAAGTATTTAATGACCCATCCACCAGGGGTTGAAAAATGTGTATTGTATGGATTGCACCAGTGCTCTGTGTATGTAAAAAAGTTTTCAAGACCTTTAAGCAGGTTTTGCCAGAAGGTTGTATGTGTAATTAAGTATTTACCTATTTAACTTTCTAAAGAATAATATTACACTGCAAACGCACATTTTGTTTTTCATTTTATTTGTGCAAAATACAATTATTTTTTTCTGTAAATATTTTGTAACGGAGAAACTGCAATAGGTTGCTGATAGTATTAGCATTGGGAAACTATTAAAATTAAGATGATTCTTTGAAAAAAAAAACTTTTTACTGTTAACATAGATCTTAGATATCTAAATTTTTATGCCAATATTTAAAAGTAACCAACTACTGTTTTCAGGGCTGAAATCAACTGCATAGAACTTAAGATTCTGAAGTATTTAAAGCGGACCTGTCACCCAGACATAAAAAGCTGTATAGTAAAAGTAATTTTCAAATGAAAAATGAAATCCAAATTCTTATTTTTATTAAAGCATTCATAGCTGATATAAACTCATTTAAAAAATCTCAGCTGTCAATCAAATATTGCCTGCCCCTCCTCGATGTCTTAGGCATAGAGGAGGGGCAGGCATTTGCTTTCACTTTCCAAATAGCACTTTCAAGATGTCACTGCTCTCCCCACATCCCCCCCTGTTCTCTTCACCATTTGAATGTGTAGCCAGTGCATGGGGATGGACATCAGGTCCCCCATTCTGGTGCACAAACAAGATTCTGAGATGATGCAAGGTTTGGCTTAATAACAGTGTCCACAAAATGGCTGCTGCCTGCTTGCTATAATTATGAATTCCCAGAATTAAGGAAACAAGACTCAAATAATTTATAAAGTGCAATTAAAGTTCATTTTGGTGATGGGTCCCCTTTAAATGGCAAAATAGCTAATAGACCATATTTATATTCTTGTCTAAACAAAAGGAGCTGATTGTCTTGAATGTGGATATTATTATAGTAAGTCCTCACAGCAATGGCTACTTCCCAATTGTTCTTCATTTTTTATATGTATTAATACCTCCCACGTGTTGCCCATGGCAGCTACTAGTGGCACCATGCATCATTAAGCAAGATGCTATTCCCATTAATACAAATAGAACCTGGAAATCTAGGGATGTAGCATCTATGGAATTGTTGCATTGGTATTTTCATGTTAGAGCCATAATTCTTTGATCTATGACAAGAGTTAAAGCTACAACATAAAACAACATTTGCTCTATACATATAAGGAAATGACATGTACATAAAGTTGGTGATGTCTCTACATACATCAGTGGCAAAAACTGTAATTGATATGCTTAATCTCCATACAGAACAAAAATCAGATGATGCGCTCTTAGCCCCGTTATTGTGTCATAACAGACAGTAGATATGTATTCAATACATTTAAATTATTATTCTGTATGCTAGTTTAAAGGTGATTAAATGTAATATTCTATTGGTAAAATATATAGCATTTATAGAAAAGATACTATAAATTTTTTAATACCTTTCTGTTTTTTTGTTTGTTTTTTTTAGCTCAAGCTAAACTTATTTTCTGGGGAACAGAACTCTTAAAATATCTTTCTGTACAGATTTCAACTCTTCTGTTTAGCTCAAATATTTTCTCTTGTAGGTCTGCTCATTCATTTTACATTCTCTCCCTTGGGCATCTCACCTCTTCTGCTTTCAATCCATATCCAGATGGCAGACAATTTTATCTCTTTACACCAAATGTCTCACATCTCATGCTGTCTCACTCTGTCTCTCATGGCAAAATAATAATGAATGACTGAGTTCCTTTTTCATTCACAGTCAATATCTTAGTCATGGTCTAAAGCCACTTGCTTAAGTACCATTCTGGATTCCTCACTTAAAAACAGTTTATTCAAACTATTGCTATGGATCCCATGATAAATGTATTTCTATGGTGAGTGCAAGCACTGTATGGGTTCAGGTGGGTACTGTCCATCATAGTTACATAGTTGAAAAAACACCAAGTCCAAGTCCAACAAGTTCAACACTTCCAAATGAATCCCAGTACACACCCTACACACACACACCAGGTTTTTTCCCGGTGTCCCGTCGGCCCAGTCCGACCCTGGCCCTCATATGGCAGGGCATTGCACAACCTCACTGCCCTCACTGTGAATAACCACCTACACTTCTTCAAATGAAAGTTGTTTTCCTCTAGTCTAAAGGCATGTCCTCTGGTCTGATGATCCATTTATATAAAAATAGAGTAATCATGTCCCCTTGCAAGCGTCCTTTCTCCAGAGAAAATAACCCCATCTGTGACATTCTACCCTTATAGTTTAAATCTTCTATCCCCATAACCAGTTTAGTTGCACATCTCTGCACTCTCACCAGCTCATTTATATTCTTTTTAAAGACTGTAGCCCAAAACTGCACTGAAAGAGGCATAATTATGTTTTCATTCCTTGAGTTAATGCCCTTTATTGCACTTTATTTGCTTTAGTAACCACACAATGACACTGCCTGGAATTAGACAACTTGCTATCTACAAAAACTCCTAGAGCCTTCTCAATTAAGGAAAGCCCCAACACATACAGTATATCTTGTATTTATAAATTTTCTGCCAACGTGCATAATCTTGCCTTTGTCAACATTTAACTTAATTTTGCCGTTTGCTGCCTAGTTTTCTAATCTAGTCAAACCACTCTGCAAAGTGGTAACATTGTGCATGGAACTTGCACGATATTCCATTTACCACCACTCTTTGTAATCTATCCTTCAGCCAGTTCTTTATCCAATTACAGATACTATGTTCCAGGTCAATATTCCTTTATTTAACCATTAACCTTCTGTGTTGTTCTGTAACAAATGCTTTAGCAAAGTTCAAGTAGATTACATCTACTGCCATTGCAGAGTTGAGGTTCCTGCTCACCTCCTCATAAAAGGCAATTCAATTTGTTTGGCAAGATCAGTTGCACATAAAACCATGCTGGCACAAACTCATAGTATTATGATTATGCAATGAAGTCAACCTTCGCAGAGCTTTCCTACCCCTGACATCAGACTAACTGACTATTAGGAACTCCCTGGTTTTGAACCAGGGACCTGTTGCATTCCAGGCACTATGCCTCCTGCCTGAGCCACAAGAGGCAGTGTGGCAACAGCCTGAAATAAAATACCTTCTATGACACTGTCTCCATCTTCCAGGAATCCACGCTCTCTACCCAGCTGTGGGCAATTGCTTTTTTAAGGGCTATTTAAGCCTGATCCCCAGACACCCCCGTTCTGGATTATTGTTCCTACAGCTGACTCCAAAACCTGTGAAATCCTGATCTTGTTCCTGTTTCTGATCCTGTTCCTGAATCTTATCTGGTAAACTTGTCTTGCTCCTGCCTCATTTCTGTCCTGTTCCTGTCTGGTTCTGATATTCCATATCTGGTCCTGATATATTGATCTCCCGGTTTTGACCTCAGCTTGTTTTTTGACTCTGCATGTACTCTGCCTGTCCTGACCTTTGGCCTGTCCCTAATCTGTTTGTCTGCCACAATCACAGGGCTAAATTTGTTTAGTAATCTGGGATGAATACCACCTGGTCCTGTACCTTTATTTATCTTTACTGTACACGTCCAGCCTCTTTTGAAATCCCCCTTGCATGAACTATGCATCATTTGTTGAATTAATAGAATTGGGACTATTTAGATGGAAACCTTCATAACTTGGTTCCTAATTTGTGTAGACAGATTAAAAATAACCGTTCATAATCTCTGCTTTATCTCTGTTCTCATCAATCAACTGACCCCCCCAATAACAATGGTCCCACCTCATCCTGCTTCATTTTTTTACTATTTATATATTTAAAAAAAAAAAAATTAGCTTAATTTTACTCCTTGCTGTAGAGCCCTTTTTCTATATCGATTTTAGCTTGTCTGATAGCTTTTTTTGCATGATTTATTGGCCTCCTTATACCTGACAAATGTTTCAGCTGTCCCTGCTAACTTGAAAGCCTCAAAAGCATGTCTTTTTTGACTAACAATTCTTTTACACCACTAAGCTTTTGCTTTGTGATGATGCTCCTTCCTTACAAGGGGAATATACTGACATGTATACTTGTTAAGCAGCGTTTTAAAGACATTCCATTTTTCTTTTGTGTTTATCTCTGTGAAAAGCCTTTCCCAGTTAATATGTTGCAGGGATGCCCTTATACTGGCAAAGTTTGCATATCTAAAGTTTAGTGCTTCAGTTTCTACCTTATAGAATTATTTCTGCAACATAATCTCAAAGGAGACCATGTTGTGATCACTATTCCCTAAACAATCACCTACGCAAATGCTAGAGATGAGTTTAGTATTATTTGTTATTACCAGGTCCAAAAGTGAGTGATTCCTAGTAGCTTTTCAAATTAGTTGAAACAAAAAGTTGTCATAAAGCACATTTACAAACCCCTAAGCTTTTTCCAACTTGGCAATGTCTGAATAATTAAATTCACCCATAATAATAACTTGAGCTAGTTGTGAAGCAGCCTCCATTTGTAATAGTAGTTGGGCCTGAATTTCTTCACTTATTTGATGTGATTTGTAGTATAAACCAATGATAAGTTTCTTTGTAGCTTTTTGCCCGGTTGAAATCTCAACCCAAAGGGATTCCACACCCTCCCCAGTGACATCCATGTTTATTTCTTTAGAGCTCTGCTTTAATTCAGGTTTTACATAAAGACAAACCCTTTTTAATCCCTCTGTGCCTCCTAAAAAGGGTGTAGCCAATTAAATTGACAGCTCAGTCACAGGTTTCATCCCACCAGGTCTCAGTGATACCAATTCTATTATAGTTATTTCAATTAAAACACAATTACTTTTTACTGCCTAAGTATAATCATGCATTTATACATAAAAAGGAATTGATCAATGCATGTAACTTGGTTCCATATTTTAACAATAATAATTTTTCTGCAAGTGCATACAACATATACACAGGGGGTTTAGTCAAAAACTTATGATTAGAAACTTGACAAGAAATCCTATCCACACCAAGGAAAACCTCATATGGTGGACCTAAGTATGTAGCTCTAATCATTTTTTAGAGGCTGGCGCCTCCATGTAAAAATGTTGCCTGAACAAAGCATTTAAGTCATTTTTTTTGCAGATACTTTCTTTCGCTCAAAATACTCTCATTAGGTTTTTTTTGTGGTAACTACACAAAACACATTGGAGTCAACAAGCGTTTGTGCAAAATCTGGTCATATTTACCAATAGCGAATTTCACTGTGAATCAATGCCTGGCAAAAATTTAGCTCATTACTAGTGTGAAAAAAATTGTTAGTATGTGTGACAAAATAGAAATAGTTTTAAAATAGAATGATAGAATGTGTGAGGCACCAGGAGTGGCTTTTTTTCTCATTGGCACAATGCCCCTACTAGAATGAGTGGGTTAGAATCTGAGAAAAAGAAACTAGCATTTAGAAATATAATGGGTAGACTGTATCAAATACATTTTTTTGAATATCATTAATAATGGAGACTGATTGGCTTGGTGCTAATTGAACTATTGACTCTGTTTGCTAAAGGAACCCTGGAATTACCACCAAGTTTTTGCATCACCGCAGACATTGGAACGTAATTCACCAAAGCAGGCTGGGAGGGCTCACTGGGTCTGTTGCAAGTTATCTGGAGTGTGCTTCAATGTGAGCTCAAGTTTTAGCATTTTGCACTTGTGATCATAAATGAGTGTTCAGATATAAGCTGAATGGAAATAAATGAAACAACACCTCATAAAAGATCAACAGAAATATGAATAGAATCGAAGTGGCTTAATATTGGGATGAGAACAGTGCATGGCCTTGTTATAACATATTAGAGTAATAATAAATTAAGTGGAGTAGTTTGGCTGTAAGACCAGAGATAAAGGGCAGAGAGCAGTTCACATCTTTTTAGAATAAAGTTATCAGCTCATTTAAAAAAATCAGTGCCATGAATATGAATGTGTTTCATACAGCTTCACTGCAATGGAACAGATACTATAATCACATAATTATTCCCTTTTTCATAATTCCATTTCATTTTTAAGTTTTAATCGTGCACTGTTATTTCTGTCACATTATAGATTCAAATTTCATTCATTTTAAGTAATTTAAAAGTTTAATTATTTATTCTGCCACCACCAAATCTCTTCTACAGACATAGAACAAGATAAGAATACATTGATTGTGCTTGGTAATAATAGGGGTAATTTACATTGTGGAAAACAGGGTGCAAAGTGCATGAATTGGAACAATCTGGAATTTTTTGCACTTTGCCAATTTTCCCAAATTATAATATTGCCTCAATAGTTCTTGCTCCTTGGCCCTAACCTTGTTGCACTGTCGCAATAAATGTTGTTTATACCATGAGATAAGGGGAGAACGTACCCCCCATTTACAGAGAAAATCCTGCATAGCTATGTGTTTGACATACAGTAGCTATGCTGTGTGTATTAGGCACTTGCATGTGTGTGCTGGTGTGTCTAAAGCATCACATATTACTTTGTGTGCTGGTATGTCTAAAGCATCACATATTACTGTGTGTGCATCATGTATTTGAGACAACCCTACAGAATTTGTTTGTGCTTTATTGTTAGTTTGCAACCTGTATCAGCCACTAGGCTACTTTTGTGATGCTAGGTTACTTCTGAGACTCTGTCAAGTTAATCCCATTATTGTGACAATGCAACAAAGTTAGGGCCAAGGAGCAAGAACTATTAAGGCAAAATTATAATTTGGAAATAAGAAAGGGAATACAACTTCTTTTAGAACATTTTTACTGGAATGAACAAAATAAGAGACAAATGAAAATGTTTTAAACCAAAATTAGAATTTGCAGAACAGGACTACAGGGAAGAAAATAACAAAAGCTGTAACAATACCTAGGCAGGGCATCTTCAGACACGCGCCGCATCCGGGTTTGACACTGGATTCTATGGGTCAGATTCACTAAAGGACGAAGTGGCTATCGCTAGCAACAATTCGTCCAGCATTACCATCCGCAGGTACATTGCCTAATCACTAACAGGCACAGGCGTCAATTTGCTAGCGAAACAGACAGCCGCTAGCGTTCATTTGTACTCTATCGCCAGGCTGCTTTTTGCTCTGGCGAAAGGTTGTTACTCCGCAAAATTCAGTAAAGTGCGGATTTTACTGAACCTTACCTATTTCACCAGATTTGACTTCGCCACCTCAGACCAGATGAACTGCTAGATCTTCCTCAAACTTCTGTCACTTATCCTGTGTGCCGAAAATGCATTAAAGTTCAAAAAACATTGGCGGCTTTTCCTTTTTTAAGCAAGATTGCCTGCAAGAGTCCTAACTTGAACTTATATTTGGGGTAACTGGCTTTCTCCAGACATTTCCTAACTTATGTAACATTCATTTTACACTGGGCTCACGTGTAGGGCATTATATAAATTCTCTTGTCTTTATTAAGGTTCCCTGGACATTTTTAATAAAAAGTGGTAACCTCAAGCATTTGCACCAACATTTATAATAAAGACGTCCATACAACTTTAAATTATCCGCCTTATGCAAATTTACCTAAGCATAAGATCACTAGCGAATTTTCGCGTTTGGTGACCAGGCGAAACTTTGCATATTAGTTAATTGGTGTAATCATAGCACATTTACGCCTGTTGAGTTGATTCAAGGTGTGCGAAGCTGGCAAAAATTCACCCAATAGTGAATCTACCCCTATGTGTGAGCATCTTTTCTTCTAGGCGCACATTCTACTTCCCATTGCCCAACGTCGTCTATTATTCATATTTCCTGGGTGCACTTCTGGTCTGGTTTCTCTGTTCTTTGATCCTTGCCTGTCCTTGGAAACGGCTGTACGACTGCCTGACAGCATCTAAATAGTGGAGGGCTCCTCCCAAGCGAAAGGCAGCTGTTATAGGTGGAAGCGTGAGCCGTGACCAGAACCTTGGCATCTGTTCTGGGTTTTGGGATACCAGAAATTGACACAAGCCTTTAAAACATTAATTACTGAAACAGAAATTTCCACAGAATAGCTTTGACCTTGAGTCTGTTTCCCATGGTATGCCAGTATATTTTAGGAGTCTTGAAAAATGTCGACGGTATTCCAAGATGAGTCCATTTGCACATAAAAGCATGTTCATGTATATACAAAATATTTGAAGATTTAAAAACAATGATTGTACCTACAAGCTAAATAAAGATGAGTACACACAGATTTTAGAGATAAGAGGGTTGCAAAGTGCAAAAAGTGGAAACCATGATAAGTTATTTTTTTGCACTTTGCTTACTACTAGGTGTATTGTGCAAATAGCCTCATCTACACTCTCGTACAGAGCACAAAGACCTACAGACTGTGCATAGAACTAGTATAACCTGCATTCACAAGGGGTGGGTGGGGGATGTCCCTAGGAACAGCTCCTAACTCATCACTGAGAACCAGATTTTTTAACCTATGCTCAGTGCAGAATAAATTATGCTGGGGAGGTACAAGTGTCTTCCAGAAGGAGTGACACTAAGGGCATACTCTTTCAATGTCACCCCCCCCCATGGTCATAAATGATCCCTAAAGGAATATCAGTCACAACTATTTGTGTTTTGAGAGGGATGTTTCTGCCATTATATTGTATTTAGTATGCTTCCCCACCTTTCAACAAAATATTCCAGTTTTATCTTAAAAACAAAATAAAAATATAATATTTCATGGAAACTGCTAAAATGTATTTTTATCCTCTAATCATTTAAAAAACAATCACTGAATGTTTTGCTAGAATCCTGTTAATATAGTTAACATAGCTATTGGCATAAACATAATAGATACATACATTTAAACTTGCTCAAATACTCTCTCTCTGTCTTCCGCAGTTGTAGTGCAAATTGAAAGCATCCGAGTAATTTCCATATACAAATGAAAACAAGTCTTTTTGTCTGCATTTAGAGAATCTTGGTCGTAATTACTTTTTTCTGTAAAGGGTAATTATATTGTTTATCTGAGCTGAATTGCTGCTTAGGTCTGAAAAGCACAAAAGGGAAGGCTTTTAGAAGAAGAGAGAATGCTGTGCAACAAATAATAGAGAAATGCTTCTAAACTACAAACCTGCAGTGATCCAAAAACAGAACACAGAGAGGTGGAGAAAAAGGCTGCAAGCAAATGTATTCCATTATTCATATTCCTGTTTTCTTTTTTCTCTTTTTTACGTGGTTCATTTAAAGCCTTCATACCTTGACACTTGTACACATGCTATTATTTGTGCAATTTTTTATACGACCAATAACTGTAATGTTGAGACCTTGAGGGTTGTGTTTTACTAATATCTATTCCCCTATATTTGGACACCTTATTTATTAGGCCTTTGATTTATCCAGGCAGCTATTTTCCCATTTCCTGGGTCCGTTGTAATTTTATCTGGTTTTTAGTTTGCCCAGAAGGTGGCAGTGTTTAAAAGTTTAAAAGGGAAGTGCTCTCTTCCTGGATCCCACCTTGCGGGAAGATGGGTACATTGCTGGGTCTGGACAGTGACAGGCCCTGATTAGGGAAAGTTTATTTAGTTGTAGAGGTTTGTGTTATAGTTGCTCTAGGAGGGAAAGTTAGAAGCAGTTTATTTAGTGAGCAAAATAGCAAAAAGGCCACAAATCATATTGAATCCACAAATCGCATTTCATGCAAGTCGCATTGATGTCAATGGGTGTTTTTTTTCTCAAGCCTTTTCTAACTCCAAATGCATTAAAGACAATGTTCCTTTTTCTCTCTCTCCAAATGCATTGAAGTGAATGGGCATTTTTCCTTGCATATTTTAGCAGCGAAAATTTTTCCTGCTGTTCAGCAAAAAGATTTGCAGAAGGTGAAACACAGATGGGGTTATTCGTGCAGGACCACTAAGGGTCCAAAAGGGTTTTTCTGCCCTTCTTAGACTGTGCTGTGATACTAATGGAGCATGTAGAATTTGTTGCTGTGTATTTTAGTGGTGGACCAACTGACACTCTCACGCCTTCTATCATTGACATGAGTGAAAACAACCTTATGATTTTCAGCCAAAAAATGCATAATGTGCAATTTAGGGATGAAATAACTTGTTGTGAGTAGGGCCAAATGGTTCCCAATCATCTTAATGACAGGAGACATGTAGATACAGACCATTTATCCACTAGTAATATTGTATATGCTATTAGCCTTAGAATTCATAATTAAAGGTTGTGTTTGGTGATGTTTTTCAGTGTATTTGCATCTGTCACTCCTGTATGAAGCAGGTTAAACCATAATAACTTGTCATGGCAACTACAATCAAATAATAGGGGAAATTGTAATGGTACAAAAATATTGTATAAATTCACATTTCGGAATTTAATATTCTTCTTTAGACAGTTTTAATTTTAGCTCAGTTTTATTTGTGTATAGTGCACTTTTAAGTTCTGCTTAAAAGGAGCCCAAAAAATGGGTGAGTTGTTTTAATTTAATACATGTGTACTACATGCATTGCTTATTGATCCAAACTACAAACCTCACAATCTTTCTTCCAAAGGTGGATGGCGTTATTAAATAGATATATTAAAGGGGTGGTTTGTCTTTACTTTAAATTTAAGTATGTTATAGTTAGAAACCAATTGCCAATTGTCTCAAAATATCACTCTCTACATCATACTAAAAGTTAACTCAATGGTGAACCCTGCCTACTCAGTAAATCCAAAGCTCTACATTCCCGTCATGGCCCAGCCAGCCCCCAAAATGTCACAACTCCACCCCCTCTCTGCCCCACCCCCATGTGTCATTCCCCATTAAGGGCACAACTAAAAGATGTCAGCCCTCATTATGGGTACTAAGCTTTTCAGTGCTCTCTGCTACCTTTAGCCTCTTATTCCATCTGCACAAGTACGACAGTAGATTGGGGTAGGGCTGAGCAATGTAAGTGAGTGTGTAACACACTCTGTAATGTTCCTGGTCTTCAGCAAGTGACAGGCATTTCAGCAAGTAAAATGTCTAAGAAGTGGAGGGAATGGCTTTGTGGGTCAGGAGAGAAGCTGCTTCCATTTGTTGTGAGATAATTTTTGAGTAAAGCAGCAGAAATAAAAAGAGTGCAAGCAAGTGATTAGACAGTAAATAGAATATCACATGGTGTGTGTATATATATATATATATATATATCAAATGGAACACACAACCAAAAGTTCATAAATACCTGGGTGCCAATCCTTAATCAATTGTATCCCAGATTAACAACACTCACAGAAAAAATTATAACCAAACAAAAGAATAATGCAAAAAAGGTTTATTATAGTCCTTGTGACTCGCATTGGCAAAGCTCTGCACAATCGTTTGATACTATTTTAAGCTTAATAGCGTTTTTTTAAATAACTACTGGGGAATTAGTCAAGTGGGGTGGCGTATTTTTCAAATCCATCCCTTATCTCTACTACTCCTCCTTTCTATTGCAATCCGGCACTGGAACTCTAAGGGGGCCGACGATTTGTGGCTTTTTGAGGTTTAGTTAGTTGATTAACAACCAAGGCCACAGTCCCGGTTTCCCTGTCTTCTTCAGCTCATTGCACTAAGCACTTTAAACCCATCATTGAGGGGTAAATACTATCCTAATTGCCCTCTTAAAGGTGGGCAGGGTGGTGTTGTTGCACAACTAGAATCTAAGGTTCCTCTATTGTATTTGGTTTTAGAGTTGATAATGCAGTAACCTTATGTTCATTTATATGATAATAGTGGGGTGCTTTTCTCTTTTTCTTTGAAATTAACAGCACCTCTACAGTTATGGCCATTGGCCAGCACTTGATCATTCAAGTGTTGGCCAAAAAATGTCTAGACTATAAAGAAATAAATTTTTAACTCCTTTATATTCCAAGTACTGCATTCTGCATGACTTTCTCAAACTGCATATTGTATTTTCTGTGTTTTCCTAATAAATAGAAAACTCATTCACAGCCATTAGTTCTCTTAAAATCAGACTTAAATATATCAATCCATTCTCATTATCAGTAAACGAACAGCACATTGATGTGTTTTATAAACTCAGCTGCAGACTTTCTTAACACTAATCCTACCTCTAATCCTAAATTTAAATATATCTATCACTGTTATTTCACCTTACAATGCTCAGGAACACTTGCCAGATTAATCACTCATCAAGGTAGTAATAGATATATTTAATGGGCTGTCACCTCTTCCTATTTAGAAATGTTAAGAATTTGTCAGTTTTGATAGTCTGCTTTAAAGTATAAAGAAATATATTTATGTTTACAGTATAAAAACGTATATAGAATGTATAATACAGGATACTGTACACAGTATGAACATATATAAGATGCACATAAAATAACTACAGAGGGCTAAATAGTAGACAAGTAATGTCCAGATTACTACAGATTTGAAGCAGGCTCACATATCACTAAAATAAGGCCTGAGTATAGATTATTAAAACCATTATGTAAAGTAATTGGGAGCTCTGGTACTAGCCAAGCTTTACTTGAAGGTATGCACACAACAATGTTGTATAACCGCAGGTTAGAAGAGAGGGCTAAATGTATTCTTTAGAGAGGTGGTTGCCAAACTATATGGCCATTTGATCTCCTAGATATACTAGAAAGTCCATTTTGAAGGACAGATAGGGTAGCTTTTGGGGTCAATGTGTTTTTGCTGCCCTAAAAACTAATACACCTAAATATTAACCTGGGCCAGCCTGCTTGCATAATGTAAAAAAGGAGGTTGTGGGAGCACTCAATGGCTAAGTAAAAATGTATAAATACAATGGAAGTGCTACTGATCTGGCCAAATTAGCTACAAGCATACAAAAAAGAGTGTTTTGATCAACTTACATTCCCTGGCCATCTGTCTCAAAAGTAATCTAGTATCTGTTCAAGTAATGTATTCAATGTATTTACAAAAAAAGCCCTCTGACTGAAACCAATGCCCAGGATACTTATCCCAAGATATGCTACCGTGCAGGGAGGTGCCAGCCTTTGAATACTATGACTGGAGGTAAATAGTTAGGGACGACCATATGGGGTTTACCTTGACGTGGTATGATGGGTTACCAATTTTATGATCTTAACTTTGTAACTAAAAACCCCTGTTTTTTTTTTGTAAATAAATGCACTTGTATAGATACTAGAATACTTACAAGACAGGGAATGTCATTGCTCAATCGCCCCTCTTTTTTGTATGGTTGCATAATATAAACTGATGAAACATTTTTCCGGGATTTTCAACAAAAAAAAAAAAACTGTTTTAAAACTATTATCTTCATATTAAAGTTGCTGATTTCATAAAAAAAAAAAACTTGAGTTCATTTACTGTAGTGCTGCAATATTTTGCCTTTCATAACGGCTTTACCTTCTTTAAATGTTGCATCTCAATACGGTATTTTTAAGAAGATTTTGTTTACTTTGCAGAAGAGCATCTTATATTTCTTTATTCTTTTTCCACTTAACTTCGCTAATAGTGATGGGCTAATTTCTTCTATTTTGCTTTGCCAAAAAAATTGCGAAACTTGAATTTTGATGCCAGTGCCAATTTGCGTAAAATTTTGATGCTGCATTAAGGTCAATGGGCATCCAAATAGTGTTGACGAGTGACGGTTTAGATGCGAGTTACTTTTCTGCCGTTCATCCAAAATTTTTTGACACCGGTGAATTTTCTCGGTGGAGCTGAAACGCGGAAATTCGCTGCGAATTCGTGTCTGGTGAATTTATTCACCCATCACTGTTTGCTAATAATTGTTCTAAAATCTCAGTTCAAAAATAACCCCAGCCCCCCCCCCATCCCTGTAACTCAGTTTCCTTGAAAACTCATGTCCATGGAGACTCCATTTGTATAGGGGGCAGCAAATGCAAAGATGACCCAAAATAAGGAGTTATGTGACTCAGTGATGCAACTAACCTCTGCCAGACACTGCCACAAAAAATTTTGGACCCCATTTTTGGTCATTGAACACCTCCTCTGTGGGCGTGCTTGCAGGCTTGCTCAGTGGTAGACATAAAGACTCACAGCAATCCTTGTCACCAGTCCAGGCCCCCTTTTCCTGGGTCTTCTGAGAGAGAAACAATAATGGGTCAATTCGGGCATCTACAGAGTTTAAACTGGATGCAACAACTGATGGAATCTCTTCTACGACAGCCACATAATGGTGTATAGAATAGGTTATTTCCAAATTGGCATTTTGCTGCATCCTATTAAAAATGGATTTGGAATAGCATTTATTTGGGCGGTGACACAGTCCTATTTGCAATGTCTGACAAAATCTAAAGTAAGAAGGGCACTAATACAGAAAATTGCTTATTTATATTCTCTACTACAAACATTTACATATATTATGGGTGGAAATGTACATGCCATTTCCCTTAAGTCAATTATGATCAAAACAGAACATAATACAACTCCTAGTATAACACCTTAGTAAATTTAGCACAGCATGGGATATGCAAAAGCAAAAGAAAAATGCCTTAATAGATTTCAAACATGTATACAGCAATCCATCTACATTGCAAACAACAGCATTTACCATACCCGAGGAGTCACATTTATCAATTTTCAAATTTAAAACTCCCATAAACTCTAAATTCTACCAATCGAAATGTATTAATACAATTTAATTTTCTTAGCTCGGACGAATTGAATCAACCCGAAAACTCACATCTAATTTAAATTAGAAAAACTTGATTCGAATTAAAAAAACTTATTCCGAAAAAAACTTAATGTCAGGAAGGCTGCAAACATCCCCAAACTCATCCCTGGACCTCTCCCATTGACTTATACAGTAATTCTGCAGATTTTAGGTGGCGAATAGTCGCATTTGAGTTCTTAAAGGGCCAGAGTATGATAAATCTCAATATTCGAAGTCGAATTCTAATTAAAACTCGAATCAAATTTGGATAAATCATATTTTTTCACTTCTTTTTTTCACTTAGAACTTTCATTAATCTGCCTCCTAGTGTTTACAGAACAAATTAGCAAATATCGTACAGCAGACATATTGGGGTAGATTTATCAAAATGTGAAATTAGAGTTTACCACAGGAAAACTCATCCACTTTCTAATCATTCTTATGGGACTTTTAAAAATCCCACAGGAATAAATACCGGTAGAAAGTGGGTGCATTTTTCGGTAATAAACTCTTATCTCACATTTTGGTTTGCCCCATTGTGCAAAAAGGCGAGAAACCCCAACGTTTCACATTAACTCTTTTCTCAAGGGGATTTTTGTTTCCACATCTTTTCTCCCCAGTAAAAAACTGCCATGTCCTTGCAGATGCGAAATGAGTTAGAAATGACCTTTATTTAATGGATTTCCATTATAGCAGAATTTCAAAGTTAAGAATTTTAGGAAAGATACTTTTACTTTTATCCTTCAAATATAAAACATTTTCTAAATGTCTTCCCAATCAATGAGCTTGACCTTGAGATGGATCTTATTTAGTTCGCTATAAGATGAAAATATCTTTGGAAATGTGGATGCCGAGCCCTGATCTATTCTAAACAGTGATTTCACTGACAAGATGGATTTTTTTAATCCTCACTACTACATTCATTTTCCCAGCCTGAGATTCCCCATGGATTTAAATCAATTCCATTAAGGTAATTCAATAAGGATTGAGTGCAAGTCTGGATTTGCATTTATTTCATCAGCTAAGCACTAGTTGAAATAAGACATTGAAACGTTAGATATCCAAAGCGAGGTTGCAGAAAATGATCAATGCATATTTACTCTGTTTTGTATCTCAGAATGCTGTATGCATTTGCTGCTTTTAAAGCTACAAATCAGTTTCAGTTTGGCATAGCGTGGGGAATTAAAAGAAATAAAAGCTTACGCTTCAAGGAGTGATGGGATTGAAGGCAAATGGCAAACAAACTATGTCGGTTTTTACATGCCTTCACATTCATTCACATTGCACAGAATAGATGAACATTACAGGTATTGGATCTATTATCAGAAAGCCCCGAATTACGGATAAGCTGTCTCCTATAAGACTCCATTTTATCCAAATAATCCAAATTTTAAATTATTTCCTTTTTCTCTAACAATAAAACAGCACTTTGTACTCAATCCAAACTAAGATACAATTAACCCTTATTGGAAGCAAAGCCAGCCTATTGGGTTTATTTAATGTTTCCATGATTTTCTAGTAGACTTAAGATATGAAGATCCATATTACACAAAGATCTGTGATCCAGAAAACCTGTACCAAAACTGCATTCTTGTTGCCACTTTGTGGGGCATGAAGTGATATCTGCTGCTGCATGAACTCTGGATACAACAGATTTAAGATTTACAGAATCTCACTGTACACAACATCTACTAGTAGCAGTCATCTGTTTTGGTTACAGGTATAGGGTTACAATAGAACAGTGGATACAGGTCTGGACTGGGAGTCAACATAAGCCCTGGCATTCCATGTACAAAGATGCCCAAACAGGTCCCAGCAGCCCGCTAAATAGTGACTTTCTATGTCCCCTGATATCAGCCACTCTGCCATTTGCCAGAACCCACAGTCCGGGCCTGAGTGGATAAATCTGATTTGTACCACAAACTAAATATGGATGTTTGAAATGGCAGATGCCTTGTTTTAATAAGTCAGTCTGGTGTATTTTTATCATTATTGGACAGTAATGATAAAAAGTAAGGACAAAATTCTAAGCATTTTATACCTAAATGTGCACCTAAAGTTGTGAAAACACTAGTGAGATCTACTGCATACTTACATTGAGGGGTGGATTTACTAATACTCAAATGAATCTAATTTATTCCTGAAAATAAATCTAACCAAACTCCCTTCCACGATTTAAATTTTTTTCAGATTATCAGAGTAAACCCTGAAGTTTTCAGATTATCCAACGCAGATCATGATCAAGAAACAACTTCAGTGACATCTGCCATTGACTTCTACATGACTTCTACATATTTTTGGATACGGATTTTTAGCAGCTTTGGGGTAGCATAAATATCCAAAATATCCACAAAAAAATTGAGTTTTCCCCCTTAAAACCTCAATCAGAAAAACTTAGGTTTATTAAATGGCCCCTAAATATTATTTATGCATAGATTACATGAATTCCACAGTTAAACATTTTAGAGACTTCTTAATGGTAAGGAAGTTAGTCCAGCACCTGGACTAGATAAAAGACTGCATGGTCTGAAACGTTGCTGTAATGCCCTTGGCTGTCATGCCCTTGCACCAATAAAGGCTGTTTTATGCAAAATTGTGGGAGCTGGACTAACTTCCTTACTAGTATTGCCAGTGGAAAGTGGCCATTGGAGAACGTGCACCCAACTAAAGAAGAAAGTGGGAGTCGTGCTGACTACTAGTCTGTTAGAGACTTCTTAATGTTCAGGGATGAATTGTATTCTAATAACTAGAGATCAAATGTGAATATCCATGTAACTACTTCCACTACTTAAATCTGCCATGTGCTGACTATAAAACTGAAACTGGAAATGCTGATTAAAAAATTCCTATTGTATTGAGTTCTTCATACAAAATAAGTGGCCAAATTCAATTCAGTGAGAAAATGGTTTAACAAGTCAAAAGTCATGAACGAGATTCAATTCAGATTCAGAAAAACTTATCTCACTGTTTACCACGGGAAAACTCTATTGAAGTCTATGGCAAAAACTGGAACTGAATTTGGAGAAAAAACTTTTTCTTCTCGAATTGAATCTCGTCCATGACTTTTCAAGCGATATAACCTTTTCTCGCTGAATTGAATCTGACCCACTGTTGGAAGTTGGAATTAATAAGAAGAGGTGAGTTAATAATATATTCAAAAACAAATCAAATGTGGTTGCAAATTACTTTGAGTTTCAGTTTTTTCTATAGGGCTGATATTTTGCACTAAGCTTTAAATACTACACTTATAAATGTATATATAAATGTATAGTGTTTACAGCATAATTTGCTTTGCCCAATGGCCACAGAACACAGTGAATAGTTTAGGGATATTGATAAAACCATTGAGATCATCCCTGTCTATACTACATCCTTAAATGTAACTCCCAAAGATGACACTATTGGGTGTCGGAAAAGTCAGCGTTAATAATTACATGGTCCGACTGTTGGATGAAGACGCTGCTTTCTGCGTCCACATCCGACAGTTGTGTTGCGTCAGATGTAATGTAGTTGCTACCTCTGACTTTTCATTCAGTCCATTTATATTTTCACCTGTGCGACTCCATTCGACTTGTCACGTGCGTTTTGTCGGTGGGTGTCGATCCAACGAAAAACATTTAGGGAGCTCTACCCTTGAACAAACTTGAAATATTACACAAGTAAAAAGCTTGTGCTGCAATAAATAATTTTTTTTATCAAATGTATCTTTAATCATATTTATCGACTTGGAAGAATAGCACAGTTACTTTATTTCAAGATACTCAGCAGGTGCATGCATATTGTGTGATCCTTGTTATTCATTGCAACCAGAATTGTTTGCTGAGCAGAAAAACTGTTTTTATTATCTGGCTGGTGGGACATTTCATTTTCCTTTTTCATGATCCAGCTGCTCATGATGTGTTTAAAAGTATTCCCAAAGACATCTGCGCAACAGGCAGCTGTAATGAATTGTTTGCGTTCATGCCAATATTTAGTATGTTTCAGTGGTTATTTTCTGCTTCAGCACAGAAGGCAGAAGGTGGATACTAAATTCTGTACGTGTGAATGTTTTTCTTTAGAGCTACAAGGCAAAACAATAGAAACACTGCTGCTGTTTTATATGTACACAGAAACTGATATATTTTATACTATAAATTAAATCAGAAAAATGCCCCAAAGGGCAAACACATGATACACATAAAACAGTTGTTTCAATAACACAAGTGCAAAAATACATTAAAAATGGAAAGCAGGTAGCAGTAGTGGTGATACGGTTCTATTTTGGAGTATCTGGCCCAACAGGCTCTGAGCTATCCCATTTATTTTTCATGTTTTTAATTTCTCTTTATTTATGTATTCACATATGCATATATAAGAAGTCAACAAAACTAATGTCTGGTGTTAGTTATTACAGACAAATGTATCAAGCATATTCAAAAAATAAAGACAGGTATAATGGTAAAAAATAGGACATATTGATATATCAACTATCATTTGACATAATGCTAATAGAAATTATGTGAAGAGTAAAAAACCACAAAGCACAGACAGGAAGGACTGTCATTTTGAATCCCAAGGATCCCAAATTTGTTTATGATGATCAACTTTATTATTCAATAAAGCTGACAAATAATAATAACATAGAATGTACATGGTCAACGTTGATTTACAATTAAGACAATCAGTTTAATGTCCATCTAGCTGCTGCCAAAATATGAGAAGTTATCTTTGTAGCTTCGTAGTAGGGAAAAGTAATGGGGCCATTTTGGCATTTGGGTCAAGTCGCACCTTAAAGGGATACTGTCATGGGAAAAAAAAATTTTTACAAAATGAATCAGTTAATCGTGATTCATTATTAACTGATTCATTTTAAAATTTCTTTTGTATTTCCCATGACAGTATCTCTTTAAATAGCTGAGATATTACTTGGATAGTATTGTTCCAGAGTTTAGAAACAATGGTACAGCTATCCCACCTTTTAACTCACCAACTCATTCATTTGTATTTCCATCATCTTTACCCCAAAATGCCTTCCTGCCCGTAAGAATGAGAGATGGTGAGATAGCATTCGGATTGCTTAGTTTTCCGAAGTTGCCTGAAGTTGCCTCACGAGGAAACTTTGGGTGACTTCAGAAAACTGAAGCGGTCCGAATGCCATCCCATCCAGTGATTCACATTCTCACCAGCAGGAAGGCATTTCGTGGAGGTAAGTCGCCCAAAGAAGAGGAGATTTGTTGATGGGCAACTAATCTCCCGGAATCGCCACATGTGCTACCACCATAAAAGGTACATTGTACGGGTGAAGACATACAGAACTATTCGGCTTTGGTAAGACACAATAGGGGGAATTCAGTTTATCTGGTAAGTGTGAGTGCTGCGCTCAGTCCAAGCCGCAAAAAATCTTGCTAGCTGCACCAAGGTTTTATGAAAGTCCACACAGGGCCTGCAAGATTATATGGAATAAGACAGTTCAGGGTTTGGTGCGCTAAGTTGATATTCGTTCCCCAATATCTAAGTAAGGATGGAAAGATATATGGTAATAAAGGTTGCTGCTCAGAACAACAACAGATTAATATTTCTCAACAGATGTTTAAGTGGCTGTTCCAAAGTAGAGTCGGTCTGTAGAGCGCACCTACCCAAAGAACCAGCGGTAACACACTGAGGGATATCTTGGCATTCAGAACTACACCGCTGCGGCCTTGGAGCGAGAGATCATTAAACAGCCGGTGGAGGTGAGGTGGACACTCTGTGTAGGAGACGGAGATCTCCCCCAAAGACGCTTACTATTAACGGACACTCGGTGAGTACAATTATCCATTAAATATATCCGAAAAATTCTGGCAGTATCACACTATTTCAGCTGTTTGTTATAGGTGCGTTCTACAGACCTACTCTACTTTGGAACAGCCACTTAAACATCTGTCGAGAAATAATAATCTGTTAGTAGTTCTGAGCAGCAACCTTTATTAAAAACAATCGAATGTATTACACCATATATCGTTCCATCCTTACTTAGATATTGGGGACCAAATATCAACTTAGCGCACCAAACCCTGAACTGTCTTATTCACTATAGAGGGAATGTAATATGCTTTGTTATAGCAAAAATGTTAGCGACCATGTTTGTACCATTTTTGACTGATTAAGACCTCAATTACTTTTTTGCAAACTTGTGACCAAACTGCTTTTTCGAATATTCGCAGTGTATGTAATAAAATGTCATTTTTTGGGACAAAATATTTAACGAAACTCCAGAGCAGGTGTTAACGGTTCGCAATGCACAATTGAGATTCACATGCATTAACAGCCTAATGAAAAATATTACATTGCAACAGGCAAATTATTATTTGAAAAGTTTTGCTCTTTGCGAATTTTATTACACTCCCCCCATGTGTGTTTTAGCAGCGGCAAATCTCAGTATTGCCTACGAGAGGGCTACTAGTAGCTGGAGCTACTAGTAGCAACTACTTGTTGTGGCTACAAAATGACAAAAACATACTGTACCTTGTTATAGACAATATTGAGACATACCTCTGCTGAAACACTCATTTATCAACAGTCTAATTTTCATGGTTTTTTATGGTTTTTGAAACCATGGCCAAAGTCACAAACTCTACAACCAGGAATGTCATTAAATTTAATACAAAATCAGAATAAAAAAGTATGAATAGAAAATGATGCTGAACTCTGCGCTAAAAAAATCCAAATACCCCAAAACGTCTCCATTTTAGTTTTTCTGAAATTCCTAGAGAACAAAACCCATAAAACCTGTAAAAGTCTGAATTGATTTAAAGTGGTCTGAAAAGATCAACGCAGCTTCCATTGACTTCTATAGGACCTTGACAACTTTCACCTGGCAAAGTCTTGTATTATTGGTTTTCGTGGTTTTTACACTTAGATATTAAATTTGTTTTGAGTTTTTCAAAATAATGAGAAAACCACATATTTTTAGAGATTTGTGAACATGTTTTAAATTTGATTGTTAGTAAATGAGCTCCATAGTGTTTTAGCAAAACCAATTATCACTATTGTCTATTCTGTAACCATGCCAAGTAGCTGATACTCAGCGCCGGATTTCAATGTGCGGCGCCCCTAGGCCGCGCGGCCCGACCAGGCGGCCGCGCGGTCCTAGCGCCCACCTCACCTCCCCTTCCCAGCGCACCAGCGTTTTTTCGCCGGCGCAGCTGCTGTAATTGAATGGGGACGCACGCGTCCCCATAGTGCGGCTGGGCGGCATGCCGCCCCTATTTTTTTGCCGCCCTAGGCCCGGGCCTATGCGGCCTTGCCGCAAATCCGGGCCTGCTGATACTAGCAGCTCTGTGTGTCTTCATCTAGACCTCTTTAATAAAATTGAAACTATAGAAGTAACTGAGATAAAGACTTGAAATATTCACAGAGAAAAATCACATTGGAGGGGGGGGGGATATGAGAGCCAACCCTGCAGTGTGGCTACTCAACAACTTAATGAGATACTGTTGATGTGGTCCTGACAGGCAGGCACAGATCTACTTGTTCTGTAAGCTGGTCTTTAAATGCTGTCCAGTTTTATGGGAGATATTGGATGAGTGATTATTTGTGCTCTGGTACCCCTGGAACTATTACAGGCTGATTGTTATACCAATGTTTTTGTATATATCTGTTACCTTGTTATGTGCTAAGGAACCAGCCTGAAGGCTAATTAGGGAGAGAGTTTTGGAATGAGTATTTGAATGTTTCTCTACCAAACAAGGCAGAGTTGTGCTCGCCAATAATTTTTAAGCCATGAAGCGGGGGTCCAATAAAGCTGTGACCACAAAATACATATAGACAAATACAAGAGGTGCTCTGAACTCAACCCATTATCAATATATTAGGGATATTGAGATTTTGTGCCTTAAGCTTCCAAAAATGCCTTACCCTATAAACAAAACATACATTTTACAAAGGGACAAGTTTTATCTGCAACTTACTTGCTGCTTTTCTATACATCTGTTTCTATACATCTATATCTGCATTTGACCATACTCTACAGGCACCGCCAGACAAATGTATGTTATCTTTAATGTTAAAAAGGATGTTTAAAAGGATATGTTTAAAAGAATCTATAACATGTTTGAGACCTGCTTCAACCCTTACCTTATATACAGCAAAAGGTTTCAGGGACAACTGCTGCTTTCTACAGTTCATTGGGTAATTAAGAGGCAGTTTCTCTAAAATGCTATGGTGTTCTGTATATGTATTGTCACTTAACAGAAGTTTTCAAAATTCCAGGAATTCGTTTGTTGCATACCAGCTTTTTTCAGTTGGCTGCAGTAACACCAATCATAAAATTCTGTATCCCATAGGCCTAGCCCATAGACCTAGCATACATTGGTTGTTTTGATTCAATCACATTTATATAAGGCAAAGGCATGGCTGTTAAATGCCAGTGTACTAAACTCTTTAATGTGTTATCTAAATCATAATTGCCATAAATTAGGGTTAATCTGAGCATTTTCTGTTTCTGTATGAATGTTATTTATTCCATTCCTTTACTGCTTTGCAATCAGTATACCATCATGTTATACAAATATTTTTGCATCAGAAGAAATTAATTTAATTGTTGGAAACAGAACTGATATCAAATAACAGCAGCAAATTTCTAAAAATAATATTTTTAGGTAAACCAATACAGTATGATCAAATTATCGTAATGGAAGTTTGACAGCTTCACAGCTACAACTGGAGAGTCAACCCTGGAATAAAATATTTTGGTAAACACCAATAGAATTATATTACTGGGAGGGACTAACCTGATAGTCATGTTGTATGTTAATTTATCCATCTTCTAATAAATTCTGTGCAGTGTAGTGACACTGCTTACCCTGTTCTCTTTGGAAAGCCTGTGTAAGGCTATTTTGATGATGCAGTACCGTATTTCTCTGACTTAGGACACAACCTTGTACTTAGTTACACTGAATATTTAACTGAAGAAATAAAACTCCCTTTTGTGGCATAAGTTGCACTACAGTAAATGCAGTTTAGGAGATGGCAGTAAGCTTTGGATCTGGATACCTTTCCAATGTGGTCCCTACAATAAGCAAATAACACCTAGGGATTAAAAACCCCAAGTACTTCTCCTGGTAGTGGCAGAGAATATCCTTACTCATCAATAGTAATTTGTCCCGTTTCGCCACTAATTTCATGAATTTCCCGTGAAATTTGCGAAACTGGTGAAAAATTAGCGAAACATCGATTTTGCGCCTGGCGAATAAATTCACCCATCAGTACTCATCAACCCTGGCTGTTTTATCCATTTGGGCTGCACTATGATAAGGTGTACTTTGTCACTGATCCTGATTCATGGGGTTCTGGTTCCCCAACTTCAATTTAAATACTTTTCCTGCTCTCTTCAGAAATCCTGTTACAAATGACTGGGTATGAGATTGTATAGGTTTGTTTTGTTAGAATCTGAAAGCCTGATTCACTAATGATTTTTCAAGAGTGGAATACATTTTTAATATTATTATTCTTAGTAATATTTCCTGGAGAATTGTCAGGAAAGTCATATATTTAAAAGTAATTTTGTTGGCTTTGCATAAGAAAAAATACAATCCATTATACAGACTTTTTCTTGGAGAAATTGAATACGTATTCTTTCAGATTTATATTGCCAGAGAGAAAACATCATATATTGTCTTTAAATAACAATCTTTTTATATACATAAGACAAGAGTGTAGAAACAAATAATGTGGTTTCAATGTGTTTCTGCCTAATAAAAGCCTGTAAAAACAAGACTAATGTAAAATCTCAAAGGTTTACCCTTGTGTTCTTGTTTTCAGATTTTACTACATAGTTACATAGTTACATAGTTAAATTGGGTTGAAAAAAGACAAAGTCCATCAAGTTCAACCCCTCCAAATGAAAACCCAGCATCCATACATACACCAATCCCTACTTTTAATTAAATTCTATATACCCATACCTGTACTAACTATAGAGCTTAGTATCAGAATAGCCTTTGATATTATGTCTGTCCAAAAAATCATCCAAGCCATTCTTAAAGACATTAACTGAATCAGCCATCACAACATCACCCGGCAGTGCATTCCACAACCTCACTGTCCTGACTGTGAAGAACCCCCTACGTTGCTTCAAATGAAAGTTCTTATCTTCTAGTCTAAAGGGGTGGCCTCTGGTACGGTGATCCACTTTATGGGTAAAAAGGTCCCCTGCCATTTATCTATAATGTCCTCTAATGTACTTGTAAAGTGTAATGTCCCCTCGCAAGCGCCTTTTTTCCAGAGAAAACAACCCCAACCTTGACAGTCTACCCTCATAATTTAAGTCTTCCGTCCCTCTAACCAATTTAGTTGCACGTCTCTGCACTCTCTCCAGCTCATTTATATCCCTCTTAAGGACTGGAGTCCAAAACTGAACTGCATACACCAGATGAGGCCTTACCAGGGACCTATAAAGAGGCATAATTATGTTTTCATCCCTTGAGTTAATGCCCTTTTTTATGCAAGACAGAACTTTATTTGCTTTAGTAGGCACAGAATGACACTGCCCAGAATTAGACAACGTGTTATCTACAAAGACCCCTAGATCCTTCTCATTTAAGGAAACTCCCAACACACTGCCATTTAGTGTATAACTTGCATTTATATTATTTTTGCCAAAGTGCATAACCTTGCATTTATCAACATTGAACCTCATTTTCCAGTTTGCTGCCCAGTTTTCCAATTTAGATAAATCTAAATCTAAATGCATCCTGCATGCAACCTATAGTTCTGCACAATTTAGTATCATCTGCAAAAATAGAAACAGTACTTTCAATGCCCACCTCCAGGTCATTAATAAACAAGTTGAAAAGCAAGGGACCTAGTACAGAGCCCTGTGGTACCCCACTAACAACACTGGTCCAATTAGAAAATGTTCCATTTACCACCACTCTTTGTAGTCTATCTTTTAGCCAGTTCTCTATCCAGGTACAAATACTATGTTCCAAGCCAACATTCCTTTATTTAACCAGTAACCTTTTGTGTGGCACTGTATCAAATGCTTAAGCAAAGTCTAAGTAAATCACATCCACTGCCATCCCAGAATCGAGGTCTCTACTTACATTCTCATAAAAAGAAATTAAGTTAGTCTGGCAAGATCTATTACGCATAAAACCATGCTGGCACAAACTCATAGTATTATGATTTGCTATGAAGTCCAGTATCTTATCCTTTATTAACCCTTCGAAAAGCTTTCCTACCACTGACGTCAGACTAACTGGCCTATAGTTTTGAGGCTGAGAACGGGATCGTTTTTTGAATAGAGGCACCACATTAGCAATTCGCCAGTCTCTCGGCACTATGCCAGATCTCAATGAATCCTGAAAAATTAAGTAAAGAGGTTTGGCAATCACAGAGCTAAGCTCGCTAATTACCCTGGGATGAATACCATCTGGCCCTGGACCTTTGTTAATCTTAACATGTTCTAGTCTCTTTTGAATTTCTTCATGTGTGAACCATGCATCATTAGTTGTATTAGATGTAGTGCTACATCTCTAGAATACATTTTTTTTCTTAGAATAAACAACCTCTGCATTACTATTCATCAAAGTTTGTCTTTCTAACAATCACTGTGCAGGAGTGTGAAAGAATGTTGCAGGATGTTGAATCTCGTATTTATTTTTTAATTTATTTTTTCCAATGTTTTACTTCTCATAATTCTAGTGCAAAAGTAAATATGCAGGACTATGTCTCAAACTGCCAAAACATGTATGCTTTTTGACTGCCTTCCTAACATATTGCTACATTTCGCTGTAATCATACTGCAGAATGCATTAAGTGGAAAAAGCAAAAATAAGAATAAAGTCTGGTAATATAATGCATTGGTAGGTAATATCACATGTTAGAGCACGAATTGAGGCAGAACTTACTGTAGTAAAAAAATAATATGTAATGCAAAGAAAAAAGCGAGAAAGAGGAAAATTGTAAGGATTTGATGAAAGGGTATAAAAAAGAATAAGAAAGAAAGTGGAGTGAGAAATTCTGCAAGAGGCCCAGAATGAGCCTTCAAATGGTTTAGCTACATACTATCAATAGGAATGAGAGAAAAGTTGGGCCAAGGAAAAAGGACACAGGGAACATCATGATCACAGGTAAGAGAGTTGCCACTTCATCCATAATTAAAGACAAATGTGAACACATACATTGCGACACAGGAGTTTTCTTGAGAACATCTAATTTCATAATACTATTTGAATAACAATTACCAACATCATTTGGTGGAGTAATCACTTACCTTTGTTATTCCCAAACATCAACATTTCGGGGGGGAACACCCACCCTTCCTGATGAAGGGTGGGTGTTCCCCCCTGAAACGTTGATGCTTGGTGGCTGAATAAAAGGGGATATTCCCCGACTGCATTAATCAGCATGTGTGCGGATCCGTTTCTTATACACATTGCCCACTAGTTACCAGCCACTATGTTGAATGTAAGTTCTGCTATCAATCAAAGACCAGAGATCTGTGCAGACCAGTGATGGATTTAGCCAGTGGAATCCTATTGTTGAAAAGAACATAGGGGCATTATTGACCCCGGGGTATGTAAATGCAAGAGCACTAAGGGGTGCAAGAGCAACAGGGGACATTTGCATGCCTCTCCCTTCTTACCAAAATTTGGTAAAATTTACTCAATGACCAACACAGTGGGCAAAGCTCACTGTCTGGAGCATTGTAAATGAGCCCTCATGAGTGTTGGTGAGCTCTGCTTAAATTTCAAAAGAAATAAAGGAAACAAGTTAGATAGCTTGGTACTAGAAAGTAGTGCTACATGATATATTGTGGGTACAGTTATCATCAGTGCTTAACTTTTTAATTCACTATTTGGGCATTGCTAGTTGCCTGGTTTTCTCTGTCCCCAAGTCTATTTCATTACACTGGTGTACCTGGGTATAATTTGTACCTTGTTTCATTTTCCCAACATTTTTATACTTTACTTATCAGTGAAGGGCTGGCCCCTCAGTCTAACCTGGTAGAAAGGATCAACAAAACAAATACTTTTGACGTAAAGTTAAAATGTGTTTGGGAAGAAATTTTTCACCAAAAAATAATACAACAGTGAATATATATATTCTATCTATTGACATTTTTATCAATAGATTTTTTCAGTAATGCCCATGCAATTAAATCTTAATATATATTATGACTTCTAAAATAAGATCAGTGTTACAATGGATGACTTCATTTACAAGAAACATTTAAAGATTAGTTTAAAACATCTGTAGTTTGCCATTTTGCTTTCTAGAGTAAGAGAATTAAAATCAATTATTTCTCCTCTGTTACTTATGAAATTGGACAGTAAAATGCTTTTAGAAAGAAAACTATACAGAAAGAGAAGGAATAAAGCAGGGGTTGTAGCCAAATGAGAAAATGAGAAAATGATGTTTCACAAATAGAAATGTTTTAGATATGATCAAAATAATGAAACATACTTAGTTACATATTATATGACATTAAAAAGCATATTCTTTTCTAAGATTAAATAAAAAGGCAACAGAAATATCAAACACAAAAAGCATTGACTGAAGATGAAAAAACATGTCAGACAGAAATGAGATTGAAGCAGTCATTTTCCATAATGGCAGAAAAAGCATTGTATTTTAAATTAAACTTCACGGCATATGACATTGATGGTTTATTTACTGTAAACAGTTTTTTCATTCTGTTTTTCCTGTAAATAATATGCCATTTGATGTTTTATTACCAATCATTGCAAATCTAATGTTAATAAATGGCATATATTTTTAAGATAGAACAAACCAAGATATTGTTGCCTATTTTATTTCATTGAGAACAGTTAATAATAACAACAAGATGTGGTCATTTTTTTAAGTTAATTGTAATAAGTATATCTTATATTTATTCAGCTGAATATGCATTGCAGATACAAAAGTACAGGTATAGGATCCCTTATCCGGAAACCCGATATCTAGAAAGCTCCGAATTACGGAATGGCTGTCTCCCATAGACTCCATTTTATCCAAATAATCCAAATTTTAAAAAATGATTTCCTTTTTCTTTGTAATAATAAAACAGTAGCTTGTACTTGATCCCAACTAAGATATAATTGATCCTTATTGTAAGCAAAACCAGCCTATTGGGTTTATTTCACGTTTAAATGAATTTCTAGTAGACTTAAGGCATGAAGACCCAAATTACGGAAAGATCCGTTATCCAGAAAACCCCAGATCCCGAGCATTCTGGATAACAGGTCCCATACCTGTACTACATACTATGCTGAGCTGAATTGAAATTGTACATAATTAAATTGAACTATCACTTTTTTACCTTTTATCCATTTAAAATAAACAAGACATACAGTATATACATGTATAAAATGGAACATCTTCCATTTAAAAAGTGTTATTATTCCCTTTGAGGCTGAAGAATCAGATCCATCCTTGAGGGGGGACATGTCCTACAAAAAATGGGTGGGTACTTTAATAACCAAACATTGACTTTATCTACCAAGCACTTCAACTGCATTTGATATGGTACAAGTATACAGTTCCTGGCAATCTTACCTGACTCCCTGCTTCAACAGGTAATTAGTTGTGACTAAAAATGTCATTGTAGGGGTGGAGTGAAATGACTGAAATGGTGCAGTATATAGGGAGTAGGTCTAGTCTCTGATGGTAAAACAAGTGCAAAAATTGAGTACTTTAAAGTACTACCAGAAACGGCAACCAGGGACACAAAGGGCCAGATTCAATTCAATGAGAAAAAGGTTTTTCATGAGTAACCTCGTGGACGGGATTCAATTTGAGATGTAAATCGATTCAGTAAAACGTATCTCGTGGTTTATCACTTGAAAACTCTATTGAAGTCCAAGGGAAAAAAATGGAACTGAATTAGGAGAAAATGTAATCTAGTCCACAACTTTTCAATTCATCAACCATGAGATAACTTTTTCTCATTGAATTAAATCTGGCCCTTTGTTAATGTTTTTTTTTAATAAAAAGAATTTGGTTACAGAAACCAAATATATACCTGGTGCCAGCATCACACACTATATCCACCAAATCACTCACAATGGATGACAATCTGCTCTAAGATTACAATGTATGATTATTATTTTCAGAATGCTCCAAAACTGTTCTCTAAAAATTGGTCCTATTTGGAAATATACTTGAAAAGAAAGCATCAACACATTTGTCTCTGTCTAATAAAGTATTAATACCACCGAATGAGCTCATAATATGTTATGGCTAACTTGCCTCTTCCAGTGTTCCTCGAACTATGAGGCAATCTATTTATGCAAATGAAGCTCCATATATACAATGCAGTTATTTTCTATAAAGTCAGTATTCCATATGGTGCCAGTTGATATATAATAATAACAATATATTATAATGGTGCTGTGTCTTTTTCATACCATTAATTCTTTCTATGGTGGCAATGATTTTTGCTTGTGAAAAATGTTGTTAAAAGTTTCTTGACTTTTTTTTCTTATTCTCTGGTATTTATCATTTCTAGCCTGAATTTTCTTTAGCAAGATTTGCCCAACAACGTTTTTGAGAATCGCAAAATAGTAAATTAATTTAAACATTCTTAACAACTCAATAACGGAATCAAAATATCAGCACTCCAAATTATGTGATTGAAACATTTGTTTCATCACTGTGTGTTCACATATATGTATACATTATGTTCAGTATTAACTCTTATATATTAGCGTTTTGTTATTTTTAGAGGGAGGCACAAAAAGCTGGGATTATATCCTTACAATTTTTGTTTTGCCTTAATGGGAACAATTACTAATAAGGAGCAGTTTGCAAAACTGTTATAAATGGAAAGTTAAAATTCTGTGACGATCTCTACTGAAATACACAATATCATGCAAAGCATTGTAATCATGAGGCAGCACTGCCGCAAACTTCATTTCATTTCAATTATCTAGCATTTGATACCATTGCCACATTCCCTTCTGTCCTAAACTACTTAATTTACTAAATTGTCTGTAATGAATGAAAATTCAGGGACAAGTGATGCTCTACACTTTACTGCTTATGCACAGTAAAATTTTAACAGCCCCAATAGTTTACAACTAGGCAGTAAATGAGCAAGACCTAATTGAAGCTTTAATTAAAGTTTCTCTAATTAGCTTTGAGAATGTATGGTTCATTTGGGGAGACGTGCCCTATTCTCAAAGCATTTTCCCTTTTTTCTCCTATAATGTAAAAGGCTTGGATAATATATGTGCCAAGTTTGCAGTGGATTTTATGTCACATTGTCAGAAAATGATGAGCTGCTTCTTAGACTTTAAGATCCAGGGCACAGAAAAAAAATTCCAAGGCAGAGCCTAAACCACGATTAAGTGTATTGAGCGAAACTAATTCTGAAGGATGAAGCATACAAAGTAGGTTATTTCATGCGAATAACAAGCATTTACAAAAGCAATCTTAGTGCTTTTCACTGAGTCCCAGCCTAATAAATAGTAATTCTTAGGCAGAGATTGTAAACCTGCTGCCTTCCAGATGTTGTTGAACTACCAAGTAGAGGTATGGGCATCCTTAGTAATACTAAATTAATTATGAAAGCTTGGCAGAGATTAAACAGCAAAGCTCAGAAGCAGAGATGCAACACTTTTGTTTATTAGATGGAATATTGTGGAAAACCAACACATAGATGCAGTTTTACAAAAATTCAAGATTTTTAATTTTCAAGATTTTTTTTAATTGGAAAAAGGTCTAAAATGGATTGCTTAAAAATGTACAATACAATTCTAGTGAAGCAAATTCTCATTTTAATCTCAGAAACTCAAATCGTTAAATATTTTGGACATGAATTAACCAACTTTTAGATGCAGATTTTGAGTTTTTTGCACTTAATAAATCTCAAAAATTAGAGTTTTGGAAACGTGAATTCAAATTTCCAATTTTGATTTTTAATATGAATAAATGACAATAGCGGTGAAATATTGAAATTGAGGGGGTTATTTATTAAACCTCAAATTTTTCTGGTCATGATTTTTGGGGCAAAACTTTAATTTTTCGAGATTTATTATACCACGATGCTGCAAAAAGACTGAATCTGAAAATCCACCCTCTCAGACCTGTCCTGGTCCTTTAGAAGTCAATTGTAGAGGCACTTATCTCAATTGCAATCCAATTAATTTGGGTTATTTCATATATAGGTCAAATCGAGCATGGGAGTTTGGTCATGGTTTTTTTAAAATAAAATAAATTTTAGTAAATAACTCTGTATGTTAAAAACATATGCCAGAAACGGAACTAGAGGGGGGCGGGCCCTGGCGCAGGATACGCAGCCGTGCCCCCGCCCACCTCCGTACACCCGGAACTGGCCGGGAATATGCAGCGCGCGGACTGCCGGGGGGCCCTGAGGGGGTGCGGGCCCTGGCCCGCTCACACCCCCAGCTCCCTCGGTAGTTCCGTCCCTGACATATGCCCATAGATGTCTAGCATTAAAACAAAATGATGAACCAGGTTCTACAATACCCCAACTTTTCTAACATATCGGATACAAAATATAATCTTTTCTCTGGGGTCCGATTAGTGGGTGAGACTCAGGGTAGCAGATGTAATCATGTTCTTCCCCTGAAGTAGTTGACAGGTGTTGGTAAAATGGATTAAACTAACAATTTTCTTAGCGTAGGGAGATCTCCCACATGCCTTTTCACAATATCTTCATATTCTGCATAAGGATCTATAATTGAACTGAATTATTCCACTGAGACCATTCAGAATATTGCAGGACAGTTTAGCCCAATTTAGCCTGATATTCCTGGACTAAATCATTGAAAATGTAGTAATTTTTAATTCTAATGAATAAACCGAAAATATTGAATAAAACCAATATAAAATAATATTAACATTAAGGGAGCAGACGCATTTGTTGTCTTTATTTACCATTAGTATTATCACATCTAATCATGATGCTCATGAATTTCATGATGCTTTTTCCTCTCATGAGTAAGCATAAGAACACCTCTCCAAAAAGGTTATGTATGACCATGTGACACTTTATTAGCATTTGAAATCATGATACATGAAGATAATGAAGAAACCACTGTCAGACACATAAATGCGTATTTAACTGTACTCCCTTGTAAGGCATAAACATATGAACTACAATTATCCTAGCAAAAGCCGTACAGGGAAATACAAGAAATCTTTTCTGGTTAATAATTTAGAATTGCATCCATGTGATAGCAACAAGATCGAGAAACCCTGCTGAGTTGCATCATTTATCTTCCCCCTATAAGGACACTTAAGAGAATACTAAAAATGTAAGCAGCATCATGCATGTTCTGATATTAAGTTTAATGGTAAAAAACTGTTTTTTCGTCTGAGTCAATGCTAAAACATCTTCCTAACAGATGGAACTATATTGGCTGGTAGATTGCATGCCTTACTTATAGGCTGTAAGGGAGAAATAAATGTAACTCTACACCTGGAGCAATGGTTTCAAGTTAATTACATGCATAAAGTATTTTGTATATTGAAATGGCACCACTGTCTTCCTATTTCTTTTAGTTTTTTTCTAGTTTTTATGTAACTGTCCAAAAAATAAATTAAATAATATATATTTACAGTTCAAAGGGATATTGACATTCCGTAATTAATGTTTTTTTTATATATTGCCATGTTTACACAAACTGGAACAGTGCCATTTATTGGATATTGTTGATATACAAATTGCATATATTTCGTAGTTTTGTTTTTTTCTACTTCAGTAGACCTGACACTCATCACGTTGAATATGATCAGCTTTTTAGAAGAAACTATGGTAAATTTGCTATGGACTGACAGATGTGTCCCTAATTGGGTGATTTTCTACAGCTCCTTTTTGGTAGAATGGCATTTACAGAGGATTTGATTTATGAGACTGTGCAGCTTGACTAATTATTGGATCATGTGTTTATCCTTTTTTCAATATAGAAGTAGCATTTGACTTTTATTTTATGGCGCTCAAAACTACACTGCATGTAGTGATTATTAGCTTTTCATACAATGACTTTGTCATAATGTTTGGTCATCATGTTAGCTGATGTGTGAACATGTATTTGTAGGACACACACCTTATCAAATCTGAATGCTCAAATCCCCTTTTGTGAATATTTATATCCACAAATATATAAAAGTGATTTTAGATAACTTGATAACGGTTAAGGCGGCCATAGACGCAAAGATCCTATCGTACGAATTGAGGATTCGTACGATTTTCGTACGTGTGGAGAGTGCCGACATTTTTCGTCCGGCGGAGATTGGTCGTTTGGTCGATCGGACAGGTTTGATTTTGTCCAGATTATCCCGCTGGAGCCCATTGCGCATCAATAATTGGATCATTTGGCCATAGGGCCGAACGTTGAGATTACCCCCAATATAGCCATGCCTGTTAGTGGTATATCGGGGAAAGATCTTCTCGTTTGCCGATGTCGCCAAACGAGCAGATCTTTGCGTCTATGGCCACCTTAAGTCTCTTCATGGTGGCTCATACATTCCTCTTCCTTTCTTGCCTTATGCTCTTAGTTTCACATAATAACATCTCTCTCCTTTGTATTAGCTACAGACTTAGTCCATATAGTGTCAGTGCCTTAATTTTATGTGCAGATCTGTGAAAGGTCATAGCAAATGTGTATGTAGGAAATATATCTTCCTGCTTTTTTACACTAATTCAGTACTTACCTAGTTATCATGTGATGCAATAGGCACAAACACAGTTTTAATAATAATAATAATAATAATAATAATAATAATAATAATACAAGATGCTCAGTCTCTGTCATTTACAGAACATAATCTATCCTTAAATTACACTTGTCTTGCTATAATATAAGCTTAAATCAAATTTGTTTTGCTATAAGACATGCAGTTTGCACTTATAATACCATTCACATGCAAAAGCAATGGAGGAAATCTCCACTTACAAGAAAACAGTGATCAAAGTAAAAAAAAAAAATGTTTGGGGAATAATGTTAAGTTAATTCCATTTGAAAATTGCCTGTTTCAAGGGTCCTTGTTTACAAAAAGGGGCAAGGTTGGACTTGCTATGGTTATTCCACAAGCAGGATTTTTCCAACTGCCACATTACTGCATTGGCTGCAAAGTGGTACAAATTTGATGTGAATTTTTGGCACAAGTTATTCTAAAATACATCTGCAAAATGTGCAAATGTTAGTAAATTACATGACATTTAGGAAATCAAGAAGCTGGACAATATATGTGTATATTTCTATGCCCTCCAGTCGTGCACAACTGGATGCAATGTAAAAAAGGAGCTATGATTTATGCGAAGTCAACGGCAGGTGTAAAGTACAGGGCTATCTCAACCAATGGCTGCTGCACCCACAATATATTAGCATCGTAAAATATCTATCTCAGAGGAAAGAGATGTTACCTGGCAAAATTAAATCTTTTGACCACAATTTAACAGTAATGCTGCTCCTTAGCACTACTATGTAGTCTGTATCCTTAATTAGGTCTGATTTATCAATCATCCTATGTCTATTAAGGAAGGCTGACCACTTAACTTAAATTTCATTAAAGAAAAGTCCAAGTGGCAGTGTGGCATTCCATTGAATTCATTCGGGGCAACATCAATTTTTGCAAGTATCCTTAAATAGATGATCTGGTTAGAATATATTATATGTGTCCAGTCCAGTTGTACTCATTACTTGAGTAAAATATCACTGTGCATGCAGCTTAGGGTTCCAACTTATCTTATTAAAAAAACACCTTTTAAAAGTTGACCAGATTATGTTTTGACCTAGCCATATTTATATAATATAATTTCCTGTAATGCAGATTCATATTCATAATTGTTGCTGTTTTGACAGTTTAGTAATTCCCAGTACCATATCTATTTAGATGATGTTTAGCTGCACCCAGTTTGCAAGTTACTCTATATTCCTTCTATTACTTTCTACCCCTTTTCTTGCAGATGAGGAATCTTGCTTTTATTAGACTTAAAGGAATAGTTCAGTGTGAAAATAAAAACCGTGTAAATAGATAGTCTGTGCAAAATAAAAAATGTTTCTAATATAGTTAGTTAGCCAAAAATGTAATGTATAAAGGCTGGAGTGAACAGATGTCTAATAAAACAGCCAGAATCCAACTTCCTGCTTTTCAGCTCTATAACTCTGAGTTAGTCAGCGACTTGAAGGGGGGCCACATGGTACATTTCTGTTCAGTGAGTTTGCAATTGACCCTCAGCATTCAGCTCAAATTCAAGAGCAACAGATATGACCCATGTGGCCCTCCCTCAAGTCTCTGATTGGTTACTGCCTGGTAACCAGGGCAACCAGTCAGTGTAAACCAAGAGAGCTGAAAAGCATGTTCTGACTGACTTGTTATACATCAAATCACTCCAGCCTTTATACATTACATTTTTGGCTAACTAATAGGGATGGGCGAATAAATTCGCCATGGTTAAATTCGCGGCGAATTTCTGCGTTTCGCCGCGGGCGAATTTTTCGCGAAATTGCGGCAAAAATTCGCCTCGCGACTCGTTTCGCCGCGCGTCGAGATTTTCGTCGCGCGACGAGCCGCGACGCCGCTAATGCGCGTCAAAACAAAAAGACGCGCGACAAACTAAACATCACCCACAGCAGCCAATAAGATGTGAGCCATCCCTGAGCCAACCCACTGGCTATATAAGGAGCTGCAGAGGCGGCCATTACTCGTGGCGTTTCTGGTAGAGGTAGAGAGAGCAGGATAGTGAGAGATTTGTGTGTGATTTAGCTAGTGGAGTTTGTGTAGAGAGCTTTTTTTTTTTCTGAGTCAGTGCAAGTGGAGGTTGTGGATTTCAGTTTACTGTTTTCCCTCTTCTGCTTGCCTGCTCACCACCCAATAGCCCTTTTTAGGGCTAACTGTCTTTGTCTTTGTCTGTGCTGGTGTGTGTACTCCTTGTGGGTGCACACTTCTGCTGAGGGGATTTAGTTGAGGGTTTTATTTTTTTCTCCTTTCCTTCCCCGAAATATCCAAACCCCCCCTTATATATATTTTTTTTTTTTTAAGTTTAGTTGCCCAATATGACGGGCCGTGGGAGAGGGGGGATGGGTGGTGGTGGTGGGAAGAAGGGTGGGTTAGGGATGGGTGGTGGTGGTGGTGGGAAGAAGGGTGGGATAGGGAGGGGTGGCCGAGGAAGAGGCCGTGGTGCTGGCCGTGGGCATCCAACCCCACAACAGCCATGTGCCATGCCCAGTCTGGGCACTGTAAATCAGTCGCAGCACAAGCTGCCATCAAAGCAGCTGCCATCACAGCAGCAGCTGCAACAACAACAGCAGCAGCTGCAACAACAACAGCAGCAGCTGCAACAACAACAGCAGCAGCAGCTGCAACAACAGCAGCAGCAGCCGCAACAACAGCAGCAGCAAATGCCACAGCAGCAGGTGGCTGTGGGTCGCAGCAGCGGGGCAACTGGTCCACGTAGGACTGTGCCCGATTTTTTTGCCACTGCTTCGCGACCCATACGGTCGCAGCAGGCAGAGGCAGTGGTAGACTGGCTGACCCAGGCTACCTCATCTGCAGCAGGCACCAGTGAGCGGCAGGAGGTGGCATCACCTGCTAGCTCAGTGTGGGATGACACCCCATCCCTCTTATTTGATCCTGAGGTGGACTTGGGCCCAGACACCCAGGATCTTTTTGATGATCAGGCAGGAATGGGGGGGGCATTCATGTCTGATGAAGAGGAGGAGGTGGTCATATCACAGCCCACATCAATAGGGGATATTGGGCAGGGTCCCCTTATGGCAGGGCAGCAAGTTGCTGGTGTGGGGTCAGACACCAGCATGCTGGATGTGGGTATTGATGCCATGTATGAGGCAGGGTCTGGTCTGGGGGAGGACGATGACAGGGACAGACCCTGGGAGCCGGCTCCAGAGGATAACAGCAGCAGTTCAGGGGGGGAACTGTTTGTTGTTGATGAGGATGAAGAGCCGGCTCCACCGACCACTGCTAGGGGGGGCAGGCAACAGGGCAGCACTGCGCCTAGGTCCAAAGCCTATGTGCGTACGGGTGGGGACCATCCTCAACCCTCCACAGCAGGCAAGGCAGTGGCCCGCACTTCAGCAGTGTGGGCTTTTTTCACGTGCCAGGCAGAGGACCAGGCAATAGCAGTGTGCCAGCTCTGCCGGCAGAAGGTTCGAAGGGGGCAGGCAGGGTCACATATGGGAACATCAGCTTTAAGTTCCCATATGAAACGTCATCACAGGATGACGTGGGAGCAGCACCAAAGTGGCAGGGCACCGGGTGGCAGTGGTGCTTCCTGTCCACCTCCTCCCATTCCTCAGGGAAGAGGTGCTAGCTCCCCAGACCCTGCAGCAGGTGAAGAGGATTCTGGGGCTCACAGTCGGAGGCAGCCACTGTGTAGCTCAGCCTCTTCTGCAGCCTCCTCCTCCTCAATGCGGCCCCTGTCCCGCCAGGTTTCCCTCCCCCAGTTCCTCAGCCGCAAGACGCCTCTCTCCCCCAGCCACCCCCAAGTGCAGAGGCTTAATGGCTGCCTGGCAAAGCTTCTGGCAGTGCAGCTGCTGCCCTATCAGCTAGTCGAAGCAGCCCCCTTCCGACAGCTGATGGCTTGCGCTGCCCCTAACTGGCGGATCCCCAGCCGCCATTATTTTGCCAGGAAGGCTGTCCCTGCCATCCACCAGCATGTGGTTGAGAATGTGTCCCTGTCGCTGGATCATGCTGTTGGCGGCAGGGTGCACTGCACCACTGACACGTGGACCAGCAGGCATGGGCAGGGGAGGTACATAACCTACACTGCGCACTGGGTCACCCTCATGAGTGCTGGGGAGGGTGCAAGCCGGGGCGCTCCCCTCAGGCTACAGGTGCCTCCCCGTGGGGTACAGGGCAAACCCCACATGTCCACTTCCTCCTCCTCCTCCACTATGGATGAGCCACCCCTGAAGCGTCCCCGCAGCTACGCTTCAGTGCAGCACAGGCGATGTCAGGCTGTGCTGCAACTCCTCTCCCTGGGCGAGAGGAGTCATACTGCACCTGAGCTCATGGCTGCCTTCCAGACTCAGGTGCAGCGGTGGTTCACTCCCCGCCAGCTCCAAGCAGGTAATATTGTTTGCGACAACGGTCGCAACCTGCTGGCCGCCATCCGCCTAGGGCACCTGACCCACATGCCTTGCTTTGCACATGTCCTCAACCTTGTGGTGCAGCGCTTCCTCAAGAGCTACCAAGGGTTGGGTGACATGCTGGAGAAGGTACGTAGGGTATGTGCCCATTTTCGCAGGTCCCCCACCGCCAGCGCGTCTTTGGCACGGATGCAGCGGCAGCATAGTCTGCCACCCCACCGGCTCATCTGTGACCTGCCGACGCGCTGGAATTCCACCCTGCACATGGTGGAGCGCCTCGTAGAGCAGCGCTGGGCGGTCAGCAATTACCTGCTGGAGCACAGTGCCAGGGGTACTCAGGGGGCGGATTTGGGGTACTTTAGTGCAGAGCAGTGGCAGCAAATGAGGCAGCTCTGCCAAGTACTTGCCCCCTTTGAGCAGGCGACACGCTTTGTTAGCAGGGACAATGCGTGTCTTAGCGATGTCATACCCCTGGTGTTCCTCCTCAAGCGCACGTTGGATGGGCTGCTAGAGGAGGGTGACGTGCCTGAGGAGGAGGAGGAGGAGAGTAGGCCCCGTAGGCAGGCAGAGGGGGCTGAGGAGGAGATGGTGCCTGATGAGGAGGATGAGGGAGAGGAGGACTGGGTGCCTGTGCAGCATGGGGAGCAGGGCACATGCCACCCAACCACCCCAGCTATTGTCCGCGGCTGGGAGGGTACAGAGCAGGGGCAGGTCGAGCCAGATGACCTGCTGCATCTGGAGGGCAGTCAAGAAGAGGTTGGTCGGGGGCACCTCTTTTACATGGCTGCCCATATGCAGACTTGCCTCCGAAGCGATCCCCGGGTCTGTTCTATCAAAGACCGGGAGGATTATTGGGTGGCTACTTTGCTTGACCCACGGTACAAGGGAAAGGTGGGGGAGTTCCTTGTACCCAGCCAGAGAGAGAGGAGGATGGGTCAATTGAGGAAGGCTCTGTGCTCAAAATTAGTGGAGGCCTTCCCCCAGTCTGACACTTCTCAGGCCTCCACTACTCCACACACCCAGCAGAGACAGGGGCCTAGCAGCAGCAGCAGCAGCAGCAAGGGCGGAGATCTCATGGGTGTGTGGAAGAGCTTTTTCGAGCCTCAACGGCCAGCAGCAGGCCCAGTCAGCACCCAAAGCCACCACCAGCAGCGGGTGGAGCATATGGTGGCTGACTACATGGGGTCAGTCAGCGTGCAGGATGCCATTCGCCCTGACGATGACCCCATGCATTATTGGGTCTCGAGGCTCGACCAGTGGCCAGAACTGGCACAGTACGCTCTGGAGGTGCTGGCTTGCCCCCCTGCCAGTGTCCTGTCAGAGCGTGTCTTCAGTGCCGCAGGTGGGGTGGTCACTGAGAAGCGGACACGGCTATCCACTGGCAGCGTGGATAAGCTGACATTCATTAAAATGAATGAGGCATGGATAAGCGGGGATATCCAAGTGCCCATTGCAGACAGCAGAGACTAGCCTCCTCTCCTCCTTCTCCTCCACAGATTTATCCTCCTCTCTCCATTGCTGCCCATACTCTCCTCCTCAGTAGTATTGCCCATTCCCCATCTGTCTGCACCTGCTGCCCTTGCTGCTGCTGCTGCTGCTGCTGTTGTAGCCTGCTACTAGCCCTAGTAGTACTGCTGCTGTGCTGCATTGTCGGCAATTTTTTTATGGTGGGGGCCTATCAAAGCTCCTACTGCTATCGTAGATACTACTGCTGCATTGTCGGCAAATTTTTTTAGTAGTTGAGGCCTAACATGGCCTCTAAATATGTTTCTTCGAATACTGCCACATTGTTGGCTAATTTCTTCTGGTTGAGGCCTAACATGGCTTCTAAATATGTTGCTTATAATTTTGCCGCTAAGTTGGCTAATTTCTTCTGGTTGAGGCCTAACATGGCTTCTAAAAATGTTTTCTCAAATACTGCCACAATGTTGGCTAATTTCTTCTCGTTGAGGCCTAACATGGCTTCTAAATATGTTGCTTATAATTTTGCCGCTAAGTTGGCTAATTTCTTCTGGTTGAGGCCTAACATGGCTTCTAAAAATGTTTTCTCAAATACTGCCACAATGTTGGCTAATTTCTTCTGGTTGAGGCCTAACATGGCTTCTAAATATGTTGCTTATAATTTTGCCGCTAAGTTGGCTAATTTCTTCTGGTTGAGGCCTAACATGGCTTCTAAAAATGTTTCTTCGAATACTGCCACATTGTTGGCTAATTTCTTCTGGTTGAGGCCTAACATGGCTTCTAAAAATGTTTTCTCAAATACTGCCACAATGTTGGCTAATTTCTTCTGGTTGAGGCCTAACATGTCTTCTAAATATGTTGCTTATAATTTTGCCGCTAAGTTGGCTAATTTCTTCTGGTTGAGGCCTAACATGGCTTCTAAAAATGTTTCTTCGAATACTGCCACATTGTTGGCTAATTTCTTCTGGTTGAGGCCTAACATGGCTTCTAAAAATGTTTTTTCGAATACTGCCATATTGTTGGCTAATTTTTTCTGGGGGTTGAGGCCTATCATGGCTTCTAAATAGGTTGCTTGTAATTTTGCCGCTAAGTTGGCTACTTTCTTCTGGTGGTTGAGGCCTATCATGGCTTATAAAAATGTTTCTTCGAATACAGCCCCATTGTTTGGCTAATTTCTTCTGGGGGTTGAGGCCTGCCTCATTTAATTCTTCTGGCTCTAATACAATTGATTACAACAATGCTTGCTGCTTGGTTGTCAAATGTATTCACACTATTATTACCCCTGAAACGACTGCGGCCAAAAGTCCTTTGCCTCAGTCATTATTCTTTCTTTTGAAATGATAGTGCTCTAAAAAATGTATACAGGGAGGGCATGTGTGTGTAGCAGTAACTGAGTGGAACATAGGTGTGAATTGCTCTTCCCATTGATTCCAAAGCAAAACATGACATATATACATTCATCACTGTGTACAAAAGTAAGGGAAATGTTTTAATGGTAGTCCCAAAGCCATGTCTGGTCTGGGAGTCAAAATAGGCCCTTGCATTCAAATTACACAGAGGCCCAAACAGGCCCCAAACATCAGCCCAGTAAATTTGACTGGAAACCAACCAACCTGGCAACCCTGGGTGACACAAACATAGCCATAAACTCTACTTAAATTCATGCTGTAAGTAATAATTTAGATTGAATTTGTCCTCTATGAATGCTTTTGTCCTTGAGTTAAATAAACGAGACAACACAGTTTGCTTAATGGAAAAAGGAATTTCATTCCTAGATGATGTCCATCTTACATCCCACTTTCAGCTGCATCTGCTATTTTGCAACTTTCAACTTCACAAGCAGTCTTGTCCCAGTTTGCTGTCCATAACCTTCAAAGAGAACACACGCCATCCTTTGTTTCCAAACACTTTACACAACGTATTCATAGATCCAGTGCAAAGCCCTTAAAGGGGTGGTTCACCTTTAAGGTAACTTTTAGTATGCAATAGTATGGCAAATTCTAAGCAACTTTTAATTTGGTTTTACTTATTTGCCTTTTTCTTCTAAGTTCAGACTCTTTGCAGCTTTTAAATGTGGGTCAATGAGTTTACCCCAACTAAAAAGCAAATACTATGTCAGGCTACAAATGTATTGTTAGTCATTGCTACTTTTTTACATTTAGGCCTCTCCTATTCATATTCCAGTCTCTTATTTAAATCAATGTATGATTGCTAGGGGAATAATGTTACTTCTAATAGTGCCTAATTGCAAAATATAGTGTGACTTAATATCATAATTTATTTTAAAAAATCAATGTATTTGAGTGTTATAGTAGTCAATTTATCAATTTCGTCGCCGTCGCGACGAGGTTCGTCGCCGTCGCGACGAGGTTCGTCGCCGGGCGACGAGGTTCGTCGCCGGGCGACGAGGTTCGTCGCCGCGCGACGAGGTTCGTCGCGCGCCATATCAAAACTGTGTTTGCGCATGCGCGCGCGTACGTCATGTGACGCGCGTCGTGTGCGCGCACGCGTCATGTGACGCGCGTCATGCGCGCGTCAAAAATGGGCGTCACCACTATAAATAGCCCCGCCCGTGCTTACATTTTTAGGAGTGCAGTTTGAAAATGGCAGGACCTGGCATGATGAACCGAGACCAGCTGCGGTACTTCGTCAGGTACCTGCACCAGGAGGGATACGACAATATCCCTCCTGGAGTGAGAGGAATCCAGGCGCTCCGGAGGAGCATAATGGAACGGCTGAGGCGCAGGCTGCGGAGGGAGTACCGCCTGCGCTTAAGTCTGAGGGAGCTCCAGAGGATCTGGAGCGATCTCAAAAGACGCCACAGCGCATTTGTTGATGAGCTGCGCGTGGAAGTGGAAGGTAGAGTTATTTAAAAAGAAAACATCTTAAAATGATTTGCTATTTTACAGCAAAAATGTATTTAAGTGAATACTGTAATTAGGATTGGAACAGTTGACTTTGACTGACTGACATAATTGCAGACAAGTTAAATAACAAGTAAATGAGCTGTCAAATGGAGATTATTTAAACAGATTATAATAGATTTATTTAAATGCAATACATGAGTTTCCCTTCTTAACTACAATAAAGCCACTTGATTCCCATTTATTTTGGTATTTTGGAGCAAATGTGTAATTGTTTAGGCCTGTGACAAGGCTAATAAGAATTTTACTTCACTTAAAGGTAGATTTATTTAAACGTAATAAATAGGTTTCCCTTCTTAACTACAATAAAGCCACTTGATCAGGCTCGGATCTGTGAAAAAGGCCACCAAGGCCCGGGCCTAGGGCTGGAAGATTTTAGGGTGGCGGCATGCTGTCCAACCACACCCATATTGGTTCAGAAACACTGGGGATGCACAGGAGATACAATAGTTTCCCACGCAGCAATCCCCATTGCTCCTGTCCAGATGATAAAAATTTTCCCGAATAAAGGGGAGGGGACAGGGGCGACGAATGGCAGTGGGCCTAGGGATGCCTACTATGTAAATCTTGCCCTGCACTTGATTCCTATTTATTTTGGTATTTTGGAGCAAATGTGTATTTGTTTAGGCCTGTGACAAGGCTAATAAGAATTTTACTTCACATAAAGGTAGATTTATTTAAACGTAATAAATAGGTTTCCCTTCTTAACTACAATAAAGTTAATTTTCCTGTAGTTACAACATGACACCTTATCCTGTATAATGTATACTGTACAAATGCAATTGGTGTGTTACTCAAACTGAAATTTATTCATTGCCAGCTGAGTGGATCCAAGATGATCCTGATGATGATGATGATGGGGAAGTACCAGCACCACCACCACCTGACCAGGCAGCACCGCCTGTACCTGATGAGGCAGCACCGCCTCCACCACCTCAGCAGGCGGCACCACCACCTCACCAGGTGGCACCACCTCACCAGGCGGCACCACCACCTCACCAGGCGGCACCACCACCTCACCAGGCGGCACCACCACCTCACCAGGCGGCACCACCAGTGGACGACCAGGGGCTCAGTGTAGGCACTCAGACAGAGCATGCCTACTACGACCAGACTGAGCTCCTGGTCACCCTAGTTCATCAAGTAAATGCCATGCGGCAGGAGCTGGGTGAGGTTAGGGACATTGTTGACAACCTCCAGAGGGTTGTTGCTCCTCCTCCTCCTCCTCCACTTTAATTTATTTATTATTTGTTACAGCACCAGTTGTGCTATATGTTGTGAATTAAAAAAAATTTTTATATCTCTATATTTTGAGTTCATTTTTCATTTGACTAAACTAATACTCACATGGTACTTGGAATTGTTTGGATTCTAATAACACAACGATGACTATTCTTAATCGGAGTCATTAAAATTACATTACATAGTATTTCAGAATCATTACAATTACATGATGTAAATATAAGGTTCATTCACATAAACATATGGTTTATTCATTTTTATCTGAGATACAAAGCATCCAGATACTATCTGTTCAGATTTATTAGTTGTACTTGTGTTAGTAATCTACTATTAGATATTTGAAGTACAGATGATACTTTTTGGTTAAACAGAGATATAGAGTAGTAGTAGATACCATTACCAGTTGACCAGAGGTAATGTGAAAAAATCCACAAACGTTAAAAGTTTAAGAAACTTGCAAAATGGGAGCCATTTTTTCAAGATAGGAGTCCTCTAACAATGCAGGGCATGTGTGTAGCAGTATACTAAGTGAAACACGCATGTGTATTGGTCTTCCCATGGAGTCCAATCCAATTCAGCACATTCAGACACAAAGCAAAAGATACCATGTTCATTTATCATCACAGACTACAAAGCTTGAAACTAAGGGGAAAATTTTTATTTGTAGGCCCAAAGATGAAAAAAGGTTATACAAACAAAACACCCATAGAAGATGGGCTTCATCAAATTGCACTGCGCGTCAAAAATAACGTCGCGCGTTAAAACACATACTCGCGTCCGCGACAAAATATTTTGACGCGCGACAAAATCGGGCCGCGCGACTCGTTTCGCGAATTTTTCGCCGTTTCGCGAATTTCGCTGGAAATTCGCGAATTATTCGGCGAAGCGAAACGCGACAGATTCGCCCATCACTACTAACTAACTATATTAGAAACATTTTTTATTTTGCACAGCCTATCTATTTAGCCAGTTTTTATTTTTACACTGAACAATTCCTTTAAGCTGGCCATAGGCGCAAAGATCCGATTGTACGAATCATCGAACTATCGGACTTCCCTATCTCCCGACCTGCCACTAACCATTCTGATCAAATAAAGTAGAAAACAACAGATCAGCCGATGTTCTGCCTCTGACAGCAATCGTACGAAATTTATGTTCAGCCAAAGCTAGTGACAGTCTCCCTCTGAAAATCGTACGATCGGCAATACATGCAGAGATATTATCGACAGCCGACAAAAATCTTTTAACCTGCCCGATCAACCAAACGACCAATCTCCGCCGGACGAAAAATGTCGGGACTCTCCACACACGGTCCGAATATCGTACGAATCCTCGATTTGTACGATCAGATCTTTGCGTCTATGACCATCTTAACTGTAGTTGACAGATTAGGGTTACACACTGATAGGTTCCTGGTTGGGTTAGTATTTTAAAATACAATAAAACAAGTTTTGTGAAATATATTAAACATTAAGGGGCAGATTTATCAAGGGTCGAATTTAAAAAACTTCAAAATTTGAATCAAAAAAGACCAACCAAAATTTATTAAACAAAATCGAAGGTTTTTTTGGCCGAATAGGTGTGTTTTTTGAATTTTATTAGAAAACTTTGATTTTTCAAAGTCCACCAATTGACTCCAAATACGTTCTAGGAGGTCCCCCATAGGCACAGCAAATCGGCAGGTTTTAGATGGCAAATGGTTGAAGTCAAATTTTTAAAGAGACAATACATGAAATTTGAATTTTCGAATTTTATTTTTCATATTTGAATAGAATTTGGACTATTCCCTAGGAGAAGTACACAAAAATTAGCTCAAAATTCAAATTTTTTTAATTTGAATTTTCACTTCGACCTTTGATAAATCGACCCCTAAGGGTGTTATTTTCTAAAACTTAAATTAATCTCATTTTTTTATTAAAACAAAGTCAAACAAACTCCATTCCATGAATTGAACTCATTTATCAATAAATTTTCTTTAAAAAGTTGTAGTGAAAAATTGAGCTTCAATTCATAGCGTACGACTATGCTCCGTAAACTCAATTTTATCTATTTGTTGCTGTGAAAACTCAACTTCATTGGATTATTGGACAAAAACCAAGACTTTGTGCTTGATTCAGTCCAATGCGAAATGGTACATTTTGTATGATAAATGCGTCTTTTTGTGTCCGCTATGTTTCGCAATTCAAACTGAATCCGCTTACCACCTTGATCTGGCAGAAATGCTTTTTCTCCTATCACTAAAGCCTTTTTGCCCTCTTTCATCTTTAAGTCTCACTCATTCACCTTATCGCACAAATGTTTTAAAGGCAATTACAGCAATGCCTGTGTATTTCATTAACAAAAATACTTTCACGTTTTAATGTTTTAAAACATAGATTTATTCAAAGTATATCACCTATTTGACTTATTTTTATTTCTTTCATTTTCATTCATGTTTTTTTTTTTAACAAGTGTGTATATATAACACTTGACTAATACTACATCACTATTTGTTTTGGACCCTAACAACCATCCAGTATAAAAAAAACCAGCAGGCTGCAAGTTAACTTGGAAAGGGCCTGACATAAACTCCAATTTGTTCAACCTCACAGGTCAATATATTTTGTGTTCTGGGTTAATGTTCACATTCTTAAGCTATGAAGACAAACATTCGAAAATATATCAATGTGATTAAAATATTATCATCCTTTATGTTTACTAAAACATTTCCACACAGGCCTTTCAACAATTGTCAACACAAATCATTCTTAATCATTTCCCTTTCAATGGATCCCACTTATCCACCTTGTAAACCATTTAAGCATCTCCATTTGTTTGCACGACTATTAACCCTATTAAGTGACTATTAAGTGCTAACTCATTTTTTATTATTGTATTTAAGACCCAGTTCTGAATGTGTTAATGCTCAATTTGGCCACAGTAAACAGGACTATAAAAAACATTCACTCCTTGGCTGTACATAATGAAGAATTTTGGCGTGCCTATGTGGCTCAGATGTGTCTGGAACGCTGAGAAGAGAAAATGACTTTGTTTAAGATGCGGGTTAGATGGGCTATTGCTTCCCCTGTTGTATCACACCGCTAGGATCCCCTAGTAGTTGCTGTGGCACCTCCGCCTGTTGCCTTTGAACTTCCCCCAAAGCTATATAGAGCCAGGGTCTTGCTGCCTGGTTTAGGGGAAGCTTAATTCCTTGACAGATATTGACTTAATAGTCAGTGTTTCATGGATCTCATTGAGCTTATCAAAAATAATATTGATCCTCTGGCACCTACAAATAGGTCAGTTCCGGGCTTCACCACATTATTGGCAAACTGTAATTTTCTGGCATCTGGCGGCTTTCAGTCATCATAAGGTCTTGTCGGTGGCATGTCTTAATCCCCTTCTCTGGGTCACTGACTCAAGTTCTACAAGCTCTTACTGAAAAATGCCATTTAGTTATCAATTTTCCCAACACCAGATAGAAATGGCTGAAAGTTAAAAGGGACTTTTATGTCCAAGGAGGTCTTCCTAATGTCATGGGTGCAATACATTGTACTCATGTGGTTTTATAACCCTCTTGTGGTGAGGAGCAATTTTTTTAGAACAGAAAGCAATTTCATTCACTCAACACTCAAATACTTTGTGTGGACCATATGCACACATGACTTACATTCTGTGTAATTCATCAGTCTACAGGCATTTTGGATCTGGTCAATTAAGTGGTAGTTGGCTTGTAGGTGAGTATTGTTTCGACTTTCCATATAATACCAAATATGTTGCCATAGTTTTGTTATGTCAAACATCTTGGAACTCTTATTACATACTAATGTTGTTTAAAGAGTGCCAAACAATTGTTAAGAAACATGAAATATTACAAGACATTCTTAATCAAAGTCCATTCTTATGGGCAGATTTAACAAGGGTCGAAGTGAATTCGAGGGAATTTTCGAAGTAAAAAAATTTGAAATTCAAAGTAATTCTTTGGATACTTCAACCATCGAATAGGATACTACGACTTTGAATTTACTTCAAATTCAATTCGAAGTAAAAAACGTTTGAATATTCGACCATTCGATAATCGATGTACTGTCTCTTTAAAAAAAACTTTGACTTCAATACTTCGCCAAATGCTGAAGTGCTATTTTAGCCAATGGGGACCTTCTACAACATTTTTCTAAGTCTCTATTTGAACGATTTAATCGTACCATCCAACGATTTTACTTTGATCGTTCGATAGCCAAATTCGGTGAAAAATACTTTGACTTCGATATTCAAATTCGCAGTATTTTAATTCAATGGTCGAATTTCAAAGTATTTTACAGTTTGAAATTCGACCCTTGATAAATCTGCCCCTTAGTGTGTAGTAGGGATGTAGCAAACTGTTCGCCGGCGAACTAGTTCGCGCGAACTTCGACTGTTCGCGTCCGCCGAATGTTCGCGAACGTCGCGCGACGTTCGCCAATTGGTGTTCGCGTTCGATTCGAAGTAAAATTTCGTTCGACCATTCGACCATTCGACCATTCGATCGCTAAAATCGAACGATTTCCATTCGTTCGAACGATTATAAGCATTCGATTGAATTAAAATCATTCGATCGAATAGCTTCGATCGTTCGATTCGAACGAAAATCCTTCGATCGTACGAATAAAATCCTTCGATCGTTCGATCGAACGATTTTATCGAGCGTTCGAAGTTCGCGAACTGTTCGCGAACTGTTCGCTTTTTTGCCGGTGTTCGCGAACGGTGTTCGCGAACACATTAACGGCAGTTCGCTACATCCCTAGTGTGTAGTCACTTTGTCTATATGGTGTGATATGTGTTACTACTAAACACTCTTACCAGCCCTGTTTGCAAAAGGATGAAGGATGAATCTTTCAAAAGGTGTTCATTAGGAGCTGATTTGTTGACACTCTAACCTTTGTTTGTTAAAGTAATTTGCTAGATGTATTCCACAAAAGCTTGTTCTCTTCACTCCAGTTGCCCCCATAAACAAAAGCTAAAATTAAATTGTAGACAGAATTAAAGATCAAAGGAACAATGTAAATTATAAGGGTTAATCTAGGTAGAATGAGCAAACGTATTCTATTAATTTAAGCATATATCAAATCTTTTTCATCAGATGCTGGTTATGATTGGCTGCTTACTCCAATTGCTAATTCAGCCACACTTCGTGAACATAGGTACAAAGCAGCACATCAAAGGGCCAGACAAGTCATTGAGCATGTATTTGGCTTACTCAGGATGCGCTTCTGTTGTGTAGTCAACAAATAAAATCCTTACAACAGGATGCTTTTTGTTGTGGCTTGTGTGGCAAAAACTACAATTACTGTATATCCACTTACAAACACCTGACCACTGGTGTCAAATAAAAAAAAGGCACTTTGCTACAAATATTACATAACAAAAATACTGTGCCACATAGCAAATTTGACATATCAGGGCAATAATTAAGTCTTAAAACAAAAAAAAAGGTTTTCATACTGTGTGTTTAACAATTATTTCTTACCCTTTTTTTGAATATTTAAAGTAGGACATGCTATATCATTATGCCGGTGGCGTAACACAGGCAATGTATTTGGCACAATCTGTTTTTTGTTTGCTATTGTGTTACATAACAATACACAAGTGGTTGGTGTGTTGTCAGCACTAGATATGGGAGTTAAGTCAGAGCTTTTATTAGTGTTTTTTACAAGCTTACACACTGATACCGACATTGGCGATATCTTCCAATGAACGATTAATATCACACAGGTGTTGTGAGGTCAAATTCTGCTTAAGGAGTTCAGTTTGATTCTGCTCCATTCTTTTCAGTGTTGTGGCAAAATCATAATTCTTATTTTCCATTCTTAGTAGCTGCAAATGTAATTTAAACATTTCTCTATTTCTTGTACCATGCAAATTCACCATTTCATAATGGCATCCACATTTCCACGTTGGAATTGGTGAAAGATTGTAATGCCTTATCTGACACATGGAATGGATCCAGCGCACCTCCAGAATGGTCCTCTTCAAATGTTTCCTGATTTTCCTCTGGCTCCTCTAAAAATACAGCATCATCATGTGATTGTGCTTCTTCTTCATTAAATTTTACTTCACTTACAGGATGTCTATATTTTTTCCACTACAGATTGTTGCATTATCAAGAACTTCAATATTTGGGCTTGTAAAAACTCAATAACTCTTGGATTATTTTGTTCTAATGCAGTGTTTGCTGTTTTAGTAATTAAAGTATTTGTTAAATTTGGAGAGGACATTGATGTTGTAGGCATTGATTGTAGCAAAAAATGTCTTTGTGTAGGCTATGTATAAGTAGACACATTGGAATAAGGATGTGGATGGTAACTGTGTAAAAAAGTATCATGATGTCTAGCTGATGGCACATCATAACATGGTGGTGTTGTTGCTGGTTTATTACCAACATATATGCTGGATATTGTTGCATGATAAACGTTATATGGGTGTGTTGTTGGCCAGCTAGGAAAAGATGGTTGGTGCATGACAACATGATCCTTTTACATTTTCAGGATGATGGACAATTGCCATTTCTTTTTCTGTTGGATCAGGAGTGTCACTTGAGACAGCATCGCAAGTATTTGCTACATCAAAAGGTTGTCCTGTGGGTGGTGGTTGTTTTTTTTTTTTTTTGGTTCTTGGTCATCCATAAGCAAATGGCAGAATGTTCACAAAATCCTGATGCTATTCCTTATGCATATGCAGAGTTTTTGATTTAGTGTAACTTTACCTTAAAAAACTTTACCTTAAAAAATATTTTTTTTCTCTCTCCACCCGCTCCCTCCCTTAACATAGAAATTAGACACTATTTAGGTATATATAGATGAACAATTTTTATTTTTTGGTTTAGAATGTTAAAATCACACACATTCTAACACATTTTTTTATGTGGAAATGTTCATAGAATTTCTCACTCATCCAAATAGTTTTTAAATGAGGATGACTGCCACACCAACATTTGTGTATGGGCATCATATTTCAATGTTATTATGACTTTTTTACACTTGCTTATCTATGTAGTACATCCTTTAGCCATATTTGTGTTTCTGTTTCCAAGCACTGACTGGTTGTGAGGCTCCATTTGATCTTAGCAGATATATATACCAGATATATGCTAACAGTAAAAATAGGAGATGTGATTCCAAAGATTATTCTCCACATATAGATACATAAACAAGAGGTTAAGTGTACACTGCTCACTGTTGAGAGATGTTGTGATTTTTGTGAATAGGATGTACAGGCCTTGCCAGTTCCATGTTCTGTGCTCTGTGGGGTCTGAATGGATGTCATCTTGGTGGATTGACTTGGCTTGAAGGACTCCTTGTTCTTCTAACAGAACTACATGAATCACGTCTGGAGGTGGTAGGTGACCTGATTTTGCTTTCACTAGGTTATTTAGCCACATCATGAGCCATGTCTGGAGGTGGTAGGTGAACTGATTTTGCTTTCACTAGGTTCTTTAGCCACATCACCATGTGGGTTTGTCTCGTCTGTGTTAGGGTGCATTAAACTTAAAAATGTTCAAGATAATTTTTCATCTAAGGGGAAAAACTATGTTTAGGCCTTTGAGACACACTTACATGTACAGACACAGTGACATTAACATCAAATAACAACACTGGCTACACAGGGACAATTCAATATAATTGGAGCTTTCAAAACAAACATAGCATGGTGATAATACTTAGCTTAATTTTTTGTACATTTCCCATATTTTTGTGTGGCATCATAGCTACTGTGGTTTTCCTTGGTTTCCACTGTTTGATTGGTTACTGCCTGGTAACCAGTGACTTGAGAGGGGGCACATGGGTCATAACTGTTTGCTTTTGAATCTGAGCTGAATGCTGAGGATCAATTGCAAACTCACTGAACAGTTATGTCCCATGTGGCCCCTTAAAGTTTAAAGCTCAGAGTTAGAAAATGGAAAAGCCTCTCCAGCCTTTATAGATTACATTTTTGGCTAGCTAACTATATTAGAAACATTTTTTATTTTGCACATACTATCTATTTACCTAGTTTTTATTTTTACACAGAACTATTGCTTTAAAATAAGTGAAAAAATTAGACATGACCGCTAAACAGTTCTAAATAACTAAGTAAGTATGTATATGTTTGTTTGGATTGTTGTAGACAGATGATGAATGTTATAAATATGTTTGTTTAGATGTGAGTTATTTTGGCACTCAGACATTAAACCTCATTTTGAAATACAAAACAAACATAAGAGAAGATTAACACTTGCTGAAAATGAAAGATAGATGATCTGTTTGGAAGACTTGTGAAGGTCCTTTTCATCTGGTGTGGTGTACACTATAAGATGATGTAGAGAATATGGTTTGCAAGTTTATATTTTGAAAAGTCATTCAATAATAATGTGAGGCTGAAGATGTTTTTGTACAATGTTAACTTGGCTGTCTTGGGTGTATGTTTTACACGACCAAATGTACATGAAATAGCAGACTGCAAGCACCTGTAGCATGGAGGGCAAAGGCAGCCCCAGAAAAAAAAGATGTCTCCCAGGAAGGCTGGAGAAGATCATTATGGGGTATACTATAAGATGATATACAGGATCTGGCTAAGAGCGCAAGTGGAAAAATGTGAAAAAAGGGTGAAGCTGAGGGTATTTTTTATACATAATTAAGTTAACATGGTTGTCTTGTGGGTTGTTAGAATGCACATGGGTGTATATTTTGCAAGGCTAAATGTACCTGAAATAGCAGACTTGGAGCACACAAGCACTTGCAGCATGGAGGACAAAGGCAGTCCCACGAATTTTCCAGAACAGCAACTCCTTTTTACAGCATTGCGATGTCTAGGAGTGGTAGTTAAGGAATACCCTTTCATTGGTTTGGATGGGCCAATAGAAGATGTTCACAGAAATCTTAGACAACGTTGACCTTTAGAGGGTAACTGGAAGTCATTACCAAAAATGAAAACGTTATGAACTGGAGATATGTAGTATTTCTGCAATTCTAGAAATAGGTAAAATTTTGCATGGTCATTTGCGGGAAAAAAAGCAATAACAACGATTTCCACCCAAAAACGATAATAAAAACAGGAAACGGCTATAATGCAGTTCTGCAAAATTGACCATTTAATTCCACATCACAATGAATTGAATTAAGTTCAACTGAACATTATTTTTTTCGGAGGTAAATACATCTTTACTTTATCAAACATTTAGAGAATTGAATATATCTTTTTATTATATTATCCAGCTCAGATCTCAAAGTCAAGAAACAACTTCAGGGACATCTGCCATTGATTTCTACATGACCTTGATAGGTTTGAGTATTTTCAGATTCCAATTTTAAGCATCTTTGGGGTTTAATACATCTACAACTAAATTTGAGTTTTTCTTTTTCCAACAAAAAAATGTGAGTTTTCCCCCTAAATACCTTAACCATAAAATTTTTTTAAGTTTTATAAATAGGCCCCTAAGTATTTCAGGCATTCAAGTATATCATGCTGAGGATTGTGTTTAGCCTGTAGTACATCATTTGGATTTCATATCCTAAGTTTATATGCCATTGAACAGTCATACAGTCAATTTTATAAACAGGAAGCAACCTGCTGTGTGCCATTGTTGAAAAGTTATGTATATACATTATGTTTGTAAATGGTTCATGTAGAGGGCAGTACTGATTGGCACTCACAGTTGTTGCACCCGGGGGGAGCCAAATAGAAAAAGTTAAAATAGAAGCATAATGAAAAAAAGCTTAAACATTACATGTTTTGCTAGAAGGGAATAGAACCACACAATGAATACAAAATATCCAACCTAACGGACTTGCTACATATATTTAGTTAACCCAATGACTTAGGTTATTGGTGATATTTTCATTTTGCATTTCTTATCATTAAATCATATGGTGCTGTCATGACTGTATTAGAAGAAGTGATTTGAAGTCGCTGCCTTAGGACAACAGGATAAGGTTCATTGCTTTGACAGTTTAATGTGAATTATCTATTAAAGCTCTTTTTGCCTTTTTTAGCCATAAACTCATGTAGCTGAAGTAATTGTAGAAATATATCTCCTAGGTGATTTTATTAATGGATTTTGACAATATGTGCACCGCATGACTTAACCTACACTGCAGTTACTATTCCCTTGGGAAAAGGTCATGATATTCTAACACACTGCTCTTGAAATATCTAATATTATTGTAACCCTTCTGGGATTGTGAAATAAAAAACAAAATACAGTAATAAATTAGTATAGTTAGCTTGTGTGTAGGGTTGTGACATTTTTTTTAAATAAATGTAGCTCTATCACAAAAATATCCACAATTCCTTCTTTATCTTTTGATAAATATATTTTTTTTAAAAATCCCAAAGGAATAAATAGAAAGTGGGTGAGTTTTTCTGTGAATAGTTCTAATCTCACATTTTGATAAATCTGCCCCTTAGATTCCTCAGGACAGATTTATCGAAATGTGACATTTGAGCTTGCCAGTCACCACAGTAGAACTCCATCTCTCTCTATTCATTACTATGGGATTTTTAGAGGTGTATTTATGAAAATGGTGAACTCTAACTTCCACCCACTGATAAACACACCTCCATATATCTGTAGGAATGAACAGGGAGTTGTGGAGCTGTGTTGTGGTGACTGGTGAGCTCTAATTTCACACCACTAAATCTGCGCCCTCCTCACTAGCTTTGCTTTTGCTTTGCTACTTCCCCCCCATAATTCCCATCCTTACAGAGGCTTGTTTTCCTGTTATTGTTTCAAATACCTGAAATTATGTCATGACCAGCTGAACAGGACCAAGTTCAAGGGGGTGCAAAACATCCATCAGCTCACAGTTCATAAATCTGCCTTTTTTCTATTGAAAAAGCAATTGTAGCATAGTGAATAAGAGGTCCTCTAACAATATAGGGCATGTATGTGCCTGACTGTGTACAGGACAATCAGGTACCATATGTACCAGGTCAAAATTTACTCCATATACTCCATATACTCCATATACTCAAATGTATTCTGCATAGAAAAAGTTGCAGTGGAAAAAAAAGGTGCCACAAAAGCAATAAAAAACACATGTAGGGGCCCCTATGGGTTAATCTGCCCTGCAGCTTTAAGGCCCCCACCTTTTTCTTAGAGTGATCTGCCAGGAGAGAATGACACTCCCCTGCTACACTGCTATATAGTGTGTGTAGGGAGTGGCCACTTCCTCTTTGGCCTGTGGATGGTGATCCAGCTGGGTGTGCTCAGGAGAGCCTGGGCACAGCTAGGCCCAGAAAGGCCCATGTGCTTTTGAGAAGAAGTCGGGGACCAGGTAACCCCGTGAATGAGGAATAGTTACACTAGGACAGACTTGTCATAGTCTCTCTAGGAGAGAAAGGCAGAGAGGTGAGAGAGGTGAGAGAGAAAGAGCAGCTGAAGCTCCAACAAGGATTTGCAGTAAGGGAGTAGCTTCCCAGAGGCTTTATGTGTTGCCTCCAGTCAGGGACCTCAGTGAAGAGGGACTGTAGGGTAGAAGCTACTTTCCTGACAACTTCCAGGAGGGAATGAGTGTGTAATACTGCAAATGCCTAATGGAGATCTTTCCTCTGTGATAAATGCCTAATGCCTGCAGCTCTGTGTGAGAAATGTGCTATTGCCTCAGCTCCTGCATGAGTACTAAACCTGTGGTCACTTGCCTTGTGCATAGTTAAATAAAACGTTTCTGTTTTACTGCAAGAACCTCCTGGCGCCCATGTTTTGTTGTATGCACAGTAGCCTGGGGGGGTGTAGTTGCACTACACCATAGAGGGAACACTTCCACATGGCGAAGGCCCTGACCCTGTTGTGTAAGTCGCAGTGTAACCCATGCTTCTACTGCTAGCTGGACAGTTTAACTATTTGTGTGCTATGCAGCCCAAATAGGTGTTACACACACAATGGGGCATATGTACTACAGTGTGAATTTTCTCTTTATCTAACATCACCAAAGTTCCCCTCACATCACTCAAAGTTTGCCAGGTGTACTTTCACAACACATCCCATATTTACTTTTTCAAGAGAAATGTGGTGAATTTTCTCCTGGAGTAAATTCTCTCTGAAAATCTGCCAGTATATTTCCCTATGCAATAGTAGTGGGGAAAATTCTCTCTAGAGAATTTTCTCTAGCTAATTTTTGCCATGGAGAAAATTAGCATGGAAAGGATGATGTTGATGGAGATTTAAAAGTGGCTGCTCTATCTTTATAATAGTACATGTAGTTCTCCATCCTGAACCTGGAGAAATTTCTCTTGGCAAAAATATGCTTGTGTGCTTGTGTGAATTGGAACATTTTCACTAGAGAAAGTTCGCTTGGAGAAGAGAAGTGAATTTATACCAATGCAAAGAGAATTTTCACCACTGAAAAGTCAATTCTCTTTTTAGTAAATTTGCGATGTTGAGGGAAATCTTCATTTTTGGTGAAACTACACCAAATTTTTATATGGTATCTCAAATTTCTGCAAAAGCTGAGAGCAGTCCCCTGCAAATTGGACATTTGGTTGGTTTAGGTCAAGTTCGAATATTTAATTATGTTAGATTTTTTGACACAAATGTTTCATTTTCAAAAATTTTTTATTTTTAGTTGCCAAAAATTAGGTAAACAAGGTGTCTGGACAGCTCCTTAGATAGATGGGAGAGGGCAGGGGAGGTCAATAATACATGAGAATGAATTACTTGCTGATTTCTTAGCTCAAATGATAACTGAAAATGCATTGCTGAAATTATTGTGCAGAAAGGCGTTATTATCTTGGCTGGCAAATGCTGGTAAATATGACTAACTGGTTATGCAACCGTCATGCTTTTTACTCACAATGCAGAGTGTTTATTATCATGATTCCAGCCTAATTGTGGTTGTTGAGGGGAGATGCACCTCTTATAAATGACCACTTATATGCTTAAAACAGCAATGCATCTGTTCTAGAAGGTTCATCAATAATTGTCCTGTTAACAATCCATTAATAAAGCAGCATCAAGAACTTCAAAGAAATGTTATCTTTAAAATTAAGAGTACATTCACAAGTGACTCATTAAATAATACTTAACTATATAAAAGGTTCTCAAAGAGATCACCTGACCAGTATTACAGCTGCTCTAACTGTAACAGGAAGAAGTGTATAAGCAAAAGACAGAACTGTGCCTTTAATTGACCGAATATGTACAGTTTGTTTGTTTGCACTGTACAATCCCGGGGGCAGTCCTTAATTCTTAAAATTACAGTTTTCTATTTAGGATTACCCAATAGTACATACTACTAAAAGAGTATGTTATAATAAAAATTGTTTATTTATATGTGCAGGGTTTTACATTTTTCCCATCTATTTTAAGATATCTACATTGTTCAGGGGATAGTTTTCCTTTTAATATCTAAATAGATTACAACTGTAAACTGAAAATCCAATTTATATGGCTCTGACATTTCTAAGAATTTTGGATACAGATATAGAATTGTGAATCATTCTTGAGGCATGTGACGTAATGATTTAAAATGCACATTCTACAATAGATGCCACAAAATATACTGTATGGTTTCATTTTTTGATAGTCACAGATCTTTGGTAACGTATTTATACTCTTTTCATTTTGTGCTAAAATGTAAAAAAAAGCAATGCAGTTCAGAGTTCACTAGTTTTTTGACTACTGCTGAAAAAAGGAATAAGGTTATTTGCATAAATCTCCATAAACAGCTATATAACAGAAAATATATTATATCCAACTGAGCTGGCACATTTTAGACCAAACTTCCTGTAAATGTTTTTCTGACATATCAAAATATGCAGAATACATTTCATTTCTGCTGAAAGGGGATTCTGTCAAATTTTAAAACAATAAGTAGTCTGGATGTATTAGAAATTGCTAATTTTAATGCCAAACCTGCATTATACAACAGACTAATATATAGCATTGACTTCACCCTTTTACATTTATTTCTAGTTCCTTTTAGGGAATAGATTTCCAAGTTATATATCAATAAATTGCAAGTTTATATAAAACAACAAGGTTTAAGAACATAAAGTATATGTAATAAAGTCTGCAAATCTGGACAATAAATACCAAGGAAATCATATATTTATCCAATTTCTATTTGCTAATTTAATTTATTTTTTAATACAATTTATTACAGTTTTATTATATGTGCATAACTGAAAGGGAATGTAAGGGCTTATTAATCAAAATGAAAATGACACACAGATTTAGATTCACTTCAATAGTATCAGACCCTAGTCAATATACATCAAAATAAATTATGAATGCATGATAAAATACTACAGGACACAATATTGCTAAAGACTTAGCAAACACTGCTCATCTTATTTCAATTCTCATTAGAGCCTTGAGGCAAGATTGTATGTTCTAAAATGAATAATTATTTTCTGAACCCCAAATAGAGGCTTGGAAGTAACATGTTGTAAACCAACCCCTTGGATGTTGCCCCCAGTGACTCTTGGAGGCAACTTTCTGTTGCATAAAAATCAGTTGTACTGCAAAACAGAGCCTCCTATATGTTTCCAGTCCACATGGTGCCTACAATAGCCAATAACAGCCCTTGATTGGCACCCCCAGGAACTTGTTTCATGCTTGTGTTGCTCCCCAACTATTTTTACATTTGAATGTGGCTCACAGGTAAAAGGGTTGGCTTTCAGCCCTAAGTCTTAGCTTCAGAGTGCAAAATGTGCCACAGTAAAAAAATATACCTTTTGAGGTTAATGGAAAATATTAACACAGCCTGCCACTCAAAAACAAAGAGCAACTTTAAAATAAAACAATATCAATATAAAGAAGATTTTTATTTGTACCCCAAATAATAATGTATGGGGACTCTGCTTTTATAAGAAGAGTGCAGTTCTTGCGCTGAAAGCATGCCTATGACTAATTAGAAATTCTACTGTCACTGAGTGCAGAATTGGTTAAAGGAAGGAATGTAGGCAAAAAACAACAAGGTATCTGTTGGATTATCTCTATACTGGTATTAATCAGAGCTAGGTAAAAATGCATATATATGGAATGAAAGTCTTTCCATTTGCATAAGGAAAAATACAATGACCTCTGTTTTGTGACAGGTAAACCTGTTTGCAAAAGCATAGAAAAATTAGCAAATCAGTGAAAATTCATAAAATCAATGAGTTTTTTGCACTAAAATCATTTACTGACCCTTTAGTTGAAAATATGTTATTTGTATTTCTAAATCAGACAGAAATCGTTGCAAAAAGTTATTTTTTTATCAAATAGTAATTACAGATAAGACAGAGAACTGCATAATATTGGAATGATGGAGGAAAGTATGCAGGTACAGCAGGTCAGATATGGCCCATCAACTTGCAGTTTGATGACAGTGATGCCTACATATACAGTACAATATTAGTTACACATAGCATGATGTTTATCTGTTCCACAACATGAGAACAATTACAGTCTTCCAGTTGCTGTCAGACAGATTTAACATTGCAGGCATGTCCCAGTTGGATTTCTGAAATCATTCAAACATGTAATTTAAATAACGGATCAACAAAAGACTCCAGATATACACTGTATGCTCAGCACAGTTTGCTATTAGTTTTCGACATGGATTGGCAGACTTATCTGCTGCAACATGTTTCAGGTAAATTGTCTGAGAAAAAGCTAATCTATTGAATAAAGCCATTGTCTAAGTTATTATCACTTGTACTGTACTGTGTGCCAATGAACTTTTAACTAAGCAGTGAGAATCAGTACTGCTGTTTATAAAACAAAAGCAGTGGATTAAAATGAAATGGTGTTACAAAAATCTCCATTGTACTAATTTACAGCATAGTAAACTTGGCATTGTTACACAAAGCTTGAATGCAGTTTTATAATACTATGGCAGACTAACATATAATGAGAAATTACTTTCTTACATGTACTTTACAGAAGAGCTAACATCTTGAAATTCGAACGTTTGTTTTTTTTGGCAACTGGGTTGCATCCCAAAACAAAATATAGCTGTTAATTTGATTTGGAAACAACCATGTAGTGAAATAGCATACATTCACTAGTGTCTGAATCTGACAAGGCTATGTCCTTTCCACTGGATATGATGCAACATACTTTACCAAATTCCATATTGGAAATATAGGGAAATGTTTCAATTATCTTTCTTCTCATGTTTTTATTGTCACGTGATCATGGCAGTGTTCTCAAAAAAAAAAAAGGAAAGCCTTGGAGCTATAAATGCAAGGGCTGCATGACAATGAATCTGAATGCAGACCATATAACAAAAATTGGTTGCGCTCAAACTCTATTCCACAAGTCACTCACCACTTGAAGTCCCTGGTCCGGGGGCAATGCCCCAAACCCGCAGCTTTGGGAGACACTAATGCATTTCGTACCCATAGGCATATGAGTATGTGCGATGACACACAAAACGCGTTGGGTGATTTGTTGGGGAAATAAAGCCTTTTAAAACCACCACTGTCTGCTGATCCGTGAAAGTGCGCGCAATATTGGATTTCACTGACTAAGGAATCTGAATGACCATCAACCAGATTCCACTGGTTTAAGTTTAGAGAAGTTTGGCAGAATCAGATGCAGCTATGATTGGGTGAGAAGGAAACTGTGCTGGTGTTGTGGAGAAATAGAAGGAAGTGGTGTCAGGGGAAAAGCAGTTCACTTCCTTATCTTTTGAGTAGGTAGAAACAGCCCACTCACCCTCCCCCTTTTTGCATATTTTTCAAAACGTCAGGAGTTTTTTTCATGTTCTTATATTATCTATTAATAACTGAATGTAGATGTTTTCTGAATGCACCGTTATATTGAGATTTCTGTATCTTTATACAGTATAAACTTGAGCGTCAGCATTGCATTAATGCTTGTTAATTCTGAATGCTTGATCCAGGAATGTTTCCGCCATTGGGGTCAGGAAGGAATTTTTTTTCCTCTTGAGGCATAATTGGCACTAGCTTCTGGTTGGGTTTTTTGCCTTCCTCTGGATCAAAAAAGTGGATATATGATATACAGTATGTATTTTAAGTTTTATTTAAAACTTAGTGCTGGCCTCAAGTGAAAGTTAAGTCTTCAGTGAGGAAAGGCAAAGCATAGTAGCGATCTCTTATAGAATTCTGGCTTTAGAACATTGCCTTGGGTTGGGCTGGTAAGGTCCTGTTTAATTGATACAATATGAATAAATGCTGTGACCACGTTACTCCATTTCTGGTTGCTGGTGTTTCGCGAAGGTATGTAACAATGGGGTTCATTGGGATGGCTCAAGATGAAGGGTCATGTTGTTAAAAGACTACCTGCTCACAACCATAATGCCATGTTTTATCAGGCATTCTAAATAGTTGTGCCCTTTTTTTCAAAAAAAACAAAACAAAACTAATAAATGCAGTTTTATATGCTTTTCTTTATTAAAATACCCATTGCCTTTTTAATACAAGTAGGTTTGCTATATGTAACACCAGGTATAGACATTTGTGACATGCTGGCATTCTGGCAGTAGATGTAGCAGAAAATTGTATTTCCATGAACTTCTATTTCCCTTATGCAACACAAAATGTGCTAGAAATGAAATGAAGAGTGTGGTGTCGCAGATGCTGTCCCTTTATGTGTTTGTAGCTAGCTGTGTAGCTACAATAGCAATTATTTTGTCTGACTTTGGGGGACAGTTTAAATAAGGTTAGGAAGAGTTCATGTGCTCAGACAGTCTATAAAACCGTTTGTATCTATCTATCACTCTGTCTGCCTTTATTTCTATCTACCTGTTTATCTATATCACTGTGTATAAGTGAATTAAGAAAATAAAAATAAGCAGATGTAGAAGATGATAGAGGAACCACATTTTTAACTTAAAACGTATAGGGATTGGGATGCCATTTAATGCAAAATCTGTCAGTGTAAAAATATCTCAATAAGTAATTGAATTCAACAGCAAAAAAAAAATCAATCCAGTATTTCAGAGTTCTTTACTTTGTGGCTCTTTAACCTTGCTCAAGTACAAGTGACATGCTGGAAGCCAGAAATCCAAGGCTCTACAGAAGCTGTCTTGTCTTTGTTACTGATTTATTCATACAAGCAAATCATAAAAAAATAGATGTTCTTGCGCCCAACCAAAACTAACAAAATTCCCCTTTAATTCCTTAGTCAGAAGTTTGGTCTTGTCAGCTTTATCTCAGTTTTACCTATGGATGTTTCTTAAACAATTATGCTACCCTGCTTTACGCTGGCTGCAGTGTCCATGAAAAGATATTGATTACGCGTATATTTCACCAATGTTAGACTGGTGAATAGTAAATTCCAGGGGGGAAATATGTGTAGTTATGCAGCAAGGGTGGCTGTATTTGTGTACAATCTCAGGAAAAGCTGGATGAATGAGTCCATGGAGTAAATGAAAGAAATCAGGGTGGGCTTCCATTACTTGCACCATTAAGTGTTTTCAGCTGCCCAGTTAGAGTTAACAAGGTAATTATGCTGCAGATGAACTGCAGTTAAAAAGAGGTGTGGGACTACACCTCAGTGTTCCCCCTGGAGAACTCCTTGTGCTAGAGGAGGGTGAGGGGCCTGTGGACACCTACATATGCAGGAAGGTGGTGTGTGTTTGTGATAATAGTTGGGAAGGAGACTGTTGACCTGAAGTTTTGGCAAGAGCGCCAAGTGACTGGGAAGAGAAAGAGAGAACCCAGAAAGTCTATGCATTCTAAAACACAACAGAAAAGCATTTGCATTCTCTGAACCGTTGGGTATACAGTAAATAATTGCCCATAAAATACATATAAAACCATAATTTTAAGCTGCACATAGGTATAGTTATTTTGTTGCAAAGGAAAGTAACAAAAAAAAACACCCAGAGAGGCATTGTCCTATTTAGTAAATTAAGGTGGATTCCTACATAACCATTTTAGATTTTACTCATTTATGCAGCACTATAGATACGGGTTAGTTTAATTCACCTTGCATATTTGATTATACAAAGCTAAATTATAACTCTCAGTGCATCCAATTTCACAAAGACACCAGTGTTTCTTAAACCGCAGATTTATCAAAGTTAAAAAAGTTACTTTTTGTTCTCTTGTGCTTTGGTGTTGGGTCTCTTAGGTGTATCGACTTCTGTCTAAGTGTATTGATGGCATTCCTGTGTTTTTAAACACTCAAATACCCAACACCAAAGTACAAAAAGTATGCCATTGAGATAGCAAGGTACATATTGTGTTTATGCCAAACTGTAACAACCATCACTAAAGGTAATATCATGGGCATTTTGTTACCCATTGGAGATCGCCTATTTTGCATTTTCCCATGATTAAATTGGATCAATGTTAGGTGACCTCCTGCAGGTCTGCCCTAAACAGAGTAGGGGGCCTTAGACACCACTAGTTAGTAAACTCAAAATTCATTTTCAAGTCCTTACCCTGGTGGTTTCACAGCAAAACATAGTTCCAGTCAAGTAATTTGAAAAATTAACACCAGTCTCATTGGGATTCATGGTACAATTGTAACTGGCTCATACTTTCACGACTGTGAGTTTTCAGCTTCATCATCCATATACAGTATGAACCATTATGTTAAACCTTAAGGGTGGGGAATTTCCGCTATCACTTAGTTGAACTAAAGAAGCTGCTAAAATATGTTGCTTTAGACTTATCGCTACCAGATACTGTATATGATGTACTGGATTAATGAAAACCTTTATAGACCTACAGAACTGTATAAGCAAGTGGCACACGGCAGTAATGGCTGGTGGATAAATATACAACTAATATTTAAAAATGACAGATTTTTTAATCTGTGGAACTGTTTGCCAATGGGTCATTGTATGTAATTTGTAGAGAAATATGTAATAAGTCAAATATAATGTGAATATTTAGATTCATATATAAAAATATTTTTCTTTCTTTTTACTGAGGCTCCAGATGGGTTTCCCTTGATATAGATTTTTATAAGCAGGGCTAATATAAAGTTTAACTCAATGGGAAAATGTACTTACCTTCGAAGTTGTTCCAGAGTTGGCTTCACCGCACTTCGCCGGGGCTGCGCAAAATTCACAAACATCCGAAGTTGCGCACAAGTTACCGATCATTTGCCAAGTCGCGCTAGCAATGTTACGATCAGCGGTTCAAAGCTACGCTAGCGATCGCAAATTTGCATATGGCGCTATGTTAAAGTACAATGGACGTATATTTAGCAGCAAATCCATTACACTACACAAGCCTGGAAAAGCTTCATAAAATAAAATAGAGTTGTTATTTTGCCCTATACATGTGCCCACAGTATAGTTTAGGTGCCATATGTTAGGAAACGTGGGGGGGAAGGAGGGTACCCCCCAAAAAATCTTTTTCAGCCTATCACCCTTAAAAAAATAAAAGACGCCAGCATTTTTTGGGACTTTGCTAGCGTTAGCCACTTTGCCCTTTAGTAAATTTGCCCCAATGTCTTTTGGGGAATATATTGGTTGTTAACTGAAAAAATCATTCACAATGCAAATAAATGTTCTTATTACGAATAATTTTGCCTTTGTGAACATTTTGCAAACGTTGCCCCTCGTGTGACAGTAGGATAGCGATTGCCAATTTTATAGTTTGCACTGTGTATGTAATAACATTTCTTAATCCAAAAGTTTTGTTTGCACCAAAAGTTTACTCCACCTTCAAGCAGGTCTTAAATTTGCAATGCACAATTAAGATTTGCAATGCAATAAAAGCCTAATGAAGAATATTACATTGGGAAATGTAATTTTTTATTCTTATTTGTGCACAAATTTGTTCTCTTTGAGAATGTTATTACATTTCCCCCTTTGTGTCTTATATGAACCCCAGCAACTAATTTAAGCATGTTATATTGTAAATGATTATAGCATAGTTTATGCATTCAGAGTTACAAAATAATATAGCTGCCTTTAGCTAATAGAAAAAAAATAGCTATAAGAAAATTTAATTTCAGGATAGACTGCAAAGTGATAAATCTAAACTTGACAACTAAATAGAAATCACAATAGAAGATGATATAAAAGGGCAAAATGTGCTGGCAATGCTGTCATATCTGACTGCTAGTGATCTGTTGTATGGAGAGACAGCAGCGCGGTATCAAGGGAAATCACCTAGCATTTTGTCTCATAGCACTAAGACTTAAGGATTCTTAAAGCAACTATATATATATCTATATATCTATATATATCTCTATATATAGATATATATAAACAGTACATGTCCCTTGAATCAGTCTAGCAATTACTGATATATATATATATCATCAGTTCTCTACAGACCTAGAGATTACCAGTTGTTCTGCAAAAGAGAGGTACGATGAGATGACTGAAACAAAGAAACATTTTCAGTTATGAAATACAGTCTTTAAAAATCACTTTTTATATCTATAATAGTGGTATGGAACCGGTTATCCAAAATGCTTGGGACCTGGAGTTTTCCACATAACTGATCTTTCCGTAATTTGGATCTTCATCCTTGAGACTACTAGAAAATCATGTAAACATTGAATAAACCCAACAGGCTGGTTTTGTTTCTAATAAGGAAAGAGAAAAAAAAAAATTTTAAAAAAATTTGGATTATTTGAATAAAATAGAGTCTATGGGAGATGGCCTTTCTGTAATTCAGAGCTTTCTGGATAATGGGTTTCCAGATATCCCATACCAGTAGTATGCAGAGAAAAGGAATATCACAGCTGTTCCACCATTGGGAATTACAAACACAGACCATTGTTCTTCTCGGGCTCCACTCATTATTATTATTCATCCTGACATGCTCTTTATTTTAACAAGCTATAACTTTTCTCACCAATGAGAGTCTGTAAATCTAACCTTTAGAGGCATATTTATTAAGGGTTGAATTGAAAATTTTATGGTCAAAACCGTCAAATTTGAATTGTAAATAATCCAAACTCGATTCAAATTATAATTCGAATTTTGAGATTTATCACACCTTGGCCCTTTAAAAACATAAATTCTAATTTTTGGCCACCTAAAACCGGCCAAGTTAATTTATAAGTCAATGGCAGTGGTCCAGGGACCAATTTGAACATGTTACTAGCCTTCCTGACATTCAAGTTTTTATCAAAGAAAAAGCTAGATTCGAGTTCAGTCGAATTCCATTCAAATTGGATTCGAGTTTTGGCACTTGATGTGTTGTCTTTTTTCAACCCAAATCAACTATGTAACTACAGTAAGGGGCCAATTCACCAAGGGTCGAATATCGAGGGTTAATTAACCCTCGATATTCGACTGGGAATTAAAATCCTTCGACTTCAAATATCGAAGTCGGACGGATTTTAGCGCAAATAGTTCGATCGAACGATTAAATCCTTTGAATCGAACGATTCAAAGGATTTTAATCCAACGATCGAAGGATTATCCTTCGACCAAAAAAATTTAGGAAAGCCTATGGGGACCTTCCCCATAGGCTAACATTGACTTTGGTAGCTTTTAGATGGCGAACTAGGGGGTCGAAGTTTTTTCGTAAAGAGACAGTACTTCGACTATCGAATGGTCGAATAGTCGAACGATTTTTTGTTTGAATCCTTCGATTCGAAGTCGTAGTCGAAGGTCAAAGTAGCCCATTCGATGGTCGAAGTAGCCCAAAAAACACTTCGAAATTCGAAGTTTTTTTACTTCGAATCCTTCACTTGAAGTTAGTGAATCGGCCCCTATGTATACTATAGCTTAAGGAGCAACACATATAGTTGTAAAAAGGAGGATAAAATTAGACACAATAGCCGCCAGACCATTCAGTAATGCATTCTTTCTTTGCTGCATTTGTGTCTGATCAATTTTAAGATTAGGTTCTAAACTAGCTAAATGACTCTTTACTTAGAGAAAGGTTAGCTACTTTTCCCAATCTTGTATCATTTGCTATTAATATTATCCACACGGAACCCTGAGTGTCTCAGAGAAAAGAGAAACCAGGCAAACTCGATTAATCTTCATTTGCTCATGAGGGTGTGCTGTAGCTTGCATTAATTTAGTTGCGACAACTAAAGTCAAATATTACTGATCAAACTTTGTGGAGCAGAATTATTGTTTGCTCAGCTAAGCAGTGAATGAAACTGGTATTTTATCATAATTATTCCTGCTTGTCTTTTAGAATCTTAGACCAACCTACTGCAGGATGTTTTTCCTGTGATTTAACTCATTCTTTACTAATGATATTTATAGAGGTTAATTTATGAATGTGATAATGAACAGAAGCCAATACAATTTTGTGCTTATAAGAATGACGGCTTTATACAATTATCGAAGGGCTGATTTAAAAACACTCATACTTGTTTGGACGATAGGGTGTTAGAGTTTAGTGTGCAAAGTAGTTATGGAATTTCTGACAAACTGAGACATTGATCTGAATTGTTACTGGTGTATTTTGATTAAATATTTGTTAAAAATGTATGCAAAATAAAAAGCTGATCCCAAACTGAGCAGATCACGGCTGGTTTCTCTGTACAACAAGCATTGCTCAAAGTAATGGACATTTAGGGGCACATTTACTTAGGGTCGAATATCGAGGGTTAATTAACCCTCGATACTCAACTGTCGAAGTTAAATCCTTCGACTTCGAAAATGGAAGTTGAAGGATTTAGCGCTATTCGTTTGTTCGAACTATCGAAGGAATAATCGCTCAATCGAACGATTAAATCCTTCGAATCCATCGATTGAACGATTTTCCTTCGATCACAAATTGGCTAGAAAGCCTATGGGGACCTTCCCCATAGGCTAACATTAAGGTTCGGTAGGTTTTAGGTGGTGAAGTAGGTGGTCGAAGTTTTTTTTAAAGAGACAGTACTTTTACTATCGAATGTTCGAATAGTCGAACAATTTTTAGTTTGGATCGTCCGATTCGAAGTCGTAGTCGAAGGTCGAAGTAGCCAATTCGATGGTCGAAGTAGCCCAAAAAATACTTCTAAATTCGAAGTATTTTTTATTATATTCCTTCACTCGAGCTAAGTAAATGTGCTCCTTAGAAAACAATTCCTTTACAGACTAAACACTATATTTATTTTCAATCTAAAGTTTGAAGGAAAGTTTGACATAAAATCTACCTTTTTTATTATGGCAATATTAATTTTCCCTTCTGTCTATTCCATTAAAATTATTAACCTGGTGCCTAACCAGGTACTGTAAGGGACAGTTTATTAACTCAATTTCATGCATCTTTATTATTCGGGAACCACCCTTGCTACTTTGGTTGTATTATTTATCAGGGCCGGACTGGAGGTAAAAAGCAGCCTGGGCAAAAAATTAAAGCAGCCCACATGTCCCTTCCCAGAGACTATTATCCCACTGTTACTATAGACACCATCTCTCCCTACTATACCTGCTATCCCACAGTCACACTCCCTTCCCAGAGACTATTATCCACTGTTACTATAGGCACCATCTCTCCCTACTATACCTGCTATCCCACAGTCACACTCCCTTCCCAGAGACTATTATCCACTGTTACTATAGACACCATCTCTCCCTACTATACCTGCTATCCCACAGTCACACTCCCTTCCCAGAGACTATTATCCACTGTTACTATAGACACCATCTCTCCCTACTATACCTGCTATCCCACAGTCACACTCCCTTCCCAGAGACGATTATCCACTGTTACTATAGGCACCATCTCTCCCTACTATACCTGCTATCCCACAGTCACACTCCCTTCCCAGAGACTATTATCCACTGTTACTATAGACACCATCTCTCCCTACTATACCTGCTATCCCACAGTCACACTCCCTTCCCAGAGACTATTATCCACTGTTACTATAGGCACCATCTCTCCCTACTATACCTGCTATCCCACAGTCACACTCCCTTCCCAGAGACTATTATCCCACTGTTACTATAGACACCATCTCTCCCTACTATACCTGCTATCCCACAGTCACACTCCCTTCCCAGAGACTATTATCCACTGTTACTATAGGCACCATCTCTCCCTACTATACCTGCTATCCCACAGTCACACTCCCTTCCCAGAGACTATTATCCACTGTTACTATAGACACCATCTCTCCCTACTATACCTGCTATCCCACAGTCACACTCCCTTCCCAGAGACTATTATCCACTGTTACTATAGACACCATCTCTCCCTACTATACCTGCTATCCCACAGTCACACTCCCTTCCCAGAGACGATTATCCACTGTTACTATAGGCACCATCTCTCCCTACTATACCTGCTATCCCACAGTCACACTCCCTTCCCAGAGACTATTATCCACTGTTACTATAGACACCATCTATCCCTACTATACCTGCTATCCCACAGTCACACTCCCTTCCCAGAGACTATTATCCACTGTTACTATAGACACCATCTCTCCCTACTATACCTGCTATCCCACAGTCACACTCCCTTCCCAGAGACGATTATCCACTGTTACTATAGGCACCATCTCTCCCTACTATACCTGCTATCCCACAGTCACACTCCCTTCCCAGAGACTATTATCCACTGTTACTATAGACACCATCTCTCCCTACTATACCTGCTATCCCACAGTCACACTCCCTTCCCAGAGACGATTATCCACTGTTACTATAGGCACCATCTCTCCCTACTATACCTGCTATCTCACAGTCACACTCCCTTCCCAGAGACTATTATCCACTGTTACTATAGGCACCATGTCTGACACCCATATCACTTCACTGCGCTTGCCCCATAAACTCTGCTTGCTGCAGTTGTAGACTGCTGCTGCTGCGGCTAGCTTAGTGGCCGTGATTGTTAATTGTGCCTCCTTCTGTGGGCTACAGCCCTGCCTGTCTGTGGGCTAGCACATAATGAGGCATTTGAATGATTACTGCTTGGCAGCTCCAGCAGCAGGAGGAGGCTCTGGGATTTGCATGGGCTGAAGGCTGAGTATTTTTACCTTGTGCGGTTCAAATCAAGACAAGGTGACACTCCTGATTTACTGGCCGAGCAAGTCCCCTTCCCTCCCCCCTGTGGAGCAGTAAAACAGACCTTTATCATAGCCCCGCTGTCTCTTGTACTTCTTCTAACAATCGGCTCTCAGCCGGCAGGCTGCAAACAGCAGACGGAGTAATGTCGTGCGCACTCTGCAATCCACTGATCGTGTCTGCTGTTTGCAGCCTGCCGGCTGAGAGCCGATTGTTAGAAGAAGTACAGGAGACAGCGGGGCTACGATAAAGGTCTGTTTTACTGCTCCACACGATCACTACAGGAGCGGCCCACTTAACAAAAATTAGAGTGGCCCACTTAACAAAGATTAGAGCGGCCCCTCGGGCATTTTCCCCTACAGACAGATTATCAGTCCGGGCCTGTTATTTATTATACCATACATGGTCACACTAATTTATTTTGTTTTATTTATGTATCTATGAACAAAAACTCACCCACATTCTATTCATTCCTATGGCATTTTTAGAACCTTATTTATCAAATGGTGAGTTTTTACCCATTGATAAATACTATTCTAAAAATCCCCTAGGAATGAAAAGAATGTGGGTGAGTTTTTATTCATTAAGCTTTAAACTCACTTTTTGATTCTTCTGCCCCATGGTTTTGCACTTTGCTTTGTTTGTTAGATGCACCATTCTCAGGAAATTCTCAGTGGTGGAACATTTGGTTAGTATTTTTAATATTTTTAATTATAATTATTATTTTAATTTTTATAATTAAACTTTTTAATTTATCATAACGATTTCTAAATTTGAAAAATTTGGAAAAAAAAAAACAAACAAATAAAAATTGAGAGACAGTCTTTCCCTGTCTACCCTGTGACAAAGTTTAATCAATTTTCTTGTTTGTGTTTCAAATAATAACATTATAAGTGCTTGGTAGGCTGTATTTTACACAATTAAACCGTCACTTGTTATTTAAGCAATCATGTTAAAAATGCATAAAAATAACAATACTGTATAAATACAATTTTTAAACAGGTTATTAAAAATAAAGGCATTTACGAAACATAACATCTCTAGATGTACATTTCTAGATGATGTAAATCAATCACTCATACAGGTGACTGAATTAACAAGTTGATATAAGCACTGTACAACTGCACACTGTGTGCAAAATATATTCTCACTCATGGCTTTATCACATTAGATAAAGCCTATAATCCAAATATATATGACATGGAATAAAAAATGTACAGGAATTGCTATCTTATGTATTGCTGTCCAACCTGTCAAAATGTTCTACCCAATAAGATTTCAGTGCATTCACTTTTTATTGCTGTCCATAATTAAAATATCCTGGATAATTTGGAGGTCTGAAAGGATTCTTATATTTAATTTGTATCCATAACCAACCTTACTTTAACATGTAAAGAGGAGCTATTGCAAAAATGCAAATTTAATCGAAACTTCATCTCATGGAAATAAGAAACATTTTAAACTTGTTATATAGTCAATTAATTTTAATTAATTTTGCACAGTTTCTGATATGATCGTTAATCTTCATTATCCCCTTCAGCATTTGCATCTCTTTATTCTCAATTTATTCATAAGTTAGGGGTCACAGTTTGATTGACGAGCGGGTCTAATAATAATATTTTAGGAGGGCTCCCTTTCTTAGCAGATGTGTTAGAGCTAACTTAAATAACTCACTCCAGCACAAACAAAATATAACAAAATAACTGACTCAAGCACAAATCTTGCATGTAGAGAGAGCATGCATCTAGTTAGAGTGAGCTCTTATACATCTTTTAGGTAAAAGGACCCCCCAAATGATGTATAAGATCTTATTGTCCAGGGCTGGAACTAGGGGTAGGCAGAAGATATGGGGGAGCTGGGCAGGTACCTTTTGAACTGTCTTCTGCCTAACCCTAGTCAGTGTTCGCTTCCCTCCTTTGGTTGCTCTCCCTCCATCCCTCCCCTCTGTCGCTCTCCCCTCCTCTGTCCATCCCTTGCCTACAGCACATGTGCGGTTCACAGTCAGTATTGTGCATGCGCACGGAGGGGGAGAGTGCGGTAGCCGGCTGGTCTGGCCTGTTAATGTGAACCAAAGACTGACTCCAATGCCTTCATTAAGAGAGAATGAAGATAGGCTGATTGCTGAGAGAGGTGATAGTGAAGAGTAACTACTTTACTTTAGAGACAGTACAAAATATTTAATTGATTATATATAGAAAGCTTCTTATTCCAGTGAGATGAAGCTCATTTGATTTTTTTGATATTTCCCTTTTAAAGGACATTGCTGCCCCTCTTATTATAATTTAAAGGCATTCTGCCATACAGCAAATTGCCCTCTTGGCAGAAAGTCTGGCAAGCTATACATTTCGACTTCAACCATTTGCCATCTAAAACCTGCCGATTTGCTGTTTTAGCCTATGGGGGACCTCCTAGAACCTATTTGGAGTCAATTGGTGGACTTTGAAAAATTGAAAAATGTTGAATCCAATGCGCTATGATTCGTACGATTGGAATTCAGCCAAATACGGACCTATTCGATCAAAAACGGACCTATTCAACCAAAAAAAATCTTCAACTTAATTTCGGTTGGTCTTTTTGAATTCTAATTTCGACCTTTGATAAATATGCCCCTATATCTGAGCATTCTGAGTTTGTACTGCATTTAAAATCAAGTCCCCAGGCAACTAATGTTACTGAGTAATAAGACATTGTGCACTTACTTGTCACTTGTGTTGTAAGACCCATAAGATTGGGTATATTATTATTATTATTATTATAAATAATAATAATAATAACACATATGTATAAAGTGCTAACATATTCCCTAATGCTGTACAATACATAGATGTATACATTAAACACACAGATTACATACAAAAGTAACCTGAGAGTTCCATCAACTGCAGAAAAGTTGCTAACAATAAATTACTATAGTCATTCCTGATTGGGAAAGATGTAGTACACCTTGGACATTGTAAATAAAAATAACACACTTTAAAATGATGTATGCAATTAAATGGTCCAGGGAGGGCTTTTTTTGCTTAATGAAAATATTAATTCATCTAATTAAACAGTTGATTCAATAAATATCTTTTGTCCACTGATTTTGTTCAAAATACTTCAAATGGGCAAGAGGGGAAGAAACATTATTGGGGGAGGTGAGAAAGTAGGACAAAGAAAAAGGCCCCTTCTCAAAAGAACTTACAATCTACAAATAGAAAACAGAAAAGTATAGCTTTAAAAGCTGCAGACATGTTCTTTCTATATTTTATACAGATTGTAGTTTTGCTCTAGTAATTTGATGCCAGATGGATAAATTTGATAAATCCATGATTGGTGATGGTCTGTGCACATCTCAGGCTTTCAGTCATTTGAAAAAATGTGTCTATTTTTCTTAGATTTCTGTTCCACATCAACTTTTTCTCATCATGCATGATGAGGAAATAAAAATTGCTGGATGGATGCAAATAAGAATACATTTTATGTGCATTACCCATGAAAGACTGTATCATTATCATCAACAATTATCAGTTTATCTTTATTGTAAATTACTGAAGGGTAAGTAAGCAACAGAGTGAGCAAAAGTAATATATCCTGAAAATACACAGCCAAAAGGTGAATGTTTACCTAATCAGAGACTATATTGCTTTTTCTAAACAAGGTTCACTGACTTTATTAGTTTTCATTATAAAATCTATGATAGAATTACGTTCTAGCCATTTTACTTTTAGCTGGTAAAGCTGTCAAGTGGAAAATCCTGAAGCCTGGGCTTACTTCTATGTAAGGAAAGTAAGAGATGCAAAACCCAATGTTCTTTGGTAAGCAGGATTGATTGATCGTGTAGATGTTCTAGTGTTATCATAAAAATCTATTCAGTTATTAAATAAAGATGTGTGGGTTTAGATTCTTAGTATCTGTTCTCACTATGAGGAGTCTCAAGACATTCTTAGAACAAACAGAAGGAAAACACAGAACTGAATAAATGTATTCTCTTTATATTTCATTTTGTGTTTGTACAGTTCTTTTTTACTTGGTTTCATTCTACCAGTGGTGCACTGGAGTCTGATATAGTGATGATCTAAACATTTCAGAATATTCTACACATTTTTAAGGTTTGCTGCCCAAGTAACTTGTTTGTTTACAAAAAAATATGTAAAAAGTAGGTATGGAGGTGATCCTTATATATTCATTTATGTAACATCCTGCCTGGAGTTGAACCAGGGCACTGGTGTTTCTGGGCTGTTACTGCAGCTCTTTGTGGACAGACAGATAAGACCCTGGTTCACTCCTATTGCTATCCTTGTAATTGCAAGTAGGCATGGCTTTGTTCATCTGTAATCAAACCAACCTCAGGTGCTCAGTATTAAATATTAGTCTGCCTATACAACCCCCTGCTCTGCACTCAGTGCCATTATAAGTCAAGTGTGCTCGGTCCTAGGTGCTCTGATTATTGAGATTGCTGTTCCTTTGACTTCTGCTCCCTGCTCCTATTCTGTGTGTGACTTTGTGGTTCTGACCCCGGCTTGTTCCTGACCTTGAGTTTGGCTCAAAATTCTGCTCCTGCTATCTTGGTCTGACTATGTCCAACTCCTTTCATATTGGCTCCTTCATTAATTATACTTCCTTAACTGCCCCTGTGGGAGTTTTTGGATTCCTGTGCAGTAAGTCCTGGCAGTACCCATGTAGCTGAGGGCCAGGCCCAAAGCCAAAGGTGGTCGTTATATGGAAAAGAGCACATCTAGACAGGAATCCAATCACTCTCCTGGGGTTTGGATTGCCATACGTGACAATTTAGAGCTTGGAGACAGGATTTGCACCGACGTAATATTTTTCATCTCAATAAATGCCTTCCCAGACTAGTACCAGCAGAACATGGGATTACACTGAACTCTCTTATCCAGGCAGTATTATTGAGGCAGTGTTAAATATGTATCAGGCACAGCACTGCAATTTAGAGCCAGCACCATGTGACAACCCTGTGGAGACAGTTTATAGGTTTCAAGATGCACCCTTAGCATCTCTGAACAATGATATGGATACCCCCACGTTAGAGAATACTAGGGATGCACCAAATCCACTTTTTTGGATTCAGCCAAACCCCAGAATCCTTCTTGAAAGATTCGGCTGAATACCGAACCAAATCTGAATCCTAACTTGCATATGCAAATTACGGGTGGGAAGGGGAAAACATTTTTTACTTCCTTGTTTTGTGGCAAAAAGTCACACGATTTTCCTCCCCACCCCTAATTTGCATAGGCAGAAGGATTCAGCCGAATCTGAATACTGCTGAAAAAGGCCGAATTCTAGATTCGCTGCATCCCTAGGGAATACACATAGAGGGTTATTTATTAAAGTCCAAATGCCAAAAACTCGAATTTATTGTGAAAAAACCTGCAATTTTTTTCATGCTTTATTATACTCCGAGGATGGAAAAAGTCAAAATCCAAAATTCCTGCATCTCAGGCCTGCCGAGGTTGTATAAAAGTCAATGGGACAAATCCCAAACATATCCTGATCTGTGCTGGGTTTCGTGTAAAAAATCCAAAGATTTTGTGGGTTTCGGCCAAAAATCCAAAATAATCTAAATTTTTTCCCGCACTGGAATTTTTCGTGAAATGTATAGATAAATAAGGGGAAAATTTGGATTTTGATAAATAAGGTAAATCAAAATCCCTATTAATCTGTGATCCCAACATTACAGGCCAGTCTTGCCTGAGTTGTGAGCTACCCCCCTTGCTACCCATCCTAGTCTTAGGCTCCCCAGTACCACCCACTGCCCCCTGAAGTGAAAGTCCATAGAGAAAGACTCACCCTCTGCCCAACACTATATTGAAATGTGGCAGGAAGTGGTGATTAGCCTCTGAGCCAATGATAAAATGAACCAAACTAGATACAGTCCCTTCTGCCCAGCAGCTAGGGAATAAGGAAATGTAGGGATTTAAAGCCATAGTGGCTATTAACCCTATGGGTCCCTGAAGACGTTTGTTCGATCCATTGGATTCAATTTAAAGCAAACCCCAAGAGAACTCTCTAGCCCAGAGAAACATGAACCTATGTGTAGAATCCCCCTAAAAAATGTAAAATCAAATGACCTTTAATTTGCTATGTTGTCAAGTGTCAGTAAATCAAGGAAGAACTAAGCAACTTACTGTGGAGTTCTTTTTCTTTTCTTTTCAAATTCTTTTTATTGAATTTTAAAAAAATACAATACAATAAAGAACAAATAAACAATGTTCATAAAATTAAGGTTGATGTAAACCAAATGACAAATATCAAATATCCGTACATACTGTGGAGTTCTTTTTTTAAGAGAGCAACCTTTACTTAAAAATAGGGTTGATACAATTAGTATGTTATTTCTTTTCCCAGTCAGTGGCCATTCATGTTATCATGCATTTGTTCCTTTGGGCACTGAATATTATAAGGTATTTAAAAAATGTAAATCTTGTTGTGAATGAAATAGCAGAGAGGAATTACAATAATGATCCTCCTCCTCTAAGGGTTGTCTAGGAGACCACATTTACACTCTAAAATATGTTAACTTTTTTACACAAAGGAAGATAAAACAGAAATGGTGTTTTTTTAAGTATGGTGGTCTAGCTGATTTTTTCCATGTAAAATGTATTTTACCATATATAATATCATCAACCTTTTTCTCATAACGTCAAAAATTTGACATCTCTTTCTATTACGTGATTTCTACATTACAGAAAACGAAAAATTTGTTCTAAATAAATTGCTTGAGAACATTGTGTATAAATAATAAATTGCCAAATAAATTGAAAATGCCATAAAATGCACTAGGCATTCACATAGTTAATCTACGTTTATCATTAGCAGGACAGAAAACTTCAAAGTTAATGTATTTTTAGATTTTTTTTCTTTATACATAGTACAGAATAAAGGATATCATGCAGTATGCATATTGTTCTCACCTACTGTATATAAAAGACCTTAGCCAAGAGTAATTGTTTTATAATAAAAGAAAGATGTATTTAACGGAGAAGAAAATAAATTAGAAATATTGATTGGAAACGTTATCTGAAATAACGTCTCATTTGATTAATTGCTTATTTCTCAGGTAAGGCCTGGTTCTCGCTAATAAAGCAAGTTACTGATAATGAAGTGAACAATATTATAATTTCTTTGAAAGGAAATGTGGAACATTTTAAGCCATTACTGATATTACAATTGGAGACAGCACTTAGGTCTAGTAAAAGATAATTTGTATTTCTGGTCTATAAAGAAAAACTGCTTAAAAATGTATTTATTCTTTTCTTTGTATATGTGTCCATTTTTCTTGCATATTTTTATATAATTTCTGCAGTATGTAAAAAATGAAAATATTTTTAAATCTCTCTCCTTCTTTTCTATGTCACTTTTCAAACGGTTAAATTCAAAAGGAAAATGTAGTGTCTTTAAAATGCTGCTTAACAAATTTACCTGTCAGACATAGCAAAGTAAAACCATTATGGTTTGATAAAAAGGTTAGTGCTGAGAATTTTAAGAAAAATATGCATTCAAGGCATTCAAGCTAGCTGGGACATCTGAAACTTTTATTCGGTACAAAGAGGCATGCATTATAGTAAGAAGTAAAATGAATCGGAATTTATTTTTGAATATGTTAATATTAAAGAATGAAGGGAGAATGGGCAAGACACTTAAGGGCTTATTTACTAAAACTGAAATTAATTGAATATTTTTATGAAAATTCGAACAAACTCCCTTCCACAAATTTAACTCATTTATCAATCATTTTTCTCCAAAAAAAATCAGAGCAACAAAACTTGATTTTATTGTATTTCCTCTGCGAAAACTCAACTTGAAAACCCAGACTTTTTCGGATTATTCAGCGCAGATCACAATGCCAAGAAACAACTTCAGGGACATCTGCCATTGACTTCTACATGACCTTCACAGGTTTGAAATGGCGTATTTTTGGATTCGGATTTTTAGCAGCTTTGGGGTATGATAAATCTCTAAAATTTGAGTTTCTCCCCCGCAAAAAAAACTCAACCAGAAAAAATCCAGGTTCAATAAATGGGCCCTTAGTACCAGAGAGAAGTAAACTGGTTGATGAAAGCAGGATTCTGAACTGTTATTTATTTATTTATTTATTTGTTTACATAACTAAGGAACCAACTAATGAAGGATTATACTTCTTACATGTGCTACGATCAGATTTTTTTTTACATAACAGACCCAGATCTAAAAATATAACCATTGATAGCTTGTTCAAAAAGAGACTACAATATGTGAATGTAAACAAAGGTCCAGGACTAGATGGTATTCACCCCATGGTACTAAAAGAGCTCAGGTCTGCAATTGCAAATCCACTTTACTAAATTTTACAGGATTATTTAATGAGAAATTGGCAAATTAATAATGTGGAGCCTTTATTCAAAACGGAATCCTGTTTTCAGCCTGAAAACTGTAGGCCCGTTAGTTTGATATTATGGTGCTTATACTCTTTGTTCCATAGACCTATTAAAAACACTTGACGTTATCACAAATCCTTGGTATATTCTGAGATACAAAAATATTTTTTTATATGTTGCCCAGTAAACTGTGAATGCCTCAATTGATAAAATAGTGTAGTGACAAACAAGTGTTTTCCTTATGAATCTGTGCTCGATATTTCAGAAAGAACTGAACCCTTGAGTAAGGTGCCATTACAGATAAATTACTTCTTCTATTACAGAAAAAATAAAAATTAAAGTGTTTTCAAATATTTAAATACACCTTAATTGTTTGATGTTACTGTTCCTTTAATAGCCTGTCTCCTTGTCAGAAGTAAGCCTTTCACATTATAAGTTCCTGTAGTATGTTGAGGTTGGATAAATTAAACTGGACTTGAGAAAAGTAATTAGGAGCTGGATACATGGACAATGAAGTGGAGCAAAATCATGGTGTTGTTTTTTTACCCCAGTGATTGATTCTGGCTTAGTGAATCTAAAATTAACTTGCTAGGATCGAGATTTTTATGTGATAATACCTATATGTTAATAGCCCCTATTTTAATAACCTTACTCTTAGTGGCCTATTTACTAGCATTTTTTTTACAAATCATAATTTGTTCTCTAAAAATAATTTTTTTACATTTCTCTAATAGTCTCTAAAATGTCTAAAAAAATGTCATGATTTATTAAAATGAACCATGAAAAACTCTAATACAAACTGCACCAAGTAAAAGAAACCATTCAGATTTTTAATGGTTTTCAGATTTTTCCATTACCAATTGTCCCAAAAACTAAAATTGTGCGATATTTTAGAGGTTTCTGTTCAACACTAGTCTACGATTCATCTTTTGCACTGACTTCCAAAATAAAACTCTAGCAAATCGATGTTAAAATTCTAATTGTGACAGGTTCACTAAATTGTGACAGATTGCAACAAAAAATGTATATACTTGAAAAAAACATATTTTTGATGACAGAAAATATGAGCAGAGTTATGATATCCCTAACACTTTCTTACAACAATTCATCTGAGCCTTTATCCTTCTTGACAACTAAAATGTATAATTTAGCACAGCTCTGAATATGTATATTTGATTTCTGATAATGCTTGATATTCCTTTACATTACAAGCTGTTAATAAGGCATATTCTTGCATGATCACTAACAATTTAAACGTGTATGCATATAGTATGTACATGCTTTAAAGTTGTTATTGTATGGTTATTTATGCTCACATGTATAAGTTATATAGGAGCTCAATACAACTTCAACTGTACACGGACTGTTAATAATGCTGTGCCTAAATCCTATGTCTGTCTAAACCAATGACAATTTTAGTTACAAAAAAGTTTGGTATTCATTAAATATCCAAAAAAATAAGGATTTGGTGCATTCCTGCAAATCTCTGATGGGTCTGATATCCTCAGTTAGATTGGGCTTTTGGTGTGCTGATGCTTATAGCTTCTGAAACTAGATGGCCAGCTCTTTCTAATTAAGGAATTGTAGAAAAAATAATTTCTCTATTTTATGTAATGGAGCCTAGAAACCTGGGAACATTGTTTTAGGAACACATCAGATGCTAGAGGTCTTGGATAGAACATTGCCTCACACAGCTCATTGACTTAAGTCAGCAAGCTCATACACTTGCATCAGCATATCCTAAGCATTTTACTGGGACATGGTTATAAAAATAATTAGTGATCAATTAAAGTTCAGAAATAATTAATTGAACTCGACGCCCTTGGTGCAACAGTGAACTCCAATAACCTCCACCATGAATAAATATAAGGAAAATGTCAATATCAGTATCTTGGCAACTTAAATACATTACCTTAACAAGAGAACAAGATATGCATGTCTGCTTAACTTTGCTTTATGCTATAACTATAATGATAGTGTAAAATAAAAAAAAAATCTCATTATTGTATGATAATACTATAATGATATATACTATGATATATATATATATATATATATATATATATATATATATATATATACACACACATATATAATATGTAAAATTATTATATAATATGAAATTGAGGTTTTTTTTACTAAAACTCAAATTTATTTAATATTTTTATTAAACCAATCTCGACCAAACTCCCATCCACAATTTATTTATCAATAAAATAACTAAAGTCAGTCAGGAAAAAACTAGATATAAACCCGAATTTGACAGCCAAATCGCTAATTTTCTTCTCATGTTATTGCCCAAAAATGTTCAGATTATTGGATAAAATCCAGTGCAGACCGCAATACCTTCAAAATGTAAAAGGGACATCTCCCATTGACTTCTAAATGACCTCGGCAGATTTGAGATGGCTATTTTTGGATTCAGACCTTTTGTCATTTCAGGGGTATAATAAATCTCGAAAAATTCCATTTTTTTTTCAACAAAAATTTCCAGTTTTTGCCCAAAACACCCTGACCACAAAAAATCATGGTTTAATAAATAACTCCCCTAAATAACTGGTTGCATTAACAATTTATCATATTGTATAAAAGTCTGTTTTTAACCGGACATTTTACTCTACAAGTAAATGCAGGTATTTTTCACTGATTCTTTCCTGTACTGTAAGATTCCTGGGCACAGCCAAACCATAAGATGTGTGAAAACATTATACCCATTTTTGCACTTTGTAAATGGACTTAGTAAATGACCCCTTAAAACATATAGTAATTTGAAGGTGAACTTCCTCTTTAACTTGGTCGAAATCTAGCAGGGACATAACTAAAAGGTAATGTTCACCATCCAAAACATGATATGTTTACATGTGTGTGAATGTGTTTGGGACCTTAGACTATCAGCATATCTTAAGTCAACTAAAAATTAATTAAACCCAATAGGCTGGTTTTGCCTCTATAAGGATTAATTATATACAGTATCTTAGTTTGGATCAAGTACAAGGTACTCTTTTATTATTATAGAGAAATCATTTTTGGAAATTTTAATTATTTGTATAAAATGGGAGCAGTGCCACGTCTATGGGGGTGGGAACCCCTACAGACATAGAATTGTCACATATCATCGTTTCATAGACGATTTAATATTTATTTGGGGGGGCACTGAAGAAGAGAGCATCAAATTTTTGGAACATTGCAACCGGAATGAATACAACTTACGATTCACCCATGTAACCCACAATAAAACAATAGATTTTCTAGATATCACGTTGCAAGGAACAAATGCTGGTGACATTCAATGTGATCTCTATGTAAAACCAATATCCAGGAACACTTTATTGAGGGCCGATAGCTGTCATCCTCGACCAGTTTTGGGGGGAATCCCAGTTGGGCAGTTTTTGCAACTTAGACGCATATGCACCACTTGGGACTCCTTCAATAAACAGGCGATGATACTGTGGGACAAACTAATTGAGAGAAAATATGATATTACTGTAATAAAGAAAGCCTATGAAAGAGCAGTTAGTACCTCAAGGGAAGAGCTCTTACACACAGCCACAAACAGAAGTAACAAAAGGAGAACACACAAAAATGTGACCAAGAAACATGATGGGTACAACATGTATTTTATTACCAAATACAGTAATCAAGCCGATCAGATAAGGAGGATTATAGAAAAAAGGTTGGATGTTTTGAAGGTTGATCCTCTATTGGATAGAAGGGTACTGGGGAATTTGAAGTATGTGTTCAGGAGGAGTAGGACTATTTCCAATGATGTTTCCCCCAGCTTATATCAACCTAGAAATGGAGGAATGAAAACGAACAGAAATTGGTTAGTGCAGCAGGGTTCATTTAAATGCGGAAAGAGTAGATGCAAAGTGTGCAAACACATTTCAGTACAAAATTTCTTTGAGAGTATGATAACAGGAGAGAAATATCCTATAAAAAGCTATATAAATTGTGACACAAGGGGCCTTGTCTATTTAGCCACATGCAATTGTGGTATACAGTACGTGGGTAGAACCTATCGGTCACTGAAAGAGAGAGTGAGAGAGCACTTGATACCCTTAGATCTTGACACAATTGAAGAAATAAATTTTTCGAATAAACGGACTTCCGCCATAAGTAAACACATTATGTGCAAACATGGGGGTGATTACTCCCAGGTTAAATTTCAAGGTATAGAACAAGTCAAATTGGGACCACGTGGAGGTGACATTAAGAGAATAATTGACCAAAGAGAAACCTTTTGGATCTTTACTTTGAGAACTAGACATCCACGTGGCCTCAATAATGACTGGGAGGTAACATGCTTCTTTCAGCCTTAATGTGAGTACCATATTACATGAATGCTTATATTGGTTGTTTTGTAAATAATTGACTCTAATTAAGTGTAAAACAACGTGTCTTTTTCATAACATTATATAATGATATGTACATGCTGTAACCAATATGACTTGTAACAAACAGAACCATGAGTGTCTGTTCACATGTTTTTATATCTGAGATTTTTTTAATAAGCAAAGGTATATAAGGCACAGGATATCCTGTGACCTCACCTCTGATGAAGTGCCAGAAAGAGGCATGAAACGCGTCAGGTGATCTAACAGGTCATAGAGTAGGAATACATCTGTAATTGATGCCTGTTTGTTGTTTTAATCATACAAAATAAAGCCGGACAATGATTTTATTCCAAATTTGTGGATTGGTTTTCTCACCCACCTAAACCCTCTACATGATATGTCTACTGGATGGAGACCAGTATGAGGAAGCCACCGCACTGTTATGGACTGGACATGATGCAAGAGTGGCTGCAATAGGGGCATGTGAGTTTTTCTTTTGTCTATAAATTCAAGTACAAGGTACTCTTTTATTATTATAGAGAAATCATTTTTGGAAATTTTAATTATTTGTATAAAATGGAGTCTATGGGAAAGCTGAGCTTTCTGGATGGGTTTCCAGATAATAGATCCCATACCTGTACAACTAATTTCAGTAAGTCATTTGACATGATAAGTTTCAGAGTATGATATTTAGAAATTCCTTTGTAATACTTACTAGTACTGATATGGGATCTGTTATCCAGAAACCCGTTATCTAGAAATCTCAGAATTATGGAAAGGCCATCCCCCCCATAGACTCCATTTTATACAAATATTCCAAATTTTTAAAAATGATTTCCTTTTCCTCTATAATAATAAAATAGTAGCTTGTACTTGAGCCAAACTTAGATATAATTAATTCTTAATGGAAGCAAAACCAGCCTATTGGTTTTATTTCATGTTTAAATAATTTTCTAGTAAACTTAAGGTATGAAATTAAGGAAAGATCCATTATCCGGAAACCACCAGGTCCCGAGCATTCTGGATAACAGGTTCCATACCTGTACTCATTCGAAGCCTTCCATTTCCCTGCAGTACCTGCTCTTTTACTGTATTTTAACAGATTAAATGCTGTTTAGTTAATGTGCAGCAGTTAGATTAGTTTGATGGTTTCAAGAAAGATTTTTAAAAGCTGGATCTGTGAAGCGAAACCATTTAAATTGGCTTTGTAATCAACAGGGCTTCTGTCTGTTTTAATGGAAATAAGCGGTTGTTACTTTTCTGTAATTTCACTGAAACATTACCTCAAATATGTGTCTTGACCTTTTCCTTTATCCGGTTTGCCCATATTCATGTTTTCATTTAAGTCACTATTGTCAGTTTGTGCTACTATTGTGTTTTTTTTTCCATTGCAGTTTATTCATAACAATATTTGCATGTGTATTTATTATATGCCACAAGGCATGTGTTAATCATTAAAATGTTTCAACGTTTTAGTCATCTGTTAAGACTGGGTAAAATGAGGCTTCGTAAGAGAAATGGATTTCTTTTTCTGTAAGTGATTGCATTTGTTTTTCGATGACAGTTTGTCAAGGGTAATTGCAGTGTTCAGGGAAATGCAAACAGAATTTCTGCTGCTGACTTTATTTTCCTTGGATAAGGCCCGTAACACCAAAAAATAAAAATACCCATAAGTTATTAACATTTTAGGGGCAGATTTATCAAGGGTCAATGGGAGTTTATAAAAACTCTCATATGAACATCAAAGCCTCCCATCACAGCACGATTCATGAAGACAAGTGTGTATATTTAAAACGTCCAGTTTATTGAAGCATCAAATTAAAATCAAAACATGAACATACATGGATGGTGCAAGCAGGGGGGAATATGGCTCAACGCATTTTGTGACTATGCTAGTCACGTCATCAGAAGCCAATGTGCCCTCTGCCGGTTACTCATTTAAATAGATGCACCGATAAAATCATTACTTAAAATCATCATTTAAAGGCTATTCAACACAGTCAATATAATAATGTTATTAATTCATAGCAATGTTAGTAGAGCTATTGCCCCAATACTATTGAATTCACAACTGTAATTACCCAGCAGTGAGAAATATAAGAAAAGAGATTATGTATAAATATCCAAAAATTTATTCCAAATGAAGCACATCTATAGAAGTATCAAATATTCCAAATAACATTGGATATCATTAAATATCTGCAAATATTTTTGTTGTTGTTTTAATTATTTTTCTATCCTTTTTCTATCAATTTTTTTATTTATTTATAAAAATGTTATTATAATATTTATTATTATAGTTGTTGTTAAATATAAGGAAATTAATAATATAAAACGGGTATGGAAATGCAGAAATATATAAAGAAATTATTATATGGAAAATTAATTGACAGAAGACATTAATAATGACTAATAAATATCCAATATTAAGGGGCACCATTTACTAAGGGTCTAAATATTCGAATGAAAAAACTTAGAATTTCGAAGTAATTTTTGGGTACTTCGACCATCGAATAGATCAAATTCGACTTTGATTCGAATTGAAAATACTTCACAAATTCGACCATCCAAAAATCGAAGTACTGTCTCTTTAAAAAGCTTTGACTTCGAAACTTTGCCACCTTAAACCTGCCGAATTGCAATGTTAGCCTATGGGCCTCATTTGCAGGAAACATGAGATTTGTATTTGAAAATACATATAGATATTCTGATAAGCCTTTTGGGTTCCAGAATAGACCTATTGCTTCAACAACAGATAAAAGATAACTGAGCATAGCAGGGCTCAAACTCATAACAAACATACTGCAATTAACACCAGGATATTTTACACATACAAGATAAAACACAGTATGCTAGTATATCTAAAGGGACCGTATATCCGTATATACTGTATAGGCAAAATCAAAGTGTTTTTTGATTTGATATCAAGAAGTAAGATGCAAGAATGCAAGAAGTAAGAAGAGTCATAAATATTTCTTAATTGAAAAATCAAAGTCAAAGTATGTTCAGCACAAGTTCTATTCTTTGAGCTCATGTTGAGAAAGGATGTATACTTCTGTTATAACCCAGGGGTGTCCAAACTGCGGCCCGAGGGCCACATGCGGCCCAGGATGCATATGAATGCGGCCCAGTTTGGTTCCCGAGGAAACGTCATGTCGCAAAGGATATAGGAGGAGGGGGGACTCTGCCCATTGCCCAGTTAGTAATAATAATATAATAATAATTCTATTTAATATCCAGGTGTCCCATATTCCAGTGTATAGCTCCATCTGGTTATCCAACTGGCATTGTAGTTCTTTTCTGTGTATTTCCTTTACTTTTACAAATCAAACATGTTTGTGTATTTCATGTGTGGCCCCAGACAATTTTTCTTTTTCCAATTAGTTTGGACACCCCTGTTATAACCCCTAAAAGAAGGAGAAACTAACAATCATTATGAACCATCAGTTATAGCAAAAATCTATTTACTTATTATTTGTGGGTTATTATTTTCATTTAATGTGTGGCAAAACACATCAAGGTGCCCTGACCTGCCATTAGTTCCAATTCCCTTATTATAGTAAGAAATTATCTAAATAACCTGTTATCCTAATTACTGTCAGTTCATCTCTTTTAAAAGTCTATTGTTGCAGAGGCCACTTACAAGTTAATGGAATACTTGTCTTATATGTAGAACACGATTCAGATTAGAGTTTTCAAAACTCAGATTCACGTAGAAGCTATAGGGAGTTTTCTTAGGCAACATTTTATAGATTTTTTTCAATTCAGGTTTTTTGACAATGATTAATAAAATATGAATTCACTGCAATCAAGTTTTATGAAATGTGTTTATTTATGTTTTTTATTTGTGTTTTTATACTCAAGTTTTTCTATTAATAAGCACACATTCGAGTTTGGTAATTTTTCCAAGTTTATTCGAATACTCAGGGGGTGTCTTACTAAGGGGCAAATTTACTTAAGGTTGAATAGCGAGGATTAATTAACCCTTGATATTCGACTATTCAAATATCGAAGTCGAAGGATTTAGCGCTATTCGTTTGATCGAACGATTAAATCCTTCGAATCCTTCCATTCGAAGGATTTTAATCCATCGATCGAACGATTTTTGTTCGACCAAAAAAAGCTACCAAAGCCTATGGGGACCTTCCCCATAGGCTAACATTGACTTCAGTAGCTTTTAGGTGGCGAACTAGGGGGTCGAAGTTTTTTCTTAAAGAGACAGTACTTCGACTATCGAATGGTTGAATAGTCAAACGATTTTTAGTTTGAATCCTTCGATTCTAAGTCAAAGGTCAAAGTAGCCCATTCGATGGTCGAAGTAGCCAAAAAAAACATTTGAAATGCGAAGTTTTTTTCCCTCTTTTCCTTCACTCGAGCTAAGTAAAAAGTTGACTTTTCTCACTCAAAATAGAAAACTGACCAAACTCCAAAACCCAAAAAGTTGGTGCGGAAAAACGTTGCAACAAATCGTGCGTCAATTCTAATTATGCAACTTTTTTAAATTGACTCTGAAAATCCCACTTTATCAAGTTGTCACCGTTACAACTTGAATTTATCGGATTATTGTACAAAAACAATCTCTGTCTATATAATCAATATAAAGTTGTCTATGGAGCACAAGTATTGTTCATGAAAGTCACTGAAGATGATAATGTATAAATATGCTTCTTTCTTACTGTGTTTTACAAGGAGGTCTGAGCCATGTGGAAGCTGTTATGAGTTGTGTGCCTTGTTTTGATCTTTTAAATATTGAATATTTGAATATGTCTTTGAATATTAACCCCTTGAGTAGTGCAGTATAAAAAAACATGCAGTTCTAAACAATTAAAGCCAAGCCCTGTGCCCTGACATTGTATTTACAAATGAATACATTGCTTAAATTGGCTAGATTACGTTTGCTTTCCATGTAGAGATTAGGGGCAGGTAATGCAACGTGTCCATGATCACAAATTAATATATATGTTTTTTAAAAGGGATTATACCATAAGTTACACTGGAAACAAATCCAGCTAATATCTGCAATTTAAAAGAATCAGATATCGCAAAGTCTGGCTGTTACTCATAGCCCTTTGACAGAAAATAAATATCTTTTTCTATAGTGTTGTATGACCTCTATCAGTTTGCCCAGAAGGTTTCTTTCCGAAACATTTTTCTCATTAGACCCTTTCTCAAGGTGACTGCAACACACACATTTGTTTCAGTTACTTCTATACCTGCCAGACAGAATGGTGTTCTAACTGGTAGACTTTAATACAGAGTTTTGTTGCTTACAAACAACAAACATATTCTTCTGGCATATATTCTCACTGTCATCATACGAAAAGCTAGCAACAAAAATTCTGTACTGACCATTTTCTTTCATTTCATAAATGTCCATTAATAGTGGTCTCCATAAATCTTTATCCCACATCTCATCAGTGTATTTGGTATAGCAGATCCCTTTGATTAGTTATGAATTAATTCATTTTCTAAAACTAGCTCAAGAAGTACATTTGCATATTTCTGGATGCATTTGCATCTGTTTCTAGTAATATCACAGCATAAATTCACATCAGAATGAAATACAGCCACAATTCTGGGTGGTTAAATTGAGGTGACTCAGCAAATCCCTGCAGATGCAGTGCTACAACATAGCAGGTCTGAACTGAATTTAGGTTTGAAAACACATCTGCAAACTAATTTGGTCAGAAATAACTGGAAGCTGTATTCTGTTTTAACTACACAGGTTGCTACATCTTTTAGTAGAGAATTTCTTGTCCTTCTGCCCCCCAACCCCTCTTGCCAACCTAAACAGCCCAACACTTATTAAGGGGAAACTGAATGTTAAAGGAGACATATCGGATAAATGAAAAACCCCTAATTTTGTAGGCAATTTTAAGGAATATATGGTGTTGCTTTTACATGGTGCTAAAAATTTATATTATCTTAAAGTATTGCCCCTTTTTCTGGAGCTCCCTATAGATGTTCTCTGGTCCTTGTCTGTGTTTTAAATGAGGGGTGGGCGTTTCCTAATGGTCCCTGCCAGAAGCACAGTAGGAGGGGGACAGCCAATCACAGCCCTGCAGTCACACAAGCACAGTCAGGCTTCAGTTCCCTATCAGGTCCTGCTAGCTGCTGATTGGTTCCTGTCCTACAGTGAGCCGAGAGCCGCTGGCTCCCCTATACAGCCTGGGAATTCAGGGAGCAGGAGGTGGAAGAGAAGGGAGGGATTATTAGGGTTTTTGCAGAAATATTCAATAAATCAGCCTGAAACACTACTTATTTAAGCACAATTCTTATATATATATATATATATATATATATATATATATATATATATATATATATATATATATATATATATATATATATATATATAAATGAGTATAATGCACTGTTTTTTTTTTAAAAAGTCTCCTTTAAGCATCTAGCCTACAAGCAAAAGTTGTTCAGCGTCTCTTAAAATTTTAAGCAGTTTTATGCCCAATAGCAAAAATAACTTGAATGCCCTGTAAAAGCAAGCTCCAAAATCCGTTGACACTTTTAAAACACACTTAAAGGAGAACTCAACCCTAAAAATCATGATTCTCCATGGCCAAGCATTAAATTCTGATGATAATTGTGCTGGTTTCTATACTATCATGTACCAATAATCTGAATTAACTAGAGTTACAATCAGCCTTGTAATGTTACATTTATATTGTGTGTATGTACCATATAATGTCAGTCAGAGTCAGTCCCTAAACTCAGTAACTGATAGCAGCACAGAGCATGTGCAGTAAATCAGCAGAAAAGATGTTGAGCTACATCTGTATCTGTAACATATTTTACAGTAAAAGAGTAACTTGTGGACATCTATAAAGTTTCTGGTGCACAAAGTACTTTAAGCAGTTTTTTTTTTGTAGACCATGCCTACTTTTGACACATTTCTTCTCGGCCACACCCATTCTAGGCCACAGCCATAAAGTTTCATTTGAGGAAAAAAACAGAAAATAAATATGTCGGCATGTTATACATTGCAACTGCTGCCATATTGCTGCTGCTGTCAATATGAAATTAGTTCTGAAGCTAATTCTGAAGCTATTCGCTGCAGGCAAGGACTCTCTATGGGGCAGATTTACTAAAGGGCGAATTGGCCGTTGCTAGTGAAAATTCAACAGAAATCCCATCCAATCCTGCAGGCACATTGGTAATTTACTAACCGGCGTAGAGGACTATTTGCTAGTGAAAGAGACCGTCGCTATCATCGTTTTTCGCCCTATCGCCAGACAAATTTTTGCTCAGGCAAACGATCGTCTTCTTCAATCTTATATCACTGACATCATATCAGTATGGGGCTAAGTCATAAATTTCTAAAAAAAACTAATTTTTCATAATTTAAAGTGGGGTTGCCTTTAAAAGTCTTACCTATTAAAGATTTATGTGTTTTTCAAACCAATTTGAGGGGCATGCCACATTAGTTTTAGGGTGGGCCAATGTCTTGGTCAATAATTGTCTTTATTTTGCTTCCTTGGACATTTGTAATAATAAGTGGCCACTTCATGCACCAACATCTCTAATAAAGACATATAAATGGCCTCTGACTGGAAACATGGGAGAGCTGGAGCTGTTGGTGTTGGAAGGAAAATATGATGTGATTGGTGTGGCCGAAACATGGCTGAATGAGTCGCATGACTGGGCAGTAAATATCAGTGGCTATACTTTGTTTTGGAGGGATAGAGGCAATAGAAAAGGAGGAGGGGTATGTCTGTATGTTAGGCAGGATTTAAAAGCTCATATAAAGGAGGTTATTTTAGAAAATGAGGGGGCAGAAGTCGTATGGGTGGAGTTCTTCACCAATTGTAAAGAATCCAGCAAATTAATTATAGGCTATAGACACCCTAATGTAAGTGAGGAGGAAGAGACAAAGCTCCTAATGCAAATAGAAAAGGCTGCTAGTTTAGGTAAAGTAATGATAATGGGGGATTTTATTTACCCAGATATTGACTGGAGCAACAGTACTGCTAGATCAGTTAATGGGAGCAAGTTTATAAACTTATTGCACGACAATTTTTTAGCACAGGTTGTTGAGGAGCCTACCAGAAAAAATGCTATTCTTGATTTAGTGATCTCAAATGACCCAGAACTTATAGCAAATGTGCAAGTCATTGAACCCCTGGGTAATAGTGACCATAAGGTTATATCTTTTAATGTCTGGTTCTAAAAAGAAAAATATACTGGGGCAACAAAAACCATGAATTTTGGAAAAGCTAATTTTAGTGCCTTGAGGGCTGCCCTACAGAGCATTGATTGGGGCATTAGGTTTTCAGCTAAAAACACAGAACAGAAATGGTTGTCCTTTAAAATGATATTAAATCATTACTGTTCTCAATTTATTCCCTTAAGGACTAAACGTAGAAGCTCTAAGAATCATCCTGTGTGGCTTAATACAGAAGTAAAGAAGTTAATGGGAAAGAAGAGAAAGGCATTTAAAAACTACAAATCTGTAGGGACAGAAGCTGCATTTAATGAATATAAGCACTGTAATAAATGTTGTAAATCAGCAATCCAGAAGGCTAAGAAAAGAAATGAAGAGTTAATTGCGGTGGAGGTGAAAACTAACCCTAAAAAGTTTTTTTAAATATATTAATAGTAAAAAGATGCAGGTTGAGAGTGTTGCTCCATTAAATAATGGTACCAGTATGGTTGTAACAGATACAGATAAGGCAAATGTGTTAAATCAGTTCTTTTCTTCAGTGTATACAATAGAGGAGTCTGGGTTCACAGGCTCACTTAATAACTGCACAGATGGTTCAGCTCAATCTAGGCAGTGGCTGACTCAGGATATGATTCAAAAAGCTTTAATACAAATTAATGTAAACAAGGCTCCAGGGCCTGATGGCATACACCCCCGGGTTCTAAGAGAGCTTAGTTCAGTTTTAGACCAGCCCTTATTTCTGATTTTCTCAGATTCACTGTCATCTGGTATGGTGCCTATGGATTGGAGAAAAGCTGATGTTATTCCAATATTTAAAAAGGGATTACGATCTCAGCCTGGCAATTATAGGCCAGTAAGCTTGTGGTGGGCAAATTATTTGAATGCTTGTTAAGGGATCACATTCAAAATTTTGTCCTAATGAATGGCATTATGAGCAACAATCAGCATGGCTTTATGAAGGATAGGTCATGTCAGACGAATTTGATTGCATTTTATGATGAGGAAGTAAAATTCTGGACAGTGGGGGGGGCAGTAGATGTGATCTATTTGGATACTGTGCCCCACAAACGACTGCTTTCTAAACTAAGGTCTGTTGGGCTTAATGAAGTCGTTTGCATGTGGCAAACGAGTGTACAGGCTGAGTCAGGAAGGAATTTTTCCCCCTCTAAGGCAAATTGGAGAGGGTTCAGATGGGTTTTTTTTTCAACTGGCAGATAGGTTGTTAATAAAAAAAAAAAAAAAAAAAAAGGTTGAACTCGATGATGGGCAGGTGTCTTTTTTCAACCTTACTTACTATGTTACTATGTTTCTATGTTACCTGACCTATTCAAATTGACCTAAGTGGCGAAGTTTTGCTAGGCAGAATTGAACACAAGCGAAAGATAGCTTGCACTGATGAATTACCGCTAGCAAAACTTTGCCAGCGTTCGGCTACAGAGATGCAACTTCACATTTAGTGAATTAGCGTTGTGGTAGCGAATTTGCGCCTGTCGAAGTGGCGCAAAGTGTGGCGGAGCCTTTGCTGGTGAAAAATCTCCCTATAGTGAAATTGCCCCCATGACTGATATAACCTAGCACTCATATATACAGTATGTCTGATTTGAAAGAGAGCACAGTGCCTCATAGGAGCCAGAAGGTCAGACATTAATTAAAATGTCATTTTTTCATTATGGGATTTTCCAATACTACATGCTATAATTGGTTTCATGAAAAGGTTTTCACTCCTTCACATCTCATTTTGCCGGGTACTTGGTCAAAAATAGGTATATAGAATTGTAGAAAGGACCAGCACTCCGTTTTCCAAAGAATTCAATAATTTATTGCAATCGCACAGTGTCTCCTGAGACAAACGGAGTGCTGGTCCTTTCTACAATTCTATATATATATATATATATATATTGAGTGATAATTTAAAGAAACCTGCATTGTTCAGTGCCAAAGTTTCCCTTTACTGTATGTTTTGTTGGAACATATTTTAGTAGAAAGAATTCAAAATATAGGTAAAATATATTAAAAAGCCATGTGATGTAAATACAGAGACAATAAAATGAACAATTGTACAGCTTTCTTTCAAATAGCCAAGTAAAATTAATACAAATACAGCCCCCAATTGAATTGCCATATTCTAAGCACTGAAATACTGTGGCGCTTTTGCTTTTAATGCTACTTATTTTCCATCAAAATATAATGAATGTGTTGCACGTAATCAGCGCCTATTCTTGTGTCTGACCATTGCCACCTAACATTCCAAACCAATTCTCCTTTACTGCTTTCTACCGAGTCAAAATGAATCTGTCTTCAGGTTAATTTCATTTCTTTTGTTCATTTAAGTAGATGCTGCTCTGTTCTGTTCTTGAAGCTGAAGAATGCCACCAATTACAAGTTATATCCTAGTTACTACAGTACTAAACTAATAATTGCGTCTGTAGCCTGGAGGCATCTGAAGAAGAGCAAAACTGACTAAGTATAAAGCATTTTATTCTATTTTTTTTTTCTACAGAATTTCTGGGTCCCAAGATTCTAATGCAAATATAGCACTTTTTTAGAAATGAAAACCTTTCCATCACATGTAAGGCAGGCAAGAGTCATTTTAAATCATTCTTAACCATTCTGCTTTGTCTTAAATGACAAGATGAGTTAAAGACATCAGGGAAATCATCATTTCAACTTATTTCTATATATTTAATTTTATGTTGTAGTGGATTTTTAGTACATTTCTTTACCAGGGCAATTTAATATGATTATAGAAATAAGGTTACCATAGAGCCAGGAGAGTTCTTTATGAATTTGTACAGGTAGATGATGTGAATATAAAGATATGGTAAAGATATGGTGAATATAAAGTGTTTTTATACAAAATAGCAATAGACATTCTATATGGTACAGGATCTATTATCCAGAATGTGCTTTTCCAGATAAGGGATCTTATCTCTGCTAAAAATAATTTAAACAATAAATAAACCCAATAGGATTGTGTTGCCACCAATATGGACTTATGCAGCTAAGCTTGGCTCAAGTACCAGGTACTATTTAATTATTACAGAGAAATCATAAAATAAACTAAATTTGTTTTCTTATAATGGAGTCTATGGGACATGGTCTTCTGAGTTTTCTGGATAATGAGTTTCCTGATAAGGGATCCTGTATCTGCAAATACATCTGTTCAGCAAGCAAAGTGAAGATCACAGGATCACAATGAAAAATCATGGTGCCCTATACTATATAGCTGGCACTGTCCACATGGACACCTTGAGGGTGTCTCCTGCTGTTTGTAGAATGAGATTCTCTAAATAGATTAACCCCTGATACAGGCATATAATCTTTTATACGGAATGCGTTACCTTTCTGTAATTCGGAGCTTTCTGTATAATGGGTTTCCAGAAAAGGGATCCTCTACCCAGGCCTTTTCTAAGTCCACAAATCTGGGTCATTAGCTTCTGTCCAGATCTCCCATCGGGAACAAACCCCCGTTACCCCTGATGGACATCCTGCACATCTAGGTTGGTTTGCCCCATCAATTCAGTTATTCAGCCTGAAAACTATAGGATGGTTAGTCTGACATCCAGGCCTGGATTTGTGGCGAAGAGTTGGGCGCTAGGACCCTACGGCCTAGGGTTAGGTTTTTTTTTTTATATATTTCTGAATTATTTACAGTTTCAATTAAAAAATTGTTTTTGCAATCTAACCAAAACAAATAGTGACAAGGGAATCTTTTTGATGAAGTGTAAATGAAAGTCTTTGGGAAGAAGCAGAGCTTTATCTGATGAGAACAAATGAGCATCAAGCAAAGGGAGAGAGCAATGGGAATTGTAATGCAAATAAATAGCAACACAACAAGATGACAAATAACACAAATGCGGTGTTCAGAAAATGTATAATTATATTTTCATCCCGCTGAGAGTATAATATTTGACACATCCACAATGTATTAGTTGAATCTTATTGTTGCCATAAAGGAAAAAACTGACACCTGAGATTATTTAGCAATTGTAAATGAGGAAGAAGAGTTTTCCAACAACAAACAAAACTTTTTGAAGTCTTAAATCAACTGACTAACCAACATAAATATTGAGGATGGGGAGCTCCAAACCTTTAGCTAAGGGAAGCAGAATTCCATAAATATAAGAAAAAAAAGTTCACATTATTGTGAGTTATGATAAAGTTCCAGGAAGGCAGAAAGTGCAAAAGGCTTTCCAATTTTACATACATTATGGGGAAGAATTATCAATTCGAAGTACAAAAAACTTCGACCATCGAATTAAAAAGCTTCGCAGTTTTTTCAACAAATTTGGCAATCCTGTGGTCAAAAAAAAATCGTTAGATTTAATTTGGCGAAGTATGAAGTTGAAGTTTTTTTTTAAAGAGACAGTACTTTATTATCGAATGGTTGAATAGTCAAACGATTTTTACTTCGAATCATTTGAATCGAAGTTGAATGGTCGAATATAGCCTATTCGAAGGTCGAAGTACCCAAAAATTTACTTCGAACTTTTTGAAATTCGAACCATCACTCGAGCTTAGTAAATCTGCCCCTATATGTATATAAATAAACAAATTATGTTCAAGAAGCATTACAAGCGATGTTGCTCATAGCAACCAATCAGATCTTTGCATTTGTTTTCTAACTTTTGTTCATTGGTTGCTCTGGGCAACATCTGTTATGTGTCACTCCTCGTTTTCACTTTTTACACAGTATGATAAATAGGCCCCTATGTGTTAAAAGGATATGTATGCCAAAATCAGACCAGGGTGCTGCCCCTTCCCTCCCAGCCCCTTGGAATTCTGGTAATAAATCTATTATAGGTAAAAAAAACATATTGCAAATTGCACCCTCTTTTGCACTCCTTCAGCGAGTTAACCTATTGTTGTTTGTTATATATTTTAGGGCTTTCACACGAAAGAGCATTAAAAATCTACAACAGGGGAACATGAGCAGAAACACTCAGGTATGAGCCCTTACATCTTCAGTGGTTTTATTTGCTCTCCCTCAATTATGCTGCTCTCTCATTAGTTAAATCCACCAACAACTCTCATGCCATGATTATTATTTCCAAGGATCCCACAAGGCCATTTCCCTTATTCTGAGACCATATTGTATTTTTTTGTGCTTTTGAAAAAATAATTAATCCACGCACTATGATATCGATGTATTATTTTATGTCTAAAATAAATGTTTTTTCCAAAACTACAGTACCCTAAAACATATTACATATTAGGACTTGTTGAGCCTGTACAAGTACCACTTGTGTCCTCCTCATACACTATGCTATTTTAATTACATGACTTCCTAGAATATTGTGTTTGCAAGTGTTTCTGGCTTGTGCTAGGAAAAACCCATGTGTCCCCCACCTTCTGGCTGTATGTTGTGCGACAGAATGCATGCACCTAGCATACAGAGGGAGGTGCAACACTTTAAATTCCATAACTAAACATCAGTAGTGTAAGTGCATTGCTTATTGATGAATGAGCTATTTGATTGCTTGTCTTTCTTATGCTCTTGTACTGATAAAGACCATCCCAATGTAGGCTGCCATGAATAGCAGTAATAAAACCATCTGTATCTATGGTCTGCAGCCTTGAGCTGTATATAGAGAAATGTCATATATGACAGTTACTATTGACAGTTACTGTTGATGTGTTAAAAGGTCAATGTGCAAAGAGGCCACACAAGATATTATAATTCCTATACAGCAGAATAAAAAATATAAAGAAAACCTTTTTTTCTAGCCATTTTACACAGATTATTCAGTTAAGATGAAACATAATATAATTATAATAAAGTAACAAGGACTTATAAAAAAAAGGGTCAATAAAAGACATTATTGAAATCTCCATGATGCATTTCAATGCCTCTGAATTGCTTGATTCTTTAGTGTTTTTTTACTGTGAGCCTGTATACACACAAATAGACATGAGGCCAACATATATGAGAAGAAAACGTTAAAGGAGTCTGCACAATAAAAAACTTGTCATTAAAAGATCCACTTCAAGATATATATATATATATATATAAATAAAACTATAGAATTGTAAATAAAAAAGTGGGTACAATATAATCACAGTTAGGCAAAGTCCTTTTACCGGGTCAGTGGTCAGAGGCAGATTGCAGGCAAGAGTGATCCAAAGAACTAGCAAAAAGATCAGGACTGGCGGCAAACTAGGAGAGTCCGGTAAACTGGCCGAGGTCAGGGCAGGCTAAAGGCAGAGAATGGTCGAAGAGACAGGCCGAGGTCAAATACCAGGAGATCCAATAGTTAATGGGAATAGGAAGAGGAGCAGGGAGTGGAGAACCAGGCAGGACAAGGACAGGAACAGGGAACAAGGCAGGAATCAGGCACTATAGTTGTTGGTTGATATGTCACCATAACTACACATATGTACCAGTGTCATTAAATAAGCTCTGATAACCGATTTTAAGATTTGTAAGAAAGACACATTTTTCATAAATCATAAATGGTTCCTTTGTATAAAAAGAGTTACACACACATATATTTTTTATTTTATTAAAGGGGTTTCTGGGCAACTTTGCATAGGTGCTCACCAAGGTCCTGTGTCTCAGAGTTCTAAGATTTAGAAAACTTGCAAGGCAAGACCCCATATACTGTATCACCCCCTGTTCATCCTCCAAAGGTTTCTCCACCTTCATTTTCCAGTTTACAGTACAGAAACCCTGGACGGTATTGATTCTCTTAAACTGAAATGTATCAAGAAATCATGGATGAGGCAAATACATCTTAATTGTTAATGGTTGCCTCCTTAAGGTCAATAAAATACATTTTTCTGTTTCACTGAATAGCCCCAAGAACAATAACATAATTTTAAAATGAAATGTCAGCAGTGTATGACATTTCAAGGCACATAATGATCAAATGCTTTCATAACATGGTCAATTTCCTTAGGGAATCTTCACACAAGAATACTAAAGGGGAGAGAGAAACATATTACAAATATACATTTTAAACAGTGCATCAAGGACACTTATTTTCAATATTTCCAGAAAAAATGTATATTGAAACGTTCAGCATACAGATATTAGGAGAGGTTTTGGCAGCTGGATTAGTAGATTAATGGAAAATAGAATAGCTCCCTCAGGAAGATCAATGGGAAGGGTGTCAACAAATCAATGTTTCAATTTCAAACACATCTTTCGTCTTGGCAGTTGCTTGTGTTTATTGCCAATTAAAATTGTTCATTTTTTTCTGTCCAGTACATTGCATTAATCAAACTGCAGTGTCATTTCCCCCTGGACAACCTTTTGCTTGTGCATTCAGTATTCAGCTATCATTCTAAATAAGCAGAGCACAATCCTTGATCCTGATGGCATTTAATCCCTTGTGCAACTGGTATTATAGCTACAGTGGTGCTAGTGTAATTTAAACAGTGTCTGTGTTGCTGTTGTTGTGCACATCCGTCAGCTAATGTCAAGTATACTGTGTATAAGCTCTTGTTTTTGTTGGTCTTTCTACAACTTCCATTCGTCCCAAGATCCTTCACTAAGCAAGGCTGGAAGCCTAAACTAATATATATCTAAAATAATCTGGCTAAAGGGAGATCATAACCCAAGAGAAACCCAAGTGATTTTGTATTGCTGTACTGTATATAACTTTTCTTCAGGTATACATAACTTTAAGTAATTAAGTAATTAGCAGTTTACAAAGATATTCATTATATATATATATTGCTGTTTGTTTAAAATAAGTCTTCTCTCAAATGAGTTCAAATGAGACAAAAAGGTAGATGCCACTATGCTATTTTAGAAAAAGTATATTTCTGAATCACCAGGCTGCCTTGTTTTTCAGGATTTTGGTTCACAATAAGTAGGCAATAGGATTCAAAATTCATTGTTAGGTGTCCTTTTCTTGTCCTTAGCATCCTTTACTTAACATTTTTTGTGGTACACCATTATCCAGAAACCTTAAATAATTAAAATGTTTAAAAATTACTATATTATTATATAGTACTTTATTATTATATAATACTTTGTACTAAAATTGGAGGCAACCCAATCCTGTTCGGTTTACATGATTTTTGTAGCAGATTTAAGGTATGGGAATCCAAATTATGGAAAGACCCCTTATCCAGAAAACCCCAGGTCCTGAGCATTCTGAATAACAGATCCATACCTGCAATTAATGAAAATAAATAATGCTGGAGCACTTGTTCCCTTTGTTCTAAAAGAACACAAACTATAAATTCTGTGAAGCCCTTTAAAAATAGTAATTCAATAGAATAGGGGCTGTAAATATTCATCTAGCAGCCCTTTAACATGAATCCTAATATGTAAAGAAATTGGATGAATATCACAATCACCTCATTTAAACTTTTGGGTTCACAGGTACAGTATTTTCGCTTAACAGTTCAGACTGCAAAGTATTTTTACTACAGCCCATTTACCATTGCTACTATAATTTAAGCTATATATGGAGAGCTGATCTTTCCAGTAAAGCCCGATTCCAAGCATGCCATAATTCAGCTTGAAAGGAATACATACTGTATAAAATAGAATCATAACATCAAAGTGTTCTGAGACCATGAAGAAATGAACTGCGCATCTCATATGCAAGGATGTCATGCATTCCAAATACTGTCCCTTTTAACACCTGTACATTGACAAGAACATCTCAGAGTCATTTTAAAAGGCGCATATATTGAAACCTTTAAATTAGATTTTGTTTTAAATTCATGTTCTACCAGTTTTTTATGTTAAGATTATGAAAAAGTTCTCAAATTTATGTCAACTTGCAATTATTTGACTTGTACTAATTAAAGTTTCAGTAGAACATGTAAATGAAGAAAGTTCTAGATAAATATCAACGCAGAAAAATATATCTAAAGACAAAAAGTGAATATTAAAGAGATGAGCCATGAAATAACATCCACTATGAGAACATTACCGCTGCAAGTGACAACAAATTAAATGAGAGCTTCTGGTTTATTATAATTAACATTGTTCTACATTTATCACTTTGGCTTTTAGAGCATCAGGTTTTGCTGAATCTGGATTAAAAACGCTAACATGAAAAATTACATATAAAATTAAAGAGATTCTGGCAGACTCTCAATCTCATAAGAAAAGCTAATTAGGACTAATGGATTTTTAAATGGTGTTGTAATACACAACAAACAAAATTGAAACTATTCTGTGTCAGAGTTTAAAAGAGATGATATTTTCAAATGGTTTAAGGCTTATTGATAGCTATATATCATTCTTCCTTTGATTGACTTGCATGTGCTTGCATAGAGCCACCAAATATGACTTGTTTATTATTTGATAACAGTTTTTAGTGATGTCATCAGTTATAATCTGTGCCTAGTGATGTCACTTAAAGTGCATAACATGTCAAAAATTTTATAGTGAATAAAGTATCCCCTATTGTAAAATATAAGGATATTATAAGTCACCGAGGACTTCCACGACCATATAAAAGCACAAGTGAGAAAGTGTAACTACAACAGAAGAAGACCCTATGACCCTGGGGATGGGGGGACAGTGGGGCTGCTTCCTCTATAGTTGTAGAGAATTCCCCTTACCATTAATGCTCACCTACACTGAGAGTGGCTGGGTAGGAGATACAGTGTATGCAAGGCTTCTCCAAAGATTTTTTTCAGGAGGGCCCTGCAGTTATGTCCAATATTCTCAAATTTTACATCGGGGGACATTTATTTATTATAATACATGAGTTTCATTAAATCACGTGAGCCAAATGACACACATTACATCACTCAGCACTGATTATAACGATATATAAGAATATCATTTATGTATAAGAAAACATTTTCAAATGTTATTTATGGCTATAGTGATTTTTTACAGACAAATTACATCATCAACATTTTATTTAACTAGAGACAAAATTGTGGATATTATAATCTGAATCTCCTAGTAAACTCTATCATGTGAAAAATTAGTTGTATGTTTTTAAACGTAGTTTTATAAATAAGATATTTTAAAGTGCAATACTGTATTTAGCCTGCTGCAGTGCTGGGAAAAAAAAATTGGCCGCAGGTAATTGCCTTTACTTCCATTAAAATTAATTGTATTTTCATTTAAAAGAGAACTAAACCTTAAAGGAGAACTAAAGCCTAACCAAAGAGCTAGTTATGTTGTACATTTTGGGTTGTTTTGGGCTTCTGTACCAGTCAAATGCAACCACAGCCCTTTCATAGTAAAGATCTGTGCTACCAAAAATGCCCCAGTAGCTCCCCATCTTCTCTTCTGCTGATTCACTGCACATGCTCTGTGCTGCTGTCACTTACTGAGCTTAGGAGTACACATAGCTCAGTATAAATATAACTGTCACAATATAAGACTGATTAGTCATTAATACAGATTATTGGTAAATGGCAGCACAGAAACCAGTGCAACTAACATCAGAATTTAATAATCAGCCATTTAACAACAGCTTATATTAAAGGCCGACCAATTTTTTGCTTGATAATTTATGACAGCCCCTAAGCTTAGCTTCTCAACAGCTGCTCAAAGTCCACTGAGCATGTGAATGTAGCAGATACTTTCCAAGATTGTGACCCCCTGTGACAAGTTTGAAGTCCTGGATCATTGCTGCTATCAAGAAGCTGAAACTTTAGGCTGGTGCACTAAGTTCAGTATATAAAATATGCAATTTTTAACCATATTCATATTTAGGGTTTAGTTCTCATTTAAAAAGAATATGGCTAGAAATGACACATTTTCTATCCTGAGCCCAAAGCAAATATGCAGCATCTTCGTCATAGTATTGCTCCATACCTTAAAAGTTGTGCTAAGGATCTCACCATATTAGATTTTGTCAGGAGTACTAGTGACACTGCATGTTCTCAGGGTGCTTTGAGCAGCTGTTGAAGAAGCTAAGCAATCAAAGCAATGTTGCCCCCCACACACTTTACAGTGTCATAGCAGGGTGAGGGGGGCTGAATTGAAATGAAGTGCAGATAGTGTAATTGCTGCTTTTCTCCAGAACTCCCATATATATTCGAGTATACTGGTAGTATTGGTAGCAAAACATAAAACATAAAACATAAAAATATTCTCTTTGCTTCCCAAAGCTTCCATAATATCATTTTCTTTAACAGTCCACCCCATATGCAATAAAAGGCAAAGTTTTCCCAGGTTCAGTAACCCATGGCCACTAATAGAATGTTTACAGAATCTTTTAAACAGAGGATCAGTAAATGCTCTTGAAATATGAATTGCTGTATCCCTCAAAAACCAAAGTTTATCGAGGGGGAGATAACAGAAAGTTTTATAGAGTGTAGTATTTATAAAATGTGCATTGGACTCTAAGGGACGCAGGTCGGTTGCTATACCACCATCTCCCTAGTTACGCGCTCACACTGTGGGAATCACTGCACATAGCACCTGACGCTCATAGACCTAATGTGATTGGTTGGGCTTTTATGATTTCATGGTTTTAAAGTTTATTATATTCAATCACGGATTGTTTTGTCAAATAGCTTTTCAGGGAGAAAGTGGTTAACAAATGCACCATTGTTATAGAGTTATAAATAATCACCAAGGGTGAGATTTGAATTTTATTTTATAAATACTACACTATATAAAACTTTCTGTTATCTCCCCCTCGATAAACTTTGGTTTTTGAGGGATACAGCAATTCATATTTGCAAAGTGTTTTATAAGGGCGGAGGAGAGCCTACCTGATTTTGGGGACACCACAGCTCCGGGATTCAAACTTTAATTTTTGATCAGTAAATGCTACCGGCTGTTTGGTTGCTATGGATAACTACACCTGGGCAAACTTAGGGAGTTATTTATCAAAGGTCAAGTTTGTGAGGTTTGTGAGATGTTCTATACCTCGAATAAACTCACAGCTTGTCTTTTATTACACAACCCCATTAAACTCCTTCTAAACTGTTCTCACCAAAGAAATAAACTTTTCATTTTCAAGGTCTAAGGGATGACCCTATATGTTCATCCTAATTACTGCTCTTCAAACAATCAACTGACACTCCCTTGTCTTCTAATCTAAACATTCATGCTGTATAAATAGATATATTTGCCAGTTACCGACTTTTTGTTTACACCAGATGATCACAAGGCTAAGAGAGCACAGATGAAAGACTTTTAAATTGATTAATTTCTTGTAATTAAATTGAACAAAGAGCAGCACAACGAGATGTCCTTGGTCTTGCTCGCAAGAACACCTTAAACAAATGCAAGAAGATGCCACAGATTGTGGTATCTTTTCTGCACCAACCAAGGAAGGATATATTATAAGTATGTATTTTATATTATAAATCGAAATATCTGTTTTTTTTTTTAAATTATTTTATTAACTTCTAAAATTGTTTGCATCTTTCTGAAATTTCTGGAAGATGTACTCCATGTTTCATAATAGACTACAGTAGAATTTGAAAGGCAAATGTTCTCATTTTAAAGGAGAACTAAAGCTCTTGTGCTAATTTTGGAACTCATTTACAATGGGAAATTTGCACCTGGGCAGTAGCCAATAGCAACCAGTCAGTGATTAGCTTTTTTTTCAGCCAGCTGCAAGTGAAACAATGGAATCAAACATCTTGGTTGCTATGGGTTACTGCCCAAGTGTTTATAAATGACCCCCAAGGTGTTTTGGGCCAGCCAAAGGCCATCACAGCCTTAGCAGTGAAGATCTGTGCCTTTGATGGTGTCAGGGACAGACTCATTGTATATACTGTGTGTATATAATATAAAATGTGTGATATGACTGATTTGTATTACAAACATTACAAACATACAAATACAATATACAAATGTTCAATGCAGCATAGAAACCAGTTGATTCTGCAACAGAATCTATTAATACCCACGCTTTCTGCTAATGTTTTAATGATTTCCCATGAGCCCTAAGCTTAGCTTTCAGCAGCACCCCAGAGAACACTAATCATGTGGTCTATCAGCGACACTCTAATGATGGCAAGCTTTTATGTCAAAGATTGTTATTGGGCTGCTGAACCTCTGGGCTGGTATAGATGTGTATATAGAATACAGCATATTTATTTCTTTTAGGCTTTACTTCTTCTTTTAGGGAAATGGTACATAAGGCAATTTGGAGCATTTTTATCAACCTGGACATTTGTAGCTCAGTGGGTATCAGAATTACCCACCAAATTAACTGGAGTTGATGTGCTAAGCAGCCACTCGAATAAATACTCAAACAAAAATATTTATTAATGAAAACCTTAATAACACAGTCCTTATCAGAAATGTGTAAGGAAACAGAAAGTCCTAGTACAGGCAATTGGTCAGGGCAGGCTGCAACCAAGCAAGTCCAAAAAAAGTACTGGGTGTGTACAGGGTGAGATGGTGACCTTAAGAAAAGCAGAATTCAAATATCAACCCTAGGGTCAAACAGGGAGTTTGAACACAGGACAAGGATAGAACAGGATTTTACCAGATCTTGGAATTCTTGGCAGGATATGGACAGGACTGTAACTCAGATAAGTTACCAAGGAGTTCCATGGCCATATAAAAGCATGAGAGCTCCATGGCCATATAAAAGCTTGAGGCCAAAGGCTGAGGTGACTTCTAATATCCTCATATTTATACTTTATAACACACAAGTTTCAGTGAGTCATATGGCAGAAATGACATTACTAAGCTATCTCCAATTATAAAAAATGAAATCACTAAGCACTCTTTATATAGTGAATAAAGTACCCCTATTGTAAAATATAAGGATATTATAAGTCATAGAGGAGTTCCATGACCATATAAAACAAAGCACAAGGCTGAAGGCCGAGTACTTTTATACAGGTCATGGAACTCCGAAGGTTACTTCTAATATCCTCATATTTTTCCAACAAGGGGTACTTTATTTATTATAATACACAAGATTTAATGAGTCCATGTGTCAAAAATGACATCACTACTCACCGTTTATAACAGATGACATCACTAGTCACCGTTTATAAGGATTTATAAGTTTATAAGTTATTAATGGCTTTTGTGTATTATAAGGATATAAGTATATCATTTACAGGATATTGTATATATATATATATATATATATATATATATATATATATATATATATATATTCTCAATAAGAACTCTCTGCTTTAATGCATGAGTTAATTGGTTAATGCAAGCTAGATTTTCTGCGTCACAAAAAGATAATCTGCTGGCATTACATTATGTGGAGCCAGACATTTGAATGTATACCATATACAGTATATTCACTGGAACAGGAGATGTCTGCTTTCAGTTTAAAGGACTTGACAAGGAAAAAAACTACAATATACAGGTATGGGACCTATTATACAGAATGCTCGGGACCTGGGGTTTTCCGGATAACGGATCTTTCTGTAATTCATACTTTAAATCTATTAGAAAATCATGTAAACATTAAATAAACCCAATAGGCTGGGTTTGCTTCCAATAAGGATTAATTATATCTCCGTTTGGATCAAGTACAAGTCACTGTTTTATTATTACAGAGAAAAAGGGAATTATTTAAAAAAATGTGGATTATCTGGATAAAATGGAGTCTATGGGAGAATGCCATTCCGTAATTCTGAGCTTTCTGGATAATGGGTTTCCGGATAACAGATCCATAATGATGCATGTATGGCCTGTCATTTCAGAATTCATTGATAGATTGGTAGCTGGCTTGGCATTCACTAACACTTGAATAGGAAGAGTAAATCAAACAACCCTTATTTGCACGCTCTGTTTCCTACCCTTGTAATATGTTCAGTATTCTCTATACTGATAAGAAATAAAAGCATGTGGCCTTAGTGTATTCATTTCTGTTTGTCAGCTGTTTTTCCTGCAGGGGTAATATAAAAGTAGTTGGGTGCATTCAAGTAATGCCATGGCATAAAAACAGAACTTAATTTACCATAGATTCAGTCAATGGGAACTCTCAAAAGCAATTTAAAAAAGATATTAACTGCCTTTGTTCATTTATTCCTCTTTCATGTACACAAAATATTGAAATTAAAACACTGTTGCAAAAGTGACACAGACATACAGTAATATTCTTATCTATACAAACTGTTGAAGCTAAGCAAAAAGGAGCAGTCTTTATCATCTTATAAGTACCTTTATGTATAAATATTACAGTTGATGACATGAAACAAAGCAGTAATATTCTTAAAAAATATCCCTGGAAAGCTGTCATTTTCCCACCAGCATTCCACAGTTTTATCATGATGCCAATGGCCACGAGCCTGACACAGATCATCGACAAAAAGACTTGTAATAAGCTTTTTACATTTCAGTAGTGTAAGCCAATATTTTATATACAAATCTTTTTATACAGGATCTGTTGTTATCTTAAGTCTTCTAAAAAAAAAAAACATTTTAAAAATGAAGTCTGAAGTTTGGTAACTGGCCTGTCATATCATGCTATCATGGGTCAATCAAATGATGCCCAGTCTGCAGCAGTCTTATTTCTCCATACTTTTTAGGTGGGGGTAAATTATTATAAAATACATTACACACTGAATATAGTTAAAGGAGAGTGAAAGGTTGAATCACTGTGGGTTGGAGCAAATGTTAGACACCCATGTGATTATAACCACTTAAATCCCAGGCAACTGCACCGGCCCAGGGTACTTCTAAACGAGCACCACAAATCAATCTTCTCCTTTGCTCTTCAGTGGCCCTTCAGTGGGAACTTTTCACGGTACTCCTCATGCACACTTGTTACAAAGAATGAAAAAGCAGGAAGAAGAATGCTCACTGAGAAGTATCCCGAGCTGGTGCAGTTTTTTGCCAAGAGGGCACTGGCCTGGAGTATCAGGTGATTATTACTGAAAGGGGGCCTCGTTTTTTTTTTTTTTTAAATGGTCCCCGTGAGCACTAGGCCACCCACACCAGGAGGGATCTCCCAGGGCAGGCAGCCATGTTATATGGAGCCCATGTACATATTAAGCAATTCTCCTGGCATGTTTGTTATGCGCATGCACATGACAAGTGGACTCCTCAATTGACCATGTGCCCTCAGCCATCCCACTGAACCCCATTGCTACATACCTTAATGAAACACCAGGACTAACCGTGTAGTCACAGGAGAGATCCTCCTTTCTCCCTCCTCAAAAAGATGTATCTGTGCCGTACTCTGGCAAGGTCCTACCACTGCTATGACAAATAAAACATAAAATACATTATCATATATCCACAGTTTTGATTCAGAGGAAAGCAACAAATGCCAATTATGCCTCAAGAGGGAAAAAATTGAACAAAATATGAAATATGATGTTTGACATTCAATCCAATGGCTTCGATCGTTCGATTCGAACGAAAATCGTTCGATTTTAGCGATCGAATGGTCGAATGGTCGAATGATTTTGACGCGAACGCCTATTGGCGAACGTCGCGCGACGTTCGCGAACTTGCGGCGGACGCGAACAGTCGAAGTTCGCGCGAACTAGTTCGCCGGCGAACAGTTCGCTACATCCCTAGAAACAAGAATATATAAAAAAAAAAATGTAACTGTAGCTGGAAATATGGTACACTGTACATGTATTTTTGATATGGCTAACTATAATAATCATGTGACAAATCGGTGAAAAATGTCTGAAAGCCATAACAAGAATTCATTTTTTACATCTCAGCTAAATTAAAATATTATAGTATCTTATTATATTATCTTATTTACTAGTTAAATAATATACTTTTGCATGGATCTATTGACTGATTTTCTAAAGTTTGATATTCAAACATTACTAATATAGAAAGAAAAGGAAGAAATGAGAATGACATCAGAGAAGGCTTTTTTCTTACACAGACAATTATATAAACTATTTCCTTTAGTGAAAGCGCTGCCAATGAGCCTTCAGCTAATATATTTTCTTCCTCTCAAAATTCAACGTCTACTATTTTTTGGACAGTTCAATTTTCAGCCTTTATGAGTTTCTAAACTATGACTAATGTACTAATGCAGAGTACCACATGTGAGTGATGAATTTGTACCCTGCAAGGACAGGGTTTTGCTCCAGCCACCAGCAAGGAACAGGAAAAAAAAAGGAGATTTATGGGTTTGAGTTTCTGGAAACAAATGCTCACTATACATTTTGTATGTGCTGGCAACACATCAGAACAAAGGTATTTTAAGAGGCTGTCAAACATCATATTTCATATTTTGTTCAAGCACAAAAGTGCCTGAAAGGTAGAAATATTGACAGGAAAACTGTAAATATAATTATATTTCACCACATTGTTTAAATAATAAAAACAAACTCTCTGATTTTGACTTATAGGCAGCAGCTCAGGCCTCATAGCATGCACAAATTACATCCAAGTGACGCCGTCAAACAAAGCCACTTTTTAACCACTTCTGCAACTTATGCTTGGATCTTGTACAAGTTAGATATTGTTCTGTTATTCAATCATTTACTATCTCTGGGAAATATAGAAGAGTCCACATTTAAAAGGACATTATACTCAAGTGTAACCCTTATTCATTGGCTTTTCCATATGCTTTTTAATTCCTAATAGGCTCAATCAAAATTACTCTTGGTCAAGTAGAGTAAAGCATTTTATTGTTGTCTACAAATATGCAAGACTAGTAAACTGCCCATCATTGCATTGCTAAATTAATCCACTTTTTTTAATACATGAACCACTTTGTGCATTTTCCTCTGCTGATGCTGGTATTTTATTTCATGGTGCTATCATATTGTTAGTGTACTGGGGTACAATCTCCACTACTTCTGTGTGAAGGCATGTATGGTTTAGTAGGACTCTAAAGGAGTGAACTAGGGATGTGTGGGCCAGCCTGAAGCCTGTGTGGCCCACGGGTCAGGTGGGTTTGGGCCTTCTTCTGCCCCACTTCAGTCTCTGCACTCAAACTTTTTATATGTGCGGGTGGAGGAGCAACAGGTTAGGGTCGGGTGTTGGTGGAGGAGCAGCAGTTTACGGTGGGTTGTGGGTGGAGTTTTTCTTGACCCGCACATCACTAGAGTGAAAATCTCTCTCTTAAAAATGCTATGCCAAAGCTAGTTGGTTGAAATAAATAAAAATTTGAAGATGAGCTTGAATGGGTTACTCCCCAACATTATGATGTGCTGAAGTTTAAATAGTACGTTTTCCCACTCAATTGATAATATTCTGTTTTTTCATTTTTTAAGAAGTATCCAGTCCAGACATTTATTGGAGATAACATGAAGATGCTGCCTGAATGTGTAGCTAGAGCAGTAAATCGCCAAGGTGTAAGATGGTTTCTCAGCATAATAACGGCACAGCCTATTGGTCCATGTATAATTGTCTTCACTGACATATCAATCAAGCAGAATCAATAGTCCCATCAGTCTCTGTGTCTCTGTGACCACATTGTGCTTCTGGAGTAATAGTCTGCCAATAGTTCTGGACAGCCCCCCATGTGATGCATTCGGAAACCAAACAGTCCCATTTTGACCATTACTATAGTTGTCAAACAGGCTAAACAGGCTTCTTGTTTAACGTGTTTGATGGGAGAAACTCTGAATCCTGCAGGTTTGAAGCTACTAGGTTAAGTTCATATGCTCTTTGACCATAGACTTTACCAAACTTAGGTTTCCTAGAGCAAGGAGATAAAGTATTTACTTTGCCATGTGCATATCTAAAACTGCACAAGGGCAACTATAGCATTAATGGCAGGACAATATCGTAAGCAGTGATTAGTAGGTTAATACCAACTAATTCTTTTCTATTCATTTTACAATATATACTGTAACCTAAATAAATTGTAGTCTGTGTAATAACAACATATGAAAGCAATAATAGGGCTGCCATTTTTTTAACTACAAAGAAATACATGGTTTACACAATTAAGACTGTATGTAGGGTTGTGCAGCTATACATGATTGTGTCTTGCTGATTGGTAACTATACTTTCCAAATACTAGATATGTGTCTTGGCAAACACCTCATTATGTGAATTACCTTCTACCCTCCTACCACCAAAAAACCATTGCAAGTAGCTTCCTAGTCCATGTGCGCTGAATTTTCTGATTAATGTATTTGTTTTAGGAGGCAGGTTGCAACTGCCAAATACCTAACTATGACCTGGCGACTAATGGCCAGACCCTAAAGCACTGCAGCCTGCTCACCACCCTCCCACCCACACGGTCAGTGGTGGATGATTCAAAGTTGTCCCTGGTGATTGTGCTGGCTATATATACATCAAACTTGCCACTGTGCCATCCTTTGGGGTCCATGGGGGGGGGGGCCCTGTGAAAGTGTGGCCTAGGGGTCTCAAGTAGTGTTAATCCACCACTGTATTATGGACACGATTACTGCTGGACTCAATGGTATTTTTCCTTGTAGTGTTCATGTAAAAATCATTATGCTATTAATACAGCAGGCTATAGACTCCTACTCAGAGAGAGAAGGGCCATTAATAATATGCTATTATATACTGTTAATATAGAAATTGGTTGTAGCTGATCTGTGACTGAAAACTGTTTATCTGAACCATTGTATTAGAAAGCGGTAATCTTCCATTCGGGTCTAAGAAAGCTGTCACTATTCTTTTTTTTTTTTGCAGGTTTTTATTATGCATTTCAATTTTCCAGCAGTACCGAGGGGGAGCACCCTTGGTTAATAGAGGAAAAGAGGAGAAAAGGATAGAAGAAGAGAAGAAAAGAAGAAAAAGGAGTGAGCTGGGGGGAGGTTACTAATCTGAGTACATTACACATATATTTCTACTGCATTCACCCTGCTTCTTTTTTATTTATTTTTCCATATTTATTAGGGTACTGCTAAGGCAATGTGTTAGTTTCAAGCCATGTTCCCCAGATGGCTTCAAATTTACTAGAGCATCCGCAGGTCTGGTATACCAACTTCTGCCTGGGCAAAGAGTCACAGACTAACACAGTTTGGCAGTTGTATTGTTACATGATATTGGGGAAAGCTAAAGTGGTTTCAGTATATGTAAGAACCTCTTGCCGAAAACTCTGGATTATTGGGCATTCCCAGAAGATGTGAAAGAATGTACCTACAGCATTGAGGCATTTGGGACATTGATCTGAAACTCCAGGGTAGATCCTGGCTAATCGCTGGTGAGTACGGTATACCCTGTTGAGGAATTTGGTCTGTATATATCTGTCCCTACTAGAGATAGTTGGTTGGGGTACTAAAGTTAGGGCATCTTTCCACATCTCCTCCTCTAGGTCTGGGATAACTGTCACTAATCTGATCTAAAAGTAATTTTGACACATCTTACTTTAGGTCATTCTCAGCATTTGTATGCATCAAAAGTGGTGTAAGATAGAACTACAATGAATCCCAAACAGCATTCATTTTGTCCAAATCATTTCTTCTTATTTTTTTTTTTCAAATTCTTGCTTTAATTTTTTTTTTCCAGATATTCATTACATCCCTGAAACTTGTTTTGTTTCCTGAAATAGGGACATTCTGCCATTCTCTTTCACTTCCTCTCAACTACTATAGTTTTGGTAGACCATAGATTCTCTATAAATAAAGCTATACATTGATTTAGGCCTTTTCAGTAAGATTCCTACTATGAACACTAAGGGGCATCGTCTATACTTCCCTTAGTTATGCAAAGTTGCCTTGCAAGGTACACAATGCATATGTTTTCCTACCAGCGATTTACATCCCGGGTTCCATAGCATTTAGAGCTGTCAATAAAAAACAACTCCTAGACAAAGAGGCATTTTTATCAAAGTGTGAGTTCACCACAAAAAAAATCACCCACTTGCTATTCATTCCCTTAGGATGACCTCTAACTTTCACCCATTGATAAATAAGTGTTTTTTAAAAATCCCATAGGAATGAATAGAAAGTGAGTGACTTTTTCTGTGGTAAGCACTTTGATAAATCTACCTTAAACACTGCATATAGTAAAACTGAAGAAGAGTAACGATTTTAATTGGTTATGATTATCTGGTTTAATTTTGGCTTAAAGCAGGAAACACGGCATTTCAAAAGTTCAGGAACCTGTTCTCTTTAGACTCTGAATTGTTTGAACAGGGAAAAGGTAAGAGCCTGGAAGACTGGCAGGCACAATGTGGCATTGTTTTATGTAGAATAAGATGGCATGATAGTTAACTGAGAGAGAAAAGAGTTAATGTTGGCAACTGCAGCTGAAAAAACAGTTTTTTTCAGTGGTGACTAGAGAAGATAGAAAAGATTCAACGGGATTTAAATAATTGTATTATCCTGTAGTAGCAACCATTGAATACCACTTTTGTTTGAAATGGCATAATTCTGTCTAGATTTTTCAGAGTTTCTAATGGAAATTGCTTTGATTGAGGTTTATGGACTGATTTTTTTTTTTATTTTTATTGCAAATGTTACTAAATTATTCTGTAATACCTATAAAAGGGATTCTGTTTTGGGCTGTGTTTTAGTAGCAATCAATACACTTTCCTTTATATCATATCAAGAGTGTATGCATTGTACAAAACCTGCACAAAGTCTTTTCTTTATTCCAAGGTGTCAACGAATATTCAAGAAACCAAAACTCCATATGATTAAATCTGAAAAGCTATAGTTGCCAAAGGCAATACTTTCACATCTCGCTGAAATCTACAAAGTAGGCAACGCATTAAAAACTTTTTTAGATATTAACAATTATAACTCAAATTTGTCATTATAAAAAAAAAACAAATCTATAGTAACAAAGAATGAATTGATGGTAGGAGAAACGCTGTCTTCACAGTAGTCATTTTTAAAAATGTTTTTTCCATTTTCATAAAAAGCAAATTGTCCATATCCTGCAATATTCAGATTGATATAATTGCCATGGCTTTGTTGTTTGTGAAAGAGTTTTGTGTCTATTGTTACCTGATGTGTGTTTCTTTGTGAAAAACACAGGAGCAGAGGAAGCCAGCTAGCACATCCAAAATCAAAGACTCCAACTGGCAAATTATAGGAAGGATATAGAGCAGTTGCCAATAAATGCAGGAGAAATAGATTTGACAAACACAATGTTGCATAGTGCATGTAGGAAGCGCCATACACAGGAAATCTATTATTACACAGCTATTGTAGTAAATTGGTTATCCCTGTGAATGAATATTTGACTAAAGATTTTTTTTGTAGGAAAATTAATATATTATAGGCAGACAAGGATATGACTTGCATGCCAGAAATCAGACTGAGGCACCCTGCTGATTGGAAAACCTAATTTCTGGCATGTCTATACTGAAATGGAATTTTTCAGTTTAAATGCTATTAAGACGATCATTTTGCCAAAGAACAGCTGTTAAGAAACATGCACGATGAGATCATTTTCTCTGAAATGTTCTGCTGCTTTCTGCAAACTCCCCAAGCTGCAGATAGCATATTAGCTTTACATCTCACTTACCTTAATACTCAGATCTTTTGTTTGTATTTACATAGTTTTAAAGCACAATACCACACTGCACACGGCTACATGCTGACTTACGGCACTGTGTAAAAGTCTGGGCCCCACTGCTATGTAGGTGACAAGTGGCCCTCGGCATGGGCTTGTAGATTAAAAATGAGGGCTTTTGATCTTCTCCCATAAGAGATGCTGCTATTGTTTAAATATATTAAAGAAAAGAGCACACTAGACAATCATCATTATGCCTATAGAAAGCTGTCTGCCCCGCATACAGCAAGGTTTCATTATGAAAATCGTTGACATTTGTTTGTATGGTACCTTACTGCACCCAGTTAATCAAAGCTTTTGCGCCTCCAATGTTTAAAGTGGGCACAGCCAGGGTCTTATCATGATTTATGCCTTTTAGTAAATTCATCCGTTTTTTTTAATATATATATATATATATATATATATATATATATATATATATATATATAGTGAATAAAGTACCCCTTCTTGTAAAATATAAGGATATTATAAGTTACCGAGGAGTTTCATGACCATATAAAAACACGAGGCCGAAAGCCGAGTGTTTTTATACAGGTCATGGAACTCCGAGTTAACTTCTAATATCCTCATATTTTGCAACTGGGGGTACTTTATTTATTATAATACACAAGTTTCAGTGAGTCATGTGACAGAAATGACATCAGAACTCACCGTTTATAACTGATTACATCACTAGTCACCGTTTATAAGGATATAATTTATAAGATATTCATGGCTTTTGTGTATTATATATATGTATATACACCAAGGGACATTTATCCTTTAACCACACAACCATAACACAGATTATACTAATAATAAGGGAGAAAAGAATGTACCAACTTTGAATTCGAATTACCCTGTACAGGGTGGGATTAGCAGCTCCTAAAATCCATAACAATATATTCCTGTTATTTAAAGCTAATATTTTGTCTTGCCACTTGCAGTGGCAGTGCAAGAGAATTATTTGGAAATATATATAAAGGTATTGGCAGCTTATAAGTACTTCAGTCTTTTAACATTTTTAAACATTTTTAAAACCATAGTGCTCTCAATATGTTGTGCTCAATAGTCCATGATAGTTCAATAAATCTTCAATCTTCTTATATTGCAATGAAATTGTTGTTAGAAATATATGCTATTTTTGAAAATACATTGACCTTCATTTACTAATGAATGAACCATTGTAAACAATTCAGAAACTAGAGTTGACCTATCTAGTGCATTTAGAATATTCAAAGTAAATATGGATGATATTTCTTACTGCTCTGGGGCAAATTCTTTTTCTTACATTCAATATTGATATACAGTATTTTTTCTAATTAATTAATATTGCAGCTTGCCATTATCCATGAGAATTTTCTTGTCCCATCTTACCTTTATGGTCAACATACTTTTCCATGACCAGTATTGGAACAGTGCAGTATCCATAAAATATTTCTGTTTGAAACTGACCTACATTTTAAAGCATTGCAGTATCCTTTTTGAAAGAGCACAAATAGCTGACTACCTCCAGTCCCTACAGCTTTACCAAAAAAGAAGGCTGTTGGTCTTGGCCAAAAGAGGTGAGAACATAGCATGCTAAAGCATAAGAAATCATTTACTACAGGAGTTCAAATTGCAAAAAACTTCCATGGTAATCATGACCAATGTTGCACATAGTGATTGTAAAGGAGCCCTAAAATCTATACATTTCTTTTTTTTTTGCATCACCTTGGGCAAAAAAAATAATTACTAGTTAATAGTAAAATCACAAAATATTTAAATTAAAATTCTGAATGCATTGGCAGGATCTAGGTATTTTTCTACATAGTTTATTTTTGGTTTGTTAATTCTATAGGTAGTTTATTTGCTATTTTTTCAAAAGGTTTTAATTTAATTTGGGAAGTTTGCAGGTATACCAGATACTGTACCATACATAACTGGTTATTTATACGACTTGGACTCAATCAGTGTGGTAAAATGGGTCAACTTTGCTATTTATTGACATTGCTACAATGTGAACTTAGATGTCTGTTTATTAGCCCTTTAAGGCTGAGTTTTAGTGGTTTTGGAGGTTTTTGAGAATTAAACTAAATTTCTCTAAAACCATGAACACCATGAAAGTTATTACAGGAAAAAACACTGAACAAGGTGCTATATAATACGAATACCTCTAAAAATTCAATTTTTTATGACCTTCAAAAAAAAATCTGAATAAAACGCTAAGGGGCAGTTTTATCAAGGGTCAAATTTCAAGGGTTAAAAAACCCTCGAATTCGACCCTCAAAGTAAAATCCTTTGAATTCAAATATTGAATTTGAAGGATTAACGGTAAATACTTCGATCGAACGATCGAATAAAAATCATTTGAGCGAAGATATAATTATTCGAATCGAAAGATTCAAATGATTTTAAGCGATCGATCGAAGGATTTTTATTCGACCACAAAAAACATAGAAAAGTGCTGGAGAAGGTCCCCATAGGCTAACATTGAATCTCGGTAGGTTTAAAGTGGCGAAGTATGAAGTCAAAGTATAAGAGACAGTACTTCGACTATTGAATGGTCGAATAGTCAAACGATTTTTACTTCGAGTCATTCAAAACATTCGAATCAGTCAATTTGACCAATTCGATGGTCGAAGTACCCAAAAAAATACTTAGAAATTCAAATTTTTTTCAATTCGAATTATTCCCTCGAGCTTAGTAAATCTGCCCCTTAAAATCTGAAATGATTAAAAATGGTCCAATAGGGTCCGCTCCCTTCGACTTCTGTGGGACCTTGAATGCTTTTACTTGGCAAAGTTTTGTATTAGAGCCTTTTGTAGTTTTTACACATAGGGGCAAATTTACTATTGGTCGAAGTTAAATCCTTCGACTTCGAATATCGAAGCCGAAGGATTTAGCGCAATTCGTTTTTAATTCATCGATCTAACGATTTTCCTTCGATCCCAAATTACTTAGAAAGCCTATGGGGGCCTTCTCCATAGACTAACATTGGTGCTCGGTAGGTTTTAGGTGGCGAAGTAGGTGGTCGAAGTTTTTTTTAAAGAGACAGTACTTCGACTATCAAATGGTTGAATAGTCGAACGATTTTTAGTTTGAATTGTTCAATTCGAATTCGTAGTCGAAGGTTAAAGTAGCCAATTCGATGGTCGAAGTAGCCAAAAAAATACTTTGAAGTATTTTTTATTCTAATCCTTCACTTGAGCTAAGTAAATGTGCCCCAATAAAGCTCATATTTTTAGAGTTTTAAAAAAATAAAAAACAAAATTTTTTAGAGAAAAAATATAATTTGTGAAAAAATAGAAACCCAAATGTTAGTAAATAGATAAACTAAAACTTCTGACGTAGATTTGTTTCAGGTAGTTTTATATACTGAAGTCCTAGGTCGCTGCTAATGATACAGAATGGCAACAGCGACAAGCTGCAGACTTTATGTATATGTTGTGGTAATGTTCATTATCCATCAAGTAAATGGCAATGTCCAGCATTGTCTTATGACCAACAATTGATATCAAAAAGCATAATTTTCTCAATAACACCTTAATTAGAATGAATAAACACTGCTTATTTACTGCAAATTTACTTAAGGTCGAATATCAAGGGTTAATTAACCCTCGATATTCGACTGTCGAAGTTAAATCCTTCGACTTCGATATACGGAGTCGAAGGATTTAGTGCTATTCGTTTGATCAAACGAAAAATTATCATTTGATTCGAAGGATTTTAATCCATCGATCGAACGATTTTTGTTTGACCAAAAAAAGCTAGCAAAGCCTATGGGGACCTTCCCCATACGCTAACATTGACTTTGGTAGCTTTTAGGTGGCGAACTAGGGGGTCGAAGTTTTTTCTTAAAGAGACAGTACTTCGAATATCGAATGGTCGAATAGTCAAACGATTTTTATTTCGAATCGTTCGATTCGAAGTCGTAGTCGAAGGTCGAAGTAGCCCATTCGATGGTCGAAGTAGCCAAAAAAAAACATTCGAAATTCAAAGTTTTTTTCCTCTATTCCTTCACTCGAGCTATGTTAATGGGCCCCCAAGTGTCTCCACTGAATTTTGCTGATGTGAGTACAACCTAAATGCAATTATAAGGTGCCCTGGAAAGCAACCTTGGCTAGTCCCTTGTGGCGTTTAACATTACAAGAGGGTTCATTGTTTTGCTTTAGGTTAAAGGTGCATAGTATCTAATAAAAAATAATCCGTTTAAGCAGAGCAATCATTTCAAAAAGATTTCTGAGCACAACAGAGAAGGTCAGAATTTGATGGTCTGAAGAGCATCCATCATGTAGTTCTGTTCTGACATATTGTTGAGGAGAATCTCTAACTTTATTCTGGTCAGAGGGATTCAGAACTGCCAGTGGCTTCATATATTTGTCTTTCCATCAAAATAAAATGACTATCATTAATGGGACAGCATGATCAAAAAGATAAAGCTTGCAATTGTCTGGTCTGAAACCAATATCTAATGTTTAGCCTATATAGGAAATTATAAGTTCCACAAAGCAACAATTTAACAAGCTTTACTGCTGATATTCTTTATTTTAACATAACATTTCACAAGTGGGGCAAGAACCTATGTAAAAACCATTGTTTACATCACTATAAGAATCCAAGTAAAATAACAGTATTAAAGGGAAAATACCCTATTATCAATACAAGTGCAATGGGACTTTATCTACCCCACAACTAAACATGAAGTAGCTTCATGAATAAAACAACAGGCTAAAAGTACTGTATATTTGACACAAGCCCTGTTCATTGCATTCATGTTGATATACTGGTATACTGGCCCTTTTTTATCACATTGCATGAGAGCACTTAAAGGTAAAGTTCAAATAAAACTGGTTAAAAAATTATCTGCATTTTAATTATGATGTTTCCTCCTGTATTCAATATTTATATTCTATGAGTTATATAATGATACAAAGGAAAGGATATTAATTTTGATAGGATATGTTTGACAGTGTAATATTTAAAGTGTATTTCCGAGAGAGAATTGCATTTGGTATTCATTGCCTATTTAATTTTCTATGTGGTTATTCAAGAACTCTGATCCAGTAAATAAGACTGTAATGAAAAGCTCAATTATCAATCTCTTCTGCCCAGTGTGTCCTGTTGTGAAACATTCTGCAATGGCTTTTAATGAATACTGTATGATTTATGTAAGATACATTATGTTCTGCTTTACCTGTTTAAATCTAGTTTTAATCACTTTTACCTGATATAAATGTAACATGTTTTTGGGTTATACAGGCCAACCGGGTTATTCACCAGCTAGTAGACTAGAGCATGGGTTACACTTGAATCTAACACTGTAGGTAGGGCCTCTGCAAAGTGGAAGAAGTGAAGGTGTGGTGTAGTGCAACTACAATTCCCACAGGCTACTGTGCATAAACCAATAAAGAAATGGGTGCCAGGAGGTTCTTGCAGTCAAACAGAGCAAACGTTTATTTGTCAGAGACAAATGATCAACAGGTTTTGGATTTACAAGCCACAGAGGCCCCAGCAGAAAATCATGACATGGCTACAACATGTCCCTTAGAGACAGCACAATGGTACTCCCTGAGGTGATAGTGTAACACCTGGATAGATACACCCTCAGGATCTCAGCACCGTGACCTGGATCCTCACACGTTGGATCAGTGAACTCACTAGCCCTAATTCCCTATTAGTCTGTGTCCCTATACTACAGGTCAGTCTTGCCTGAGGAGAGAGATACCTCCCTGCTATCCCGCCTAGTAGGAGCCAAGCTGCTCTTGCTACTTAACCTACCTATCTTACTCTCCTAGAGACTACTATTACAGGTAGTACCCTATCTCTAGCTGGCCTCATTCACTGGGGCTCTGCTCCCGACTTATCTCTCTCTAGAGGTACTGCTCCCTGTGTACTGTGACTTTACTTGGCCTTGTTGCACCCAGGCTCCCTGGAAACATCCAACTGGGTCAGCAACCAGAAGCCAAAGAGGAAGATCCACCCCTTCACAATCACTATACCAACGTGTGACTGGAGGTGGTCACAGCACCTCTTGGCCAATAACAGTGATATGTAAATTACAACTAGCTACATGGGCATCTGCCCAGCAACTAGGGAGATCAGGAAGTGTAGAGATTTAAAGCCATTAACACCATGGGTCACTACATAAACATGAAAGTATTTGTTTATTTCATGGCAACATGCCAACTCAAAACATGCATTTTAAAAATAAAGATAAAATCACGTGAAATGCCTTTACTACAATTAAAAAAACATTGGATCAAACAACCTAAGGTATAAGGCACTGACGACTAATGGGCCTAGTTATTAAACCTCAAATTTTTCTAAAAATCTTAATTCAAAAATACTCCAGCTAAAACCTAAGTCATGTAGAAGTCAAAGGCAGATGTCCCTTTTAAAATTGGAAGATGTTTCTTGCCTTCATGGCATTTTGACACTGGTTTTCATTCAAAAATCCAAAAACATTGTGGTTTTCAGGTGCAAAAAGTCATACGATTAGTATTGTTGCACGATTTTGTCAAGACTTTTACCGCATGTACAATTTTCTTTCAGATTTTTTAGTAAATTTTGCCAAATCATGGTTGGGAGTTAGGTAGAATTTTTAAAATAATGAGATAAAATTTAGTTTTAATAAATACCCCCCTAAATGCAACAACACACACTGCTGTACAAATTCCATTTCAATGTAAATCAGCCAGAATGAATATCAACATCAGCTTAAAATGTATACAGGATCCACAATATATACCAGGCCACCTTTATTAAAAAAGGCACAGTGCAAATAAAATCTGAAACTCGGAATGTCTGGCTTCTTAACACTTTGAACACATAATTGAACTTCAAGTAAGGCTTTCAGTAGAGCAAATTGGCTTTCTCGCCAAATTTCACCCAAAGAAGCTTTCAGACTTAAGTCCCCACCACTGCTTAGAGCTACTCCCACACACACCATGGGCCAGTGCCGGTCATGACCAGCAGGGCGTCCTAGACAACTGGCAATAGTATCACTCACCCCTGGTGTGCACGCTTGCACAAACAGGCATGTTTGTGAGCACTTTGACTATGAGGGAGCACTATACCACCGTTCAGTAAGGGGACATGGGCCCAGACTGGGAGATAGCTGACAGAGAAGGTATGTGGCTAGCGCCTCTACCATAGGCACATGCCTCTTCTACCTACCCCTATTTCAGACCCTGCCATGGACTGTCCTACAGTATGGAAAAAACTACCTTAGATTCATGTCATGGAAAGTCCCACTGCTGAAATTATTATCCTTTGTACATTATGCTCCTGTACATTAGACAACACTGATATCACCCTGCTCCTTTCTAATTCTTCACTTGTTTCTTTGAACATTCCTGGCTGTCTCCATGATAGGACACCAAGGGGCCGATTCACGAAGGGTCGAATATCGAGGGTTAATTAACCCTCGATATTCGACTGGGAATTTAAATCCTTCGAATTCGAATATCGAATTCGAAGGATTTAGCGCTAAAAATTCGATCGATCGATCGAAGGATTTTTCATTCGATCGAACGATTCGAATGATTTTAATTCAACGATCGAAGGAAAATCCTTCGATCAAAAAATCACAGGCAAGCCTATGGGGACCTTCCCCATAGGCTAACATTGACTTCGGTAGCTTTTAGCTGCCGAAGTAGGGGGTCGAAGTTTTTCTTAAAGGGACAATACTTCGACTATCGAATGGTCGAATAGTCGAACGATTTTTACTTCTAATCGTTCGAATTGATCGAATTCGATCGAATTTAACCAATTCGATGGTCGAAGTACCCAAAAAATACTTCGAAATTCGAATTTTTTTTTATTCGAACCCTTCACCCGAATTTCGTGAATCGGCCCCCAAGTGATAGGACACCAATGAAATCTTTAAAATGCCTTTAATTCTTACATTTCAGGGCAGCAAAATATGCAAAGTTTTGAGTTGTAACCCAAGCTTAAAACACCATTTAGCCGCATTCCTGTTTCTCACTGAATCTACTAATAGTCACTCTGTACTTTTCTGTATTGCAAATTAATATAAATTAAATTAATATAAAATGACACTTTAAGAACTTTTTAATAAGGTGAAAAAAAATAAATAATCTTTAAAAATCTGTGTATGTTTGTGTGTGTGTGAAAATGAGAAAACTTTTTTTTTAGATAACCCAAATAAATTTTGCAGTCCCCGTATCCTCAGTTTCTCTTAACACAAATCTATAAAATGACTTCAGCAACTACTACCATTTTAAAACAGAATTAAAGGTATAACTTTCTTTGCAACATTAACAGAACAGAGACTATATCAAAGTAATGCTCTTGCCTTTCTATATCTAAAGTTGATTGATTTGTATTTGTCTTACTTTGAATAGCACTGTGCTCTCACCATACTTCAGCTTGGAATGAATTACATGTGCTCGGCTTTCTGAGTATCTTAATAAATTGTGCCTCTAGTAAGAATGTTCTGAATGTAATGAATATGTAAAAGCGCTATTTCAAAGAAGATTTACTGAGGCAGCAATGCTATATAATCTTGTAACAACAGCTTATATCCAAATAATAAAAATGAAGCAACTTAATCCAAACATCGCTCTTGAGTACAGATGAAGTACATACATATAAGGAATACAGAATATTTTATACCATTGTAACTTAGTTACTCCTGAAAAAAGGAATCCAGTGGGGCAATATAAAGTTATGATGAAAAAATATAAAACCAGTTTAATGTTTCAGCAGTAGAAGAATACAGAATTAGGATCTATTAACAGTAAACCCCTTAGCAAAAAAAGCTCTGAAATACGGCAATATAATTTCCCATAGCCTCCTACATAAACAAACAAATTTAATTTCCGGTCTTCTCCCTTAGGTATTCCTGTGATCCTGATACTCTTGTCAGTGACAAAATTCTTACTTCCATTCTCACTATGGGGTAAATTTATCATAGAGTGAAGTTCCACCACTAGAGTGAAATTCCGCAGCTCTCAATTCATTTCTATGGGATTTTGAAAGGCGTATTTATCAATGGGTGAAAGTGAAAGTTCACCCTTTGATAAATACGCCTATAAAAATCCCATAGAAATGAATGGAGAGTGGCGGAATTTCACTCTAGTGGCGGAACTTCACTATTAACTTCACTCTTTGATAATTATAACCCTAAGGGGCAGATTCAGTAAATTCGAGCGAAGGATTAGAAGTAAAAAAACTTCAAATTTCGAAGTATTTTTTGGGCTACTTCGACCATCGAATGGGCTACTTCGACCTTCGACTACGACTTCGAATCAAAGGATTCGAAGTAAAAATCGTTCGACTATTCGACCATTCGATAGTCTAAGTACTGTCTCTTTAAAAAAAAACTTCGACCCCCTACTTCAGCAGCTAAAAGTTACCGAAGTCAATGTTAGCCTATGGGGAAGGTCCCCATAGGCTTTCCTAAGTTTTTTTGATCGAAGGATATTCCTTCGATCGTTGGATTAAAATCCTTCGAATCGAAGGATTTAATCGTTCGATCGAAGGAATAATCCTTCGATCGTACTATCGCAGTATTTGCGCTAAATCCTTCGACTTCGTCGGTATTCGAAGTCGAAGGATTTTAATTCCTAGTCGAAAATCAAGGGTTAATTAACCCTCGATATTCGACCCTTAGTGAATCAGCCCCTAAGTCAATGAATTCTGAATTTACTGTGAAGCTGGCTAAAATAATAAGGTCTTAATGGAGCTAAACTGGTAGGAATTAATCTGATAAGGATTACCATTTCCAAGGGTCTATTGTACCATTACAACTCATTGTACATATGTGAGAAATACCTGTTTTAATGATAATTGCGCATTAAAAACGATTCCCAAAAATAATTTTGCCTATACACACTGCCCTCTGACTGGCTTTTGCACACACCCATAAAATGGCATGCCTTTCACACCCTCATTGATGTCAGCAAAACACAATTTACTAATGTAGATGCTAAATTACGGTAGGTGCTGCATTGGTAAATCTTGCTAAAACAGTAACACACTCTATTTAGAATGCATGCTCAGTTATGTCTATTGTGCATGGAAAAATATAATTTTTGTATTTTGTTGCACTTGTGTTTTCAAATGTGCCCTGTTGTAAAGGTGGCGATAGATGCACAGATAATATCGTACAAAACTCATTTTCGTATGATAATCGCTGTGTGTATGGTGGGAGACAAGCCGACGATATCGGCAGAAAACTTGGATATTGGTCATCTCATCGATTAGGTCGGCCTGAAAATCGGGCGCCTTTGAAGGCACCTGAACATTGTTAGTACTGAATCGTCAGATACAGGAAGAATTCTATTGTTTCTACCTGTATATCTGACGATTCAGCTCTACACGCGTGTATATTCTGGAAAGATCGTTTGTATAATGTAATAAATTGTCTATGGACACTCTTTAGTCTTCCCAGTGCAATTGTGACAATGAAGGTAAGCCTAGTGTATTACACAAACAGTGCATTTTAATAATACACATTCATTAAGTAGACTCTTTTTTTTTGCAGCATAGCTATATTAGTATTGGTTGGTAATTATGATATCAAATACATCATATTCTTTCAATGCACATTTGATTTATTAATAATGATGTTTTGTTAATTATACAATTAAGCAAATTGTTCTCTTGGAATAAAATCAAATATACAAATTCTAATAAATTAAATATAGCAAGCCAGAGTCTAGAAGAAAAGGTATAATATAATATTCTGTTCCAGTGGCTGATAGATTTGCATCAAATTCTAATGGTATTCAAATATTTTCTTTTTATAATGTATGTATTCCTGCATAACATGCTTGATTCCACTCCAGAGAGAAACAACTGCTGTATTTGCATATTTGCAAAAAAATCTGATATGTACTGTATATAGAAGTATAAAAGTAACATTTATTTTATTTTATTAAAACTCCATATTTTAGTCTGAATGTGAAAATCCGCCATCTCAACCCGTCAAGGTCTTGTAGAAGTCAATGGCAGATGACCCTTTTACAATTTGAACATATCATGATCTGTGTGTGCTGGGTTTCACCCATTAAAATTTGGGGTTTTGGGGTATTAAACCGAAAAAAATAAGCAATTCAGGCATCAAATCAGAAAAATTTGTAGGATTCAAGTTTTTGCTTGATCTTATCGAGTTTTTCAAAACTTGATCTTTCAAGTTATTTTATTGGTAAATAAGATAATATCATGAATGGGAATTTCGGGCGAGCTTGGTTTAATAAATTTGAATAGAGCGAGTACATATAGGACGTATATACAGTTAGGGGCCGATTCACGAAGGGTCGAATTTCGAAGTTAAAAATACTTCGAAATTCGACCCTCGAATTGAAATCCTTCGACTTCGAATATCGAAGTCGAAGGATTTAGCGCTAATCCTGCGATCGAACGATCGAAGGATTTTTCGTTCGATCGAACGATTAAATCCTTCGAATCGAACGATTCGAAGGATTTTAATCAAACGTTCGAAGGAAAATCCTTCGATCAAAAAAAGCTTAGCAAGCCTATGGGGACCTTCCCCATAGGCTAACATTGACTTCGGTAGCTTTTATCTGCCGAAGTAGGGGGTCGAAGTTTTTTTTAAAGGGCAAGTACTTCGACTATCGAATGGTCGAATAGTCGAACGATTTTTACTTCGAATCGTTCGATTTCGTTCGACTTCGATCGAATTCGATCGAATTTAACCAATTCGATGGTCGAAGTACCCAAAAAATACTTCGAAATTCGAAGTATTTTTCATTCGAACCCTTCACTCGAGCTGAGTGAATCGGCCCCATAGTCTTTATTACAAATGTACAAGGAAGCAAAATAAAGACTAAAGAGATCCTCTAATGCCCTAGACATGAGCACACCCTAAAACAAATGTGGTATGTGTCAAATGGTTACAAAAAATAATCACCTGGCGATAGGGCACATAACTATTCTAGCAACAGTCTCTTTTGGTAGCAAATTGTCCTCTAGGCCTGTTAGTAAATTGGCTATGGGCCTCTGGATGGGATTTCTAGTGAATTTTCTCTAGTGACAGCCACTTCTCCCTTTAGTTAATCTGCCCCATTGTCTCAGCAATGAAAAACATCTTTGAATTATTATTCTTCATCCATCACACTTTATATTCCATATTTCTCATTCAGGCAGGTATCATTCTCCTGGTACCCAGCAAACCCAAACTCAGTTATCAAACTGCCAGTTGGTGAAGGGCAATTTATCACTCAAGCAGACAATTAAAGGGGCTGATTTATCAGAGGTAGAGTGTCAGATTTTTTTTTTACCTCGTACTCAAAAATCAATGGTATCTTACTTTGGAAAAATCTAAATGTGAAAAGCCTGATTTTGCGAGTTTGAGTCCCATGACTCGAAAACTCATAGGGAAACAAAACTCAAATTGCTCGAATCATTAAAGTTTCCAGGCAAAACTCTCCAAAAAAACTCAAACATCAAGCAGGCTGTTAACCTTTTCAAATGGTTCAATGGACCTCTGCCATTGACTGCTACAGAACATCAACAGGTTTTAGGTGGCATATTTTCATAGCTATTTCCATGGTTGGGGGTATACAAAATCTTAGATTCAAATTTTTTTTTTTTAACCAGAAAATGTTTTAAGCAAAAAATACAACTCAAAAAATCAAATTACATTGCACACGGTGATGTTTAGCTTGCCAATGGAAACAAATTGTGTTAAGCTCCAGATACTGTAGATCATTCTTGTTTGTGGCCTACCTCTATGACTGAACCACTATTGCTTCTTGGTCATTCCACCTCAAAATCACTTCACTTACAATGGACTCAGACAGTTCTAGTAGGGCAGACATTTGATTTGTAAAGGTGGCATTCTGTGATGGTGCTAAGCTAAAAGACACATCTCACATTCTACTGCAAGTTTTTTTTTTTGGAGATTACATGACTGTCAACTTAATTATATACCTTTGAAAGCACTGGGTGTGGCTTGAATGACCAAATCTGCTAATAAGAATATGTCTCCTGATACTTTTGGACATATATTGTAAATATACTGGCCCAGAATCCAAATGCTAGTACAAATACAACTTAGATTGAGACATAAGTGAAAGAGCACTGAGGTGTGCAAAGTCATACCCATTAGTGCAGAGAGTTTTAGCTGTGCTCTGTAACTTTTTTGTCCAGTGAAAAGTACTCACAAGACATCCCTATTCTTCCCACCTGCAATAAAGTAGATTGTAAGTACAGGGCACAATGAGTCCTTCTCTTGCCAGCACACCCTGACTTGCATGTCTGAATGATGTAAAAGCTGGGGGCGGGATGCCTATGTGCCTTCCCTTGTCAACTCCACTTGAATATAGCTTGAATATAGCACTGCCAGTGCCAAACACAAGCAATGCTATATTCATGGACTGATTGTGAGGCAATTCTGCTCCTTGCAGGATCAAAGTACAAATAAATGGCAGATTGCACTTTTTGCCCTTCAAGTATTAAATACCTGCATTATAGTTTAACAGTAATCATAGAACACAAACTCTTGTAAAACCATCTCCGCATTGAGCATTCACATTGGAAAATCATTTGGTTAGAAATGCAACACTAGATTTGAGATTTTATCACACAGATTTCTTTATCACTCCATTGCACTTGGAGTGTCCAGTGGTTGTGTTTATATAGCAAGATTTCTTGCTCTCTGAGCTGTATTAATATAAGCAAAACTGATGGAACTAAGAAAATGCTTCATGTCTTAATATATTAAATATAGTTATTTTCTGCACTTTAAATTATGGAATTAGCTCTATAATGTGTTTAGATCTTAATTACCCACTACAGCTTGGTCCTGGGTACATATTTAGGGATTCACCGAATCCAGGATTCGGTTCGGGATTCGGCCTTTTTCAGCAGGATTCGGATTAGGCCAAATCCTCCTGCCCAGCCGAACCGAATCTGAATCCTAATAAACGCGTGACTTTTTGTCAGAAAACGAGGAAGTAAAAAATGTTCCCCTTCCCACCCCTAATTTGCATATGATAATTAGGGTGCGGATTCGGTTCGGTATTCGGCCGAATCTTTCACAAAGGATTCGGGGGTTTGACCGAATCCAAAATAGTGGATTCGGTGCATCCCTACACATATTATTTATTGTGGGCACAAAGCTATTCCTCAAAAATCTGAAAGATTTTCTTGTGTAAATAAATAAATAAATACTTGGGGGCCGATTCACGAAGGGTCGAATATCGAGGGTTAATTAACCCTCGATATTCGACTGGGAATTAAAATCGTACGACTTCGAATATCGAAGTTGAACGATTTTGCGCAAATCCTGCGATCGATCGATCGAAGGATTTTTCCTTCGATTAAATCCTTCGAATCGAACGATTCGAAGGATTTTAATCCAACGATCGAACGAAAATCCTTCGATCAAAAAATCACAGGCAAGCCTATGGGGACCTTCCCCATAGGCTAACATTGACTTCGGTAGCTTTTAGCTGCCGAAGTAGGGGGTCGAAGTTTTTTTTAAAGGGACAGTACTTCGACTATCAAATGGTCGAATAGTCGAACGATTTTTACTTCTAATCGTTCGAATCGTTTGAATTCAATCAAATTCGATCGAATTTAACCAATTCGATGGTCGAAGTACCCAAAAAATACTTCGAAATTCGAATTTTTTTTTATTCTAATCCTTCACCCCAAATTCGTGAATCGGCCCCTTAATGATTCTTCAGATTTATTTTTGTTTAATGGCATACAACTGAAAATAGAGGAAAGGCATGCATCTATCCTGGTTTAATGCAGTAGAAAGTGCAAATTAGTGACACTTAATGGAAAAACTGGCATATGTCCAGCTATAGCTAAAACCAAAGTGTAATGTAATATGTGTTCCGTGGTTTCAGAAGTCACTATGTGTCACACAAAGAGCATACTTAGAATGATATTGATTTTCTCTGTTCAGTAATCTGTTATTTTACTAGTTTGTTTTACACATGATTAACATATATAAATGGAATATAAATATATATATATATATATATATATATACACGCACACAAGCACATATGGTGCATTATTATTTTATTATTTTAAGGTATGCATACCATTATAACTAGTGGATAAATACAAACATTGGTTGCACACAGCTGTGTTCCCTGTAATGCATACAATTTTGCAAACGGCATGGTGTTTTTGTTTAATGTTGGGGGGACACATGTCACCTCTGGTTTGCTGAAAACACATTTTCATTATTATGAAATACATATGTCACCACAATGTGTACATTAAGATTGTTTCCCTTTAAATAAACTATACTTTTTTTTATTTAGTTCAACCAGTTTGTTGCAATTTCAATGTAACATTAATTCTGAAATAGACTGATTGTACAGTATATATATATAGGATAAACAGACAGACTAATGCAGAAATCATGCACATTCTGTATACATACACACACGACTTCAGCCTCTATGCTGATGCCAGCTACTTTAGTTGGTCTAGGGCATTTTCCTCTTCATCTTCTACCTTTTTGTTTCCAAGGTAACATCTGAACTGAAGTAGAATCTAACAATTACTTGCCCACACAGTGCTTTCCTCTTATGTTTCTTTCAGATTATTGTAGTATATATAATATATGTATAGATTTACTCAATAATACCTAATTTCTGTGTGTTTGTTCTTCACTGCATATCAGTAAAGTACATAAATATACTAGTCACTGAGCTAAAATACAGCAATTTATACATAAAGACAGTTAGAGCTTTATTAAACAAAAGCTTCTGTGATCTTTCTTGTAAACCTTGGGTACCACAGTGTGGGTTTTAATTCAATTATTTCAGAGGAGGGCTCTGCTTTATTTAGGCCTGTACATGAGACTATGGGGCATATGTTCATCAAGCATTGAAATTGCATAATAATATTTTTTTATTTTATTATTATTTTTTTTTTTTTTGCCATCTTTCAAGGAAATGGTAAGTAACCTTATGGCATCTAAGTTATGGGAATGCACCATTGGGCCTAACATGCTGCTTATTTCTTTGGCCAATTTTTCTTTTACCAAATTGCCACTTATAAGGTGGTAATATTCATTCAATAGTACCAAGAAGAGAAGAATAAGTAAAAATTACTAGACTCACAGCTTCAAAGCAATGGTAGGTTTCCTACTTAACTATACCCCCTTGTTCAACTTGAGTACTATGAATAGGACTTGTGCAGAGCATACTTTTTGCTGATTGTTATTTGTAAATGTTTAAGCTATACAGGACAAACAGTGAACCTGAAGCTATTTCATGTTTGGTCTTTGTGAGGCAGAAATGTCTGCTGTGCATATTGACTCAACATGCCGTGGGAGGTGAAATTAGTTTTTTCAACAAGAGGAGTGTTAGCACTCACAATTGCTACAGCTAGAACTTCTCTTTACAAAAAGTGCTTTATTAGTTATGTGGCCAGAAAAGAAAAATTGCACTAGTGGAGAGAGTGCTCCCTTCTGCACAACTTCTACTAACTCTGTAATTAGCCCCACAATTAGGGTGGTGATAGCTTGAGGGCTTCCCAGTGTCCACAAGTACACGATTCAACAGGAGAAGCAAAACAGACACAGTGGCCATTAGCACCACTGCAAGGAGCATGTTTAGATTCAAGTACCTATAAAGAATGGCATTGATAAGTCAAACATTTGCTCCCATTTTAGCTCAACCACACTTATGGCTGTGTTCATTATTGAACCTTCCAGTGTTCTACAACAACCCAGAATGAAATACAAATGGGCAAAGGCAAAAAACCAAAACCATAATATTGATTTATTTTAATTTATCCTGAGTGCATGCTATAATAATACTATCTTTACTTCAATGCATAGATTGGCATATGTTATGCTATGTTCTCGGCTAAAAAAATAAAACCTTCTCTTTTCTCTGTAATAATAAAACTTGAATTTGTTCTTAATGCTAAGATAAAAAATAATTAATGATTGAGGCAAAACAAACCTTTTAGGGTCAATCCTATTTTAGCAGAGAAATTATGGAGATCCAAATTACAGAAAGATCCCTTGTTTACTATTTTGATGCCAATTTGTTTAGTGATGAAGGGAGGGTAGGAAACAACCTGTGGCATTAGATGAATAAATAATTGCGATGTCCAATAACAAAATCAAACAAGTTTAGCTTTTGGCAGATTTATTCACAATTATCTGACAGTAAGTAAGTCTAAATTAATAGACCACTGAAGCATGTGTCAGTTTGCCAGGTGTTGTTTGATTGGATAAAAGTACCGAAGTGCCCCAGATCGTAGATTCTATGTTCTGCAGCTCTTCCGGGTGAAAGTGCAGAGGAGTGGTTTTTAAAGCTGCTTGCTCTTACCCTGCTTGCTCCCCAGCACCTAGGTAATGAGATTGCCCAGGGGCCACATAGGTGCAGCAGACATGTGTGTCTGATGCTGCCTGCACTTCTGCCTCCCCCAGCAACACCCTCTAAACTGGATCATGGAGAAGACCACTTCTTGTGGTTCCTTCAGCCTGTCTGAAGGATTTGCTGCCTACATACCACAGGTTAGTTGTCACGAACAGCACCCTAAATCCAGAACCCAAGCTAAGTTCCCTGGTCTCGGCTCTCACTTCTGCCTATAACTGCCGCCTTTCACCTCGGGAGGAGCCCTCGGCTAATCGGATGCCGCCAGGTCTTAATTGAGAGAGGAGCAAAGCTAACGGTTCTGGACAAGCAAAGGGGCACGATCGTCTCACCAGGATACTGGAAGAAAGAACACCACTTGGAAACAGGCTGGCCGGGCCAGCACAAGCAGAGAATAGTCAGACTGGCCGGAATTGGAGAGCGAAGGGTAGTCAGTGGACAGGCAAAGATCGGATTGGAGAGGTCAGAGTAGTTACAGGCAAACTAGGATCAGGATTGGAGAGGTCAGAGTAGTCACAGGCAAACTAGGATCAGGATTTGAGAGGTCAGAGTAGTGAGGCAGGCAGGCAAGGGTCAATATAAAGAAGATCAATAGGATTCACGAAGAATAACACACCCAGGAACAAGCTAATTGAACCTACCTACGGGCAGTGTGCTGTAAAATGAATTCCCCTTAAATAGCACTTAAATTTCGCGCCTTTGTGCGATGACGACATCACACCAGAGTCAATGCGCCTATGAAACTTAGAAGTGTGCTCCGCTCGCCATAGAGGAAGCCGGCACAAAAGGAGAAGGAAGGAACGCAGCAGGCGTCCACGGCGAAGGAGCAGCGGTGGACCCCGCTGCCCACTAGACCACCAGGGTGAGTCCTTACATTAGTGTAACAGACACAAAATACACAATCACACTTTTTACACTAATACATACCTACATTTACACTTACACACACATTTTTGGGGGATTGGGGTTTCATACATTCACAACACATACTTGCACACGCATTAAAACATGCATTCTGCGAATTAGACACAAACTTTTACACACTGACATACATACATACAGTACTTATCCATGGTGCAATACCTTTTGTCTGTTATTTTGGTGTTATTTTATGTTTTTGTTGATTTTGGTGCAACTTTAGCACCACAGTAGAAAGACATGGTTACCCATTTTGGATTTGCCTAACAATGTACTATCCAAAAATAAATAGTTTTGGGGTTCAGCTTTGAAATAGAAAGACTTGGTTACCCATTTTGGATTTAGCTGAATGTGTACAATGGGTTTTTTGTTTTACCCTACAAAAATGCAGTAAATGTATTAATTTTTCAGCAGCTGAGGTGACCTCAGGGACAATTTATATGCACTAATTACATTTTTGGGCTCTCTTAATACCGGTAATCCTATGCAGGATGGGTATCAAACTGTTCAGTGGATCCATGGCATTCATATTTAAGATGTTTTTTTTTATTGGTACCTAATTCTATGTGGGAGATATGAACTTGCAAAGTGAAAGTTTTGTGCTGATTTTGCAGAATTTTCATAAATGTTTTTAGAAACCACTAAGTTCAGAAAAGCTTTGATGTTGGGTAATCAGGAGAAGAAAGATATGGTTACTCATTTTGGATTTGGCAGAATGTTTACTTTTCAAAAATATATGGTTTACGGGGGTAAACCTACTGTTCCAGGATTTTTTGTCTTTGAAATGTAAAATATGCCCTATTCTGCTGTGGCCCTTTGGTAATTTACTGCTGGGAGTTTTTGAGCTATAGATCTAGTCATATATCTTCATAAAACTATACATATTTCCTAATGGCATGTTCTAGACACTTGAGGCTTTCCAAATCAGCTGAATTTATATGCATAAAATAAAAAGAAATTCTGGCATAAATCCCTATCCTCATAAAAAATAGCAATTTTAAAATGTTCTTGATATTTAGTGTTCTAAATTTAGCTCCAGAAGTAGGAATATACAAAATATTTATAAAACTGAAAAAGAAAAAAAAACAATGTATATTTTTCCTAGGTAAACGTAAAATCCCGCCAGGAAATGCCCTTAAAATGAGAAAGCACAAAATGTCTGGCACTGTGTTCAAATGAAATGGGAAATTTTGTTCGCACTTTGTAATAACTATCGCTTACCCTGGTGGCCCAGTGGTGTGGCCTCTGGCATGCGGGGGCGTCCCCCGTGGTTAAATGGGTGTTGGGAAATTGCAGCAGTGCTGAGCACTAACACTACCCCAAAACCAAAAATTGCATGCTAGGAGAAAAGTCTTAAAACAGAAAAAAGTATCCAAGTGTCACTGTTCACCCTCCTCTGCCGGTCGAAATCCGTTCTCCTTCGGAAAGTCAATAAAATTCTGAATAAAAAAACCAGCGCTAAAAGTTTTGAGGGGAAAAAAGCAAAAGATGGTAATATATAGTGTAGTATTTTCCTTTTACGTATAAGCACCCTTTGTGTCACAAATTTCTTTACGAGTTTCACTCCTTTACAGGTGGGGTCAATTCACCCTATATGCTTTCACCACTTTCAATTATTTCACCTTTCGTGTTTATAAGTTTTATACTTACAAACGTTTAAAGTAGTTGTTTGCATTAAGGTATTACAGCTCTTCATTCGAATTACCCTTCGCATCAATTCTACGGAAACAGGCTTAACATCGTTTCAACAAGTTAAAATTACACTCGTTTCAACAAGTTAAAATTACACTCACATTGGGTTTTCTTTAAAATAAACGTGTCACTCATCCGCACTGCGGATGAGTGACACGTTTATTTTAAAGAAAACCCAATGTGAGTGTAATTTTAACTTGTATCTATTTAAATTAAAAACGGTTTTATACGATGTTAAGCCTGTTTCCGTAGAATTGATGCGAAGGGTAATTCGAATGAAGAGCTGTAATACCTTAATGCAAACAACTACTTTAAACGTTTGTAAGTATAAAACTTATAAACACGAAAGGTGAAATAATTGAAAGTGGTGAAGGCATATAGGGTGAATTGACCCCACCTGTAAAGGAGTGAAACTCGTAAAGAAATTTGTGACACAAAGGGTGCTTATACGTAAAAGGAAAATACTACACTATATATTACCATCTTTTGCTTTTTTCCCCTCAAAGCTTTTAGCGCTGGTTTTTTTATTCAGAATGCTAGGAGAAAAGATTCATTTCAACACAGAAAATAAATTGTGAAAACACATGGTACACTTGTAAAAAGATACTGATTATTGATCATCCAGCTCCAATATATTGGGTATCCTTGTAATTAATTCTAAAATAAAATCCTGTGTCTGGGAGCTAAAGACAATAATGCAATGGTTTATGGTTATGGACAGAGAGAAGTAATCCATTTTATTTGTGCTGTCTTGGAACTGCTACCACATAGGCTGGAGGGATGCTGGGAAATGCAGATAGTTGACAATATAGTAAATCTGAACTGTGAGCTGAGGTGTCTATGGACAGCAATCTGCTTCTGCAGCTCTAACTTAACATTTTTTTTTATAGTTTTTGGTGAGATTTTATGGTACAAAGGATTCATTTTGAAAGCCTAATAAATCTAATTTATTTTACAGATCTCAAATAAAAAAAGAGTATTTTAATGGCTTGCTTCAGAATCTTGGTGTTCTTATAGAAGCAATTTCCTACAGAAATCTTTGCAGCTCTGATAATAAAAATGTCATTTTTAATTTAACCACTATAAAACACAAGGTTATGAGAGGGAGATTACATATAGAGCATATAAACATGACTCAAGCAGCAGGAGAGATTATTGCAAAGCTCCAGCATGTAGCAAAGATCTCCAGCATTGTTAACAAGCCAAATTTGATTTTATATGTTACATACAGTATTGTACATTAGATCAAGGGACAACTGCACAGTGTAGCAATTATTTTATTTAGCAATTATGAGTAAGCCTTAGTTATTAAATCAGGAATTTTATAATGCAGTAACTATTTGTTTTATTAGAGTATATTGTCTTTGAAATACTCAAACATCTTAGTGCTCATTTAAAAACGCAAATGTGGTTGTACTAAATCGAACTCACATATTGATGCTAATCATTAATATGTACTTGTGTTCAAGCGCTTCTTAAAGGGATACTGTCATGGGAAAAAAAATGTTTTCAAAATGAATCAGTTAATAGTGCTGCTTCAGCAGAATTCCACACTGAAATCCATTTCTCAAAAGAGCAAACAGATTTTTTTATATTCAATTTTGAAATCTGACATGGGGCTAGACATATTGTCAATTTCCCAGCTGCCCCAAGTCATGTGACTTGTGCCTGCTAGGGATGGGCGAATTTTTTGCCTCTTTTTGCCGAAAAAATGACGCCCATAGACTTGTATGGAGACGTGTGTCAAAAAAAAGACGCGCGACAAATTTTTTTGACGCCCATAGACTTTTTTGGGCGTCTGCGACATTTCGCCGGCAGCGAATTTTTGGCGAAACGAAACGGGTCAAATTCGCCCATCCCTGGTGCCTGCACTTTAGGAGAGAAATGCTGATCACATGACCAGGGGCAGCTGGGAAATTGACAAAATGTCTAGCCCCATGTCTGATTTCACAATTGAATATAAAAAATCTGTTTGCTCTTTTAAAAAATGTATTTCAGTGCAGAATTCTGCTGGAGTAGCACTATTAACTGATGCGTTTTGAAAAAAAACATGTTTTCCGATGACAGGATCCCTTTAAATTCTGATCTCTTGCATGGGGCACTGGTTATGTAGAATTATTCGCAAGTGAACCTTTTGACAGAAGGGAACCCTGGAGCTTCTGCCACTGTGAACGTGGAGGTTATTCCAGCGTTTCCAATAGGCGCAACAGACTTGTTGAAAAAAAAATGGAAACATGGAAAAAATGCCCATTGACTTGAATGCATTTGGAGCAAGAAAAATTGTCGCGTGTGTAAAAATTTGTTGTGGGTAAAAAAAAAATATTTGACGGCCATTGACTTCAATGTGTTTTGCTAATTTTTCACAGTTTCGTGAATTTTTTTGTTATTTCATGAATTTTTTTGGCGAAGCAAAATGGGACAGATTCACACTTTACTAATAGAAAGTTTTTTTGGATGTTATATTGGTCTTTGCACCTTAGATGATGTGGTAGAGCTACTGGAAAATACTGAGACTGATTTGAATGATTTAAAATAATAACTGGCATAATTGGCCATAGGAGTGTACCTGCCCCCAGCACAGTTAACTACAAGTACTAATGTGTACAATTTTATATTCAATGCATATGTTGCACCCTGACCCAGTGCATAAGGAATCAGACCCTGCGGCTGCAGGGGGGCCCAGGAAGTATAGGGGCCCCATGAGGCCCTAATTCAAATACAGTTTTAATAAATATTGGTAAAACAGGTCAATCTCTAGACATTTTGAGGGCCTGAAAAATTATTTGATGTGGGGCCCAGTAATTTCTAGTTACGCCACTGCTCAATGTTCACTGTGGAAGGTGAATGTGCCCAGATGACCAGTTATTTAAATGAAAAGGAAAGTTCAAATCACTGAGTGATGCCAAATGTCCCACAACCTCCCAGTGATACCTGATAACCCATTCAACTTTTCTGAAAGAAATTGCAGTATTTAAAAACGTCTTTTTTTTACCCAAATTCGGGAGATAGCTTATTAATTACACAGTGGTGTTAATGTAGGCACATTTGTCACTTTCCTCAACCACCGCAACTTTTATACTTCAACTTCTCTGTCCACCCATTTATTTGCATGCTTTTTTTTACAATTTATTGATCCGTTGGCTTCACAGAGAACAGTAATGGTCTTAAATGGGCATTGTATTTTCAATACCAAATACATTTAGAGGTAGCTCTTAAAGGGGTGGTTCACCTTTACGTTAACATATAGAATGTTACAGAACGTTAATTCCTAAGCAACTTTTCAATTGGTCTTCATTATTTATTTTTTAAAGTTTTTTTTAATCATATGCCTTTTTCTTCTGACCGTTTCTAGATTTCAAATGGGGTTCACTGACCCCCATCTAAGAAACAGATGCTCTGTAAGGCTACATATGTACTATTATTAAGCCCCAGTCAATTAACATACACTTGTAAGAAGTTTCTTGTTCTGAAGGCTGAATGGCATCTAGAAGCAGTATTTGGCTACAATTTTGTACAGAAAAAAATCACCTGTGCTCGGTCTTAACGAAGCACTCTAGCGACAATTCTGCATGACACACCTTAGTACTTCTTTGGGGTAATGCAATAACAATCAAGGGCTAATAACAACCAAAGAGCAGCCATTTATAAGTACCACGTCTAGAACCTTAAAGCAGACCAATAAATACTAATAAATGTTACCTGCTTGTTGACTGCTATGAGATACAAGACTTTTCATCTCAAGGGCATATTGTGTTAAATGAGGATTTTTGATTGATCAAGACTCATACTATGTTATAAATTTACAAACTAATCTACAGATAATGTGTAAGTGATAGCACAAATAGTCGCATTACATGTGATCTGTATGTGGGCCTGCATATATCTCTTTCCATATTAAAAACAGTTAATGTAACTCACTCTAAGGGGCAGATTCACTAAGGGTCGAATTTCGAAGTTAAAAATACTTCGAAATTCGACCCTCGAATTGAAATCCTTCGACTTCGAATATCGAAGTCGAAGGATTTAGCGCTAAACGTTCGATCGAACGATCGAAGGATTTTTCGTTCGATCGAACGATTAAATCCTTCGAATCGAACGATTCGAATGATTTTAATCAAACGATCGAATGAATATCCTTCGATCAAAAAAAGCTTAGCAAGCCTATGGGGACCTTCCCCATAGGCTAACATTGACTTCGGTAGGTTTTATCTGCCGAAGTAGGGGGTCGAAGTTTTTTTTAAAGAGACAGTACTTTGACTATCGAATGGTCGAATAGTCGAACGATTTTTACTAGAATCGTTCGATTTCGTTCGATTTCGTTCGATTTCGAACGAATTCGAACGAATTTAACCAATTCGATGGTCGAAGTACCCAAAAAAAAAATCGAAATTCAAAGTTTTTTTCATTCGAATCCTTCACTCGAAGTTAGTGAATCTGCCCCTCAGTGATTTGTAGTAAATTGCTCTACCAAGGTCCTTATTTATAAAATACATAGAAATATTCATTTCTTTAAACTGTATCATAAAATTCTGAGTTCTGGCACTAGATTCTACCTGAGTGAATCTGTTTTTTGAACCACACATATAAACACTGAGCAGTTGCCCTGCTTGTCTCTTTCTGCAACAAACAATTTGAATTGAATTCCCATTACAAGGCTGAATGAATAACTGCTTAATACCTACACTTTAAATGTTCACAGTAAGTAATTACTGTTTGCTTGTTTAAATTCTCTTAGGTGATTTTCCTGTAAATTGTTCTAAATCTCAAAGCTCATATTTATCAATGACTGGTTTTAAAAGCGATACTGACACATTCCTATAACGCCGAGCTTCATGATGCCGTCTTTTTAAAGTTCGCTTTAAAAATCTGATTCTCCATTTTGACAGTGCCAAAGCTGGCTTCTATTTACAGATCCTGTTTTATTCCTGTCTGAATATTGACTTCAATTCCAGCAGACTGCCTTGACCCTTTTGCCTGATCTTCGATTACGTCTTGCCTAAATCCTTGTCAGTACCTCGTTCTGGACTTATTTCTAAATTACGCACTCCTTGTAGGTTCTGCAGCAGAAAGCACAGGGCCCCTAAAGGCCGACCATGAACACCAGAATCCACTGGGGTGCTCTGTGCATCCGAGTGTACCCACAGATTTAAAGGAATTGTTCAGTTTAAAAATAAAAACTGGGTAAATAGATAGACTGTGCAACATAAAAAAATGTTCTAATATAGTTAGCTACCCAAAAGTGTAATATATAAAGGCTGGAGTGATTTGATGTATAACATGTCAGTCAGAACACTACTTCCTGCTTTTCAGCTCTCTTGGTTTACACTGACTGGTTACCCTGGTTACCAGGCAGTAACCAATCAGTGACTTGGGGGGGGCACATGGGTCATATCTGTTGCTTTTGAATCCGAGCTGAATGCTGAGAATCAATTGCAAACTCACTGAACAGAAATGTACCATGTGTCCCCCCTTCAAGTCGCTGACGAACTCAGAGTTATAGAGCTGAAAAGCAGGAAGTTGGATTCTGGCTGTTTTATTAGACATCTGTTCACGCCAGCCTTTATACATTACATTTTTGGCTAACTAACTATATTAGAAATATTTTTTGTTTTGCACAGCCTATCTATTTACCCAGTTTTTATTTTCACACTGAGCTGTTCCTTAAAGGTTCCAACTGGCTAGTATGTTACAATTAGCCTGTAAAAGACACCGTTAAAAAGATGACTACAGTGAGTGATGTAATTTGAGATTTTGAAAAACACAAAAATGCTATTAGCAGGTTTCTGCAATAATTACATCTCTGTTAAATATTTGCAATACAGTAATTCTGCATTTTCAGCGGCTCCTTCATACAGGACAAGTTTTCCAGTTTTACTTTGTTTTATAAGGATCAAAGTGCTGGCTAATAAGATGCAAGTGGTGTTATTTATTCATTTATACAACTAGGAAAGGATTTGAAACAATGCACTGACTTTGTTAAGAGCAATAGTGCTGTTTTTGCAATGGGGGGAGCAAAAGGCCTGTTGGAACAACAAAGTAGGGAGATAGTGTTTGGAATCACCATAGCAGTGAGCCTATACTGTATATGTTCCATACTGTAATGCAACCCAGTGCTGGATAGTAACTGAAAATCTAAAATGTATATCTTATTTGCTGCACTAACATCAATTTATTTCAACTATGTAATTTTATATACTACAAAGGTAAGTGAAACGTTCATTAAAATATAGTTTATGCCTGTTTGTGTGCTGGTCACCAGCAGTGGAGTGTTTTATTGCCTCCCTTACACCAAGTGAAAAGTTACGTGTTGGTCAGCGTCATTTAAGCAAGACAGATGGTAGATCTGGATCCAAAAACGGAAAAATAAAAACTTCTTTTGACTGATAATAACAAAGATTATTAAAATAGTTATATATTTTGACATTTACTGAGGATTCTGCACATAGTGAGTTATACCTTGTCCCTTGTACATCTGATTTACAAGCATGAGTGTGGCAGTTTCCAATAGTAGTAAAACAATTAGAGAACCAATCAATGTTCCCTCCAATTCCTTCTCAGCTATGTGCACAAAAAAAGTCTGTGCTCAGGTCAGGTCATTACGTTAGAAAAAAATCACATGTAGTTTGTAGTAGAGTGAATTGAGGGAAGCCTTTTGCAACCACGGGTGGAAATCAATGAAAAAAACTTTATTGCCAAGTAGTCATTTAAAGCATGAACAGGTATCAATTTAGAGACCTTTAACTAAACCATGCTGTGTCTAGTCACCTGATGCGTTTCATGCCTCACTTTGGCACTTCATCACCTCTGGTATCTAAGATGATACCTGTTCATGCTTTAAGTAGTCATTTAAAGCATGAACAGGTATCATCTTAGATACCAGAGGTGATGAAGTGCCAAAGTGAGGCATGAAACGCATCAGGTGACTAGACACAGCATGGTTTAGTTAAAGGTCTCTAAGATGATACCTGTTCATGTTTTTAATGACTACTTGGCAATAAAGTTTTTTCCATTGATTTCCACCCGTGGTTGCAAAAGGCTTCCGTCAATTCACTCTCTAATGGGACACATCAGGTCAGGTCAAAAGTAATACAAAATTCTTTGTAAATACCTCAATTTGCTGTGTGCGCTGGTTTCAAAATTTGTGAGCGCACACCTTAAGACCCCCGATACAGGGGCCGATAAAAGCTGCTGACAGACTGATTCGCCAGCTTATTGGCCCATGTGTGGGGCCATCCAACAGGCTTCCCCGATCGATATCTGGCTGAAAGTCAGGCAGATCTCGATCGGGCAGGTTGAAAAATCCCGTTGGATCTTGGGCTGCATCTGTGCATTTATGCGGACCCGTGATCTGACCGACTGCAGTAGCGTCACTAGAGGGGGGCGGGCCCTGGTGCGTGATGCGCAGCCGGGCCCCGCCCCCCTCCGTACGGCCAGCATTTTCAGTGGCGCACGGGCTGCTGGGGGGGCCCTGAGGGGGTGCGGGCCCTGGCCCGCTCGCACCCCCTGCTCCCCCGGTAGTTCCACCACTGACTGCCTGTATCGGATGCACTATGATCCAATCATTGGGCCCTAGGGCCCACGATTGGATCAGCCAATATCGGCCACCTCAATGTGGGTATACCGGGGAGAGATCCGCCCATTTAAAATAACAACCAATCATCATTTACTTTTTGTTACTACTGCAAGTTACTATTAGTTACTACTACAAGCTGGAAAACAAAGTGAAGAACTAACTGGTGGTCATTGGCAATGTGTGTAATTTAGCAACTATATTCACAATCAGCCTTTGTGACTGTTTTTAGCCATTTCCCTCAGTCAATGGGGCATATGCCTCATTGACAAAAACTGGGCAATGCTTTTTATCCATTTGTGGTCAACAAGCAGATAAGAAATGTGTTGGAGCTTGCATAGAGAGAAAGCTTTTTATGAGCAGGAAGGCTGCACCCTTCATGTATAAGTATCCCACAGCTAGTTCATAGAAGTGGAAGGATCAATTAACCTACTGTCAAAGTTTTTTTTCAGTATTATTTAAAATTTTAGTAGCATTACCATTTAGTAGTCTCTCAGTCCATTGAATTATTGAAATGGTTGCCCTTTTAAAATATATTTTCCTGACATTGTTGCTCTTTCGAAACTAGTTTTGAAAGAGCAAACACATCTTTCTATTTGATAAAAACACTGCAAGAACACTTGCATAAATTCTGGTTTAGTCTACTGTTGCAAGCGTCTCTTCCAGTTATGTTGCCTTTATTTCAAAGAACATTGGTATTCACTGCAGATCAGTGGGGAAAGTAAAGTTGGGAGATTAGCAAAATCTCTAGTGACAGTAGGTGACCTGAAAATAGACGAATAAAGGTTGCAATGTTTAAAATTGAAGGGAAAAATATATCATCCAGATCCAGGTTTATTCGTGCTAGAAGCAAGAAACTCTGCACAAACAATGATTTGTTACAAATGTAGATATATTTGTATGAATAGCAAATGAAAGGTTAGATCATTCACATACTTCAACTGTTTTATGTATCTTCTATAGATAGTATAATGGGCAGTATGAAATATCTTTCATCTGGACAAATTAGTTTTTTTGTCATGAATTGGTGGTTTACATTATTATTCTCTATTTAATCTTATTTCAACAAACAATTAATTCAATTATTTTAAATGCCTTTATCTAAAGTTGATTGTGTCATTTTTTAAGGTAATTAATTAAGATAAATTAAAGGATGATAAAATCAGAATATGAAATACAGCTCTATGCACTGAATACAATTATATCACAAATAATTAAGTTATTCAGTTATTAACTAAGGAAAAAAGGAAACACAAAATGAAGTCTATCAATGTCCTGGATGCTGTAGCATATGGCATCCCTAACCCAAAACAAACTCCAAGGTTCCGGTCTCAGCCCACTCTTCTGACTATATCAGCTAGCTTTGGCTTCGGGTGGAGCCCTCCGCTACTTAGATGCCACCAGGGGAGAACAAGGAAGAGGATTCTGGGCAAGCACGGGAACTGAACGTGTATGGATAGCACGGAGGAACAGTTAGATAAATAAGGAACAGGCTGGGTCAAACCACACGGGCAACGCAGTACCAAGGTGGGCAGGGCCGCCATCAGGGGGGGACAGGGGGGACAAGCGTACCGGGCCCGGGCATGAAGGGGGGCCCGGCAGCGCTGCATTTTTTGAAGATCCGGGCCCCCCTTACGAGCGCCCGAGCCGTATGTCTTGCCTCTGTGCTGCCGAATGCGGAAGTGCCGAAAAGCCGAAGCCGATGCGCCGAAAAGACCCGAAGTCACGGAAAAAGCCGAAGTCACGAAGCGCCGAAAAGACCCGAAGTCACGAAAACAGCCGAAGCCGAAGTCCTGAAGCAGCGCAAAGACCCGAAGTCACGAAAACAGCCGAAGCCGAAGTCCTGAAGCGGTGAAAAGACCCGAAGTCACGAAAGGAGGTGAAGTTGAAGTACTGAAGCCGTGAGTTCAATTCTACTGAACACCAGTTTGTGTATTTTTTTTTTTTTAATCTCCTGGCCACCAATGTATTATTTTAATATTCTATAGGCCCCTGCAACCAATCTTTTTTTTTAAAACATGTTTTTTTGGGGCCCCAATTTTTTTTTTAACTCGTAAGGGGCCCCTGACGCCAATGTTTTTTTTTTTTTTAAATTTTTTTTTTTTTTTTAAATTTTTTTTGGGGCCCCAATTTGTTTTTAACTTGTAAGGGGGCCCCTGCCGCCAATGTTTTGTTTTTTTTTCAAAAAAATTTTTTTTTTTCTCAAATTTTTTTTTGGGGCCCCAATTTGTTTTTAACTTATAAGGGGGCCCCTGCCGCCAATGTTTTTTTTTTTTTTTCAAAAAAATTTTTTTTTTCTTCAAATTTTTTTTTGGGGCCCCAATTTGTTTTTAACTTATAAGGGGGCCCCTGACGCCAATGTTTTTTTTTTTTTTTTTTCAAAAAATTTTTTTTTTTTCAAATTTTTTTGGGGGCCCCAATTTGTTTTTAACTTATAAGGGGGCCCCTGCCACCAATGTTTGTTTATTTTTTAGTTTTTTTACATTTTTTTTGTTGGGGCCCCAAGTTTTTTTTAACTTATAAGGGGGCCCCTGCCACCAATGTTTTTTTTAAAAAAAAAAAATTTTAATTTTTTTTTTTTTGGGGCCCCAATTTTTTATAAGGGGGCCCTGACCATCAATAGCTTTTTACAACTTGTGTGGGGGGGGTTACTTTTTTAGCGCTGATGTCTGTGTGGTCTTTTAACTGCGATGTGGAGTGGGCGGGAAATGGGGTGGAGCTTGGTCGTCAGTGTGGGCGGGGCCCAGGGGGCCCCAAAAATTTTGTTGTACGGGGCCCCGTGATTTCTAATGGCGGCCCTGAAGGTGGGTAGCAGGAGCAAAGTATGGGTCACAGGCCCAGATCAGGAAGAATCAAATGTAGTACCAAATCTGAATCAGAAGAGTGGTCAAAAAGCAGGCAGGGGTCAGTTAAGGCAGCAGGATGGCGGAGTCAGGGACAGGCAGGGTCAAACACAGAATATCACCAAAAGGAATCAATATAGAAAGCACCCAGGAACCAGGAAGGAACTTTATGACAACAATGACAACCAGAAAGATGTGCCTTTAAATATTTGATTTTTTGTGCCATGCGCGATGACGTCATGTGGTGGGGTGAAAAAAGCCAAGAAGAGACAACTGCCTGCGCGAACCCAGAAGCGGCACATCAGGAGCATCAAGGGAGTGAAGAAAACAATGGGCATCCCTGCAGGCAAGGCCGTGGGCATCCCCGCCACCTGCCAGGTATTTTTAATACAGGTGCCCAGCAATCATGCAATTCTGTTTTAATTTTAATCTGTGCCAGTTAATGCAGGAAACTCGTTATCCTGAAGTGGTAAATTACAGGAAGGCCATAGCGCAAGTCCTTTTTAAGCAATTAATTCTAATAGTTTTAAATGGTTTCAAATGGTTTTACTTTTTATCTGTAATAATAAAGCAGTTTCTTGTTCTTGGTCCTAAGCTGCTTGAATTCATATTGGTGGTAAGACCAAACTGCTGTTGATATAGCTTAGTTGTATTAGTTCGGCAGTCAGAAAACTCAAACTGTTTAAAGGGATAAGAGGGAAACATTGACATTTAACATGATGTTGCAGGAAAGGTCGGAGGCTGCTGAACTGTAAATTGTGAAACGTATATCATGCATGTAGAAAAGAATTGTGCACCAGTGGTTATTAAGCAAATAAAAAAGGTGAGTAGCTGTGAACAAAAATAAGTACTTCCTGAATACAGCAAATGGTGAGGCAATTTGAGAATATATTGGTATTGCAATGGTTAAACAAGTACAGAGGATCATTCACCTTTACCCATGGAAGAAAGTCAGGATGTTAAGGAATGTTCTCCTCTCCAGTGGAAGCCTCTCAGGGAACAAAATAACCTGACTTTCTAGAATGTGGTCCTCCCAGGCAGGTGTCATCTGGAATTTCTAACTCCTACCTATCCCCAGTGGAGCAGATGCTGTTCTTGCTAAGCTGGCTTGTCTATCTCATAATTCTTATGAGTGTACTATGACAGAAGTTGCTATCTCATTTCCAGGCTTCCTATGCCCTAACTTCAATAAGGTTGCTGGTCTCCCTAGGTCCAAAGGTTAATAGTGGTTCCTTATGTTCCAGACTCCCAGCACATCCACCCCTGGTACTAGGTGGAGAACAAACTGGATACACCATGTGCTTCCTCTCCTTATATAAATTGGCTAGGGCCAGATGGGTAGAAATCAGCCTGCTGAAATCCGCAGGCTGATTTCAGTCCCCCAACCGCTAGCCAAATCTCCTTGTGTCAGCTCTAGAGCAAACAGACTCGGTGGATGTTGGGTGAAGAAACATGAGACTTTACATTTTGAGTTTTTTGAGTTTTTTTTTTTTTTGACTTTACATTTTTGAGTTTTTTGAGTTTTTGTGTACATTTACACAGTCTGTTCGCGCCGGAGCCAACTCAAGGCTTCCAGATGCGAACAGTCAAGAAGAAGATTCAGTTAGTGGTTGGGGGCTGAAATCAGACTGTGGATTTTGGCAGGCTGATTTCTGCTCTGTCTAGCCTTAAGTTGGCCATAGACGCAAAGATCTTATCGTACGAATCGAGGATTCGTACGATTTTCGGACCGTGTGTGGAGAGTCCCAACATTTTTTGTCCAGCGGAGATCGTCGTTTGGTCGATCGGACAGGTTAAAAGATTTCTGTCGGCTGCCGTTAATATCGCTGCATGTATTGCCGATCATACGATTTTCAGTGAGAGACTGTCACCAGCTTTGGTCGGACATAAATTGCTGTCAGGGGAGAACATTGGCTGATCTGTTCTTTTGTACTTTATTTGGTCTGAATGGTTAGTGGCAGGTCGGGAGATGGGGAAGTCTGATTGTACGATGATGATCAGATCTTTGCGTCTATGGCCAGCTATAGCCTCATACCAGGTGCACATTAAATCGATATAATTCATGGTATGTATGCAACTGTGAATGAATTTAAATTGCCAACTAGCCAGTGAGAAGATTAAAAATTTGACATATTAAATTCCCTGTAGAAATCTGAATAATATCCAGTAAATGTATGCTTTATGGCAACTTACAAGCTAGTTGTATCTGCAGCATTCATCTGTACTGATAAATGTGACACCATGTACCGTGTGGATTTTAGCTGTTGTCAGTGTCAAGAAACTTACCAGTGTTATGTTAGAGTGTGCATTATTATTATTATATGCAATTGTGTGCAGGTTCATGTTTCAGCACAAAGATACACACATATGCATTTATTATTTTATTTTCATATGCATTTTTATTTATCACTTTCCTTTTGTATTATTTATTAACCTGACATTCAATTGAACTAGAAATCTGGCCTGTTGGTAGACCACAAGGACTTATATTGGGTAAATCTCTTCTAGAGCTGAAAGCAAACCTTCACCAAGCCAGATCAGTATGAGACTGCACTGTAATCCAGCTGGCTGGCTTGCTAGTTCTTTAATCAGCTCAGTGGGATGTTTAATAGAGAATTTATATTGCCACTATAAAACAACTTTAAACATAAACCAGATTTAATACTGTACCTTAATTGCTTTAATGGATTACCATCAAACATGACATTACCTATTTGGTATAATTCTTAAATAATGTTCTAGGTATCTGTAACGACCATGTAATCAGGAACCTTGTTCAGCAGTGGTACCTTCTGACGCACAGGGCGACCCTGTGGGTTCCGGTGTTCACCAACACCCTTTTGGGGCTACGGGCTTTCTGCTGTGGAAACCAACAAGGAGTGCATAAGAAGTCCATAAACAGAGTACCGGCAAGGATTTAGAGAAGACGTAGTCAGAGTCAGGCAAGAAGTTCAAGACAGGCGGCAGGAATCATAGTCACAAGTCGGGCAGAAGTCAAAACCAGGAATTCACAAATAGGATCAAAACGCTTCGGCTGGAACAGATAAACTGGAAATTCCAAAATGGTTACTGTGCCATTAAGGGGTTTCTGACATTTGTACAGTATTTTAATGGCAATGCATCTTTAAACTGGGGCTTTCAACCCTCCTAACTAGGGATGTAGCGAACGTCGGAAAAAAAGTTCGCGAACATATTCGCGAACTTGCGCAAAAATGCGAGCGGTACCCCATAGACTTCAATGGGAAGGCGAACTTTAACATCTAAAAAAGACATTTCTGGCCAGAAAAATGATTTTAAAGTTGTTTAAAGGGTGCAACGACCTGGACAGTGGCATGCCAGAGGGGGATCAAGGGCAAAAATTTATCTGAAAAATCTGCCTGTGTGTGCTTGGAAGAGATAGTGTAGGGGGAGAGCTGTTAGTGATTTCAGGGACAGATGATAGTAAGTTTGCTGGCTAGTAATCTGCTTGATACTGCTCTGTATTGGAACAAAAAAATAAATAAAAGCAGTCCTTACAAGGACTACTGTTATTGCAGCAGTCAGCAGATGAGATCAGAAGCAGGACAGCTGCCCACTGCAGCTACATACAGAGCACTGCAGTAGAAGGTAGATTACTAGCCAGCAAAGCTACCTAAGCTTAAATGTCCCTCAAACCCCTGCAGACTTCTGTCCCTCCAATAACAGAGCAGTATCAAAACGATTACTAGCCAGCAAACTTTCAACTGTCCCTGAAATCACTAACAGGCAGCAGCTCTCTCCCTACACTATCTCTTCAGCACACACAGGCAGAGTGAAAAAAACGCTGCAGGGCTTCGGTTTTTATAGGGAAGGGGAGTGGTCCAGGGGAGAGCTTCCTGATTGGCTGCCATGTACCTGCTGGTCTGGGGTGAGAGGGCAAAAAAAAGCGCCAACAATGGCGAACCCAAAATGGCGAACGTCGCGCGACGTTCGCGAACTTCCGGCGAGCGCGAACACCCGATGTTTGAGCGAACAAGTTCGCCGGCGAACAGTTCGCGCCATCTCTACTCCTAACACACCAGAAGCTAAACAACCTAAACAAAAAATGTACACAGTAAGCCACAAAAAAAAGCATGGTGAATTATTACAAATGACATCCATTTATTAATAATAGGAATCACTGGGCTTATGTCATATATCAGCAAATATTACCCAGAAAACCATGTAGCATTTGTTAGCATGCCTGCTTGATAAGCGAGCATTACTAATCCTTTATTTGTTTCAATGACACAACATGACCCGTGCTGTGATTTCCCTGCCTAATGAAGAAATCATTGGAGACAACTGCTTCCTGGCAGCCGAAACAGACACGCACGAACATCACAGATTTGAACAAGAGGAAAGTACATTAGCTTTCAAAAGAACAGATGTTCACTGTGATAAATTGAAAGCTTAAACCTCTCTGAGAGGTGTGTGCCCTTGATTTTTGCATGCCTGTTAAAAGAAGAAGTTTGTGCCTGTGATTTATTATATTAAGGAAAAAAAAAGAGTGTGTGGTTTACTTTTAGTATTTTAAAGATAGATCATTCTGTACAGTAGGGTGAAGTCTTTTTATATATTATAGCAACAGAGGCAAGCTGTAATACAAATGACACTATTGAAATGGTAATCATTTAAAACAATTTTCGGTGAAAGAAATTAATTACAGAAAATGTGTTTAGGTACATGTATGGACAAGAAGAAAGATGCCAAAGGCTTTAAATACCATGTTGCAGTATTAATGGTGCTTGTAGATCATTTATAAAGGGTGACTGTTATTTAGAGTGAATTTTTAATGATGCAATGCCTTTTCATGGGCAATTATGCAAATTCAAGTAATAGCAATACAAAAGAATGAGTTGTCTGAATGTAAAGAAGGTAGACCTATAAAATAATAATTACATGGTGCATCAAAGATGAAAAAATAAACCATTATGCGTTACCCGGAAACCCGTTATCCAGAAAGCTCTGAATTAAAGGAAGGCTGCCTCCATTATAATCAAATAATCCAAATTTTTAAAAATGATTTCCTTTTCCTCTGTAGTAATAAAACAGTACCTTGTACTTAATCCAGACAAAGATACAACTAATCCTTATTGGAAGCAGAACCAGCTTATTGGGTTTATTTAATGTTTACATGATTTTCTGGTAGACTTAAGGCATGAAGATCCAAATCCGTAATCCCGTAAACTCCAGGTCCCGAGCATTTTGGATTACAGGTCCCATACCTGTATAGTATTATAGTCATTAAAAGTCACTCTTGTGCAAACTTACTATTCACCTATGCAGTTGTGTACATGTGAGTTTAATTAGGAAGGGCTACATTTGAGCCTCCAGGCACAGACTATATACTTTAGCCATCACAAGCCACATCCACTTGAGTTACTGCCAGAAAATGGGGCTTTGTTTTTACTAGTACTATTTAAAAAGATTTGTGGTTTCTATGGTTAATGACTGATAACCTTTAACAATATGTATCCCATGGTTAAGTAATAGTTAGAACAGACTTGTAGAAAACATCTGATATATGCATTAACTCACACATACCAATGACACAAATAGCTTGCTTATATATGTGAGATGCTTCTCCTGCTTCCCTTGACATCCACATCTAATATACTGCCAGAACAACAGATCAGTGCAATTTGGCTATCTTGGTAAGAAGACAAACTGCACACAGTCAATTCAGGGGCCAACATCTAAAAGATTTATCAATGGAGACCTGGGCCATGTGTGGCAGATTTAAATCAAAACAGTAGCAGTGAAGTAATTCAAGATGGTAGCAGTTGTTAGGGCCTTTGCAATTGTGGGACCCTATCTATATGGTTTTGGTGGGACCTCCAAGTCACAAGGCAGCCCCCGCAACAGAGCTCATTACTCAATCTCTTCTCATGCCCACTTAGGAAAACCTACACTCAGTCAGCTCTCTTCTCTTTCAGTGTCAGCACAATGAGCTTAGGCAATGTTAATTAGTAACATCCTCCATCAGCTTGGGCTCTGCCTTCCTCAAACGAACAGGAGGAGTCAGAAGCCTTTGTTCCTCTTTCAAGTATTTCTGCCATCAGATGGAACATTTACTCTGCTTGGACTGATTTTATTTAAAAAAAAACATACAATGAGGGGCACCCAATGAGCATGGGATCCAATCAGGTCAAATAAGTGCAACTGAGGTACAGCCAGCCCTCAATGAAAATATAGAAAGAAAAAGCTATTAGTCTGTCGAAGTTGTCATAATTAGCAGCATATTCTAGGAGCAAGCTAATGACACATTCCTGGCTATGGGACGATTCCACAAGTGTGCAATCTTAACAGTGATTTGTTATTTTACTAAAGGCAATGTTCTTCATAGTTAAAATTGCAATGGAGTAGTTATTTGAATTAACCACCTGTTTAGCTAAGGGGATTATTATAATGACTTTTTATGCACGTGACACTAGTTGCTCAACAGGTATGTCTCATTACTTAGCTGACAGCCTATCAATAATGCTACATAATGGTAACTGCCAAACCACTTTAGTAATTAGGAATACAATTGCTTTCATGCAGGTGTGATTGCTCAGTTAAAGGGATTCTGTCATGATCATTACGGTGTAGTTTTTATTTCTAAATTACACTGTTTACACTGCAAATAATTCACTCTATAATATAAAATGTAATTTCTAAACCAACAAGTGTATTTTTTATAGTTGTAATATTGGTGTGTAGGCAGCCATTTCAGGTAATTTTGCCTGGTCATGTGCTTTCAGAAAGAGCCAGCACTTTAGAATGGAACTACTTTCTGGCAGGCTGTTATTTCTCTACTCAATGTAACTGAAGGTGTCGCAGTGGTACCTGGATTTTACTATTGAGTGCTGTTCTTAGATCTACCCGGCAGCTGTTATCTTGTGTTAGGGAGCTGCTATCTGGTTACCTTCCCATTGTTCTGTTGTTAGGCTGCTGGGGGGGGTGATATCATTACAATTTGCAGTACAGTAGTAAAGTGACTGACGTCTATCAGAGCACAAGTCACATGACTGCGGCAGCTGGGAAACTGACAATATGTCTAGCCCCATGTCAGATTTCAAAATTAAATATAAAAAAATCTGTTTGCTCTTTTGATATTGATTAATGGATTCAGTATGCTGAAGCAGCACTATTAACTGATGTGTTTTGAAAAAAAACATGTTTTCCCATGACAGTATCCTGTATACCTTTAAGTAAGCAACTGGCATCCCAAAATAACAAGGTTTCCAATTATTAAACCTCATTAGTAAACCTTATTAAACCTCATTTTCTTTTGGTCAATGTTTTTAGGGGGAAAACTCACATTTTTGGTGGGAAAAAACCTAAAATTTTTAGAGATTTTTCATCCCCCAAAGCTGCTAAAAATCTGAATCCAAAAATTTGCCATCTTAAACCTGTTGAGGTCATGTAGAAGTCAATAGCAGATGTTCCTAAAGTTGTTTCTTGACATTGTTATCTATGCTGGATAATCCAAAAAAAGACAGGATTTCCTGCTGATTATCCAAAAAAGTCAAGTTTTCGCAGTGAAAACTCAATAAAATCGAGTTTCCGGAGCATCAGTTGTACAATAGGAATTTCTTTTTTCCAGAAAAATTACTGATAAATGAGTTAAAATAGTGGAAGTGAGTTCAGTCAGATTTGTTTTCATTAGAACAATGAGATTAATTTGAGTTTTAGAAAATATGCCCTTAAGTGTCATGCATTGAAATTCCAACAAAAGCAAATCCCAATGGCACACAGGTCTGCTATATCAAATCAAGTGTTTATTGCGGAGTGCAGTGTATCCTTTCGGGGCAAGCCCCTTTGTCAAGCATGTCTGCACCAGGCATCTCTGAACCGCCTATTGTGCAGGGTGTGCGAGGTCCTACACCTATTGTATTCATGCATTGAAATGCCATGTCCAAGATATTAGCTTAGTTGACTTTAATGCTGAGTGACTGTTGTCATATACCTGAAGCTACAGTAATAAAGACACACAGCTTGTAAATGTTTCAAAAGTAGCATAGTTCATGGTTACTGTACATAGTTAAGTTGAGGTGAAAAGAGATAGTTAAAATCCTACATCCCTATAACCTATAGTTGCATGTCTCTGCACTCTCTCCAGCTCATTAATATCAAGGACTGGAACCCAAAGCTGCACTGCATACTCCAGGTGAGGCCTTATCAGGGACCTATAAAGAGGCAAAATAATGTTTTCATCCCTTGAGTTTTTTATGCAAGACATTACTTCCCCTTGGCTTTTTTTCACATCTTCAGCTTGAATTTGACTTGCAAAGTGCCCCATAGGAAAAAGGAGAAAAGGCGCCGGAAGCTAGATTTCCTCTGAGCGCTGAACCAGAAGTCAGCTTCACACCGTTAACCTAAAGGACCTAAGCTTTTTCTCAGTGTCTGCTGCTTAAGTTTATGTTTCTGTTCTTTCGAACAGCTTCGGGGGTAATTATGTAAGCATATATAGTATATTTAAGCTGCAGACGCTAAAAAAAGCTTATGTGCTTTGGGTCATCAGTGTGAAGCTGACTTCCGGTTCAGCGCACAGAGGAATTCAAGCTGCCATTGTCTTTTTGCCTTTCTCCTATGGGGAATTTTGAGCCTAAAATTCAAGTTGAAGTAAGCCTTACCTATTATAGCTGTTTTGGGGGGGAAACGAGAATTTAAAAAATTTGGTGTTACTGTTATTTTTTCTGTTTGTTTGTTTCACATGCATTTCAGATGCAGGTTCGAGTACACCTAAATGTATCAGCTAATTTATTGTATTATATTCTGCCTGGTTGTACTCATAAGCGTTCTGTTGTGCAAAGAGTTGTGTTTTATCGCATTTACATTTTGGTGCGTTTTTTTAGTCTCTTTGAGAAGGCAATAGAATAAAAGGTAAGTTTGGAACTCACAAAAATACAAAGTTGTGTTTTAAAAAAATGCATATAAAGGCCATATATGAGTTTTTTTTACATGCAAAGGATACATAAAAAGGAAGTTTTTGCAGGTATCTATGACCTGGAAACAACATTTGTTCTAGGGATAGGATTGCCACTTAGCAACAGCTAATGGGTTTGGCGGCAGTCTCCCAAAGGTATGGTGGAAAAATGTATTTTACCACTACATCCACGTTTCAGTGTTCCCCTTCTGATGTGCTTGTTAATTTAAGATGTGGGAGCAAGTACAGGTCTGTTCAGTAATGATGGACAGTGTGGAGCAGTGTGACATCACAGGAAGGGGAGTAGCTGTACAGGGAAGTAAGATTTTTTACCCAAATTCGATGAAAAAAGTTTGAATTTGATATTCAAATTCAAAGTATTTCAATTTGATGGTTGAATTTCGAAGTATTTTTTACTTCGAAATTCGACCCTTGATAAATCTGCCCCTTAATGTTCACTCATATTTTAAAAAGTAGTTTTTTAGCATCAGTATCACTTAAAGGGCAGGCCACAGGTGGATGCCGTTGCTAGATGGCAATCCTATCACTAGAACAAATGTTGTTTGCAGATCATAGACTCCAGCACACACTTCATGAGATTGCCACCTAGCAACAGCTAATGGGAGTGTAGCCCACATCATTTAGTTGCTTTTATAAGTGTCTCTTTATGTCAAAGTGTTTAGAAAGCTTCTGAAAGAAACCCCAATGCTACTTCATTATAACAGGAAGTTAGAGACCTCTCAGGGCAACCTTGGTTGTTGCGGTTCTTCAGAAGGAATGTTCCTTAAATGGGATGGCATCCATATTAACATTTTATAGTGGACACAAATGAACTAATAATCTGTGAGATTATTTGGAAACTATTAATAACTTGTTATATTTCCTCTTAAAGGAACAGTAACACCAAAAAATGAAAGTGTTTTAAAATAATGAAAATATCATGTAGTGTTGCCCTGCACTGGTAAAACTGATCTGTTTGCTTCAGAAACATTACTATAGTTCATATAAACAAGCTGCTGAGTAGCAATGGTGGAAATTGAAAAAATATACTATATGGCACAGGTTATATAGTGGATAACAGATAACATTATGTTCTACTGAGCTTATCTGTTATCTGCTGAGTATTTTCTCCTTTGAATGGCTGCCCCCATTGCTACACAGCATCTTATTTATATACACAATAGTAGTGTTTCTGAAGCAAACACAACAGTTTTATCAGTGCAAGGCAAAACTGCATTATATTTTTATTACTTTAAAACACTTTCATTTTTTGATGTTACTGTTGCTTTAAGCAATATGTTATGTAAATAAATTAAGAGGCCTCTAAATACAAAAGGGATTGATCAGTGTCTTCTATTATGCCTAAGTCAACCACAATGCAAAAATACGTTTTGTGATCCCTCTAAAGATAATGTGATAACTTTGAGCTGTCACTCATAACCAAGGGCCAGAAATAAGACAAGCACATTTAATGAACAATGATCTCAAATCTGGAGGGTTATCAGACAACTTTCATAGGAAAATGAACATAAATTTGATATCCTATATGTATCCATAGCGAGGATAGACTAGCCTCTGTAGAGAAGTCACTCCTCACAGTTTATTGTATAAGCAATGTTTTGTAATTGTCTGATATAATAAAGCCATGAAGAATGATACATTTTGAGGGTAGAAATGCAAGATCTCAGTTATATAATAAGGTAATCAACTGCATATATTGAGCACAAGTATATCTTTAGCTGAAGAAAAGAAAGACAAATATGAAATATCTAACCCTTTTAGGGGCTGGCAACCACAAGTAAGTTTATTTCTGTAGAAACTCCTAAGGCCTGAAGCAGTGGCGTAACTACTGGGGGAGCAGGGGGTGCAGTTGCACTGGGGTCCGCTCCCCCTTGGGGCCCGCCGGAGCCACTGACTTTTTTTTATTTTTTTGCGCTGGCTGGGCTCCCTCCCCAGTCCCAGGGCCAGATTACCTGCTAGGCGCCTGCCTAGGGCCTGCCTAACTCATGGGGCCCGGGCGCCCAGCCCGGGATGGAGAAAAACATTACCTGCCCCCTGCCGGCCTGCCGCATCTTCTGGGTTCTGGGCCCCTGTGGTGACGTCCAGCACACTGACGTCACGGCGCGTGCGTGGCACCATAGCATGTTATTACTGCGTCTCACCCCATTGCTGCAATTGCACCCTGTCAGGGGTAAGGGATTCGGCTGAGGCCTCTGCCTTGTTTTCTCTGGCTTGTGCACCTGCATTGGGACACCTGTGTTATTTCCCATCGCACTGCTGTACAGAATTGTTCGCTGCCCAGTGTTCTACTGTGGGGTGCTTAGAGTTGAAGTTGAACAATGGGCACAAACAGATCTTGTCCTATAGAAATGTACCTGCTTGGAGCCTTTGTTTACATAGCTCAGTCCTAACTGGTGTTTCTGCCTTCTTGTAGCCTCCTGCCAGGCTATCTCTGTTTCCTGTATTTAGATGTAGAGCAGTCTGGCACAACGTGCTATTACTTTATTACAATAAACGTAATATAATTAGGGTGAGCTGAGTTTGTTTTGGTGGCATACCACTGGATGTAGGCTCCCTTCTCTTCTGTACAACACAACTAACACTTTACTTCAGCTGCACAAGTCACGAGCATTATATAGTGAATAAAGTACCCCCTCTTGTAAATGATAAGGATATTATAAGATACTGAGGAGTTTCATGACCATATAATAACATGAGGCCAAAGGAACTCCTCTGAGGCAGAAGGAACTCCTCGGTAACTTCTAATATCCTCAAATTTTGCAACACAAGGTACTTTATTTATTATAATACACAAGTTTTAGTGTGTCATGTGACAGAAATGACATCACTACTCAAAAACAAAACCTCCAAAAAACTACAAAAAAAACGAAATTATTTTGTAAAGGGCCTCTGGGAGTGGGACTGTGCAAAACTATAATAACTGAAAAAAAACACAGAAATGTGTTCAAACTTTCATAACTTGCCAAATTTTGTAAAATGAACATGGTAATTAGAGGGCATGACCACAAAAATGGGCGTGGTCAAAAAAATATTGTGGTGCTACACGCGCCAACTTTTTTAGCCCTCTTTCTGTTTCCAAAATGTTGGGAGGTATGTGCTAGCATGGCTGTTCATTTCTCGGGCTTTGAGCCGGTAAAACCTCTCTGGCCATGATTGGTTCATCCACTGTTTCGCAGCTGAAGCAGTGCCGGTGACATGGCTGTCCCCATTCAGCGCATCTATGTAGAAGGTGCATGGCTCCTCTGCGCAATGCCAACAAGTCCCTCTTTACAGAAGAGGACATAGAGCTGACCGAGCGACTGCAATGCTAATCCTCGCTGTACTACTTGCTCTCCCAACCTAGTAATGCTGTATTCCAGCCCAATGCGTGGGGGGGGGTAGGGGGGCCCAGTTTTAAATTTCCATACCAGGGCCCTTAGGGGTCTAGTTATGCCACCGGCCTGAAGGCATTCTGTTGTAAACCTTAGGGAACTTTTATATCTATTAGTTGCATGATATGATACCACATATTGGAAAGTTAACTGTAAATACTATAACTACATCTGTTGTCCTTTCTTGATGTATGTTTATGAGTGCTCTATGAATTAATGTTATGATAAGCACAAAGGCCTAAGGGGATTTGCCAAGAGAATTAAAACATGTTACATGGTATAATATCCTCAAAACACATGTGTTAGCTTTGAATGATGGTGGTGCTTAGGTTTACATAAATAAGGAACCAACTAATGAAGGATTTTACTTCTTACATGTGCTTTTTCTTTACATAACAGACCCAGTTCTAAAAATGTAACCATTGATAGCTTGTTCAAAAGAGACTACAATATGTGAATGTAAACAAAGGTCCAGGACTAGATGGTATTCACCCCATGGTACTAAAAGAGCTCAGGTCTGCAATTGGAAATCCACTTTACTTAATTTTACAGGATTATTTAATGTCTGCCACAATGAGAAATTGGCAAATTAATAATGTGGAGCCTTTATTCAAAACGGTATCCAGTTTTCAGCCTGAAAACTGTAGGCCTTTTAGTTTGATATTATGGTGCTTATACAGTGTCGGACTGGCCCCTCAGTGCGCCCTCCTACTGCTAAATATTTGATATATTTCATGGCCATTCCCTATTTTTATGAGGACAAAGAGGCTAAATAGATGGAAAATAGAGTATAGTAAGTAAAGAAAAGACACTAGGAGAATAGAGTTTGAGTGAGGAGAGGAAGAAAAATAGTACTAAGAGTGGGCCCCTGGTCTAAGATTAATTGGTGGGCCTCTGGTCAAAGGTTTTTGGGTGGGCCCCTGGTGTCCCAGTCCGACACTGTGCTTGTACTCTTTGTTACATAGACCTATTAAAAACACTTGAAGTTATCACAAATCCTTGGTATATTCTGAGTTGCCCAGCAGTGAATGCCTCAATTGATAAAATAGTGTAGTGACAAACAATGTTTTCCTTATGAATTTGTGCTCATAATGAATTTGGACCCTTTTACTATTCTGCTGGTAAAATCTCTCCAAACTGCATTGGTTGGAACTACTCATGTTCATCTACAACAGTGATCCCCAACCAGTAGCTTGCGCGTAACATGTTGCTCACCAACCCCTTGGATGTTGCTCCCTGTGGCCTCAAAGCAGGTTCATATTTTTTTAATTCAAGTCTTGGAGGCAAGTTTTGGTTGCATAAAAATCATGTGTACTGCCAAATAGAGCCTCTTGTAGGCTGACAGTCTGCATAGGGGCTACCAAATAGCCAATCACAGCACTTTTTTGGCTATCCCAGGAAGTTTTTGCATGCCTGTGTTGCTACCCGACTCTTTTTATTTTTGAATGTGGCTCAAGGGTAAAAAAGGTTGGGGGCCCCTGATCTACAAGGAAAGGGAACTGTTTTGGTTTGTTTCATTTTGTTCTTTACTCTGGTATCTACATTTTATGGGCAGGTTCACTAACTGCGAAAAGTCTCCAGCAACTGCTTTACACACACATCGCTACACTTCGCCAGGTGAATATTCACTCAGACACCACTAATGCACTAAAATGAAGAGTTTCATTGTGGGCGCCAAATGCTGGCAACTTTTTTCTAACGTTAGTTCGGCAATGCGAATAATTCATAGCAAAGATGCGCTGGCATTCATGGCTGCCTATGTAAGTCCTCCTGTAAAGCTAAATGCAAAGCAAAACTAAAGGCTGCAAGCAGATTTAAAGGAACAGTTCAGTGTGAAAATAAAAACTGTGTAAATAGATAGGCTGTGCAAAAATGTTTCTAATATAGTTAGTTAGGCAAAAATGTAATATATAAAGGCTGGAGTGAACAGATGTCTAATAAAACAGCCAGAATCCAACTTCCTGCTTTTCAGCTCTATAACTCTGAGCTAGTCAGCGACTTGAAGGGGGGCCACATGGGACATTTCTGTTCAGTGAGTTTGTAATTGATCCTCAGCATTCAGCTCAGATTCAAAAGCAACAGATATGACCCATGTGGCCCCCCTTCAAGTCTCTGATTGGTTACTGCCTGGTAGCCAGGGTAACCAGTCAGTGTAAACAAAGAGAGCTGAAAAGCAGGAAGTAGAGTTGTGACTGACCTGTTATACATCAAATCACTCCAGCCTTTATACATTACATTTTTGGCTAACTAACTATATTAGAAACATTTTTTATTTTTCACTGCCTATCTATTTACCCAGTTTTTATTTTTACACTGAACAATTCCTTTAAAGGAGTTGTTCACCTTCCAAATACTTTTTTTTTTTCAGTTGAGTTGTTTTTAGATTGTTCACCAGAAATAAAGCCTTTTTTCAATTGTTTTCCATTTTTTATTTTTTACAGTTCCTCCAAAAAGTTGAATGTTGGTATCTCTACTGTTTGAGTGTGTCAGCTCAGTAATTCAGGTGAGATTCTGAAATGTTACAATTTTGCAACAATTAGTTGATACATTTCTCAGCAGCATCTCTGGACTATTAGCAACTATTGTATCAATTCTAACAGCTGCCTGTAATGAAACAGAGACAAAGATAAGAAATGTATCAACTAAATGTAGCCATTTAGAACAGTTTACAGGGTTGGCGATCGTACGGTCGGATCTTTGCATATATGACCAGCTTTACCCTTGGAGCTTAATTGTACAATCTATAGCGTATGATTTGGATCCCTTTTTTAAAACAAAAACCCCAAGCGGAAAGGGAAGTGTGTGACTGTAGTTAGAGACCGCACGGTGGGCGTGGTGTTTGTCAGTAAGAGCTGCCAATGCGGCCACAGCACACACCCCCCTCAGGTGAGCGCTAACCAATGAAAGGAGAGGACAAATTCCGCTTTTACCTTTCAGGAAACTTATTTGCCTTTGGGGGTTTGTGCAGTGAGCGCTTTCCCACACTAGATGGCGCCCGGCGTTCCGAAGCGCTGAGCTTTGTGTGTTGGTGTATGTGGTGCCCCGAGCAGTCACACAGATGCTATCAGCGGCTCGGCACACTTCCCTCACTCCTCTGTGACCCGCGACTCTCATGCTCGTGAGCGGACACTCGTCGGCTTCAGCCAGCGCCAGCCAGCAGCCCCCGGCAGAGCCCATCCGCAGCAGTAACAGAGGGAGCCCCCCAGCAGCGGCCAGCACGGGACAGCAATGCGCGGGGAGTATGGCCAAATGGATCAAGGAACACCTGGGCTTCAAGAGCTCCAAGCCGCCGCCTCCTGCCCCTCCTAAACCGGATTATAGACAGTGGCAGGCTGGGGGCGCCTCCACGCACCATCACGTGCACTCTGCTCTCCCACACTTTCCCCTCACTCCTGCGGGACAGCCGGACATCCTGGCCGCCTACAAACTGCAGAAAGAGAGGGATTTTGAGGATCCGTATACCAATTGTGCGGCCACTGGATCCTCTGGGCAACAGAACTCGTCCTCCTCTGTGCCCCCCTGTGCCCCAACTCCCTCCAGTGCCCAGTCCCCTTCCTCGCCCTCAAATTCTCCTGATGTCAAATACGTGTCCCCCAAGCACCGGCTCATCAAGGTAGACACTGGGGAAAAGGGCAGTTGCAGTCCTACCAGTGGCAACACATGTGGCAGCTCCAGCAGCCCCGGGCAACCCTTTACTTCTCCCAGCGCGTCATCCAGCGGCGGCGTCAGGTCTCCCCCGGCAACATCCACAGCCCCCCAGCTGGAGGACAGCAAGCAGGACAAAGTAAGTGTGGGGCCTGTGTATTATTACTGATTACTGCCTTGTCACTCACATCTGACACACAACTTGGGGGTTCCAGTGCTACCTTCCTCTCTGCCTTAAACTCCACGTTTTCTCATTCATTCTCTGTCTGGGCAGCTCCCAGAACTCTGCTAAACTTTCATGACTGTTAAAAGTCCAGCAAACCATTGTATGGGCTCAGCTGTGGGAATGGCAAGAACACATGTACATATGGCTCAAGTCAGCACATCCACTTCTAAAGTGGATTTAGTCCAACATTGCTGTTTACTACTGAAAAGTGATTCTAACTTCTGTAAATACCCAGTTCTATCCAGCCAGTGACAGTAGATGTTGTTTTGTTTAAAGGGGGAGGCATTTTTTAGAAGCTTAAGGCACAACATGTCTCAATGTCCTTAATATATTGATACTAGGTTGAGAGCAGAGGACCTCTTGTCTTTGTCTATATGTATTTTGTGTCACAGCCTTGTTGTCTGATGGTTTAGAATTTAGTGGTGAGCACAAGTTTCCCCTTTTTACTATAGTATAAGATGTTTCCCTCTTACTGATTATCTGAGCAAAATCACACACAAAAAGAAACAAAATGACAAACTTCCTTTGTAAATAATATCCTCTATAATGGGAAATTATTCTTCTTCTGAACACCCATTTTCCTTAACAACAGTTTATATGAATGAATTCCCCCCCCCCCCATAGGGTACGGAATCTATTCTCAAAGTGAAAATGTAGATGTGGAACAGCCACCTTGGGTGTACGGCTCAATCATTTCATAGTGCGGTGTGTGACTAATATTCTCTGCTAATCAGCCATACATCCCAATGTCTCCCTTTCCTTGGTGCAAATTGCATTCATATGTGATGCTTGTGATGGAATAATCAAGTGTATTCACAGTGCTACACAAATCTAACAGCAATAAGGAAGAACACCATATTCTCTAATGCACACCTAATCCACGGCACATGCCATATGGAATTAGTGTGTCAATTATGCATGATACAAGAAACTGATCATGGGCTTCAACAGTGACTTGTGTATGATTGAATGGTGTACAAATACTTAAACAGGTGGAATGTATAGAGATTTGCTTGTAAGTGATATATGACACTGCAGTCCCTTGGTTTGATGCAACTGACACACTATTCTTATTGGATGTGTATGTCATCATTCCTATTGGTTGCAAGTGAATATATATATATATATATATATATATATATATATATATATATATATATATATATATATATATATATATATATATATATATAAATATCCTTGTATATATTGCTTTTGTGTTATCTATACAAATATTTTCAGACTAGTTGATGAGACAGCTGGTGTAATTTTAGAGCTGGATAATATTTTGATATCAAATGTGACTTCATATAAATGTGCCACGTTGGGGTGTAATCACTCATCCATTTTTGGATGAGAGATTACAGTGTGTGTGCATCTGTCTTTGTTTGTACATACACTGTTAAGATGCAAGACAAAAAACAAAAATGTCCATCAGATCTAATATCCTTCACTGGTTCTGAGACCCTGTGTTAATGTATTCGTTGTAGTATTTCATGGTTCAAAAAAGGAGCAAACCTTTGATGGTGTTTATTTTATTGTGTATGTTACATTGTATGGTATATGTTATAAATGATCATGCACAACCTCAAATAATTGCAAGGCATTTCTGTCCCATGAATAGTTATGGGTTTGACTGTTATCGGTTTTTACAACTCCTCCCAAAACACAATTACAGGTATGGGGAATGCTGGGGACCTGGGGTTTTCTGAATAATGTTTTTTTTTTGTAATTTGAATCTTGATACCTTAAGTCTACTAGAAATTAATTTAAACATTAAATAAACCCAATAGACTGGTTCTGGCTCCAATAAGGATTTATGACATCTTTGTTTGGATCAAATACAATAACTGTTTTATTATTACAGAGAAAAATGAAATCATTTTTAAAAATTTGGATTATTTGGATAAAATGGCGTCTAGGGGAGATGGACTTTCCATAATTCTGAACTTTCTAGATAATGGCTTTCTGGATAACTGATCCCATACCTGTAATAGGGAATTAAGGAGGTCTACAAAGTTGGTGTATGTTTCAACTCACCTAGTTATTATACTATATTTCAGTGAAAGCTATAGCATATAAAACATAAGTATGCATGGTGCCTGAGACACAACTCTATAAGGTACTGCAACTGTTGCCAGACATAATTATATCCTGTGAATTTGGCTGTTAGAATAGAGTTTAAAAAGGTGTTTCATTATCACCCTTCTAATTTCCTTGAAGAGTCACTGGTGTGTTTCCAGGCCATCTTCCCTGTCACCATTTTTGTTCTGCTCCTCCTTGGCTCAGCCTCACTGCTTCATGGGGAAAATGACTATGTGATCTCACCAGAAATGCAGCTCTACATAGCAACCATGCCTAAAGATGGGATTCTGCTCGAACAACTAAGCTGCTCTTGTGAATTAGACCTAAGAAGCGTGTGAAGCTAATCACACAACTGAGAGACTGGATTTTAAAATGACATTGATTCAACTCCCCTAAGAGAAGATAACGGGGGTGACTTAATTTAGCAGAAATATCTCTGCAGCTTATTATAGGAATTTAAACACTAGCACCCAATATTTCTACACTGTCAAGCCAACATTATGTGCAACAGCAATGTCTGTCAGCAGTTAAATGGGATGCAAATCCACTTGGCGGTCCATGATGCTGCTGAACTTCACTAAACGCTTACAGCAGCAGACCTGGGTACCATAAATCCGTTCCTTCCAAATCAAGCAACAGTCTAGAAAGAAATCATTATGTGATGAGTAAAAACATTTGTCTTCTGTCACAAAATTACCTTCAAGTCAAAAGTGGTCATGGCATTATCATTTTCTGTTTGTCATGTAGGCTCAGGCAGTTGCAGTGATCACTCTAGGGAATCCGATCTTTGTCGTTTTTACTATAATAGAGATTAATAGGCCTACTTTGCTGGCAAAATTATAGGCTACATCCGTGCAGTTGCCAACGTAGCAACCCACAAAAAAATTTCATTATTCTGACTTTACACTTTATCGGTTAATGCAAATTAGAACCTGCATTAGCAAGGAACCCTAGTGAGAAACTCTAGAGTTCAACTAATTTGAGCCTCCCTCTCAACAAACATGCATTGTGCAGAGGAGGATGAGAAATCCTCAGCCATGCCATGCCATGTGGCAGAAACACAGTCGCAGTTTTGAATCTGTTCAGTTTTGTCCATATAAAAAATTAACTTTCATTAAAGGAGATATATAGGATAAGTGAAAAAAAAATATTGTAGGGCATAATTAATTGTATATAGTGCTGGTTTTACTTTGTGCTAAAAATGAATATCATAAAAAATTGCCCCTTTATAGGAGCACCATGTAGATCTGCTACAGTCCCTGTCCATGTTTCAAATGATGGCTGGGAGTGTCTTAACTGTCGCTGTCAGAAGCACTGCCCTCCAGTCACACAAGCAGAGATAGGCTTCAGTTTCCTATCAGGTCTGCCTTGCTGCTGATTGGTTCCTATCCTATAGTGCAGTGCTGAGTGATGCCGGCTCCCCCTCAAAACCTGGGAAAAGAGGCAGCAGGCAGTGGAACAGATGGGCGGGACTAATAGTGTTTTTGTAGAAATTTTCAATAAATCAACCTGAAACATTACTTTTTTAACACTTTCCTTCTATATTTAAAAAGAGTACAATGCACTGGCACATTGTTTTTCACACAATCTGTCTCCTTTAAGTTACAAGTTAAATCGTGTGGTTAGGACACTGCATTACTACCCTTTTGCAGCCTTGTCATTCAGTTTACCATTTCCTCAAGGGCTCCTAAGTGCTATCTAGTAAACCTTTAAAACAAGTGAATGTAAAATTGATGAGGGGGCTATTCTAAGCAATTTTGTCATTTACATTCATTATTTATTTTGTTTTTATTCCAAGATATTAAGGGATACATGTAGTGTTAATATGAATGAATTTTGTTACAACAACGCCACCTGCTGGTCAGTTTCCCACCAGTCTGACCACCAAGTAGTCAAGGAAGTTGTCAGGAGAAAGAAAGAGACTGTTATGATGTTCTTCTGCTTAGGAAAGATGTGAGAAAGGTTTCTAATTTTTATCTTAATCAGAAGACCATCAGATCAGCCTCTTTCTTTCTCCTGACAACTTCCTTGACTACTTGGTGGTCAGATTGGTGAGAAACTGACCAGCAGATGGTGCTGTTGTAACAAAATTCATTCATATTAACAGCACATGTATCCCTTAATATCTTGGAATAAAACCAAAATAAATAATGAATGTACATTGCAAAATATCTTAGAATAGCATTCTCTTCAATTTTATATTCACTTATTTTAAAGGTTTACTTATCCTTTTTAAGCAGTTGCTGTCATCCTTTTCTCCCCCCAGATGGGCTGTTTTGGGCATCTTCTCTAACAGAACACTGTTGGGCTGCTTCAATGGGAATGACTAATGCCACATATAATAATTATGTGACCTGTAGCATGTGATAAGACAAAGAATGATTAATTTATCGTTACCAAATTTTATATGAATTGAAATATTTATAAAAAATGAAAACCTCAAATCGTTAGTAAATTTCACACAACTGTTTGCTAATCACAACATTGGAACTGTGTCAAATTGATTTACATTGGGGTTTGCAGTGATTCCCATGTGACATATCACAATGTAATTTTCGTGGTTTCATTAGAAGAACTGACTGATTTACAGAATGGCGCGTATCTGCTAAACTGAGGAAAATAAGCTACACTGTTAGTAACCAATCGAAGCTAAGTTGTTAAAATAAATTAACAACACATGAATACAAGCCAATGCATTATCACATCTCTCGCTCTATAATATATATTGTACAAAATCACTGTAGAGATGAGATTTAGGATTTTTTAGCTTAAAGGGGAACTTAACACCCTTATTATTAATTACTAGCTTCCTCTCCAACTAGCTCCCTGCAATAGAAGCTGACATTTTGCTGGCTTCAAATTAACATGCTCCTGTTTAGTGGCCAGCAAAGTGGAGCCCAGGATTTACATTTACATGGCCAAACATTGCTTTAATTCCCCTTATAAGTGCTCTTATGAAGTGAATTGCTGACACACCTTTGGTAGGCTGATTTGTGGATGTGTAGGAGAAGTCATGGAAGATTTCCCTTGTTCAGTTCTTGTTCCCCACTGAACATTTTTCATATGACCTCCAGAAAACTCACAATATTCATAATATTTAGTCAAAGTTGCTGTGTAGTGCTATAAATTGAATAAAGTACTTGGATCCCACTTGCACTCCGTTATCTATGGAACTGTTTGAGAACTTGGTAGTATGATAGTGTTTGTCAAGCTGTATGCATTCTCGTTCCTATTGTGGTCTTTAATTAGCACTTCTCTGCTCTTTTAGTGAGTGTAGCCCCTGATCATAGAACCTGTGTGTATGTGTCCTCACTGAGCTTTACACTGTTATTTCAACCCTTTGTGCCATTTGACCTTGCCATGCTTGCTTTAAGGTCAGGTCAGAACTCTCAAGGGTGTCCTACTCATAAGATTAGATGTAGATAGGTTTCACCTTCATCTTCATAAATGGTTATTGACTCGGCATCAGGAAGAGATAAGTGGTGGGGGTTTTTTTACCCAATATATCTTACTTTATTTTTTGTTAAAATAAATGAGGCTATTTTCACCATAATTTGCCATATTTGCATTAATAATTGTATGATTACCACGTTGGATGTTATATAGAAAAAAAGCATGGAATCTTTAATTTTTCTTTGGGTGGTTGAAAGTTTTTCACCCAAAAATTAACAAAACCATAGGCCTGTCTAAACTGTATGATCACTTCATCACATTGTCACTGTTATTGCTGACCTGCCACTGTCCCTAAGTCTTTTCAAAAACCTTCTTTCCTGGTCCAACAACTAGTTGCAACAAAAACCATCACAGTTTCATAATGTACCACACTTTTTATGTGATTAAATCAGTCCGGCATGTTGTTTAATTTTAACTCTGTTATGCTATGGCACTGTATTCAAAATAAATGTAACAGGCATTTGGCAAATGATTAATATACAGTAGATCTCATAAATATATACATTAACTTGGGCAAGACTCCCTTGCTGTGTGTAAGTAATGTTTCACAGGGCCCTCGTATGACTATAGCAAGGCATCTGAAATGTCTGCTAGAAAACTTGTAGGGCCAAATATATTACTCTGTATTGTTATTTATTTGTTTATTTTACTCAGCTCTTAACCTTTACAAGTGAATTTACATTTGTAAAGTGTTCGCTTTTAAAGCTCATGGCTATAGTATTTAGCTGCTTTGCACTTATGTGACTTTAGGCAGGTTCTGTAGCAGGAGTAAAGACTTTGGAAGCCATATATGTAGCTGCGATGTATAAATAAAACAAACCATTGATCAGGTTTATTTCATATACCATCATTGCAATCCAGGTATCTCAAATGACCTGAATGAAACAAAAAAACTGTCCATATAGTGTATTCATGTAAGGATTCAAATTAGCAACTTAAATATTAGAATACATAAATATTCAAGTATAGATTATAGTATAATATATTAAACATATATTTTCTGTATAATTTAATAACAATTTATTCTATAATGTTTAATCATAGGTATTCTAAAATAATAAGAATAGAGATGAAGCTTGCATTTTGATTTTTTTTTGATTTTTCGTAGATAATAAAATAGATATTTTTTTTGTTTAGATATGTTTTTGGAGATGGGTGTCCTCCTTAAGATTTGCACCCCCCTATACATCTGGGTGTGCACAGTGCACTTGCTGTACTTATGCAGCCAAAAAGTAGACAGCCTGATTTCCCTTGTTATTCGTGTTATAGTATTTCATACAAAGAAATCATTGCCTGGTTGATAAGTTAAAGTGGACCTGTCACCCAGACACAAAAATCTGTATAATAAAAGTCCTTTTCAAATTAAACATCAAATCCAATTTCTATTTTTTTATTAAAGCATTCATAGCTGCTGTAAGCTCATTTAAAAATCTATGCTGTCAATCAAATATTGTCTGCCCCTCCTCTATGCCAATGGCATAGAGGCGGGGCAGACAATTACTTTCACTTTCCATTCATCACTTCCTAGATGTCACAGCTCTCCACACATTCCCCCGTTCTCTTAACCATTTAATTGTGTATCCAGGGCATGGAAATGGACATCGGGTCCCCCATTCACAAACAAGATTCTGAGATGACACAAGGCTTGTCTTAATAACAGTTTGCACAAAATGGCTGCTGCCTGCTTGCTATTATTTTGAAATCCCAGACTGAAGAAAACAAGATTCAAATAATTTATATAGTGTAATTAAAGTTCATTTTGAATAATTTCTTTGGGTGATGGGTCCCCTTTAAGTGCAATCTCTGCACTTCGTTTCACCACATGTGTCTTCAATTCTTTCTGTTCGCTCTCTGCCATTTTTATTCTTCTGTTTATTTTACAGTCTTGACCTAAATGGTTGCCATTAGCGATAAACTATGCAGCTAGCCTTTGGCTCCACATAGCCCACTTACTGATGCTTTACTTAAACTGTATTTGTATTTTTTCCATGATGCAAATGTCCTGATGGTGATGCCATCAAACCATTTTACTGGTACATGGTAACAGCTGTTACTTTCTAAACATGGCAATTACTTTGGTGTTTATAATAGAACTGCTAGCAGCTCTGAAAAGTCAAGTAAAGATTTTGCTCCTCAGCAACAGTGTACCATTTGTAGAACATGCATACTGTGTTTTTGTCAGAGAATTGAGATTTGATTTTCAGCATCTAAGGTGCAACAGAATTTTAGTGCTTTGCCAGGTGCACTTTGTAAATTTTGTAAGCTGGCACGAAGCCTGGTATATTTTTTTTTCTAACTAAAGCATAAAGCAGGTTATTAGTTCCGCTGTTATTATTAGCATGTAACATCTAAAAAGCATATAAAATTCTTGTAATACTTGTAATTATGTACTATGACCAAACCCTGCAATAACATAGACCTTAAATAAATATATAAAACATTATTTCAAAGCAATCCGATGACTCTGCAACAGTTAAGCAAAGGACTAACACACTTGAAGACATTCGCTTCGAAAATAGATCTCCCCATCTGTCTATCCCCAAGGAGATACTATGTTTTAGTGATAATTTATATAGCAAATTATTTCAGAGATGTAGATTAAACCACTATCAACCAGTGCAGAAAATAAATCTATTTTTTTGTATGTTTATATATATATATATATATATATATATATATATATATATATATATATATCCGCTTCATATAATGTAAATAATACTAAGAATGTGTTGTAGCTAACTTACTCAGATTCCTAAACAGTTGATAGAACCACCCAAGTAAATTTAAATGCAAATTTAAATGTTGTAACCTTTCATATTCAGTGGGATTGGCTGCAATGTTCCCTATAAGCTGTGCCCTGTGCGAATGCACGAAAATTTTGAGGCCAATGCACCAAGAATTTTGTGTGACAACACAATATTTTGCATTTATTCTGATCTGAGCACACAGTTTTTTAAAAAAAAATGTGCTCATAATCTTAAAATATGCCCAAAAAAGAATATTTTGTGTATATGGCTTAGAAGGAATTATAGGAAACATTGGTGTTGGTATAATCCCAGATACGTGTGTAGGTTGAAAAATGATTCCTATGCACAACAGTAGTTAAAGGGGACCCGTCACCCGAAACAAAAATTAAAAATCCTATTTTATCACATTAGTCAAGCAAAATGAACTTTAATTACACTATATAAATTATTTGAATCTTGTTTCCTTCAGTCTGGGAATTCATAATTATAGCAAACAGGCAGGAACCATTTTGTGGACACTGTTATTAAGGCAAGCCTTGCATAATCTCAGAATTTTGTTTGTGCACCAGAATGGGGGACCTGATGTCCATCCCCATGCCCTGGCTACACAATGAAATGGTGAAGAGAACAGGGGAATGTGTGGAGAGCAGTGACATCTAGGAAGTGCTGAATAGAAAGTGAAAGTAATTGTCTGCTCTGCCTCTGTGCCCAGGGCATAGAGGAGGGGCAGACAATATTTGATTGACAGTTGAGATTTTTAAATGAGCTTACAACAGCTATGAATGCTTTAAAAAAATATGAATTGGATTTCATGTTTAATTTGAAAAGGACTTTTATTATACAGATTTTTGTGTCTGGTTGACAGGTCCACTTTAAGACATGTTTTGTAAACCTATTACGACTTACTGCAGGACAAATTGTTATTTGAAGCAATGTTTAGTGAATATAATAACATTTTGTGCTGAAATTGCTGTATTTTTTGGGCAAGAATATTGTAATATCTTCAAGCAGGTCTTATATGTGTGGAATTTTAATTCTCAGTATAACAAACTGTCCAACGAATAATATTGTAATTAGATTTTTTATTTTTTGGAACCTTTTGTTACATTCTCAAACATTATTGCATATGCAGTTACTGTAAGTGACAATGTTCAGTGGGTATACTATTTTTTTGTGTGTAAATGTGACAAAATATTTCAGGTTTTAAGTGAAGAAGGTCCTTCATGTAGCACCAGATAATAGATATCCATGCTATTTTCCTTTAAAGGGTAAAGCTGGTACTGCTTCTTACAAATGAGTGTAAGTATCTGGTCAAAAGGTGGACATGTAAGTTATATGCCATGCTGTGCTTCCCCATATATTCTGTTTTATGTGTTTCTTTTTTAAGGGGTTGTCAGCCTTTTGTAGAAAGTCCAACATTGTGGCAAGACTTTGACCAGAATCCGCATAGGCATTGGACACAGTGCTTATGCAGAGATTGACAGCAGTGAGAAACAAAGCCAGAGGGGAAACCTCTGTGAATTGCACTACTGCAAATGCGCCTGCTCTTCATTTATTTGCTTAGCATTTATCTGATTTCATGTATCTTATGCACTTGTTCAGAAGCCACGGTTTCTTCCTTATGGGCACATTTCTCTCTCCCCACTACTGGGTTTTGAGTAGGAAGGGTTTGTTGACCCCCTTTCTCCAGATGTATAAATCCATTCCCTAGAATTGGTAGGCACAAACTTTTTATATCGAATACATTAAAAAACTGTTTAACAGATCTGTTGTTAGAAGTATATGTTTTGTAAAGTTCTACCACTTTCGCAAGGCTTTGCAAAAAGGTGGATAACACTTTTACAGTTTAATAGTCTATTGGTTTGACAAGTTTGCCAAAATGTTTCAGAGCTAGCACCTGGTTATCTGTGAATCATTTTGAAAAGACTCTATATGCTAAACCCTTCTGGTAGAATCATGTGGAATGAGGCAAAAAATCTCAACCATTTTAATAAACTGGGACAAAAATTAATAAAATAAAGTTGCTTGAAATCTTCAGACCCAATTTCCATTGACCTCTATAGAAACGCAGCAGCTTTAACTTGCCCTGCCTTTTCATGTGAATAGCTGGGTTTTTTCCTTTAATAACTCATGACTGTGAGCTTTCAAAAAAGTTCTTTGGTATATTCGCATTAGTGGTTTTTATCCACTTTATTTCTAGAAGGGGTGAACTTTTATTCACTATACATTGTAACAAAAAAGAAATCCTATGACTTCCAATTTCCTTAAAATTTTAACAAATATGTCAAAATCACAAGACATTGGCACTTACAATTCTATTTTATAGTTATTTGTGCACTACCTCTTTTGAGTAACTACACACCCACAAATACCAGTCATATGTAATAGGAGTGCAATTCATTTAATACTGGAGTAGCCTGTGGGCAGATAAAGTGCTGAATGGTATTGTTAAACAAACATGTACTGAGCTAGCTAAATCATATATACAGCATAGAGCTGGAGATGTTCCAGTGTATTATGATTTAAAACCAAAATGTTATTGCCTATTTATAATGTCATCTAGTCAGTTATAATTATTTCCACTTTTAAGGAAGAACATATTGGCCACTATATACATTTTTATGATGAAATCATTGTGTATTACATTTAGAAATATTTTGATGATTATAGATCAAATTAGTCCAGCGAAACCATTTTAAATTTCATTTAGAAATGTAATGCTGCTCAGTCTTTCTTATAATTTATACCTGTTTTTATATTTTTTCATCTGATTTTATCTCTCTTCCATCAATTATGAAGTATCCACCATTGTTAAAGCAAATAGCGTTAAGAATATTATCATCATATCTCCAAGAGACACCAAAGTAGGCAGAATTAAACTCTTCATTGCTGAAGAGACCCACGGAGCTGTAGTAATGAACTCCTTTATTGCTAAAGAGACATGCAGAGCTGTTTTAATTAATCCCTCCACTGTTAGTGAAATTTGCATACCCACAGAATTAAACAGCACTTCGCTGCTGGAAGAAGACCTGAAACTTTGCTAGAATTCCCTTCACTTGGAGTTGTAAGACTTAACTATATTCAGATTGTATCTCCCATTAGCCACCTGCTTGCTTTTGTAGTGTATTTTCGCTCCAGGGAGGCAAGGAACTATTCCAAATCTGTAGTTTAATTCATAATTTTAATTTCATCATTCGGCTGGAAAGATAAAGACAAGTCATAACTTAGAAATAGCTTGTGGCTCCATGGATACTTACATGTACAGTATTTGGTTTTCGGAAACTGGCTTGTGGCTATCCAGCATATCTGATTTGCTTTGAAGCACAGTAGTGCTGCACCATTGTGATCTGCCTAATAAGTCACAGGTCACCCATCATTTTGTTAACTACTTACCCATATACTCTGACATACCATACTGTGGGCTTGTTGTTTTTTTTTTTCTTTGTCCAGGAAAGTAGGAAATGCCATTTTTTTTGTTGGTAAAGCTGGCCATAGATGCAAAGATCCGATCGTATGAATCACCGTACGATCGGACTTTCCCATCTCCCGACCCGCCACTAACCATTCAGATCAAAGTCTTACCAGTCAGGTTAGTTAAAGAACAGATCAGCAATACACGCAGAGATATTATCGGCAGCCGACAGAAATTTTCTAACCTGTCCGATCGACCAAACGACCGATTTCCGCCGGACAAAAAATGTCGGGACTCTCCATACACGGTTCGAAAATCGTACGACTACTCGATTCGTACGATCAGATCTTTGCGTCTATGGCCAGCTTAACTGTGAATGGAGACAGTCCTAGTGCTCTAATTGTATGAGATAATGGACAGAATAATGACCCTACATACTTGGTCATTCTCTGATATTGAGCATTTTAACTCTTTCCTCTGCAGAATATTTTAGTATTCTGAAAAGTAATTATTTTCTAGGTTACAGCCCTTCATATTGCTGGGTTATATAACATGATAAGAAATGCTAGTGTATATGCTTTTTTCTTTTGCTCTTTAATAACTGTTCCGTTATTATGCTCCCTTTCAACATTCGGTTGTTTCATGCATTATGCTCCTTTCTGGTTATGCTGAAGTTCTTCTTGACCCTTTTAAATAAGAAGTTACAAAGCTCTTAACCTTCCTTAGACCCTCATGGATCTGTTGATAAACTACTGACTGAAGGGGAGAATTGTGTGATGCCGAAAAGATCATCTTCTGTGACCTTCTTGAAATGTGCAAATCCGAGTAGTGTATCTAACCTGACAGAATCTTACAGCAAAAGGCATCATACTTGCATGAACTGTAACTCCAACTGAATTTACATTTCAGTAAAGTAAATGAGAATCAAATGCCCTAGGGAAAGAAACATAATGAAATTAGTAATAGATGGATGCGCTCAAAGGCTAACTGAATAAAGTGAGTGCAGAGGAGAAATGGGGCTCAGTTAAGCATTCATTTGTTTTCTCAATTTCAGTGCTATATTTTCAGTATTCTTGAACAAATATATAGATCATATTTTCTTAAAAAACATTATTCGGATGTATACTTTGTAATATTGTCTAATATATATGAAATCTTCTTTTTAGTTTTCCAGGTTTAAAGTTATGGTATGGGAAAATTGTTATTTTGAATGCCATACTGAAAGGCATGGAGATGGGTCTAAATAGAAAAAAGTTGAATAATTTTAGTATTAATTCACTTTCTGCTCACTGGGTTGGAGGTAATGTTTTTGAAAAAAGACCAATTGCAAATATTCTTGTTACTAGAACAAAATATTGAAGGGTACTGTTATAGTGATGTTCTGCTTTAACAAATAATTTAATCTCTGTTGCAAAATATATGGATCATGATCATTCTTCTCTAAATAATGAGTATAAAAACATTTACCAGTGGAAACAGAGAGAGAAAAAGTGTGTCAAAATACTATTATTCACGTAGTTTGCTGTTGGGAACTGATCTCCACCTTGGTAATCAAACCACAAGGTGTAAAAATAATTGCTTTTTTATACACACCTGGTGTCCTTTTACTAGTTCAGAACTGAAAACCTCCAAGCTTAAAGCGATTTCTTTCTTTCTTCGACAGTAGGGTGTTGTAAATTTTAATGTTTTGATGACACAAAGTGTTATACAAATCTTCCATGTACTGGGAGTTCTAGACAAGAAAATATTTGATGCACTTATTTGGACAGGAGCTTTTTGCATTTATCATTTACAGCTGCCACAATATTTTTTTTGTTTAACTGGGTACCTGGAAATTAGTACAAAAAGAAGAAAAAAGAACTGACCCATATAGTTGCACCTCCCCATCAAAATACAAACTCCAGTGAAGCAAAAAATTATTAAAACATAACCTTTAATAAATTCATTAAAACCAAGTCTAGAAAGCACAATTAAAAATATGGTTAGGTATAGGGGGCTGATTGACACGGCAACAGCGGGTTTTAAAAGACACGTGCTGATCTCACATAGATCAATTACGGTTGCGGTTGGGAATCTGAGTGGTAAATTCTCAGCACTCGAGCCAAGTATAATTCTAACACACACGGCCAAAAAATCATTTGCCGAAAAATGTTTTGCCAAAAAGTGGACCACACCACACCAACCCCTTCACCCACTTGGGGATCCCTCCCTTGTGGTATTCAATATTAGGGATTGGAAGCAAAAGCCCAGATAGTACAAACGCTGGGGCAATTGTTAGTGTTAAATACACGGATCAATGGTTTCACCACACCAAGTCTCCCCTTCACCCACTTTAGAATCCCTCCCTTGTGGTATTAGGCAGGATAGGCGGAAACCAGATTCCAACCACTAAAGTATTTAGTTGCTTATAGATATGTTGTAACGAGCAAAGTGTCAAGACCGCGGATCATTCCAATATCCAACCCCTTCGCCCACAGAGATCCCCTCCCGATCCGTTTTTACCCTATAGAGCCAATTCTATGTCCCTATCAGACGCCTGCCTAACCAAAACTAAAAATGCGCCTGACGCGCGTTTCACCCGCCAAGTTGCGGGCTTTGTCAAAGGCAAAAGACAGGCCGGTATCGCACCTCTATTTCACAATGCGGAAGAGCCGGTAGCCATTTGAATTCAGCCAATCAGAGGGCTGTACTACCATCCCTGCAGAGCAGGCAGAGTTCGCATCTTGGGATGACTCCGCCTCATTGTGACGCCTAGCGAGGAGATTGGCTCTCACGCTGCTCCACTATATTCATTATTTGACCCTGCACACCATTTTCTGTGTTTGATGGACGGTGCTCCCCAACCACCAATTTTCTAACATTCTGTACCTGGAAATTATATGGAAATGTATGTCCTTAAAAGCAGGCTTTAACCCACATCAAACTAGACAGGAAGAGGGTATGTTCTTTGTACTCTATATTCTTTCCTTTTGGGCAGGACTGTATGGCCGATTCAGGCGCGATCCGTCGCGCTGCGCAAAATCGCAGGCGTCGGATGCGACGGAAACAAGGTAAGTAATGGCAGTGCCGGATCGTGTTGCATTGTTGATGCAACGCGACTGTCGGATGCAGACGCAGCGTGCAGTGTCTGCATCCGAAAGTCGTGTCACATCACATCAATGCTGCAACACGATGAGACAATTGAATTACTTACCTTATTTCCGTCGCATCCGATGTGACGCCTGCGATTTTGCGCATCGGATCGCGGCTGAATCGGCCATGTAGTCCTGCCCTTAGAGGGCCTCTCTGATGCTGGGAGCAAATATCCTTTCTGCACTACCCTGAAAACATACCTCCCAACTGTCCCAGTTTCCGCAGGACAGTCCAGATTTTGACAGCTCAACCTGCAGTCCTGGATTGTTGCTGAGATGTCCCGACTATTTCTCTCTGGTTATGCAATGTTTCTAACTTAATTGGCTTTTGGCAGAGAGCCCTGAATATGTGGCAGGTGCACTTAGATACTTTTGTAAAAATTAAGATCAGCAAAGAAAACATTTTAACTATTTAAGTTAAGCAGGACTCTTGGAGAAAATGTGACTTGCATCTTAAAAGGCAATTCACCGTCATTAGCAAAACTGTAATAATTCATACAAACACAGACATGTTTTCAAACTTTCATAACCTGCCAAATTTGAACACATTTCTGTGCTTTTTATGCATTATTACAGTAAAAATTATGGTTGATCCCAATGTTATTAATAGGGAAAAAAGATAAATATAAAGGAAGGACAGTATTTTTTTTCCAGAAAATGTGTCAACCCTAGCTGCAAATAGTAAGCGGCCCTGGCAGTATTGCTTATTCTTATTGTTATTCTTCTGTTGCCTTTTAAAGGCAACAATAGATACAGTATATCACTCCCAAAATCAAGAAAGTGGTTTGACCTTGGGGCCTATTGGGACCATATCGGTTGTGTGGCCTAAACTGTCTATTTTTTGTTGTTAAGGATAAATTTATTTTCAGTAGTTTTTATTTGCATTGACCGAATAAAGGAAAAAGGACATTCATATAATACTCATTTGCAATGTGCAAGAAGGCAGGGAAAGGGGGAAAAAATGGCCCCAAAAAATAATTTTTTGCCTAATAAAAGAAAACCTAATTGTAAGCAATTGTGCAATATTCATTCATTACACATTTTCTATGGGTTTTAAATTTTTTTTGTTTATGTTATCTATTGAAAGCAGTGTTTGATTTAAATGCTTCAAATAACTAAGGGGGTAATGTAATAAAAGGCTTAAGGTGGCCATACACGGGCCTATAAAAGCTGCCGACATACCGAGTCGGCAGCTTATTGGCCCGTGTATGGGGCCCCCCGACGGGCTTCCCCGATTGAGATCTGGCCGACTCGATCAGATGGCACTAAAAATCCCGTCGGATCGCAGCCGCATCTGTTCGTTGATGCTGTCCCACGATCCGACCGCCCGTTACCATTTGTTAGGATCCAATCGTGGGCCCTAGGGCCCACGATCGGATCAGTCCGATATTGCCCACTTCATCAGCAGGTAAAATGTACTGGTCGTCTGTTTAAAAGCAAGAATCCTGTTGGTTGCTATGGGTTACTGCTACTGGGCAAACTTAGTGCCATTTATCACATATGGGGTAAAGTATTTTAAGTAATAAATCCCACTAATAATTATGAGTTGGTTGGAATTGATTAATCCTCAGTCCTGATTATCTGCCACTAAGTTTTTAATTATTGCAGCTATTATTTTAATTGTTTGAAATTTGTTTTTTTCTTTTAAAAAGTGATGCAATTTGTTGAGTCTGCTATTCACCACCGTGGATTTCTATAAAATTTTCTTGCTTTGCCAGGCAAAGTTCCTTTCCAGAAATTGCATTGGAAACTCATGCGTTCCACTGCCATTTATGTAAAGGTTGTGTGGCAATACTTCTAATAGGTCAACAAAAAATAATTGAAACTTGTTTAGCTTCCATAAATTGTGTTTTTCAACATTTGTAAGATTCTTCACATTTTACTGAAAATGACCTAGGGACAAAAAGCTGGTCTTTCATAGTTTGTTAAAAAAAAAAAATATACATTTGTGTGCTCCTTTTACAAGATGTTTGTCATTCTGTATCCTGGTAATTCCCTTTTTATGTATTTGTCTTTAACTCCTTATGTGCCACAGATTCTAGATTCTACAATATGTATTTTATGTATAATAATATGTACTTTTTCTGGTGGAATTATCCAGCAGCTGTGTTGCCACCTCTATGCAGTGGGAATGTATAAACTAAGCCTAGGCTAACCTTGACTAACCTTTAAGTTAACTTAAACTTTTAGTGTGTTATACAATGGCTAATTCTAAGCAACTTTTCAATTGGTCTTCATTTGTTTCTTTTTTTTATAGTTTTCAAATTATTTGCCTCTTCTTGCTCTTTCTAGCTTTCAAATGGTGCTCCCTGACTCCAGCAGGCAGAAGCTTTTGTTCTGTGAGGATACAAATGGATTGTTAGTGCTATTTTATATTACCGATCTTTCTATTCAGGCCCTCTCCTATTCACATTCCAGTCTATTATTCAATGGTTGCTAGGGTAATTTGGACCCTAGTAATCATTGCTAAATTGCAAAATGGAAAGCCAAATAAAAAGCTAAATAACTGAAAAAAAGCCAATATAAAATGAAAACCAATTGCAAGTTGCCTCAGAGTATCACTCTACTAAAAATCAATTTAAAGGTGAACAATAGTTATGGGCGAATTTGTCCTGCTTCGCTGCGAAATTTGTGAAATGGGGATTTTGATGCCGCCACCCATTAAAGTCAATGGGTGTTCATTAAACAACGCTACGAAACGCAAAATTTATCTCAAATTCGCACCTGCCAAATAAATTTGCCCATCACTAGTGAACAACCTCTTTAAATTGCATTGTGATATGAAGAGATGATTCTTTTGCAAATCTTTTTCGATTCGGCCATCCAGGCATGTGGGCTCAACAACTGAATCACACTCCAGTCCTACAAAGACTTGTGTGACAAGGACCACATCAGTGCAGTGCTTTTCAGCCTATTGGTTGGGCCATCATCAGGAGGGCCTCATATGGGGGCTAATAAGCTGGTGACTCGGTATGGAAATGTAGCTTTTATCAGCCCATGTATGGCCAGCTTTAGACACAGCAGCAAGAGTAATGTGGGAAACAATCAACTAATTATTTTTAACCTTATTTTAACTCAAATTTTTCAAAATGAAATTTCATCAAAGTGTAACCCTTTGTAGGTGTTACACTCCACGTGTGACGCTTACCTGATGGCACGGGACACACCTGACCCACTCCCCAGTGGTTTTGAGAGAGACTGGGTACCTGGTACTTACTAGCGCAGTGCCTCCACCTAGTGGGATCTGGGAATGCACCTACTGGTGGCCCCACTAGGAATACAGTAATAACACACACACACACAGTACTCCTAACTGGTGGCAATAAGGCAATAGAGTCACTTCCTGCTGCACTGAGATCACTGAACAACTGTTTGCTTGGTTACCGTTTACAGCACACAGGCTCTGTGCTTGATCTCTTACAGGGATAAGTGCAATGGTTTTGCACTAACTCCCTACAAAAGAATAATCTCTTATCACCTGCATTCTAACATTGAAATGATTGTTGTATATTGCCAGGCAGTGAAACTACCAATAAAAACTCACAGCCTAGGGCATTCTGTCTGTGTGCTTTGTTTTAATAAAAATAACAAGTCTGTTTAATCTCTTGTGAAAACATCTGTGCAGTTTGGGGTTCCTCTTCTTCCTATTTGAACAGCCAGACTGTCACCGCTCCAATGAAATTCCCTCCTGTTGTGGGTTTGTTGGATTTCCCCTTAATTCCATGCACACTTTTATATAAGCATATGCTAATGATCCAGATTGCTTATTAAGTTTTAGTGACAATGTCTTTAAATTAGAAAATTGTGGTAATTGAAGTTGAAGTCTTAAATTAATTTAGCAAAAAAAAGAATTTGAACATTTTGCAGCTTTGTGGAGGCCTTTCTGATACATGTATAGTACTTCATTTAAGTGTATAGAACCTCCTGCATCAACTTAAGCAAAAGGATATATTGCCATGATTAATGTTTTTTTTCTATGCACTGTATAAATCAGCATCAATGATGGTTTAAGTGTATTACTAGTGGTGAATTGTGCACATGGGTGCTACCTGAAGACACAAAAACTGTTGCTATTTGGTATTTGGAGGGAAGGAGTTAATTTTAACATTTATGCATGGCATAAACTTGGGAGAGAACGGCTCTAGCAATCGTTAATTCTGGCAATTAAATTCATAAGGGACAGCAGCCCATGCTTTATGTAATGTGCCCTAAAGAAATCACCAACTAATATTAACCCTCATGTAAAGTGTTACTAAAGCTTTTCACTTGTGCCAGGTGACCTACTTTTCCCTTGGAAGATGAGCTGTGTCAAACAATATTACTTCCAACAACCATTCTGTTATGAACCCCCTTATTCTTACAGCATAAGGCAGACCTGGACCACTTTATCTTGCTCTTTGCCATTAAAATGAGTTTGTTGAATTGCAAGCTGTGCTAGTGAATGAAAATATAAGACTGAACCAGCAACATCATACCTGTCTACATGCCTTTTTTTCTTAGGAACTTCCCACAGACCCAGGAAAGGAGTGTGGATTCCGATACATGGGATGACATCAATGCCTTTGGAAACTGCAAAATCCTCCTTTACCCTTCATTTGTGATTACCATTTCAAATGGGCAGAGCCAGAACCAATCCATAGTCAATTAAAATGTAAGATCAGAGTTACCAGTTCAACATTAGTTGCCAGGTCCTGTAGGCACGTTTTTTTTGTTGATTTAATTAAATAAAAATAATGTATTTCCATTTATAAACACAGTAGCTATCCTTAATTGTTCTGCATAGCAGCAGCTTTAATATTATCTGCCCGTGGCCATAAAAAGCGTAGGTGTAAAAGGCTAGTCAGTGATAAAGCACAGCAAATTGACACTTGGCCTCTGTACACAGCTGTAAAGTTTTGCCTAAGGCAAACATCCAGATTATTTATTTTTATTGTTTGAGTCATTTTATTCCAGTCTCCAGAGTTTGGGCTGCAAATTCATTCATACCAGGGATAACCATTAATATAAATTATTAATCTTTTGGGCAGGAATTTTATTCAGGTTATATCACAAATCTGTTTCCCTTTTCATTGTATTTATCTGGAAATATTTCTCGTGCTTTTCTTTGGGACCCAGTCAATGGGAAAAGATCATTTGAATGTTCTTCTTTCATCACAGCTTCCTCCTTGACTCTAAATCCTTGTCTTTGTGTCCAGACACCCAGGGCGCTACAAAGTACATAAATTGTGAGTTTAGGAAAATAAGGATACTGGTTCAAAGCTAGCGGTTAGCAAATAAATTGTGCCTTTAAATATATCTATATGTTTATTTGAATGCTTATAAGGAAGCTGTGCCTGATTTTATTTTATGTTTCTGTATAACCTAAGGAGATTTCTTAGTAAAGCTGTGCACTTACACAGACGTGGAGTCTTTATCAGGCCACAAAATGGCTACATTTTTAATTTACTAAATACCACTTAGCAGTATGCTGAATTTACTTGGCTGTTTGATATTATCTCACTGCATGGTCTCCAAATGATCCTTTTAATAAAAATTATAAATGTCATGAATACAGTTTTCTGTGGGTGGTAATGACCACATAACTTTATTATAGACATAAAGCTTAATTAATGGATTGCTTTCAAGTTTCTCTCTACATTAGATGCAAGGCAAGCATCCTCCGATCCTGCAAATGGTATTTTAGATACACTGAAATCTTTACTCAAGGCTGATGTTCTATGTCTGTTCCCTGGATTTAATAACTATATTCCCTGTTTATTTGCTTTTTAATTTTTTTTGATGATTTTTATAAATTAATGTTTCCACTACCTTACAAAGCATCTTTCACATAGCTGAATAGTTCTTGGTTGGCTGCAGTCCTATAGCTTTATAACATAAACAGTTATACTGGTATAAGACCTATAATCCTGGTGTTTTCCAGATCAGGAATCTGTTCATAATTTGGATCTCCATATTGTTGTCTGCTAAAAAATATTTTAAATACTTAAATGAACATAATACCGTTGCCACCAATATGGATACATGCAGCTTAGTAACCATCAAGTACAAGCTACTATTTTATTATTACAGAATTAATTAATTATTTGCTTAAGATGGAGTTTATGGGAGACCTCCATGTAATTTGGAGGGTTCCAGATAAGGGATCTCTATACATATACTAGAAAATTGACAAATAATCCTGTAACCATGGCAACATTATTTCAACTGGCAGTTCACAAGTTTTATAATAAATACACATTAACATTAATTATAGGGAGGCACTAGGTTCGGTATTTGGGGCTGTATTCAAGTGTCTGGCTGAATCACGTGATGTTAGACTGTGTGACAATGGAAGGTGACCATTCTCCTCCTATGATTAAATTATATTGCATATGAAATTTAGGGTTCAAATTTGATTCAGGTTTCGGCCTTATTATTTGTGGTAGATGTACTATTCAGCAGAATCTGAAAACAGTGCATTCCTAGCATTGACCTTTGTTTAAAATGATCTCATCGAATAGGGGAATAGCCCACTGAGAATCCCTCTCTATAATTAAACTCCTCTCTTCCATAGCTGCAGCCTTTGTTAGGCTTTGAGATAAAGAACTGTCCAGCTCGACTGGTGGTAAAGAGGTGACTTGTTTAATTCAAGAAACCACAAAAACATACAGTAGTTTCATCTTAAAGCAGGCGTGTCACCTCCCATGAATATAAAAAAATACTTTAATAAATGCAAACCAACAAGATATTATAGACCTCTGCTACCTCTGTAAGTGCATTTGTTAGCCCACAATTCGCTGCTGTATTTTCGAGGAAGGAAATTGCCTTATTGATCCTCCATCTTTTCCGATCGGCCTTGCACAACAAAGTCTTGTGCATGTGCAATAAATCGGCTGACGCATATACAATATAAATGCATGTCTATTGCAGAGTGACGTGTGCACATTCTCATTTAAACTGTGCAACATTCTTACCTTGAACTGGGGAGGGGGAGACTGAAAGGAACCATTACTCAGATTACTGGGAGATGCCTCTATGCCTCAAAAACTGCAAATAATAAAAAATGAAAACCAATTGCTAATTGTCTCCGAATATCACTCTCTACGTCATACTAAAAGTTAATTTAAAGGTGAACAACCCCTTTAAGGAATTTGAATAAGCAGGATATTTAACACCAAAGCCACAGTGTAAAACACCTGCTTTCAGGTAGTGACCATCACAATGGTCAGCAATTTGGGTCCCAAAATTAGGACTAGAGGGAGTTATGTAATGAATTCCTCAACAGTATGTAAGCATGAGGCACAGATGGCAACTGAAGAAATGGAAGTTATTAGTTTGTATTGGAACTCATTCTCTTTACACAACAGATGATTTCATGAGATGGGAGGGGGGTTATTAAGAGTAAAATCGAATCAAGGTCCGGTAGTAATTTATGACAAGGAAAATCTAGAAATGAGAAATATGGGTTGATTCAAACTAAAACAATATGCAGGGCTCACTTTTAATAAAGTCCTGCTCCCGCTGCACGTAACTGTATACCATATATACCCGAGTATAAGCCGAGTTTTTCAGCATCCAAAATGTGCTGAAAAAGTCTACCTCGGGCGAGTAGCTGAGATTGCAGTCACTTTCAATCATTCCTATACCAACAGTTCACTTGGGGAGAGACTGTAATATCCCACAATGCCCTCTGTTGGTTATATGAAAGAAAAACAGTGCGCCCTCTGTTGGTTATATGAAAGAATAACAGTGACTGCAATATCACACAGCGCCATCTGTTGGTTATATGAAAGAATAACAGTGACTGCAATATCACACAGCGCCATCTGTTGGTTGTATGAAAGAATAACAGTGCGCCCTCTGTTGGTTATATGAAAGATTAACAGTGACTGCAATATCACACAGCGCCATCTGTTGGTTGTATGAAAGAATAACAGTGCACCCTCTGTTGGTTATATTAAAGAATAACAGTGACTGCAATATCACAAAGCACCCTCTGTTGGTTATATGAAAGAATAACAGTGACTGCAATATCACACAGCGCCATCTGTTGGTTATATGGAAGAATAACAGTGACTGCAATATCACACAGCGCCCTCTGTTGGTTATATGAAAGAATAACAGTGACTGCAATATCACACAGCACCCTCTGTTGGTTATACAAAAGATTAACAGTGATGGCAATAGCAAACAGCACCCTCTGCACATGGTAGTGGGACAGTGGGACAATGCACACAGTAATCTGTTTGGCAATTCTCTGTCACCATCAACTTTGCAAAGAAGTCCAGTTGATCGCTGGGGGGGTCGCTTTGGCAGAATGTGCGCTGCTGGGAGACAGGGCTGTAGTTGTGTCTAGGCTTATACTAGAGTCCATAAGTTTTCCCAGTTTTCGTAGGTAAAATTAGGTACCTCGGCTTATACTCGGGTCGGCTTATACTCGAGTATATACGGTATTGACTTTTCAATGGCAATAAGGAATAGATGATGAAGTGCCAGAAAGAGGCATGAAACGCGTCAGGTGACCTAACATGTCATAGGGTAGGAGTACATCTGTAGTAGATGCCTGTTTGTTGTTTTATTACCAAATAAAGCTGGAACTTTGATTTTACGCCATACGTGTGGATTGGTTTCCTCAAATTACCTAATCCCCCACAATAAGGAATAGGGCTGCTGTATGTTTCTTAATGTTCATCAGCCCTATGAAATTTAAAAAAAAAATGACCTCCCAATGTTTTAGCTGTTTGTGTAAGCTACTAAAGTGCTAATAGCCCATGTACTGCAGTATTTGTACATAAGAAGAAATTAAAACTGTAAATAAAATGGCAGTGAAAGCCTATTGCTCCCTTTATAGCCTATTGTCTTCCTTCATAGCATATACACAAAGGGTGCTTACACCTTAGTTCAGACAGAGGCAAAGAAAATGGCATATTTTGCCTCCTATCTCATGTTTTTGTGCTGCATTTTTCCCTCTTCATACTGTATATTGTAAATGATGAATATTCTGATCAAAAAGTAACGCTAGAAAACACCGCCTAAAAGTTACGCGTATAACAACATCTGTGAATCCTATTTTATTTAAATATGTTTTTTATTTCTGTATGCAAACAGAATTTTCTTTTTTTGTATTTTATTGCATGTGCTAATATTTTAGCAAGTGCTTAGCTTTATGGCTGAAGCCCTTCACAATTGTAATTGTGATGCCAGTGGTGGTTTAGCGAGCTTCACATTCACCCCTGGTATTTCTATAAACGGAAGTAACGAAGAAACCAGATTTTTGCTTTGTCCACATTTTGCTAAAGCTCCAGGGATGCCTTTTAAAGGTTTAGAGAGCTGAAGCATTTGGCTGAGCAGAAAACAATAATAAATATTGTTGCAATCAAGGCCTGCCATTGAGCAACATGACCATATTATTAAAAAAATGGATTATCAAAAATGTGATCATAATTCAGAAAATACAGCAGAACAAGTCTTTGCCATACAGAACTGATGACTTAGAAAATGAAGGGTTGCATTTATTGTAGTACATATTATATCTATATGTTAATATATCTACCACTGCCATTGTAATATTGTGTGCTCTGACCCTTGTGTCTCATAACCCACTGTAATAACACACAGCCAAGCCATCCTCCAGAATAATATTTACCTTGTTATTGCTTCTCTGTCAGCAGAGGGGGTTAAGGGCTCTGTGCAATGTAGCTGTTTTTTCTCTGTAAACAGCAAGATTTCTTATTTATTTATGTTTTAAGCAATTCTGGATGAGAAATAGAGGGTAATATTTATAGGCTGTTCAGTCACTGTTACATTTATAGTCAGACTTGCAACCATTTATATTCGCTAAATCACTGAATGAAATGGGAAAAAGCTTGAGGTTTCTTATAGTTTAACCCCTTTTATGTTACAGGCTTTTGGGGGCAATTGGATAAAGTTATTACAATCCTTTCACCACTAAGCAGGCAATGCTAGAATTGCATAATATTATACAACATACTGGTGCAATAATAGAATTTTAGTGCAAAACACTATTGCATCAGTTTCTGAGTGCTTTATGGAACTCGTATAATTTACCATTAAGCAATCAGTCTTCTGAAAACATGTTATACCTCCGTGCTAGTGGTGCAAACCCTGTATAAAATAAACTTGGTGGGCAGTTATGAACACATTGATTACAAGTAGAGTGCAGATTCCATGACTGCAATTTTGCCCATCTGCTGTCTTTTTTCAGCTAGGGAAAAGAAGATGACTCCCTGTCATATCTAGTATGGAAGGTATGTAGAGACACTATATAAAAAATATCAACCGTGGCCAAGAATCCAAGTTTAAACAGATTCTTGGCCATTTCAACTCTTATAAAATGTTTGTTTTAATGTGTGCTTCAACCTGTAACAGGTAGTTAATGCAACATTTGCTGGAAAAAAAAAACTCCTTTGGAAAACTTCTGACCATAAAGTGATACTGACACTAAACAAAACTATTAAAATATTTATGTACATTAAGAGGCAGATTTATGAATCGTTGAGTTGTTTTTTCCATGAAAAATAAGTATTCGAGTATTTTTACTCTTGACTAAAAAAAATTTAAATAAAAAAAACAAATACACCGTCTAAACCCTGTCAAGGTCATGTAGAAGTCAGTGGCAGAGGTCCCTTGAACCATTTGAAGATGATAATATCCTTCATGATGTTCGAGTTTGATTTGGTGAATTTCACTCGAAAACTCAATCAATTTGAGTGATTTTAGTTTTTTTAATGGTAGCCCCCTTATAGAGGAATATGGGGGAACATGTAAAAGCATCAGACTAAAACTTTGCATGTGCTCTATAACTTTGCCATAAAAGACTGTTATGATATTTGTAAAATGATTTAGGTAAAAATAAAAAAAGGTGTCTGTATCATTTTAAGGCATAGGACTATTCCATGTCCCACATCAAGCAACTCCTTGAAACTCAAGCGTATAGCTTCCATCTTCCTGATCTTGTTATATTTTGAATTTAGGTTGTTTGACCTGTCTTCTTGCTTGTGTGACATGGAATAGCACTGAGGTACAGATACTTTGAGGGTAGCAGTGAAAGACTCCAAAGCCTAAGGGTGCAGGCCAGGGCCGCCATTCGAAATCACGGGGCCCCCCGTACAACAAAATTTTCTGCGTCCCCTGGGCCCCCAAGCCCCACCCCAGATCCCGCCTGCTCCACATCACAGTTAAAAGGTCACACAGACATCAGCGCTAAAAAAGGTACCCCCCCCACACAAGTTATAGAAAGCTATTCGGGACTAGGGCCCACCTTATAAGTTTAAAAAAACTTCGGGTCTTTTTGCCGCTTCAGGACTTCAATTTCGGCTGTTTTCGTGACTTTGGGTCTTTTTGCCGCTTTGGGACTTCATTTGTTCTGCACTTCCGTGCTTTGGCTGTTCGGGACTTCGGAAGGGGGGCCCGGCTCTTTTGAAAAGTTCAGCACTGCCGGTCCCCCCTTCAGGCCTGGTACACTTGTTCCCCCTGTGCCCCGCTGATGGCGGCCCTGGTGCAGGCTGTCTGTACTAGGGACAATGCAGACCCACATAAAACACTGCTGGACTGCCACCCAGTTTTCAGTGTGTCTCCAATTTTTGTGATGCGGAGTGTGGTTAGGCATGTCATATACTCAATGACATCTGTAATGCCCCCCCACCCCAGTGTAAATTGAGGGTGACCCACAGCACGCAAAAAAATAATGGATGACTGATACTTCCTGTGCACCGTGTGCTTCCAATTGGTTCTCTACAGAGGAAGCAGACCCAGGCCGCCCTGTGGCTGTGGGGACTGCTTCCCCTGTAGTTCTACCACTGCATATTTCCTCTTCTGCACCCCCCCCATCTGGCTCAGCAGTGTGGGGGGGAAGCAGATCTTGCAGGCCAAGTGCCCAACACATGGGCAAAAGGCTGACTGCCTATCAAGAGGTATACATTTAGTCAACAGGTGTTATAGAACCAGATATTTGGACCTGGAATATAAATGCAATATGATATGTAGGGATGTAGCGAACTGCCGTTAATGTGTTCGCGAACACCGTTCGCGAACACCGGCAAAAAAGCGAACAGTTCGCGAACAGTTCGCGAACTTCGAACGCTCGATAAAATCGTTCGATCGAAGGATTTTATTCGTACGATCGAAGGATTTTCGTTCGAATCGAACGATCGAAGCTATTCGATCGAATGATTTTAATTCAATCGAATGCTTATAATCGTTCGAACGAATGGAAATCGTTCGATTTTAGCGATCGAATGGTCGAATGGTCGAACGAAATTTTACTTCGAATCGAACGCGAACACCAATTGGCGAACGTCGCGCGACGTTCGCGAACATTCGGCGGACGCGAACAGTCGAAGTTCGCGCGAACTAGTTCGCCGGCGAACAGTTCGCTACATCCCTAATGATATGTTATCTATAGAATCATGTACAATGTTGGTGACAAAACATCAGTACTATCTTAGAGAGGCAGATAAGGAGCCATTTTAACTCTAATTGTTTCCATCTCCGCATCAAAAGTTCCAGTCAAAGCATGCTATTTTTAACAACCTACTTTCTAGTATATTGTTTTTCTCTCTCATGCTTCTGACATATAGTCATTGCATGATCATTCAGGTGTTCTATTTTGTAATGCGTAATCAGTGGCGGAACTACCGGGGGAGCAGGGGGTGCGAGCGGGCCAGGGCCTGCACCCCCTCAGGGCCCCCCTGGCAGCCAGCGCGCTATTGAAAAAGTGGGCCGTACAGAGGGGGTGGGGCCCGGCTGCGCGTCACGCACCAGGGCCCGCCCCTCTGGTATCCCTACTGTGTGGAATAGTCCCTTTTATGTTTTGGAAGGCCTGCAAATTCTACAGTATAAAAGAGCTAAACATATCCATTTGTAGAGATGTGAATCTTGTCCTGTAATAACGCTTTATTAAAAAAAATGTATTTTTTGGCACACTTTTTTAGCGTTTTAACAATCTCCTATTATTACTGGTCTCTCTTTTCCTGTATCAACACAGAATTTCTCCGAAGCATCAGTCCAATGTTTTATATAATTTGGACAGTGACGTCTATTCTGTGGAAGCAATCGGTAAGAATAGACAAGTCACACTGAATATCTCTTTGTTCGGCAGTGTGCTCATTTTCCAGGGTGTGGTGGTGCAGAAGCATAAAAGCTTTGAAGTATAAAAGCTCCCAGTGTTGAGTAAATAAAATCTATGTTCTATTGCAGCAACAGTGTTTTGCAAGCTTTTTCAGGTCAGACAAAGTGATTCATGTGAGAGCCAAGTGTAACATTATACCGTTCATCTGTGGATAAACGTATTAACGCGTCTATGGCTTTGCCCATTGCAATAAAATTTCCTTTTGTTTCTCCTTCCACCAACTTACTTTGGAATCTATTCAAATGAATAAATGTAACATTTTGAGTTCTCAGACATGTGTCTTGGGTCTTGTGCCTTTAATTTTCCTTTCGTTTGAGCTACGTATTAGTAAGATTCAAGAGAGCAGAGGAAAAAAATCTCGTTGCTCACAAGCCATCTGACAGCAGACTGATTCCTTTTATTGATCGCTGAGCGTCACAGAGCCTGGACTTCAAAATAATTTACTGTGTGTATGAAGCCAAAAAGCTTCTCATTTCTAGTTTATGGTTGTCACCTCCTAGTCTATATTTCTTCATGGATTTTGTTTACTTGATGAATACAAATGTAGAGGCCTTTATACTAACCCATGCTATAGTCTGATCAAGTGAGAGTGTGTAGGAACAAGAACTATTCACAAAGAAATCTTGCAGTAATAAACAGTTATGCAACACAGAATATGAAAATAAATAATTGCCATTTTTTTGTATTAAAGGTCTCTACAGGCCCTGCTGTGAATTTGTCAAACTACCTTTGTTCAAGGACAGCTTTTGTTATCCTATATAAAGTTTATATATGTGTATTTTTTTTGCCAGGGGTTGTCTCTATTGATGTGAATGACAATACTATGGCACTGGCAATCAGTTCCTTGAATAATTAGGGAATTATGAACTGGAACTTATGAATTTGGAACCGGTGAACTTTTACTGTGATAACCATTTCACCTTCACATATTTTGGTATATTATGTTTTACACTATGGGCTAGGCTAATTAAGTATACTTCCGACAGCAGTGGCCCATCCCAATCATTGCACATGTTGGGTGTGGCTAGGTCTTTAATTGTAAGGTGGCATACTCTGTGGTTAACACTTGAAAAAGAGCTTTGCCCAAAACATGTTGTATCAATAAATATTTTGCAGTTAATCTGCTAATGCCTGGCTCTACTATTTCTTACTTTGTTGCTTGAAAAAGCGTTGTCATCTAAGAAAGGGCAAGTGGTTTAAGTCCCAACCACTGCCGCCTCTCGATTTCCCGAGGTTGCTTTTATTTGATGCTTCCAATGGGAATTGGGTTTACAACTGTTACAACTTCTAATTCCTTGTGTACTTACTGTGCAATAAAGAAATCCGCAAAAAATACAAATGTTTTTTTTTTTTTTAAAAAGTGCAAGTGTGTTTAATAACTGTTCTATGGAGTGCATTACTGTCGAATAGCTGGTAAACCCAGCTTTATTTTGACTATTTATTTAATTGTGCCTGTGAGGATGTTTTATGGTAGGCAGTCTCCCTTTCATCCTTCACCTCCTTCATATGTTCTAGAAGGACTACCCACATTTGTAATAAAAGGCACTGAGTTTGCCCAGGAGCATCAACAAATAGCAACCAATGAGAATGTTTGCTTTTAAACAGATGACCAGCAAATTCTTCCTGTTGATTGGTTGTTATAGGTTACTTCTCCAGGGCAAACCTAATGTCTTTTATTACATAACCCCATTTGGATTTGTAGGCCTCATTGAAGCAAGAGGCATGGTAGGAGACTCTGTGTGGTAGAAATAATCAGACTGAGCACTAGTATTCTCATTCATCCCAACATTTGAGAAAAAGTGATTAAAAGATATGGCTCTTTCTCTGCCTCTTTCTCTGCCTCTCTCTGCTTCCAGCCTGGAATGCACAGCCATCTTGGATTTTTTTCTTCAGACTCGCATAGCAGAGAGCTCGCAAGCAGGAACAGAAGAGGGGCCAAAGCAAAATATGAAAATTACATTACAATCAATGACAGCAGGATGTGTGATCATAGGGGTATATTTATCAAGGAGTGAAGTTAGAGATCGCTGCAGTCTAGAGTGAAATTCTGCCACTCTCCATTCATTTCTATGGTATTTTTAAAAGAGTATTTATCAATGGGTGAAAGTTCATCCTTTGACAAATAAACCTTTCAAAATCCCATAGAAATGAATGGATAGTGGCGGACTTTGACTCTAGCAGACTGTGGCGATCTCTCCGATCAAGCTTTGATAAATATACCCCATGGTCGGGACTGTCCCGCAAAAAGTAGTTGGGAGTAGGTTTTCTAGCTGAGGCTAAATAATGCTAGGAAGCGGAGAAGCCTATGCTCTGCTGAAGTGATCTAGTGAGGACATAGGTTACTGGTAATTTATGGTCATATTTCTATTTTTTTTCCTACTTACAGCTTATTAAAAGCTCTTGAGGGCAGGGCTTCTGATGTTTGTTAAATTATGTTAAGATCCTGGTTTGCTATAAATTATTAGAAATTGCTGCATAACTTTTATATATATTTTTAATTACTACATAATTAAATGTTCATGAGTTGCTAGATACTTGTGCATATTTGCAACTTGAATTCATATTAGTGGCAGAAAAAAATCCAATTTGGCTTATTTTATGTTTAAATAATTCTTAGCAGATTTAAACTATGGTAGTTCAAATCCAAAAAAAAACCCCCACACCCTTAGCATTCTACACAATAGATCACTTATCTGTGTTACTATAAAAAAATTGACCCCCGAGCCCAGTGGCTCTTGCTGCAGCTGGCACTCGAACAGTGCTTTAGGCCCCTCACCGCTAAGAGCTGGTTGCATTAGTCACGCTGGGCTAGAGTTGCTGTGCTTTTTAATAGCCAGGGAAAACTGCTTTCATTTGTATTCTTGTAGAAGAATTGGGCCTCCTCAAACACATGATTTAAGGGAGCACCTTAATGAAGTTACAGTTAAAAGGTGTATTCCTTAAACACATTGTGAACATTTTTTTGCTATTTGCGACTTTAACATTCCCCCCCCCCGATAGATTAAATTTAAGAAGTACAAGAGTTTAGTAAGAATAAAAGTACAAGAGTTTAAGGTAATATTAGAACCCCTCTATTAATGACAACAATTTATACATTTTACATTACATTATAAATCAAAGAGAAGTATACTAGATATTTACTTCAAAGACACATGCCCCACAAGGGTTAAATTATGATTGGGAAGTATCATGTTTTTTGTAAATATTGTGACACCTCATATAAATGTTATGCTCTATATGGATGTAGATAAATGCTTGGTGATGACATGACAAGGTCATTCGTAAATATAGATATGCTATTGGTATGTTTTTAATAAAGGTCTTAATAGAAGTCAGTATATAAGGTACAGAAAGACTGCTGAGGCATGAAACACATGTGTATAGAAAATGGATCCGCACACACACTGGTTAATGCAGTCAGGGAGTATCCCCTTTTATTCAGCCACCAAACATTCAACGTTTTGGGGGGGAACGTTGAATGTTTGGTGGGTGAATAAAAGTGGATACTCCCCGACTGCATTAACCAGTGTGTGTGTGGATCCGTTTTCTATACACATTCGTTGCTAAGGGACCAGGCCGGGTCAACGGAAGAAACGCACCACCAGTTGCAGGATTGGTGAACTACAGGTGTGCGGTAGGAGAAATTGCATTGTAATAGAGGCATGAAACGCGTCAGGTGATCATACCGTCATGTTTATACAAATGTGAACTGAAGGTACCTGTATGTAGATTTTAAAAGTTTGGTAATAAATCCTTTTCATTTTTTTTAACCTGTGACTCGAGACACTTCCTAATTTTGCAAAAATTGGACTGGAGCAGACTGGGGCAGAAGCCAGTACAGGAAGTTGCCGAGCAGACGCGGGTGTGTCTGTGAGAGCAAAATTTTAAATACCCTTATAAGTGTGACAAAAGACATTCAGAATGGCTGATTTGTGTTTTTGTTCTTTCCAAACAATTATGAAAATTTATGAGAAATCTTTGGAAAACTTTTTCTGCTATTTTTGTGCAATGACTGAGCTGTGATTCTCGGTTTATAATATGTATGCCCATAGAGGTCTGTTAGTCTACTGCAAGGGGTTGATTTCTGCCAACAAATGGCTTTTTATTTCAAACATATTTTATTTCAGACGTTTCTGAAGCCAGAGTAAAATAAATGCCTACATGATACATAGCACATTACCAGGCACATATTTTTTTCTGTTCTTTGCTGCAGCTTTATGTGGGCAGGAATAAAAATGCCATAAAATCCTTTCAAGCAAACACTGTCTTTAGAAACGTGTCTTGCATTCAGTCTAAGAAACAAATGGATTTGGTGAAAAAGCTTGGCGTACTGAGTTAATCACTTGTCTGTGATTCCTAAGTTGTTTAATATTTTGTTACTCCAGCTACACAGTGGTAACAAAGCAGTATTTTTGTTTGCTACATTTTGTTTTCTTTTTTCAATGGGGAATTATGCACAATACTGTTTTTCTTGTATGGTTTAAGGCAGATGTTTTATCCTTTAGAAAAAACTTGAAAATTATAAGTTAAAGATTTTTTTTTTGCTGAAATGTAAAATGTAAATGTTATGTTTAAGATCAAAATCCTAGTTCTGCTCTTTTGTGATAGACACAGCTGCTTCTTAAAATGGCCATAGATGTGCAGATTCTAGCCTCATATTGTACTAACAATTGTATGGCACAATCTTCCTACCTGCAACTAATCATTCAGATTAAATTTAGTAGCAGTAAGATATTGTAACCCTTATTTGGCTTAAATAGACAAATACCAACTAGAAGGGTAGAGTATGGGCTACAGTGGACTCTCCTTCAACGGGATGGGCTTTCGCTAAGTGGAAAGAGTACGTGATGGTGTATTGAACTACACCTCTATACTGCCAAAAGTGTAAAAGAATAGAAAAAAAATCAGGGTTTCTTTGCAAAACAATAGAACAGGCTTTATTCAATTATTCAATTATAAAACGCCACGGTGTTGACCGTACTCACACGTGAGGTAGATAAATAAATGCCTGGTACATTTACATGTGTAGCAGACACAGCATAAATGGCACCACTGAAGGAATAGCACGGGGAGTTGAAGGTATACTCTTCCAGGTTATCAGTACCTCATGTGGACCGGATCCCCTTCAGCAGACGTAGAACAAGGAAAAGAAAAATAACCTAATTCCCTTGTCAGTACTGTGGTCCCTTCATTACAGGCAAGGAGAGCTACTCCTGCCTATTCGCCTTGATGGAGCTTGAAGCTACTCTTACTAACTAAGACTCACTGGGGCTCATTTATCAACACTGGGCAAATTTGCCCATGGGCAGTTACCTATAGCAACCAATCAGTGATTAGCTTTTTAAAGCCAGCTGCAAGTAGAACAATGAATGCAGCAATCTGGTTGGTTGCCATGGGTTACTGCCCATGGGCAAATTTGCCCAGTGTTGATAAATGATCCCCACTGACTCACTCTCTCTAGAGAGTGAGACAACCGTGGCTATCCTGCACACTAGCTTCATCTCCGTTTAGGGCCCAACGCTTTTGGGGCCTTGTTGACTCTAGGCTCAATGGAACTTCCACCCAGATCAACTGCTGCAGGCCAAAGAGAAAGAATTACCACCTGCAAAGCACTTTCTTACAGTGATGTAGGATATTGTCATCAACCTAGGGCCAATGAAATGGGTATGCAAAATAAGGGGTACAAAGTTTACATTGGTTCTTACCCAACAACAGGTAAATGAGGCACTGTTAGGGGCATGAAGCCATAAGGCCATTATACTTATGGGTCCCTACAATAATAAATCAGACAATGTTCTGGCCATAATAGCAATCATACAAAGTTAAGTCTAACAAATACTAGTGACAGTCTCCCATTGATATTGATGCAGATTCAGAGATATCATTTTTTGCTGACAGAAATCTTCTAACCTGTCCAATTGACTTAGCGACTGATCGTCATGGTATATATATATATATATATATATATATATATATATATAATATCAGGACGGTCCACACATGGTCTGAAAATCATACAAAATGAATTTTCAAGCGATTTTATCTTTGGACAGCTTTAGATTGAATATACAACAAGAGACAGAAACATATAATGCTATATAGTATATATTACATGAGATATATATATATATATATATATATATATATATATATATATATATATATATATATATATATATATATATATATATATATATAGTTAAACGTTTTCTATATTGTAGTATAACCGAGATAAACGCATTTTTTAAGCATTTATAGTATTTTTCCAAAATATAAAACATAAACATAGAAGTTGATTGGATGGGGGTATCTCATACATAACAAATAGTAAATTAAAAGAATGTCCTGCCAGTCAAGAAAATGTTTAGTGAATTGATTCACTTATGTCTGCATTTCCACATTGTGCATTTTTTTAGCACTGAATTCTAAATTCTAACTCATTAGCAAAGTTGACAAAATGATCATTTCAATGAATATGGCTGGTGCTAAACAGAGCAGGAACAGGAAAAGTAATTTGAGGAAGGGGAAAGGTCAGGGAGGCCTCTGATGCTGGGAGGAAGACATTTGCACTGAAATACAGAGATGTAGGTTTTTGAGTAGTTTCCTAGAGAGATTTTGCACTTTGTAAAATGTCCCACATATGAATTGCTTCTGCTGTACATATAACACAATCTAGTTTGGTACAGTAATAGTTATAGTTCCACTAATGCAATTGTCTGTCTTTGTAATGTTGCCAAGCCTGCTAAAGTGTTTGTTATGAAAATCAGAATTGTGAAGCAACAGCTTTCCATACTTTGAAAGAAGTTTTGGCTGGAACATAATTTTATTTGGGTTTGGAGAACATTCAGTCGAAACAAACTGCAATTGGTTTGCCCATCTTTAGTGAGGAATGCATTGTTTGGCCGATAAAAAGTTCCCAACTTCCCGCTGTTTTGGAAGCCTAGCATTTAAGAAAGCTTTTAATATCACAGATGTTTATTGAACATTTTTAGTCAGATAATTTAAGAAAGCTTTGTCTGTATTCCTCAGCATACAAACCTGGGCAATGTAGACCATACTGTATTTTAAGCTCCACACGCAAAATAGTTTTACTGAGTTTTGTTCATAATGCAGGTTGTGTTAGATGCACATAAAATACTCAAGTTTCTGAGCATTGGGTTTGCAAAACTGTCTCATGATATGGTATTACTTAATGAGCACCCTACTTCATTGAACTAGTTTTGTTGAAGCTTTTAGTTTTTACAGTATTTTTGACAATCTGCCTCAATGTACATTGTACCATCACTAATACTGAGGTGTACAACTGATTCTGAGCTGACTACTCTAGAAGAAGTTATGAGAAACATGGAAGTTCTAATTTTATATGTGGTAGAGTGCAGAAATCCAGATTTGTCTGACATAGGACCTTCATGGGAAAATAAAGAAATAGTCAAATGTTTTAAAAGAAAAATATAACTGACATCTAAGCATGGTTTACACTCGGTTATCTGCTCTAATAGAAGGAAATGCAGAGTGCAGGAGCTGCACCATTGTATTGCTAGGAATAAGCAAACTTTATTAGCCCTTAACTATTTCATGGCAAAATACCCTGTGGGATTGAAATGCTCCTAGTAGACTTCATTAATCTGCCCCTTGCCTTTTCATATCTGCTGTTTTTTTTGCACTCTGGAGAGGCAGCGGCATTCACTACAGAGCATAACTAATGGAGAATTAAAAATGGATTTGGTCAACCTGATTTGGAAAGTATACGTTTAAGCAACTGAAAAGAATAGCTAGATGGTATGATTTAGAACAGTGTAGAATAGTGGAAAGTTGTTTGTCTAACAATGCAGGCAGGGCAATGTTTCTGCTATTGCAAACCTAATGATGCCTTAAAGAGGTGGTTCGCCTTTAAGTTATATTTTAGTATGTTATAGAATTACCAATTCTTAGCTACTTTTCAACTTGTCTTCATTATTTATTTTTTCTATTTCATTTTAAATTATATACGTCTTTCTTTTGACTTCTTCCAGCTTTCAAATGGGGGTCACTGACCCAACCTAAAAACAAATGCTCTGTAAAGCTACAAATTTATTGTTATTGTAATTTTTTTTTTTATTACTCATCTATTCAGGCTCTTGTCTATTCATATTCCAGTCTCTTATTCAAATTAATGCATGGTTGCTAGTATAGTTGCTAGTATAATAACTAAAAAAAAGCATAATAAAAACCAGTTGCAGGTTTTTTCAGAATATCGCTCTGTACATTGTGCTTAAAGTTAACTCAAAGGTGAACAGCACATTTAACCCTCATGTAATTTTAGGCTTACTGTTGACTCCAATGCATTTCAGCACAATTTCACTGTTTTCAATGTTTTCGCCAACTCACCCTGCATTGCGTTAGTTTTATGCCTATCAGCATGTATCATGCTTGGGCCTCTTTATAGTAAATTAGCCATTCTATTTCTATCTGACTGATACATTTGATTTATCATCTCAGCTAGCTTCTACTTTACTTGTAAACTACAGTAGTTCTTATTATGAATTGCTATGACATATTTTCTGTATAAAATGCAATTTTCAGATTAGATATGAATGATTAAAGAAAACACTTAAGGATTTCCAATTTCAAAACACATTTCACACTTTGTTTACTTTACACTCCAACAGTTTTCTGCAGAGTAGTGAAGAATATAAACCTATGTTACATTATGAGCCAAGGCGATACCTGAACAATCCGTGATTTTATTGTGGCTAATAATATTTACCTAGACTTTGATATATTTTTGAAATGCTGTGAAACATCCATTTCACCAGTAGCCTCCGTAGCCCTGGATATTCTTTAAATCCTTATTTTTGCCCCTTGTTCTATATGTTAAACGGCACAATAGGATTTCCAACTGTAGTTGTGAACTGGCACTCCATGTGGCTCTCCATAAATTGAAAGTATCCAGCTTACCGAATAGTAGTTATCGGGCTTTCTTACTGAAGCCTTTTTATGTTTGTTTTAACCACACAAACCTGTGTTGGCAGAAGCTAGGCATTCACAGCATTGGTAGACTTACACTTTCTCCCCTGAAGAGCTTTAATTAACTTTTTCATATTTTCTACCAGGTCGCTATTGTTGAAGACTATGCAGACCCATTTGATGCTAAGCAGGTGCCAGGCAGCCAGACTGCAACTGAGAAAGTAACTGAGAATGATGGATATATGGAACCTTATGAAGCACAGAAGATGATGGCAGGTAACACATTAAGCTAATCCGTGGAAAGCTACAGTTCTGATTGTCTATTATCTATCTGTTTCTAGGTGTGTTTATCTTAGCTGGTAGTACCAGTTCTGTCTATATTGAGAGAACTGACGGAGGAGGGGGCGTCCCTGAGTGTTGGTTGGAATTGCATTTTAAAATGTTTTGTTAACCACCTAAAAGTTGTCTCTGTCATGGCATTAAGGTGCCATTTGATTTGGTTGTTTTTGGAATTGGACATATATATAAAAATCCAAATGCAGATGGTGCTAAGTAGGACCCCCATAAGTGAGCCAAGATGCAACCTGAAAATAGATACCAAGCAATTACAGAATTTACATCGGGAGGGAGTTATCATCCGTATCAAAGGGGCAAATTATAGGTCAAGGAGGCTTAGGATAGAGAAGTAACCTTTGGTTTTGGCAACCTGAGGATTTGTAACTGCACAATGCAGTCTCCTTAGAGTTTGCAGGTGAGAAACCAGATTCCAGAGGGCCCAACAGACGAGTGTGTAGAAAGTTAGCAATATGGAAGAAATGGGCTCATTTATAAACACTGGGCAAATCTGCACCTGGGCAGTAACCCATGGCAACTAATCAGTGACTGTCTTTTTACAGACAGCTGCAGGTTGAACAGTGAAAGCAATTATCTGATTGTTTGCTATGGGTTACTGCCCAGGTGCAGATTTGCCCAGTGTTTATAAATGAGCCCCAAAATGTTCTAGGTTTTTAGAGGCAAAGCAGTAGAAGTGAGACAGGACAGGTCAAAAGATCTTTTTAGGAACAGACTTGACACCAGCATGTTTGAACAGAGAGGGGAAAGTTCCAGAAGCCAGATAATTGAAGATCTGAGTAAGAGCTGGAGAAAGCTCAGCAGCACAGTGTTTAAACAAGAAGACAAGAATTAAGACACGCAAAAAGTTGGCTTAGAAAGGAGGAGCTGGTTTATCTTTGTAGTGGTGGGAATCTGATTTCGGATGGGCTCAACTTTGTTTTTGAAGAAATCGGCAAAGTCTTAAAGGAGGCATATAGGATAGATGAAAAAACCCAAATTTTGTAGGCAATTATGAGTAATCTATGGTGTTGCTTTTACATTGTATTGTCGTTCTCTTGCACAGATCTTGAATAGAAGTGTGAAGCTGGCCATAGACGCAAAGATACTATCATACAAAACAAAGCTTTGTATGATTTTAGGACTGTGGATTGTCCAGACATTTTTCGTACCATGGCGATTGTCATTCTGTCGATCGCACAGGTTAAAAGATTCACAGTATATTGGCTAACTATAAGATCTCTGAATGTATTGCCTATCTGACTATATCAATGGGAGATTGACTAAATGTCATAGATAACTTTTGTACAATTGCTGTCTGTCAGTTAATGGCCCTGATCATTGTGAGATTTGTTCTCTTAACTACTTTATATTAATTTTAATGGTTAGTTGCTGGTCGAAAGATTGCCATGGATGATCATTCATCTGTCAATAGGCTATAATCTGTACGTCTATGGCCATCTTAAGAATCTGGTTTGTGAATTCAAACAGGGGCTTGGGTTTTTAGCATGGGTACACTTTGCTTGTAAGGGTGCAAATGGGACAGAGGTGGAGGTTAACATGTGATTATACTCACTAACCAGGGTATCGGGATCAGACATGTTCCTAAAGGAGGAGATACTGGACCTGAAAGAGTGAACTGAGGCTGGAAGGTCTATGTCAGTTGTATTCCAAATTAGGACAGTGGGAGAAGGAGGGGGAGTATGAGACAGAACTGCAACCAAATAATGATCAGAAAGGGGGGAGAGATCACTGTTTAAAGAGTCACTGTTAAAATTAGAAAGAGACTGTAAAGACAAGAACCACAAAGTGTCCATCCTTATGAGTTTTTCCACTGCTGGAGTTCAAAGGAGAAGGTTAGGTGGAGAAAACGAGAGAGCCAGGGTTGCGAGGGATCATAAATAAGTCAATTAAAATTGTCAAGGATGATTGCAGGGCTGTCAGTACAGAGGAAAAAGAGAGCCAGGTTTCAAAGTCAGAAAGGAAGGTAGCAGAGGAGAAGGCTGACAGAGGTCTATAAATGACTGCCACCAGTACAGAGAGAGGATGGAAAATTTGAATGGCTTGCTGCTCAAAATTGTTAAATGAGAAGGCTGAAGAAATAGCAATTGGATTGAAAGGATAGTGAGAGGAGAATTCAAACTTCAGATGTGTTGTGAAAATATGCCTGGAGAATTGAGATGAACCGTGGTGAAGTTAGACAAGAAAATGAACTCTTTAGTAAATATTCTCCAAAGTGAAGGCACATTTAGGGGTATATTTATTATGCTGTGTAAAAACGTAATTCCCCCGAAAAACTGATGTGCAAACACAGTGTGTTTTTATTATATGCATTTGCCCCTATTATACATTTCTTCCAGCGGAAGTAAAAGTGTAAAAAAAAAGTACTCTATCTTTTACATCACTTTTTACACAGTGAAGCCTGGTGATGTGTGGTGTATTATCCTGCCGTTTTTTTACACCACATAATAAATATGCCCCTTAGTGTAGGAAGTCTAGCATGTAACTTATGTTCATTGTGTCTGCAGCTAAAGGGGCAGTTTAAATGTCAGTTTTAGACACAAATGTCGTTGTTGTTAAGGAAATGAATCCATATGGCAATATGGCATCTTCTGCTCTTAATTATAAATACAAATAAGCAATCACGTGTAATTAATTATTTTCGTGGCTGAGGTCCCTTTATCTTTGGCACAATATCCAAGCATTAGTGGAAACAGGCAGTTTTTGTATTGCATTTCTAGTTAAATGGGTTTATAAAACTTAAGAAATATCTATTTTAAAAGAGGTTCTAGACCATAATAAAATTAATTGATAGAAGATTTATATTGAGATCTAGAAATCTTGTCTCATTCTACACCATCAACATTGATTAAGCTTTCAAAACGTAGTAATTTTATTCCTGGCATTTCTTCTCATAGGAAAGCCAAGCACCTTTTATGAACCTTTTTAAAAATTGCCTAGCCTGCTGATAAGTTCTTTAAGAGAAGAAATACTGCACATAGCTTAGATTATATTTATTTTATATCCATGCTTTGTCTCTGTTTCAGGAAGGCACCTTTCTTTTTTTTTTTTTTTTTTTTATATTTAATTTATTTATTCAGTTTTTTTAACAAGACAAAAAATATAAGACAGAACGAATAAATACAAAGTAAAATAAGTATCATCTTCTTGCATATTCATCACAACTTCGATAAATTCATTTTCCCTTATACATAAATCAATAAATACAGAAAGAAAAAGAAAGAAAGAGAGAAAAAAAAAAAACAAAAAAAAAACAAAGGAATAGATACACAAGTTTTTATTATTATTCCCCCCTTCTTAATTGACCATCATTTCCTAGGTAATCACACCAAAGTTCCCATAGTTTATGGTGTTTATTCAATTTCCCTCTTTTTTTTGCTATTATTTCTTCTATACCTCGTATTTCTTCAATTTCCTTAATCCATGATATTTTATTTATTGATAGTTTTGTTTTCCATTTATGAGGTATCATGTTCCTTGCCACAGCTATTATTAATTTAATTACTGGGTCGGTGATAGTTTTTTTCTCTTTATAATCATAAAGCAGTATAATTTGTGTTATATCTGTATCTGATATATGGGTTCCCATTTTATTTATTACAGATCGTACATAATCATAAAGGAAGGCACCTTTCTACCTCCTTACATTTTATTATTATTAGATGCATCACTTATAACGTTTGACATTTAATTTCTAAAGCATCAAATCTAAAAAGAGAATTTATGTTTCCAGCAGGGGTTTTTTTTGTTCAAAGTAAGAACATGGGGTAGAATTCCAGATGGACAGACACCAAGATAAAAATATGGCAGTTGTGGCTGTGTTCAGTCCTTATGAAGATGATAACAATAGCAATGGTATTATAAAAATGTATTATCGTAATAGGTAGTAGAAATAAATTGTATATATGTGGATGTAGTATGAAATAATTTGCAGGTTATTTAATGTGCCTTTTGATGTGTATTACTTTTTACAGTATGTTAAAATAATTTAACAGGGAATAACGGAATAAAAATGGGACCAGAGGGCCCTGCTCACAAGAGTTTACAATCTAAAGGGTTATGGGACATTTTAAACATAAGGAAACTGAAAACCATCTGTGATTTTATGATGAGTTGATTCCTGATCAATCAAGATTCATTAAATTTGGTTCATTACGGCACAGGGGAGTGCAATAGCTCATAGAACAAAGTAAAAAAGACAAAATATAATGATATTTTCATTTAGGCCTCTTAGGACCTGAGTCTCTAGGTGACTCATCTCTCCACTCCACCACCAAACATGGCTGTGGAATGTCGTCAGTTAACATATATCACAATTCTATGCACTAAGCAGAGGTATAATAATGGTTAGGAATCTGTTATTTCTAACACACTGGAGTCAGGTGCTTTCCTTACTGATAAGCTGTGGTTCTTAAAGGAGAATTAAGCACTCTACAAATTTCCTTTATATGTATTTATATGTAACATGTATAGTTATTGAGGGCCCAGAGTTAATCGCCAAGTTGGTATGACCCATACCTCTACCAATTTTTCATTACCCTGCTGCCTTTTGTTTGTTTTAATCGCATATTCGCAGCTGCCATTTTGATTGCTCTTCTTCCTAATTCCTGTAATGCCATCTTTCTCCAGAGCTTCATTACAGGCTCTGCGCATGCGTGATATTTCATCCTCAGGTCTCAGTGATTTTTATTTATTTATTTATTTTTTTAAGATTCTCCAGTAGCCATCATTGTACGTGCAGATTCGTTTTTGTCCATTTTGCATTGTAAAATGATAAATTGTGTTAACATTTAGTTCCACTTTGTATACCCCTGTTGTACATACAGTCAGATATACAGATCACAAATTTGTGGGTGAAGGCATAAACTTAATATTTTATATGGTACATTTGCAATATACTGTCCAGGATAAAATTATTTTATATAATATAATAAGCATATTACATTTTGTTAAAGTGAAACCATTTATTCTTTATTGTATATCATATAAATACACCCTGTAGGGTAGTTTTCCTGGTTCCAATTAGGTAAACATATCTTTGGAGGTGTTTGTAATTCCCTTTGCTCCCATTTTTCATCTCGTTAGAGTGTCCTCAGCACTTGCCTGTTCTCTTTTGCTTTCTGATTGGATAGTCTGTCACCTCCAAAAATTGCTGTTCAGCTGAACAGCAGGACACCAGCTGTGTACAGAATTAACAATGACCTCAAATCCTTGCAAAGCAAAATTTGGCAATGCTGAACAGGGAACTTTACAAAACAATTACTAATTTAGATGATAGATATATGTTTGACTAGGAAAAAAAATATTGCATGACTCCGATGCTGTATAATTTATCTAGATGGCAGTAAAAACTTAATCTTCTCTAGCAGATCAGGAAAAGTCTTTCCAATTAATTAACTTGTATTGATTGTGAAAAGCAACTCATCAATTCAGGCTGCCTATTCCCTATGTTAGTTTGTTCTTCTTTGGTAAAACAGTTTTCTTAGGAGTCTCGGTCAATCTTAATCTTCTCACTGCAGCACAGGGCTGGCCTAATACTTATATGTGATCTGCTAAAGTGCATCCTAAATTAAATTGCTCTAGATACTGATGCACAAATATGGCTTGATTCTGTACCTCGTGCTCTTTGTGGTAGAAGAACAAATGCTTTTCATGATGAAAGACACGATCATCCTAAATTCTAATTAGCTTTTCTATACAGATGGATTTTAAATGTTTAGTAGTTTTAAAGTTACGTGTAAATGTTTCACTTCTCAGGATATGACCCTTAAAACAATGTAGAAGGAGTCTTTTCTCCTACAGAATTTTTTATTAAGCTTTTGTTAGCTGGGTTGCAACATTATTTCAGAAGTCAGAGCAGGGAGTGCAGAGAATGTGTTGCAACATTATTTCAGAAGTCAGAGCAGGGAGTGCAGAGAATGCGTAAGAGACCAATATTTTCCAAATCTATTTTCAAAGTAACTTTAAAACAATTGAAAACGTTTACTGAGGGGCAGATTTACATAGGGTCGAATATCGAGAGTTAATTAACTCCTTTTTTAAATCTATTTAATAAACATCGAGTTTTAACTGAAAAATCCTGGTGTGCACCTTTCTTAGTGGAATATCTCTCTCTCTCTCTCTATATATATATATATATATATATATATATATATATATATATATATATATATATCTCTATCTCTCTCTATCTCTATCTCTATCTCTATCTCTATCTCTATCTCTATCTCTATCTCTATCTCTATCTCTATCTCTATCTCTATCTCTATCTCTATCTCTATCTCTATCTCTATCTCTATCTCTATCTCTATCTCTATCTCTATCTCTCTCTCTCTCTCTATCTCTCTCTCTATCTCTCTCTCTATCTCTCTCTCTATCTCTCTCTCTATCTCTCTCTATCTCTATCTCTCTCTATCTCTCTCTCTATCTCTCTCTATCTCTCTCTATCTCTATCTCTATCTCTATCTCTATCTCTATCTCTATCTCTATCTCTATCTCTATCTCTATCTCTATCTCTCTCTCTATCTCTCTCTCTATCTCTTTCTCTCTCTATCTATCTCTATTTATCTATCTCTATTTATCTATCTATCTATCATCTATCTATCTATCTATCTATCTATCTATCTATCTATATATATATATTTTTATCCTCAATGCTCGAGAATTTCAGGATAAAAGATATTTCAGTAGTATGGAGAGCCATGCCATGCTCCTCATAAAATGTAAATTTAAAAAAAAAACAAAAAAAACAGGTGAATTATGTTGACAACAACATTAATTTATATTAGTTTAGTTAAAACTGCCATATATAAAGATAGAGCTATTTCATTACAAATTAATTGGAATTAAATGTGGAAGTAGGGGAATTTCTGTATGGCATACATGCCCTGTCCCTAAACACAATTCGTCATGTACAGAATACATGCATAAGCAGTTTGTGATTTTAAATTTTGATCTTTAATTGGAGTAAAATGCCATTTCAACCATTTTAATTTGCTTTACAAACTTTTAGATTAGATTGGCTTCTTGAGAGAATCTTGAGAGACTTGTAGAGAGAATGTTGGCGAAAAGAAGTTAACTGGAGACAGATAAATCTTTACATGTGCTCCACCTTTGCACTTTGGCCCCTTATGCCAGAAATTTACCACTGCAGTGGTCACCATGGTGTCTTAAAACTTGTAAATAAAATTTTTGTGCAAATAGCGCTGTATGTGGGTGATATTTTGTGTCATGGGCCTCACCCCCATATTTCAGCATGGGTTTTCCACCCTGGCACAGATATACTTCTTTATGTCCAAAATGTCTACCCTTCTGTCCTTAAATGACTGTTCCTTGTCTTTAAATTATAGATAAGACTGCTTACCCTGACTTTGCTTGACTACTTAATCTTTAGAATTCACCTTCCTTTGTTGGGCCATCAGGTTTTTAGTGGATGTTTACTTTTGTGTTTCTGTTTGCTACTTGGTTAACCATTGAATCTTGAAGTTTGCATACACCAATGCTAAAGGTGTTCCAACTTAATATTTTCCAACTTCACTCTTATTTTACCATACATTACCAAATGTATTTTAAAGGAATTTTTCAGTATAAAAATAAAAACTCGGTAAATAGATAGGCTGAGCAAAAAAAATAATGTTTCTAAAATAGTAAGTTAGCCAAAAACGTAATGTATAAAGGCTGGAGTGACTGGGTTTCTAACATAACAGTCAGAACACTACTTCCTGCTTTTCAGCTCTCTTGGCTTCCAATGACTGGTTACAAAGCAGTAACCAATTAGTGACTTTAGGGGGGGGCACATGGGCCATACCTGTTGCTTTTTAATCTGAGCTGCATGCTGAGGATCAATTGCAAACTCACTGAATAGTTATGTCCCATGTGGCCCCCCTTCAAGACACTGACTAGCTCAGAGTTGGAGAGCTGAAAAGCAGGAAGTTGTATTCCTTTAAATAGGGTATATACTCTATTTTTATAAAAGGAAATTTCAAAGTTCCTTCTTTAGTTGTCAAAAGTTTACATACACATTGCTAGTATTAATGGCATTGCCTTTTTGTTACTTTACTTGAATCACATACGATAGCTGGAGCAATTAAAAAGCAATCAACAAATTTCAAGTTGGACCTGGGCTTTGTGATGGCTACTAATACTTTCATTTTGTTGTTAGCAAATTTTTAGTACAACTTTGGAGGTATGTTTTGGATCATTGTCATTTTAGAAGACAAATTTGCAACCAAACTTTACATTTCTGGCTGATGTCTTTAGATTTTCTACATAACCCTCTTTCCTAAAGTTGCCGTGTATTTTCTGTAGTGCACCATTCTGTTTTCTGTCAAAAAATTCCCACAGCATGATGCATGGCACGGCCACCCCCATGCTTGAAAGTTGAGATGGTCAGCTTAAAAGACTCACCCTTTTTACTCTATACTTAGAGAACCAAAGGTTAGGTCTTTGTCTTGGCGATCATCTGCAAACTTCAGTCTGAATCTTTCTTGCTGTCCTAGGTTTTAGTAGAACCTTTTGGAGCAAAGCACAATCCCTACATTTTTATATTTGCTTATAACCTAATCAAATGTCAGTTTACTGATAGAAGATATGATCTTGCAGCTCCACCAGACCTCCAGCTTTATAAAGACTTAAGGTGGCCATACACTTATAGATTTGTTTTGTACAATATTTGATGCGTATATTGTGGGAGACAAGACAACCATTATTGGAAGACTTTGATGTTGGTCGTCTCGCTGATTGCCCAACACATAAAATTTTGATTGGGCACATTTGACTGCTAGGGATGTAGCGAACGTCGGAAAAAAAGTTCGCGAACATATTCGCGAACTTGCGCAAAAATGCGAGCGGTTCGCGAACGGTTCACGAACCCCATAGACTTCAATGGGAAGGCGAACTTTAACATCTAAAAAAGACATTTCTGGCCAGAAAAATGATTTTAAAGTTGTTTAAAGGGTGCAACGACCTGGACAGTGGCATGCCAGAGGGGGATCAAGGGCAAAAATGTATCTGAAAAATCTGCCTGTGTGTGCTTGGAAGAGATAGTGTAGGGGGAGAGCTGTTAGTGATTTCAGGGACAGATGATAGTAAGTTTGCTGGCTAGTAATCTGCTTGATACTGCTCTGTATTGGAACAAAAAAATAAATAAAAGCAGTCCTTACAAGGACTACTGTTATTGCAGCAGTCAGCAGATGAGATCAGAAGCAGGACAGCTGCCCACTGCAGCTACATACAGAGCACTGCAGTAGAAGGTAGATTACTAGCCAGCAAAGCTACCTAAGCTTAAATGTCCCTCAAACCCCTGCAGACTTCTGTCCCTCCAATAACAGAGCAGTATCAAAACGATTACTAGCCAGCAAACTTTCAACTGTCCCTGAAATCACTAACAGGCAGCAGCTCTCTCCCTACACTATCTCTTCAGCACACACAGGCAGAGTGAAAAAAACGCTGCAGGGCTTCGGTTTTTATAGGGAAGGGGAGTGGTCCAGGGGAGAGCTTCCTGATTGGCTGCCATGTACCTGCTGGTCTGGGGTGAGAGGGCAAAAAAAAGCGCCAACAATGGCGAACCCAAAATGGCGAACGTCGCGCGACGTTCGCGAACTTCCGGCGAGCGCGAACACCCGATGTTCGCGCGAACAAGTTCGCCGGCGAACAGTTCGCGCCATCTCTATTGACTGCAAGGGGATACTGCTGAATCGTCCAATAGAGGTAGAATTTTATTGTTTCTACCTGCTTATTTGACGATTCAGCTCTTAATGTTTGTAATGAAAATTGCCAATCTTTCCTGCAACCTTTTGTCTAAGGAAATATCTTATTGTCAAGTGTATGGCCACCTGTACCAGGGTTTTCATGGTCTACACTCATGGAAAGATAGTTGAGCTTTATAAACCCCTTTCCTACAAAATTATGGACCATGGTCCTTGTCTCAAATACTGCAAACACACTGGATACACAGATTTACGCAGTTGCACCAAGGGGTCTAAATCAACTTTGTCCTCTGTCGGAGTTTCTTTGAAATTACACATTTGTTGCAGTGTTATACATCTAAATGTGTATTTTATTGAGCTGGCTATAACAATTAGATCTGTTCTGCAGTTGCATATCACATTTCAGTTTATTTTTCTCTTTTTTTGTGTGTGTGGTCAATGGCAGCTGCCACTCACAACGTGTCTACCCTAGACCAAATATTGAATAATGTTGTCATTGGCCTTTTGTGCTATACCCTGTAACTACTGTGACATTTGTTTTCCGTGGGTTTTTGCTATAGGTGCCTGCATTTTGTTGTGAATATGCTACTGTTGTATGGAGCTTTGCTAATTTCTTCTTCTTTTCTGTTTTAAGTTTTGATGAGCTGTTTGGTAGAGCCTTAAGGAGCCCGTTTAATAGAATATTGTGTAAACTATTAATGTATTTTATACACAAGTAATTTACATTGTGTCTTACCTTAAGCCCAACGCTTGTGTACTTATAAACTGTCGTTTTTTTTTTTACTAGCCTACTTCTTCTTGGTAATATATTGACAAGAGGAATGGAGAGAGATTAAATAAATCCAGCCTGGAGTGCTTGAACAACTGTCTTCCATCAATATATTGATTTACCAAAAATTACAATTAGCAAAGTGTTATGGCCTCAGATCACCCTATGTACCAACAGAATGATCTTCTTACCAGAAGGATTTAATACAAATACAAATCTCCAAAATGAAAAAAGATACTGACACTTAATCCTGCTGTCTGCATAGGTCATCAGCTCTTGCCTGTTCACTGAAAAAATAACATTTTAGGTCATGTTCTGTAGAATTGTATTATTACATATTGAACTTTTTCTGACCTCTCTTCCTATAAGAGCAGAGCAACTGTAGCTGCAGTTTCATCTGTGCTTTTTAAATTAATGGTTTAAACTTTGTAAAATGGAAATATTTAGGGTGAAGACATTTTTTCTAATGCTTTTGATATAAAGTACTGTGAGGATTTTACTATTGCTTTGGGGAAAAAAATAGAAAAAGTCTTATTAAACCTTATATAAGAAAAAAAAAAACCTCAATCCAGTGCTGAGCTTTAATAAAACCAATGTTCTTCCAACTTAGATGGAAAAAGGCTCATCATCATCCACAGTGGTTGTTTCAGCCAGTAGGATGAGTATTATTACATACCAATATTTAATTACTCTTTCTGGCATTTATATATGAAAAATAAATCCAGTATATCTCTGCTGCATAGCCTCCTGAGTTGCCATCCCATGGGCGTCTGATTTCAGTTTAATAAGTGTAATGTCTAATTGACTGGTATCTTTATGATGTATAATGTGTGACGATAGTAAGTATTTTTTACTGCCTGCTTGACTTCTATGTTCTAACTAGGGATGTCGCGGACTGTTCGCCGGCGAACTTGTTCGCGCTCGCCGAATGTTCGCGAACGTCGCGTGACGTTCGCCATTTTGGGTTCGCCTTACCTGGCGCTTTTTTTTGACCTCTCACCCAAGACCAGCAGATACATGGCAGCCAATCAGGAAGCTCTCCCTCCTGGACCACCCCCACACCCCCTGGACCACTCCCCTTCCATATATAAACTGAAGCCCTGCAGCGTTTTTTCATTCTGCCTGTGTGTGCTTGCAAGAGCTAGTGTAGGGAGAGAGCTGTTACTGATTTCACTGATTTTTTTGAGGGACAGTTGATAGTAAGTTTGCTGGCTAGTAATCTGCTTGATACTGCTCTGTATTGGAGGGACAGAAGTCTGCAGGGATTTGAGGGACATTTTAGGTTAGGTAGCTTTGCTGGCTAGTAATCTACCTTCTACTGCAGTGCTCTGTATGTAGCTGCCTGCTGTGGGCACTGATCTCTTCTGATCTCATCTGCTGACTGCTGTAATAACCCAATAGTCCTTGTAAGGACTGCTTTTATTTTCTTTTTTGTTGTTTTACTTTGCTACTATAACAGCCCAGTGCTATTAGTCTAGCTGTGTTGGGGAGTGGGACTGGTGTGCTGCTGTGCTGCTCCTAGTAGTTCAGCAGCAGCAACCCGAGAAATTTTTTTTTTTTAATATACATTTTTTTTTCTTCTTTTACTTATCTTACTGTTCTTTAACGTGTACAGTGCTGTTGCTGTTCTTCATAGTAGTGCACCAATAGTAGTGCACTTGCAGGCATTATTTGCCCAGTGTGTTCTTCAAACAACAACCATCTAGCTGTGTGAGCTTGTTCACATTCTGTCTAAATATCAATAATAATACCGTCTCCAGAAACACCACCCGAGTGACGTTTTTCAGGCAGCAATAATATATTCCGTATCCACTGCTGTAGTAGTGTATACGTTGACCTTCTAGGCCTTGTTTGCCCAGTGTGTTCTTCATTTTCAAACAACTGGCATTTAGCTGTGTGAGCTTGTTCACATTCTGTCTAAATATCAATAATAATACCGTCTCTAGAAACACCACCCGAGTGACGTTTTTCAGGCAGCAATAATATATTCCGTATCCACTGCTGTAGTAGTGTATACGTTGACCTTGTAGGCCTTGTTTGCCCAGTGTGTTCTTCATTTTCAAACAACTCCCATCTAGCTGTGTGAGCTTGTTCACATTCTGTCTAAATATCAATAATAATACCGTCTCTAGAAACACCACCCAAGTGACGTTTTTCAGGCAGCAATAATATATTCGTATCCACTTCTGTAGTAGTGTATACGTTGACCTTGTAGGCCTTGTTTGCCCAGTGTGTTCTTCATTTTCAAACAACTCCCATCTAGCTGTGTGAGCTTGTTCACATTCTGTCTAAATATCAATAATAATATCGTCTCCAGAAACACCACCCGAGTAACGTTTTTCAGGCAGCAATAATATATTCCGTATCCACTTCTGTAGTAGTGTATACATTGACCTTGTAGGCCTTGTTTGCCCAGTGTGTTCTTCATTTTCAAACAACTCCCATCTAGCTGTGTCAGCTTGTTCGCATTCTGTCTAAATATCAATAATAATATTGTCTCCAGAAACACCACCTGAGTGACGTTTTTCAAGCAGCAATAATATATTCCATATCCACTGCTGTAGTAGTGTATACGTTGACCTTGTAGGCATTGTTTGCCCAGTGTGTTTTTCATTTTCAAACAACTGCCATCTAGCTGTGTGAGCTTGTTCACATTCTGTCTAAATATCAATAATAATACCGTCTCCAGAAACACCACCTGAGTGACGTTTTTCAAGCAGCAATAATATATTCCGTATCCACTGCTGTAGTAGTGTATACGTTGACCTTGCAGGCATTGTTTCAATTTGTTTGCCCAGTGTGTTCTTCATTTTCAAACAACTGCCATCTAGCTGTGTGAGCTTGTTCACATTCTGTCTAAATATCAATAATAATACCGTCTCCAGAAACACCACCTGAGTTGTTGTTGTTTTAAAAATAATGCCAGGCAAAGGCAGGCCGCCACGCAGAGGCACTAGGGGCCGTGCTGCTATGCTATCCTGTGGCCCTAGGAAATTGCCAAGTTTTAAAAAGGCAATGACCCTGAACTCCCAAAATGCTAAAGAGGTAGTTGACTGGCTTACACAGCACACCCCATCTTCTACTGTTTCTAACTTTACCACAACATCCTCATCCTCCACTGCTATGGGCACCCCACGTAACACTTCCTACACCACCGGCGCCCCTTCTTCACTGGAGTCAGAGGAGTTATTTTCACATGAGTTTCTTGAACTGAGTGATGCGCAACCATTATTGGCAGAAGAAGATGAAGGAGATGAGGATGTTACACCAGATTTAATTCTGGCAGAGAACACAACAGAGATGGACATAATGAGTCATGAGGAGGTCCCCGCTGCTGCTTCCTTCTGTGAGCTGTCAGAAGAAATTGATGCATCTGAGGAGAATGAGGATGAGGAGATTGATGTTTTGTGGGTGCCCAGTAGAAGAGAGCAAGAGGAGGATAGTTCAGATGGAGAGACGGAGAGTCAGAGAGGCAGGAGGAGAATAAGACTTAGAAGAAGCAGGGAGGACAGCTCGCAGGGAACAGTAGGGCAACAACATGTATCGGCACCTGTGGTCAGCCGGCCAACGCACCCGCCATTGCCGCCAACGCCACCAACTTCTACTGTTACCGCCAGATTGCCAGCTTCAAAAAGGTCAGCAGTGTGGGATTTTTTTTAATGTGTGTGCCTCTGACAAAAGCGTTGTAATTTGCAATGAGTGCAGTCAGAAACTGAGTCTTGGGAAGCCCAACAGCCACATAGGTACAACTTCTATGCGAAGGCACATGAACGGCAAGCACAAAGCACTTTGGGAGCAACACCTCAAAGGCAACAGGCAAACTAAAAGCCACCCTCCTTCTGGTCCAGCATCTTACTGCTCTACTTCTGCTGTCCTTGACCCGTCTGAACCACCCTCCACTCCGCCTTCCACCTTGACCACCAGTTCCCATTCCCAGTCATCTGCCCCCAGCCAAGTTTCTGTGAGGGCCATGTTTGAGCGTAAGAAGCCAATGTCTGCGAGTCACCCCCTTGCCCGGCGTCTGACAGCTGGCTTGTCCGCACTCTTAGCCCGCCAGCTTTTACCATACCAGCTGGTGGACTCTGAGGCCTTCTGCAAATTTGTAGCAATTGGGACACCGCAGTGGAAGGTACCCAGCCGCAATTTTTTTTCAAAAAAGGGAATACCACACCTGTACCACCATGTGCAGAGCCAAGTCACCGCATCTCTGTCACTTAGTGTTGGGCCAAAGGTCCATATGACTACTGACGCATGGTCCTCCAAGCATGGTCAGGGCAGGTATGTCACCTACACTGCCCACTGGGTGAACTTGGTAATGGCTGGGAAGCAGGGAATGTGTGGCTCAACAACAACAGTGGAGTTGGTGTCACCGCCACGGATTGCACGCGGTTCTGCCACCACCTCTATGCCTCCTTCGCTCTCTACCTCGTCTTCTTCCTCTGCTGCTGGGTCCTCCTCCTCCACACCTGTGCACCCCCAGCTCCCCCTAGGCTATTCGACGTGCCAGGTACGCCGTTGTCATGCTGTCTTGGGGATGACGTGCCTGGAAAGCAGAAACCATACCGGATCTGTACTCCTGTCATCTCTGCAGTCATAGGCCGATCGGTGGCTGACCCCACACCAACTGAAGATCGGAAAAGTGGTGTGTGACAACGGAAGCAATCTGTTGGCAGCACTGAGACTGGGCAATTTAACACATGTGCCCTGCATGGCACATGTTCTGAATTTAATAGTCCAACGTTTTGTCTCGAAGTACCCAGGATTCCAGGACGTTCTCAGGCAGTCCAGGAAGGTGTCGGCCCATTTCAGACGGTCCTACACAGCCATGGCACGCCTTGCTGACATTCAGCAGCGGTACAACATGCCAGTCAGGCGTTTGATTTGCGACAGCCAGACTCGGTGGAATTCAACGCTCCTCATGTTGGAACGTCTGCTGCAACAACAAAGAGCCGTCAACGAATACCTGTTTGAACTGGGTGGTAGGACTGGATCTGCAGAGCTGGGGATTTTTTTACCCCGTTACTGGGTGCTTATGCGCGATGCCTGCAGGCTCATGCGCCCTTTTGAAGAGGTTACAAATATGGTCAGTCGCACCGAAGGCACCATCAGCGACCTAATACCCTTTGCTTTCTTCCTGGAGCGTGCCGTGCGACGAGTGACAGATGAGGCTGTAGACCAGCGTGACGAGGAGCAGGAAGCGCACGATTTCTGGTCGGAATCACCAGAACGAACCCAGGCTCCTGCTGCAACGCAGGGAGAGGTGTCAGAAGTGGAGTCAGAGGAGGAAGGTGGCTTTGTGGAGGAGGAGGACCAACAGGAGCAGGCTTCCCAGGGGGCTAGTGGTGACCTTTTGGGGACCCCTGGTCTTGTACGTGGCTGGGGGGAGGAGACCGTGGATGATGCAGTCCTTGATAACGAGGAAGCGGAGATGGATACCTCTGCATCCAACCTTGTGAGAATGGGGTCTTTCATGCTGTCATGCCTGTTGAAGGACCCCCGTATCAAGAGGCTTAAGGAGAAGGACCTGTACTGGGTGGCAACGCTACTAGACCCTCGGTACAAGCATAAAGTGGCAGAAATGTTACCAACGTACCACAAGTCCGAAAGGATGCTGCATTTACAAACCAGCCTGCAAAACATGTTGTACAATGCTTTTAAGGGTGATGTCACTTCAGGAACTCATCAACATTCCAGGGGCAGAGGTGCCAGTAATCCTGCCACGAGCGCACCTGCAAGGACAAAGCACTTTGGCCACTCTGTAACGTCAGACATGCAAATGTTTTTCAGTCCAAGGCAGCGCCAGAACCCTTCTGGATCCACCCTCAAAGAACGCCTCGACCGGCAGGTAGCGGACTACCTGGCATTAACTGCAGATATCGACACTCTGAGGAGCGATGAACCCCTGGACTACTGGGTGCGCAGGCTTGATCTGTGGCCAGAGCTGTCACAATTTGCCATGAACCTCTTGTCTTGCCCCGCCTCAAGTGTCCTCTCAGAAAGGACCTTCAGTGCAGCAGGAGGGATTGTAACTGAGAAGAGAACTCGCCTAGGTCACAAAAGTGTGGATTACCTGACCTTTATTAAAATGAATGAGGGGTGGATCTCGGAGGGTTACTGCGCGCCGGAAGACTTGTTCTGAGTTTCTGATTCTGACTCCCCATGCAGCTGTCCTTCTCTGCACGCCTCATGACTCCACACACAGCTGTCCTTTAGCGTCCTCCTCCCTCCACCACCGTTACAAACTAGGGTGCAAACCCTACTGGTTTAATTTGAATCCAGGTAAATCCTGAGTTTTTCTGGCCTCTGTGCTTCAGTGGCTGTGACAAAAAAAAATGAATATTTTCAGCATTTATATGGCATATTGTTTCTGGCCTCTGTGCTTCAGTGGCTGTGACAAAAAAAAGGAATATTTTCAGCATTTATATGGCATATTTTTTCTGGCCTCTGTGCTTCAGTGGCTGTGACAAAAAAAAGGAATATTTTCAGCATTTATATGGCATATTGTTTCTGGCCTCTGTGCTTCAGTGGCTGTGACAAAAAAAAGGAATATTTTCAGCATTTATATGGCATATTGTTTCTGGCCTCTGTGCTTCAGTGGCTGTGACAAAAAAAAGGAATATTTTCAGCATTTATATGGCATATTTTTTCTGGCCTCTGTGCTTCAGTGGCTGTGACAAAAAAAAGGAATATTTTCAGCATTTATATGGCATATTTTTTCTGGCCTCTGTGCTTCAGTGGCTGTGACAAAAAAAAGGAATATTTTCAGCATTTATATGGCATATTGTTTCTGGCCTCTGTGCTTCAGTGGCTGTGACAAAAAAAAGGAATATTTTCAGCATTTATATGGCATATTGTTTCTGGCCTCTGTGCTTCAGTGGCTGTGACAAAAAAAAAGGAATATTTTCAGCATTTATATGGCATATTGTTTCTGGCCTCTGTGCTTCAGTGGCTGTGACAAAAAAAAGGAATATTTTCAGCATTTATATGACATATTGTTTCTGGCCTCTGTGCTTCAGTGGCTGTGACAAAAAAAATGAATATTTTCAGCATTTATATGGCATATTGTTTCTGGCCTCTGTGCCGCAGTGGCTGCGACAAAAAAAATTAATATTTTCAGCATTTATATGGCATATTTTTTCTGGCCTCTGTGCTTCAGTGGCTGCGACAAAAAAAATTTATATTGTTTGCATTTATATGGCATATTTTTTCTGGCCTCTGTGCTTCAGTGGCTGCGACAAAAAAAATTTATATTGTTAGCATTTATATGGCATATTTTTTCTGGCCTCTGTGCTTCAGTGGCTGCAACAAAAAAAATTTATATTGTTAGCATTTATATGGCATATTTTTTCTGGCCTCTGTGCTGCAGTGGCTGCGACAAAAAAAATTTATATTGTTTGCATTTATATGGCATATTTTTTCTGGCCTCTGTGCTTCAGTGGCTGCAACAAAAAAAATTTATATTGTTAGCATTTATATGGCATATTTGTTCTGGCCTCTGTGCTGCAGTGGCTGCGACAAAAAAAAAAGAATATTTTCAGCATTTATATGGCATATTGTTTCTGGCCTCTGTGCTTCAGTGGCTGCGACAAAAAAAAACATAATTTTTCAGGAAAGTACACATGCCTAATTTTTCAGGGTTCTGCAACAGTGGCAAAATCACATCTTTTATGGTCACCGCAGGTGATCAATAAAGTAGACCAAAACTGGGCCCACACTGCAGAATCTGTGTTTTTTGGTTCGCTTCACTGTACATTGAATTACCTCTGCCTGACCGTGCACGTGCGCACAAGCACGGTGACTGCTAAACACACCACTACAGAAATATTGCCACCAACAGGACGAACATCCTGGAGGTGACAAGCTCAACTAGTAATTAACAACTATTATTTGCTCATTTGACGGTATCAGTCATTAAAGCTCTTTGCGTTCTTTTGCGTTGCAGTAAGCGCCGCGTTTCGTCTTTGCGTGTGAACAGGCTGTAATCTTTACACGACTTGATTGGCATGTCGACGCCGGACGTTTTAAAGCATTTTCTTACACAGGTTTAGAAATGTAGTGTGATTTCTGCCCTTTACAGCACAAAACGCAGCGCTGTGTCAACAATGTATTTTTCAGATACATTTTTGCCCTTGATCCCCCTCTGGCATGCCACTGTCCAGGTTGTTGCACCCTTTAAACAACTTTAAAATCATTTTTCTGGCCAGAAATGTCTTTTTTAGCTTTTAAAATTCGCCTTCCCATTGAAGTCTATGGGGTTCGCGACGTTCGCGAACCGTTCGCATTTTTGACGCAAGTTCGCTAATATGTTCGCGAACTTTTTTTCCGACGTTCGCTACATCCCTAGTTCTAACATATCATCATCATTTATTTATATAGCGCTGTCAAGATACGCAGTGCTTTACTGCAGTTATAGCAAACAGGGAATTAACAGTGGATAACAAACAAGGATTACAGAGTACAATAGGGTTAGAAGGACCTAGAGATTAGAGTTTACAAACTAAAAGGTTATGGTACAATTGAGACATTAGGATTATATAAACACTTTGTCATTTTTGATACAGCAATGATTAATTAAGGTATATCGAATAAGCCTCTTTAAACAGATGGGTCTTTAAGGAGCGCTTGAAAGTTTGAAAAGAAGGAGAAAGTCTGACCGCTTGTGGCAGAGAGTTCCAGAGAAAAGCAGAAGCCCGAGAGAAGTCTTGTAGACGAGAATGGGCAGAAGTGACCAGAGGAGAAGTGAGGCGAAGATTAGAAGCAGAGCGTAGGTTTCGTGAAGGAGTGTATTTGGAGATTAGAGATGAAATATAGGGAGGGGTTTCATTATTAAGGGCCTTGAATGTGAGTGTAAGTAATTTGAATTTGATTCTAAAAGAGATTGGGAACAAGTGAAGGGACATGCATATGGGAGCAGCTGATGTTGAGCGGTGAGCTAGATGAATGAGTCTAGCGGCCACGTTTAGAACAGATTAGAGTTGTGAAAGGTGACTTGTTGGAATACCTGTGAGGAGTAAGTTGCAGTAATCAAGGCGGGAGATGATGAGAGACTGAATCAGTGTTTTAGTTGATTCTGAACTGAGATATGGTCGTGTGAGGGAATGAAAGGTGTTGTTGTTTACAGTGAGTGATATCTGAGGGACAAGGGAAGATCTTGAAGGAAATATAATGAGTTATGTTTTAGAAAGGTTCAGTTTCAGGTGGTGCTGTGACATCCAGGAGGAGACAGCAGAGAGACAGTCTGTGACTTGGGAAAGGACAGAATTAGAAAGATCAGGAGTAGACAAGTAGAGTTGGGTGTCATCAGCATAAAGGTGATACTGAAGTCCAAATGACTGAATAAGTTTTCCTAGTGAAGTTGTATAGAGCGAGAACAGCAGGGGGCCAAGAACAGAGTTTTGAGGAACTCCAACAGAGAGTGGGAAAGTAGTAGAAGTAGAGTTAGATAAGGAAACTTTAAAGGAATGGTTAGACAGATAAGATGTAAACCATGAAAGAGCAGCGTCCCGAATGCCAGATGAGTGTAGAATGTCAAGGAGGAGTGTGTGGTCAACTGTGTCAAAGGCTGCAGAGAGATCTAGAAGGATTAGAATGGAATAATGATGACCTTTAGACTTTGCCAATAGAAGATCATTGGTTACTTTGGTGAGTGCAGTTTCAGTCGAGTGTGATCGGCGGAAGCCAGATTGCAAGGGGTCGAGGAGGGAGTTGTGAGTGAGATGCTGGATCAGGCGTTTGTAAACAAGCCTTTCTAGTAATTTGGATGCAAATGGAAGAAGGGAGACCAGTCGATAGTTAGTGGGAGAGCTGGGTTCAAGGGAAGGTTTTTTGAGGATAGGAGTGATTAGTGCTTGTTTGTATAATTATGGAAAGGTACCAGTAGAGAGTGAAAGGTTAAATAGGTGGGTAAGTGCAGGAGAGAGTGTACCAGAGATTGGGTGGAGGAGGCTAGAGGGTATGGGGTCAAGGGAGCAGGTGGTGGGTTTTGAGCAGGCTAGAAGTTTGCTAACTTCATCTAGAGTTGCAGGGGTGAAGGAGTGCAAAGTAGATGTGAGTGGACTGCACTTTGGTCTGAGATTGTTGTCGGACGGTATGCTCAGCCTAATGAGATCGATTTTTCATTAAACAAGTGAGCAAGGTCTTGGGCGGTAACATTAATAGGTGGAGGGGGGCATAGGAGTGAGTTAAATGTGGCAAACAGCTGCTGTGGTTTGGAGGACATAGTAGATATTAGATAAGAGAAGTATTGTTCTTTGGCTAGGTTATAGCAGAGCATGAATTTGAAGTGGATGAAGTCAGGATCAATTCGTGACTTTCTCCACCGTCGCTCAGCTGATCTACTACATCTTCTGAGGTACTGTGTTACACTAGTGTGCCAGGGTTGGGCTTTAGCTGGCCGGCTGTGACGGGTGGTAGAAGGTGCAAGGTAGTCAAGTGCTGTTGAAAGGCCTTCGTTGTAGAGAGAAGCTACCATATTGGGACAGGAAAGAGTATTAATAGAAGATATGGATTGTGCTGATACTGTTGATAATTGTTATAAATAACATATTAAGATTTACATGTAAGGTTTATAACTTGGCTTACATGATCTTTTTCATTTTGTATAGTTTTTTTTACCATGTCTGTGTCATGTCTGCAAATAATACACCTCTTTTTAATATAAAAATATAAATATAGAAGGTACATAAATATGTTAACAAAAAAATTATCTAAAATGCATATACACACGTCTAAACAAAGGCTAAAATTTCAGATGCAAGATAAAGTAAACATAACAAATAAAGTATCCATGGGCCCATAATAGGTTTTGTGACAACATTTTCTATACAGTCCGGTACTGGAGAAAGAAAAGAAGAATTTTGGGAACAATATGAGGCAAGGCCTCTTTGTTAACTAATTTTATTATTTTAAAAGTATCTAGCTTATCCATGTTGCAACTAGTCAGAAACCCCATAACTATCTAATCTAGGAGTACCATTTAGATATCCTTTCTGGAACCATATAATCTTTTGGGATGTTGGGTAGCGAAACCCATAGCCACAGCACAGATTTCAGCACAGAAAAGGATACTGACACCACTTTTCATATTTAAATTGTAGCTTTGCTGGATTTTACAATGCTTCAGCACACTTGCTTCAACATAGGGAATAACAGAAACAATCCTGCTTTCATAACCTCACTGGTGTTAACATAACTCGCGTTTCCAGCACTTAAAGCCTTCACTGGACACAACTGCCAGAATCCTCTCTGAGGCTCAATCTAGACACTTGTCTCCTGGGACAGGTTTCTCTCTTCCTCTCCAGTACTCTTGGAGTCCACTCATGGAGGTCTTTAGGGGGAAGCTCTGAGGTGTAGTCCCACACCTTCATTTAACTACAACTTAGCAATAAAATCCACATAGAACACAGAGAACTAGGGATGTAGCGAACTGTTCGCCGGCGAACTAGTTCGCGCGAACTTCGACTGTTCGCGTCCGCCGAATGTTCGCGAACGTCGCGCGACGTTCGCCAATTGGTGTTCGATTCGAAGTAAAATTTCGTTCGACCATTCGACCGTTCGATCGCTAAAATCGAACGATTTCCATTCGTTCGAACGATTATAAGCATTCGATTGAATTAAAATCATTCGATCGAATAGCTTCGATCGTTCGATTCGAACGAAAATCCTTCGATCGTACGAATAAAATCCTTCGATCGTTCGATCGAACGATTTTATCGAGCGTTCGAAGTTCGCGAACTGTTCGCGAACTGTTCGCTTTTTTGCCGGTGTTCGCGAACGGCGTTCGCGAACACATTAACGCCAGTTCGCTACATCCCTACAGAGAACATGCAAAAAATATATATAATACAGAAATGAGCAATGCAAAAAATGAAGAATATGATAAATAAAGAGTAAAAAATAAAAAAAGAATAGGAATATTCTCTGTGTTCTATGTGGATTGTATTGCTATCACTTATATGTAAATAGATACTCTAAGTGACATTGTTGTTTCCACCCTTGTGATTGGACAAGTCTGTATGTAAATAGATACTTGTATTGTCAATTGTAATTGGCTGTGGTATACACTGTTTTTGATTGGTCACAAGCCCTTTAAAAGGGAATACAGGCACGACACACGTGAAGCCCTCACCTGTATATTCTTATAAATGGTTTGAACTGTTAATTACATTTTTGTTATTATTTTTTGGAGAAAACTCACAACTTTTGTTTGTTGCTTCTTTTCATTAGGCTGGTTAAATACATACAATATTGTGCCCTTTTGACACCCATTTTTGGTTTTAATGTTCCTTTAATATACTAATGTATTTTCCATGTTGATTGAAAGAAGTTAAGTACACAGCATAAAAGGCATATTTATCAAAAATATAAACCATATCCTTTGGTAATTCTAAACCAAAATCAAAGTTAAACTACATAAACCAAAAACCTAAAGTAATTAATTGTTCCTGCCATATAGCTGTAGTATAGCTGTTAAATACAATCCAAAATGAACTAAACTATTGTTCTTAGAAACAGAATTGCTTCTGCCATATCCTCATAGAAGCTCTTACCGTATATACTCGAGTATAAGCCGACCCGCGTATAAGCCGAGGTACCTAATTTTACCTGCGAAAACTGGGAAAACGTATTGACTCGAGTATAAGCCTAGACACAACTACAGCCCTGTCTCCCAGCAGTGCACATTCCGCCAAAGCGACCCCCCCAGCGATCAACCGGACTTCTTTGCAAAGTTGATGGTGACAGAGAATTGGCAAACGGATTACTGTGTGCATTGTCCCACTGTCCGACTACCATGTGCAGAGGGTGCTGTGTGATATTGCCATCACTGTTAATCTTTTGTATAACCAACAGAGGGCGCTGTGTGATATTGCTATCACTGTTATTCTTTCATATAACCAACAGAGGGCGCACTGTTATTCTTTCATATAACCAACAGAGGGTGCTGTGTGATATTGCAGTCTCTCCCCAAGCGAACTGTTGGTATAGAAATTATTAAAAGCGACTGCAATCTCCGCTACTGCCCACTGACTCGCGTATAAGCCGAGGTAGATTTTTTCAGCACATTTTGGATGCTGAAGAACTCGGCTTATACTCAAGTATATATGGTAAATGGGTTGTTCACCTTTGAGTTTACTTTTAGTATGACATATAGAGTGCTATTCTGAGACAATCTGCAGTTTAATTTTTTTTTTTTGTATGGTTTTTGACTTATTTAGCTTTTTGTTCAGCAGCTCTCTAGTTTGCAGTGTCAGCAATTTGGTTACTAGGGTCCAAATTTCCTTGGCAACCATGCACTATTTTCGATAAGCGACTGGAATATGAATAGGAGAGGGACTGAATAGTAAAATGAGTAAGAAAACGTATCAATAATAGTAAATGTGTAGCCTTACAGAGCATTTGTTTTTAGATGGGGTCAGTGACCCCATTTGAAAGCCATAACAGAAGTACACAGCAAGTAATTAAAAAAAACATTAAAAATAAATAATGAAGGCCGACAAAAATGTTGCTGAGAATTGGCAATTCTACAATATACTAAAAGTTAACTTGAAGGTGAATCACCCCTTTAAATCCGATTTGATTATTTTCAGTGTTTGTATTTAAATTTATTAGGAGTCGGAGTTGGTATATTTCTGGTGGCTCCAACTCAATATTCCAAAAATTGCTCCAGACTATGACTCCTACTCCACAGCTCTGATTAAAAGGTCATATATCCTAGAGATAGCGCCTTATAGAGTAGGGAATGTAGACTCATACCGTAAGTGGAGCAAGATCTTTCATTTTTTTACCAGTGATTGTTAGAAAGTGGTGGCATATCTGAGCATATCAAAGAAATTCCTGGCTAGACATATGGTGAACCTCGGATAGGGTCTGGAGAGATAAGTTCATAATTTTTTTTTCAATAAACCTTGTTTTATTACATTTATTTCAACGTACCCTGTTTACCCATTTTGCCTAAATGAAATGAATGCTAGCTTTAATAAGCTCCGACTTTAGTCAAGTGCTAGGCAAGAGTTCTGATAACCCTAGAACAAACTATCGGCATTCATCAAAAATCTTTTGTTCATGCTTTGCTTTTAAGAAGTTGTTATCAACATTGTCTTTGGTTTGATTGACTGATTATAGTGTGGGGAAATAAAGGCTCATTTAAATGTGTGCAGTTGACTATACTGCACTGCCATTGAGGAAACAGCTTATACTCTGCCAGAACTGGTATCCACAACACTGATTAGAAGACAATAACAGCAGCTCTGACAGTGGAAGAAAATGCTCCAGAGAAAGATGGAAAGTGGAGCAGAGTGCAGGGTGAATCAGTGTAATAAAGATGGTGGGCGTTCTCCAAGACAGAGAGAAAGACTTTGTCTAGCATGGACAGGCCTAAGCAAAATGTCATTATCTGCATCTCTAGTTTATTGTTCTTCGGTTACACATTCTTGACTAGAGCAAGGTTACCCTGAAAAAAAGTTTCCATGTGACACAATCTTGTTTCGTAAAAAGAAAATGGTTTCGTGTCTAATCACTGTGTATTTTTTTTAATTTGTTGGGCTACTGCATTTGCTATCAGCTGAATGATTATAATTTTTTTATTTTGAGAAAATGTTTTTGTCCCTGGAGTAAAAATACTTGGAAAACCTATTTAATATTACTTTCATCTCTGAAGTCTGTACCTGTTTATTTAGTGTGTACACAGTTTACTGCTGAATCTTTTCATGCTTTCCATTACTGTAATTGATTCTGTACAAAATGCCTTTAACGTCTTGTAGTGGATTCTAGAATTAACCTTCCTAGGGTTAAGCCAGGAGCAATGTTATTTCTTATCTGCCTCCCACACACTGCAGTGAGTGCCAGATAAGGAGAGATCTCCCATAACCTCTGACCCCTCGCACATGATATAATAGTCTGAGGTGATCAATTTAAATCAGCTTTGCACAGCTATGTAAGATGCAGCCTAGAAAGGGTATCATTTTTTTGTAATTATTTCTCCTCTAATGTTACAGTGCAATGTTCTTCTGCCTGCAACAAAATAATACTGAAGATCAAGTCAAATGGTTGTAGCTTTATGATAGAAAAACAATAGCAACATGTGTAGAAGAGATACATTTCTATAATGAAAGCTTGTTTGCTGCTGTCAATTTCTCAGCTAGTTGGGTAAATTTTAGTCATTTTTGCTAGTTGAGTAGTTTACGTAAAACCATTTTATTAAATAAATGATTATACAGGTGTAGCGCTATAGTAAACTTGAGTGGCACCTTCTCTACTATGAGTTTACGTTCATATATATTTGTGCTCCATTTGAGACCTTTCTCTCAGGTGTAAGCCCTCGCAACGATGTGGAGGCAGGGTGTAGTGGAACTGTAACAAAGTACTATTCACAATAATTGGGCGCCAGTGGCTCTTTATGCTTATCCTTAGTTTATTCACGAGAATAATCCACATAGGAGTACATAGGATTGATCAAGAACATAGAGCACAGAGGATAGCATATCCTCACAAGTAAAGATGGACAAATTTTTCGCCTTGTTTCGCTGCAAAAATGATGCCCATAGACTTGTATGGCTTCGTGCGTCAAAAAAATTTTGCTGCGCGACAACAATTTTTAGACGCCCATAGACTTTAATGGCCATCGGCGACATTTTGCTGGTGGCGAGAGAGTATAGCTTATCCTTTACTAGGCCTAATGTACCTAGGTTCCACTACCCATTCCCTTCCTGCCTGCTTGGTAAGGACTAAAACAATGGACCTTGAGCAAATGGTTACCTAGACCTTTATACTATAGCACAGTGCAATCTACTGTACACTGTGAGAAAACCAAGGGGCATAGCTTAAAGCAGAATAATGAAATAGGCCCCCTATTAGGACCCATTTAGGCATCTAAAACACTGAGGATTTGCCTGCCAATATTCATTAGAGTGGCTAATTTACCAGATTCCTACACAGGTATTCATAATAACAGTAATTTTAAAGTAATTTTAATTCTAATTTTAAATTATATTAAAAATGTTAATTAATGTAGAAGGAAAGGTCCAATCAATGTAGGGTGGCAAATGTTAGGACACCCCCTGCTCCTGTTAGCGGAAAACTGCACCGGCCCGGGGTACTTGGGCGCAAGCAATCCTCTTCCACCTGTCTTTTAGGCGCGCATGTTCAGTAGAGTTAAATGCCAGACTTTAACAAAAACAATGTATTTTTCACTCTACTGAACATGTATCAGAGACAGGTTTTTGAAGAAAGAAGAAGGGAGGAAGAGGATCGCTCTCAAGTACCTTGGGCCAGTGTAGTTTTCGGAGTAATAAAAATATACTTCTAAAAAGCATAGAAATACATAGTTTGTATTTTTACTTGTAAACAGTATACACAATTTAATAACAGATCAGATAATTTAGTAACAGATCTACTAAACAGATACAATTTAGTAACAGATCATACTTTAGAACTACGGCAATAGTATTTGACCAATGAAAATAACCTTAGGAGTCTTCCCTTGCTTTTGATAATTGTGTGTGTGCATACAGCATTTGTATTAAATAAATGTACATAGGTGAAATGTTGCATGCTTTTGAAACCTGGCTCAATTTCTATATTGACTTTATAAGAAACTTTAAAATTATTGCTTATTTATTTTTTCAAATAAAAGATGGTGTTGATTTTTGGTGCTGCCGCCATTTAATGATGTTTTAGCCACTGCTTGTGCTGGTAGTGTTTTCCCATGAGCAGCTGGATGGATGTGAGAGTAGCACGGAAGTATATTGTATCGCCATAGGTCACAAAGACATAAGCACACCAGCAGTGACAGGCCAATCTATAAATAAATTACAGTTCTGAGTAGAAAGATGTGGGGGTGGAGAGTGAACAAGAGACAAGAAAGAGCCCTGCTGTTTTAGTGTTTAGCTTACAGCATATGTTTTTATGGGCATTTTATTTCCTTTCGTTTAAAGCTATTGAAATTGATACTTCTGTATATCATGTGGCCTAATCTTTGGCATTGTTTTACCCTTTGTAAATGCGCTCAGAGGCTGTAAAAGCATTTGTGTTGCTTTTCTGATCCCAAAAACAGTAAATGGATTTGACAACAGTAATAAGTTTTAATCCAATTCAGCAAAGAAACTTGGCAACATGAACAATAGCAACATATTTTTTATTGACATTTAGTGAAATCATTATCCTAAACAGCAAAAGAAAATATGGTTTATTTTACATGTCAAAAGTTATATTGAAGTAATAACTAATCTCATGTTTTGCTATGATTTCCCAACTATATCAAGTTATTCCAGGACTGCACATGTTTTTGAAAGTGTTTTTAATTCTTTTTGTAAGCCAAATACATATTTGTTTTAATGAAGAGTCTCCTGATTTATCATTTAAGGGAAAACACTCTAGTTCCGTGTTAAACTGTTAATTACAAGACAAATATTTTCTTTGTATACTTTCTGCCAAAGTTCCCCATGCTTGGAGTAACATGGATAAATGTTTGCAATTGGGAGTAAATACGCAATAGACTTCTTAAACCACCTACTGTACTTCTTTCATTTGCTTTCCTTTTTTTTCTTTTTTCTTCTTTATTAAACCGTTCTTATTCTTTAAAGTTAAAGATAAAAACAAGTAACCAATAGACACCAATCAGCAGCTCGCTTTTGCTGTTAGTATGTTCCTTCTTCAGTCTTTGTGGTAGAATGTCCACCCCAGAGTCCATTTTATCCTTTTCTAAAGAGGATTGCAATTCCATTTCTAAGCAACTCATTCTATTTATAATCACTGGGATGGGTTATTCCTGTGTCTGTTGTTATATTTATAGAAATTTGGGAATGGAAGTACGGTTTCTCTGTTTGATCACACTACAACATTTTATACCCAAAGCAACATACTATGACGTTCAAAAGTCTATCTATATTACCCTTTCCTGATTTTTGTTGAGTAAACTGTGCACCTTTTTTTACATTAACATAACACAGTCATGATATAATAATACTCTATTTGAAAATAAATTAATAAATGTATTCTGGAAGTTGCTTAGAATAAAGTTATCTTTTTTTTTTTTAGGCAAATATTTTGGGGTTGACTTGCACTTTAAGGAGCCATCCTTCTTTTTGGGGTGAAAATTAGGACTCTTATCAGTGGGGTAAAAACCAATTGTTATATATAAACACTTTAGTACAGTGAATTGTTCCTAGCCTGTGAAGGGGAAATCTAATTCTGAGACAACTGACGCAGTCACACAATACGCAGAAATTATGGTTACATATTATGAAAAAACAGTTTTCGCAAACAGGGGAAAATTACATGTACACAACTCTTATTTTGTGTGACTGTTATTTATTTTAACCTTGGCAGTGGGGGAAAAAATAAACCCTTATTTTGCGTCATACTGGTAGAGTAATTTTACAAATGAATTATTTAGCACTGCTGTATAAATAAAATCATGTACTGATGCATGTTCTCTGTCATTTTAGCAGGTTGAGATGTGGCCATAACAAATATTAAAGGGGCAGAAATACTAACAATAGTTTTTGCACACTAAATATTTCTTGTACCACATATGTCCATGTTTAGCATTGCAAGCAGCAACCTGATGTAGTTGAGGTTTAGCTCTCTTTACCACTGGATTAGATGTGTTTGCAGCTCTCAAAACAGTTGCAAATAAGTGTTCATTTATGAAACATAATTTGGAACCTTATGCATCTTAACAATGAGTGCTTTATTCATTGCTGCACGCTGAGCTATAGGAGATAATTTCACATATGAAATATATTCCTGGAAGCATAGCCTTAAAGGCCGGTGGTTGTGAGAATTAATGTGATAACTATTTTGCAATTCTGTGTAGTTTTGGAACCATTGATATGACAGTGGTTTTTACACATATATAATTTTGCTTCTCTTCTTCAGTATTTTACACTCCCCATTAACTTGTGTTTCTGGTGCTTTTTCCCTCTATGTCCAGTCATATTAACGTTAACCTCACTAAAACGGATTTAATCTTATCTTGTATTAATCCTTTGTAGTGATTTCCATTGCTATAAAACTACTAATGATACAGAAACAATCTTTCTTTAAAGGGGTTATTTATTAAAGTCTGAATACCAAAGATGTATTATCTAAATGTAGGGATGTGTAGAATAGCCACCCCTAGTATTATTTTCAGGCAGTCCCTCAGTGTTATAGACACCCAACTGGGTCCTAAAATACAGTTGGGAGGGGTACTGTTTTGCTCTTCCTGCTTTAAGCTATGCCCCTTGTTGTTTCTCACAGTGACCAGCAGATGGCACTGTGCTAGAGTATAAAAGGCTCTGAAGCCATGCTTTCAGGGTCCATCTTGTGCTGGCTCTAGCCTGTGCAGGAGGCAGAGCTCGAGTGGAACCTAGACAGGTCAGGTCTAGTAAGAATAGGCTACTCACCTTTATAGGTCACTCTAGGAGTGACAGACAGTCAGTATTATTTAGCTGAGCAGCTTGAGGCTCCTACAAGGATTGTAGTGGGATTAAGATCCCAGGGTACTAATTGCCCAGAAGTAGGGACTAAGTGTACAGACCTAGGGTAGATAGATTCCCCTCAGGCACCACTTAGGGAAAAGGCTGAAAGCTGGGTGTACCTCCTCAAAGCTGCATGTATTGTTCCTATCTCTGAGGAGAATCATACTGACCAACATACTGTGTTGTGAGTATTGCCTATTCATTGTACTATATGAACCTGCAAATGTTCTCTATATGTACACAACTGAGGATTATATATTGTGTTCAATAAATCTGTTCTATGGTTAAGTTATAAGAACCACTGGCGCCCAGTTCTTTGCACCCTAATACAGTTACAGTTGCACTACACCCTGCTTCCACTTCGCTGTGAAGGCTTACTCCCTAAGGTTTTAAGGTCTCATCCGGAGCATATGTACTGGGAGTGAGTTATAGTAGAGTAAGGTGCACTCAATTTACTATAGCGCTACATATATATTTATCCTATTTGGAAGTTTCTGTGAACTGTGCTGGAATTAGCATAAAAATCCGACTATTTCTGACTTTTCAGGCAAAAATTAATTAATAAATATGGTCCAATTGTGGATTCTAGTTTGGTCAGACTTTTTTTATTTAATAAGTCAGAATAATTTGGATTTTGATAAATAAGGCCCTTAATGTAGCAAATTTGCGGTGTACCCCAGTGTTCCTGACCACATGGTATATACATGAGACACACAAACGATTAGTATCTTTATATTTTCCAATGTCAACAAACTTTAAAAATTAACACATAAGTAAAATCTCTTTATAAGTTATTAAACCCTGGGTTCTTTTAAGAGATACTGTCATGGTTTTCAAAATGAATCCGTTAATAGTGCTGCTCCAGCAGAATTCTGCACTAATAGCCATTTCTCAAAAGAGCAAACAGATTTTTTTATATTCAATTTTGAAATCTGACATGGGGCTAGACATATTGTCAATTTCCCAGCTGCCCCAAGTCATGTGACTTCTACTCTGATAAACTTCAATCACTTTTTACTGCTGAACTGCAAGCTGGAGTGTTATCACCCCGTCCCTTTCCCCCCCCCCCAGCAGCCAAACAAAAGAACAATGGGAAGGTAACCAGATAACAGCTCCCTAACACAAGATAACAGCTCCCTGGTAGATCTAAGAACAACACTCAAAAGTAAAAACCCATGTCCCATTGAGACTCCTTCAGTTACATTGAGAAGGAAAAACAGCAGCCTGCCAGAAAGAATTTCTCATCTAAAGTGCAGGCACAAGTCACATGACCAGGGGCAGCTGGGAAATTGACAAAATGTCTAGCCCCAGGTCAGATTTCGAAATTGAATATGAAAAAAATATGTTTGCTCTTTTGAGAAATGGATTTCAGTGCAGAATTCTGCTGGAGTAGCACTATTAACTGATGTGTTTTGAAAAAAACATGTTTTCCGATGACATGATCCCTTTAACAAACCAATACCGTCTTCACCAATACAGTTATTCCAGTTATCACAGGGATTAAGAAGCTGAATAGTGAAATAGGCTTTTCAACTAAATAATTGTGATTAGTGGTTTTTCAACATTTATATAGGCTAAATCTTTTCTCTCTTCATGAATTGTGGTCGTGATTCTGGTGCCTTTCTGTCACTTAAAATTGATGCTTCAAAAGCTTTGGAGCGTGGTGCAATTACATAACTGGTGTGCTGTGCATGAGTAATAGAAACATTGTTTCTGTATGCTGCTCCCCTACAAAGGCATTTCCATTACTTTCATCAGCTCAATGTGAAATATGTCAGACAGAGGTCATAGTGCTGTGTATTCCCAGAGCTCCCTGTTTTCTTCCTGATTTCTTCTGGGAGCTTTTTCATGTTTAGCAGATGACAGTCCCATCTTTGAGGTCACTGCTGCGCCAGGCCCTAGAAGAGTAACTTCCTGCATGCAGCACTATATACCGTTCTTCTTTTTGGACCATGCCTAGATATTAGTAAACTAATTAATTCTTCAAGAGGTACTCAATATTTCAATATAATACAGATTTTTATATTTCTTTTGAAGCCGTGCTTGAGTAAAGTATCTGGGCATTCTTGCATTCAGAGCAAATAAAAAGAATCTAAATGTTTTCTTGCAGTTCTAGAAAAGAAAAATAGTCGTTTTTTTAAATTCAATGATTCACCCTTGCACGAAGAGGTTTTAAAATGGGAAAAAGCTTAAAGAATAAGTAAACCTTTCTTTTATCTGTAAAATTACTCAAAAATAGCACCCAGAATAACATACCTTTCTCAGCATTTTAACATATTTAGATTTTGTACCACAAGCATCTTAACTTCAGCTCTCTGCTAATTCTTTGTCTAATTTGAAGCCCCGTCCCCTTTTCTGAGCTCTCCTATTCTTTCCGACTGTGAAGAACTAAAAGAGCTGTAACATGCACATGCTCACTGCCTCTTGACTCGGTAGACATCTCTTTGAGGCCTTCACAGTCTGAAAGAAGAGGAGGCAGAGCTTCATGCTGGACAAGGAAGTCACTGAGAGCTGCAGTTGAGCTGCTTGTGATACAAAATCTACAGGAGACAGAATGCAGTTACAAAGGTATGTTATGCTGGGGCTGTTTAGAGGAACTATAGGAGATTTTAAAATAAAAGGCTTATATATGCTTTGAAGAGGGTCAGTCATTATTATAAAAGAAACCAGGAGGACCCTAGGACATAGAGAGATCCTTTGTGGAAATCAAGAAAAGGTACTTTATAAATTAGGTACTGTTAGTGATTGGTGAATTTGGGGCGTTTTGCTTAGCCGAAAAAATTGCGAATTTCCTGCAAAATTCGCAAAAAAAAAGCGGAAAATTAGCAAAACGGCGTCTCGTTTTTGACGCTCGCGTCCAAAAAGCGGACGCTGGCATCAAAAAGTGGACGCCGGCGCCGTTTTGCGAATTCTCTGTCGAAAATGTCAGCAGGCAAAAAAAGATGTCGCGTCCATTTTTTTTGACGCCGGCGAATTTTCGCTGCGGTTTGGCGAATCGCTGGAATTCCTCCCAAATTCGCGCCTGCCGAATAAATTCGCCCATCACTAGGTATTGTATTAGACAAGGAAAGTGTGGGTAATTTCCTTAGGTGATACCGGCTAGAGTATGGAATCAGCATAGAGTACATTCTTTTTTTAGGCACCGCTTGATACTGTGTAAATTGGGGCTAATACCTGTGGTGAAAAGTGATAGAACTGCGATAAACTTCCACTCTGCTTAAGATGAAAGAGAATAATTTATGTATGTGATCTGATATGAATACAGTAGAACCCTGATTTTGTTTCTCAGAGGATGGCGTCAAAACTGTAAATTCTGGGAAAATGTTAAATCTTTGGAAAAAGATATCACTTGCCTGTATGGGACTGTAAAATCTGAGTACATAAAATCGGAATTCTACTGTTTTCAGTGTAATTCAAGAAATAAAGGCCAATTGAAAAGTTGCCTAGAATTAGCCATTCTATAACATACTAAAAGTTAATGTAAAGGTGAACCACCCTTTTAAGAACCACTGGGGCTGAAGATTTTTCCTAAAAGTCTGTGTTGAACATTACAGTGGATCAAGGAACCTATCTTGCAAGGGCCCATCTACAAGGGTCCCATGTCCCTCTTCCAATATTCTAAATATTTCTCAATGACTGTTTGCCTTTAATTCCCCAAGGGAGGAAGAGCTCATCCTCAATACTACTGTATTAGATCTGCCAGAACACATACAGTAGTACTTGTGCTTAATGTATTGCTAATGATTGTTGAGAACTGTACTTTCTTCATTTAAGTAGACTCTTCAGTTGTAAGGCAGGGTGAATTAGACATTTCATTTTCTCTGCTGACATAACATTTCTTCAGATATCACAAACAATAATTCATCAACAGTAACATCTGCAAGTGTAGTTCTCCGACCTACAATGGAGCTTGTAGAACTTTCTATTGTCAAAGGCTTGATAAAAAATGATATGGGGCAGATTTATCAAAATTTGAGATTAAAGTTAAAACTTTCCATTTCCTATTCATTCCTGTGGAATTTATAAAATGTTTATCAAATGATGAACTCTAACCCATTGATAAAAACAATTCTAAAAATTCCAGAGGTATCAATAGAAAGTGGGTGCATTTTTCTGTAGTAACCATTAATCTCATATTTTGATAAATCTGCCCATAAATGTAACATAAGCTTTCAGTTATGTAGCTTTAAGAGCTGCCGTCCATTGGAAAACAGCAGTGGACAAAAATGTTTTCATTCATCCAGGTCATGGTATATCTAGTAGAAGTAAATCTAGAGCAACTGGACTTGCTTATCATTGTGATTGGATTGTTGGAAGAGTTTATATGACGAGGATTTCCCATACTGAAGAAGTAACTGAAGTAACTGAACTGAAGAAGCCACTCAGATGTGAAACCTCTTTAATGATTAATTAGCAAGTCCAGTTACTCTGATTTACTTCTACTAGATATAGCCGCAGACAAAATGTCACCTTGGTCAAATATCAATGACCGTTTCGATTTGGACTGCCAAACTGAATCTGAACCCTAAAATTCATGTGGATTCAAAGTTGTAGACAAAAGAAAGGAGAGAAATTGTGCACATTTTTAAATTTCAAGACTTTTGGTTTCACTTTAAAGATTCCATGTTTCTTTCTACTGATAGCCAGAAACTCACTCTCCTAACACTCTCTCATGGGACTTTAGAAGCTCCTCCTTCCTGTCCCGCTGTTCAAATATATTCTACTTCCACTGAAATGTAGACATTAATGGTAGAACAACACAGAAGATTACCGTGCGCATCTGTCGGTGGGCGACAAAACGCCTGCATCAAGTCAGATGCGACGGGAAACAAGGTAAGTAATACAAAAGTCGGATGGTGTCGCAGCGTTCGTCCGATGCGACATGACTGTCGGATACAAATGCTGCACACTGCATCTGCATCCGACAGTAGTGTCGCGTCGGACGAACACTGCAACGCCATCTGTCTTTTGTATTACTTACCTTACCCATCGCATCCGACGCGGGTGTTTTGTCGCTCAGCATCGGATCCGACAGAAACGCACGAAATTGTGCGTGTAGTTCTACCCTAAGGCAGTGAAGGGCTTCAGTTTAGGATTTGTAGATAATGTGCATTTAGAACCTAGACATCTTAAAGCATTTAATTATTTAAAGTTGCATATAAACATTAATTCATAATTGCAATAATATTTTTTTCATACCACATTATCATGTTCACACTAAATAACCTTTATTGTGCTAGGTGTCTTATTAGAGCACTGTAAAGCAATAGTGAGGTTTTTATGTCCTTCAGCTTCCTCCTCCCAGTGATCTCAAAGAGCATTTTTTTTAATGAATTGTTTTTAATTTCTGCTTTCATCTAATTTTACTTTTATTGATGTACATATATTGACAATTTTTTTTAGATTACATACCTGACATTCTACACTTGTGACAATTTCAGATGTTCAGTGGATCATGGGCAAAAATCAACATTTTGTTGACTGAATACTTGGCAATGGCATCAATGTCCAAACATTTGTGGATTTGACTATATTTAATATTAGATAAATAGTGAATGCACATTTCCTAAAGAAAAGTAGTGCAAAAAAGTATGTATAATTAAGTTCATGTGTGAGCCCATATATTATTTTCACCCTCTTTCTAATGACAGCCTGGTCCTGTGTTTCATGCAGGTGGCAGATCTAGATGTGTATACAAGTTTGCTTCATCATACATAGATAACTCATTGGAGACAAGTTATTTGTCATAGGAAGAGAATTAATCTTTATTAATTATACAGTGTTGTTTGTTGCTGCAGGGATTTAAATAGCTGTATCCAGATTATTATACCTTACGGTCTATTGGAAGAAGGTTGTTTTAACAATTCGGCAATCTGTCTGTTGGTGTTCTGGGTATTTCATCGCCAGAGAGGCTACTTTCCTGAAGTTTGCACAATTGCTAATCAAAGCCATCTGGATTTTAAACAGCAAGCCGTTGTCCTATGTTTAAGCCATTATTTCCTCTACTGTGGTGCTTCACGCTTAGAAAGAAAGACCAAAGTAGCAGCTTATTTTGTACATTTCTAAAGTGCAATCCACTTTTATCCACTCCTTAATTTTTCATCACTCATACTGCTGCTCATTACTTGTAAGAATAATGAATGATTTATACAAGATATTCATTTGAAAACTGATACATTCTCACAAGGCATAAACATGTCTAGTAAAATTCATGTTGTGATCACATTTTTGAAACTATGTTGCAGATTTAATATATAATCGAACCAGGGAATGAATCCAAGGGTATTCCCAGCTGTTCTAAGGGTTTTTCAATTTACTAACAGTTTTACTTAACTCTTGACTGTCCACCTTGAGTCTGGTGTTAGAGATCAGTAGCAGCACAGAACTCTAACAGCCCAATGAATCCTTATATCTTAATGAGGGGGGAGCTTAACTCTTTCATAAAGTTATTTTCCACATTACTACAAATCAGTTTAAGTGGTAGCTGCTATTAGAGATATATTAAATGTTGCCATATTCATGCAACAAACTATGGAAACACGATTATAATTTGTCAGACACTGCCATCTAAGCAAATTGCCTTGTTTTCTTCAAATGTAATTTATAACTAAACTGTTTCTAATATTTCTTCAAAATACAAACAAATAAATTCACTGGCAAGTTTGCCCAGTCAGTTAGAGTTTCTAATGCTAACCGACTACTGCTGCACAAATATGGCAGCCCCCTTATACAGGAACATGGGGGTAAGAAAAGTAATGTAAAAGCATCAGGCAAATACTTTTATGGCAAAATTATAAATAGCATTCAAAGATAATGTTATAATATATATAAAAAAGGTTTATTTTCTGGTATTAGTATCTCTTTAAGTTCTCTTAAATAGAGTGTGTATAGGGGGAATAGCAGAGGGCTGACACTAAGCTGAACCGGGGAAGAGGATTTGTTAGCAAAAACAACAGAATAGGACTGCTAAGAAAGAGTAAGAGAACCAGCAATACAGCTTGATCATGCTACGAAGAGAAAAGAGAATTTCCATTAGAATGGAATGGACAACAGTATCAAAAGTGAATAAGAGGAGAAAGATCAGTGTAGTGTCTCTTGTTCTTGGCAGAAGACAGTCTCAGTGGAGTGTGCAGGTCAAAAGCCAGACTGCATAAGGTCCAGCAGACTATGGTTGTAGAAAAATTAAGTTATAACATAATATTGAAGATACGCCTTTTGAAGTGCTATCCTTCTGATAATGGTATAGTCAGTCATAAGGCATATGTTGGATTTGGGGCAAACAATGGCCTTTTTCCAGCTTGTTTGTCTTGCCATCACAATATGCCAAACTGTTAGACTGGTCTCTCCTACTTGATTTTCCTCTGGTTCTCCAGTTTCCTTCCACACCTTAAAGGAGAATTCAACCTGTGGGGAAAAAACTGTACCCCCTACCCCAGGTAGACCCCCGCATACATCTTATACGTCCTATGTAAGCTGACTGAGAGATCGGCGATTTCCGTGTAATAACGCACATGCGCAGTTGTTGCATACCGGCAAACTGTTCCAAAAATACCCAATCTCTCAGTCAGCTTACAGAGAACATGGAAGATAGATGCGTGCAACTCCGCTGGAATCTGCGGCGAGGAGTAAGTATGGAGTATGGGGCATTTCCCCCGGGGGGGGGTAGTTAGCCTGGGGAGAGGAGGGACGGCGGTCTACCTGGGGTGGGGGTAAGGGTTTTTTCCCCACAGGTTGAATTCTCCTTTAAGAAATTGGCTCCTGGTGGAATTGACCCTTAGGGGGTTATTTACTAAATTTCGATTGCAAAAATCTTTTTTTTTTTTTCCAATATAAAATTGGACTTTTAAAAAATCACAAATTTTTCTGAATTTATTAAACCCCCAAGGATGTAAGATTCAGAATCTGACAATCCGGTATCTCAGACCTGTTGAGGTTGCATATAAGTCAATGGGAGAAGTCCCAATGATTTTTTGATGTGCTTTGGGTTTCGTGCAATACCCCAAAGTTTTCAGAGTTTTCAGATGAAAAGTCCGAAAGAATTGTGGAAATCTGATTATTTTGCCTTTAAGGCATTTTTTCGGGAAAATGTAATATTAAATAAGCATAAAAATCCGAGTGGATTTGATCAGAGTTTGTAGCAGAAAATATTGAGATAAATTCGGACTTTGATAAATAACCCCCTGTAGTGTTTGTGAATGTGATTAGGAACTTGCAAACTTGATGAAGCAGGGACTGTTGTGAATGATGAACAATCCTGTGTTGGACATTGTGTTGTTCTTTAGTGCATGCATATAATGACATGGCTATATACAAGTTTGAAATTGCCAGATCGGTTCTAAGAATAAGTTTATGCATTATGATTATATGTCTGCATTATACTAAAGCAACAGTAACACCAAAAAATTAAAATAATGAAAATCATGTATTGTTGCCCGGCATTGGCAATACTGACCTGTTTGTTTTAGAAACACTACTATAGTTCAACAAGCTGCTGTGTAGCAATAGCAGACATTGAAAAAAGTCTATATGGCACAGGTTAAATAGTGGATAACAGATAACATTATGTTCTACAGAGCTTATCTGCTGTGTAACCTGAGCCTTTTCTCCTTTGAATGGCTGCCCCATTGCTACACAGCAGCTTATTTATATAAACTATAGTAGTGTTTCTGAAGCAAACTCGGCAGTTTCACCTGTGCAGGGCAACACTGCATTATATTTTTTATTACTTTAAAACAATTTCATTTTTTGATGTTACTGTTCCTTTAATGTCAGCACCCGCTTTACACAAACGGCTTTTAAAAAATGAATTTATGAAATTTCTGGAGGTGAAGCTGTAAGGAAGGAAAAGCAGAGGAACGGTTGAACCTTCTCTGCTCTAGTCTGTGATTTATAGTGTGTTTCTCTTGCTGTCTCACTCTCTTTTTAATGACCTCAGAGATTTGTACAGACTATCAGAGGGCCCAAAGGGAAATTAATATTTGGCATCCCTTCTCAAAACGTCTCTTTCCCTCTAGGATTTCTCTCTTGCTTTTATGCAAATCCTCTCCAACTGTGCGTTCTCTTTCTTTATCCTCCTATACACATCATGCTTAATTTATTTTAATGTAACTGGAAAATAAAGAACATAATTTGAGAATCATTTAGAGTGTATGCTCTGTAGGCCAGGAACCTTTTACCTCCTCTGTCTAAGAATCTGCAATGGAACCTTTGTTTCTGTGTATCTATTGCAATGTTTGTCTCCCTGTTTGACCTATCCCCTCTTATCCTTACATTCCGTCAGTTGGAAAAAAAAGAATTTGTAACAAACCTTACTTTTCTTCTAAGCGGTCACTTTCATAAACTACCCACAATGACCCAAAGCAGTGACTTGGCCGAGAAATCTAATATGCTGCCTGACTGGAAAAACAGGCAGGTACTTTTCAAGGGTAAGAAACTGTGATGTTCTGAAACATGAGGAAGGTTTCAATCGAAAAGACATAATACAGTCACTTGAGGGCCTGACGTCGTCTTCTTTCCCTACAGTCAATTAGATTTTACTATTGTTGTTTATGCATAAGAAATATTTTGAACTATTCTGAGACTGATTGCCTTGCCTGAAGAGAGAGAGAAAGTGCTTGTGCCTTTGTGTTTTACTGTTAAATCTTACTTAAGTAATTCACTCTGCTTTATCTACCAAGCATAGGATTTAAAAAGACAAAAAAACAAAACATGGTCTGCACATAAAATGAAAGCGACTTTTTAAAAAAATATTGTGAATTAGATTTCTGCTTTCAAGAGTTGGAGGTAGTTAAGTTCCACAACTTGGACATCTGTGATATAAATTATAAATATATGTGCAGTAAATATGTCTGCAGTGGATAATGAATGTAGCCTGCATCACAATTTCATTTTCTTCAGGGGACATCCCTGAGCTAAATGGTACTCTGCAGTCCTAATCACAGCTGAAGAGGTTAATGTTGCCCTCTGCCATCTGGAAAAGAGAAGTGAATGTAACAGGCTGCCAATCAAGGCCATTGAGACATGATGCCTGCTCTGTGCTTGTCCTTGAGTAGTCTGATCTAATTCTGAGAAATTATGTTGGCTGATCTGCTTTCAAATTGTATCCCCTCCAAACAGTTCAGCCAGAGCAGACATCTGGGTTACTTTTAAAGTAACAAACCATTTTTGATGCTGCTGCTAAATTCAGTGCTGTTGTTTTTTCCAATCGAAATACACAGAATGGTTCTATCATTTCATTGTTCCTTACATTATCTTACTTGGTTTTTCATTTTTAAAATACAATTAACATATTGAATCCCTATTGGTGAATAGATACTATAAGAATCTGGGGTGTCCAATTTTCATTTTTAACGTTGTTTTTCTAAATAACCGTTTGATCCAGAGAAACATTATCTTTGTCCGTTCAGGTACAATAATGTAGCATTATTATCATGTTCATCTGACATTTGCCTTGCAGTCATTGAGGAAGTGAACTTAATTGATTGGAATGGGGAGAAAATGTGACAATGCTAGTTTAATCCTATTTAACTAAACAGTTGGATTTTTATTTATTTACTGGCAAAACATACTGTATTTTTATGTTTTGTAGTAACCATAAAGCATTGTGCTGCAGCTTAAAGGGATCCTGTCATGGGAAACATGTTTTTTTCAAAATGCATCAGTTAATAGTGCTACTCCAGCAGAATTCTGCACTGAAATCCATCTCTCAAAAGAGCAAACAGATTTTTTTATATTCAATTTTGAAATCTGACATGGGGCTAGACATTTTGTCAATTTTGTCAATTTTGTCAATTTCCCAGCTGCCCCCAGTCATGTGATTTGAGCCTGCACTTTAGGAGAGAAATGCTTTCTGGCAGGCTGCTGTTTTTCCTTCTCACTGTAACTGAATGTGTCTCAGTGGGACATGGGTTTTTACTATTGAGTGCTGTTCTTAGATCTAACAGGCAGCTGTTGTTATCTGGTTACCTTCCCATTGTACTTTTGTTTGGCTGCTGGGGGGGGAAGGGAGGGGGGTGATATCACTCTAACTTGCAGTATAGCAGTAAAGAGTGATTGAAGTTTATCAGAGCACAAGTCACATGACCAGGGGCAGCTGGGAAATTGACAATATGTCTAGCCCCATGTCAGATTTCAAAATTGAATATAAAAAAAATCTGTTTGCTCTTTTGAGAAATGGATTTCAGTGCAGAATTCTGCTGGAGCAGCACTATTAACTGATTCATTTTGAAAAAAAAAATTTCCCCATGATAGTATCCCTTTAAGGAAAGGCTTCTTGTCTGAGTATTCTTAATGCATCCCTAATAGACACCTAACTATTTTTGAGCAAATTAAAAAAAAAAAATTAAAATGAAACCCTAGTATACCCCCACAATACACATCAGTAAGCCAATGGATCTCTTTTGCACTCCCCATGTCTTAGGGCTTTATTCACCTTTCCCATCTGTTCCCATCTGCCCTTCTGTCCTTCCCTCCTTCCCACCTTGTCTATCACTCAGCAAGCCAGCTGAGGTTTATAAAGGTTCCTGAATACCTAAGCAAGTGGCAAATGCAGCACGGCTCTGCAGGGAAGTAGAATGGATCAGAGCTCCCTACAATGCTTTTGTGTTTGACTTGGCTAGTAGATCAGAAAACACTGGTTCAAAATGTGTTTTGATTGCTGTGTTGTGAAAAATAGTATTGTACAAGGTTTCTGTTATGTTTGTTCAATAGGTACGATGGGCTTCATGCATATGCTGTGTTCGCTATCATAAATATTGCTTTAAAACACAAACTTTATTTGATATCTGGGTACTTCCAATTGATGTCACTGGAAAGTCAGTAGTAGGCATAAAACTTCTAGAGCTGTAGGGTGATGACACGAGGCGCATTTTGTCAGCTGTCACACCCACAAAACACCAGAAAACCACCTCTGCTAAAACTCTCAAATTGCATAATTGTAAAACGGTAATTTACCAAATAAGGTCTGCTGTAGTACTTTTAAGCCCTGTGAGTGCAGACATACAAACATAAATAGAATGCACTTTATATCACAGTGATGTGTATGTATGTACACAAAACCAGCACCAAGGGTCTTATGGTGAAAACGTATTTATTATATAGTATATATAACTCTCATTTGGTTATGGTCTCTTTAAATAGCAATTAACCCTTGGCAATCCAGGGCCCCGAGTCCCTTTTTGCGTATGAAAAGTACTCGCATTTACAGCACAGTGCCTCCACCTAGGGAACACTGAGAACTCATCTCTATATACTCACCCAACTGCTTATTACGCTCCTCTACTGACCTGCTACTCAACTCTTCTCTCATTACCTCCTCACATGCTCGCATTCAAGACTTTGCAAGGGCTGCACCCCTCCTCTGGAACTCTCTCCCACGGTCTGTCCGACTTTCTCCCAACCTTTCTGCTTTCAACAAATCTCTTAAAACACACTTCTTTGAGAAGCCTACCCTCACTCTGCTTAACTACCAAAAGCAACACCACATACAGTACCACATTTCTCACCCACTTAATTCGATCTTGCCCACTCCCACACCTTGTGTATTACACCCTTCCCTTTAGAGTGTATGCTCTTTTGCATAGGGCGTTCCTCACCATTTGTACCAGTATTGATTGTGATGTATGTAACTCCATATGTTCTATGTATATAATTCATGTGATTTAGTTGTATAATCACATTTACTTTACAGTGCTACGCAATATGTTGGTGCTATATAAATACATGTGAATAATAAATGTGTTATTTCATAAATATCTCCCATAGTATCCAATGACTAAAACTTCACTCTAAGTACAACAAAACATGTCCTGAGAAGAACCTACCATCCACCCCTGTACATTAGGGTATATTGAGTCCACATTTCAGAGTGGTAAACCGTAAAACTGCCTCTAGGTATTAACAGTTTACAGATTTCTGGCACTGAGTCAACAGCTATTGATAAAACTTCCAGTGAGTAGAGATATGCTGAATGTGTGTTCTTGATCCAAGGTTAGTTGTAGTATAGTGTATTTTTGTATAAGAGTGGCATACTATTCTTTTTGTTATCGTGGGGATTTAATGGAAGTCACTATTTTATTAGCAAATGGTTAGAAATGCTGGTGATAGACCAGTGTAAGTTGGCTCTCTTAAAGGACAACAAAATTTAGAAGTGTGGAAGCAAAAGACACAACTCTGTCTGTTAATTGGCTCATGTGACCTAACATGTATGGTTTGATTGGTTTGTTTGTGAGTACAGTGAACCCTATGATCCCAGGGGGCGGCCCTTATTTTTTAAAATGGCAATTTTCTATTTATGATTACCCAATGGCACATACTAATAGAAAATTATATTATTATGAAAATGGTTTATTTACATGAATCAAGGTTTTACATATGAGCTGTTTTATGCAATATCTTTTTATAGAGACCTACATTGTTTGGGGGGGTATTGTTTTCCTTTAAAGGCATTCATTCTGGCATGCAAACAACAAATTACCTTCAGTTTTTCAGTTAGTATACTCCTAGGGGCAGATTTATCAAAGGTCGAGGTGAATTTTCAATGAAAAACATTTGAATTCCGAGCTATTTTTTTGTGTACTTCGACTAGGGAATAGTCCAAATTCGATTAGAATTTTAAATTTTTTTTAGAAAATTCGAATATCGAAATTTATCATGTACTGTCTCTTTAAAAATTCGACTTGGACCATTCGCCATCTAAAACCTGGTGACTTGCTGTTTTAGCCTGTGGGGGACCTCCTAGAACCCATTTGGAGTCAATAGGTGGACTGTAAAAAATAGAAGTTTTTTCTGGGAAAAACTTTGATTGAATGCGGTATTCCTTCGATTCATAAGATTCAAATTCGGCCGAATACAGGCCTATTCGATCAAAAACTGACCCATTCGACCAAAAAAAAAATTAATTTCGGTTGGTCTTTTTGAATTAGAATTTCGAAGTTTTTTCAATTCGAAATTTGACCCTTATAAATATACCCCCTATTGTCAATTAGATGTGTTGGGATATGTAGTGTAATAAACCAGGTCAGTTGAAAAGATGTAATATTGAACTATTTTGATGAACTATACTATATGTACTTTAGATTGTACCAAATTTAGGACAAATGAATATTGTGAATATATATTATATATATATATATATATATATATATATATATATATATATATATATATATATATATATATATATATGTATATATGTATATATATATATATACACTAAATATTACATGTTGCATTATTTGAACTGAAGCAATTTTTGTTTGTTATTTTCTGTGTTTAAAACATCTGTTTTTTTTTTGTGGTAGAGATTCGAAGAAGGGGATCAAAAGATTTGCCATGTACTCCCCTACACTTGTATGACACCCCGTATGAGCCATCTGAAAATGGATTAGATTCTGAAGGTGAAAAAACCACATCTCAACGACCACGGGAATCTAGGCTGCCACAAGATGATGAGAGACCTCCAGAGGAATATGATCAACCTTGGGAATGGAAAAAAGATCGAATCTCCAAAGCATTTGCTGGTGAGTTACATTCAAACGTTGAAGGGATGGGGTGGGGGGCGGGAGAAGACTATGTGATTGTTTTGAGTAGAATTGACCAGATTGTTTTCAGTTTATTTTCATAATGAAAAATAGGTCCTTTTTCTTTTTCTCCCACTTACTTACACACATACATTTGTTTTGTCAAATTAATTAACCAGCTTGAATGTTTTTTTGAATATAGAAAAACAAACAAAACAGAAGAAATCTACTAAGACATACGGAGAATAGTTATTAAATAGTGCCTGCATTCAGGAGCCCAGTGCTGCTAACCACTGAGCCTCAAGCCTACTTTCAGATAATACCTACAAATGTTTTTGGGGCTTTTTTGTTTGTTTTATGAACAAAAGGGGTAGCTACTCGAAAGTGCAGCTGGTAAGATCATTTATTGGACAATAATATCCTGAGTTTTACCCTGAGGATATCTGGAGGTGCGGCTTTGTGTGAACCAGTATCAATATCATTTGCAGATAAGTTCACTTGTGATACAAGTATAGAAAATAGTTATATAATAAACGTGTCTCTTTAAAATTATCTCTTACCTTTTGGTTTTCTGGTTTGTATTTAAATAGTTTTAGTTTTTCCTGGTGTTTTTCTTTGTTTTTTTGCTTTGTGATAGATGGTGTTTTAACTTGTGTGGATACAAATGACATATCCAGCAGTATGTAAACATCTATCACTTAATTTCTTTAATATTTTATGTATATTCTACATTATTTGAGATCAAAAGTCAAATTTCCAGTTTTGCTTAAAAGGAACCATTGCAATTATTCATTGCTAATACGATCTCATTTCCTCTCTGCAAATCTGTTTCCTTTGTAGCTCGGTGGCAAGAGTGATCCCCAGAGAGGTGTCTGCATTGCCCTTCAATTTATTTGTACATAATTATCATATCAGCTCTTTGGCATATCTTTTTATGGTTTGACACCAACCCTCATTTGAATTGCATCAGTTGCTAAAATCCCCTTTATTATTTTCTACTATTTAAGTTTTCTAATAATGCTCTGACATCTACAAATGTTTGATCCAAAATACAGATTTTATATCATATTGGTGAAGTAATAAAGTTCTGACATTATCTTACAAGACATTCTCCCTGCAATTTTCCATATAAAATGCTGTTTACATTTTTTTGATGTTGATCGTGTTGAAGTTTAAAAAAAAAATCTTGCCTGCCTTTAGGGGTCTGTACACACAGCACTCAGTATCTCAAAGCTGTATTCTCCTATTGCAGACTCCCACAGGACATGCATGACAATGTATGGAGATGATTTGCTCCAAGTTATAGTTTTTTACCTAGAGGTGATTGGTATCATGCTGGCAAGGTTGGTTTCATTGATCTCAATTTTCCAGAGATTTTAGCAAAACGATTTCTTTATTGTTGGATTTCTCTGCATGCTCCACCTAGAAGCATTATGCAACTTTATTGATAAATATCAACATTTGGTATTTATAGTTTGGGGTAAAATAGATAAATGAACATTGGTAACTACACATACTAAACACACAATTTTAGTAGCTGTAGTTTCCTAGGATATGTTTTTAGTTGCCCAGTTAGGTTAACTTCATCCCCTTCTTCCTGTGTGTTTTAACACTTGATGCTTGCATACGCGGGCCGATAAAATCTGCTGACAGACCGTGTCGGCAGCTTATTCGCCCGTGTATGGGGCCCCCCGACGGGCTTCCCCGATCGAGATGAAAAATCCTGTCGGATCATGGCCGCATCTATTTGTTGATGTGGTCACGTGAACCGACCGCCCATTACTATTCGTTAGGACCCGATTGTTGGGCCCTAGGGCCCACGATCGGATCAGCCAAATATTGCCCACCTCAAGGTGGGCATATCGGGGAGAGAAAGAACAGGCTGGCACACGTAGCGAATTAAACCGGGGTCCTACCCCTGGTGTGTTTATTGCGTCACACCTATCGGGCAGAGGTCCGCTCGCTTAGCGACATTGCCAAACAAGTGGATCTGTCCGTGTATGACCACCTTTAGGGGCTTAGAGTTGTAGGTAAAGTTACACTGCAGATTGATGCAATTTAACCACCATTTTCAACTTTAAGCTTTGCGATTCCACCTATCTAGATTCATGTTCTCTTTGTATCTCGCTAGTTTCAAGTCTCCAGATTTCAGCTGTAAACCTATCCAACAGTGAAAATATAAAGTTCTGCAGAAAAGCACACAGAACACCAAATAAATGAATTAACTATTTTTCCTGACTCAAGCTATTGTGTAGATATTAGGATGGTGCCTAATTGTCATTGACAGAAATGACAATAACATGTTCTGGCCAGTTAAATACCTCCATCCAGTCTCCAGCTGAATGAGGAAATATCATTAGGTCTCATTACACATGACTAATTCCTGAAGACAAAGTTAATAGGATGCATCATTCATTTGCAATAACCAATTTGGTACGTAGACTCTGTGCCTTGGTGGGATTTTATTTTTAACCTAGAGAATAGATAAAACAGTGATTTTTTTATATTATATATACACTTGTATTTTTTAGTACATCGCATCACTAAATGGTGGTTTAAAAAGTTAATGTTTTTCTATTATCATGGCATTGCCTTTGTCTTATTATTTTCTCATTGTATTTATCAAATGGGAAGGGGAAGGTGTCATTTATTTCACTCTGCACAACTCACTTCACAGAAAGGAGCTGTTATTGGCTTTGATGGCAGTGTTGCCTAAATTTACATGGTCTCAAGTGGGTTGGCCACATCATCCATCTATATATTACCTCCCATAGCCCTCTTGCTGTAAACAACTAGTAAAGCATGTGGCCAACTATATCTGTGGCATGATTGGCTAAATCAGGACCTAAATTGACCCTCTTCTCCCATGAATGTACAACACCCTTTTAATACAGGACCCCCAGGTCATTTGCCTTCAAACATATCTATGTGGCACTGTATCAAAACCGTTGGAAAAATCCAAGCAGAAAACATCTACTGTAACTCCATTTTCCTTATCATAAAGAGCTATTTCGCCGATATATTATCTGTCCTTCATTAAGCCATGCTGATTACTACTTATAATGGCTTATTAAAATTGTTGATAGAGAATCAGATACTTATAGGCCCATTGTATATGCATCATGAGGATAGGTATGGGTGTCATATTAATAAAACCTGCCATTGTTTTTCATTTGATTCATTGTGGTTGAAGGCACAGAAAGGACAAACATTTAAATTAAATTCAGTTATGTGTTTCCCCTTACACTAATTTTAAGTTTTCAATTTCAAGCAAACAGTGGGGAAAAAGTTGCCTCATTGTGATGGCAAATTCACACTATTATTTTTTTTTAAGGAAGCCAACAACCTATTCAGTTCTGTAAATTCAGTATGTTAGGCATGGTGTGCATTTCGTATTTTCAATTTTTGTAACAGTGTTAGTCCATATAATGGGAATATAGAAACCAGCAGACTTTAATCCTCTAAAAAATAGAAAAGATGTCTCCTGCAGCTACCAGATAGGAACCTGAACTGTGAGAATGTGTCTCTGTGTAATGAAATTGTAAACCATACCGTTCAAGCAGTTCAAAACTTAAGGGCAAGCTGACTTCCTAAGGTTGCCTCAATATTACTCATATAAGGTAGAACTTGAACAATTATCATTTACTATTGCTGTTCTCTCTAAGATGTTTCAGAAACTCCCACCAAAACATTGTTAGGAAAATTGTATGTCTGTGATAATTTGCCTGGACACACCACAACCAGCTCAATAAGATCACATTTGGATGAACAAGAAGAGTATTAGTGTATGGTAAAATGTTATGCTGAAACAAATATTCCATCATGATCTGCCGGGGGGAGGGGGGGGATAAAAATTGAACTGCGATAGAAGCACTCTACAGCTTTGATAGTAACATTTTTATTGACATGATTAGTACGAATCTGCACAGGGTTTTGCAGGCAACGTGTGTTGGGATTGATGAGGGTTGGGATGGATAGGGAGTTTGGTGATGGGGGGTTCAGTTCACATTTTAGTGTTTGCTATAGCAACCATTTCTGTGCACCAAAATCCAGACTACATCTGGCAAATGGCAGAAAAGCAAAGGTGCCATATATTTTCAGTGGCATTTTTGGCACCTATGCCATCCTGAGGTGGCTAAATCTATCTTGCCCCGGCAGTTGCTCTCTCTGCACTAGAAGAGCTGAAATTCCGATTTAAAAATCTGAATTTTGGCTCTTTAAGTTACCAGAAGCAGCCATCCCTGGTAAGTGGCGGGCTGCTGCTGCCTGAGACGATTTTCTCAACCGCTGTGTATTTTACATCTGCTGCAAACAAGTATCAGTCCCAGATTTCTCTTTACATTTTGAATCAGCTGAAATAAACAGACTTACTCCTGCATACTCCTGCATGCCCACATCAACACCACCACATATTTACAAAACAAGTGCAAATTCCAGTTACCCTAACCGTAATTACACTGGAATGCTGAGTTGAAATGCTACATTGTGGGCAGTTATATGGTGATTTGCTCCACAATAAAGCACTTGACATCATTATGTCCTAGTTTTGTCTCACCTCTCATCTGATCATAATATTTATAACTGTTACAGCAGTAAGAAAAGGAGAAAGAAAGCTTGATGGCTACAACAGATACATTAAATGACAAAGCCTGTTTTGTGTACTGTTATTACTTGAGGATTTAAGGTGACCTTCTCTTAAATTTGACCCACACCAACCGGTGGTATTGATTAAACAGTGGTGTCGGCTTGGAGAAATTCACAAAGTAAGCAGCCAGCTTCTGCTTCTGTATTATTAAGTGATGGATCATGTAGTTAATGTCACCAATTTCTTCTTCAAACTGCATTAAGCCATCAAACCACAACAGCTGCTTCCAACTGTGAGCCTGTGATGGATAGCCTAGAACTTGTAAGTACCATTTTGCAATATAGTGTGTAAAAGGCTGGAAGCTCTAAAGATTTCAGAACTAAAATAGTTTACTCTCATATGAATATATATTAATACAATACTAACTGGCTGATGGAGGAATGTACAAAGGTAAATGTGCCCCTTATTCATGTTTTTCAAAGCTAGCAAGCATCTGTTGCTTTGCCCTTTGAGAACACATTCACTTTGTAAAAGGAGCTTGCTAGTTTAATTTACATGCATTTTACTTGCTTGAATTTATCTATCTTTATTTCTTAAACTGGCCCTATACATCTGTGTTCATGATCTGCCATTAGGCTTGTATTAAAAATGTGTTCTGTAAAGTGAATACACTATATGACCCTGTGAAGTAGCTTTCACCAGTAAGGGGCACAACAAGTGTGCCTGTGAGTCCTTGTGTTGCAAAAGCCTCATAGCGAAAGGCTCTTCCTATACAGTCACTCTGCTATTGGCCAACAACTCCGTGTCAAGATATCTTTGGCAGTTTCTCAGCTACACATATCTTGGAAATGTCTTCTAGTTTTTAATCATCCTGCAAGGCCTTTAAAAATATTTGTTGTGACTTACTCTTTTCATCTTCAATATGTAGAGTTAGGGGCATATTTATCAAGGGTCGAGTTTCGAATTGAAAAAACGTCCAAATTCGATTTCAAAAAGACCAACCGAAGTGAGTCGAAGTTTTTTTTGGTTCGAAGAGGTCCGTATTCAGCCAAATTCTAATCGTACGATCAAAGGAATAGCGCATTCGATCGAATTTGATTTGAAGTTTTTCCCCAAAAAAACTTTGATTTCTCAAAGTCCACCAGTTGACTCCATATAGTTTCTAGGAGGTCCCCCGTAGGCTAAAACAGCACTTCGGCAGGTTTTAGATGGCGAATGGTCGAAGTCGAAGTTTTAAAGAGACAGTACATGATACATTTCGATATTCGAATTTCGAATTTGTTTTCAAATTCGAATTGAAGTTGGTCTAAGTGCACAAAAATACCTTGAAATTCAAGTTTTTAACTTCGAAAATTCACTTCAACCTTTGATAAATCTGCCCCAAAGTGTCAGGACTGTTTATGTCTCAATATTAATAAATCCTACCCTTTGTCACAAGAATCTAAGAGGCGATCATATATGACCACCAAAACTCTTCATTTATTACTAGGTCACATGTTTACACTAGTGCAGTAACCCATATCAAAATCAAATGTGGGCTTTTGATGGTCCACTAACTGTCTTAATAAAAGCTAGCCTCGTTTGCCCAGTGTTAATAAATAAGGCTAGTTTCTTGTTCTGGAATAACTCTTGCCTCCTTTATAACAGAAATACCTAGACTGACCTCTGCACATGCTAAATGTGGTTTTGCAGGAAGAAAATTGTGGCACAATAGTAAAAGGAAAGCTCTAGTTGCTTTCTAGAATTTTGTTTTGTTCTAACTAGAAACAGACCCCAAGCTGTTGTTTTATCTTCGTTTTATTGCAGTTAGAAACTAGGCATCTAAACCACTGGTTAGGAAATGATGTCCAGCAGCAATAGCTTCGCTTTACTGCCACTTTGTGCATTAAAGTACACATTGATTCTTAAATAATTAAGTTCCTGTAGTGTTTCCAGAGCCCCACATTATCTTTTTATATGGTACTTAAAATAACTATATTAGGCTATTAATAATGAACTTTGCGCCCCTCTGGCAAAAGCATATCAAACTTGCTTTCATACTTCAAAATAAAACTGTGAGCCTGTGTCGGGAAGATGTTGTTTAGCATCGGGACTACTGCAATAAATCATGTATATCCTGTAGTTTGCTAAATGTTTTTCATGTATAGATTCAAAAAAACTGTTTTGCAGAGAAAAGCAAAATACTAGACCGTGAGGTGTTTTTTTTTTTTTTTGACACTTTTATATTTTCACTAAAAAGAATATTGTTTTGTAAAATGGAACATTAAAAGAAAACTTTTAAAAAGAAACCATTAATAATAAATGTGTATATACAGTACAGGACAGGACAGAGCTGTTGTCTACAATAAAAATATTTATCGGTAGTGCTACTACTACTTTTTTTTTTTTACTGGAAGCCTGTGTGTTGACTTTTAGTGTCTTTTTGTATCTTTATTCACATGGGAACCCAAGTCATCTCTGTAGGGACTGTACCCATAGAAGTAAAAGGAAACGCAAAACGGTGATAAAATATGACGAGTTTTAGCTGCATTTGGTACACATTGTTTATTGTTTATATTTAAAACGTTTTTTATTTACAGGAAATGAAGCTTATATTAGATTTTCATAATAGTTCCCATTTAATATTTAATGTAATTGTATATATATTGTTTCTATTTGTTTATGTACTATTCTAGTATTGTATAATTAAATACATACATACATACAATTACCCTACTTTATGCCCTGTTACACTTTATAAACTGTTCATTTAGGGCTCTCACTTTTAAAACTGTGTAGTACCATATATACATTTCTGTGTAACTGTGGTGAGTTATAAATTTTATATATTTTAAAGGAAAACTATACCCCCCAAACAATGTAGGTCTCTATAAAAAGATATTGCATAAAACTGCTCATATGTGAAATCCTGCTTCATGTAAATAAACCATTTTCATAATAATATACTTTTCTAGTAGTATGTGCCATTGGGTAATCATAAATAGAAAATTGCCTTTTTAAAAAATAAGGGCCGCCCCCTGGGATCGTAGGATTCACTGTACTCACAAACATACCAACAAACCATACATGTCAGGTCACATGAGCCAATTAACAGACAGAGTTGTGTCTTTTGCTTCCACACTTCTTCCTGTTACAGTTAGAGTTGTAGTATTTCTGGTCAGGTGATCTCTGAGACAGCACACAGACCATCATGAAATGGTGGCTCAAGGCAAGAGATGTAAAAGGGCAATATTTACTTTAATATATATTCCAGTTTGGTAAGATTCTTTAATATGCCAATTAATATGATATGAACTCTGTTGCTTAAGTGTTCATTTTGGGGGTTTAGTTTTCCTTTAAATATTGAGCCCACACTTGAAATAATATAGCCTTTCTAGAACTCTCTTATTTTCCTCTTATTTTCCTTACTATCAAAGAGATTTTTTCTTGTGGTGTGAGACTCTTCCTGTTTTCAAACTATTCTTCTTTGTCCTCTTTGTTTCTCTTTTTGTCTTTTTGCCTGCCTCTTCCCCTACTGATGTTCCAATTAGTGGAGATTAAAGTAATCAAAGATCTTCCTTGGCCTCCACCAGTGGGACAGCTGAACAGCCGCACAGCCAACCCTGAAAATGATCTGAGCACTTCATACTCTCAGCAGACTCCAACCTCTCCACATTTTCAGTGCCAGGCCAGCCTTGAAGACTCCAATGGTGGGTTTTACTACTAAAAGCCAAAAGCACACATATTCTATTTTCATCTTTTGGTTCTTAAAAAGACTGATTCAAATATAGATACACTAAAATATCTGTTAAAATCTTTTGCTCAGAAAATTGCAAATGTCATGTTGAGTTAATTTAAAGTGATGTGTCACAGGGACAGTTTCTTAAACCACATTATGTGACTTTATGTGGACCTTTATCTTATGTTTATCTGAACCAGGCGTTGAGTGGAGAGTTTTTGTGCCATGTTCACTTTCTGGTCACTCCAGCAATTTTGTGTCATAACCATTAACATCCGTTATAACTTCATTACCCAGTTATTGACTTGTGTGATAGAAATACCAAGACTTGTTTTAAATATTCTGCAAGAGCTGTTACATTTTCAGGCAATGTTGTTTCATGCAGAAAATGTGATTTTTGGACGGCATGACTGCCTGCAACACCTAAGTTTAAATAAATGTTTATTAAGAGGAACCATGAACTACAGTGACTATAAAATAGCTGAAAACTTACAAGTAGTTCAGCAATACAATCTTAAAATCATTCCAAAGACTGGGTTAACTTTTTTTTGTACAGTTCAGCTGAACTAATGTTTATTACTATTTTCATATTATACCTTTGGTGGCAAAAAAGTCACAGAGTAGCTTTCCTCAAAGGTAAGAAATTATAAGGAAGGAAGATTAACTCGCCATCTTTGGTTGTGTTATATCCGTTTTAGGCCCCTGCAAGTCATGGCTGATGCATAATCATTGGAAGCTGATCTAGCATTGGTTTATAGACTGGGTGCTCTAGGCTGACACCCCCCCCCCCCAAGAGCCTAAAACTGGATGTGACATGGTCAAATGAAGGTGGCCTCCAACCCTCTTTTATTACTCAGTTGGACAGGGGAACCATATGGGCGTGCTAAAAGTTAATGTGCCAATTAGGATAGCTAAAATTATAAAGTCAGGTTAGTCCTCAACAAATCTTGACGTTTATCTGCAGTAAAATGATGAAGGCTAAAATGATTGGTCTTCTAAAATGCTAATAGTGGGTTAGGGTTTAGTGAAAAAATGATATCCTGAAGGGACCTCAGGTTCCAAAGTAAGTAAAAAATAAAATTATAGTTTTTTTCTTAGTGAAGAGTAAAAATTCACATTACTTAAGGATATACCTAAACTCTTCTGGTGCTTTCTTTTTTTGAATGGTGGCACAATTCCATGTAATTCCAAGATTCACATTATATTTGGGATTTTTCAGTCTTCTTGGGGCTGGTCTTATCTTATCCTACCTTATGATAAAATAATTTATGCTAGCTTAATTAAGATCAAGTTCTGTCTTGTTATTACAGAAAAATGAGGTATTTGTTTAAATTGGATGCTGTGAAAAATGGTTCTGGATAATGTTTTTTTCTGGAAAATAGCAGGAGAGGTTTATGCAAAAAATGAAGGAAGGACAGATCTCTAGGAATGGCAGCTCTTATTCCTTGGCACTGTGTGTGTGTTTGTGCATGTCTGTGTATTATATCTGTGCTATATAGGCATGCACATGTCCTATTTTACTGATTCTGCCAGCTCATTGGTAGAAGTACTGTATTGTGTGTTGATACTTTCACATTTTTGAATAGAAGGAATGTGACATATAACTTATAGTTATAAAGTCAATGTTGATTGGGTTGAACAAGGAGTAGTTAGATGTACAATTCATTTATTATATCGGCTAAAAGGCAATTTAGGTTACCAGATTTTATCACTGTAAAGCAAGAAACCTAGAAAATACGCATGCATTGCATTTATGAAACATCACATTGTTATATAGAAATAGAAGCCAACTTTTTGTATAGAAACAAAAGGCATCTGTCAGTTTTTAATCTGCATTTTAGCTTTGCCTGTTTTAAGTTGTCCAGTTTGAAACTTTTAAAAATCAAGATTTTAGACCAACTCCAAACTTTATAAGCTAGAACTCTTGTTATTGGTTTGTTAATTTTAGACAATATGAATGTTGGGATCAAAAAGACACAAGTGTGAGACAATTTAATGCGTAGTTTGGTTTAATGTGAATAATTGGAACTTACATTCTTGTAAGTAAATGATCTAGTTAGCTTCTGTATTTTCTGCTGCTGTTTAAACTACATGTGCCAATAAGCCCTGGGCTACCAGTAGGGAAGTAACTGGGACAATGTCAGCTTCCAGAGAGGGATCACAGATATAAGTAAAAATGTGTTGTTGTTCTGTCAGATTAATGGTCTTGAAGTAGTATAAAATGACACTGCAGTGTTCCTGGAATGTTGACCTTATCAAAGGAAGCCTCGCAGGTAGCCTTAATTGTGTAAGACAAGTAAAATAGTGTTTGTTATGAAAAATACAGTTATAATATGTATATGCTTAAAAGAAGACCCGTGTGATGAAAGATATAAAGCAACCGACCCATTGAAATGCAGATATATTGAGAAAGAAATGCAAATGAAACTCCATACATAACAACCAACTCATCAAGCTAAGAATTTCCAAAACTAAAATGAGGCATAAAGGTTCTCATGGAGAAAATTAAGTGTGCTTCATCTGATTTAAAAGTCAAGCATTCACGCTGGATTCTTTTGTGTAGTCTCTAGCAAGTCTGATATTTCCATCTCATTTCAACAATATAATATAGATAATTAACTTCATTTTGCTGTGACAGTGTGCTTTTAAGTGTAGAAAAACAAGCCATACAGAAAATTGCATTTTTCTTAGTGTCACACTTCCCAGTGGAGAGTCTCTGCAGTCCTGTTTTTTTTCCTTTAGTATAGAAATTCAGGCTTCTTGTTCTATATAAATCAATGATGCTACTCCTGAAATTTTATATTAACACCATAATTGACTTAATGGGTTGGAAAAGCCCAAGAATCTATAATTACAAATCTAAATGTATCCTTTGAGAGCAGCATAATGGATATGATAACCATACACAATACTATATGTTTTTTTTTTTTTTTAAATGTTTTTAGCAATGGGAGGGGAGAACGAGAGGAATTTCAAAATTGTAATGGAATTGCTGGACAGCTTTTAAAGGCAATATTGATCCAAAGGCAGAAAAATGAAAATGGAATTTTAAACAACTTTCCAATAAATATTCATTAAAAATTCATTGACAGTTTAAAATTGTCAATGGTTTTAAAGCTGTTTCAGCCTCTTCTCTCCTTCTCCTCTGACTTACCCGACTACTCATACCACTGAAACATTGCATCAGTAGCCAGCTTTCCTCCAGCCATTCCCATGATGCCTTGCATGTTGTGTGATTAACAGACCTGAGAAGAATAACAGATGTGTGCCAGGCATTGTGGGAACTTGAGTCTAGGCTGGAAGAGACCTGACAACTAGTACAACAAGGAAAGTTGATTTGTGCTGCATCATTTCTTTAGCCTGCCAAGTTGCGAAGAAAATAGAAAAGAACAGACAGGAACCACCTTCAACTTAATTTACAAAGAAGTAAAAAAATAAATAGTGCATATTGGAAGGCTGAATAGCATTACTTTTTCTTGCATTATGGAATTATGATTTATTATTTCTATGGTCAATGATAGAAGAACCTGTCTTCATGATGAATTTTGGGCATTGGACAAGATTTACTGTAAGCAAAGAAAAAACAGTATATATACAGTTGGAACATCATTCTTAACAATGGCTTTATTGTCTTTATAAAAAAACATTGGTTCTTTTGGTTCAGCAGCTCTCCTGTGTGGAATTTCGACACCTATCTGGTTGTTTGGGTTCAATTTACCCCAGTAACCAAATAATAGTTTGAACAAGAGATTGGACGATGAATGGGAGAAGGACCAGATAGAAAGATAAGCAATAAAAGTAACAATACTTATAAAATTGTAGCCTTAAAAAGCAATTGTTTTGTTGGCTGTTTGAGTCAGGTGGCCCCCTATTCAAAAGCTGAAAAGAGAAGTCACAATATTTCAGAACAATACCAAATAAAAAATCAAGATCAATTGAAGAGTAAATTTACTGTATGGCATTCTATAACATACAGATTACCTTAAAGGTGACAACACTTTTAATATATTATTATTTGGCAAAATTATCAGCACTCCACATTTTGTGTATGTTTCTGTTATTTCTTTATAATTTGATTATTTTTCACAAAAGTAGAAATTTTAACTGTATGAAATCTGAATTTTATTAATTTGGGGGCTCAAATTAGTTTGACTACTAAATTTAACATTACAAGACTGTTCTCATGCATTACCTTTAAAAAAAACATTTTATTTGAGTCTAAACTTGTTGGCTCAAGTGACACCGGTATGGAACAAAGATCCTGCATTCAACTTGTTTGCAGTAGACTTTTATCTATTGTTAGATTGTTAGATATCTATTGTTTCCAGATATTTTAAGCTTTCATGTTTCAGCTGCAATATTCAGTGTGCCACATTTACTAAGCATCTATGAAAAACTTTCTGGTACAAGAAGAAGTATCTCTAATTTTTTTTTAGTTACTTTCAATGGTTAGAAGATTAATTAATCCAAAAATACAACTGGTAAATTAAAATGCTCTACTGATTATGTATATAGATTTGATGTGTAGGCAGTAACGTAACTAGAGGGGGGCGGGCCCTGGTGCGTGATGAGCAGCCAGGCCCCCGCCCCCCTCCGTATGCAATTTTCTAGACTGCCGTTTAGTGGCGAGCGGGCTGCCGGGGGGCCCTGAGGGGGTGCGGGGCCTGGCCCGCTCGCACCCCCTGCTCCCCCGGTTGTTCCGCCACTGTGTGTAGGAGGCATACAAAGTGACATACACTAGCATGGTTCATATGTAATTAGTAAGACTTGAGCAATGAATATGTATGTGATAAATAATAGAGTAGTTTAGTTTAAAACTAAAGCATACTAGGTATAGACCTCTAAATGACTAGAAGCAGAGCAAATTGACCATAATAGTCATAGCTTTATAGAAGCCATATCTGCAGAAGGATATATAATTATGACAGGAATTGATAAGGGGGAGGAAAATTAAGATATTGCATGGTGTGATAATAAAGCACATGGCAGTAGTGATAAAAGTCTTTTAGAAAAGGAAATTGGATTGAGGAAGAGGACACACACTCAGGTCATGGGCTGGAAAACTAAAATGTGACAAATTACATCTGGAATTGCCTTTCAGGAAATGTAGAAGGGACTGTTACAGAAGAAGTTAATGCATACAGCAGGGTAGCTATGGAGGAATTTATAGTATTGGCTTTGAACCCAAAAATAAAATTATATGTTTAGTACAGCAAACCCATCCAGGTATATAATGCATATTTATGCTAAATTTACAAAAGATAAATTTACCTCTGTAAAGCTTGCTAGGTCTCCCTACTGGTTATGTGATCTAGAAATCCTGAAGGCTTTATCAACAAAGAGAAGTCTACCATGTAATCTTTAACACTTGGATATTTGTATGTGTGCATAACTTATTTAGCGTTTGTAAAAGTGGTTGGAAGAAGAGTTGTTATGTTGGGTGTACTCTATGGTGCATATTTAATATGCTGTGTGAAAAACAGCAGGATAATACACCACACATCTCTTGGCTACAGAGTGTAAAAAACAGTAGCATTTCTATGTGTTTTTTCTTAACTTCACTGGAAGCAATGTAAAATGACAGCAGCAAATCTGGTGTTCGCATGGCGTAAAATCACACACAGCTTGATAAATTCATTTTACACAGCTTTTTACTGTTTTTTCTTTTTTTGACGAATTTAGTTTTACAGAGCATAAATATAAATATGCCCCTAAATGTATCAAGTTGCAGCGTTAACAGTTTGGCCACGGATCAGCCGCCAAAAAATGCGCATGCAATTTGTGAAGCCCTATTAGTATGATGTCAATGGGTTTGAGTAACTGAAATGGGGAGCTTTGGTGGTTACAGTGATTACAGAACTGGCATAAAATATATTTTCATTGGCAGATAATTGCAAGAAAGATATTTTAATTGGCCCAAAAGTCAACAAAGGGAAGTATAATCCCTGACTCATGTTATTCCATGGTACATCTTTATCATTGTGTCTCTCTAACCTGTTTGAATAATATTTCTTGCTCGGCTTCATTGTTCTCCAGTCTGTAGAACAAAGTGTTCTGCTCCTTATTTCGCTCTAAGTGTAATTAGTGTTTCTTCTAGGTTTTACACACATTCATCACATTCTTTAAAACTGATTTTACTGTTTGACTTGAAAGCTCTAAAGAATACAATTATCATGCCTAATGCAAATCCACTCTTAATTTAGCAATAATTTAATACAATTTATTCTATAATTAGTGCACAACATGGGATGTGAGAGAATATCTCGTGCAGTCGTTAACAGACTGTAGGGATCTGTTCTGTGTGAGTGCTTACTCAGGTTTTGCATATAGACTTTGATGGTGTGTAATGGATTCAAAGCTTTTATTGTAGAACCCATTTATGAAATATAGAATACTATCTTGGTTTCCTTCGTTCATTAATCACACCCCTTGAATTAATAGTGCTATGTCTTGAATGATTAACATGTTAAAATATTTGATAAATAAAAATACCAATATAGTGAATCCTGCTACTTTTTGGTGTTTAAGATGCTGTACAACCCCAGATTTGTAAATGTTCCCAGGTTCCACAGAGGAAAACCCGCTTTTTATTTTTTGCTTTTTTTCCCCTTTTTTACAATCTGGAAAATGTAAAATTGGGGTTCTACTGTAATTTGTAACTCTTGGCCTATAAGAATCATCCAGTATGTGTTTGTAGCCAGATTTATTTGAGAAAGCCATTTGCCGTGAATTTTGTTCATACTCAGATGCCAGATTGATAGAATTTGAGAATCATTTGCTTATTATAAGGTGGACCTCCTGTTCTGAATAATGGATTTCCAAATAACTGACCCCATACCTGTAGTTTTAAAATATTTGGGTTGGAAACCTGTTTTTTTTATTGTTTGATTCATTATATATTAATATATATGACATTCTGATGAATTTTTAACACTAGAATATCTGGGTTTGAATGCATCTTTCCCTATTTAAAATAAATGATACACCTCTGAATACTTTATTTCTTAGTGTTCAAGGTGATAGTGGTATTTCAGACAGGCACTTTTTCCATTTGCTTTTGTATTAATCTGCCCAAAGAGAACCTAATAGTTATTTTTCCCTCCATGCCATATAGTTTTGAAAAGAATGCATTTAACTGAGCTTAATACTGCCATCTACTGATTTCTTCATACTTGTAAGTAAGTTACAAACCTTATTAATTAACTAAAGTTGATATCCCTGTCCATCATAAAATAAACTACAAAGGAGATAATTTGTCAAAATATGCACCCATGTTCCTCCTGCAATATAGATGCAGTTGCATGTGATTCTTCCTTTCGGAGGATGCATTGTGGAAATAAACATGGAAAACAATGTGAAAATTTAATTTTAGAATTTTACATGTGTACTTTAGTATGCATATATGTCTTCTGGGGGGGCAGTTATCAGTATGATCTTGTGTGGTCAGTATTTGCTGTCCAACAAATTTAGCCCTGAGTAAAAGCCTAGTTTCTTTTGATATGATTAAAATCCATTTAGAGATTAGGAAACAGAGCCTACCTGCCAGTGTTTCTGAGCTGGTTTGGCCAATCCGGTTTTCTCCTGACCCTGTCAGCATCTATGGAAAATATGTCAAAATTAAATAATTATTTAAGTGAGAGTGCATATTAACTTAATTGAAGAGACATTTACAAATGTGACATTTGACCCCAAAGTGGCTAATGTATTCTTCACAATTGAATAAGATATCTACTCATATAGAACTGGTGATTTTATGGCTAGGCCTCTGGAACATATGTCTTAATAAATATTACTTGTACCAGTAAAATGTTATTTGAGTACAATGTAAATCTGCAGAATCTGTGAAATGACCAGGTTAGCAAATGGCAATATATGTCCTTGAAAGCGGGAGGCACATTTTTATTCTTTAACATGATTCTGTCTGTTCCAATATTGTCCTATTTTATTGAATTCCTTTGTGTATACTTGATTTCTAAAGGTGAATATTTTCCAGGAAAACCTGAATGCATAACCGACAGATGTGAGTGCATATCGGAAATGTATAATTTGTGTTATTTGGCAGCCAAGTGTTTAGATGAGTTATCTGCTGGTACTCCATAATTACTGCCCATTCTTTTTTTGGTAGTTTTAATGAACGGTTGATCCGGTTTTTACAGTCACTATGAATCATTATGAATCCACTCCTGTGTATTTCCTTGCTTTTTTCATAGTTTTTAGATCATTTACTGTCTTAAAAAACTCTTCTCCTTACAATGGCCTGCTTTTTTTTTTTTTACTTTTAAAAGTGAACACACTTGTTTCCAACTCCATGATTGACTACAAATGGTTTTACATGGTAATTCAACATTTTAGGTTTGCTTATAGGACATATTTCCAGGTGTGTTTCATGACAAATTTAACCTTATGGCAGCCCTACACACAAAGATATTATCACATAGCCCATAAACATTTGTAGGATTGATTGGTTGATATATAGCATGATGAATCATTTATATGAAAAATGCCATCTTGAATGTATAATATCATTGGAAAGTGAAAAGTATGACTATATGATTTCAAAGCCAAACTTGCTCAGTTTACTATATGACCGATATCCAAAGTACAGGGATGTGTATACCAATCTTTTGTGCATAGTTTGACATTGTATCCACTACTGTCTTCCTTCTTTTCCTACATCTTCTCTAAACTACAAAATGCTGTAACCATTTACATTGCTGTGGCTCTTCACTACTCGGTTATTCAGAGATGGCCTGATCTAAGTAACATGCATGTTGTATCATTCAAATTCCACTTAAGCAATTTGCTTCCAAGCTGAATAGTAATTTACATATACATTTTAAAATAATTTTCTCCAAAAATAAGACTCCCTATTATTGCACACAGGAAAGAGATTGGGTTAATCATCATATTTCCAGAACTGTATGAATATTTGGTGCCTTGGGTGGCCTAGCAATCCTGTACCATAATCCTTTGTCTGCCATTACACTCTTTCTGTCTGCTGTGTCTAATTATTTGCAATCTAACCTACATATGTGTTAATTCACTCTGTGACTATAGGTGGCCATACACGGGCAGATAAAGCTGCCGATATCGGTCGTTTGGACCAATTTGACAGCTTATCTGCCCGTGTATGGTGGCTTCCGACGGGTCTTCCCGATCAATATCTGGCCACGATATCAATCAGGAAGGTTTGATTTTTAACCGACCCGTCTGAGCCCCTTGGCGTATCGTAATTCAATAGTTCGGCCACACAGCCAAACGTTCGAATTACCCCCGATATAGCCATGCCACTAGCGGATCTTTGAGTCTATGGCCAGCTTAAGAGTAATCACTTCTTATCATGCACTTCAATTAAATGCCTGTTGACATAGGATCAGTTATGGCAGAAGATGTCTATTTTAGATATAGCTTATATGCAGGGCTGGATTTACATAGCGGGAGCCCCTAGGCCCACTGCAGGGTTGCCACCTGGCCGGTAAAAATGATGGGTGATCCCAATGTTATTAATAGGGAAAAAAGATACTTAGGAAGGCCGGTATTTTTTTCCAGAAAAGGTGGCAACCCTAGTCCACTGTCATTCGTCGCCCCTGTCCACTCCCCCTTTTCATGCAATTTTCATCATCGGGACCGGAGCAATAGGTATTGGTGCATGGGAAATTTAAAAAATGATTGTATCTCCTGCATATCCCCAGAGTTTTTTAACCACTGTGGGTGTGGTTGGGCAGAATTCCGCCCCCTAAAAACCTGCCCCCTAAAATCCTGCCCCCCTAGGCCCGGGCCTAGGTAGCCTTTCCACAAATCCGGGCCTGCTTATATGGTTCATTTATTTAGTCCAACTGAATCACCACTGTCATCTCCTATCATTGGTCACAATCTGCTTCTTGTTATTTAATACACAAGTGATAGAAGGTTCATCACAAAATGTTTAAAAAGCAGTCAGTAGAACAGTAAGGGATGTTAAAGCATGTCCCTTAAGGTGGCCATAGACGTTACAATTCTGATCTTTCCTGGAAAAGATATTTCTAAAAGATAGTTAATTTCTATACACATGTGTAAGCTTAAACGTCGGCTATACAGGAAGAAACAATAGTATTCTGCCTGTATCTGACATTCAGCACTAAAAGTGCCTGATGTTCAGGTGCCTTCAAAGGCGTCTGATCAAAAATATCCGGCCAGCCCGATCGACGAGCCAACCAATATTGGCTTGTCTCCCACTATACATGCACCGATTATTGTATGAAAATTTTTTCTTATAATATTATTGGTACATCTATGGCCACCTTGGGTGATCATTTAAAAAGCACTTGCATCCAGGGTGAGGCTGTGCACTGCATCATTCGCTAGTTTTTTTTATCTGACCAGATGTTTCAGTTGCAGCCTGCAGGTGGTGGTGGGAACAATTAAATGCAGCAATTCATCTAAATGCAGGCAGCAAAGACAAACGATAGTGGATTGTGCCCTCCTTTTTTTCACATTGCACCCCTCTCTGCACATAGTAAATGACTGCTAAAGTCTTTCATTACTTGGGCTTTTGCCTGGGTGGATATTAAGGCATAAATGTATAAATACATGCACAGCTGGATTAAAAGGGAGAACTGTCTTGTTATATCAGAAAAGTGGGGACAGTAATTAAAAAAACCTAGACCAATCAAATGCGGTTGATGCTCAACTATAACTTACCGCTTGTTGTAGCGTTGGGTGCAAGCTGCTGATCCCCCTGCCAGGGACCTCTCTGAATCCTGTGACAGTGGTTTACTGTGCCAACAAACTAGGCAATGTTTCGTGCCAATCCCCTTTCTCAAGCCAGGCTTGAGAAAGGGTGTGGCTCGAAACGTTGCCTAGTTTGTTGGCATGAAATGTGGCCTAGTTTGTTGGCACAATAAACTACTGTCACAGGCTAACCACTTTATCACTTTATACAGGCCTAATAGTGACAACTTGCAGGTACTGCAGTCTGAGGCTGAAGGCAGAGTGTTGGCTTCACTGCTCTCGGCCTGTGGTTATTTTTGCAGGCCTTCTGCGTCTACATTTACCTGTCTGCTTGCGTGCTGACACATGGAGCAGAGTCTGGCCCAAGAATGCCTGCTTTCATGTTTTCAGTCTGACTTGCGCTCCGTGTACATGCACTGAAATGGAATCTGCACTTTTCAGTGCAGATTAACAGAGCTGCAGAAGGGAGTGAATTCACACTTCTCAGCCTTCCAACACCATCTATATCTACAAAACTGCCCACAATCTAGAAGCAAGTCCTGTTTTGTCTTTTCTTCCCAAATATTTATTTTTTAAGAGAATTTTTTATGTTGGCTGGGAAGATTCCCTTTGCTATTGTATTATACTGATGATACTAGGCTGTAACTACAGCAATAAAATTTAAATGTTAATGGTGTACTTAACACACATTAACTCTGTATCTGCCTCCCAAGTCAGGGACAGGTTTAAAAGGTGATGAAATATGTTGTGAAACTGCATTAGAGGCCATCAATATCTCAATATCCAGAGGGACCGAACAGACAGAAATACTGATGTGATGGCCCGCTAAACAGTAATGTATTCTTGATCGGCGCTGTGTACACAGTAATCCCATGCCCCCTCCAGCCTGTTTCTATCGATTTTTGTCATCTCGTATCACCATTGCACTGATGGACTTTTTTTCCCCATCAACATTTCAAGATACATTAAAGATTTTACTTCAAGAAAACGGCCTTTATTGTCCAAGCTATTGTATTGTTATTCAGCAGTAGCTGAATGTATCTTTGTGCTTTACTTTATTTTTCTTCCCCCCCCCCATATAATTTTATTCATCTTTGTATCATTGTTACTATTTGTGCAAGTTTCATCCCTCGGTGTACATCTTGTTGTATTCAATTTTATTTTGAATTGATATTTCTATATGCATACCCCAAACAATAACTTCTGGTTAGGCTAGTCAGAATACAATGGTATCAATACCCTTTGAAATCCACTTCTAGTAACCCAATGCCTTGCTTTCATCCACAGCAAGAATTTCATTAAATCCAGTAAAAGGTATGGGTACAAATAAGCGCAGAAGTACTGCTGTAAAAAGTGCCTTTAATCATAAACACAACATGTTTCGAGCGTCGCCGCTCTTTATCAAGTGGTTAAGCTAGCCCAATCTCTGTTTCTGTAATACATTTACTACGCTCTTAAGATATATTTAGCGCCTCTGCTGTGAAAAATATTTCACTGCCCATTGCTTTCCATTCTAAAATATCCCATCTTTAAAGCATATTCACTATCATTTCTTAAACAATATTTGTTCTATATTCCATTTAGCTTACAGATGTCCAGTTTAAGGACATGACCTCCTTTAACGCTAAATCCCTATCCTCAACTCGATATCCAGATCCATATTAAATAGCTTCCCTGTCTGTTATTGAGCTTAAGTGTAATACGATTAAAAAAGACCTTCATCCCAAAAAGCACTCCAGATATATAGTCTGATTCACAGCAGTTACTTTCCATCAAATAAATTAGAATTTTATTTTTCTTATGTAATTCTGTGTCATATACTGAAATTAATTATAAATCAAGTGCAGAATAACTGAACCAGTATTTCTGTAAAAGTAATTCTGAATTACTGATTTCATTTTGTTTAGGGGGTGACTGGAACTGCAAGAGATGTCTTTTTATTTTTCCATATGTGTTTTTGTAGATACTATTGATTATGTATAATTTAAAGGAAAACATATACACCAATATTAATGTCCCTTTATGTAACAATATTTTAAAAGTTTTTTAAAATATTGTTTCCAGACGTGCTGTACTTTTTTGGTATGTATGTTTGGAATGGGCTTTTACCTGCTTTCAGTGGTACAATTCTGGGTTATTGTTTGGATGCTGAGGAGAAGGAAGTGACAGTGGCTGCAGTGTGGTGGCACTGCTGAAGGTATAATTATGATTTAGAAACTGTATGTTTGAAGGCCGTGGGGTAAATACTATAGAAGAGGAATGGAGTCAGTGTGGAGTCAGATGTTACAGTGCTGTGAGGAACATAGTCTACTTGAGTCAAGAAGAATCCTATATTTCCTCTTTAATGGTAACACTTTTTAGGCTGTACATTTAAAATCAGAAATTATCTTTTTAGGAACATCTGAATAGTATTATACATCATTGGCACTGTACACAAATACACACAAACAGACGTGACTTCATTCTAACATCCCTATCATTTCTAGATTTGTGGCAACATAATTTGCATTCCACAAGTTTCTGTAGTAGCACACACATGCAGTTGACTTGCACTTCAAATTATAAAAAATATTTCCTGTATTATCATTCTTTACTTATAGTACCAACCTATATCATAACACTTTACAGAGAGTATTCATCAGTCCCTGTCCCAATAGAGCTTACAATCTAAGGTCCCACATACACGCGCAGTCACCTTTATCAGACCCAATTAATCTTCTTGCATCTTTCTGGAGGTTCAGTTGTTTTATTGATTGTAATTTCTATTAACATAATTACCTCAGATTTGCATTTAATGGCAAGTAATTAACAAAATGTATAGGGAATTGCAGACATTAAATGTATACCAAACAATGGTAAAAAAATATTTATATATTATAAACTGATGCACCTACATACAGTAGCTTCCAATACAATGGTTGAAACATTTGGAGTGGAGATACTGCAAAGTTGCAAACAAGGAATATTTTGCTCCATTAGTGGACCAAATGATAACAGCTTCACATGTGAATAAAAGATGTTCTCATTATGGTGTAACTGCCTGGCCCTTTAATGTGATCTTATGAGCTCACGCTCCATTTTCCTTTTCATGTGATGGTAGAATTATAGGTTGTTCTTTTCTCCTTCAGCCCAGTTTGATAGTGCTGATAAAACAGGCATGTCACCAACCAAAGAGGACACATTCAGACATACGCACAGACATTCAGCTGGAAACTTGAAGGCAATCAAGCATCCGAGTGTAGAACACAGCATCTCAGTGGGAGAAAGAATAGATCCTTCCCTACCTTTAGAGAGTCAATTGTAAGTATGATTACAGTTATTTCTGTGTCCAAATTCCAAAAAATCAGAGCAGCCAAAACCCTTCAGCCATTCACAGCCAAACTCTTACTATAAAGCTCCTTAAACAGAGTAAGAGGGGAATGTCATGGTTACAGCATATCCCAGCCAAGTAGAGCTAACTTTGGGGCTTTGGGTATGTGGAACTGAAGCGACTGAGCTGTCCCTGGTCAAATTGCAGCACTCATCTAGCTAACATTTGTAATGGAATCTTTTGCGTTTTTTCTTTGCATATTAAAATTTTTGTCACTTTGTAATAAGAGGGTTATTATAGTGATATTTAGCGACCACATATAAAAAAAATATTAATTATTGCCCCAGGATATTCTAAAAGTATTTTATAATCTGCAAGAATCCTGCTAAGTAGTGAAGAAGGAGGAAATCAGATATAATATTGCTGTGAAGTAAAAGATCTAGACTTGCAATAAGTATATATTGCATAATATATAGAGAGTTTAGTCTATTCAGTTTTTAACAAGTTTAGTGTTTGTTGACCATGAATTAAATCTTTACTCAAGACTAGTATTTTGGAACAATAATTTTACTGACTGGTTCAAAAGTATGTGGACACCTCTTCTATTATTGGAATTGCCCATTTAAGCCACACCCATTATTGTCAACACATGTGCCAGATAGATTATACAGTGACATCCTTGACAATTATGTGCTACATTAAGGGAAGGCCCTTTCCTGTTTCAGTTGGATAGTAACCCCTTCTGCAAAGTAAGTCTCATAAAGAATGAATTTGCAGAGATGGGAGTGGAAAAACCTGACTGGCCAGAGCACAGGGTTGGGTCCATACAAAACACTTATGGGATAAATCAGAATACTGATATGAGAATTAAAATTACTAGGGGTGCTAAAATGTTAGGCACCCCACCCCGTGATTATAGTAGCTTACCTGATACCCTGGGCTGGTAAGAAAGATGTAAGTAAATAGATGTCCATTGTTGCCATCTCCTTCAGTATTCTTTTCGTTCAGATCCAGGCAGGTGCATGCGCAGTAGAGTGAAAGCTGAACTTTGAGTTAACTCTAGTGCATGTTCTCCTCCAGGTCAACCAAACACATATACAAATCATCAAATGATCACATTTTAATCAGCTGACATGTAGAGAGGAGCGTAAAGAATATCATCCATGTACTCTGAAACAGGTCCCTGTGCAAATGTGTTTTTGAATGAAGGCTATGTTTAAATTCTTATACATCTGTAAATAGCTGTGCATTTTTTGTTAATGAAACATACATTTTTGTTTAGTATTACTAAATATCCTAAATCAAATTTAATTGGCTCGACTCTTTCCTTTAATTTATCTTTATTTAACACATTTTTAATCAGTTGCACAAATGAGCTCTGCATTGCATTAACTTGTAAGTAGAATTAAGTTGCATTTCAAGGTGACCCTTAAGTTTGAAAAGAGGACATACCATTTCAATCGGTTTCCCTCCAGCTGGTACCACGGTGCAATCAGTCGTGCTGACGCCGAGAGCCTCCTGAGGCTGTGTAAAGAAGCAAGCTACCTGGTGCGAAACAGCGAGACCAACAAGATTGACTTTTCCTTATCTCTGAAGTAGGTGTCTTCTGCCTTCTAAAGCACAGCTAAACATGCAAAAGGGAACAGCTATTTAGGAATTTCTTTCTTATTTATTACTAGATTTGCACGCCTTTTCATTACCACCTGTTGTTCTTAATTGAGCAAGTCTGTTGTATAGATCTCTATTTATGAGGAGTGTGCAGTGTGGCAAGCATGTTTTTAGGGGCGGCATGCCACCCAGCCTCAATCTAAGAAGCACTGGGGATGCATACTTCTTTATGCTAGGACCCAGCAGACCTAGGACCTAGTGTCCGGGCCTGATAAGTGGTCAGTTCTTTTGGTTTTGCAGAATTATTTTTCCTGACCATATAAAGCAATAGGGCAAGTGATTTAAGGGCTTTTTGATTATTCTAATACATTTTAGCAGATGGCGCACAGTACTAGCAAGGCCCTAGTTGATTCTTTCTGTCTAGAAAGACACCACAATACAATGTGAAATCTGTACATGCATCAGTAGTATACTGTATTTCTTAAATGTACTTGCACTATGTTCCAGTGCACTTGTCCAGTCTGCCCTCATGTTGCATGAGTGTGCCTATTGACTCTGGAACTCTGGAATTACTGTCACCTTGGATGCAATAATAATTCCAAGGTTTCCATACCTGGTTGTGTCTGTAGTCTGCTACATCTTGTGAAGTTTTTTGGTGCCACGCACATTAGCATGCATCTCCACTGTGAAGATATTAGCTCAACTTGCACCCAATTCAATGTAGTTTAAAGGTGGCCATACATGGATAGATCCGCTCGTTTGGCGATGTCGCCAAACGAGCGGATCTCCCTCCGATATGCCCACCTTGAGGTGGGCAATATCGGGCAGATCCGATCGTGGGCCCTAGGGCCCAACGATCGGATCCTAGCATTCGCAAACGGGCGGTCGGATCGCGGGACCGCATCAACGAACAGATGCGGCCGCGATCCGACGGGATTTTTAAACCCATCCGATCGAGATCTGGCCGACTTCCGGCCAGATCTGGATCGGGGAAGCCCGTCGGGGCCCCCATACACGGGCCAATAAGCTGCCGACATCTGTCGGTCTGTCGGCAGCTTTTATCGGCCCGTGTATGGCCACCCATGGAAGCAGTTCGACCCATTACCACAATGACACCAGAATTCTTGGGGAAAAGGGTTGCATTGTGGGGGGCAAAAATGGCATGTTGAAGCAGATATCTGCACACTGTGCTGTGATCGTAAATTAAAGTTCATGTTGTATAAATAAAAGATGCCTTAGTTGTGTATAGCTCGCTATAGTGAGGGTTGAATGGTAAATGGATGGCTGCAGGGTAAAGGTTGCATAAAGTGTGTGACTAGAGTATTTACAATAAGCAGGGTGGCAGAAGCAGACATTTTGAGTTTCAATGGACTATGAACTGTTGCAGGCTTGCTTAGCATGCCACCACTGATCTAATAAAAATGTCATAAAAAGGCATCACTGTGAAAATGGCATTTTGGAATTTTGTTTGTAAATAACTAGAAAAACATGGTACACTATTGTGTAGAGTGGTGGAAATATCTGCTAGCATTAAAAGCCAAACTCGCATTTTTTTTAAAATAGCAATTCCTCTCTTCTAGTTCAGGGAATGCAAATGTACCATCTCCACTAGTGGCTGCTCCAGTAATATCCCAAAATAAAAACTAAATCATAAGATAAACCAACATTTATGAACCAGTTTAATAACAGTAAAAAAACCCTTGACATGGCCAGGCTGTACTTATCTATATGAAAAATAGAACTACCAAGTCAGCAGCAATTTTTTATTATTAAAACAAAGTCGACCTAACTCCTATCCACAAATTTACCTCATTTATTGAAAAAATAAGATGTAAAAAAGTGTGGGAAAAGTCTTAACAAAATCGTTCGGCGATTCAAATAATACGACTTTTTCAAATTTGACTCTCAAATCCTACGATTTTTCCGGACTATGATACGACAACCAGCGCAGATCAATGTCAAGAAACATCTTCAACTTGTAAAATGGGCCACTTCCTTCTACATGACAGGTTTAAGCTGGAGTATTTTTTGGGGGTCCAAAAAATTGAGTTTTAATAAATAGGCCGCTAATAGTCTCCTCATTTAATCCATACCTATATATACAAATGAAGTGATTCTGGTGCCCCTTTCTCTTACTTGCCTGCTGTTACTCTTGAGCAAATAAAGTGTCAGTAGGATCAAGCATTTTATATATGGATGCAACCTTACTTGATTTGGGGACGACTTCTCTTCAACAGGAAATTCATACTGAAATTATTAAGACTTTTAGGTCCATAAATAAATGAAAAGTGGCAATTTATTTCCATTGTGTCTTTTTATGCTTCCTCGATACATTTTTTCTCTATCACATCCTCTTCTGCTTATCTTCCTTTTCAGTCCCTGTTACAGCTATTTATTCTGCCAAGCTTCTCTGCAGTGGAAAAAGAATGGTTATCAGATTGTCACACCAAGCCACTTAGATAAAGGATTCATTTGCTTGTTTCTCAACTCTAAATGGCTTTTTAGCAGCGTGCTAGCCTTTAGGGAAGTCTAAATTACTGGCATCCAAAAGTAATGGTCATGTTATAGCTGCTTAGATAGAAAAAGTGGACAAGATGGAAAAGATTTAACAACAGGGTTCACATTAAGTCAATATAACCTATATTGGTAAGGTCACATTGATAAATGTTACAGTTGAGCTTTCTGATTAATACTTTCCTTGGCTCAAATTAAATGATGTCATAGCTCAATTGCTACTCAAGGATTTATCTTTAATTATTGGCTCATCTAGAAGTCACACCTGTTCTAGAAACATCAATATCAAGGTTTTTCTTTTGTTTAAATCATTCTTATACCTTCAGACATATTAAACCAGATGTTCATATTGCTTTTATTTATTTTACATTGGGAAACACATAGTACAAAGTGTTTAACTGAGGAAACAGGCTTCCTATGAAGGCTCCCAAATGGAGTGTGCAGGTGTGTTTCTGCCATTATACAAGGCAAGCGCTTTGATTAGCTGCCCAAATTAGCATCAAAACGTTGGTATGATATTGCACATTATCTGTCCATAAAATGTCCAAATGTATATAGTTTGTTTCTAAAAGAAACTTGAACAATGTGTTGTGTTCAAAATCACACACATATGGGGATCTGAAGACCAAAATTTATTTGTAAATTTAATTGCTGCTCAAAGCAGCATATGTATGTCCCTTGCTGCCTTTACTGCTGGTTCTGACTATTGAAACAATGCCCAACTATAGCCAGTAGTCAGAGTGAGTAGTGCAGAGAACTGTAAGGAGCAAACACCAAATTCCATAGCAAGACAACTGACCATTTGTAATGAATGTATAATGGAAAATTGCTTAGAATTCTATTTTCTTTCAATAGGAAAAATGTATCTTTGGGTGTACTCCATCAGTATGAAATGGATAGTATTATAAGTCAAATTGCAGCTAGCCATTTTTAAATTTTGCATCTTACCAAATTAAAATATCATCGTTCCACTCTGATCACACTTTGCATGGGCAACGCCATTTTAGCACAGCTCCTATAGCATCTTTTCACAATTACTCTTTATGTATTCCACTAAAAGTACTTTGGGACTATGTTTCAAACATGGATTTTGTGTGAAATTCATTCAAGTCAGCATCTGGAAGAATACTTAATCATTCACTTTTTTACTGTGCACCACTGCTTTTTGCAAATCAGTTCTTTAATTATTAAGCATGTTTTTCTGCATCGGAGGAGCTGGTCAAACAAATACTGTATAGTGGTGTTGACTGGTAAAACTTGTGGTATAGCATTGCACTGAATTGCAGTTTCATGGATCATGTACATTAGCAGCTTGCACACTACCTAAAAAATGTTGAATAATGTTATTTATTTGCATAAGGGGCATCTAAGTTTTGTTTTCCTGGTAAACCTGTTTATTTGTAATTTATATAGTACTGGCACATTTACAAGGTACTTTACACAGATTATACATAATTTAGATCACTGCCTGCCCCAGTGGAGTTATATATATCACATTTACACACACACTATGATCTGTTTTAGTTAAAAGAGCACCAAAATGTTACCCATGCAGATACAGAAAGACCACAAACTCATTGCAGACAGTGCCCAAGGTGGGATTGAACTCAGGACCCCAGCGCTGCAAGAAAGAAATGATACTAACTTAGCTAGCATATTTAAAAGTGCAAAGGCATTTTATATCTTATTGCAGAGAGTTACATACAGGATTTCTATAAGTTTAGAGTTCCTGCATGATTGTCATATATAGTGCCTTGCAATAGAGTCCTGCACTGGGTCTGGTACCCACGGAATACCTGCAAAGTGGTTGGGTTGAGGCCAAAAGGTCCCCGATTCCCTGGCAGTCTGCAGGTAACCCAGCTGGAAAATAGATTGCATGAAACACCTCATATGTAAAATCTTGCTTAATGTAAATAAACTATTTACATAATAATATACTTTTCTAGTAGTATGTGCCATTGGGTAATCCTAAATAGAAAATTGCCATTTTAAAAAATAAGGGCCGAGCCCTGGGATCATACAATTCACTGTGCACACAAACATACCAACAAACCATACTTGATACAGTAGGTCACATGAGCTAATTAACAGAGTTCTGTCTTTTGCTTCCACACTTCTTCCTGTTACAGTTAGAGTTGTAGTATTTCTGGTCAGGTGATCTCTGAGACAGCACACAAAATGGTGTTTCAAGGCAAGAGATGTAAAAGGGCAATGTTTACTTAAGTATATATACCAGTTTGGTAAGATTCTTTAATATGCCACTTAATATGATCTAAACGATCTGTTGCTTAAGTGTTCATTTTGGGGGTATCATTTTCCTTTAACAACTTTCTATATTTAGAACAATATCCTTATTAAAAAGGCCAAGTTCTTTTGTCTAATGAAACTATCTAGGGATAGTCTAGTCTGTTGGAAGACACAGCATGCAAAACAGCCCTGCTCGCTCATAAAGTGGTAAACACATAAATTACACAATGCACTTAATGTCCCAAATTCATTGAGATGCATATAAGCTTAATTTGCAGTTTACTTATTATTATTTACTTATATATTTACAATATTATAATATATACTAGTTGTGCATCCTTGAACTTTGGATGACTATTATATCTTCGAACTGTTGTTAGATAAATGTAGTCCTTGCTGTGCATTCTTAGTAAATAACTTCTAAATTTTGTCTTTGATTCTTTTAACAACCTGACGCTCTGTATGCCTCATGAATTTTCTTTTCTGGTAAAGCCCTACAGCATATAAGCTTTCAATAACCTTGCTTCAGTTGCATGTTATATTTTTGTCCTTGACAGGAGAGATTGAAGGTTTTAATATAATGTATTTTACAGTGCTTTGAAAGTATAGAAAATAACGGTTTCGTGCAGCTGCTGATTACCTACTATTTTCTCTGGTCACATTTGAAATCATCTATACTTTGCATTTAGTGATCTTAGTACAATGGAGGGCTACCATTCTATTTTATTTTAACACTGAGGGTGATATTTATTGAATTCCGAATGCTAAAACCCAAAAAATGTTTGTTTTTTTACTATAAAATCTGAATTTTTAGTTGGAAAAAAAATTAGGATTTGGATAAATAACCCCCTGAATGTGCTATAAAAGGGGAGTTATAACCCATTTCAGTTTTAGGGGCACATATATTATGCTGTGTAAAACAAAGTTTCCCCTGAAAGAAATGGTGTAAAAAGCTGTGTAAAATAAATGGCAAATTTATCAAGGTGTGTTTCATTTTACTCACTTGATCAGCGGCGATTCTGGCGAAGAAGCCGCCTGAGGCGGCTCCTCAAAATGCCGCCCCCCGCCCACAACTCCGCTCTATTGTACTAGTAAAGCCGAATTTCCGGTTTCAAAACCGGAAATTCGGCTCTTAAAAGTACAGGAGCGTCTTTTTGCCGCCCCTGGAAATGTACCTGTCGCTGCCGTCTGAGGCGAGTGCCTCATGCTTCCTTATTGGCCAAGCGCCCCTGCACCTAATTTGCTGACATTATTTCACATTGCTTCCAGCTGAAGCCACTCCAAGAAAAAACACGTAAAATTTTTACGCTGTCATTTACACGACGGAGCCTGGTGATGTGTGGTATATTATCCTGCTGTTTTTACACCGCATACTAAATATGCCCCTTAGTGTGCTGATTCTGTAGATGTTCAGAAAAATATACTGGTTTCAAGAAATCTCTTAAAGGACTTTGGTCAAATCAGTTGGCTAAATGCTTTCTTGTATGTACTAAGCAAGAACTGGCGAAAACTATAATGAAATCATTCTAAAATGCATATCCCCAAAACAAGACTGCAATTAACGGGGCAATTCATTTTTAAAAATGAAGTTGTTTTGTTATCTTTTGTTGTCATTTTTCCCAGTGGCATTGTAATAATTTACTGATATTTCCCAGAAGCAACAGCCAGCTTACCAGCAACGTTTTGACAGCAACTAATGAAATGTATTTGCTCTGTTACAGGCTTAAAGTGGCAGTAGACCTAAAAATAATATTTGCACAATTACAAACAACTTTATTGTACATATTAATTCAAATAGCCAGTTATGTTCTAGTTATTTGTAAATGTAATGGTTATTGTCTGCAAAATCTGTCTACATAGGAAGTTAGGTTAAAAAAAGACACATGTCCATCAAGTTCAACCTTTGAACTCTATTTTAAGCTGCCTAACTGCTAGTTGGTCCAGAGTAAGATGAAAAGCCCCATCTAAAGCTTATCCAATTTGCCTCAGAGGGGGAAAAAAGATCCTTCCTGACTGGTCCCTGGAACAACCTGTACTATGAGCTATGTCTGTCCTTTTCTATTTACTGCACTGCTGCTTATGACTAAATATGCCATTTAAACAATATTGCATTAGTTGGCGATCCTTCAGCTAGCGCTCACTTGCCTGCAATGTTAGCCACACCTGATTCTCTAAGGATCATTTACAAACAGAACACCATGTTCAAAGTACTCATTTCAGATGCAAATCACCATCTTTTTCCCAAAATACACGTGTGCAGATTGGATACAATTTGCAGTTACCATTTTTAGAGTGGTCATTGCGTGTTAAAACATCCGCCAAAATGTATTAAAAGTTAATTTTAAAGGAAAACAGTCCATTTCTCAAAGGGTTTTAAGAGATTCTGTTTAACCTGTAAAATGAATGAGAATATAGATGTATTGTCCAATTTAAGATATTAGTAAGTGGAAGTGTGACCTCTGATCTGTTACATTTGGCAGATTAAGTGCAGCTTTGGTTATGGCTACCGTAGTATTGCATAATGGCCTTTAGCCAAGTTAGCAAATGGTCAGTTTCTTTCTCAAATTATTACTTTAGTTCAGTTTAGTTCATTAAGACTGTACCAGTGATAATTTGCACCATTGTTAGTAACAGCGGTGCCCTGATCCCATTGTTACAGCAAGGTGACTTAAAAGGCTGCAATGTTATTTTTGTCCTATTCAGAATTGGCCACATTTTAACTCTGTAATTGTACATAATTTATGTAATTTTGCTTTTAGGCTTAATCAATAAATCACAGTCTTTAGAATACCTTGTTATGGCTTTAGCTGAAATTACCCAACAATATTTTAGACAAAAAGCAATAGAAATGCTTATTAGAATGTTTGCCAGCTTTCAAATATAAGCTTTTAAATAATTCCATGGAGGCTTCTTACAAGAAAAAAAAATGTCCCTTTCAGGCTATGCCAAATAAATTATATATGATTACAACATGGCTTTCAGGAATATGTATTAGCAGAACAAATGTGCTACTATAAAATCCATGTATCTACTGGAAAGTCTGCTCTTTTACTTAAACAAAATGCATTCAGTTATTATGTGTTGTAAATGACAAGGAACTAATATGTAATTACAACTAATAAATTGCTTTCAGACCTACATTTTTAAAAGCCATCTTGTTATTCTAGCAGAATATATCCAGTGAAGAATAGCTGAAATAAAACAGATTTTGTTGCTCCATTACCCTGTCTCTTATAAAGCAGTATGCTTTATATTAAAGAGCACTATTCCCTGTTTTTGCAATGTACAACAATGTATTCCTGGTAGACTGCTATTTAAAATGTGTCTTCTCCAGTCACCACATCCTCCGTAAAAGTATTCTCGTTGGAAGCCCTGACCATGACATCAGTTCCTTTAAAATAAACTCATGGCACCGAGCTGAAATATGTAAAGGGCTCATAACACTTACTGAAAATACTTCTTGGCCTGAAAACTATAGACCTGTTAGTTTTATGTCAGTGGTAGAAATTTTTTACAAGGGGTAATAAAAGATGACACTTAAATGCATTACAAATAAATATACCATGAATTTGTACCAGCATGGTTTTATGTGTAATAGATTGGCAGACTAATTTAATTGCTTAATTTAACTCCTTCTATGAGGAGTTGAGCAGGAACCAAGACTCTCCAATGGCAGTGGATGTGATCTACTTAAACTTTGCTAAATCATTCAAAACAGTACCACGCAGAAGGTTAATGTTTGAATTAAGGAATGTATTTGTACTTGGATAGAAAACTGGCTAAAAGATAGATTACCAAGAGTGGTAGTAAATGGAGCATTTTGGAATTGGAATAATGTTGTTAGTGGAGTACCACAGGAGTCTTGGGCTTGTTTATTAATGACAAAGAGGTGGGCAATGAAAGTACGGTTTCTATTTTTGCGGATGATAATGACCTAAATGCAGAAGTTTATTATTGGTGTCAGTGGCACCACAAGCAATGCCGTTTGTTAAGATGGTTAACTTCTGAAAGCTTGGTAGAAGGAAGAGAAAAGGAGGAGGAATATAATCAGGATCTTAACTGTAAATAAAATGTTGAGATGTGAGCTGAAGGCTGTTTGAGATTTAGTTCAGGAATATGATTGTTAGAATTTAGCACATAATGCCATAAACCCACATTTACATTGAACTGACCAAAAGCTGTTACTAAGTTTTGCCTTACCTCTGAAACTAACTCATATCATGGTGGAAGAGAATGTTTGCCCACATTTCAATGAACTTGACACAAACCCATAAAAAATAATTTTTCACAGATTATGAAGTTTGTTCTGTTTAATTCCAAATGAGATTGTAATATTAAATAGTATTAGTGATAATAGAATAGATTTTTTTTTTATAATATCTTGTGATAAGGTGTAATTTATTTTACACTAACAATAAAATGTATCTGCAGCGCATCTTTTGTGAACACCTTCTATATACAAAGCTTGGTGTTAATCAAATATCACACAGTCCCTTCACTTCACACCAGTGCTGCAAATGTTTAAGAAGCAAAAATCGAGAGTAAAAAGCCTGTGGCTCTCTGTAGAGACTCAAATTAAAAGCAACAGGACCATTAGCCCGTCAGATGAAATCAGCAGAGGCGGTATTACCCAATGTCACTGGCTTATCGCTTTCCTAGCTGTTCTAGCTGCTACAGGCTTGAATAATGCTTACTCACTGACTTATAAAGAATTGGTTATTACATCTAATGGAATTAATCTGTGTATGTGCCAAGAGGACTGAGAGGAGCAGAGGAAGCTCAGAGATAATGAGAGTATGGAGGGGAGGACAAGTTACACTGATGGAAATACTGGTGATAAAAAATAAAAAAGAGAGAGAAAACGGTGTAAATATAAACTGTATCTAAACAGTGTATCTAAAAATGAATATAATACTACGATTCTGTGTGTGTTCTGATCAACAATGCATGCAGTGTGTATCTCTTGTTGCTTCCCAAAGAGAGAGACCATATATATCTATATATTTATTTATATTATGATGGCTGTTTCCATGTTCCAGTGTGCTGTTGTTTTGTAGCAGAAATGATCACAGAAGGTAGTTTGTGTACACACAGCACCATGTTTTTGAGAATCTAGTTTCTGTATATTACCCACACTGGCACACAAACTGGCAGGACATGCCTGCTGGTGTCTCCGCAATGTCCATGTAGTTTAGAGAGAAAAGTAGTAGTACAGGTATGGGACCTGTTATCCAGAATGCTCGGGACCTGGGGTTTTCTGGATAATGAATATTTACGTAATTTGGATCTTCATACCTTAAGTCTACTAGAAATTCTACTAAACATTAAATAAACCCTATTTTATTATTACAGAGAAAAAGGAAATCATTTAAAAAAAATTTTAATTATTAGGATTAAATGGAGTCTATGGGAGATGGTCTTTCTATAATTCGGAGCTTTCTGGATAAGGCGTTTCCGGATAACAGGTCCCATACCTGTACACAACAACAAATACAGTCCCCTGCAAAGGTGTCTGCGTGCAACTCAAAACAGCTATTAATTTGCACACTTGAAAAGTAAAATTGTGTCCCTTCAAAAATTCTAATTACAAAGTGTTATGTTTTGGTAGCTGAGGATGAGTAGAGTATAACAGTGCCACCACACAAAGCTACCTGTATCTTTACATTCTTTATACTTTCACATTGCCTTGGTTACATTGCAATGGTACATCTGCTTTTCAGCAAAAGCTTTTAAAGTACAGTCTAAGCAGATGCTAGGGATCCCCTGGCATTAACATCTGCCTTATTTCCAGGACTCCTCTTGCACGTAGTATATACCACCGCTGACTTGCACTTTAGGAATCCAAGATGATTCACATCCACACTGATACTAGCAAACACAAGCGTGACTTCAGTGCCATATACCAACATAGGTGCTAATTGATAAATCACCACTATTTGCAGGGCATGCCAGTTAGCGGACCATTGCAAATACAAAACCTTTTGGAAATGTCTTCTTTTTAAATGTTATAGCCATCATAAACTCCAATTTCTTTATTGTACCGCATTGTCCACAGCATTTTATAGTGATGTATGATTATCAGTTTTACTCAGGCTATTTATACACATACAGGAGTCAGCTGTCTGCTGACCTTTTATTATAATTCCAGTTAACTATCTGCATGAATTTGTTTACCTGCGGACAGTCCTGTATAGCATATATGGCTGGAAGAGACATTGGTGAGCTGTATATTTAACCCTTTCACTGCCAGCCAATTTGGTCACTTATCAATACAAACTAAGCTGTCAATATATGCTTGAATTTATGTGTTGTATGACTTCTGTAACAAGATAAATGCTTCTAAATGTCTAAAAATAGGATATCAGAAATATAATATTTTAATGCATGTAAATGTGTGATTTGAATGCATACCTCCCAACATTTTGGAACTAAAAAGAGGGACAAAACTTTTTTCGCACGTAGCGCAGCAACTTTTTTGACCACGCCCCTTTCTGTGGCCACACCCCCTAATTACCATGTTCATTTTACAAAATTTGGCAGGTTATGAAAGTTTGAAAATAATTCTCCTTATCTAAACGGTTTTTTTGTGTCTCAAAATTGTTACAAAGTATCTTATTTGCACCTGTTAGCTGTTCTGTGGTCTCTGCTAAAAGCCAATTAAGTGAGAAACTTTTTCTGGCTGTTCAGGGCAGAGAAAATAGGGACTTTCCAGTACAAATGAGGGACTGCAGGTTGAGCTGTCAAAAAAGGGACTGTCTCTCCGAAAAAGGCACAGTTGGGAGGCATGTGAATGTGGCAGTACCAAATATATACAGTATATCGTTTTATGGAGATTTCTAACTTGTATAGGTCAAAAACTCGTAGCAGTACACTATCGAATTTCTAAAGCATTGATCCAGGAATCTGCATACTTTAAGTTTCAAGTCCAAACATTCCACTAACAGTAGGTTCACCCTATGAAACAGTAAATTAGGGGGCAGCACTGTGGAAAGGAAAGAGTAGGACAGTCACGTGATCCGATTGTGCTGTTTGAGGTCAGTTCTGTGACGATTGCTTGTTGCTCAGTGGGTTGTCTGAGTTCCTGGCTCTGCATTTGCCAATAGAGCAAAGAGAAACCACTTACTGCTCAAGAATGTAGCTACTATGTTCTTGAACGTTGGAATCTTTGCCTGGCAGCACATAGGAGCTACATGCTTGGAAGGCAAGGAGTTAATAATGCAGCACTATCCAAGGCTTCAGTTCAAAATTGCAGTAGCTATGTTTCAGAGAATTTATATTTAAAGGAGCGTTTGAATCATTGGTCTGCTTGATCACTACGAATGGTGTTGGCCGTTGATAGCCTTTTTTTATTTTGCATATTTTTAAGATTTTGAACTACAGTAATTTAATATAAGCAAAATAATGACTTTATAATTGTTTTGAAATGTACTGCAACATAGTACCATACTGGATGCTTCCCCACACAAGAGCCAATGGCATTCAGTGGAACAGTAATAAAATGGTCCATTATTGCCTCACTGCTTCCTCTCACTGGAAATGAAAGGTATATTCATAGAGCAGTGAATTTATACAGTAACCAGTGTCTCCATAAAGTGTGCAACAGATATTCTGACTACTGTTAATAATAGCACTTTGATTTTGTACACACACACACTGCGTTATTTCAACATGTAAAATATGGATTTTAAGTTCAGGGCTATGTTTTTAGGCCTCTCTAGTTGCTATCATTCAGATAACCTATTGCATACCTCCCAACTGTCCTGTTTTTCGCAGGACAGACCTGAGTTTGACAGCTGAGCACACAGTCCCAGATTGTTTGTTACCTGTGCCAACCTTCTCTTTGATCTGCATTTAACAGCTAGAAAAAGATGCAATGTTTCTGGAATGTAATTAAATAAGAGGCTCTTGAGACCCAGAACACTGCACTTAGATACATTTGTAACATTTTAAGATAAGCAGGTCTCTTGGAAGAACTGAGTTTAAAGGGCAATTCGCGTTCATTAGCAAAACGATTATAAAACATTGCCCTAAAACTCACAGAAATGTGTTCAAACTTTCCATAACCTGCCAAATTTTAGGCGGTTTTTAGGGGGTGTGGCCATAAAATGGGCGTGGACTACGATTTTTCTTTGTCTCTCTTTCTTTTGAAATGCTGGGAGGTATGCTATTATAGACTGTGGCATGAATTTTGCCACACTTCACATGACTCACAGACCGTAAAGCAACACAGACCTTAAAGAATTTTCTTACACCAAGAAAGCCTCTGTAAGTCTGAAGCAGTATTCCTTTAAAACAAAAATCAGCCAGTCTGCTTATTGATAGTGTGTTCTTAACACTTCTTCTATAAACATTTTAGTATCTGCAAGCAGTGCCTTAGGTGAAAGTGAAACAGTTTTGTTACCCAGAGCAAAATCTCGAACCTGTGCCCTTTGTTGTCTCCATAACAAATGTGACTTCTTTTTTATGTAACCACTAGTGACACCTAATTGGTCAAGCAAACACCACTAGGGATGTCTGCTAATGTTTTGTGACTGACTGACAGGTGGAGTAACCTTTCATTTGTTTAATTTTTAAAAATCAATCTTGCAAAGTCAGAGGAAAAAAAATTGTCATTGTGGAAAAAGTTTTTTCATCAGCTGAAAAGATTACAATTGTAAATATCTGAGTGACATGCATTTTGACACAGAAGTGATGATGGTTTTGAACATAAAACAGAAATGGTTTGTGTTTTTGCAACAGTTAGGGGTCTATTTATAAAAATGAATATCATATTTATAAAATAGTTTTCCCCTTGTGTCTAAATTTTGTATGTAAAAATTAATTAGTGCTTGGTTACACCACCCATGACTAGGCAAGTCCATAGCAATAAATGCGGCCAATGTTCCAAAAAAAGTGTCAAGAAAGCACTGGCTTCATTTTAGGGATACATATGCTAATTAGTGTTGAAAGGGTCAAACCACATCCACATTTAAAAAATTTTTTACTACCTTGTTTGTGTGATGAAAATTCAATTAACAAAGCTTTATAAATGGAGCCTTAGGGGCAAATTTACTTACCTCCCAAATTGCAACACTTCACCAGGCCAACTCTAATTCACGAAAATCCGAAGTTGCGTCCAGGGTTCTGAACGCTTGCGAAGTTGCGCTAGCTATAATACGATAAACAGTTCGAAGTTACGCTAGCGATGCCTAATTAGCATACGACATGATTTTAAAGTATAATGGACGTATATGTTGCAGTAACTACATTACACTACACAAGGCCAAGGAACCTTAATAAAAGAAAATAGAGTTGTTCTATTGCCCTACACATGTGCCCACTGTATAGTTTAGGTGCTTTATGTTAGGAAATGTAGGGGGGAAGGAGGGAACCCAAAAAAAAATGTATGATCTTTTTCAGCCTATCACCCTGTAAAAAGTAAGACGCCAGCGTTTTTTGAGGAAGTCCTATCTACTCTATTGCACTTCACCTGGTCTGAGCTGGTGACGGCAATTTACTAAAATCCAAATCTTAGAGAATTTTCGTAGTTACGTCCATTCGTCAGAGCGAAAATTCGCTCCTTTGCTAGCTAATTTATGCTAATTTACGTCCTTTAGTAAATTTTAGTAAATTGGTCCTGTCTATTACAGTGGAAAATGCACTGTACACTTACAATGCACATCCCTGCAGTTACTGCTGTCTTTAACTTAAAAACACAATAGGGAAAATAAGAGTCCTAAAAATGCCAACTGCAATTTATCTCTGAGGCTAATGATACCACTCATTCAGCTGCAGATGTACAAATGCACATATGTATGGCCATATATACGTTTGTGGATATGTTTGTAACCGCAAAGCCAATCCAGCTGCACCTTCTATAAAACTAGAAAAAGTGAAGAGGGTGCTCCAGATTCATTTACTGGGCACATACACAAACATACATAGCCGTTTCAACTTGATAATTCAAAGTAATGGATTATCTTTTAGCCAGAGCATTGCCGTTCTGAAGTGATAAAGAATGTGACACACATCTTGAGACAGACAGAGATAACAAATGCAGACAGCACACACAGCTTGTACAACAACATGATATTTTATCTTCTTTTTTTAAGATGAAATGTCAGTTAAATGCCAAAAGTTCCACTTGTGCAAGCTCATTATAGACCAAGGACAAGAAATGTCAGGTGTAGAAAATGAGCCGGATACCTGGGGGGGATTTACTGGCTCACAGAACCATGGAAAATGTATCTGCACTAAATGATATTTCAGCCGGAAGTTCCTGACACTTACTGTATAATGGTGAATAATACCTATATTGTCACATTAATGTAAAATGTGGAAATTTGTATTGCCGCTGCGAGATCAGCTTGATTTGCACTAATGAATATTCCACATTTAATGACCACATTTTCTAGGATTTGAGGTCTTTGTTATATAGAACTGAATGGGCTTCTCGCAGGGTATGTATAAGGCTGACTTTATGCATTAACAGTGTGCGCATAGACAAGTGTCCAAAATTATGCATTTAGTTTCAAAATACAGAGCAGATTGCACATATGTCTCTTTCCGTTATAGATGTGTATGTATTAAAAACAGTTCTGCACTGCTAAATGCCTTGGTTCTGTTTTTAGTGAATTGAATTAATTTGCCAACAGAATCTAATTAATTCCGTGTATATGAAGTGGCGTGGGCAGTTTGGAAATATTCAAGCATACATTCTGACATTTTAGGCCATGGTGGGGGTGGGGGTCTGGGGGACATTTTAGCTGACCTTCCTGCATTTCTAGATCACAAATTATATGTACTATTTGAAAACATAATCTCCCAATGTACTAGCATCCAGGGTATGGCCACCTTATGCATGTTGTTTTGTTATTGGAAAGGAAATTCATCTTGCTAGCAACTTGTAGACAGTTTAAATGGAGTACTAGATTCTCTCCTTCCATTTCATAGGAGAATGCTGACTTCTATCATCACAAAATTGTAGGATATTATTGCTAAACAGAAACTAGTTTTGCATCTCCTTTGTGCCAAGAAATTTTATGTTGTGCTTTTAGAGTTTATTTTTATATATTTGTACCTTAGACAATATGTACTTGCCAAAGACAAACCATGAAAACTTGGCCACTCTTGCATTTATTGCAATGTGTATGGGACCAAAAGGATAACTTTCCTGACAGATACCTGGTGTCAGGGAGCCGGGAGCCCCCTCTGGGGAGTAGTCCGGATCTAGGAGGAAGCCCCTCAGGAGGGATCAGGGTCGTGGTATCCAGGGGTAAGGCAAGAGAGTAATCAAAGTCCAGGCACAGGTCAAAAGGGCAGGCGGAATACAAACAAAGTACAAGTCCAGGCGGGGGGTCTCTGGCAGGCAGGGTATCAGCGAAGTCCAGGTCCAGGCAAAGGGGTCACAACAAGAAATCAGGCAGAATATTAGCAGGGGAAGCAGCAAGGGAACCCAGGAATCACTTGGGGAACAGGATCCTATTTTCGGGCGCCATCTTGGCGCCTCAGGCGTCCTTTTAAGTTTGAATTTGGCGCCCTTGCGCCAGCGTCAGCGCGCCTGCGACCGGCGCACCGCGCTGGCGTCACCGCGCCGGCGTCGGAACCCACGTGGGTTGCCTGGGCGCCGCCATCTTGGATCCTTCGCCGCCGGGAGCGGACATGACTCCTCGCGCTCCCGGCGGTCTTGACAGTACCCCCCCCTCACGGGGGGCCTCAGGACCACCGGGACTTGGTTTCTGGGGAAACTTGGAGTGAAAGTCTCTTACCAAACGAGGAGCATGCACATCACGGTGTCCCTCCCAAGAGCATTCTTCGGGGCCAAAGCCCTTCCAATGGATGAGGTATTGAAGGGACCCTCTGGAGACTCTGGAATCAAGGATTCTCTCCACCTCGAATTCTTGTTGACCCTCCACAGAGATGGCAGGAGGAGGAGATTGGGCACCAGAGAAACGGTTGGAAACGGTGGGCTTCACCAGGGAGACGTGGAACACGTTGGGGATTCTCATCTCTGGTGGGAGTTGAAGTCTGATGGCTACTGGGTTAATTATCTCCAAGATGGGGAACGGACCCAGGAACTTCGGACCCAACTTGGGAGATGGCACCTTCAAGCGAATATTCCTGGAAGAGAGCCAGACACAATCACCCACCTTGTAGGGAGGAGAAGGCCTTCTATGGCGATCTGCGAAAGTCTTGTGGACTAGAGCACTCTTCTCCAGGTTAGACTTGGTTGCAGCCCAAATAGCAGACATATGGGCTGCCAGATCATCTGCCGCCGGGACATCCGACAACACGAAGTCCTGAGGAAAGGCTTGAGGATGCTGTCCATACACCGCCATAAATGGAGACCTTCCTGTGGAGGAATGACATGCATTATTATGAGCAAACTCCGCCCACGGGAGGAGGTCAGACCAATCGTCCTGGCAAAGAGACACGTGGTTCCTCAGGAACTGTTCTAAGGCTTGGTTCACACGTTCAGCTGCCCCATTCGTCTGCGGATGGTAGGCGGACGAAAATTGAAGGGTTATTCCCAAGTCTTTACATAGGGAGCGCCAGAACTTAGCGGTGAACTGGGTGCCTCTGTCGGAGACGATTTCCACCGGGAAACCATGCAGGCGGAAGATGTACTTAATAAAGAGTTGGGATAATTCCACCGCAGAGGGTAACTTCCTCAAAGGGATGAAATGGGCCATTTTGCTGAAGCGGTCAATGACAACCCAGATCACAGTATTCCCACCGGAGGGAGGAAGTTCGACAATAAAGTCCATAGAGAGGTGCGTCCACGGACGAGAGGGAACCGGCAAAGGCTGTAACAACCCGCTGGGGCGGGAATGGCTAGGCTTAGAAGTGGCACAGACATTACAAGCCGCCACAAAGTCCTTTACATCCTTGCGGATCTCAGGCCACCAGACTAGGCGCCTCAAGAGTTCAAGGGTCTTGGCTGGACCAGGATGTCCTGCTTGCCTGGAGCAATGGGTTTGTTGCAGGATGGCCAGGCGAAGTTCCGGAGGGACGAAGGCCATGCCAATCGGAGTATTTTGAGGAGCCGAGGACTGCCCAGCCAGGATCTGGTCGGCAAATTGGGGATACAGAGAGGCAATGATCTTGACTGGTGGAATGATTGGTTCCTGCCTCTCAGGGTCACGGTCCACCGGAGTGAAGCTACGAGACAAGGCGTCGGCCTTCCGATTCTTGGAACCTGGGCGATAGGTCAAAACAAAGTTAAATCGGGAAAAGAAAAGGGCCCACCTGGCTTGTCTGGGGTTTAGCCTCTTGAGGGACTGTATAAACTCCAGATTCTTGTGATCTGTGTAAATCTGGACAGGAATTTCAGAGCCCTCCAGGAGATGACGCCATTCTTCAAGGGCAAGCTTGACTGCCAAGAGTTCTCGATTTCCGACATCATAATTCTGCTCTGCGGAGGAGAACTTCTTGGAGAAATACGCACAGGGGTGCAATTTTCCATCAGTGGAGTGTCTCTGGGACAGGATAGCTCCGGCTCCGACTTCAGAAGCATCAACCTCGATGCAGAAGGGAAGTGCAGGATTGGGATGTCGAAGAACAGGAGCGGACGTGAAGGCCTCTTTCAAGGACTGAAAGGCTTCTATGGCAGATGGAGGCCACTGGCTGGGTTTACCCCCTTTCCGAATGAGGGCCAGGATAGGTGCAATGCGGGAAGAGAACCCCCGGATGAACTGTCGATAATAATTAGCAAATCCGATGAATCTCTGGATTGCCTTGGTACTCAGTGGGAGAGGCCACTCCTGAATGGCCGACACCTTCACGGGGTCCATCTCAAATCCCTCTGGAGAGATAATGTACCCTAGAAAGGGGATCTTGGATACCTCGAAGACACACTTCTCCAACTTGGCGAAGAGAGAGTTCTTCCTCAGACGAGAGAGTACCTCCTTCACCTGGGAGCGATGACTTTCAAGGTCCTTGGAGAAGATCAGGATGTCGTCCAAGTATACGACTACGAACCTTCCTAGGAGATCTCGGAACACATCATTAACAAACTCCTGGAAGACGGCAGGGGCATTGCACAGGCCGAAGGGCATAACGAGATATTCATAGTGCCCATCCCGAGTGTTGAATGCCGTCTTCCATTCGTCACCCTCCCGGATGCGAATGAGGTTGTAGGCCCCCCGGAGATCCAACTTTGAGAAAATCTTTGCCCCTTTCAGCTGGTCAAAGAGCTCGGCAATCAGGGGCAGAGGGTACCTGTTTTTCACGGTGATCTTATTCAGGCCCCGATAGTCTATACAAGGCCGAAGGCCTCCGTCCTTCTTCTCCACGAAGAAGAACCCAGCCCCTGCAGGAGAGGTAGAAGGGCGGATAAACCCCCGCTGGAGATTTTCTTGGATGTACTCCTTCATAGCGGTAGTCTCTGCAGGAGAGAGAGGGTAAGTGCGCCCTCTGGGGGGCATGGCTCCTGGCAGGAGTTCAACCGGACAGTCGTAGGAGCGATGAGGGGGAAGGAACTCTGCAGACTTTTTACAAAACACATCGGAAAATCCCTTGTAAGTGGAGGGCAAAGTCTTTAGTTCCGCAGTGGAGACATTCACCTTCTCGAGGGGTTTTGGCGGAAGGCAATGTTGCAGACAAAATAAACTCCAACGAGAGATCTGCCCAGTGGACCAGTCTATGGTGGGGTTATGTAGACGTAACCACGGAAGACCCAGAATTACTGGAGTAGAAGGACAGGGGATGATGAAGAATGAAAGTTTTTCTTGATGCAGCGCCCCAACTTGTACAGATAGTTCCGCCGTGAACATAGTGACAAATTCAAACTCCAGGGGTTTGTCATCTATGGTGGTAATTCGCAGGGGTGAAGACAAAGGGAGTAGGGGAATCTTCATGCGTTCGGCAAAGAAGGCGTCCATGAAATTGCCATCCGCTCCAGAGTCGAGGAAGGCCCTTTCGAAGATAGTCTTACTTGCCAGATGAATCTGCAAAGGAAGGAGAAGTCTGCGTGAATTTTCTTGACACTTCTCCTTAGGCCCTCGAGTAATGCCCCCTACATGAGAAACCAGTGACATACCTCGGGGTACAAAACTCTTGGCTTTGGCAGGACAGGCGTTGGCAAAATGGGAATGGCCACCACAGTACAAACAGAGACCTGCCATTCGTCTTCGGAGTCTTTCCTGCTCGGAAAGGTGAGCCTTTCCTACTTGCATAGGTTCCTCCAGGGGTGACGTGGACACATGAGTCACAGGAACAGCGGGAGCTTGCAGAATCGGCCTTTGAAAGCGAGGGGCCAACATGGGAGAAAATCGTCTGCTGCGCTCTCTCTCCACCTGGTGTTCCCTGAGGCGGGTGTCCACCTTAATAGATAGAGCGATCAGTCCTTCCAGGGTGTCAGGAGTCTCTCTGGAGACGAGATCATCTTTGATGCGGATGGATAGGCCTTGGTAGTATACAGCCTTGTAAGCGTCATCACACCAGGAAGTCTCCGCCATAAGTGTTCGGAAGTCTATAGCGTACTCATTGACACTGCGGCTTCCCTGCCGGAGCTGCAAGAGACGGGCAGGGGCGTTCGTGATTCGACCAGGAGCATCAAAGACTGTGCGAAAAGCTAGGAGAAAGTCTTTAACAGCATAAGTCACCGGGGAATTCTTCTCCCAAAGAGACGTTGCCCACTCCAGTGGCTTGCCTTCCAATCGAGACATCACATACCCCACCTTGGAACGCTCACTTGGAAACTGCGTGGGTTGGAACTCAAATTGAATTTGGCACTGTGTGGCAAATCCCCTGCAGGCTTGTGGGTCCCCACTGAAGCGAGGGGGAGGTGGAATGCGAGGCTCACCTGTCGGGTAGCTTGCGTTCGTAGAGGCTGCCGCCATGGGGGAATCTCCAGTAGGTGTAGCAGCGGAGGGCGTAGATGGCACTCGAGCAAGCAGGATATCGAGTGCTTGCCCAATGCGAACCTGCTGGTTTTCGTAGTCCTCCATGCGGGATGCCAGTCCGCGGAGCGCTCGTCCGACATCAGGTGTGGCTTCCTCAGCAGGATCCATGGCCCGAAAATAATGTCAGGGAGCCGGGAGCCCCCTCTGGGGAGTAGTCCGGATCTAGGAGGAAGCCCCTCAGGAGGGATCAGGGTCGTGGTATCCAGGGGTAAGGCAAGAGAGTAATCAAAGTCCAGGCACAGGTCAAAAGGGCAGGCGGAATACAAACAAAGTACAAGTCCAGGCGGGGGGTCTCTGGCAGGCAGGGTATCAGCGAAGTCCAGGTCCAGGCAAAGGGGTCACAACAAGAAATCAGGCAGAATATTAGCAGGGGAAGCAGCAAGGGAACCCAGGAATCACTTGGGGAACAGGATCCTATTTTCGGGCGCCATTTTGGCGCCTCAGGCGTCCTTTTAAGTTTGAATTTGGCGCCCTTGCGCCAGCGTCAGCGCACCTGCGACCGGCGCACCGCGCCGGCGTCGGAACCCACGTGGGTTGCCTGGGCGCCGCCATCTTGGATCCTTCGCCGCCGGGAGCGGACGCGACTCCTCGCGCTCCCGGCGGTCTTGACACCTGGTCAGTGACTGTAAAATCCTGACTGCATTGGGCCTTTAATTTAGTTAAACCCCAATATTTCTGAACACAACCCCCTATGTAATCTGCTCATTAAGTCCCCAAGATTCATTAGTTTGATACACTCACTCACTCACTCACTCAATCAATCAATTTCCTTGTATGAAGAGCTTAGTACTCTGCGTTTACTATCTTTTCTAATGGGCACTTGTGCACAGACATTACAATTATCACATGTAGATGGTAAATTTCTCTGGGGCAGGGACTGGTATGAATAATAGTTGAAGTTCTGTGAAATATGTCAGTGCAATATAAATGCAGAATTATAACAATACATTTCAAGAAATAAATTGAAGTGGATTCTACCATTATGGGTGATAGGCAGTCCATTAATATGTCCCTTACATCAGGGCTATAGCAGACAGGGAAGTTTGTTGCGCACACTTATAGGGATGGTGTGATTGGCCATTTTTAAGCAACTTTTCAATTGGTCTTCTTTCTAATTTTATATATATATTTTTTTTTAACAATTTGCCTTTTTCTTCTGACTCTCTCTAGCTTTCAAATAGGGGTCACTGACCCCATCTAAAACACAAATGCTCTGTAATCTATGAATGTATTATTCTTGCTACTTTTTATTCCAATCTCTTGTTCAAATCAATGCATGTTTAATAGGTGAATTTGGAGCCTAGCTGAAATTGCAAACTGGGGGGCTGCTGATTAAAAAGCTAAATAATTTAAACCCACTAATACAAAATAAAAACCAATTACAAATTTTCTCAAAATATCACTCTCTACTTAATACTAAAAGTTAACTAAAACGATGAATTACTCCTTTAAATCTAAGCTACCCTGGAAATGCTAATGTATAAGGCTGGTGGGAAAACATACATGGCTTTTTGCAAGGGCGTAACTGCAATTTCAATGAATATTGGTAAAACTGGTCAATCTCTAGCCTTTTATAGGCTTGAAAAAATAAATACTGTGGGGCCCATTAACATCCAGTCACGCCATTGGCATTATGTATTCCAAAATCGCCAGAAGTTTCCTTGGGAGGCAAGTTTGGGCAACTTCAGGAAATTAAGAGCTGTGTATTTTTCCTCACCAGGCGATTTACTTCATTATGGGGGGGGGGTAATTTATGTTAATTTCATATACATGTTATCTCAAATTTTAACCATGGGCAAAAAATCTCCCTGCCTGCCATCACCCTAACATACTGTTAATTTAAATGAAATTATTAAATGCCAAAATGCCAGGGCACTGGCTCCGTTGCTCCCAGCCTACATTTTAACTGCAGACTGAGAGAAGCAAGTTATTGCTGTATTATGTAAAGTCAAGCATCCGTTATGAAAATGGAAAAATTGCAGCAGTTATCTAAATGTTTTAGACTAAATTCTGTGACTAGATTTTTTTAGCTTTAGTGTCTAGTAGTTCCCTGGATGAATACAACCCAGGCCTGACCTTTTGTTTACTTTCACATTCTAGACTCTCTTGAATCTCCTCCAATTCAGTAGTTAAACTGTTAGAATTGGTGCTATTAAAACTGGAAATTTCATTAGTTGGTTCCTCAGTTGTAAAGACAGATTCAGACAGTTGCGTATCTCTGTTTTTTCCTTGTTCTCAATTACCTTGATACTAAAGGACCCACCCCATCATACATTTATTTTACTCCTTGGTAGAATGGCCTTTTCATTCTTTACTTTAGCATGTCTACTTATTCTGCATTGGTTTGCTCACCCTATACTTTCTACCTCCAGGGGTGTAACTACAGAGCCTTCTTTTTATCCTTCCTCCCAGTTCTCATTACTAGTCTGAAGCTGGCAAACCTGCTTTTGCTGCAAAGGTTTATGTAATTGAGAGAAAGATAAGATGATTGTTGGTTAAGTTGTGGGAAAATGACAAGTTACTACATAACAAGTGGAATATTTTTTATGTACTCTTTTTAGGTTTTTGCCAATGAGCTGCTGGTGATATCTGGGAGGCTTTTCAAAGGTTTCCATGTTTATAGCTTTAAGCATTTTAAACAGAGAGTCTCTTTTTAAAAAAAAACCCAAGGTTCATCTGGCGATAATCAAGCAGGTTATGGGCAAGGATCCCATTCTTAAGTCTGCTAGGCTGATTTATTCTCTGTGGCAAAAAAACTAAAAATGTTTTGCCCTCAGAGGAAATATGCGGGATTGTGTCTTTTCCAGCCTTTAGAAAACAGACACAAAGAAAATGGATTTGAAGTGGCACCAGAGTTGCTCTATAAGTACTGTTCAGTTTATATCCAATTGATTAAACACCAGATGTAGGCAAGCAAGATAAATCTCCCCTTGCACTTAAATAAATATGTCTTCAGTTGACAATGCAGTAAGAAAGAGAGATATAAATGAGCCTTTTGCCATAAATCTTAAGAATACTGAGCTGTCATTGCTGGTTTAGAGGCTTTGATAGAACAAGCAAGCACAATACTCCACTGTTTCCTATTTTAGACACCGCATTGGATGTCTGCCTTTTTATGTAGAGAATTAACATCAGGCAGATAAAAAGCTGTCACTTGAAGGTTAAAGCCCTCATTCTGTAGGCTGTGTTTACCATAACAAGGATGCTGACACCTGTAACAAAAGAAAGTGTGTTTAGATGCCAACGGACGCAACAGTGAGAAATAGTCCAAGTGGCTTTTTTTTTATGCAGACAATTCAGCTATTCTACAGAGCTTGAATATATAAAACCTGACTATCCTCTTATTCGCTCAAAGTGCCTTATTCCCATCTATTAAGGGTTATTGTGTTAACCATTTTCAGAAGGGGCTAAAAATTAAAACAAATATTAGGTATTAATATTTTCAAATGAATGGCTATTTGATGTGTGAATAAAATATTACATACTGGCCAATTATGTTAAATGTGGTAACTATATAGAGTGCTATTATATATATATATATATATATATATATATATATATATATATATATATATATATATATATATATATATATATATATATATATATATATATATATATATAAAAAATATTATAACACTAAAATAAATGTATAGGGAAAATGCTGGTTAGTGTTAATTCAATAGAAAAGTGTAATACAAAGCATAACACTCTGCCTCACACCAGCTATACTAATATAGATGCAAACTCTCATAAGAAGTAGACCATTGCCAATTGACATACATTGTAGGCAAATCAAATGCAGACACACATTAAGTGATCCACAGTATACTATTTCAGCTATAGTGTCATTTCTCATTAAACTCAGGCAGGTTATCGGGAGAGCACTGTCGTGGCTTTTAAACCATCTGCTGAGCGAATGGCTCTCCAGGGAAGAGCGGTGAAGTGCTGGAGAGGAGAAGCAGAGACTGACTGCATTGTCTCTCTGGTGTGAAGGAAGAATGACAGCTTTCACATTTTATTAACTCCTTCCCTTCCAAGGATAATAAAATATTGCAGAGCAGGATCTGAAGACTGCATGTATTTTGTGATTCTGTTATTAATATTTAACTTAATAATGTTATTACCTAATAGAGTTATACATTTAGACACCCTGACCACATTTTTTCTCCTTATTAAAACCCAGTCTCATGCCATCACATTACAGCAGATCTAAATAGTCAGCAATTAGTTCTGCATAATTATGCACTTCCAAAATGCTTGTATTCCTGGTGCCAGGTAAAACTAGATGCCAGACTGCACAGAACAGCAAAATGGAGAGAAAGAGACTGCACCCTGTGGCCCATTTCCCTCTCTACAGCCCACTTCATGCTGTGGTTATTTGTTTTCTGCCAGGTTCGGTGCACTAAGAAACTCTATGATAATGAACAACAACAACAAAAAAGAAACATTATAAGAATATACTACAAGGGCTTCTCTTTGAATCTGCTGAATGCTACTGTTTAATACAGTCATTATAATTGCACTCTCAAGTAACAGTTCATGTATACCATTATTCCTTAATTGAATATAGAGCACATTCTTACCTAATGCACTCTGTTGGCCAGAAGTGGGCAACAATAAAAAAAAAGCCCTTTAAAATAATAATTTGCAATTAAAAAAACACTGGTGTATCTGCATTCCATAAAACATGCTGCATTATTTATTGTCCCTATCCTTAATATATATCCCATCTTTAATACTATATACAGTACATCATATTACAGAAAGTACAAAACATTCTCTTTCCATTGAGGCAGTGCATTGTCAGTGTTGGTGCTCGCCAGTGTGTTGCACACTAGAGCTGTGGCTTTTATTATATTTTACCTTACACCAATGTTGATCAGAGAACCTGAAAGTAATTTTTTTTTTTTTTTTTTAAAGGGCATTTTACCATAGGAGGGAATTTCTTTATCATATATACTTTTGTGCCACCTTTATAAAATGGGAGAAAAAAAGAATTTGCCACAACAAGCTTTAAAGGAAAAGTAAACCTTTAAAATAAGAATTTTAAATTGAGCAGAGTTCTATTCTAAGCATGTTTGCAATTTACATTCATTCGTTCATTTTTAGAATTATAAAGATATTCAGAAAAGATGTCGTTTGTTACAATAGAGCCACCTGCTGGTCATACTCTTACTAATACAGCTGAGAAATTTTAAAAAGTAACAAGACCTGTTCCGGTGTTCCTCTGTTTAGGAAAGATATCAGAGAACTTTTCTCTTGTTTTTTTTTCCCCGTCAAGTATTCTGGAATATTACTGTCCTGTTTTTAACATATTAACTCTTAAAGTTAGCATCATGATCATTTATGAACAGGGATGGGCGAATTTGACCCGTTTAGTTTTGCCAAAAATCCGCCACCGGCGAAATGTCGCAGACACCCATTAAAGTCTATGGGCGTCAAAAAAGATTTGTCGCGCTGCGAAATTATTTTGTCGCGCGTCTTTTTATTTTGCCGCACGTCTCCGTACAAGTCTATGGGCGTCATTTTTTTCGGCGAAACGAGGCGAAAAAATTCGCCCATCCCTATTTATGAATGTACAGTAAAAAATTTTTTGTGGTTTGAACTTTTCAGCATTTACTAAACGATTTTCGTACTGTCAGGAATATTTTCCTGACAGTCAGGAAAGTGTTTAACTATTGACATGCATTATACATCCATTTATCAGAAGGTGTTCGAACATTTTGTTCTATGCGGGTAAGCTTACAGCAGCACAGATTGCTAACACCCCAATGAATCCATCACCCCAACAAAGCTGTCTAATAAAAGTCCTTTCAAATTAAACATGAAATCCAAAATTCTTTTTTTATTAAAGCATTCATAGCTGTTGTAAACTAATTTAAAAATCTCATCTGTCAATCAAATATTGTCTGCCCTTCCTCTATGTCTTAGGCATAGAGGCAGAGCAGGCAATTACTTTCACTTTCCATTCGGAACTTACTAGATCTCACGGCTCTCCCCACTTTTCCCCTCTCTCTTCACTATTTTATTGTGTAACCAGGGCATGGGAATGGACATCAGGTCCCCCATTCTGGTGCACAAATAAGATTCTGAGATGATGCAAGGCTTGTCTTAATAACAGTGTCCACAAAATGGTTCCTGCCTGCTTGCTATAATTATGAATTCCCAGATCAAAAGAAACAAGATTCAAATAATTTATATCATGTAAATAAATTTTATTTTGCTTTACTAACAAGATAAAATAGATTTTGGAATCATTTTTTCAAGTGGCAGGTCCTCTTTAATATTCAGTAGAATCTATACTGGGCTTGCACTCTTTTTATGTGGACATGTTATTTGAATAACAACCATTTTATTTTTTTACACTTGGACTGTTCGTTGTAGTATTTGAGAGCAAGCCCAGTATCTGTTCTACATTGTTCTTCTCCCCTATGCTGAAGGTTTGGACCTTGGCACCCAAACCCAACGTGTATACTGGGGAGTTTATTGATTTATAGACTTGGGTCTATAGTTTGGATACAGTTTGTATAACAATCTTGAACAAATCATCTTCCCTTTTATTCAGACCTAACATGACAGCAGTTGCCTAAAGAAGCCACTGAGAGAAAGCCACAATGCAGAACTTGCTGCATGGTGGATCTCAATGGCTTCTTTGGGAATTTAGGTCTTTTACACCTGAGATTGGGGATGTACACCAAGATAGAGAGCTGAAGCATTTCCCCATACTGCACAAGGACCTTCACCAATTGATAACAGCAGTTGTGTGTATAGTGTATCCATTGAATGCAGTTAAGTTAATCATTTATGCTTAACATATTACCATAAACATGTCTATGTATGCAAGTACAAATTGCATAACAAACACTCAGCCTTGCTTGATTTTTGATATGCTTAAGAATAAGAAATATATTATTTTTAAAGGTCATGGTAACTGTTCCAGTTGGGGTGGCTATGTTTGGTTGCTGAACAACAGTGCTGATGCTCCTAATGTAAGAGAAAAGACATTTTATCTTGATAACATGTTTAAATTAAAAAAATACTACAAGCTTGAAACCATCTGGATGAGGTGGTAGAATTTTATGGGCTTCCAAGAAATCCTTTGTAAAGAGACTGGGGCTCTATATAACCAGAGAGTTCAAAGGGTCTCTTCTTACTCACCCTAAACATTAGTGTCGTAGAGGATTAAATTGTACCAGCCTGTGAAATTATACAGTAAATACTGTTTTGTTTATGCTTTGGAAGAAGAGCATCCTCACGGATACGTTCTGTCAAGCCTAAGCCCTGAATGTTTTATATTAAATTTATCTTGAGTACTAATATTGTTAATCTGTTTCTCTTATTTATGTGCATCATACCAAGACTACGGTTTATCTCTGTGAATTTACTTATACTATAATAGATATGCCTTTGTGTTCTCTTTATGTCCAATAGGAGCAGTCAAGGATTCATGCACATGAAGCTCTCCCGTACCAAAGAAAACAAATATGTCCTTGGTCAGAACAGCCCACCCTTCAACAGTATACCTGAAATTATCCATCATTACGCCAGCCAGAAATTGCCAATAAAAGGAGCAGAACATATGTCCCTGCTGTACCCAGTCGTGGTGCGGACGCTGTAGCAAACTGCTCAAGGCGCCTCTTAAAATCAGTTTATGGACGGTCAAATCCTACTCTCAGTCATCATGTTGGGATGCTGTTGGCAAAGGACTGCAATCACCAAATCAATGCAACATGTTCTAAGGGTGACTGGGTTTTATCATTCTTGATTTGCTTCCTTCTGTTTCTTCTTTAGTTAATTGGAGTGAAGACTGGACGCTATCATGGTACCTTTAAAGTGGATTTTATGATATCGACATCGGTATACCTTTTCTTTTGTTTTGTTAGGGAACTTTCAGCCTTACGGTGACATATATTGAAAGTAATTCTTGTACAGACTTGTGCGGTTTTGAAGCTTATCTGGGACTATACGTCCCAAACGTTGCAATACAAATATTTAATGTGATTGTTATTTAAGATATTTTTTTTTAAATGTCATTCTAGTCTGTCACTTACACTGGTTATTCACCAAAGGGTAAAATGTACCTATTGCTTGCAGTTTGCATGTGTTTTACAGCATTTCTGCAGACGATCAGCAATACTTTGCATTCTCATCAATCAGCATAGGCATTGAGAATAACGTGCTATTGCCTTGAGTTTAGTAGGGACAATGAATGCAATAACAACAAAATGTAGTTTAGATTCTGTGTATATTTTATTTTTGTAAGACCACTAGTCCCTCTTCACCTGTCACCAAATCATACCAATTAGTCAACATATTCTAGTAAATACCCTCAGTGCCTTCATTACACAAGAGGCACTGGTCGTCACTATCTGTAATTCCCAGTAGATGGGGCTGTTTTGTGTCATATGTCAAGCATGCTCCCAAACTACTAATGTAAAATCATCAGGCTGCCAAATCATCCCTTTAGAATGTCAGTTTTAGTACCAAACAGAAATAAATGGATGTGTATTTATTTTCATAAATGCTTCTAAAGATTTAGCCTTTGAAGACAGGCTTTGTACTCTTTTGAAGTTTACCAGAATACCATTGAGTAGTATTTACATCTGTGGTATTTTGTAACGAGTCTGAGTATGTCGATTTGTACAAAACATTTCCGTTACCATAACATCTACAGTGTTTAGAATTGCCATTAAAGTAAACTCAGTAGGGGAGACAAAGAAACAAGAAGGGGAGATAACAATATCATAACATAAACAACGCAGGAGAGAAATCTGTGGCATGGCCAGATTGTTCTAAATGTGCACCGAATAGTGAACATTTGTAAAGGGCTGTCAATATTCAAACTATTGTACAGGATGTTCAATTCATAGTTCATCTCTTTATTAAGAATGCTCAGACCCTGGGGTTTTCCAGATAATGGATCTTTCTGTAATTTGGATCTCCATACCTTAAGTCTACTAGCAAATCATATAAACATTAAATAAACCCATTAGGCTGGGTTTGCAATAAGGATTAATTATATCTTAGTTTGACAAGGACAAGGTACTGTTTTATTATTAATAGTTTGAATCAAGGACAAGGTATTATTACAGAGAATAAGGAAATCATTTTTAAAAATTTTAGAGTGTTTAGATAAAATTGAGTCAATGGGCGACAGCCTTTTCGAAATTCAGAGGTTTTCTGGATAATGAGTTTCTGGATAACCAATCCCATACCTGTAGCGAGTAGTGTGAAATACACCTCAAAACATACCAAATGCCTTGCAATATTCAGTTCCAAGCATCAGTACAGAGATAACGATAAATATCAGTCCTCTTTTGTATTGGGTAAAAACTGAGCTACAACCACTGATTAAAACTATCAACATGGTCTAGGGTTTTGACCCGGACAGCCCGGTATTTTGAGGGGCTGCCCGGTTTTCCAAATAAGGTTTCCCTTGATTGACACGGCGATCAGCCAATCGCTGATCGTGCGTCATAGCCCCGCACACTGATGGCACGGGTCCTCCCACTGACGTCAGACACACCCACTGATGTCACGGACGCCCGCCCGGTCTCAGCCAGACATAAAGGTGGCAACCCTAACATGGTCCTCCCAAAAAAATGAACCGGTTTCAAACAATACATACTGGCTTATCTTCAGTAAATGGATCAAGCACTTGACAAGCATAGAGCAAAAATCACATCAGCACTAACAATGTGATTATAACAAATGCATCCACTACAGTGCAATATATAGTTGTACCCCAGTACTCTCTATGCTCTGCCAGTTGGTCTCACTGGAACTAAATTAACATTTGATGAAAGAGGCCTAACTGTGCATTATTTTCATTGCACTTCAATTCTGAATCCTTAGTGTTGCACATATAGACTATTGCCGTTTACTGGTCGGCATTTCTACTGGAAGTCATGTGTATTCCATTTCTTGCTTACTGTGATTAGCTATATATAGCATGAAATGGATTATATCAACAACTTTATTTATAATATCCTGTTCGAGGTAAATAAAACATGTCTAATGTTACAGAGCAACTCCTTTCTAAGATGGTCCTCATAACGTTTGCAACATTTCTTCTGATATCTGCTCAAGAAGCACTTGCACCTTCATATAACATATTCTATGCCTCCAAATCCTCTTATAAAAATATCACCCTAATTGGTATCTGCCAGTATAAAGAAGCATGAAACAGACCCTTGTGGATATAGCCAAGCATATTTACTGTATAATATACAATCATGAAGAAATAATGTGATTATTAAATAGCTTCTTGTGTACTTACCAGAGCAAAACCAGAAATACATAAACTGCCTTGCAAATATATTCAGGGCCTTAACTGAGCTTTCATTTCATGGAAATTTGTTCCACAAAAACACTTGAACAATAGAAAGCTGTATTATGTTGTTTGCGTAAGAATCAAGAAAGACCCACCTTTTACTGCAACACCAAACCTCTTACGGTGTAAGTACCAGCTTTCCATATATGGGTGAATTGGCCCACACTCCCAGGCTTACAAGTCAGATGACATTTGTGCACCTCGATTTTCAATTAGTGCCATTGATTCTCATTTGTATTGAGGACTGGGCTGTGACTCTGTACAGTAGTCACCCGTGTTATGCACAGCTCTTGGTCTGGAAAAGTAGAAGGAGGAACGGATGGTGCAACTCCAAGATAACCTGTATCATTCTGCTAAAAGTGGAACTGAAGTTTAGGGAAAAATCATCTTTCAGCACGACAGTGATCAAAAGGCCAAAGCAGCAGTGCAATAAGAATACAACTCAATACAAAACAATTTCACATTAAAGGGATATTTCACCAGAGGGCGCTAAATGGTTGGCATCCCCAGTGATTATAATCGCTTACCTGATGTCCCAGGCTGGTGCTCCTGTTAAAAGAACACTGCCCTGTCCTGGGGTTCTTCTTAGTGAGCAGAGAAGTCCTGTTCCAGCTTCCTCCTGTTTCTTGTGGGTGCGCTGTAGAGTGCAAATCTGTTGCGCCCGCATCAGCCCCGGGCATTGGAGAAAGATTAGACAAAATAATAGGATTGCTCTGTGGTGCTCGCTGAGGAGAACTCTGGGCCAGGGTATTAAGAAAGTGATTATAATCCCTGGGGGGGGGCTTAACATTTGGCACTGATGAACCTTTTCTTTCTTCTTTAAAAACAAATATTAATATTATTTAATTATACAGTTAACATCTTTGATTTGTTGTTCAGTAAAATAAAAGTTTTGGGCTACAGCCTGAATCCTTTTCCAAGGCCATGTTGGGGGAATGTAAGAAACGTTGTACATGGAAGAACAATAGCTTAAACAAATTCACATGTAATATCCCCATGACCTCTATTACATTGCATTTTAGGACCTGTTTGAACGTGGCTTTTTTGTGCAACCATAATAACTTTCTCAGTGAAAAGTTTTGCTGCGTACTAGCACTATATATCTTTAAAGGTCTTTATGGATTGCTCCATACTTTGCACAAAGGAAAATAATTGTTTGTGTTGCCAACATTTGTTACATTCCCCAATGAATGTTCACAGAATGCTCTGTATATTCCTTAAAAGTTTTCCCATCATAGGAAACATATTATTCTATGCCAACAATGCATTCAATAGTCTGAACTGCAAAACTGCTCCTGTATTTTATTTTGTACGCTTCAACATTTGACAGATTATACATGCCTTTCTAGTAGCTATTGTATATACAGTACATTTGGGCTTGATTACAAAAATACTGGCTGACGAGACTGAAATGGCTCATGGGTTAAGCTGGAATGTAGAGAACCTCTTACAAAGTAATGAGCTGTGAGCCTGCCTTGCGTTATTGCTCTTCTCTTTCAGTGAAAGGCCTGGGTAACTCCATTTGGTCATTTAAAATGTTATTTCCCACTCTATTACTGTTTGTGTTTATACTGCTGATACAATTTTGAGTTGGAGTCTATTGCCTTGTAAAATAAAAATTGTCTATTTAATATAACATGTCTGAGTGTTTTTTGCCGTTTATTTTTGTAGAGCTGCTGTAGGTGCAACAAAGATTTATTTTTAAGTATAAAATTATTTCATACACTCTATTAGTCTGTTTTTTTCAGGGACAGTCTTCATTCTCAAAGGCAACCCCTTCTGGATGCATGAGGGCAATATATTGTTGTCTGGTACAAATCAACCGAAAACAACAACCAATATGAAAATGTGGGTCATACAAGGGCAATGCAGCGATTCCAGGCATTTAGTAGGTTACAAAATACCCAGAATGGGTTGTCATTTATCTTGGTGGCAATGGTGCTGCACTTGCAGTGAACTCACAGGTCAGGCAAATATTCAGAAAATTCAGTGCACAGGTCCATGTACTTGCCATTGTGATTTTGAATAGAAAGCATTCCAAGTGTGTAGCCTAACAAAGTGTATATTAAGAACTACTTGGCTTAAAGTACCACCAGTGCAGACATTCCTGTTATTTCTGTCCTTTACATGTAAAATATTTGTTTCTAAACCAGAATGCCATTTTTCTTGTTATAAGCTGTTTTTTTTCTCAGCCCTATTTTATCCGATATCTAAACAAAGCCCAACCTAGTCTATACTGTTTAATAGAGCTCACGACAAAGGTCAAAATACAAAGCAGAGTGTAAAAAAAATACAAAGTGTAGACTGAAGGGCTCATTTACCAACACGAGATGCATTCATTAAAAGACTATTCATAAAGGTCTGCAATCCTTGATTCTGGTTAAAGGAAAAAACAATGCTTAGAAGAATAAATATGTATTGTTGTTTGAGGCATATAAATATATTGCAGTATCTTGCATTGTCTTATTTAATATACCTTAAATAACAGCAATGAATGATCAATGCCTTTTGTCCACTGGTGCACCCCACCTTGGAACTTTTTAGGCAGTCGTGTGTCAGTGGCACTGCACATGCTCAGTGTGCTCTGGACTGTTGAGAAGATAAACTCTGGGGTGGAATGATCAAAACTAGGTTTCATCTGGAATCAAAAGTAATTCTTCATGATTAATTCATGAGAATCTGTATTCTTTGCTAGCAAACCCTTTGTTATAAAATGATGTGTGTATAAACTATGGGTAGTGATGAGCGAATTTATTTGCCAGGCGCACATTTGTGGCGATTTCCCGCTATTCGCCACTGTCTAATAAATTCGCGAAACCGCTGCTAAAATTCGCCGGCTTCAAAAAAATGGACGTCCAAAAAACTGATGCTGGCATCAAAAACGGACAACAGCGTCAAAAACTAAACGCTGGCGCCATTTTACAAATTCTTTGCGTAAACTCCCCAAATTCGCGCATCACTAATTATGGGGTCTATTTATCATGCTGTATAAAAAATGGAGTGAAACAGTACCAGTGATGTTGCTCATAGCAACCAATCAGATCTAACTCTTGAAATCTAATTGCTGATTGCTCTGCTCTAATTGCTCTGGCCAACATCACCGGTAAAGCTTCGCTCCACTTTTTACTCAGCATGATATATAGGCCCCTAACTATTGTGAATCAGGGGAAAATAATATGGGGAGCTTTTGGGGGCAAGTTCAAGGCACAGATCTGCACTGTTAAAGATCTTAAAGGATCATGATGACCTTGGGCTGGTACAAAAGGCAAGAACATAAGGTGTTAGCTTTACTAGCCTAGCATTTACTAAATAGTATTTATGCATTTACTAAATATGAAATCATACTCTAGAATAAATGGTCTGAAACACTTCTTTGTCTGAGGTAAGTCCACCTATTTCATAGAAAAGAAAACATTCACTAGGGATATTCTTTAGGGGGTAAAGTGCAGTTAATGACTTTTGTAATCTACTCCGTTTTCTGTATAGCTATCCAGAAAACAGGCTGCTAATTTTGACAGATACTCCTATAACGCTAAGCAAATCCCCCCCCCCATACCTCCCATGAGCTACGAGCACAATGCATCCATTTTTGCTTATGAGATTTTAAATATTATCATTATTACGTTTATAAAGTTCCAACATATTCCACAGCGCTGTACTCTGAATGAACATTGCTTTAGAACTCAAGCTTTATATTGACATTTGACAAATTTAGCCATGTAGAGGTTTTGATTTAATGTGTTTCTGGTTTTAAAGGGTGGAACATCTGTTTTTTACCTGAAATGTATTATTATTTGAAAATATTTTTCCCTGCAGCAACAAGAACGAAAGTATTTTCCACAGAGACCACGGCATTGGGCTGCATTAACATGGGGCAGATTTCTGCACAGAAATACTAAACAATGTATTTTTTCACCAAAATCACGCTGCAGTGCCAATGCCATGCCTGTCAATACATAAACAGGACGGGACAGACTGGAGATATTGGGTGTTTTTTTACACTGTGTTATGTGCCACTGGCCTATGTCTTTGTTTTACGAAGGATTTTCACCACCAAATGTGTTTTTGTATCACTGTATTAGAGTTTAAACTAGAACCAATCATGAGTTTTTGCCTCCCTATTCTATTACAAATACTTGTTGGTACCAGTATGGGATCCATTATCCAGAAACTCGTTATCCAGAAAAGCGTGAATTTCCAGGAAGGCCGTCTTCCATAGACTTCATTTTATCCACATAATCCAAATGTAACATTTTTTCCATTTTCTCTGTAATAATAAAACAGTACATTGTACTTGGCAACAACAAGATACAATTAATCTTTATTGGAAGCAAAATCAGCCTATTGGGTTTATTTAGGGGGTTATTTACCAAGCTCTGAATACCCGAAATTCCCTGAAATCCGAAAAATTAGTTTCAGACTTTTAAAAAAAAATCTGAGTTTTTAAAGAATTTTCAGAATTTATTAAACCCTGAGGGCTAAAAAGCCCGAATATAAAAACACGGCATCTCAAACCTGTCGAGGTTGCATAAAAGTCAATGGGAACAGTCCCGTTGATTTCTGGTTGTGTCGGGGGTTTTCGGGCAATTTCACAATGTTTTCGGAGCTTTCGGGTGAAAATTCCGAAAAATGCACAAAAAAAACGTGAAAATTTTAGCTTTTCCCACAAAGCAAATTTTCGGGAAAATGTAATAATAAATAAGCGTTAAAAACCCGATTGGAGTTTGTAGCAGCCGATATTGAGATAAATTCGGACCTTGATAAATAACCCCCTTAATGTTTACATGTTTTTTTAGTAGACAAACTAAGAGAATAAAAATCACACAAAGATCCGTTATCTGGAAAACCCCAGAATTCAAACATTCTTGATTAGAGGTCCCATACCTGTACTTACATATACCAACAAATAGTAAACGTTACCTGCAAAGGCAGGTAGGAAGGAAGAAAACGGATCATATGTTCTGCAAAGTATTCCACAATCCTCATTTAACCGATTAACAAATCCTACAGTAACATCTGGTTCTCGGATGCTCATTTTTCTAAGTGCTGAAACTTAAAATGTAACTTTTTTTGATGTTTTATGTTCGGGAAAAAAAATGAAATCTGCCTTTTGTGTGAGTATTTTGTAGAGACAAGAAGTACAGCAATAAGAGATTTCAGAGTATATACCAGCTTTGGAAGTGATCCAAAGACTTCCCTTTAAGATTTTCTCCAGGTTATACAGGTTAGTGGACACAGATTCTCAGCTGGATTGAGATCAGGACTGGTCATTGTAGGAAAAATGACGAAATATTCAAATTTGCCCAAGCTTTAGTTTTTCAGCTGACCATGTTTTTTTTTTTATAGTGGTACCAAGAGGGCTGAATATTCTGCAATGACCCAGTCTTAGCCCTGATCTCAAGCCAACGGAGAATCTGCAGTTCTATTTTCACTTTATGGTGCACAAGTCTTGTCCATTAAATCCCAACAAACTGAAGCAAATGGGCCTGATAGAATGGGCACAAAACAGTGTGAAAGTCTGCTCCATATTTACCCCAAAATAGAAGTTGTTATTGCTACAAAAGCCTGGACACTGAATGCTTCTGCAAACAGCATATTTCACATTTTATTATGTTTAAAAACGTGTCATATTAAAAAAAAATATATATATCTTTAAAATCAAACTGTATTCAGTTCAGTATTGCAAGTGATATTCATGAAAGTGAGCTGTTTACAGGCCTGAATAGTATAGCAAACTGCTACAGTTGTATTTAGATTCTTCAAATGTCCTCTGTGAAATCTTTTGTTTAGGTCTGACAACTTGTCCTTAAAACCTGCCTGCATCACATGATGTGAGTGCCAGAATAATTGGGCAAAATGATACAAAGACAATAGGATTTCTCGGGAAGCTGACATCTTCTTCATGGTGCTGACAGGTTTCCTGCAATTTTAAGCTGAAATTGGCACAAATGGCATTTACAGCACAGTGTTTAAAGTGCAGTTTGACAAATAGATGGTACTTACACGCTGAGAGTGTAAAGACGTTGGAATACAGTCTCAAGATGTGTCTTTTTTTCTGCTGTCTCCTGTGGAAGAAATAAAAGCAAAAGTTTTTTAAGATCTCTCTTTTGGCTGGCCTTTATCATGCTAGCAGTGTTATTAGGCATGGCACACTCATCCTTTGTTTATTGAAGTTCTTTATAGCACCTATGAATTCATTTTCAGAGGACTTTTCAATTTTCGCGGATAGCCGACAAGGTCAACTTCTCCCTAGAGAACATCTCTTGCTCTGAAGCCTAAAAACCCAGAGCACAGGGACATCTCTTTGATGAAGGCAGCATTGAGTTTAAAGGGGAAGTCTCCAAATGAACAGGTGAATGCCCTTCTGCTAACCTTGTCTATTCTTCCAATCTCTCTTTGAATAACAATATAAAAACTATACCCTTTATGAGTAATGCTTACCCCCATCATACATTATTTTGATTTTATTTCTCGCACATTGTTTAGTCATTGTTTATTCACTGGAATAATACTCGCTCATATCACTATTGTTGAAAGGAAAGACAGAGTTGGAGGAAGCGTCCTGGAGAGTGGTCAGCCTGTCATCCTTATACAGGTATGGGATCCATTATCTGTAAACCCATTATCCATAAAGTTCCGAATTATGGAAAGGCCATCTCCCATAGATTCCATTGTCATCAAATAATCCAAATTTTTAAAATGTATTTCCCTTTTCTCTGTGATAATAATAAAACAGTCACTTGTACTTGATCCAAACTAAGTTATAAGTAATGCTTATTGGAAGTAAAACTAGTTAACTGGGTTTATTTAATGTTTACATGATTTTCTAGTAGACTATGGTATGAAGATCCAAATTATGGAACAATCCCTTATCCGGAATACAACAGGTCACAAGCATTATGGATAACAGGTCCCATACCTATACTGCCATCTGCAAGCTAACAGGGGCATTCTCATCAGTCTAATGGGCCAGTTAGTGTGTACTGGAGATGCTGGGGGGAATAGTAGTGACTACAGGTCAATATCACCCGAGCCACTGATAGTAGCTAAGGACAGTTGAAGTAGAATAAACTATATATCCATATGAGACTATATGTATTTGAGCTTGTCTCTAGTTACTGAAGACCTGGTGATACATATGTAGAAGGCATATGACCTTTTTATCATTTCTAGATTTAGTACAAAAGTAAATGTTTTATACACACACACACATCTCTATCTCCAGAAAGCTCATTTTTAACTCCAGGTGATCCCTGTGATGCCCAATACAAAAGGGATGCCATTTGGGATGGGATCTATTATTCAGAAAGCTCTGAATTACGGAAAGGTCTCTCCCATAGACCAAGTCAACTTTTTAAATGATCTTGTTTTTATTTTTTAATAATAAAACAGTACAAGGTATCCATTATCTGGAAACCTGGTATCCAGAAAAATCCAAATTACAGGAAGGCCGTCGCCCATAGACTCCATAAAATAATTCAAGTTTTAAAAAATGATTTCCTTTTTCTCTGTAATAATAAAACAGTAATTTATACTTGACCCCAATTAAGATATAATTAATCCTTATTGGAGGCAAAACAATGCTATTGGGTTTAATTCATGTTTTCTGTAAATGTTATTTTAGTAGACAAGGTGTGGAGATCCAATTTACAGAAAGCTCCAGGTCCCAAGATTTCTGGTCCCATACCTGTACCTTGTACTTGATCCCAACTAAGAAAAATGCATCTCTGTTTTAGGCAAAACATTCCAGCTAGGTGTATTTAATATGTAAATTATTTTTAAGTAGAATTAAGATATGGAGATCAAAATTACAGAAAGATCCCTTATCGAGATAACCTCAGGTCCGAGCATTCTGGATAACAGGTCCCATACCTGTACCTTGTACTTGATCCCAACTAAGAAACAATTCATTCTTATTGGAGGCAAAACATTCCAACTGGGTTTAGGTAATATTTAAATACATTTTAAGTAGAATGAAGCTATGGAGATCCAAATTACAGAAAGATCCCTTATATAGATGACCTCAGGTCCCCAGCATTCTGGATAACAGGTCCCATACCTGTACACACATACACACACACACAATCTTCATATCCAAACTCTGCATTGATGCTGTCATTATGAAAATGAAGAAATAAAGAGAGATTTAAATTACCCAGCCTTTCATATTTGGTTTCTGTCAGCCGCTAAACATAATCAGTGTAATCTGCCTGCTGATGATTCACATGCCTTATTCCACCTTGCACTTTTAGCTCCAGGGCTTGTTGCTGCTCCATCTGCCATATAGATGTATAATAGATCACTCTTCTTTTTTAAGTTTTGTTTTGGTGAGGAAGTCATTTCTGCTAGAGGGGAAACTGTGTGTAATGTAAATTTTTGTTGCTCTGAGCTACAATCTGTGCAGTCTCTATATTGCCTTTGAGCTCTATCTTCTAATCTATTCAACACCAATCCCACTGTCCCACACTGGGCCCACTTTCACTCTTTCCTCTACAGATCTGTAGAGTGCTGAGCCTCTGTATAATGCCTGTTGTTCATTAGGTGAATAATTTTAGCACAAGGGATTTTTCCGTAACTATGTTGATGGCTGGAAATAGCAACTTACTTTCAAAAATGGGGATTATACTTTTCTTTCTTTTCAATTTCTCTTTATTGAATTTTATAATAATCCATAAAAAAACATTTCATTTGATAAATTGACATGACTTTTAAAATGAATAATGAAATATAGTATAATAAGCATGACAAGTAAAAACTAGTAATAATTAAAAAATATGTGGGCAAAATAAAAATTAGGATCATCTCTATGCCTAACATACACTTTGGGGCAGATTTATCAAGGGTCGAAGTGAATTCAGGGGAATTTTCAAAGTAAAAAAATTTGAAGTAATTTTTTGGATACTTCGACCGTCGAATAGGATAATATGACTTAGACTTTGAATTTGATTCGAAGTAAAATCGTTCGAATATTCGATAATCGAAGTACTGTCTCTTTAAAAATACTTCGACACTTCGCCAAATTAAACCTTCCGAAGTGCTATGTTAGCCTATGGGGACCTTCTACAGCATTTTTCTAAGTTTTTTGAAGTCGAAGTAAAATCGTTTGATCGTACGATAAAATCGTGCAATTCGAACGATTTAAGCGTTCGATCGAATGATTTTACTTTGACCGCAGAATACCCAAATTCTATTAAAAAAGTTCTAATTCGATATTCAAATTCAAAGTATTTTAATTTGATGGTCGAATTTCAAAGTATTTTTTTTTCATTCGAAATTCGACCCTTGATAAATCTGCCCCTTTACGTTAGAAAGCATTGAATTTATGTGAATGGAACAATTTAAAGAAAGGTAAAAACTAAGTAAGCCTTATCAGAAAGGTCCACATAAATATACCAGTAAACCCCCAAAGTAGTGCTGCTCTGAGTCCTCTGTCAAAAGAAACACTGCATTTCTTTCCTTCTATTGTGTACACATGGGCTTCTGTATCAGACTTCCTGCCTTCAGCTTAAACCTCATTGCCCTGGGCAAGAGCATGCTCAGTTTGCTCCTCTACCCCCACCCCTCCCTTCTCTACTGTAATCTGAGCCCAGAGCAGGGAGAGACTCAGGCAGGAAGTGATGTCACACCACATTAATACTGCTGCTCCTATCCTACACAAACCGAGAGCTTCTAGAGCTTTTAACTCAGGTATGGTGAAACATTCTACAGAATAAATATAGCATTCTAGCTTGCACTATTGCAGCTAATCTATTGGCAATAAAATGCCTCTGTAGCTTTCCTTCTCCTTTAACAGATCCCTTATTGAATCTCAAATTCTTTACCCATATATTTGAGAATAAATAGCTTTTTTGTTACCTCTAATTTTTCTAAATAAATAGACCACCTTGTTTTTAAATGTTTCATTAACTGAGGTGAGTCTCCTACTCTATATCTTTCATCGTTTTGTAACCACAGATTATAAATATAATGAAGAACATTTTCCAATACAGGAACCGTGTCTTTATTCCAATTTAGAAAAAAATGACTTCCGAGAAGCTGCCACAACCAAGAAACAAAAACAAACTATTTTGTCAGAAACATCAGAAAGTGAATCTTTATCTGATTCTTGAAGATCGTCTATAAGGTCGGGGATTATATTTTTCAAATAAACTTCTTTGCTTAAGCAGAAATATAGATCTGTGCTCTGTTAGATATTGGCATATTGGAGATTTGCCCCTAGTACATTTTGGAACAGGATTTAAAGTGGTTGTTCACCTTTGACTTTACTTTTAGTCTGATATAAAAAGAAAAAAATTAAGGCCAATTGAAAAATTTCTTAGAATTAGCCATTCTATTACATACTAAAACTAATCGTAAAACCACCCTTTTAATGACTGCATTTGGGGGATGGCTGTCACCTCAGAGGGCAGCACCCCACTAGATACCAGGGGCAGAAAAAATGCTGCTCCTGGTACTTTAAGAGCGAATTTCCGGGGGAGGGGGGGCAGCAGCAAGATGCTGCCTCAGGCGGTGGAGGGACCAGGATCGACCCTGCTCTAAACTTGCAAAATCATGGGCTGCTTTACAATATACATTAATCTGTTATGGCCTCAGCTATTTTGCACTTATATAACAAAGCCCCCAGAGCTAAAATTCACATGGCTGCAAATAGGCCAGATATAGGCTGAATAGGCTGGGATGGTATTAAACCCCAGTGTTATAAATAAACACAATAAAGTCATGTTTGTAAATAAACAACAAAATAACATTTACAGCTTGAAATGGTTATGCAAAAACCATCCTAATAACATAGTGGGACCACCCAAAGCTGTATGTTACTGGGAAAGCCTCTAACTCGGTAAAACCACCTATATTCTATGCTCACAAAATGCCATAATAAAACCAAAATCCACTGAATTGCAGGTCACAGTCATAAACAGTTACACCCACTTGCAGATCTTAAATTAGGAAAACATTTTCCAACTCATTCTCATCTGTTTCTCACTGCTGGGCAGCCACGACCCTGAATTCCCCTACTCCCTACAATTCCCCCAGATTTTCTCAACTCATACATTCTTCCTTTGTTTCTTTCGTCGCCATTGATTGTATATTTAACAACTAACTGGGTCAAAGACCCTATAGTAAATTAGAGAGACTGTATTTTACATTGCCAAGAGTCTTTACATATGGGTACCTCAGATATATTGAGGCTTTTCTCACTTATGTGTTGTGACCTGGATTTTCAGAAATGAAAGTAGAGCAACTAAATACCTGTACTGGAATGGTATATGAAGTAAATTATTAGCAGTATATTCCACAAAAAAACCTTTATATTACCATCAAACTTCTTTTAAGCAGCTAGTACAGATTTCGGAAGTGACATTTATTAAAATAAAGGTACAACTATTATACAGACTCCTGTCCAACGTTATTTAAATCAGTATAAGCCATGATACCTCCACGAGGATGGGATCAGAAGAGGCTTTTCATCTTCTTTTGACTGAAAGGAATTGTCGGAGTAAAGACTGATCCATTCTTTCATCTATTTCAATCTTTGCTAATATGATAGTATGTAAACATAGTGTTGGGCAAATTTGGGCCGTTTTGCTTCGCCAATTTCTTTCATTTTTTTTTTGACGCTGGCGAATTATCGCAGCGGTTTCGCTAATTTATTCACCAGCGGGGAATCATGGGAATTCATCGCGAAATCACGCCTGGCGAATAAATTCGCCCATCACTAAAATTGCATCAATGCCTGAAACTCTCGAAGATCATGAAGACAAAAACCACCTTCCAATTGTAAAAGGGACATCTGTCATTGACTTCTACATGAGGTCGACAGGTTTTAGCTGGTTCATTTTTGGATTAGGATTTTCAGCAGCATTGGAGCATTATAAATCTCGAACATTTTTATTTTTTTCCCTTAAAAACCCAACCAGAAAAATGTGAGGCTTAATTAATAGGCCCCTAAATGTCCTTTAAAGAAGTAAGTTGAAAATGTATAACTCAAATTTTAATCAATCAGTCCTTTAGAAGGTAGTAATTGCATTATTAATTTAGGTTGAAAAAAGTAAAAAGTCCATCAGGTTCAAGCATTCCAAACTAATTCCAGTGCACATACATATACACATTCATACCAATGCCTTGTGTACTCACACAAACTATATGTACCAATATGTATACTTATTGTAGATATTAGTCAATAGCTTTTGACTGTGTGTCATTTTCTGAAAATCCATTAGTTTCCTGCCGCAAGTTTATTAATTTGCAAAACTGCGGTGACAATTCGCCTGGGAAAAATCTGCTGCGTTCCAAAATCCGGTGCGTAAAAATTGTCGCATGCATAAAAATTGTTGCGCGTCAAAATTATAATTGACGCTTGTGTCAAAAATGACGCACGTTAAAATTTATTTGACGCCCATTGACTTCAAGGCATTTTGTGAATTTAATGTGAATTTTGCAGTAAATTTTCACGGCACAGATTCACAGATAACTATCTATAGGATAAGGCCCTGTTTGTTAGAAGAAGAGTAAAGTGAAACCCAGGACAGAGCATACTGGCAAAGGGTGCATGACATGGGCGGGACAAAGCTGCCGGGCAGGGGATTAGTAATGGGTTTAGTGACGTAGTTGGGGGGTGGAGTTTTAAAGGGATGTATAGCACTAACTGCTAAGGAGGGCGTCCATTTTGGAAGAAGAAAAGGAGTCCCACGCTCCCTCCCTTGTATTAACCCTTTGTGCTAGTTGTCACAATTGTGGCCTGGGTTAGTGGGGCACAGGATAAGTTGATGTGGAATGGTGAGTATTGGGCTGACTAACCAAGAGGTGATGAGTGGGAATAGCCCGTTGTCACAGCCGGGTGGCGGGTCCCTGGCAATGGGAAGAGTTAATTAAGTGGAGTTTTTACCAAGTCCCAAGTTGGTTAATGGAACTTGGTTGGTGGTGTTCCTCTCTAAGAGCGGTGGTCTCTGGGAGGGTATGTTGTATTGGGGGTAGCATGCAGTCCTGCGTAACCATCATGCTACAAGTAACAAGCGGCTGGTGGCTTATACGATTGCATGCACCTAATTGGGTCCATTGCCAGGGACCTTGCAGAGGATTAAAAAGTTAATGGTATATCACTGTTCATATTTGTAGGTTTATAATGTTGTTAATATAACTGTTATTGATATATGTGTTATCTACTGTTGAATTATCTTTTGTACAATAAAGCTGTCGACAAAAAGACTCCAACAAATAAAATGTATGGTGAGTTGGTTATTCCTAGGCCAGTTTGGGGGAAAGCTGCAGGCATTTGTCTCTGCCCATGTCAAGTTTCACCAGTTTAATTTATACCTTTGAGGAATATCTCTGTCCCATAAAGGGATTATGTTGCCTTTTTTAGAGATCACTCCCATGTTTGATGGGGCCAATGTGTCCTCATGGACTGGGTGAAATGGGTGAGGAGCACAGGTCTCCTTTTCCCACCTAGTTGACTTTCCACAAGACTTCTGGAAAGGATTTGGATTGCTTGGAGGCCTGCACTGCTCATGCCTGTATAATTGGGTTGTTGGTTTAATAGTGCCAGCAATGTATGTATTTATTAGTGTAAACACTGCTTCATTTAATAGCAATTTAAAACTGGAAATGGAGATTTCTCACCTGGCACACACATCATTTTTAAAAGATAAGGAGCTGTTGAACTGTGATGGATTTGTGGTTAAAGAAGGATTTGTACATTAGACATGATTTTGGCAAGATTTTTTTATTTTTATACTGAACCACATTTGTCCATAATTTTTAATAACTTTCTTGCAGTCAGTCTTCATTATATGTAAATGAGTTGATATAAATAGATGTTTCCATGACTGAATTTTTTTCAAATGACATAACTTTACAAATAGACAGTTGCAAATGCAATGACAGGCACAATTTCCAAAAGCAACGACAGACGCAATCTAAAGAATGAATCCTGTCACAAAAACTCAGCTAATACACAGTGATGTCAATATTTACACGTTATGCTCCGTGCTAGCAGAGATATTATTTTGAAGAAATATGAAACGATATATGTGAGCATCAGAACAAAGAAAAATCTCAGAACAAAAATGAAAATATAGAGTAATTGCTTTTCACAGATATGTAAAATATTGTTTTGGTGTCTACAATAAAGCCTTTTTGATTGAATTGTTACTTTACAATACATTCACAATTTTGATTTATTTAACGGGGAACTAAACCCCCTGCAATCTGGTACTCTGTGGATTCTGACAAATGCCAGAGGGGCTTCCGTAAAATGCCATATACAGTCACTGTATTAGACCTATGAAAGACTGCAGTGTACTTGAAATGCCTGAGCCTACCCGAGATCTGCAGGAACCAGCAGTTTTTCATTTGGAATAATATTACATAATTTATTATGTCCCAAACTGTCTGCCTCTGTTCCATATAATTCTTTTCAAGCGTCTACATGCTATGGAAAGGTTCCAGACTGATTTGGTTTACTGATGCATAGTAGCAAAGCAGAAATAAGCTATTGGTCAGCAGCATAAATACAACTGGGCAGGGACAGGAGATAAGAGCTTATCAAGTTCAACCACTCCAAATGGAACCCAGAGTCCACACCAGTGCCGGGCCACGCTGGGCAGGCGCCTTAGGCAGGCCCGGCAGTCGCGGTGCCTGTTTAGTGTGCAAATTTGCGCGCGCATGTGCGAATTTGCGTTCTCGTGCGCATGCATGAATTGAAGTTCCAGCGCATGTGCAGAACCGCAAAAAGCGCAAAAAAATGCATAGAGTCAGGCAGAGAAGGAAACCGGACTTGGGGTAGGCGACAGAGGAGGTACGTGCCTGGTGCCCTCCCAGCTTTGCGCCCTAGGCACGTGCCTACTATGCCTACCCCGAGTTCCGGCCCTGGTCCACACATATAAACACACACTGACCCCTCCCTACTTTCACATAAATTCTATATACCCATACCTATACTAACTATAGAGCTTAGTATCACAATAGCCTTTGATATTATGTCTGTCCAAAAAATCATCCAAGCCATTCTTAAAGACATTAACTGAATCAGCCATCACAACATCACCCGGCAGTGCATTCCACAACCTCACTGTCCTGACTGTGAAGAACCCCCTACGTTGCTTCAAATGAAAGTTCTTTTCTTCTAGTGTAAAGGGGTGGCCTCTGGTACGGTGATCCTCTTTATGGTTAAAAAGGTCCCCTTCTCTGGACAGCCCCATATTCTGCTCTGGTTGTTCATGCAATACTCCACCCCTCCATTTATATTGGTGCATAAGGAAAGCCTGGTGTTAAACACTAATGCTTGATGAATAATAATCCATGCAGATTACAGATTGCAATTTGTAACCTCCGAAAATTAACCAAAACCAAGATTTTTTAAAATAGAATATTTTAAAATGTGTTTTCTAAAAGTTTGTTTTTGTCATACAGTCAACATGTGTCAGCACAGATCTACTAAAACCAGCCATTTGTATTGAGATCTAACTTTGCACACATTTTAGTCAGATGGAATGTGTTCCCATACACAGTAGGGTTTAATCTTCATGATCAAGCTGAAGTGCAGGTTTCCGTTAGAAAACATGTTAGTCTCCTGCCATTACAGGTACAGCGGCTTTGATGGTTTTGTTAAGATGTTATTTTAGGCAATTATGCGTGTTTTCTAAAAATATGAATGGCTAATTAGCGATTTCCTCTTTATGCAATTGCAACATATGTTCCTATATCCCTTTGTGTCAGTAAGCTTACTTATGGGTTATTACTCATTAGGCTGCCAGTTCTTTCTGAAATCCCCCCAAGCACTTTCATTTCCATTTTCTACGGAATATTTGCATACATGGTATTCCAGACTCCTTGAACTTATATTGTAAATCACCTTGGGGTAATCGAATGTGTTGGATGCTGGAAGGCTGTGCTCTATAACAACGGCAAGGTTAATCAAGCGAGAGGATTAGAGCACGCAGGAAGATTTATGAGGGCTCATTGATCAACAACTGCACATTTTTATGTTGAATGAACGTAGTGCTCAGCAGGGCCAATTAGTGCATTGCAGCTTCCTTACAATGGAAATATGAAAGCAAATATGTAGTATACTGGGTAATGGCACAGGGAACAAAAGAGTTAATACCGTTTATTCTTGATCCAGTGCCAGGAATGCATCTAATAATCTAATTATTTGCAAGTGATTATTTTTGTTGGGCAGCTGTGCAGACAGTTTGCTACGTTAACTCCCTGTAGCTCATATTGCATACAAACAGTTCATTACTAGATTTCCCATACACAGACAGTGTTGATGGATAGAACAGATCACATATGCTCCTTCTGTCTAGGCACGCGCTTATTTCGTATCTGTGTGTGATCTGTGCTAATTGCTGTACGTCAGGTTTAAATGCCATTATACAATAACAGCACTATGATGTTCTATTTGATTCGTTTCTGCGAGTAAATTGACACTTGATAATCATAATAATAAAAGTTGTTATTTATAGAATACATTTTCATAGATTGGTCATCGTCAGTCCTTTTTCCAGTGGAGCTTACAATTTAAGAGAGTTATTTACCATTTATTATTACCAAGAACATCTTTTCCATTTTATTGCCAAATGGTAACTGTACCCATATGAAATTAGATCAAGACTAAAGCATAATGCACTACACACAAGTGCTGTTAGATCTGAGATTACTGGTCCATTAATGGCAATGATGGCAATGCATGGTTAACAGAGATGATGAAAGGGAAATGTAAACATTAGATTAAGGGACAACGTTGATTCTTTGAAGTTTGCCACTTTTAATGGCAAAATGCTTGAATGGGGTTAATGGCTATAGTTAATTGGATGTTGGTAAACTGTAGACTTTTTTATTACATTGCCCTATTAATTTGCTCAGGTGCAGTAACCCATAGCAATACACAGATGTTTGCTTTTAAACAGGTGACCATTAAATGCTACCTGCTGATTGGTTGTTATAAGTAACTGACCTGTAACAAAGCTTGCTCATGTTATTACAATAATACTGTACTACAGATAGGATCAGATACCGTTTACACTAGAGCCTATTGGCGAGGGTGAGTGCTAGCAGTACAACGATGGCTACCACGGCTGTTTGAATGCACTGCTATCAAATCAGAATCAAATTAGAGCTCAACCGTGTAATAAGAACATTTTCAATAAACCGTGGTGATAGCAATTGTTTTCTGGAAAACTGGAGAATTGGTAACTAAGGGGCAGATTTATTAATATGTGTGATTAGAGCTCAGCGCAAAATGAAAAACACATCTACTTTCTATTCATTCTTATGGGATTTTTAGAAGCGTATTTATCAATTGGTGAACTCTAACTTTCATTACCCATTAACAGATACAGTTTATCTGTGGCAAACTGTGATCTCACATTTTGATCTGCCCTTTACACTTCCCTGAAGTGGGGGCACAGATTACCGGAACAATACCGTAATTAAACTGTTGATCAATTATTTTTATTACATGGATGGGATCGGTTAACCTAAAAACTTTTATCCAGAAAGCTCCAAATGACGGGAAGGTCATCTCCCATAGAATCCATTGTAATCAAATAATTGAGGATCGATTTCCTTTTTCTCTGTAATAATAAAACAGTAACTTGTACTTGATCCCAACTAAGATATAATTCATCCTTACTGAAAGCAAAACAATTCTATTAGGCTTATTTAATAGTGATGTGCGAATTTGGGCCGTTTCGCTACACCGAAAAATTTGCTAATTTCCCACAAAATGCGCGAAAAATTTGCGAAACGGCGCTGATGTCTCATTTTTGGACGCTGGCATCCATTTTTTTGGACGCAGGTGTCCAATTTTTTTGTCACCGTTGATTTTTTGCGGCGGTTTTGTGAATTTATTCGCCGGCGGCGAATCGTTGGAATTCACCGCAAATTCGTGCCTGCCGAATAAATTTGCCCATCACTATTATTTCATATTTAAATTAATCTTAAGAAGACAATGTATAGAGATCCAAATTACAGAAAGATCCCCTATCCAGAAACCATACCTGTATAGACCTATCTCAGTTCTGATTAGCGGTCATTCTCTTTTTTAGGGTTCTTACAGGAATTTTTATGCATTTACAAACGCATGCCGAGCACAAACAATAATATTCATTTATATGTATGGTTTTTTTCAGGTCAGGTACAAATGCAACCCTCTATTTTATTATTTCTGAACATGCTGCAAGTGCAAGAACAACATGTTGCATCTTTAAAAAAAACCCTGGAGAATGGATTAATATGCAAGTCTGAATGCTCAAGAGCACAACCAGGCAGAATATAATGGAATACATTACCTAATGGATTTAGATGCACTTAAACTTACTGCTCAAATATGCACCAAAAGCATAAAACTGCCTGTGTGTTAACCCTTAAGATGCATTCAATATGCCTCCCATGGAAAGTGCTGTGATTTGCATACAGATAAATATTTACTCATACAATATATGCATTTCTTTTTTCCTATACCCTAACCAAATTACCTGAATTTAAAGGGCTTTTCCTAATTGAAAAAAAAAAACAGTATACATTCACACATCATTAAGTTTTTTTTAGCAATAAATCAATTTCTAATGACAATTCCTATTAGGATAGACAAAACAAATTACCCGGCCGCTGAATCTGTAATGAGCTGTTGTGCAACTAATCACTTGCTTGGAATAATTCAATGAAACCAATGGAAATAACTTCACAAAGTCAGTACTAGTTCTAGTAACTCATGGCAGCCAATCAGCTGCTGGTTTTCAAACAATTACAAATGAGACAGAGCAACTTTTGCTGCATGACTTTTATTGCAAAAACAGTTGTGTTGTAGATGTGTGACACGTCCCATAGACTGTTCTGTTTAGCATTATTTTTTAATGAAATCTGAAGTATGAATTGAATCATTATTAATTCACTTATCTCTTATAGTAAGAGCAAAAACCTGGATTTAAATGTTTTTTTTTGCCTTTGCGTTAACTTCTAGTATGATGTAGAGAGTGCTATTCTGAGACCATTTACAACTGGTTTTTATGTTTTATTATTTGTGGTATTTAGCATTTTATTCAGCAGCTCTCCACTTTGCAATTTGGTTGCTAGGATCCAAATTATACTAGCAACCATGCTCTGATTTGAATAAGAGACTGGAATATGAACAGGAGAGGTCTGAATAGAAAGATGAGCAATAAAAAGTAGCATTAACAATACATTTGTAGCCTTACAGAGCATTTGCTTTTATATGGAATCAGTGATCATTATTTGAAAGCTGGGAAGAGTCAGAAGAAGGCGGCAAATAAAAAAAAAATATAAAAAAAAATAAATTAAGACCAATTGAAAAGTTGTTTAGAATTGGCCATTCTGTAACATACTAAACCACAACTTAAAGATGAACCACACCTTTAACCTATGCAGGATGCTCAAGGGAAAAATGATTCACCCTGAGAAATGAAAGTAGAGATGATCAGAGTGGGAATATTTTTAGATCTAAATGCAAATAAAGGATCTTCTGATCCATAAGTACATTGTTTTTCCACCTACTGATAACGCCACCGTTTACCAGGCAGTAACAATAATGTTCTTTTTTCCAGCTGATCTAAGATGAACAAATGTGCAGCCTTTCCCCCTCATTAGACCCAGTGTGCAGGCACTAGACGTAGAACAGTAAAGCAAACTGGGAAACCATTTGGAGGGTGCAATATAAATGCAAATTGAGATGCAACATTGTATTCTAGTGCCCTCTCTGGGGAGCTGGTGAAACATCATTAACCATCTTTATATCTGCAACGTTATTGAACTTCCAGTGTATTCAAATACCTTGACATCCTTTCATTTGGTTCGCATTTGCTTTAGTGTCTTCCATTTAGTGCTAAATGAAGGAAAACTGCTACAGAGCCAAACGATCTAATTAACATTTCAGTTATTGCATCTGGCTTACAGCTGCTCTCATAACCAAACCAACACGAGCAGCTTTTTATGGGCAGGATAGAAATTACCTGATTGGAAACGCTCTTACTATACATACTGTATGTCAGGATCCGGTTACTAATACCTGCAATCTGCATTTTCTTTGGCACAATCAGCTCACACTCACACTTAAAATGTGTCATTCTAAACATGTTTTAAAAGGAAATGGAACATATCCTATAAGTATACTTAAAAATTAAAGAAAAAATGAAAGACATAAAGGAAACTTTCATTGAAACCATTAATATGCAATTTAATATAGTAGATATTGCTAAAGCATTTGACTGTTACTGGTTGCATGAAAAGGGTGGTTCACCTTTACATTAACTCTAAGGGGCACATTTACTAAACTCGAGTGAAGGATTAGAATGAAAAAAAGGTTTTTTTTGGCTACTTCGACCATCGAATTGGCTACTTCGACTACGACTTTGAATCGAACGATTCGAACTAAAAATCGTTAGACTATTCGATAGTCGGAGTACTGTCCTACTTCGCCTTCGACTACCTACTTCGCCACCTAAAACCTACCGAGCATCAATGTTAGCCTATGGGGACCTTCCACATAAGCTTTCTAAGCAATTTCTGATCGAAGGAAAATCGTTTGATCAACGGATTAAAATCCTCGAATCGTTTGATCAAAGTAAATGCAGTAAATCCTTCGACTTCGATATTCGAAGTTGAAGGATTTTACTTTGATGGTCGAATATTGAGGGTTAATTAACCCTTAATATTCGACCCTTAGTAAATGTGCCCCTTAGTATGTTATAGAATGGAAGTTCAAGCAACTTTTCAACTGGCCTTCATTAGTTCCTTTTTTAATAGTCTTTGAATTATTTGTTTTCCTTTTCTGACTCTTTTCAGCTTTCAAATGAGGTTATTTATTGTTATTGCTACTTTTTATGACTCCTTTTTTTCAATTCAATGTTTATTTTGTTTACTCCTCTTTCTATTCAGACCCTCTCATATTCCAGTCTCTTATTCAAATTAGTTCATGGTCGCTAGGGTAAGTTGCTCTCCAGCAACCAGATTGCTGAAACTGCAAACTGGAGAGCTGCTGAATAAAAAGCTAAATAATTAAAAAACACAAATAATAAAAGAATGAAAAGCAATATCATCTACATCAGGGCCCGCCAATCTTTTTTTACCTTTGATCCAATTTAAAATGAGTTAGGGAGCAACATAAGCATGAAAATAATTCCTCTGGATACCAAATAAGCGGTATGGTTGACTTTTGGTAGCCTCTATGTGGACTGGCAGCCTACAGGAGACTCTGTTTTGCAGTACACTTGGTTTTTATACAACTAAAACTTGCCTCCAAACCAGGAATTCAAAAATAAACACCTGCTTTAGGCCATTGAGAGCAACATCCGAGGGGTTGGTGAGCAACATGTTGCTCCCGAGCCACTGGTTGGGGAACTTTGTTTTATGTCATACTAAAAGTTAATTTAAAAGTAAACAACCCCTTTAAGAGGGACAGATAGCTGGGACCTTTATTCCAATAAAAATTATGAGGAACAGAACTTTAATATGAAGCAGCGGAAGTGGTTCTTCACTGTGAGGGCAGTGATGTTGGGGAATGTCCTTCTGGCATGTTGAAGAGAGATTTGAATGTTGAAGAGTAACTGTTGTGTACCACTAGAGCGAGCTGCTGGTTTTAATGTTCTTTCATTGCTATATATTCTGTCTGCTAGTGGATGTGCTTTTCTAGCTTTATTTTCTGTTTGCCTTCTATGGTTTTAGATACTTCCTTCTTGAAATGCATGTACATAGTAAGCCATGTTGGAGCTCAAATAAACCAGTTGTTTAAGCACAGCCAGTGAGTCCTGCACAACTTCCACTGTAAACACCACACATTTTGTGGTGACCAGGATTACAATTCCACAGTGTGGATAGAGCAGCAGCATAGGAAAACTGCATAAAAGGAACCTCTCAAAGGAGAAACTTCAGATCCACTGTAGAGATGGCTGCCCTGGGACACATGGAGGAATTTGATGTAAGTGACCCTGCTTCTAGGGACTCATATGCAGAGACTTTCCTGCTTTCTAGAAGCAAACACTATAGATAACCCTGAGCAGACACCACTGTGACCACAACAGTAACATTTTCTAGTGCCTCCATCTTACTTTTATACAACTGCAACATTAACATTTGCTCATATGCTGTACTACATTTCTGCTTTTGCAGAACATAGAATTATTCAATGAGGTACGGTCCCAGTACAACCATGACATGCCTTTGTGGCATACAGAATACATGTTGCTGCTGCAAACAATTTCAGACAAATCCAAGATGAAGTATGACTAGTCATTACTGAAGACAGACAATGACTGTGCGTATAATGAAGAATAATTGGAGAATCAGCACAGCGATAGAAAAGGTGAGTTAAAAGCTGGATATCACTGTTTAGCAGTAATTTGCATTGATTCACAAAATTCCTAACTACTTGATTAAGCTGCACTGGTTCATGATTTGGAAGACCGTTGATTAGTGCCATGTTGGCTGTCATTAACAGATTTACAGATCCGGCATATATATATATATATATATATATGTGAGAACAGCAAGAGGTCTGGAAGTAGCAGTTGCTAATCACAAGCAGTGTCTGTGTACATGTTTTATAATTTGGCAATATATTTTTGTAGTGCTGTACCATTGAAATGGCTAACTTATCAAACATGTAATTTTATAATAATAATACAGAGGGATGCAGGATATAGACAGGTCCTGCTCAATAAAGGTTATGTTTTATGGCACCAGCAGTAACGTAAGTGTATTTTGCATCACTGTGTTATCAGCACCAGTCTATGAGAAGTCTTTGTGGTCACTTCACTAGACCTATGTGCATATATGCATGGGGCTTTGCTAGAGGCACTGAGCCTTATTTCTTATTCTGACTTGTGTGACAAGTCAACTTTATGGCTAAGTAGAATGATCATGTGCTGATCAGGTATGTTAAGTAATTGTTTCTTCTACAGGCTTCAAGTCTAAGGCTATTTCCAGGTAGAAGTCAGCAGGCAAGCCGAGTCTCACACCAGCTTTGATCAAAACACAGAATACAGGGAGAAAACTCCATGAAAGGCAGAAAATGACTTTGTCTTAACCCTATATTAGTGCCCAAACATAACATAGACTTGTAAAAAAAGGTTCAGTAGTGGGTATAGAACACTCCTGTAGAATGGCCCTGATAAAAAGCCTGTATGGTGGATGTCCTTTGTTAACACTGGTCTTAAGAAGATGCACCATCATTATGCCAAGAGAGGAAAAAGTATAGCAAAGATCTTCAGCTGCTACATACTCTACAGACAGAGATTATTTTTGTAACACATGCTTCTTGTTCTGTTACAACTAAAATATTAACAGGCACACAATATCCCAATACAATCACATACCATGACTTGCTGAGTTTCAGTACTTTGTCACACACAAAATAATTTGGGTTCCAATATCGCAAAGAACACAGTTTCACTGCTTTTTTTTTTTTATAAAATGAGAGTTGGTCATGGGTCTGAATACTTTTGTAAGGCACTGTATATAATTATAACTGTAACAGCTCAAGATCCGCAACTGATAGTATTCGGATACGGAAAATTGAAGCTTAGCTATCCATCAAGCATTTTGCTCTTCACAACCATTTATATGTGTTATGACTCTGCTTCTTTCTGCTGAAAGAAAGATCATCTCCGTTTAAATGAAAGCAACTCGATATTTCCCACTGAGGCAGAGTCATTACATATTGAAAAAGGTCATAAGAAACTAGACATCAGAAATTGAGGTGATAAAAGGTCCACAGCTTGACATATAAATGAGAGTCTTTATGCGGCCAAAGGTTTGCCATTTTTCGGATAAACCACTTCATAATATTGGTGCCAGGAATTCCAAACATTCAGTGCACGCAAGTGTCGATATGTGATAATGTTAGTAATGAAAGTGTAAAATAGACATTTGAATTTAAACACATTAATGGTACATACAGTATGTTCCTTGTGACAAGCAAAACATATGGGTATTACACACATTGATCACAACTTTGACAATAGATGTTTGCAGTGCAGCAATGGGATCTTCCCCTAGGATATTCGAAGGAGTCCTAATCAAAATAGTGTTATGTTTATATATGATGTCTTATGGCATTGGATTTCTGAAGAATGCAGTTGCCAAATAGGTCATAAAAACAATTTATCACAGGTGATTGATTAAGAGAAAATATACAGTGTTTGGAAATGCAGAACTAAGTGCTTGAAATAGAAAAAGCTTACATCCATGGCATTAAGAGAAGATTATCCAAGCTCTATGCTGAGAAACATCATGCATAAATAAAAGTGCATTTGGTGAGAAGTGTTCTTGATGACAATTTATGTTAAAGAGGAGTTGGGTGGAGAAAGACCTAGGCTTGGGCAATAAGGCATGATTTTAATTTGAACAGTTGGTGCCTTTTATTTAGTTTGCAGCAAATCGACAGAAAATGTAATCACTTGTGCAATCTGGGAAGCTAGCTGTTGAAGAAGAACATCTTTGTAGTGATCTCAGCAAAGCAAAACTGAATATTTTATCTACCCCCTGCTTTTCAATCCTGTGGGAAATACAGAATGTACTTACTGAAAGCCAAGCGTCATTGGGCTCCTCCAGGAAAGTTGGGAAAATTCTATAAAAGACTGTGTATTGGAAACACAGGCAGACAATACAAAACTAAGCACAGGAAAGCAAAATCCATAAAAGGTCAGAACTTAATCGGTGAAACCAATTTTATTTGTACATGTATGGGACCTGTTATCCAGAATGAAAAGGGTCTGGAGTTCTCTGGATAGCGGATCTTTCTGTAATTTGGATCATGCTTTAAGTCTACTAGAAAATCATGGAAACATTAAATAAACCCAATAGGCTGGTTTTGCTTTTATCTTAGTTTGGATCAAGTACAAAGTACTGTTTTATTATTATATAGAGAAAAAGGAAACCATTTTTTAAAATTTGGATTATGTGGATAAAATGAGTCTATGGGAAATGTCCTTTCTGTAATTTGGAGCTTTGTGGATAATGGGTTTCTGGATACCAGATGCCATACCTGCATTTTGGCCTGAGGTGAAAGTCATTTGAAAGGACAATCACACTAAAGTATGACACAAAGCTAAAAAAAAGATGGCATGTGGGGAAACCCAAAACCTAGGGGGTCCTTTTAGAACTCAAGAACAGCTTGTTTTTTTGTCCTCTTTCACCAAAATAATCCCTCCACTTCTAAGTTTGTTCTATGTCTGAATGTATGAGGCTCCTACAGCACCTGAAATTGCAGGGAAGGTTGTATAGGGAAAGGCAGTAGTATTACAAAACTGAGACACACACAGACAAGAAGAGGCAGGAGAAAAGTCAAAAGGGAGGCATATGTCAAATGCACAGTGGCACACACAGGACAATGCTGTGAATACTTGGGAGATCTAGAGCTATGAACTGCTTTGAACATCATGGTCAGTTATCCTGAACGCTAGCAGAATGCAATACACTGACCACTGCAGTTGTTTTGTACTAGAGGGGTAGGCTAATCGACAACATGTTCAATAGTCAATACAGGACAGGTTGATAGAGTAGAAAAATGGTGGCATTCTACATTCAGTCATATTTTAGAAGTATTTCATAGGTAACAATGATTTAGTTTTGTTTAGTAATGGATATAAAAGGTGAAGAAGAGGGCACAATCAAAGATAACGCCAGGGCACCATGGATAGATTGATTAGGAGAGGTAATAGAAATCTGAATATCATTATAAAGGCTGGATTGTAATTCATATGACTTGATTAATCAGCCAAGGGAGGAGGTCTTCAAACAAAATAATTAAGGCCTAGGACATCTCCAGCAGAAAGAGATAAAGGAGAATATACTCCATTGTAAAATACCTTATTTAAAAGGTAAATGGAAAACTAGGGCTTAAAACCACTGTGCTCAGCATTGTAGCAAACAACCAACAGGTTAACCACTAAATGCTCTGTATGTTTAACTTTAAACACCTTGTAGTTGCAAAAGTAAACTTAATTTGCCTGATAATTTATCATTTTCACCTGTTTCTTTTTTTCTAACTCATTTATATTTCACACAAGACTGTGCTTGTTCTTTAACTGAAACACACATAACCACACAAAGACCGCAAGTTACTCGTCATTCTATAAAATGTCTATGAAAGATTATTGGGTAGAGAAGGTGGAAGACAGTCTTTTCTCAAAAGCTTTTGCTACTTAATTACAGATGACATTATCTGCTATTCATGCTTTATTAGAGAGACTTCTGCATTCGTCTGGAATAATTGAATCGTTGGTCTGCGCACAATAAAGCATTCCCCCCTAATTTGCATTAAATACGTGTTTTGAATGCATGTAGCTGTACTCATGAATTACTTATATTATTGTTTTCAACTATTTTAATCATTACCATGAAACAGAATGCAGAGAACTGCGGTGTATATGATTTTACCATAAACCAACTAAAGGTTTTTAATTTAAGAAGAATCTGCATAATATTACCAAATATTATTCATGACTTAGATTTAAATCCATGGAGCATGTTGAGAGATGCTGCGGATGTGGAAGAACGACCAATTTAATTTGACCATAACAGAATCAATAGATTTTCAAATGGGAATCTCACATTCAACACTTGGTGGAATCTGTAGGTGTCTTGGACTTTAACTGAAGAAAGAGCGTAAAAACACTATACAAATGCTTCGATACACCTATGAGAATAATGCTGCACTTGCCTGAAACCCAGTGCCACTTGTGTTTTGGGAGTTATAGGGAGACAACAAAAGATGGACTTACCCAGGAAACTTTTAAAGGATGGAGGCTAAACTTACTAAAACTTGTGGCAGCAACATAAAAACAGCCCCACAATGTTATATATGCATGCAAATCAGATCACTGAAGCATATCCTAGTTTACAAGTGAGCAATCCATATGCCAGCAGTTCAAAATCTGATACTCAGTGCAAGCTGGAAATAAAATCTTAAGACTCTCCTCCAGGGGCAAAAATTTAAAGGGACAGAACTATTTATTTAAATATTTCTTCCTTAAAGGAGAAGGAAAGGTTAAAACAAAGTAAGCCTTATCAGAAAGGTCCATCTAAATATACCAGTAAACCCCCAAAGTAGTGCTGCTCTGAGTCCCCTGTCAAAAGAAACACTGCATTTCTTTCCTTCTATTGTGTACTCATGGGCTTCTGTATCAGACTTCCTGCCTTCAGCTTAAACCTCATTGCCCTGGGCAAGAGCATGCTCAGTTTGCTCCTCTTCCTCCCCCTTCTCTACTGTAATCTGAGCCCAGAGCAGGGAGAGACTCAGGCAGGAAGTGATGTCACACCACATTAATACTGCAGCTCCTATCTTAAACAAACAGAGAGCTTCTAGAGCTTTTTACTCAGGTATGTTAAAACATTCTACAAAATAAATATAGCATTCTAGCTTGCACTATTGCAGCTAATCTATTGGCAATAAAATGCCTCCGTAGCTTTCCTTCTCCTTTAAACAAACAGACATTCTGAAATGGAATACCTATCCAAATAATAAAAAAAATAAATGTGAGAAGATTTGCCTTATAAAACAAATTATAAAATAATCATAAACAGTAATTTATGTGGGACATTATTATTGACTTAGAATGTTTTTTCTCTATTGGCTATATGAAGGCCAACATAAAGGATCAATGTCTTGACTTTAACCACTGTTAAATTATGTTTTGGGTGGCTGCTTTATTTGTTTGAATACGTTTGTGTCAGAAATCCCCTGGAATCAAACACTGAACTTTGTGTTGACCACTACCTGCACTAATCTCCTGAGCCTCTGGGGGCTGTCAGAGTTAGTTAGGACCTGTCTTCCCAAATTACATCAGTTATGTTTTCCTGCTATTCTACCTCCTCCGCCTCCCTCATTAATCACATGTGTAGGAAATCTATAATTTGGCTCCTATATAAGCCTGCTTCTTACAACCCATGTTGCTTGACCGTTGAGCTCCCTAGCCTGATCCTGCCAGTTTGCTGTTGAATCGTTGCCTGGTCCCTCCCTGAGACCTTGTCTTGTTCCTAGCCCTTGTCCAGTTCCCCGACTTGCTTTGTGTAGATCTCCTGGTTTAACCTTGTTCTTTGGATTCTTCCTTGTCTTCAGCCTGCCCAGACCTTGGCCAGTTTGTTGGACTTTCCTTGTTTGACGCCAGCCCAGACCTCTGCCTATATTACAGGCTTGTTTGCTTGCCTCCTGCCTCCGCCACTGGCCTGGTAATAAGAACTTGTGCATTTTCTGATACCTTACACACACCCTACTGTTTTGTCTTCCTTCATTACTGTTCCCAGCCTATTATCAAGTCAAAAAAGAGGAGGGTTATGATCATAAAATTGGTAAGCCGCCATACCACGTCAAGGTAAACCCCATACGGCGGTCCCTAACCTGTTTACCGGTGATCAAAATATAAAACCTTGGTTTCAATCTGTGGACTAGATCATCCCCCGCCACCTGCATATGCGGCTTTATTATAGTCTCTTCTTCACAATCAATCTGGTCTGGGCAGTCTCTCCTTCAAAAGCCGCATATGCCTGTGGTTAGTCCTGACAGTTTCTCTTGTCTGACACAAGTTAAGGTAAGGGTAAGGGTTTTTTTTAGATACCCATTAACTACAAGTATACTTTTAGGTACACAGTGCAAAAATGGGATTGCAACCAAATGTAATTTTTCAACATTATAGCCACAAATTCTAACCAACAATTACGGCACTGCAAATATTGAGTGAAGGCAATGGCATATTAGTTTTGAAGCCACCCTCTTTGTTTTTAATAAGAACAACTTGAAAATTGGAGGCATGTGCTCCTATACATGCACTAACTCTATTTACTCCATTTGATTGTTCCTGTATTTGTTGTAGAAAGCTCTATTTATACAGGTTTGGAACCTGTTATCCCAAATGCTGGGGACCTGAGTTTTTTCAGATAAAGGATCTTTCCGTTATTTGGATCTTCATACCTTAAGTCTACTAGAAAATCATGTAAACATTAAATAAACTGATTAGGCGGGTTTTGCCTGCAGTAAGGATTAATTGTATCCTGGTTTGGGATCAAGTACAAGGTACTGTTTTATTGTTACAGAGAAAAAAAGAAAATCATTTTTAAAAATCTGGATTATTTGGATAAAGTGGAGTCTATGGGAGATGGTCTGTAATTCGGGGCTTTCGGGATAATGGGTTTCCAGATTACCAATTCCATACCTGTACCAGGATACACAGAGTACACCTTTTTATTTTAGACCATATTCTCCAGCAAAAAAAAAAAAAATGTATTTGTATCTTTCGAGAAGTAGTAAAAAAAAAAAAAGAAAAAAGATTCATACAGTCTTATTAATCCAATATGTTCTTTCTGATGTTGTTATAAATAAGGATTATTGCTTTTAATGAGTGGAAATATTTATTAAAATAGATAAATCAGTACTTGAAGTTTCCTATACAAAGTCAGATTTAGTTCATTGCAGATATCTGCTCTCTCGTTATTAAGAAAGATGATGAGTTGTACTAAATATTAGTTCTAATAAGATATTGTTTTAATTATTCCCTGGTCCCATTTAAACTAATGAAACTTTTGGTTTTATTGGACATTTATTTGGCTCACATGACTGTAGTTGCTGTTCTTAGTCTTTTTAATATCTCTGGTGCTCATGGAGTTCCACTATTGTAACATTTTGCAGTTAAGCACCTTCAGTGGGGGGGGACAGGGAAATAGATATTCAGTTCTATTGTATATGTAAAGTGTAGGGAAATGTATTGTTTAAGTATCCAATAAACATATCTATTAAAGTGGCCCTTCCTGCCTTACATTCCCATGCAATGTCCCAATGAAAAGCTCCATTACTGCCTCTGGCAGGCGGTTGCGAATGCATTTTTTCAGCATTTTGCCTATTTATTAAACCATAGTTTGACCAGTGGAACAGATTCAACATTTTGGGAACCCCTCCCCCATGAAATGTTGAACCTTTTCACCAAAGAGGATGCAAAAGCCCAGTCAAAAGAATATATTTTTGTTTAGTCTTTATATTAACAGTATTATTTTAAATGGAATTTGATTGGAAGATGTTTGCTTTGCCATTTAGCCAACTCTAAACTATGCTTATCCAAAGTCACCAAAGTGGTGATCCATTTAAATGGGGTTATTAACTTTTTTTTAACGAAAATGCTTCAATATGATAAGAAAGTGTCTACATAAAAATGGTTATTGTCTAGAACTCTAGTTATTGTCAGAGGTGGTACTGCAACTAATCATTTTAAGCCTATTTTTCAGAAACTTTTATCTCCTTGATATTTCATTTTAATTAGCTGAGAGACCTCTATGATGTAGGGCTGAAAATGATTTCATAGACAACAATACATAAAAAATAGCATTGGCCATTAATAATCGTGCAATTTCCCAATAAGAGCAATAAAACAAGAACACAACTGCATTAAACATTTGATATTACTGTTCTTTGCTGAAAACTTCCCTGGGCTAACCTCATTTAATGTACAGGCATGGGGTAGTTGTTAAATCACATGTCACTCGTATTTCAAAACTAAATAGTTCTTCCTAACAGCTAATGGAGCTCTATAAAGAAAGCTATTAAAGGTCCTTTAATAAATAGTTTGCCGGATTCATTGGCTCTAATTACAGCACAATGCTAATCTGCTTATGTACTCACAATATTTAATCAAAACGCAGGCATTTCCTTAAAGACTTTTTTTGCTAGTAAAAGGCTTAGCAGTGACTAAGTCCTATTGCTTTAATTTTTCATGGAGGTCTATTAGTAACTGGAACACAGACGGCACACTCATAAACCAGATCTCGTGGCTCCTGTTGCGATGTACAACTTGCTCTGCCCTTTTTATGTCATGTCAAAAAGTACTCATCCATTCAGCTCCCAAGACACATGGGCCATGTAAAGGATGATGAGAACTGTAACAGCACTGTCAGTACAAAGAGATGAGAACAAGACTTGCATGCCTTAAAAGAGAATATGAAGAGAATGAAAAAGACTTTCTTCAATGCAAGTTGTATATTTTTGGATGTCAGATTGATAGTTTATAGAAATTAATGAGATGCCATTGTATTACAACATAGGTTGGTTAAGTTGTTACTAATGCCTCAGTAATTACTTAACCAATCTTTTGGCTGTAGGGGGGTTTAGTTCTCCTTTAATGAGTGTTTGAACATTTAGAGATCAGAGGTCTGATAGAGAACCCTGCAACCCAAGAGGATATAACAGAGGCGCTCTGCGACTTGAGAAAGGACAGAGGTTGCGAGGTTTGGAGTAGACAGATTTATGTTGCACCAGAATAAAGTTGGGATGGGATTGCAAAGAAGCCCGAAGAGAGAATCTTGAAGTACAGTGATAAAATATGCTAGTGATGGAGATAAATCAAAAAGATAAGAAAAAGCAGTGTCATTAATGGCAATACAGGACAAAATGTCTAGGAGGAGAAGTTTGGCAACAATGTCAAAGGCTAAGAAAAGAATCTGTATTGAATAGTGACCTTTAGACAACGCCAGGAAATATTGAATGATTTTTTTAAAAAGGGAGTGAAGGAAAGAGAGGCTGTTGTGGGGTTTAAACCCTATTTTCAAGGAGAGAAAAGAGTTGTATAGAGGTGGCATTAGGCCCTGGCTGGAATATGACTACCAAAAACACTGAAGGAGAAAGGAAGGGCAATTATTGTAGTCTATGGGGCCGATTCACTAACTTCGAGTGAATGATTCGAAGTAAAAAAACTTCGAATTTTTGAGGTGTTTTTTGGGCTACTTCGACCATCAAATGGGCTACTTCGACCTTCGACTACGACTATCGAAGGATTCGAACTAAAAATCGTTCGACTATTCGACCATTCGATAGTCGAAGTACTGTCTCTTTAAAAAAAAATTCGACCCCCTAGTTCGGCAGATAAAAGCTACCGAAGTCAATGTTAGCCTATGGGGAAGGTCCCCATAGGCTTGGCTAACTTTTTTTGATCGAAGGATATTCCTTCGATCGTTGGATTAAAATCCTTCGAATCGTTCGATTCAAAGGATTTAATCGTTCGATCAAATGAATAATCCTTCGATCGTTCGATCGAATTTTCTGCGCTAAATCCTTCAACTTCGATATTCGAAGTCGAAGGATTTCAATTCCTAGTCGAATATCGAGGGTTAATTAACCCTCGATATTCGACCCTTGGTGAATCGGCCCCTATGTGTATGCAAACAAAACAAACACCCAGATTGTATGTGTCCAAGAAGCGGACATTCCTTGCCTCAACCTTGTCTCATCCCTGGTTATATTGGTTTTGCTGCTTTCTGCTGTACCATTTAATAAAATGTGCATGGCCTGTGAAAACAGAAACCAACTCCTAGACATGTTAAGCCTTTATTTATTCGAATAAAACTGTATATTCATCATCTCCTCCCTGTAACTGTGGTATCCAGTAAAGTTAATCTTTTTAACCCTAACCTTTGTAATTATATGATATTGCTGTCACAATCAAAGCTTAATAAGCTGCAAAAAACTGCACCAACATAAATTCACCCGAGCATGTGCATTTTTTGGCTTTCTGCAAAGAAACTGCTCAGCTCTTTCTCGCAGGTAGCCATAACTTAAACTACATAAAAATAAACGATGGCACAATTTATTGCATTTTAGTTCCTGCTGTACATTGCATCTCATTCCTGACTGCCTGTACTTTGCACAATCGTTGCTGAATTGGGACTTTTTAATGAAAATGTAGCTAGAGAATATGAGAAGACTTAATTCAGTGCAGACATCCAGTTAATGAAAGTAAAAGAGCAGGCTATTACCGGGGTCAATTTGAGCGCATTTTTTCCCTTAATTAAAATTTTCTCAGACTTCAATTTTGAAAGAAAATGATTTTTAAAAAAGCCATTAGTATCATGGTGCCTTTAATTTAATCTAATGTTGGAACAAATGAAAGACTCATTTACTTTGTAAATGGTTGTTGAAAGACGCCAAAAATACTGTACATCATAGTTTCACAACGACTTATATTCTTTTATCTCTCTTCCATACAGTGTATTGTTACTCCCTGCAGATAATTTGGCTTCTTATTTCATGGATTTACAGGTGGAGACATATTTATGGGATGAATGCAATTTGAAGATTAGACTTTAGAGTCATGTAAATTGCCCATAGAATCAACACTCATTTCCATAGATATGGAGCTAGAAAACTGAATAAAATATACATACATTATTTTATAATGTACAATGTAATAGCATTTATCATTTTGTGCTAGCACACTGGGACAAATTACTGGCACAATCAATATACTAAAATGCCAATAAATATTTGAATTTTTTCAATAGGCTCTGTGTCTTCTTCAGTGTAATATTTCACTATACCTTGACATGTTGATGTAATGAAAGAAACCCTATCTGTGTACTCTCTGCTCAGAATCTCTTCATTTTGTAATCCTAAAATGGCTGCTTGTTACTTGTTATCAATATTTTAATGCAGTAATGCAATTTTACAGTAGAGCAGGACACATTTACAGTATTATCAATGAATATATATATATATATATATATATATATATATATATATATATATATATATATATATATATATATATATATATAAACTGTGAAGGAGTCGGCACTCTCGTCATTAAGTACAGAAATGCCTGGGTGCAGTGTCCAAAATTTTTAGAATATCTATCTACAAAGAAGGTCCCCACTCTCAGGTAAAAAATAATAAAAAATAAAACTGTTTATTGACTAAAGGTCTTATTTTTTAAGACCTGAGAGTGCGGACCTTCTTTGTAGATATATATATATATATATATATATATAAAGTCCAAAATCTGGTGCACTCCAAACAAACGCAACTGCCTAGGTGCTGGTTATAATAAATCAATAGTAGAGCAAAAAAACCGCACACACAGGACTTTCTGAAGGTGCAAAAACAAAATTGATGTTTATTTCGACGTTTCGGCTATTCACTTAAGCCGTCATCAGGAAGTGATAACTAGAATCCTTCAGAGTTTTTTTTTGCCTTCCTCTGGGTCAGCTGACAGGCCAAAAGGTTGGATTGGGTGTACTATTTTAATATTAAAGGGATACTGTCATGGAAAAACATGTTTTTTTCAAAAAGCATCAGTATATAGTGCTGCTCCAGAAGAATTTTGCACTGAAAACCATTTCTCAAAAGAGCAAACAGATGTTTTTATATTCAATTTTGAAATCTGACATGGGGCTAGACATTTTGTCAGTTTCCCAGCTGCCTCAGTCATGTGACTTGTGCCTGTACTTTAGGATGACATTACTTTCTGGCGGGCTGTTATTTCTCTTACTTAATGTAAGTTAATGTGTCTCAGTGGGACTTGGCTTTTAGTATTAAGTGCTGTTCTTAGATCTTCCAGGGAGCTGTTATCTTGTGTTAGGGAGCTGCTATCTTGTTACCTTCCCATTGTTCTGTTGTTAGGCTGCAGGGGGTAGGGGAAGGGAGGGGGTGATATCACTCCAGCTTGCAGTACAGCAGTAAAGAGTGATTGACGTTTATCAGAGCACAAGTCACATGACTGGAGGCAGCTGGGAAATTGACAATATGTCTAACCCCATGTCAGATTTCAAAACTGAATATAACAAAATCTGTTTGCTCTTTTAAAAATGTATTTCAGTGCAGAATTCTGCTGGAGCAGCACTACTAACTGATGCGTTTTGAAAAAAACATTTTCCCATGACAGTATCCCTTTAATATGCATGTGCATCAGAGCAGCAGCTATGCTCTTTATAACATCTTACTTTTTTGAAGCTCATCTGTTTTGACTGACTCTAATTAGCCACTAGCTATTGTCCACAATAGTCCTATCTGATTGTAGATATCAATACTAACTAGGTAGGAATTAAGACAATATCATGTTGCAAGCCCATTACATTTAGGTAATTCAAAATTTAAATGGATTTTGAAATAACAAACAAGTATTCTATTTCTTTACCTACAGGATCCAGCATTATTTCAAGATTAAGTCACACTTATATAAACCCGAATACACAAAAATGTAGTAAAATAGAGTTGGATCCAGTTAGCAATGTTTATGAAAACATGGAATTAACAATGAAAATAAGGTTAAAAAAGAGCATGTTTACATCTGTAGGGACCCACAGGATAAATTATCCCCTATGGATTTAAAGGAGAACTAAAGCTTAACTAAAGAATTATAGAAATGATGAACATTACATTTTGGGCTTCTTTACCAGCCCAAAGCAACCACAGCCCTTCAGCAGGGAAGATATGTGCCTCTGAAGATGCCCCAGTAGTCCCCCATCTTCTTCTCTGCTGATACACTGCATTTGCTCTGTGCTGCTGTCAGTTACTGAGCTTTGGGGCCAACTCAAAAATATGCAGAACACATTGAATATAAATGTCACAATATAAGGCTGATTAGTAATTAATACAGATAATTACTACATGGCAGCGCAAAACACCAGTGCAACTTGCATCAGAATTTAATAATCAGCCCTGTAGCATCAGCTTATATTACAAGCCAACCTCCTTTTCTGCTTGATCATTTGCTATGACCCCTAATCTTAGCTTCTCAACAGCTGCTCAGAGCCCACTGAGCATGTGAGTGTTGCAGACACTTTCCAAAATTGTGACCTCCTGTGACAAGTTTGAAGTCCTGCAACATTGCTGCTATTGAGAAGCTGAAACTTTAGGCTGGTGCAACAAGTTATTTCTATAAAATATGGCATTTTTAGACAAATTAATTTTTAGGGTCAAGCTCTCCTTGTTATCTAGTTGCTGGGCATAAGTCCATGTATCTACTTGTTCTTATTATCATAATGTGTAATGTGTGTCATTGGCCCAGAGATAGATGACCACTTCCTTCCACATTTCAGTATAGTGTTAGGCAGAGGGTCTTCCTCTTTTGCCTTCCACTCCAGGAGGGAGTAGATGCTTCTGGGAGCCTGGAGCATTAGGCTCAGTAATGGAAAGATGAGGCCCTTGGTGAAGTTGGGGATACAGGGACCCCATGAATGAAATGTAGTTAGGACAGAGTAGTTCTCAGTAACAGCACTTTCTAGGAAAGTGAGGCAGATAGAACTAGTGAGCAAGAGCAACCTATGCTCTGACTAGGAGGGATAGCAAGGGGGTAGCTCTGCCCTTCTGACAAAAATAATGCAAGTATTTTACATGAATCTATATCAGCTAGACAAGTGCTGTCCTGTTCTGTGGTACCAAGGGCCAGAATTTTTCTGGTCTACGTAGTGGAGGGCCCATAATGGAGGCCAGTGTTGACCACTCCCTGTTTTTGAACCACACCCACTTTAAACCACACCAATGTTACCATAAGACCATGTCCACACCAAAAAAACAAATGGTTGGTGCTCACTGCAGGGAAATCATCACTCATGTGGAAAAAATTGTCAAATTAAGACATACCCTTAAATCCCTATGTCTCTTCTTCCCCTTGGATAACACAGCACCCTCAGCACATGATTAAACACCTTAGGGGCCCCTTACAATAATTTAGTTTCAAATGTGAACAAACCCCCAGAACAAATACCAGGCTCATGTTCCACAGGCAGAGTAGGGCACACACAGGCAGAGTAGGATACACACACAAGCAGAGTAGGACACATGCGGGGAGCATAGGGTAGGCAGAACAGAGCAGGAGACAAGGAAACCACTCTAAGATGTGCTACCCTCCAGCAGTTTGTATAAGTGTGAACAGGAGAACAATGTGGGCTGTTTCAGTCTGGGTCTCAAGTGTGAATAGTACAGGCCTTTAGGATATAAACAATAGAGGTGCCACAAATGTGAACAATGCAGGGGGATCACAGGTGTGAACAATACAGAGGATTAGAGTCTGAATTTGAGGTTTAAACAATCCAGGAGCCAGTTATTTTCTGTAGTGATACCTTTTAAAGTTTACACATGTTAAACATAGGAGGTAGGTGGGGGGGGCCACACAAGGTGGGGTCGCTTGCCGCCAGTTGGACAGCCCAAGCTAGACCATTGCAACTAGAATTTGTATGGTGTTCTATAGATCATATATTTTGTATCCATTTTGGAATGTGCTCATTCATAATTTTTTTTCTTCTTGCACTTTTATTAGTAGACTTGGAAATATAGGACTATTGTATAGGAATTGTGTACTTTTATTAACTGCTTATAAGATTATGTAGGAAAACAATACATTTTATCAAGGTACATAAGCTTATTTAATTAACAAGAGAAATATTTTGGTGCAGTGCCATATGGATAAGTCAACATTTAGAATTGCTTAATAATTTATCTTGAATTTGCAATTTTCAGGGACAATACTATAGGAAAAAGCATTGCAACAAATAATTTGCATTTACTTAAACGAAAACTATACCCCCTGAACAATGTAGGTCTCTACAAAAATATATTGAATAAAACAGCTCATATGTAAAACCCTGCTTCATGTAAATAAATCATTTTCATAATATACTTTTTTAGTAGAATGTGCCATTGGCTAATCCAAAATAAAAAATTACCATTTTAAGAACTAAGGGCTGCCCCCTTTGGGATCCTAGGATTCACAGTGCAATGAAAGCATACATGTTAAGTCACTTGAACCAATTAACAGACAGAGTTCTGTCTTCTGCTTCCACACTTCTTCCTGTTAGAGCTGTAGTATTTCTGGTTAAGTTATAGTATTTCTGGTCAGGTGAACTCTGAGGCAGCGCAGAGACAAAATGGTGGTTCAAGTTAAGAGATGTAAAAAGGCAATATCTACTTAAATATATATATACCAGGTTGGTAAGATTCTTTAATATGCCACTTAATTTGATTTAAACTATATGTTGCTTAACTATTAATTTTGGGGGTATAATTTTCCTTTAAAATAGTTTACTTGGAAGTATAAGGTTTCAATTATTTTGAGGCAATGTAAGACATTGCTTAAACTCCCAAAACTTGACTAAAATACAGCGAGAATTAATCACTCTATACATTTTACTTGCCTTGCACTTATTCCCTCTTCAGGGACCAGAACTTTCATCATCAGCTCAGCAGAGCAACCAACAGTCATGACAGCTCCATCCAATTTTCTCAACAGCCTCTTAGCCTTGCTTCTTAGAGGATAATAAAATTGATGTGCGGTGTTTAATCCAAGTCTATTTCTTAAGAATACTTACTGTACATGCAAAATATTTTGCACAGATATGATAATTTGCTAGATGGAAAGGCCAAATTTTTAGAAAGATGTTTAAATGCCCTGCTATACAAACAGGCTTTCTATTAGTTTAAAAATAGATTACACTGTTTCACTAACCTCAAGAAGATGACAGTTGTAGAATTTATCATGTTAAATACTGCTCTTATATTTCACTGTACAATGACTCAATCATATTATATGTCTGGCTGCAGTGTCAAATACCAAAAACCTGTATTGAAATGTATGATTGGAGCTTTGATACTTTGTGTACTGAAAAAAATGTAATTCTAGACAACCTTTTAATACTTAAAGATTTAGAAGATCACTTTTCTTTGTATTCCGCTTTCTCCTAAACGGACTGCTGGGTGTTGCATTCAAAATATTTTGAGCAAATCTAACATTTTTCTTAATGTATTTCACAGAGATCATTAAAAAGGATATTAAAGATATGACACCTTTGCTATCATAGGCTTATGTACAGTAAGGAAACATATGGATAACTTTCAAAAGGGTGTATATCAAAAGTTCAAAGCATAAAGCTGCACCACCCACATAATTAGCTTGTGGAATTGATGGAATAAAGCTAAACTTGCATTTTGGCTGTATAAAAAACCCCTAAAAACAGCCAACTAAAAACAAAGACATAGGCATAGACATAACCATCATAAGCAGTGTACAGTAATAAACTGAACTGGCATGTAAACAAAAAAACTGGATGTTGCGTTATAGGGGAGATAGGGAGACACCATTCTTGAAGAATTGACACTAGATATTTCCAATATCTGCCACCAAACTTGGCCATTAGTGTGTAAGTGATGTGTTATTCCCCTTAGATTTACAAAAAAAAGGAACAGTTTCAAATTCATATATAAAAGTTATTTTGCTACACACAATGATACGTTCCTTAGCTTCTGAGGCAAACTTCATACATCATTTGTTCATCTGCAATCTGCCTTTTGACCTGCACACTAAATAAATACTGCAATGTGCAGAGTTACAAATGATCTTCAAGTTGCCAAAGTCAAAGGTCACTTGTGAATCCTGAAGCTGCACATAGTCACAGAGATATAATTGAAGGTTTGTACGTTTTTTGGACTGTGTGTGGATTTTCCCGACATTTTTTGTACCATAGAGATCAATCACTTAGTCTATTGGACAGGTTAGAAGATTTCTGTCAGCTAGAGATGGCGCGAACTGTTCGCCGGCGAACTTGTTCACGCGAACATCGGGTGTTCGCGCTCACCGGAAGTTCCCGAACGTCGCGCGACGTTCGCCATTTTGGGTTCGCCATTGTTGGCGCTTTTTTTTGCCCTCTCACCCCAGACCAGCAGGTACATGGCAGCCAATCAGGAAGCTCTCCCCTGGACCACTCCCCTTCCCTATAAAAACCGAAGCCCTGCAGCGTTTTTTCACTCTGCCTGTGTGTGCTGAAGAGATAGTGTAGGGAGAGAGCTGCTGCCTGTTAGTGATTTCAGGGACAGTTGAAAGTTTGCTGGCTAGTAATCATGTTGATACTGCTCTGTTATTGGAGGGACAGAAGTCTGCAGGGGTTTGAGGGACATTTAAGCTTAGGTAGCTTTGCTGGCTAGTAATCTACCTTCTACTGCAGTGCTCTGTATGTAGCTGCAGTGGGCAGCTGTCCTGCTTCTGATCTCATCTGCTGACTGCTGCAATAACAGTAGTCCTTGTAAGGACTGCTTTTATTTATTTTTTTGTTGTTTTACTACTACTACTACTACTACTACTACTACTACTACTATAAGAGCCCAGTGCTATTAGTCTAGCAGTGTTGGGGAGTGGGACTGGTGTGCTAATCTGCTGCTCCTAGTAGTTCAGCAGCACCAACTGTAATTTTTTTTTTTTAATATTCATTTTTTTTTTATTTTACTTTTTTTTATTTTACTACCGCTGTAGTAGTGTATAAGTTGACCTTTTAGGCATTATTTGCCCTGTAGGCATTTTTTGCCCAGTGTGTTATTCAACCAACTGCCATCTAGCTGTGTGACCTTGTTCACATTCTGTCTAAATATCCATAATATTACCGTCTCCAGAAAAAACACCGGAGTGACTTTTTTCAAGCAGCCATAATATATTTTACGTAATCCGTATCCATCGCTGTAGTAGTGTATAAGTTGACCTTTTAGGCATTATTTGCCCTGTAGGCATTTTTTGCCCAGTGTGTTATTCAACCAACTGCCATCTAGCTGTGTGACCTTGTTCACATTCTGTCTAAATATCCATAATATTACCGTCTCCAGAAAAAACACCGGAGTGACTTTTTTCAAGCAGCCATAATATATTTTACGTAATCCGTATCCATCGCTGTAGTAGTGTATAAGTTGACCTTTTAGGCATTATTTGCCCTGTAGGCATTTTTTGCCCAGTGTGTTATTCAACCAACTGCCATCTAGCTGTGTGACCTTGTTCACATTCTGTCTAAATATCCATAATATTACCGTCTCCAGAAAAAACACCGGAGTGACTTTTTTCAAGCAGCCATAATATATTTTACGTAATCCGTATCCACCGCTGTAGTAGTGTATACGTTGATCTTGTGGGCATTATTTGCACAGTGTTTTCTTCAAACCGCCATCTAGCTGTGTGAGCTTGTTCACATTTTGTCTAAATATTGATAATATTATCGTCTCTAGAAAAACCACTTGAGTTACTTTTTTTCAAGCAGCATTCTTATATTTTACGTAATCCGTATCCACCGCTGTGTATACGTTGACCTTGTAGGCATTATTTGCACAGTGTTTTCTTCAAACCGCCATCTAGCTGTGTGAGCTTGTTCACATTTTGTCTAAATATTGATAATATTATCGTCTCTAGAAAAACCACTTGAGTTACTTTTTTTCAAGCAGCATTCTTATATTTTACGTAATCCGTATCCACCGCTGTGTATACGTTGACCTTGTAGGCATTATTTGCACAGTGTTTTCTTCAAACCGCCATCTAGCTGTGTGAGCTTGTTCACATTTTGTCTAAATAATGATAATATTATCGTCTCTAGAAAAACCACTTGAGTTACTTTTTTTCAAGCAGCATTCATATATTTTACGTAATCCGTATCCACCGCTGTGTATACGTTGACCTTGTAGGCATTATTTGCACACTGTTTTCTTCAAACTGCCATCTAGCTGTGTGTATTATCGTTTCCAGAAAAACCAACTGAGTTTTTGTTGTTGTTGTTTTTTTAAAAATAATGCCAGGCAAAGGCAGGCCGCCACGCAGAGGCCGTGCTAGGGGCCGTGCTGCTATGCAATCCTGTGGCCCTAGCAAATTGCCCAGTTTTAAAAAGCCAATGACCCTGAACTCCCAAAATGCTGAAGAGGTAGTTGACTGGCTTACACAGCACACCCCATCCTCTACCGTTTCTAACTTTACCACAACATCCTCCTCATCCTCCACTGCTATGGCCACCCCACGTAACACTTCCTCCACCACCGGTGCCCCTTCTTCACTGGAGTCAGAGGAGTTATTTTCCCATGAGTTTCTTGAACTGAGTAATGCGCAACCATTATTGGCAGAAGAAGATGAAGGAGATGAGGACGTTACACCAGATTTAATTCTGGCAGAGAACACGACAGAGATGGACATAATGATGAGTGATGAGGAGGAGGTCCCCGCTGCTGCTTCCTTCTGTGATGTGTCAGAAGAAATTGATGCATCTGAGGAGAATGATGATGAGGAGATTGATGTTTTGTGGGTGCCTAGTAGAAGAGAGCAAGAGGAGGGTAGTTCAGATGGAGAGACGGAGAGTCAGAGAGGCAGTAGGAGAATAAGACTTAGAAGAAGCAGGGAGGACAGCCCGCAGGGATCAGTAGGGCAACAACATGTATCGGCACCTGTGTTCAGCCGGCCAACGCACCCGCCATTGCCGCCAATGCCGCCAACTTCTACTGTTACCGCCAGATCGCACACTTCCAAAAAGTCAGCAGTGTGGGATTTTTTTAATGTGTGTGCCTCTGACAAAAGCATTGTAATTTGCAATGAGTGCAGTCAGAAACTGAGCCTTGGTAAACCCAACAGCCACATAGGTACAACTTCTATGCGAAGGCACATGAGCGGCAAGCACAAAGCACTTTGGGAGCAACACCTCAAAGGCAACAGGCAAACTAAAAGCCACACTCCTTCTGGTCCAGCATCTTACTGCTCTACCTCTGCTCTCCTTGACCCATCTGAACCACCCTCCACTCCGCCTTCCACCTTGACCACCTGTTCCCATTCCCAGTCATCTGCCACCAGCCAAGTTTCTGTGAAGGCCATGTTTGAGCGTAAGAAGCCAATGTCTGACTGTCACCCCCTTGCCCGGCGTCTGACAGCTGGCTTGTCTGCACTCTTAGCCCGCCAGCTTTTACCATACCAGCTGGTGGACTCTGAGGCCTTCCGCAAATTTGTAGCAATTGGGACACCGCAGTGGAAGGTACCCAGCCGCAATTTTTTTTCTAAAAAGGGAATACCACACCTGTACCAACATGTGCAGAGCCAAGTTACCGCATCTCTGTCACTTAGTGTTGGGCCAAAGGTCCATATGACTACTGACGCATGGTCCTCCAAGCATGGTCAGGGCAGGTATGTCACCTACACTGCCCACTGGGTGAACTTGGTAATGGCTGGGAATGGGAAGCAGGGAATGGGTAGCTCAACAACAACAACAGTGGAGTTGGTGTCACCGCCACGGATTGCACGCGGTTCTGCCACCACCTCTACTCCTCCATCGCTCTCTACCTCGTCTTCTTCCTCTTCTTCTTCTTACTCTGCTGCTGGGTCCTCCTTCTCCTCCTCCACACCTGTGCACCCCCAGCTCCCCCTAGGCTATTCGACGTGCCAGGTACGCCGTTGTCACGCTGTCTTGGGGATGACGTGCCTGGAAAGCAAAAACCATACCGGATCTGTACTCCTGTCATCTCTGCAGTCACAGGCCGATCGGTGGCTGACCCCACACCAACTGCAGATCGGAAAAGTGGTGTGTGACAATGGAAGCAATCTGTTGGCAGCGTTGAGACTGGGAAATTTAACACATGTGCCCTGCATGGCACATGTGTTAAATTTAATAGTCCAACGTTTTGTCTCCAAGTACCCAGGATTCCAGGACGTTCTCACCCAGTCCAGAAAGGTGTCGGCCCATTTCAGACGTTCCTACACAGCCATGGCACGCCTTGCTGACATTCAGCAGCGCTACAACATGCCAGTCAGGCGTTTGATTTCTGACAGCCAGACTCGCTGGAATTCAACGCTCCTTATGTTGGAACGTCTGCTGCAACAACAAAGGGCCGTCAACGAGTACCTTTTTGAACTGGGTGGTAGGACTGGATCTGCAGAGCTGGGGATTTTTTTCCCCCGTTACTGGGTGCTTATGCGCGATGCCTGCAGGCTCATGCGACCTTTTGAAGAGGTGACAAATATGGTCAGTCGCACCGAAGGCACCATCAGCGACCTAATACCCTTCGCTTTCTTCCTGGAGCGTGCCGTGCGACGAGTGACAGATGAGGCTGTAGACCAGCGTGACGAGGAGCTGGAAGCGCACGATTTATGGTCGGAATCACCAGAACGAACCCAGGCACCTGCTGCAACGCAGGGAGAGGTGCCAGAAGTGGAGTCAGAGGAGGAAGGTGGCTTTGTGGAGGAGGAGGAGGAGGACCAACAGGAGCAGGCTTCCCAGGGGGCTAGTGGTGACCTTTTGGGGACCCCTGGTCTTGTACGTGGCTGGGGGGAGGAGACCGTGGATGATGCAGTCCTTGATAATGAGGAAGCGGAGATGGATAGCTCTGCATCCAACCTTGTGAGAATGGGGTCTTTCATGCTGTCATGCCTGTTGAAGGACCCCCGTATCAAGAGGCTTAAGGAGAAGGACCTGTACTGGGTCGCAACGCTACTAGACCCTCGGTACAAGCATAAAGTGTCAGAAATGTTACCAACATACCACAAGTCCGAAAAGATGCGGCATTTACAAACCAGCCTGCAAAACATGTTGTACAATGCTTTTAAGGGTGATGTCACTTCAGGAACTCATCAACATTCCAGGGGCAGAGGTGCCAGTAATCCTGCCACGAGCACACCTGCAAGGACAAAGCCCTTTGGCCGGTCTGTAACGTCAGACATGCAAATGTTTTTCTGTCCAAGGCAGCGCCACAACCCTTCTGGATCCACCCTCAAAGAACGCCTCGACCGGCAGGTAGCGGACTACCTGGCATTAACTGCAGATATCGACACTCTGAGGAGCGATGAACCCCTGGACTACTGGGTGCGCAGGCTTGATCTGTGGCCAGAGCTGTCACAATTTGCCATGAACCTCTTGTCTTGCCCAGCCTCAAGTGTGCTCTCAGAAAGGACCTTCAGTGCAGCAGGAGGGATTGTAACTGAGAAGAGAACTCGCCTAGGTCACAAAAGTGTAGATTACCTGACCTTTATTAAAATGAATGAGGGGTGGATCTCGGAGGGTTACTGCACGCCGGAAGACTTGTTCTGACTTCTATGCAGCTGTCCTTCTCTTCAAGCCTCATGACTCCACACACAGCTGTCCTTTAGCGTCCTCCTCCCTCCGCCACCGTTACAAACTAGGGTGCAAACCCTACTGGTTTAATTTTTTCTGGCCTCTGTGCTTCAGTGGCTGCAACCAAAAAAACTGGGCAAACAATGTCTACAAGGTCAACGTATGGCGAAAAATGACTATTTTCAGCATTTATATGGCATATTTTTTCTGGCAACTGTGCTTCAGTGGCTGCGTCCAAAAAAATGCATATTTTCTGCATTTATATGGCATAATTTTTCTGGCCTCTGTGCTTCAGTGGCTGCAACCAAAAAAATTTATATTTTCAGCATTTATATGGCATAATTTTTCTGTCAACTGTGCTTCAGTGGCTGCGACCAAAAAAATGCATATTTTCTGCATTTATATGGCATAATTTTTCTGGCCTCTGTGCTTCAGTGGCTGCAACCAAAAAAATTTATATTTTCAGCATTTATATGGCATAATTTTTCTGTCAACTGTGCTTCAGTGGCTGCGACCAAAAAAATGCATATTTTCTGCATTTATATGGCATCATTTTTCTGGCCTCTGTGCTTCAGTGGCTGCAACCAAAAATATTTATATTTTCAGCATTTATATGGCATAATTTTTCTGGCAACTGTGCTTCAGTGGCTGCGACCAAAAAAATGACTATTTTCAGCATTTATATGGCATATTTTTTCTGGCCTCTGTGCTTCAGTGGCTGCGGCCAAAAAAACTGGGCAAACAATGCCTACAAGGTCAATGTCGTTGACCTTGTAGGCATTGTTTGCCCAGTTTTTTTGGCCGCAGCCACTGAAGCACAGAGGCCAGAAAAAATATGCCATATAAATGCTGAAAATAGTCATTTTTTGCCATACGTTGACTCAACGTATATGGCAAAAAATGACTATTTTCAGCATTTATATGGCATATTTTTTCTGGCAACTGTGCTTCAGTGGCTGCGACCAAAAAAACTGGGCAAACAATGCCTACAAGGTCAACGTATGGCAAAAAATGACTATTTTCAGCATTTATATGGCATATTTTTTCTGGCAACTGTGCTTCAGTGGCTGCGTCCAAAAAAACTGGGCAAACAATGTCTACAAGGTCAACGTATGGCGAAAAATTACTATTATCAGCATTTATATGGCATATTTTTTCTGGCAACTGTGCTTCAGTGGCTGCGTCCAAAAAAAACTGGGCAAACAATGTCTACAAGGTCAACGTATGGCGAAAAATTACTATTTTCAGCATTTACTGTATATGGCATATTTTTTCTGGCAACTGTGCTTCAGTGGCTGCGTCCAAAAAAACTGGGCAAACAATGCCTACAAGGTCAACGTATGGCAGTTGTTTAAAGAGAACAGTAGATTACTAGCCAGCAAAGCTACCTAAGCTAAAATGTCCCTCAAATCCCTGCAGACTTCTGTCCCTCCAATACAGAGCAGTATCAAGCAGATTACTAGCCAGCAAACTTACTATCATCTGTCCCTGAAATCACTAACAGCTCTCCCCCTACACTATCTCTTCCAAGCACACACAGGCAGATTTTTCAGATACATTTTTGCCCTTGATCCCCCTCTGGCATGCCACTGTCCAGGTCATTGCACCCTTTAAACAACTTTAAAATCATTTTTCTGGCCAGAAATGTCTTTTTTAGATGTTAAAGTTCGCCTTCCCATTGAAGTCTATGGGGTTCGCGAACCGTTCGCGAACCGCTCGCATTTTTGCGCAAGTTCGCGAATATGTTCGCGAACTTTTTTTCCGACGTTCGCTACATCCCTACTGTCAGCTAACGATAATATCTCTGCATGTATTGTCTAACTGATAACATCAATGGGTGACTGTCACTACTATTTGTCCAGACATAACTTTCCTACGATTGCTGTCTGTCAATTAATAGCTAGAACGTTGTTTTATTTGGTCCTTTTACTACTTTATTTACTCTGAATGGTTAATTGTAGGTCGGAAGATTGCACGAATCGTACGTTGCATAAAATCTGCACGTCTATGCCCAGCTTTATCCTACTTGATCTATTATCAGCATTATCATGTCATCTTGATGAAAATTATGCAATCACTTGGGATCCATTATCAGGCTGCATCTTGGCTCACTTCTTACTATTCTAACTGATCATTCACTTTTCCAAAAAAGTGGTGTTTATACAAATGGCCTGTAGATGTCACTGTGCTGAAGACTTATACTGTGCATATTTTCTATACAGCTTGTGGTGTTTGAGTTGCTTACTGTTGTGTAATGGCTGCATGATCCTGCTAATAAAGCACTGTTATACATTCTTCACATCACAAAGTCCTTGGTCCATGCAGGTAGTTTTCTGATTCTCTCAGTACGCCTTATAGGTTAACTTTCTTCAGGCCTATTGCAGTTGACATCAGGAGTAGGAAAACTTCCTTCACCAAAGTCATATCTAACAGGAGCAAGACGACTTGCATTCCATATGCGTCCATCAGACAGTTCATATGTGTATGGTCCTTGCTGGTGTCTCACTTCAAATGGTGTAGTAAATTTAGATTGTCCCTGTTTCAGTATTCCTGGTTTCTGACTAAAGATCCAGGCTGAAAGTGTACTTCTCTGGCACCACGTTTTCGGTCAGCATAAGCCTTGCATTTGGCTTGGTGACGTTTCACAATATAAGCAGTAGATAGTAGATGATTTTGTAGGCACAATATTTTGTGGAAGTTTAATGTCTGCAACATGTAACTTAGTGTGCCTCTGTCTGCCATGTAATAATTCAGCTGGAGATGATTGGTTGTTGTATGGCAAGTTGCTCTGTAGTTATGTAGGAACTCTGTTGTAAATACTTTCCAAGATTTCCCAGTAAGATTTTCTGTCTGTAGTGCTTCTTTCCAGTGCCGGGCCAACGCGGGCAGGCGCCCTAGGCAGCCTGGGCCGGCAAAGTGCCCAATATGCGAGTGCGCATGCGCGGAAAAGCACAAGTGCGCATGCGCAAACAAAAAAATACGAGTGCACATGCGCACATCATTTTTCACGCATGCGCACTTGTATTTTTTGCATGCATGCGCACATGTTTTTTCACGCATGCACACTCGCGTATTGGGCGCTTTGCAAAACAAAGAAATACGCATGTCGGCCAGAGCAGGGACCGGACTAGGGGATAGCAGAGACAGAGAAGGTGCGTGCCTGGCGCCCCTCCAGCTTTGCGCCCTAGGCACATTCTACTCTGCCTTCCCCTAGTTCCGGCCCTGCTTCTTTCAGACTTCTGTTGAATCGCTCGATTTCGCCATTGCTTGTGGGTAATACACTGAAGATTTCCTATGCACAATATTCCTCTCTCTCAGAAAGAATTCAAACTCATATGAGACAAACTGTGGTCCGTTGTCTGATATTAACTCCATTGGATTACCTTCTCTGCTGAAGACTGTAGACAGAAATGTTATTACTGTAGCTGATGTTATATGAGAAACAAATGCAATTTCTGTCCATTTACTGTAATAGACTATCATGGTTATAGCAAATCTGAAGTCTATAGGAGCATCTGTAAAAGGAACGACAATATCAATAGCAAGTTTTTCCCATGCTGAATCAGGAAATGGTACTGGCTGAAGTAGTGGTGTAAAAGCTGTTTTGTCACAATTCTGACAAGTAACACAAGAATGAATCACAGTTACCACATCGGCACCCATTTTAACTTTGTGTATAAATTTCTTTGCAAAACCCAGTGACGTGTTGCTTTGTGGTGAAATTTTAGACACTGGCTGTATGACAGGCCTAGTGCTGTAGTAATGAGACCATCAACTAATTGTGCGTTTAATGCAGCGAAGAGATCCCTTCCAAGTATAGCAGTACCCTTATTCACAATGTAAAAGTCACATTTTGCAGTGTCAACTCATGGCACAAAAAAAGTTGTTTATAGCAGTAAGTGCAGTTTTAGAAGTCTCATCAGTTGATGGTAATGTATAAAATATACACTGTCCCTCTGCTCCCAGGCAGTGAATAAGTAAAGCACGCTTTCTAGCAGCAGAATCTTCCCTTGGTCAGCAGCAATAATGTAATTTTCAAACATACGGATCCAAGCAGTAAAAGGTATGGTAGGCTCACCAGGGTTTGGGAAAAAAGGTGCAGGCTGCTGCAGAGGTAAAAGAGACATCTTGTTGCCAATTTGTTATACCCTACTCATCCTCGGCTACCAAAACATAACACACTTGATTTAGGGGTGTTGCAAGACTCTATTATTCTCCCTATACACTCTGTCTTTGGGAGATCTCATCCACTGATTTTGCTTTATATATCATCTGTGTGCTGATGATATGCAAATAAATTTTTACCCCTTCATTAACAGATGAAACAGAGACTCACATCTCTAAATGCCTCCTAACAACCTCCAACTGGATGAACGAACTCAACCTCAAACTGAGCCTAACAAAAACTGAACTAATCATCTTTACAACTTAACCAGAAGCTATTCACTGAACCACATACCCAACAGCTGTGGACACAAAGAGTTGGATAAAGATGCACTGAGGGCAAAAACACTTGCCTGCATGTTGCAATTTGCACCATACCATTACATTTATAAATAAGTCCTGCCCGTCTTAACATGGGGGTGTGCATTGTCAATTAAGAGTAGGCTTTAAAGATATAATGAATCTGTATTTAGCAGCATGCACCCATAATGCCTTGATGCCAAATAGGGAAAAATGTGAGTGTGCACTGTTGGGTATTGTTCCCACTTTAATATGGAAATTGAAAGGTTTCATTTTCCTTGACACTTCCCTGTGAAAGAAAGCATTTAATTCAGTGACTATGAATTGGCCCTAATTCCCTCCAAGGAAAACAGAAGTAGCAAGCCTTAACTGTTGTTGGTGCCTACTGTGATTGGCTGGAAAAAAGCTCTCATTGACAGGATATACATTCTTAGTCTAGATTCATGCCTATCACAGCCTTACAACATTCTTGGCTCTGGCTGAGTGGGCAATACACCAAACAACCCTATTTTAAAAATAAAATAGCACCAGGATGCTGCCAAAGTAATTTCCTTTAAATGTCACAAAGAAATGTGACTAAAGTTGAACATAACTTCTAACAAGAGGTTCATCAACTTCTTTGTCATCTATAATTTATTCTTATGAGAGATCCTCATTGACATTATGTCAAGCATATGCTTGAGAACATAGCTCAAATAGAAATATTGCACTGCCATAAAAATAACAGATGGATATTTTATTTTGGATAGCAACAAATGGATACTGCCACTATCTTCTGACAGCACTGCATAGCAGATTTCCCACAGGACTAACAAACAAAAACAAGCAAGGGAAAGGTGAAGAAAGAACAAATTGGTCCAGATGCACATTTCATTTTGTCACAATGAAGGTGGGCGATTAGATGTTGGATAATAAATATTGGGTAGGCTGTTTTACAAAAATGATCAATTTAAGTACAATTGGATGACTTTTGTGAGCAGTTTCTTTATGGACTATTTTATTAAACATAATCCCCACCCTAAGATTAATGAAACTGACAGTTTAGAATTTAGCAAGCTATGTAGATATGTTACAGTCAGTTTTTAACCCAAAGTTACATGCTAACATATCATTTGTACAGATATGGGACCTGTTATCCAGACTGCTCGGGCCTGAGGTTATCTAGATAAGGGGTCTTTCCATAATTTGGATCTTAATATCTTAAGTCTACTAAAAACTCATTTAATCATTCCAAAAACCCACTAGTATTGTTTTTTCTCCAATAACGATTAATTATATCTTATTTGGAACCAAGTACAAGGTACTGTTTTATTATTAAAGAGAAAAAGGAAATCACTTTTAAAAATGTAAATGATTTGATTAAAATGGAGTCTATGGTCTTCCTGTAATTTGGAGCTTTTTGGATAACGATTTTTGCATCAGATATGCCAAAATTTTAACTTACAATTATATATATAGGACATAAGCATATAATTATATGTTATTATGTTGTATTTCTATTCATCACTTCACAAGCTCACTCAAGTGCAAAAAAGAAGATGCCTTTAAGAATAGAAGACCACTAAATGGCATTTTATCAAATGTTTTATTCCCCACGGTGGCCTGTGAGTTACCAATTTCACTATTTAGGGGAAGGTGGGTTACTTTAACTTCACAAACTGGGTTATATGAAAAGTTGGTGAATACAATGCTAATATATTCACTTGTCTTTTAATGCACTCTCCTTAGTATCACTTCCAGGTGCGGATTTCTGTTCTCACCACCCCGAGGCCTCCGGGACCGGGACGTACCACCTGCCGGCCGCACGTACATCCGCCCCCGCTGAGAGCATGCGCATACACCTTAGCTCAAGGGAACTCCGAGTTCCCATTGTTGTTTACTATGTGGCAGGACAGCATGCCACCCCTACAATTTTGCCACGGACCTTTGTGGCCTCGCCACAAATCTGGGCCTGATCACTTCCAAGCACATAACTTAAGATATTCCTAACTTACTACATCAGACCTACATTTATTTGTTTTGCTCTTCAGTTGATCTTGGGCACTGAGCACATATATTTGTATTGTCTATAACTGGAAAACAATAGTACAGGTATAGGATCCGTTATCTGGAAACCCGTTATCCATAAAGTTCCAAATTATGGAAAGGCCTTCTCCCATAGAGTCCATTATAATCAAAAAATCAAAATCTTTAAAATCAATTGCCCTTTTCCCTGTAATAATAAAACAGTAGCTTGAACTTGATCCAGACTAAGATATAATTAATCCTTATTGGAAGCAAAACCAGCCTATTGGGTTTATTTAATATTGACATGATTTTCTAGTAGACTTAAGGTATGAAGATTCAAATTACAGAAATATCTATTATCCGGAAAACCCAACGTCCAGAGCATTCTGGATAACTGGTCCCATACCTGTAGTATGATACAAGCTGCAATCAACCATGTGGCATATACATGTATTATGTAACCATTTCATAGAGGCATAAACTGTTATACTAGTTACCCACACAAATCTCTAATCTAACATATTCCCAAAAACTATTTGTTTGTATTATGGCTTTCAAATGACAAAGGGGGGAACTCCTGGTGGTACGTAGACAAAAACTCCTGGTGTAGTTTTATAGCCCACAGCAGCAGATAACTCTGCAATAAAAGATGAATATGCAAATGGAGCATACAGTATCTCACAGTGCCTACATGGAGTATAAAAAATCATTTACTACCCTTAGAATAATTTATAACATCATAACTTTTTATATTTTATTTAATGAAGCTAGTGTCTACCTTATACGATGTGTGGATCTTGGCAGCAATGTCTTTTGGCAAAAGAGGTGTATGCTTTTACAGACTACATGGTGGTGCATGCATACTGTACATACAATAAGGGATGGCTACTATTTTGTTGACAATAGCAGGTAACCCAATAGATTATCTTGCAGTAGGTTTTGAAGACTGTATGGAGAAATGTGTTTATTTTGTTTGTTCTAATAAGTATGCCTCTGTGTGTTTACACATCCTATTAAAATATAAGCCAAATGTAATCTAAAAATATTTTGAGGGATGTAGAACTTTAACCATTTAATAGAAGGGCATCTAAATACAAACTCATTAGTAAAGGTATTGTTAAAGAAATAATGTATGCATACTTGCCTGGTACAGAGTGTTTGCTATCTGCTCAGTATACCTACTGCTTCCAGCTCTAATTATATTTTAATATTTTATTGGGCATTCTATCATCTTAAAATATGTAACAATGTATCCTTGGGTTGTTATTTTAATATGAGTTTTTATTAGCTGAATTGTAAAAGGAGATGCAATAAGTCTTATAATGCAAATTAATAGATTCAAATAAGACTAAAGACAATTTTTTCTTTGCTCATTATCTCACTAATATAAGTGCTTAATATTCATTCTTCCAACCCTTCCAGCTACACCAGAATTTACAGTTCTAAAATGGAAAATATACACTAGAACTTGAATGCTCACATTTTAAGCTCAGGTCCTCTGCACTGTAGAACTAATATATGTGCAAAGTAATATGCTGTAATTAAGACAAATTCACTCAATATTTGGCCCTGTCCACCACTTTCAGCTTGGAGGAAAATTGCTCTGACAGCCTTCCGTTTTTAGCATAAAGTAGAGAAATCTGCAGCTTGTGTAAGAAATTAATTCAAATTATGCACAGTGCATTTTACAGGAGAGTTCTCCTCCATATTTCCCTATATAATACATGCTCCACCAGAAATGTTGTTTGCACACTACATGCAGCTCTATCACATCACACTTTATGTCCCTGAAGTGGTTTGTTGACATTGTGATCTGCGCTGGATAATCCGATAAAGTTGGGGTTTTCATCCGTTGAAGTAGAGTTTTCGAAGCAACAATTAGATAAAAACGTGCTTTAGGAGTGTCAGTCGTATGATACAAATTGACCCTCTATTTTGTTGCAGCATTTTTTTGCTCAGATAAATGAGTTTGATTTGTGGATATGAGTTTGGACGACTTTGTTTTAAGAAAAAACTTAGATTAATTCGAGTTTTAGTAAATAGGCCCATCAGTTTGTTTAGAATAGCTAATCTTAAGCAACTTTTTAACTTTTGATTTAAAAAGTTAATTTGATTTATGTTTCTTCTGACTCTTTCCAGCTTTTCAATGGGGATCACTGACCCTATCTATAAACAGATGCTCAGTAAGGCCACACATGTATTGTTATTGCTACTTTTTATTACTCCCCTTTTTATTCAGGCCTCTCCTCTTCATATTCCAGTCTCTTATTCAAATCAATTCTTGATTGCTATGGTAATTTGGACCCTAGCAGCCAGACAGCTGAAATTGCCAACTGGAGAACTGCTAAATTAAATGCTAACTCAAAAAAAAAAAAACACAAAACAAAAAAAAACCTCTCTACATCATGCTAAAAGTTAATTTAAAGGTGAATAACCCCTTTAAATAATCAACTGGTCTCTAAACAGCACTCAATAGCATACAGCTACTTCAGGATTGACTAAAGCTTAGCATACATTATAGGGATGCACTGAATACAAATCCGCGAATCCGTCTTGAAAAATTCGGCAGTATACCAAACCGAATCCAAATCTTAATTTGCATATGTAAATTAGGGACAGGAAGGGAAAAAGGGGGAAAACATTTTTTACTTCCGTGTTTTGTGACAAAAAGTTATGTGATTTCCTTTCCCTTACTTGTAAGAGGGTGAACCAGATGAAAAATGTGATATGTGAAAATGTTGTTATCTTGTGAGTGACAAAAATGTGTTTGACTGTAAAATGTTTGTGTGTTTAAAAATGTTGAATGTAATTTGTGTAAGCTGCCAGTAGATGGCAATATAGTTTTAATTTAGTTTAGTTGTAATTCCTTCCCCAGACACTAGAGGCCACTATAGAGTACAGAAGGGCTATAAAAGGAGGTGCCCTGCCCAAGGTGAGCAGTCTCGATGGGAGGCGTGTCCAAAGCAGCATCACCTGGCTGGTGAGTGAAGACCTACAACGGTAGATAGGAAAAAGCTAGGATAGGAAAGAGCTTAAGTCAAGCGAGCACTAGGTGCACGAGTTAGTCAGGATAACTAGTCAGGGCAGTTGTGAACCCATCAAGGAGAAAAGTGGAGTTAGTCCCCTACGGGCACTCCGTAAATAAGGGAATCAGTGGTAGTCTAGGACTAGGTAGGAAGGACACCGGGGCTAGAGGCCGGGACTTGGATGGAAAAGGTCCTAACCTGGAAGAGTGGAGGGGTATCACCCTGAAGGTATCGGGCCACTATTGGAGAGTGGGGGGATGCAGGTGTAGTATATACTGGACCACTAATCACTTAGGTGGGATCTAAGATCCTAAGGAAGGAAGGTGTGCCTGTCGAGAAACAGATTTTTGTTGGAATCTATGTAACGGTGCATCCCTAATACATTATAATGGGAAACGATTTGAGGGACATACATAAAGCTGGATAATTTCATGCTGTGGCAATCATTTTAAATGAATAGTCATGAAATCTAAACAAGATGCATACACTAGGTGCTCCATAGGGCACATTTTTTGGCACTGAGAGAGAACCTTAAACCAGCAGGCACCCTAATTAATCGATGGACTAAATTAATTCTATCCAATGCTGATATAGTTTCCTTCTTCAGCCTTAAATATTTACCAAATGTTTAACTCTTTAGGCTCAGTATAGATACTGAAAGATTATTTTTCCGGTCTCACCATGGATTAATAGCTCAGCATCTTGCCCCAAATGATTTGGGTGTATTTACTCTTCATCACTGTCACACTTGGGTCACTGCTAGAATGCACTTTGTATTTTCCCTCAGGGCTGAGTAGTCCTGCTGCCCTGTACCCTGTTGTGCCCTCTTTTCTACACTTATATCATGAGGGACTGATCCAGAGGTTTTGCCAAATGCACCTATATCAGCAGCATTGTTTAGTCTACACCATCTCAGAGCTTACACGGCTATTATACATGGGAAAGGAATAGAACATTTAAAAAGGCAGCATCTGCTTTATAAAAATTGTCAGTGCTTGAAAAGTGGATTTGAAAGAGTCTCCATAGCATTTATTAAACTCTATCAGGAACAGAATCATTTTTCTTTGAAATTGTAGCAGGAAATAGCATTGTCATTCTAGCAGACAAAGAAACTATGTCTCTATCCCATTAATAATCAATTATTTATTTAGCCATGTCAGTTCCACTACAAGAATAGCTTTGGTAGTATGTCATGGCATTGCCGATACTGTCAGTTTTTGCAGTGCTCTCACAGTCTTTGTTCATCTGTTATCTAGATACAATTCTCAATATATATATATATATATAGTCAACTACAAGAGTCCTCTGCACTCAACCCATTATCAATATATTTAAGACAGCGACATTTGTGCATACTGCTACTAAAAAATGCCTTACCCTTTAAACAACACAGGGATTGTTTGTCCTTATATTGCAATATATTTAAGCTGGCCAACTACGTCAAAGTCATCCCATATCTGGCCAGTCCTACACTCAATTTTCATCTGATTCATTAAGAATTCTATTGCTTCATTATACATTTTACAAAGGGACTAAGTTTTACCTGCAACTTACTTGCTGCTTTCAAAGTAAAACTCCAAAACTTGGCTGCCCTTTTATTAGACACCAGATGGATCACCTGACTATAGCTGGGAAGGGTGGGAGCTACAACATGGAGCTGGTCACTGCTCCTGTATAACTATAACAAACAAGGGAAAGTTGTGTTCACCACTAATTTTTAAAACCATTAGGCGGGGGTGCAATGAGGGTGTGACCACAAAATACATATAGTCAACTACAAGAGTCCTCTGCACTAAACCCAATATCAATATATTTAAGACAGCGACATTTTGTGCATACTGCTACTAAAAAAATGCCTTACCCTTTAAACAACACAGGGATTGTTTGTCCATATATTGCAATATATTTAAGCTGGCTAACTACGTCATCCCAAAGTGATCCCACTGGTGTCTAATAAAAGGGCAGCCAAGTTTGGGAGTTTTACTTTGAAAGCAGCTAGTAAGTTGCAGGTAAAACTTAGTCCCTTTGTAAAATGTATAATGCAGCAATAGAATTCTTAATGAATCAGATAAAATTAAGCGTAGGACTGGCCAGATATGGGATGACTTTGACGTAGTTGGCCAGCTTAAATATATTGCAATATATGGACAAACAATCCCTGTGTTGTTTAAGGGCTATTCCACACGGGGAGATAGCGACGCGTTTGCGGTCGCGGCGACAAAGCGCCGCGACCGGCGCAGGCGACAGTTTTGTATGGGCGCCTATGTAAAAACGCCTGTGCTAACCACACGAGGCGATGCGCTTTTCAACAGTCGCCTGAAAATGCCTCGCCAGGCTTTTTCAGGCGACTGTTGAAAAGCGCATCGCCTCGTGTGGTTAGCACAGGCGTTTTTACATAGGCGCCCATACAAAACTGTCGCCTGCGCCGGTCGCGGCGACTGTCGCGGTGCTTTGTCGCCGCGACCGCAAACGCGTCGCTATCTCCCCGTGTGGACTAGCCCTAAAGGGTAAGGCATTTTTTAGTAGCAGTATGCACAAAATGTCGTTGTCTTAAATATATTGATAATGGGTTGAGTGCAGAAGACTCTTGTATTTGACTATATGTATTTTGTGGTCACACCCTCATTGCACCCCCGCCTAATGGTTTTAAAAAATAGTGGTGCGCACAACTTTCCCTTGTCTGATATATATATATATATATATATACCATCACTTCTTTGCAAGTATTCTGTTACAAAGTGGCTCAATACAGCAAAACATCAGCTAGTTTACTCAGTATTGATGGTAGAACAAATATACAGAAGTGAAATTTAGTTATTGGGCCCTATGGAATTCCTTTATATATTTCAGCAGATTTATTACCCTGATAGAATGGCAGCTAATAATATTTTTTTACTAGAGATGTGTATCATATGGGAAGAAAACCAGAAGCCAGACTAACAACAGAGTTACAAAACAATTTGTAGGCATTAATAAATGATGCAGGTGTACATAATAATAGCTCAGGATCTGATAAATCTAAGCTGTAATGTTCAGATGCTGCCATCTCCACGGCTGTCAGTGCTGATTAAAAGAGAAGCAGTATGCTTGACAGGGTTTCTGCTTGATTTCAAGTTAATAAGAGATACTTTCTGTAATTAGGAGCATGCTTTTTTTCCCCCATGAAGCGGATGTTTATTTATGAAAGTTGAATCAAAGAAATGCTTTTTCAGCCATCTAAATGTTTTCTTTTATGTAATAAAGCACATGTCCTTTTTTGGTGTGCAAAATATCAAGCTTTCTTTACAGACCCCACTGTGGTATAATATTCTGGCAGTGCTAAGTTTCTTTATGTAAATGAAACTGGATGTGAAAACATAAACGAAGTCCGACAGAGTGTTTCCCAGATGAATTCAGCCATCTGGATAAACTATAAAATATGCACAAAAATCCAACTTGTGTTCTCAGCAACTAAACTTAGTTCATACCTTAGCTGCCCTAACTAATTCATAGCAAGTACATATCTTTGATAAAAGCATATTCAAGGTCAGTTAGTCAGAGACATATATGTATATATCTTCAGCACTCTTCATCATTACAAATAATTATTACATTCTGTTTCTATTAAGATCATGGTAAAACAAGTGCTTATTTTGACCATAAAGAATAAGAATCTAAGGGCATAGAAGATAGTCTGAAAGCAGGATATTACACAGACACTGTAATTTATCTTTTTGCTACAGAATGTCTTCATTACAGCTTTTTCCAGATTTAGCTCACTTTTTTTTTTACACCAAGAATATTTTCGGTTTGCCCATCAAACTTAAAAGCCTTGCCGATTTAGTTGCATCATGGTGTGTCTGGGAACCAATCCAACCTTTCCATCTGCTTGGTATAGTTTTATTGCTACTCATATCTTTGGCATCTGGTACAAAACAGGTTACAAGCAATACTCCCAATGTGCTATCCCCTGCATACCTAAGTGGTTTCATTTATTATGGAGTGTTAGAAGGCAACACCCTCCGCATGATTACGCGAGGCAAGTGCTTCATTTTATTGTCATGTCTAACAGCAGGTGCCATTAAAGTGGAAAAGTAGAAAATGAAGGACGGGGAGCTCTTAAAAATGCAGATAAAGTTCTACATTTTGAAAGATGTTCCTAGAGCTTTCTGGAGAAGTAAAATTCATCCAGTGGAACCTGGTGTTTGTGTGCATATATTCTGTTCTGTAGTTTGGGCAGATATTTTTCAGATAGTCTTAACATGGAGAGTTTGTATAAATCAATTACCCTGGCTGGTCATAACTAGTGATGGGCGAATTTATTCGGCAGGCGCGAATTCGCTGCGAATTTGTGCGGTTCCCAAAACGCCCACGAAAACTTGCGGCAAAAATTCGCCGGCGTAAAAAATTTCTCGGAAAAAACGGACGCCGGCATCAAAAACTAGACGCCGGCGCAGTTTCACAAATTTTTCGCCGTTTTGCAAATTTCGCGCAAAATTTGCGAATTTTTCGGCGAAGCAAAACTGCGCAACTAGTCATAACTCCATGACTATGGCTACTGTTGTCATATATTTAACTTTATAAAGGGACTCCTATGAGGAATGGGCATTCTGATGATAGCACTCACTTTATGGGTTGGTATTGTGAACATACATTAAAAGGAAAAGGGTACCTTGTGATGGATCTACACACTTTATTGTAACAATAATAAAACACCTATAAATCGACCAACTGATACACAGCTGCTTTATAGCTGCTATTATTATATACAGGTAACTCAATACCCACATCATATTCCATTCAGACCATAGTAAAAAACAAATGTATATATATATATATATATATGTTACCAGACAGTAACCAATCAGTGACTTGAGGGGGGTGGGCATATGGATCATAAAGCAAACTTTATGTGTCAGTGGCCCCCCTTCAAGTCACTGACTAAATTCAGAGTTAGAGAGCTGAAAAGCAGTAAGTTTGGTTCTGTTATGTTAGACATCCAGTTACTCCAGTCTTTATACATTACATTTTTGGCCAAGTAATTATATTAGAAACATTTTGTTCTTTTCCACAGCCTGTCTATTTACCTAGTTTTTATTTTACAGTTTTACACCAAACTGTTCCGTTGACCGTTATCACATTCATTAAAACCTGTTCTGAATTAGGGAAACAATTAAAACCTGATTTTAATAAGCCTCCTTCCATATTGCTCCTTTTAGACATGACATGTATATGGACAAGGCCACTGCTGTTATTAGTTATTACAAAAGGAGTAATGGCTAGTAGAGTAGCAGAAGACCTAAACTGAGCAGAAAGAATATTTTGACACACTACTGTTATATTGCATGTTTGCCTTGCATTGTATGTTTAGATTTTCAGTCTTGTGATGTGCCCATTAGTAAAGTAAATCAGCAAGGATTTAAAATGAAATATCACTGCACTTGAACATTCTCAACAGTTCTGAAGAGCTCCTGAGTTTCGTTACTGTAGAAGTCTAGAGGAATTCTCACATGACATTACAAAAATGTTCTTGGATAGCTTCAAACACATCAGAACTTTTATTGATTATATCCCTAAAATAATTGCACATAGGTTTTTTTTTAAAAAATATCTTGCATTTAGGACCCTTTAAGAGCATGAATTATGCATTAGCATGGGTTTAAGAACTGATTTAGAGGAATACACAAAAAATTGCAAGGTAAAGCTATGAAATCTGTTATCCGGAATGCTCGGGATCTGGGGTTTTCCGGATAATGGATATTTCCATAATTTGGATCTTCATACCTTAAGTCTACTAGAAAATCATATAAATATTAAATAAACCCAATAGGCTGGTGATGCTTCCAATAAGGATTAATTATATCTTGGGCGGTATCAATTACAAGATACTGTTTTATTATTACAGAGAAAAAAGAAATAGTTTTTTAGAATTTGGATTATTTGGATGCCTTTCCGTAATTCTGATCTTTCTGGATAACAGGTTTCAGAATAACATATTCCATAGGTGAGCTAAGGTAAAATCATAAAATCATAGCCCTTAGAGATCCACAAATGAAATAATTATTTCTAGCCCTCTAAGCAATTCTACTGGTGCCTATTGTAGTGCATGTATAGGATCTGTTATCCAGAAAGTTCTGAACTACGGAAAGGCCATCTCCCATAGACTACATTTTATCCAAATAATCCAAATTTTTTAAATCAATGTGCTTTTTCTCTGTAATAATAAAACAATACATTTTACTTGATCCAAACTAAGATATAATTATTCCTTAATACAAACAGAACCAGCCCATTGGGCTTATTTAATCCATTCATGATTTTCTTGTAGACTTAAAGGTATGAAAATCCAAATTATGGAAAGATCCATTATCCAGAAAGCTCCAGGTCCCGAGCATTCTGGATAACAGGTCCCATTCCTGTACAAACACATGATTGCATACCCTGCTACTCCCCAGCCCCTAGCTTTCTGAATGACCCGCAAACTAGGGTCTTTCCAAGGGCCTCCCATATGCTGCACACCTCTTGCCCTTCCTATATGCAGCACTACATACAGAAAGTGGGCAACAGTTTGTGCTCCATAGTATTAACCTTAAACTGCAAATTTGATTAGGGTTAGGGGAAAATGTGTTTTTTGCATTTTGTCCCTTGCCCCGTTTTTTTGTAGATGATCCCTTTGTTCCCAATAACAATTTACTAGTTGAAGTATAATTTTTTTGAAGAGTGCTAATATAAACCACATATCTACGAAAAGCTGTTGCTATTTGCAATTTACAAAAAATTTAAAAAAAAAAAGTTTATTACAAGCATGATTTAAATGCTAGTCTCCTTTAAATAATTCTGTGCCACTGAAAAGCAGAGCAAGGCATACCACTGGAGAAAAAAAAATAGCTAGACTAGAATGCACTGGAAAGACCACGTCAGATAATTAGTAACTTAATGACAAAACTATTGCATGTAATTTGCCTTTTAAAGCTCTTCTGACAGGCCAACAAAAGACAGAACACAATGCGTTCTATGCAAATGAGCATGCCCATATGAATGCTTGACGGTTTTAAACATAATTGTGGTATTCATTGGGCTAAATTCATACTAAACACATATTATATCAATGTCGTGCTAATCTAGCAATTTATGAAAAATACAGCTTTTCACTTTGTGAATAATTTAAAATCTCTCTAAAAGAGAAAGTTTCAGATACTTTTATTTTGCTCCAAATCAGCCTGAGGTCTTGCACTGTATTTCTGACATTTAGTAATTATATCTGCAATTACACAAGTAAAGGCTTTTAATCCCACATGATTTATGAATGATAGGTTTGTTGAAAGGTAAAATGGGTCATCGGCAGAATCTGCTGGTACATGGATGCACAGAACAAGAGCGACTAGGTTCCTGTACATTTTAAGTATACAGAGCTCTTTTACAGCTATAGCTGCAACTGCAGTTGCACAAAAATAAGTGCAATCGTTGTACATATTTATACCATTATTAAAGTCTCATGGGTCTTTGTTGTAACAGTCTGTGTACTGATAATGTGCAAGTGTGCCTATAGATGCAGGGGGAATTATGAAGCTTGCAGAACCCTTAAGGTCCTAGGTCCTAGGCCCACTGCCATTCGTCGCCCCTGTCCCCTCCCCTTTATTCATGAAAATTTTCATCATCTGGACTGGAGCAATGGGGATTGTCGCACGGGAAATTTAAAAAATTATTGTACACAGTGTTTTTGAACCAATGTGGGTGTGGTTAGGCAGCATGCCACCCCCCTAAAATCCTGCCGCCCTAGGCCTGGGCCTAGATAGCCTTTCCACAAATCCAGGCCTGAGGTTGCAGTAATTTTAAAGTTTATACTGCAGGCTGCTTCACAACATTCAGCATACTTGCATCCAAAGAAGAACACAAAAGAGTAATTTTGGTGGTGAAAACTTGAAATGATGCCTTCCAGAGCATGCCAGTAATTACACTAGAATTCGGGAGAAAAATGCAGTATTTTAGGAAAAAACTTTGTGAACTGCATCTGAAACTGGACTTTGCACAATGCACTCGCTCCTTCATTTACGAGCCCTTTTATCCTTATTATTGGATATAAATGTAACCGTCAGTTCAAGCTGCCCTGAGCGGTTCATCATTTTGTTCAGTGCACCCCTTTGCTTATAACAAGGATTCAGATAATGGAAAATGTTGACAAGAGCCAAGAATACATAGGATAACAAATACATTTTGATCTCAGATCTCCAGTGAAGAAATAGAGGTGCAATGTATGTTGGGTGTATGGAAAAGATTGCAAAGCAGTTACAGAAATGCACACAAAAAGGATTTGTGCTGCTAAGTAGTGATGGGCGAATCTATTCAGCAGGCGCGAAATTTGCAGCAAATTTGCCTGTTCCAGTGCCCGCGAATACATTCGCAAATTTGCCGTGAAAAATTTTGCCAGCGTCACGATTTTGACACCGGCGTCCGCCAAGTTGTGGCCTGTTTCACTAATTTTTCACCAATTTCACAGGAAATTCATGGCGAAGTGAAACAGGACAAATTCACCCATCACTACTGCTAAGAGAATTATTGTAAAGTTATGGGACCTATTATCCAGAATGATTGGGACCTGGGGCTTTCCAGCTAATTTCCTTCATTTGGATCTTCACACCTTAATACTACTAGAAAATCAGGTAAACATAAAATAAACCCAATAGGCTGGTTTTGCTCCCAGCAAGGTTTAATATATCTTTGTTTGGATCAAGTACAAGCTACTGTTTTATTATTATAGAAGAAAAAGGAAATCATTGTTTTAGATTTGGATTATTTGATTATAATGGAGTCTATGGGAGATGGTCTTTCTGTAATTTGGAATGACCGCTACTTTTTATTATTATTATTTCATTATTATCATTAATTTAATGATAATGTAACAGTGTAATATTTACCAGTGTAGCTTCACCCTCCACTTGCTGCTGTGACTGCCCCAGAATAGGACACTTAACAGGTCTATATCAAAGGTCGATGTGAATTTTCGAATGAAAAAAATCTGAATTTCGAGATATTTTTTGTGTACTCCGACTATGGAATAGTCCAAATTCGATTTGAATTTGAAAAAAATTAGAAAATTTGAATATCGAAATTTATCATGTACGTTCTCTTTAAAGATTCAACTTTGACCATTCGCCTTCTAAAACCTGCAGAATTGCTGTTTTAGCCTATGGGGGACCACCTAGAACCTAGTCTTTGTCTTAATTAGTGGACTTTGAAAAATTTTAGTTTTTTTTGGGAAAAACTTCTAATCTAATTCGATTGAATGCGCTACTCCTTCGATTCGTACGATTCAAATTTGGCCAAATACGGACCTATTTGTTCGAAAATGGACCTATTTGAACCAAAAGAAACTTCGACTTAATTTCAGTTGGTCTTTTTGAATTCAAATTTTAAGTTTTTTCAATTCAAAATTCAACCCTTAATAAATATGTCCCCAAGAGCTTGTAAAGTGGCAGTATAATTAATTGGGGTTATTGATTCATACAAAAATGACAAATATTAAAACATTTCAAAATTGCTCAGCAGCCCACAGCCATCAGACAGAGGGGACAAACATGGGAAAAACCCACCAACACAAAAACACATGAAAGTATTTGGCAAGTGATTGCCCCCAAATTGTTTAATTGTTGAATGCCAATGTGCCAGTTGTGTTTGTTAATGGAGGTGTAAAGATACAAAGGCCCTGTACAGTGTACAGATTACAAGGCTTCATTTGTGCACCGAACCTCAAAAAAATCACATACAAATGAGGGATGTGCAAATACAGTATGCCGGTGTCCTGCTCATAACACACATAATAATGCTGCCAGTGCAATTGTGCGTTACTGAAAACAGCAAAACATTGAGCTGGAATATTTTGGAATAAAATTTAATTCTAGTTTTCAGTGGGGGGGAGTAGAATATATTCTAAGTGTTCTCATTCCAGTACTGGGTAAGAATGAATAACAGTAACTAGTACTGACTCTTACACTGACTGATACATTGGATTATTTTGTAATGAACAGTTTCATATAGTTTCACAGTATAAATTGACATTGATGTAAGGTATTTCTCAATAAGACTTTCTAAAAGTGCTCAAATTAACAATACTAATTGCTTAAGTATCTGGCAGCATAAACATTAATCACCAATCATTTATTTTCCTGCCTAATCTGAACTTAATGCATCTTGCTGAAGGAGAATGAGAGAAACATGCAGTAGTGCTGCAGTCAGGGACACATCGGAGTTTATATGGGAACAGAACTGAATTTTTCTTTGGAGGGGGCAACCACATTATGCCTTATGCTTAAGAGGCAAGATCAGCCCCCACAGAGGGAGCAACAGCAGCCCTATTCTTGTTATCAGTCTCAAGTGCACAATTTAGTCATTTGCCACAAAGAAGCAGTGAGCTTGCATAGTTTGTTTTCATCATGACCTTAATATCAGTGTCTCAGTGCCCACAGGTACATTATATTTGGCAACACACACACACACGTATGGGACCTGTTATCTAGAATGATTGGGATGATACCTGTGCCTAAAAATTTGCAAATGTACAGCGAAACTGACGTAACGGCGAAAAATTCACAAAATGCATTGAAGACAATTGGTGTTAAAATAATTTTGACGTGAGCATCAATTTTTATATGTGCGACTATTTGGTCCAAATGCATTAAAGTCAATTTTGACCCACAACAAATCTTATGCTCGTCCAATTTTTTTTTGATGCAGCGTATTTGTCGGATTGTCGAATTGTTGCCAACTCGGAAATTCGTTGTGAATTTGTGTCTGCCTAATTTATTCGCCCATCACTACAGATAGAGATATATATATATATATATATAAATATATATATATATATATATATATATATATATATATATATATATATATATGATGGAATCTTTGTTGCCATTGTTGTGCACTTTCCTGATAAGCATATCAGTTTATTTTGCTTGTGTTACATTAAAACATGGTATATATCTAACCATCTCCTTCTACAGCAAACTTTATTCAGACATTTCTCCCAGATGGCTCGCCCTGTCCCCAATGGTGGTGTGTGTCTGTCTTGTGATATCAACCCAAGGTTCTTCTCCATCCATATCTTTCTAATACAAGGAATTGTCTAACACTTGCCTCATGGTGAAAGCATTTTGATTTCAGCCCAATCGCGATAACAACTGTAAAAAATGTCAGCATTTTATAACAGCTTTTTATGTGCGTCTTTAGCCATGGGAGGGCTGTTGACTGTTTATATATGTTGCTTTTCAGAGCGAGCGATGAATGATCAAATTCCATGTTTTTACATCATGTTTCCCTGTACTCTACTAATCACAAGGCCTTTGAGTGGGGCAGCCATGGAGTGACAGGACACCAGGAGATAATGATTTAGGTAAGAATTAAAATTCCCTTTTTATGCCTTGACATTAAAAACACTAATCTCGTAATTGCAATAAATGAGGGAATAAAATACCATATGGTTCTGAATAAATCCTCCAGCATGAATACAAAGCATACCATTTAAACCCTTATTAAAGCAGGGTATCATATCTCTCTGCATCCAGCCCCCGTGGGAGCGAGCATTTACACTTTGTATGAACAAGATGAAATATTAAGCTGTAAGTAAATGATAATGCTGCACTTGCCTGCATGGATGTGAGGAAAACAAATGACAGATAATACAAAGATTATATTGATTGTACAACTCAGTAAGGCTTACTAGCAAAAGAATAAAGCTGAAATATTAATTGCTGGCTATTTTGACAACAAATGGATTAACAGATCTGAAAGACTTTGCTGTTCAAACAATAATGTCCTAATTAGATACAATAGAGGAAATAAAGGGCATAGACCAAAACACAGCGGAAATCATCGTTGTCATCATTTATTTATAATACACAAAAATATGAATACCCTGCAAATTGTATCATTATAATTGGTAATTAGTTATCAGTTTTAATCAGTGCTTAGAGATGTGATTTGTTTCAAGGTGTCAAGCCCCACTTGTTGCAACATATATGGATATTAAAAGTCACCTTGTAACTGCAAGACTGTCTTTGTCAATATGTTGCTTTAGTTTAGCTAAATATCTTTTGGCGTTCATTTGTTACAATTTAGTTCATATGGGAAATTGGGCTCTGAATTTGCTTTCTCCGATTGTACTAAAACTTGTATAGTTGTTTGTTTTTTCTGTCCCCATGGGTATGTTGTGTTTGGTGGGTTTAGTTTGAGAAAGGCACAGTACTGCCTATAAATGTCACAATTTGACCTGTTATTGATCTTCATGTCATGGCCATATGTGTGTGGAACTGTGTTAACCTATAAAGGCCGAGGGCAAATGCCCAAATTTTATTGGTAATAAGGCATTTCCCCCTATTTCTCTCTCATGTTTTATGTGCAGTTCTTATTTTCATCCCATGCAAACTGTGGAGCAATGTGGTATGTGGTAAGAGTAGGGTTGTCACCTTTCCGTGCTGGGAGCTCTGGGCGTGGGGCTGACCAAGTAATGGTGACGTTGCATGGGTGGGTCGGTGGGTGGAGCTATGACGCGTCGATTCGCCAATCGCATCATCAATTTTTAGGGAATCCTGCCAGACAGACAGTTTTGACCCAGACTGCCCGGGCTGTTCAGGTCAGATCCGGACAGCTGGCAGCCCTAAGAAAGAGATTGGTGTTTTACTATTGGTGGTCTCATGTGTAGGAAAATGAAATCCTTAATTTTATTTTCAACCTTATTCAAGCAAAATGGCAGACTCTCATCATATCAGTAAGGAGTTTCAACAAAATAACCCCAAAACCATGACTTGTGTAATTTCCGCTTCTTCTTCATTGAATAGAGAGTGTCCAATTCCTACTTCTATAATAGCAGACATATATTCACATGAATAACCACCTAAAAACAAGAGTAGCTTATGTAAAAATACAGCTCTCATTGCCCAGATACTCCCCATCATCTTTGAGTCAACTAATTATAAGAATTGCCACATGTCAGGGAGCCGGGAGCTCCCTCCAGGGAGGTTGTCTGGATCGAGGAGGAAGCCCTCTTGAGGGAACAAGGTCGCGGTGTCCAAAGGGTTAAACGAAGAATAGTCAGGATCAGGCAAGAGTTCATAGGCAGGCAGAATACAACGAAGTCCAAAGTCCAGGCAAAGGGGTCAGGATACAAGGCAGGAACAGGATTAGGTAATAAGGCACACAGGGAACCCAGGATAAGCTTAGGGGAAGTTATCCTATACTTGGGCGCCATTCTGGCGTCTAGATCGTCTTTTTATTTTGAATTTGGCGCCATTGACGTCATTGACGCTCCTGCGCACTGACGTCATCGCGCCGGCGCCGCTTACCCACGTGGCGGCCATGGGCGCCGCCATTTTGGGAGCGACGCCGGCGGAAGAGGACGCGCCGCCCGGAGCTCCTGGGTTTGCTCCGGGCGGCGATCGTTACAGTACCCCCCCCCTCACGGGGGGCCTCCGGACCACCAGGACTTGGCTTCTGGGGAAACTTGGAATGGAATACCCTCACCAGACGAGGAGCGTGAACATCACGGTGTCCTTCCCAGGAGCATTCTTCAGGACCAAAGCCCTTCCACTGAATGAGGTACTGAAGGGACCCTCTGGAGATTCTGGAGTCTAGGATTTTCTCCACCTCGTACTCGAGTTGACCCTCCACAGAGATGGCAGGAGGAGGAGACTGACCGCCAGAGAACCGGTTGGAGATGGCGGGTTTCACCAGAGACACGTGGAACACGTTGGGGATTCTCATCTCTGGTGGAAGCTGGAGTCTGACAGCCACAGGGTTGATTATCTCCAGGATGGGAAATGGACCCACGAATTTTGGACCCAACTTGGGAGATGGTATCTTCAACCGGATATTCCTGGAAGAGAGCCAGACATTATCACCCACCTTGTAGAGAGGAGAGGATCTTCGACGACGATCCGCGAAAGTCTTATGAACCAGAGCGCTCTTCTCTAGGTTCAACTTGGTAGCAGCCCAAATAGCAGACATATGGGCTGCGGAATCGTCAGCAGCCGGGACGTCAGATAGCACAAAGTCTTGGGGAAAAGCTTGAGGATGCTGACCATACACCGACATGAACGGAGACCTCCCTGTAGAGGAATGACAAGCATTATTATGAGCGAATTCCGCCCATGGGAGGAGATCAGACCAGTCATCCTGGCAGAGGGATACGTGGTTCCTCAGGAACTGTTCCAGGGCTTGGTTGACCCGTTCAGCTGCCCCATTCGTCTGCGGGTGGTATGCAGAAGAAAACTGAAGAACAATTCCCAGGTCTTTGCATAAGGAACGCCAGAACTTGGCAGTAAACTGGGTGCCTCTATCGGAGACGATCTCCACCGGGAAACCATGCAGGCGGAAGATGTACTGGATGAATAACTGGGACAACTCCACCGCAGAGGGCAACTTCTTCAGAGGGATGAAATGGGCCATTTTGGAGAAACGATCAATGACAACCCAGATCACAGTGTTCCCACAGGAGGGAGGAAGTTCGACAATGAAGTCCATGGACAGGTGGGTCCAGGGACGGGAAGGAACTGGTAAGGGCTGTAGTAACCCACTGGGGCGGGAGTGACTTGACTTAGATGTGGCACAAACATTACAAGCAGCAACAAAGTCCTTCACATCCTTGCGGATATCAGGCCACCAGACTAGGCGCCTCAAGAGTTCAAGGGTCTTGGCCGGACCAGGATGTCCTGCTTGCCTGGAGCAGTGGGTTTGTTGCAGGATGGCCAGGCGAAGTTCTGGAGGGACGAAGGCCATGCCAATCGGAGTATCTTGAGGAGCCGAGGACTGCCCAGCCAGGATCTGGTCGGCAAATTGGGGATACAGAGAGGCAATAATCTTGACTGGTGGAATGATTGGCTCCTGCCTCTCAGGGTCACGGTCCACCGGAGTGAAGCTACGAGACAAGGCGTCGGCCTTCCGATTCTTGGAACCTGGGCGATAAGTCAAAATAAAGTTAAATCGGGAAAAGAAAAGGGCCCACCTGGCTTGTCTGGGATTTAGCCTCTTGAGGGACTGTATAAACTCCAGATTCTTGTGATCTGTATAAATCTGGACAGGAATTTCAGAGCCCTCCAGGAGGTGACGCCATTCTTCAAGGGCCAGCTTGACTGCCAAGAGTTCTCGATTTCCGACATCATAGTTCTGCTCTGCGGATGAGAACTTCTTGGAGAAAAATGCACAGGGGTGCAATTTTCCATCAGTGGAGTGTCTCTGAGACAGGATAGCTCCGGCTCCGACTTCAGAAGCATCAACCTCGATGCAGAAGGGTAGTACAGGATTGGGATGTCGGAGAACAGAAGCAGACGTGAAGGCCTCTTTCAAGGACTGAAAGGCTTCTATGGCAGATGGAGGCCACAGGCTGGGTTTACCCCCTTTCCGAATGAGGGCCAGGATAGGTGCAATGCGGGAAGAGAATCCCCGGATGAATTGCCGATAATAATTAGCAAATCCGATGAATCTCTGGATTGCCTTGGTACTCAGAGGGAGAGGCCACTCCTGGATGGCCGACACTTTCACGGGGTCCATCTCAAATCCCTCTGGAGAGATAATGTACCCTAGGAAGGGGATCTTGGATACCTCGAAGACACACTTCTCCAACTTGGCGAAGAGAGAGTTCTTCCTCAGACGAGAGAGTACCTCCTTTACCTGGGAGCGATGACTTTCAAGGTCCTTGGAGAAGATCAGGATGTCGTCCAAGTATACGACTACGAACCTTCCTAGGAGATCTCGGAACACATCATTAACAAACTCCTGGAAGACGGCAGGGGCATTGCATAGGCCGAAGGGCATAACAAGATATTCATAGTGCCCATCCCGAGTGTTGAATGCCGTCTTCCATTCGTCACCCTCCCGGATGCGAATGAGGTTGTAGGCCCCCCGGAGATCTAACTTGGAGAAAATCTTTGCCCCTTTCAGCTGGTCAAAGAGCTCAGCAATCAGGGGCAGGGGATACCTGTTTTTTTACGGTGATCTTATTCAGGCCCCGATAGTCTATACAAGGCCGAAGGCCTCCGTCCTTCTTCTCCACGAAGAAGAACCCAGCCCCTGCAGGAGAGGTAGAAGGGCGGATAAACCCCCGCTGGAGATTTTCTTGGATGTACTCCTTCATAGCGGTAGTCTCTGCAGGAGAGAGAGGGTAAGTGCGCCCTCTGGGGGGCATGGCTCCAGGCAGGAGTTCAACCGGACAGTCGTAGGAGTGATGTGGGGGAAGGAACTCTGCAGATTTTTTACAAAACACATCAGAAAATCCCTTGTAAGTGGAGGGCAAAATCTTTAGTTCTGCAGTGGAGACATTCACCTTCTCGAGGGGTTTAGGCGGGAGGCAATGTTGCAGGCAAAATGAACTCCAACGAGAGATCTGCCCAGAGGACCAGTCTATGGTGGGGTTATGCAGACGTAACCACGGGAGACCCAATATTACTGGAGTAGAAGGACAGGGGATGATGAAGAATGAAAGTTTTTCTTGATGCAGCGCCCCAACTTGTACAGATAGTTCCGCCGTGAACATAGTGACGAATTCAAACTCCAGGGGTTTGTCATCTATAGCGGTAATTCGCAGAGGTGAAGACAATGGGAGCAGGGGAATCTTCATGCGTTCGGCAAAGAAGGCGTCCATGAAATTGCCATCCGCTCCGGAGTCGAGGAAGGCCCTTTCGAAGATAGTCTTACTTGCCAGGTGAATCTGCAAGGGAAGAAGAAGTCTGCGTGACTTTTCTAGATACTTCTCCTGAGGCCCTCGAGTGATGCCCCCTACATGAGAAACCTGAGACATACCTCGGGGTACAAAAGTCTTGGCCTTGGCAGGGCAGGCGTTGGCAAAATGGGAATGCCCACCACAGTACAAACAGAGACCTGCCATTCGTCTTCGGAGTTTTTCCTGCTCAGAGAGGCGAGCTTTTCCTACTTGCATAGGTTCCTCCAGGGGAGACGTGGACACATGAGTCACAGGGACAGTGGGAGCTTGCAGAATAGGCCTTTGAAAGCGAGGGGCCAACATGGGAGAAAATCGTCTGCTGTGCTCTCTCTCCACCTGGTGTTCTCTGAGGCGGGTGTCCACCTTAATAGATAGAGCGATCAGTCCTTCCAGGGTGTCAGGAGTCTCTCTGGAGACGAGATCATCTTTGATGCGGAAGGATAGGCCTTGGTAGTATACGGCCTTGTAAGCGTCATCACACCAGGAAGTCTCCGCCATCAGTGTTTGGAAGTCTATAGCGTACTCATTGACACTGCGGCTTCCCTGCCGGAGCTGCAAGAGACGGGCTGGGGCGTTCGTGACCCGACCTGGAGCATCAAAGACAATGCGAAAAGCTTGGAGAAAGTCTTTAACAGCATAAGTCACCGGGGAATCCTTCTCCCAAAGAGACGTTGCCCACTCCAGTGGCTTGCCTTCCAATCGAGACATCACATACCCCACCTTGGAACGCTCACTAGGAAACTGCGAGGGTTGGAATTCAAATTGAATTTGGCACTGTGTGGCAAATCCCCTGCAGGCTTGTGGGTCCCCACTGAAGCGAAGGGGAGGTGGAATGCGAGGCTCACCTGTCGTGTAGCTTGCGTTCGTAGAGGCTGCCACCATGGGGGGATTCCCAGTAGGTGGAGCAGCGGAGGGCGCGGAAGGCACACGAGCAAGCAGGATATCGAGAGCTTGCCCAATGCGAACCTGCTGATTTTCGTAGTCCTCCATGCGGGATGCCAGTCCGCGGAGCGCTCGTCCGACATCCGGTGTGGCTTCCTCAGAAGGATCCATGGCCCAAGTATAATGTCAGGGAGCCGGGAGCTCCCTCCAGGGAGGTTGTCTGGATCGAGGAGGAAGCCCTCTTGAGGGAACAAGGTCGCGGTGTCCAAAGGGTTAAACGAAGAATAGTCAGGATCAGGCAAGAGTTCATAGGCAGGCAGAATACAACGAAGTCCAAAGTCCAGGCAAAGGGGTCAGGATACAAGGCAGGAACAGGATTAGGTAATAAGGCACACAGGGAACCCAGGATAAGCTTAGGGGAAGTTATCCTATACTTGGGCGCCATTCTGGCGTCTAGATCGTCTTTTTATTTTGAATTTGGCGCCATTGACGTCATTGACGCTCCTGCGCACTGACGTCATCGCGCCGGCGCCGCTTACCCACGTGGCGGCCATGGGCGCCGCCATTTTGGGAGCGACGCCGGCGGAAGAGGACGCGCCGCCCGGAGCTCCTGGGTTTGCTCCGGGCGGCGATCGTTACACCACAACACCTAGCTACTTATGGAATACAAATGACAATAGTCCATAGAGAATTCCTTTAGATGTAGATTAAACACGGTTATTTAAGATATCAAAGATATTTTATACGATAGGTTTTGGGTGGTAAATATTTGAATCAGAACGGTTTCCATGGTCGAGGTGTGATAGAGCTCACATTCGAACCTACATTAAATTTGAATTTGAGTATTGACACACAAAAAAATGTGAAAAAAAAATTCATATTTCCCATTAGAACCTTAATAAGTCTGCTCCTATGTGGCTCTACCGTACATGGCAATAGACTGGCGACTGCTTTCTTTTATCAGTGATCCAAATGAACTGCCATGTATCGTCATGTACAAAGGAATCTGTGTGTACTAAAATCTTATGATATTTCAAATTAAAGGACATAAGACAGCCTTTAGTTTTATTATGTACTGTATATTACAATAGTCTCTGTAAAATATTATACTTGACTTATTTACCTGTTCACGTCCCTATTCTCTTCTTCCTCATAGATTTGTAAGCTATATGGGGCAGCTCCTACTGGGCATTGAAACTAGCTCTTAGATATTTATTCTCACTGTTCAATGTATAATAACTGTATCCCTGTTTGTGTTTATGCCTTGTAATACACTGCATCCGCTCGTAGTGCTATATAAATAAATACAAGAATCCTGCATCTTATTAAAAGAAATTATTTTAAAGATTATTTTTTGCTGTGTTTTTAGACGATAATGACTTTTTTCCATGATCATTTTTCAGACAATTTCCTGAGATTGCACTGCAAGTGATGGTATAAAAGCAAAGCAAGTCCTCCAACAAAATAGCAATTTCGTTGAATCACTGCAAACAGAAATCCCCACCATCTCATACACATTTGAATGAATCAAGTCTGTGACAAAATTCTGCCATGTGCATCCCAGACCATAAAGCAATAAATGCTTGGCAGCAGTTTACTGTTGGTATTTTACGCCTCATCATGCTTTGCAAAGCTATTGAACGCCATACAGAGCAAAAGAGAGATGGAATAATTATTCTGCAAGCATTTTGGAAAAAGAGAGACAAGGAGAGTGCTGAGAATACTACTGTTTATTTTTTTATTGCCCGAGGAGATCAAGCAAGTCTCCCAAGGTTTATAGGGCACTTACACCAAAATCTAATCAGGCCTCATAACTGCAAACAAGTCTGTATTTTAATAGCTACTCCTTGTGAAACATTCTATAAATGTTCTGCAACTCCACCAGTCCTATCAATTTAACAATAATGATAGGCTGAATATTATATATATTATAGAACAGAAAAAAAGGATATTTTATATATATATCAAAGCAAGTTGCCTTCAGTTTCCAGGAGATTAATGTACCACTAAATAGTGCAACAGTTCAGTTCCTGCATTTTTGTTAGAGAAATATAAGGGAGGAAATATTCCAAGAGACGTTTTCTCTATTATATGCTTGCTTAAATCGCTGAACAATGCTGTTGAAAAATCGGATAATAAGTTGCATGATTTCAGAGTATTTCATATATGCCTACGTCTTGTTTACACAGTCCCAGACACTGTGTTGGCAATTGGATTCTGGACCTTAAAGGAATTTTTCAGTATAAAAATAAAATCTGGGTAAACAGATGCAAAATAAAAAATGTTTCTTATATAGTCAGTTAGCCAAATATGTAATGTATAAAGGCTGGAGTGACTGAATGTCTAACATAATAGCCAGAACACTACTTCCTAATTTTCATCTCTCTTGGTTTTCACCGATTGGTTACCAGGCAATAACCAATCAGTGACTTGAGGGGTTGGCACATGGGCCATAACTGTTGCTTTTGAATCTGAGCTGAATGCTGAGGATCAATTGCAAACTCACTGAACAGTTATGTCCCATGTGCCCCCCCTTCAAGTCAATGACTAACTCAGAGTTATAGAGCTGAAAAGCAGGAAGTTGTGTTCTGTTAGACATTCAGTCACCCCAGCCTTTATGGATTACAATTTTGGCTAACTAACTATATTTTTTTATTTTGCACAGCCTATTTACCTAGTTTTTATATTAACACTGAACTGTTCCTTAATTATATGAAACAGTTCCAATGTAAATTGAATGAATGGTACATACAAAAAATCTGTTATGACTACCACACAGAAAAACTAGTTTGCATAGGCAATGGGGCTACAGTATATACGAAATGTCTATGTACATGGGAAAGAGAATTGATATTTTGAAGTTAAAGACCAGTAGGTTGTGGGGAGGGAAAGTATAACATTAAACTACCATTGCCCTTGTTCATGGGGAGAAGAATTGAAGAAGAGAAGACCATTCCTTTTCTAAATTACATAATGGTCACACGGGGTTATTTATCAAAGGTTGAATTTTATTCATAATTAAAATGCTGTTATTTATGAAAAATGTGAACGTCTAAAATTAGATCGAATGGTCCCTCCCTGAAAACTTGAATCAAATTAGAATCGAGTTGTCCTCTGAAAAAAAAAAACTTTCTTTTTTATGTGCGTCAAATTTTTTTTGACACAAGACATTTTTTTTCTCCCATTGGAGTCTATGAGGCGTCATTTTTGAAGTGAAACTTGGCAAAAATGTGGCTCATCATTACTATTAACATCTTCATTTACTTCAAAGGACCTCTGGCATTAACTTCTACATGAACTCGGCAGGTTTTAGGTGGAGAATAGTCTAATTAGAGGTGCGATAAATCTCACATTCAAATTCGAGTTGGTGGTTTAAAATTTGAATTTGTGAGTTTTGACCCCCAAAAAATCGAAAATTTACCATTCGAACCTTAGTAAATCTGCCCCTAGGAATAATATTAACAGGAGACAAATAACCTCTGTATATATAGAAGGAAACCAGAGTACCTGGAACATACAGAATCTTTGCAGATAGTTATTGCTACCTTCACTTTTCACAATCACACGCAAGTTGGGGCACATATTACATGGTTTCACTTCTGGCATCAATGCACATGGCACCAATAATGGGATTACATTAGATTTGCTTGCCGCAGGTCAGTTAACTAGAGGAAACCAGGATTTCCTAGCATCCATCAGGGCAGGCTTAATATGCTAATTGGTGCTTACTACATGTTGCTAGGAGCATGTATGGCGACAAGTATTTAGTAACTAGTGTGAATGTATGCTCAGTTTATTCTCAGTCTATTCTAGTGCTTTGCAATTATTCTAAAAGGTTTGTAAATGAGCCCTTGGGTTCCATGATTTTATTATTGATCACACTGCCTTTCGCTGGTCCCCCTGTGTCACAGAGAATTCTATGCTCCCATGTTAATGAAATATAGCAGAAGAGATGACAATGGCTGACAATTTAAACACTTCATGTGAATAGTCAGTTTATGAGAATCTCAACTAAAAGGGAAATCTTAAGCCGCACGTCTAAAGGCAACAGGCAAAAAAAAGGACATAGAGGTATGGCGAGAAAATTTTAAGTAGTTTGCTACCATTTACTGTTAATTGTCTAGACGCCTTTAAGAAAAAAATGTAACAATGGCCAAACAGTGGCTAAAAAGTAAAGTTGGCAGAGATATTCTAAAGTAGTGCTACTAATTCTTTGCAGCTGAACAGAATACATTGAAGGCCACGTAAATCCTTACCATATAGAGCTTACAACCTTATTGTTGGTGTTTAAAGGGATACTGTCATGGGAAAAAAAAAATCAAAATGAATCAGTTAATAGTTCTGTTCCAGCAGAATTCTGCACTGAACTCCATTTCTCAAAAGAGCAAACAGATTTTTTTATATTCAATTTTGAAATCTGACATGGGGCTAGACATATTGTCAATTTCCCAGCTGCCCCATGTCATGTGACTTGTGCTCTGATAAACTTCAATCACTCTTTACTGCTGTACTGCAAGTTGGAGTGATTATCACCCCCTCCCTTTTACCTCCCCCCGAGCAGCCAAATAAAAGAACAATGGGAAGGTAACCAGATAACAGCTTCCTAACACAAGATAACAGCTGCCTGGTAGATCTAAGAACAACACTCAATAGTAAAAACCCATGTCCCACTGAGACACATTCAGTTACATTGAGAAGGAAAAACAGCAGCCTGCCAGAAAGCATTTCTCTCCTAAAGTGCAGGCACAAGTCACATGACATGGGGCAGCTGGGAAATTGACAAAATGTCTAGCCCCATGTCCGATTTCAAAATTGAATATAAAAAAAATCTGTTTGCTCTTTTGAGAAATGGATTTCAGTCCAGAATTCTGCTGGAGCAGCACTATTAACTGATTCATTTAAAAAATTTTTTTTCCCATGACAGTATCCCTTTAAAGCATTGTTAGGCAGCCACTTTTCTGGAAAATAAATTCCAGCCGTGTTATCTATTGTTTGATGCTTATTAATATCATTGGCATCAAAGGCCATATTTACCAATCAGGTGAAAGCCCTAACTGCAAGCCTACTTACTAACAAAGGTTCTATACTGGACCAGTGCCGTTGGTATCAGTATCCAATCAGCAGCTGGTTTTGACTGTTCTATTACAAGTATATAAATAAATGGTGATATGGGTAAAATATCTATGCGCAAAGAAACTAAAGTTGTCCTTCAGTCAAAGGGAGGGCTGAAATGAAAATCACACTGTGCTTGCTGAATCAAAGACCAAAAAGATTATTAACTTACATAACTATTTAAAGGGGCAGTATACCCCCCTTGTTCAATAAATAGAAGACAGATTTTAATGGTATAGTAGCATAATGGCCATGATTCATTATTACACTAGTTGTTCCTAGGGGGGTTTCCGATCTTTAGATGACCATTTTATTAGATATCTTTTGATGCATCAAAAAATTGATTTTTCTAAATAGTTTCTGCTAAATAGCTTATATTTTTAAATAGTAGAACAATAACTGATCACATTCACGCTAATACAGTTAATTTAGATGATACAATGTGTAATTTTGCACTAAAGCAACAAGAAAGAAATCGGCAGTTGGAGACAGAATGATTCGAGTATGGCAGAGCATAGAGAGCTTCTTCAGTATTAGCCATGAGAGACAAATACATTTGTATGCTGTCAACAGTGAAAAATGATGCATAGATTTCAGGTATCCCTGTCAGAAGAACATGAATGTGAGAGCAGAGGAACCAATTAAGAGAGACATGAGACAAGCCAAGTGCTGCTTATGAGAAAAGTTTTGGAAAGAAATCTACCATGGCCAGATTTGTTCTTGTTAACCTAATAGGCCCAAAGAGCAAACACATAAGTAGTCTGTGCAAGTGAGCCTTGCAGTATAATGATGCAGCATGGTGTGAATGCTTGAAAAACCTGTCACTCTTTGGAGGATTCTCGTAAGTTTTCTCACAAAGATCTTTCTCAAGAAGTAAAGGAGCCTTAAATACTAAAATGCCTCAAAGATGATGCAGGATACTGAACTGGTGAGGAATGGTTCATTATGCTGCAGAAAGGCTGTTTTTCCTCTTTTATAATTAATACTGAAAAATGTACGGACTATCTACCCTGTAATCTGTCATAATCTCACTTTATTATTATCATACAAGGTAAAAGTGCTGGTATACCTCAGTTATAAATATTCAGCTCATCAATAGTAATCTCTGGTATCTCTCATCAACATAACTATAGAGGTTGCCTTTTAAAAAATTGATAAATTATTTTTTTCTTATAGTTAAGGCAGAGTAATGTATTGGAAATCTTACTTTGTGTGACTGATTCAATGCAAAATTCAGCATTATTTCAGTTTTCTTTGGATCACCCTAAAACACCCTATTAACAGTTTACAGTGGGATATGTTTATCATTCAAAACAGAGTAATGGTCACAATTCATAATTACTCTAGGGGGAACATTTACTATGGGTCGAATATCGAGGGTTAATTAACCCTCAATATTCGACCATTGAAGTTAAATCCTTCGACTTCGAATATCGAAGTCGAAGGATTTACCGCAATTCGTTCGTTCGAAGGAAAAATCACTTGATCGAATGGTTAAATCCTTTGAATCGAACAATTCGAAGGATTTTAATCCATCGATCGAACGATTTTACTTCGATCACAAATTGCTAGGAAAGCCTATGGGGACCTTCCCCATAGGCTAACATTGGTGCTCGGTAGGTTTCAGGTGGCGAAGTAGGTGGTCGAAGTTTTTTTTAAAGAGACAGTACTTCGACTATCGAATGGTCAAATAGTCGACCGATTTTTAGTTTGAATCGGTCGATTCAAAGTTGCAGTCAAAGGTCGAAGTAGCCAAAAAAAAACGTCCTTTTCCTTCCAATGCTTCACTCAAGCTAAGTAAACGTGCCCCTAGTTACTTGTTCTTAGGGGGTTACAGATTGCACTGCACTCAAAGCTGAAAAAGGCATGAAAACACACAGCTTTTACAGTGCAAAGAAACAGTACATTATAATGTCATTCCTTTAAAACATTTTCGTTTTTTTGTGTTACTGTTTCTTTAATAAAATGACCATTTTATTAGATATATTTTAGAGGTGTTTTTATCTTTGTTTCCATTCTTGCTTCCTCCTTTTTGTGTTTTTTTCATCTCCTATTTCTATTGTTTTCTTTCCTCGTTATTAAAAATTGAATTCCAGACTACATAAATTACACAGGAGGACACACAAATATATACCTTCCCTGCAAGTAGGAGGATAGCTATTACAGTGACAGTTGGTTACACTTAGGGGCACATTCACTAAGCTCGGGTGAATGAATAGAGGGAAAAAAACTCAAATTTTTTGTGCTCCTCGACTATAGAATTGGGGCAAATTCGCCAATTTATACAGGTCATGGAACTCCGAGGTAACTTCTAAACTGGGGGTACTTTATTTATTATAATACACGTTTCAGTGAGTCATGTGACAGAAATTACATCAGAACTCACCGTTTATAACTGATGACATCAGAACTCACCGTTTATAAGGATATAATTTACAAGATATTCATGGCTTTTGTGTATTATATATATATATATATATATATATATATATATAACAAAAAAGTCCAGACCAATTTAAGGTAAATGAAAAATTTGTATTTTACCAGTATACAAGTGGTCATGCAAACATGCAACGTTTCGGAGCTCCCGCCCCTTTGTCAAGCATTATTCCTCACAATGACATCATATCCTATTTAACCTGTCCCATAACATTAGACACACCTACTTCTTACATGGTATTAACTGTTTAACACACATAAATGGTAGCACATTAGTTCCACTCCAATAGCATTATATCAATATCACATATGTGTCACAATTTCTGTCATTATGTACCGTGTGTCTAGTTCCCATAGCTCAATCATGTCTTATTCCACCATTTAAATAAATGCATAGAGATCATATTCTTTGTTAAGCCCTTTCGGATGCAGCGTCTGTAATGTGTGAATCCAAAATTTCTCTCTCTTTTGGAGTTGTAGGAGTCTGTTGCCCCCCCGTCGTGGGGGGGCAACAGACTCCAATACAAGAAATCTGAGGGATGCAGCAGTATGTCTAGCCAATTTAAAGTGTGCTGGAACTGGTAATTTAACCACTTCCTTCCTAATCGTGGATTTATGTTGACTTATTCGGTCTCTGATTGGTTGTATCGTTTCCCCTATGTATGCCAGCCCACAAGGACACTTGATCATGTATACCACGTATCCTGAGTCACATGTGTAGTGACCACGTATCTCGAATTGTTTTCCTGAATGTGGGTGTGTGAAGACATTAGTGCGTATAACGCTCGAACATTGGTTACATCTCCCACATGGATACATACCATCCTTCAATGGGGCTAACATTCTCTGTGGGTTAATCCGTGAGGTACCTAAATCGGCTTTCACCAATCTGTCCCTCAGATTTTGTGGCCGTTTATAAGATAGCAATGGGGGTTCCTCAAACTCTCTAATCCCTGGATACGCCTTACGTAAAAGTGGCCCCTTACGATAGACTTTGGTATCTAAAAATACCACCGTTTCAGGACTATGCACTAATGTAAATTTACATTAGTGCATAGTCCTGAAACGGTGGTATTTTTATATACCAAAGTCTATCGTAAGGGAACACAATTATGCACTGATCTTTTTGTGAAGCCTACAGATCGAAATAACTTATTAAGATATGAGAGCGCACACCCAAAGGCTAATATTTCTTCTCTCCCCAGATCCCAGTTGCTAAGGGTAAGACGCATAGTAACAGAGGAAGAAAAATTAGACATACGTCTGGAGGAAATGATTACCAAATTTGAACAGAGGGGTTACCCAGATGAAATGTTGAAGAGAGAAGTATGCAGAGTGAGGGACCTAGATCGGTATTCTAGTATCCAAGAAAAGCCACAGAGAACAGAGAGACCAACCAGAATCCCATTTGTACATATGTATCATCCCTGTGCACGTAAGGTTCACCAGATTATATATAAACATTGGCCACTTTTACGTAAGGCGTATCCAGGGATTAGAGAGTTTGAGGAACCCCCATTGCTATCTTATAAACGGCCACAAAATCTGAGGGACAGATTGGTGAAAGCCGATTTAGGTACCTCACGGATTAACCCACAGAGAATGTTAGCCCCATTGAAGGATGGTATGTATCCATGTGGGAGATGTAACCAATGTTCGAGCGTTATACGCACTAATGTCTTCACACACCCACATTCAGGAAAACAATTCGAGATACGTGGTCACTACACATGTGACTCAGGATACGTGGTATACATGATCAAGTGTCCTTGTGGGCTGGCATACATAGGGGAAACGATACAACCAATCAGAGACCGAATAAGTCAACATAAATCCACGATTAGGAAGGAAGTGGTTAAATTACCAGTTCCAGCACACTTTAAATTGGCTAGACATACTGCTGCATCCCTCAGATTTCTTGTATTGGAGTCTGTTGCCCCCCCACGACGGGGGGGCAACAGACTCCTACAACTCCAAAAGAGAGAGAAATTTTGGATTCACACATTACAGACGCTGCATCCGAAAGGGCTTAACAAAGAATATGATCTCTATGCATTTATTTAAATGGTGGAATAAGACATGATTGAGCTATGGGAACTAGACACACGGTACATAATGACAGAAATTGTGACACATATGTGATATTGATATAATGCTATTGGAGTGGAACTAATGTGCTACCATTTATGTGTGTTAAACAGTTAATACCATGTAAGAAGTAGGTGTGTCTAATGTTATGGGACAGGTTAAATAGGATATGATGTCATTGTGAGGAATAATGCTTGACAAAGGGGCGGGAGCTCCGAAACGTTGCATGTTTGCATGACCACTTGTATACTGGTAAAATACAAATTTTTCGTTTACCTTAAATTGGTCTGGACTTTTTTGTTATATATATGATTTGTCCATGCATATGGACTAAGTCACGGACGGGTTGAGTGCTCCACTCTATTTTTGTACAAATATATATATATATATATATATATATATATATATTATAACACAGATTTATTTGTAATAGAGGGTTGCCACCTGGCTGTTATTTTCCTGCACCATTCAGTAAAGATACCACTATTATCAAATGCTATCAATATGGATAGTACAGCTGGATTTTTTTTTTCCTAAATGAAATACAGCAAGGCTATCTCTGTGCCTGGCTGTCTATTGTCTGCCCTTCAGCATAGTGTTTTTTTTTTTTTTACAAGTAGTTGAATAAAAGATTTCCAATTGAATTTCAACAAAAGATCAACATAACCACAAAGATAGACAATTACAGATATGTATAAAATGATCGAGATTTCTTTCCTGTGATCTGACTGCCACCTTGAGGATAATGCACTTAAAACATTTCTACATAATATTAAGACAAAGAAACTGCATTTCTGTAGCGATGATTGACAGCTTAATCTGGGTTTAGAATGCATTTTACCCAAACACAATTCAGTAAATAAATAACCCTGATTTTCAAAGCAGTTTCTACAGACCTAAGAAGAAGAATCTAAAATTTTTAGGGCCCCAAATGATATCAAAACGGTAAATATTCCATGATTCAGTATGACCTTGCATGGCCAATATTGTATTTCAGCAGCAAATATGTGTGCATTTTCCTGTATACTTTGGCATGAAGCATTTTATCAGTTTAGCAGACACCATAAGAACACTTCAGACTTTATTAGAATTTTGGTGGCATCTTGTGTGATACATCATTGTATTGATGAAAGCAACATGATTTAGCTTATGATTGAATATGTGGAGAGAAGGAGATGGCAGAGTCAATTATATCTCCATAGCACTAGGCCGGGGTAGAGGGGGTCACAAAGGAGTTGTTAACTGGGATGTTATAGGCAGGTATAATTTAAAGCAAAACTTCCAAGTAGAAATGGCTGACTAGCAAGAAGAGACTCAGCTTAGGAGTTCTGGTTTGAGAATGGCACAGGAGGAGAGAGAAATCTGAGTATTGTCAGCATAAATATGGTATTGGAAGCAAATACAATAGGTCTTCTGCACTCAACCCATTAACAATATATTAAGGACATTGAGACATTTTGGGGCAAATTCACTAAGCGCTGAAGCGACGAACACTAGCGTCAATTCGCTAGCGTTTGGCATTTTCGGTACTTCGCAAATTCACTAACGCTGGCGTAAATTCGCTAGTGTTACTTCGCACCCTTACGCCAGGCGAATTTTCGCTACGGACGTAACTACGCAAATTCACTAACATGCGCATTGTTCTGAACGCTACCTTTTACGCTAGACTTCCTTCGCCACCTCAGACCAGGCGAAGCGCAATAGAGTAGATAGGGATTGCTTCAAAAAAAGTTAAAATTTTTTCTAAGTCCCAAAAAACGCTGGCATGTTTTCTACATTATGGGTGATAGGCTGAAAAAGATTGAAAATTTTTTTGGGGCTCCCCTCCTTCCCCCCTACATTTCCTGACTCATGGCAACCTAACTATACAGTGGGCACATGTGTAGGGCAAAATAAAATTTTTATTTGATGTTTTGAATGTTTTCTAGGCATTTGTAGTGCTGATACGTATTCCTCCATTGAAATTTGAATTTGGCGCCGTATGCAAATGAACCATCGCTAGCGAAACTTCGCTTCGCTTGGTGAATCAACGCTAGCGCAACTTCGCAAACTTACGCTACCCCTGTGCGCAACTTCGGATTTTAGTAAATTTGCGGATCGCTGGCGAAACTACGCCTGGCGAAGTGCGGCAAAGTTGCGCCTGGCAACTTCGAATCTTAGTGAATTTGCCCCATAGTGTCTTAAGCTATGAAAAATGCCTTACCCTTTAAACAAAACAGGGATTGTTTGTCCATATATTGCAATATATTTAAGCTGGCCAACTACGTCAAAGTCATCCCATATCTGGCCAGTCCTACGCTCAATTTTCATCTGATTCATTAAGAATTCTATTGCTTCATTATACATTTTACAAAGGGACTAAGTTTTACCTGCAACTTACTTGCTGCTTTTAAAGTAAAACTCCCAAACTTGGCTGCCCTTTTATTAGACACCAGTGGGATCACCTGACTATAGCTGGGAAGGGTGGGAGCTACAACATGGAGCTGGTCACTGCTCCTGTATAACTATAACAAACAAGGGAAAGTTGTGCTCACCACTAATTTTTAAAACCATTAAGTGGGGGTGCAATGAGGTTGTGACCACAAAATTCACAAACAAATACAAGAGTCCTCTGCCCTCAACCCATTATCAATTAAGGACATTGAAACATTTTGTGCCTTAAGCTACTCAAAATGTCAAAACAGGAATTATTTATCCATATTTTGCAATATATATATATATATATTTTTTTTTAAACTTGTTTTTTTATTGTAAATGACAAAGTATAATCACAACAAATATTTATACATGTTTCCATAAAGCGGAGAGTATAGCAATTGTGATTACGATTATGTAACAGTTCAATAACATTTTAATAACATTTTAAACATTCAGCTCAATAATGGTTTATAGCAGTGGGTGGTAGGACCTGTGAGGATTAATTCAGATAGGAGGTCTGTAGTCTGTTAGTTTGATGACTTCTGGGAGGCGCGGTATCAGGTCTTGATGGTTCTTGTTGTAAAGTTGCTAGATATTGGGATGATTCCATGATCAAAGGATAATCCTTGAGAACTTCCATATAATACTATGACGTATGTCTAAAGGTGTAGATTGCGAGGCATTTGATGTGTTGTGGGAGGTGTGCTATGTAGGTAGACCAGGTGTTGAAGAATTTTGATGTGTCGTGTTCTTTCCTGGTTATGGAAAATATGGTGTAGTTTTTGTTTCACCAACGTCATTGATGGAGGGTCAGTGTGCAGTCATTGTTGCAGTATCGTTTTCCTAGCAGCTGCTGCCAATCTGCCCATGAGGTGTTTTTCAGTTTTCGTGATTTGTGGAAATGAATTAAGTGTACTGAACAGAGCCCATGCTATGTGTATTTGGAGGGGTTTCCCTATCATCTGTGCACCATATGAAAGGACTTCTTTCCAAAAAGATTGCATTAAGGGACAAGACCACATGGTATGTATCAGATTTGCTTCAGGGGCGTGGCATTTTAAACACATAGCTGAGGAGAGGTTACCCATTTTAAATCTTCTGAGTGGAGTAAGATATGAGTTGTGGAGAATTTGCAATGACATTTCCTGATACCTGCTTGCCGGAAGTAATGTCATAATTTTAGTGTGCTGTTTCAAAATGTCTGATTCTGTGGTATTAGGTATCTCCTTAATCCATTTGAAAGTAGGTTTATCATCGTTATCTATGTCTAGAAGTGGTTTAATGGTTTCATAAATGTGTGAAGTGGTGAGTTTCTTACTTTTGTTCTTCCATAGTCGATTTAATAAGTTATTTTTGTCATTATTTGTTAGGCGTTCAATTGTAGTGTTCGCAAAGTGAATGATCTGCAGACTTAGGTATAAGTGGGTGTGTGTAAATGGAAATTTTTCTACCAGCTTGTCTAAAGAGAGTACTGAGTAGTTAATATCTAATATGTCGTGTATGTTCTGTAGGCCGCTAATACTCCAGTCATATAGTATGGGATTCCGCATACCCGGTGGGAAATTTTTATTATCTAACCACGATAAGTAAGGAGAGGTATATCGTGATAGATTCTGGGTTTTCCTGACTGAGGGGCATGTTTACTAACATTGGAGATAAATATCTGGAGAGATTTCTGGAGATGTTACCCATAGCAACCAATCAGATTGTTGCTTTTGTTTTCTAACTTGGCTGTGGCTGTTTAAATCTAATTGCTGATTGGTTGCCATGGGCAACATCTCCAGAAATCTCTCCAGATATTTATCTCCAATGTTAGTAAACATGCCCCTGAGTGCCATGCGTTATACGTGTCTAAGAATAATGGATTATGTCTAATATGTGTTGGAATGTGTTGTATAGGTGTATGCAATAGATATTTTGCAATATATTTAATCTGGCCAACTACATCAAAGTCCTATGTGCCTATGTGAATTTTGTGGTCACAACCTCATTGCACGCTTAATGGTTTTAAAAATTATTGGTGAGCACAACTTTCCCTTGTATGCTATTGGATGAATGATTAGCTGGTGAAGAGAGGGAAGTACAGTGTACCAGAATAATAAAGGGGCCCAGTACAGAGTTTACAACACAATTAAAAGTGATACTGACACTACAAATATTAATGTACATAGTTACTTTCCTCTGATATATCGGCTTTTGTTAGCAATTTGTTACTTGAAGTTCCTAAACCTGATGTTTTCCAACATGACTGTCCCTTCTCAGCCTTTCAGAGGCTGCTGTTCAGATATGCTGCCTCAAACAGGCCCAGATTTGTGGCAAGGCCACAAAGGCCCGGGCATAGGGCCACAATATTTAAGGGGCGGCATGACGCCCAGCTGCATTGGGGAAAACAATGGGGATCCGAAGACTGCTCCCGGCCAGCACTCCGCCAGTGTCTAGGAGGTAGACTGCACATGTACGTTCGCGCTCGTGAGGGGAGGTTGTGTGATTGGGATGGGGGAGGGAGTTTCACCCTCCGGCCTAGCGAACGGCCGAAATAGAAATCCTGCCCTCATAGAGGAACATAGGGCATCACATCCGTAATGTAAAAGCATTGGGCAGATACTTTCATGACAAAATTATAAATAGCATTCAAAGACAATGTTACGATTTATGTAAAAAGGTTTAATTTCTGATGTATCTCTTTACGATCCACAATCATAAATCAATAGAAAGAACTGTACTCATCAAGAGAAGTCATTATTTAGTTGCCCGTTACTATTTTGAGGAGGAGGGTGGCTTCTCTGAGAAAATCCAGACATTCAAAATGCATTGGGTGACATCAGGGAGCTTCTAACTCAATCTCTCCCAATTCTCACTTCCTTCTCAATAAAAAGTATCAGTTCATTTGCAAAAAGCAGAGAATAAATGGCTTTTGAATAAAAAGTAAATTAACATATAAAAATGATCTTGCTTAAACTGTATACATTTTCTAATGCAAATTAAGATGCTAAACTGAAATCGCTGCTATTAAATATTTACAGGCTATTTTGTATTAGAGGGTTGATCACATCTAGGGTTAGCATTTAAATGATCACTTACTTCAAACGGCTTTGTGTCTAGTTGGCATTATCTGAAACTGCTTTGTATCCAATTTCTATTGTACTATTCTATGTAGAAAAGTGGATTGGAATCCTATCATGACAGCCAGATGGTTGGGGAAAGAGGATTGTGTTTCATTTACCAAGCATATAGCAGGTAACATTAAGAATTGTGCATTTTTTTTCATTCATATATTCTTTGCAGTCAAATGCTAAATTCCATTTTACCTCCGATTACAAAAGCAGTGTAATAAGTGTTTCTGTTAATAATTTATATTTCTTTAAGGGTTGTGAAGGCGTTACCATCCTGACTGTGAGAAAGTGTAACCTATGCCTCTGGGGGTGGTATTTGTCCCCACAGACCTAGGACTTCCTTTATTAAAATCTGAAATTCAGCTTTTCTTAATTTGAAAAAGCACTTTCTTGAATATGTGTTTATTCAAGAAATGATTCAAAATGTCAAAAAATATAGGCTTAAAATGCGAAACAGAAACAATAAAATCACATTCTGCTTTTTATTTTTTCAAGAGACAAATTTTGTATTGTTCTATAAAACTTTAAATCTGAAAATGCAACTCCCATTGACTTCAACATGAAGTGGCTAGCTTTTAGATGGCAAATATTTTTAATCGAGTTTGAGTTGTTTTATTAATAAATCTGACTAAAAAACTCTTCAAAATATTAATGTATGTACATTACAAGTTGTCTATAGGTCATGTTGATTGTTTTTCGCTTATAATATATCACTTTTGTAAGTAATTGTTACTTGAATTTTTCTAATGCCAACAGACTACTGCTGCACAAATATGGCAGCCCCCTCATAGAGGGAAACGGGGGATCAAATTAGAGTCCTGGGCAGGTCCATTTTTTGGAACACGTACCGGACCCGTACCCGCAACCTGCAACCCAGACCGGCAACTAGGGATGTAGCGAACGGCGGAAAAAATGTTCGCGAACATATTCATGAACTTGCGTCAAAAAATGCGAAAGGTTCGCGAACCCCATAGACTTCAATGGGAAGGCGAATTTTACAGTTAGTGTTGTAGTATTTCTGGTCAGGTGATCTCTGAAGCAGCACAGATAGAGTCACGAAATGGCAAGAGATGTAAAAGGGCAATATTTATGTAAATATATATTCCAGTTTGGTAAGATTCTTTAATATGTCATTCAATTTGATATAAACTATCTGTTGCTTAAGTATTAATTTTGGGGGTATAGTTTTCCTTTAATTACTAGTTGCTTGTCACCTCCAGGATGTTCATCCTGTTGGTGGCAATATTTCTGTAGTGGTGTGTTTAGCAGTCACCGTGCTTGTGCGCACGTGCACGGTCAGGCAGAGGTAATTCAACGTACAGTGAAGTGAACCAAAACACACTGATTCTGCAGTGTGGGCCCAGTTTTGGTCTACTTTATTGATCACCTGCGGTGACCATAAAAGATGCGATTTTGCCACTGTTGCAGAACCCTGAAAAATTAGGCATGTGTACTTTCCTGAAAAATTATGTTTTTTTTGTCGCAGCCACTGAAGCACAGAGGCCAGAAAAAATATGCCATATAAATGCTGAAAATATAATTTTTTTTTTGTCGCAGCCACTGAAGCACAGAGGCCAGAAAAAATATGCCATATAAATGCTATAAATATAAATTTTTTTTGTCGCAGCCACTGAAGCACAGAGGCCAGAAAAAATATGCCATATAAATGCTGAAAATATAATTTTTTTTTTGTCGCAGCCACTGAAGCACAGAGGCCAGAAAAAATATGCCATATAAATGCTAAAAATATAAATTTTTTTTGTCGCAGCCACTGAAGCACAGAGGCCAGAAAAAATATGCCATATAAATGCTGAAAATATATATTTTTTTGGTTGCAGCCACTGAAGCACAGAGGCCAGAAAAACTCAGGATTTACCTGTCCAAAAAGTTTTGCTTCAAATGAAACCAGTAGGGTTTGCACCCTAGTTTGTAACGGTGGCGGAGGGAGGAGGACGCTAAAGGACAGCTGTGTGTGGAGTCATGCGGCGTGCAGAGAAGGACAGCTGCATGGGGAGTCAGAACAAGTCTTCCGGCGTGCAGTAACCCTCCGAGATCCATGCCTCATTCATTTTAATAAAGGTCAGGTAATCCACACTTTTGTGACCTAGGCGAGTTCTCTTCTCAGTTACAATCCCTCCTGCTGCACTGAAGGTCCTTTCTGAGAGGACACTTGAGGCGGGGCAAGACAAGAGGTTCATGGCAAATTGTGACAGCTCTGGCCACAGATCAAACCTGCGCACCCAGTAGTCCAGGGGTTCATCGCTCCTCAGAGTGTCGATATCTGCAGTTAATGCCAGGTAGTCCGCTACCTGCCGGTCGAGGCGTTCTCTGAGGGTGGATCCAGAAGGGTTCTGGCGCTGCCTTGGACTGAAAAACATTTGCATGTCTGACGTTACAGAGTGGCCAAAGTGCATTGTCCTTGCAGGTGCGCTCGTGGTAGGATTACTGGCACCTCTGCCCCTGGAATGTTGATGAGTTCCTGAAGTGACATCACCCTTAAAAGCATTGTACAACATGTTTTGCAGGCTGGTTTGTAAATGCAGCATCCTTTCGGACTTGTGGTACGTTGGTAACATTTCTGCCACTTTATGCTTGTACCGAGGGTCTAGTAGCGTTGCGACCCAGTACAGGTCCTTCTCCTTAAGCCTCTTGATACAGGGGTCCTTCAACAGGCATAACAGCAAGAAAGACCCCATTCTCACAAGGTTGGATGCAGAGGTATCCATCTCTGCTTCCTCGTTATCAAGGACTACATCATCCACGGTCTCCTCCCCCCAGCCACGTACAAGACCAGGGGTCCCCAAAAGGTCACCACAAGCCCCCTGGGAAGCCTGCTCCTGTTGGTCCTCCTCCTCCACAAAGCCACCTTCCTCCTCAGACTCCACTTCTGACACCTCTCCCTGCCTGGGCTCGTTCTGGTGATTCCGACCAGAAATCGTGCGCTTCCTGCTCCTCGTCACGCTGGTCTACAGCCTCTTCTGTCACTCATCGCACGGCACGCTCCAGGAAGAAAGCAAAGGGTATTAGGTCGCTGATGGTGCCTTCGGTGTGACTGACCATGTTTGTAACCTCTTCAAAAGGGCGCATGAGCCTGCAGGCATCGCGCATAAGCACCCAGTAACGGGGGAAAAAAATCCCCAGCTCTGCAGATCCAGTCCTACCACCCAGTTCAAACAGGTATTCATTGACGGCTCTTTGTTGTTGCAGCAGACGTTCAAACATGAGGAGCGTTGAATTCCAGCGAGTCTGGCTGTCGCAAATTAAACGCCTGACTGGCATGTTGTACCGCTGCTGAATGTCAGCAAGGCGTGCCATGGCTGTGTAGGAACGTCTGAAATGGGCCGACACCTTCCTGGACTGCCTGAGAATGTCCTGGAATCCTGGGTACTTCGAGACAAAACGTTGGACTATTAAATTCAGAACATGTGCCATGCAGGGCACATGTGTTAAATTGCCCAGTCTCAGTGCTGCCAACAGATTGCTTCCGTTGTCACACACCACTTTTCCGATCTTCAGTTGGTGTGGGGTCAGCCACCGATCGGCCTGTGACTGCAGAGATGACAGGAGTACAGATCCGGTATGGTTTCTGCTTTCCAGGCACGTCATCCCCAAGACAGCATGACAACGGCGTACCTGGCACGTCGAATAGCCTAGGGGGAGCTAGGGGTGCACAGGTGTGGAGGAGGAAGCAGCAGAGGAGGAGGAAGCAGAGGAAGAAGATGAGGTAGAGAGCGAAGGAGGAGTAGAGGTGGTGGCAGAACCGCGTGCAATCCGTGGCGGTGACACCAACTCCACTGTTGTTGTTGAGCCACGCATTCCCTGCTTCCCAGCCATAACCAAGTTCACCCAGTGGGCAGTGTAGGTGACATACCTGCCCTGACCATGCTTGGAGGACCATGCGTCAGTAGTCATATGGACCTTTGCCCCAACACTAAGTGACAGAGATGCGGTGACTTGGCTCTGCACATGGTGGTACAGGTGTGGTATTCCCTTCTTGGAAAAAAAATTGCGGCTGGGTACCTTCCACTGCGGTGTCCCAATTGCTACAAATTTTCAGAAGGCCTCAGAGTCCACCAGCTGGTATGGTAAAAGCTGGCGGGCTAAGAGTGCAGACAAGCCAGCTGTCAGACGCCGGGCAAGGGGGTGACTCGCAGACATTAGCTTCTTACGCTCAAACATGGCCCTCACAGAAACTTGGCTGGGGGCAGATGACTGGGAACTGGTGGTCAAGGTGGAAGGCGGAGTGGAGGGTGGTTCAGACGGGTCAAGGACAGCAGAGGTAGAGCAGTAAGATGCTGGACCAGAAGGAGGGTGGCTTTTAGTTTGTCTGGTGCCTTTGAGGTGTTGCTCCCATAGTGCTTTGTGCTTGCCGTTCATGTGCCTTCGCATAGAAGTTGTACCTATGTGGCTGTTGGGCTTCCCAAGACTCATTGCAAATTACAACGCTTTTGTCAGAGGCACACACATTAAAAAAATCCCACACTGCTGACCTTTTTGAAGCTGGCAATCTGGTGGTAACAGTAGAAGTTGGCGGCAATGGCGGGTGCGTTGGCCGGCTGACCACAGGTGCCGATACATGTTGTTGCCCTACTGTTCCCTGCGAACTGTCCTCCCTGCTTCTTCTAAGTCTTATTCTCCTCCTGCCTCTCTGACTCTCCGTCTCTCCATCTGAACTATCCTCCTCTTGCTCTCTTCTACTGGGCACCCACAAAACATCAATCTCCTTATCATCATTCTCCTCAGATGCATCAATTTCTTCAATTTCTTCTAACAGCTCACAGAAGGAAGCAGCAGCGGGGACCTCCTCATCACTCATTATGTCCATCTCTGTTGTGTTCTCTGCCAGAATTATATCTGGTGTAACGTCCTCATCTCCTTCATCTTCTTCTGCCAATAATGGTTGCGCATCACTCAGTTCAAGAAACTCATGTGTAAATAACTCCTCTGACTCCAGTGAAGAAGGGGCGCCGGTGGTGGAGGAAGTGTTACGTGGGGTGCCCATAGCAGAGGAGGATGAGGATGTTGTGGCAAAGTTAGAAACGGTAGAGGATGGGGTGTGCTGTGTAAGCCAGTCAACTACCTCTTCAGCATTTTGGGAGTTCAGGGTAATTGCCTTTGTAAAACTGGGCAATTTCCTAGGGCCACAGGATAGCATAGCAGCACGGCCCCTAGTGCCTCTGCGTGGCGGCCTGCCTTTGCCTGGCATTTTTTTTAAAACAACAACAACTCAGGTGATGTTTCTGGAGACGGTATTATTATTGATATTTAGACAGAATGTGAAAAAGCTCACACAGCTAGGTGGCAGTTGTTTGAAGAACACACTGGGCAAACAATGCCTGCAAGGTCAACGTATACACTACAGCAGTGGATACGAATATATTATTGCTGCTTGGAAAACGTCACTCAGGTGGTGTTTCTGGAGACGGTATTATTATTGATATTTAGACAGAATGTGAAAAAGCTCACACAGCTAGGTGGCAGTGGTTTGAAGAACACACTGGGCAAACAATGCCTGCAAGGTCAACGTATACACTACAGCAGTGGATACGGAATATATTATTGCTGCCTGAAAACGTCACTCAGGTGGTGTTTCTGGAGACGGTATTATTATTGATATTTTATTATCTTTATTTTTCATTTTCAATAGAACAAAAGGGGGGGAGGGAGTACAGAAGAAAGAAGGGAGGTGGGGTTATGTGAACAAAGGAAGAAAATTGGGGGGGGGGAAGGAGATTGCCAGTATGAGCTAGGTATATTGTACATAGAAAATATCTTCGGCAAAACAGTTGACATCAAGTTATTGCTCTAATACAGTTTATAAACTATACAATTCACATATATAGTACTCTTGGTCATCCTTGATCAAACATTTAATGACTAATAATTAATAAGAGCCATCTAAAACCTCTAGAAATTAACTGAGACAGAAATTAACTGAGATAGAAGGGAAGAGGGTGTATTGTAGAATTTGTTATTAGTTGATGTGATCAAGGTTTTGGAGATAGATCTAATTACCACCTAAATTTTGGATGTATCGTAGCCATGGAGACCATATTTTCCAGTACTTAGGGCTATTAGAGTGAATCAAGTGGGTAAGTTCCTCCATCTTCCTTATTTCCTCAACCTTTATTATCCATTCCCTGAGGGTGGGCGGGTGAGTGTTCTTCCATTTCCCTGGAATTAAAGCTTTAGCTGCTTGCAGTAGGTGTTGCGAGAGAGGGTTTAAGACTTTCCTATTGGGGTTATCAGGTAAGTTTAGAAGAATTAAAGCATAGTTCGTTCTGTCAATACTAATCCCCGAAACTATATGGATAGATTGTAACACTTGTTTCCAGTACAGTTTAAGTATTGGACATGTTATCCAGATATGAGAGTGTGTCCCCTCCTCTTTATTACATCTCCAACAGATATTAGAAGAATTAGGGAACATTTTATGCAACTTAGCTGGTGTATAGTGCCATCTTGTAGTAAGTTTATAAATCGCTTCAGTTGTTTTGGAGGCGTTAGATGTTTTATGTATGGTCTTAAAAATAGTATTCCAGTCCTGTTCAGAAAGATTGATAGCAAGTTCTCTTTCCCAAGCTGCACAAAAGTTAGGGATAGTTTTAGGGATGGAATTCAGCAGTAGCTTATAAGAGAAAGACAGCATTTTAGTGTTTGCTAGTGGGGATGTTAAAGCTCTTTCCCATGGTGTAAGCGGTCTGGACCAATATCCCGATTTTCTAGACTGTAAAAAACCATATAATTGATTGTAGTTCCAAGTGTCTCTCGGGTGAGACCCCCACCTTTTCTGAATTGTAGCTAAGGGGATTATTCTATTATTTGTGATGAAATCACTCATTCTCGTTTCTCTTCCTTTCCAGGTATTCCATCGTTTGAAGGCTCCCAGATCTCTCCCTGGAATAAACTCAGGATTATTAGACAGCGTTGAAAGAAGGTAAGGTGGTTTAGTGAGGCCATATTTTTCTTTGTTTTTTTGCCATATTTTTAGTGTAGCTCTAATCAGGGGATGTGCCAGAGCCGTTTGGAGGCAGGTATTGTCCATAGTCCATAGTGTATTTTCAATCGGGAAGGGAATAAAGGTTTGTTCAAGTAGGCTCCAGGCTTTCTCATTCTTTCTTTGGGTCCAGTTATGAATACGCACCAGATGTACCGAAAGGTAATATAAGTATAGATCTGGTAAGCCAAGGCCACCTCTCTCTTTAGGCAGAATTAGCAGGTTATGCTTCAATCTGGGATTTTTCCCATTCCATACAAACCGGGAGATTATGGATTTAACTGATGAGAAAAAAGATTGAGGAATGTGGATAGGTAAGACTTGATATAGATACAGTATCTTCGGGAGGATGACCATCTTCACAGCTTGGATTCTTCCCAACCATGAAAGTTGCAATTTGCCCCATTTCTCTAAAAGCTTTTGAAGAGCTTTAATAAGAGGAATATAATTATCGTCATAGGCCATGCCCAGGTTGGCCCGAAGTTTGACCCCCAGATACTTTATATGCGGGGACGCCCATTTGAATGAGAAGCTTTGTTTAAGAATCTCAGCTTTGGCTGGTGCTATATTTATATTTAATATTTCTGATTTTGTTAAATTTACTTTGAAGTTTGAAAGATTGCCATATAGTTTCATCAAGTTAAGTATGTTTGGTAGGGAAACTGTGGGCTTAGTGATGAACAGTAATAGATCATCAGCGAAAGCTGCACATTTGTATTCTATCCCTGTAACCATAGGTCCTGATATGTTAGGGTCTGCTCTAATATGGGCTAATAGGGTTTCCATTACCATAACGAATAAGATAGGAGAGAGAGGGCACCCCTGCCTAGTCCCGTTAAGGATCTGTATTTTGGGAGAGAAGATACCATTTACCTTGATTCTGGCAGACGGATTTTTGTATAGTGCCATAATTCTTTGTTTGGTTTTTTCTCCTAACCCGAATCCGGAAATTGTCTTTTCCAGGAATGACCAGGAAACCCTGTCAAATGCCTTTTCGGCATCTGTGGTAAGGATGAGAGTGGGAATGCCTTTATCTTTAACAAGCTGTAGTAGAGAAATAACCTTGGCAGTGTTGTCCTTTCCTTCTCTTTTAGGCACGAATCCTGCCTGATCTGGGTGAATCAAGTGAGGTAAGTGATGCTGTAATCTGTTCCCTATCAATTTAGCATATATCTTCATATCCAGATTTATTAAAGAAATGGGTCTGTAACTAGAACATTGTTGGGGATCCTTGTCTGGTTTTGGGATTATTGTTATGTGGGCCTCTTGTGCTTGTGGGTGAAAGTGACTGAGGTCAGAAATGTCATTGTAATAATCTAGTAGCAACGGGATTAAATCCTCTTTAAAGGATTTATAAAAGGAGGCGGTATAACCGTCAGGTCCCGGGCTTTTTCCATTTTTCAGAGACATTATGCACTCTTCAATCTCTCTGTACGTGAAATCAGTGTCTAGAATTTTGGCTTGTTCAAGAGTAATTTTAGGGAGCTTTGCCTGGGCAATAAAATGATCTATATCATTAAGAAGATCTTGTGAGGGGGACGAAGGCTTAAGTTTATAAAGTGTTTGGTAATACTCCTGGAAAGCCTGAGCTATATTTTTCGTGCTATGTTGCGTTTCATTATTTCTGTCTTTAATCGACATTATGTGTGTCTGAGGTTGGATTTTTTTGAGAGTTCGTGCAAAGTGTTTTGTGCATTTGTCGTTAAGCTCGTAGTACCTTTGTTTACTGCTCAGGTATGCTCTCTGAGTTTTTGCGTCTAGAATTGATTTTAATTGTATGCGTTTGCTTTCCAGGTTGGTAAGCGTTTCGTTGGATAAGGTGTTCTTATGTTTCTGCTCTAAGTTAAAAATATCCTTAAGTAGAAGATTAATCTCTTTTTTCTTTTCTTTTTTCAGGTTGGCGCCCATTGCTATTAGGTTGCCTCGTAGCACACATTTTAAAGTTTCCCACAAGGTAGCAGGAGTGGTCTCAGAGGAAGCATTTGTTTGGACTATGTGTTTGATCCATCCCCGAACTATACCTCTTTAGGGATGTAGCGAACTGTTCGCCGGCGAACTAGTTCGCGCGAACTTCGACTGTTCGCGTCCGCCGCAAGTTCGCGAACGTCGCGCGACGTTCGCCAATAGGCGTTCGCGTCAAAATCGTTCGACCATTCGACCATTCGATCGCTAAAATCGAACGATTTTCGTTCGAATCGAACGATCGAAGCCATTGGATTGAATGAAATCATTCGATCGAATGGCTTCGATCGTTAGATTCGAACGGAAATCGTTCGATCGAACGATTAAAATCCTTCGATCGTTCGAATCGAACGATTTTCGGATGTTCGAAGTTCGCGAACTGTTCGCGAACTGTTCGCATTTTTTGCCGGTGTTCGCGAACGGCGTTCGCGAACACATTGTCGGCGGTTCGCTACATCCCTATACCTCTTCTGTCATCAGAATGTAAAAGAAAATCATTAAGTCTCCAATTGAATTCCTGCTGTGAAGTTGATGGTACTATAAATTTTACAGTGATCGGTGAATGATCTGAAATAAGCGAAGGACAGATTTCAGCTTGCTTGAACAGATGTAGCCAATGTTGTGAACTAAAAATGTAGTCCAGCGTTTTTCAACCTGTGTGCCGCAAACTAATGTTAGGTGTGCCGCCTCACCGCCTCACCTCTGGAGTCGGCTTTGCTGCGCGCATGCGAAGGCCGAAGTGCGCGGACCTGACGTGACGTCATGTGACCTGCGCGTGCCTGGGCTGGTCAGGGAAGTCGCTGGCTGCACTGTGCGCAGCTTCGATGTGTGACTGTGCATAGCAGAGCCTGGCAGAAGCTGGTAGGTTATTGAAACTTGCTACCATCTGTTTAAGCAGGAGCCAGAACCCAGAGGGAGGTACAATGTACTTATCTGCTGGTTATAAGACTTATAACAGAAGATAATCTGGGGTGAGTAGTAAACAACAATCAAACATTTGTTTCTGCATCCATTCCCACATGATAGTCTCGTTAGACCCATGCATCGGCATCACTAGATCCCCTCTACCCAGCATGCCCAGGGACACTGCAGTCTGGGGTCTCCAATGCTGCCAGTTTTAATGTCTTTGGGGATGCTATTAGTATTAGTCTGCACACTATTAGTCTGCACACATCCCTGCCTCTGTGTCTGGGCTACTCACTGGGCTACTTCCAATTTCTTTGTAAAACATTTGATTTATTATTTTTTTTTATTGATTATTTTATTTATTTAGTACTTACACCTTACTTAAAATTTAGAAAGAAGGAAAATGTACATGGCACACCATGGGAGGCAGATTATCTCCTGCTGTATACAGGAGAAACATAAACATGATTAAAATGTGCCTAATGTTTCCCCCCTGCAGAACTGTGTTTGAAAACTCATTGTAAAAATTATCCAATTTGTGAACGACAGTGAAAGTGATGGATAAGTTTTTGAAGAGGAAAAATGCTGACTCTGAACTGGACCCAGATGAAGGCCCTAGTATGAGTGGAGGTTAAAAGAAAGCAAAGACGGTGACGTCAAGCAAAGTTTCTGGCACGAGGCAATACAACGAAAGCTATCTTTCATTTGGATTTACTTTTACAGGAGATGCAACGACACCGATTCCGTTGTGCTTGGTATGTGGTGAAAAGCTCTCCAACAGTGCTATGGTCCCAAGTAAACTTAAACGCCATCTCCAAACCAAACACCCTTCACTTCAAAACAAAAATGTGGAGTATTTTGTTCGCCTGCGTGAACACACGGAGAAACAGGCAACTTTCATGAGAAAAACCGCAAAGGTAAATGAGAGAGCCCTTAAAGCTAACTACCACGTCGCTGAACTTGTGGCTAAATCAAAAAAGGCCCACACTGTGGCAGAGCAATTAATACTTCCTGCCTGCAAAGCCATTGTAAATGAGATGCTCGGACCCGAAGCGGCTAAAGAAATAGCCAAAATCCCTCTCTCAGATAACACGATTTCCAGACGTATTGATGAGATGTCTGCAGACATCGAAAGTTTGGTTTTGGACAAGATCCGTATCAGTAATAAATTTGCGTTGCAACTTGATGAGTCTACTGATATAAGTGGACATGCTCAACTCTTGGCCAATGTGCGTTTTGTGGATGGAGATGCAATCAGAGAAAACTTTCTATTTTGCAAGGTTTTGCCAGAAAAAACAACAGGAGAGGAAATTTTTCGGGTCACATCAGAATATCTGGAAAAAGGAGGACTTAAGTGGGAAAACTGCACGAGTGTCTGCACTGATGGAGCTGCAGCCATGGTCGGGCGCACCAAAGGCTTTGTAAGCAGAGTGAAGGAAAAAAATCCAGATGTGATCATTACGCACTGTTTTTTACACCGCAAAGCCCTCGTAGTCAAGACTTTACCAGCAGACCTCGTTCCTGTGTTGGATAATGCTGTGCGCATGGTAAACTTTGTGAAGTCGCGACCTCTGAAAAGTCGCATATTTGCGGCTTTGTGTGAGGAAATGGGAGCGGAGCATAAAGCCTTGCTGTTTCATACGGAGGTCCGATGGTTGTCGCGCGGCAAGGGGCTGGCCCGTGTGTATGAACTGCGAGAGGAACTTAAAGTGTTTCTGACAAATGAGGGGTCCGATTACGCAAAGCTGCTTGCAAGTGATGAGTGGTGTGCAAGGCTGGCATACCTGGCAGATATTTTTCATCATCTGAATGAGCTGAACACACGAATGCAAGGCCGAAATGAAAACCTGCTTACAAGTACAGATAAAATAAATGGATTCCGTTCAAAGGTGCAACTCTGGCAGCAACATGTGGAAAGTGGCAATCTTGAAATGTTCCCACTCACCGATAAATGGAAAGATGTTAATACTGCTGTACTGTGTGAGCTAATAGCTAAACATTTGAAAACTCTTCAGGAGAAGATGTCATTTTATTTCTCTTCAGCCTCCACGGAGTGCCTTGACTGGGTTAGGGACCCATTCAGCTCAGCATCAGCTGTTGGAAAGGACATGACTTTACAGGAGCAGGAGGAACTAACTGAACTGAGACAAGATCGTGGTCTCAAGCTAAACTTTGCTGATCTACCTTTGGACAGTTTTTGGTTGGCAGCTGTCAAGGAGTTCCCCATGCTGGCCAACAAAGCTATTTTGACATTGCTCCCATTTTCCACAACATATCTGTGTGAGGTGAGCTTTTCAAGCCTGACTGCTGTAAAATCTAAAAACAGAGAAAGACTGAGAGCTGTGGAGGAAGATCTTCGTGTGTGTCTTTCATCGATTCCTGCCAGGATATCAGCTCTGTGTTCATCCAAACAGGCCCAGGGTTCACACTGAGTGAGTATAAATATCAAAGATTATAAAATACTTTTTTCTTTGTGTTTATTTGATTCCTATTAAGGATGTTATAAATATAACCGTCATTCTTCAATGTTTAAAAAAAAGCTTATATTAACAATAGCACTTATATTGTTAATATAAGCTTTTTTTCACATTTTCAGCTGGTGGTGTGCCGCGGGATTTTTTCAATGAAAGAAATGTGCCTTGGCTCAAAAAAGGTTGAAAAACACTGCATTGGGGTATCAGGTGCAGCATGTTCTGATGCTTTAAATAGGTGTTAAATACAGGTATGTATTGCCCCTATTGGTGCTCTGTATTGTGCCAGTAGCATCCAGGTGACACCTATGTCCCAACCCTGTATCACCCCAAATGCATGCAGTTCACTACTACATCTTTGTTCCTCCAGCTATAAGTGGAGAATAATGAGGACACGAGGGCACCCATTCTGATTAGAAGAAAGGAGGTTCCGTCTAAATATTCGGTAAGGTTTTTTTTGCTGTGACGTTATGGAATTCTCTCGCTGATACATTAACCTGGCCATAGATGCAAAGAACCAATCGTTCCAATCCTCGAACTATCGGACTTCCCCATCTCCCGACCTGCCACTAACCTTCAGATCAAATAAAGTAGAAAAGAACAGATCAGACGATGTTCTGCCCCTGACAGCAATCATACGAAAATTATGTCTGACAAAGCTATTGATAGTCTCCCACTGAAAATCGTACTAGCGGCAATACATGCAGAGATATTATCAGCAGCCGACAGAAATCTTTTAAACTGTCCGATCGACCAAATGAACGATTTCAGTGGGATGAAAAACGTTGGGACTCTCCCCACACGGTCTGAAAATCTTACGAATCGAGGATTCGTACGATCGGACCTTTGCGTCTATGGCCAGCTTAAGATAGCTTTAAGAAAGGTTGTTTTTTCAACCTAACTTACTATGTTACTATGTTATATGTTCTCCAATGCTGTAGGAAACTTCCACAAACAAAAATTGAGCAGAGAGCCAAGTGGATAAGTGTGTGACAATATGTGGCAGGTGAAAACACAAAACTTAAACTCTGACTTCCAAACACAAATGCTAATTTGTTCTAGTAGAACTGGACTATTTATTTGAAATACATACATTTTCGATAGACAGTTATTGGATTCTAACACTAGAGAGAGCTGTTGGTCAGCAAATAACGAATCCAAACAGCTTTGGAAGAAAAAGAAGCCTGGAAAAGAACTGCAAGTCAGACCCTGCTGTTATTTGATGGAAGTTTTAATGGAAAACATTAGACTGATTTGGGTTGTCTAAATGATTCGAAGCAGTTTGATTTTATGTCCTACGTAACAACACTTTTGGGATGTTTAACCAGGAAAGTGTTAAATTGTAATATCCCTACTTTTAGAAATGTGTCCGTTTGCCGCTGTTCTGGTGCTTTGAATAATCAAATACATTACTTTTTTCTAGGTGTTGGCACACAGCAGTAGTGATGAATAAATATGAACATGTCTGACTTCTTATGCCCTAATACAAGCGGCACACAGGGGAAATGGTCTTTTTTTCCATTGGAAATTGGAAACTAGCCACTTGATCTAATGTTGTTGTTAAGGGGCATAACATCAGGGATCTGGGTCTGACCCCACAAAAATTATTTTGCACAAAATCAATGATGACCCATGATTATTGATGCTTCACAGATATCCTTCTCCCCCCTCTGTGGCTGAGGGTCTGCCCCCCTATATACAGTTAGATCTTTCCATTAGTTAAATGGGTTGTTCACCTCACAAACTTGTTTCAGTTCAGTTATTTTCAGATTGGTCACCAAAAATAAAGACGTCTTTCAATTACTTCCCATGTTTTATTGTTTTATTTTAACAAAAAGGTCAGCAAGAGACTGCATTTATTCCTGTCCATGTTTGCTGCTGGACAGATTTTCTTTATCTTTTTATTATTTAACTTTACAGCTCATTAAAGTATTTTAATCCTCACATGACAGCTTTGCTTGAAACTTGGGGGCAGATTTACTAAGGGGTGCAGGCGTAACTTTGATAGCGAAAGAGACAGATGCTAGCGCTCACGCAAATATCCTAGGCGAATTTTCGATCTGGCGTTACTCCACAAATTCACTAAGATGCAGGTTTTACTGAACGTTACCTCTTTCGCCAGACTTGCCTTTGCCAACTCAGACCAGGCGAAGTGCATTGGAGTGCATAGATCTTCCTCAATCTTTTAGTGGAAAAAGTCCCAAAAAACGCTGGCGTCTTTTCCTTTTTTCAGAGTGATAGCCTGCAAAAGTCCTTAAAATTTTTTTTTGGGTAACCGGGTTCCCCCATACATTTTCTACCATATGGAACACCAACTATACAGTGGGCTTGTGTGTAGGGCATTATAACAACTCTATTTTCTTTATTAAGGTTCCCTGGACTTGTCCGCTGTTTGCAAATTAGCTTGAGCGAAGACCTCTCACAAAGTTGCGCTAGGCATAACTAGGCGAAAATTCGCTAGCGTTCGTCGCCCTGGACGCAACTTCACATTTTAGTAAAATAGTTGTTTGAGCGAATTTTCACCTGGCAAAGTATAACAATGCGTGCGAAGCCTCGCTGGCGAATTTTCGCAGGTTAGTAAATTCCCCCTTAGAGAACTCAGTTCATGTACTAAAAATGCTGCACTTTAAACTTTCCACTAGGGGGCAATAAGATATAACACACCACCAGCACTGCTACAAAACAAGCAATTCCCATTTAAAAAAAAAAAATATGTATATAAGAAGAATGAGCAAAAAAAAAAAAAAACAAAGAAGAAAGAGAGGGTTTTTTTTTGAGATGTATTATGCCCCAAAGCTAGAAAAAGTTGTAATCCAAAAATACTCAAGGTCATGTGGAAGTCAATGGCAGAGGTCCTTTGAACCATTTGAAAATGTTTGTAGCCTTATAATGTTCGAGTTTTTTTCAGTGGTTTTCACTTGAAAACTCGATAAATTAGAGCTTTTTGAGTATTCGAGTCCCCCCCCCCCCCCCGTGCACTGATTCGAGTTGTTTTCCACTCAACTTTCCCATGCTTTGGCTGGTCCTCTGCAATATCACATAATGCTGCAGATGCCAACTACTCATACTGTTGTCAATCTGCTGTGTTCCTTTAGGTTAGGGAATGAGCATTTTCAACCACGAAAGAAGAGTAAGAAAAGAGGAAACGGAAAGTAGAAAGAAATGCCAAATGATTTATTTGTAATAGTCAGACATGCATACTTACAAAACCCTTATTATATACAACTAGGGGTCAAGACATATTATTTTGGAGAAAAGTGCCAAATAAGCTTACATTTTATGTTTTTCCAACTATCTGTCAATTAAATATGCTTCTGAACTACTCTGCCTCCTGCTCCCATATGACAGCAGACAGGGTATGAAAGAATTATGAGTTCTACAGCTCTCCATATGTTTCAGCTGAATTCCCTGTATACTTTGTACCTCAATAAAATACATAGCAATTAAAATGACGGCACGTTTAAAAAATCATATAACTTACAAGTAAGTGAACAGTAAAAAAAGGGGGGCTTGTAGCAAATAGTCATATTTCCTATTGCTGATAAACTTAAATGTGTAATTACTGAACAACATTTCAAAGAATTAATCCCCGCATCAGTTTCATAATTGGCAAAGCAGATAGGAATCCATAAGCACTGCTACATGATGTAGGAATTTCAAGATTTTAATTCAGAAAAAAAAATGGTTGTTTATTCTAACTTGTCATTAAAATCATTGGAAACTTCAGTGATTTAGTTAAGAGCTTTATAACATCTCCTGTCCTTTTTTAAAGACCAATATTTGTCCTACAATAAATATAAACACACTTGTAAAAGTTTAAAACAGCACTAGAATGTGATGCGAGTGTACACAAACTATGTGAATATGTGAGTATATGACATGTAGCCAGCAAGAAAAAATGGCTTTGAAAGATGTGCAAATCTCCCACAATAACAGAAACTAAACCCGGCATTCTATATATGCACATGACTTATACCAACGACAATAATGTAATGAGTGAGTTCAGCAACAACATAAATATTATATATATATATATATATATATATATATATATATATATATATATATTGAAGCAGGAATTTGAACGTCACAGGTCTAATAGTGGATACAGCAAAGTTTTAATTTGGAGACTGATGTTTCAACCTTAAAGGTCTTTTTCATCAAAGTGCACAATCATAAACGGAGAAGCTTCATAAACTCTATGTGGCTGGAAAGGGGAGTGGACACAGATTGATGACATCATCATAACCAGCTGTGCGGAGTGAACATCAGCAATAATTGACATCATTGTAAACACAAAGAAAATACTAAAAAAAAAATGGAAATAAAAATATATAGATACTGATGCTAGTGAAAAATTGTTACTCAAATGTGGAAAACATATTTATCACAGTTGGATGTTGGCAACATAAAATCACAAGTTTGCATCGAAATGGAAAAAAGTATGCAGAAAGTGAACAGTGATTGTGCACCTGTTTCTTACACAAGGCTTGAAGCATTTATGTTTCCCTTCTTTATACTCATTATCTTTTTTTTCTTATTTTTAAACACTATTTTATAAAGTATAAGTACATACAGTAAGTATACAGTATAAGTATATAAGTATATAGTAAGACTCAAGTACATACTTACATTATGAATGATGTTGAAAATGTGGCACACATCACTCAAGTTCAACCTTTCTGCCTATTTGAACCTGCTGAACTGCTAGTTGATTCAGAGGAATGTGAAAACCCCATCTGCAGCCTCTCAAATTTGGCTTAGAGTAGGGTAAAATTCCTTCCAATCATGACCAAAAGTCAAATGAACCAGTTCCTGGATCAACTTTGCTCTGGAGTTAATTTCAGTTACTTGGTATTTTCTCACTTTCTAAAAAGGCATCCAACCTTTCTACATATAGCATAATTTAATTAACCATCAAAAGGCTTTCCATTACTGCAACGTGTGTATTTCAGCCTTTTTTAATTCCATATGACTAGATATTGGCCAGATCTGTCCACACAAGTGGCAAGATATGTTATATACAATTATTTAGGCTATGACAGTAATTGGATCACATGGAACCCCATGCAGACATATTTGGAAAATTTCACATTTAAGTGCTGATGCAGTCCTTATCCAATGATAAGACAAAAAGCATTAGCAGAGATCAGTCAGTATTTTTGCCCCATAGGCTGGGAAATAATCTACAACCTTGACTATGAATGGTGAAGTCTTGTATGTACAGTATACTAACTATAAAACCATTTTATGTCATTACGGAGATGTGTGAAAGAATAACTGCCTTATCACTGAGATTGGGAGTAAGGAAAATGTAAAAACTCCAATGGGAAGGGCCCCTCTGTAAAATAGTCCTGTACAGCTCATATTCTTCTTGGGTCTAAGTGAAAATGAGATGAATAATAAATCTCAAATAATGCTGCATTCAGTCTACTATTTGATTTGTTGAACTTTTGTTTCACATGATATGGATAGGTCTTCTGAAGTTTCAAGATTTCCATCTTTCTGTACCACTGCAGCAAGTGACATTCTTTCTTGATACTACCAGTGCACTGATTTTCTGTCTCGCTGAAGGAAAAATACAATTTTAACCAGACCATCTGCTTCAAGAATCTGCTTATTAGCGATAGAAGAGGCGGGTTTATTAGCCGGAGACAGCAGAAGAACTTGCAAGAGTATTCTTTGTTTATGTGTAACATATGGCTTCAAGCCAATGTGCTAATCATGATTGCCTCTGAAGTGGTTCTAATCATCTGTATTAGACTGCATCGGCTCTTACGATGTTTGTACAAGCTGGTTATTCAGACTATGTTTTGTAACAGATATTTGTAGTCATAATTTCTCTGAACAGGTTAAGACAAACAGTACCAAAATCAGCATATTAATTTGTGGTGCTTCAAATTAGAATTATAAACATTGGAGGCCTAATCTGCGAGGAAAAGCCAGATGTTTAATAACGAGATAATTATTTTTAGGAAACTATAAAAAATAATAACCAATTAGTATTTTCCAATTGAGAAGTTTTCAGCCATTCTTGAACAGAGACTACACTGTAACCGACACAATTAGATACAAAATGCCAAAGCCAAGGAACTGAAGCATGAAAGATTTATTTTTAGGCAATGTGGCACAATTTTTGAAACATTTTCTATTTATATATTTTTCAAAGAAAGCTTTTAGGAAATAAAGTGTATACTTTTCAATTTATTTGAAAGACTAAAGAGGATACAGAGCTACAATGCAGCCCTGTCAAAATGTTTGGGCTTTCAGTCATGAAATGTATATATCCAAAAAAATTTGCTAAAAATAATAGTTTATCCAAACAAAATTTACAAATTTAACTGTGATGTTCAGAAGTCACATTATACTGTATATCATAAGTTTCAGGTGATAGAGCTACCTTAAGCATACAAAAGCACAGATCAATGGAGGGCGTACAGGTAAGGCAGATTTAAATATACAAAGTTTTACATAAGGTGCAATTAGCCCAAAAAACTTAAAGGACAAGGAAAGTGTAAAATAGAATAAGGCTAGAAATGCTGTATTTTGTATACTAAACATAAGCATGAACTTACTGCACCACAAGCCTAATCAAACAAATGATTTATGCTTTCAAAGTTGGCCACAGGGGGTCACTTTCTTGTAACTTTGTCAGACAAAGATGTATAACAAAGGCAATGCACATGCTCAGTGTGATCTGGGCTGCTTAGGGATCGTCACAAACAAAGCTGCTTGAGTTCTGCATGGCTGGAAAGTAAGGCAGGGGCTCCCCCTGCTGTTCATAAGTATGATTGTTTCCCTGCTCAGCAGTAAATGAAGGGAGAATGTAACTGCATACAGTCAGGTTTTTTTTAAAAACGGTACAGATTTTTAAATTAAAGTATATTTCTTTTTCATTAAAGAAAGTAAAAATTGGATTTTACTTTTTTGCCTTTCCTTGTCCTTTAATGGGTTTTAACACTCAAAAGAAATTCACAAGCACAGGTGGTGTTATCAGAAAAATAGCCTCTTTATAAAAGCTCATAGATCATATACATCATACAAAAAAGTGTTTGATACAATTTGTGCATACATATAATCCATTAAAATACATACCACCCAATTGTGCGCCAAGTAAACAAGAAGTGGATGCGCTTGCCCAAAATATTCCCCTTTATAATGGCTTTGTTCCAAAAAGTCAGAGTAATCTCTTTTTGGGTGTGTATCTGCTTCTTGTTATTCTTGTTTGCTTGGAGCACAATAGGGTGGTATGTATTCTAACTATATCTAACTGATCTAATACAGAGTTAAGTTAGTGAATAAGGTCAAGCTGCATGTTAGGTTTCTAATGATAGCTCAAAAATATTCTTTGACTAGATTCAGGGAGTTGGACTGTGCACAGGGGGCCCTGTTAACGTAGAGGCACTTGAACACCTTAAATGTAGACAATGGAACGATATGATGAGGACAATTGAAACTAAGGTGCTAGAAGCACTGATAAGCAGTTGAAGTCATTGAACACTGGTGAAACTGTGTTGGATTACCGAGGACTGTTGGATATATGTGCAATTGAATTAATTTATTGGTTAAGATTCAATATAGGTTGGTTTGTATATGTAGGGGCCCATAGGGGGTTAATCTGCCCCTATGGCTTTAAGGCCCCACCCTTTGCTCAGTGTTATTGGCCAAGAGGTGATATGACAACTTCCTGCCACACGGCACTATAGTGTGTGTAATGAGTGGCCTCTTCCTCTTTGGCTGCGGGATGCTGATCCAACTGGGTGTGCCAAGGGGAGCCTGGGTGCAGCAAGGCCCAGAAAGTCATGTGTCCAAGTCGGGGACCAGGCAACCCCGTGAATCAGGACTAGAAAGTGGCAGGTGTATCTCCCAGTACTAGTATGCTCTAGGAGTATAATATAGTCAGGGTTGAGCTAAATAAGAGCAGTTCTGAGCTCCAACATAGGAGTGATAGATTGCATGTATCTCTCCCAGGCCATATTGCCTGTAGTATCGGGGTCCCAGTGGAGAGGGAATCAGGAGAGATGATTGCCCTGAGGTTGATCCAGAGACCACTACCGGAATATGTTGCAGAGGTGAAGTGGGATACCTGCCAAGTCTGTCCTAAGGGAGTGTCCAGGACCATTCCTGCCATGAGGCAAGGTGAGCACCTTGCCTAAGGCGGCAGTGAACGGCCAGTTACAAGGGGCGGCAAAAAGCCTCCTCCTGTAACTTTAAGAGCCGAATTTCCAGTTTTTAAACCGGAAATTCGGCTCTGCTAGTGCAGAAAGCGCAGAATGCGCTTGCGGCGCTAGCGATGCAGCCCCCTTTGACCCGCTCTGACGCTAAACTTAAGCGCGGAGTGGGAGAGAGGGGCGTTATCGGGTTGCTGCCTCAGGTGGCAGCAGCCCGCAGATCCCCCCTGGGAGTGTCAGCATTTGTAAAGCTGCATGTGATGTGCCTGTGCCTTTTTCTTCTAACCACTGGATGTAAGTAAACCTGGGGACATTGTCTATGACTAATAAACAGTTCTTTGTTTGCATCATAAGAAGCTCCTGGCGCCCAATCATTTTTGTATGCACAGTAGTCTTCCACTTAGCGAAGGCCGGGATCCTGCAGCGAGAGTCCAAATGTAACCCATGCTCCTACCTTAGCTGGACATTAACTATCTGTTGTGTGGATGGCTCAGATTAGCATTACATATATATATAGTTATTTTTTCAGAACACAGCTTCTCAGAGCTCAGTGTGACACCCAACAATCACGATTTTTTGTGTGGATCATTACAAAATGAAAGCAAAGTTTCTACTTATACTGGGACAGATAGCATACTGTAAAATAAATAGGAATAGATGGGAGTACCTTTTTGACCATTAGTCACTATTGTATATTAAATTTTTAACAGTATATATGATAATTTAAGTGTTGTTTCTGAATACTATGAATTCTTATATATTGACCATATTTCACAAAGGATTTGTGCAACCACGAGGGTACGATGTGGCCACATAGCAATCACAATAATAAAAAATGTGTATAAATACCAACCATTATTTTAAATTGTAAGGACAATACTGGAAAAATGTCACCCAATATGCAGAGCAGCTCTCTAGAGGGCAAGCTGGTCTCTTTATAAAGAGAAGACATGCCTAGGAGTGTTTGCACACCAGAGGAATATGTAGTTGCCCAGCCATGCAGAGCAAGTAGGAGTGCCCCCATGTATAGCAACAATCACATGTTGAACTACTGACAATTCTTTTCAACTGTGCAGTTAGTCTGCCTTAGAACTTTTTGCATCTGCCTGTAAATTAAGCATAGACATAGAATAAATAAGTTGGCATTAAAATGATTTCATACAAACAGCTCCGGTTAAAACATATCAATAGAAAAAAATGCTTAAATTAAGATTATCTTGTAACATGTACAGTACATGGCCTTGTTGACTTTTAATTTATAATGAGCATGATTTTAATGATGCCAATCTTGTCTTTTCAAGTCTGCTTTGAGACCCTTTATAGAACTCTTAAGTGTGCTGCTTAGAACGCAAAAGTAATTCACCATCTGGAGATCCTTCCAATTACTTATTCTGAGCAAATGCAACACAATTACGAAAAAGTGTTTATTGCAACATAAATGAGCTGAAAAAAAATAAAAAACAAATATAGCTCTTTTTCCTAAAGTCAAAACAAAACCTATAGACTGTGGACAACAGTTTAAGAAATTTCTTATTGTGCAACTTTTGCACTTTCACATTAAAATGCAGCACAGGTCAGGTTTCAGTTATGGAAATGATGAACAAGCACATTTTTTTCTTGATGGGCGAATTTATTCGGCAGGCACGAATTCTCTATTTAAATTCGTGAAGTTTTTTTGATGGCGGCAACAATTCCAACGCCATTGACAAGTAAATGGACGCACATTGACTTTAATGCGCGTCAAATTCTGGTTTCGTAAATTTTTCACCTGTTTCGCGGGAAATTCAATAATTTTGTGGCAAATCGAAACGGGACAAATTCGCCCATCACTATATACAAGTTGTAATGTAATGTACAGCACTCTGCCAAGTAATGGGTTCTTCCTTCCTTAATCACTTTATTCCTTTATATTGGTGCCATTTTCTTTGACACTTTAAGAGGATCTAAACCCAAAAGATGAATTTATGTATATTTACTCAGGGTGTTTTTCTGAGTATTTTAGCAATTTTCATTCATTTTATTGTTAGCTGTTTCTGAGATATTTGCATTTTAGATTACTAATGGCAAGTTTTGGGCTAAACTGGATACAAGTGCATTAAAATGCGCATAGACAGTTAAGGTCATGGACGCTCTGAGCCTTCAAAAAGGTCTGTTGATCCAAGCCTGCTATTTGTAGCCCAAAACAGTCTAAACTGCTAATATGTCAGAAACCTCCCAAAATAAAAAACAAGTAAATTGCAAAAGTGCTCAGAAAACCAAGATGGGTAAATTTACAATTTTTTACATTACATTTACAATTAATTTTTTTCTCAGACAGTTCTGATTAAAATGGCAATGCCCAAGGCAATCATCAGATTTTGGACTTATGGGAATAATGTACCAGCATAGACGTCATGATCTGGGTACTGAGGGTCCAGAGGAAAAAAAATGCAGCACATGATCATCCACACAAGGAGAATCAGGCAGAGGAAGAATCATTGGGCAGTATGTTAGCCCTTGAACACGAATATGCCACATGTACAGTGTATATTGTGGACCATGAGCATAAAGTCTATGAAAATCGAAATTAATTTCTGTAATTTACTCACGTTCACTTCCAAATGGGTTTTAAAAGACTGTGACTACAGAGAAGTTAAACCAAGAGAATGTACAGTTAGGGATGCACCGAATCCACTTTTTTGGATTCGGCCGAACCCCCGAATCCTTTGTGAAAGATTCGGCCGAATACCGAACCGAATCCGAACCCTAATTTGCATATGCAAATTAGGGGTGGGAAGGGAAAACATTTTTTACTTCCTTGTTTTCTGACAAAAAGTCACGTGATTGCCCTCCCTGTCCCTAATTTGCATATGCAAATTAGGATTCGGATTCGGTTCGGCCAGACAGAAGGATTCGGCCGAATCCGAATCCTGCTGAAAAAGGCCGAATCCTGGCCGAATCCCGAACCGAATCCTGCATTCGGTGCATCCCTATGTACAGTAGACCTACCCATGTAATACATAATATTTGTGTAGTCATACAATTGTTTTTAATATTTCTTAAAACATTGCAGTCCAAACCTGCAAACTGGATGTTATTTGTAGGTTGATTGAAACAAGATCTGGGATTAGAAAGCATTTATTGATTTGGCAGGGAGAGAGTTAATTGGCTTAGCATTTTTTAATCTCACGAGGTTTCCTTGATACACGATAGCTTTGAATGCTCAATTACTGGTTTAATCCTTTGGCGACTGAAGTCATTTTTCTTCCTTTCTAATTATGGAATCTGTTATTGTAATTTTTGCAAAGTGTACACTTAAAATAATTGAGCATAGGCATTTGGGATATAAAGTTTGTAGGCATGAAAATCTGTTTTTAATACCTAGCAAAGAACTCATATTTTTGTTTTTTTTGTAGAGTAAAAAAATCTTTGGCTAAAAAATAGAATGGAAACTTAAGAAAAAGCAGCCTTTTCAGTATAGATTTAGGTAAGAAAAATGTCGGTTCTTTTAGTGGAAAAGATTATGTTAGGATCTGTTGATTTTTAGTATATCGGCTCATTTTCGGACAAGGGCTGTGATTTTTCATGGTCAGCAACAAGAGTTGTCCAAATAACTTAAAGAAACAGTTCAGTATAAAAATAAAAACTGTGTAAATACATAGGCTGTGCAAAATAAAAAAATGTTTCTGATATAGTAAGTTAGCCAAAAATGTAATGTATAAAGGCTGGAGTGACTGGATGTCTAACGTAATAGCCAGAACACTACTTCCTGCTTTTCAGCTCTCTAACTCGAGTTAGTCAGCAACTTGAAGGGGGGCCACATGGGACATAACTGTTCAGTGTATTTGCAATTGATCCTCACCATGCTGGTTAGATTCAAAAACAGTTTTTACCCATGTGGCCTCCCTTAAGTCACTGACTGGTTACTGGAAACCAAGAGAGCTGTAAAGAAAGAAGTAGTGTTCTGCCTATTATGTTACACATCCAGTCACTCCAGCCTTTATATACTAACTAAGAAACATTTTTTATTTTGCTTAGCCAATCTATTTACCCAGTTTTTATTGTTATACTGAACAATTCCTTTAAGATTAAGCTTTTATTTTTTGTGAAGGAAATTTCAGGTTTCCCCAGAGTGACATTCGGCCTATTTCGTAAAATGTATGTTTAATGGGTCTTGAAGTTCCACTTTATGTCCAAGTGGTGTGCCACACTCCATCAAAGCATATTACCACACTCCAAAAAACAACCAATAAAAATATACATAAGCCTTATATCTAATATAAGTAATTATAAAACAACTGGAGCTCAACTGACTGGTGTGGCAAATTCTCGGTTGTTTTTGCCCTCTTAAAAGCTTTTTTCAACATATACTTTCTTTAACATTATGAACCCTTTCCAAAATATCAGAGGTAAATGCCCGGCAGTCTTCTGCTGCTGGCCTGGGATTTGTAGCCAGTATAGACTGTGACACAGGGTTGTTTCCTCTAGAAGACAATTTTTGCCAGTGGAGGAACACTTGAAATGCAACTGCCACCTCACCTTGATTTCATTAGGAACCAATGACAGTGTTGTGTCAGGTGGGTCCCACTGAAGTCAATAGGAGACAGCAGGTACAGTTTTGAACACTTCTCCACCAACTGAAATACTGCGGCAGAGAAACTGCCTTATGTGCCATTAATCTCCGAAATGAGTAGAATAATGCAGCTACTCAAAAAGGCAGATGAAGGTATATTTAGAAAATAAATCTAAAGGACATGGAAAGCCTCATTGATTGGGGGCATACCAATAGGTAAGGCGAAGTAATAAGATTTTTCTCCAGGCCAATTTCTCCTGTTTAGGAAAAAAATGCACTAGATTAGGGGGGGGGACTAAAAATGCATTTGAATAACTTTTACACTTATGCATGAGCTATAGAGTAAAATTGGATCATTAAATATGTGTAAGCTTAAACAAAGGATGTCTGGGAATAGGTTATGGTTGTGGTACTCTGTTTTTACCTGGGTTGTTGCATCTTGTCTGAAAATAACACCAGACATCAGTGAATTAGCCTTTCCATGACAGTTTGTTTCTGGACAATTTCCATCCAAATAATCCTAATAATAAGGATGCTACTGTACCTCTTTTAGTTTTTGTAGCTGAGGTTAGATTTGTAGCTCCTCTGGCACATGACCTTTCCATTCAGTGTTGGACTGGGGAGCCAGTGCCCCCTGTACCAACCCCCCTTGCCCCCCAGTCACAGCCGCCCTCTGCAGTATATGACTGGCCCACTGGGATAACTGGAAAACTCCCGGTGGGCCCAGGTGTCAGTGAGCCTCTTGCTTCTAACCATTTGGCCTATTTCATAGTCATTCCCTATTTCTTTATGGGAACAAAGAGACTTGATAATGGAAGAATCGAGTAGAGTACGTAGAGAAAGAGACTAGGAGAATAAAGAGGTTGAGTGAGGAGAAGAGATATAATAGTTTGCAAAGTGAGCCCTCAACCTAAGGTTTTCTGGTGGGCCTCTGGTATCCCAGTCCCCTCTGCCCCCCTTGTGCATACCTTTTCCTTTGACAGTGACTGGGGCCAGAGAGGGAGGTCAGAGCAGTAGTAAAGCTTTAAGCAGGGTGTGGGTCTGAGCTGGCTCACACTGACCCTATTTCCATTACGTCTTAAACCCTGCTTTTTTGCCCCATGATTTCTTTTTATCATTTATATTGCTGGATACAGTCTAAAATCAATTAATTAATTATATGACCCCTTGATTATTTCTCACCATATAAATCTCCTGCTATTTTCTTAATGGTTCTGCTCTCTTATTGAAATTATAACTGTATTTCCCTCTTATAGAATGGTGCCTTGTTTTGAACACACATACCCACATATGTAAAATTATATAATTCATCTATTTTTAAAATATGATATTCTTTCTATCACATGCAAACATTTTTGCCACACTAATGGTTTTGTTGGACCACCTCTGTCACTATGACAATCTAAACATGTTTAATTTTCTATTATACATTTTTGAACATTTTTATTCAACTCAACAGCATAAATGTAATTGTCTGTCCATATATTGTCAGGTACCCATAGTAATCGATTGCTAAAAAAAAATTTGAGACCATGAATTCATTTGTATTTTCATCAATCAGCTGCCTCAACATGGTTGAGCAAATATAAATAAATCTACCTCTTAGTATAGACATTTTGATATATCATTTTCTTAGGTTCATAATTTGCCTGGGGGAGACAGGAATCACTTATAAGAGAGTGTTTGATATTTATGTCTCAACAAAGTTTGTTAATGTGGTATTAAAATACTTTGTACAGCTGTAAAATCCTGCTGCCATTTAATAGCAAAGGTATTGTAGTGTTATTAAATTAAATAAAATGTTTTACGGTCATAAAGAACAAAATAAAGTTTAGAAATTAGGTGCCTTTTGTATATTTGTGTAGCAAAAAAGGTTAAAATTTGCATTTAAATTATGCTTTCTAAAAAGTTCAGTCCATCACTTTATGGTTGTGGATAGAGGAACTGTTTAAATAAACTGCACTAACTTTTGCTAAAATGTACTATGTAAAACGGTAAATTTGCTTTGTTTCTTTAATGAGCTCACTAAACTACTTTCAAATATTCAATTAAAACTTAACTTCAAACAATAAGGGGCAGATGTAGCAAGGGTCGAATATCGAGGGTGAATTAACCCTCGATATTCGACTGCCGAATTAAAATCCTTCGACTTCGAATTTTGAAGTCGCAGGATTTTGCGCAATTTGTTCGAACGATCGAAGGAATAATCCTTCAATCGAACGATTAAATTCTTCGAAACAAACATTTCGAAGGATTTTAATCCATCGATCGAAGGCTTATCCTTCGATCAGAAAATTGTTAGCAAGCCTATGGGGAACTTAGGGGGGGCTAACATTGGCCTCGGTAGGTTTTAGGTGGCGAACTAGGGGGTTGAAGAAATATTTAAAGAGACAGTACTTCGATTATGGAATGGTCGAATAGTCGAACGATTTTTAGTTCGATTCGATCGAAGTCGAAGGTCGTTGTCGAAGGTCGAAGTAGCCAAAAAAACCATTCGAAATTCAAACTATTTTTCCTCTATTCCTTCACTTGAACTTAGTGAATGGGCCCCTTTTACTGTATATAGTGGTGAAAACATATTAAGATTAGTTACCTAATTTCAGCAAGTAAAAAACTTTGAAGGAAGAACCAAAGAAGGAAGTTTCTTAAAACAGAAAACGATATTAACCTGAAGATAATGCTATGTGTATAGCACGAGACAAGTGAGTGAATATTTTTTGTTCTAAACAGGCTTATGCTGTTACAAAAGCCGTGATGAAACACAGAAGTTCAGTTTCTTTGACAAATAGATTCACAGCCAGAGTAAAAACAACCAGTATGATAAAATAGTTGCTGTAAAGTGCCACCATAAACATATATGTTCAAATATCTGCCACATTTGCCCTCCAGAAAACTTTAGGCTGAGGGCTCACTTTCCAAACTACTATACGTCCTCTCCTCACTCAACCTCTTTATTCTCCTAGTCTCTTTTCTCTACATACTATATTCTTCCATTATTAAGCCTCTTTGTTCTCATAAAGAAATAGGGAATGACCATGAAATAGCAAGAGGCCCACGGACCCCTGGGCCCTCAGGGAGTTTTCCTGGTATCCCTGTGCGCCAGTCCGACACTGAACCCGCAGTTAAGGGATCATGATTCAGGTCATGAAGCTAAAGGTCAATGATGTTTTGTGTCCAATGCACACATTTCTGCTTTGCATCACTTTCAACAGTTCAGTTCCATAAGTAGCATGTGAATGCATTATTTATTAAATACGGAGTGTAATTCTTTCATTGTAAAATATACCTACATGCTTGATGGTCAGAAATGTATAATGTATATAAATGTATGCCAGTCTTTTGGGTACACCACAAATAAGGGCATTCATTCCTTCCATCACCACCACCAAATGCTAAACGCAACTGAGGATATCATTTTGTAGTGGCCTTTAAAACTTGGCATCAACAAATTAAAGTGTCTAATATTCGATCAAATGCTTTTGACCTGAAGATTCAAATTTTATTCGATTTGTACGAATTGAGTTTTTCTCCAGAAAAAAACCCCTCAAATGTCAGGAAGGCTAGTAACATCTCCAAATGGCTCAATAGACTTCTGCCATTGACTTGTAAATGAACTTGGAAGGTTTTACTAAATCTGCCCCTTATTATAGTGTAGGGTGAGGGGTATTCTAAAACAATTTGCAATTGGTTTTCAAATTTTATTATTTGTAGTTATTGCATTATCTTTTTTAGTTTACCCTCTCTCCAGTTTGCAGTTTCAGCTATCTGGTTGCTAGGGTCCAAATCACCATTCATTGATTTGAATAAGAAACTGGAATATGAATAGGAGAGGCCTGAATAGATGAGTAATATAAAGTAGCAATAACAATACATTTGTAACCTTACAGAGTATTTGTTTTAGATGGGGTGACCCCCATTTGAAAGCTGGAAAGAGTCAAAAGAAGAAGGCTAATTATTGAAAATAAACTATAAAAAAAAGGGCAATTGAAAAAGGTTCTTAAAATTGGCAATTCTATAACATCCTAAAAGGTAATTTAAAGGTGAACCACCCCTTGATGTGCAAACAAGATTGTGTTATTAGGGCCAGGGTGCAATGCATGCAATAAAATGTCTTACTGAAAAAAAAATGTTTTTGCACCTAAGAAACTTAGACTACCTTCAAGCAAATCTTAAAGGGGTACATCACGTTTTTTAAATATTACACTATTCTGCCCCATTGGCAAAATAAGAATTTTAACAATAGTGACTATATTATCTCCTCCTGCTCATGCCATAGCTCTGCCTAAATCATTAGCATAGCATTTATCATACTGGCTGGATATCTAATTAATACTTTACAAAAGAGGAGGGGAGAAAGTGGGCATGTGCAGTAGTACTAGCAGTTTGCACTGTTCTGGCTGATACTGGAACAATGGCAGGAAAAGCGGCCAAGGTCAGAGACCTCATTCTTCAGCGGGGAATGTAAACCCTATTGGCCGGTTGAGCTCTCTCTTTTAAAATAAATATCTCTGAACTGCACCATTTGGTTAAATGGTCCCTATTGATAAATTGCAATAGGTACAGGACAGTGGAATCACTCCTTTAAATAACACATTATGGCCATTTACAAATTGCAATATAGTCTAATGAACAATATTACAGTACCTCGTAAAATACGATTTTTCATTCTCATTGGTAATTTTAAAAAAAAAATGCATTCCACCCTTTATTTCCACTCTGACAGTGAAGGTAGTTCTTGACTCCACATTCTTTTCGAGGGTGGGTTTGATCTACGTACAACATTGTGCTCAATAAAAATTGCCATATTGACCTCTTTCCACTAAAGCAGATCAAAATACCTTATAATACTGTATAACAACATAAATTAAAGGTTGAAAATAAAGATTCAAACTTGCCGTCTATTTAAATTTTAATATTATCTCTGCCATCTGTACTGTTTTTGTTTAATCTTCCCATTCCTTTTCTTCTTCATTGTGTGCTCTTGTTCTTAGGGATATGCAAACTTTATTAGTCAGCTCGGCTTTCAAGCTCACTGCACTTTTTGTGTTTGAGAATTGGGAATCAGGTATATTTACAGGCAGCCTAGGGGAAGAGTTGGGCAGGAGGAGCCTTTGGAGATAATGAGGGTTGACATCTGCAACATTGATCCTTCATTATAAATATTGTTAGAAGAATTGTGACCACCGTGGGCTTTGGTATAACAGAGCAGAGAGAGAGAGAGGAAAAGACAGGATTTGAAAGAAGTTCTTTACTAGTTATCATATCACATTGATGGTGTAACATTGCCAATCTGGTAGATTTTTTAAAGAGATTTTTTTGTTTGTATTTTGATCTCACTTGTAATGAATCATTTCCAAGATATAGGTCATGTTTCTATTGAGCCCTGGTTAAAATAACTTTGTGGTGGCTTACAGGGATGTTTGTATTATAATACAGTATAATAGGTAGCTACATTCCCTATAATCTATTTTTTCTCTTTTTTAAAACAATTTCGGTAACATTGCTGGCTTATTATTTTAACCAGATGGATGCTGAATGTGTAAAAACGAACAAGCTGGTGTTAGTACTAATTGTTGAGTTTTATTTACATTTTCACTTCTTTGTGCCTATGTTATGTATACTAATGTATGTCAGCTATTTGCTTACAGGTTCATACCAAGGTGTCTTATTTTCCTGTTAACCAAAGAGCAGATCTTAATTTTATACTATAGTTACATTTATGGTTTAGTTGGTAAATTGGTTTAATTAATTCACTTTATCTGCATCTATAATGATACATTTGTATGCCTGTATACGTATTTGGTTTAGTAGGCAAATGTTTATTTTGGGGTTGACTTGCTCTTTAATTAGGAGCAATAAGTGAAACTATTGTTTATTTATATATGATTGAAGTGTTACAGTCATCACAGTAGGGGCTGATGAGCAGGTGCACCACCAGATGGACATTTCTATAGTCTAGAAAGGGCAGAGTAGTGGTCTTTTCTTGTTTGGCTGATGTAAAGAAGATAAGAGTGGATGATGCCAGGGAGTAAACCAGCTAGGGAGTAAACCAGCTAGGGAGTAAACCAGCTAGCTGAGGCTCCAATGAGGAGTAAGAAAGTGGTCTGCAACTCAGTAGTAGTAGTGTATAGGGAGCTGTACTGTATCTTATGTCAGAAACTATTATAATTAATAGTGCGACAGCACTCACAGGAATATTACAGCCAAACCAAAATAGTAATTCAAGAAGTAAGGTTTATTTTAATCCAACGTTTCGGCTCCTTACTTATTCCCTGACAAAGGTTCCAGTAAGGAGCCAAACGTTGGATTAAAATAAACCTTACTTCTTGCATTACTATTTTGGTTTGGCTGTAATATTCCTGCGAGTGCTGTTGATCCAGGATGCAGTATGTTTGTTGTGTACTAAGGACTGGCACCCAGGTATTTTTTTTGATTTATGGCTGTGCGTTCCACCAACCGCTGCTATATATTATATATATATATATATATATATATATATATATATATATATATATATATATATATATATTTATATATTTATATATTTTGTTTCGTTTTTTTTTTTATTTTATTTAATCCTTATTGGAAGAAAAATCAGCTTATTAGGTGTATTTATGATTACATGCTTTTCTAGTAGACTTAAGGTATGAAGATCCAAATTACAGAAAGATCCTTTATCTGGAAAGCCCCAGGTCTTGAGCATTCTGGTCCCTGCAATTACAGGTCCCATACCTGTATTACTGTTGGCACTTGGGTAAAAGCTGTTCACTTGCAAAATTGTGTGGACATTATCTATCTGTTCCCCCACGTTCCTCTATGAGGAGGCTGCCATATTTGAGCTGCAGTAGTCCGTTTCAGACCGACAAGGGACAGTCAGGTGGGCAAAACAATCAGGGTTAGGAACTTTATGAAACAATTATTTTCAAAAGCAGATGTGAAAAACAAATCAACATGATCTATAGTTGACTTTTAGTCTGTTTTGAATAGTATTTTTATTTTAGTGTAGCGCTATAAAGTCCACTGAATAACTAAAGCAATGCTGCACAAAAAAAATCCAATTGAATTCACCATGTTTATATATTATACCAGCAAGCAGGATTTTAAACAGTGTTATTGTGCTTGCACAAAAATGTTTTGCATATTTTGTCTATATGGTAAATGTGACACTATTTGTATTGTAATCAATGTGGGTGCGCAGACCACAATTGTTTATTGTTAGCTTCTCTCCAAGGGTGCAACATATTTGCTTTCATTACTAATCTTAACAATTAGAAGAGGTTGCCTTCATAATATAAACATACACCCATTACAAGAGACATGCAATATAGGTTCTACTTTTTAATAGGCTTTTTTTTTTCATTTCCTTAGATGGAAATTGTTAATAGTAAGTAAATAACCTCATATTTTCATTTAGTATTCCAAAGTGTTCACACCATGCATGAACCTGGCAATTTATATAACAGGGGAAATGTGACCAAGAGGGCTGGTTATTATGTTTCTTGATAAACCTTTGTAAAGCAATGCACGGTTTCGGGTAATAGGCTTCATTCATTATTAGGCCAGTTGATTTACATTTATACTTGGCTTTAACAATTAGTTAGAGCAGCTGTGAAGGTGATGAAGAGGCTGGGACAGCCAGAGGTCAGCCACTGCTGCATGTGATAAATTAACTAGTATTATCAGTGGTGAAAGTGCCTCTTTACGCTTGTCAGTACCAAACAAAAGGGTAACATATCTTGTATAAACTCCAGTCTGGCCCCAGCTGGAAATTCAACTCAAACACTATATTTTGTCTGTAAGAATGGTGCTTGTTCCCCCTGCAGTGTAACCTGTTCAATGCTGCTAGACTGCATGTTATAAAATAAACAATAATATAATGCCTGGGTTTATTTTGTAGTGATCACTTTCTATAATGAATTCCCAACAAATATGACTCTGTGAAAAATATACATATAAAAATATCCATTTCAGAATTTCAGAGAGGGGAGGCGACCAAGTCAGTAAGGCTGATCCAATCATGGATTTTTTTAAAATTGCTCATTATAGTAAATGGAAACATGACATAAGGTCTCAAAAATGCCCAGAGTGGATAATTATTTCCCTAATGACGTGGGGTTAGTTGACATCTCTGGGACTTTTAACTTGCAATATCTTACCAATCAGATTTGGGTTCAACTCTTGCATGAAGGGGTATAATTTTTATACAAGGGCAATTATAATAATGCTCATTTAGCTCCACTTTATATAACTATAGGATGGCCTGCCATGCGATTTCCATTGGGGTGATTTCCACTGGTACCCAGATTATATATACTATGTGCTTTTGAATAATGCACTGCGGCTAGGTATTCAGTTGATATAAAGTAAAATGACACATCATTAAAAAATGGGTTAAAATGCAAAGTGTAGTGATGAACGAATCTGTCCTGTTTGGCCAAAAAATTTGCGAAACTGCAAAAAAAAATTTGTGAAATGGATAAAAATTTGCAGAAGCCATTGAAGTCAATGGGCGTCAAAAATTTTTTGACTATATTTCTCGCTCAAAATGCATTAAAGTCAATGGGCATTTTTTTCCTGTAGCAACTTTTTTTGTCTCTGCGACTTTTTTGTCCAAATGCATTAAAGTCAATGGGTGTTTTTTCTTATTGTGACATTTTTGTCTTGGTGACTTTTTTTTTTTGGAGTGAATTCTTCTGCAGCAAATTTTTGCCGCAATGTGGAATTTCGCCGCGAATTCATGGCTGGCGGAAAAATTTGGTCATCACTAGCAAAGTGCAAAAAAGGGACATAAAACACCCAGTGAAATCTGCTTTAGAGGTAAAACTCACTGCACTCCCCGAGTGGAGCACAGAGTTGCACTTAATTCTGTATACAGAGCTATATCATTTAGGGCTCTTTTTGTGACCATGCACTGACTTAGTTTCCTTTTCTGGAACAGTTTTTTCATAGGGCATCCAAAACTCAACATAGTATTTAACGTCAAGTCTCACAGTGACTTAAAATCTAGTATTTGATTGGTTTTCCCCAATGCATTAATTGCTTACTTTTAAATAATCTAAATCATTAATTTATAGTTTCTATACTTCTATATTAAGGTGGCCATACACAGGCCAATAAAAGCTGCCGACAGACTGGGGTCGATTCACGAAATTCGAGTGAAGGGTTCGAATAAAAAAAAATTCGAATTTCGAAGTATTTTTTGGGTACTTCGACCATCGAATTGGTTAAATTCGATCGAATTCGATCGAATTCGATCGAATTCGAACGATTAGAATTAAAAATCGTTCGACTATTCGACCATTCGATAGTCGAAGTACTGTCTCTTTAAAAAAAAATTCGATCCCCTAGTTCGGCAGCTAAAAGCTACCGAACTCAATGTTAGCCTATGGGGAAGGTCCCCATAGGCTTGCTAAAGTTTTTTTCATCGAAGGATATTCATTCGATCGTTTTATTAAAATCCTTCGAATCGTTCGATTCGATGGATTTAATCGTTCGATCGAATGAAAAATCCTTCGATCGATCGATCAAATTTTTAGCGCTAAATCCTTCGAATTCGATATTCGAATTCGAAGGATTTAAATTCCCAGTCGAATATCGAGGGTTAATTAACCCTCGATATTCGACCCTTCGTGAATCGGCCCCACTGTGTCGGTAGCTTATTGGCCCATGTATGGAGACCCCCCTATGGGCTTCCCCGATCGAGATCTGGCCGAAAGTCAGCCAGATCTCGATCGGATGGGACAAAAAATCCCGTTGGATCACGGCCACATCTGTTCGTTGATGCGGTCCTGCGATCTGACCCCCATCCCCATTCGTTAGGATCTGATAGTTGGGCCCTAGGGCCCACGATCGGATCAGACTGATATTGCCCACCTCAAGGTGGGCATATCGGAGAGAGATCCGCTCATTTGGCGACATCGCCAAACGAGCAGTTCTCTCCGTGTATGGCCACCTTTAGACTGACGTTTTAACCTGGGATCGGAGTTGAACCTCTTGATAAAAGCCATTTATTTTAGGCCACACATCTTATCCATCCATAAAAAGAGGCATTTGATCTGAATGGGGTGGACTTTCCTTGTATTTATCTTATGATGCCTAACTATGTAACTTTAGTCGTGGTCACAATGCCACCTACTGCTTATATAATATTTAAAACTTTAGTTATACATCAGTGGTCTTACATTGGAAACATTTACTAATAATGTTCTGCATAGTTTCTGAAATCCATATAGTCGAATTGCAAAAAATGCAGTAAAACAAGGCATTTATTATTACAAACCAGCCAAGCCATTTAGAGCCTAATAACCAAGTCAGTATGGATATACAACTTTAAATTGGAATTTGCTGATCTCAATAGCTATCATAATCTTCATAGTCTACTTGGCAAAATTACAAAACATTAATGTGGGAAATTAACAGAAAATTGTATATTGCTTTTATATTTACTGGGCAGAAAGAAATAAATAACTGTGTGCAATGTTAATATAAAGAGGAAGTTCATTATCATGAATTAATGCTCCCTATGTTCAGTTCCTAATTCAGTTTGTCTCTGTTCATATAACATGAGATAGAACTGTACTGGAACTGTTTAGAAAGGGTATTCATTTTCTTCATCGCTATATTTAAAGTTTCCATTTGTAATGCAGATAAGAGCTTGAAAACCATTTTAAACCATTTAAGGAACGCTAAATTCTGAAGCGTTCCTTCTGATCTGTGCTTAATAAAGCGCAATTCCTTTACTCGACATACAGTCGTTTTATGGTATCCCTTTGGGGGTTTAGGCATTGAGCATACCAGCTCTTATATATAACAACAGTTGTGCTGACTGCTCACATTCAAGCGCTCGCATGTGTACAGAGTATCCTCTGGCTTTCACTGAAATCACTCAGACTAAAAATGTTCCATTGTTTTCTATGAAGCACACCAGACACGCTGCAAATTGTGGCTATAAACTTTAAAAATACAGATACCTGTTTTAGCCTATTGTTTGTGGTGCACAGTCCTAAATTAATTATTTAGTTCTCTTAAAGCCAGCAGAGATGAGTTATCCCAATCTCACTTAGGGGGTTATTCACAAAGGCAGAGCAAAGTACAACTGGAGTAAGAAATATTAATGGGGTAAACTGACCAGTCAAATTGGTCTGGCTGCTCATGGGCATGAAAAAAAATCTACCATAGCAACTTTAGACTCAAAAATTTCTCCAAGGCATGCTAATAAGTAAAAAATACACTTTATTTACATCAATAATTTAAAAGACATAGAAAGTATACCCTCTAACGCCTAACGCGTTTCATGCTTACCCAGCACTTAGTCATAGGCAGAATCCAACTAGTCTCTCTTACTTTGTTCCTTAAGTACTGGCTCATGTAGTCCCTCCCCTCAGTAAAACCAATCACAAACATATGTTACAATTGCCATATATCATCCAATGGACTACTGGCTACATGACTACTCCATGTTACAGGGCATATACAAAAATATAAAAAATATTCATATATAAATAGTTAAATATAACAAGTCACATCAAAAATGTAATTGAGACCTATTTAACTATTTATATATGAATATTTTTTATATTTTTGTATATGCCCTGTAACATGGATTATCTAACACATAGATCATTGTATCTGGGGAGGGACTACGAGGGATTACATGAGCCAGTACTTAAGGAACAAAGTAAGAGAGACTATTTGGATTCTGCCTATGACTAAGTGCTGGGTAAGCATGAAACGCATTAGGCGTTAGAGGGTATACTTTCTATGTCTTTTAAATTATTGATGTAAATAAAGTATATTTTTTTACTTATTAGCATGCCTTGGAGAAATTTTTGAGTCTATAGTTTTACCTCTGTTTGGTCACTAGAGGTCTCCGATATGCACACTAGTAGTATTTACTGATTCTGCTCCCAATTTGATTCTAATATACCATAGCAACTTGACTGATACTCGAAACTGGCGAGAGTTTATTGCCATTATTAGCTCCATTATTGCTAATATGCTCTAATTCAGAAAAAAGAATTTTGGTGTGGGGTAGAAAAAAATTTGATACTGTCTGTCTGAATTTCCCCTTGATATTGTATGCCCATACTATAGTATGTCACTTAACACCTTAAGAATAGTGATGGGTGAATTTGGGGCGTTTCGCTTTGCTGGAAAATTAGTGAATTTCCCGCAAAATTAGCGAAATGGGGAAAGATTTGCAAAACGGCGCCGGCATCTCGTTTTTGACGCCAGAGTCTGTTTTTTGATACTGGCATCCATTTTTGGACAACGGCGCACATTCGATGGCGAAAATGCGCCGGCATCCATTTTTTTTTACGCCAGCAAATTTTCACATCGGTTTCATGAATTTATTCGCCGGCGGCAAAACGCAGGAATTCGCCACAAAAATTCACCCATCACTACTTAAGAAGCTTTATTTGGCTACTGCATATTTACAAAATATGCCTGGGTTAATTTTGTCTCCCTTTGTGTACTGAAAACTCATAAATTAACATACAAAATAAACTATCTTTCAATAACAGGGTTATAACAAAGTAGACCATTAAAGGTACAGTATATATAGCTGGAGGATTAGAAAATATCCTATACATTCTCTTACCTTTACCATACCAGCAATTCCACAATGATTCATAACAATTTCAAAGAAGTCCTTCATTCTAGAGGTTCAAGTTAAACTCTGCATCAGATGCTGAACGGAGTGCTTGTATCAGGCATGTGTCTGTGTGTCTGAGTGCAGGTGGGCTAATCAGTGTGCAAGTTTATTGTGCAATTGTAACCCCCAACCAAACGGCTCAGCATTGGGTCTGGTCTGTAAATCCAGTGAATGCAGTAAAACTGATATCTGTTTTGTAAATGTCTCTTATTATAATATTCACCTGAGAGAAGGTTAGAAACACTAATACTTTTTCATGCTCATAAATACTTAGTTGAAGGACTGGTAGAGGCATTTTCACATTATCTGTTAAATGATACTACATTTACCAAGGAACACATATTATATGTATTAATGACAAAGGTCCCTTTTAACCCTTTATGTGTCATTCAGCATAAACTCTATGGCACGAATATATACGTATCATGGTGTTGGTGCCATAAAATCCATTTCCACATTCTATTTGATCTATTATATGTCATGTTACATTTTTACTGCCAACATACAGCATGGCAGGAAAAAAAGGTGTTTACTTTTAAATTAACTTTTAATATTATATAAAGAGTGATATTATTAGACAATTTGCAATTTGTTTTCTTTTTTTAATTGTGGTTTCTGAGTTATTTAGCTTTTTATTCAATCGCTTTTCAGTTTTCAATTTCAGCAGTCTGGTTGCTAAGGTTCAAATTACCCTAGCAACCACACATTCATTAGAATAAGAGTCTGGAATATGAATAGCAGAGGGCCTGAATATAAAGAATGCCCAGCGGAGTGAGCCAGGAACTGGGAATGACAGGGTCATGACATGAGGGAACCGCAAGAGGAGATTAAGGATTATGGGGGTTGTAGTTCCTGGGTTGCTATGGGAATGGGTGGAGACACAAGGGGTTAAAAGAGAGGCAATTATGGGAGCATACGCTTTTACCTTGACCAGCTCCCGCCCTCCCCAGAATAAAGGGGTAGTTGTGTGAGGGGGAGTGGGAGTGTTAGCATAATGTCGCAGCGGAAGGGACTCCCCTAAGGGGGAGTCAGTGAGAATGGTAACAAATGTAAGTTTTAACAGGGGTTAGGCCTGGGGCCAAAGTTATGGAAGGGGCCCAATGGAAGGGGAAAGCCACGCCTAGGAATTACAGCAGGCTGGCCCCTCGCTATTGGGTACAATTCTTTGAAGTCTTCAGCAGCTATCAGATGTTAAGTAAGTTAATAGTTAAATATTTGATAAATGGGATGGTATATTGCCCTGCACTCAATACTTTTGGTTTATGTTGGTCGTTATTCATGTGATTTAATAAATAAACTGCGGCCTTTTGCACCCAAGATATTAGGTGTGTTTGGTTTGTTATTTATGGAAAGCGGGGGGGTGATACTTGGTGTTGTTGGGAGGGTCACCTCAAAAAGTAACATTAAATTTGTAGCCTTAGGGCTCTTACTCATGAGCGTTTTTACCTGCGCTCCCCTGCGTTCCGTTTTTCTGCCTTCAGCCGCAGGGGAGCGCAGGTAAAAAGGCTCGTGAATAAGAGCCCTTACAGAGCATTTGTTTTTAGATGGAGTCAATGACTACCATATGATAACTGGAAATAGTCAGAAGTAGAAGGCAAATCATTCAAAAACTATTTTCAATTGAAAGCCAATTGAAAAGTTGCTTAGAGTTAGTCGTTCTGTAACATACTAAAAGTTAACTTAAAGGGATAATGCAAGCAATTTATTAGAGATGCATTGCTCAAGGTTTTGCTGAAATATATGCAGACTTACCTTTGGCATGCCTCATAATGTTTCTTTTAAAATTATACAAATTTCAGATTTCAGAGTGTGTCTACTTTACAAACTTTAGTAGCAGCCCACTCCCATTACTTACTTGTGACTTTGATATTTTATCAATAGGTATTTGACCAGTGGCATCAGGCTTACCTTTTTTTTTTTTTTATCTTAAACAATTAAATTGAACTTTATGGACGTGTCTTTTTTTTTCAAACTAACTCACTGTTACTATGTGATTAATGACAAAAAAAAGAAATGTCTACACTTTAAGAGTCCGAGTCAGTGATATTATTAGCAGAAAATGTAAATGACTAATACCTATACAGGTATGGGATCCGTTAACCAGAAAGTTCCCAATTATGGAATAGCCGTCTCCTATAGACTCCATGGGAGATTACCTTTTTCTCTGTAATAACAAAACAGTACTTTGTACTTGATCCAAACTAAAATATAATTAATCCTTATTGGAAGCAAATTCAGTCTGTTTAGTTTATTTAATGTTTACATGTATCTAGTATAGGTCAATCTAAAAACAACTGGACTTGCTGAGTAATCAATGAAGACGTTTCACTACTCATCCGAGCAGCTTCTTCAGTTCAATTGATTACTCAGCAAGTCCAGTTGTTTTTAGATTGACCTATACTAGATATACTATGACCTGGATGAATGAAAATCTTCATAGTCATAATGTTTACATGATTTTCTAGTAAATTTAGGGTATGAGGATCCACATTTACAGAAAGATCCCTTATCTGGAAAGTCCCAGGTCCCGAGCATTCTGGTTAGTTTGTCCCATACCTGAACTGTAGTTTTTGTATATGCAGTATATTTTGTGGATGCAGATTTCTTTGTAATTGGGTATAAGCAGATGTGACTATTCTTGGCTCCACAAAGTTTTCTTTCTATTTAGCAATCCTATCCAATAAAGATTCCCATATCCAGATACTTGTGATCTCTCATAAGCTATAAGTAAATAATCAGTTATCTCTAAACTGAACATCTTACTTATTTCTCATTTAATGCAATTAAATATTTCTTAAGCATGATTATAAAAGTTCCAGCACAACTTCCAGCCAAATGTCAAGCTAAACATTATAGTTAGTTAAAAAGCTAAAGTACATAATAAACATCACATGATGTAGTGTATATGTACGTTTGAGAATGTGACCACATACTGTTCTTGTTCCCAGCTCTGCAAGGTGCCATATAACCTGGATAACCCATCACTGAATAAACATATATTGATATTATGAAACGAAATAATATATTAGCACATTACTCATTTGTGCTCTAGCAGTCACCCTGTAACTATCAGTCACGGAGACATTGACATGCACAATTACATTCAAGTGCTAATAGAACGGAAGGGCAGAACTGCCTGACCCTGGAATTCTGGCTCAATTTAAATGTTTGATGTCTCATTGAATTAGTATCACAGTGTGAAAGACAAAGCTTGAGCTAATGGAAATGAGTTAGGATACGCAATACTGCTGATTGGGCTTATATAATTAAAATAATTTTCTACACACAGCTAATAACATGTAGGGGAAATAAATAACCAAGAGATAACTGAATGGCTTCATGCGCATGGAAAATGCTGAGGGCAGCATGTTGTGTTTACTTTGTCCCATTGGTGGAAGTAGCTGTCACCTAATGTAATTAAAATGCATCATATTGTTTTCAGCACATTAAAAATAAACATGGTAAGCTGCCTTTGAAAAACACCATTCATTTTAATAAATGGCAGTTAGGAAGATAACTAAGCAAATGCACTATTTATATACGATCAATCTACTCTTTTCATAGTGCTATTTATTTCCTCCGCTGAAGATATAGGAAGAAGTCTCTATTCAGCCCAAAACAGAGTCTTTTAGACATCTAGATGTGAATTGCTAAAGATTTATTCTGTATGAGGAGTAATTCAGCAACATTCAGATTGTAAATGCAAAACCAGTGAAAATGTACTAAGTACCACAGGCAATATTTCAGGCTTCAGCCATTTACTGACAAATACAGGAGGTTCTCCGCACTCAACCCATTATCAATATATTAAGGGCACTGAGACATTTTGTGCCAAATAATGCCTTACCCTTTAAACAAAACAGGGATTGTTTGTCCATATATTGCAATATATTTAAGATGGTCAACTACGTCAAAGTCATCCCATATCTGGCCAGTCCTATACTCACTTTTATCTGATTCATTCATAATTCTACTTTTTCAGCCTTTTACTGGTTTTTCAAATTTATTATATCTGAATTGTGCAGATATGCCTAATCTGCTACTAACCGGAAGTTCATGACATTGATCTGCCCAATTAACATTGGTGTAGGGTGCTCTGTCATTCTTTGACTCAATTTTTCATTTGCCCTGTTTTCCCTACAATGTGTGACTATACTGTAGGGTAATTATATTTGGAATGCCCTTCCTGAATTTCTCAAAAGAGAATTCTCCCTCAGAGTCTTCAGAACTAAACTCAAAAGGGGAAATTTAATAAAAGTTGCAAAAGTTGGGCGAATTTGGGGCGTTTCGGTTCGCCAAAAAATGGCATCCATTTTTTTTGACGCCCCGAATTTTTGCCAGCAAAGTCTCGCGCCGGTTTCATGAATTTATTTGCCTGCGGCGAATTGCGGGAATTCGCCGCCTGGCAAATAAATTTGCCCATCACTAGTTGCAAAGAGCAAAACAACAAAAATAAACAGGTATGCCACAAATAAGAATAAAAAGTCTCATTTCTCAATGTAATACTCTTCCTTAAACTGTTATTACATTGCATATTTTAATTGCGCATTGCCCGCTGTTAATAAGTGCTTGAAGGTGTCGTAATCTTTTGGAGCAAACATAAAGATTTTTTCAGTAAGAAGTTTTATTACATTCACTGCGCACTGGTGCAAACCTTCTTCCGCTGTCGGAAGTGGTCGCTAAACAGTTTCCGCGTACGCAAGAGCAATATTAAATTCGAACAAAGGCAAATTTGTTCGCACAGAGGCATAACTTTTCGCATTGCGAATATTTTTTCCATTACCGACTTTTATTACATTCCCCCACAAGACTACATCTTGGAGCACATGCAGAACACCTGAACTAGGAACTGGCACTTAGATGGTAGTGTCACCCACTGTAACCTACAGCACTTTATAACCCCCTATTTGTGTGTGTGTAAGTTACTCTCCCATTAAAGGGAAACTATACCCCCAAACAATGTAGGTCTCTATAAATGATTTTGCATAAAACAGCTCATATGTAAAACCCTGCTTAAATTATTTTCAGAAAATATACTTTTCTAATAGTATGTGCCATTGGGTAATCATAAATAGAAAATTGCCATTTTAAAAACTAAGGGCCGGCCCCACTGTGCACACAAACATACTAACAAACTATAAGATACTGTAAAAATGATACTGTAAAAAGCTTCAAAGCAGTATTTTCAAACTGCATGTGTTTTTTTAGTAGGCAATTTTTTTGCAGTACTTTTGAATTTTTTGCATTTTTACCAGGGATAGGCTGAGAATTGCAATTTCCCGGTAATGGATTTTATATTATATCACTGGACTTGTGGATACCACTTACACCTTGGATAATACACCAGGACACTTTGGATTTGATTTGGCATATTATGATTGGGGGAGAATCCTGGATGGGAGAAGGGTATTTAACCTCATGTTCAATTGCACTTCCTTATACACTTGAAAAAGGTTTTCACCCGAAACATGTATTTCCAAGTAGGCATACCTGTTTCACCTGTTGTTAATCTGCTCAGGTAGTCACCTGGCTAAAAAAAAACCCTGCTCGTCACTGACTCACTGCCTGTTATAGGTCAATTGTGCTTGGTCCTGGGTGCTCTGTACCCTGTGATTGTTGTTTCTTTAACTCCTGCTATCTGCTCCTGTCCCCTGTGTGACTTCCTGGTAGTGATGGGTGAATCTGTAGCGAATCTACAGTGAAATTCGCAATATGGCGAAAATTTTTCGAAATCCATTGAAGTCAGGGGCGTAAATAATTTTGAAGCACATCAATTTTTATACACGCGACTATTTGGGTCCAAATGCATTAAAGTCAATGGGCATCCGAATAATTTTGACGCGCAACCATTTTTATGTGCTCGACTATTTTGACGCATGTCAATATTTTTTGACGCGGCAGATTTTTCGCGGGAATTTGTGTCTGGCGAATTTCTTCGCCCATAACTTCTTCCTGTTTCTGACCCCAGTTTGTTCCTGACCTTGAGTTTGCCTCAAGATTCTGCTCCTGTTATCTGGTTCCAGCCCGGCCTGTCTGACTATGTCCAGCTCCTTCATTACTGGCTCCTTCCCAGAATATACATTTGGCACCCTTGTCTGCCCCTGTTGGAGTACTGAATTCTCATGTGATAAATCCTCGCGGCACCTGAGTAGCTGAGGGCCAGGCCCAAAGCCAAAGGAGGCTGTTATAGGAAGAAGAACACATCTAGACAGGAATCTAGTCACTCGTGTGGGGTTTGGGTTAAGCATACTTGACAGTGATACAAACAAATGTTCACATGCTGTTGTTCATATTCAAACTTGAAAAGATTTGCATAACGTTGAGCAACATTTGATTGTGGTCCTTGTTACTTGATGACAGCAGTTATTGTCAAACAGGAAATATTTTTTCATATAACAAGATTCAGCAGATACAACAGGAAGGGGCAGATTTATCAAGGGTCGAAGTGAAATCAAGGGAATTTTCGAAGTTGAAAAATTCAAAATTCAAAATAATTTTTGGATACTTCGACCAACGAATACGCTACTACGACTTCGACTTCCACCTTCTATTCGAAGTAAAATCGTTCGACTATTCGACCATTCGATAATCGAAGTACTGTCTCTTTAAAAAAACTTAGACTTCAATACTTCACCAACTTAAACCTGCCGAAGTGCTATTTTAGCCTATGGGGACCTTCCAGAGCATATTTCTAAGTTTTTTGTATTCAAAGGAAAATCGTATGATTCGAAGTACCATGCAAAAAAATCAATATTCAATTCGATGGTCGCATTTCGAAGTATTTTACACTTCGAAATTCGACCCTTGATAAATCTGCCCCAAAGCATGTGAAAGTGCAGAAAGACCAATATTTTTCTAGTGCAGTCATTCCCTTTGCCATGAGGCATATAAGTATATAAGCTATTAACCATACATTAAGTCTAGGAGGAATTTAAAAGTTTTAAAGAGGTGCCCAAAATAAACTGCAAAAACCTGGTAACCTGTTGGTTGTGGGTAGGACTTTCGAATGTGGCTGTAGATGCGGATTGGTGGGTCTACAGGTTGTGGGACAGGTTGCGGGTCTTATCTATAGTAGTTGGCTGCCTGTTTTGGGGCACACCTAATTAGAGTTGTAATGTTAACATGTCCTATGACAAAATCAGAGTTATTTCTAATAAAAGCAGGATGCTGGACCATAGAGATTTCAAATTGATTATATTAAAATTAAATGCTGTCAGGTTTCTCTTAAATTGTTTAGGCTTATGGCAAAATACCTCTTGAAAATGCCCTTTTTTGGACTGGTTTCCATTCATGCCAGTTGCCACAGAGGGGTATTGCTTCATGTGTCATTCCAGGGATTCAAACTACTACTATTCTGTTTAGACAGCACATGGTTAACATTTTAAGAATGTCATTTATGGAAATGAAAGCTAAACTACCTGCCCTTGCTTTTATTATGTGTGTTTAATGATCTCAAATAATAAGTCAAATGTAAATAATTTGTAGTTAGATCACAGTAGTGGAATGATAATAACGGAATCAATGGATATTGATCACTTGTGTTTTTTCATTAAAGCATATTTGAATCTGATGCAAAGTTGATAGAAATGTTCTGTATATTATGCTTCACAAATTCCTTTCTGTAGTTTATTACCTCAAATTGTGATGTTTAAGGTTTTCAGTAATTTACATTATTTCACTTCATTAAGGATTTGAAGCCTGCTTGTACTTTATTACCAGTTTATACTTTTCACTTGGCCCTGCTGAGCCAGCACAAAGTCTTTGCATACTGTGCGATCCTAATGTATTGGAGAGAAGAAGCAGAGGACATTAACATAAAAATAACTGAGGTAACTATGAAGTTTCAATCTTATTCTTTGCATGTTTTTTGCTTTAATCAAAGATAAACATTATTTAACAAATGAATACTGAGTGCCCGATAATTTGTGTAGAAAACATGCTAAAACCTTGCTCCTGGTTCTGCAAACCATATACTGCTGAAGATACAGCTAGAACACTAGATGGCAGCGCTTGCTGACCAAGTGTAGGGTTTGTATAAATGTGTGCTTCCAGCAGAGTGCGCTCATTTATTTTGCTCCCATTGACTTCTACATGACCTCGTTAGCTATTAGATGGCAAAGTTTGTAATCAGTGTTTTTAAACTTAAATTACAATTTTTTTTGTGGGTAAGAGTAATTAGTAAAATACACAATTTATAGCACTTAAAAATATAGATTCTGGAAAAAAAATGCAAATGTTAATAAATCAGCCCCGTAATATAAGATGTATTCTCATGATGTAGAAAAGTAGTAAACTATGAAAGGCTGGTCATATATGTGCCATAATGTGTATTGTGGCCCAAAGATCCTGACCGATATCCATGTATTGTACATATTACATATGTTTGTACTCTTAGGGGCAGACTTATCAAAATGTGAGATTAAAGCTCGCCATATTCCTATGGGATTTTTATAAGTGCATTTATCAATGGGTGAAAGTTGGAGTTCCCCATTTGATAAATACATTTCTTAAAATCCCTTAGAAAGTATGAGTTTTTTTTTTTGTGGTGAGCTGAAATCTCACATTTTAATAAATCTGACCCTAAATATTGTGTGCTACTTTCTTACAAGTTTAGGTCACTTTTATCTTGTTTAGTGATGGCCCTGGGCGAAAAAACTGCGGTGAAAATTACTTGGTGAGCACCCTACCCATCAAAAAGGGTTCATTTAACAGGTAGAAGCTCTTCATATTTATGTGGCGTCAAAATAAATGTGGACGTGCTTCAGAATAGGCGCACACATAAAAATTGTTGTTATTTGCGGACACCCATTGCCTTTAATGCATTTGGACAAAATAGGCGCATATATAAAAATTGTTGCGGGCGTCACTATTGACGCACGTCAAAATAATTTTGACGCCCATTGACATTAGCCAATTTCACTGTAAATTCGCAAATTTTTCGGCGAAACAGGACAAATTCACCCATCACTAATCATGTTGCTTCATATTATTTGTCCTTGTCCACCAACCCTGTTTACATTTTAACATCTCAAAAAATGTGATTAAGATCAAATAGTGGGAAAAGTCAAAGCACTATACCTGTCATCCCTTGGAATTATTTTGTGACTCTCACCATGGATTTGGTCTGGAATGTCAGGCTGCTGCACTAAAGGAAAAAGTCAATATCAGTACAATAATCCATGCAAAGCATCTATTTAGGACCATACTCTTCTCTCCAAATGACAATAAATGAGGTGGTAATTACAGTAGAATGGAAGAGAGCAGCACAACACCATTTTGTTGCAGGTGGGGAGCTTCCCCATTTATTCTTCACCACAAAAAAAAAAACAACATTTCAGGGGGGTTTTCACCCACCCTTCATCAGGATAAACACACAGGGCAAACCACCACATTTTAAAGCCCATTAGGCCACACCCACCAACCACATGATCCCAAGTTCCTGTATGGATCCAAATCGAGGCCTGGTACCTAGCCTCGATTTGTCCAACCCTAGGGGTTGGACATGACTGAGTACCAAGCCTCGATTTGGATCCATACAGGAACTTGGGATCATGTGGTTGGTGGGTGTGGCCTAATGGGCTTTAAAATGTGGTGGTTTGCACTGTGTGTTTATCCTGATGAAGGGTGGGTGAAAACCCCCCTGAAACGTTGTTTTTTTTTTTTTTTTTTAAGGTGAAGAATAAATAGGGAAGCTCCCCACCTGCAACAAAATGGTGTTGTGCTACTCTCTTCCATTCTACTGTAATTGCCTTGATTGACGTGCGCCGACCGCCTAGAGAGTTTTGCACCATCTAGCAGGAATTATCATAGGAAAGGCGAGGGAGGTGCGGAAATTTTCACATTTGGATACCAATAAATGAGCTGGCTAATAGATAAGGCAAAGGTAATAGAATTTAGAGGATCTGAGTTGAACTCAGTAGCTGCTAACCTATTTTTATTTCAACAGTCTTAGCTCAGTAGTATTTGATGGATATAGAGGTCACTGTACTTAAACCCCCTCTTTCAACCATGCATAGTTATCATTTTATTATTTAAAAATAAAAAAAACAAGACAATTGAATTTGAGTTTAATTGGTATCAAACAAAACAGTTATTCTAAAGAGCAATTAGTTGAGTATTGTAAAATTAACATCTCTTCTGAGGTTAGAAGAAATATTGGAGGAATCACATCGGTTATTATTTGAAGATGAAAATATGTTTTTTTAAATATAATAAACATCTTATTAGCAATAGTTTATACTTTGCTGCATTAACATTTCAAAGGAAGTTGACTATACTTTTTTATAATAAAGTACATATTTTGTCTTCGGTATGATGTTACCTTTATCTTCATAGCTGCTTTGTTTACAGCTTTATTTTAGCAGCATCAGTGCCTTTAACTCTCATTTCTAATAATTGCTTAAGGACCTCTAACAAGTACAAATGTTGGTTCCATCTCTATAAAAAAGCATGCTAACCCTGCAATGTGAAAGACAGGAAGAAAGGGCTACTTCTGATGAATTTTTGATTTCCCATCTTAACAAAGAAATGCTTGTGATCCAAAGAAATAGCTTAAAGTGATATTATGAAATAGAATTTAGAGTGCACTCTTTTCAATAACACTCCTTTTAATGTACAAGCTTACATTTGTCTGTAGCTTTTTTGATAAGATGAGATGAGTTTTCCTGATCTAAGGACTGAATCTGAATATGCTACTCTTGCTATTTGCTTTTATATGCTACAGAAAAACTCAGCCTCAGTAATGCCTGAAGGCGCCACCTGTATATACAGGTCAATGCCATCTTCCTTTCGATTGCTGCTGTGCCATGGCTGCCTGCTATTTTGTTAGACATAATTAGGTAAGCTGTAACTTTCTTAGGTGATGGGACAGAATGCATTCATTGAATGTGTTTGTCTTTAGTCGGTGTGGACGCACCTCACAGAGATACATTTCATTGCTTTAGGATCAAAATATCCTGCAGTGCATTTTTTTAAGTGTTCCGTGTTATGCTGGACTCATTGAAAGAATGTAGCGTATAAGGTCATCTTAGAATTCAGGGAGCTGTAAGCTTCTTACAGCTTATAATGAGCTATTATAAATCTATTGGTGACTGCAGCACTGCTCTAGTACTACTGTTGCACTGCATGAAGTCACTTAGACTGTAAGCTCTATAGGGGCCTCTAGTCTAAAGGGGTGGCCTCTGGTGCGGTAAACCTCCTCATGGGTAAAAAGGTCCCCTGCTATTTGTCTATAATGTCCTCTAATGTACTTGTATATTGTAATCATGTCCCCTCGCAAGCGACTATTTTTCCAGAGAAAACAACCCCAACCCTAACAGGCTACCATCATAATTTAAGTCTTACATCCCTCTAATCAGTTAAGTTGCACGTCTCTGCACTTTCTCCATCTCATTGATTTCCCTTTCAAGGACAGGTGCCCAAAACTGCACTGCATACTCCAGGTGAGGCCTTACTAGGGACCTATAAAGAGGCAATATTATGTTTTCATCCCATGAGTTTATGCTGTTTTTAATGCAAGACAGAACTTTATTTGCTTTAGTGGACTCAGAATGGCACGGCCCAGAATTAGACAACTTGTTATCTATAAAAAACCCTAGATGCTTCTCAGTTAAGGAAACTCCCAATACACTGCTTTTAGTGTACAACTTGCATTTATATCATTTTTGCCAAAGTGCATAGCCTTGTATTTATCAACATTGAACCTCATTTTCCAACTTAGTCAAAAAAAAGTGGCAGCATCCTGCATGGAACATATAGTTCTGCACAATTTAGTATCATCAGCAAAAATAGAAACAGTACTTTCAATGCCCACCTCCAGGTCATTAATAAACAAGTTGAAAAGCAAGGGACCTAGTACAGAGCCCTGCGGTACTCCACTAACAACACTGGTCCAATTAGAAAATGTTCCATTTACCACCACTCTTTGTAGTCTATCTTTTAGCCAGTTCTCTATCCAGGTACCAATACTATGTTCCAGGCCAACATTTCTTAATTTAACCAGTAACCTTCTGTGTGGCACTGTATTGAAAGCTTCAGCAATCTCTAAGTAGATCACATTCACTGCCATCCCAGAATCAATGTCCCTGCTCACCTTCTGATAAAAAAGTTATAGTCTGACAAGATCTATTACCATGCTGGCACAAACTCATAGTATTATGATTTGCTATGAAGTCCAGTATCTTATCCTTTAGTAGCCCTTTGAAAATCTTTGCTACCACTGATGTCAGACTAACTGGCCTATAGTTTTGAGGCTGAGAAACGGATTCTTTTTTAATATCTGCACCATATTAGCAATTCGCCAGTCTCTCTGCACGGTGACAGATCTCAATAAATCCTGAAAAATTAAGTAAAGAGGTTTGGCAATCACAGAGCTAAGCTCGCTAAGCACCCTGGGATGAATACCATCCGACCCTGGACCTTTGTTATCGTAACATGTTGTAGTCTCTTTTGAATTTCCTCATGTGTAAACCATTCATCATTAGTAGTATTACTAGAATTAGGACTATTAAGAAGGAAATTCAGAAATATATGGGCGTATTCGCGAAACGGTGAAAAATTCACGAAACGGCGCCGCGTCTCATTTTTGTTGCTGGTGCCCGTTTTGACGCTGGCGTCCGTTTTTTTTTCGACGCCGGCGAAAAATTTTTTTGACGCCAGCAATTTTTTTCGGGCGAATTTTCACGGGTGTTTTGCGAATTTATTCTTTGGCGGCGAATCACGCAAATTCGCCGCGAATTTGTGCCTGCCGAATAAATTCGCCCATCACTAATGGCCAGTGAATCCTGGAAAAAAATCTCTAACTGTTAACTAGGTCTAAATAATAATCATTCAGTTATTGGTCAGTGGATTTTAAGAACTATAACTGGTTAAGACTTAATAGTGAAAAAGAATTTTAAAAGTAAGAAAATAAATAATTAAATAAAAGACTTAATAGTACTGCTCACTGGCATTTTTATGATTTGTTTTGTAATCGCCTATTACCACGTGTGCTTTGCAGACAAAAATAATCTTCTATATTGTCAGCATTTTTAGAAGGAAAAGGGATAAGAAAGAGTAAATATATGTTGATAGGCTGCCTTTCTCCATAACAATACAATTGTCATAATTAAATAAATAACAAGATGACAATATGGACCAATACCAGAATGGTAATCTGTGACTGCATTGATGTTTTACCATCTAAAGGGTAAGTCAAACAAGCAAAGAATTAAATGCATATTGTTATCATTAAGACCATATGTAGCCACTATTATAACTTCAATTTTTAAATTCAACCTTAAAAAGGATCATGCTCTTCTGTATTACCGTCTATGATATACAATGTAAGAAATTACTATTCACTTAAAACTATCTCAAAGGCATTTTTGCCCTTATTTAATAGGGCTTGCCATGTTTAGATAGAGAATAAACTAGAGGATTAATCAGAAATGTTATAAAACTGTAAAAAAAATCTATTTAGAACGATTCCCATTCCTTTACCTCGTACTTTTTTCTCTGCTATGCAAGCTCTATTACTGAAATTTGTCTGGAAAAAATCTAGGCCAAGGACATCAGTCAAAGTTTTGTCAAAACATAAATCAAAGGGTGGTCTAGGTTTCCCTCAGCTTAATGCATACTACCAAGCTACGCATTTGAACTTTCTGCAAAGATTTTTGGATTCCAATAACCCCCCTCAATGGGTTCAGCAAGAATTGGAAATTTCTGCTTGCACCTTTGGCCATATCGGTGACCTAATCTGGTCCCATCCTACAGTAGATTGAGGTCAAACCGTTTGAAATCTTTCCCAACGACCAATACTACTTTTAGAGTTTGGGACTCAATTTAGTGACAACTTAACCTTGGGCCTGCACCCTTTGCATTCTTTAGTAACATTTCGGTATGCCCTTCCACACTCCAATTTTATTCCTTGGCTTAGAGTAGGACTCACGAAATTTGAGGATTTTTTTCAGTTGACAACTTTTATGTCATTTAGCCAACTACAATCAAAATATAACATACCGCAACATTCATTCTTTTTGTATTTACAGTTCTCTAGCTTTCTGAAATCTCTTGCGATTGATAAAATTAAACAGATGTCTCCAGTTCAATCAAAACTCACCAATTTGGTTATTCAGCAGTCTAGAATCTCGAAATATTATTTGACGTTGTTAGATTGTGCTTCTTTGCCCTCAGACTCTCATCAACTAAAATGGGAGCTGGAATTGAAATCCCCAATTGATCCCCTAGATTGGAACAATGCTTTTCTCTTACTTACTTCCACAACACCATCTGTTCGAATCCTTGAAACAAGTATTAAGGTGATGTACAGATGGCATATGGTTCCGACTAAGTTATTTACAATTTATCCTTCTACCACTACGAATCTTTGTTGGCGACAGTGCGGTTGTGTGGGTTCTTTCTCTCATATTTGGTGGGATTGTTCAAAAATTGTACTATTTTGGCAGCTCATTTTTCATATTTGCTCACATACTTTGGGTGTTTCGATAAATCCTTCTCCTAGGCTAGCTCTCCTGAATATGGATATGGACCTTATCCCTTGGAAAAGTAAACTTTTGACTACGCATATACTATCAGTGGCCAGGCTAGTAATCGCACGAAATTGGAAATCTCCACAAACCCCAGCCACCAAAGAGTTCCTCAATATAATGAATGATACCTGCAGGATGGAATATTATATTGCTAAGAACAAACAATCTTTATCCAAGTATAATGATAAATGGCTACCTTGGATCAATAGTACTTATTCAGACAGTTCTGATTCTCATACTTAGCTATTGAACAGATCTATTCTGCTATTTATTTGCCATGTTTTTTTTATGTCTTTTATTGTATGATTGTTCCCACAACTTTAAGGTCGGTATTTGGTATCTGGTGTCTGGTATCTGGTATTTGGTACTTGATTTTTGGTTTTTGACGCTGGATATCTGTTCGAGGTTTTGGGAGTTTTATGCTCCATTCTTACAGCTTCGCATCATCCTTTTTTTCTTTTTCTTTTATATTTGTTTTTATTTGTTTGTTCTTTGTTTTGACTATGTTGTTAACTATTATTCATAATAACTGATTTTGGGCAATGTAACATCTTTCAATGTGTACGCTATGTATGAATGACATTTGTCCTTTGTCAATAAAAACTGTTTGAAACTAAAACTGTAAAAAAAAAAATACATAAATACACCACAGATTGTAATCTGAACTACAGGCAGTATCACATAAAATCAAACATATTTATACATTTGGGTGATGAAATTAACTGATTGTTCACCTTTTTGTTCCTGCATTTTACATTATTTCTTATGCCTAACTTTCTTGGTGCCTGCTTTTTTTTGGGTTACACCAGCACTGAAATGGTGTAAAACATTGGACCAATTTACAGTATTTCACAGAGTAAAATAAAATACACACATTCATAAATACTAGCTCTAGCTCTATTTAATGCATGGTTTCAAGGATTGCAGTGCACAGTGTAAAATAACAGATAACAGGATACTCAGATACATATAAATAGTCACTTTATGTAACACCAATCATTTTAGACAGCATTATAGCAAGACCCCTACAGTCACTTTTTCCACATTCAGATTATTACAATCAAATGTCTTCATAGATTACGATTTGTATTTGATATACAGAATGTTGACTTTATTTTCATAAATGAATAAAAAAAAAACAATACTGCAAATATTAGAGCAAGTGATCTGGGTATTTGTAGGTACTTAGCATTTTATAATATGAATCAGTGCTTTAGGAAAATATCATTTTAATTTCTTCTAATTGAATTTTGTCTCACTCTATTGTTAAAAAAAAAAAAAAAAAAGCCTGAAGCAATTGTTGTTAAAATATTCCTCCATGGGGAGTTTCCCTACCGTGTCATATCTTTATTAGAGTCAATTTTGGCTTATGAAATATCAAAATGTATTCTATGTCTAGCACATCTTTTCAGATGCCTTAGAAGACAGTGTAGAAAATAAAGCTGTCTTTACATAACACTGCACTCGTTTAACTCTAAGCTGTCATCTCCAGCAAGACAACGCAATCCAGATATTTACATTTTCAGTTTCATTTATTTTTCCTGTACATTCTATTTTATAATCAGAGGTAAGTGGAGCACACTCATAATTTAAGTGAGACTCCAATAAGATAAATTCTAATCTAATGTGATAGTTTGCAGTAAATTTCCTTTTCTTCTTTATTTCTCTTTGTTGTGTAATATCCAAATAAACAGGGTTGGGGCTCATTTATACACTAGGCAAATTTGCACATGGGCAGTTACCGATATGCTTATCTATTTAGTACAGTAACATAAAAAGAACTAAAGAAAAGGCAATTTTAAAAGAGTACAGAAAATGTCTTTATTTATATAGTTTACATATGGATTTGGGTTATGTAGAGCTTAGGGCTATGTAACAAAAGTTTGCTACAGGTTTAGTCACTTATATCCATAGCTAGCATTTACTGGTCACCTGTCAGTAAACATCGTATTGATTGCTATAGGTTACTGCGCTGGGCAAACTTTGTTGCTATTTTATTTGGGGGTTACACTAAACTAACAGTTTTTGTGTGATAAAATAATCAGGCAACTACAGCTCAGCAGCACTGCATCTAAGCAGGGGAGAAGGCATAAGATCAAGAGAGCAAGTAGTGTGTGGGGATGATATTAGAAGCCAGATAAAGACTCAAATTTCAAATTTTATTCCTGTTGTTCTACAAGTTTTTTTTGTTTTATATTCAGAAGACAAAATAAAGCTCATATTACAAATTGTGATTTGATGAAGTTGCATTCAAGGAGCTATTTTGAAATAATTGGTATCTATCCAGTTACATATGAAGAACAAATATAACAGTTGGGGGGTTATTTACTAAACTCAGAATGCAAAAATCAAGAAAATGATTTTTTTTTTATATAAAATCAGAATTTTAAAAAATCACAATTAATTTATTAAACCCCGAGGATGGAAAAGACCGAATCTGAAAATCTGGCATCTCAGGTTGCATATAAGTCAATGGGAGAAGTCCCAATGATTTTTTGATGTGCGCTGGGTTTCGTGCAATACCCAGAAGTTTTCTGAGTTTTTGGGGAAAAAAAATTTGAAAATTGAATAAACAAACCAAAAAAATCGTGCAAATCGAATTTTTTCCTGCAAAGCAAATTTTCGGGAAATATAATAATAAATAAGCGTAAAAAACACGAGCGGATTTGATCGGAGTTTGTAGCAGAAAATATTGATAAATTTGGACTTTGATAAATAACCCCCTTGGACTTTTAAAAATCCAACAACACCAAGAGCCTGTATGTATATTTTATGTACGCAGCACTTTACAGTAAAGCAATAAATAATTAGAGGTCACAATTTGATAAATTGAAAGTTGCATTCCTGGAGCTATTTTGAAATTAAAAAAAAAGCCTTATATACGGTTACCCTGCTGAAAAAGTGTATGTTTTTGCTTTAAAGCTCTATTATAATATATACAATTATTATCTGTTGGAACCATGGAGGCAGCTATGCAGGTTAACGTAAGGCTCATTTGGCACAGACAAAGCACAAATTAGTTATTTTGAATGCTATGTTTGCTGATAAACAGGAGTTGCCACTTAAGGTTCTGTGTATATGTACACAATGAGAACTTTTCTTATACAAAGTCTGGTATTACCAACTGCTGGGCAAACAAATATAATCTATATAGCTATATATTTTTACTTTTTGGTATTATCCTTAGCACAAGGATTATACCAATAACCATAGCGAAAGAACCCCAAAAAACAGCTACTGTGTCTCATAAAAAGTTATGTCAGTATTGCATAGACTCAACTAATGCCATGACAAATTTGTATAAAATAACATAAATAACATTTAACAGTTATCTTTTTTTCTTGCGTTGCCACATGTTAGAATGACAATTTCATTGCTCAGATTTGGATGGTCTGCAAATTCCTCTATTGATACATTTAATATATGAATCTGAAATTACACAGTGGTATGCTTCTCTTCAATCTAGCCATTTATAATGTATTGCAAAATAGCAAAACTTACAATATAAGATTTCCTAAAAGTTTAGCTGGTGTTTGGTGTATGTCCCACTTGTCAGTTGTTGTCTGTGCCCTGGTGGGATCATGCTGTAGTTTCTTCTTATAAACATGTCTTTGGCTCTAAAGCAATGTCGCTTTCAGACATTTCTGTAGTTATCCAAGACTAACGAATGATTTTGGTCCCAAACTCTACTTATATTATTAATGATTAGTATTGTATCACCTAAGGCTAACCTAATGTTGCCTTGTATTCATAAGCCTTTGGCATGTAACATCATCTATCTGATTCAAACAGCATTTGGGGGTTGGAAAAAAGTGAGCCTTTTCAACCTCCTCTTTTAAGAAATAAGCATTCTGTAAGATTATTCCAAATTATTTTTGACTGCACAGCACAGTCATAAATAAAGTGCATTGACTTTGCTGCTAAGTTGGGTTGTCTGAGGATTAATGCATCAGTTGCTAGATATAGAAGAGATTTAGACACGGGTTAATTAAACATTTACATATATGTGTGCACCAATATATCGTATGATTCAATAATATGCACTTTAATCAGAAACTGTGGGTGTTGTGTGTTTGCTTGTTCCATGTTAATTGGCACCATGCTGGCTTCTAGCCTAGGTATTTGGCTACATGGCGCAGAATAGACATGGTGTTTTAAATATTTTAATTAGGACCAGCAGTTCCCAGCTCAGTCATTTCTCATTGGATTGTTTCTCATGCATGAATAAATTAGCTTCCACGGAGGTGTTCTGCAGAAAGTAGTTGCCCTCTAGCCATAAAATGAGTCCTGCTCATTAATACTTTAATGAAATTAGCTGTGAGCAAAATATTATTCCTTTTAACTATGCTCTAATTTCTTAATTTTAATTAGGCACATAATTGCAATATGCTGAAATTATCGTAATGCATAGAATGTTACATTTCTGTCACTGAGCATTGCTATGGAGCTCTGTTTTTATGCTGTCCATTTACATTTATAAAAATTGCTTAATATCAGCCTTGTATTGGAGACTTCTCCACTAAGGCTCTTGCTATGATACACATGGTGGAAAAGAATGTGAATCAATTATCTACAGAACATCCTATTCATTACATTACATTAATCCTGTCCATTAATCATATTTCTAATAGATGTATTAATTCCTAATATCTTTTTACATGTACAAACCGTACAGGATGCAGGTATTTTCATGGCAACACACATTCATTTAAATTAATGAATTTCAGAAAAAGCATAGAGTTGGGTTTATAAACAACTAACAACAGGGTATAACAGGACATAGCACAGTGAGAAGAGAACAGTTAATCCTAGAATAAGGTACCAAAGAGTAGTAGGCCCAAGTCAGATTAATTTGGGTCTGGGCAGGTGGTTTAAATCTGTGATCACACAAGTAGAGGTCAAGAGGTGGCAAAGAGTTGTAGTAAAAAGGCTGGCCAGGTAGATAACAAATGAAGTCAGGGGCAGGCCAGGTAAAAAATAAGAATAAGGCATAATCTAGTCAATTTACTACCCCCCCCATCCCTTTTACATTGTATATAAATTATGTAGATGATTTTAAACCAGCTGTCTTTAAACAGACCATTGACTTATGGGCTCTTTTTTCTGGTGAAACTGAGTTAAACTGGCCATCCATGCCCAGATGTGACATAGCAGCTTGTTCAGCTTCAGCATGCTCACTATTTAAACATGTATGCCAGGTCAAGGGCAAGGACAGTTTCTGCAGATCCAGCATGTTTCAAAATGTAATTTGCTGTTGCACCCTGCATTGCCATTGGCATTGGCATATGAGGAAACCACAGCTGATCTCCACTTCTTGAAGTTCTAAGTATTCAGACTTCAGCCCCAATGAACAGAACAATAGAATGTGTCCGTAAGTGTGTATGGCTCCTTGTATGGTATCAATCTTTTTGGTCAGCTTGACTGAACTGTTTGACCAGCAATTAGATAGGCCAAGGAAAAGTAAAATTAAAACATTTTTCAGAAAATCATTTTTCCAAACTGTTCTCATTCATTATTAAGTAGTACTAAATAATGCTTTAGAATCTATGCCATACACCAGTTGTCACCGCTTCAATAACAATGGACAGAACATTTCTGTGCACAGATCTCAAGCGCATACAAGTCTGTGTGCATCGATCTGTGCTTTAAATCTTATCATTACTCAGTGGTGTTTTCAGGCAAAAACAATTACTTTTTTTATTGTGATTATATTAATTTCGTCAAACAAATTGGATCTTGTTCTTGGCTACTGAATAGAAAGAATCTTCCTTATCATGGACAGCCACTTTTAACAGAATAAAATGATCCCACTTATATTTTATGTTTTAATTTGATTAGCAGTAAAATTTGTAGAGATTTTGTTAAAGGAAAACTATACCCCCCAAACAATGTAGGTCTCTATTAAAAGATACTGAGTAAAATAGCTCATGTGTAAAACCCTGCTTCATGTAAATGAACCATTATCATAATAATATACTTTTTTAGTAGTATGTGCCATTGGGTAATCATAAATAGAAAATTGCCATTTTAAAAAATAAGGGCCGCCCCCTGAGATCGTAAGATCTGCCTTTTGCTTCCTCACTTCTTCCTGTTACAGTTAGTGTTGTAGTATTTCTGGTCAGGTGATCTCTGAGGCAGCACAGATAGAGTCACAAAATGGTGGTTCAAGGCAAGAGATGTAAAAGGGCAATATTTATGTAAATATATATTCCAGTTTGGTAAGATTCTTTAATATGTCATTCAATTTGATATAAACTATCTGTTGCTTAAGTATTCATTTTGGGGGTATAGTTTTCCTTTAAGATTTTGAGGTTACTTTAAGGGGTTATTCATCAAAGCCCAAATTTTTTATGCTTATTTATTATTATATTTTTTTCCGAATTTTTTACCCGAAAACTCAGATTTTTGCCCAAAAACGTGGGGGTTTTGCACGAAACTCAGTGCACATCAAAAAATCATTCGAACTTCTCCCATTGACTTATACGCAACCTCGACAGGTCAGAGATGCCGGATTTTCTGATTCAGACTTTTCCATTCTAGGGGTTTAATAAATTTTGAAAAATTCGTGATTTTTTAAAAGTCTGATGTTATAAAAAAATCACACATTTTTCGTGATTTTTGCACTCAGAGTTCAGTAAATAACCTAGATGTTATTCCTCAACAGATTGGTCGAAGCTATTTTTCATTGCTATGGCCCTTTTCATGGCAATGGCATAAGAAACTATTCCTATTCTACATCACATACATTAACATATATTAGGGAAATATGCAAGTAGTTTTAACTGCACTTATGCTCTCATGGGACAACCAACTAATCACTGAGCCTTATAATAAAGTTTCAAATTGTGCAACTGGAGCCTTAAAGCCCTTCTAAAACATTTTAGTCATATCAGGGCTTCTTTGTAAAGGACAAATTAAAGCATATCTTCACTCTAGGGTCATGTAGGAAAGCAGCAGTAGATCTATCTCTATTAATTTCATAAGGAACATTCAAAGGCATAGATCTAAAGATAAGAATCATATTGCACAATTTATTCAAGCAGCATATACTGAATGGTTCCACTTGAAATTGAGGTAACCATGCAGTAATCTACTGGGTATCTCAAGTAAAGCAATGGCTGTGCACAAGAGGAGTTGCAGAGAGGGTCGCCATATGTTTTCTTTCTTAAGAGCTGTGTAATGCATTAGGGTTTTGCCATGAGTAATACATGCTACATCATATAACCTGCACTATATTGGCACTTCTAGAGGCACAATCATTTACAGTATAACTCTAAAGGGGCAATACCATAAATGTAACTTTCAGGGATGATCTAGACTCTGATGTTAGGAGACAACTTGCAGTTGATCTACATTGTTTTGTTGTGATTATATACTGTTTTCCTTTTTACTCAGTCTTGCCTCTCTCCTTCCTGAATTTTAAAATCGTAAAAGGTTGCCAGGGTCACTGACCCCGGTAACGTGATAGCAGATTAATCCTTGGGCTAGATTTTAATAGTAATTATTCATTTTTATTTCATGTCTTTCAATTCATACTCACTTCTTTTGATCTTCCAGTCTGTCACATTGTTAGGCAAAAAAACCCTAAGGGAAAATTGAAAAATGCTTTGTTAAACCGAGAAAAAGACAGGCATTTTAGAAAAAAAAAATATTTACCCCAAAAATTCAGTGATGAAAAAATGGATCGGCTATTCATAAAGATTGCATTTTCATTCAAATTTCCACAGGGAAAAAACTTTTATTGCATGTCCTCCTTTACTATCTTCGTACCATTTACTGTATACAATGAATGTACCTGATTACACATTGCTAGTTTGCAAATTACTGTAAAATCAAGCAAATCTTAAACTGGTTTATTATACAGCAGCAAAACCAATCATCCAATACTTGCAAAACAGGATTATTAGTTACCATAATTTGAACCTTTTAATCCTTGGATCTGTATTTGATTCAAAAAGGCAAATCTTCATCCTGGCAAAAACATACAATGATTCACTAATGGATCTTGCTCCACAGCAAAGCCCTCAGTGGTAATTAATGATAACCCAGATGCAGATGATAGAGCGTTAAGGTGCTCAAAATCGCTGCAAAATCAGATTGGTGCATAGGGCTCCTATGTAGCCTGCTACTGCTCCCTAACCTGTGCATTTGAATGACAAATAAGTTAGGGGGTGGGTAAGGAGCAAGAGGTGGGACACTTACCTGCCTCCCCCACTCAATGTTCATGAATACATCACTGCTAATGTTGGCAACAATGTATGCATGGGGAAAGAACAGGTTCTTGCACCTAATTGACCCTCGATATTCGACCATCGAAGTTAAATACTTCGAATATCGAAGTCAAAGGATTTACCACAATTCGTTCGATTGAAGGGAAAAACGATTAAATCCTTCGAATCGAACGATTCGAAGGATTTTAATCCATCGATCAAACGATTTTCCTTCGATCACAAATTGCCTAGAAAGCCTATAGGGACCTTCCCCATAGGCTAACATTGGTGCTCAGTAGGTTTTAGGTGGCGAAGTAGGTGGTCGAAGTTTTTTTTTAAGAGACAGTACTTCGACTATCGAATGGTCGAATGGTCGAATAGTCGAACGATTTTTAGTTCGAATCGTTTGATTCAAAGTCGTAGTCGAAGGTCGAAGTAGCCAAAAAAATACTACGAAATTCGAAGTATTTTTCGTTCTAATCCTTCACTCGAGCTAAGTAAATGTGCCCCCTAGAGTTGCCATATTCTTCTTTAAAACAGAATGAAGAACACAGTCCTATTAAACTGTGTGTATATATATATATATATATATATATATATATATATATATATATATATATAATTATATATAAAGCACATTGCAACTGATTTTGGTGGCTAATGTTTCTTTCATGTTACACGGTTTAACTTCATTTTTATTAATTTTGTTGCATTGAACAATGCTTCAGGGACAACTAAGAGTATCCTTTTAAACCATTAATTTCATCTGATTATCCAACTGCTTTTCTCATTCTAATTGCTAAACCCTATGGGATCTCACTAAAATGAGGTACAGCCAAGAATAGACAAGGAAATCAAAACTCAGCAATGGGGGTTCTTTTAAATGCTTTTATACACATTTTACAGACACATTAAGATAACTGGAGAGTTCTGTATATCAGGCAAAATGACACACTCTGCTCATTATTTAATGAAACAGGGTATGCACAATTGACATTAAACCACTGCTTAAAATGGGGTCATTTCTGCCAGTTGGCTTCAGCTTTGGATTTCGGGACATGTTTAGCTAATCTTTGACAAAACAAAAAGCTCCCATTCTGGTAAAGAATTTCAGGAATAATTTAGAAATGTACACTTCATATATACTTTATACATTATAATAATGATACTCTGTTCCATAAAGCAAAATGTGCAAATAATATACATATTTCCAGTTAACCATCACTTCGGCAACAGACTGTCATGGTAAAATCAACATTTATCGGAGCAGTTACTTATCAGTCATGCAACTGAATAAGATGTTATACTTTGTAGTGTGAGCAATGTTTTTAAGTATCTTAATTTAGAACGTGTCACATGGGGCTGCCATAAATCTAAGTCAAGTGAATTCCAAACTTAGAATTCGGTATGCCAACTGCTTTTTGGAGGGTAGATATTGTATCGGCAGATGAGGAATTTACCTTATCTAATAAATTAAATTAATTTTGCTACACTAATATTTGTGCATAAATTAGCAACATACTGTGTTTTTCCGTTTATTTACTGAAAACTTTCCTGATTTACAAGGTTAAAGAATTGTCTCAATTATAAAAAAAAAAATATATAAGGACAGCAGCAAAAAATTCCAACACATCTCCAAATTCCTAATCCCTACTGAAAATGAATGTGGAGAATAATGATTTGGATACATGTTTAAATATGAGAGCTGTTGTGTTTTTGTATGACAATAAAAGCTTGTGTAAAAATAATTAAAGAAATCATAAATAGGGTAATTTTGTGACTGTATTGCTTTACATTAATTTGGGGAAATTTACTTTTCTAACAAAGAACATTGAAGGGCCACAGTGATCCTAAGAGTGAGAGCATAACTATAAGAGTGTGCAAAATAAGTAGTGATGGGCGAATTTGCGGCGTTTCGCGAAACAGTGAAAAATTCGCAAAACGGCGCCGGCGTCTCGTTTTTGACACCCGTTTTTTTCGACGCCGGCGCCCATTTTTAGCGCCGGCGCCCGTTTTTACCGCGAATTTTCACGGGCGTTTCGCGAATCGCGCAAATTCGCAGCGAATTCGCGCCTGGCGAATAAATTCGCCCATCACTAAAAATAAGTGTTCCCATTTTTAGTGCACCTAGAAAAGTATTTGATTAGTTGCTGTGCTTTACAGCACTGCAGCCATTGCATAGGTTAATAGCAGTTTGAAATTCTCCATGGGCTGATCTAATTGCAATTTCTGGGTCAAGATGAAAAGAAAATGTAATAGTGGAAAACAGGCACAAACAATGAAATGCCATATTGCAGTGGCTTACTCTGAACCATAATATATTATATTTACATAGCAAGCCAATATATAAGTTGGCACTCATGTCTCCAGATGAAAGCTTGCCGCAGTGCTGTTCATGGTTGTATGCAAAAAAACAGCACAGTAAAAATCTGCATTCCCAGGATTTATAAACCCAACAGGTGATTTATTTGAGAACAAAACCTTATATTTGCATGAAAATAGGGCACAAATCAATACTGGCATGTCAACAGGTCAGAGTACACAGCAATCACACATGCTTAAATACATTCTTAGTATATCTATATGTAGGGAGAATCACAGATGCTATCAGCAATCTGCAGCTTATTAGCACTGTAGGTTTGGGGGGCCGATGTCACCACCTAGGGAAGGGGTGCTCTTTGCCAAGGAACCAGAAGTGTGTGAGGTGTCTGTGAGAGATAGAGTTTTGGATATGCTCCTGTGCCAAATCTTTTGAAGACTAAGGGTAAGGTCACATGGGGAGATTCAGGGAGATTTAGTCACCCGGCAACTAGTCGCCTCTTCTTCTGAGTGACAATCTCCCTGAACTGCTTCATTATCACCAGCGGGATGGCACTCGCTGTGCTTCGTTTTCCAATGTCGCCCAAAGTTTCCTCACGAGGCAACTTCTTGCTACTTCGGAAAACTAAGCGATGCGAGTGCCATCCCTCTGGCGATTTTTTATTATAGCCTGCAGAAAGGCAGGGGAAAGTAGTTCGGGGAGATTGTCGCCCAGAAGAAGAGGCGATTAGTCACCGGTCGACTAAATCTCACCGGATCTCCCCGGTTGACCTTACCCTAAAGCTGGCCATAGATATGAGATGTTATCCTTATGTCCAGTGAACACTTGTTTACCTACAATTAATCATTCAGATTAAATAAAGTAGTAAAAAGAGCAAATCAGATATTCTGGGCATTAATTGACAGACAGGAATCATACGGAAGTTATGTCCGACAAATACTAATGACAGTCACCCACAGATATAGTCAGATAGTCAATACATGCAGAGATCTTATCTGTAGCTCAGAGAAATGTTCTAACCTATCTGATCGACTTAAAGACCAATCACCATGGTACAAAAAATGTCGGGATGATCCACACACAGTTGGAAAACCGTACCTACTTCCAATTGGCACAACTTTATCTTTGAGTCTATGGCCAGCTTAAGGTATGGAATAACCGTCTAAGTTCGGCTAAACGTTGCTGTAAAGGGCAAGACCTCTGTGGCCAGTGGATCAGTTGAACAGGCTGTTCTGACTTATGAAACTTTTGGATTTCTGTTAAAGTTACCTGGATGTCATTACTTTTTTACTTTTTTACTTTAAGTTATTGCAAAGGCTAAAGTTTGAGTGAATTCTCCCACAATAGTTATACAGCTAAACTGTGAATGTTGTAATGTATTTGATTGATCTCTGCCAACTGATATTGTTCTATTGGCTCTGCAATACATATTTTATCCAGGCCAAATTCAGTTAGAAAAATTGTATCTTCTTTAATCCCCATTATCTTTTACACAAGGTAGTCAGTAAATCCTTGCAGACATGTAAACTCATGAAGTGTGGGTTTTTATATGAAAAAGAAAGGATTACTATTTAATTGAAGGTATTCCGTGAGGAACATAGTATGACATTGACAATTCTAGTTCCCTAAGGGCATGTCACTATCTATCTTAATTATGATTAATTGAGCACAGTAATGTAACTGCTTACTCATCTTTTAAACATATAAAATTCCACTCTTCATCTGAAAAACTTATTTTAAAAAATGATCTATATATATATATATATATATATAAGAAACATTTTGTTTGAAAAAAATGTAATACTGTATTAATAAACAATAAACATATTGATAATGATCTTTTCTTTATAAAGAATGGAAATCAAAATGATGCACACATGGAAACTAACCTAATCATAAATGTTAATAAATTAGATGGAAATGGTTGAATTTGATGAAAATACACATTTGAGAGTATTTTCTACATCCTTGTGCTAGTTGCAGAATTAATAATTCAGATGGAAGTAGAGGCTAACATAGCACTTTGGCAGGTTTAATTTGGCGAAGTATTGACGTTGAAGTTTTTTTTAAAGAGACAGTACTTAGATTATCGAATGGTCTAATATTCAAACTATTTTACTTCTAATCGAATTTGAAGTCCAAGTCGTAGTGTGCTATTCGATGGTGGAAGTATCCAAAAAATTACTTCGAATTTTACAATTTTTAACTTTGAAAATTCCCTCGAATTCACTTCGACCCTTGATAAATCTGCCCCTTAAGGTATGAAGATCCTAATTATGGAAAGATCCCTTATCCGGAAAACCCCAGGTCCTGAGCTTTATGGATAACAGATCCCATACCTATACTTAAAACTAAAGGGCAGATTTATTATAGAACAAACAGTTTGATCTTTTTTAATTTGTCAACACTTTCATGACAGTCAGGATACAAATTTACACTTATCAAAACAGCTGAATGTGTCCGTTGTTGCTAATATGTTCAATTGCTAAGTGATACTCCAAGACAAATACAGCAGCCCTAAGGATAGCATTAAATATCTGGAAGAAGTTTACATGTGGAATTTAAATGAGGATTCTGCTTATATAAACCAGCACACCAGGATATATTTCATAAAAAGAAAGCATGCCTATTGAGTACAATTGCCAATGCATTGATTACAATGCTAAATCTTGTAATAATAGATAAGACAATGTTTAAGTAATAACAACTACGTTTTTTCAGCCCTTAAACAATGAAATGGTGTCAGTAAAGGTTGAATGAATGTCTTCAACATTTTAAATGTCAATTCAATTAGAAAGAACCTTGGATATCCACTACTTACTGTGACATCAAACATTGCTTTGTTTTTTGTTTTTTTACCTTGAGCTTTTACACCAAGCGTGGTTTATTACTTCTACCACATGGTCTTTTACAAATTTGCTCAGTAAACCAATAGATCCATCCAGCAGCGAAATATAAGCAAAGCAAATATGTCAGCGTAATGATGCCTGGAGTTTTCCCTATCAAAAAGAAGCAAGTTTATTAATACTTTATTGCTACAAGATGGATCTTATTATCATCTAGGGTCATTTAAAATCTTATTAGGTATATTGATGTTGGATGAATAAGCCTGTGATAAATTCTTGACCATGTCCTTCACAGTTGTCAAAGCAGTATCATAAACAGCATTTATAACAATCTAGCCCCAGGAAAAGGCTTGCAGTGATCTGTTTAGCATTCAGAGAATATTCAGATAGGTTGCGTTTATGTGAACTACCAGTCCACAGAGAGATACCCAAGTTAAATGTAGCGTAGTCTCCCTTGAAGATTATCTGTAGAGAAACAATGGGTCAGGGACATGAGGACCAACTGCTGAGTCCAAGATAATGTATCAAATACAGACAGAATTGCTGGAAAGATACAATGCTTAATCATCTTACATTTTATTGATGGATTGTTCACTATTTATGGACAATTCACCGCTTACACCTTGTGACACAAGTGCATTAGTTGAAAATACTACTCTGGCAGCATATACAAAAGACACTCACTGCTTTTTGATGGTAAAAAATGTTTTAAATATAATGAGAGAATCCTGAAAGAAGTTATGCAGAAATAGAAATACCTGTAAAGCTATTATATTGAAAAGAAAATGAATAGATGTTTTTCACTTTTAACTGTTTTAATCGACATGCTGCCTGGGCCATGAGGCAATAAATGGCATAATGAAATCATATTAACCTTAATGAGAAGCCAAAATGTTTTTTTGTTGACTAATAGGGAAACCTATTATAGAGACATAAAGGGTAATTTGCAAGTTCTATGTGCAAAGTGCAATTCTGGACCTGAATTACCATGTGTTTTACTTATATTGCAGCTTTCTTTTAAAAGGGGAACTATCGCGAAAATAAAAATGTAATATAAGCTTCATAAAAGCTTTGTAAATACAATCAATTAAATATCCGGCATCATTTCTGAAATAATCCAGTTTATCTTCACTATCCCTCTCTCAGCATCTGTTTCTCCTCATTCTATCATCACGCAGCAGTTGGGTGTCAGATAATCATTGACAGTTAAATCCAATTTATCTTATTTGGGGGACTTCCTTTCCTAGTGGATGAATTAGAGTTCACTCAAATAACTGATTCCAGTATAGACAAAATCTAACAAAATAACTGCCTTTTGCACAAATCCTGCACGTAGAGAGACATGATGTCTGGTGATTTTAATAGAGTGAACTCTGATACATCTTCTAGGCATAACATATATTGGATCTAACTGTCAATGACTATCTGACACCCAACTCCTACATGAAGACAGAATGAAGAGAAACAGATGCTGCGAGAGGAATAGTGAAGATGAACTTAATTATTTCAGAAATGCTACAGACATTTTAGTTGATTGTTAGTGATGAATAAATTCGGAAAGCGCGACTCCTTGTAGAATTTCAGCATATCGACACTAGTGAATAAATTCGTCTGTCTAAACTGTCGAGAAAATTCACCGGCGAAAAATCTGCTGCATCAAAAAATTTGGGCATGCGTCAGAATAACTGTGCGCATAAAAATTGTTGCATGTCTAAATTATTCGGGCGCCCATTGACATTAATGCATTTGGACAAAATAGGTGTAGGTATAAAAATTGTCTCGGGCTAAGAAATTTTTCACTGTTTCACGAATTTCACAGGAAATTCATGAACTTTTCAGTGAACTGAAACAGGACAAATTTACCCATAACTATTGATTGTATTTAGACAGTTTCTTATTAAAGGAAAACTATACCCCCCAAACAATGTAGGTCTCTATAAAAAGATATTGCATAAAACAACTCATATGTAAAACCCTGCTTCATGTAAATAAACCATTTTCATAATAATATACTTTTCTAGTAGTATGTGCCATTGGGTAATCATAAATAGAAAATTGCCTTTTAAAAAATAAGGACCGCCCCCTGGGATCGTAGGATTCACTGTACTCACAAACATACCAACAAACCATATATGTTAGGTCACATGAGCCAATTAACAGACAGAGTTGTGTCTTTTGCTTCCTCACTTCTTCCTGTTACAGTTAGAGTTGTAGTATTTCTGGTCAGGTGATCTCTGAGGCAGCACACAGACCATCACGAAATGGTGGCTCAAGGCAAGAGATGTAAAAGGGCAAGATTTACTTAAATAAATATTCCAGTTTGTTAAGATTCTTTAAAGGAGAAGGAAAGCCCCAGGGCGCAAAACCCCTCCCCCCCTCCCCTCCGTTGCCCCCCCTCCCTCCTCCCCCCTGGCCTACCCCTCCCCCTAGGCAAATGCCCCTAACTTGTTACTCACCCCTCTGCGCAGGTCCTGTCCATGGAGTTCGCAGTCGCCATCGTCTTCCACGCGCGTCTTCTTCCTGCTCTGACCGGCGTTTTCTGGCGCATGCGCAGTAGGAACAGTTACCGGTACGGCTCTACTGCGCATGCGCCGAATGTCACGCGAGGGGGAGGGGTAGGCCAGGGGGGAGGAGGGGAGGGGGGGAGGGGTTTTGCGCCCTGGGGCTTTCGTTCTCCTTTAATATGTCACTTAATATGATATAAACTATCTGTTGCTTAAGTGTTCATTTTGGGGGTATAGTTTTCCTTTAATCTTCTTATTAAATTTTTAGATAGTTCCCCTTTAAGTATAATTGTGACTGCGAGGGGAGTTGGGGCTTTGTTCAGGATTGTGGTTGCTCCAGGGTTCCCCAGCATCAATAGGTGCTGCAATAGGCGTACCTGTGCACACTTTAGTAGAAGAGGAAGTTTGAATGCAATTTCAACAATCTGGTTGCTAGGGTCCAAATTATCCTAGCAACCATGCACTGATTTGGATTAATGACTGGAATATGAATAGGTGAGGGTCTGAATAGAAAGTAGCAATAACACTATATTTGTAGCCTTACAGAACATTTGTGTTTTTAGATGGCGTCAGTGACCCCTATTTGAAAGATGGAAAGAGTCAGGCAATTTATTAAAAAACTATAAAAAGAAAAAAATGAAGGCCAATTAAAAAGTTGTTTAGGATTAGCCATTCTATAACATACTAAAAGTCTATTCAAAGATAAACCACCTTTTTAACACAACGATACAGAAGTTAAAGGAGCATGTTCATAAGAACACATTTTTGTTTTCATTTTAGCACAACCACTAGTGATGCGCGAATAAATTTGGCTGGCACGAATTTGTGGCGAATATCCGTGTTTTGCCGCCGGCTAATAAATTTGTGAATTTGCGAAAACTCTCCGGCATAATTTTGGGCATGTGTCCAAAAAGTCGCTCACGTCAAAATCGCCACACTTCAACACTATTTCGACACCTATTGACTTTAACGCAGGCGTCAATTTTTCGCAAATTTTTAGCTCAATTTTTGAGAAGTTCACCCATCACTGACAACCACACTTGCAGCTGAGTTAGTTATTGAACCAGAACTGGCATGTACACATTATTGTGCATCAGAGCTTGCCTTTCTCCAGACGAGTCACTGTGCAGCACTCTGCAAACAGTTGGGGGGATCATTGTTATCAAGGCCACAGTAAGAAACATGTTTCATTCTCTGGAGCAAACTTTGCAACGTAAACCTTTCATTTTTTTCTAAATCACACTTGCTTGTTTCCAGGTCCTACATATTTCATCTAAAGCACGATGTAGTTAGCATTTATTTACCACAAGTCAAGCATTGTCCTTGAACTGCCTCAAGTTAGGTTTACAAAGATTTGTTTTTTTGTGTTTAATTACAAAAAAAACTATTAATTCCAAAGTCCTTTTTAATTTTTAGGTAAAGGGAACATTACATTTCCAATAATAATAATAATTATTGTCTGCATAGAGGTAAAAGAAAAGAGCCATTATTTTGTCATACAGAATCTAGGTTATCTCAAATGTATGTTGTGGAAAAGCAATGCTTTGTTTTTATAGAAACCAAACTACTTAATAAAGCTTTGCTTTTTCTGACACTTCTTCCCTCTGGCCGCAGCTCTTTTCATCAATCATTGCATGCAAATGTGTGCTTTCAAGCATTCCGTAGCCTGCAACTTGTCAAGAACATGTCTTCATCAAAAGCATCTTTTACCACCACAAAATTGACAGCTGTGGTTCTGCATTCAGTGTTCCAGGATACTATTCCCTTTCATGTATTTCTTCTTCAAGTGCAACTCGGAAAAAATTCTCCAACATTGCTGCTCTACTTTAAAACCGACTTTTAGCTTTGGCAAATCAACTGTCAAGGGTTAAAATTGTACACCCCTGTGTTTTTTTGGACTTTCAGAAGTTTGCCAATGACCCTGTAAAAAGTTGTATGGCCATTGATGCTTTTACTTTATGTGTGCTTATGAAAAATATGTCCACTTTAGAAAAAAAGGTCTGTAACAATATTATTGAAGATTGTGCAATTGTCACATAGAAAATACATATATTACAGAAATGCATGAATAAGTTCATATTTTTTACTATCTAGTGGCACAGATGACTGCTGATTTGTGATTTTGTGTTTATAGTGCGAAATCCCAAATATTTTATCACTAATTTAATGTAGCCAAGCAGCATTGCTACACACTGCAAGCTGACAGGGAATTTAATTTAAGAGTAGATAGCTTCCTGAAATCTTTACAAAATAAAACTTTCAATTTGAGGCAATTAATTATTTCTGGATCATCACGCATAAGATCTGACCATATGCCCATAACTACCTTTAGTCTGTAACTAAGCAACAGGTTCAGCAATGTGCCATGGTGCAGCAGATGTATATATGTATATGGATAAAAGAGGTAGGAGGTCCCTATCCCGTAGAGCTTACAATTCAAGTGGAATGCGAATGACCGAAAACAGTTATGGAAGACAACTATTTGTATGCTAAGTATAATAAGACACCAAATTTAGAACACCAAAAACCTACCAATATGCCAGCAAAATGTGCAATTTTAGAATTGCTGAATTTGGACCCTTGACTTGATTCCAGGCATTGTCTGCATTTCAGTTGCAATTTGCCCGTGTCTGCCTGGGATTTCTCTGGGTTGTCTCTTGGTTCTCTGGTGCCTTCCCACCATACAAAAAGGTTCATTTTCTTCTCTTGGACAGGTACTGGTGTGAACTGGTGTGAACCAGGAACCATCCCCGTGAAATGCTGTGTAATATGTTGGAGAAATATAAGTAAACAATAATCATGATAATTAAAAAAGTCTCAAGGGACCGTATATTACAAAATTGAGAAACACCCAAGGTAGAACTTCTGCTGTTTAAAACTAATTTAGTTATAGTTAGTCAATGTCATCTCTCCACAGCTGCACGGATTTCTTATTCAGGATTCTAATATTTTCCCATATGTAAAGAAATCACATACATTCATAAATGAGAGAATCTGCAGAGGTACCGAGGACATTAAACTCAGAGTAAGTGACAAATACAGAGTTAAACAATTGAACACACAGCAAATATTGTCTTAAGTTAAGAGAAAGGGGAGCCAAGTATTGGAGGGTCATGGCAGGAGTAGCTGTGACAGCAAACAGAAAGCTTTATGAGGGAGGCTGAGCAGAGGTATGTGTTGCAGGCTGCTGTAAGAGAGCAGGGCGAGGCATACAAGAAAAAACTAAATTTTACAGGAAATGGTTAATAATAGTCAGTGGCAAGAGGAGGCAGAATGCAGCATTTGGCAGTGAAACTTGCAGTTTTGGAATTAGACTGGGCTCAAGGCAGGAATTTGGGTGGGAGCTGGCCAACAGTGTGTGGTGCTGGAAGCTGTGAATGTGAGAATATTACATTGGTGGCTGATGTGGGTCCCAGGAGAGAACCAGAAATGAAGACCCGTAGCAAAAGAACTTGGAGTGGTGCATGATGCTGGGAAGAAACAAGCAATATTCAGAAGTGATGTGAGATATTGAAGCAGTTAGTGAGGTTGCACATCTGAGGAAAAGAGTATGGACAATGGTCTGTAAGGTGGCTGGCAGTAATCAGGAAATAAATATGCACATAAAGCTTGTTGCTTTCAGTGGGATTTTATATGCATTAACCAGTCTTAGCCAAATTTTGTTTTTTAGATGAAAAATAGCTTTGCCAGTTTGTCCTTTTTTTCTGATTAAGTCTAAGAATGATACTTTGATGGGTTTTATTGTCCCTTGGAATGGATGACAAAGAACAGGTGGTATGAGAATAAAGTGAATGCTCTTCAACATTCTAGAAGAGACATACCCGGAGTAGTAACTTAGTCATTTCACTCATGATTTTAATGTGAATGAAATTCATTATTTAGACATAAAATTGTGTGTATCAGCATGTAAGATTCAGAACTTTATTTATTGTAAGGACTGTGTATGGAATACCCTCAGGAGTGCTCATTCATGCCACCCCAGCTCAAATCTTTGGAGGTATCCCGGTTGGTCAGTTCTATAGCCGCTGATGAAACAGTAGTGATTGTGGTGAGGTTTTTGACCCAGTCAGCAGAAATGCAGTTGATATTTCCTGCAAAGGTGACCATGATGTGCAACTGAGCATATCTTCCAGCGGCATAGTGGAATACCCCGAGAGAGAAATGAATTGTGTTACATAGTAAAATAGTAATTAGGTTAAAAAAGACACACATCCACCCAGTACTTATCTGATCCAGGGGATGATATATTCACACACATAGAAACACCTATGGTCTGAATGTCACCAATTCATCTTTGTTTCAAGGAGTGACAGGTGACAGTAAATCCCTCTTGCTGATTGGTTGTTATTGGTTACGGCTACTGGGCAAATTTAGATTTATCAAACTGTGAGATCAGAGCTCACTACAGGAAAACTCACGCACTTTCAAATCATTCCTATAGGATATTTAGAAAAGTATTTATCAAACAGTGAACTCTAAACTTTCACCTATTGATAGAAAGTGGGTGAGTTTCCCTGTGGTGAGCTCTTATCTTTCTACAATTTGGTAAATCTGCCCTTAAGTGTACTTTATCACATAACCCAATTTGCCCCCCCCCCCCAATCCTGGCAAGAGTGCAATAATATTAGTTGCTTCTCACGGTTGAAGCCATGAATAGTCAGATATTGATGAGATAAATTGCAATACATTTTACAACAGAAGATCCTGCTGACTGGCCACCTCATTAGCAAATGCAGTGCTTGTATATCTGGGGACAGCATGAGAAGAAACAAATGCCTACATACATTTACATCAACCACACAATGTATCCAAAGTCAGTAAAGGTCCAGAGGCTATTGAAATGAGCTTACAGAGTTACAAAAACAAAACAATGACTGTACTACTGCTCATTCACATTGGACTTGCAGCAGGGGCATTAATGCACTCTGTACCTCACCCTGAAATAAAAGTTAGGAATGAGATACAGATCGCATAGTCGATGGGTAGTGATGGGCGAATAAATTTGGCAGGCGCAAATTCGCTGCAGATTTCCACGTTTTGCGGCGGGCGAATAAATTTGTGAAACTGCCGCAAAAATTCACAGGCGTCAAGAAATTTTGAACACACATCAGAAAAGTTGCTTGCGTCGAAACCGTCACGCGCCAACATTATTCGGACGCCCATTGACTTTAATGCCGGCGTCAAAATTGACACGAGCATCCGAATTTTGAGGGAAATTCATGAATTTTTTGGCAAAGCAAAACGGGACAAATTCATCGGTGGGTGCAAGGCGACCTGCCATAGAGCAGACAGAAGGTACAGAGCTACTTTTCACCTTGCACAATTTAGGTGGGGGGAGCCCCGTGTGCTTCCCCTGTCTGCCCCTATGAATACTGCTCTGCCAAGCACCTGCAGCACTGTATTCATGGGCAGGAGCAGGTCTGTGTGCCCCATATTGGAATGCAAAGGTCTGTGATTATTCTCTAGTGCGTGACAAGCTGAAAAAGTGTGAAAAACATTTCAGTTTGTGTCTGTTTTTCTCACTTTGCACTGTACTTATACATAAATGTGTATTCCCAAAGAATATTCTTGCCAGTTTTCTTCTAATATGAAACAAGTAATACAACACAACTGACCACTCTTCCTTATACTTTTTAGCTTTTCCACACCAAATATTTAGCCTCAAGCCCCCTTTAAGGCCCTCCTCCAAAATTCAGAGGCAATATTTATATTAAAAAAAATAAAGATACAGTTATTTAATATAAGTTTAATAAATTACCAATTAAACATATTAAATAACTTGCTGTATTTTCATCTTTTAATCAAAATGCAATATGCAATATTTTACGAATATGTAGAATTGCATTTTGTTTTGACAGGATCTTACAGTAACGGTAAGGATAATGCCAAAGACTCTGCTGCCCATGAAGAGAGTCTACTTCTGCACAATGCTTTATTATGTCCATAAAACTTTAAAGAGCAAAATAAATTGGTGTCTTATTCAAATCATAAATGCACAACAGAAGATGTCATTGAAGACATACAACTATTTTCCCCTTTGTTGGGATATATTTTATCATAATTTGTTAAGCAGATGACAGGCTAGTACACATGATTGCCTTTTCTTGCTTAGTTAGCTTATCAAGGTCAGGGACATTTGGCCTCTTCTTAATACAGAGGAAATGGGAAAAAAAAAAACAGGTAACGTTTGGTTTCTGACTCTGAGATCATCTGAGAAGCAAGTTCAACCTACTGGACAAAAAATATAATTCAAGTACGGTATATCCATAATAGAAACATTGATACTATATTAAAAACACTTGCAAAGTTGTGAGGTCAGTTATATACAGTGGATGATGACATCTGCAAAATCTTTTTCTTTGCAATGTAAAGGGGAAAGTGTAAACTTAAAATCCTAAAATCAGATATATGATTCGCACAAGTGATTCAGACTAGGGATGTAGCGAACGTCGGAAAAAATGTTCGCGAACATATTCGCGAACTTGCGTCAAAAATGCGAACGGTTCGCGAACGTCGCGAACCCCATAGACTTCAATGGGAAGGCGAATTTTAAAAGCTAGAAAAGACATTTCTGGCCAGAAAAATTATTTTAAAGTTGTTTAAAGGGTGCAACGACCTGGACAGTGGCATGCCAGAGGGGGATCAAGGGCAAAAATGTATCTGAAAAATACATTGTTGACACAGCGCTGCGTTTTGTGCTGTAAAGGGCAGAAATCACACTACGTCACTCAGGTGATGTTTCTGGACACAGAATGTGAAAAAGCTCACACAGCTAGGTGGCACTTGGTTAAAGACTGGGCAAACAATGCCTGCAAGGGCAACGTATACAGTAGTGGATACGGAATATATTATTGCTGCTGTAAAAACATCACTCAGGTGATGTTTACGGACACGGAATTATTATTGTTATTTAGACAGAATGTGAAAAAGCTCACACAGCTAGGTGGCACTTGCATACCTCCCAACTGTCCCTCTTTTGACCACTCAACCCCCTGTCCCTCTTTTGTACTGGAAAGTCCCTCTTTTCTCTGCACTGAACAGCCAGAAAAAAAACAGTTTCTAACTTAATTGGCTTTTGGCAGAGAGCTCAGAACAGCTAACAGGTGCAAATAAGATACTTTGTAACAATTTTGACTCTGGTTGGTGGTGAACTACTAGGAGGAGCAGCAAACCAGTCCCACTCCCCAACACAGCTAGACTAATAGCACTGGGCTCTTATAGTAGCAAAGTAAAAAAAAACAAAAAAGAAAATAAAAGCAGTCCTTACAAGGACTATTGGGTTATTACAGCAGTCAGCAGATGAGATCAGAAGCAGTGCCCACAGCAGCTACATACAGAGCACTGCAGTAGAAGGTAGATTACTACTAGTCAGCAAAGCTAACGAACCTAAACTCACTGTCCCTCAAATCCCTGCAGAGTTCTGTCCCTACAATACAGAGCAGTATCAAGTAGATTACTAGCCAGCAAAGTTACTATCAACTGTCCCTCAAATCACTAAACAGCTCTCTCCCTACACTAGCTCTTCCAAGCACACACAGGCAGAATGAAAAAACGCTGCAGGGCTTCAGTTTATATATGGAAGGGGAGTGGTCCAGGGGGTGTGAGGGTGGTCCAGGAGGGAGAGCTTCCTGATTGGCTGCCATGTATCTGCTGGTCTGGGGTGAGAGGTAAAAAATAAGCGCCAGCTAAGGCGAACCCAAATTGGCGAACGTTGCGCGACGTTCGCGAACATTCGGCGGACGCGAACGGTCGATGTTCGCGCGAACTAGTTCGCGGGCGAACAGTCCGCGGCATCCCTAATTCAGACATCACTGTTGGATCTGCTCTATTTTGGGGTACCAGGCTAGTGACTTGAGACAGCCTGATTTAGTAAATAAGTGGTATATTTATTAACAAAAGAAATGAAAAGTGTCACAGTCGGCACCCAACACCAGAACAAACACCTCGGCTTACTTGGATGTCACCTGGATGAGGGTTCTGGATAGGCAGAGGAGCACGACTGTAAAGCAAAGTCTTTGGACAGAAGATCGTAGTACAAGGCGTTAGGCAATAGAGTAGTCAGATCAGGCCGGGTCGAGGCAGGCAGAGAATGAACGTAGTCAGGCAGGCAAGGGTCAAACCAGGAAGTCAATAAGAGGGTTAATCAGAAGAGGTAGTTGGTAATCAGGCAAGGGTCTGGATCCAGAAGTCAGAATAGTCAAAATACCCAGGCAGGGGTCACAACAGGAATAAAACAGGTTCAGGATATAGCAAACAAATAGCACAAGGCTCAGGAGCACCAGGAAACACAATCCTATCACAGGCAAGGTCCCACAGCCCTAATAGGCTTTAAATAGTTTTTGAATTTCGGCCATTGCGCACTGACGTCATTACGTCAGCGCGCCTGCGCCTTTAAATCCCCCAAGAACGCGTCGCACGCGCCCTAAGATGCCGGCGCCTGTGGCCTAATGGAGGCTGCTCGTCGCGGCGGGCGTCCCTGCCGTCCCCCACCAGACCACCAGGTACGTTCTTTACAGAAAAGTATAACATATAACAGATGGAGGGAGGAAGACATGGATAGGGAAAGGTGCAATGGAAGTGCAGGAGTGGAAAGTGCTAACAAAGTCTTTACAATGCTCTTTATGTACATGAGGAAGAACATGCAAACGAGCACCCTTTTCTCAGGACAGCCACACCCAAAAGACAGTCCAAGCCAATCAGGTTGATGCTAGCTGTTTTTGGAGATGATGCATCTCTTCTTAGACAAGGGAGGGATATCAAGTTAGGATGCACTGTAGATGAAATCCCATAGTTCAATGATCCAGATGTCCCTTTTTTGATCCCTTTCCTTGGGAACGCATGCTATTCCTGCAACCACACCAGTGTTTCCAGTTGTTGTACTGTACTGTAGCTGCAAGGATTGTTTTATGGCAGGATGCCTGTTGTCCAGCCTTGCACCTTCACAGGTGTCATGTGATGGAAAGGCAGATATCTGTTCAGTGTCGGACTGGCCCGGCGGGACACTGGAAGAAAACCCGGTGGGCCCGACCCATAATGGGCCCCCGATGGGCCAGACCCCTCTCCCGATCTACAAAAAAAAAAAAAAAAAAGCTTTTTGTAGGTGCTGCGCCATCTGCGCATGCGCGTGGCACCTTTATCTCAGGAGCGCTGAACGGTGACTTCACGCATGCATGCTGTGCGTCACGGTCGGGGGGGTGCGTCATGGTCGCCTAAATATTCAGAAGGGGTTTTTTACAGTGAGAGCTGTGAAGATGTGGAATTCTCTCCCTGAATCAGTGGTACAGGCTGATACATTAGATAGCTTTAAGAAGGGGTTGGATAGCTTTTTAGCAAGTAAGGGAATACAGGGTTAGGAAGGAATTTTTCCCCCTCTAAGGCAAATTGGAGAGGCTTCAGATGGGTTTTTTTGCCTTCCTCTGGATCAACTGGCAGATAGGTAGTTAAAAAAAAAAAAGGTTGAACTCGATGGACATGTGTCTTTTTTCAACCTTACTTACTATGTTACTATGGTCGGTTGGAGGGGGCAGTGGAATTTACCTTGAATTTTTTAATTCGTTGGTGGTCAGTAGAATTTGCCCCTGCTGCTCCTGTTAAGCTTCTCTCGCAATGCGCCTAGGCTGCCCAGCACAACGGTATCATCTCTTCTCCCATAATGGCAGCCCCAAACTAGGTCCATGCATAATTGATCTGCATTGAACATCACATATCTAGGGGTGCCCAAAAATGTATGTCCACTGGGACGAGTCAATGGTATTTCAGCATGAACTAAATTGTCCTTTAAAAGTTAATTTACAAGTCAATGGCAGAGGTCGTTCGAATCGAATCGAATACTAATCCAATACGATTAAAATTTTCGTAATATTCAAATTGGAATTTAGGAATGAGTGAAACATTTTGCTGCATTTTGCCATAGATTCTAATGTATAGTAAAAAAAAATGTTGTACAGTTTGAATAATCTTTGGCAAATTTATTGCTGTTTCACGGATTTTTGGCAAAGCAAAATGGGTCAGATTTACTCATTACTATTAAAATGATGTTTATGGAACATGACCTTCCAGTAATTCAGAGCTATCTGGGTAATGGGTTTCCAGATAACTTGTCTCATACCTGTGTTATGAACAATACTTTGATCTGAACCTTTTCTGAACCTATGTTCTATATTTCACTAAAGAGCAAAGCAACTGACCAGGAAGAAGCACATGCAGATTGTAGTAATCAGAGAAGAACAAGACAATAGTACAATATATGTATTAACTAAAATGCACAGTGTGCGTATAAGACTTGCAGTTAGGTAGCCTTACACAAACTAAGCAGAAACATCATGTTAAAAAAAATCCAGTTAACATGATACTATGAATTCACAGTGTCACGGTAAAATTATTTATCTCAATATGTATCTTTTTAATCAGATCTTGTATCAGAATTCTAATTTATGTTAACAGAATTATGCTATTTAAATGAAATGTGCTTCACATGTGAAAAGCTATAAGTATAATTAAAACTAATATGTGTAAGGATGAAGAAGTTTGCATCTATTAATTCATGATATTGCTTATTTCCAGCAATTCCTAATCAGTTACACAAATTTAATGGGTGTGAAAAGGCTATCAAATTTCAGTCCATTTGCAGTTACCAATGTAACCTACCCACATTACTGAGATTCTTAATAGGATTTCGTGCAACACTTTTTAAAAAAAAATACTTTTTTTGTAGAATGCAATGAATTATATTGAAAGAATAAAGAAATAATCACCTCTATTGGAAACACTTATGAAACATTTTTGTATCTGTTAAATTGGAATCTACAGTGAATCAATAAAACAATGCAACAGCAAATACTTGCCAGCTATCAATAAGTAAGCATTCTCCAACAGATGTATATAAAAACTTTTCATATTATGGGATACCTGTATATATATATTCACACATACCAAAGACCACATAGTAGAGCTGATTTACTATCAATGGTGCTTAATTTCACTAGTAAATTTACCAGTAACAACAACAACAACTGAATCTGTTTTAGGATAAGCTTGAAAAAGGACAAGGAGGTCCGAAACGTTGCTGTGCCAGATGTAATTCTGAAATAAAGACGGTTTTATTTTATTACGGGAGTGCTGCTACCTCTTTTCCATGTCGTTAGGATAAGGAGAGCAAGGTAAGTTAAGAAACTGACCAGGAGAGGGAGCACATGCAGATTGCAGTCATCATGGAAAAACAAGACAATAGCAAACACATTAACCAAAATGCACAGTAAGAATACAAGTGCAAGTGCACTTCTGACCCATAGACATCCAGTTGGTAGATTCACTAAATGGTGAATTGTCGCCAGCCACCACTTTGCCATACCTTGCACAACTTCAGCACTTGCAAATGCGCTACTAATGCGATAATTCACTAAAATGCGTTGAACAATGGCAACTTTTCAGCTGTGCGAGCATTTCATAGCAAAGATTCGCTAGTGTTCATTTGTGCCTGGCGAAAAACCGGTTTGGCAGCCAAAAAAAGTTTGCAAGGACTTTTGCAGGCAATTCCACTTCAAAAAAGGAGAATTTTCGGCACACATGATATGATGTAAGTGACGTAAGATTGAGGAAGATCTATCTTATTTTAAGCACTTCATCTGGTCTGAGGTGGCAAAGTCAACTCTGGTGAAAGAGGTAATGTTCAGTAAAATCTGCACTTTAGTGAATTTTCATAGTAGCGATCGTTCGCCAGAGTGAAAAGTCACCTGGCGATAGAGTGTGAGACAGCGACGGTCCTGTTCGTAGCGAATTTGCCCCTGCACCTGTTAGTGAATTGGCGATATCCCTGCGGGTGGTAACACTGGCGAAGGGGTGCTAGGATTAGACCAGATCAGGGGCATGGTCAGGCTAATCAACAGAAGCATTGGTCTTTATTGGGTTGTATCTAGACATATTTGGGCAGGCCTGGGTACTGGAAAATGTATTTTTAAAACTAGCCCCAACCATGTAAAGCAGCAAGATGCTTCAGATGCTCCAGCACAGCACTGGGTTTTGCTACAACTAAAGTTGGAATCTAGAGGTAAAAATATGGTCCTGCATGAGAGTTATTTATTGAGAGTTATATCTCTCTTGCTTAAGAACCTTCAGTGAGTAATCAAATAGAAAAGTGAAATAATAAAGCCTTCTCTCATACTATTCCATACATAGATAGACTGTTACATTGTTATTGTGTTTTTAAAGCATTATGAAGTTCCAATGTAACATGTATGCATAATCTCTATGTTGTTTCTTTCTATCTCTCTTCTTATTCCTCCCCTACCCTTTTTTCTTTTGTATTCCATTTAAAACTATCTATAAATAAATAAAAATACAAAATTATAAAAAACATGGTCCTGCCGCCAAGGCGCCAACTGAGAGGCAACTCTACATGCACCACCATGAAACCATTTGGTGACGATATTAATTACCCTAAATAGAGGTACTTTATAAAGCCTTATAGGAACAGTGGCATAACTAGATGTTACTGGGCCCTACACCCAAATAAATTTAAAGCTCCAAAATATTAGTTAGTTGACTATGATATAGTGAAATTGCTCATTACTTAGGTACAACCCGTTATAGAAACATGCTATGTTTAACTATATAGCCAACTGTAATGCATGAACAATAGTAAATATTACTAGTAATTCCAGACAATTGCTTTTTTCATTATATGGACTTTGATTTAGGCAAAAGGCTTTCCCAAATATTTCTACTACAAATTATTATTGTTAATGCATATTTAAAAAGCACCAAAATATTCCACAGAGCTGTTAAATAATTGGGTGCAAGGGCAAAACCTGGAGGTAGGCAGAAGAGGCACCTGCTTAGGGAGCACAGATGGGGGGCGCTGGGCAGGTACCTCATACACCTAGTCTGGACTTTTGCCTCCAAGTGATCCCCCTGCGACATCGCCATGCATGCACACATTCACTCGCACACATGAGAAGGTGAGTGAGCTTGCCGGCCAGGTTGTCTAGGGTGCCTGGCAGGGAACATACAGATACATAATATACAAAAACAAACAATCGCCAATATAGGTAAAGAGGTACCAGGAATTGCCTGTTATGTTTATCATTTTGAACAAAAGTATGCATATCTTTATTAGATAAATTGCAGTAGGTCACAATTAAATATGCCGTTTTATCTCAATACTGTAGTGATACTTTGAAACCAGCCGCTACTTAAGATATTGCAATGATAAATGATTTGAGCTGGATGACACAGTTGATAGAGCAATGAAAATAAACATTTAATTTCTCCTCCACTGGAAACGTAGATTCATTAAAATAAATAGGTGAACATTTTTACATCTTAATTGGGCTTTTGCTGATTTTATCAGAATTTCTGCTGGTGACAGCACAATGGCTATTTATTTATTTTTCCAATGAAACTAAACATTCATTGCAAGCTTAATGTACTGTAATGAATTCTAAATATTATCGTGGATCTGGCTCTTTCTAATTCATTCCTTTTTTTCTTTCACATTTCATTTTAAAATAATTACACGATTGGAATGAATTTATTCTTACATTTTTTACACTTTAAAGGTTACAGTTTTAATTCACTAATAGGGGAATGTAATATGCTTTGTTAGCACATAAAACATTCGCAAAGACCATTGCGAATGTTAGTGACCATGTTTGCATCCTTTTTGATGGATTACAGATGAGTTCCTCGCAAAGTTTGCAACCACATGGCTTTTGTGAACATTCGCAATTGCAAATCATATTTTATGAATTAATTGCTTAATCCAGATTAATTCAGTACATTTTTACATATAGCAGAAATAAAACTTTTAGTCTGATCTTAGACAAGACTAAGATGCATATTGTGTATATAAATCTGTAAAGGAAAAATACTAGTATTTACCTTTAAAATCATTTAAAAAACATCGCAATAGTAAATGTTTGGTAAGCACAAAGACTATTATACAGTGAAAATTATACCACTGAATATTTTTGGTCTCTATACAAATGTGTCACATTAAAAGCCCATATTTAAAAAACTGTTTTATATAAAGTCTTATAATAAAAATAAATATTTATATGTGCTACTGTATAACATCTGAGGCTTATTTAAAAACGGGGACATTTTTGCATAGTGCTTAAACACTAAACAAGAATATTTATTAATGTTATTAATAATAAGCTCTGTACAATAAATGGGTTTATACAGTGAGGAGAGTTATAAACATAGTAACCAATAACTGATACAAGAGATGAAGAGGGCCTTATCCCAAAGAGTCTAAAAAGAGAAGAGGTTGAGCAGCAAGTATGGGAATATGCATAGCATAGGGTATTGCATTTAGTAACATACTGAAGTTATGCTAAACAAAATGAGGGTAAGCTTTTCTAAATAGATGTGTTTTGAAAAGATCTTTTGAAAGCAGAAAGTTTGGGAGAAAGTTGGACAGATTGTGGGAGAGAATTCCAGAGAATGGGTGCAGCCCTTTCAAAGTCATGAATGCGAGCATGTGAGGTGGTAATGAGATACGTGTTGAGGAGCAAGTCAGTAATGGAGCGTAACAATAGGGTTAATTTTTAACTATGACAGATACTTCTGGGATGTTTGGGGTGTTGTATGGGAAATGAGAACCCTTTAAGTAGTTTAATTTAAGGTAGCATTGGGATATCCAAGTAGAGATAGCAGGTAGGCAGGAAGAAACCCGAGAAGAGATAGATCTGAGTGTCATCAGCATAGAGGTGATATTAAAAACATATCAGTTGATAATTTTGCCAAGAGAGGTTGTTTAGAGAGAAAATAATAAGGGGCCTAGGATAGAGCCTTGAGAAACCCAAACAGAAAGAGTTAAGGGAGAAGATGATACCCCAATGTAAGTGACATCGAAAGAACAATTTATGAGGTAAGATGAAAACCAGGACAAGGCAGTGTCATGAAGACCAAGAGAATGGAGGGACTGGAGGAGGAGATCGACAATGTCAAAGCATCTGAGAAATCAAGAAGTATTAATAGTGAGAAGTGGTATTTATCTTTAGTTTATATGGTGTCATCAGTTAGTCAGGTTAGAACAGTTTCTGTGGAGTGGTGTTGCCTAAAGCCATTTAGACGGCCCAGCAGGTAATTGTCAAAGAGGAATAACATTAGTAGGATGTAAAACAGGTGCTCAAGTAATTTAGAGAGGACAAGTTTTAATTGGATTGAAATGATTCCAGTTTAGTGGGAGAGATTAAATAGACTACAAAAGGCTTTGATTAGGCATGGATTGGCATTGTGGAGAAGTTTGGAAGGAATGGAATCAAGTGGGCAGGTAGTAGGGTGAAAGGAAAAGTTTTGAGACTTGCTCATCAGTCACACAAGAGAAGGAACACAGAAGATACTAGGTAGCTTGGGGAAAGGCTAGGGGGGTTATATGTGTAGTGTCACTTCTGATGGTGTTCAGTTTGTTTTTGAAGTGCTCAGCAATACCTTGAGCAGTGCCTGATGCACACAGAGGGGGTGGGGAAGGGGACAGCAGAGAGTTAAAGGTAGAGAAAAGTTTTTTTAGAGAGGTAGTTTATGGGGCTGATTCACTAAGGGTCGAATATCGAGGGTTAATTAACCCTCGATATTCGACTGGGAATTGAAATCCTTCGACTTCGAATATTGAAGTCGAAGGATTTAGTGCAAATAGTGCGATCGTACGATCGAAGGATTATTCCTTCGATCGAACGATTAAATCCTTCAAATCGAATGATTCGAAGGATTTAAATCCAACGATCAAAGGAATATCCTTCGATCAAAAAAAGTAAGCCAAGCCTATGGGGACCTTCCCCATAGGCTAACATTGACTTCGGTAGCTTTTAGATGGAGAACTAGGGGGTCGAAGTTTTTAAAAAAGAGACAGTACTTCGACTATCGAATGGTAGAATAGTCAAACAATTTTTAGTTCGAATCCTTCGATTCGAAGTCGTAGCCGAAGGTCGAAGTAGCCCATTTAATGGTCGAAGTAGCCCAAAAAAACCTTCGAAATTCAAAGTTTTTCACTCAAAGTTAGTGAACCGGCCCTTAAGTGTGTGGTAAAGTATGTTTGTTTAGCTAGGTGGAGGCTAGTATTATAGGAGAGCAAAGCAGTTTTGTAGCTGCAGAAGTCTGACTCTGACAGGTATTTGTGCCAGCGACATGAGTATACATAAGTAGTTATGAATGAATCTCTCCCGTTTTGCTTTACTGAAAATTTAGTGAAACTGCAAAAAAATGTACTAAAAAAAAAATTTGTGACAAAGAACAGCAGCATTTTGCACTATTATATAGGACTTAAATATTATATTGTTACGTGTTGATGGACCAACAGATGAAAATACAACACCCTTAGACTTATGACTAACAAAGTCTAATAAAATTCAGCAGATTCAGTTGCAACAAAGCATATGATCAACTGTTTCATCAACATGAACATAAGCTCCTCAAGTGTATTAAAAAGTTTTGAAGTTTGTATGTTAAAGAATTATCAAGATTGTATTAAGTTCATATAATTGTATTGATCTGTGAGCTCTCCTGGAAACAAACTCGCATACCACTGGAAAAAGGGAGTCATCTTTTTAAGCAAAGGTAGCTACAATAATTTCCTGTAAAATGCTGTGTTTGTATTTTTAAAGTCTCTGATGGTACATTAGTTACGTTTATTCTGCTTTAGTTGGTAAATATTACTCTAATTTTTAATCAAACTTTCTCTTAATACTTTTTATGGCACTAAACATGATTGATACCATATGCGGGCCATAAACTTTGTTTAAAGTTTTTGGACTTATTTGTACCCTTAATTTTGTTATTCTGTTTAATACATGCTTCATTCCAAGTGTGGTTAAACTCAACTGATTTATGTGATCAATCAAAACTGTTAAATGAAGACCTAGCAATTCTCTAAAGATACCAATGGATATGGGATATGTGAAATGTTGCTGAACATATTTATATTTTCAGAGACATAAAATCAAACATTACTCAGCTTCGCCAATTAAATTTTCCAGGTGAGGTATATATGCAAAATGAAAAATCTGGGAACATTTTTTTAGAACTTTTTCAAAGAATTCCAGTGTCCACTGAGGAGCATCTACCACAGCTTTTGCACAATAAGCAGGGTCACTTCTGCAATGAGGCAAGTTGAGAAGGCTCAAGGATTCTTAAATTGGCCCTTAATGCTAAGTAATAAATACAAGTACAATGGAAGTGCAACTGGCCAAATTAGCTACAATCATATGAAAGTGAGGGAATTGATCAATGCACAATATCGAGTCTCCAGTTTCATTATATTTTCAAAAACAGGGGTATTTTATCACAAAGTTATGATCATAAAATTGACAAGCTACCATACTATGTCAAGGTAAACCCCACAAGGTGGTCCTCAATAATTAACTCTGGTCATATTTTTCATAAGCTGGCACCTCCCTGCATTTCTTGGGAAAGTGTCTCCTAACCTGGGCATTGGTCACAGCCTTGACATGGTATGGTGGCTTGCCAATTTTATGACCCTGTTTTTGAAATGATATGCACTTGCACAGATACTAAAATATTAATGAAACAGGGAACCAGGGAATAAGCATTGATCAATTCACTCTCTCTTGGAAAATGTGAGCCTGGTAGGGTGATCTTTTTGCCAGGACAATAAGATTAATTTGTGCTACATATAACATGTTTTGTTAATGGCAACTTAACTGCTCAGCAATTCCATAACAAACTAGTAATATTCCAGCAAGAAGTAAGTGGGTCTCAGAAAGTGGGTCTCAGCTTGACCCTTTACTACACACACAAAATCCCAAGACAATAGAAAAAAACAGGAAACCAGGATTTCTTCTTATCATTTTCTAATTGCTTGGCGGAACCTAGAACTGTCTATTTATCCTAACACTCCAGTTATAACCTAAAACTCCTACAGTGCATTCTTCACAGTAGCACTTTGTTATCATTACAATTTTGAAATATAACGTAGCTTTACTACCTCCACCACCTCAATTTATTTGTTGCTGGAATCCACTTTATTTCTAGAAATAAATGGAATCAATTTGATTTCTAGGAATAAAATAAAAATCCCTTATACAGAAAACAGCCACAATACTTCATACCATGTTTATAATATACACAGAACAACCCAATGTTGTGATCATGGTAGTTAAAGTGGACCTGTCACCCAGACATAAAAATCTGTATAATAAAAGTCCTTTTCAAATTAAACATGAAATCCAAATTCTTTTTCTTATTAAAGCATTCATATCCTTTGTAAACTCATTTAAAAATATTGCCTGCCCCTCCTCTATGCCTAGGCATAGAGGCGGGGCAAGCAATTACTTTCACTTTCCATTCAGCACTTCCTAGATGTCACTGCTTTCCCTACATTCCCCCAGTTTTCTTAAACATTTGATTATGCAACCAGGGCATGGGAATGAACATCAGGTCCCCCATTCTGGTGCACAAACAAGATTCTAAGATGATACAAGGCTTGTCTTAATAACAGTGTCCGCAGAATGGCTCCTGCCTGCTTGCTATAATTATGAGTTCCCACACTGATGGAAACAAGTTTTAAATAATATATATACAGTGTAATTAAAGTTCATTTTGCTTGACTGACATGATAAAATAGGATTTGGAATACTTTTTTTGGGTGACGGGTCCACTTTAACCTCTCCGTAGTTAACAAATCCATGACACTTTAGCATCCTTTTCAGGCAGGTTTAAAGCTCACCCTATCTCTCCATAGCTCTTTTACACAGCACATATATTGCCAGCTAGATTTATTTTGTGTAAAGAGTATGATATTTTGATCCATAGTCTTACACTACTCATGGGGGGTTAATCAAAGTCTGAATTTATCAATATTTTCTTCTACAAACTCTGATCAAATTCGCTCTGGTTTTTTACGCTTATTTATTATTACATTTTTCCGACAATTTGTGGGGAAAAAAATCCGATTTTCACTTTTTTGGACTTTTTATCCGATTTTCAAGATGTTTCCAAATTTTTCATCCTTATAATCTCAGATTTTTGCTGAAAACGACGAAAACTTCGGGGTATTGCATGAAACCCAGCGCACATCAAAAAATCATAATAATTCAAAAAAATTTGTTTGCATTCTGAGTTTAGTAAATAACCCCCTTAGTTCTTTATTTACTGTTATTTAACATTCAGTAATATCAGTTTTAAGGCTATTAATTTTGTGGCAAGGTGGTAGAAATACTCCTTTGTAACTGCAAGTTTTCTATTCAATGTGTACTTTTCTCTTAATATGTTAAAGAAAGAGTTTAAAGTGCACTGCATAAGATATATGCATTCAAGCAATACCAGCAATAAAATTTTGAAAAGAGAAAAACCTTAACTTACAACAAAATAAATAATAAACAATATAACAAATAATGTTAGATAAATAAAAAATATAGATATAGATAAAATGTAGATTTTAGAGTTTTGATGTAAAGTGCTGCGTAAATTGCCACTATATTAATAATTACTAATTTATTAAGATGTTGAACTACTGTTCTGTTCGTTTAAATAAAAAGAGTAGGTGAAAAGATTTGTGGATAACTGGAGAGATTTAATTGTTGCATGATTTCTGCACTGCTTTTTACATATCCTTCTATTTGCTTAAATCCTTGTGGAAACCCTTCAACTCCTCTTGTGTGTTAGGGCTTTAACACACAGAGGTAAAGGAACAGATGACAAGGAAAAGATGTTTTTGTCAGATAAAATCCATCATGTTTGATTAATCTGTACTAACACTTTCCAGCTAGTTCCATCTGTTGGTTTGGGTAATGTGTACATGATAACAATATACCCAGCGGTACAGCTGAGGCTAATTGAGCAGAAAATTCAAATGAAATGCAAGAAAAGAACCTCTGAGCAGCCTTTGTGTTTAATTGTTTCCTTTCCCAGGCTACTTGCTGTAATCCTGACTATGATAGTCTAAAGTGCCAAGCTACTGCTTCTGTCCTAAATCTACTGCTTGTATCCTATGCCCTGAATCTCAAGCAGAAAACTTTAAGTACAAGTTTAAAATTCATAGCATACATGCTAAAAATCCGAGAAGATCTTGCTGAGCATGCATCTGGAGTATGGAGCAACCTCAACACATTTCACTGAATCCTGCACCAACACTGGGAAATTCAGCAAGTTCTGTGCAGTTTGTTCCCAAGTTCATATAGTTCAACACTGCAAAGTACAATGCAATCTCTGCTGCCAAATATTCTGCATAGTAAAGCATCTATTCATTTCACACTGTCTCGGTTTATAGGTAAGCTGATAATTCTCTTGCACTTTGCTACACAAAACATTCTTATTATTAAATGATTTACTAGATCACAAACCTATTCTGCAATACTTTACAAAAGGGTATTGAACAGCTAATGCACCACAGACAGACCCAAAAAACTGGCTTCCAATCTAAACCCTTCTGCCGTACACTTTCCCGCATCATCTTACATTTATTTGTGACTTCTTTCTGTGCCCTGGCAAATTCAGGTGTCCATTAACTAGACTCATTTAGTTACATTGGGGTCCCATTTACTCAAGAGTGATGAATCCTATGACTTTTTTGTTTTTTGCAGACCACGGAGCATCACAGCATTTCACAGGACAGCAAAAAGTGCATATTGTTCATTGCTTATTGAGATACAGAGATAATTCAACCTGCAAAAGGCACTAGTACATTAGTGCGTTGCTTCTCCAATCTATTTTACTCCTAAAATTAAATTTATAAGTGTCATGGAAAAAATACTTGAGAAAAGCAAGGGATGATTTCCATTGAACCACCCCCACAACAGAAAGGCTCATTCTAGAGACAAGTGAATCTTGTGGCTATTGAAGGTTGCAGAGTAAGTTTCACCTAAAGTCACTGCTTAATTTTTAAAACCACTGGTGTAACTGTAAGACATTTCCAGAATATTTTTTTTTTCATTTAATCAATATGAAAAGTTATAGCTTATTTTTTATATTTGATAAAATTAATTTGTGAACATTAGTTAGCATGGCTACACATTAGTGACACTTATTTTACTTTGCAAGTAATTGCTCAATTTATCATTCAGATAGCAATCATCATCAATTTATCATTTCATCATTATACTACCACAGTATATGTATTCGATAATAATGTTAGTGATACATGGGATTTTGAATAATATCGACAATCTAATAGTCTTTGTAATATTCTATGTAAAGCAATCAGAGCCTCCACTGTTAATAAGATGCATGTTTTATGAAAGTTTAACATGTCTTCCAAAAGGCAAGAACTCAATACTGTTCCCTCAAAATGATTATAAAATTAATGAAAAGTATAGTTCTCAAATGCCTATATACTGGGCAACAGTCCTAGCACTGAAGCACATAAGTATTGCCTTGCCTATCATTTTGTTATTCTGTAGGTTATTCTGTAACCTTTAAAAACAGACAAAGACAAAATCTCCATTTCAAAATATGGCAGGGTGAAACCGCACATTGATGTAATTAAAAAAAAAAACATACTTTATATTATTATTTATGTACCATTTAATGAATTGTCTAACGATTAACTCTATACACAGAATGTTATGCACTGATGGATTTATTTAATAATTAAGTCTGAACATTAAATACTGTTCACTTAAAGCATTATCAGTGGTTACTGCATTCAAGCATTTTTAATACTGAATACATTTAAATATTGAAAACAGTTAATAATAATTAAAGTGCATGAACATATAGCAAATATAATAGTAGCAAGCATTCTTAATAAAGCAGGAGTAGACTATATTTCAAGTGTTGCTGTGCACTACACTTGCTTTTATATCACTTTCTATGGATATAAATATGATTTTTGGGATGTAAAGTTAAGAATTATAATGTAAATATATTATACAGAGTTGCGGAACCAACATGCTATGTTAATGAAACAGCAAATTCTTCCTGCTGCCTTTTCAGATGTCCTAAAGGTTGAAATAATTAAGGTCACTTGGTGGCGCAGTTGACTACAATAAAGAGGAATCAGAACCCAATGACCTCTCAGTTCTTCTCTGAAGCACTTAACTTTGCTAAAGTTTGTTTAGCAAAGAACATTATTAGCTGCATTCTCACTAAACCAAATCTTGGACTTTGCCAATATCATACACTGGCAATATATTTATAAATCATATAAAAGTTATAGTTTTTATTTTATTTGCTTTTGCCTACCAAACTGACTTCTTTCTCTAATAAATGTGTGTATATGTGTGTGTAAAGACATGGAGAAATTAAATTAGCCTCTGGCTTTTCCTTTTGTCTAATATCCATGTGTATACAAGACCAAAGCCCCCTTTAACTTCCTTCTTTTATTTCCACTGGCACTCTGATGGGAAGAGGCAGGGTAGAAGTAAACAAAACACTTCATTGACAAACATTTCCCTATTGAAAAACCCAAAGATTTCAACTTGAACTTAGTTTCCCCTAAATAGAAGCAGCCAAATATTTGCTATCACCATGGTTAGATGCTTAGTGAACCCAAGTATACTCTGTTGTTTATAAATGATTGTTTTCAGGCCACCTAGGTGGATAATTGGGATTTCACTCTTCATTTGGAGGCAATTCTGAAAAGAATGTTTAAAGTTTATTGTAGATGTGCAGCGAACCATAAACCTGCAATCTATTAAATAATCTGAAACATTAAGTATTAGAAGGTTTAATGATACTTTGATCTCTAAATCCATATGTACTGTTATAATCATATGATTCTACTGACGTAATTCTAAATCAATAAAATACGTGATCATGCAATTCAATATTTGTTTTTTTTTTTAGATTGGAAATGGTAAATACAATTCATGCTGCTATGGCGTAATATAGCAATTTAATTGTCAGCACAGTCAAATATTTTGTGGATGTGACAGGGACCATACAGTATATTCAGTAAGTTCCATTCAGGCAGAGATGGATGTCATGTGATGCAATTGATGTATAATCACTTTGAAGCATTGCAGAATATGTTGGCGCAATATAGAGTTATAATAATATTTTGTGATTTGCAGGTGATTTTACTTACTCATCCTAGACCCTCATTCATAAATATACACTCACTTTCCATATCAGATCTGATCGAAATTGTGTCAACTTTAAAAATCAAAGCAGACAGACTAAAGATGCCAATCTGCAATTAAAATTCAACAGAACATTGCAAACATTGATGTGTCTGATCATCTAATTTGTTAGCGCTTACATTTAGTGCTGGGCAATTTTCTGTTACCATATATATATATACTGTATATACAAGTGGATATATAGTTGTTCCCTTTGTTTTTTAAAGCTTTCCTATTTCATTGACTCTTCTAATTACTCCTGATATGGAAATGAATAATGTTAGAAAAATGTTGCTGTGTTTTAAACAGTGAACTCTTTTCAGTCCACTCAACAGTGAAGTCTCAGCCATAAAACACAACAGAGCTGCTGCACTGTAAAAGTAAGATGTTAAGTAAGCCATATAATAAACCAATGGGGGTTCAAAAATAACCTTAAATTAATTAAAAAAAAAACCCCAGCAAATTCATTTTTTCACGTCTAATTTAATATACATTGCATTAAATGTGATGTATAATAGATGTAAAAGGGCAGCATTTGCACTGCTTCCCCTAATGCTTTAATAGAATGCAACTTTGTTCAGCTTTTCTTAAAGAATCTTATCATGTGGACCCACTATGTTTCCTAATTTGCCATCTAAGAGCATCAAAGAGGAAAAGTTTGCATCTATTGTGAGGGAAATGTAAGAGAAATGAATGGAATGAAAAGACAACATAATCACCTGTTTCCTTCTTTCCTTTAGCTCAACAAAAAGACAAAGGGGTGCATCAATATGGTAATATGACTCCATTCAAGACAAACCACTTACTTATGTGTATGTAGGTTTAAGGGTTATATCTCAGCTGGGAGCTAAGAATAAACACTGTTTACTCTGTCACCACATGGAGTGACATGGCCATGCTTAAAAGAAAACCAACCACTTTGCAAAGCAAATAGTAAATTCCAAAACATGGGTCTGCAAATGGCTGTACCTATAATGATATTAAAATGGCTAAACCCTTGCAGAAATGCAATTATAATATAGGAGCTATTATCCAGAATGCTTGAGACTTGGGGATTTCCAGATAAGGGATCTTTCCATCATTTGGAATAAATCTATGCATTAAGGTTTCTAAAAATCATTTCAACATTTAGGGGGTTATTTATCAAGCTCCGAATATCTGAACCTCAATTAATTCGTAGTTTTCAGAGCAAAAAAAAAAAACCTACAAATTTATCAGATTTATTAAAGTCTGAAGGTCTAAAAACTCTGAATCCGAAACCCTGGCATCTAAAAGCTACTTAGCTCCGTATACCTGAAATTCCCAGAAATCTGAAAAATTCATGATTTTTTTTTTTATAAAATCGGACTTTTAAAAAAATCACGAATTTTTCGGAAATTATTAAACCCCGAGGGCTAAAAAGCCTGAATATAAAACCATGGCATCTCAAACCTGTCGAGGTTGCATAAAAGTCAATGGAATCAGTCTCATTGATTTTTGGTTGTATAGGGGGTTTCGGGCAAATTCACAATGTTTTCGGAGCTTTCGGGTGAAAACTGCGAAAAATTCGGAGATTTCGGGGAATATTCATGAAAAAATTGTGAAAATCTGAGCTTTTCCCACAAAGCAAATTTTTGGGAAAATGTAATAATAAATAAGAGTTAAAAACCCGAGCGGGTTAGATTGGAGTTTGTAGCAGCCGCTGTTGAGATAAATTTGGACCTTGATAAATAACCCCCTAAATTTAATATCAAATTAAAATCATTTGTTTATCTTTTAATATAGAAAAGAAAATGTTTGAAACTTGTGAATAAACTGTCAGTTACATTAATACTATAAAGCAGCCCCAAACCGCTACATGTTAAATGAAATAACATTCTAGCTCTTAGACTTTGAATCACCAAACTGCCTTGGTATAAATAAAACTAATGTAACTCTAAAAATGTATATTTGCTAGACTTGAAATATGAAACTTAATACATACACTAGCAGGACAGCTCCCGTTAAAATAAGGAGATCTGGCAAGTATGTTTATTGAAGGAGTTTTGCTTGTCTGCTTCTGTTTATTACTCAAGAAAATGATTGGAAAAAGATACAGCACAATTAAGAAAAGTTGCCCGTGTAAGCACTTGCACTATCGGAATGAGGAATAAAGCTGCTACTAAATGCCTATGGACACATTGCCTTGGCGTACTCTTTACATATTTTATTCCCAGGCAGTCCTCAGGCACAGCTTTATGCTGCATATTTATGGAAATGTTGCGGAAAATCCCATGCAGAGAATTGACAAGGAAATAGCCCAATAAATTGTATGTGGCCAGCAAAACCAACAGGCAGAAGAAAGATTTGTATTTTTAAAGTGAAGCTTACTTGGGATTTGAAACTGTCTTTTCAGCAAATGAAATAGCCTGTGTCTCATAATTACAACACACAAACAGATTTTCTGTGGCTGTTAGTAGTGTTTTGCTCTTGCATACTTCACTATTGTGCTCGTTGGTTTCTAATCATTTCTATTGGTTTATTCTATAAAGTTACTTTGGATTGAAGGAATTAATGGGGGTCTCTGTCTCGCAAACAAATCACATGGGCTGAATGCTGCCTAACTACATGTCATCAAGGAACTTTGAGAAACAGCAGTACACATCTTTATTTCTTTTAACGTTCAATAATGTCGTCACAATATAGTTAGTTCCATTCTGTCTCTTAAAAATCTAGCTAGGTACAAGATAAATATTATTTATTTTATTGTTTTATATATATATATATATATATATATATATATATATATATGTATATATTACTCATTGATTTCTCATATATATGTTTGATTACTCATTGCTGTATATTTATGCACACTATTAACCCAATAGTGTTACTACAGATCATAGTGACTCTTCAAAACCCCAAACCTAATCCTATACCATACCAAAGGAAATCACATTTATATTCACATCATTTCTCTCCCAACTTTGGGTACATTGATATCATACCTGTTGCAGAGCTACTGTACAAGTCCCACATGCCCCCAGAAGCTTAACTGCATTGCTAAAGGAATTAAGTGAAGATATCCTATCATAACATTTGGATTTCTCATGTTTCTGAACTGAAGTGGTAGCCGAGAGACTTTTGTTGGTTACTATTGTTTAGTCCCTGTGTCAAGGAATTACAGAGTTGTTTAAAAGAACATATATCATTTATTGCATAAATAGAAAGTAACTAATAAAATGTATTTGGCCTCCATTGCTGACACTTATATGGCCTTTTCACGACTATGTCTTGTACTTTGTATGTCTGCTTTATGAATTAATCTTATTTAAATCAAAATATTGTGCCAGCTGCTTGTCATCCTGTTTTCCAAAGAACAGAAAAAGAGCCCAGCACCTACTGTTAAGCACATTAAAATTGTTTAAGCAGCCCCCACAAGCCATGCATTTCAATTATTTGTTCAAAGCAGCCTGCAATTAAGGGTTGCAAACAAGGCTTTTGAATGCAAAGTCAGACAATTAAAATGTTTCATGAGTGCATTTAAGAAAGAAGTTCTGAATTAGCACTTTGAATACACAAGATCGCCTCTGTCTAATCTCCATTCCCTTTCACTATTTGAAAGAGAGAGTTCAGAGATTTTTTTTTCTGACTGATCATGAGTAGATTGAATCAATCTAATCTTCTACTTGTACATTTGAATGTCTTTTACTCCTTGAAGGATCATCTCTGTTGCTTTATAATAGCCCAGGTGCAAAAATACTTTGTCCATGTCTAGCTTATTCTCACAGGGGGTCGTAAATCACTTTAAGCATCTCTCCTCCTTCATGCTATTGCCCTCAGCTCCCCTTTCCTCCTTCTTTGAAGAAGCCTGGCTATTTGAGTCTGTGATTTGTGACACTAGCTAAGAGCTAAAATGAACCTTCTGTACTTGGTTAACAAGATAATGTGAGAGGGCTGATCATATTGTTGGATTATCTCATACAGCAAAACAGGGATTAAGGAATGTTACTGAAGGTTCAGTGTTTTTGGGGACTATAGCAGTTGAAGATTTAGATTAACAAATATGTTAAATAGCATATGTTAAGTCAGTATAAGTGAAGTGCAGCCTTTTATTTATTATTCTTAAACTTTGCTACAAACTGATATTGTAATAGTTTGTTGATGTATATTATATCCTCCTTCTGGTGAGGGTTCACAATGTATAAAACTAGTTAGCAATCTATAATTCTTTGTTTAGGTAAAAAATAATAGCAAAATTACAGCTGCAATGCATTCATTATCTTAACTTACACAAGTAATTGGTTAATCTGAATCTTTAATATTAGGTTAAGTGAAAACAATGGAAACAAGGCATCTGGAAGCAATATGCTGTCTATGTTTTGCTATTATACCATAAAGATGAGTAACTTGCAGAGAGAATACACAGCTAATATTGTATATAGTAAGAGTTAGTATAGTACTTACTGTGAATAAAGTGCTGATAACAATAATAACAAGATACAGTTTAGGGTTTTTGCTAAATGTTGTACTGTGAACTGAAATCACTAATCCGACAATGTGATAAATGTAGTAAATAGAGAAAAAATTGCAAGAATTAAGAACTTACTTAGTACTTAGTTTTTACATTTAAAATTTTCAAATGATGAGTAATTTTTTAGCGTAAATATAGTTTATAGTGTAGGTTATATACACCAGAGCATAAAAAATGCACATTCTTTTTCCTGAAACTAGCTGGTCCTTAACAGCAATACGAAAAAAGGAAAATTGTTTCCGTTATGTATATTTTTTAGTAACTATTTTTATTGTTTCCCCGTTAAACAGTATCTGCTGTTTCACGTTTGGGAAAAGTAAAAATGCTATTCTTTATTCTTTTGTGTTACAAATTGTAAATTGCTCAATATTTTTTCTGATGGTGTATGAGGTGCTACAGGTTCACAAAACCTATAAAAAATAATATATGCACAACTGAAAAATCCTTTTAATTGTGCATATTTGTCTGTTAACAAATTTCATTGTTTCCTCATTTAAATAGAATCCTGATCTTTGATCCAGAAATCTAAGCTCTAACCAGCCACTAATATGATGTCCCACAACAAGAAATACAACATTCCCAATAGAAATGCTAATTCATCTGCAAGCTGGTGTGGATTCACTGTCAGTTACATAAAAGTGTGCATTTCTTTATATGTTTTCTACAACCTGCAGTTTACAAGCTGATGTATAACGTGGAGGCCTATATATGAAAGGACGGATTTTAGTGGTTTTAGAGGTTTTTAGAACACTCTAAAACTACAAATGTTATGTCATTTAAGAAAATATTCAAATAAAAATGTATGAATGGAAAATAATGCTAACGATGGACAAAAAAATCAGAATAGCTCAAAAACTTCTTAAAATTTAAGTTTTTCTGACAATTTTTATAAAAAAATCCAAAAGCCTCCAAAAAATCAGAATTCATTCAAACGGTTCAATAGGATGAGCGCAGCCCCCATTTACTTCTATAGGACCATGACAACTTTTACCTGGCAAATTTATTTGTAGAAGTGGTTTTCCTGGATTTTACAGTACACTTAATAAATCTTGAATTTTTAGACCTTTTAAAAAAAAATAGGAAAACCATGAATTTTTTGAGATTTATCCAAAGTGTACTTTTTACTGTAAAAATCAATGATTAGTCATAATTAGTCATTGGCTTACTTTTTATATGCTGACATGATGTCTTAAAATATAGCTATATACTTTTTAAATAAAAAGAAGTCAAAGAAAGAAACAACAAGGCTATGCAATATTCACATTTCCGGGTTATACAATGGCTGGTGTTTACAGTCAATTGGCATGCCTATGGAGTGCATAGCTTTGCATGAAAATGTCAAGAAAGCAGTTGTTTAGGGTAAGGTTTAGTGTAAACATTGTAACTGTGTATAGGAATAATGCACTGAATAGTTAGAGAAAGGCCAGGACATACATGCTGATATTTGCAGCATTTTTAATGCGGCGGTCACTTTGAGCCGCGAACCACGCCAAACATGCTGGAAATATCAGCATGTGTGTCCAGGGTCTAAGAACTTTCAGAGCATGTTATTTAGCACCGCAGAGATTACAGGACTGATTATTCAGCGAGTGTTATTGAATGACTAATTCCAACCAATCCATAACAGCATTGCAAATTCGTATTGAAAATATTGGGGCAAATTTCCTAAAGGGCGAAGTGGCCATCGATAGTGAAAATTCACCAGAAATACAATCTGTAGGGACATCGCTAATTTGCTAACAGGCGTAGAAAATTTGCTAGAGAAGGAGCTCAGCACTAAAAAAGTTTAGCGCCCTTTCGCAGGGGGAACGATTGTTACTCCTTAAATTCACTTAAAGGCGACCCGTCACCCAAAAAAATTATTTTATCACATTAGTCAAGCTAAATAAACTTTAATTACACTATATAAATTATTTGAATCTTGTTTCCTTCAGTCTGGGAATTCAAAATGATAGCAAGCAGGCAGCAGCCATTTTGTGGACACTGTTTTTAATGAAAGCCTTGTATCATCTCAGAATCTTGTTTGTGCACCAGAATGGGGGACCCAATGTCCATTCCCATGCCCTGGCTACACAATTAAATGGTGAAGAGAACATGGGAATGTGGGGAGAGCAGTGACATCTAGGAAGTGCTGAATGGAAAGTGAAAGTAACTGTCTGCCCCGCCTCTATGCCCAGGGCATAGAGGAGGGGCAGACAATATTTGATTGACAGCAGAGATTTTTAAATGAGCTTACAACAGCTATGAATGCTTTCATAAAAAATAGAAATTGGGTTTCATGTTTAATTTGAAAAGGACTTTTATTATACAGATTTTTGTGCCTGGGTGACAGGTCCACTTTAAGTGCGAATTTTCCAGTACGCTACCCCTTTCGCCAGAGTCTGGTTCACCAGGTTATATATAAGATATATAAGATATATAAGATGAAGCTACATCCTCCTCAATCTTATGTCAGTGACATCATATCCTGTATTCCAAAAGGTAATTGAAATAAGACAAAACGCTAGCATTTTTCATATGTTAAAGTGGGATTGTTTAAAAAAGTTGTAACTGTTAAATATATGTTTTTTTTAAAAAAATGGTTTCTATTTACTGGAAATGTAAAGTGAATGTATTCTTAATTAGAAATGCATGCAGAAAACAAGCCATGATTTAAAAAGAAGATTTAGAAAATGTGAAGTAACCCATTTGTCCTTTGTAGTATAATTGGTTAAGTATTCTAGGAATGTCAAAAGAAAAAACTTGGTATGGGTAAAATGTAATATATCTTTTCAATTGTTCTTAAGAAAACTTAAGCCACTGTATCTATCCCACCTCATTCTGATATGGGGGTTTAAGTGTATGTACTGAAACCTGCTGCTATTACAATTACAGGAAAAAAACCCTGCAATGTGAATAAAAACTATGTTGACTTGCGTTCAAAATTACTCTTTGCATAGAGCGCTTGCGTTTTTGTATGTGATATTGGTACAAAGCAGTTTCAGTCACATAACTTTATACCTTGTGTTTCAATTATCCTAATCCTATAGATTGTGAACCCTTGCAGGCAGGGCCCTCGTTATGCCTGATGTATCAATTTGTTTATAATTTATGTACAGCAAGCACCCCTTTACGTATACATGTAATAATAATAATTTCAATAAGAAAAGAAAACATTCTATATTATGAAAGTTCTTTGCACCAGATGAATTCAATGTTGTTCATAGTGCCCTTTTAGACATGGATCATGTGCAGAAAAACAAAGGTGTAAAATGTAGGCTGTACTTGCAGTTGTAGCTGTAAAGCAATTTGACTGAAGTGCATTTCCTGCTGAAATCTGTTGGTTTTAATATTCTTAATTCCTGTCACATTACCTTTCTGTTTAACGTGGTTCACTAGTGTTAAATCAATAGATTATTTGTTAGCAGTGGATTTAGTCACTTCACAAGAGCCATTTCCTCCCCAATTGTATGTCAATTAGACATGGAGGAAAGTAAGTATTGGAACTAACAGATGCGTGTGATACACAAGGGTTTGTTTACAGCTTTTACCAACTCAATCACAGTTGCCCTAGCCTTCTTTTTTTTTCATGCACCCCTTGTTCATTCTATGAGAAAACATTTCATATAAAATTAATAAAGGCAGAATTCTGATCTATTGTGTTTACATTTAACAAAAAGGCTCATCTGTAAAAAATGTGTCCAGGTGTAAAAGTACAAAAAAAATGTACAACATTAATTTGCAGCATAATGTTAAGCACATGAAAGCTAGTTATACTGGAGGATAAGGCCAGAATGAATTATTAATATAAAATAAGACCAGCCATTAGGTGTAATACTGATCATCAGCCCCTTATCTAACGTTACATAGAATGATTGTGAAGTACTCGTCATGTCAATGCTTATATGTGTTTTATTGTACAAAGAGCCCACTGTCGCTCAAAACATGTTTCTTCAATACAGTATCAATAGCAGTTTAATTCTGAATGTGCTTTTCTTTATATTCTGAATGTTTGGCATCACAATATCCTTACATAAATTACTTACAAGTTTAATGTCACATTGTAAGCTACCTGATAAGTAAATGGTTCTAGTTGTTAAAAAGGAACATACAGAAGCCAAGATGAGGGAGGAATTTTGTGTGGTTCAGGAGAGGGCAGGGCAGATGGTACAGGGCCCAAATAGTTAAAATTGCAGGCAGGGGGTTTAGAGTTCTATAGGTTGTTAATGAAATGCTAGGATTTATTATTTTTATGGGCAAAGTTCTGAACAGCAGTATTTAGTAAGGGGCCACAGCCATGGAGCATTCCCAACTGAAATACAAGAGGTACAAGACCAGAAGGATACTGGTGTCCCCATGAAATATTTCCCCATTCCACAACGAGTAATGTATACCATACAAAGTAGAACTGGTACCACCTGGACATGCTGTGTATACTTTCCTGCAAGATTCAGTTACTATTCTACTTTGTGTTTTTTCTAAGGTACAGTTTAAGGTAAGATCATGTCAGTCACAAAAAAAGAAATCTGTCCAAAGCCACAGCCAGAGAATGTTTTGCCAATATGGCTGCAGATGATGAAATTGGCTGATTATCTCATTGTTTACATCAAATATCAACCTAAAAGTATCCTCTTAGTCTAGCTATGTTATCTCTTTCCCTTTACTCCCATAGATTTATTTCTGTTGCAGAATATTTAATCACTAAAACATAAGCATAGTACTATAACTTTACAAACTGGAAAAAAAAGACGTTTGCAATGTGATTCCCTGTTCAATAATTCATATTAGTTTTTGGATCAACATGTTTCTTACAGTTAAATATTGTTAGCCAATGGCTAAAGGGTTGTACTGACATAGCTGTGATTCCTGGCTATTATGTATATGGGCGTAAATTGCTGGAAAAAATGTTTACAATGTGATTCCATAAACTTTGCTAACACTTCATACTGACAGTTTATCTTGTCAATTATCTCTTATGTTTTCAAGGTGTTAAGCTAACAACACGTTTTAACACTTGAAAACATTATATTGCCCTACACTAGCGGTGATTTACGACATTCTCTGGAATCCCTCCTGTAGCACACAATAAATTTGCACTACTTCAAAGGACTGGGTCTTCCAAAGGTGTCAAGAGGCCGATGTGCTTCAAGCAAGATCAACAGATAAGTGAGATTTTCATGATATTCTGCTTTATGGCTGTTAATAGAACATACTATATTACAGCTGCAGCTGCAACATTTGGCCTTGCTCCACTGATAAACAAGTTTGCTACTGTTTCTTTGTCGCCAAGTTATCTAAGGAAGTAATTATTCACTTAATTTACTAAATCACACCACATGATTTGTTTGTTGCACAGTGAGTCACACAGGGGGCAATAAGAATTAGGTTACAGCATAGTCGTCTAATGCAAATATTTATCATGTAAACATTTAGGTCTCTTAGGGCTACAGTACAGTCAGTGTTGGATTGTTGCTACTTTTGGCAGTTATCAAAATACAGGTACTTAGCCTACCTTCTGCTTTCAAGAGACAGTATTAGGTACCAAGAGACCTGCTGTTCTTCCCAATGTTGGTAAGTGGGAAGCAATCTGTGGTCTGTAAAAGTATGTTCACTATTACTAGAGTTGATGTGCCATATGTACTGCAGGCAGATTTATTAAATTTGAGTTCTTTCGCACTTTGATTATGGAAAAAAAATCACGTTCAAACTAGATTGAGTTTTATGTGATCTCAACTTTATTTTCTTGACTGCTAGCATATTTATAAAAAAAAAACTAGAATTGAAAAATCTCAAGCATGTTAACTGGTGAAAAATAACTCAATCACTTTGTTCTATTTATTTTTACAAACTCAAATGTTGGAAATACATCTCCCATTGATTACATACAGGCTTGCTGGGTTTCAGCTGCCATTTTTTTCATTTACATTTTCAAGATTTATTTCAGTTAATAAATGTTGAACATTTGAGTTTGTAAAACTAGAATTCGAAGGTAATTGAAATCATATTTTTTCACTGTGACTTTCTCAAATTGTGTAATCTATGTGAATAAATCCAGTGTTTCTGTTGTCCAAAGTAGAGGCAAACTTCTGTTTCAGTCCCCTACTTACACTTGTGAAATGTTACACAGGTTAGTAGATATGTTGAACTTAAGTACAATGTTTCTTGCTACATTACTTTCTTTCACCTGATACATCCAAGACGCTCATGCATGCTCTCATCCTATCCAGACTAGATTACTGTAACCTTCTACTAACTGGCCTCCCTAACGCCCATCTCTCCCCCCTACAGTCTGTATTAAACACTGCTGCAAGAATTATCCTCCTCTCATCCAAAAGGGTACAGGCCCCTCCCCTGCTGAAGTCCTTATCATGGCTTCCTATAAAACAAAGAATAACTTATAAACTCCTCCTCATAACCTTCAAAGCCCTTCATTCCTCTGCACCTAACTACATCTCATCTCTTGTCTCGCTATATGTTCCTGCCCGAAACCTTCGCTCCTCTCAGAGCAACTGCTTGGTTGTACCCCCCACTACTACTGCTATTTCCCGTATCAAACCTTTCTCTCTTGCGACTCCTTATATTTGGAATGCCATTCCTGAATCTCTCAGGAGAGAATCCTCCTTCAGTGTTTTTAAAACAAAACTCAAAGACTACCTCTGGGAGCACCTGGATAACACCTGGACTGGCACTTATAGAACAGTGTAACAAACTGTAACCTACAGCACCTTAAAGGACCAGTAACATCAAATTTTTTTTAAAAAAAAATCGTTAGTAAACAGCAAAAAATAAACACCAAGACAAAAAAATTTTTAAAATTGCAAAGCCTTTATTAATAAATAACTTACCGAAACTCCACTTCCTGTCATCTACAGAAAAGGCGACACGGCGACCATCCATTGTGCAGCGCTGGATTTCTCCTCCTTGGCTCTGTCTCATGCTGTATTGACAGCATGTGAAGCGGCTGCTGCATCAGGGAGCGTGGTTTCCATAACCGAGGATTGCTGGCTCATCGGCGCATCTGTAGAATGGGGAAGCTGTTAAGAGAGGAGCTGGGCCACATCATGGATGTTTGTAATTCCAGGTTGATCGGAGTTCCCACTGTCACTGACACGTAGCCACTCCCAACATGCAGAATATTTAATCACTAAAACATAAGCATAGGGGGATAATGGTGCAAGGACATGTTGGGCTTCTCTCTCGTGGACCCTGACACTGAACAGGAACCAGCACTGTGTGTCCGCTTGCAGTTTAGCACTCGATAGCACGCAGCCACTCTCAGATGCGCTGCTTTCCGTGCACACGTGTTATCACAGTGCTGGTTCCTGTTCCCCCTGCTGGCTAAGCACAGAAAGCAGCGCATTGAATTATTGTCCGTAAGAAGCGCTCTATACTGAAAGCAGCGCATGTTGAGAGTGGCTACGTGTCAGTGACAGTGGGAACTCCGATCAACCTGGAATTACAAACATCCATGATGTGGCCCAGCTCCTCTCTTAACAGCTTCCCCACTCTACAGATGCGCCGATGAGCCAGCAATCCTCGGTTATGGAAACCACGCTCCCTGATGCAGCAGCCGCTTCACAGAAAGAGCCAAGGAGGAGAAATCCAGCGCTGCACAATGGATGGACGCCGTGTCGCCTTTTCTGTAGATGACAGGAAGTGGAGTTTCGGTAAGTTATTTCTTAATAAAGGCTTTGCAATTTTAAAAATTTTTTTGTCTTGGTGTTTATTTTTTGATGTTTACTAACGAATTTTTTTTAAAAAAAATTTGATGTTACTGGTCCTTTAATACCCATCTGAATTGTGTCTGTATGTTACCCTGCCATTTAGACTGTAAGCCCTATGGGGTAGGGTCCTCTAGCCTTTTGTTTCCTTGACACTGAGCACTTAATCTGTATTGTAATTATATTTTATATTTATGTGAATTGTATTTCTAATAATGCACTTATTGTTACTTTTTATTCCAATGACCCCTTGATTGTTACTACTAATTTATTGTTTTGCTGTACAGTGCTATACAAATAAAAATATACATACATACATTACGCTATTTTATCAGATATATGGTTTCCATATTGGTTCCAGAGTGCCCGATACCTTCTATTGTCCTATACAGATTGACCGCCCCCCCCAGCTGAGGACCCAAGGCAGGAGCACCTGGGCCACTGCTGTACTCTGGTGAGTTCTCTACTGAGAATAGATACACCTGAATTTGTATTTTGGATAGGGTTTGTATAACTCTTTAAAGCTTTATTTTGCTACCACTGTCAAAAAATCTGTGCTCTTTAGCCCTCAAGGGGCAGATTCACTAACCAGTGAAAAATTGCCAGTGACCGATTTGCACCCATCGCTACACTTCGCAAGGTGAAAATTAATTCAGACAACACTAATTCACTAATATGCAGAGTTTCATTGCGGGTGCCAAATGTGGCGCCTTTTTGGCTAGCTTTACTTTGTCAATGCAAGCAATTTAAAGTGAAGATGCAATAGCGTTTATTTCTGCCTAGCGCAGAGGTCTTACGCTCAGGTTTATTTGCATACGGCAGGAAATTTAAAGTTGAATGGATATCTTTATATTATATGTTGCAGCGAATACATTAATTAATTACACATGTCCAGGGAACCTTAATAAAGACATTAGAGTTGTTATAATGTCCTACACACGAGCCCACTGTATAATTAATGTTTCATATGTTAGAAAATGTATCAGGAAAACCGGTTACCCAAAAATAATTTTAAGGACTTTTGCAGGCTATCACTTTGAAAAAAAAGAAAAGACGCCAGCGTTTTTTGAACTTTGAGTCTTTTTCCACTCAGAATTTGATGTAAGTAACAGAAGATTGAGGAAGCTCTATGCACTCCAGTGCATTTCGCCTGGTCTGAGCTGGAGAAGGCACGTCTGGCGAAAGAGATAGCGTTTAGTAAAGTCCGAATTTTTGCAGAGTAACGTCCATCCGCTAGAGCGAATTGTTGCCTGGCGACAGAGTGCGAATGAAAGCTAGCATCTATCTCTTTTGCTAGCGAATTGTCGCCTGTGCCCGTTAGTAAATCCTCAATGTCCCTGCAGGTGGTAATGCTGGCACTGTAATTAGTAAATCTGCCCCCAAATGTAAACCTAAAGAAAGAATGGTCATTATAATATCCTTAGTTTATACAGTACCATTAATATTATGACCAAACATGAAAATATGTGACCAAAATGTTCCTGTAGCATCAACGTTTGTGCTGTCCATTGTCCCAATGGAGCCTAAAAACTATTATCTTGTAAGCAGTAACTAAAAAAACTATTTTGGTTTATTTATTTGTATTTTTTAAATAGTTTTTTAAATAGCTTTAGTTTTTTTCGTTTTGGAGAGAATGCCTAAAAAGTTCAAGACAATCCTGGAAGTGCACGTCAATGTCATGAACTTCCGGTTAGTAGCAGATTAGGCATATCTGCACAATTCAGCTATAATAAATTTGAAAAACCAGTAATAGGGTGAAAAAGTAGATAAAAGTGAGAGTTAAGATTTTGGAAAACATTTATTTGCTGTCCTAGATATATTGGAACTCTTTCTAAAGGGCTGAGACAACAATGCTTTCTTTTATTGTAACTTTGTTGTTGTCTGTAGGCATGGCATATAGTATATGGGAAATTCACAAAATATATTTATATATATTTAAAATAAGCAAGTAACATACTTGAATCATTTTGATTACCTCAGCACTTTTATTTTTACATTTTACTGCATTTAAGAGATCTCAGTTTTACCTTCATGGAAACAAATAAAGTGTGTGATGCAAATTGTGTAATTATGTTTTCAAAGGAAACAAACTATTTGATCAGTAAAGGGAAATATTCATTTCCTCCCAACATTTTAGGATTATCTGTCTACTGTGACCTTTAAAAAGCCAGTAAATGTTTTATTTAACTTCCCTTTATTTCTTGCTAAATGTTAATTAATGTGTAAGTTTGAAATTGTTGACTATAAAGCATTTTAATTGACTCATGTATGAAAAACATATTTTTAATTCAGTTAAAACATAGCAAAAGTGTCTGCAAAGCCTGACTATTTCACATATATATGTATTGTAACATTTGTGGTCGAAATGTCATGATATTGTGTATATTTCACCAGTATTAGACTGGTGAATAGAAAACGCTAGGCAAAGTTTTAGGTTGCTGCAGCAAGTAAGGATGTGATTTGTGAACCGGCTCAGGAAAAGCCAAATTAATGGGTCCCTGGAGTGAAGGGAGGAAAGCAGGGTGGGCCTTCCATTCCATGCTCCATTGAGTGTTTGCAGCTGCCCAGCAAGAGGTAGCTGCATAATTAGGCTGCAGGTGAGCTGCAGTCAAAAAGGGGTGTTGAACAACACCTCAGTGCTCTCCATGGAGACCTCCTTGTGCTAGAGGAGGGTAAGTGGCCCATGGACTCCTCTATATGCTGGAAGGAGGTGTGTGAGTAGATGGTAAGGAGACTGTTTCCCTGCTGAGTTGAAGTGTTGGAGAGAGCTCCAAGTGACTGGAGTGAGGAACAGAAAACCCCTCTTACAAGTCTTATGTGAGAGTCTAACAGAGGATTCTGGAACTTGTGACGTCCAAGGCTGTAAGTGCTGGAAATGTTATGTTTCTGTGAACACCAAGGTGGGTGTTAAAGCAGGACTGTTAATCCTCCGTGAAGAGTATGCTGAATTGGATGATTTTGTTCCTAATAAAAGCCAGCCATGCTGTCTAATGTGCTGTCCAGAAACTGCATTTGGAAGAAATATATACATATATATATATATGCATACTAGTCCTGAGGAAATTAGCAGTGAATTACTGATTCTTGGTGAATGTATAGTCCCCAGTTGCACAGGGATGCCATTCCTTATTTATTTAGGTGAAACCTGGTTCCTATTGCACCACTCTTTAAACCTGTTTTCCACTGCTTAGATTGTTATTCTTCTAGAAAAGCATTTTCACTCCTCAGGCCACATACTGTAAACCAAACCCTAATTTATGTTTAGTTACCTTTAACTATTTCTTCAGTCCAAAAAAACCAACAGCGATTCATGTCATAGGAATTCAAATAAACTATAACATGTCATAATTTAACCTATTAAATTTTAAAGGGCCTCACCAAAAAATTCTAAAAATTTTAAAAAAATATCTAAACCTATTTCTTATGTTCTCGTAGAGCTAATTTATATAACATTTAATAAATTGTAGCTTAAATAACAAAGGAAAGCATTTTGAATGTACACCTCCAATGTAAACCAAGCTGTGAGTGCTGGCTATATAATTAATGAATATTCAGAGGCCCCTACTGTGTCTTTTTTTCAAGCACATTTTTTCCCCAATTTATGTACTGATATGCGTAACCCAACATACACCAATAAATATAAACTGAAATCATAATGAGTGATAGGTCAATGTAATTCTGACTTATACAATGTATACCAAATATCAAAGAATTGTTGTACTGAAATGCCTGCAGCCAATACTATGCTAACGTCATGCATATTTTTGTTGTCTCTGTTCAGTAACTTAGCAACTCACTCAAAAGGCTCATATGTATTGATTGCTAACAATTGTCTTCAAAGCATGGAAGTGTTAACTGCATAAAATTCCACGGGTGACCAGGCGGTCATTTCACTCATTTTAATAACTTCTTAAGATATAGTTTATGCTTCTATTCATTTAGGACAGGCACTGTGTTTAACAAACATGTTTTTATATATGATAAATTGAAATATACAGTCAACAGTAACAGTAACCAAGTAGAAATCAAACGAGCAGTGTGAGTCTTTTGCATTCATGTAAATTCTTCACTTTACTCCATGTAAATTTTGTGTTGTGATATAATACAAAATTATAACAGAATGCTAGTTAGTAAATAAGCCTTCATTCCCCTACTTGGAGGCAGATTATTCATTTTAGAATCTGAGTTTCTTCTAAGTTTGATCACAATTCAACCAAATATTTTCACAGTTTCTTTCTTTTTACAATCACTAGCATATTTATGAAGACAACTTGAATCCGAAACACTATATTCTATTAAGACGCATAAAACTCAATTGCAATGAAAATTTCATTGTTACATTCACTTTCAATGAGTCTGTAAAAATACGATTGGTTTCAAGTAATAAAATAGCTCAAATGTTGAAAATATAACTTCCATTGATTTCTATTGACACTTGACAGGTTTTAGTTGTTTTAGTAGTTTGTGGTTTTATGTTTTTATAAACTTCCCCCTTGGTGTCAGTGACTGCAGTGCATCTTATAGGAAATGCACCTTTTATTATTAAATTTGTCATTCAGAGATAGTAAATAATGTTCAAAAGATGCAGAAAAGCACAAAAGTAAATTATCGTAGGTTTGTGACATACCATTTGATGACAGATTTATCAAAATGTGAAAAACCGCAAACAGAATATACCCATGCACTTTTATTCTCAGGAAAAAAAGTCACCCACCAGCGGGAATCACATTGATTGTTCCATTGATTTTCAATGCGGCTAAAAAACTTGAATGTTGTAATGAACTGGGAAAATAATTATATAATTTAAGCATTGGGCTGATGAATGCAAACAGGAGGATATAAAATGCTGCAGTTTAAATGAGTCAGATATTATATGACTGCTCCAAGAAGTAGACTGCAAGTTTATTTTTGGGGAGATTGAGGAAAGATTCTCTTAGGAGGAATTCAGGAATAGCATTCCAAATATAAGGGCAGCGAGGTTGGAAACAGCAGTGTTGTGGATGGTGCGACCAAGCAGTTGCTCTGAGAGGAATAAAGGAGTTGACCAGGAACATATGTAGAAAGGGGCAAAGGAATGAAGGACTTTAGTAATTAGAAGTTAATAGAAGTAGTTTATAGAAATGGAAAGTCAAGCTAAGGATTTCAGCAGTGGAGGGGCCTGTTCTTAGATGAGAGGAGGAGATGCTGTATTTATGACAGTCTGTAATGGTGTGAGATAGGTAGCAAGTTGCCATTTTCTAGGCAGGAAAGGATGAGGGCAAGTAACTTGTTTCAAAAAGAAAGGAACATATTTTTGCAATATTGCATGGGAAGAAGCAACAGATTTTGACTGTGGCATTAATATGAACAGAGAAGGCATGGGAGGAGTTGAACAGACAATGTGATGACTTGAAAGGGTTAATCACCATGCCATCAGTAGAAATAGTAAAGGGGAGTAGGACCAGGTTTAGGTAGAAAGATGATGTTTTGTTTTTGTTAGGTTTAGTTTCCCATAGTGCTGATTTATCCAGATAGAGATTGCTAGGAGGCAAATAGAGATTTAACTTTAAGCTTCAGCTGTTAATCAACGGGTTAAAAAATATATTTATATATGATAAGCATTTAGATGATATTCAAAGCCATTTCGTGGATGAGCTTTTGCAGAGAGACAGAGATAACAGACCCAGTAGAGAACCTTGTCGCACCCAAACATTAAGTGGAACTGGTGAAGAGGCTTGGGTATCATAAGAAACAGAGAATGATTGGTACGAAAGGTAAGAAGGTAAGACGAGAAATACGATGCAGTCTGATTATGATTTGCATAAGGAGGGAGTGGTGAACCCTAGCAAATGCTGACGATATGGCAAGAAGGATCAGAATGCAGAAGTGACATTTGGCTTTGGTAACCTGCAGATCTTTTGTAACTCTGCACAAAGAAGTTTCAGTAGAATGTGCAGATCAGAATCCAGGTTGCATAGGGTCTAATAGTGGTAAGTGGTAGGAGTGGGACAGTAATTAAAGACACAGAATGAGTAAAGCACAGCCTTTTTAAGAATAGACTTGAAACAGTCCTGTTTGAATTGGAGAGAATGTTCCAGAAGATAAAGAAGAGTTGAAGATTTGAGTAAGAGCTGGAGTTTCCTCAGTGGCACAGTGTTTGAGTGACTTCCCTTCTTCTAATAGAAATTTGTAATGAATTTCCAACCCCTAGGTGTGTGAAATAAATAATAAAAAGAAACAAGAGACAAAGAAGACAAAATGGTTCATATGAATATGAACACAAGTGCTATTGTTATAGTTACATAGTAAGTTGGGTTGAAAAAAGACACACGTCCATCAAGTTCAACCTTTTTACTTTTTTTAACCTGCCTATCTGCTAGTTGATCCAGAGGAAGGCAAAATAACCCATCTGAAGCCTCTCCAATTTGCCTCAGAGGGGGAAAAAAATTCCTTTCTGACTCCAAAATGGCCAAAATAGGACTAGTCCTGGACCAACTTGTACTATGAGCTATCTTCCATTACCCTGTATTCCCTCACTTGCTAAAAAGCCATCCAACCCCTTCTTAAGGCTATCTAATGTCTAAGCCTGTACAACTGGTTCAAGGAGAGAATTCCACATCTTCACAGCTCTCACTGTAAAAAACCCTTTCCGAATATTTAGGCAGAACCTCTTTTCTTCTAATCAGAATGGATGACCTTGTGTTAGCTGGAAAGACCTGCTGGTAAATAAAGCATTAGAGAGATTATTATATGATCCCCTTATATATTGATACATAGTTATCATATCACTCCTTAAGCACCTTCTTGAGCGTGAACATCCCCAATTTGCCAGTCTTTCTTCATAGCTAAGATTTTCCATACCTTTTACCAGCTTAGTTGTCCTTCTCTGGACCTTCTCTAATTCAATAAAGTCCTGTTTGAGTGATGGGGACCAAAACTGTACTGCATATTCTAGATGGGGCCTTACAAGTGCTCTATATAGTGGAAGAATGCCTCCTCCTCCCGTGAATCTATGCCCCTTTTAATACAGCTCAAGACCTTATTTGCCCTTGATGCTGCTGACTGGCATTGCTTGCTACAGCCAAGTTTTTCATCTACAAGGACTCCAAGGTCCTTTTCCATAATGGATTTGGCTAGTGCAGTCCCATTAAGGGTATAAGTGGCTTGGATATTTTTACATCCCAGGTACATGACTTTACATTTATCAACATTGAATCTCATTTGCCACTTAGCTGTCCAGATTGCCAGTTTGTCAAGATCATGTTGCAAGGATGCCACATCCTGATGGAATTAATCGGGCTGGATAGTTTTGTGTCATCTGCAAACACTGATACATTACTTACAATACCTTCCCCTAATTCATTAACGAACAAGTTAAATAAAAGTGGACCCAATACTGAGCCCTGGGGGACCCCACTAAGAACCTTACTCCAAGTAGAGAATGTCCCATTAACAACCAGCCTCAGTACCGGATCCTGTAGCCAGTTTCCTATCTACGTGCAAACGGCTTATTTAATCCCAACAAAACTTAGTTTAGAAAGCAGTCGTTTGCGACGCACGATCACATCTACTGCCCTCCCACTGTCCATCATCTTACTTACCTCATCATAAAAAGCAATCAGATTTGTTTGACATGACCTGTCCTTAATAAAGCCATGCTGATTGCTCATAATGCCATTCACTAGGACAACATTTTGAATGTGATCCCTTAACAAGCCTTCAAATAGAAAATTTGATAGTGATTTACAAAAGCAGATTTTGTGCAAGTTCTGGTGCATGCTATTTAACAGGCACCTGCATACTGCCACTTCTGGGACAAATCCATTTTTCATTGTTCATTATCTCTTTGGGATAAAAAGCATACCAGGCTATTTGCCCTTTTATAGTACACTAAACAAACTGTTTTGCAGGGCAATCACAAACACGAGTATCATATTTTGTTTGGATTGTAAAATCTATCCAGAAATGACTGGGTCCATTGTAGTGTTAAACACTGCATAAATGTACATCTTTACATTTAGGAAAAGCTTCCAAACTAAATTTCTTCCGAAAATGTACTTGTAAATGTTCCAAAATTATTTGCCCTGAAGTAGAGGACCAAAATATGCAATATGCTTGTATTTCATTTCAGACATACGGAAAAAAACAAATTCTACATATGCACCTGTTTTACTCAAAATGAGTTGTAAACATTTTATTTATTGATAATTGAACTCATTATGTCTTGCTCCTTTTTTCTTCTTTGTGGAAAGAAGTGTTGTGTCCTTATCATTTTATTTTAATATTCCTTAAACATACTAGTATTTATAATTCTCCTTTTTTTTTTATAAAGCACTGACATATTGTCATTGTCCTCTACCACAACATGCAAAGATGTTGTGGTCACCCCCTGCTATCCCCCAAACACGTACTTACTGTGACTTGCAAGCTGTAGACGTGTCACATCTCTCATCTTCCTTTGACTCTCTTCACTCTAATATCTCAGCCATCTCATGTCCTAATGTGGCTACCTCTGTCTACTATAGTACTCTCACCACTGCCCTCAATGAGCTTGCTCCTACAAAAACTAAATGTGCTAGACCCAAACCACTTCAACCTTGGCATACTGCTCATACAAAAGCGCTCCAAAGACATTCACCTGCATTTGAGCGTCGCTGGCGCAAATCCCGTTCAGAATCAGACTTTTGGAGCTACAAATCTGCCCTGCGCTCCTATAACACCAGCCTCTTCCAAGCCAAATAAACATACTTTACTTCACTCATTAACTCCCTTTCTAAAAAACCAACACAACTTTTCTCCACCTTTAACACTCTCCTTTCCCTTTCTCCACCCCCTCCAAGCACATCTGTCTCTGCTCAAGATATTGCTGAGCACTTCAAAAACAAAATTGACACTATCAGAAGGGACATTACACTACTCAACCCCCCTAGACTTCCACCACCCTCCCTCCACACTCCTCAGTCTCTCCTGTGCTCCTTCACCCCTGTCACTGATGATGAAGTCTCAAAGCTTTTGGCCTCTTCTCACCTTACCACCTGCCTGCTTGATCCAATTCCCTCAAAACTTCTCCGCAATAGCAATCCTTGTCTAATCAAAGCCTTAGCTCAACTATTTAATATTTCGCTCTCAACTGGACTGTTTCCTTCTCAACTAAAACATGCTCTTGTCACCCCCATTCTGAAAAAACCCTCTCTTGATCCCTCCAATCTTGACAACCTCCGACCTATCTCTCTGCTACCTTTCATAAACTACTTGAGTGCCTAGTCTACAACCGACTAACCTCATTCCTCTCTGACAATAACCTGCTGGACCCCCTACAATCTGGTTTTAAGCCACAACACTCCACGGAAACTGCCCTAACTCGTCTAACTAATGACCTTTTAACCGCTAAAGCCAACAATCATTTCTCACTACTAATACTGCTTGATCTCTCTGCCGCATTTGACACTGTAGATCACCCTCTCCTCCTCCAGTCCCTCCATTCGCTTGGCCTTCGTGACACAGCCCTGTCCTGGTTCTCTTCTTACATCACCAATCGTTCCTTCAGTGTCTCCTACAATGGAGTATCATCTTCTCCCCTACCTCTTTCTGTTTCTAGTTCCTCAAGGCTCTATCCTGGGACCATTACTATTCTCCCTCTATACTTCCTCCCTCTGCAAATTAATCAACTCGTATGGTTTCCACTACCACCTCTATGCTGACGATACTCAGATCTATCTCTCATCTCCTGATCTCAACCCAGAACTCCTAACTCGCGTCTCCTCCTGCCTGTCCGCTATCTTTACCTGGATGTCACAACGCTACCTTAAATTAAACCTCTCTAAAACTGAAATGGTTCTCTTTCCTCCAACTAACACCAGTAACATCCCGGAAGTATCCACTCAACTCTTCTCTCAATTACCTCCTCACATGCTCACATTCAAGACTTTGCAAGGGCTGCACCCCTCCTCTGGAACTCTCTCCCACGGTCTGTCCGACTTTCTCCCAACCTTTCTGCTTTCAAGAAATCTCTGAAAATGCACTTCTTTCAAGAAGCCTACCCTCACTCTGCTTTACTACCAAACGCAACACCACATACAATACCACATTTCTCACCCACTTAATTCGATCTTGCTCACTCCCACACCTTGTGTATCACTCCCTTCCCTTTAGACTGTATGCCTATGCATAGGGCCTTCCTCACCTTTTTGTACCTGTATTGATTGTGATGTATGTAACTCCATATGTTCTATGTATATAATTCATGTGATTTAGTTGTATAATCACATTTACTGTACAGTGCTACGAAATATGTTGGCGCTATATAAATACATGTTAATAATAATAATAATAATAATAATAATAATAATAATAAATGCATACATATGTACACACACCCAAGATCAGTCTCATTATAAGCTAAATAACTTGCCGTTTTGCTTTTGGACTGTGGGTAAAAGCTGTGGGGCAGTATTTTTAATTGTTTTTTTTTTCAAAAATCAAACAACACATGGTAACTAGGGATGTAGCGAACGTCGGGAAAAAAGTTTGCGAACATATTCGCGAACTTGCGTCAAAAATGCGTACGGTTTGCGAACGTCGCGAACCCCATAGACTTCAATGGGAAGGCGAATTTTAAAAGCTAGAAAAGACATTTCTGGCCAGAAAAATGATTTTAAAGTTGTTTAAAGGGTGCAACGACCTGGACAATGCCATGCCAGAGGGGGATCAAGGGCAAAAATGTTTCTAAAAAATCCATTGTTGACACAGCGCTGCGTTTTGTGCTGTAAAGGGCAGAAATCACACTACATTTCTAAACCTGTGTAATAAAATGCTTTAAAACGTCCGGCGTCTACATGCCAATCAAGTCGTGTAAAGGTTACAGCCTGTTCACACGCAAAGACGAAACGCGGTGCTTACTGCAACGCAAAAAGACGCAAAGAGCTTTAATGAATGATACCGTCAAGTGAGCAAATAATAGTTTTTAATTACTAGTTGCTTGTCACCTCCAGGATGTTCGTCCTGTTGGTGGCAATATTTCTGTAGTGGTGTGTTTAGCAGTCACCGTGCTTGTGCGCACGTGCACGGTCAGGCAGAGGTAATTCAATGTACAGTGAAGTGAACCAAAAAACACTGATTCTGCAGTGTGGGCCCAGTTTTGGTCTACTTTATTGATCACCTGCGGTGACCATAAAAGATGCGATTTTGCCACTGTCTTTGCTGCCTGAAAAACGTCACTCGGGTGGTGTTTCTAGAGACGGTACTATTATTGATATTTAGACAGAATGTGAACAAGCTCACACAGCTAGATGGTTGTTGTTTGAAAATGAAGCACACACTGAGCAAATAATGCCTGCAAGTGCACTACTATTGGTGCACTACTATGAAGAACAGCAACAGCACTGTACACGTTAAAGAACAGTAAGATAAGTAAAAGAAAAAAAAAATATATGTATATTAAAAAAAATATTTTTCTCGGGTTGGTGCTGCTGAACTACTAGGAGCAGCACAGTAGCACACCAGTCCCACTCCCCAACACTGCTAGACTAATAGCACTGAGCTTATAGTAGCAACTAGCAAAGTAAAAAAACAAAAAAGAAAATAAAAGCAGTCCTTACAAGGACTATTGGGTTATTACAGCAGTCAGCAGATGAGATCAGAAGAGATCAGTGCCCACAGCAGGCAGCTACATACAGAGCACTGCAGTAGAAGGTAGATTACTAGCCAGCAAAGCTACCCTAAAATGTCCCTCAAATCCCTGCAGACTTCTGTCCCTCCAATACAGAGCAGTATCAAGTAGATTACTAGCCAGCAAACTTACTATCAACTGTCCCTCAAAGAAATCAGTGAAATCAGTAACAGCTCTCTCCCTACACTAGCTCTTCCAAGCACACACAGGCAGAATGAAAAAACGCTGCAGGGCTTCAGTTTATATATGGAAGGGGAGTGGTCCAGGGGGTGTGGGGGTGGTCCAGGAGGGAGAGATTCCTGATTGGCTGCCATGTATCTGCTGGTCTGGGGTGAGAGGTCAAAAAAAAGCGCCAGGTAAGGCGAACCCAAAATGGCGAACGTCGCGCGATGTTCGCGAACTTGCGGCAGACGCGAACAGCCGATGTTCGCGCGAACAAGTTCGCCGGCGAACAGTCCGCGACATCCCTAATGGTAACCAATATTGGCACAGTGTGCTGTATGCTGTCACAACTTTATACTTTTAACAGAGGCATGGATTCTCCTTCCAACTATTAAAGTAAGATCTTGTGATTATCCTATCACTGTGACATACTAAACTACTGGGCACTCCCACCCTTATTTTTACTTCCTTACTTCCATCTCTTTATTTGTTTTTCTCCCTTCATACTTTTTCTCTTTACATTTGTTGAAGTTATTTTTTCCTGTACAGGAATGGAATCACTTATCTGGAAACCTGTTTTCCAGAAAGCTTCGAATTACGGGAAGGCCATCTGTGTTGCTGACACCTTTGGGGGTTATTTACTAAATACTGAATATATCATTCTCATGGTCCCAAGAAAAAAAAAGCTTGACCTGATTCCCATGGCCAATTTTGCCTTATTTATTAATAAATTAACTCAATTTAATCAGATCGATAAAAAACTCGAAAAAATCTTTCAAAAACCATTATCGTACAATTTTTTGGAGCTTTTCTCAGAAAAAAGCACCATTTTTTCGAACCCAGAAAAAAGATGGATTTTTGGGCTAGACCTAGCGCAGACTACAATAACTACAATTTGGGATAAAACTGTTCAGGCGGGGGCATATGGGATAAAACTGTTTAGTTAGTTTACTTTTGAACCTAACCTGCCTAAGTCCTGCCTAACCTAAGTCGCTGACTAACAGTTAGAGACCTGTAAAGCAGGAAGTAGTGTTCTGGCTTTAATATTAGACATCGATTCACTCCAGCCTTTATTTGTTACGTTTTTGGCTAAGTAATTATATTGGAAACATTTTTTATTTTGCACATCCTATTCACCCTGTTTTTATTTTTACACTGATCTATTGCTTTAATTGTTGCATTATATTATTCAATGCCATAACTGTAAGGGACTCTTTTGCTTTAAGGCCCCTTCTTAATAGATACTTATTTTATTCTTTTCAGTCGTCCCTGTTTGACATTAAATATATTGTGATCTTGTGTACACAATAGTAAATAGAATCCCCTAAACTGAGAAGTGGTTAATATATTAGGTAGATAATCTTGTGATGAGATACTTTGTTTAATAAATACTGCATTATGTTTCAAATTGATGTGAACAAATTCTAATGATGTTGACAAAGTAAATGTTAAAGATAACACCAACCCCTCCTTTTTACTAATATTATCTTCTTGGGCTAATATTGCAATTGCCACCCACTGACATAATTTGTTTCACAGTCACAGGCTGGCAGCATGAATCAAGTGTTGACATTCTAATTTCATGCACACATGGGTGTTTGGCTAAGGAGGACTCTGCTTCTGAAGCATTCTTTTCAATACCTGTGTAAATCATGGAGACAAAAAAGGTGTTTAACAAAAGCCTCAAGGAAAATGTATGGGCAAAAGAAATGCTAGAAATTATGTTGGTGGTGTTATTTATGTTATTATTAATAATGTTTAATTTTCCACTTGACACTTAGCACTTTGGATCAACTTCACTTTTAAAATGGTTCTTGATTATTTCCCTTAGACTTGCTCTGTACTTTTGAAATATCCAGTTTGTTTCCCAGTTAACCCGATAATTAAATGTATTTGCTTACCCAGTGTGAGTACTGTTATGGCTGCCATTTTTCTTTATTAACGCAATGCATGTTTTAGAATTGTTGTTGAGCAGCTGATCACAACTCATTTAGGATATTTCATTGCTGTGCAGGGTTAACTATATATGAATGTATATTAGCAAAAGTTTTTGCAACAGAAACATCATCACGAGTTGCTTTCCCTTATGACCTAATTAACTATTAACATTCAAATTGCTAGGAACTTTGTGCCAGGATTGTGGGCACAAAAACATAATCCATAAAATGATTGCACCAATGTTTACTTGCATCAGTTTTCAGTCACAATTATGAAATCTGTCCGTAGAAAATATGTTCCTTTGTACTTGGCACTTTGCATACCATTAGTAAATTGCAACTTAAAAGAGGAATGAAATGAAAATCAAATACAAATGTAGAAATATTATGCATATCAAATGATTGCACATTCATTCTAGGTATCCGTTAACTGTGTGCACTGACAATATTTGTATTAAAAGAATAATTTAAGACTAATCATGTTTATTTTATTTATATAACACATCTACTTTAATGGCAAAAAGGGGTGCTGCAGAGCAGAAATGGCTATTGCAGACTGAGATAAGATTGAGACAAATCTGGCTGCCTCATCTGGGTAGGGGTGAGAGAGTTTTGTGGTGATATTTGTGGGTTTGACAGTGGTGAAGATTTTCATGAATCGATGTTAATATTTCAGGTCTTTTGTGCTAAAAAAAAGTTGCAGTAAAAAAATGTATACGTCATTATTCTTCCCCCTTATGTTTCCACATCAGCCAATCAGATTGAGCCCCCCCCGTCTGTCTAAAGAGTTGCCTGTGTGCAGTATTTGAAAGAACTTGAAAGATCTGAATTAAACACAATGGTAACCATTGATGCATCAGAATCCTGGTCCAAATCAGGCTGTAGCTCCAACTTTCATGAAGCACCCTGCGTCAGTAGGCGCCGCGCACTTATACCTAAAGAATTGGGCATTAGAGTCAATCTCGCACTTACCATAAATTTTGCCAAATGGACATTAAAAACTTTCAGCACAATTGTGTTGATTTACAGTGGCTGGAATAATGTTGGGAAATAATGCTGCTTAATGGGAAAAATAGCAGTTGTGCTTGGAATTGCACTTTTTTCACTGGACTTGTAGTCGTAAATAGAGATGGCGCGAACTGTTCGCCGGCGAACTTGTTCGCGCGAACATCGGGTGTTCGCGCTCGCCGGAAGTTCGCAAACGTCGCGCGACGTTCGCCATTTTGGGTTCGCCATTGTTGGCGCTTTTTTTTGCCCTCTCACCCCAGACCAGCAGGTACATGGCAGCCAATCAGGAAGCTCTCCCCTGGACCACTCCCCTTCCCTATAAAAACTGAAGCCCTGCAGCGTTTTTTCACTCTGCCTGTGTGTGCTGAAGAGATAGTGTAGGGAGAGAGCTGCTGCCTGTTAGTGATTTCAGGGACAGTTGAAAGTTTGCTGGCTAGTAATCGTTTTGATACTGCTCTGTTATTGGAGGGACAGAAGTCTGCAGGGGTTTGAGGGACATTTAAGCTTAGGTAGCTTTGCTGGCTAGTAATCTACCTTCTACTGCAGTGCTCTGTATGTAGCTGCAGTGGGCAGCTGTCCTGCTTCTGATCTCATCTGCTGACTGCTGCAATAACAGTAGTCCTTGTAAGGACTGCTTTTATTTATTTTTTTGTTCCAATACAGAGCAGTATCAAGCAGATTACTAGCCAGCAAACTTACTATCATCTGTCCCTGAAATCACTAACAGCTCTCCCCCTACACTATCTCTTCCAAGCACACACAGGCAGATTTTTCAGATACATTTTTGCCCTTGATCCCCCTCTGGCATGCCACTGTCCAGGTCGTTGCACCCTTTAAACAACTTTAAAATCATTTTTCTGGCCAGAAATGTCTATTTTAGATGTTAAAGTTCGCCTTCCCATTGAAGTCTATGGGGTTCGCGAACCGTTCGCGAACCGCTCGCATTTTTGCGCAAGTTCGCGAATATGTTCGCAAACTTTTTTTCCGACGTTCGCTACATCCCTAGTCGTAAATGGCCCTTGAATTGTTTAGCACAAATAATTCCATAGAATTTGAATAACCCAAAAATAAAGTGTACAGTTTGCAATGAAAATTTTAATTTATTAATGCATTTTATATGAACATGGAGCAGGTAGTCATTGGGAAAAAATGCTCTGCCTGATGGTTCCCTCAAGCCCATATCAATTCCTACCTGTGACACTCCACAAATATATTAATTACCACTGAAAAATAAAGACATTTTTGTTTCACTAACCAAGGAGTGCGGGTCCTCTTGAACTTTACATAAATACTTTGACCCTGACATTTATTTAAGACTGGTTCAGAGTGCAAGCGTCTGATTCAGGTTTTATATATATATATATATATATATATATATATACACATACATACAGATTTAAATAACCATAGATACTAATTTTTGTTTCTTGGATTTCAGTATATTTTGGTTTTGCCATATCAAAGAAAGGTTCTTGTCCTGCTGACATTGCATGCTGAAACTGATTTTGGATGATCAAAGAGTGCTGATGTTAAATAACATTCTATCCTGCTCTGAAGCAGTTTTGCCAGGAGCCAGTGAACAAAATTCAGAGATCACAGTCTGTCTTTAACTGAAAGCCAACATTATTTTTACAATTCTTTCTTGTATGGCAACATACTACTTTCATTACATGAACTAATATCAGCATAGATTTTCGCAAACAATTATTTTCGACTTGGAGTACAATCTGTTTTCTTGACTCAGGAAGGCAGCGGCAATACACAATATATATAGAACCTCAAAAAAAATGTTAACATATTTTGTTATACATTTTGTTTTCAGTGACAAACTGAATATAGACTTGAAACAATACAAGGTTCAGTGCACAGTGATGCAAGTGAATCCTGTACTTTATACCCTCCTGGGAGTAGTTCCAGGGTTCCTTTCATATGTTCTGCCAAATGAATGGTGTGTAAATGGTGTTATTGAACCCTCTGGATCACCTATATCGCTTGACCTTGTTTATCAAATGCCCATAGGTTTTAAACCCAGTATTGTAGGTAAATTGTGCCAAATCCAGCTGATATTTTTTAACTGAGGCCTTAGGTCTGTCTGTTCTGTCTCTCTCTCCAGTGAGTAGTGTAAACTGTTATTTGGATGGAAAGAGCAGATTAATCCTGTGGCTAGAATATTATTTTTATTAATCTGTTCTATTACCAATTTTGCTATTCAGAGTTGCTCCTGTTGTTCTTGCCTAGTTGCAGGGTAAGTGAAGCATTCCAAACCGGAGAACTGCTAAACCAGTAAATAATTTAAAAGGAACAATGTATAAAAACTGAAAATCCAATGCAATATCTACAATATCTGATTTCTACTAATATCTTCAATGCTAAATAAAAAGTTATGATTTTGCTGCTAATCATGCAAAATTGTAACAACAAAAAATAAATACAGTTGCAGTTTTTTACAGCAGTTTATCAAGATTCGTCACAAAAATCATGATTTATGAAAAAATAAAAACTTGCCAATAAAACTTGTTAAGATGCTATAGCAGTCAGTGGGAAGTCTATCTTTAGAAAATTAAAAATCCAGTTTTTTTTAGATTTTGCGCCAGATGAGATTTACCAATTTGCTTAAAACTGAATGGAAAAATGTGATGTGTAACTTTTTGTGGAATATGTTGGCACGACTTGACATGATTGAGATTCATTCATTCATGATTTTCAATAAATATGTGCAAAATATCAGGATTGCCCCTAAATATAGGCCTCTTAATTTTATGTAATCTACCCATTAGAGAAGCTGCTATTTTTCACCTTAAAATGTGTTCTTTTCACTATGGCAAACTGGAAACATATTAAACATTTGCTTATTGGATTAAAACATCTTGGGTGTTATTTGGGTCATGGAGTTAATTTCAAGTTTCTGAGAAGTGCTTGAAGTCTTCCAAAATAATTCTGTATTTCTGTACTTCTAACTTTGTTGGGAATGAGCCCAGAAGCTGTTCTGCTAGAGAGAAGTCGCCAATAGATCTCTATATTTAACTATAATATATTCCAGCAATCACCAGTCGCAGAAACACATATTCAACACATCTGAACTTGACTCTTCTTTATGTAAAGTTTCTGTTTGTTGAAACATCGCACACATCCATGGTTACTGCTTTCTAAGATAAGCAAATTTGATCAACATTTTGTTAAGCAAAAACAAAGTAAGCCGTATGGTTAGATTTCCACACTTTGTATTTTCTTTCATCTCTGCCATCTGGTTGGGCCAGAAGATAAAGAGGGCTGGAAGGAAGAAAGGTTTTTTTCTAATGAAAACCTGGCACAGCAGCTTATTATGCTAGAGGGCTTGCAGAGATGTCTCACATCAGTTGACAAACTGCTGTTCCATCCCTGATGCTGGCAAAGTAAACCACAAAACTGCAACCAAAGTCATTAACAGCAAGTTTTTCAGATTCTTAGACTTAAAATGAAGGCTACCAGACAATGAGCAAAAACAGGGAATGTGAAGGAGCATAACTTTGAATTTTAAACAAGAACAGGTCCGGCATGTATCAGCCTCAGATGCTTTATTAACAATCGCCCAAGTGTGTGATTGAAGTGAATACCAAGGATCAAAGCACTGAGAAGCAATTAATGTGCTGCCTCCTCTATGGGTGCAATTCAGACACAATTGTTTATGCACTAGCACACTGAAAACTGAATTAGAGTCCTTCCAAAAGGTAGTATTTAAGGGAAACGTGTCATTCCAGTTAAAGATGGGTTAACGTTCTTTTAATTTATAAGTGAAATGATACTATGGTGTGCTGTAGTGCTTTAATTAATAATATCTGATCTACCGACATTTAAAGGCAATTTCCAATTTCCACATGAAATGATGTACAGGTAAAACTATTGATTACTAGAGTGCTATTAATCAGTATTGTAATGGAAACGAGGTCCCAATATGCTCTGCATATGCTTAAATCTCTAGCTTAAACATGAATAACTATAAATATAAATATAAATAAATACAAAGTTACATTCAAGATTAAGTGCTAAGTGTTAAAGAAACGAGAGGATGGTTATGCCTTCCCCAGAGAGCTAAGTGGGTGGGTAACCTGCAGAAACCAATAGAAGGATAATAAGTACAACAAATTCCAATGGTTGTCACATCAATGAAAACTGATTCAAATTTTATATGAGTGTTCCAATGGAGGGAGGCCTATAAAGTTCAGATTTGTGTAATTTTGTGGGGGAAAAGTTTTGAATACCTCGAATGTGTGGTTTACTCATCATTTTTTGTGAGTTTACAAGCTTAAAAAAATTTTGAAAATCAGTTTGGACAGCTCTACACAACCTTGCAAGCTTTTAGAGTTTTACACTGGAGTTTTTCATGTTTTTTTCACAAATATTGAAAATGTGTGTTTTTTTGAGCTGTGTTTTAATTTACATTAATGGTTTTGAGCACAAAAAAAATTTGAATTGAGAAAAAAATTACAGACATTGATAAAACCCTCTTTGTATTTGAGGCAAGATTCTCTCAGGGGCTGCTGTAAGGTCCCATAGACAGTCACTATTTAGTGGGCTGGTGGAGGACTATTTGGGCCTCTGAGTTCTTGGAATGCCAGGGCCTATTTTGACTCCCAGTACAGATCTGGTGGGAAACAGAAGTGGACGTGAGTTGTTTGACCAGGTGGTGGTTCTTAGTTGAACAGAAAACTTGACCAGGAAAGTGAAGGGCCAATTACAGTACAGGTATGGGTTCCGTTTGTCATGAACGGCTCCCTAAATTCAGAACAAGTGCTAGGCTCCCAGTCACTGTTCGATGTTCCACCTGTAGCAGCCACCTTGGGCCATGGGAGGAGCCCTCAGCTACTCAGTTGCCAACAGGTCTTAATTTGAGAGCAGTAGTGATGGGCGAATTTGGGAATTTTTGAAGTTTTTTGACGCTGGCAAATTTTCGCGTCCGTTTCGTGAATTTATTTGGCGGCGGAGAATCGCGCAAATTTGCCACACAAGTAGCAATGATAATGTACACCTCCCAACATTTTTGAAATGGAAAGAGGGACAAAAATATTTGCTGTGCTTACTGCGGTGAAATGTTATTGACCACGCCCATTTTGTGGCCATACCCCCTAATTACCATGTTCATGTTACAAAATGTGGCAGGTTATGAAAGTTTGAACACATTTCGGTGGTTTTTATGTGTTATTACAGTTTTGCTAATGAAGGTGAATTGCCCTTTAAGCTGCTAGTCTCAGTTTCCACAAGAGACCTGCTTATCTTAAATTGTTACAATTACTTATTTGTTTATCTTAAATTGTTACAAAAGTATCCAAGTGCATCTGGCGGCTGTTCTGAGCTCTCTGGCAAAAGCCAATTAAGTTACAAACATTGTATCTTTTTCTGGCTGTTCAGTGCAGGAGATCACAGAGAAAGTCGGGACATTTCTGTAACAAGTCAGGACTGCGTATTGAGTTGTCAAAATCGGGACTGTCCTGCTCAAAAGGGTGCAGTTGGGAGGTATGATAATGCAGTTCAGAGACTAATCAAACATGTTGCTGCAAGTGTGTGCAGCATTACCAGTAATGTATTTTCGTCTTGTGCTGCCCTATTTAGTGGACCTGTGAACGCCCTTCAGGGCTTGCGCAATTTTGTCAGTGGGGTGACATCCTGGTGCAATGCACCTATCCATGATGTCACTTCCTCGCTAGGCACAGGCCTTTGACACATATGGCAAATAAGGCTCTAAGGGGGTTATGTAATAAAAGGCACTAAGTTTGCCCAGAAGCAGTAACCCATAACAGCCAATCAGCAGATAGAATTTACTGGTCACCTATTTAAAAGCAAACATCTTATTAGTTACTGCTACAGGGCTAACCTAGTGCCTTTCATTACATATGGGGGTTAGTGTTACTCTCACCAAATTGAGAAAATATTAGTACCAAATCTACTATTCTTTTTTCTTGACATATTGATCAAATCCGCAAGAACGCGGCTCTTATCTAAAGCCTACGGCTCCTTTTAGAGTCAGGGAATGTTACCATAGTCATTAACAAGAAAAATATGTACAATGCAAAGAAATGATTCCTTTGAGCAAACAATTTTTCTTTTGTACAAATTTAATATAAATTTATCAAACCCGCAAAAGTATTATGTGACCCCATCCGCCAGAGGAAAAAAAGAGTGTGAATGTTTGCACCAGTGCACAGAGTAATGGAACTTCTTAATGAAAAAGTCTGGGCCTTAAAAATGTGCTAATTAAAATTTGCCATCTTTTATTTTACATAATAAATCATGTGTCTGTCTCATCAACTGCGTCATTTTTCACATTTTGCAAAGGCTCCCTAAATGCTCGGCTGCTTTTTCTCTTTACCACAGGCCTGAGAATACTGACGCGGGAGACCAGGAGCTACAGCTAACATATATGCCACACTATTCATTTTCTTATGCCAGTTGAGAAACGGTCGCTCTGTCCCACACCCATACGATAGGAATAGACAATGAGTTAGTTTTGGGTAGAACACATGTTTGCTATCTGAAATCTGCCCCTTCATTCAACTCCCCATGCTTCTTTTCAGTGCATTAACCAGAAGTACATGAAATGACCCACCTTACTCCTACCAAAGTAATTGTACAATTACATAAAAGGACTGATTATCCTGCCCCATTAACATATAACTTAAACTGGTGATTTGACTATAAGTTTATTATGTTATAAAATGTCCTATACATATCAACTTTGCAATTGGTCTTCATTATTTATTTTTTATAGTTTTTGAGTTGTTTGACTTCCTTTGCTATATCTTTCCAACTTTCAAATGGGGGTCACCAATGCCAGCAGCCCAAACCTATTGCTCTTTGAGCTTACAATTTCATTTCTATTGCAAATTTTATTCCTTATCTTTCTATTCAGTCCCACTCCTAATCATACCACAGTCTCATTCAAACCACATGATTGGTTGCTAAGGTAAACAAGACCATAGCAACCAGATAGCTGCTGAAATTTCATTCTGGAGAGCTGCTAAACACAGCGCCGGATTCGCTGAACGGGCGCCCCTAAGCCGTGTGCTCCGCGCGGTCCTAGCGCCCGCACTATCACACACTGGCGCCGGAGCACAGGCTCCCCACAGAGCGGCTGGGCGGCATGCTGCCCCCAAAAATGTGCCACCCTAGGCCCGGGCCTATGTGGCCTCGCCACAAATCCGGGCCTGGCTAAACAAAAATATAAAACAAATAAAAAATAAAATATTAGAATATCAATGTCTATGTCGATCTACAAGTTAAGTTAAAGGTAAAAAACTTCATTAAAAAAATCATGAAAATGGAATTTTACCTTTTGGTGCTTAAGTGTCAAGCTCACAAATCCATTTGGCTTCATTTAGCAACCACCTCTGACACAATCCCATTAATAAACTCTCCTGTGACCTGGTCTGAGCATTAATACTTACCATTATCAGATAATACCATTATCAGACTAAACAACCTACATATTATAGTTAGATTTGGTGTTAAAATATAGCTTGGTAATATGAAAGCTGAGAACAGGAGAAACATTGTTGTAGCATCTATTTATCTATCCTTGTAAACTCAGTGTAAGCTGATGCTGCAATGTACTCTGCATATATATAATGTATGTACAATCATTATAAATGTTTATTCTAAACTGCATTTATTTTAATTACCTGAAAGTAATACCGTAATTGCCAGAAATATATCCTGCATCAACGTTTGCAGTGCATATAGATAAATATACTCTGAACATTTTCTACATATACTGCATCATCATCCACATGTTATTTTTTTTAGCTGCTCATCTAAATATTTAATGGTTAAATCCACTTCTAAATAAATCCCTCCATCTCGTTTTCTGTCCTACTTTTAGGATTCAGGCCTCCTGTGCGGTTATGATTGATTGTGGAACAGTCAGGGTTTAAACACAAATTTGTCTTCCTTTTGTCCTTAATCTTGATTTGCCCTGTAGGTTAGTCTTATCATAAAGAGAGTATAAATGACTGTCTCAGCTCTTTTGCTCATTAATACAGCTGGAAATTGATGAGCAGCTCTCGGAAACTGTGGGTTTTCAGGTCTAGAATTATAGCTCTTATTTATTCTTGAAGAACCATGCCGCTTTCTAAGTAAATATATGTAAAATGCTTCAGCCTCCCAAAAATAAACACTGTAATTAATTACCTGCTGCAGGAAAGTGACAGTTTGGATTTGCGGCTAGCTTGGTCTAGGTGAAAATCTAATTTTCCCACCGGAAAGTAGATCGTTACTGTGAGTATGTTATAAGTGTTAGAGTATAATAGTGAAAAATACTCTTTTCTTCTACAAAATTAATATCTCAGATGCACTCTGTCTTAAGTTCAGCTTGATCCACATTTTAAGGCTCAAATGGAAATCGATGATATTGCAAACATACATTTGTTTTAATATAATAATGGGTAAAATCTCTATCTGATAGCTATGCTATCTTGTAAATAGATACATGCTAGGAAACAAGGCAGTTTTTTTATCTGTCCTTTGAGTTAAGATAATTAAACAATACTTTGGTTGCTTCTCACCAGTGGGACATACAATGTCTCTCCCTGTCATGGACTTAAAGGTAAGAACAGACATTATAGGACATGTAAAGCCTACATTTTCCTATCATGTATATAAATTGGGCACAGGCCCGGACTGGCAATCTGTGGGTTATGGCAAATGCCAGAAGGGCTGCTGTATGGTTCCATAGAAAGTTACCATATAGTGGGCTGGTTGGGGGCTGTTTGGGCTGGTAGGGGCTGTTTGGGCCTCTGTGTACTTGGAATGGCAGGGCCTATTTTGACTTCCAATCCAGGCCTGGTTGGGCACGTCTTCCCCACCCAAATGGCAACATTTGTACTGCATATATCCCCTTCGTTTGCCTGCACCATCACATTTTCAAAAAAACAAATAGCAGCTTTCACAGGGCAACCATTTTCCCTCTGACACATCATCAGTGACCTTTATATCTGCAAAGATCACATGTGTGCTCTTAAAGGAAAACTATAACCCCAGCACAATGTAGGTCTCTATAAAAAGATATAGCATAAAACAGCTCATATGTAAAACCCTGCTTCATGTAAACAAACCATTTTCATAATAATATACTTTTCTAGTAGTATGTGCCATTGGGTAATCATAAATGGAAAATTGCCATTTTAAAAAATAAAGGCAGCCCCCTGGGATCGTATGATTCACATTGCAAACAAACATACCAAACAAACTATACTTGTTAAATTACATGAGCCAATTAACAGACAGAGTTGTGTCTTTTGCTTCCACACTTCTTCCTGTTACAGTTAGAGCTGCAGTATTTCTGGTCAGGTGATCTCTGAGGCAGAACACAGACAATCAAGAAATGGTGGTTCAAAGCAAGAGATGTAAAAGGACAATATTTACTTAAATATATATTCCAGTTTGGATTCTTTAATATGCCACTTAATATGATATAAACTATTTGTTGCTTAAGTATTCATTTTGGGGGTATAGTTTTCCTTTAAGTTCATGCAATTAGGGATGCCACCCATACGGTTTTGATCCGGACAGCCTGGCTTTCTGAACGACTGCACAGGTCAAGACTGCCTCCCCGCTGATTTTATAAAATTTTGACTTGGCGAGCTGGAAAGATTTCATTTAAGGGATGATTTGCCTTTAAGATTATGTTATAAAATGGCCAATTCTAAGCAACTTTTGAATTGGTTTTTATTATTTATTTTTTATAGTTACTTGTCTTTTTCTTCTGACTCTTTGCAGCTTTTAAATGGGCGTCATTGACTCATTTCGAAAAAAAATGCTCTTTTTTGGGGATAGTGTTTTTTTGATGTAAAAAATCCGACTTTTTCAGGATCTATTATGCTCCAAGATTGACAATTCCTAATTCAAAAATACTCCAGCTAAAATCTGTCAAAAACATTTAGAAGTCAAAGGCAGATGTCCCATTTACAAATTGAAGATCTGTTTTTGATCTGTGGTTTTAGTGGTTTTCGGATACTTTTGATGCTAACTTTTGTGCAACAATGCGAAAAAGTCATAGTTAAAAAGTTGCATTATCTTGTGACTTTTCTGTGACTTTCCCATTCTTACTTATTACTCCGGTGTTTTTAATCAATTTTATGACATTTGTACTTTTAGAAAAGTCAGTTTAGTCTTACTAAAATGCGACCTTTGATAAATAGGCCTCTTAGAGCTGCATTATTTCCTGTCACGTGATCTCTGAGGGAACACACAGACCATCAAAGAAAAGGTAAAGACATAAAAGGCCAATATTAACTGATGTAGATATTCCAGCTTGGTAAGATTCTTTAATGTGCCACTTAATATTATATAAACTATCTGTTGGTTAAGTATCATACTGGGGTTATAGTTTTCCTTTATGTCTACTAAAACATCATTTAAACATTAAACAGGGTTGTTTTGCCACCAATATGGATTTCTGTAGCTTAGTAACTCTAAAGTACAGGTACTATTTTATTATTACAGAGAAGTAAATCATTTTTAAAACATAGAATTATCTAGTGTTTATGCGAGATGCCATTCTAAAACTTGGAGATTTCTAAATAACGGGTTTCCATATCCTCTGAAGTAGTTTCAGAGAAGTCAAGACATTGAGAGGCTTTGTACATTTACTGCAGGGCTTCTTGTATCAATGGCACCTACGTATACTCTAAACCCTAGCTTTTTGCATTTACTGTGGACAGTTATACCATATTGTTCTTTGTTTGTGCAAATATTAAGACAAGCAGCAATTGTGCAACAAGAGGTGCAATTTTTAGCCTCTTAGCACTCTAGCACTTGTAGCCCTATAAAGCAAATAAGCATTTCTGTCTTGTTCATTATTTTTAGATAGAATGTGTGTTACTGTGACTTATCTCCATCTAAATTGTGACTTATCTCTATCTAAATTATTCTACACAACCTAGAGGAGAATCAATGTACCTAGCATACGAATCACACACCAATTTTCGCCACCGGCGAATAAATTTGTGAAACTGGCACCAAAATTCGGCGGCGAAAATTTGTCAGAGTTTTTTGGACGCACGATGGAAGAGTCGATCACATCACAACTGTTGCACCTCAACATTTTTCAGACTCCAACGACTTTAAACTAATGTCAAAATTGACGCGAGCATCAGAATTAGCGTTTTATGAATTTTTTGCTGTTTCGCGAATTTTTCGGCGAAACATGACAAATTTACCCATCACTACACACTAATTATATTCTGTTGCCAGAACTGTTTTAAGTTATATATACTGACTAGTAGATTATCCTGTTTGACCCATTCATTAGTCTCAAGATGAGCATTTCACTTATATGTAGCAAACTAAAGCTGCAATCTGTACCCACCTTCACCTGAGGGATGTTGTTTTGCACAGAGGGTGGTTATTAGGACAATTCACTTAAACAGATACTACAAACGGTGTCAAAATGCAAAGTTCAAAAAGAGTGCAACTCATACAAGAAGCATTCCATGTTCCTAGGCAAAACTGAAATCATACTTGTGCAAAATACTTTAGATAAGTCTTTTTAAATGAATATGTCTGTGTACATTTAGCGTTTTTATCAAAATTTGAATTTGTATATTTTATTCAAGCTCAATTAAACTCACATTTTAGAAGAATGAATGTCAACTGATTTATTGAAGGATTGGAATATAAGTAGCACTAACAAATAAAAACGTGGAACAGATCCAAATATGAATACAAAAAAACCTTGAAATCCTATTTTTAATAAGAATTTATGTGCATTTACATAATAAAAACCCCAAAACCTCTAAAATCTCAAATAAATATTTTACAATTTGCAAAGGACAGCTCCCATTGACTTCTACATGACCTCGGCATCTTTGAGATGGAGAAGTTTTGCATTAGAGTTTTTCTTGGTTTTTACACTTAAGAAATATAAAATTTTCATGGTTTAGAGTAATACGTTAAATGCACAATTTCAGGGAACTGAAAAAAATACAAAGGATAGTAAAGTTAATTTATTTTTATTCAGAAAATATATGAAAATTTGAGATTTGCAAACAATGAATTATACGTTAACCCAAAATATTTAGGGGCGGATTTATCAAGGGTCAAATTTCGAAGTGAAAGAACTTCGAAATTCGACCATCGAATAGGTGTAGTATGATAGTCGAAGGTTTTTTCCTTAAAATGAAAATCGTTCGATCGCACAATGAAAACCTTCGAATCGTTCGATTCGAATGATTTAATCGTGCGATTTTACAAAAAAAACTTTGATTTCTCAAAACTTAGCCAACCACTCATATAGGTTATAGGAGGTTCCCCCATACGCTAAACAGCAATTCGGCAGGTTTAAGATGGCCAAATGTTGAAGTAAAAGTTTTTTAAAGAGACTGTACTTCGATTTTCGATTGGTCGAATTTGTGAAGTATTTTTAATTCAAATCGAATTTTGGCCTATTCGATGGTCGAAGTACCCAAAAATTACTTCGAAATTCAAAGTTTTTGAATTCGAAAATTCACTTCGACCCTTAGTAAATGGGCCCCTTAGTGTCAAAAATGTTATAGCAATTGTTCAGTTATGTTGAGAGAACAGTTCACACAAAGTCAATGCAGTGGATACAGGTATATATGGCACTGGCCTAGCCACTCGCCAGTAGTAAATCCAAATGAAAGAAATTGCCAATACCTGTGCTTGCAGAAAACGGGGTGCTCCCAAATTTATTCAATGGTGCTTCAAGACACTTAACAAACGATCATCAATGGTCTAGAATTTAAAAGTCTACAAAACTGGACATTAAAAACATATACAACCCTACAATTTGTTTATGTGTTACAATTAGCATTATTATTATTTTTTCACAATGTTAATATTTAATGAAATATATATTCTAAAGATATTAGAATGCAAAGAATAGGCCAATCAAAAGTATATCTCAGTTTTAATATTACTATCTTCTTTTTGAGGGACAGCTTCTATAATCTCCCACCTTAATAAAGAGATGACAACAAGTCTCATCATGCTTGCAAAGTTCTTTTGCCATTGATATATTCTAGGGATGCACCGAATACAGGATTCGGTTCAGGATTCAGCCTTTATAAGCAGGATTTGGATTTGGCAGTATCCTTCTGCCCTGCTGAACCGAATCCAAATCCTAATTTGAATATGCAAATTAGGGATGGGGAGGGAAATTGCATGACTTTTTGTCACAAAACAAGTGTAAAGGCTTACCCTGGTGGTCTAGTGGGGGGACGGCGGGGATGCCCACCGCGTCTTCTTCCTCCTGCGCTGGTTCATTAAGGGCGTGCACAGCATGCCTCTCTTGATTTATAGGCACATGCGCGCTGGCGTGATGACGCCAGCGCGACACGGCGCGAAAATTCTAATATTTAAAGGCCCCTTTTAATTGTTGTGACCCCTGCCTGTTCCTGATGATTCTGATCTCTGTATCCTGATTCATTGCCTGAATTTCGACTACCTCTTCTGCTATTTTCCTCTGATTGATCTCCCGGTTTTGACCCTTGCCTGCCTGACCTCGCTTTGAATGCTGCCTGCCCAGACCCGGCCTGATTTGTTTATGCTCTCTTTCTGCCTGCCTCGACCCGGCCAGTTCCGACTACGATTCCGTTTAACACCGTGCACCACGACCTTCTGCCCAAAGACTTTGCTAACAATCGTGCCCCTCTGCTTATCCAGAACCTCTAGGCTTGCACATCTTGTTTAAGTCCTGGTGGCATCCAAGTAGCTGAGGGCTCCTCCCGAGGCCAAAGGCGGTCACACTACAGGTGAAGCACGAGCCAAGACCAGGGTGCTTGGCATTTGTTCTGGTGGTTGGGTGCCGACCATGACAACGAGGAAGTAAAAAAAAAATTCCCCTTCCCACCCCTAATTTTTAGGATTTGGATTCGGTTCGGTATTTTGCGAAGGATTCGAGGGTTCGGCCGATTCCAAAATAGTGGATTCGGTGGATCCCTGATATATTTTCATTAGGTGGTAATATATAAAATAATTTATTACAAAGAGAGTCAATCTTATTCCAAAGTAAAGATGTGATCAGTGCTTTACATTATCTCTCAATACCTTAGATGATGATTATTTGCAGTTCCTTTCTTTTCTAAGCTTAGGCTTAGCATGGCTTATTTGAATGTGCTGTTCTTAGCAATGTTTGTAAGTAGCCTGTACATTGATTAATACTCCTTTTAATAAATGTATACTATGACTATAGATGTATTGGTTTCTATCTCCTATATGATCTGCAAGAGACACAATTCAAATGTTGAAGTATCCTTCTCCATGGTAACATCAATTGTCACTGTAAGACCGAGGAGTTTCCCATTGTTTTTATTGGGCACTTATTTAAGCGGTGTTAACACATTTATCTTGACTTGGATATTGAGATACCCAACTTTGCACGGGGTGTTATCTCATCTTTCACAAACATATAGCACTATATTTGTATTCCAGTGCACGTCCTTATAGCTTGATTTGTGTTATAGTCAAGACTAAAGTAAAAGACCACTGACTGACATTGTTTAGCATGGGGTAGTAATCTAGTTTTGGTATTTGTTAGTTGTTGTAGCTTTGTTGTTTTTTTTTGGCTAGTCAAACATGTGCTCACTTGGTTTGATTGGTACTAGCCTAAATTTTTTTCTGTATTTAATGGTTTTAAACATTGATAACTAAGCTCTGTTTTGGATGGGCACTTCTTATTTAAATTCCAAGCCCCATTTTAAGTTCCGATACCAAATGACTTGAGAGTTGTTAGAATACAAATTTATTATTAGTACCAACATATACAGTATTTTACATTGTTCATGTCAGTTCTTACCCCAGTACAGCACAGTGTAAGGTCTCTATGGCCAGTTTTGAGCCAGTTAACCTTCCTGTATGTTTTTGGAGTGTAGGAGGAAACTGTAATACCCAGAGATTACCTACAAAGCACAGAAAGGACATATAAATTCTTGCAGATAGGCCCTGCAAGGCAGCATTGCTAATTACTACACCACTGCTGAATCTGTGGTTTGTGTATATTAATCTTTAAATGTTGCCTACTACATAAAAACAACTTTAAAGACATGAGAAGGCATTACCGAGGTAGTCCAGATAAACACACAAATCCCACTGCAAATAAATATTCCAGTAGCACTCTGAAATTGTGATTTATTTGTACCACAAAACAGGCAGCATTTCTGGTGTAACTAGCCCTTTATCAAGCCAACACAAATCCTACTGCTGCTGGTTAATTCTGCTGCATGAAAGGGTACAGGTAGGTTTGAAATATAAATGTGAGCACATTTCTATTGCTTTGATACTTTATTCATTACATCTAAATGTAAGTTGTGTTAAATACCCTAGGTATTAATCAATTTCAATTCTACTATGACTATTGCATCGCTTTAAACGCATTTACAGTGTCTGGGTTTGCAATTGCAAACAATAAAAAGATCTGGCAAATTAAACTTTTATGTATAAGGATAGAACAGTTCAATTCATACAAGAAGATAATGTTTGCAGATGCGTGCAAATTGTATTTGTCCTCTACGGACAGCAGCTCTTTCAAGAAAATTAATGAATTGACAAGAACAGAATTTCACCTCTTTACCCTCAGCTCTATAGCAAACCTAAGCTAAATAAACATGTGACCATTCAATCTTCTCTACTTAAGGTTAACTTGAGTTTATTATTCAGGCTACTGCCCTTGTGTATTAAGCAAAGCATAAATTATGCATACTAATTACCTTGGATGGGGCAGCTATTTAATGAATTCTTTTAATTAAACTGCAACACAGTGGTTTTGCAAAGGATGGTCTATATTTCATCTTTAAACTCTGGTAACCTTCAATTTTGTCTAGAAAAATCACACATATGCAAAGGATGAGTTCTAGATTAACACATTAACCCACTAAGCACATCACAAGTTTTACCTGAATTTACTACTAGATGCCATTTTTGGCAAAGTCTATAGTAAACTTAATAAGTGTGACCTGCAATATGGTAGGTAAAATGGTCATACTTTTGCAGAATTAATGGGCAACCAAAAAATGGCCTTAGCACTATAATAAGGTTAATAAAATACTTTCATCAGGGAATACAATATTTAGTATAGTATAGTATTCCCTGATGAAAGTTCCAGATAGGAACTGAAACTTTGGATTCTAATAAACCTACTCTTTCTTCACCTTTTAACTTTGTAAATCCTTGGAGTGCTGCCGTTTTTGACCTATATATCCTCAGTTTGGTTCAAGGTTTTGTTTCCGGCTCATGGTGTGCGCTCCATTTGTATATTTGTATTATATAAATAAATATATATATATATATATATATATATATATATAACAAACAAGGGAATATATATATATATATATATATATAAATATATATATATATATAAATATATATATATATATATATATATATATATATATATATATATATACATGCATCCATAGGCTGCACTCTCCTAATTGTCGTTCAGGTGATTCTGGGTGCTGCACAAAGTTGTATATTCACATCAAAACACGAGAGATGTGTGCAGTCAAAATCGGTTACTTTATTTCAGTGTTAATCACATTGACGTTTCGGTTCTGGTCTCAAAACTTTCTCAAAATGTTCACCATTGTATAGCTATTCAATTACACAATTTAAAAGGTAATAAGCCCCACCTCTCCCACCTAATGCTAACATCACTTCCCCTGTCCCAAGCTAAACCCGCTGCCTTAGCAACCGGTGAACTCGGGAAAAGGGGGAAGGTGCAGCAGGTATGAAAAAAGTTTAAAAAGATGTTATTCATCTAATCTTAGAAATATAAAAATGTTAAATATAAATATAAAATGCAATGTCAAAAAGGCACTTATATACATCACACAAAGTAGTTACCCATGTTCCAAACCCATATTAAAGGATATGATTAGCACATTCTAACGAACTTCCAAGAAACAATTTAGTATTCATTTAGTCCTTTAGGTGATAGAGTCCCTAACTTTTTGATCCAAAAGGATCATGCTGCAATAATAACCTAGATTTGTCTCCTCCTCTTCTTGGCATAGGAATATGGTCTATCCCTTTATATTTAAAGGTTGGAAGTCTATGCCCATTTCAAAGTAATGTTTAGCAACTGGTTTAATAGATTTTTGATCACGATATGCAATATTAATCGCCGATCTGTGGGCATCCATACGCTGGCGCAACGCAAGATCCGTTTTACCAACATACAAAAGCCCACACATGGGCATGTAATTAAATAAACTACAAGTAGTGGTACAAGTGATGTGCTGTTGTATCTGCATGCGTCTCCCTGTTTGTGAATGTGCAAAGCTAGTGCCGGGTGTCATATACCTACATGACGTGCATGCAGGCCTGGACTGAGAATTAAAATAGGCCCTGGCATTTCAGGTACACAGAGGCCCACTCAGCCAACACAGAGGCCCAAACAGCCCCAACCAGCCCACTAAATACTGACTTTCTATGGCATCTTATAGCAGCCCCTCTGGCATTTGCCAGAACCCACAGATTGCCAGTCCGGGCCTGCGTGCATGTAGGGCATTTGAAGCACCCTAGTTTTTTTAGGGGTAACCACGTAGTAATAGATACTTCCTCCTTGTAGCTTTTAATTGGATCATTGACCACCAGTAAGTCACGTAAAGTTTGACCCCAGCGGAAGCCAAGTGTTGGTGGATTAGGACAGATCTTTTTTAATGTCTCATCTGCCTGTTCAATTTTCCAATTAGCCCTCAATGCTTGTCTCATCGGTGTAGCATAACTGCTATAACACATCGAAAAGATGAAATCTGTCGCTTTTTTTTTTTTTTTTTCGTTTTTGTAGTTTTTAGTTGTTGTTGGTAGGTCCTCCTAGCCTTAAGTAAAGCTGCATCCAAAGTTTGTAAATTGTATCCTCTCTGTAAAAATCTTTCTTTCATCTCTGAGAGTTCCAGTTCACATACATCCCTATCTGAGTTATTTCTTAGAACCTGGCAGAATTGTGACAGTGGGGGAGAGCGTTTCAATGCTGGTGCATGGCAACATTCAGCATATAACAAAGTGTTTGCGATCTGTGGTTTTTCTATATAAAGTGTAACCAATTTTATTACCGTCAATTTTTAACCTCAGATCTAAAAACTCAATCTCACTGTCACATTCTGCCGTAAATTAAACCCCTTTTGAGACTTCATTGATATCATTAACCATGCAATTAAACTCATCAGGGGCAAATTCAGAAACGGGTGAATTTTCGCCAGCAACCACTTCACCACACTCTGCACCACTTCACTTGTCGCAAATTTGTTATTACGCTGATTCACTAAAATGGAACGTTGCATCTCCGAAGCTGAAAACTGGCGAATTTTTATATTGGATTTTCGCTAGCGTTCATTTTTGCCTAGCGAAACTTCGCTAGCATTCTTGCGCTTAGATTAATTTGAATAGGGTGGGTACCTAAAAGTCGTTTGGACGTCGTTTATTAGTAATGTTGGTACAAATGCTTGAAGTGGCCACTTTTTCAAACACACGTCCAATGAGCCATAATAGTGATAGAAGAGATCCTCTAATGCCTAGACATGAGCCCACCCTTAAACAAATGTGGCATGCCCCTCCAATTCATTTAAAAAATATTTTTAATAGTTTGGACTTTTGATGACCATCCTGCTTTAAAAAATAAAAAGTCGCCAGTGTTTTTTTTACAAATGCATTTCCGGCATACAGGATATGATGTCACTGACATAAATTGAGGAAGATGCTGCTTCAGTTTATCAGTTTGCCTGGTCTGAGGTTGCGAAGTAAACTCTGGCGAAAGAGGTAATGTTCAGTAAAATTTACAGCTTAGTAAAATTGTGGAGTAACGACCGTTCGCCAAAGCGAAAAGTCGCCTGGCAATGGGGTGCGAACAAACACTAGCTACAGTCTCGTTCGATAGCGAATTGTCCTCTACATCTGTTGAATTGGAGATGTCCCTACCCCCTAGACTTGTATATATATGTGTGTGTGTATATATATATATATATATATATATGTATGTATATTTTATCTACATTATGTATGTGTGTACAGTATATATATATATATATATATATATATATATATATATATATATATATATATATATATATATATATATATACCCAATGGAACACACACCAAAAGTTTAATCAAAGCCTGGGTGCCAGTCCATTTTTGTTAACAATGTAGAAGTCTTCTGGTGACAGCACTCACAGTACAGTAAATAAAACAAATAGTTAAACTAAAGCAGGTTTATTTTATCTAACATTTCGGTTCTATCTCAGAACCTTCATCAGGGAATATACTGTATGAGAGAGAGAGGGGGGCTGAGAACTGTTGACTTTTTTCAACCCAAATGTAACTATGTTTTCAAACTATGTTACTGTGTTCAAATTATGACTGTGTGTGATCACAAAGGTTTGTATAATAAAATATATAACAACTAGAAAAGACTTAGTTGTCTTTGGCTCATCAAAAATAAAAAGATTAGCCCATGGCATGACACTTGCCACTGGGACAAACTGTAAAAGCCTTTAAGCTTTATTTAAAGCAGCATATGTTTTTGACATGCAATCTGGACTGTATTCCCAGCTGACTCATCGTAGATACTGAGACAGACAGATGTGTGTTACCAAGGAAAAATCCAGTATTCCAAAACTACTTGATACATTTTCCATTGTTTTGTGCTGTAATAAGGATGTATAATTGGAAAAAAATGCATGAAAATCTTTTGGAATGACGATTCTACCATTGAACACAAAAAGGCACACAGGGGATCTCTTCTCCTGTGTCTTTTCATGAAGTTGAACAATAAGAGGCAGAATGCAGATTTACATTTGGTCGAATATCGAGGGTTAATTAAGCCTTGATATTCGACTGCCGAATGTAAATCATTCGACTTCGAATATCGAAGTCGAAGGATTTACCGCAAATAGTTTGATTGAACGATCAAACGAAAAATCATTCGATCGAACAATTAAATCTTTGATTCGAAGGATTTGAATTCATCGATCGAACGATTTTTCTTCGACCAAAAAATTGTTAGAAAGCCTATCGGGACCTTCCCCATTGGCTAACATTGCACCTCGGTAGGTTTTAGGTGGCGAAGTAGGGGAGTCGAAGTTTTTTTTCCAAGAGACAGTACTTCGACTATCGAATGGTCGAATATTCTAACGATTTTTAGTTCGAATCGTTCGATTCGAAGTCGTAGTCGAAGGTCGAAGTAGCCAATTCGATGGTCGAAGTAGCCAAAAAAACATTCGAAATTCAAAGTTTTTTTTTGTCCTATTCCTTCACTCGAACTAAGTGATTGTGCCCCTAATTCTTATATTCTCAGATTTTACGAGATACGTTAAAGCCCCATGCAGCAAAAAGCCAAAATCCAAAAATCCATCATCTTAGCTCAGCTGAATTTGTGTATAAGTCAAAGGCAGAGGTCCCTATCCTTATTGGAAGTTATTGTGGTCTTTGCTGGATTTAGCCCAAAAATCCGATATGATTTTTCGGCTTTTTCCAAAAGTGATTAATTTGAGGTTTTTAAATAATAAATAAGTTGAAATCAGGTATGGAAGTTTGATGATGTTTTTTTTAATAAAATTAATTGGATTTTATTAAATAACCACCTTAATAATTTCATAATTACATTTTTGTTTTGTCGCACAAAGCGAAACGAGCTGCATGGCGAATCTGTACATGGTGACATTTTTCACTCATCACTTCTCATATTTCATATAATACACACTGTTTCTCATCACACAATATTGATTCTGACCATCTTTCACTCCTCCCATTCTCCTGCACATCAACAATACACATATATATAGTGTAGACAACTATGGAAAGCACTAATATTGTTCAAAGTACATTTAATAAATTACAAAGAGTTTGAATTAGTAGCAAATGGCATCACCATGCTTTATTCATTATGCAAGATAAAGCTTTTATGACTGATGCCCCTGCAATTAATAAAGATGATTAATTGAAGCATCTGGCACACACAACCACACCCATTTACCCACTAATACAAGAGATGTCCTATTTGCATAGTGAGCATCAGATCTGTCAGTAAATCTATTTAGTCTTCATTTGTTTGGCCTTGTGCCAACCAATGTCCCTAAAAAAGGCCATTAGTTGTTGTTTATAGGAAGAGAAATAAGAAAAATCTAAAGTATATCATAACACATATGCAAGTGTAAGCAATAAAAATGTAGTAATTACCAGAAGTACCTGATCCAATATTTTAATCTAATATCTACTGTATATGCCTAGGTCCTACTACGTGGGACTCAGCTTCTCTATGAATTGAAATGTAAATATTAGAAATGTTGTAAGTCTGCAAGGATGTCTAACACATGACAATCAAAAAGTTTTTCACGCTGAGACTATTTTTCTGTTCTTATCCAGTCTTGTTATTCAATCCACTGCGTGGTATCATATGGTAAGTAGGACTTTATTACAGTTGACAAACTGAAAAGCTGTAATAAATAAATAAATACATAAATATACAATAAAGATTCGTTGCAAATGTCTATTGTCTACATTAGGACCTTCCACGCTACAGCTGTAGGCAGGCCTGGACTGAGAATTAAAATAGGCCCTGGCATTTCAGGTACACAAAGGCCCAATCAGCCCACACAGAGGCCCAAACAGCCCCCACCAGCCCACTAAATACTGACTTTCTATGGCATCTTATAGCAGCCCCTCTGGCATTTGCCAGAACCCACAGATTCCCAGTCTGGGCCTGGCTGTAGGTCTACAATCTCTGGAATACAGTCTTGCCTAAGCAGAAAGGAAGTGAAGAGGAGCTACTGTTCTGATCATTGAGGTGAATGAACATAACAATATAAAAGTAGTCATATATGTGTATGGCAACCAACATGATATCTGTCTATTTTAACATCAGATTAATCTGTTGGGTACAGTATGGGTGGCCCATGTGCTATATGGCTACAGTTCATTCTTAATTCATCCCTTCCCTGTTTTCCTGCAGGTATTTTGTGTCTTCTTCACTAACATTTTGAGAGTGTTCTTATAAAGCAGTGATTTCTGTTTTGAACTGTGGGTTATCCTGAAAGAGTGCATTCAGTATTGTATTGTAAAAATTACCTGCGTGTAAAAGCAAAAGGTTAAATAAGTATTGTTATACAGACTAAAATGTTGTAAGCCACACTTAAAGTAAGCAAATGCAAAAGGAAGGGTGCAAAAATAAGGGAACAACAAATGATTTGTTTGGAGCAAAAGTAGGGATCAGCAAAAAAGCATTCTGTTTTTTGTGATGTTTGAGAACAAAGGGCAGAAACACACGCAGCAATTCGGGGAGATTAGTCGCCCGGCGACAAATCTCCTCTTCTTCAGGGTGACTAATCTCCCCGAACTGTCTTCCCTGCCTTTCCGTCTTCTAGAATGAAAATCACCAGCAGGATGGCACTTGCAGAGCTTTGTTTTCTGAAGTTGCCCATAATTGCCTCACAAGGAAACTTCAACGACTTCGGAAAACAAGGCGTTCGAGTGCCATCCCGCCGGTGATTTTCATTCTAGCCAGAGAGAAGGCAGGGGAGACAGTTCAGGGAGCAGAAGATTGACTGAAGAAGGGGAGATTTGTCGCCGGGCGACTAATCTCCCTGAATTGCCGCGTGTGTCTCTGCCCGTAAAGGTTTAGCATAAAGTATCTTGTAAATACAAGGACTTGCCTGCCTGTAGGTTATCAGAGTATGCTGAATCATGACATATTTCTTCACTAGTCATTTTTAATTACTAAGAAATCTAAAAAAAACTGGCATAATTGACAAGAAAGCACTGTCAGTTACAAAAAAATTGTTGTAACAAATGGGATACTCATTTGTTTTTTTTTTTTCCTGTTGGCTTTGGAAGTAATCACTTCAACCATTCCGATTTAATATTTGTAGGAATATGTCACCTTTTTAGGTAGACAGATTACCTTATTTTGATTCCATCAATGAACACAGAGAAGCAGCAGAAAAGGCACAGTAAATAGAGTTGATAGCCACTCCATCTGTATTATGGCACACAATGATAGCTAGCTGTTAAAGATTTGATATATAGGTCTATTTTTTTATTGCCAACCCTGCCCCTGAAGAAAGTATTAAAATTTCCAGATGAGTAACCAAACAATAAATAGATGAGAAAGCAGTCGAGAATATAAGATATTTTTTTGCATAATAATGAGAAATTGCAGGATAACACTTTGCAGTTCATGGTTTGTTGATATTATCATTTTGATTGGCTGAATGTAAAAGGAAGAGAAATACACCAATAAAGCCATGTCAGGTATTTTATTATTTAGAGATTTAGCTCAGTCATTATTTGGCAGCGGCCTAAAGATGATCTTGGAAATCACAATAAAATTATGCTTACACTAAATTTTTGTTCAAGAGGGTCATTAGGAATTCTGCCGTTCCTTGTTTCTTCTTGAATTTTATACATACATTTATATAAAGTTGTCCAGCAGGGGAGGTCAAGTGGGGGAGAGCCTGGGTGGTCATCTTGTATACTTTGTGAATTATATATATATTTACATGTATTATATATATATATATATATATATTTTTTTTTTTTTTTTTTTTTTATATATATATATATATATATTTATTATGTAGAAGTGGCCAGAATTGAGTGATTAACTCTTGCTCATGTCTCCTTTTTAGGTAGAATTGAGGGCTAGAATTGAGGGCTATATTTGGGATTTATCACCCTGATTTATTGGGATCATGGTCCGACCATATAGATGATAATAGCAAGTACCTTGAACCATATAAACTGCTGCAGTGTCTCTTTTAATTATAATAATAATTCTATTCAGGCTGTTACAAGGGAAACAAAGGCTGGAGCGGTTATCGTAAATAGCACAGATCTTACTCACTAAGTGGAAGGAGAAATGGTATAACTTTGGCTATGAGTTCCTCTTCCCTGCCACTGGGACTAAGACCTAAGAGTCCCTGTATGTTTCTGCTTATCGCAGCCACAGGTCCTCTTCACATTCTGTAGTTCTGATTATTCATTAATATTCATTGATTATTCATTATTTTTAGTTTTTGCCTGAATGAATGGATCAATAGTATGTTGACAAGTATATGTCAACATACTCCTTACAATAGTTCACACACATACAGTATACTTGAATTTACCCACCTTCCAGTTATCAGGCAGTCCTGGGGTCACCATCATGTTACTGAGGGGGGACTGATGCTTGATGTTATGGCTCAGTAACTCTAGTATAAACTGAGGCTTCAGGGTTGACTACTGGAGTCTGCAGCCAAGGAAATAACGCATACAATGCTCAAATCAGCTGCAGCTACAGAAATGTTGTTACTATTGTACCATGTAGACAGCTCTCTAAATCCTGTTCTATGTCTCTGAAGGAAATAAAAGGGCTCCCTGTGTACTTAGTAGGTACAGTAAACGACTGGACTTTAGCTTTCAAGCAACACATAGTCTAAATGTACAAGGTGGTCTGTCCAGGATACACCTGTAGTGCACTTCTCAGTGCCACCCAGAAGTAAAGCAAGTCTTAGCAATTGGTGCTACCAAATTCCAATTTCAGCTATGGATGTTTTTTAAGGGTCAGGGCACACGCTCAGATTCGGGGAGATCCTCTTCTTCAGGGCGACTAATCTCCCCAAACTGCCTCCTGCCGGCTAGAATGTAAATCGCCGATGGGATGGCACTCGGGGCACTTCGTTTTCCGAAGTCACCCAAAGTTTCCCCGTGAGGCAACTTTGGGCAACTTCGAAAAATGAAACACTCCGAGTGCCATCCCGCCAGTGATTTACATTCTAGCCGACGGGAGGCATTTTGGGGAGATTAGTCACTCCAAAGAAGAGGAGATTTACTGCCAGGCGACTAATCTCAATGAATCTGAAAGTGTGCCCAGACCCTAAATGTTTAAGTAGCCTAGTGAGGCTTCACATTATGAAAAGACAGTATTCTGAACAACAAATGGTGTGCCTGTAATGCTACAGTTAATGTCATGAATCATAAAGTTGCCAAGTCACCATACAAAGTCATATTTTTATGAGTTGGCACCTTCTGCTTCATTCTTTGGACAAATGTCTTCTGACACCCCCTGTTTTATAGGGGAGAGATTGCCAAGACCAATACCCATTTTAAAAGCCTAAGACCACTATAAAATGGACAGACCTGAGGGTACTATAACCATAAGGAAGTTTGGTCTTACTCCCTGCATAAAGATATAGATAGCCACACGCTGGCCAATAAAAGCTGCCAACAGACCAACTTTATTGCCCATGTATGGGGCCCTCTGAGGGGCCACCCCAACTGATATCTGGCCTTAAATTGTCCAGATGCTGATTGGGCAGGTTTAAAATGTTGTTGGAAAGAAGAACACATCAGCTAGTTGATGTGGTCCTTGCCCTGAAAGCTTGTCCTGCATTGTGATTGGATCGTTTGACCCTCGGCCTAAAAAATCATATCAGCCCAATATCATCTACCTCATGGAGGGCATACAGTTAAAAGATTTGCCCATTTGATGACCTTGGCAAACAGCAGTCTTTATATGTATGACTTGCTTTACTTGGATAAAATATAATGTACTCTGTAGTAAGTTGGGCTGGGATGTGCAAGGCACACCAGGGCTGCTACCCCAGGGGCCCCCACACCCCCCCCCTCAGGGGCCCTGCCTGCCCGCCCCACTTGCGCATCCATTGCCAGTCCCCCCTGCATACCTTAACCTTATCCTTTCTGCAGAGATAGGGGGAGGTCTGGGACAGCAGGCTCTTGAAGGCCAGGGCCACTGGGTTTTTTCCAGTGTCCTGTCGGCCCAGTCCCACCCTGCTCTTCAATAACTACATACTTATTTAAAGTTTTGCATTTACTTAAATTATAAATTACATTGGTTTATACACCATGTACATATATGAACTTAATATAAAACTTAGTTAAATTTCCTAGGTTTAACATCTGGATGCCCTTTAATGTAAATACTGCTTGAATTAAAGAGATCTACAAAGATGCTTGTCTGAAAATGATCAAACAAGCTATAAATGAAAATGGAGACAAAAAGGAACACCAAGAGCCCCAATAGTGTAATATGTTTTTACAGGGAGTAATGGTAGAGTAAACAAGTTAATACTCACAAACCAGGGTTACCGATAGGCAACCACTGTATAGGCAGGTGGGGAGATTATCCTGACCCCACTCAGGAATAAAACGTCGCTCTCTGTAGAAAAAGAAAAAGGGGATGATACCCCTCCACTCGGGGTGGACTCGATATAGTAGTAAGACAAAACAGAGGCGCCAAAAGGATAAAAATAGCTAAAAGCACTTAAAACCCAATGGGTAATTCAGAGGAGGTAGTAATGAACTTACCTCCTCCAAGCAGACACCAACGAAAGTGGTAATTTTCAATAATAGTTTATTCACCAAACAGTATTGCAACGCGTTTCGCAGGCATTTCCTGCTTCATCAGGCAATATGGAACGGGAGCAAAAACAACAGTGTCTTTGTATAAACACGACAGGCGCCTCTGTCTGTCAGAGGCGCCTGGGCCCGGGCCTAGGGCGGCAGGATTTTAGGAGGGGCGGCATGCTGCCCAACCACACCCACATTGATTCAAAAACACTGGAGATGCGCTAGAGATACAATAATTGTTTTAATTTCCCGTGCGCCAATCCTCATTGCTCCTCTCCGCCTGGAGGGGACAGGGGCGAAGAATGGTAGTGGGCCTAGGGGCGCCCACTATATAAATCCGGCCCTGGCTCCACACAGGCTGATGCCATGCCTGTCAATTGAACAACAGGAGCGAGAGCATGAAAGTGAATCCACTTTCCTCTGCCTGCATACAAAATGCAGGTGGAGGAAAGCTACGTGTGCCCTTCGCTTAAACACTTGCAGCATCTTTTCATCTCTGTCTCCAAGTGTATTAAATGGAAAATGTTTGAAAGCTGCAGCAGTGGTGCTTTTTATGTGTTTTTAACAGTCACTGGAGCAAAATTTGCCTAAAAAACTACAGCATTCTAGTCAAAAAAGCCTGTTGTGTCTGTTTTGTGAATTCTGCACCTTGTTCTCTTTTAGTAAATAAGCCTCACTTTACTTTAGAGAGTGATCTGGGTGTAACAGTTCCTTACAAATGAGAGCTTCTACTATGAGACAATTAGAGAAACTTGCTTCAGGATAGTGTCCCACAGATTATGGGGGGGCGAAAAAAGCCACAACTGGTACGTTTACAAGCTGAAATTGTAAGTTTTAAATCAGAATGTTGTCTCTTCCAGAGCAGAGAGTGCAATTGCAGGTGAGAGGAGCTGCATGGCTAGGCTGCCTCAGGCATCATTGAGTGTGGAATCCCCCAGCTTAAAAAATACAAAATTAATTTCTCTTGATTAAGAATGCAAAAATAAGTGAAAATCGTAAATTACTGCTTACATATTCCTGCTGGGAAATAAAGAGCTTGTGTCTGTAAACTTTTCATGTTAGATACAATCTGCAGTGCCCCTATTTGGTATATAACAATTGCTTCTCTTTTGTTTTACTGCTACAATCTGTGCTTAATAAGGTATTGGGACTGGCTCTTCACTCCCCTTCTATCATAGTGGAACTCTTGTTAATGAGCTTAAAGGGGGATGCCGAGTGGAAAATGGTTCCTACTATACATAGAATTATGCAGGAGTACATCTGTAATCCACTTGTATAGTTGCACAGGGGGTGGACCACTAAACGTTATGTTCCTGTGCCCAGAGGCTTTGAAGTTGCCTAATTAGCAAAAAGGAAGAAACAAGTTTAATCAAGAGCAAGTGACATAGTTGTTATATTTTGTATCCAACAACAAACCTTTCTGTCTCGACACAGGGACAGCTAGGGTTATATTTAATGTGGGCAAATCTGTGCAGTTCACTATGAAATTCGCGAAACTGGAAAAAATTTGCAAAATGCATTGAAGCCAATGGGCATCAAAATAATTTTTCAGGTGAGCGAAATTTTTATAAGCGTGACTATTTTGTCCAAATGCATTAACGTCAATGGGTGTCTGGATAATTTTGACGCGCGTCAAATTTTTTTCCGATGGACTTTTTGCCAGCGAATTGTCATAGCAGTTTCACAAATGAATTCTCTTGCAGTGAAATGCGGAAATTCGCCACAAATTTGTGTCTGCCTAATTTCTTTGCCCATCACTAGTTATATTCTAATAAATACATTCTCTAAATGCATCCCACATTTTTTATATGTACTGGTAACCTGAGGTGCAGGTATAATATGTATTTATTATAGTATTATAATGTATTATGGCATTGTTTCACTCCACAGCAACCTGACATGTACTGTACAAGTAAAGCAGCCAGAAAATGAATTAAAGGAATTGAACTACGAATACTAACTAGGGCAATTGAATGTGTTAGCATACACGCCACAATCCTGCACACACCCTGAAAACATATTTATTTTATTATTAAAGTGCAATTGATTTATTTTCTACGGCAGGGGTGCCCAAAAGGTAGATTGGGATCTACAAGTAGACCTTTAGCTGGTGATCAGTAGATCTCAAGGCACTGTCAACCAACAGCTTGACTTAATTACCCTCCTGTTTACTTATTTTCATTGAGATATTTCTTACAGTTTATTTATTAAAGTTACATAATAAATAATTGTTAGTAAATCATAGTAATATAGATTTGCTCATAAATTAATACAACATTTAAGTTATATTTTCCATGGAACAGAATGCTAACAATGTTCGTATGGATGTAGATCATAATGGGACAACATCAGAAAAGTAGACCTCTCATTAGTAAAGTATGGGCACTCCTGTTCTATAATCATTGGTTTAAAATATATGTTTGGAAAGAGTTATATTTTATAGGGTGTTTATATATAACTAGCTAGTTTATAATGGCATGGGGAGGGGGGTCAGCTCTCTTATAGCACCAGAGTGATTGCTTCTTTTTCTGTGTGTGCTGATTCATAAATCATAACAACCACTCCTGATGTCCCTGTTAATTTTATTAGAGTGGCTTTATTAGCTGCAAAATAAAACCGTCAGTCCACTTTTCATTTTAGCTGAAGATATGTTGCTATCACTGTGGCTGCAAAGCAAAAAAAAAAAAAAAGGACAAATACCTGTTGATAGGTTAAAAACTCCAGTATTTAAAGTTGCCAGTAAATATGCATTTCTTACACAGTAAGAATTACTATTATAACACCCACAAAATTGCAAATGGTTTTAATGTTCCTTATTTATTGATAGTGCATAGCAAACCAATGATGTAACCATTAAACAGAAAAGAATTCTATTTCTGGAAACCATTGTACTGCTTAGAATTTATTCTTGATCCGCTGGGCAAATGGTGCCTGTAAACCTTTTTTTACAATTTTTTTTTCCTGCTCTTTTAACAGAGGATGCCAATATAACTTGCACTGTAGTGTAAACAAACCCGAAAAGGAGGGGAGATAACACGAATTTAAATTCCAAAGGGGTTTCAGAGTTGGTTTCCTAGTCCACCAGTCAGTAATGTGTTTGTGGGAATTCTGTCTTTTTGTCTCTGCAGAGGGGGAAAAAAAAGCTAAATCTACATCGGTGGCCCAGTCTAGGTTTTGCCATTCTTTACAATTTCTATTGAAGTGAATGAAGTGGCCTGGGTCCCTTTATTTAATCTACTCAATTGCATAAAGTGATAGAATTCGAATGTATTTGTTTAATGCTCTTCAATGGGGTTTTCACTTTCTACCTTTCAAATAAAGCCAGGATCTTTAAAGATTTTCTTTTTTTTTTATCCGCGCCTATTTCATATAGTCAAGTTGTTCTTTGTGGAGGGTGTACGATTAATGTGAAACCGGGTGGAGTTTTTTTTTTTTTTGTCGATTTAAAGAGAAATGTGAAACGAGTGAAGGTTTCAGCGCTCATTTGTTAATTGAATCGGTTGCATTAGACCATTGTTTCTACTCTCTTCGTTTTAGTTTTCAAGAAGAAATTGAATTGTTCGTAAAAAATAAAAAAACCTGTTGAATGTTTGAGAACATTTTCTAACAATTAATTGACATAAGGAATTCGAGACTGGACACTGTAAGTAACATAATAATAATAATAATAATAATAATAATAATAATAATAATAATAATAATAATAACATATTATCTTGGTATCTGTAATAATAATAAAATATTAGTAATAATAGCATATTATCTTAGTTGGAAGTGTCAGCAATAAATCATTATTTCCTTTAAAGGAAATCTGACACGTTTCACATATTTTAATAAACAACGTTTATTTGAATGCAATACTAACAAGAGTAGAATGTTTGCAAACCAGTTTGCCTTCACTAGTCCCCTTCCCTGCACATTCCCTAAATGAGTGTATTGACTTTGGACTTGAGCCATTAATGCAGATTAAATAAAAACAAAGCATTTAATTCAAGCTACTTTATTTGCTGATACGCCTGGAATTAGTGGTGCAAAAAAAAAAAACCCTAGTAGGGTCTCTACATGATCTACATTAGCAGTTTTGTTTACTGTCCTTTTACTTTTTTATATATATTTTCTCCCAAACAGAAAGAAAGGCAGAATGGCTGTAGTATTAAAAATAAATATTCCTTATTCGTTTGCCTATTAGCTTAAAATAAGAGATGGAAAACAGTTCATTTATATATCAGAAATGTAACAGATTTTCATGAAAAGGGAATTAAATTGAATTTCTAATATATAAATGAACTGTTTCCCCATCTCTTATTTTAAGCTAATAGGCAAACGATATGTTGTACAAGGAAACGAATATGAGCCCCAGAAGAAGATACACAATTGCTGTGAGCCTATAAGAAGGATAAAAAGTATTGAGTTAAGTTTTGCAGTTCTCAGTGTAGCTGATCATATTGATATACACTGATATAGAGGCCTGGGCTGAACTTGATGAATGAGATGACTTGTACGCGGCCTGACAAGCCTTAGTAACTTCATGCATTTTAATAGGGAGGATGATTCATGGATTTCCTACCCGTTTCTGCTTGATGCACAATCTAAACCAAAGCGCAGACCTGAGCTAATTCCCATTTCCATAGTAATGCAAAGCGGAGGAGGGATGCGCAACAATAAATGAATATAAGACAGGGGACAAGCCCTAACATTGTGCTTAAAGCAGGTGTCAGTGGCCGAAAAATAAACTTTCAGCCGAGCAGAGGGAAGGCATTATACATAAAGTGCATTATAGGGTACAAGAAGGAACTTACTAATGTAACCCTTTCAACATACATTGTCTAAGCGCGTGGGGAATCTACATATCTGCACTGATCGAACTTCTGGATCAAAATTGCCAGGGCAAGTGTAACGACTGATCCGTCATGTCCTGCAGCTACTAACTCACAGGTTTAGCCAGGCACCCCCCAAATTAACATCTGCTTTTAGTATAGGTGTGTGTAGCAGCTCAATCTAAATTTTAGGACTATATTTTCCTATATTATCCAATCTCACTATAGTATAGTTCTTGTACTTGATATATTTGGTTTTCAAATGTATATTTTATTAGAACGCTTGTATCAGTTATCTTATTAATTCTTGCATTGCTGTGCATGCACTTTCTGCTGTTTACATTTATGTGGTTGTAACTACCTATTCACGAAATAAAAAGAAATGTAGAAAATAAAAAAGTATAGGTGTGTGGCATTGCCCAGGGCTTCCTCAGAGCCAACCAGAGAGACATCTTTACTAGCTTCAAGGAAATTCAATCTACACTCTACTAATATATGTAATTTACACCCTCACACACATTTAGTATTTCACGTTAAATTACCCACTTTCTCGCTTAGTATGGCAATAGCTACATAAATAGCCATTACTAACAATTGACAACAATAACATAAAATGCGAAATGTTAATAAGGTGAGGATTTTTAGCACATTTAACTAGAAACTTTTCATTAGAAACTCATCACGGATACAACTCGTAAATAGATGTTCCACCTTGTTGCACTCTGTCCTCCCATGCACTCATCAACATAAGGAGATAGATGATTGATTGACTGACTGATTAATATATATAGTTACATAGAAGATAGATAGATAGATAGATAGATAGATAGATAGATAGATAGATAGATAGATAGATAGATAGATGATAGATAGATAGATAGATAGATAGATAGATAGATAGATAGATAGATAGATAGATAGATGATAGATAGATAATGAGAGAGAAAGAGAGGAAGATAGATAAATGATAGACAGACAGACAGACAGACGGATAGATAGATAGATACAGATAGATAGATAGATAGATAGATAGATAGATAGATAGATAGATAGATAGATAGATAGATAGATAGATAAATAGATAGAATGATAAATAGATAGAATATAATATATTGTCTAAAATAGTACTTACAGTACAGAATAATACACCTATAGGACTCAGATTGCAGAATTTACACATGTTTTAGTAAAATATTTTCCACCTTGTTCGACTCTCTTTTCCAATAGATATAGATGATGATGACAGACAGACAGACATACAGATATATAGATGATAGATAGATCGATAGATAGATAGATAGATAGATAGATAGATGATAGATAGATAGATAGATAGATAGATAGATAGATAGATAGATAGATAGATAATAGATAGATAGATAGATAGATAGATAGATAGATAGATAGATAGATAGATAGATAGATAGATATAGACCGACACAGACAGACAGACAGATAGATAGAAGTGAGAGAGAGATGACATATCTGGCTCAAAAACAGTGATATTCCTATTTACAGTCAGAAGTACAGTTATTTATTTCTCTGTGCAGCTATCGGGATAGACAGAAACACAGAGATTATAAAGATAGATACAAAGGCAGACAGACATTGAGAGGGAGATAGAATGAAAGACAGACAGATAAAAGACATGGCTTTTGACATATACATCTTTCTCTACATTTCATATCCAAAAACTCTACTGATGTCAAAAGCCAACCCTAATTTAAAAAAGTACATTATGAAACATCTGTCAGGTTTAGAAACCAGCTATTATGGTTCTTACAACCCGACTTATGGACATGATAAACGACAAACAGTAATTCTATTTTTCGACATTTTAATGAGAAAATATTATTTGCACAACTATTATCATAATTTAACACAATTGTCTTTGTACATGGGCCTGTTACAGTACACACATGCTGCGGAGGGAACACAACACTGGAGATGCCATGCTGCCTGTACAAGAAGCAATCGCAAGGGTCATTACTTTACAATTCAGTGACAGCAGAATCACTTAGAATGAGACAGTCCAGCACACACAGCAAAGGAGCGACTTTCAGCTTCCAGAAAAAACATCTGAGTTAGCAGAGAAAACAGGTGGGGGGTCCAAATAAAAGTGCATTGTACACAACGTATATCCTTTCGTATTCACAAACATTTACAGGTGCCTCACAGGAGCAATATTACAGCTATTCAGCTAAATGCCTGTCTGCTCCTGTCCTTAATAATAAATATAATTGTATCGGCGCTTATCAGCTTTACACATGATAACCACTGCTACATAGAGCACAATGTGGGGCTCAGTATTTACACATGGGCAGGTAATGTGAATTTGTTGTATCTTTTATTCCTCCTAATTGTTGTCCATATATACTAGCTATAGAAACCGACCGACTTGTGCAGTATAGGTGTACTGCAGAGAAAACACTCAATGTATATCATGTGCAAATCACAAAATGACAAGTAACAAGTGTGTGTGTGTAACTAGATTGATAAGATGTAACAAATATGTGTAACTAGATTGATAAGATGTAACAAATATGTGTAACTAGATTGATAAGATGTAACAAATATGTGTAACTAGATTGTTAAGAGGCAGTTCATTGCAGGCATCACTAATTCTATAGTTCAGTGGTTATCCTAATCTTCAGGTTTCATTCTTCCACAGGTTTGGAAAGATATTACATTTCACTATGGGAATTCCTGCTTTTCTTCTTGAACACCTTTAGCGCCCACATTTTAATAGAATGACGCTTTGAATAGACAAGACTTGCCCAAGTGTGAAAGCTCTGTCCTGAAGTCAAGAGTTTCTCTCAGCCAACAAGCAAGTGGGCAGCAAGACTGTGCGATGAGTAGAGTGTCATCAGGTGGGTCAGTGCACTGCCACAGAGAGCAGGGCGGTGGGGGGGTTGGTGAGAAGGTCGCTGGGAGTAGCAGGACTGCTTTGGCTTGTGGCTGTCTGTGGAGAGGTTGGACTCAGGGATGGAGAGGAGTTCGATAGGATAGCTGGGATATGTGTTGGGAGGGCTGGTAGCACTGGCAAAGATGCTGGCGTTGGTTTTATTGGGACTGGGATTGCCGGTAAGGTTTGTGCCCCATGGCATATAGGTTTGATAGGTACTCCATAGGCGCTGACACTGTAGTCGCTGTTGGCCATTGATATGGGGGTGGTTGAGTCCAGCATGGTGGAGCTGTACATGTGGGGCCAGCCTGTGCCAATGGAACTCCCAACAGTAGTCAATGGGTTATGGAGAGGGTAGGCGGCTGGCATGGGCTGCATGGTGGAAAAGGCAAGTCCTCCTGGCATTTTATACTCTCTGGCGATAATGTTCTCAATGGCAAAGGGGTGCTTAAAGCTGGAAGTCTGAGATACCCCTAGATTGTAGGTGGACATCTGGGGCAGGTGAGTACCAGAGGCCGCTAGGGCGCTCAGTCTTATCTTGGCTTGTTGCTGCAGGTATTGGGCGGCATCCGAGGCTTTGCTGGGAGCCAGATGGTCCGATTTCATCACCTTGAACCTCTTCCTGCGCCTCAAGAAACTGCCGTTTTCGAACATATCCCCACAGCTGGGATGCAGCGCCCAGAAACTGCCCTTTCCAGGCTGATCAGGTCTCCTTGGGATTTTGATGAAACAGTCGTTGAAAGACAAGTTGTGCCTCAGAGAGTTTTGCCACCTCTGGGTGTTCTCTCTATAGTAGGGGAAGCGGTCCATGATGAACTTGTAGATCTCACTGAGGGGCAGCATCTTCTCCTGGGAGCTCTGGATGGCCATGGCGGTCAGGGAAATGTAGGAATAAGGAGGCTTCTGGTCGCTGTAGGTGTTTCTCCCAGGACGAGGCATCTTCAGTTGCAAACAGGGAAAACCTGCCCAGCAATGAAAGAAGAAGATCAGGTCAGTTTATGGGAGCGAAACGTTAAGAAGAATAATGACTTCATATAAAACATGACTTGATGGGATCTAGGGAGAATGAGCTGCGGATAACTGAGACTCTGGCACTGAATTTCCCACCAGCCCATCACAGTGAGGGTGATTTTTAATAGAAATACCTTAAAGTTCCTAGAAGTTGTCACTGCATCCGGAATGCGGCTCAGAAGATGAAGCCTCTGGCTCACAAAGTAGGACCCCCTCCCTGGCAGAGCAGATAGGAATTGCCTGGTCCCTCTGAGTAGAAACTCTGATCTTCACTTCAGCATCGGGAATGAGCTCCTGTCCTGGCCAGTGGCTGAATTAACAAGGGTGTGGGGAGGGGGAAAGGTTTCCTTTTTTGCAGGGTGGGAGATAAGCTAAGTAGTTGTCTCCATGTCCTTCCTCAAACCAACTGATAGTTTTATGTGGTGACATGAGCAGAAAAGACCCCTGTAGAGGCGCTTCATTAATGTGCCACTTCTTTGCTATCATCTGACAATCGCCTTGGGAGGAGGAGGAGGAGGGAGGGAGGGCGCAGAGGGGAGAGGCGGGGGAGGGGGAGAAAGGCATAATCTGGTTTCATTTACACCTATTTACATGGACACCTTGGGCCAATAGAAATCATTTCCATTTGAAGACAAGGCAAAGGGTGAAAAGGCTCAGCAACCGGAATTGAAGTGTGATGGCACCCAGTAACTGTGTGTGAAGGTATGCACTAACCTTTCTGGGGGATTTGCAGGGGGCTTAGTCTGCAATTCACACTTACAAATGGAGCTAGTGAGCAGTGGGATGTTTGACATGGAAATTGCTTGGCTGGGGTATTCTGTTTGTTCTATATTGTTATCTGATTTGTATTGTTAGCTAATTTAAGGCAGCGTTTTTACTTTTTAACAAGAGCTGGGGGAGGTGAGAGGGTTACACTCATCCTGACTATACTAACTGCCTGATCTCACTTCAGCTCCACTACTATACTCATATGGGGCAAATGCATACTTGTGTATAAACACACACACACACTCACACTATTGCCAGCTATTCTTATTCTCTGGTATTCCAGAAAGTGACCCATGATGATAATTTACCAAGAATTTACTTGAACTGCCTATTTATAAAATGATTCATTCCTGTTGAGTTTATTCACTTGTTAATGCCATTTTCCTTTGACAATTATTATGTTTTGCCAATTGTTATAGACACCAAATTGTGTCCCTGTATTTCCTTATCTTACCAAAAATAAAGCCCTTTCTACTCAACTATTTATGATTCATGTAGGCCTATAATAAGCTTTGGCTACCCACAGTGCATTGCAGGTAACTCTCCTTTTCAACACAAACGTTATAACTAGAAAAAGGGGTTAATAGTAGTTATTTGTATGTTGCTGACACATTCTGAACTATACTATTTATATGCGTGTGTTTGCTCACCGCGTCTTTTTGATTTTTTAGCTTAATATAAAGAATGATTATACTAGTTTTCAGAGAAATTAGCCCTGTCCCCAAGTGTTATATCCACCAAAAATGCTTCAGTAGATTCAGCTATAACTCCTTATTCTAAAGAGAAGCAGTGATTGTTGTCACTCATTAGTGAAGTGGCCACTACTAAGGTGTCAGTCTCCCTGTAAAGGTTATATGTATAAATCTTTGATGCCAACACTTCAGCTGCCATGAGAATTCGTGTAGAACTAATGCTTCCACATAACAAGATCATAGCCTGGGATTATTATTATTATTACTATTATTATTATTATCATTATTAATAGCAATAATAATGACACCAATAAAAGCAATAACAACATTAATAATAATAGCAATAATAATAATAATACTACTAATAATAATAATGATAACAGGTGTGCCAACATATTGCACAGTGCTGACTTTACCACTACTTCCCCTTGGAGAAAAGAGTATTGCAGCTAACTAAAAATACTGAACTCTGTGTGAGTCTCATCAAGGGCCACATTCTTCCCCTTGGAGAAAAGAGCTAACTAAAAATACTGAACTCTGTGTGAGTCTCATCAAGGGCCACATTCTCCATGGGAAAAAGTTATAGTGTCTGTACCCCCCCCCCACATACACACACAAATTCAGTGTGTCAGTGTGGCTGCCATAGGCTGTTGTTTGGTAGGTTTAACCCCAGAGACAATGCATTGGGAGTAAAACTCAAGTGAGTGAGGATTCTGCTGCTAAATTATATAAAATACAAATAATGATGAATAAGGATATTGTAAGGGTTTGAACTCAGCCCTGGTGTGACCTGCTGTAACTCTAGACAGAGTAGACAGTTTAGGAAGTGAGGCAAATTGTTGACATCTCCAGTTTGGATTTTCTTCTCGAATCAACTACATTTTAGGAATAATGAACGTGTGTAAACCGTTGAATTTAGCGGATAGATGTTTTTTCAACTGGTATGTAAATACTGAATTTAACATGTCATTTGCCATACATTACAGAACATACAGAGCCATTAGGGCAGATAGTGGCCCGCTACGCTATCTAGTGACATATATAAGTACAGTTGAATATACTCAGCATGTCTATATTAACAACAGGTGCCCAGGCAAGGTTATTGGGAGATGCTTGGGGTTCTGTGCTGGAATGAAGGTAAATAACAGCAATTTCTGTCAACTCACAGCCCAGAGTAAATGTCATACACACACTTTGTGTCATTGTGTCATTGTGGCTGAACACTGGATCTCTCAGGTTCCTCTGAGCCCTCAACTGATCCCATGGCAGCCTCAGATTCAAGATGAGCCCACTCTTACATCAAAGCTTATACATAGGAAATATTGGCATACACATCTGGTCAGACTTTTATTTCTTTATTTCTTTATCATCTTCAGTCAGGGCCACACAAAACTGTACATATTACGGATATAATACCATAAGAATCATTACCAGTCAGATATACAGATATTTATATATTATCTATCAGTTGTCAGTCAATTATCTATGTTTATCCTATGATCAATCAATCAATCACTTATCTCTGTACTTGTCTCTTTATACAAAAGTATATAACAAATATATATATATATATATATATATATATATATATATATATATATATATATATATATATATATATATATATATATATATATATATAATTAGTATATAACTAATATTCTACACGGTTAGTGAGGGCTAGCTAAAGCCCAAATGCATCTGTACAATTAGTTGGAACCAGACAAGTGATGCTTTGGGGCAGCCCAAACATTAAATGACAGCTCCTTGCTGGTCAGTAAATCACCAAGACGTTACTTAAACACGATGAATTTAGGAGATTAAACAATTTCATTAATATTGAAATAGCTGTTGGGAATCAGATTAAGTCGCTTGAAATGCAGAATCACGTTTTCCAATATTAACAGAAGCACTTGAGTCCTAACATATTATGACCTTCTAAATTCAGGTAGAAAAAAAAGAAAACCGCAGGCAGTGCATACAGGGCGCAGAGTTTTTGACCTGAGTTAATAATATTTCTACTGTTAACCCATTCTGTTCCTGAGAGGCCAATAACCGTGTCCCCCCTCTTCCAGACCCTAATAATGGGACGCGCAAGAAGTATCAATGAATTTCAATAAAAACATGATACAACGCTCTTTAAAATAACTGTAAAGGGTAGACCCGACTTTAGTTCTATCGCTTAAAGTTAAATCGAACGAATAAACGCGACTGGCGTTAAATCGTAACGATCGCTGTCATTTTTATTTTTGCGTTATTTCATGTAATCACTTTCCGTTTTTATCCCTATAAGACAGCTATTTGTTATTGACACATTCAATGAACATAAGAACCAAGAAAGAATCTAATATCCAGCTGTTTTATTATTTATATATCTAAAGCAGTAGCAACAATAGGGTTTTAAGCATTTTTTACTTGTTAAAATAATTTTTTGTTTCGGCTTGGTCGCCTCGCCAGATGTATTAGTAGCCCATTCCATGTACATCGGTAGGAAATTCTCTAGCGCCGAGCAATAGACACCTGTTAATGGCCGTGCGCAAAAATGCTCCAGTGCGCACAGTATTTATCTGAAGCAAGAGATTAACTGCAGCGCACAGGCAGCTCCATATCCTAGACAAAACACTGGCTTATTTTCTTTTTACTTTCTTGTAGTCAATCAGGGAAATTAATAGCATGCAAAATGTGTATTTGGCATTCGAAGTGAATGTATCCTTTGTAAACAAACGCCGAACAAATAAAAGAACTTTGCTGTGGAACTCATTTAAATAAGACGCTTGGCGAGTTGTTTGGGAAAACGGAATAAAATACACATAAGTCAATGATATCAATGTGCAAAGGCAAATGGGCATCTATTTCCAGCGAAGGCTATTCAGCCATTCAATGGTTGATCAGCAAGACTCAGCTTTCTGCATGAAAGGATTGCAATAGAGCCTTTTTCCCCCAAAAGCAGGACCCCACACGTTTACAGATTTGCTAATAATTTATGCTAATTTCTCTCCCATAAATCCACAATTCGTTTCAGTGGCATGCAGGCTGTTGAGATGGGCAAGAGAAAGCCACAGATAATAGTCACTAACACAATATTGGTTTTCATCCCTTATGGTTTCAATGCAGGTGCAAGTGTGCAGAGGTTCCATTGCGAAAGGAAAATACCCTCTTTGCTGAGCCCGTGCTAATATTTACAATATAGCGATGGGGAGAAGTTAAGCAGCTTCCTAGGGTCTCCCAGGCTTCAAACAATACACAAAACAAAAGCAGATTTCTCATCTTGAAAGCAACTCCACACATTTCGCGCTAAATCCTAGATTATATTTGATGAACTTACTCGCTGTCGCTCTGTTTGCTTTGGGAGCGCACAGAATTGCGTCTGAGACTTTCTATTGTGCAGCTGCAGGGTTTTGAGTTTACCAAAGTGATTTCGTGGCATATGGGGACCAACAGAACAGATGAAGTCCTTTGTCTGAATCCCGAGCAATCTTTACCAAATCTGCCACATTTTTGGGTAAGGAAAGTGCTGTTCCTTAGCTGAGGTTATTTAAAGAGTGGGTGCAATGTGCTGTTGGGAGCAAACTGGGTGCCCTGTTCATCAGCCTTAAAAAGTGGGTCTCATATGAAGAGATTTTTCGAGATTTTTCTTCTGCTTTTGTATTATTGTACAACTGGAAGACACTTCAGAGTGATATTTGTTAGTATTTAACACAATTAGCACTGCAAAGAATTGTCATGAATCCAGTACATCATTCTGTAAAACAGATATGCAACTGGATACATTGAAGTTATACTCCAGATGTTTCGACATGGATGGAACAATAAGCAACTATAAGTTAAAAAAGTTTATTTTCAAATAACCATTTACACTTACACCTTTGAGATAACTTTTAGTATGATATATAGAGCATAATATTCTGAGACAATTTGCAATTGGTTTTAATTTTTTATTATTATTTAAGGTTTTTGAGTTATTTAGCTTTAAATTCAGCACCTCTCAAATTTGCATTTTAAGCAATCTGGTAGCTAGGGTCCAAATTACCCTAGCAACTAGGGATGTAGCGAACTGCCGATTTGATGTTCGCGAACGCCGTTCGCGAACACCGGCAAAAAATGCGAACGTTCGCGGACAGTTCGCGAACTTCGAACACCCGCTAAAATCGTTCGATTCGAACGATCGAAGGATTTTAATCATTCGATCTAAGGATTTTCGTTCGATCTAAGGATTTTCATTCGAATCGAACGATCGAAACCATTCGATCGAATGCTTTTCATTCGATCGAATGCTTACAATCGTTCGAACGAATGGAAATCGTTTGATTTTTAGCGGTCGAATGGTCGAATGGTCGAACGAATCGAACGCGAACCCAAATTGGCGAACGCCGCACGACGTTCGCGAACATTCGGCGGACGCGAACGGTCGAACTTCGCGCAAACAAGTTTGCCAGCGAACAGTTCGCTACATCCCTACTAGCAACCATGCCTTGATTTGAATAAGAGACTGGAATATATATTATATACTTTTTATCACTCGTCTTTTTATTCCGGCCCACTAATAGGAGTGGGCCTGAATAAAAAGACGAGTAATAAAAAGTAGCATTAACAATACATTTGTAGCCTGACAGAGCTTTTTAGAAGGGGTCAGCGACGCCCATATGAAAGCTGCAAAGGGTCAGACGAAAACAGCAACTAACTATAAAACTATAAAAAAGAAATAATGAAAACCAATTATGAATTTGCTTAGAATTGGCCATTCTATAACATACTTAAAGTTACTTTAAAGGTGAACCACTCCTTCAAGTTTTAATTTTTAGAGTATTTGATAGAAAATATTATAGTTGTTCATTTCTGCATTTAATACATTTGAACCTTATTATTATTTAATTTAATAGCTTCTTACACCTTCAACCCAGTTATTTTGTATTGTAGTCCCCAAGGAGGCTAATGCTTTCTAAAGTGTAGTAATGGAAGAAAGTTCCATTTTTTTTCCAGTGCTTAAAGAAGGGAATGTAACAGCAATCTCAAATGAACTCATAGCAGCCAATCAGACCTTTGCTTTCAAACAGGTGACCACATTGTACCTGTTAATTGGTTGCTAGGGGTTACTAGACCTGGTGGTAACTTTGCGACTTTTATTACATTATCCAAAAAGCGATTAAACAAAAACTTCTGGATGCTTGACAGAAATGCCAGCACATGCTCCTCAATCGGAAATACAGCAGTGCACATTTTCAGGTGAGAAAAGAGAGAGAAATATCACCTGCATTGGCATTTTAATGGAAGACAAGTTTGACAATGGGAGGCATAATGTTTTGAATGTTAAATATGGGGTGGACAAAACAGCATAAATAACTATAAGTGGCCTGAATGTCTACATATTTTACACCAGGGATACGTGGCTTGAGTGCTTGAAGCTATCTAGCTGTTGCTGAACTTGAACTTCAAGGCTTGCAGTAACAGTGGATGTAAGGAATATCTTTACATACATAAAGGAATGAATTAGTACATGTAACAATATGAACCAAAAACTAAAACCCCAGTAAGGATCATTTAGCAACACTGGACACATTTGCACCTGGACACATCAGTCATATTTTATAAGTTATAATGGTCCAACTTTGTCATTGATTGGCTATGAGGAGTGAAGGCGAGGCTAGAATCAAAGATAAAATAATGGTACCAGGACTGAGCAGAGGAGGTGATAGCGGAGTTGTTAACTGGAACAGAGAATTGTGGCATTATTGTTGAAGTTAAATTAAATTATTTTAATTTAAGGTAGCACAGGGACATCCAAGCAGTTATGGCCGATGAAAGAACTTTGATTTAGGAGATTTAGGTTAAGATGAAAGTAGTATGCATACATTTGAGTATCATTATCATAGAGGTGAAATTAGAATACAAATATATTAAAGTATTAGGAAAAGAGGATATTAAAGGAGTTGTTCACCTTTAAATTAACTTTTAGTATGATGTATTAATTATTATTTTTGGTTTTTAAATAATCTATTCTAGATTTTTATTCAGCAGCTCTCAGTTTGCAATTTCAGTAATCTGGTAACTAGGGTCCAAACTACCCTATCAACCATGGATTGCTATGAATAAGAGACTGGGATATAAATATGAGAGGCCCTGAATAGAAAGATGAGTAATACAATGTAACAAATGTGTAGCCTTACAGAGTATTTGCTTTTTACAGTGGGGTCAGTAACCCCCATTCGAAAGCTGAAAAGAGTCAGAATAAGAAGGAAAATCATTAAAAAACTATAGAAAATAAACCAATTCCAAAGTTGCTTACATTTGCCCTTTCTATAACATACTAAAAGTTAACTTAAACCTGAACCACCTCTTTCAGGTGCCTAGGACAGAGCCTTGAGGAACACCAACAGAAAGGGAGAATATAGTACTCCTTTATAAGGGACACTATAAGGGGGTTATTTACTAAGCTCCAAATGCCTGAAATTCACCGAAATCTGAAAAATTTGTGATTTTTTTTTTTATAAAATCGGACTTTTAAAAAAATCTAAATTTTTTCGGAATTTATTAAAACTCCAAGGGCTAAAAAGTCCGAATATAAAACCATGGCATCTCAAACCTGTCGAGGTTGCATAGAAGTCAATGGGAACAGTCTCATTGATCTTTGGTTGTGTTGGGGGTTTAGAGCAATTTCACTATGTTTTCGGAGCTTTCGGATGAAACCTCCGAAAAATTCAGAGATTTAAATAATCCCCCAAAAGAACAATTTGAAAGGTAAGAGGAAAACCTGAACAGGGGAGTGTCACAGAGGCCAAGAGAGTGATTGACAGTGTCAACAGCTGCTGAGAGATTAAGGCGTTTTATAAGGGAGAAGTGTTTTTTTTTGCGTTTGCAGGTCACTGGTGAATTGTAAGAGTAGCAATTTTGGAATACATCACTTCTACTGGAGTGAAGGGATAAGTTGGAGGTATGGGAGTGATTAGTGCAAGTTTTAAAAGGGACAAATGAAATTATTTAAAATCACCCTCATCATGTAGGCAATGATCAGTAATACATTTTGTCTGATTTTAATGTGAGTTTAAAAAAAAAAAAAAAACCAATTAATTTGAAAAATGACACCTTTATTGTAGCTTCCCAGACGTCCTCTATAGTCTTTTGTCTGTTGCAAATGGGTGATGCACATGTCCTACCAGTCCTTGCTCAAGCTGGGTAGCCACTCAAGGTTAATAAAACTGCCCTTCATCAGCACAATTTAAAAAATGTGACTTTTTTGTTTTTATAGGCTTATAATGAAAAATGCAAAGACATGTGGTGGTCAATTACTAACACTGGGTAATTTTGCACGTGGGCAGTAACCCCCAGCATAGAGATCAGCTGTGTTCAGACAGTAAAACCATGACAACCAAAAGTTAGTTGCCATGAGTTACTGCCAAGGTATACATATGCCTAGTGGATGACATCCAATATGTCCCCGTTAAGTGGGAGGGAAGATGCAAGTCAGTAGCATCACTAGAGGGGGACGGGCCCTGGTGCATGACGCGCAGCCGGGCCCCACCCCCCTTCGTACGGTCGCATTTGGCCGCATTTGGCAGTGGCGCGTGGGCTGCCAGGGGGCCCTGAGGGGGTGTGGTCCCTGGCCTGCTCGCACCCCCTGCTCCCCCGGTAATTCCGCCACAAATGCAAGTCTAGAAGGAAAGACTAAATATATTGTGGAGAATTTCATTTCATATAGCATTTGGCTTTTAAAGCAATAGCATGTGCTATATGTCACTCTCTCTGGTACCGGTATTACTGGCCTATAGTGATGAGCAAAATTTTTCATCAGGTATGGGTTCTCCATGCAATATTCCACATTTTGCCAATGCATTGAAATCTATAGGCGACAAAATATTTTTTACGCGCAACAAATATTTAATTTTTCATGGCAAACTTGGCGAAACACTTAGCTCATCACTAGTTGCTCGTATTCAGTAGAAAATTTTGCCGCAACAAAAAAGTCGCCTAGATAAAACTGTGCAAAAGGTTGCCACAAAAAAAAATGGAATTGACTTTAATGCATTTGGAGTGAGAAAAAATTTTGCCCCTAAAATTTTTTTGATGCCTATTGACTTTAATATGTTTCACAATTTTTTTGCCGTTTCACAATTTTTTTGGCGAAACAGGACAGATTCGTTCATCACTATTCACCACTGTGTATACAGCACTTCAGAAAATGTTGGTTCTTCATAAAAAAATGCAGTGATAATGATAAACGAAATATAATACTTTAAGTAGACACGGTGTGAGCAGTCAAAGGGGTATCTTTGGTCTAGTTTTCTCACCTCCAGGTCCAGACTGGCAATCTTGGTGTTCTGGCAAATGCCAGAGGGGCCGCCATAAGATGCCATAGAAAGTCACAATTTAATGGGCTAGTGGGTGGCTGATTGGGCCTCTCTGTACTTGGAATGTCCAGACCTGCTCATCTCCCTTTATAATGTACACTGTTGGCTATTAAAAGTAATAGCTGTTTCTTATACTTACAGAAGGACACCTTCCCAATTCCGTGCTTATTTGAACCTACTTCTTCTTATTTTCTTTATTTATATAAACACATTCTGCAGGCCTGTAGAGAGATTATGGGACAGGTTCAATTTGATGAAGTAAACATTTCTCATGGTTAATTTCATGGAGAGATTTGGAATTGCATCATGTGTTTCTCATGGAATTAAATCTGGTCTATATAGCTGTAGATTTTATAATCTAATGTTCCTATCACATTCACACACACATTTGGTCAATGAAAGTGAAGTGAACTATGACATTTAACAAGGTTAAAGAAAAGCATAGTCACCGTTTGACTGTAATTAACATGTGGATACATCAGCTATAACCGTCTTCTATTCTGAATGTCATAGTTAGGGGCACATTTATTAAACTCGAGTGAAGGATTAGAATAAAAAATACTTCTAATTTCGAAGTTTTTTTTGGCTACCTCGACCTTCGACTACGACTTTGACTTCGAATCGAACGACTCGAACTAAAAATCATTTGACTATTCGATAGTCGAAGTACTGTCTCTTTAAAAAAAACTTCGACTACCTACTTCGCCACCTAAAACCTACATAACATAAATTTTAGCCTATGGGGAAGGTCCCCATAAGCTTTCCTTGCTTTTTTTGATCAAAGGAAAATCGTTCGATCGATGGATTAAAATCCTTCGAATCGTTTGATTCGAAGGATTTAATCATTCGAAAGAAGGATTTTTCCTTCGATCGAACGAAATGCGGTAAATCCTTCGACTTTGATATTCGACCAATAGTAAATGTGCCCCTTAGTGTTGAGCAAATTTATTTGCCAGCCATGGATTGGCAGCGAAATTCCACTGCAGCGAAAATTAGCAGAGAAAAAACGCCCATAAGAAAAAACGCCTATAAGAAAAAACGCCTATTAGATTTAATGAATTTGGACAAAAACATCTCCATAAGAAAAAACTTTACTTTAATGCATTAGGACGGGACCAGTAACATAAAAAATTTTTTTACAAAAATTTGTTTCCAAGGCAGTTTTAACTTTTAAATCGCAAAGCTTTTATTAAGAAATTACTTACCGATTCTCTGCATGTGCTCCTCTTCAGAAACGGCGTCAGGGTGACGATCCAATGGGGGGCACTCGATTTCTCCTCCCTGGCTATCACCTATAGACATTTCGCGAATTTTTCTGCGGAAACGGGACAGATTCGCTCATCACTATTCATAGTAACGAACTAGCATTGTTGCAAACCACCAGCTAGTATTATACAGTCAATATAGAGCTGCAAATATCTGCAAACTTTATTTTTTAGCTACAAATTCTTATGCAAAAGCCTGTTAGCTACTTTTGAATGGCAAATTGTGTGTGAAATGTTCCCTACCAATGTGTTCAGGCAACAGGACTGGGCGGAATCAACATAAATCAACTGTACAAAAGAACATTTACAAAATTGTGCTAGTTAACAGAGTTATAAATATATTTCAAATATCAAAACAACTGAGAAGTAATTCAATGGTTCATATCCAGAAAACAATCAATACTAATTGGGTTTTTCGCATTATGTCATTTCTTTCACATACACTTTTGCCTATTTACCACAAAGTCTTTTCTCCCAATCAAGCGAATGCTATTCGTTTGCAGTCCCTCACCACCCATTTAGCAACAGGAGAAACATTTTATAGCTTTATTGCCAGCTAACTAAAGTTTCTGTTTTATATTACAGATGATTAAACCCAGTAAATAAGAGTTTAAGATAAAGGGTGCAATTGATGTTGGATTATGGGCAGTAGAATACTTATCCTTTTTGAAAACCATCAAATGAGAATTTCCACATTTTTCTCAGTTGGAAATATTGCAAATGTTGAAAATGCCACCTTGGTATTGGAGGGATTAGCTTTCTCCCAGCCCCTAACTCCAGTGTTAATGCAGCAGTAGATCAACTGTATAATGTGAGCACTGTTTGGTCATTTGTACGAGCAGAACAAAGGTTGAGCTTAGCCAAATTGCATTGCACTTGTGAACTGAGTCCCAATTTGAAGTATCTTTTACAGCAGGGGGAATGAGAACAATTTTGTGTGTGTCTAAAAAAAAGGGAGGAATAACAAAGCCACTTTCTAGAGCATCTCAAAGTGAAGTAGTGAGGCGTGACATTCCCAGGGTGACAAGGGACAAAGGCAGGGTCAGGGGGATGAAAAAGAGAATCAAACAGCCACTTTCACATGTCTGCCCTCAACTGCTGCACCTCTCCATAAAAGAAAACAAATGTTGTAAAAAGGGGGATTGCTTCAACTCATTCAAAATAGCAAATGATAGCTAAACAACATTGTCAAAACAGAATCAACTTCTCCGCAGTGCCACCCAGAGTAGCCTATTGTGCTAATTTAATAAGAGGCTGCGTCACTTTCAACTCCATTTAAACATTTTGAGAACTGTCCCAGGAAGGTCTTAAATCATTCCAGGGTTATTTAGAAGGTTTCCAATCTAGTTAATTCATTTTGTTACTGTACTCTAAAAACACTTATTATATTATCTTTAACATTTAACTTGATCTTAATATATTAATGTTCCGTGTTTTACATTTATTTTTATATTAAACAGGGTTATCAAGTCCTTTTGAAATAAGTTAGTTTTTGTATTTATTTGTTTTTGCATTGTTTGGTTTGTTAAAGGTTGGAATTTTGCCTCTCTTATTTATTCTGCTAATTATATATTATATTATTATTATATTATATATATATATATATAGTTTAAGTATACCAACAGTTTATTATTGTCTCTTCAAAAGGTTAATAGAACTCCATTCATTTCATTCAACTCCTCTTCTTTATTTCTCTTTCCTCAGTTCACCATTGCATTGCCACCCACAAAGCTGGCAAAAAAAGAGTCCATGTGATTATAACTAACCTCCAGTGAACCAAAGGATGGCTAATTCCTAGTGTCTAAAAGCAGCATTGATCCCTTTCCAATGAATGATCTTCGCATTCAGTAAAACCCAAGCACTTTCTACAGGAAAAAGGTCACTTGCAAAACCTGTGAACATGAAAGACTTTCAGACAACAATATAGGTTTTTTTTTTTCCCCCCAAGTGTTAAAATAAGAATGGATCAGCCTGGAATATTAAACTAAACCTCTGGTCACACAGACTGACCAATGTTAAAGCAATGTAGAGTAGCAAAATAATCTGTTAGGTGAAGAAAGTCCTTATTAAATCTTGGATGTACTGTATATAGCTGTTATGTGTTTTTGTAAATATGTACTTTTTGTAGGCAATACCAATATGACCTGTATAACTTTGTTTTCTGTAAGCAAATTGTATCAAAATATGCATACATATTCAAAAAACAATATTGTCATGTTCATGAAGAAATACATTTGCAATTAAATAAATAAAATATAAATATGTATATAAATCATATGGAATTTAAATAATGATACATTTGATATATAAGATATATGTGTTTGCTGTTGATAAATCTGCGCACTAGAGAGTTATGCTGGAATCTACTCGAAGAAGTTGGGTTTTACACAATAATGAGCTGTATAAAAAGAGTCGGAAACACTGTATTTCTGCATAGAGATAAATCACTCTATTATATGTTTACATCAATACAGTATATGACGTTAAGATTATACATACACATAAACAGTGTTAATAATGTCAGTTAAAATGCCCTCTCTCTTTCTCTCTTGAGATACATATATACTGTATATACACACATTCACACATATGTATATACAGTATATATGTATTTCATATACATTAATATATAGCTTTGATGTCTTAGGGTTTCTTTTATTCTCCTCTCTCTATACGACTGGGTAACTGTAAGTGGATATCGGTATCTCCAAGCAACATTTGTCAGTGGGGGATGCAGGGCACTCTCGTTTACTTTCATCTGGAAAGCCACACTACTCAATGCACTGTATACATTCCGAATATTTTTTTACAGGCTGAAAACTTACATTGACTCAAGAAAATATGTTATAGCTTATTAAAATGTAAAATGATATGACTTTCCAATGTACAAATTGTTGACTTCTCACTTCTGTTCCTGTTAAAAGTTCTTATCGAATCACTGCGCCAGACAAGAAGGATATATTTCGCTTGTTTAATATTTAATTCTTGGAATATGTTCTTTAGATCTGACTTTAGAAAGGATTTCCCCTGTAGCCATTCCCTTTTTTGTGTTGTCTCTCTGTAAGATATCACACAGGCCGGATTTAATCACTTGCCTAAAGTGGAGATTCTGCCTCCGATTTTGTCTCTGAAGACGGAAAACTTTCATGATAATGGAAATATTTTAAAAATGGACATTTTGAGGAGATAAATCAGTGCTGTGCAAGGATTTTGTCAAACGATATACTCGAGCTAAATTTTACAAACTTTCAGATAAAATTTTATGCAAAAGTCCTATTGTGATGTTTTTGGCATCATGGGAGTAATATCCATTTGTCCATGCATTTCTCTTTGCATGTAGGTCTATGTCTATATATATATATATATATATATATATATATATATATATATATATATATATATATATATATATATATATATATATATATATATATATATATATATATATATATATATATGCAGTCCCACAGTACCAGCACTCAGACAGATGTTGCCAGTGGTGCACGATCAATAAATCGTATATAGTCTTATGAAGGATCAGCACACACTGTTCTGTAGTGAAGTAATAGTGTTTATTTTCAAACAAAACACATATATATTTATGTATGTTTGCTTTTATAATGCCATGGGGGATTGGGAACAATTCATTTAAAGGTTGTAACTGACCCATACATTTGCCACCTGTAAATTGTGGGTATGGGGGTGGATAGGATTAGGTGAAGAGGGAAAGCTGGAGGATATGGAATATGGAAGAGAATGTAGAGTTTAGGCTGGTAAAGGGCCATAGGCATAGGCAATATAGGCGTAGGCCATAGGCAAGGGGCAGCTGGAAAATGAAGCCTGCCAGGCAGTGTTGGACTTGGGGCCCAGGGCCCACCAGGCCTGCAGCTTCAGGTGCCCCCACACCATCCCCCTGGCCCCCCAGCCGCAAAGACCTCTCTGCCGACAATGAGCTTCCCTCCACATAACGCGCAGGTGTGTACCTTTTTCCGCCGTGTCAGCAGGACTGGGGTCAGGGAGGGAGGTAAGGAGAGGGAGTGCAGGGAGCGGGTTCAACCCTGCTGGTAGTTGTGTGGAACATAAACAGGTACAGGGCCGCCATTAGAAATCACGGGGCCCCGTACAACAAAATTTTTGGGGCCCCCTGGGCCCCGCCCACACTGACGACCAAGCTCCACCCCATTTCCCGCCCACTCCACATCGCAGTTAAAAGACCACACAGACATCAGCGCTAAAAAAGTAACCCCCCCCACACAAGTTGTAAAAAGCTATTGATGGTCAGGGCCCCCTTATAAAAAATTGGGGCCCCAAAAAAAAAAAATTAAAAATTTTTTTTTTTTAAAAAAAACCATTGGTGGCAGGGGCCCCCTTATAAGTTAAAAAAAACTTGGGGCCCCAACAAAAAAAATTTTAAAAAAACTAAAAAATAAACAAACATTGGTGGCAGGGGCCCCCTTATAAGGTAAAAACAAATTGGGGCCCCAAAAAAAAATTTGAAAAAAAAAAAAAACTGGTGGCAGGGGCCCCCTTACAAGTTAAAAACAAATTGGGGCCCCAAAAAAAATTTTTTTGAAAAAAAAAAAATTTTTTTGAAAAAAAAAAAATTTTTTTGAAAAAAAAAAAATTTTTTTGAAAAAAAAAACATTGGCGGCAGGGGCCCCCTTACAAGTTAAAAACAAATTGGGGCCCCAAAAAAAAATTTGAAAAAAAAAAAAAAATTTTTTGAAAAAAAAAAAAAAAAAACATTGGCGGCAGGGGCCCCCTTACAAGTTAAAAAAAATTGGGGCCCCAAAAAAAAATTTAATAAAAAAAAAAAAAAATTTTTGAAAAAAAAAAAAACATTGGCGTCAGGGGCCCCTTACGAGTTAAAAAAAAAATTGGGGCCCCAAAAAAACATGTTTTAAAAAAAAAAGATTGGTTGCAGGGGCCTATAGAATATTAAAATAATACATTGGTGGCCAGGAGATTAAAAAAAAAAAAATACACAAACTGGTGTTCAGTAGAATTGAACTCACGGCTTCAGTACTTCCACTTCACCTCCTTTCGTGACTTCGGGTCTTTTCACCGCTTCAGGACTTCGGCTTCGGCTGTTTTCGTGACTTCGGGTCTTTGCGCTGCTTCAGGACTTCGGCTTCGGCTGTTTTCGTGACTTCGGGTCTTTTCGGCGCTTCGTGACTTCGGCTTTTTCCGTGACTTCGGGTCTTTTCGGCGCATCGGCTTCGGCTTTTCGGCACTTCCGCATTCGGCAGCACAGAGGCAAGACGTACGGCTCGGGCGCTCGTAAGGGGGGCCCGGATCTTCAAAAAATGCAGCGCTGCCGGGCCCCCCTTCATGCCCGGGCCCGGTACGCTTGTCCCCCCTGTCCCCCCCTGATGGCGGCCCTGAACAGGTATGTGTAGAATCCAGCAGAACACTATACATTAGCTCAAAATACTTGTAGAGCTTAAAATATATTCCCCAGAAATAATCATTTTGCACACAACAGAGCTCAGTGTAAATCCATGATTATAAAGTAATAACAATGAAAACTCTTAGGGGCAGATTTATCAAAATGCATAATCAGAGCTCACCACAGAAAAAACACCCACTTTCCATCCATTCCTATGGGATTTTTTAAAGAGTATTTATCAAATGATGAACTCGAACTTTCACCCATTGATAAATATGCTTCTAAAAATTGAATGAAAAAGGAATGAAAGGAAAGTGGGTGAGTTTTTGTGTGGGGCACTCTAATTTCACTTTTTGTGTTAGTAATATCTCTTTTGATCGCCTCCCTAAAAAAAACTAAGTTATCCAAAGAGAGATGACAATACAGAAAAGACCAACAGATAACAGCATGGTATATAGTTGTACCCATAATTGCAGGTGAAAAGCATCAGTGACAGAGACTGAATGAAACATAGATGAGGAGGAATGGGGATGTAGTATCCACGTCTGCTTATGACTTTTTTATAATACAGGATATGATGTCACTGACATAATGTTGAGGATGTAGCTTCGCTGTATTAATTCACTAGACAGAAACTGGCAAAATAAATTGCTGTGAAAAGGGTAACAAATTGAAATTTTCACACTATGATAAATTAGTGGATTTACGATCATTCGTCTGATCGAAAATTCACCTGGAGAAATGCAGCGAAAGTTCGCCAGCGACAAGGTAATTCTCTAGCGAATTCTGCTGATGTGTAGCAATGGCGGATATTTATAAAAGGCTATATGGCACAGGTTAAATAGTGGATATCAGACAACACTGGAGCTGGAGATCAAATAGACCAGTATTGACGTCATGATATGTACTGGTACCACCAATTGCAGTGAACGTCATTGCTGTTTTGCCTACCCTGTCTGAAACAGCTTTCAAATTACATGCAACACAGGCCAAAGACCCATTAGGCTTGAAAATGAAGATTTTTCTAAAAGTAGCAGGAGCTGTGGGCGGATGGGCAGTGAGTTTTAGAACATAAAATATGCACTGGGTGATTTATTGATACCATACTGATTCCTGTTATCTGGAATGTGTCAGTATTGCACATCATATATCTCTGGTTAGCTATTAAACCAGAAGAGAGCTTTGGTCAACTGCATTTAGATTGAGGGCAAATGATATTGCAATATCTGCAACCACTTGCTCTGGTGATAAGGTGGACTTAGTCCAAAGGTTCTGCATGTTACAAATCAGTAACGTAACTGGAGGGGGGCGGGCCCTGGTGCGGGATGTGCAGCCGGGCCCCCGCCCCCGACGTACCAGATTACCTGCCCTGAAATCGGCCGATGCGCGAGCTGCCGGGGGGCCCTGAGGGGGTGCGGCCCCTGGCCCAATTGCACCCCCTGCCCCCCCGGTAGTTCCGCCACTGTTACAAACAACAAATGTAGAACTTTGCAGTACCTGGCAGGAAGTTTGTGAAAAGACATAACTGTTAAAGTCACAGTAATGTTATATCCAAAAGACATCAAAATAGCACACTAAAAGGAAACTATTTCCAATGCAATTGTTCATATGCATTATTCACACAGACATTTACTTTTGTTAAATGGGCATTATCACTACTGATTATTCTTCTTTATACTATTTAGAATATAGGGGGTTATTTACTAAAATCTGAATTTATCTCATATTTTATTTTATTTAAAAGAAACCATGCCAAAACACCCATGCCTGATTTTAGCTTATTTATTAATAAAAAAAAAACTCTAAAACATCGAGTGAAAACCCGATCTGCTATTTTTCAGGGCTTTTTACTGAATTGCTCAAATTTTCAGGCTTCTTCATCGAGTTGCTCGAATTTTTAGAGTATTTTCCCCCGACAAAAAATGTGATTTTTGGGCTAAACCAGTGCAGACCACAAAAATGTCAAATTTTAGATAGGTGTCTCTCCCATTGACTTATACAGGACCTCGACAGGTCTGAGATGGTGGATTTTCGGATTTGGGCTTTTTACCCCCATAATAATTAGTTTATTTAGATTAACTATAAGCATAACTGTTATAATTTATAAAGGATTCTGCATTTTACCTTTTTTATGTTGCAATCCTTGAAAAATGTTTCATCCTTGCTGTCATTTCATATCAATTCCCTTTCGATCAGCAGGTCCTTAGCTGTTACGTCACTAGGTGAGCCCAAAGCATTCGAGAAGACTGAATTAGCTTAGCTTGATACATCTGCAGATAGCCTTCACAAATGTCTTAAACCATCAGACTTGAGGAAAAGTGAGGCAGGAGAATACAAATAACAAATGTCTAGCTGCTGTGTATACACACACAATCCTATCCTTCTTAACCAAGCAAAAAATACAGCATTAGTGTTAGATTCAGTAACAGTGTTAGAGGATTTTTTTTGTATATTATAGTTTCACTTAATTTTAAATGCAAGCTATAGATTACAGAAGTTAAATAAGAAGGGAATAGTTGCCTTAGAAGAATTTATTTCATATTTTGGGCTTTATGTACTAATATACATTCAAAGGAATCTGTACAACCTATTATTTTTTAAAAACTCAACAATATATGATATCCATGGAATTAAAACCTATGCAGATACATTTTTTATTGTAAAGAAAATAATCCTCTCTGCTATGTGAAATTGTTTGTTTGTTTACATGTATATATATATATATATATCCTTACAACTTTTTGTGACACCTACTAATGATCTGTAAACCCTGCTGAGCCAAGTATGTAACTGGTTGTGTATTGCACATTATTATCCCTCTATCTAGAGGCAATGTAGATTTTATAAAGATCTAATGAATAAACAACCAGCTAATGCTGGCGGTGTAATTTACATTGTTAATGCCTACATGTGTATAATAAATATGCATTTTGGTGTCTTCAAACAAACTCTTCTTAGTTTGTAACCTGTGGTAATTTATGTTTTCTTCCTATGTACAGTCACCAAATTAAGTGAAGTCTACTTTATTTTTTTTTTACTATTCCTACCACAGTGATATATATATATACAAATCAAATAATATATATATATATATATATATATATATATATATATATATATATATATATATATATATATATTACAAATGCAAAAAAGTAGTACATTACACTAGCAAATAAAAGATTATTAATTAGCATGGAAACAGCTATGAAACAGCAATGCTACTTTAGGTCTATTTAGGTTCTAGCTTTAAAAGTGATTATCTATGTAGACAAACACTAGTTTTATCATAAAGAAATGCTGTAGGGTAGTATATTTAGACTGCACTTGCAAATTGCCTGTCAATATATCTACTACCCAATACTCATCACCCTAGCTTTGGATCCACTGCACTGTTTCTGTCGTAAATTATCATCCTTTGAGCGTTTTAGTATTCCAGTCTGATTCAATATTATTGAATGCCGTCCACCAAATAGTTTAGCATTTAGTGACTAGAATTAACTTTCTATTGGAAATAGTATAAAGTGTACATACAGATTGCTCTTGTGTGCAAACTCATTGCACTGTATTAGGGAAATAATGTAGAAAATATCATAAGAAGCCTCCCTCCACCAATTTCCCGCAGTTGTTTTTGCGAAAAGGGAAAGCATCTTAAGAAACCAATGGAAATTTGCACTACAACAGTAGGTTGATTATGGCATGGCTGAACAAGCTGGCAACAGCAGGGCAAGATGTATAGGTATACTGCCCAACTTGTAGCCTACCAGTTGTTGCTGAAGAATAGTTGCTATCACCCATTCACAGACTAACGGGTATATTTATCAAAGAGTGAAGTTAGAGATAACCACAGTCTGCTAGAGTGAAATATCGCCACTCTCCATGCATTTCTATGGGATTTTTAAAGGCATATTTATTAAAAGGTGAAAGTTCACCCTTTGATAAATACGCTAGGGATGCACTGGATCTACTATTTGGGATTCAGTCGAATCCCCAAATTCTTTTGTGAAAGATTCACAAAGGATTGCCGAACCAAATCCTAATTTGCATATGCAAATTAGAGGCAGGAAAGCAAAAGTGAGAAAATAATGTTTTACTTTCTTGTTTTGAGATGAAAAGTCACGTGATTTCCCTTCCAACACCTAATTTACATATGCAAATTAGGAGTCACAGTCGATTCGGCCACACACAAAGATTTGGCCGAATCCAGCAGAAAAAGAATGAATCCTGGATTCGGTGCATCCCTAAAATACGCCTTTAAAAATCCCATAGAAATTAATAGAGAGAGGCGGTACTTCACTCTACTGGACTGTGGTGATCTCTACTTGACTTTTGGGGGAGTTAATAATTAGTTAGTCCTATTAGACAACTATTCATTGACTAGTTGCTTTCTGAATGCAACATTCCCCAAAAGAAAAATTAAACAGAAATGTAGTAACAAACCATATTGCCATAAAGCTATCAGTGGCATATTACTGCCAAAAGCACACTGACAACTGAAAACACAGATGTCAACTTTAATTAATCCATGGCTCCTACACCAAGAAAGAAGAAACAAAGGCAGGTATATTGACAGAAGCCAGCAAGACAGATCATGTAAAATATATAAACTCTTTTTTAATAAAACAGTGTTGCTCCAAGATAAAGAGACGCATTCTGACAGAAAACTATATGGTATCTTGTTAAAAAGATCTAAGAGTGGGATAGAATAAGACTGTAAAAGAGCATACTTTCTGTAGCCTTCCCCTAAGCTTGCACCTAGCTGTCTATCTGATCTTTAAAGCAGAGCAGGTGCCTTTATTGGGGCTTCAAATGTCTACTCTTCAGCATGTTATAGGTGGAATATATTATATTAATTAAGTCGAAGGCAATTTACTGTCCTCTGAGATCCATTCCACTGAGCAATTACGGACCTAGTGGTAGTAGTATATATGAATATTCAGAAGGGTGTCAATTAATTATCACACCGAAGAATCTCATTATGGTACTCAAACTCCTTTATTTCTAAGCAGAATTAGAGAGGGCTTTGGGCAATACAGTGGATTATTGAATATTTTACTGTGCACTCATTTACCTTCATTATTAGATTACTTACACTGCCCTTTGATTTTATCAGTTAAGAAGTTCATTAATTTGCATACCACATGTGTTTTATCATAATTAGCTATTTCAGACAGATTTCTACAGCTGCTATAGACATAATGCATTTATTAGCAATAATAATACATAGAATGTGCGAGTTGCTGAAAACATTTTGTTTTTATTTCCTAAAAGAAATTAGAGAATTTCTGATAACACATTTGTTTTTGTTAAAGGTCTATTTAAAGACAGGTGAGAAAATGTCCTTTTTATCCACTAGATAAGTGCAAAGAGTTTCCATATATTTGGATTTGTGCTTGTTTTTGCATCTTGCACTGCAATAATAAATAAGGCTTAAAGGGGACCCGTCACCCAAAAAAATTATTCAAAATCCTATTTTAACACATTAGTCAAGCAAAATGAACTTTAATTACACTATATAAATTATTTAATTCTTGCTTCCTTCAGTCTGGGATTTCAAAATTATAGCAAGCAGGCAGCAGCCATTTTGTGGACACTGTTATTAAGACAAGCCTTGTATCATCTCAGAATCTTGTTTGTGCACCAGAATGGGGGACCCAATGTCCATCCCCATGCCCTGGATACACAATTAAATGGTTAAGAGAAAAGGGGAATGTGGGGAGAGCAGTGACATCTAGGAAGTGCTGAATGGAAAGTGAAAGTAATTGTCTGCCCCGCCTCTATGCCACTTGCATAGAGGAGGGGCAGACAATTTTGATTGACAGCTGAGATTTTTAAATGAGCTTACAACAGCTATGAATGCTTTAATAACAAATAGAAGTTGGATTTCATGTTTAATTTGAAAAGGACTTTTATTATACAGATTTTTGTGTCTGGGTGACAGGTCTACTTTATTGTAAAATTCTGTAAATTCCCCCATTTTTGTCTGCCTCTGTTTGTGCACAAAATTTTTTGAACCACTTTCATTAACAAAATGTATTTTCCATTCAGAAAACTTTTGTTTGGAAAAATAAATCTCAATTGTTTTGGAAAAATAAATCTCAAATCTCAAATTAAATCAGATTTTCCAATGCACTTCAATGTATTTTTCGCATAATAAACCATTAGATAAGATTTTCTCTGTGTTCTTGTCATTTTGTGATAACATGTATGTCTTGGCTACTCGCTATACAACAAAATGCCAATAAATAAATATATATATATATATATATATATATATATATATATATATATACACACACACACAAGGAGAAATTATGAGTGGGGTTTGAGCATTCAGAATTGTAAGCCATGATAAGTTTTCTCTATTGCTAGAATTACTGTTTTTATTTTCTGAAAATGTTTTATCAGGATGAAATGACTACTTCAATTGTTTTATCAACAAATATTTACCTCTCTTTGATAAGTCTTCCTGTAGCTGGGTGCATGGAAGACAGTGTGTGAAAGACACAGGCCACCATATCTTGACATAAAAATCTGTTGGTGTTATCATTTCACACAACATTCAGCTTGCAGAAATTCCTTCAAACTCTTGAAATTTGATTGGATATCATGGTTTAAACTCAGCCACACATCCATGCGATTATATCTGACAATTAGTGCAAATTTCATCAAACCCATCAGACACTGTTGGGAAGATGTATCAATTATCATTCAGCAATGATTTGAGGATTTACTAAAGGAAAACTAAATTGTTTAAAACTGATCTTATCCTGGATGATCAGCTAGGAAATTATGTCCACACATAAGTAGGATCAGTATAAAAACACACCAATACTGATCAAATCAACTGGAAAAAAATCTATAAATAATTGGCAAATAGTGATGGGCGAATTTATTCGCCAGGCGCGAATTTGCGCGATTCGCCGCCAGCGAATAAATTCGCAAAACACCCATGAAAATTTGCGGGAAAAATTTGCTGGCGTCAAAACATTTTTTTTCCGAAAAATGGATGCCGGCGTCAAAAACGGGCGCCGGCATCAAAAACGAGATGCCGGCGCCGTTTCGCAAATGTTTCGCCATTTTGTGAATTTCGCGCAAAATTCGTGAATTTTTCGGCGAAGCGAAACGGCGCAAATTCGTCCATCACTATTGGCAAACCTCTTCTATAGTTTTCAGCTTCTCAGACCTCTCGTTGTCTGAGATAAAGAATTTGTGAAGTCTTTGACAAAGATAATTTCCAATTTTTTTTCAGATCAAAAGGCCAGTTGTATAGATTAGTAAAATATTTCTAAACAGGTCAAATGGGTGGGAAGCCTGTGGGGAAGCTGCTGCAATCAGGTTAATATAGGGTGAATGAGGCTTTTCATTCTATTTCATTTTTGACACTTTCATAAAATAAACTGAAAAAATTGAAAATGAATGTAAACTGTACTGAAATGAAATAAATATTTAATGGTCTAAATTTCCATCAATAGGTAATAAATCTGTATAAATATCTCAGGGATATTGTTTTCTGAAAAACAAACACAGCTTCCCCATGAAAATGTTTAATTAATAATTGATATTGAAAAAAAAATCTAAATTACCGTAGTCATCAAATTTAGCTTTGAAAAGCTAATGACATTTATTTTTACTGGATATGTGCATTTAATTATGGCAGTATGTAAATATTCTGATGTAGGAAAGGAAGCATGTTAAATAGTATTTAGAAAGTCACTTTTATTTGAACAATAACTACAGAATTCTCCCCAAATGGTTTGAAAGATAAATATTAAATCAGCCTTCACAAAGAGAGATTCAAAACAGATACTAAATTAATATGCACGCAAATTTAATTAGCTGCTTTTTGTGACATCAAAATAAGTACCTGGGATACTAAATACCTTCTGGGCATCTTAAGCATATGTTAGAATTATAGTTTAATAGACTAATTACATAAATTAGGAATTAATTTTGCCACACATCATCTATAAAATGTCTCTTAATTAATTCTGCATTCATTACAAAGCCAAAGACAAACTGGTATCAAACCTATGTTAAAAATTGTGTTGGATATTTCATAGTAGGTATTATAATAGCAGCTCTGACCTGGACTGAACTGCTATCCTAGAACCAAGCTGCCCCTTCTGCCTCACTGGGGTGTTGTGTCCACTGCAAAAAAAAAAAAAAGTTAGCTGGCCATACATTGATCTGCTCATCTGGTCAGGTTGCCAGACAAATAGATCTTTCCCTATTTTGGCCAAGTGATGGGCCTAAACAGGCAGATCAAAAAGGAAGGTGAAGATTAACCTCTACCTTGTGCAGTTTTTTTTAGACCAGGCCTGACACTGAATCACAGCATTAATGAAAAAGTTCATATCAGATCACTGAACACTGTGTTTGTAGTCAATGGGGCACAGTTACTAAAGAGCAAATTGTGTTTTTCTGATGAATTTCTGCTAAAAACTATTTGCAACATTAGCCTATTCATTAAAAGACGGGCAACACACTTCGCTAGTGAAGTTTTTGCGCCAACAAATCATCACTGATGAAAATACGAGATGTAATTGTGTATTTTGATGAATATGCAAATGCAGCACGAAATAACACCTGACATAGTTTTGCAAAGTCTGGCAGAGATTTCCGAAGCAAAAATTCACACATAAGTAAAGGTACCCCAATGTCTGTTCCAGCATTGTTATGAACATCCTTCTGAGAGATGAACATACATTTGGATTTCTTACACATAGAAGATAGTTAGTCCTTTATACCTACTGTACATGCTAAAGGTGACCAAACACTTTTTTACTAGTTTGATATATGTGGTTACGCACACTGATTCACCAAATGTGTTCGTTTACCTACTGGGTCTTCAGCCATGTGTAGCTGGAACAGCAGTCCTAGGCTTAGTGTCAAGGGCCTTGTGGCTTAAGTATCGGAGAAGTCTGGACCAAGGAGGAAGCACTAGGCCACAAGTCCAGTACGCGGTAGCCAAGGGGTTAAACAGGAGGCGAAGTCAGGAAACAGGCAGAAGTTCACAAGGCAGGCAGCAAGGATAGTAGTCAGGGTCAAGCAAGATCAAAAGTCCAGAATCAAAAAGCAAGCAGTAGAATAACACCCAGGAACACCAGTAATAGAAACCTATAATTGGGCATTGAACTGGTGTCCTGGGCATCTTTTTATTTAGAATTTTCGTGCCAAGGCGCAGAGTCATGATGTTATGTGTTTACGCATCTACATCATGACGTGGTGCCACCATCTTGGATGCGGCACCGGTAAGGACAGGAGCGCCGCTGATCGCTCCGGGCACTCCTGACACTATGGGGCACATATACTGTACATAGGGTTAATTAACCCTCGATATTCGACTGCCGAAGGTAAATCCTTCTACTTCGAATATCAAAGTCGAAGGATTTACTGCAATTCGTTCGATCGTTCCATCGAACGAAAAATCTGAAATGCTGAAAATATTTAAACATTAAACAAACCCAAGAGGATTATTTTGCCACCAATATGGATTCATGCAGCTTAGATACTATAAAGTACAAAACTACTGTTTTATTATTACAGCGAAAAGGTAAGCAGCTAGTTGTAGTTTAAATTGGAGAACTACTTGAAATACATTTTATACAGATATTTTTTTAGAAGTAAACTTATCACAATAATTGTAAAATGTATATTTATATATACAGAATATATTTATACAAAGGTACAAAGCTATGTTCATGGTAATCTGAAAGGCATGACTTTGTGGTTTGTGCAAGTATTTCTTTGCTAAAATATAGAGAATGTATAGTCAATGAGCAGTAGGTTAGTAGCATTTAGACTGATCAGATATATACGCTGATCACAGCCTCCGGTATCTTCTTTTATTAGTTACACCTGTTATTGAGAATAATTGCAAGGCTTAATATTTATTGAGCAATTCCTCACTAACATGTGCCTGATGGGCTAAGCTACCAGTGGTTTTACAGGACAATCAGTTTTAAGTAAGATCATTTATCAAATATTAGGAAGAAAAGCACAAGATTTCCTGTGATGGAATGAATTATACAAGGGTCAGCAAGTTAAAGTCTCGGTTGGCAACACAAACATTGGCCTGAGGAATCAAACCTATCTATCCAGCTGTGCTAAGCCATATGGGTGCAATGAACGGTGGAGAATACAAGCCTATGCTCATTGACAATGTTTGTGAGATGCTATTTCATGTCAACAGCATAATAAAACAACCATAGAAAAAAGGTGCGTACAATTCATCAAAAACTCATCTGGTAGCCAGCTGCTGACAAATGAAAAAATATAGATGTTAGCAGCAAACAGATGTGTAATGTCGACACAGGTGCTTAAGATGTTTATGAAATGTACAGTTTAAGTTTTAAGGAGCAGTAGGCAATGCACCTGCAGCAGGAGCATATGGAGGCTGCTTTACTAATTTTAACCATACTAAATAGGTTAATTGTTAAAATGTGCCAACTAGGCCAATACTTGGGGGCCTGCTGACTTGTTTATAGATATGTCATCCAAACTGAATATAACACCGCAAAGTTCTTGAGAGTGTAAGTCCCACTGTTTTTTTTAGAAACACATTGCTTTTCCTTGCTATTCAGACACCTAAAAAGTTTATAAGATAAACACCCTTGTGTGAAAGGATGTCACTTTAATGTTAATAATAATTCGGAAAATTGTGGTTTGTAGCTCTGTGGTTTGTTTTGAAGCAACTGTTGTTAAAATAGACTGTATAAGGACACATACAGTATGAATATGACAGACAGGCTGACATGAAGACAGTGGGGCAGATTTACTAAAGGGCAAAGTGGCCATCGTAGGCGTAGACGACAATTCGCTAGCGAAAGAATACATTGCTAACAAAGTTTTGCGCCCCTTTCTCAAGGCGAATTTTCGTTTAGGCTAACGATCGTTACTCCGCAAATTCAATAAAAGCGAATTTTCCATAACATTAACCCTTTCGCCAGAGTTTCCTTCGCCAGTTTTAGATTTGGTGAACTGATAAGATGAAGCTACATCCTCCTCAATCTTATGTCAGTGACATCATATCTGTATGCCGGAAAGTTATAAAAATGCTAAAACACACTGGCAATTTTTCATATTTTTTCATATTTTAAAGTGGAATTGTATTTCAAAGTTGCAACTGTTAAAATGTTTTGTTATACATTTTTTTTAACCATTTGAGGGGCATGCCACATTTGTTTTAGGGTGGGCTCATGTATACGATATCTTTTGCCTTTATTTTGCTTCCTTGAACATTTTTAATAAGTGGCCACTTTAAGCATTTACACCAATATCTGTAATACAGACATATATAAGGACTACTGTATTTGTTGAAAGTGGAGTAAATTATTATGCAGACTGAGAGGGGTCCCCAAACTTTTTCATATGACTGTACCTAATTATAAAAATACTAGATTGTGTAGGTCAGTGTTGGACTGGGGGGGGCCCACGGCCCACCAGGCCCTCAGCCTCAAGCCTCAAGGGTATTTTCCCGGTGCCCAGCAGGCCCAGTCAGAACCTGGTGTAGGTTTATTTTGGGAAGGGGAACAGTAAAATCAATTATTTTTAAATGTAATCATTTTGGGTATGGTTAGTCAAGTCACATTCTTTAGTGATTAAAAACCCTTTCTGAACTAATAGGCAATGTGTTGGAGTTGGTGCAAATGTTACAAAATGCTTGGGTGCTTGGAAAACATTTTTCAAACCCTGGAATTCGAATTGAAAATTTGAATTGAAAATTTCAATTTGAATGTTTGATTTATTTCATGGTCAAAACTCTCAAAATCGAATTGTGAATTATTCAAACTCAATTTGAATTAAAATTCAAATTGGAATTTCAAAATTTATCAAACCTTATCCCTTTACAAATTCGAATTACACTATTCGCCACCTAAAACCTGCCAAGTTCATGTATAAGTCAATGGGAGAGGTCCAGGGACTAATGTGAACATGTTACTAGCCTTCCTGACATTCAAGTTTTTTCCAGAGAAAAAACTCGATTCAAGTTTAGTCGAATTCGATTAGAGTTTTCAGGTCGGTATATTAGTTTGAGTTTTAGAAATTCTATTTTTTTATCAAATAACCCGAATTTCGAGTATATTCAAAAAAAATGAATTCGAAATTCTACCTTTGATAAATGTGCCTCTTAATAGTTTCCTTTGTCCTATTTGTGTTGCATTTTATGCATTTTACCACAATTTCAGACTTGATTTTTTTTACTACAATTTAGTTTTCAAAGTCTGACTTGCCCCTTCTAGCTCTTTTCTCATTGACTTGATAGATCCAGGTGAAAATATGAGCACAGCTGCTTCCATACCCATAATAGTTAATTGCTAATGTTTCAGATACCTCTCATTATCTAAATGGATATGCATGCCTATTGTGTAAAATACTTACACCATCCATAAAGGTTTTTAGATTGTAGTATCTTTTGAGCAGGGCCTTCATTACCTTTTGTATCATCATATTTTCTATATAAATTGTATGTTCAGTGTATATACCTATATTTATTGTGGAAAATGTTGTTTCTTTATAAGTACATGTTAATAAATAAAAACATGAAGAGCATTTAGTTCCTGTAGTGCATAGATTCACGGTAAAAAAGGATTGGATAGTAAAAAGAAATGTCAGGCAGCATAGGCTTGAAAAAAAATCTGAAGAATGGCAATAGCCTCCAAAATTTGTCTGAAAAGGGAACTTCATCCAGAACATAAACAGGTTGCATAAAAAAAAAAACAAAATAAACTCATTTCCACTATTTTAAAGGTTCCCATGTTGCCATTTTCTATTAAACATGACACCCAAACATTTCTTCAGACAGGATAGAGGGCTGGGGAAGGCTCCTGGGATGGATAATAATGAAGGCTCCTGGATAATAATGATGGCTGCTGTTCACATGGTGAAATTCTTGTGCGGATTCACAAAAAATTTTGACACCGAAAAAACAAAATATATCCCTGCAAAACGCATGCCAACAAAATTGTTGACATAGTTTGTACAACATTGTATTTGTGCTTTACTTAGGGTAGTATAGGGAACCAGACATAGAGGTATGTTTTTAAATAGAACAACATTTAGTGCTTTTATTTCATTCTTTTTTTACATGCATTTATGTTATTTATTTTAATGAAATTGACCCTAGAGAAGTTTCATTCAGAATATAAAAATGTCATTTTTTTTCCTCTCCATCTGGCGTGTAAAAGCCAGTTAATAACAGAGAATAATCCATGTGATCGAGGATAAGGAGGAGGCATTGATTTTGTGTCACAGAAATGTAGGTAGAACATCTAAGCATTAAATAATGTTCCCGGGACACTTTTCAGTGTGACCAGTTGAAGCAGAAGAGCACAACATATTTAATGATCTGTTGAACACAGCCTCTGTGAGGTCAATCATATGTACTTAACCTTTTGCCTTTCCATGTTGTCTGCTTGTCTAACTGGTTTATGAAGTGTATGTTAACATGATTGGGGATTTAGGGCACTGATAACTTGATCTCACAGCTGCTACACAGAAATATCAAAGCTATCCAAGAGAACATTGCAATGCTTTACTCCCTAACCAAATTAAATAGAAAATATATTCCACGTAAAAATGTAATTCCACTATGACATGCCACGTAATGACTAGAAAAGACTGTAAATATGTTTGCATGCTGCAAGAAAGAGATTTAGAAAAAGTGCTAATAAATACAGTATTTTAAGTTATTAAGGACCCAACACTGGTTGATAAAAGCTGCCAAAACCCTCCCGTCCTCTCCAATAGCCTGCCTATCTGATATCAGACTATCAAGCAGGTTTTAGAATCCTCTCAGAAGGACCACATCAGTGCATTGACACAGTCCTCTCCCAAACTGACCTTAATAGGTCCACAGTCTGATGCAAGGGGCCAAATGATTGGATCATTCTGATTTACCAGTAGCTTACTGGTAATTTATATACAAAATTACCTATTTAAAATCTTACTAAACTGGCATATATATATATATATATATATATATATATATATCCATAAATATTGCCCTTTTCATCTTTTATGTTGCGTCACCATTTTGTGATGTTCTGAGTCACTGTGTCACTCACTGATCACGTGACAGAAAATAATGTAGGTTTGAAGTATAACATGAAATAGCGTGGGAGTAAGAGATACGTGTCTTTTCATTCACTGGCTGATATGTAATGTAGCATGTGCCTTTGGTTTGTGTGTGCCTAATAAGAGCTAGAAGGGGGATTATAGTACTAAAATGACAGTTTTTTATATAGCAATTATCTAGTGGCACATACTACTAGAACAGCATATTTCTGTAAAACCAAATCAGTGATTATGTTGATATAATTTTATAAAACCTGCATTGTCCAGGGGTATGGATTCCTTTTAAAGATGAACTATCCAGGGCCAGATTTCGAGTAGTGGCGTCCCAAGGCCACATGGTCCCAGTGCTGGCCTCTTCTGTTGTGCATGCCCCCTCTGCTGCTGCCGGCCCTACATGGTTCTAGCGCCAGCTGCGTGATTCGCAAGCTAGCGCACTTTCAGCCACCGGAGCACTGTGGGGGCTTTGGGTCCCCAATGCTTCTTAGGGATGTGGCTGGGAGGCATCCCGCCCCTACAATTTTGCCGCCCTAGGCCCGGGCCTTTGTGGCCTTGCCACAAATCCAGGCCTGGAACTATCCTGAAAACAATATAGTACTGTAAGCTTCATACCATGGAAGTGAACTTTCTAAATATAATCAATTTAAAACATTTGTGCTATTATCTATTTATAATCTACAGTCTGGTCATTTCCCTATGGGACCAGACTGTAAATTATATCCTTATAACAGGGGCCCCCAGGAATTTGACGCAGGGCGTCAGAATTTGATACCGTGCATCGAAAACGGATGCCGGCGCGCACAAAACAGACGCCGGCAACCAAAATTTGACGCCGGCGACCAAAATTTAGACGCCGGCGACCAAAATTTAGACGCCGACCCCCCCTCCCAACCCCCCCACAAAATGTAGATTATAATGCATAATGTACCCCCTACTAGAAATTTCTAAAGATATCAGAAGTCACCTCGGAGTTATGTGACCTGTATAAAAGCACTTGGCCTGCGGCCTTGTGCTTTTATATGGTCACATAACTTCGAGGTGACTTATAATATCTTTATAAATGACAGTAGGGGGTACATTATCCACTATATATTGTGTTGTATTTATATAGCAGTGACATACACAGCATTTTACAGAGGATGTTTAATCATTCACCCGAGGCTCAATTTTGTTAGGGAGGCAAGGGCAGGAACTTACCACAATGCCGCTATGTCACGCCATCATTATATACATTTTGGGGTCTTTTGTGTAATAGAGGCATATCTCTATTACTATCCTGTTTTAATCAGAACAAGTGCTGTTTTTCATTTTAGGCTATGTAACTATGTACAGGTATGTAGGAAATTGGCTCACCAAGATTATTCAGAATAAAAATCAAAGTCTCACAGTAGCTGGCAGTTCAACTGACCCCTACTCTGCTAAAACAGAGGCGATTAGGACAGTGGCAATGAGATGGAATTGTGGAAAGCATTGTGAGGTCTCCCTTTGTGAGCTAGTATGTAAGAAAGAGTAAAAGAAAGTAAAACAAGTGCAGTGTGCAAATTGCAATTTTAGGCTCAAGAAAACATCTTTTTATCAGTTTTTATACAGTTTTTTGCCCATAATTCCAGCATAACCGCAGTTGCAAGGGGTACATATGCATCATGCAATTGCGGCCGACGTGTTGAAATGCATGCAACTGCACTAACACTTCAGTATTGAAGTGTATTTTTTTTCTCAACAACTGAGACAATGTTTGTAAATGACTCCTAAACTGTGACCTTGCGTAGGGCTTAACCCCTGTAACTACCCTCACTTCTTTGAGGCTTTTCCTCATCTACTGCAACAGAGTACATTGAAACACAACAACGCTTTCTTTTTAGTTCAGAGAACCAGCTTTGTTCTGGGTGTTTGTATCTTGAGTGAATTTAAGGACACTTGGAGCTGAGAATGACATGAAGAAAAAGAGTCCTTTTCCTGCATGTCTTTTCAGCATCACATTGTAACTATAGGGACTTAATTGTATATGCTGTCTGTACAAATATGTGTAAATGAGATGCAGAGCATGCAGTAAAAAAAAAACCCATGTGCAGGTTTCTTTAGAACTTTCTTTAGTAATAATGTTTTGTTGCTTGGGTTCTTAAATAATTAAAAAAGCAAAGATACACTGTACTTAGAAAAGAGGAAGAGTAAATGATATAATAAATTAATGCATTAATCAGCTTGATTTGCTTTGGGTCAGTATTTTAGTAAGAGGGGTGCTGTGAGAATTTATGTGGCAGATTTACCACCATTTGCTATGATTAGGGTTGTTACCTTGAATTTGAGTACAGTGCCATTTTCCTATAAGAGCTAATTTTCCAATTTATGAAAAGTATTTCTCATAGGGACAAATTTATCAAAGGTCGAGTTGTGTTTCCTGAAAAATTTGAGTTTTTCGAGGGAATTTTCCAGTCAACATTTTTGGGGTTTTTATTTAAAAAAAACATTTTTTTTCAAGATTTTATTTTCAACCCTTTTATCCAGAATGCTTGGGACCTGGGATTTTCCGGATAATGGATATTTCTGTAATTTGTATCTTCATACCATAAGTCTCCTAGGAAATCATGTAAACATGAAAAAACTTGGTTTTGTGTCCAATAAGGATTAATTATATCTTAGTTTGGATCAAATACCAGGTACTGCTTTATTATTACAGAGAAAAAGGAAATAATTTAAAAAAAATTGGATAATTTCATTTTAATTGACTATGGGAGAGAGCCATTCCATAATTCGGAGCCGAATGGGTTTCCGGGTTAATGGATCCCATAACTGAACCTCGAAGCTGGAAATAGCTTGAATCTGAAAATACTCCAGCTAAAACCCGTCAAGGTCATGTAGCAGTCAATGGCAGAGGTCCCTTGAACCATTTGAAGATGTTAATAGTCTTCGTGATATTTGGGTTTTTTTCTGTGCATTTCAAAAACTCGATTAATTCAAGCAATTCAAGTTTTTCTGCAGAAAACTGTATTAATTTGAATATTCGGGTTTTTCACTCCGAATTGACTGATTTGAGTTTGTTACATTTGAGTTATTTCATAAATTAGAAAACATATTAGTTGTGAATTCATTCGAGGTATAAAAAAACCTCACAAAGCTCACAAACACGACCTTTGATAAATATGCCCTCTCAGTGTTCATGTTTTTGTGCACTAAATTAAAATGTTCCTAATTTTCCCTTAAAAGTGTTTGCTCTGGGGTGGCATACACCATTATAACCTAGAGGAAAAAAGTTTGCAAGAATTTTAAGAAAACAGTTTTATACTATCTGAAGAGAAGGCAACCAAATTAGACATTTCCCTTTCCTTGAGTTCTAACAATTTAAATGTAACAATTAAAATATATTTCTGAATCACAGAAAAAACATTGGTTACATCTTGCATATAAATCGATTGCTTAATTTGATTTAATATAGCTAAAAAAGGCCAATGACAATGGGGATGCTGGTTGTTACTTTTTCTGTTTCTGAAATTGCTTGGTTTCAAACAAACATAGCGGAGAATATTTCCAACAAATGAACTTAGCGGATCGAATTTTTCTGCAGATTGTAATTCTGCATTTGGACCATATGAAATTGCACATATGTTTAAATGCACTTGTAATTGTTAATCAGTGCTAAAATATTCTGTGCAAGAGTTTGCTTTTCATGTTTGTGACCAAGGCAGGCAACGTTATGATGAAAGATATGGAAATATTCGCCCGATAGGCAAGTAAGAGAAGACTAGAGAGGGATGAGAGGGATGAAAGGGGTAGCTCTTCACTATAAAGATTACTAGCAAGAGAAACCTTGATGCTGTGGGGTTCTCGAAATCTCATTAGACAACATGTATTGTCTTAATACAGTATAAGTAACATGAAGGTATTTGCTTAGAACCTTACATTCAGATACTGGCCTATGGCAACTAACACACAGGGCAGCATGTCCTTAAAAAGCAAAGGGTCAGGCAGTAATTGGAGTTAAAGAAACACCTTGTAATGAAGGAATTTAGCTTGCAAGAGGTAACACACATCATCATCCCTGATTATACAGCGTGAGAGTTAGAAGCGTGCGTGAGAAAGCTTCACTGTAAATTAATTTTTCCCCTGATAAATTTCTGCAATACATCTGAAATGAATGTAGTATTATTTATATTCTTTGTACTTTTACACGCAAACATGAGGGCAACACAATAATCTGTAATAATAGAACAGCCTCTTATACTTGATGATAACTAAGTCGCATGCATCCTTACTGGTGGAAAAGCTATCCTAATGGGTTTATTTAATGGTTCAGTGTTTTTTGGCAGACAAAGTATGGTGATCCAAATAATAAAGTCTATACATATATTACTTAGAAAACACAATTGATTGGAATTGTGTGAAGGCCCCTAAATAATGCATACATCTGAAGCATTACTAACTAAACTAACTAAAATAGCACCTATTGTCAAACAGCTCACACTCCAGTTTTTGTTTATGTGCCCCCTGCAAGTACTAAGTCCCATGCACCAGAAGGGAGCCTAATATGTTTAATGTCTCAACATTCCTGCCTGCACCCGTAGCTACCCCCGATGTGTATGGCTTAGCGTTTGGGGGGATTTTTTGGAAAAAAATATTGTTTCCCCTAACTGTGGTGCTGGTCTATTACTCTGCACCTCAGGTGGGGGAAACATTTTTTGACAATAGCTGTCCTTTTAATCCGCAAGGAGGTGACACAGAAGTCTTCAATAAGAATTAATTTTGAGGCCCCCAAATTGGTTAAACTTTATTTGTTTTTCCTCTGACTACTATTGGATAGCCTAGGCAGCATATAAACAGTGCTTTGTAGTCAAATATGAGATGATGGAAACCCAGTTCAGACAGGTCACTGGGTCATCAGCAGAGACTCATTATACAAGTACTCTTCAGAGAATGGAGCTTCGGTCAGCATAGCAGGAAGACATTAATAAGGAAAGGGTTTGGCAGCAGACTAGCTACAATGATGCATGACCTCCATTAGTGTACTATTTACTATGTTTGCTCTCTCTGGGTAGTTTATGTCTTATACCGGTATGGGACCTATTGTCTGAAATTCCCAGGACCTGAGGGATCTTTCAATAACTTGTATCACCACACCGTAAGTCTTGTATCACCACACCGTAAGTCTACAAAAAATTATTTAAACATAAAAATAAACCCAATAGCATTATTTTGCCACCAATATACTGTCGATTCACTGAGCTTAGTTACCATCAAGAAGAAGGCACTGTTTTCTTATTACAGATAAAAATGGAATCATTAAGCTGTAGATATTCTATGGGGGGGGGTGGCCATCCTGTAATTTTGAGCTTTCTGGATAATGGGTTTATAGATAAGGGAACCCCCACCTGTAATGAATTCTTCAACACTATGTTTAAACATTTTCAAAAAATGTCAACCCTAGCAAACATGACTTTTGTTCCCTCATTGTGATCTTGTTGTTATTTATTACATTGTGGCATCCCCAATTTTTTATGGCAGTCTTAAAGTTCTGACCCAAATAAAAGTTTATAAAAAGTTGAAACAGTGGTCTGCCCACTGAGCTTAATCCCCCTGGCACACATGAATATACAGCGATATTTATTTGCAATTGAGATTTTATGCTAAACCCTCTTTTTATTAAACTAGCCTTCACTTCTTTTATATGACTGGCTGTTTAATCCCTGAATTATTTAGCATAATCTTCATGTGCTATAAAAGAAATGTAACAATAGTAATAGGTCAGTCTGTCCTTTTATGAAATCTTTAGCATTGTCCCCCCTTCTGCTATTGTTCTGTCTGCTTCCTCTCTGTTTCACTTCTGACATATTCCATTTATGTTCTGTCTTCCTCCCCTTTATTGCTCAGTCAAGTTCTTTTATTTTACCTGCCACCCATGTCTATTCTGCTTGCTGATTTGCCATCCAAGTTTGTTATACATTTCAGTGTTCTGTCTGTACTATCAGTACATTGTTTATTGAAGGTACATGTTGCCTGCTTCAACCTGTGTACGGTTGTCTATCCTGTGTCATGTTTTTGCCATTTTGGACCTTTTTTTGTACTCTGTCTTTTGCGATATGAACTGTCCTACCTGTTAGCAGCCCATCATATTTTTCCTGGTTAAAATGTACTTTCCTCTTCCAATATCAATAATAATTTGCTTGCACGAGAAGTTGAAAGCCAGCAAGTTCTGTACAAATAATAATATAAGATAAGTGAATACAAAATGTAACCCATACCTTAGCATGAGAAGCCTTTTGAGAGCTTACAGTCTGAAGGATTGGAAATAATTACAAAATGTAAGGAGAATATAAATAAAAGAAAGGTTAATACTCCCATGGGAAACCATGCCTGCTTTTTCTGTCTTATTATTAGTTCTATATGGTTCTAAAATGTGTTGTCCTGCTGTAAGTAATAATATTCACAGAAGAATATCCCTGTATAATGTATTTGTACACAAACTCTCTATTTGTACAGTTGGTAAAATGTTATTTGATGCAGAAACTCTTCTAATTAATAATAAATGTAAAACTACAATTAACATTTGTTTATTATATATTTCTTTAATGTTAATGTATTCTTGCTCATATTCCGCCCATCTGCCCCTTAAACTGGCGACATGTGTAATTAAAAATACAAATGTCTCTAGTTCACGATATCTTATTAGCAAGATTTTTGGGAACAAAATTTAATTTATTCACATTCGATATGGTCAGTAAATACCACTATTATATGCATTCTGCTGGCCTTTGATTAGCTATGGATTAATAAAACTTTTATATCTTCTTTGTCAGCCTCATTTTAAACTCTGTTTTTGCATACTGTTACTATTAAATAAATGAATTAGTGTCCAGAAATGTGTCATGCATATTACCTAGCAGCAGGAAGCCTAATACAGTGGTCAGCTTCCCGAGTGCGCTATAAATCCAAACACGCACACTAACCTGCTCATGTGGACCTATTAAAAGCATGGTGATTTAGTGTGAAGCCTTATTTGTGCTTAACAATGGAATTTCAGTTAATTCAAAACAATGTAAATCATCTCCAATTACAGTATTTGAATATTCACAGCAGCTTCACAGAGATATTTGTTGTTGCTAAGGAAAAGCAGTATTAAGGTTGACTGGTGTTTTGATTCTGGCAACTTATGCGTGAAAATATGTTGCGGTTCTGTGTATGATATTCCTATTCACAGAACAGATTATTATATTGCTGTCCAAAAATGGATCCCCATGCTGTTTAGAGTGGGCCTCCATGATTCCCCCTTGATAATTTGAAGCTTCTTTCTACAATATACAGTAACTTAATAATAATTAACAAGGTTCATAATTGGTTTTAAACCAATTTTTGGGTTTTAAAGTGGATTTTATATCTTAGTTTGTGTGCCCTAAGTAAAGGGTTAAGGAACTTATAAAGTGTTATAGAATATAATATACAGTAAATAGTATATAGTAATCCAACTCCTGAAACCTAAAGGGATTCTGTCATGATTTTTATAGTTTTTATTACTAAACTACACTTTGTACATTGCACTTAATTCATTCTACCATTTAAAATGTCATTCTTGAACCAATAAATGCATTTTTAGTTGTAATATTAGTGTGTAGGTAATCATCTCAGGTCATTTTGACTGGTTATGCACTTCACTACGAAACTACTTTAAGATGGGCTATTGTTTCTCCTACTCAATATAACTGGAGGAGCCACTGTGGGACTTGGATTTTTACTACTGAGTGCTATTCTCATATCTACCAGCTGTTATCAAATGTTAGGGAGCTGTTATCTTGTTACATTCCAATTGTTCTGTTGATAGGCAGCTGATGGGCTGCTGGGGGGGAAAGGAAAGTAAGTGACTCAACAACTTGCAGTTCAGCAGTAAAGAGCACAAGTTACATGACTGAGGGCACCTGCGAAACTGACAACAAAAAAACAAAAAACTGTGCTTATATGCTGAAAATAAAAATCCCCTGTGAGTTCCAAAGTGACTCTGTAATCAATTTCAGCAAAAGAACTAAGGGGAAAGTCATGCACAAGCCATCAAGAGCAATGCTAACCATCAGCTGGAGTGACGTAATATTCACCACTGCCGGACACTGAAGCAGTAGAAATGTTTTCTCTGGACTGAGGATTACACTTTTCCATGTGTAAATCTGAAGAATGTCTTGGTTGTGCAGAGGCCAGTAGAATAACACCTGCGTAAGTAAGCTTGACTTCAGTGTTTAATAGAGGAGCAATAATGGTCTGTTTTTCATTTGGGCCAAGCCTGTTTTTAAACTTATGGGGGTCTTCCACCAAAAAACTGATTTTTTTGCATAATGAAAAAATATATTATACTATATAGCATCCACCTCATATATATTAAAGGGGTTAATTGCCTTAGAAACACCTTTTCAGTTCAGTTGTTTTCAGATTTCCACCAGAAAAAGACTGTTTTCAATTGCTCTTTTAAAGGAAGTAAAGGAAAACAAACAAAATCCTGAGAATCATCTAAGCCCCCTCCAAAGGCCAAACTTTCCAAGCCACACCAAAAACTCACCAAACAGTAGCTATACCTTTTCCTGACTGAGTAGCAGTGGAGTTGGTGGGCACCACTTTGGGTCCTCATCTTTGGGACCTAAGTTAAGACCAATCCAGATGCTTCAACTGTGCATGCTCCATGTTGGCCATCACAGTAAAGAGGACCTATATTTCTCAGCCAGGAAAAGCATGTTGCTAAATTAAAAAAGTCATCATGAAGACTTCAGTTCCCTTTATGTCTTGGGCTTTTGAACCAGTTTAAGGCCACCACAGCCCATTTGTACCTCTTAAGATGCTCTCAGTAGCTGCCTTCTTTCTGCTGATTCATGTCCAGTGACAGCCCCTCTTCTACATAATACAGTATAGCAGTGAGATGTGGACACGAGAGGTGCAGGAGGGAGAGTTCATGCCAGGCCTCTTCACAAAAAACATTTGTGGGGGGGGGGGCAGGCACCCCAAAGTTATGCTACTGTTTCTACCAACATTGTTTCTTAATCTTGTTGATAAATAGTTCTGATTTAGATTTTGTTCCAGTGGCTCCATGTACAGATTGATACAATTATCCAAAAGTCTGATTGGTTAATGAAAATATAGTCATTCGCAAGTTATAATAAGCTTTTCGGTTAAATTTGGGCTTACTCAAAGACATATGCTATTGTTGACCATTTTGGTTTGAAAACAACAAAACTGGATGACCACATGTGTCCAGCTTCAATGTATTATACAAGAAGAATAAATATTCTTTAGGCAATTTCTATCTCATTAGCCTTTATTATTGCTAATTTGATATATTTTTTCAATTTACACTTATCCAGTACTTTGGATGCACATAAGCAGGTCTTTGCTGGTAATAGTTATTATAGTAATTAATGTTAATGAGCATTTTCATCAAATACCAAATTAATTTGCTACCATACTGTCCTTGTTTCCACTGATGCCGCACTATAGCCTTTGTAATTGGCATATATTCAACAAAGACTTGTTGAATACTTAGATTAAATCTAAGTAAATTAAATACAGAATATAATTAATACCATTTGAATTATTGTTCTTTTACTTTACATTAGTGTTACAGATTTTCCTCACCTACACATAATAATAAGGAAGGCCCTCTCACCGAAACAATGGTTCATTGTTGCAAAATGTTCATGGTTTGTCTATCATGGACTGTGGATTCAAAAACACATTGAGGAATAAGGCACACAATGATATACAAACTCAGGAATGACAGTCACAATAGCAGAAAGAATGCTGCATATATTAGTTTGCCATAGTGTTTGGATGAGGTGGTTTAATAATTTACTAAGAGTTCTCTTGGGCAGCACATGGCTTTTACCCAGTTCTGAGTTGATTTTCTTTTTAGCAATGATCCTCCTCATATGCAGAGAATTACTTTTCACAGGGTGTTCTACTCTATTCATTCATTCACAGTGATTGATTGATAATTAGAACTGACAAAGAACAGATCAAGTCAAGTTACCAGGACAAAAACATCTGGGACTGAGTCTAATAAGAATGCCCCAGCCTCTCTTTAGTGCTAATTGCACAGTATGCAGAAGATCACATTCACAGTTGCCTTTGCAAATGGCTCAAATTAACACATCATAAAGCACTGAAGCGGCTCAATATGCTCCTTTAGAGGGGCTATGTCTGAACTTATTATGTTGTCATCCCTTAAATATGTAAAACTGTTATGAACAGTATGATTTGACAAACCGGCTTTGGCATACATGCACACAAGCAAAGTAAATTGCGTGTTCATTCTGTTTAGTAGAAGGTGTGGGTCCAGTTTATCTGAAGTTACAGAAATATCTCTGTTAAGAGACACATTTTTATGGAAGTACAGTATAACAGAGCTACTTATTCAACGGAAGAACAGAAAAACAAACTAATTACAAAAGAATAAGATAACAATGTGGCCATCTGTTAATTAAATATATAGAACAACTGAACTGGGAGATCAGGTGCAAAGTATAATGAAAGACTAAATTAGGAAATTAGTTTTTTTAATTAGTTTTCCCAGACCAACACAGATAGCACACGTTCCACTATTACTTTTGCTGGTGAGAAAGGCAAAGTAAACAACAAAAAAGCACTTCCATGAGAGTACCTATCCTGTTGTCCTTAAAAGAACAGCAACACCAAAAAATAAAAGTGTTTTAAAGGAATGAAAATATAGGGGCATATTTATCAAGGGTCAAATTTCGAATTGAAAAAAAACTTTGAGATTTGAATTCAAAAAGACCAACCAGAATTAAGTCGAAGTTTTTTTTGGTCAACTAGGTCCGTTTTCGATCGAATAGGTCCGTATTTGGCCGAATTCGAATCGTACAAATCTAAGGAATAGCGCATTTCGAACAAATTTGATTAAAAGTTTTTCCCACAAAAAACCTTCGATTTTTCAAAGTCCACCAATTGACTCCAAATCGGGTTGTAGGAGATCCCCCATAGTCTAAAACAACAATTCAGCAGGTTTTAGATGGCGAATGGCCAAAGTCTAATTTTTAAAGAGTACGGAGCATATTTATCAAGGGTCGAATTTTGAATTGAAAAAAACGTCGAAATTCTAAATCAAAAAGACCAACCGAAATTAAGCTGAAGTTTTTTTTTGGTAGAATAGGTCCGTTTTCAATCGAATAGGTCCGTATTCGGCCGAATTTGAATTGTATAAATTGAAATAATAGTGGATTCGATCAAATTTGAATCAAAGCTTTTCCCAAAAAAACTTTGATTTTTCAAAGTCCACCAATTGACTCCAAGGTCCCCCATAGGCTAAAACAGCAATTTGGCAGGTTTTAGATGGCAAATAATCGAAGTCGAATTTTTAAAGAGACATAATAAATTTAGATATTCGATATTCAAATTTGGACTATTCCCTAGTCGAAGTACACAAAAATTAGCTTGAAATTTGCATTTTTTTCATTCGAAAGTTCACCTCGACCCTTGATGAATCTGCCCCATAATGTACTGTTGCCCCCCACTGGTAAAGCTGGTGTATTTGCTTCAGAAAAGTTACAATAGTTTATATAAATAAGCTGCTGGGTAGCAATGGGGGCAGCCATTCAAGCTGAAAAAAGGAGAAAAGGCACAGGATACACAGCAGATAACAGATAAGTGCTGTAGCATAGAAAGGGATTCTTCAGAACTTATCTGTTATCTACTGTGTATCCTATACTCGAATGACTGCCCCGAAGCTACACAACAACTTGTTTAAACAAACTATAGTTGCATTTCTGAAGCAAACACCCTCGTTTTACCAGTGCAGGGCAACAGTACATTATATTGTGATTCCTTTAATACACTTTCATTTTTTGGTGTTACTTTTCCTTTAAAGTCGGTTGGTAATAATATTAGTATTTTGGAGATTAAATGTAAATCAAGTGGAATAAATGTATTCAGTACATGGCACATTGTCACTTAAATTTGAGCTATTTAAAATTATTATTATTAAGACTCTTGTGGACTTCTGTAATGCACACGTATAACACAATTTCCCTTTCCCATTTTTTTCCAAATTGACTGATACTTGAGGTAGACATGAAGATACATTTATGTATATGAAGTGCCTGTTAACCATAAAGGAATTGTTCAATGTAAAAATAAAAACTGGGTAAATAGATAGGCTGTGCAAAATAAAAAAATGTTTTTTAATATACTGTCAGCCAAAAATGTAACGTATAAAGGCTGGAGTGACTGGATGCAAAGTTGCGCCACAGCAGCCGAACACTGGCAAATTTTTGCATCGGCTAGGCAAGCATTTCAGAGGGAATTTTTGCTAGCGTTCATTTCTGGCTAGCCAAACTTCGCTAGCACTCTTGCGCTTAGATTAATTTGAATAGGGCAGGTACCTAAAAGTTGTATGGACGTCTTTATTATTAATGTTGGTGCAAATGTTTTAAAAAAAAGTTGTGCCCACTTTTTCAAACACATGTCCAATGAGCCATAATAAAGACAGAAGAGATCCTCTAATGCCCTAGACATGAGCCCACCCTTAAACAAATGTGGCATGCCCCTCAAATTAGTTTAACATTTTTTTTACATGTAAAGTTCGAACTTTTGATGGCAATCCTGCTTTAATAAAAAGAAAAGTCGCCAGTATTTTTAACAACTTTAATGCATTTCCGGCATACAGGATATGATGTCACAGACATAAGATTGAGGAAGATGTAGCATCGTTTAATCAGTTTGTCTGGTCTGTGGTGGTGAAGTAAACTCTGATGAAAGGGTAACGTTAGTTCAGTAAAATTCGCATCTTAGTGAAATTGCAGAATAATGACCGTAGAGCGCATACAAACACTAGCGACGGTCTTGTTCGCTAGTGAATTGTATTTATGCCTGTAAGCGATTTGGCAATGTTCCTTCCGATGGGATTTCTGCCAAATTGACGCTAGCGTCGGCCACTTCGCCCTTTAGTGAATCTGCCCCAAGGTAATTCAGTACATAGAAATATCAGCTCGCTGCTATACATAAGATTTGAGTTCTCCCAGAGAATCCTTATGGTTAGTTTTGAGTCATTTTGACCTCTGTGCAGCTGTTTCATGGTGTGCTGGAACTGATAATTTAACCACTAGACATCTGCAGAGTCAGACACCTCAGAATTAGGTTATCTGTGTGAAAGAATGAGACCACAGGTCACTAATAAAGGTTCTACTTACATTATCTTTAAAGCTATTAATGCATAGTAAGGGATATAGTTCTTCTAGTGGAAACTATAAGTCAGTTGGAGTAACTCTCCAGTTCCTTATGATCTTCCTGCTAAAAACAGATGTGCATATTGATGCTATTCAGAAAGTACTTGTGTCCATACACATTCTTTTACAGCTTGGTGAGATACACCCGGCTGCATGCTCTGATGAATTCTGTGCAAATGCACAAACTGGCAGTAATTCCAGGTTTAGTTATTTGAATCAATGACTGCAAATGAATGGGATGTGAATGTTGTTGATGCCTAATGCAAGGGGAGAACTGTCTCTGCACATTGCACTGTGTTCCCAAATGAGCTTTTTCTAATGTTAAAATATTGATATTTTGATAAACTCATGTACTAACTGTCTTAAGAATAAATAAATACAAATAAATACGAACTCAAAATATGCAGAATGCTAGTCAAATTAGCCTTTAATCTTTAATATCATTCTCTATTTCACTTGGAATTGTGTGCCAGTGTTACCTTCCATCTGTACCCAACATCTGGGAAATATTTAATGAAGACATCTGGGTTTATGCCTGGCTCCTGATAGATACGCATTTTAATAAAACCATACGAGATCAAGATGTCTAAAGTGGTACTCTTGTGTTAGAAAAGAGTAAAACACGGACTACTGTTTATCATCATGCAAAATGCAGTGAGCTATTCTCCCACAGGGTGAGCAGCTAGAATGGTATTAGCCGCGCTTTAAACTGTAATGAATTCCCAGTCTGATTCACTACAAGATTTCAATTTATACCACATTTAAAGTACTCCAGATCCCAGTAATCACTACAGTAATTAGCTTATTTCTACTCCTTCAAAATGAACCCACTAATTTTTGCAATCAGACTTCATTTGGTTAATCACCAATTTAATTGATTTAATTAGTTTTATCTGCAAAATTAGTCAAGTGTAAATACGGTTTTGTAAACAGAGTTTAGCTTCAAGCTGTAAAATGGGGAATTATAATTTAAACCAAGAATTAGGAATAAAACCAACAAAATATGTGATTGTGTTTCCACTTCCTGCACCACAAAATGTGTTTGTTTTCAGACAGGCTATGCGACATGCCTCACATTTCTTAAGCTATATTTTTAATTCTTTGATCGATATTTCTGAGATAGTACAGTAGAAATATTCCTGGCACTCAGAGGTGATTAGATAAGTGGTAATGTTCCCCTAATGTACGTTATAATGATATTAAAATTCACTGAAGAGTCCTGTAATTATATAATATAAAGGAAAAAGGCCACATGAATATCAAGTTGGCACATAATATAGTTTAGATTAGGAGATATCTAGTTCCTTTTTAATGTAATGACATAAGGAAATACAAATTTTTTATTTATTCATTTTGATTCTGCAATGTTATTTTTTTCACGAGTTATGTAGAATAAGTAAAAACCAATGAAGTAGTGTTTTTAAGTGAATTTAAATTTATGGCAATTCTATCATAAAATACATTACCATGCGAGGTTTTTTTTTTAGATAAATACACTTTTAGTTTCTGCCTATATTTAATACACAGAAAGGTAGCATGGTCTCCAAAGTATATAGTGGAATAAATAAAACTTTAAAATGACTTGTCATTGAATATCTGGAATTAGCCCATGTCAAATATAGTCAGATCCTATCTTTGTGGAACATTATCCCAGTAAAAGTAATCACAATGCTACTTTCACCATTTGTGGGTTGCCATTTAAGTGATGCCAAAAATGTCTGAAGCAGATCCATTAGTAAAATGCATAATGTAAAGAACGAGCACTTGTCAGGCAATAGTAGCCTGGAAAAGCGTAGAAGTAGGGTTCCAGGCTACTATTGCCTGACAATTGCTGAAGCAAGCACTTCATTATCATTATTTATTTATATAGCTCCAGCAAGTTATGCTTACAAGTCTGTTATTGAATAACAAAATTTGTTATAAGGGGGGGGGGTCACAATTATTTAACAAACAAGGGTAATAGAATAAAAGGGATTGTAGGGCCCTCAAAAGGTTAGTTGATTAGCATTATAATCTATAGGGAGACTGCTCTGGGCTATTTTTTCGGGGGGTTACTAAAACCGTGGGTGCTTAAGACATCAAGGTGGTTACTTACTAAACCTCAAATTTATCTGGTCAGGCTTTTTTGGGCAAAAATTATTATACCCCGATGCTGCAAAAAGCCAGAATTTGAAAATCCGCCATCTCAGACCCGCCGAGGTCCTGTATAAGTCAGCGGGAGAGGCACCAATCTCAATTTCAAGATATCGTGGTTTGTGCTCGGTTTAGCCAGAAAATCTGAAAAATTCAGGGGTATTTGATTAATTTTATTAGGGTTTTCCCGATCCGATTAATTTGAGTTTCTAAATTAATAAATAAGGTAAAATCTGTCATGGGAGTTTGGTCAGGGTTTTTTACATAAAATAATGGGATAAATTAGGAGTTTAGTAAACAACTCCCCAAAAGTAAACCAATGTGGCATTATTAGTGATGGGCAAATTTGTCCCATTTCGCTTCACCGAAAAATGTGTGAATTTCCCGTGAAATTTGCAAGACAGCGAGAAAATCGTTGAAACAGTGCCAGCGTCCAAAAAAAAACGGACGCTGGCGAATTTGCGAATGCCGAATAAATTCGCCCATCACTAGCCATTATCCAAAATGTTATATGTTGCAAATCTATGTCCGATTCTCCCACCCTAAAAAAACAAATGCAGGTCAACCAACTTTAGTAAAGAGTTATCTTTTCAACTTGTTTATTAATGACCTGGAGGTGGGCATTGAAAGTACTGTTTCTATTTTTGCAGATGATACTAAATTGTGCAGAACTGTAGGTTCCATGCAGGATCCTGCCACTTTGCAGAGTGATTTGTCTAAGTTTGGAAACTGGGCAGCAAACTGGAAAATGAGGTTCAAGGTTATGCACTTTGGCAAAAATAATATAAATGCAAGTTATACACATAGGGGCACATTTACTAAGGGTCAAATATCAAGGGTTAATAAACCCTCGAATCCGACCCTCAAAGTAAAATCCTTTGAATTTGAATATCGAATTCGAAGGATTTTAGCCCAAATCCTACAATCGAACGATCGAATAAAAATCGAACGATTCGAACGATTTTAAGCGATCAATCGAAGGATTTTTCTTCTATAAAAAAAAGCTTAGAAAAGTGATAGGGAAGATCCCCATAGGCTAAAATTGTATCTCGGTAGGTTTAAACTGCCAAAGTATGTAGTCTAAGTTTTTTTTAAAGAGACATTACTTCAACTATCAATTGGTCGAATAGTCGAACGTTTTTAGTTCGAATCATTTGAATCGAAATTGAAGTCGATGGTCGTTGTAGCCTATTTGATGGTTAAAGTACCCAAAAAAATACTTCGAAATTCAAAGTATTTTTCATTCGAATCCTTCACTCGAGCTTAGTAAATGTGCCCCCAAATGGCAGTGTGTTGGGAGTTTCCTTAAATGAGAAGGATCTAGGGGTTTTTGTAGATAACAAGTTGTCTAATTCTGGGCAGTGTCATTCTGTGGCCACTAAAGCAAATAAAGTTCTGTCTTGCATAAAAAAGGGCATTAACTCAAGGGATGAAAACATAATTATGCCTCTTTATAGGTCCCTGGTGAGGCCTCATCTGGAGTATGCAGTGCAGTTTTGGACTCCAGTCCTTAAGAGGGATATAAATGAGCTGGAGAGAGTGCAGAGACGTGCAACTAAATTGGTTACAGGGACAGAAAGACTTAAATTATGAGGGTAGACTGTCAAGGTTGGGTTGTTTTCTCTAGGAAAAAAGGCGCTTGCGAGGGGACATGATTACACTTTACAAGTACATTAGAGGACATTATAGACAAATAGCAGGGGACCTTTTTACCCATAAAGTGGATCACCATACCAGAGGCCACCCCTTTAGACTAGAAGAAAAGAACTTTAATTTGAAGCAACGTAGGGGGTTCTTCACAGTCAGGACAGTGAGGTTGTGGAATGCACTGCCGGGTGATGTTGTGATGGCTAATTCAGTTAATGCCTTTAAGAATGGCTTGGATGTTTTTTTGGACAGACGGAATATCAAAGGCTATTGTGATACTAAACTCTATAGTTAGTATAGATATGGGTATATAGAATTTATGTGAAAGTAGGGAGGGTTGTGTGTATGGATGCTGGCAGTGTCGGACTGGGACACCAGGGGCCCACCAAAAAACTTCAGACCAGGGGCCCACCAAAAGTTTTGAGACCAGGGGCCCACCCTCAGTACTATTTTCTTCCTCTCCTCACTCAACCTCTATTCTCCTAGTCCAGGGATCCCCAACCTTTTGAATCCATGAGCAACATTCAGAAGTAAAAGTAGTTGGGGAGCAACACTAGCATGAAAAATGTTCTTGGGTGCCAAATAAGTGCTGTGATTGGCCATTTGGTAGCCCCTACGTGGATTGTCAACCTAAATTGAGGTTCTGTTTGGCAGTTCACCTGGTTTTTATGAAACCAAAACTTGTCTCCAAGCCAGGAATTCAAAAATAAGCACCTGCGTTTAAGGCCACTGGGAGCAACATCCAAGGGGATGGAGAGCAACATGTTGCTCACGAGCTACTGGTTGGGGATCACTGTCCTAGTCTCTTTACTTTACATACTATAATCTATTATTTAGCCACTTTGTTCTCCTAGAAATAGGGAATGGCCATGGAATAGGCCAAAACACGAGGGCCCACTGACACCTGGGCCCACCGGGAGTTTTCCTGGTTTCACGGTGGGCCAGTCCGACACTGGATGCTGGGTTTTCATTTGGAGGGGTAGGACTTGATGGACTTTGTCTTTTTTCAACTTTGTCTTTTTGTAACTATGTAACTATGTAGCTATTTTTGGATATCAGAAACATAAGTGATAGGTCAGTGCTCCAACTTGAATTGCTAACAATGAATACATTTATCTAGTAAAGTATAAAAACATATTTTTGTTTAAATTATTGTTTTTGCAGTTGTCTAAAAAGTTCTTATAAGTTGATTTGAGTTACTGCCCAGGTGGGGATATGCCCAGTGTTTTATAGAAGAAAAGGATAAACAGGCGCTTCAACAGGCCCTTGCAAAAGTTATAATAAACATTAATTATTTACCTTTTTCACCCTCAGAAACAAAAGCACCTCAACAGTGTAGCATTATTATTTTGCACCAGAATGCACCATTTTGCATTCAGTTCTGAGTCTACCACTGGGAAACAATAATATAAAGGGCTTAATATTGTAACACTGTCAACATGCTTCGAAAGGGTAATGCAACTTCTAAATAACAGTACAGTACAGTAATCAGTACAGTAAAACATGATAAAATAGATAAAAGCAAACCTAAACTGTAATAAGTTGATATATAAGTGTAATATTAAAACTAAACATAGACTAGATACTCAGAACTGCATTATCAAATGTAATTACTAATGAATACCCAGGAAAGGGTAAAACCAAACCAACTTTTACATACAGTACAGTTAGGTCCATAAATATTTGGACAGAGACAACTCCTTTCTAATTTTGGTTGAACAAAAAGATTGCATAAAAATGTGAGGAACTAAAGCCTTTTTTTAATACAATCACTTCATTTCAGGGGCTCAAAAGCAATTGGACCATTGACTCAAAGGTTATTTAATAGGCAGGTGTGGGCAATTCCTTCATTATGTCATTATCAATTAAGCAGATAAAAGCCCTGGAGTTGATTTGAAGGAAAGGGGGCTTGTATGTGGAAGATTTTGCTGTGAATAGACAAAATGCGGTCATTAAACATTTGTGATTTTATTTTATAAAATTCGTCTTTTACACCCTATTTCCAGGACTGTTTATTTTCCGATGCAAGCTGTGATTTATAAGATATTTAAGATTTTGTGGTATATCTCTGTATGTCCATCGCTTCCTTCACCATGGTTTTATATAACTTTATATAACTTTATATGACTTTATATGACTTTGGAGTGACGTGAATATTGAATATGTATACTGTATCTCCTTTTACCATCCTACTCTTCCCCCTCCTTATCCCCTCTTCCTCCCTTTTTATTTCTGTAACCTCACCCTTCCCCCTCTTTGTATTAAAAAATTGAAAATAAAGAATATTTCAAAAAAAAATTCGTCTTTTAACACATCATGAATTTTTCTGAATTTATTAAACCCAGAGGATGGAAAAGTTCAAATCAGAAAATCCGGCATCTCAGACCATTCGAGGTTGCATATAAATCAATGGGAGAAGTCCCAATGATTTTTTGATGTGTGCTGGGTATCGTGCAATACCACAAAGTTTTCGGAGCTTTCAGGGAAAAAACTGAGTTTTTGGGTTCAAATCCAAAAAAATCATAAAAATCAGATTTTTCCCGCAAAGTACATTTTCAGGAAAATGTAATAATAAATAAGTACAAAAAACCCGAGCGGATTTGATTGTAGTTTGTAGCAGAAAATATTGAGATAAATTCGGACTTTGATAAATAACTCACAAAGTGTGAAAATCACAAAAATCTCTAATGCAAAAACTTGCCAGGTAAAAGTTGTCAGGGTCTTATCGAATTAGCTGCGCTGATCCTATTGGACAGTTTTTAATCAATTTGGACCTTTAGTAGTTTTCTGGGTTTTTATGCCAGGAAATGTCTGAAAAACTCAAATTGTTTGAGGTTTTAGAGGTATTCATATTTTTTTCCAGATTTCTGTTAGTACTTTTTTTTATTTGGATATTTACATAATTTTCATGCCATTCATAATTTTAGAGAAAGTGAGCTTAGCTGTGGTTTTAAAATCCTATAAAACCACTAAAAGGAGAATGTTGATAAATAGGCCTCCACATGTGCCTAATCATTCCATATGTTTAAATTGTAATACACTATTACTTGGAGGAACTGTATCAGTATCATGAAACCTTAGTTCTTCAGCTGTATGTTCTATGTCCTAACAACAGGGGCGCGCCGCCAATGAGGCGAGCTGAGCCGCTCGCCTCAGGCGGCAGCGCCTGAAAGGATTCCAGGGGCGGAAAAAAGCCGCTCCTGCACCTTTAAGAGCCGAATTTCCGGTTTTTGAACCGGAAATTCGGCTGTACTGTTGCGAGAGAGCGCAATTGCGCTCTCTGCAATGGTGTTTCTGCCTCCCCTCCCGACGCGTAAGTTGGTGAGGGGGGGCGGCATTGCAGGAGCCGCCTCAGGCGGCTCCTTAGTCAGAATCGCCGCTGCCTAACAATGTTTGGAGACAAGTCAAGTAGAATTTTTAGTATTAATAGTCGTTCTATTTTAGGAGAAATTGCCGGTTTCAAAGTGGGTAGACCAACCCACTTTGATACTATAGTAAATATGGTATAGTAAATATGTTACTTGATTCACTAGTAAAGCATTCAATTTATTAGAGGGATATGTGCATCGATGGTGTCATACAATTATTCATAAACATGCATGTAAAATAAATTCAATGGGTCCCTTTTAATAATTAAAAATAATTTGAAAATTGTGACTTGCAGGTTTTGCTTTGTGTCTAGCCCAATGTTTGACATTCTTGTTATAATCAACGCAGATCTTATACAATTGATTTTATCAACTTTCAACTTAAATTGGGACTGTATGTTTTTATTTACTTTCTAATTACCAATGCTAATTGTGGCATGCTCATACTGTTGTTGCTTTTCAACTGACACCGGTGCCAGACCTGTGTGCCAAATTATAAAAATAGTTTTGCTTTTTGTATTATTAATATTAGCTTTGGAATTAGGGAAGACGCAAGTTTAATTCTGTAATTTGTGCAAATCTGCTAATCACTAACAATATTCCAGGCCCCTTCTCTAATTAAACAAGTGGTCATTTTATTATAGAGATTAGTCTCATTTATGCTTCCACAGGGACAAGTAATTACAAGGATTTGCAATTTCACATTATTTTCCAGTTAACAAATGAACATCCTCATTAACAACAATGTTCAGCAATGAAACTTTACACAACCTACACTGCTTCTAAAATGATTTCTCTTGTTACAAGTAAGGCTGAATGTAAATTTCACATAACTGAGGAAAGTCTTGTCTGCTTTTTTCTGCAAAAACATCATACATTAAAAAAAAAAAATATATATATATATATATATATATATTTTTTTTTTTTTTTTTAAATTAGGATTTTTATTGAAAAGGAATTTTCTAATTAACTTGCCACTAAATTGAACATTTAAAAAAGAGGAGCTTTTCTTTCACCAGTAAGAGTTGTATTACATCAAACTGGGCAGGTCCTGTGAAACCACCCCCAACTCTTTTACTAGTGGAAAAAGTGAAGGGCAGTTATTGGGGATCAACCATTACTGGGGCACTGAAAGCAAATAGTTTTTTACAGTATGGAACAGGAGATCCTATATGTTATATATTATACATGTATATACACATACTTACATGAAAAAATGTTCCAGTCCTGAGCAGCAGAGACTAATTCTTCAAATGACTGGAAGAAGCTGACCCAAGGTGTCTTGGCTTCAATGGGAAATAGGTAATGATTGAGCTGTCTTAAAAGAGAACTAAACCCTAACAATTAATGTGGCTAAAAATGGCACATTTTATATACTGATCTTAGTGCACCAGCCTAAAGTTTCAGCTTGCAATAGCAGCAATGATCCAGGACTTCAAACTTGTCACAGGGAGTCACCATCTTGGAAAGTGTCTGTGACACGCACATGCTCAGTGGGTTCTGAGTAGCTGTTGAGAAGCTAAGCTTAGGGGTTGTGGCAAATTATCAAGCAGAAAATGAGGTTTGTCTGTAATATAAGCTGATGTTACAAGATGATTATTAAATTCTGATGCTGGTTGCACTGGTTTCTGTGCTGCTGTGTAGTAATTATCAGTATTATTTCTAATCAGCCTTATATTGTAACATTTCTATTCTACTAAATTTCAGACGTGCAAACTTTGACAGTATAAGGCCATCTCTGCAACATATTAAGTGGAAAATGCTTTTCACAGGGTTAAACACAGAACAAAAATGGGAAGTCTTTAAAATGCTGCTTAATAAATATACTTGTCAGTATATTCCACTTGTAAGCAAGGAACGTCGTTGCAAAGCAAAACCTTTTTGGTTCAATAGAAGCGTTGGTGTTGAGGTGGGTAAGAAAAGACGTGCTTTTAAGGCTTTCAAGTTAGCTGGTACAGCCGAAACATTTATAAGGTACAAGGAGGCCAAAAAATCATGCAAAGAAGCTATAAGGCAAGCTAAAATTGATATAGAAAAGGATATTGCAGCAAGCTGTTTTAAAAAATCCAAAATTATTTTTTAAATATGTTAATAGTAAAAAAATGAAGCAGGAAGGGGTGGGACCTTTAGTTTCAGAGGGGGGTCAGCTGGTTGATGAAAACAAAATAAAAGAGCAGATTCTGAATTCATATTTTTCATCTGTCTACACAAATGAGGAACCAGTAAGTGAAGGTTTCCTTCTTAATAGTACCAATTCTAGTAATACAACTAATGATGCATGGTTCACACATGAAGAAGTTCAAAAGAGACTAGAACATGTTAAGATTAACAAAGGTCCGGGGCCAGATGGTATTCATCCCAGGGTACTTAGCGAACTTAGCTCTGTGATTGCCAAACCTCTTTACTTATTTTTCAGGATTCTTTGAGATCTGGCATAGTGCCGAGAGACTGGCGAATTGCTAATGTGGTGCCTCTATTCAAAAAAGGATCCTGTTCTCAGCCTCAAAACTATAGGCCAATTAGTCTGACGTCAGTGGTAGGAAAGCTTTTCGAAGGGTTAATAAAGGATAAGATACTGGACTTCATAGCAAATCATAATACTATGAGTTTGTGCCAGCATGGTTTTATGCATAATAGATCTTGCCAGACTAACTTAATTTCTTTTTATGAGAAGGTAAGTAGAGACCTCGATTCTGGGATGGCAGTGGATGTGATTTACTTAGACTTTGCAAAAGCATTTGATACAGTGCCACACAAAAGGTTAATGGTTAAATTAAGGAATGTTGGCCTGGAACATAGTATTTGTACCTGGATAGAGAACTGGCTAAAAGATAGACTACAAAGAGTGGTGGTAAATGGAACATTTTCTAATTGGACCAGTGTTGTTAGTGGAGTACCACAGGGCTCTGTACTAGGTCCCTTGCTTTTCAACTTGTTTATTAATGACCTGGAGGTGGGCATTGAAAGTACTGTTTCTATTTTTGCAGATGATACTAAATTGTGCAGAACTATAGGTTCCATGCAGGATGCTGCCACTTTGTAGACTGATTTGTCTAAACTGGAAAACTGGGCAGAAAACTGGAAAATGAGGTTCAATGTTGATAAATGCAAGGTTATGCACTTCGGCAAAAATAATATAAATGCAAGTTATACACTAAATGGCAGTGTGTTGGGAGTTTCCTTAAATGAGAAGGATCTAGGGGTCTTTTTAGATAACACGTTGTCTAATTCTGGGCAGTGTCATTCTGTGGCTACTAAAGCAAATAAAGTTCTGTCTTGCATAAAAAAGGGCATTAACTCAAGGGATGAAAACATAATTTTGCCTCTTTATAGGTCCCTGATAAGGCCTCATCTGGAATATGCAGTGCAGTTGTGGACTCCAGTCCTTACGAGGGATATAAATGAGCTGGAGAGAGTGCAGAGACGTGCAACTAAATTGGTTAGAGGGACGGAAGACTTAAATTATGAGGGTTGACTTTCAAGGTCGGGGTTGTTTTCTCTAGGAAAAAAGGCGCTTGCGAGGGGACATGATTACACTTTACAAGTACATTAGAGGACATTATAGACAAATAGCAGGGGACCTTTTTACCCATAAAGTGGATCACCGTACCAGAGGCCACCCCTTTAGACTAGAAGAAAAGAACTTTCATTTGAAGCAACGTAGGGGGTTCTTCACAGTCAGGACAGTGAGGTTGTGGAATGCACTGCCGGGTGATGTTGTGATGGCTGATTCAGTTAATGCATTTAAGAATGGCTTGGATGATTTTTGGACAGACATAATATCAAAGGCTATTGTGATACTAAGCTCTATAGTTAGTATAGGTATGGGTATATAGAATTTAATTAAAAGTAGAGAGGGGTGTGTGTATGGATGCTGGGTTTTCATTTGGAGGGGTTGAACTTAATGGACTTTGTTTTTTTTCAACCCAATTTAACTATTTAACTATGTAACTATGTATACTGTATATTGTGAGTGGGTCCCTAAGCTCAGTGACAGCAGCACAGAGCATATGCAGTGAATCAGCAAAAAAGAAGATGTGGAGCTACTGGGGCATCATTGGAGACACAAATCTTTACTGCTAAAGGGATGTGGTTGCCTTGGGCTGGTACAGAAGCACAAAACATAATGTACAACATTTCTAGCTACTTCTTTAGTTTAGCTTTAGTTCTCCTTTAACTGGTTAGATAACTTTGAGTGCTTCATGATATTGAATTGTACATATTCTCTTCTAGCAGAAAAAGTGTAGTACTACAGGTCATGCAGGCTAATAATAAAGCAATGGTATATATATATATACTAAGATCGTAGCTACATATGTACAGTTACCAGATATAAATCTAAGCATATCAATATTGCACCGGGCCTTGCTTGGTCAGTTTATCAGTGCCTAATCTAGAATAGAGAATTTTATAAACAGTATACCCAAGCACAAGTTCCATAAACCTTATAAACAAAACATATTGTATCTATTATAGTCTGACAATTATTTCAAAAAGAGCAGTTACAGGTTGCTGATTATAGTGTGGAACACCTTGTTACATTACAGAGGTTTTACCTGGTGAATGCATTACGCTAGTTGAGTGTCAAGCCCCAGGTAGTAATTGCTGAAAAATTGTCTTGATGACTATGTTAAGGACTCCATTGCCAAAGAATCATTATATAATCATCCACAGCCTTCACACATAGGAACTAACCACAATGCAGAAATTAAAAATATCTAAAATGTTATGATAGAATAACAGTTTCCTCAAAGGCAGTCAAAAGGTCAAAAAGGTAAAAATGACTGAGCAAATAACTCTTAACACACTTGTGCTAAAGAGGCAAATGTTAAATCGACATTGCCTGTTTGTGTTATTTTGTAAATGCAACTGTTACAGGGTCATATTAGCCAGAAAATATTGGATTACAGGAGCCTGCAGTCCTCCACATTATTTTGCATAGTTTTCAAATAAACAGACTGATAAAGTTTGGATTTGTCTCAAGTCTCTTAATGGCAGAAATAGAGAATAACTATTGAAAAATGTGCGCCATCTGTATCAGAATGAGTGTATAAATGTATTCCATTTCATTTTCTTTGACAAATAAGCAACATTGACTTTTCCCCTGGAATATTTTAGTGGAATGACCTGCATATTATAATTAAAATGTTATGCAGTATTTCATCTTCTTGTTGCACAAAGGTGATATTTCTGCTTTTCTTTTTAAAACCATTGATTGGATGAATGCTAATGCCTTCATGTTTTCACTTGGGATACCACTTGATGTATCCTATTTTCTAGAGTCTAATTATTGCTTTTGTAGACATGAATGCCATTTAGATGTAAGCTAATTCAGCATGGTAACTCAATTAGATTTGCAGTGACTAGGATTTATGAAACATCAATGGGTTCTTGGAGAGACCAATGGGACTGCTAGTTATTTATCCCTATCTCTCACTGATATTGCATCTCAGGAGCTCAATTAAACATGCTGGAGAAGAGTCTGTTTTTGAAACGTTTGTCTTTCACAATATACCAATCTATTAGAATTTCCTTGAAATGCAGGATTAAAATAGCAAACTAATTTTTCCTGAGAAGATTGTGCTGTGTTTTCTGCAAAGGCTCAACAAATATTCCTAAAAATAATTGTTCCCCCACCTTTTCAATATGTTGTTATGCATGCACTTGAATGGCATCAGCTGCACTACAAAGTGTACTAAGCTTCAATATCATGCCAGATGCCTTCTCTTCCTGCAGAACCAACTCAAATTCTATTATTTGAACCTGGTCTTAACAACGGTTATATGTTATTACTTATATTTTGTTGCTTTTTTATGAAGTGCCAACATTTTCATCAACACTGCACAATATATAGGGAAAAACATGCAATGCAACAAACAGAAAATAGTCAAGAGGTGAAGTCCCAGAGTTCTGATCCTGAGAGTTTTCATATACATACAGTATAAAATAGGCTAAGTAAAAAACCCTGTTTGTACTGTTTTGTCTGTCTGGTTAGAGTTTTATATCAATAATGAGATCTAGAAGGTTCGATGTGCACAGACATTATGCCTTTTGCTCAAAAGTGTTTTAACAACCCTGTGCACCTAGAGCAGGGGTCCCCAACCTTTTAAACCTATGAGCAACATTCAGAAGTAAAAGGAGTTGGGGAGCAACACTAGCATGAAAAATATTCCTGTGGTGCCAAAAAAGGGCTGTGATTGGCCATTTAGTAGTCCCTATGTGGACTGGCAACCTACATTGAGGCTCTGTTTGGCAGTGCACCTGGTTTTATACAACCAAAACTTGCTCCCAAGCCAGAAATTCAAAAATAAGCTAATGCTTTGAGGCCACTGGGAGCAACATCCAAGGGGTTGGAGAGTAACATGTTGCTCACGAGCTACTGGTTGGGGATCACTGACCTAGAGCAATCCAACCAATAGCAGTGCTAGGGTTAGAAGTGAACTGAGAGTCCATGAAGATACTGATTTCTATTCCATTATAAAAACACTGCAAACTCTGATTCCATCTCATTTTTGTGTACAAGCTCATCCGTTTCTGCATCCTGAAAGATTTTCATGGATGGCCAGCAAATGCACTTTTTTTTTACACAATGAACCACCCTTATTTCCATGTAGCATTAACAACATTTAGGGGGTTCTTTACTAAACTCGATTTATTTTTCTGGTCTTTTTGAGGGAAAACTAAATCTGAAAATCCACCATCTCAAACCTCATGTATACTGTAAGTCAATGGGATAGGTACCTTTTACAATTTGAAGCTATCATGATCTGCACTGGAGTTTGTCCAATAATCCCAAAAAAATGTGGGATTTTTCAATATATATAACATATTGAAAAACCGCTGTGGTGCTCTATCTGGAAACCTTGCTGCAAACCAGTTCCAATAGTCCATGAAATATAAAAAATTATTGTTTTTAAATAGTACACAAATTACTTTTTCAATTGCTTTTTATTTTTTATATGTTATCATGCTTCTTAAATTTAGATAAATGTTTGCCCAATAAAATCCTGTTAGGGTCTTGGTCCCAATGGGGGGGCGTAGGCAGAAACATACCTACTGATAAATGGGTCTTGTTTATAGTTGAGTCTTGTTGGGCTATGAGTAGGTTTTTGAAATGTTTGGAGGGCATGTTTGAGAATAAATGGGGAATGGAAGAGTCAGTTTGCCTATGGGCTGTTTACACAACAATTTTTATAACTTGAGGAACAAACGTCTTTTACAAAACTGCTTGCACTTTTTACTGCAATTAATCTGTCCAAATGTTAAAGTTGTATGTGTAAAAGTATTTAACAAAAATAATGTGTTCGTGTAAAACAGGAGCATTGCCTGTGTTAAGTACAACCCCATTTATGGGTAGAAACAATATGTCTTGTCACTTTGCATTTGTTCATCATATCTGTGACAACTGATATGTGACTTCCTGTCTCAATATTTTTCTTAGTATCTGGAGCTAACATCAGTTGGAAAGATACAGAAACCCAAAAGAGCATGTCACATATGTGAGTCCTTAATTCACTTGTAAACTCTAATTAACTAGTGTTCATAAGACCCTGGGTTTTTCTTAACCTCAAGCCATATGAGGATTGTACAGTGTCATGCAATGAAACCCAAGAGAAACATAAGAGCATAAGAAAACCATGAAGACATTATATTATTAGGGATGGGCGAATTTTTTCGCCTAGTTTTGCTGAAAAAATGACGCCCATAGACTTGTATGGAGGCGTGCGTCAAAAAACAAAAAGACGTGCATCAAAACGATTTTGCTGCGCGGCAAAAATTTTTTGACGCCCATAGACTTTAATGGACATCTGCGACATTTCGCCGGCAGCGAATTTTTGGCGAATCGAAACGGGTCAAATTCGCCCATCCTTATATATAATGTATATAGTACCCCCTTCTTGTAAAACCGAGGAGTTTCACAACCATATAAAAAAACAAGGACGAATAATATTTTCATATTTTGCAACAGGGAGTACTTTATTTATTATAGTACACAAGTTTCAATGAGTCATGGTCCTCTTTTCCCCACCTCTCTCTTAGGTAAAGGAAAACTATACCCCCCAAACAATGTAAGTCTCTATTAAAAGATACTGAGTAAAACAGCTCATGTGTAAAACCCTGCTTCATGTAAATGAACCATTATCATAATAATATACTTTTTTAGTAGTATGTGTATCTGAGATCGTAAGATTCACTGTGCACATATACAAACCACATGTAAGGTCACATGAGCCAATTAACAGACAGAGTTCTGCCTTTTGCTTCCTCACTTCTTCCTGTTACAGTTAGTGTTGTAGTATTTCTGGTCAGGTGATCTCTGAGGCAGCACAGATAGAGTCACGAAATAGTGTTTCAAGGCAAGAGATGTAAAAGGGCAATATTTATGTAAATATATATTCCAGTTTGGTAAGATTCTTTAACATGTCATTCAATTTGATATAAACTATCTGTTGCTTAAGTATTCATTTTGGGGGTATAGTTTTCCTTTAAAGCCCGGTGCTGGTTAGAGAGGTCGGCGCCTCTCCTACTCGAAGATCTGTAAAAGATACCAGACACACGATAGCAAGTGTAGCGGGAATGACCCCTGCACGTTTATTACGTCAAATGTAACGTTTCGGGGGCGTGCCCCTTCGTCTGACATTAATTCAGGAATTTTAACCTTCATAAATTCTCTCAAATGTAACCAGAGAAAGGCAGACAAAAGCTCCAATGGATTTACTACTGCTCAACTATACAGAGCAAAAAATATTTTCTGGCCCAAAAATGGCAGCTGGACAGCACAATGTACTGGTATGGGATCTGTTATCCGGAAACCCGTTATCCAGAAAGCTCCAGATTATGGAAAGGCCCTCTCCCATAGACTCCATTTTATCCAAATAATCCAAATTTTTAAAAATGATTTCCTTTTTCTCTGTAATAATAAAACAGTACCTTGTACTTGATCCAAACTAACCCTATTGGGTTTAATTAATTCTTACATGATTTTCTAGTAGACTTAAGGTAAGAAGTTCCAAATTACGAAAGATGCATTATCCGGAAAAACCCAGGTCCCAAGCATTCTGGATAACAGGTCCCATACTTGTATTAATCAATAACCACATTTATCCTTCTACCACTAGCCTCTAAAATCATGGAATCTGTTGTGATCGCATGTATTACTCCTGTAAACACTTTCTCTGGTCAATGCAGCCTGGCTTTCAGCCTGTTCTTTGTTGCTCTGCTGAATACTCCTCTCACTTGAGAGTGGACAGGGACAGGGCATAACATTTTATTCAGTCTTGGCCCTTAAAAGAGGCAATGCCACAACTACTGCAAATTGAAGCACTTCTTATGCTTCTTAAATTGTACCCCTGTGTTGGACCTCATCCCTTGTGTCTCTTAACACTTAGCACTTTATATTAGATGTAACTGTTGTGGTAGAGTGACCAAGGAAAAGAGAACAAAAATGTAAACAAAAGTGTACAGAATTAGCCCATGCAAATCCAGCACTGCACACACAATATGGCTATTTTTAACTTACAGTACACCTTTTGCCAACTTCACAATTTTCAACCTTGCCTTTAACATGGTGTCTATTGCTTGCAATTTTCAAAGCTTTGCTTTTCCTAGCAAACTTTTGCCTTTTGCATGCCTCCACCTTATGTACACTTACGGGATCCACAACAGACACTTTCTCCTCTTTAAGGCAATTTATTTACACAAAGGGGTGATGCTTTTAGGATACAAAACTCAAAAATAAATCCTGCCCACTGGGCACTACCATCACACATTTGATTTGTTCCCTCACTAAACAGGGTCCTTTGTGCACTACCAGCAAAAACACATAAACTGGGGTCACCCCTGTACTCACGATACTTCCTTTTGGATTCCTCTGCCTCCTGGCTTTCTCCATTTTCCACTCACACACACTCATAAGTCACTATATGCTCTATCTGCTCCTTGCAGTAAGGCAGGACCCCAGCCCCTCTGGGAGTTCGTTAGACAGGTAGGTATCCTTCCTGCTCTGTGCCCTGCTCAGAGAGAGCTTCTTAAGGTCACATTAGAATTAAATACTTTTCCACAGGACAGTGAACTCCAATACATGAGTTGGACTACTGGATTGGAATACTTGCCTGTTCCTTCCAGAGTACCACAGCTTCCAAGATCTGGCCACCCAAGTCTTTAAACAGAGAAACCATTCTCTGTTTATTAACACCCTTCCTGGTGCCTACATCTTCTACTGGGGAGAAATCAAAGGAAAACCACACCTTTTTATCCAATTCCTTGGTCAATCTACAACACTGTATACAGTTATTCCTAATAATATACTATTTTGAATCACCAGCCATGCTTAAACCAGTGGCTTGCTATAAATAAAAATATTTTCCTTTTTGCTGTTGATACACACATTTTTTAATATTAATTTGGTATTACTGAAAATTTTAATAAAAACTTTTGAAAATAAAAATTAATCATGAATGGTAATTTGTTGCCAGTAGAACTGGACTGGAAGAGCAGGAATAGAAAGGCTACCCTAAGGGCAGAGATTAGTCGCCCAGTGACAAATCCCCTCTTCTTCGGGGCGACTAATCTCTCTGAACTTCCTCCCGATGGCTAGAATGTAAATCGCCGGCTGGATAGCAATCGGTGTGCTTCATTTTCCAAAGTCGCCCAAAGTTGCCTTGCGAGGAAACTTCAGGCAGTTTGGGGAGATTAGTCGCCCCAAAGAAGAGGCAATTTATTGCCGGGTGACTAAATCTCCCTGAATCTAAGCGTGTCTCTGCCCTAAGAGTAGGGGAAAGGCATAAAGAGACTATGGCATTACCTAATACAATGTATGCTTCCTGTTATCTTCATCCACTATACCTGTTGTGCTTTCACCTAAACTTTACTGTCTACTCTCTTGCCCTCACTGGCTACCCTCTTTAAATGTCAGCTACATATGTCAACACTGTGGCCCTTGTCCTTTAGCACTGTCATGTCACTCTTGTCTTTACATTTTGTTTCTTGACTTTTACCCATTCTTTACTGTAGATTGTCTCTCTGATTGCTCCTTTTTCATACAGTAAGAGCTGTCCAACTCCTTCACTATTCACCCAGCCTTTCTACTGTCTTTTGCCCATTCCTTATTAGTCTCTTACTGACTCCCACAGTTCGCCCCACCTTAAAAAGAACCACAACATAATAAAAGGCAGATCAGTAGTTTTAATATAATCAAAAGATTTATTTTTAAAAAAGATATTGTATGCATTAGGACAGAGAATAACATTTCTTACACATACATATTTCGACTGAATGTGTGCATGCAGTGTCAGTCTGATGGGGACTTCAGACCGTCATAAACGACTATTAAAGAACAATTTTACATTTTATTGTGATAAATGCAAATGCACTAAACAACCTTTTAAAGAGTTGGGGTAATTATCTGTAAACAATATTGTTCCCAAAAAAGGTCAAGTTGTCCCACTATAAGAAAGTTTATGGGTATTAAACGGATTTATGTTTCCATAAAATAGGTCTGGGCTAGCTAGATTAATTCTGTGCAATCTAAACCAACTGTGGTAATATTTAGACACAATAAAACGATACCAATTAACATGTTTCTATTTTTTTCCTATGTCATATTGATTAACGATGTACTCAAATTAACAAGGGACCTTACATTTCTGACTGGTTCCAGCAAAGCAGCCAAGTTCTTGGCAAAATGGCCAACAAAAGGAGCAGTTAAGGGAGCCGGTACTGCAATAGTATGAATATTTAATTAATAATTAGTCATGTAATTTCTCCTCAGGAATTATTATCCCTCAAACTGGTTTGTGAATTTAATTATTAGCAGCCTTTTTGTTTCCTCGTCCCCTCATTACTGTCAGGATTGATGTAACATAAACTTCATTAAAAATTAAAGCAAGAGTCTTAATTACGAGGCTACCCTGACTGAAGTTAGAATTAGCCAAGTCAGTGATGTGCAAATGAGAGCATTATTTAAGGAACATGCTGGAAGTGGTTATGCTAATTTGCAAGGTTCACAGTTGCAGACCTTTCCTCTTGCAGTTGCATATTCATTAAATGCACTATGCAAATTTAATGTAGCAGCTTTAGTAATGCGTTGTTAATTTATTCAGATTTATTGAGTACGTCTTGTAAGGAGAAAAAAAAAAAGAACAAATTTAATTACTCCTCCTCTTCTGATATGAAAGGATAGCAAAGACTTAAAGACTGTAAGTCTGGATTAGTGCACTTTGATGGAAGATGCGGTATCAAAGGAGACCATTTTTATTACCTCTGTTGAAAGAATGTTTGATTTACTTAAGGAGTCATCTAAGAAATCACTAAAATTGTGCATCCTCTTTCCCAACAGAAATGTAAAAAAAAGTCTCAGCTGTATTAACTTAAGAGCTAAAGCAGTGCTGAGTCTACAGTCTAATGGATCTAACGACCCTATGGAGACCAGTAAAGGTTATGTATTGATGTCTGTGCAAAGAAAACTGTCTTTCTAGGAAGTTCATTGGTTGCTAGGTTTTTATACGGATGCTGATGATGATCAAGAATAACAACAGGGAGCCTGTCTTTATTCTCTAGCTGTTACATCACCACAAAGCCTTGTCAACTTGTTAGTACCTCAGATGTGGGAATTCTGGATTCTTCAGATATTATTATAAAAGTGCAGGTTTCTTAACTTCTTTTTTATTTTTTTTTTTTTATCAAACTTTTCTTATTCTTTAATGAAATTCAATCTTTTGGCATTTTAACAATTCTGGCCCATAACATTTTTTGATGATTTTAGTATTATTATAAATAGTAGTTTATATAAAGCACAAGCAAATGTACAGTCATTTACAGAGACTGGTCCTTATACACATCAGTCTTCCTCTGAGGAAGTGGCACGTTGCCATGAAATGCGTCAGGCATTTTTGCACCACTTTTGTAATTCCCCATTTTGCCCTGAAAAAAGGGAGTTTTTAAGGATAATATCCAGTGTGAAGAAAGAGCACGTTTCATCATTAATGATATTAAGCAGTGATACCCTTACTGCAAGAGTATTATTCATACCCATCATTTTGAATAAAAAGTGGCAATTTGCAGAGTAATATTATTAATCAGTTATTACATTAGGAATTATCATTACACGTGTCTAAATTTTATTGAAGAAAAGTTTTTTTTACCCTTACTCCACAACAGAGTAGCCTATAAAACCTATAATGTTTTGCCAGTGATGGTTTGTTGCTTAATACTTTTGTGGGTTACAAACTTTGTTTGCTTTTTCCATTAGAAGCTTTTAAATTATATTGCATTCCCCTTTTAGCACATTGCACTCGTAAACTGAGCAATTCGATGTGGTCTATCTGCATGGCAGCATTAAGAGATGTACACTGATGAGCAGGCAGGATCCTAGTTTGAGTACCATGTATAATTAAGTGTGCAACTTGCCCTGAAAAGCTCCGAAAAGTAAAGTGTTACTTTAATGGGGAACTATTGCAAAAATGAAAATTTAATATGAGCTTCATCATGCTGAAATAAGAAAATGTCTACATACAATCAATTAAAAATTCTGTACTGTTTCTGAAATAATCAAGTTTATCTTCACTATTCCTCTCTCAGCATCTGTTTCTCTTCATCCTGAGGAGTTGGAGTCATGCAGGAGTTGGGTGTCAGATATTCATTGACAGTTAGATCCAATATATCTTATAGGTGGGCTCCTTTTGCCTAGAAGATGTATTAGAGCACACTCTATTAAAATCACCAGAACTCCTGTCTCTCTACATGCAGAATCTGTGAAAAGGGCAGTTATTTTGTTAAATTTTGGTTGCACTGGAATCAGTTATTTGAGTGAGCTCTAATACATCTGCTAGGAAAGGAAGCCCCCTATAAGATATATTGGATATAATTGTCAATGAATATCTCACACACATTTGTTGCAAAAAGACAGAATGAAGAGAAACAGATGCTGAGAGAGGGATAGTGAATATAAACTTGATTATTTTAGAAACAGTACATCATTTTTAATTGATTATATTTAGAAAGTTTCTTATTTCAGTATGCTGAAGCTTACATTAAATTTTCATTTTCGCGATATTTCCAGTTTAAGTATGCAACCCTGATGTTGCTGAACTTTAGCTTCAGAGTGCTTTTAGCATTAATAATTGGCATATACTGGCATTTCCCAGCTCTACTCCCGATATTCCATGAGTGGTGCAATTTGTCAGTATACCTTGCAGGACCAGATAACTATCTGATGTCAAAAGAAACTATTTAATACTTGTACTACTGGAAGTATTTTTGACTTGAAAGCTATGCTGATTCTTATTTCCTCTTGGACGGGATTTTATGTAACTTATATGGCATAGCTATCTAATCAGTGGCAAAAGCATAATGTAGCAGACCCCATTTGTGGGATGGGTTGCTGGCTCTGTTGCATGGCTCAACCTTTGGGATAATTGGTGTTTCTGACAACACACAAATTCAGGCAGGCATGCGTCAGAGATGTAGGAAGGTTGGAATTTTTTTACATTAGTCTCATTACACTGTTTCCAGTTACACCCAGATGGTTATCTCCAACACCTCACTGTGAAGTAACATCACTGAAACACTGAAGTAGGCTCTCAAAGAATATATGCACCAATCAGTAGAGATGGCGCGAACTGTTCGCCGGCAAACTTGTTCGCGCGAACATCGGGTGTTCGCGCTCGCCGGAAGTTCGCGAACGTCGCGCGACGTTCGCCATTTTGGGTTCGCCATTGTTGGCGCTTTTTTTTGCCCTCTCACCCCAGACCAGCAGGTACATGGCAGCCAATCAGGAAGCTCTCCCCTGGACCACTCCCCTTCCCTATAAAAACCGAAGCCCTGCAGCGTTTTTTCACTCTGCCTGTGTGTGCTGAAGAGATAGTGTAGGGAGAGAGCTGCTGCCTGTTAGTGATTTCAGGGACAGTTGAAAGTTTGCTGGCTAGTAATCGTGTTGATACTGCTCTGTTATTGGAGGGACAGAAGTCTGCAGGGGTTTGAGGGACATTTAAGCTTAGGTAGCTTTGCTGGCTAGTAATCTACCTTCTACTGCAGTGCTCTGTATGTAGCTGCAGTGGGCAGCTGTCCTGCTTCTGATCTCATCTGCTGACTGCTGCAATAACAGTAGTCCTTGTAAGGACTGCTTTTATTTATTTTTTTGTTCCAATACAGAGCAGTATCAAGCAGATTACTAGCCAGCAAACTTACTATCATCTGTCCCTGAAATCACTAACAGCTCTCCCCCTACACTATCTCTTCCAAGCACACACAGGCAGATTTTTCAGATACATTTTTGCCCTTGATCCCCCTCTGGCATGCCACTGTCCAGGTCGTTGCACCCTTTAAACAACTTTAAAATCATTTTTCTGGCCAGAAATGTCTTTTTTAGATGTTAAAGTTCGCCTTCCCATTGAAGTCTATGGGGTTCGCGAACCGTTCGCGAACCGCTCGCATTTTTGCGCAAGTTCGCGAATATGTTTGCGAACTTTTTTTCCGACGTTCGCTACATCCCTACCAATCAGCGCACAGACATATAATGAAAAGCACAAAATGCAAAAAAAAGAACTTCCTGGTTAATGAACTTAAATAAAGCTATATAGTAGGAGATGAATAGCAGATATCATTTTGGGATCTATATTACTACCACAAGGCTCGTAACCCTTCATCTGTGTTAATTTTTCATTCAATTTGTTTTGCCATCTGAAAATCCTACAACTTTATTTATATGATAGAAATTGTAGTTCTCTATATATTTTTATTTATATAGTTCTGCTTATATATCTACTGTATATGCTATATATCTTCTATAATATATCTTAGAACAGGCAGAGGGAACAATACAATACGACAGAGACTATGGGGCAGATTTATCAAAATGTGAGTTTAGAGCTTAATAAATAAAACTCACCTATATTCTTTTTTTAGAACCACATTTATCAAATGGTGGGGCAGATTCAATTCAGTGAGAAAAAGTTAGCTCACGGTTTATCACATGAAAACTCATGGACGAGATTCAATTCGAAAAGAAAAAACTTTTCTCCATATTCATTTCTAGTATTTTCCTATAGACTTCAATAGAATTATCATGTGATAAACAGCGAGATAAGTTTTTCTGACTTGAATTGCACCTCAAATTGAATCTTGTCCATGAGTTTTCACGCAACAGTTTTTTTTTTCACTGAATTGAATCTGGGCCTGTGAGTTCTAACTTTCACCCATTTGATAAATTCTAAAAATCCAATAGGTATGAATAGAACATGGGTGTGTACAATAGTTTAATCACTGGCCTTGTGTTAAATTATCTTCAATTCTGATAACTTGCATACCTGGAGTATTGCCAGCTAACCCTGACATTGTAGGGCACATTTACTAAGGGTCAAAGTGAATCTAAGTGAATTTTCGAATTCAAAAACTTTGATTATTCGACCATTCGAAAATCTAAGTACTATCTCTTTAAAAGACTTCGAATTCGACACTTTGCCACATTAAACCTGCCGAATTGCTATGTTAGCCTATGGGGACCTCCTAGAACCTATAGCCAATATTTGGCTAAGTTTTTAGAAGTCTATGGGTTTTTTTTGAAAATCGTTAGAGCGATCTATTAAATCGTTCGATTCGAACGATTTCTATGATCAATCTAACGATTTTAATTAGATCGAAAACAGCTAAATTCCAACAAAATCTTTTTTTCCAATTCGATGGTCTAATTTCGAAGTCTTAGCACTTCGAAATTCGACCCTTAGTAAATGTGCCCCGGTATGTATCATGACACAGTTAATATGGCTTACTGAGCTTGGTGTAATAAATATAATTAAATAGAATCTAAGTTTTTAAAAATACATTGATGCAAACTTATTCAGATTGCTGCTGTACATTGTTTTTCTTTTTTTAGTGGTTTTTGGTTTCAGTTTTAGACTTCTAAATACTCTCTGAGAGTGACTATACAGGAAATGCATAGACAGAGCTTTTAGCCACGCCTGCTAATAGTAGCCTAAAACTACAAATATATCTGAAGTCACAAAAAACGGAAAAATAATTGCAAAAGTGCTCAGAGGATCATTCAATCTGATCTGTTTGATAAGCATCATAAAGTAAAAGACAAATATGACAACATTTCTCCTCTCCTCATTATACATACTGCACAACATCTGTTTATTTCGTCTTTACAAACCTCCTGGTCTGTGCCAAATAATTCTAGTTTCTAATTGCACTTTGGTTACTGATCAATGTTTCTATTTACTCTAGATGTACTTGTAACTTGTATTTTTGGTCTGTGGGGAGAACTGACTTCTCTTGTGGAACAGTGATTGTAGTGTCAGCAAGACTAGACAGGAAAATTCTCTTCATATGCCAAATGTATCTCTCTTGTCTTGCAATCTGCATATCATACAGTCATAGAAAATGTATTCACTAATTTATTATATTATGTCAATTATTTTTGCTGCTTAAAATATTTTTTCCTTAAAACCGGTGGGGTGTTGTCCCTTTCTTTATTACTTACACTTCGGATGTCTATAATTAGTGCACGCATGATTAGGCATGGATGTGTCAAAACATAATTTATTCAGTGCGTGCAATTACTAGCAATTTTAATTGTATTCAGGTGTTATGAAGAAAGTAATTATACATTTTTTAGAAAGATAAAGCAAAGGAAAGTTTTAGGGGATTATTTACAAAATCAAAAATTTCTGATAATTTTCTGTAAAATTGTCTGCACAGATTTGTCTCCTTATTTATCAATTCATTTTTCGAAAATTTCGTGTGAAGGGAAAAACTTAATGAAATTGTGAAAAACTTCAAATAGTACAAGTGTTTTGTATTTTTTCGTTTGTTGCAGAAAACTATGAAATCTTTATTGTACAAAACCCAGGGCAGATCAGGATATCTTCGGGAATTCTTCCATTGAGTTCTACATGAACTCAGCAGGTCAGCGTTGTAGTACTTTGTTATTCTGACTTTGAACACCCTCTGGTTTAAATAAATTCTGAAAATTTCAAGTTTTATTCACTAAAAATTCAGATTTTTTAATAAAGAAAACTAAAATTTTTTGAGTTTTTTAGCATTCAGACTTTAATAAATAACCCCCTTAAAATGGTTTTAAGAGTCTCTTGGAAATAATTTACACACCACACCTAGTATATTAAGCAAACCTTTTTTTACCAATAAAGTTAGTAAAATAATCAAGAATGCATTACCGTTTGAGTAATCATCATCATCTGCACCAAACAACTGAGAGATCCAGATTCAATTGGTGGTGAGGTCTCAAAGTGGAAACCAAGGGCCCTCAGCAGCACATGCATTTGCTCAACAGGAGAGAGATCAGCCAGCAAAATGGGACCTTCCATTTTTATATGCTCTATTAAACAATGAGCTGATACCATTATCAAAACCAATTGGAATCCACTTCAACAACAAAATGTTTCTTTTCTTTTGATTCTCTCATGAGGATTTTTTTTTATAAAATCAGACTTTTAAAAAAAATCACAAATTTTTTGAAATTTATTAAACCCAGAGGATGGAAAACCATGAAATCTTTATTGTACAAAACCCAGGGCAGATCAGGATATCTTTGGAACTTCTCCCATTGAGTTCTACATGAACTCGAAAGGTTAGCATTGTAGTACTTTAATAAATCCGGAAAAATTGTGAAAATCGGATGAAAGCTCAGAAAAAATCGTGAAAATCAGATTTTTAACTATTTTTTCGGATTTTTTTCAGCAAACAAAATTTTTGGGAAAATGTATTAATAAATAAGCCCAAAAAACCCATGCGGATTTGGTTGAAGTTCTTTTCAGAAAATATTGAGACAAATTCAGACAATAACTCCCTAATGTAATTGATTTCAACAGTTCTTTCGTACAAAGCTATTTTATACAAAAACTATTATCAACAGTTCAAGATCAAGTATTACTCTCAGCTAGGGATGCACCGAATCCAGGATTTCCATATGCAAACTAGGGGCGGGACGGAAAATTGCATGACTTTTTGTCACAAAACAAGGAAGTAAAAAATGTTTTCCCCTTCCCACCCCTAATTTGCAAATGCAAATTAGGATACGGATTTGGTTCGGTATTGGTCCAAATATTTTGCAAAGGATTCAGGGGTTCGGCCAAATTCAAAATAGTGGCTTCGATGCATCCCTTCTCTGAGCCACCATTGTATATATATCAAAAGCTGAACAAAAACCTCTCCAATTACTTGCCCAAGGCAGAGAAACAATATATTGCAATCGCCTGTTCCTCACCAGATAGCACCCAATCAAGTTCACATTAAAAGGCAGATTTATCAAAGGTCGAGGTGAATTAGAGCAATTTCTAGCGCAATCACCATTTTCCCTCATAATGCAGAATTTTCCTTCCAGAAATCCAACATCATTGCAGTAACAAAGAGACAATGTTGTTGATGCAACTGCCCTGCGCCTAACACAATTGCATCTGATTTGCAAAAATGTACTTCAACGCGTTTCACAAATTTTCATCATTTTGTGAATTTTTAGCCGTTACGTGAATTATTCGGCGAAGTGAAACGGCCCAGATTCGCCCATCACTACAAATTACAATTTAGAGTACAGTCACAATTTTTTTACCCCAACATGCAGCATTTTCCCCCCAGAATTTGTGGTAACAAAGGGGCAATGCTCTTGATGCATTTGCGCTGCATCTACCACAATTGCAACTGATTTCCCAGAATTAATGCAACAGAAAGGCCCATTTATCAATACTAGAATTTTATTGGTTTTAGAGTTTCTTAAGACTACAATTAAACTCTATTAATGCTATGTCTTTTTTAATTAAAACATACAAACCACCTGGTCTGTAGGTGTCCCTACGTCAATAACAGCAGAATCTCCTATGATTATAACTAAAACTTAGGTAAACTAATAAACTAGTTTTGGTGTTAAGTGCTAATTGTTCAGCAATATTGATGCCAACAGCACCATAAACTGTATTTATTTTTGGTTTAATAAATAGTGATGGGCAAATTTGTGGGACTTCTGCACAAAATGCTGTAAAAATGCAAATGTTATTATTATTTCTAGTTGGAACTGAGGCTCTATCAAGAATGTTTACATATTGATGACATATATTATCAATTTTAATGTGTGCATCTTTGCTTATATTTACTATCTAAGAAATATAAGAAGCAACTAATTGGATATGAACATTCTGAATTCAATGAGCAAGTCCCCTGAACATTATTTCTCCACTAACAACAGCAAGTGTGCCAGTCTACCAGTCAGTTCAAAGGCCGTGAGAATTGACATTTTAAGGGTGTAATTGACATTGGGTGAGATGATGAATATAAGTGCATGAATATCAGTAACATCAGCTCTATTCAAAGAGTAGAAGCTATAACGGGAAGATAATTAACCACTACAGTCCAGCAACTAGGTAAAGTATATCTATGTATTTCTTGAAAATAGAAGACAATTCTTTATAAGATTTTTAGGAGAAGCAAGAACTGTCCATGCTGCACTTGTTCTATAGAATTTTCTGCCTACAAACAGTTTATTCTTTCATATGTTATTCATGTCTTTCTGACATAATTTATAATCTGATTATTTTTCACAATAGTTATCAAGAGTGGCACCTGGTGACCTAAAATTGACAAGAATACCCAGGATCCGACCCCCAGAAGGACTTCAGAGTTTATTGTTATTGACTTGGTATTGAATCTTTCGGAACTGAGAGATGAATAGACTATGACTACTAGGGGGCCCATCTACTTAGCTCGAGTGAAGGAATAGAGGAAAAATTGTTCGAATTTCGAATGGTTTTTTTGGCTACTTCAACCATCGAATGGGCTACTTCAACCTTCGACTTCGAATCGAACGATTCGAACTAAAAATCATTCGACTATTCAATAGTCGAAGTACTGTCTCTTTAAGAAATTCTTCGACCCCCTAGTTTGCCACCTAAAACCTACCGAGGCCAATGTTAGCCTATGGGGAAGGTCCTTTGATCGATGGATTAAAATCCTTCGAATTGTTCGTTTCGAAGGATTTAATGGTTCGATTGAATGATTATTCCTTCGATCGTTCGAAGTCGAAGGATTTTACTTCGACAGTCGAATATCAAGGGTTAATTAACCCTCGATATTCAACCCTAGGTAAATGTGCCCCTAGATGTTGTACCACCCTTCCTTCATTGTAAAAAAACTGATCAGGAAATGTGCTACTGTATATTCTGCAGAGGTTCCTGATAAAGTCACCTATCCCTCTCCTTACAGATATACACTGGAGTTGAATTGAATGCTCAAGAGATGACACATGGCACCCATGATTGCATACTGTTTGTAGCTTAAAGAGAAGGTAAATTAGATTCGTGCACACACTTAAGTCTTTCAAGAAGCCATAGAACATATACTTAAGAGCATGTGGAAAGACACTGAGGAAAATGTGAAAGGACAAAATCTGTTAAGGCTATAGCACACGATACAACAATGTCAATTAGCCCCAAACCATCTGTGGGTTTTTAGAAGACAATAGAACAATTTTAGTCTATAGCAATTTTATGCAAGTACATCTTCGCAAATTCTTATCTTAAATTCACACAGGCTCTGCAGTCTAATAAGATTAATTGTAAGATTAATTATTTCTGCTTCAAACCCCCCTACTCCTTTCTTGTTCTGGTGTTTTATACATCAGATCCTGTCTCCGCCTAATGTATAATTAGTGACTCCTCTTGTAGAGAAAACCCAGGGACAAGGTGGAAAATGCAGGATAATGTAAAAATAAGCAAAATGGTAATTTTGATCCTTGTAATAGAAATGAGAAATCCAGATGAGACAAAACTTGGAAGATAGTAGTTACAAGGAAAGCTGGGTCTGCAACCAAAGCTGAGGCGGGTTTCTAATTTGAGTTTGTTAATGCTTATAACTGCCTGTTTTATTGTTGCAGAGTAATAAAATACAAACTGCATAGACTTGGTAGTAAATTACTGGTTCATTTCACTAGTACTACATTGGTCAAAATGTGTTTAGACAAGATTCCTCAAGGGACACCAGCAATTTGCTGATAACGGCTCATACATGAGTCATGACACTGGTTAAAAAATTGATTGTATCAACTGCCCCCAAGAGGGGTAATTTGTTTAACATGTAAAGATTTATAGCGCATCTCAAGAGGGGGCTTTAAATGGAAGGTCTTTAAGGGTAAGCTGATGGGTTGAAAATTTACAACACCACTTTATTAATATCACTAATGATGAAAATGTCCATATATGAGTTTAAAAATCAACATACATAAACATACACCGATGAACAGATGCCATTAATTGCTATAACTGACAAAAAAAATACACAAAACATGTTCAAAACATATTTGTAATTATACTATGGGGTGGTTTATTTTTTCCTACCCTTATGTAATTAAAGTTGCTAATTTTTGCGCCCAGACTGCTTCTTATCTCCAGGTTCTGCAAGGACTGGGTGTCCAACACCGTATGTATGCACATTACAAATTCTCAGGTGGTACAGTCTCTTAGATTCTATGAACTGTGAAAGCTGTCCATGACACTGGGTTCTTGCAACAACTGACCTCCCAGTATGGAGGAGGGAAAAGGTTGGAAAAGAGTCAGATATCATGGGGTGACCTACAAGAAACAACCCATAAAGTATTTACACTTTCCTTGTCCTTTAATATGCAAATCTGAATATTCCCTAAATGTCATAGCATCCATTAGTTTTAGCAAATGTGTTCATGACTAGAATGACTAACTTTGAGAAGATTATCCTTAGACGTAGGTGGGGGTACACTGATCTGGAAATGTATGAAAGCAGCTGCACAGACAGTTGTCCGCAGTAAAATGTGGGCACAATGCAATTGCATCAGAATACAAATCACAATTTAGTCACACGATATCATGAAACAGATTATGCCCAGTCCAAACGTGACATTTGTACAGAAAAATCGCTTGCAAGCCCTAAAATAAACCTTCGATCAGTAGAGTGCTCAAGTGGTTAATGCATACGATTATTGTAAATCATTTCATGCATCGTACCTCTTAAATGTTCAGGCCCCATATGACTGAAAAATGATTCATGTTTCAGCTTGCAAATGACAATTGATATCTTTATATATGCCATTAATATTAAAATCAATCTCTTTAATGAATTGCGCCTTATCTGTGCCAGAGAAACTTCTCTAGCAATAGAACACAGCCCCTACAAAGATAATGAGACTTTCCCTCTCAGGCTGCTTTATATAATTATGAAGTCTGTGGTTGATTAGTTTAATCAAGTTCATCAGAATGGACAGTCTGTTTCATCTCATTGTCTCCCAATAGTCTCTGGGCACCACACTACCTTGGCTATTAACACGAAGAAGAATTTATGGCCTCGTTAGTCTTTACTATGCGTATGCTTAGGACAAATTGGTGCTTAAAAATATTATTAATTGCAGGCTCAGTGAGAAAGATCTAATCCTTTTGGAAAATATTGAAAATGGGCATTGACAGAACCATGTAGGAGAAAAACAATGAACTCTTAATTGAAATCAATATATTGAAATATACAAATGTTCCAATTATACTTCTAGGTGAGAAGGTAAATTCATTATTTTTTAACTATAAACTCTGGGGAGTCATTTATTTCACAATCAGTTTTAATACATTTAAACATTGGTTTAAAATCCAAATCATACAGCAGTTATTGCCAGTGACACTTGCTGCGAAGGGGAACCAAAAGACATTATTTACCAGATTCCTCACTTTCTTCCCTACATCCGATTCCAGCTCATTTCCCAGCTCTCCTGAAATGTACAGCACTTCTGCCCTTGGAGTGCCCATATTTACCTATACACTTGGGGCAGATTTATCAAAATAGGAGCTTAGAATTAGCCACAGAAAAACTCACTTTCTATTCATTCCTATGGATTTTTTGAATCATAATTATCAAATGTTTTACTTTAACTTCCACCCATTGATAAATATGATTCTAAAAATGTTTTTTTCTGTGAACACTAATCTCATATTTTGATATATCTTCCCCTAAATGGCCACATATCATCAACTCTATCCATTGGAGTAGTAAATCATCTTTAGGAAAAAGGGGGCAAGATGCTATAATTACATCACAAATCAAGCATGGTTTATTCATTTTACTGCACAGAACTTCATTGGACCCTTTAACTACCACATATATTTAAAAAGTGTAAATAGGAGGATTCTCTGATATCTTCACTAGTGTGCAAGGCCCTGGGGGCTTGCATTTTGGCCAAGGAAATAATCGATAAACCCTACCCAGTTACAAAAATTTGTATCTAAAGTTTGAATATGTGGGACGGCTGGGTCCAAAGTAAAATATACTTTTTAAGAAAAAACATGTATTATGTTAAAGCGATACTGACACATTCCTATATAAATCATAGGAACGTGTCAGTATCAGTGTTGCAGCGGGAATATTTTCACTCAAAGCCGCCCCATACAGCCCCACGCAGTGCAGGTTCGCAGGGCTGGGGGCAGCTTTAAAGGGGGCTTTGAGGGAAAATATTCCAGGTGCAGCACATACTTGATACTGACACGTACCTTATTTTTATAGGAACGTGTCAGTATCTCTTTAAATTCTGACACCAGACCATGTTTGATTATTAAACATATGTAGCTGTGGAACCACTAACTACCCATATGCTCACTGTATCCCTGATATTATCATTATAAACTCTGCAGTTTTTTCTCAATTCGGTAGGTTTAAAGTGGCGAAGTATGAAGTCAAAGTTTTTTTTAAAGAGACAGTACTTTGATTATCGAATGGTAGAATAGTCGAACGATTTTTACTTTGAATCATCCGAATCATTCGATTCGATCAAATTTAACCAATTCGATGGTCGAAGTACCCAAAAAATTACTTCGAAATTCTAATATTTTTTTAAATCTGTCCCTAACAGTCCTGTTTCTGCTTATTAAAATCTCCTTGCTCAAGCTTAACATTTGGTTGCCCTGAATTGTGCTAAACCTAAGGTCATTGAATGTTAAGCTTTATGGCTTCATGCAGAGATCATGAAGGGGCACATTTACTTAGCTCGAGTGAAGGATTAGAATGAAAAAAACTTTTTTTTTTTGGCTACTTCGACCATCCAATATGCTACTTCGACTTCGAAACTAACTAAAAATCGTTCGACTATTTGACCATTTGATATTCGAAGTACTGTCTCTTTAAAAAAACTTTGACTACCTACTTCGCCACCTAAAACCTACCGAGCACCAATGTAAGCCTATGGGGACCTTCCCCATAAGCTTTCTAAGCAATTTCTGATCGAAGGAAAATCGTTTGATCGATGGATTAAAATCCTTCAAACGATTTTTCCTTCAATCGTGAGATCGAAGTAAATGCAGTAAATCCTTTGACTCCGATATTCGAAGTCGAAGGATTTTACTTCGAGGGTCAAATATCGAGGGTTAATTAACCCTCGATATTGGACCCTTAGTAAATGTGCCCCGAAATGTAGCTGATCAAGATCAAACTATATCACTTTGCATTAAAAGCTACAGTATATAAATATTTTTATATTTTCAGGATCCATAAATCATACATTTCTAAATGTTCATATGTTTGAAGAAATATTTTATTCAAATATTTGCATTTTTATTAATGAATTTACAAGGACTGTCAAATCTTTTGTTATAATTGTGTCTTTCTAAAGTTCCCTTGGTATGTATTTTTTCTGGATCATTTTTAGATTGTATTTTAATGAGTTCATTAGACAAAGGTAGTTTGTTCCTAGTTTGAATGGGTCAAAGCTATGATGAATGGTTTATAGTAAAGTAGCTCTAGGGTAGGATACTGTTGCTGAGGTGGCACCAACTTAATTAAGGAAACCAAGACAAAAAAAGGGCATATTGATCACAGGAGAATTCATTTCCAAAGTCTCCAGACTTGGAAAACATTACAGATCTAATGCAGCATTATTCTCCAATCAACTATAATCCTTAAATTTCCCTCCTTGGGGCTGAAGCAATAATAAACCAGGGGTTTTGAATCAGTTTCTCTATGAATCTGCTGGTGTTCAAGAGAGGCCCTTGACACTATTCTGACTTAATATGAGATGTATCTGCAACTACTTTCACAAAATTGACATTGTCTAGAGAGTGAAGCAATCACCCTGTATAGTATTACAGAGCATTTACACTTGAGCCAGACAACCAGAGAGCAAATCTTGACCTTTAGAAGTTCCGAGATTATATTTCTTTGCCTAAAGCCGACAAGTTATTGTTGGGAATTTGTTGCTATTCAAAGCAGCTTTCATAGGTCACTTGTGGGTTTAGTTCAATGCATCACTCATTTTGGGAAGGTGATTTTAAAGCCTGTAGTCATTCCAAATGTAATTGGTAATACTTTAATATTTTCACTCACTATATAGCAGTTCTTCACAAGTAAGAAGGAAAAATAATACTGCTTGGTGTACTGCTGTTTCCTTACAGTTCATACCTCAAAACATGTATCGCAGCAAAGAATGTTTCGCTTATTTTATAGATAGTATGGACTTTTTTTTTCAAAAAAGATATTAAATTTTTCTTTTACATACGATCACAGTCAGATGACTTGTTCTCCTCATCACATGCATTCAACCTTTTGCGCCGACTAGGTTTCCTTCCCCTTTAAGCTATTTCACCAACACCACTAATAAAGACATATATATGACCTATATGTACCCGCCCTATTCAAATTGACAGAAGTGTAAGCGTGTTAAAAAGTTTTACTAGGTAGAAATGAATGCTAGTGAAAGTTCACTATGAAATGGTCGCACTAACAAATAAGTTGCAAATTAACGTCTGATGACCGAGTAACCCCTTTGGGGAAAATTGCTGTGCCAATGCAGAGTTGTAGTTCAGCGTTGGTTTGTTCAGTGTTGAATAATTCTGAGGGTTTGAGAGCAGGGATGGGCGAATTTGACCCGTTTCGTTTCGCCAAAAATTCGCTGCCGGCGAAATGTCGCAGACGCCCATTAAAGGACGCCCAAAATTTGTCGCGCGGCGAAATTATTTTGTCGCGCGTCTTTTTTTTTGACGCACGTCTCCATACAAGTCTATGGGCGTCATTTTTTCGGCGAAACGAGGCGAAAAAATTCGCCATTACCCTATTTGAGAGAATAGGACCCCTGGAACATATGTGAAGGATGTTGTTATTGTGCTTGTATTAAGCTGTTTCGGTCAGTCATTTTTTTTATAGAGTGTGGTAAATAGCTTGTCATCTTTTCTATAAATGGTGGCATGAACATAATTAATGCTATTACTGTCATAGGTCATTTTCAATTTTACTGGTGTATCTGATGCATTAAAGGAGAAGGAAACCCCCTGGGCGCAAAAACCCTCCCCCCTCCCTTGTGCTCCTACTGTGCATGCGCCAAAAATGCCGGTCAAAGCAGAAAGAAGACCGCTTGGGAGAAGATGGCGTCTGTGAACTCTGTGGACTGGACCTGCGCAGAGGGGACTAGGGCCTTCGCTAAATGGAAGATTCCAAGGTAGATGCCGGGGAATTTCCTCTAGAGACAGCACAGTGAGGCGATAGCGTCCACCTAGATAGAGTCACCCTCGGGATCTCAGCACCTTGACCTGAATCCTCACACAGGGGATCAGGAAACTCACTAGACCTAATCCCTATTGGGCTGTGTCCCAATACTACAGGCCAGTCTTGCCTGAGAGGAGAGCTACTTCCTTGCTATCCCTCCTAGCTGGAGCCAAGCTGCTCTTACTACCTGTACTCTCTATCTCACTCTCCTAGAGAGTCTATTGCAGATATATCCCTGCCACTCATTAGCCTCATTCACAGAGTCCATGCTTCCCCAACTTAGACACTAGAGGACCCGGTCCCTGTAGGCACATGGCTTTTGCTTTTGTGGGCCTTGCCGTACCAAGGCTTCCCTGGGCACACCCAGCTGGATCAACATTCAGCAGCCAAAGAGGAAGATCCACCCCTTCTCACTCACTATACCAGAGTGCGGTCACAGCTCCTCCTGGCCAATAATATAACTATGCAAATTACCTCTAGCTACATGGGAATCTGCCCAGTAACTAGGGAGATCAGGAAGTATAGGGAGTTAGAACCATATGGGCACATTAAACGTATGGGACCCTACATAAATATATATATATATATATATATATATATATATAATTTAATTTCTCCCCAGGTAATGAGATATGCTCCAGGAAGGGAGTTATGAAACAGAGAATCAGCGCTCTGTTTAAAGACTTTAGTAGCCAGGGACTCCATTCCACAGATCCAGTCCAGAGATTGGAGTTCACCTTACACAGGAAAGCTGTCATGTGGAAAGACTATTTAAAGTTAATTAGAATGGGAGAGTGTGTCTCTCAGCAGGTATAGCAGGTAGGAGACCTGGCTGTGTTAGGAACTCCAAGAGGAGCTGGGAGTGTCGCCTGATCCTGCATGAAGCAGAGGGAGCCCGTGGCTGTGACTAAGAGCCAGATTTTGTTGTCTGTGTGGGACACTGAAGAAAAGCCAGGAGGCTAAAAAGTTCACTGCAAGACTGTGAGTACAGGGGTGAACCAATACTGTTATGTTTTGCTGGTAGTCCACAAGGGACCCAGCCTAGTCAGGGACTGCTTCAAGGTGTGAAGGTAGTGCCCAATGGGCTAGGTTTTTATTTTATTATTTGTTTGAATGATAAAATGGTCACCCCTGTGTCTGTGGACAATACACTGTGTTTGTGCAAAGTGGGAAAATAAACGTGTGTTTTCCTTGAAGAAGCTGTGTGTCCCTGTCTTTCTGCTCCTTTTTCCTATGCTGCCTGCTCACCATTGACTAATCCCCCCAAAAGTTACATGTTCAAGCCGCCAGCTTGTCACAATATATATATATATATATATTTGAGGTCTTGATATTAAAAACATATCTGTAGACTTCTTTAATCATGTGACATTCTGAAACGCAATTAATGTTCACCAGGACCTTACTGTACTTCTTATATTAAAAAGGGAAATCTTAGGTTTTTGTTTTCCTTTATGGATTATTATTTATTTTATACATTTTTTTAACCAGAAAAAAAGCTTTTTGTGAGTGAGGCTCAAAATAATAGTCTCAATAAGTAAAATACATTGTACACTATCAACAAATATATTTAAACAAAGCAAGAAATGCTGCCTTTATAAAGATGTCCTACTTTCAACGTATATCATAGCGACTTTATTCCCAGTAAAATAAGCCCTACATTGCCTTCTGTTCCGTTTTCTTTATCTGAAGAGTATTGTTTTGTTGCTATGCTAATAATGCATCCCCTCCCCTTAATCTTACCATTCTGTGACTTGAAATTAGCTCTTTATATCTATGTGGAATTGACTTTTAAGGATTCCTCATTCTCATCATATGCAGGCTTAAATTGTTATGCTCAGTAGTACCATTGTGACATTATACCAAGCGAAATGCTTTATCATGTGTTATAGGACATGAAATGTTCTCTGAGGAGCCAGGGGATTAGATGTGAGAGAAATATTCATAAACTAAGTTATTATACTTGAAAAAGAAAATAAGGAAATCTGAAGTTAAAAAATACTAACAAAATTACATATCCCAATTACATATCAGCAGCCCTGTGTGATGTGAGCACGTTCTAACCCCCATATAATTGAAAGCAAATAAGAGTAATTTATGTACTACACATCCAGGAAAATAAATCCCTTCTTTGTGCTGTTAACAAAAATTAGTTGTTGAGACCTTTTTATGTATTTATCAATCTTGTGTGTATTTTTTCCTGAGTAAAAATCTGGGAACACATCATGGAGAAGGTAAAGGAGCCATTGTTAACATTTTTGCACTGAAAAGCTTTCTCAATGTCTACAAATGTCTTTCACAAGCATTCATAATGTGAAAAAGAAAATGACCACAGGAGGAAAAAAATAAAATGAATCGAACTTTTTATAAATCTCGACACAAGTTAAAAAAAAACTTTTTTTTAAAAAAAAAGTACAAAAACCCAACCTGCTAAAAATTTGCAGTAAATTTTCAACAATGAATAGGGATTATGCTGAACATACTTCTTGTCTGTTGTTTTAATTAAAAAATCTGCATGTTTTTTAGTTATTTATTGCAACAAACAGGGCAAAATATGAAATTCAAAGTAAAATCAAAGTCTACTTCCTGGAAGAGCAAATGAAAACAAATGGCCAGTACACTGAGAACCCCTCAGGTTTGTTTATACAAAGTGTTGAGAGTTAATTCTGCACAAGCCCTATTTGTGTTTTGTTGTTCCTATCCTTAATTTTGTATTCCTTTGACAAACAAATGTAAGCAAGCAAAAAAAATGTGTTCCTTCTCATAATAGAAAACCAAACCTGGTTAGGGTGAGAAGGGCTAAAAGGAGCCAAAAAGCCCGTCACAAGCAATTTCATGCAAAGTGAAGCCTTGACTCTCATTTTTGGTATCTAGGCAGTGCTATGTGTATGGCATGAGACAAGTAAATTCTGATTTCAGAAGGCTTCACTTCTCATAATAGCAAATTCTACATGGAGGGCTCTTTATGAAAATTCAGATTTATGTAATCTTAGCTTTTTTTCTATTTTAAACAAATACAATTAAAACATGAATGCTACCTTAAAAATAAAAAAAATAAAATTAATAAAATCGTGAAAAAAACTCAACTTTTTGGTGAATTTGAAAAACTTGAATTGAATACATAGTTTACATTTTGGCTAGGACAGCTCCAATTGACTTGTACATGACCTTGCAAGCTTTTAGATGTCAAAGATTTACATTTAACTTTTTCTTTTTTTTGTTTAATAAATATCCAAAATGTAAGTTTTTTTGTAAACCATTATTCACATTCACGACTTTAAAGTCCAAAAACTTATATGCATATTTAATACCTACACCCGTTACCTGTCTCCGTCAGCGTCATTGGAAATGACTGTGATCATTTAACAAATAAATTTGGCAAATAAAGGACAACAGAAATATATCACTGTCACTTTATTTAAGTAGTTGTGTATTTAAAAGTAGTCTGTGTGGTTCTCCTTCACTCTCTTTAAGATCTTTTTCTTCTAATGATTTATAGATACCAAAACTCAACTTATCTTCCCAATTATTTAACAACCTGCAGCAGTCTTTGAATGGTCATGAAAAATTTAAACAATGTACTGTACTTTAAAGTAATTGTCCTATCATTTTTAATGTGTGTTCTTGGGAAAACTGTCCACAGTTCTGCGACATTTACATTCTATACACATATTCATCTTGTATGTTAATGAGGATTTCTTGAATATTGGTAGTGTTGAACTTATGAGGCCATCTTGGAATTTAAAAAACGTGTTCCCTAGTAACTTTGCAGATGCAATACTTTTACCTACAGAGCCTAACATAAGGGGACATGGTACCTAAATTTACTTGCACAAGGAACCAACAATTATACAGTATGCACACATATTGACAAATAAGCATGCATGCACAAAAATAGTCTAATGCCTACAAACATATGTTAAGACATAAGTAAACATTTTCACAAAAAAACATTTAATCACATCTACATATAAAATATATGTAAACATTAGGGATGCAAACTCTTTCACCCAGTACAATGTCACATAATAACTTATGTCTTCCCCAGCAGCAAAATGTTCACAAATCAACACTAGAATTTTGTAGTGTGTTTTGCAATGCAGGTTTTTGCGCTGGAAAAAATGCAGACATCATTATTATGCTCCCCAATGCCTTCCACATCAACCAATCTTATCAGAACCCTCCCCAGCCTCTTTCCCATTTGTCAAAGAAACATTCAGGGGGACAGCTTTGAAAGAAATTGGCAACATAGGAGACCGTAGCTAGAGAAAAGGAGCTTTTCTAACAAAGTAGAGCAATGTGTATTCTATTGCACAGTACACAATTTCTTACCTGCAGTGTATTCACCTTACCAGTGACGCCATTGCATTAGGCAACATTTTGCAGTTTTGCAAATTTGAAAAATTTTTGGCAAACCAAAATGGACCAGTTTTGCTCATCACCAGTGAATGCACAGATAAATATCCCTCACATATGAAAACATACACATAAGTTCACATGTGCATACATTAGATTGCATGCACATATAATTGCTAGTATCTACATGTATTGATATATATTATAACCAATGCAGAAATATGTGTGTCTATAGGGGAGGGCCCAGGTGATTGTGCATAAAATACCTGCAAAAACAGGAGCCAAAATAAAACCAAACATACCAAAGCAAACCTTGTTCACTATGTATGGAGGCTGGGTTTTCATTTGGAGGGGTTGAACTTGATGGACTTTGTCTTTTTTCAACCCAATTTAACTATGTAACTATGTAACTATGGGGCATGTTTACTAACATTGGAGATAAATATCTGGAGAGATTTCTGGAGATGTTGCCCATAGCAACCAATCAGATCTTTGCTTTTGTTTTCTAACTTGGCTGTGGCTGTTTAAATCTAATTGCTGATTGGTTGCCATGGGCAACATCTCCAGTAATCTCCCCAGATATTTATCTCCAATGTTAGAAAACATGCCCATGAGTACAGTAAGGGGCATATTTATCAAGGGTCAAATTTCAAATTTAAAAACATCGAAATTCGAATTCAAAAAGACCAACCGAAATTAAGTGAAAGTTTTTTTTGTCGAAAAGATAAATTTTCTATTGAATAGGTCCATATTCGGCTGAATTCGAATCATAGGAATATCATTTTCGATCGAATTCGATTCAAAGTTTTTCCCCAAAAAAACTTTGATTTTTCAAAGTCCACCAATTGACTTCAAATAGATTCTAGGCTAAAACAGCAATTCAGCAGGTTTTAGATTGCCATTGGTCAAAGTTGAATCTTTAAAGAGACAGTACATGATACATTTCGATATTCGAATTTTCAAAAAAATGTTACATTCTTATCGAATTTGGACTGTTTCCTAGTCAAAGTACACAAAAAATAGCTTGAAATTCGACTTTTTTTTTCATTTGAAAATTCACCTTGACCTTTGATAAATCTGCCCCTATATGCCAGTTAAAATAGTATAGATAGCACCCTGTGCTTTGTTATTCTGTCTTATATTGAAGCCACCATTTGATAGCCTGAGTATGTGCAGGTTCCAAAGCTCAAAATAATCTTCCAACCCAGGGCATGCAAATGTATTTTAACCCTTCAAGTGCCAAGTTCTGTGGATAAAATGATCTTAGTCCTACAGAAAGTAGATTCTATGCTCTGCAGCACTTCCTGGTTTGGGAGCAGAAAATCAGCTTGTAAAGCTGCACCTCTGCTCCCCCCTTGTTCCTCTGCTCCAAGGCAATAAGCTGAAGTGGAAACGAGCGGGCCCTTGGGTGCAATCACCCAGGTGCCCCTAGAGAGCAGGAGACATGTGCTAACCATGTACCAATATATTCTAGGGTCTGCCTACTGTTAGGAGGTCTTATGGCACATAATACACATACCAGCTGCTTATTTTGCAGCAGCCTGAGTGTCACGTGAAAATTTATATGCGCTATTTTTATTAAATTTGCTTAATCTATGCATATAGGGCATCAAAATGTTCAGAAGAACCCTTGCATTCATATTCAGTATGTTTTTTGTTGGTACCTTATGAAATCTGGGGTATGTAATGGGGTAAAATATAAGCCTTGTGATGATTTTCATAAATGTAATAAAATCTGCTACGTTTAGCATAGCCTTGCAGTTTGGTTGTTTTTAATAGAAAGATGTTTTTACCCATTTTGGATTCATCGGAATGTGTACTTTTCTAGGGTCTCCCTACTTTTAGGGGGGTCATATGGCACATAATACACATACCGGGTGCTTATATTGCAGCAGCCAGAGTGTCAGTATTTTCATTTGGGGTCTCTGTGCACCACATAGTTTGGTAAATCTATATATATTGGGCATCAAAGTGTTCAGTAGACTTCTGGAATGATTATTTAGGATGTTTTATGTTGGTATCTTACAAAATCTGGGATATACAATGGGGTAACATGCAAGGTTTTCGCCTATTTCAAGAAATGTCATAAAAACTGCTATATTTGGAATGACCTTGCAGTTTGGTAGTTTGCCATAGAAAAGTGTATTTACCCATTTTGGATTCTTCAAAATGTGTACCTTCGGAAAATATATGATTTTCTGGGGTTGATTTAATAATTTGCCATATTTATACCACATAAATCAGGCAGTATTTAGATGCTTTGAGGTGATTTTCTGGTATTTCATCAAAACAGTCAATTTTGTAAAAAGTATTGTATATAGTATATATATATATATATATATATATATATATATATATATATATATATATATATATATATATATATATATATATATATATATATATATATATGTATAGTTTGGAGTAAAAAGACATGGTTGCCAATTTTGGATTCATCTGAATGTATACATTCCAAAAATATTTGGTTTTGGGGGTCAATATATTTCTTTGTGTTTTTACCCTACCCCCCCCCCAAAAATGCAGTAGCTGAAGTGACCTCTGGCGGCAATTTGTATCTTAATTTTTGGTTTCTAAGCACCAGATACATTTGTAATCCTATGCACAATGGACATCAAACTGTTCAGTGGACCCTGAAATTCATATTCATTTTTTCTTGGTACCTTATGCAATATGGAAGATAAGATGTTAAAAAAGTTTTTTCTAGTATTTCATCAAAGATTTGGGAAATCATTGCTATTCAGTAGTTTAGAGTAGAAAGAAATGGTTACTGATTTTAGATTTGTCTGGAGGTGTACTTTCCAGTCAATGTATGTTTTTGTGTTTTACCCCCCCCCAAAAATGCAATTAAATGTGACGATTTTTCATTAGGTGAGTGACCTCCTGGATAATTTATATGTGCTAACTTCATTTTAGGGTTTTTAGACACCAGATACTTTGGTAATCCACAATGGGCATCAAATTGTTCAATGGACCTCTCACATTAAATTTTTGGTTTTGGCAGAATGTATAGTTTTCAAAAATATATGGTTTCCAGGGGTAAAACTACTGTACCAGGATTTTTGGCTTTGGAATTGAAAGTATGCTGTATTCTGCTGTAGTGCTTTGAAAATTCAGTAATTTATTGCTGGGAGTTTGTGATCTATAGAAGTCAAACATTTCCATAAAACTATAAATATCTGGTATTGGCATGATTGTGAGACATGAGGCTTTCCAAATCAGTTGAACTTTTGTGCATAAAATAAAATATTTTTTTGGTATAAATCCCTACATCAAGGAAAACAGCATGTTTTTTTCTTTGGTATATCTTGCTCCAGAAGTGGAAATACAAAGGTACGCAGATGCTCCTGAAAAAAAGAAGTATAATTTTCCTAGGTAAACTAAAAATCCCCCCCAGGAAATACCCCTAAAGTGAGAGAGCACACAATGTTCAAAAAAAAACTGCCATTGAGTGCAAATGAATTGGGAAATTCTGCTGGCACTTAAAGGGTTTAGCCCTTTCAAGCATTACATAGACTATAAAACACTTGTAACATGGGGGAAGAACATAAATATAATCCTACAGCCATATCTTATTTTGAGGTCAATAGTATTATTTGAGAAATGTTCATAACCATGAAACTGTATATCGATTTGAAATTTGGTATATGTATACATTTCCTCTTTCTTGTTTATTTTCTTTCATTGCAACATTGTTTGGTGACTGAAAAGCAAAAGCGCCAATCTCTTCAAAGCTGTTTCTATTATATAATTTTAATGAGGATTTCTTAACCTGCAGCTTGTTTGTAAAATGTGCTTTGCAAAAGGTTTGCTAATGGTTTTGTTTATTTGTATGTTTTTATTCATAGCATTCTGTTAGAAGTATTGCCTTCTGTTGGGCTAAAATGCAAACTTGATGTATTAAAACAGCCTATTAATAATAGAGTATGTAATTTTGTGCTTATATCAAAACCCCATTCAGGGTTAATGAGCCAAATGATGATTTGTCTTTTAGTGTTGTTGCTAATAATGACCTGCAAGGGCGTTACATTTTAACTAAGACAAACCTCTCTGGTTTACATAAATATATCTGAAGCAGACTTCAGATAACTGAACAGAGGTTACAGCATGGAATGATAATTACACTTATTGTTACAGCTATGAATTAAAATGATTGCAAGAAAATTTTACTCAGGATTAATAACCTAAAATCATAGTTCTGTCCATATGGTTGTATGCCAAAGAGCCAATCACACCAGAAGTAAAGTTTAAAGAACACTCTCAAATACTGTAAAAAAAATCTCCTATGTGCTTACCCCAAAGATTAAAACTGTTATTTGTGCACAAAAGATGGCTCTACAAAATATTAAAAACTGTGGGGATGGATAACTGTGAAATATTTTTTCTAACATGGCACCTTCAAAAATCTAAGTTTCAGTGATTTGGAATAAAAATATAACAGATTTAAACATTTCCCTTCAGGATTTCTTGTTCAATAAAATTAAATATTGAAGGGTTTGGTTGCTTTGCAAGGCACTGCATACAGTACAGAAAATGTGTATTACAGCAAAAGATGAAACTAAGACTCATAGAGTCATAAATTCTAATCCAGTTCCAGGACCAAAAAAAGGTTGGCTGTTCTTTTGATTGTTCTTAAGTACCAGCAATTCCATATCTAAGAGAAAATGATGGCGATCAGTGTGTGGTAGTGCAGATTCATCACTCTATGCTGTTTAGGTCCTGTAATGTAACTACCAAGGAGGGGGGCAGTGGTACATCAAACCCAGCGAGGGTCTGCTTCCCGACCAGTAACTCAAGATTTTGTGCAGAGGTCAGGGATGACCAGCAAAAGGAACTAAAATTGTGGGTCACCCACGGCCCCCTCATAAACAATATCGTAGAGGGTACCCATAAATTGTTTTGCAGGAAGCCCTGGGCCCCAAATTTACACCCATGATCCTGCCCACCTGTGGGATATTTGTGTACACTATCATGTGAGCAACATAAGATAAGGCACCTGGAACTGAACAACCCATTTGTCCATTAAGAATGCATATTTTATTTGAGGATTAGATGTAAGGGCATGTCCCAAATATCAGAAAAACAAAAAAATCCGTATTGTACCTTCCATTAGTTAGAGCACAGAGCACACCTATAATATTTAACTACTATCCTCAATCGATGTGATTTTTATTTTATTTTAATGAATAAAAGCTTTTATTTATTTGGTACACAATATTTTTACGGTCTTTTCTCAAATTTTATGTGTGTGATTTATATATATCTAATTCATACCACTTTCCAAAGAATATTTCTATGCATGTCATCAAACCAGGCTGCTTTTCTTTCCCTTCCAGCAAACCCTACAGTTTCTTCAGCAGCCCCTTTTAATCACTGCAAAAGTCTTGTTGATGCTAGTGAGGAGTCTAACAACAACAGTGCTAGACTAGGTTTTGCCACTAGAAAGGGCATGTACAAAGCAAGTACAAAGTTTCCCCACAAGGACATACATACGGTAAACAGACCTGGAAGTCACCATATGGGTCCTTAAGAAATCAAATCGATCACTTGTTGATTGACAAGAGGAATGGCTCGGATGTAATGGATGTAAAGTTGTGCAGAGGATGTAGACACAGACCATTACTGGCTCAAACTCATGAACAACCAAAGAATATCTCTGCTGTGGAAATCATGAGCCAGAGTAATACTAAGATGTAATGTCCAAAGACTAAATAAAGGACATGTAAACCCTTCCCGCCACACTAAAAAGGCAATCAATGAACAGCCTCTTTGAAATCTTTAGATACCTGCCACACTGGTTGTTCAAAGGTCAACAGTAAGGCTGCAGCATCCCCTTAATCACTTAGAATTACTTCTTCTCCTCTAACCCACTCTTCCCCATTCCTCAGGAATTTACTTTGGCTGTTGGCTAATATGCATGCTCAGTTCTTCTCAGCTCAGATGAGTAATAAAGAACTGATATAGCCACTTGAATTGAATATGTCTATCTTTTATTTATAGAGATAGTATAATAGTATGCTCTACTTGTACCCTCGTCCCTTCTTCATTTAAGTCTATGAGACACTGCCTCCATTTAGCATAGGCTAACTGAAATGGGGAGGGTGTGGTTTGTAAAAGCAGCTTATATAGTGCAGAGGTGGGCTTGGGGAGTTGAACAAGCCATAGTGTTTTTCAAACTTTGGGCTTTGACCATATTATTTCCAGTGAACCAAATTGGGCCAGGAATACTTGTTTTTCCTTTGAGGAAACATAGGTATCAAATTTAGAGTCTGTGAGAATGTATTCTAGGTGTTTAATTTGCTTGCAGGGCCAATATATAAAATATGTGTAATGGTAAAATTGTAAAAGTAGTGAGTTTGACCAGAGGCATAAGTTTGGTGTGAAGACTATTGAGTAAAGGACCAGTGCCTGTATCCACGCTCATAGGGGGACCACCATGATCTTTCAGCAGATCAGAGAGCACTTTATAGGGGAGGTGTCCACCATAAGGGCCTGTAGGGTAGTATTGGGGATGTAGGGGTCCAAATCAAACCTCTAACTAACATAATATACTGTAGATGGGCTGCAAGGTAATACATGAATAAATACAGGAGTCCCAAACCCTCCTTCTGCAGTGGAAGGGGTTAATATGTACTAGGACATCCTCTGTGTCCATCTTCCCCATATGATGTGGATCAGTGAATTATTAAGTGCTTTAAAATAGAATTTAGGTATCTGTACTGGTGTATTATGACACACATAAAGAAAACAGGGTAAGCATTCTATCTTAAGGATGTTAATTTTTCCCTACAGTGTCAGTAGGAGTTTGGACCAAGTTTAGGACTTCATTATTGTATCTAAATTTTGGAGAATAAAGACAGAGAAGTCTGTCAGTATGTATCAGAGAGATTTTTGTAGCAAAGCAAATCAGATTATTGACAAATGAAAGATTATAATGCAGCAAAAACAATGATGTATCCATTGGTTAAATGCATATTGGCGCCTCTAAAATTTTATACCACCAGAGAGAAGAAGAAAAAAGAATTGATAAACAGATAAAAGAAATGAATAATCACATCAGGACCAAAAATGGTCCAAACACATGAGACAGATTCAAGTGCAATTATTAGGAAATTAACTAAAAATACAGATATCAAGTAGCTAGATGTGTTAAACTGCTTTTAGAAAGTGAGCTTTAGGAAATATATTAGGAGCTTTATGGCATTTTATAGCAGTGGCCAGTTCCAGATGGGGATAAAGATGTTTATAAGCAACTGATAATTGTATATATTATGAACTACATCTACAATTGTGGCTGTCTGTTTAGATTAGGGATGCACCGAATCCAGGATTTGGTTCGGGATTCGGCCAGGATTCGGCTTTTTTCAGCAGGGTTCGGTCGAATCCTTCTGACGGGCCGAACCAAATCCGAATCCTGATTTGCATATGCAAATTATGGGCAAGAGGGAAATCGCATGACTTTTTGTCAAAAAACAAGGAAGTAAAAAACGTTTTCCCCTTCAAATCCCTAATTTGCATATGCAAATTAGGATTCGGATTCGGTTTGGTATTCGGCCAAATCTTTTATGAAGGATTCGGGGGTTCAGCCGAATCCAAAATAGTGGATTCGGTGCATCCCTAGTTTAGATATGCATTAAATCTAACTCAGGACATACTGTATTAATTCAGTAACTCCCACTGACTGTAGGACATATATGCATACATGCGAAAGACAAACCTGCTGTGCAAGTGTTCTACACCATAATTCAAAGAACCTTCTCTGTCCTATTTAATAGTATACCATTAATACAAAAATTCCTTGTTTATAATCTTATTTTAGATAATCTTATTATCTAAAATTTGGGGGACACAGCTATACATTACTAAGCTATGGTTACTATTCGGCTTTTATTTTTTACTGCATACATATTTGCCCTCTCCAGGCACTTAGCTCCTATATGGTTGGTGAACACTTCAACTGAAGCAGGTCAAACATGAGACAGTATTTACCGTAACATATCCAACAGACTTTCTGGGGATTGGTATAAATTGGCTGCCTGCAAGGGCACAACTAAATAGCACACAAATGATTTCAGGACTACAGACGTATAGGCCTTGCATTTCCACGGAGGCAAAAACACCTCAACATACAGAAAATTGCACCATCGGTTGTCCCAGTATATCTTTCTGACCACTTATCTGTGGTGTGATTGCTGCACATTTTCTAGCTAAAAATGATTGAGAAGGGGGTCCCAAGCCCCAACCAATAATTACACAGATCAAAAATAAAATAATCAAATTTTATGGAGAACTGCTCCATGTATGACCAACTTTATACTACTATGAGCTTAATAAATGTAAAAAAAATATAAAAAAATAAAACTTTAGTATTGCTTCTAAAATAATTAAATTATCTCAGCAATCTGTCTCTCTTTAAGCAAGAGTTGAAGTCAAATTTTGAGGGACAGGTGCTTCTTTTGTACAGACAATGTATTAGAGATAACTTTCTTTCAAATTAATGGACTCTGACACAAAGCAGCATAAGTACAGACAGATTGCCTAGATTGGGACAGTGAGAAGTAACTTGAAGTAACTTGATTATTTCAGAAAAAACATTTTAATTGATGATATTCAGAAAGTTTATTTTTTCATATTAAATTCTCATTTCAAAATAGTTTCCCTTTGAATTGAGGTCCTTTATTCAATTGTAAGTGAACTGATGATTCAGATTCTTCTTTCTTTTAAAGCCCCTGTATAATAAGTTTCTGATTACTATAATACATTTCCTTATGCCTCCTTGCAATAACATTGGAGAGAGATATATATTTAAAATCAGTTTGCACGGTTTATAAAAATGAAATAGAATGTAGAGGCTGAACAATCTTTCTATACAAATTGGGTTTATTTTGATCATGTGGAACACAGATATATCTTGCCCCTCTAATCCTTTAACAATCAGTATCTTATGGAAATGTTGATTTTCCTGATGTTGGTGTTTTTTGTTCAAATATATACATATGTTCCAAAATAGAAATAAAAATAGATTTAATATTGTAATGATTATATTAAACAGAAAATAATATTTTTTTGTTTATAAGGAAAAAATCCTTAAAAAATGGTAGAACCAAAATATCAGCCTACCTATATGACTAATTTGATGTTTACCAGTACCAAACATTAATCTGCATTCACTTTTCTACAGATAGCAGGTGCTGAATGTGACTAGAAGGGACACAGATTAAAGATCATTTCATTATACAGACTCCTCAAAGCAGCAAAACCTTGTAGTTTATTTTGCCATGCATATGTCTATGTAAGGGCTTGTTTTCCTCATGCTTGGCACTTTTGCATTTGTTCTTTGACAAAGAGTGAATATTGTTTAATTCAAGAGAATGCCTTGTCCTTGAGAGCACAGAAAGTCTAGCTATACACAGTAACACATATTTCCAAAGCCCTTGAGTGAGATATCTAGAAATCCCTCAGGAGACCATAGTCTTAGACACGGAAAACGCTTTTGTCACTTTGAAGACATAGATTAATTGGGTGGAGGTGCATAGCAGGGGAAGTGAAGGATGGCATCAGTTATTGAAGTATTTTTCCATTTTATTTATGTCCTAACTTCAGTCCTACCAATCTGTTACCCTCCATGAGATTTTATTGGCCAAACCTATCATAACAGTTTAATTGAGTATGGATGACAGTTCATCTTGTTCAGTCCTCAGTCTCATGAATAGAATGACTGAACAATGAGTCATTCTTGTCCTTTTTATGTTTTAAAACTAGGTAAAAAAGATGTTTTTTTCAGGAGATGACAAGGTATATTTTAACACAGATTTCTTAATATGAAGCATCTTTGAAATGTATTATACCATTATAGAATGCCAATTTCTATAATCAGTTGTAGTTCCTCTAAAATTGAGTTATACAGAATATATTATATGATTTCTGATGTAATTCATTAAAATTCCTCTTAATAAAAAAAGTAATCTTTTTCATGAAAACGTTTTTTCCATGTATGAATAGCTCGTGTAATTCTATCCATAGAGTATTAACTTACCATGCTATCCCGAATTAATTGGGGAAGTGTAGTGTGATAAATGCGTGTTTCTAAATGTCAAGAAAAATAACACAAAGTAGTGACTGTAGCATTTTTACCAGCCTTTTCAATTATTTTATAAGCTATAACACAAGCCTGTAATAAAAGACACTCATTCTGGTGGTCCAGTGGTGCGGCGGGGACGCCCGCCACGCTGCTCCTCTTCAGCCACCATATTCGGTACTTAGGGCGCGCATGCGTCTCGTTTCTTATATAGACGCGGATGCGCTGGCATGATGACGCCGGCATGCAATGGCGTGAAAATCAAACACTATATAAGGCGCAATTGGGCTGTTGATCATTGCCCGTTATAGGATTTGTTACTGGAGCTTCTGAGCATTGTGCTATCTGTTTATCTGTTTTGATTCCTGTTGTGACCCTTGCCTGGCTATTGATTATCCTGACTTCTGAATTCTTACCCTTGCCTGATTACTGACTTCGATTCTGCTTAACCCCTGATTGACTTCCTGGTTTGACCCTTGCCTGCCTGACTACATTTATTCTCTGCCTGCCCCGACCTGGCCTGATCTGACTACTCTATTACTATTGCCTAACGCCTTATACCACGACCTTCTGCCCAAAGACTTTGCTTACAGTTGTGCCCCTCTGCCTGACTAGAACCCTTCACCTTGCATCACTCGTTTTAAGACCTGGCGGCATCTGAGTAGCTGAGTAGCTATACAGTGAAAGTTCCTGCCGTTTGAGCTAACTATCTAGGTATTAAACAATATAAATCAGTTTGTTCCAGACAATGTTTAAATGCCAGTAGACACTGTATTAGCACTTTGTATCCAGCAGTAAAACTTTTATTCAGAAATAACATTCAACACAAATACAATAATTATTTAAATTACAATAAGATGACTGCTTTCACTTTATTACTACTGAATAGTAATGACACTTGAACTGATGAAGATATGATCAATGTAAAATGTTACAGCTTGATGCTAAAACTATAAGAATTCTTTCGTTCAGTCTTGGCATTCACAGCAAACAGGCAAACGCCATTTTGTGGGCACTGTCAAGAAGGCAAGTTTTGCATCATCCCAAAGTCCTGTGTATGCAGCATGCACAAGCTACACATTTATAGAGAGTGAGGAGGGAAGTGGGTATGTAAGGAGTGCAGGGACATCTAGGAAGTGCTGAATGGAAAGTGAAATGCCTGAGGCATAGAGGCGGGGCAGACAATATATGATTGATAGCTCCAATTTCTAAATACATTTATAACATGTATGGATGTTTTAATAAAAAACTGATAATTTGGGTTTCATGTTTAATTTTCAGAGGGATTTTACGATACAGCTTTTTATGGTTGGTGACAGGTCCCCTTTAAATTGCCTTTGTGCTCCCCTTTTTCTTTAATGGGTGATGCATCCCTACTATTATTTATAAGGATATAAATCACCAAAGACTGACCCCTGAATAAACATATGTAATGGGACTTAGTGGCTATCATTTACAAATTTTCTTAATCATTATGGAATCAATAAGTTTTCATTTTGTAAAGAGAAACTATTATAGGTAGTATGTTAGGGTTTCAAGTTTAATTCTTTATGGGGGGTTGAGTGTAATATTTTCCTCCTTTCTGTTTACATTTTCATCCATTGCATTATCCTCACTTGGAAGGCTACAGACAGTTTGGAGGAGCAACATCAGGATCTGGTTCATATTCAAGGCATTCACATTGTTTTACATTCCAAGGTCCTTTATGTGATGTCCCCAGATTTAGATTATCCCAATTCAACTTGCTGAATAATTGTAGTTAGAGTAGGGTTACCAAACCACTTTACAATTCAGGGTCATGGCTAGCAAATCCATCTGCACTAACTGCAGTTTAATTTACATATAATCAATGTAGTCCTGCAGCATGCATTTATTTAATGTGTCCCTGGATTTTCAAGTGATCTGGTAACTCTATGGTAGAGGATTCAATGCTGGCTGGGACTATATCTATGAAACATCTTAATGTAGGAAAGCTTATATATACAGATCTAAAAAACATTGAGAGAAATATCATTTGGGACTGCATTGGCTAATTGTCCATCAATATTAATCCATTAGGGAAACATTCACCTTGTTTCATACATTCAGAAGGGAGCTGTATCTTTTAGTTCCTTCACTTCTGCGAATTACTGATAGTAAAGTGGCAAAGGACTAAACAATAGCAAGATCTTCAAAAGCTCCAGCAGTCCTGATGCGTCAAGAATAATTTGGAAGATAGCTTTGCCAATGTACAAAGTTACAGATCAGAAGGGACATAAAACAGTTAAACTTGCTTCAAGGCAATGTCACAGTCTAACAATTACATGCCTTCTGAACCTGACAGAAGCAGGAACATATTCTCCACTATATGCTCTTGGCTTTAGGCATGTCAGGAAGATTATAAAAATGCCATGCTGTGATATGCCGCCCTCCTGCCTGAAAGGCTACCATTAAGAGGCTTATTTACTACATCTATTCAGTCTGCAGTGGAGTTCAGAGTACTACCTGTCTTGTTGTTTTATAAATTAGGTGTGTGTGTCACAGGATTATGACTGTCTAACTATTGTGTCTGCTGCAGGTGGAAATAGATGAAAGCTGCTGATCTGACCTTGTTATGCTCTGTTTTATTTATTTATTTTTTAATCAGAAAACAGTCTCTGCATCGTTTCCGTAACAATAAAACCTTGCCCATGATGAGCACAGTGTAATTCAATGCAAAGGATAGGCAGCAAATACACATTGACACATTTTTATAAATCTGGATTATGCATAAAGCAAATATGTTAACTTTATTGCTGTTGCCGGTTTATTATCCCAATGCTCCTGCTATTTAATTAGATATAAAAATATGCACAGATGACAGAAAAGAGCACATGTTGTCTAGTAAACTTATTGTTCCTTCTACTTCTGCAGTGTTCACTTCCAGATAACATTAATATATGTGAAAGCAAATAACTTCCTTGTAAATGCTCATACAAAAAATAATCAGGGCAAAAATACTGATTGGTAACAACAGAGAGGAACATAGAAGAATGTGGTGAGTCCAACAAGTGATTTTAACTGCCTGGTTATAATTTTGGAATGCTGACTACTGTGGGGTATTTCTTTAAAAACATGGTATTGTTTTATCTTGTATATATAAAGCAAACCAACCTCAGGAGTGCTGCTCTTTTATTGCTTCTAGTGCTTCAGCCCTTTTCTTAACAGCTGGTTGCTGTGTAAGCAAAGTTATATTGGAAAGGCAATGCCAGCCAGAAGGTGCTATTGTGTTCATTTTCTCACATTGTCACGTTGCTAGGGTAAGCAGCACCATATCAGCCAGATAATACTTATATTTCCAAACTGGAAAGCAGTAAATTCAAATGTTAACTACCGGTAACTAAAATAAAAACTAGAAAATAAAAGTATATCAAAAATAGACCGCTCCAAAGTGATGAATACCATGTCATATTTTTACACAAAAGCTTTTCTGAAATTGCCAAATCTAAAATCTTGCAAGTCCACGTAAAAGTCAATGGGAGTTATCATAGCCAAAATTTAAACAATGATTTCCATTATTTCCATGACTTTTTAAAATGTGTTTGAGAGTTTGCAGATGATGAGTAGAATATGAATTTGATGCATTAAAGTTTTTTCATGGTTTTATTTGATCAAGTTATTTTTAGATTAAAATGGTTTTATAAATAGACTATCATAGTAACATAGTAAGTAAGGTTGAAAAAAGACACACATCCATCAAGTTCAACCTTTTCGTTTTTTGTTTTTTTTAATCTGCCTAACTGCTAGTTGATCCAGAGGAAGGCAAAAACCCCCATCTGAAGCCTCTCCAATTTGCCTCAGAGGGGGGAAAATTCCTTCCTGACCCCAAAATGGCAATCGGACTAGTCCCTGGATCAACTTGTACTATGAGCTATCTTCCATAACCCTGTATTCCCTCAGGGTTATGGAAGATATCTAATGTATCAGCCTGTACAACTGATTCAGGGAGAGAATTCCACATCTTCACAGCTCTCACTGTAAAAAACCCCTTCCGAATATTTAGGCGGAACCTCTTTTCTTCTAATCGGAATGGGTGACCTCGTGTCAGCTGGAAAGACCTACTGGTGAATAAAGCATTAGAGAGATTATTATATGATCCCCTTATATATTTATACATAGTTATCATATCTCCCCTTAAGCGCCTCTTTTCCAGCGTGAACATCCCAAATTTGGCCATTCTTTTCTCATAGCTAAGATTTTCCATACCTTTTACCAGCTTAGTTGCCCTTCTCTGTACCCTCATAAAAAGCAATCAAATTAGTCTGACATGACCTATCCTTCATAAAGCCATGCTGATTGCTGTTCATAATGCCATTCACTAGGACAAAAATTTGAATGTGATCCCTTAACAAGCCTTCAAATAATTTACCCACCATAGATGTCAAATTTACTGGCCTATAATTGCAAGGCTGAAATAGTAATCCCTTTTTAAATATTGGAATAACATCAGCTTTTTTCCAATCCATAGGCACCATACCAGATGAAAGTGAATCTGAGAAAATCTGAAATAGGGGCTGGTCTAAAACTGAACTAAGCTCTTTTTAGAACCCGGGGGTGTATGCCATCAGGCCCTGGAGCCTTGTTTACATTCATTTTTATTAAAGCTTTATGAATCATATCCTGAGTCAGCCACTGACTAGATTGAGCTGAGCCATTAGTGCAGCTATAAAGTGAGCCTGGGAACTCAGACTCCTCTATTGTATACACTGAAGAAAATAACTGATCTGTTACAACCATACTGGTACCATTATTTAATGGAGCAACACTCTCAACCTGCATCTTTTTACTATTAATATATTTTAAAAACTTTTTAGGGTTAGTTTTCACCTCCACCGCAATTAACTCTTCATTTCCTTTCTTTGACTTACGGATTGCTGATTTACAACATTTATTACAGTGTTTATATTCATTAAATGCAGCTTCTGTCCCAAACGATTTGTAGTTTTTAAATGCCTTTCTCTTCTTTCCTATTAACTTTACTTTTACTTTACTTCTGTATTAAGCCACACAGGATGATTCTTAGAGCTTCTACATTTACTCCTTAAGGGAATAAATTGAGAACAGTAATGATTTAATATCATTTTGAATGACAACCATTTCTGTTCTGTGTTTTTAGCTGAAAACGTAATGCCCCAATTAATACTCTGTAGGGCAGCCCTCAAGGCACTAAAATTAGCTTTTCCAAAATGACCTGAGATGGCTGCCTACACACCAATATTACAACTAAAAAATATATTTGCTGGTTCTGGAATGAAATTTTATATTGTAGAGTGAATTATTTGTAATGTAAACTGTGTAATTTATAAATAAAAACTACACCAAAAAAATCATGACAGAATCCCTTTAACTACACATGGTCTTTAAGTTATTTGTACAGGAGGACTCTTTCTACATTGTTTCAAGAGTCAGAACCAGGTATAAACAAATACTTCTTTCCATTACAATAACATTTACAAACATCAATTGATTTTTTTTACTGAATATATAATGAATAATTGTTTAGATTGATATATCCTTTCATTATGCAAAAAAAGTTTTTGGGTGGAAGTCCTGTTTAAACATGGGAATTTGGATGATTTGTATTGGTGGTAGTAACTGTCTATATCAACAGATGAGTATAATCTAAAGATCTGCACTTTTTTCAGTGCCTGGCTCTGCACTTACAGACTTTTATCTCCTGAAAAACTATTGAGAAATAGAACAAATAATGAACGTTTCTAATACAAAAAAGATAATATTTTAAATATTGTATCTAAAACTTTATAGAATGTTTCTTAAGTGAAAAAAAATCTGCTTTTAATATATGATCATAATTTGCAGATGGGACAAAAGTTTACGTAATCCTTTAAATAATGGCCTTTCCGAATTTTCACATTCACATTTTTATTTAACAAAATGGTCAAAATTAAAGTGTTTTTTCTCATTCATTCTGTGGCATAAAACACAAGTTAATGTCATGAAAAATATATATTGAAAACTCTTACTCACACAGCCCTCTAGGCTTAATTATCAAGTTAGAACTAAAAGATAGAGGGAGAAAAATAACAGTTTTAAAATTCTTCATGATATAATATAAATAAATGATTATAACTAGTACCATCTAAACCAGATCAAAAGAAGATATAGCAACATTCACAATAAAATATGTAATTATTTATTTGCCCTTCTCCGTTTTATTCTGTGAAACTGTTGTAGGCAATTTCGTATCCTCACAAAACTGAACTTCTAATTAAATAAACGTGGTATGTATTACAGAACACTGCAGAAATAATCATATTTATAAATACAAACTCCTATAAACACATGCATTTTATAGCTGTAACCCTTTCTTCTAGTCAAACACAAGAGTCCTCTGCACTCAACCCATTATCAATATATTTAAGACAGCGACATTTTGTGCATACTGCTACTGAAAAATGCCTTACCCTTTAAACAAAACAGGGATTGTTTGTCCATATATTGCAATATATTTAAGCTGGCCAACTACGTCAAAGTCATCCCATATCTGGCCAGTCCTACGCTTAATTTTCATCTGACTCATTAAGAATTCTATTGCTTCATTATACATTTTACAAAGGGACTAGGTTTTACCTGCAACTTACTTGCTGTACTTACTTACTTTACTGCTGTAAACCTCCATACTTGGCTGCCCTTTTATTAGACACCAGTGGGATCACCTGACTATACCCTTTCTTCTACTCCAAGTCTAACTCCCTTTGTCAAAGACCCACACAAAACCCTAACCTGTGCTTTGCGAACCCGCAATCGGGTTTCAGACCAGCCTGCACATTACTATTACATTCATTACAAATGATATAACTTTTCATACAGCAGCTACATTTCATTATAGCTTCATAGCAGCTATATTCCTGGGTTGAACCTATAATCCCTTGGGATTGCTCCTCTAAAATATAATTTTCTTTATCAAGGGCTCTGGTTTAGTGTAACCCCTGTAGTATGACTTGATAATATAATAATGTATTCTTTCCTTTGTCACATGGCAGCATAAAATGTTAATGTAAACAAAATCCCAGTTTGTTTAAAAGGGGGTCTCCTACCCTTAGGGGCACATTTACTTAGCTCGAGTGAACGAATAGAAGAAAAAATACTTCGAATTTCGAACGTTTTTTTTTGGCTACTTCGACCATCGACCACGACTTTGAATCAAGCGATTCGAACTAAAAATCGTTTGACTATTCGACCATTCGATTGTCGAAGTACTGTCTCTTTAAGAAAAACTTCGACCCCCTACTTCGCCAACTAAAACCTACCGAACATCAATGTTAGCCTATGGAGAAGGTCCCCATAGGCTTTCTAACAAATTTCTGATCGAAGGAAAACCGTTCGATCGATGGATTAAAATCCTTCGAATTGAACAATTATCCTTTGATCGTTCGATCGCAGGAAATGCAGTAAATCCTTCGACTTTGATATTCGAAGTTGAAGGATTTTACTTCGACAGTCGAATATCGAGGGTTAATTAACCCTCGATATTCGACCATTAGTAAATGTGCCCCCAGAAGTATGGTTAATGGGTAAGTTTAGTAGTGTAGTGCAGTTTAGTAGTTTGCTTCATTAACCCCACCTAGGGGCATGAATGTTGAAGCAAGGGTATAGATAAGTGTGAACTACCTTTTGTTCTTCAATAAATTAAGATATAAGCTTTGTACCTTTCTTACTTGTGTTGCCCCATGTTCCTATATTTTTGTTACACAGCTAATTATTTTTGGGGCCCCCAAAATGTCTAAAGTTTGTCCATATTTATTGAAATTGTATTTTAATGAGGGCCTCATGGAGCCCCTATACCTACTGGGCCCCCCTGCAACCTCTGTAGTTACGCCCCTGTGGAAAATCCATATGAATGCACAGAAATTCAGCTGTGGAAAAGATACGTTTGATAGCATCCTTCACAATTTGGTGTCTTCTCTAAGATACTCAGATACTAAGATACTAAGATCTCAAGCTGGTTGGACACAATCTTCTTTTTTACATTTCCCCTTTAGTCTTATGATTCTGTTACAGTTGGGCATTTGATAACAGTTCACTGGGTTTAGCTTGATTACTGGGGGCAGGCTGAATGGCATTGGAATGGAAGTGGGACACCTCATTGGAGTGACAGTTTTCTAAAAGACTGTAAATAAAGAAAACTATTTAAGAACATGTATTCCCCTGTACTAAACAATATTTAGTGGTATTATTTATTATATTGTCGGCCTTTAAACTGATGGGCATAACAATTGTTGCGGATAAAACCAGCAGCAAAACTTCACTGAAGAAACTACCTATAGGAGTGGAAGATGCAGTTGGTCAATAAGAGGATGAAGGCCACAAAGAGCGAAGACAGGTTTCATAGAGAAGTGTAATTTATAAATATATTTAATAGAAGAATAGCAGTATGAAGCCTTTTATATATGCCATATTACTGTTGGATGTGTTCCTCTTAGTAGTTCTCTCGATGTGGTATCCTCTAAGCAACCTGTTACAGAGGACTCAGTATTTATGTTTTCCAATATATCTTTAATGAAGCTCAGGGTTTTGGAGGCAGTCACTCATAGCTCTATGAGGAATGTTATAAACTCTTCAGGATAAAATGTCCTTATTACTTATATATTACAGGTCAGTCAGAAAAATCACAAGCATCCAGAAAGAAAGATCATTTGGGTGCAGCTTTTAGAACCTCTTGTTTCAAAGAGAATCCAATCTCTTAAAATGCATTCTAGCTAGATGAATACCTGGGTATGGCATATGCCACTTTACTACTGGTACTGTTTAGCTTTTTTTTTTTTTTTTTTTTTTTTTTTTTTAGATTTTTCCATTAACCAAACAATTTGACTGAGCGCATTACAAATTTCTGTCTTACTCACAGAAGGCTTTCTGGAGGAGAGAAGGATTATGGGGGAAAAGAAAGAACACTATTGTGGAATCAAGGTAAGGTAGTATTTACTGAAAGTGAATCATTGACATCTATACAGCAACCAAGGACACCCTTAAATAAAAATGTGTATATACTGTATTTGTCTGCTTATTATTTGTTATTTATATAGCACCAACATATTCCACTGCACTTACAGATCCTATCTGGAGGAAACCAACAAGAAAAGAGTAGACAAACTCCTTGTGCAAGGCAGTAAAGCTAACCATTGTATTAATATTTGCTTAGTATTGTGGTTATAAATATACTGACATTTCTCTCAACTTTTAATTACAGACACCTTTGGTACCTCCAAAGGTGGTAACAAAGTGCCATACAAAATTTCTACATTTGAACAAATACACCCATCCTTGCCCACATGCAATTGGCGGCTTTGTCAGCAACAAACATCCATTCAAATGTGGTTTTCGAAACAAAAATAAGGCAGTATTTATAACCATAGATTCCTACGGCATATTTTGCGCTAAAGGGCTAATGCAGTGATCCCCAAAAATGGCTTGTGAGCATCATCTTGCTCCTGAAGCCTTTCGATGTTGCCCAAAGTGGCTGAAAAGCAGGTGCTCATTTTTGGATTTCTAACTTGGAGGCAAGTTTTGGTTGCATAAAGACCATGTGTACTGCCAAACAGACCCACCTTTAGTCTGCCAGTCCACATGGGCTACCAAATAACCAATTACAGCCCTTATTGGGCACCCCCTAGGAACTTTTTTCATGCTTGTGTTGCTCCCAAGGATAGAGAAGATTTTCTGAACAACATAACATTGGGTTAAGTTTGAATATGGTTAGACTTTAATATGACTGAACTATAGCACCAGGTCACTGATATTGACTTGGTGCTATAGTTTTTTATTCCCTTGAGCTTTGGGGTTATAGCCCATTCTTTTTGTTGACATTAGAAACGAGTGGTGGACTATTGTGTGCATGTCTCAGCCTAACATCAGCAACACACTATATCTAATGTTTAAGAACAAAGCAATTAGCATTAATGCCACATACATGGTATCATTGGCCATTGTTACTCTCTTATAGATTTACCATAAAAGGTGACATAATACGGTTTCTCATTTGCAGTAAGTGAGTCAATTTTCACTATAATAATATATTAGTGATAGTCTTGGAGGAAAAATAATATGTGTTAATAATATGAGTTTGGGTTTCTGTGGATGTCTTTGGCCTCTTGCCTTAATACAGGACAGTAATTTCAGGGTGACTTTTTATAGCCTCATACATTTTTTTTGGCCCATATGATTCCTTATAATATATATGCTCCAGCTCTAAGATGATGTCAGAAATTGAAAATGATAATGTTCTAGGACATTTTAACAATATTAATATTATTCATAAAAGCCATGGTTTAAATGAATTCAAGTATAAATAAAACCATAAATCCACAAAAATTAACACTTTTTTAAACTAATTAATTGAAGTAGATTCATATAAATATTGCCTGCCTGCTTCTCACACATGAAATATATATTCACTTGATCCACAAGAAAGAGCATGGGTGCAGTCATGTAGAAGAATCACAAAAACCTCACTTTTGGTTAGACAATATCTTCTGATCCCACATACTGTGTGTCTGTATTGAAAGTACTAAAATAAAAAATAAAATAATTGCAGGCTATAGTTACTGCAGCTAATAATTATGTTATCCCTCTGAATTTAAGAGCAATTAATTATCTACATGAACCATTGTAATACTGTCTACTTACAGTTTTGATGTTAAAGGCATAATTACATTTTGTATTCTTTGTATTCGGTCATTTAGGTACAGTGCAGACATATGTTCATATGTACATACATATATTTATCAAAGTAGCCCATCTGAAAGAAAGATAAAAAATAAAAAACAGAGTATTAGATCTATCAAAGAGATCGCCTTGGGCTTGGATTAATAAGCATGTGGTGATGTGATTCTCCCCCTTTGGATATATACTCAGGTATAACAATTCATGGTGACACAGAGACAGAAAATAAGAATTTGTGTCTGTAATCTTCATGTTACGGGTCACAGCAGCACGCTGAGTCAGCAGGAATTATGGGAATATTAATAATGCTCTGGATAATTACTCAAAGTCCTTTAAAAAAGAAATCAGAAGAATATATTACAGAAATATCACCATTCATTTTTTAACAGTTCTGATTTGTTAGCTGAAAAACAACATTTTTGTTATTTTTTAGAGGACTTCAGAAAAAGCAGAATGAAAAATAGGAAATATTTTACTTTGGATTTAGCTCTTTATTTGCTGTTTGATGCACTATAATTAGCAGTACAGTAGTAAGACAAGTAGTAAGCATGCTAATTCACTGAAATACATAAAGAGAAAAACAGAGATGAATGCAAAAATGGTCACCTTATTTTTTTAAACCATAAATGATTACAGATGACACAGAATTATATTCTTTTGTAAATATGGAGTAATTTTCACCAGCATTATTAAACCTCTACTTTTATATAACCCTGTTTATGCACTTTATTTACTGTTTTGGAACCCAAAAATGAATAGGTTTTGTAAAATATTTAAGTAATAAAATATGTCATCAAAGCAAGATTCACATTGCTCCAGTTTATTAAAATTGATCTTTTTTTGTGTTTTCTTTTGTTCAGAGCCTGTTGACTATGTGCATGGAAACATGTTTTATGAAAAATAACGTTCATTCAGTTTAACACTGTCGATGGAATAAACAAGATAGGAGTATTCATTTTTTACCAAAAAGGATCTGCATTCTAAACCATTCAAATTATTGAAATGCATGAACATGATATTTTCCATGAGTAAAAGCATTATGTAAGCAGTTATACAAGCAACTAGGGCTCAATTTCTATTTTATAAAGTAGTTGTTGCCTATATCATGTGAAGGCATTTGAAGAAAGAACAGTGGTGGCCTGTGCTGAGTAATCCTTTTGTCTCGGTGGCATTTTGTCAATATAGTATTGGCAGTCCACTTATGAACAAGCTAAGGGCAATTATTGTACTGTTGGAGGTCAGTGAATTATCCTGTCTGACATCAATCAGCATGCAAGCCAGTAACCCATAGCTACAAAAAGCTGTCTGGCAAGGCGTTTCCCAAAAGACAGAGTTCAACAGAGACAATGTACTTTTCACATCATGAAAACACTTGCACTTAAGCTAGTGCAGCGTGACTGAATGTGCTCCCCCCTCCCTGCATCACTTCACACAAGAAGCTAAGAGTCAATGACATTTAGAGAAATCTTGTACCACTCAGAGTATGAATACTGCCTTCTTGGTACATAAAACATAAAATATATATATATAGAATGAAAAGTAAAGTGTCTTTATTCCTTACTCTTCATATCCAATTTTTTAATATTTCTGATGTACTAAGATGGCAGATTTCTGTATATTAACATCCAGTCATTCTTTTGGGGTTTGGGATAGATTTGAAGGCATAGACTACCAGTCAATAGTGATTTTGATCACATCGTCCTATTGAAATTGATAGGCTACGTACATTGATTTTTTTTCTTTTTTTCATAAGTCTAACCCTGTATCTTGCAGTAGTAAATTACAGCATACTATCAAAGAAGCATGGATTGCTGCCTGCTGAAATAATATCAGTATCCAGGTTTTGAAAAAGTAAATTTTATATTGTCTATACAAGTGCATATTACACTGTAAAGATAACTCAGCCTAAGTTTGATTCTAGTCTGACTAGACTTTGCAAGAGAGTTTGTATGTTCTCCTTGTTTTTGTGTGGGTTTGCTCTGGTTATTACACTCTCCTCACACACTCCAAAAACTTACCAGTAGGTTATTTGCATACGTCCTAACATTTTGGAAATAGAAAGAGGGACAAAAAGATTTTCCGCGAGTAGGTGTTGTAATCATGCCAGTTTTGTGGCCACACCCCCTAATTACCATTTTCATTTTACAAAATTTGGAAGGTTATGAAAGTTTGAACACATTTCTGTGGTTTTTTTGTGTAAATACAGTTTTGCCAATGAAGGTGAATTGCCCTTTAAGCTTCAAGTCACAGTTTCGCCAAGAGACTTGCTTATCTTAAATTGTTACAATTGCTTCTTTGCTTATCTTAAATCGAACTGCACCTGCAACATATTCTGGGCTCTCTGTCAACAGCCAATTAAGTTAGAAACGTTGTATCTTTTTCTGGCTGTTCAGTGCAGGAGATAAAAAAGGTAGTCAGGACATTTCAGTAACAAACCTGCAGGACTGCAGGTTAAGCTGTCAAAATTAGGACTGTCCCGTAAAAAACTGGGAGGTATGTATTTGGAACTGGATAAACTGACCCTACTTTATGTGAGAATGTGATAGGGATCTTAGATTGTAAGCTCTACTGGGCTGAGACTTATGTGAATGTCCATCGACTTCAATGCGAAACAGTTTCACTCATCACTATGATTGATGCATAATCTCTGTATAGCACTGCACAAATGTCTCAGCACTATGCAAATAGAGAAATAATGCATGAATTAATGCATTGAAGGAAATCAATGATTTAAAATACTAATCATTATATTTATAAAAGTGGGCTGTTTAATTTTACATTGTAATTTAAACAGTTGTTTTACAATACCTCCTAGTGCAAATTCTGGCAGGATATTAATAAGTGCATGATGACAATTTTTTGCTGTATTTTAACACCATTTTGCCCTCTTTTTTATTTGTGGCATTATAATGTTTCATCCTAACAGAGGAAACCCTACACACACACACCAAATACTTAATGAGACCCAAACTATGAGCAGAATAACAAATTCTGTGAGCACAGGTACTGGGAGCGATGGGGGAATGGAGCTCTGTCACAGGAAGTAGGAAGTCTGTGCGTGACTGAGAGACAGGTGTGAGGTAATGGCTCTCTACGGCAAAGAGGGGAAATTCTGCTGTGTTAAGTCTGATGGAGGCTGAGGTATGGCCTAACCCCTAAATAGGACTAATCCTTTGTTGGAAAAAGCAGGAACCTGTGCTACTCTGTTAAACAGGCTGTTCTGAATATTGGACAAGAACTATAAGTTACTGTACTTCAATTACACTGTTACATGTTACTGTTCTGCGGAAAACTTTTATTCTGTGAAAAAAGCATATTGATTTCTATTAAAATTACCTGGATGTTATTGGCGTTCTACTGTAAAAGTTTATTGCTACGGCTACATTTGAGTGAAATTCCCATAATATATATGTTTCGCTTCAGCGTGGCTCTTCTGTAATATTTCTCCCTTGTCCTCATTTATTCCCATGTCACATTTTCCTGTCACTTTTCTCCATTCCTTGGTTCTTTGTTACAACTTCCCTGACCTTTTGATGTCTTGTGCTTCCTCCCTAGTAATCTGTCTTGCAACTTGTCATCCAGTCAATACAAACTATTAAAAGGCAATGATGTATCTGTAAAAAGTGATGTATCCCACAATTATGTATTATGTTTCATTGCATGTAACTCAATTATTATTATCCAATTAGCCTACAGTCTGAAGATTTGTGATAGGCAACCAAGATACTGAAATACAACACTCGGCACCTCACTAACAGTGTTTGTCTTGGAGCTGAGATTTACTGGAACAACACCTCTAGTTACCCATTCCTGCTGTAGATTGATATAATAAGGGTACATTTTTATGTTAATTTCTTAACGGGGAACTGTACATTTTTATCATTTTCATTTCTTGAAGGGGAACTGTCGTTGCTATTGACCAGTGATCCTCAACCTGTTTTACCCACACGCCACTTTCAAATGTAAAAAGAGTCAGGGATCGCCGTAAGCATGAAAATAATTCCAGGGATGCCAAATAAGGGCTGTAGTTGGTTCTATGTGGACTGAAAGCCTACAGGAGGCTCTGTTTGGTAGTGCACCTGGATTTTATGCATCCAAGTGAAGAATTCAAAAATGCTTTTGAGGCCACTGGGAGCAACATCCAAGGATTTGGTGAGCAACATGCTGCTCGCTAGCCAGTGGTTGGGGAACAACACTATAGACATTCACTTGAACTTTGGGGTATGCTTAGTAATTCTTTTCACAAATAGGTGTATTTGTTTCTAAACAGTAAAGTCTGTTGGTGCTTCACAGGATGAGTGAGTTATTTCTAAAAGCAAAAAAATGCTGTGGAGCTCACACACATACACAACTTTTTGAGTACACACATTCATGCACATACATCATTTTTTTTTTAATTTTAACATATTACACACCGACAAAAAACAAAAAAGGGACAAACATTATGCAGATTACAGTGGTGATTATAGTGGTTTCCTGAGGGTGAGCTTACATGAAGCCCTTTTATATCATGTATTTTGCACTGAGCATTATTTATTTACTTAAGACGATATGTTGAGATATTGTTTTAAGCTGCTGTGAATTTTAATTTTCACTATGATCTCTTGTTAAATACCTTTGGGAAGCATACTAACTCTTGACAACTATAACCACATATAGCTCTTACTATTCAATTTCTACAGTACAGTGTGCATTTCATTATTAATCTGATTTTATTGATTGTGCAGTTGACCCGCATTTGATTAAGGCTTAGCTGGATTAATATTGCTAATAGAAACACGTTGCTATTGGGGAAATCAGAAAAATATTGTCACAAATGAGTTATTAAATGAGAAAGAATCTGATCATTAGTTCTTCACCACTTAACACGTAATTGTATGTTCCTTATAGTGGAGGGCTTAGTTATAATGCTGCCTTTATTTTTCTATTTTATTCTTTTAATATGAAAAACACAACACCTCTTAGTCTTTACAAGGTGCTGCAGACCACAAGAAGTGCAATTACTTTTTACTTCTTCTCATGTGTACACCCAGAAAACAGACAGCAAGGGTTTCCTATGTACTATTAGGGGATAAAGTTGTTAATATGTTGAGCCTCAGTTATTAACTAAAGCTGGCCATACAGGATCAAATTTTATTTGTCGTACGGCCAACATTCGAATATCAATCATACGTTTTAATGCAATGATCTAAACCTAACATTCACTTAAATTGTAGGGTTAAAGTAGGAAAAATAACAAATCAGACAATGTTCTGGCCATTAATCGGCAGACAACAATCATAGGAAAGCTATTTCCCATACATAGTAGTTATGGTTACACATGGATATTGTCAGGCAATACATGTAAAGATATTTTCATTAGCGAACAAAGATTTTCTAACCTGTCCTATTGACTAAATTACGAAAATTGCCCAAAACCCGTCCAAAACCCGTCCTACAAAAATAGGACTTCTTTTCATATTATTATATCGGGGCGTGTATGGCCAGCTTTATTCTGAAACTGGGTAATATAATTTCACCAGTATAACTAGTATTCTAAGAATTCTTCTTGCCTGCTTAATACATTCGGTACAATTGATAGATGATAAGTGACAATGGAGTAACAATGGATGGACTAGTGCAGTTTATGTCTCACTAACTCTGCAGCTTGGCCATAAAATAATAACCTGCCGTGTTGGTTCTTCCTGGGCCATGGCTGTGTACTCTTCTCATTTTGGATGATTCTCTCAAGAGTTTTTATCCTATTGGGCTGCCGTTAACAATGTTATTGGCATTGTGGTTATTGCTGCGCTGTGGCTTCTTATCCTGGAGAGTTATCTTTGAACAGGAATAGGAATGCAAAATCATTAAGACAATCAGAACACTATAAAGAATAACATTTCATAACACCATAATCCATTTTCTAATGTGAGTGCAAAGTGCTGAAATAGATGCAGATTTCAAAACAACATGCAATATTTAAACCCTACAATAGTGTGCAAAAATAGCATGTGCTGCACCTTGGTGCTGAGAACGTTGTTTCCTGCCTGCAAGGTGCCACAAATGGTGTGTGATTCATTAGGTGGAAATCAAATGCGTGTGCCGGAGTAACACACAGAGGGAGCCCTGCGTATAACATCTCCTCAAGGCAGGTGTTAATTCCAAGGCTACCTTGTGTCTGTGCACCCTGTACTTTTCACCTTGAGCAAAATATATCAGGCATGAAAATTGTTGATTGGCTAAAGTTCCAAGATCTGTGTAAAGGTGCAGGATACAAATATACTTACATTGGGTCATTAGAGAGGATAGATGTTACACGAAGGAGAAGCAAGGTGAGGCAGAAGAAGAAAGGAGTAGCATAAAAGGTTTTAGTAAATGCAAATAGAGGGGATTGGATATAAGCATAGCTACAGAAGAGTTAGAATGAAGGAAAGTAGCATTAAACAGTTGGGGAGAAAAGAAAAGTAACTGGGGAGAAAAGAAAAGTAACTGAAGGAAAGAACTGCAAAACAAAAGCATAACAGCAGGAAGGAGATGCTAGGTAAAGGAATGCAAGGATGAGGAAGGGTGTTTTTTTATATACAGCACCGTTGTTTCCAGAAGGTCTTTACAGAGTAAAGCACTATAAATACAAGGTTAAACAGTTGGGAAGTATTTACTAAAACTCTGGGGTTTTTTTCTCATTCTCATAAAAAAAAATTTTGACCAAAGTCCCAAACCCGAATCCCCTTATAACAATAATTGTTCTCAAAAACGTCAGTGCAAAAAAATGTCAATTTGAATTGTGCAACTTTTTGGAACTGACACTCCAAAAACTTGACTTTATCGAATTGTCACTGTAACAACTTGAATTGAAAGGATTATCAAATAAAAACCTGAGCAGATTGTTATGTCAAAAGCCATCTTCCTGGACACCTGTCATTGCTTTCTACATGACCATGACAGGTTTTAGCTGGAGTATTTTTGGATTTACATTTTTATCAGTGGTCAGTAAGTGTGTGAAAAAAAGTAGAGGGCACTGTGGGTGCAGCATGTGAATAGTCCTGGATGTGGGAGTGAGAGGAAGAAATAAGTGAGGAGGAGAGAAGGAGGTCATGTGCAGACCAAAGATTTTGTCTGTGGGTGTACTTGGTGATTAGGTTGGTTATATATATTATACAAGCCGGACAGGATTTATAATGGATGGCAGATATGTATCCCCGGTTTTCAGGCTATAGAGGCCCAGCAAAGCACTACCGCTCAACTTCAGCAGAGCATAGTCGCGCAGCAGCAGGCTATAGAGGCCCAGCAAAAGAGCCTGGAGGCTCAAGTACTGGCTTTGCAAGAGTCTGTAAATTTAAAAGTAACTGCCTTACACGAAGCTACCATTATCCACCAGAACTACACAGATGCTAAATTATTGGCGTTGCGAGAGTCTGCAACTTCACAGGCAACTGCCTTACAAGAGGCTACAATTACTCAAGCTAAGGTGTTGGCTGAGGCTGTCCAGCAGTTTGCTCCTGGACGGGAGTCCATTGTCATGGCCCAGGGAACCCGTTAACCACCCGGGCAAGTCATTTTCTCCAAAAGCTGAGTCCCACGGATGATGTGGAAGCCTTTCTTACCACCTTTGAGAGGACTGCAGAGCGAGAAGGGTGGCCCCGAGATAAATGGGCAGGCCTAATAGCTCCGTTTCTGTCTGGCGATCCACAAAAGGCGTATTATGATCTTAACCCAGATGACGCCATGAATAATGATCGGCTAAAATCAGAGATCCTGGCCCGCCTAGGGGTAACCACTGCAGTAAGAGCTCAGAGGGTACACAAGTGGAAATATCAAACTAAACTACCGCCTAGATCACAGATACATGACCTTATACATTTGGTTACCAAGTGGCTGCAACCCGAGGATCTGAATGGACCCCAAATTGTGGAGCGGGTTGTGACAGATCGTTATCTTCGGTCACTCCCTGTTGACCTGCAGCGTTGGGTGAATCATGGGGACCCCAAAACCGCGGATTAGCTGGTCGAAATGGTTGAAAGGTATACGGCTACCGAGGAACTACTTGCTCCCACCGGTCATCAACCGTTCACCAGCTCATGTCCAGAGAAATCTACTCCAGCCCGGAAAAGTTCCCCGCAGAGTCCTAGGCTCAGTGTGAAAGAAAGTGGAGACGTGTCACCCCCTGCCCAACAAGGGGTACCCACAGATACCTCTTCACCCTGGAAGGGGGGGGGGATATGCAATGTTGGAGGTGTCAAATCTGGGGCCACACTAGAGCACAATGCCCATTGAAGGAGGAGTCCATGGAGTGTGGGGTTCTCCAGCAACTGTCCTGTTATGCCCACAAAGTTTGCACTGCATGCCCTGACTCAGTTGAGGGGCAGTTTGAGTGTACTGTCTACATTAATCAGGTTCCAGTCAAGGCTCTCTTGGATTCGGGGAGCATGGTGACCCTGGTATTGGACAGTGTTATTGGCGAATTTGAACCAGTGTCCAAGTCACTCCAGGTAATTTGCATCCACGGAGATACCCGGTCTTACCCGCTAGTCCCAGTGACCATCACTGTTGATGGGGAATCCATGGTGCATGAGGTGGCAGTGGTGAGTAAACTGCTACATCCCGTTATTACCACTTTAGACCTCACCAAGGGGTACTGGCAAATACCCCTAACTCAGACGGCAAAAGCATTCTCCACTCCAGGTGGCCATTTTCAATATAAAAGAATGCCCTTTGGTTTACAAACTGCCCCAGCTACGTTTCAAAGGGCAATGGACAAACTTTTGAGGTCCCATCAGAGGTACACATCCGTTTACCTGGATGACATTGTCATCTTTAGTAGGGACTGGGAGTCCCATTTGCCTAAAGTCCAGGCAGTTCTTGACTCCCTGAGACACAGTGGGTTCACAGTGAATCCTGAAAAGTGTGCCATAGGGATGGAAGAGACAAGATACCTTGGGTACATTGTAGGTAGAGGGCTAGAAAAAAAACCCCAGCTAAATAAGGTAGATGCTGTTCAGAGCTGGCCCCGCCCTAAAACAAAGAAACAGGTACGAGCATTCCTGGGAATGATTGGGTACTACCGTAGGTTTGTCCCCAACTTTGCCACAGTAGCAACCCCATTGACTGACCTGACCAAAGTTCGGAAGTCAGTCATAGTTGAGTGGAACATGGATGCTGAAAAGGCATTCCTCGAACTCAAGTCCGCTCTTTGTCACCACCCCATCTTGATGGCACCAGATTTCTCAAAGGAATTTATTGTTCAGACGGATGCTTCAGACGTAGGCCTGGGAGCTGTCTTATCACAGATCATTAATGGGGAAGAGCATCCCGTAGCTGACTGCAGCGGAGAAAAACTATGCAATAGTTGAGCAAGAATGCCTAGCCATTAAGTGGGCCTTGGACTCCATCCGTTACTACCTTTTAGGTAGGAGATTCCGTCTGATCTCTGATCATGCCCCACTCCCCTGGATGAAACAGAAAAAAGGGACAAATGCCAGGGTAACCCTATGGTTCCTGGCACTCCAGGAGTTCAAATATACTGTAGAGCACAGACCCGGGAAACAGCATATGAATGCGGATGCTCTGTCCCGAGTCCATTGTCTAGGCTCTACTAGTGCCTCCACCTCCCCTGGGTTGAGGCAGAGGGAGGGGATATGTACAAGCTGGACGGGATTTATAGTGGATGGCAGATATGTATCCCCGGTTTTTAGGTTCTGAGCCATCCATTTAAGAATGTTCCCTTTAAGAAACACCAGAGGGTTAACCAGCCAGAAGGTGGGCTGGACAGCCAAGGGGTGTTTAAGGGAGTCAGCAGCAGGTGTGCAGTGTCTGAGAGAAGGAGCTGCACAGGAGGGCTGGGCTGTTGGGTTGGAATGGCTGTATTTTCAGAGACCTGTGGGGCCTGATAGCCAGGTGGATATTTTCCTGGTGTTTTCCCCACAAACCAAGCCTGGATAGTACCTTGGGGTACTGAAAACTTAAAAATGCTGAAGTAAGCTATTTTGTTTATTGCTGGACTTTATGTTGCTGAATGAAGCTGTTTTCTTTCTGTTACATTTTGACTGCTGCTGGAAGCTCTTTGTCTTCAAAATAAACGCACTGTTTTTCTTTTCACCTTGGAGTGGCCTGCATTTATGCTAACAATCCCGCTGTGATCCCCCCAAACTTCATAATATATATAATGATACAGCACTGGTGAGCACTTTGTAAGAACACTTTGCATAAATGGACAGCACCCAACAGGAATTTTCTTAAAAAAGCATTTATTTCAAGGGCTTTTTCAGACGAAATACAGCTCGAAATACAGCAACGTTTCAGGCTTCCATTAGCCTTTCCTTCGCTTGAGGAAAGGCTAATGGAAGCCTGAAACGTTGCTGTATTTCGTGCTGTATTTCATCTGAATAAAGCCCTTGAAATAAAGGCTTTTTAAGAAAATTCCTGTTGGGTGCTGTCCATTTATGCAAAGTGTTCCTGTAATTTCGTCTGTTGGTGGTGGCCTGGGACGTGCACCAAAAGACTGTTGATGAAGGGTGAGTGCTGACCTTTTATCCTGAGCACTTTGTAAGAGAAAAGAAGAATCTTGAATTGAATCCGATATATGAAAGGTAGTCAGTGCAGGGACTGGCTTAAGGCCAACATTAGCAAAACAGAAGGAGGAGAACCACTATAGAACAGTTTCCCAATGAGAATAGAATATGGCACAAGAGAGAATGATCAACAATGAATTAAAAGAGGATAGTGATTATGCATAGTTTGCTACATAAACCTCCTAAATGACTTAATGAAAAATTTTTCATAGTGTTCATAGCACTTTAGCAGTTTACATTAAGCCATCAGAAGTTAATGATTTAAAAGGTGACTCCTGATGTCTCTCTGCTCACTTGTATTGCTCTTATCCCACTGAGCGATATAACTAAGCAGAGGAGAAGGGATGCCCTTTTGCATCAATAACTTACACTTTGGCGTTCTGTCTGGCCAGAACAGAAAGGGGTGCTTTGATTTTGATTTACATAGAAATATAAAACTGCTAATATATAGCAGTAATATATATGAAAAACTATACACAGAGAATAATGTAAATTGCAAAGCTTCTCAGAAGAGCACTATGATTAATTCTACATTACGGGGTGTATTTATTTACATTGCAGACAAACATCACCAGTGATGTTGCCCAAAGCAATCAGCAATTAGATTTGAATACTTACAACTTGTCACTTGCAAGTTAGAAAACAAAAGCACAGATCTGATTGGTTGCTATGGGCAACATCACTGGTGGTGTTTGTCTCCAATGTTTATAAATAAGCCCCTTAACTGTTTGGGTGGATGTATACCCTCTTCAATGATAAATCATTATGCCTGAAAGACAACTCTTCCACCTTTGCTTGTTTCTAAACCTGTGTCCAATCACAGGCAGCTGACAATTTCAGGGGTTTCTGAGAAGTGAGGGGTGCATATAATGCCAGATCTATACTGTGCTTTGCTATAAAATGACAGGTGCTGCTTAGAAGCAAGCTGTACTTAGCTTTCTGATATGCTAACCTCAAGTTTGTTGCATAAACTGCATATTACTGTGAAAACAAATTGGCCTTAAGAAACTCTCTTTTCCAGTGCAACATCATCATCATCAGTAAATCTTAGTTCTATGCAATGAAAAAGTCTGTGATGGATTTCATTAATTTAGAAAAACATTGGAGAAAAAAAACCTAGTATCAGGAGATCAGCTAAATAATTCACCTTACTGAAACCAATTAATATAGCTGAAACATTATTTGCTTGAAAAATATATATATATATATGTAATTCAGAAATAGTACTGTTGGCTTTGCTTTTACAGACTTCAGCTGCCTGCTTAAACAATAGACATTTTTGTTATGTTATGTTGTATGTCTAATCAGATAATTAAACATCAGAGACAGCTTAGAGTAGAAAAGAACAAGAGGAAAGGTGTTATAGTCAGGCATGTCAGCTGAAATGTGCTTATACATAAAATATCCAGCTGTGTGAACTGCCAGAAGCAAAGCATTTCAGTCAGATGAACTTCTAATTAGCAGTGAAGTGCTTACTGTACCTGTCCTTGGCAAATACACAGCCCTTTTTAATATACTGAAGGGTTATTAATAGAAAATGCCTAATTCAAACATTCTATTCAAAGATACACAGCTAGCAGTGTTTTGTAGATGGTTGGATCATGTACCACAAACATCATTGTTTACACCAGTAACTACAGTTTTACCACCACAGGAGACATACTATTGTGGTGGTGTTTCATATATTACAGTAGAATATAATATTTTTTCCAGAGTCTTAGGGGCAGATTTATCAAGGGTCGAATTTCGAAGTAAAAAAATACTTCGAAATTCGACCATAGAATTAAAATACTTTGAATTCGAATTTTTTTCATCAAATTTGTGTATTCTGCGGTCGAAGTAAAATCGTTCGATGGAATGATTAAATACTTCGAATCGAACGATTTTAATGTACCATTGAACGATTTTACTTCGACTTCAAAAATCTTAGAAAAATGCTGTAGAAGGTCCCCATAGGCTAACATAGCACTTCGGCAGGTTTAATTTGGCGAAGTATTGAAGTCGAAGAGACAGTACTTCGATTTTCGAATGGTCGAATATTCAAAGTATTTTACTTCAAATCGAATTCGAAGTCGTAGTATTTATTCGATGGTCAAAGAATCCAAAAAATTACTTCGAATTTCAAATTTTTTTACTTCAAAAATTCCCTATAATTCACTTCGACCCTTGATAAATCTGCCCCTTATAATTTTAAAGTAAAATGAAAGTAAAAAAAACAAATTAAAGCACATATGGCTGTCCATGTTACAGTTATTAGTGTATCCTTGAATATATATGTAAATTTAACTCCTTTTGGTTAGGTTAAGCCTCTCTGAATCTTCAATAAACAGAAACAAATTACATTCAAAAATTAGCAAAACTATTGTTAAATCCTTGTCCACACCAACCTTGACAAAAGAAATTGAACCCTCCCTGATTTGAAGCAGTGTGTATTCTTGTTGATAAAACCCCCCCTAAAGGCTGATTATTGAAACTGAGTGGCTAGCTAATGCAAAATGAAGTTAGTGCATACAACCTGTCCTAGAAATCCCCTCAGCTATTGAATAATCATCACATTTACTGCATTTTTTGCAGGGTAAAAACACAAAAAGATAAGTTAACCCCCCCCCCCCAAAACCATATATTTTTAGAAAGCAAACATTCAGGTGAATCAAAAATGGGTCTGAAGCAATTCACAAAATGAGTTACCTGGGAGCACCACGGTGTATGGCTTTTCCTCTGTGTACATCACGTTAGGGAAAGTAACCCCGGAAAAACTTCATAGTCCAAACTGTATGCAGAGACATGGAGCACTTCAATATGAAGTGGAGTGTTATAATAAAAATGCAATGCTTTCCCAAAATTGCTGGTTTTGATGAAATACTTGAGAATTGCTCAGCTTCCATTTTCTAGCATCTTATCTCCCTCATAGCATACAATACCAACAGAAAAACATCCTAAATATGAATTCCAGGGGTCCAAAAGTTTGATCACTGTGCATAGGATTACCAAAGTATCGGGCATTTAGAAACCCCAAAATGAAGTAAACATTCAGGTGAATAAAAAATGGGTAACTATGTCTTTCTACTCCAAACTACTGCTGTCCCAATATTCATAGATATACCAAGCTATGTAGTGCACAGAGACCCCACAAGTGGACACATAGCAGACAAAATTTACATGGTCAAAATAAAGTAACAAAGAACAGTGCAATCAAAAAACAGAAAAAAACGTACAATTCGGATATTTTTCGGGTTTGTCCCAGATGCGATGAAATCATGTTTTTTTTTAATAATAAATAAGCTCCAATCGTGGATTTTACTTTGGTCAGACTTTTTTAATTAAAACAGTCAGACAAATTTGGATTTTGAGAAATAAGGCTTCATTAAAGTCTTCGTAAATAAAGTCTACATTAGAACTCCAAAGTACATATGATGGATTGGAATATACATCAGGTATATGATACATTCAGTTAGGGATTAGGTTGGGATGAGGGGATTCCTTCTTTGAGATGAGCCCTATGAAAGGTGAAGAGTTGGTTTAGCATTCAGCCATGTAGTCCGAGTTTTTTCTAAATTTCTGCAGAACCATGAAACATGGGCCCATTCTTTATGCACAGCGATATTATAATAGTGTATTTTTAGCATTCTGGGTCATTTCAACAGGATGCTACCTGCTGCACCATATACTGTACAATAATATTGGAATGCCACATTTTGCTGTATCTAAAGAGCTAGGCACAAAGTAATGGCAGTAACATTGCAGAAGGATTCCAGGGTTGCATAACCAGTCCCTTTGTCCTTTTGCTTAAGGTGCAAAGACAGATGCATAGCCCTCACAATCAGTCTGAATTTTGACTTCTGTAGTTGCATGCTACTTTAAGCAGCTAATGTTTATAGAGCTTCCCGAAGTTCCCTGGGCATCCTTTGGGTAAGTCAAAAAATAAAGTGGGACATTGTGTCCAGCTTTTAGTTAAGAATTTGCACAGTTTCCATTGTTATTATTGGTAAATTTTAGTCATGTTATTAAAAGCTTTATCAAGTGAAAACAAAGCAACCTGTTCAGAAAGCCTGCAAGTACACATAATTGTGTGGCATTCCAGGACACTAAAGAAACCAGCTCTTTCCATTGATCACGTTTTCATGAAAAAATATTGCCTGGTTTTACAGTGACTTTTGTATTAACCCTTTAAGTTCCAGCCGAATATTGCATTTGCATTTGCACCTAGTGCCAGACGTTTTTGAAGCATTTTGTACTTATTCATTTTAATTTGTTTTTTTGTGTAGGAAAACCTTCATGAAACTAGGGAAATTATATATTGTTTTGTTACATTAACATTGGGCTTTGTAATGCATATTTTGGGTGAAATATGTAAAAAAAATATTATTTTCTGTATATATTGAGCTTTTTTTACAATATAAAAGTAAATTTTATGTGCATGTGCAGGCCCTGGTATAGTAGTATATAGTATAGTATATAGAGTATACTCTATATCTATCTGTACTATACAGTATAGTATGCTTTTTATATTCTTTACAACAGAGGGGCTTTGTTTTTGCAGGCCTACCACCACTTCTGTGTTGTACAATTACTCTCATTGTGGAATGTAGTAAGAATAAAAATGTTTTTATAAATTCTAACACCAGGAGCTCATCGCTTCTTAAAAACATGTACTTCTTCATGTTTTAATTTCTTATTCAGCAATTCCAATATTGCCACAGGCAGGGTATCCAAAGAATGTAGGGCTCTGAATAAGAGTATGTTTGGGTAAAAGTTATCCACATATAAGTGTTAACCTCGGCCCAACAGTGGAGTTATGAGCTCCTAGATAATTTTACCATTGGCTGTCAAATCAAGGAGACAACCAGGGAGATTCAAATTAGGGTCCTTTCCCTATATAGTATAAAGAAACTTGTATAGCCTGTGCTGTTTTTGCAGAGTTTATAGAATTTCATCCCATAGAGCGATGTATGGGATGTATTTGCGAAATCTTAGGTGCCCTTTCAAAAGCAAAAGGGACTCGTCCACACAGATATTTTGGGAGGGGGTATAGACCTCTGCGTACTGAGACAGGCTATCTATAAGGGGCCAAAAAAACCAACAAAAACACAAATCAACAATGAAAATGCCAAAAATGCAATCAAATAAGGCAATCAAATAAATATAGAACAAGATCAGAAATAACGCAAAAAAAAAAAATAACTACTAACGAAAGCAAAGACAGAAATAAAAGAAAATAAGCATAGGAAAAAAAGTGTGTGAGTGCAAGGGGCACATTTACTTAGCTCGAGTGAAGGAACAGAATAAAAAATACTTTGAATTTCGAATTTTTTTTTGGCTACTTCGACCATCGAATTGGCTACTTCGACCTTCGACTACGACTTTGAATCAAACGGTTCGAAGTAAAAATCGTTCGACTATTCGACCATTCGATAGTCGAAGTACTGTCTCTTTAAAAAAAAACTTCGACCACCTACTTCGCCACCTAAAACCTACCGAGCACCAATGTTAGCCTATGGGGAAGGTCCCCATAGGCTTTCTAGCCAATTTCTGATCGAAGGAAAATCGTTCGATCGATGGATTAAAATCCTTTGAACGAACGATTATTCCTTTGATCGTTCAATCGAACGAATAGCGCTAAATCCTTCGACTTCGATATTCGAAGTTGAAGGATTTAACTTCGAGGGTCGAATCTCGAGGGTTAATTAACCCTCGATATTCGACCATTAGTAAATGTGCCCCTAAGTGTGTGTTTGGCAAAAGTTGCCTGATAAGTGTGTGTGTGTTTGACAACAGTTGTCTGATAAGTTTGTGTGTGTGTGTGTGTGCAAAAGTGTACAACAGAAAAAGACAGAAGAAAAAAATGGAAAAAATAGAAAAAACAAATTAATACATTTTGATAGAAATAATTAAAAGAAAGAATGCAGTAATGTTGTAGTTCAGCTCAAAACGTAGAATCTATGATCTGTGTCTGTTCGGTACTTTTATCCACAGAGTGTAGATTCTATGTTCTGTGGCACTTAAAGAGTTAAACACTGTATCTCTTAAAGGAAAACTATACCCACAAAATGAATACTTAAGCAACAGATAGTTTATATCAAATTGAATGACATATTAAAGAATCTTACCAAACTGGAATATATATTTACATAAATATTGCCCTTCTACATCTCTTGCCTTGAACCACCATTTCGTGACTCTATCTGTGCTGCCTCAGAGATCACCTGACCAGAAATACTACAACACTAACTGTAACAGGAAGAAGTGAGGAAGCAAAAGGCAGAACTCTGTCTGTTAATTGGCTCATGTGACCTTACATGTGGTTTGTATGTGTGCACAGTGAATCGTACGATCTCAGGGGGCGGCCCTTATTTTTTAAAATGGCAATTTTCTATTTATGATTACCTAATGGCACATACTACTAAAAAAGTATATTATAATGATAATGGTTCATTTACATGAAGCAGGGTTTTAAACATGAGCTGTTTTACTCAGTATCTTTTAATAGAGACCCACATTGTTTGGGGGGTATAGTTTTCCTTTAATTTGCTTGTAAATTGTTTGTTATTGTCTCCATTCATAACTGGGAAATATCCTGTGTCTTTGGGGCAGCGCAGATGATCTCTTGAGCATTTTTTAAAATGGTGGTACGGCAAGAACAAGATCCCAGAGTCAATGTTTCCTCGAATTCCTTCTCTCCAGCTATGTGCGCAAAAAAGTATTTTGTGCAAACATTTTAAACTTATGTGCACATTTTTAAGAACTGGGTGTGCAGATCAGAATAAATGCAAATTCTTTGTGCGCACCACAATTTTTGTATGCGCTGACCTCAAAATTTGTATGCACAGGAGCATTGCTCCGGGGTCTAAGGTAAGTGCTTGTTTTCACTTGGGGGTTCCTAAAACATTGACACCAGTGAATTCTCCTTTCTTTGTCCTTTAAATTAGATAATGTTACGTTTTGTACCTGATTCCTGTAGTGGGAAAAAGTCTACATTTCAATACCTTTACCATAACTTTGCCTAGTCAGTTATGAAGGGAGAAGGAAATCTATAAGTAAAGATACAATATGAAGTAAATCTATAGGTAAAATTGCAACATAATCCTATGAATCTATATATTTGATTAACATACAGTTTTTGAAGCAATTTATTTTGTATTGAGTAAACTACTACTACTACACGGTATTCTGGAGGAACGTGTATCTAAAAATGAGTGGATCATTTTTAAAAACTTGAAGCTGATTTAAAGGAATTTACCTCTGGAACTGACATGTTAACCAGCTACAGAGCTTGATGAATCACCTTCACTATAAATGATGGCAATAATTATTAGACTAAGTTCAGTGCTAATGAACTTGAGTAATTATGTATAAGCAGCTTTTCAGTAAAAAAAAATCAACCGTTGCTAATCTAATACTGTTAATATTGGGCAAGCTACGGTATTTTTCGTATGGGAAATATTGGGAATCTGAAACATAGATTATTATGTATCTTAAATTCCTCAGTGCACAATATAGTTGTCCCATGACATCTTAAGACCTTTACAGAATAAAATACAATGCAATATTATCTCTGCTTCTCCAATTAGCTAAAAAACCTAACATGTTTCTATCCAATTACACATGTTTTTTTTTACTTCTAAATGTTACCAAGCTAAAAAGATTTCATCAAAGGCTGCCACTATTGCACCCCTCCAGCAAGTATTAAATTGGTCCACTCCGTCCTCTGCTTGCAAATCATTTTACTCTAGAGTCTAGCTGTTCATAGAAGGGTTTCAATTAAGGATACAGATAAAGCATTGGCAGTTTATACCTGTATTTCTGTCTATATTTTAAAAACATCAACTGTAAAAATAAGATAATTTCTGCTTAAACACAGTAGGAGACCCCCAAAATAATGGAAAAACGCATCAGTCTTTAAAAAAAGTGCATGTAAGAAACACATAGAAACGTAATGGTTGAGGTCAAAGAAGACACATGCCCATTGTGAAATATAAAATTAAGAAAATACATTACCTTGTTTGTTTTTTTGCTATCAATACAACTAACCTTTCTAGAAACTATCCTCCTATACCACCTTTTTAAAGGGTTTTTCTGCTTTAAATAAACGTTTAGTATGATGTAGAGTGTGTTATTCTGAGACACTTTAGCAATTTGTTTTCATTTTTTATTATTTTTATCACTGTAAAATTTCTCTTCTGATTCTGAATATTTAGATGGATCCTTCTTTTCCTTTCCTTTCTTCTAATTGGAAGGGGTGCCCTTGTGTCAGCTGGAAGGGCCTACTGGTAAACAAAGCATTAGAGAGGCTAGTATATGTTTCATAATGTATTGGAATTGGACACCAACACTGTGCATTCTAGTGCTTTACAAAAAAGAAATCTGATGTAGTCTGTTACTGTAAAACCATTTACAGACAGACCTTGGGAGCAATAACCATGTGGACATCAATAGTGAAATGCTAACAATTAGTGATGGGCGAATTTATTCCCCAGGCATGGATTCGCAACGAATTTTCACATTTCGCCACCTGTGAATATTTTTGTGAAACTGCTGCAAAAATTCGCAAGTTAAATTCATTTTGATGCCCATTGACTTTAATGCATTTGAACAAAAAAGGCACGCATGTTAAGGGTTCAAAAGGTTGGGGATCCCTGATTTAAACATTAAATAAGCCCAATATGTTTGTTTTGTAACCAATATGGATGAATGCAGCTTAGTTACCATCAAGTATAAGGTACTCTTTTATTATTACAGAGAAAAGAAAATAATTTAAGCATATTCCATTGTACAATGAATTGGTTAAAATGGAGTCTATGGGGCAAATTTACTAAAGGGCGACTAAGTGACAAACACTCGCGACAAATTGCCAGCATGACGTCAACTTCGCCGATTTACTAATGGTCGCTGGCGTAACTTCGCTACCGAAGGATATATACTCTAGCAGTACTTCGCTCCCTAACGCCAGGTGAATATGCGCTCTGGCGAATGGACGCAACTCTGCAAATTCACTAAGATAAGGATTTTACTGAACGTTACCTCTTGTGCCAGACTTGCCTTCAACACCTCAGACCAGGCAAAATGCAATAGAGTAGATAGGACTTCCTCAAAATATAGTTGAAATTCTCAAAAAACTGAGTCTTTTCTTTTTTTCAGGGTGATAGGCTGCAAGAGAGTAACATTTTTTTGTGGTAACCGGCTTCCCCCCTACATTTCCTAACATATGGTACATAAACTATACAGTGGGCTCATGTGTAGGGCAATATAACAACTTTATTTTATTTTATTGAGGTTTCCCGGGCTTGTTTAGTTTAATGTATTTGCTGCAACATATACATCCATTGAACTTTAACTTCCTGTCGTATGCAAATTAGGCAACGCACAACTTAATTTTGCTTGCTGCAGTAACGCTGGTGCAACTTCGCCATCGTTCGGCGCCCTGGACGCAACTTCGGATTTTAGTGAATTAGCATTGTCCTGGGTAATCTACATCTTGTGAAGTCTTGCGCTGTGTGCAAAGCCGTCGCTGGCGAATTTTCGGAGGTTAGTAATACTAATTTGCCCCTATGGGAGATGGCCTTCCCGTAAGGAGCTTTCTAGATTTTGAGTTTCCGGATAAGATGTCCTATTCTAGTACAAATTTCAAAAGCTTATGTTTTGATACTGTTTTTATGGTAAACTAATCCTCCTAGAATTTGAATCCACAATTGCTTCATTTCACATTACAGTTTGTGCTACATATACATAACAGGAATAATTGTATGATTGTTTTACTTTGCCTTTGTGCTATTGTTTTGTATAATGTATTTATTCTTCAGCTTACCTACAAAAATGTAGGTAACAACTGAAAGCAAGTTGTATAGGTGCATACATTAGAATTGCAGATCGACTCAGATAAACTCTATACTTTCAGACATAGACATACGTTCTATATAGACATCTACATAGAATAAAATGTTGCTGTGTACGTGTCAGGACTGCCGGAAGCACCCGACGGTGCTGCTTACCTTCCCGGCGGTCGAAATGAAAATCCAAGATGATGGCGCCCACGCTGAACACATGGGTGCAGCGTCGCTGCATGATGACGTCATCGATGGTGCCGGGATTTTGTAATAAAAGGGCGCCCTGGACACTGAAACCCTGCCCAATTATAGGTCTTCAATCCTGTGAGTACCTGGGTGTATGATTGTCTGTCTGATTCCTGGTTTTGATTCCTGCTGTGATCCTGACTCTGATCCTTATCTGCCTGCCTGTTTGAACTCTTGCCTGGACTTTAACTAACGATTGTGCCTGATTCCTATTTGTACTGCATACTAGGAATTTAACCCTTGTTGGGCTTCCTCCTCGGTCCCAACTACTCCTGCTGGGAGCCGATAGGCCCCCTGACAGTACGTATGCTATCTACCCACTTTTAAAAGCTTCTTGCATGCTCACAGACCAGGTACAACTATATATGTAGGAGACTATATCACAATAGGTAGTAGAGGAGTTGACTGTAGTTTATTCTATGCCTTTTAAACAATCAAGTGTCAAAGTGATCAAACATGTAAGAAAAATAAAAGTGTTGACGCAAGACATTGAGTGACGACTATCTATCTATCTATCTATCTATCTAAATATGATGCTGAGCTGATGATAATTATCTGTTGGCTTCAGTACAAAAATAAATCACTAAGTTACTTTATTCTAAAGCAGTACACACACGCAATAAACAAACTACGTTTACAGAGGATTTGGAAACAGCGATGATGATGTACTGTAACCGAAGAGGTATGTGACTTTAAAGCCTATGCAATTTAAAATGAGTTATTTATGTCTGATGTGTTCCTTAGGAAAGAGATTGATGTTGCCTGAAGCTTGCAAAGCAACTTGCTTTTAAATGCAAATATTATACCAAGTATAACACACAAAAGTGTGAGCTATATCAATTATTCCTACTAGGCATATTTAAAATACCTTGCTCATTTTGGGTATGAAAGCGAGACATATTGATAAGTGATCGAGTAAATTAACAAGATGAAATTAAATTTATTAGCCACAGTTACTTGCTGATCTCTTTAAATATGGTCAAAGTGGATGAGATGGGGTCACTTTTAATTCTTGTCAGCGTTTGAAATTTTAAACAGATTTCTGATTAGTTGTTGATTATTTGTATGTATTATTTTTCCTATAAAAAAAACTTGTTATTGCTAGATTTAAGAGATATGGCATACAAGGTGTATTCTCTGCTAATATATTTCATTCACTTGAATGTAAACTGTGTGCCAGTAAACTTTCTTTCTTGCCTCAGTTAAACTACCTAAGAATTTGGGCAACTACTTGTTACACGGGAATGCAGTCTGCAACCCAGGTTCCAGCGTGTCTATGTGACTTCCGGTCACGGAGGTGAGTGGAACGCATAGGTGAAATGCATAAGGGAGGGAGAAGCCGGCAGAACTCATACCATTACATTGCAAAACCTATTCTTCCTCTGCACCATACCACATTGCTGGATATGTGACTGTTCTATGCGTTCTGATGTGTGATTCATGCATGTGCAATACTTTTTAAAAATCAAAGTTTATTACTCAGGCTTTGCTGTGGCTTACATTTTTTTTACGTGTTTTTTTCTTAGAGTGACTTCTGCTGGAACTTACTTACAAATGTATGAAGCAATGTAAAATAATGGCAGCAAATCTGCCGTTCGCATGGCGTAAAATAAAACCCACCTTGATGAATTCGCCATTTACCTTACACAGATTTTTACACCTTTTTTCTGGCAAATTTAGTTTTACACAGCATAATAAATATGCCACTAATAGCACTATGTTTCCGTAGTGAAAGAAAACAGTTTGGAGTTGATATTCATATGCAGCCTTAATCACACCAGAGACTGGAACGCTGCATTTTGGGCATCACTGTAGGACTTATTAATGGTACAGAAAAACCTGAACAGACTTTCAATTATTTGGTTAAACACCAAGTTCAACTATAATGCAGCACTTTGGTGATTTTACCATTCATTGTAACAGTATTGAGCTAGGTTCTGTCACTTTTTTCCATAGCTTTTGGTGTTGATCAAAGTTGTATCTTGGTTTAGGATTTCAGAAAATATTGGCAAAGGAAAACTGAGCATGCACAAAGCCGATTAGGACCTAGTTACTACTGCACAGGGGATCCACAGCAGTGAGAGATGTCAGTTGTAAACTCCAATGGGCAATTCTGCATTTTCTTTTAACAGGTACAAAACTTTGACAGTAATCCAAGAGGTAGAAGCCAATTTAGGTTGCCTGAGTTGAGGGGCAGTTTCATTCCTCCCTTATCTGTGCATTCTCAACTATACACAGAAGTCTAGCAATTGGTTATATTTGTCACTAGGTTTCACCAATGTGTTGTAAAATAGGTTTACGCTCATTTGGGAGAATATAATAAAAGTCGCAAAGAGCAAAACAATTAGCACAAATAAGGATAAAAAGTCTTATTTCGCAATGTAATACTCTTCCTTAAACTGTTATCAAATTGCAAATTTTAATTGCACATTGCCCACTTTTAATAAGTGCTTTAAGCTGTCATAATCTTTTGTAACAAACATAACTTTTGCAGTAAGTTTTATTACAATCACTGCGCATTGACGCTAACTATAAAATTTGCAAACCTTCTTCTACTGTCAGAAGTGGTCGCTAAACAGTTTCCGCATTCAAGAAAAGATATATTAAATTCGCACAAAGGAAAATTTGTTCACACAAAGGCATAACAAATATTTTCCCAGTTACTGACTTCTATTTCATTCCCCCATATATATTTGTTAATTGTTTGAGCAAAGAAAAAATGGGACACATTCGCCCATCATTGCACTGAACTTTCTGAGCACCTTTTAAAGACCAGTTTTATCTCACTGAGGCAGTTGACTTACATATGACCTGTTTACACAGTTTTACATCATTTCTATGTAATATCTTCTGTAATTTCTCTGCTACAAGAGTTTATATTTCAAACCTTGGCTAACAAAAAAAATGCTGAATGAGTTCAAACCGAACTAAGCAACATTAAAATGTAAGGAAGCAAAAAAAAAAAATGCATTTTTTATAACCACAAAAGCACAAGCGCTACCGTAGAAACTCTCACATTGAGAAGCTAAATTATGTTCTGCGTCTTTTTATGATCCTTTTAATTTTAATGTATCCACTTTTTGAATCAACCAGGCATTACCGAGTGAAGTAATTTACTTCTGTGTACATTGTTTCTGAACTACCATTTACCTTGTTGCAAATGTTGCAAAATAAACATATTAGTGAAAAGGATAGAATGAGCATAGCCCTAAAGCCCCATTTCCACTCTCCGCTCCTGACCTTGACTGTGCCGTGATGGTATGGTGCTTTCCTTGGACAGTTTCTGCTTGCATCTGAATCGATTAAACCTTGATCTCATTTATTATCTCAGGAAATGGTCTCAAGGTCACAGGGCTGGAAATTTAATTATGGTGGCAGTATATTAAGTGGCACATTTAAAGATGCTGAATTGTGGTAATTAATTTTTTGGATGGTGGTCTCCAGAGAGAAGATTTTCTTCACAGTGGGTGTTCAAACATTTATCATGACCATTCAGGTTGACAGCTGTCTTTTAGCTTTTAAACCGCTTCATTATTCTTTTTTTATGACTGCCTTTAAAAACACCAGACAAGTATATCCTTTTTTATTGTAATATATGTCAGCTGCTTGTATTAAACTATGCTTCACCTTCGCTATAAAACATGATCCTCATGTTGCCTCGAGTCGCTGTACCAGCTCAGTTCTAAGCTAAGACAACAATTACCCTTCACTGACATCTAGTGTCAAGGTATGAGATATAGCTAGGATTTCAAATCCATTGGCCTGGAAATCTAGCAATTCCCTAGTGATTGAGTCTTAACAGAGATGAAGCCATGCTGGAGGAAAGGTATGCATTGCGCTCAGAAGGTAACAGCTAGAGGCTTTGTAACTTAACATTTTGCAGTTTAGCAAAATAGTCACACCACCCTGAACAATTACTTTTAAAATGCATAAACATAATGACTTATACTGTTTTAATTTTGTTTGCAATGGTATTAATGTGTTTCAACAGTTCAGCTTGTCAAGACATACAGTAACTATTAATGATTTAGCCTACATTTGGGCACCTCTAGCTATTGCAAATGCAAAAGTGATGGGGGTAAATCACCTTTTACATGTAATACAGACTAGCTTAATTTATGGGAGCAACTCAAACAAATCACTTCAAATCAGGCATTTGCTGACCATTGGTCAAATTGAATGCATAGTATAAGGCGTGTAAAGTATAAGTATGTACTACATCAAGGGAAAGGAATATAGATAGAAAGTACTAATGTATGCCCAAAAATTAATGGAAAAGGAAAGGTATAATCACTTGGGGTGCCAAATATTAGTAATTACAATCAGTTACCTGAGACTGGTGCTCCTCTTTGCTGAAAACTGCACAATTCACTTTATGAGGTGTTGGTAGGCAGAGCCATCAGCAGGGGGTACTGCATTCAGGTGCCCAATGGCAGAGGAGGGACGCCAACATTAAAAAGAGTGAAGCTCACAGAAGGGGAAGTAGAAGGTGTTTGGGTGGGTGGATTTTGGGCAGTTGGCCTTGGTGACAAGTGGGCTAATAATTGGTTAGATTATTAAAGGGATACTGTCATGGGGAAAAAAAAAATTCAAATCAGTTAATAGTGCTGCTCCAGCAGAATTCTGCACTGAAATCCATTTCTCAAAAGAGCAAACAGATTTTTTTATATTCAATTTTGAAATCTGACGTGGGGCTAGTAATTTTGTCAATTTCCCAGCTGCCCCATTGAGAAATGGATTTAAGTGCAGAATTCTGCTGGAGTAGCACTATTAACTGATGAAAAAAACATGTTTTCCGATGACAGGATCCCTTTAAATTAGTAGTATGGACCCCATGATTACTGATGGCTGCCCTGGTGGAAGGCATCGTGCTTGATAAAAAGAAGGAGGCTCATACTCACCACCGTCAAATTGTGTTTGGCAGAAAAAATGTGGTACTTGCTCGTACAAATTCATGCAACTATCTTACACCAAACCAGTATATTACATGGCATTGACAAGGCCTTCAGTTCTCAATTACAAACACAGAATTGTCTGTATCCAAAGTAATTTTTGAACCATTCTCTTTTTATTTATATATCCACCTACAGTATCACGGTACACCCCTCCTGCTCTACTGAATAATCTTGGCATTTACTTTGCAATTAGTTTACACCAGTTTCAGTGCACTTTTTACCACTATTTTCATATCTAGGTATTTCTACAAATGAAACAAGGCCTATATTCTGCTAGTGCACTTAAAGAAAGCTCATTCACAATGTATTTCCATTGAGATCTGAAGCTATAGTACAGTTATGTATTGAAATGCAAGTGAACTTGAATGTGTTACAGGGGTTAAATTGCAGCAGTTGCTAGCATTGCTACAGGTAATGGGCCCCCATAGAACTCAAGCAACCAGTTTACCACATTGTGGTGACTGGAGCCAAGAGACAAGGCTTGCAATCCAAACCATCTCTGTGTACTTGAAGATGGGAACAGCAAAACAAGGAGGTGCCAATGTCTACAAGCTTTAGTCGTGTAACAATTTTACGCCAATAGACAAATACAGTATTTCAGAGAACATTTGGCACAATACTTGTTGGAAATATTAAAAGAATAGTGGCATTTATCATGTCCTAAAATAAAATTTAAAGTTCATTAATCCATTGGGAAAAAAATGAAGGTAATTTATTGAGAAAAGCTAACTGAAATGGTATCTTCATTTTCCTTTATAAATAGATAAGAGTTCACTGCTTAGAAGTTCTCAGAACCATCCACCCTGAACCTCATTCAACTTTCCTAAATGAGATTTTATTGGAACTGATTATGATTAGACAAATGGGTGACTTCGCTAATGTATAATAAAAATTTCAATTACAGTGCATGTGGCATAATTTACATTTCTTGTTTGATAGTCCAATATTGATGTGACACATCGTGGAGTACATCTGCAATTGTTTACACAACTGTTTTACTTTTCTTCCCACTACATATAAATTGTTTATTCATTTTAACGTGCTCTAATGTATGATATAAACATAGCCATGCAGCGTGTTGGGGAAATTAGCATGAACACCAGTAGATCTTTTATCTTTGCCATACTTATTAATTGGATCATAAAATGCCTGTATTTTCAATAATGTAATTTAAGACAGGGACTAAGAAAAAAAAAGAAGTAATGTCACTGTTTAACCTCTTGTGTGTTAGAACAGACTACGCAGCATAATGTACAGACTTGAATAACTAAAGATTTCACTTTGTAAGAACAAATCTGATATAGAAATCCTGCAAAGGATGGAGGAAGATGTTTCTACGGATGCTTTACCATCAATGCACTTGAACTAGTGAGAGGCATGGGTGCAGAGTTATCAGATATTTCTGTAGGATAACTCATTATATTACACAGGCACCCTTTCGTTACTTATATACCGCATGCTCTTCTCCTGCTGCACAGCAGTCACTTTTAAATATACTTTTAAAAAAAAGATCACGATCTCTGATGTAGATTGACAGATATAGATACAAGGTACTGTACTTCTTAGTTCTTGTGAAAATAAAAGGTCATCAAAACTTTATTACAAATCTAAAAAGTGTTTCATTCATCCAGGGAATGATATAACTTTTAATATAGCTCTGAGTGCCTTTCTGCACAAGAGCCAAATAGTATGGTACATGTTATGCTTTTTTCATTTAGATTGAAAGCTCCATGGGGCAGGGATCGCCTTCCTCTTTGATACCTAGCTCTTAATATTTAATGTGACTGTACATTGCATTTATTTGTATTTATTATTGTAATGACCCCCTGTTTGTTCTAGTCATTTACTGTTCTACTGTACAGTGCTGCATACATAACTAGCACTATATATATATATATATATATATATATATATATATATATATATATATATATATATATACATACATCATTACATTATACATACATTATTATAAATTACCATCATTTGGCCCTCATTTGGTTTGATGCCTCAAGTGATTGGTTGCTCCAGTGATTCAAAGAGAATCACACACCCACACCAACTTTGTGTGACTGCAACAAAGAACAAATTCCAAATCATCTCAGTCATATAAAAAATAAAAAAGGTCTGTTGCGGCAGCTAAAATAACATTTACTTGCTCTCTGATGATACAAAAGGGGCCAATTTTCTTATGTTTTTGACTGTTGGACTAGTTTCAGATTGCTTTATACCTTTTTTTTAATTTGATGATTTCCCTACACACCACTAAACTTATAAGGCAGCTATATTTTCGAGGAATAAAAGGAGTGTAAGATAAAATGATAAAATGCCATGTGCAAGGTTACAGTTACACATAATCCACAATGAAATTTGTCAAAAGTGTCAGCTGTAGCAAAAAGTTGAGGGAGCCTGTGGTATATACAGTAAGTGAAGAAACCAAAGCTAATAATAAAAGAGGGCAGTGGGTTGTTGCTGAGAAACATATTTTTTCAACATCGATATCTTTATCTAATTATATTATTTTAAAACAAAAATATAAATAATTAGCAAAAGACGAAAATAGAGCTCACCCCAGTTCAGCAGAGGGAAATTTGATCTCTGAATAGGTTTTATAGAGTCATATTTATCATGTAAGCTTTATTTTCACCTTTTGATACATATATGCTCCTATCCAACTGAACTCAGAGAGGTGAAATTTCCCTCAGCTCTATTTTCACCTTTTGTTTATTTTATATTGTACCTCCATAAATCCTAGGGAATCTAGTCTGTCCTGCCAATACAGCCCCACTTTTCTCTCTTGATATACTAGTGTAAGATAATGGGCACCTTAATAAAAAAAATGTTTTTTAGGGCCCCAGTAGAGAAAAGGGTCCCATGGTTTAACAACCAATACCACCCATTGGGTGACCTGGTTCCTGATCAGTTCCTAAACCAGGCAATGGCATAAATCAAAGATAGCAGCTTTCTGTCCCAAGAAGAACCAACTCAATCCTTTAAATGGTGAGTGGCAGTTCTAATCCTCTTATCTATATCCACTGCAGGCTCACTGGTAGTAACAGGTTTAAGTCACTTGTTTCAATGCTGTTAACCTGCAATGGAGCAGACTAACTAAAGGGCGAAGTGGCTAACACTAGCGATATTTTGCCAGAAATCCTATCCGCAGGGACATCGCCAATTTACTAACAGGTGTAAAGCCAATTTGCTAGCAAATGGGACCAGCATCTTTTCGCTCTGGCAAACGATCGTTACTCCACAAAATACATTAGAGTTGTAAAAACGCTGGCAACTTGTCATTTTGGGGTGGGCTTATGTTTAGGGCATTATAGGATCTCTTTTGTCTTTATTCAGGTTCCTTGGACATTTGTAAATAAAAAGTGGCCACTTCAAGCATTTGCATCAACATTGCTAATAAAGACGTCCATACGACTTTAATGTACCTGCCCTATTCAAATTGACCTATGTGTGAGAGGACTAACAAAGTTTCACTAGGCAGAAGCGATTGCTAGCGTAATTTCGCTTTGAAACACTTCCGAACTAACGTTAGCGAAAAGTCGTCAGCATGCGGTACCCAGGATGCAACTTTCGATTTAAGTGAATTAGTGTAGTGCCTGCAAAGCGGCGTGAAGTGTGGCGAATAGTTTTCTGGCGCCAATTCGCCCTTTAGTGAATCTGCCCCAATGAGTCAGAGCTGCCTCATAGGATTGAGTGGAAGATGCTCATCTGTAGGTATGAACATATCTATGTAATTCTGAGTTGCTCTAAATAATTTATTTTAGACACATTTTCTCTCATTACAGAATTCAATTAGTACCAAATTACGTAAAACATATGATGTTATGCAATGAATTGTTTAATCTACTTTTGTGGATTTAGAGTATATCTTTTCTCTGCTATAATATTTCAGCCACAAATTACATTGGCTTATATGTAACATTTGAATTTCTGATTCATAGGCTTGCAAAGCTTGGTGCCAAACTGCCATTCTGTATTAATAGCTAACATAGCCCTGGTTTTTATTAGGGCAATACTTCTACAGTCTATATTTATAGATCTATTAATGAATCTGGCTCACGGATAAACGGTAGATTTAGCACGAGTTCCTTTTGAATTTTTACTTTACTGGAAATCTACCACCACTTCAAAGTATATCAACTTTGCTAAAAGTCATTACAGCATCAGTTTCACCTCTTCTACTAATTACATCTTATACTTTGAAGAAAAAAAAAAAAAAATATATATATATATTCATGGAGAGAGAGAAGAGAGATACAGCACAGTGGAGACAATTGCAGACGAGCTAAGTCCGAATTTATCTCTACATTTTCTACTACAAACTCCGATCAAATCCGCTCTGGGTTTTTACGCTTCTTTATTATTACATTTTCCCGAAAAATTTGTTTTGCGGGAAAAAAAATCAGATTTTCACGTTTTGTTTGGTTTTTTCCATCCGATTTTCATGCTTTTTTCGGAATTTTCATCTGAGTATTGCACGAAACCCAGCACACATCAAATAATCATTGGGACTTCTCCCATTGACTCCCATCAGATTCAGACTTTTTCCATCCTCTAGGTTTAATAAATTCCGAAAAATTATTTTCTGATTTTATAAAAAAATATCATGAACTTTTCGTGATTTTTGCATTTGAAGTTTAGTAGATAACCCCCCTAGTGTCAGCATTTGAAAATCATGTTCAAGTTGCTCCCTACTTAGAAAGCACCCATAATTAACCTGGAATTCTGGGTGAATTTGCCACAGTGTGGTTTGGTGATTTACATTCATATTTTTCTGCTTTTGGACATCTCTTTTGCATTAAAAAGTAAATCAATTATTAATCTCAAGGAATTATTATTTTCAAACATCTGAAAATCAAAGGTAAATTTTAGAGGGATGAATTTCAATGTAATGATCCTGGGGTTTTGAATTGGGCTGTAATTCATTAATTCACATTATAAAAATATTACCCTTTTCCTTAACTTACGGTAGGTTTTCTTTAAAAAAAATTGTGCATAGTACTATTCATTCACCAATAATAATGTATCGGTTTTGTATACCAATATTCAATATTGCCGGTAACCTATGAGATATAAAATATATAAATATGTATACGCTTTATAAAATGAGAATCATTTGTGTTGCCTAAGTGTATGTGAAAACTATTTGTAGCATAAAAGCCTGTTCTTAGCTAGTGGCTTGGGAAGAAAATGAGTGATGAGGAAATACAATTCTTCCGCTTGGGTAAAATAATGCAAACAGCAGAGCTGGATTTATTTAACCTTCAGACAAATGCTCAACCAGCTTGAAATTATTGATAGCTCATCAGCAATGATCAAGATGAAGAGGTCTGAATGAAGAAGAGCTTTTTATACAAGGAAACCACTGAACTGGCAACAGCATTTGAATGGTCATGTCAGCTCCGCTAGCATGGTCAAGGAGCTCAGCTGCAGGAGGGAAATAAAACTGTTAACTTATGGCTGCCCTCCAATCATTCATAGGGGTAATGATGTTTGGCTGTAGTCAGGTTACATGTCAGCAAATATACATCTCTCAGACAGCCTCCAAGAGACTCTTAAAACCAAGCGTATTGTTTCTTATAGATAAGGGTGAGAAAGTGATGTATGTTGGTCAAAGGGCAGACACATAAATTTCAAATCCTTCAGCAGGTAAAGTTAATCTCAATACACAAAAGACTATAAGGCAATTTTGATGGAATATGCATTCCATTGATAGTGAAAGACCAATTTTTATACATTTGTCCAAATCATTGACATCTTTTTTTCCAGTGATCCTTTATTTGTCACACATAAAGCAAATTATTCAAAGTATTTTATAAATAAATAATTATCATTAGGGCAGTATTTGGGTAAATATTTTATTCAGTTAAAATCCTCTCCCTTCTAGGGAGTATTTGCATCAGCTTTTGACTGTGTCGTGGCACAACTGACATGGAACTTGTACATTGCAACAATAGGAGTTGGAGCTGGGGAGATGCTGGTCATTCTCCTGCTTCCCCCCAGTTCAAATTTAATGCTACATGATCTCATATCTCCTTGGAGTGGAAACATTTTATGTGGCTTTTAGAAAGTACACATAGGGGTTTATTTAATCTTATTTATTATTAAATTTTCCAGATAATTTGCTTTGTGGGGAAAAAATCTGATTTTTGCAATCTTTTCAAAATTTTCACTGGAAAACTCTGATTTCTTATACTTTTTCTGATTCAGACTTTTCATCCTCAGGGTTTAATAAATTCTGAAAAATTCGTGATTTTTTAAAAGTCTGAATTTATAAAGAAAAAATTACACATTTTACGGGATTTTTGCATTCGGAGTTTAGTAAATAGCCCCCATAAGGTGCTTCAACTTGCTGAGGGCTAATCAACTGTAACTAGACTAGCAAAGGCTAATGTGGATGGAACATCTCATTAAATTGTTGTATGTTAAATGCAATGCAATCCACACCCCACTTCATTCACATTATGGATTTAGCATAACCTCACTGTTAAGACTATTACTAACAACATCAGCATTTGATTAGAATATATAACAGTGCTTTTATGCCTTTCTAAAATTCTAGTAGTGTTAAAAGTAACAGGACAGGTTAAAGTATAGTGCTCTTGATTGTTATTTTAGTTATACTGTAGGTATGCACAGTGGAGAAATCACTCTTTGGTCAGTTGAGCCTACTTTGGGCCATAGAAAGGAACCATTGTCTCTCTTAAGAATCTTCTGCTGTTGGCTTCCAAGATTTGCTGTTACAATGCATAGCATACTATAACAGCACATTTTTAAAGAATAAAAAAACCAAACAACATCTGAGAATATGAGCACTGGGAGGAGTTATTGAGCATAGCTTTGAAAGTTCTTTTTAGCCTATGACAAACTCTCTGTTATTTAGCTATTTTACTTCTGTGTGTTACCTGATTTTATGATCTGTTCCTCTGGTTCCCCGTCACTCTTAAGCATTCCCCCAATTAATGATGATTTCTGAAGGTTTTCCATGATTTGCAGGCAAAAACGATGCGCGCAGAACACTTCAGTGACATCAGCAGAGTGATGTGCACATGAGCAGTGTCATTTCTGTAGCTTCAGGAGAGGTTTTGCACATGCATTTGACGTTACGTCCAATGACATCACTTCTGCTGACGTCACCAACCTGGTAAATTTTCGGCAAGTTCCCGCCACAAGTCGTCAAACAGTTAACAGATCTGGTATTGTATTACCAAAGCTCCTATGATTAATAAGGGATCCTGCAAAAAGCATTTGAAACAATGGCACTGACCAATGTCAGTTGACCAATTAATTAAGGAGGAGTGACATTTTAGAAAAAAAATGTAAATAAATACTTATCAGACCTAGATAGAACTGTGCACAATGGTTATGTAGCTAGAACATTTCGCTATGCAAGTAATAGCAGGGTTGGCCTCCTAATACACAGCAAATAGTACAACTACTTATTTACTAAGCAGAAAGAGAGAAAAATGGTTCTTAATAAAAAAATAATTGGATAGTTAATAAGCATTTAATGGGACTATAACAAGAATGTTATTGCAAGTTAATTGAATGTCAGTGGCAGATACTATTCAGTTTTTCTTTAAAAGCTAAAGGTGGCCTCAAGTTGCTATAAAAGACATATTCCCAAATTCCAATTACATTTTAAAAAAGATATTTCATTATTACTATTTTAGGTTAATTAAACTGCAATTGGCTGTAATATTCCTTCAACTCTAATAACCCTCTATACGTCCCTCATAACTAATGCGTAAAACACTTGTCAGTTGCTTGGGTTATTTAATTTAATGTATTCTGGAAATTAAAATGCAACCAGGGAAAAAGGCACCAGTGCAATTTATCCTTATTTACCCAAAAACAAATTGTTCAACAATAGGGCAATTTTGCTCTTACTCTAATCTAGAAACAAATATCACAAGTGGTATTGAAGCATTGCAATAAAATTTAATGTAACACCATTGCTTAATGGACTGGAAAGATTGGATTCAAAAGGTATTAATGAATTTTGCTGAAGAAGACTACAGCATTTCATTCACTACATTATGAGACAGTGAGATGATCTTTCAACTACTGCAAAAACTACATAAATTGTGTGAAGTCCAAGATATATGCAAATGTGCAAATCTGTATATTCACATCTTACAGCTACAGTTACAGCTGAAGCTTGGTTTATTTTTTTTCTTTGTGACAGTGTAAAACCATAATGTGTAATTTAGAATCATACAAATTTAGGCTCAGATTGAAAACTAATCAAGGTTGTGAATTTTTCTGCAATTCATAAAAATTCTAGGAAACATTGTGACTGTTTTTTAAAATGATTACTTGAGATTAATTCTCTAAAAACACTGAAGCTCACCTAGTACCTGCCGAGATGCCACAGAAGTCAATGGGAAGAGTTTCTATAGAATTCATGCAAGTTCATAACCAAGGTTTTGTTTCTGTAATTTTTTAAGCCGGTCACAATTTCCAATTGCAATTGCCTACTTTTTCTTCAGATTTGGATTGTTTGTTAGTATAAGAGTAAAGATTTGTAAAAGTTATTTCAGGGACATCTAACTGTATCACTGCAGTTATTCTCATAAAAAATTTATTTTTTCCACTGTTTAAAATGAGAATTAATATTGGCATTATCCTTGCTTATCAATTTTTGCCAAAAGTTGGTACCATATATGGTGTCAGAGATGAGAATATTGGAACATAAATAAAACATAAATAAAAAATGAGTTTTAGTGATAAATTAATCTGTGGCGTTTAGATTCGCTGAAAAATTCGCAGATTTACAGAAAAGTTCGCAAAATGGTGAAAAATTTGCGGAATTGAAGTCAATGGACGTCTGAATAATTTTGATGTGCTTGGCTATTCTGATGTGAAATTATTTTTTTTGTCACAGCTGATTTTTTGCCGCAGTTTTGCAAATTTATTTGCTGCCGGAGAAATGTGAAAATTCCCTAATGAGTTGTATTAATTGCTAATATGCTGGAAGATCGAAAACATTTTTTTACCACTTCAGTCTTAGCAATAAATGAGAATACGTCTATTATTCCAATTCCTGTTTGTACATGCTACTTAAAACAAGTTACCAATTGACTGAGAAGCCCTCTGTATAATAAGCTGCTCCTTATCTCAAAGTCTAACAAAGGCTACAGCTGGGGAGCAAGCTATGGGTTTCTCAGTTGACTGCTTATAAACTTCTGTTTGAGTCTTTTCCCTGTTTAGTTGCAAGAAATATCAACTTTATACTGTTGTTTAAAGTTTTGATTTATTAAACATGACATATACAGAATAGTCTTATTTGCGATAGCTCAACAGTGATATAAACAATAGCAAACCTGAAACACTTATCATGTCAGTGACATATGTGCTGTAATGAGGCTGTTTCTGTTGACCTAGTCCTTTTCTAAGTTACTATTTTTATTTTATTAATATGATCTTGGAGCTACATATAGTAATTCATTCATTTCTAATATTGATTACCAATCATATTCTGTATAATTTAAGAGATTTATGTTTTGTACACTACTTGCCTTTCATGAATGCAGATCAGCTGATAATGCATAGAGCTGGTAATTTACCCACATGATGCGAATATGCATTTTTTAAGTTATTACTTGGCTGTGACCATCACAGAGAGACAAATCAGGCGTTTTCAAATGTGGCTTTGTTGTTGTATTAAGAAAGGCACATGAGTATTCTTATCCTTGGCCAATGGTTTTTACAGGGGTGTAAGATTGAAGAAAAAAAACTGCAATCATGAATAAATGAATAAAATAATCATTAACAATAATTATAATAATTATTAATAATGCTACCCAAAACAAATCCATAAATTAATAAGGGCTCATTTATGAACACACAAGAGGTGTGCAAATTGCCATTTTGGATAAAAATCACTATGGGTTTTTTTTTATCAAAGGTCAAATCTTAGAGTTTAATATACCCAGAATGAACTCAAATAAACTCACAACTCGAATGGTTTCTAATTTAAGAAAAAAACTCAAACGGAAAAAATTGAATCAGTGAGTTTGGAGTGATCAACCCCAATACTCGAATCGCTCAAGTTTTTGGGCAAAACCCTCTGAAAAAAACGTGAACATCATGAAGGCTATTAACTTTTTCAAATTGTTTAATGGGCTGCCATCGACTCCTACATGATCTCGATAGGTGTATTTTCAGATTCGATTAATTTCCACAGTATAATAAATCTCGAAAAATGTCAATTTTGACCAAAAAAATAAACTCAAAAACCCAAATTTTCTTGGAAAAACACAACTCGAACCTTAATAAATCTGCCCGTATTTTTGCCTAATTTCCAGCGTAATTGGAGCTGCACACAGTTTTGTACCTGCCACAATTGCGCTTGATGCATCTTTTGCAATTATGAGCATTATTTTTACAGGTATAGAACTCAACAAAGAATTGCTATTCAGTTTTCTTTTATCTGTTAACATTTCAGCAAATATAAGGGTTAAGGAGCAAGTACCATTTTTCTTAACAATTTTATTTTATCAAGATAGGCATTATAAATTGACTTAATAAAAATATAGGGCCACAATTAAGCTGTAACACCTCAAGTAAGTTGCTAGAGTTGTTATCAACATTTTCCAAAAATGTATTATGTATTATTTAGTAGCCTTACCTTTGTACTTTTTGGGCTCATAAATGTCACTACAATCAGTACCAGACTGGTCTTCCATGTCATGACCCTCCTGCAAATACAAATACAATGACCCCCCCTGCAGCCATGCCTGTTCCCCCCATGGAGGAATAACTTACAAATTGGCAACATTTCAGGGGAGAAGGTGCCATATAAAGAGGAGTCCAACAGTAGAGAATGGGTGCACTCTTTTTAATGTCTTTTGCAAATGCAATTCATCTGTAGGTACCAAGGCTGACTGTAGGGTGCATAAGATTTCCCCTATTTATTTTTTTCTACAGACCAGGCAACTAATGTTCTGTTGAAGTTCAACCCAGTTACTGCATTGATCCTGGCCAGCCCAACAAAGTAGTTGTTGCAGTAGACCTTTATGCACCTTGACCTAACCAATAGTTTCTTTTTCTGGAAGAATGTGGACATTTTCAGTGAAGCTGATAAAAAAAGGGAATGAGATAACTCCATAACAAATGTTTCAAAAATGAAAGATACTTTTATGAGATAAAAAACACAAAAATTATAAGAATTTTAAAAATTGTAGGATGAGGGTCAATTATATTTACTGCATAATAAAGTGTACATTTTTATATGTTCACACAATAATTGCAGGTGATGCACGTTACTGTTGAGAAGAATGAAAGGAAAATCTAATTATATAGAAAAGTGGATTGGGAGAGACAAAGAAAGCAAAAGGAAAGAGAGATCAATAAAAACGCAAAAACAGTGCACCATATTTGGAATTGGCCATAACCCTTCAAAATTAAAATAAAATAGGGAAAACACAATTTGGAGTCATTATCGTATATTCTGTAGATCGTATATGGATATTATATCCATGTCAGGGGTTCCTTTTCTGCAGTTCCACAGAAGATGAACAAACATTTAAATCTCATTAGTGAACTCTGCTACAGAAGGGGAGAGAAGACTTAATTGGAAGTCAACACACATTTCAAACCTCAGAGAAAAATTTGAGAACTTACATATGATTAACAGAAAACTCTCCCAATGGCACTACTAGGAATAATTAAGTTGTAAAATTAGTCTTTGTTTGCCAGATGAGAAACAATATTTTTTGCCGTTGACTTTTTTCAATTTCTTCTGTCTGGATAAATATAATTAGGTAATGTATGATGGCTTGTTAGCATTTTCTTCATTGTGTTTGCCAGTGCATAAGAAAATATAAGGCATCACAAATACATACTCAAGAAGAATTCAGAACAACAACAAAACTTCTAATACATAATTCTAATGTCAGATTTCAAAACTGAATATAACAAAATCTGTTTGCTCTTTTGAAAAATGGATTTAAGCACAAAATTCTGCTGGAGCAGCACTATTAACTGATGCATTTTGAAAAAAACATGTTTTCCCATGACAGTATCCCTTTAAGGAGCCTATAAGCATGCTAGAATCAGTTTAAATTCATTACATTGTGTATTCAGTCTTTCAACATCCAGATAAAAATACTTAGGTACTGTAACATAAAATATCCCCAGCTATTCAAAAGGGAAAGCCAAACATAATAATTTTGCAAAGCCAAGTTATATTGATGTCATACAAAGAACTTTAAGGTTCCCATGGGCATATACAAATGAACTGAAGAGCTGCATCCAGTCCCTCAGCCTCCAGTTGGACATGTTGAGGGGCTCTAACGAAGAATATCCCTAGTTATTCAGAAGGAAAAGTCAAACATAGTCATCCTGCAAGTTTCTTCATTCTATCACTAAATTCCTTATAATAGTGATAAAAATAAATCCACTTTACTTTAATCATATAGTTATTTATATATAATTATTTATTTTCCAGTCTTGTGGCAGATTTGTGCTTAGTATAGGGGATTATCTACTTTATTTTGTTGTATCTGTCTGACAAAGACAAGAGGTCCTCTGCACTTATTCACTATCACTATATTAAGGGCATTGGGACATTTTGTCTACTAGAAAACTCCCTCTCCTTTGAACAAAACAGAGATTGTTTGTACATATACTGCCATATATTCAAGCTGGCCAACTACATGAAAGCCATCCGTGGCCAGTCCTAGACTCACATGCAACTGATTGCTACAATGCTCACCAGAACTTATTGATGACACATATGGCAATGGGGTGCACTTTTGGCAGTTCTGGACATGTGCCTTTGGGCTACTATAAACATGGTGGGCAAGGTGGCCCCTCAAGTACCATTGCCTTAAGACTAAAGCAAAATGAGCCAGCAAAATCTTCACAGAAGTTAAAGAAAACAATCTTATATTTACTTCTTAATATTCCCAGTAAGCAAAGATACAGATAAAATGACAGATATAGTGGACCTGCAACTATTTGCCGCTATAATTCCTGACTGAGAAAGTAAACATTGTTGTAAAGTTATGCATAAGTAATAACATCACAGCACACAATTAATGATTATTACTTATTATTTTGGGTCAAGACTTCTCCGCCAACCTCACTTTACAGTTAAACTGTGCACTGTATAGATAGAGTATTCAACAATATTCTGTGGTCTTTCATTCACAAATGTAGTTAATGAGGTTGAAAAAACAAGGAAATACCCATTTAGTTCATCTGTTAAATCATATAAGTCCATTTTGTTTAATATAAGAACAACTCGTTTCTCTTAATGTTCGTTTAACACTGGGCTGCAAATCTAGAGGTATAAAACATATTGCGTGATTATATCTCAGATGATTTTCCTAGAATTTTTTAGTTTGCTTAAATGTTCAATGTATTCTCTTACAGTTCAAATAACAGTCAATTCAATTACATAAAGTATCCAAATACAGTAGTAATATCAGTTTGTTTGCATGGTGAGCCTGATGTTTACTTTAACAGGGTTGCTTTTTAAATGTTGAATTACTTTCTTATTCAGTATTTTAAAAAGAACCACAAGTAATGACTTGGTGCATAATAAACCATCCCTTCTAAAGTGCAATTATTTAAGCTCAAGTTTATTAGCCTAGTTAGAGCAATATCCTGTATGGAAAATATGGCAATATTTTCAGATATGTGCATTCACTTTTTTAAGACCTTTATAACATTCTGGAGTGAGTCCATCTATTTAATTTATGGAAATTAAATAACCATAAATGGCATTTCATTTATGACTCAGTTTTTAATACATTAGCAAGGCTCTGTCAGATCTTGGCCACTGATATAAAAAGGGTTAAATGTTAACCAGACATATTCTTCTCTATGTATTTAGGGGCATATTTATTAACATTGGAGACAAACATCACCGGTGATGTTGCCCATAACAACCACAGAACAACATACATCAGATATTTGCTATTGTTTTCTTAATTGTAGGTTCAAATCTAATTGTTAATTGGTTGCTATGGGCACCATTAATGGTGATGTTTCTCTACAATGTTAATAAATATGTCCTAATATATATTAACAAACTATGCCAGGGCTCCCCTATGCTAGGGGGCAGATTTATCAAGGGGTCGAATTTCTAGGGTTAAAAAACCCTCGAATTCGACCCTCAAATTCGAATATCGAATTCGAAGGATTTAGCACAAAAGTTTTGCTCAAACAAAATTGAATAGAATCGAATAAAAATCGTTTGATCTAACGATGAAATCGATCGATTTTAATCAATCAATCGAAGGATTTCTATTCGATCAGAAAAAACTTAGAAAAGTGCTGGGGAAGGTCCCCATAGGCTAACATTGCACCTCTGTAGGTTTAAAGTGGCGAAGTATGAAGTCGAAGTATTTTTTAAAGAGACAGTACTTCGATTATCGAATAGTCGAATAGTCAAACGATTTTTACTTCGAATCGTTCCAATCATTCGATTTGATCGAATTCGATTGAATTTGACCAATTCGATGGTCGAAGTACCCAAAAAAAATCCTTCGAAATTCGAATATTTTTCCATTCAAATTATTCACTTGAGCTTAGTAAATCTGCCCCAAGGTGTACTAATGGGAGCAAAACTGCACACATTAAAATGCAACTGATGTAGCATTTTGTGCTTTGTACTAGTCAATTACTGAATCAAATTCAACAAAGCCCAGGTGGGCTGGGGTGCAAGCTTGTCCTGCATTCAGTGTATACCTTGAACCGGCAGCCAGGGCATATAGAGGGCTACCAATGCACCTTCTTCCTATGTGTGATTTTAAGAATTGTTGGTGAGTGCAATTTAACTTATACATCACAGAAGTTTTAAAGGTTTCTAAACATGCCACTTTATATTGCCCGTTAAGGTGAAAGGAAAGCCTGGGTGTTATTCCAATCCATATGAAGGAATTTGATAAACACACTCTAATTTGCATTGCTGTGAGTATAATCAACTACCACAGTTGATACAGCAGAGAATACGGTGGATTTCTACCATACCCTTTATACCCTATTTCTTATACTGATCACTTATACACATTGTGTTTGATGAATGTGTGGCACAATTAAGAAATTTTCATGAGTTACTCATACAGTTTGGGTCTCTGGAGTTATATTTCTTGGATCATTAGTACACTGTCAGTGGTGTAACTAGAGTGCACCAGGCCTCCATGCAAAGAAATCTTCAGAGGGGCCCAGAGCACTCCAATCCCCATCCTCCTGCCCCGTGCCGACTTGTGCTCTGCTTCCCTGCCGTCGCTAGCAAAAATTTGCTAGAAATCCAATCCACAGGGACATTGCTAATTAACTAAAAGGCGCAGACGACAATTTGCAAGCGAACGGGACCGTCACTAGCGTTCATTTGCACTCTATCGCCAATCGACTTTTCGCTCAGGTGAATGGTCATTGATCCGCAAATTCAGTATACTGCGGATTTTACTGAATGTTACCTCATTCGCCACAGTTGACTTCGCCATCTCAGACCAGGTGAACTGCTAAAATGAAGCTACATCTTCCTCAATCTTATGTCAGTTACATTATATCTTGTCTGCCAAAAATGCATTAAAGTTTAAACTTTTCCTTTTTTTAAGCGGGATTGTCCTAACTTGGACTTTTTTTGGCTTAACATTTTCCCCCGGACATTTGAAAACATGAGGAACATTCATTTTACAGTGGGCTCATGTCTAGGGCATTATATTAACTCTTTTGTCTTTAAGGTTCATTGGACATTTGTAATAAAAAGTAGTAACTTCAAGCATTTGCACCAACATCTCTAATAAAGAAGTCCATACATCTTTAATGTACCTGCCCTATGCAAATTGACCTAAGCGTAAGATCACTAGCGAATTTTCACTAGGCACAAATGAACGCTAGTGCATCTTCCCTATGAAATGCTTGCACTGCTGAAGTAACAAAGGCTGGCCATCCAAGAAGGTTTGAACCAAAAAAGACTTACAATCAACAATGACTGCTTTTGAGCATACTGTAGGTCTTAAGTATAATAATACAGAAACCCAATGGGGCCCATTGGGAACCAATCTGAAGAGAGAGAACGTAGGAACCTATGCAGCTTTAAATCCAAATCAAACAATGTGATAATTTTATTCCTGTCGTTTCATCTATAAATGTAAATGGTACTGAAGGCTAAAATAGCAGTCAGGACTATACATCTGTGTAGTGTAATAGAGTTAATACATATCTCTGTCTTATTACTATATTTAAATAATCATTTTATATGACAGTATAATTACACTAGAAAACAATTCCTATTTCCTCCATTCTTTATATATTTATCATCATTTGGATCTTTACTTTCATCTTCTGCTATAAATGATATTGTAAAGAGAGTTAAATAAGTTAAACCAATGCAATTACTTCCCCAGATTTAAATTAACTCAGGTATCAATTTCTAAGTCTTTGCAATTGAGCAGCTACCATTTAATCTGTTCAAATAAATGCATTTGTAGCGGTATATTTATGATGTCAGTGCTGTTTGCATTCCCTTTTGAATAATGGTTTGTATGGAGAAACCTGACATTCAAACGGTATTTTCGCGGAATTTCATTCATTATGAAACAACCATTTAGTGCACTGCTGCAATTTCCAACCATTTGCTGAACCTTTAAGACATTGCTAAACGATGATTTATCAAGAAACCCTACATTCAAATGCTTAACACAGCACATACATAAGCATAGATACCATAGAATAGAAGTAAACAGAAAAAAAAGAACATATAGTTGAGGACCTAGTAATACAGCAAGTAAAATATGTGCGTTGATTTTGTGATGTGTGTTTATATTTAGGGTAAAAGGTTAACAAACACGGCTGGTTTTAGTCCCGAGACCCTCTCAGAATATGTAAGAGCTTTATTTAATTGATAAAGGAAATATAATTTTGCAATCCACTAACCTCCATTCCTTTTATGTTATTCCTTTTGTCGGACATAACTTTCGTATGATTGCTGTCGGGGCAGAACATCGGCTGATCTGTTCTTTTGTACTTTATTTGATCTGAATGGTTAGTGGCGGGTCGTGAGATGGGGAAGTGCGATTGTACTATGATTCGTACGATCGTGTCTTTGCGTCTATGGCCAGCTTTAGTCACAAGTCTGTCTTTCCCATATCCAAGTTTAAAACAAAGTAAAAAGTCATCTGCTCCCCCACTGCAGTAGCCCATGAAACTCTGTGCTCTGTACATATACGTATGTGTGTGCATGCCTGTGATTAAAATGCATCTACACGTCCAATAACTACTATGCGACACTGGAAACTTAAAGATGAAATAAACCATAAAAATGATATGGATAGAAATTCACGTGCTGGACTTATAGTGAAAGCCCAACTGCTCAGTAACAGTAATGATCCAGGCATTCAGAGATAGCCTTAGCAACTCTCCATCTTTTGAGCATCAGAGACACTGCACATGCTCAGCATGCTCTGGGCTGCCATAAAGAAGCTAAACATGGTGATCATCAGAAATTATTGAATGATTAGCAAAAACGTTAGTTGATGTGTTATTATCAATTCTGGCACAGAAGCATTCCTTGCCTAATTCTGTGCACAGGTTTGTTTCTCCTTTAATTTAGCACATTTTTACATTATAAAAAGACTCCGTTTTTTCAGTTTACTTCAGCCTTACTATTAAACTTAACTAAAGTGGAATAAAGTAAAGCAGCAGGGGTGAGAGTCATGTAAAACATTTTGGTTCAATCAATGGGATCATGCTGTTGGTCTACGAAGACCTATGAGGAGAGGCCAGAACCTAATACATACACATACAAATAAGTTAATTCCTAGTCGGGGTGAGTTGGCTTTTATCAACCCACATATATACTATGCCAATAGATTTGTCCTGGAGAAAACAAAGAACTACTTTTGCTTGCTGTAGTGTAAGTACTTTAAGGTGAGAAAGTGAAACTAAATAGTTTATGTTTAAACTTAAAAATATAACAAAATATATAATGTCTGTTGGGGGATAATGTCATTGATGCATGGAAGCTTCCTAAAAACCCACAATTTATTTTTCTAGACACAATCTTTGAGGAAACAAACCTACAGACTGACAACTGGCAAAAGGCTTCACACATCAACAGCAACATGTGGAGCTGAATTGCTGCAAAACTGCAGATATTTGTGCAGGGTTTGTAAATTGTGTCTGTGTCATGCTGTTAACTCATGTCATTGTGTAATTATTTTTTGCTTATGTTTAACCATTTTTATAGTTGCTGTGGTTTCTGCAAATATACCAATATTGAACAGTGGTTGATTCTGTGTTATTGGCCCTACAAACCTACTCACCTTAGAAAAGATCTTTCATGTAGGCTCATGCTTATATTAGCAACATTTGTTTCATGTTAATGAAGCTGCTAAGAATCTTTTCAGGGCAGCTGCTCTTGGCATATGGCCTAATAGTTTTATTTCTTTTTTTACTTGATTTACAAGTTCCTTTCTAGTTGTCTTCTGCCACCCTGTGAAACATCTGCAGGTCTGCAGCAGTTCAGTTCTATTTTAAATCACTTATGCCACCACGTGGAGCATTTTAATTACTGCAGGGAGTTAATGTATTTTTCTGCAAAATGATTGCAGGTAACGTTGTTGTACTGTGTTAGCCAGTAAAAATGTTACAGGGCAACCCTTTTGAAATAAAAAAATAAAGTGGTATAAAGGTGATACCTTTATTGGCTAACTAAGATAATCATGGGTGGGGAAGTTAACTATAATAGACACTTCTTGAATATTATGGGTGTGGGAAACAGAAGCATTTCTATCTGAGAGGTTTTAAGGAACGGTAACAAAAAAAATGAATGAAAAAAAGTGTATCGAAGTAATTATAATCCAGGATTTGCTTTGTTATTTGGCCAGGATTCGTCCTTTCTCAGCAGGAATTGGAATCTGCCAAAATCCATGCACCTGGCCGAACTGAATCCTCAATATCTCGTGAATTTTCGACACACAAACAAGGAAGTAAAACATTGTTAACCCTTCTGTACCTTGATTTGCATATATAAATTAAGAGTTTGGATTCGGTTCAGTACTTGGCTGAAAATAGATCAGTGCATCACTAAATAATGTAGTAGTGTTGTCCTGCACTGGTAAAACTGATGTGTTTGCTTCATAAAGACTGCTATAATTTCTACAAAGAAGCTGCCATTCAAGCTGTAAAAAAAAAAAAAAAAGATAAAGCACAGTTTACCACCATTCTATTCTTCAGAGATTACCTGTTACCTGCAATGTAACCTAAGCCTTTTCGCCATCTTGAATGGCAGACCCAAAGCAATCTTTTGAAGCATACACACCAGTTCTACCAGTGCATTGCAACAGTACATTATATTTCTTTATTACTTTTATTATATACTTTCATTTATTTGGTGTTACTGTTTCTTTAAGGGAGTGGGATATTTAAAGGGGTTGTTAACTTTTAAATTAATCTTTAGTATGATGTAGGAAGTGATATTCTGAGACAATTTTCAATTGGTTTTCATTTTTTATTATTTGTGGTTGTGAGTTATTTAGCTTTTTATTTAGCAGCTCTCCAGTTTGTCATTTCAGCCATCTGGTTCCTAGGGTCCAAATTACCCGAATAATAATACTTTGATTTGAATAAGAAACAGGAATATGAATAGGGCCTGAATAGAAAGATGAGTAATAAAAAGTAGCAATAACAATGAATTTGTAGCCTTACAGAGCAATAGAATTTTTAAATGAGGTCAGTGACCCCCATTTGAAAGTTGGGAAGAGTCAGAAGAAGAAAGCTAATAATTTAAAAACGATAAAAAAACAAACTAATGAAAAATAATTGAAAAGTTTCTCAGAATTTACAATTCTATAACATAGTAAAAGTTAGCTAAAAGGTGAACCACCCCTTTAAAGGAGACATATTGTGTAAAAAAACAAGAATGTGCCAGTGCATTATATCTTTTATATATAAAAAATGTGCTTTAAAAAGTGGTGTTACTTTATTTTATTAAAAAAAAATCTACAAAAACCCATCTAGTTCCACCCATCTGTTCCCTTTTCCTGCGTCCTCCTTTCCCAGGCTGCGCAGTTGAGCTGGCGGCACTCTGCACACTGCATTGTAGGATAAGAAGCAATCAGCAGCTAGGCTGACCTGACAGGGATGTAAATCATGTCTTTGCTTGTGTGGCTGCAGGGCTGTGATTGGCTATCCCCCTCCTACTGTGCTTCTGACAACCCTCATTTGACTGCAGCAGATCTATAGGGAACTCCAATAAAGGGCACATTTTAAAAAAAAAAAAAAGATTAGGGATTTTTTTTACATGTACTTTATGTCTCCTTTGAGTAGAAATGGCTGTCAAGGAAGAAGAGTCTCGCGTTAAGAGATTTGAAAAAAGAGATACATTTGGGTATGGTATGGGTCAGCGTTGGACTGGGCCAGCGGGATGCCGTGAAAAACACAGAGCCTGACCTCCTCCCCCTCCTGACCTTCGCCTGATCACATACAGTATGTACACACCAGCGAGGGGGCGGGAGAGTGAGGGGGTTTGAAACTGGGGGGGGGGCTCGGGGGCCCTAATGGGCCCCCAACCCTGGTACAGGAGGTGCTAGAAACTGCATGAATTGATAAGCTTGTGTTGGTAGGAAGTAATAATAGGGACATAGGACAGAGCCTTAAGAACCGGCAGTGAGGTACAGGAGAATGTGATATTCTATTGTAGGAGACAATATGCAATTTGAAATTTAAGAGGAAAACTAGGACAGGGCAGTGCTATGAAAGCAAAAGGAATGGGAGCACTGAAGGAGGAGAGTGTGATCCAGTGTACCTTCTGAGATCTAGTATTAATAGGGATTTTTTTTTTTTTATCTGATAACAGGCCATTAGTTAGCATTGTTGGAGCAGTTTCTGTGGAATTTGGTGGTGCACAGCCACACTGTATAATTAGTCCCCCTGGCCAAATCAGAGAAGAATAATATCAGTCGGTCGTAACTTATACGATACACTCAAGTAGTTTAGAGATTAAAGGGCCAGTAACAGCAAAAATTTTCTAAAACAAAGTTCGTTAGTATGCTATGAAAAAAAAGACGTCAACACATATTAAACTTTAAAATCGCTAAGTCTTTATTAAGAAACAACTTACGATCCATCGTACGGTGCTCGATTTCTCCTCCCTGGCTATCTCCTATAAGGAAGGCAGGGAGGAGAAATGGAGCGCCACACGATGGATCACTGATCGCCTTTTCTGAAGAGGAGCGCAGGCAGAGTTTCGGTAAGTTATTTCTTAGAAAAATACTTTTTTAAAAAATTGCTGTTACTGGTCTTTTAAAGGGGTTGTTCACCTTTAAGTTAACTTTTAGTATGTTAATGGATGGCTAATTCTAAGCAACCTTTGAATTGGCCTTCATTTTTAATTTCTTAAAAGTTTTTGAATTATTTGCTTTGTTCTTCAGATCTTATCCAACTTTCAAAAGGGGGTCACTGACCCCATCTGAAAAACAAATGCTCTGTAAGGTTACACATGTATTGTTATTGCTACTTTTTATTACTCGTCTTTCTGTTCAGGGCTCTCCTTTTCATATTCTAGTCTCTTATTCAAATCAGTGCATGGTTGCTAGGGTAATTTGTAACCTAGCAACCAGATGGCTGAAATTGCAAACCGGAGAGCTGCTGAATAAAAAAACCACAAATAATAAGAAATTAAAACCAATTGAAAATTGTCTCAGAACAACACTCTCTACATCATTTCAATTCATTGAAAGGTGAACAACCCCTTTAAGGAAAGTAGAGCAATTGATGGGATTAGGGATCCAGTGACTCCAGTATTTGGTTTTCCATTCAACCTTTTTCAGCAGGATTCAGATTCGGCTGAATCTAAGTGCTTGGTCGAACCAAATCCAAGTCCTTAAAATCAAGTGGCTTTTTGTCACGCAAGCGAGGAAGCGACAAAAGGTTTTCTAAGGGTCTTCCTAGTGCTAATTTGCATATGCCCCAGACGTTTAAGGGCTTCTAACATGCTGTGTTCCACTTGTGTTCTGCGCTTACATGCGTCATTGTGTGAACGGACCATAAAAAAGAATTGCGTGCGTCTGGGCCTGCCCTTCCCTTTGGTTGAATGGATTGAAACGAAACTCAGTGGAGAGCAGAACAAAACGCTCCTGTTTAAGAGCTCTTAGACTTCTTCTTCAGTCACAGGTGGGGTGGAGCACAGAAGGGAGGTGAATGGCTAGGAAGATGTTTTGAGCAAAGCCATTTCCTATCCTCAGATAGAGAATAGTGGTGCAGCTTTTTTCAGAGAGTGAATTACATAAAGGGCTGACAGGGTGGGTGCCTTGGGAGTTACACAGTATACCTCCCAACTGTCCTGTTTGACAGCTCAACCCGCAGTCCCAGATTGTTATGGAAATGTTCCGACTTTCGCTTTGATCTTCTGCACTTAACAGCCAAAAAAAAGATAAAAGTTTCCAAATCTTAATTGGCTTTTGGCAGAGAGCCCAGAATATGTGGCAGGTGCACTTGGATACATTTGTAACAATTTAAAATAAGCAGGTCTCTTGGGGAAACTGTGACTTGAATCTTAAAGGGCAATTCACCTTCATAAGCAAAACTGTAATAACACCAAAAAAAACACACAGAAATATGTTCAAACTTTCATAACCTGCCAAATTTTATAAACTGAACATGAAATATTTTGGTCTCTCTTCTGTTTGCAAAATGTTGGGAGGTATGACACAGTTTAAATGAGAAAGCACAAGCTAATGTATCACCCAGTACTTAGATAGTAACGTTACCCCCAACAACGTCACACAGGAAAATACTCAGCCCCCGGAAAGTAATATCCATATAAATGTCTTCCCTGAGATCACGCGCCTCCCCACTTCCCCGGAAGGTTTGCGCAAGCGCATTATAACTTCACAACTTCTCCCAAAGTCCTATTTGCTTATTGTTCATAGTTAGACAATATCTCCGTCAAATAATGAGATAAAGCGAACGCAGTTGTTGTGCCTCAGCGTTACCATACGCACTTTAAACGAGCGGTTCCCTTCACTCCAGCAGTAACACGCAGTCGCATTCCAAGACGTCAACACGAGGTGGCGCTGCTATTGCCAGGAAGTCCCGTGCGTCGCAACGCCTTCTGGGAAATGTAGTTTTAGCAAAGGTCGAACCAATAAGAAAAGTAGTTTACTTGACCACAACTCCCACACTCCATTGTGCTGTCTCAGCCACCTTCAGCAAAAGGCAGGAGTTTTTGGGAAGCAGTGAGAGGCCGTTCGAAGACAGAGATCCCTTAGTGGGGGGGGGGGGATCTGTCGGTGCCACTCCTTGTGCAGTGTCTGCGTGTTTATCACAGGATCACTTACCTGATGACATGATTCATGGGGATGGGCCAGCAGCAGACATGACCACCGAAGACCCACAGATGAAGAATGCGGAGTGAGTAGATCTGGACCTGTCTGTCTGTTCATTGTTATCTTTAAGTGATCGCAAAGGGAGTTGCTAAATGTTGCAATGCGATATACGGGCCTGAGACATAAGGTATTTCTGACCTATTATTAGATCAGCAATAAACTCAGTTGAGCTTTGGCTAAAGACAGCAGTATAGTTTATTGAAGCCTCCGGGTGTCAAACGGGGCTGATCGTGATACAGTAGGAAACTAATGAGTGACGTTCCAGATCTGCCTGTAAGAAAGTGCCTGTGTGTTCCTCATACTCCTGGGACTCAGAGCTGCAACTGCTCCTCAACAAACTCCCTCTATTTTTAGCTTTTCTCTTCCCTTCTCATTAGCTCTGGCCTGTGACTTGCACAATACAGCAGGGAACATATATATGCACAATGTACAGTAAATACTCATACCTGCCATTCTTCTAAAGCTTATACTGAACCCATCAGATGAATGAAAATTAGGGATGCACCGAATCCACTATTTTGGATTCAGCCGAACCCCTGAATCCGTCACGAAAGATTTGGCCAAATCCGAATCCTAATTTGCATATACAAATTAGGGGTGGTAAGGGGAAAACATTTTTTACTTCCTTGTTTTGTGACAAAAACTTGTGCGATTTCCCTCCCCTAATTTGCATACGCAAATTAGGATTCGGTTCGGCCGGGCAGAAGGATTCGGCCGAAACCCGAACCGAATCCTGGATTCGGCCAAAACGAATCCTGAATTCGGTGCATCCCAAATGAAAATACAACTTTTCCTTTTAAAACTTGCTGTAAATGGTTGATGCATTCAATTTTGGGATTTATGTCATAGCCTAGCCAGGGCCGTCAAGGTGAGCACCTTGCCTCAGGCGGCAGTGAACGGCCAGTTACAAGGGGCGGCAAAAAGCCGCCTCCTGTAACTTTAAGAGCCGAATTTCCGGTTTTAAACCAGAAATTCGGCTCTGCTAGTGCAGAAAGCGAGGTACGCGCTCTTGCACTAGCGATGCAGCCTCTTTTCACCCACTCCCACACTAAACCTTTAAGCGGGGGGCGGCATCCGGGTTGCTGCCTCAGGCCGCAGCAGCTCACGGATCGCCCCTGAGCCTAGCATTGTTTTTTTTTAAGTGTTAGCCTCATTTGTAATTTCATAAATTTCATAAAATTGGGACATATTTTGATATATATCTCTATATGGGCATATCATTTAAGCATGTAATAGCCTAGTATTACATTGTTTATTACCCATTTCAGTTGACCACATTTTCCCTAGTCTCCAATGCCAGCAACCTAAACCTATTATAATATTTTAACTAGGAAGTTGACAGAATTTAATTTATTTATTATTTGTGCTAGGTACAACAAGCTGATAGCAAACTTAATACTAAAGGCACAGTACACCCCCTATTTTTCAACATTTGTTCAGTGACTAGGGATTGTGCTAAATGTACTTTAGTCTAACTGTTTTAATAAAGAAACATCTTTGGTTTTTGTTTTTTTTCCTGCAAATTGAAAGTAAAGTTTCAGTCTAATTCCTGTTCATACGAGGACTGGGAAAGCAAATTCACAGTCCACTGCGGTGCCTCTGTAGAGAGAAACCCCTTTGTTCCCCCAGCAGTAGAATTTGTTAAGCTTTGAGATAAGAAGTAGCTCATTAAACAGAAGCTTCTCAGTGAGCTGCTGATTTGTTTTGGTTGTGTGTGTACAGGAATAGGAAGTTGGTTGTGACTTTACTTTCAGTTGCACGTTATAAAATAAATAAAAACCATAGATATATTTTTTTAATGACAACAATGGGTAAACTTAGCCCTATTCATTGAACTCATGTTGAAAGGGACATCATACTGCCCCTTTAATTACCGGTTAAGATCCCTTTTCCATTAGCTCTGCTTACATTTTTATTGCCACTTATTTTTTCTTGTCTCATCGAAAACAACACAGAACTGACCTAACAAATATTGAATCTTTTCTAAAGGGAAAAAAAAACATGTCTAGTGTATAAGCAATGACAATAGCCAACAATAAACCATAGAAATGTGTTGTTGCATGCTGTGAATATTTTCTGTATAATTGTATTTACACTTGAGCAGGAGCAGCATTATCACTTGTGCTGGTAAAGGTAAATTTGAAAGTCTCCCATAGACAGTAACAGCATATGGATTCATAGATACTAGCAGGAATTAAAATGGAGTTAGCCTAAAATTGGAGTGTGGGGTAACATAGTAACATATTAAGTTAGGTTGAAAAAAGACACACACGTACATCAAGTTCAATTTAATTTAATTAAAAGTAGGGAGGGGTGTGTGTATGGATGCTGGGTTTTCATTTGGAGGGGTTGAAGTTGATGGACTTTGTCTTTTTTCAACCCAATTTAACTATGTAACTATGTAACCTTTTAACTTTTTCTTATCCTGCCTAACTGCCAGTTGATCCATAGGAAGGCAAAAAAACTCCATCTGAAGCCTCTCCAATTTGCCTCAGAGTGGAAAAGAATTTCTTCCTGACTCCAAAATGGCAATTGGACTATTCCCTGGATCAACTTGTACTATGAGCTATTTCCCATAACCCTGTATTCCCTCACTTGCTAAAAAGCCATCTAACCCCTTCTTAAAGCTATCTAATGTATCAGCATGTACAACTGATTCAGGGAGAGAATTCCACATCTCAACAGCTCTCACTGTAAAAAAAACCCCTTCCGAATATTTAGGCTGATATTAGGGTAAAATGTTTGTTTACGTAAGGAGGACATATAACATCATAATCACAAAGTTTTTAAATGTTAGTTTCAGATTTTTTACACCACCCTCAGCAAAAATAGTAATGTATGTACATTTTATTTATATAGCTCTGCTTATGCACACAGCCCTGTACAGCACTCTTTAATCTGTATTACCTCACTTTTCCTTTACTCCACCTTTGAGTAAGTGCACCCTCAGGGTGCAGTTCTGTTGAGGCCTATACAGTATGAGTCAGTAGATTATTCTGCAGTTTTAAAATGAACAGTTGTCTATGCAAATCAAGCTATGTCCTCATACATTCATGCCAGTTTATAATAAAGAGGAGATTATCTCTTACATAAAAAGATAACCTTTTCCTCTTTTAAATTTCGTAAAGTTTAGTGTTTGCGAAACCATCCCTGTTTTTTTTGATCCAAAGAAAAACTCATCCCTCTTTATTAAAACGGCTGGCAGTGTAACCAGACATACAGTAGATAGTTTGATATAATACTAGATGCAAACCTGAGAGGCACACCTGTAAAACAAGATTTGACAGGTCAAAATTCTTTTGGAACTAATCTTGTCTTTTTTTTTTTTCTATTCCTGTTTTTGCTTGTTTGGTTAGGCCCCATGGCTACAACATTTTGGGTCATAAAGATAAATATATATGTCGGTGCATAATTAGAGGTTAGATCTTTACCACCAAATCATATTCCTACCTGTATTCCATGTATACCCCATTCAATTATTTTTTTTTCATGGAAATCCTGTCCAGTTATATTTCAGTGAAATTGCACCATGTAGTTGAATTCAAGTGAATGGGAACGAGAAGGGGTAATTTTGGTTGCTACCTGTCTTGCCAACGATAAAATGCTCAGTTTGCCATCTGCCTTACTAAATGTGCTGGAAGCTATGCTTTATAAATACATTTTGTATCTGACGTCTTTAACAGGCAAAACAAAGGAAGGTGTCTGACGCTCGAAACCCTGTCTTTGTCAGTGCATTAGTAAATGATTTATGAGTGGGTCCCCTATGTCTGGCAATTGATGGGCACACTTCATTATTGTTTGAGAGCAGTTTCCCAGTACAGTTTATTGGGCTTTTGAATACACAACAACAAAATAAGTTAAAAAATGTTAGATCTCCCCAAGGATTATAATCACTTACCTGATACTTGAGGCTGGTGCTCCTGTTAGCAGAAAACTGCCCAGGGTACTTGCGAGCGACCCTCTTCCTCCATTCTTTCTTCACAAGGGCCTGCATGCATAGTAGAGTGAAAAGATGGAATTAAAAAAAAAAAAAGTACCACAACTTTTTCGTTCTACTGCGCATGTGTCAGCCGTGGAATATTTATGAAAGACGAGAGGAAGAGGATCGCTTGCTTGCAAGGATTCCGGGCCAATTCAGTTTTCTGCTAATAGAAGCACTAGCCCTGGGTATCAGGTAAGTGATTACAGTCCTTGGGGGTAGCCCTAACATTTTCCCCCCATGGATTGGACCTTCCCTTCTCCTTTAAATGAAAGAGGAATGTTCCCTTGATTCTATTTTAACGTGCCATCTTTTCCATCATGTTACTACCAAATTTTCTCTGGTGTGAAATTCCCGTATTCTATTCTACCACACCCATATATTCTAGGGTGCTCATTTGTGTATGGCTCAGTTTAGCTGTGCTTGCATCTGTCCTTTGCATGAGCAGGCTAGGCTCCTTAGCAAACTTATTGTAGGTAAATAAGCACAGATTTCTACAAAGTAGCCAAATAACACACATCTAGACCAGTATTTATGGTTCTCAAGTAGCATGTGGCCTTGAAATCCCAGGACAGGGCCCTGCTTTACTGTGTTACACAAGGAGCATTAATAAGTGGCCAATCAGAATGAGCCTGGGCATCTGTAGCAAGGTGTGGTTTTTACCCAGCCTACAGTCGCTAAAGGCAGTGCTGCAGTATCTCTTCCGTCTTCAATGAATTTATGCATTTTTAGATTGAATGTTTTGGATTTTATACCAGACCAAAGCAACCACGGCCCTTTACCTTCAAGGAAGCCCCAGTAGCTCCCCATCTTCTTTTTTGCTGATTCACTGCACATGCTCTGTGCTGCTGTCACTTACTGAGCTTAGGGACCAACTCACAATATACATATAAAATTGAATTGTCACAATATAAGGCTGATTGGTAATTACTACATGTCAGCTCAGAAACCAGTGCAACTAACATCAGAATTTAATAATCCGTACTGTAGCATCCGCTTATATTACAGACAAACTTAATTTTCTGCCTGATAATTTGTGACAACCCCCCTAAGTTTAGCTTCTCAACAGTTGTTCAGAACCCACCAAGCATGTGAGTGTCGCAGACACTTTCCAAGACGTGACCCCCTGTGACAAGCTTCATTATATTTTATGATATTTTAGATGCTGAAACTTGAGACTGGTGCAATAAATTCAGTATATAAAATATGACATTTTGTATTAATTTTTGGCGTTTAGTTCTCCTTTAAAGGGGTTGTTCACTTCCAAACATTTTGTTGTCAATTGTTTTCAGAGTGTTCACCAGTAATAACATTTTTTTTAATTGCTTTTCTTCTTTAATTTTTTTACCAGTTTTCCAAAAGTTTTAAAGTTGAATGTTCTGGTGTTACAGACTGGCAGCTCAGTGGTCCAGGTGCAGATTCTGAGCTGGTACAATTTGCTACATTAGTTGATACATTTCTCAGCAGCATCTGTGGAATATTAGCAACTATTGTATCAATTATGTCTAATGAAACTCATGTATTTTGCTCAGCAGGGACAAAGAAAAGAATCAATTTAGAATAGTTACAGAGTTGGTGACCGCCGTCTGCCGGAGCTGGTGCAGAAAGACAAGAAGGCAAAACTTTACAGTTCAAAATCAGAAAAATTATCAAAAATAGAAAATAACTGAAAAAGTGTTTATTTCTGGGGAACTATCTAAAAACAACTGAACTGAAAATAGTGTTGGAAGGCGAATGACCGGCATCATGGCTGGGATACCTTTGTTGAAACATTGCCTGTGTTACAGGAATAAATTATTTATCAGGTTGTATGAAGGCAGTAGCGGGCCAGCAGATGAACAAATGAGACCGCACTTTGGACTGATTCTCTGGAAGTAGCCCATGGCTCATCTGGTAATGTGCCAAGCAGGCATATAGAGCTGCTTTTGTCTTTCACTAACAGATGCTCATAGGAAAAGAGGAGAGCACTTCAGACGCAGATTAACTGCTTGTTGTTGTTGTTATTCAAACTGCGCAGTTTGAAATAAACACCAACCACAAGCAGTTAATCTGCATCTGAAGTGCTCTCCTCTTTTCCTATGAATTACTGATATTTTGGATGGTCGGTACATCTATCTAAGGGGGATTGAAACACTCATTTAATGTCTGCAATTGGCTGTTGCGCAGATTCATCTACCTTCTACAGTTTCACTAACATACTTTGCAGAGTATGGTACATCATGTGTAATGTGTATTATATGTAATCGGATTTGCTGTTTCCTGTGTGTTTATAAATTGCTTTTTAGAACACAGGGAACTTATTTCTAGCCAGATACAAGTAGCAGTTGCCTCTGTGACAATGGCCTGTAGAATTCTAGGCCTTCTTCATCTAAAATCATGTTGGGTTGTGTTAAAAGCAAATTCCCTAGTAGATTGTTGGCCCCTTCAAAATGGAATGTAGACCCCTAGAAGGTGTTTGCATGCTATGAGGGTGGCAAGAAAATGTTGCAGCAGACAAAGCGCCCAGAAATAACACAATGTACCAATGTCTAGTAGCTTTGTCCTATATTCCAGTAAATCATTATCTCTGTAGGCCAGGCAAGCCTAATGCACATCAGTACAGAATGGCACGGACAGAACTTTGGGGCCTGGTTCAAACCTATTTACATAAGCCATTGCAGGGAAGAACTGTAGAGTTATAGCTTTCTAGGTCAGTAGTCAGGCAGTCTTTCTACTTCCTTTAGACAAGTGAAGAATATATAGTTGCTTTCCTATGCTGGTTTCCTGCTGTACAGCTGCAGGGCCGATAAAGTGCTTTTGATGCTCATTGTTAAGCCCTTTTCCCGCTTGCTGTTCTCTTTCCTTTTGAAAGAGTTTTTTTTTCATGTTCTATTCCCCTTGTGCTTAACTGACTATTGGTTAATAGTGATGGACAAGAATTCAGTGGGAATTTTAAACTGCAAATGTAATGCGTTTTATTATGTAGGGAGAGTTGATATTAGAGGTGTTCTCCCCAGGAAAAAAAATGAAAAATACAATATTTACTATAAATAATACATATTTTATGATCCTCCCTCTTCTGTGCCCAATGTGGAGGTGTAGCTGGCGGGAGATCCCCAGTTACAACGTCCTGGGAAAAACACTGAATATTGGGGTATGACAGACTGATATTTAGCTGTGTTTCTGACTCAGGACACTGTAATCCTGCATCTGACTGCTCATACACCCAGGAACTGCTCACGTACATATCTAGGTTTCAGTCTGGATCCTTATGGCTACATCTCCAATTCTCCTAGATCCACTTATCAGATCAGTATGTAGTTTTGCTCTCAGCCCTGTTTGACAAGACATACTGTAACTCTATTGTCTGCAGAAAAGCTGGATTGCAAATATTCACTAATGAGGGATGAAGTATTATTACTGCCAAACTTGCAGTTTTCTTTCACAAAGTACAGGTGTGGGACTTATTAACTATAAACCTGTTGTCCAGAAAGTTTCAAAACACACAAAAACTCCCATTTTAAGCAAATCTGATTTTCAATAATGATTTCAATTGATTCATTTATCGCTGTAATGATAAAACCGTACCTTGCACTTGAGGATTACTAAGCTGCATGAGTCCATTTTGGCTGCAAAACAATACTATTGGATTTCTGTCATGTTTAAATATAGATTTCGGGTATGGAATCTAAATTACAAAAATAACCTTTATCAGAAAAGCCTTTGTCCTGTGCATTCCAGATAATAGATCCCATACCTGTTCTATGAAAGATCAGGAAACAGATCCTGATGAACAAAGGTACACATCAAATGAAATTATAAGTTGATGGGGGGGGGGGGCAAAAAGTATAAATTGTCACTCTTTGCAGTCATAAAAGAAAAGAAAATCATCAAACCTCTTATTTTCTGTATATAAATGTTTATGCCACGTCAATAATCACTTGTTTCTATAGTAAATTGAGGGGATAATGAAGTGATGTTACACATGCAGTCAGTTTCTGTTACTAATTTTAAAAAGCTTTCCAACAGCACAAATAGTCTTACTGTTAGCAGAAAGTTATTTTCAGCCCCACCAAATTGAGGGTGATGCAAATAGGGTCTCTTGTTGCTACCTGGATCATTAATATGAATTGGCTGTTCTATACACAGGTACTTGGCTTGTACATTTTAGGCACATGAGCAGTCACAGTGATGTGCATTTAACCATAGCACAACTCTGCACTGGGGCTAAATACAAAGCTGACTCTTTCTGTACCATCATCATATTTACATTATTTGAAGCACTAATAACATATTTAAAAGATGTTATCACTGGGGGTGCAAATTTGCCGGGGCCTGTGAAACATTTTAATAAGTACCACGTTGTCTCCCAAGGCTGATGTTCACTGTGCACAGGCCTAGGAAAGCCTATGTTTTCAGCAAAAATCCGGCCTTTTCCTCTACTGTGCTTGTGCTCCCAGCCGGGACCGAAAAGGAGCCACAAAGCAAACAGGAGTAGCAGCCCAGGGCCTCAGGCAAGCAATTATAATCACTGGGGGAGGGTTAGAGGGGTGCTTTAAAAAATTAGTCCCCCCTAGGGTTGCCACCTTTTCTGGAACAAAATACCGGCCTTCCTACATATTTATCTTTTTTCCCTATTAATAACATTGGGATCAGCCATCATTTTTACCGGCCAGGTGGCAACCATAGTCACCCCTCCCAAGTGAATACACCTTTCCTTTCTGCAATGATGGTGGTTAGTGTACATTTAAATCCTGCATTAAAGGGGTTGTTCACCTTTAAGTTAACTGTTAGTATGATGTAGAGAGTGAGGTTCTGAGATAATTTGCAATTTATCTTTTGTGACTTTTGAGTTATTTAGCTTTTTATTCAACAGCTCTGTAGTTTGCAGTTTAAGTAAGCTGGTTACTAGGACCCAAATTAGCCTAGCAACCGTGAATTGATTTGAATGGGAGACTGGAATATGAATAGGAGAGGCCTGAATGGAAAGATGAGTAATAAAAAGTAGCAATACCAATACATTTGTAGCTTTACCTATTATACAGAATGCAAAGGACTTTCTGTAATTTTAATCTCTATATCTTGAGTCTGCTAAAAAAAAATATTTACACATTAAATAACCACAATAAATTGTTTTTCACCCAGTAAGGATTAGTTTGGGTCAAGTACAAGGTACTGTTTTATTATTACAGAGAAAAAGAAAATCATTCTTAAAAATGGTAATCATTTGATTAAAATGGAGTCTATTGAAGGTGGCCTTCCTGTAATTCGAAGCTTTCTGGATAATGGGTTTCTGGATAACTTATTCCATACTTGTAGATGGCAGGCCCTTTGAGACACATGTGTCTGCTGGAACCTGCTTGTGTGCCTTTCTCCATTTCCACTCAACCTATGTATGTTACAGGTTCATCTCAAATTATTTAGGAGACTATGGGGCAAATTCACTAAGCGCCGAACGCTAGCGTCAATTCGCTAGCGTTGGGCATTTTCGTTACTTCGCAAATTCACTAACGAACGCTGGCGTAGATTCGCTAGTAGTACTTCGCACCCTTACGCCTGGCGAATTTTCGCTACAGACGTAACTACGCAAATTCACTAACGCGCGCAGTGTACTGAATGCTACCTTTTACGCTAGACTTCCTTCGCCACCTCAGACCAGGCGAAGAGCAATAGAGTAGATAGGGATTGCTTCCAAAAAAGTTCAAATTTTTTCTAAGTCCCAAAAAACGCTGGCGTGTTTTCTATGTTATGGGTGATAGGCTGAAAAAGATCGAGAATTTTTTTGGGGCTCCCCTCCTTCCCCCCTACATTTCCTAACTCATGGCAACTTAACTATACAGTGGGCACATGTGTAGGGCAAAAAAAAAATTTTATTTGATGTTTTGAAGGTTTCCCAGGCATTTGTAGTGATTCTACGTGTTCCTCCATTGAAATTTGAATTTGGCGCCATATGCAAATTAACCTTTGCTAGCGTAACTTCACTTAGCGAATCAACGCTAGCGCAACTTCGCAACCTTACGCTACCCCTGTGCGCAACTTCGGAGTTTAGTGAATTTGCGGAGCGCTGGCGAAACTACGCGCGGCGAAGTTGCGCCTGGCGCAACTACAAATCTAAGTGAATTTGCCCCTATGTGTTTACCAGCCGTTACTGCTAAATAATTAAACACAGTGTTTAGGAGTAACAGAAGAGCCTGTGTGCTAGAGCCGAAGCCTAAACCTATGTCATTAGTCTTGGTGACTAATCCTCTCTGAAACGGCACACTGTGAAATGAGGCCAGATATTCAAAGCTTATTGAAAGTCACAGCATTAAATACTTGAGATATTGTACCCAATCTCATCTGTTTAAAGTATTTAGCCAGTATCTATGCCCTGCACAATATATAATTGTCTACGTTATTTCTATCTGCTGCCATTATTGTAAGAAGAGCTCCTTAGTCTCACCCAGCTGTTGTTTATAACACTTGGGCTTGGTGCAAATCTGTACTGCAACAAACCTTTACACAAACAAAAAGCAAACTCTGCTCTCCCGGGACTAAATCTGTAGGACTAATCAGATTTTTTACTTTAAAATAGACCACAATCTTGTGAACCACTGATCTTTGACCTTTGAGGCTTCAGCTGTTGCCTAATTGTAACTCAAAGGATGAGCGTTGTAGTTAAGTTACTACGAACAGTAAGTGACTACTACTTGTAGCAATGCTATATAGAAACTGAAGCAGGCCTAATGCTAAACCAAGGAAAATATTGATTTAGTAGAAATAGAAGAAATAGTTCATCATTCACCTCATCGCTTTCCACAGTGGATCTCAGGGCGAGGTCACACATGGCGTTTTGATATTGCTTATTCAAAAACTTGTGGTCGAGTGTAAATACACCAGTGAAACCACACGCAGGAAATATGCGTTTTCAAGGTGTAGTTTTTTTTTCCCAACATGCATTTAGTTTTTCCTCATTCCCCACAATTCCTCTCGGGAGAATTCTTTTAAACTTTTGTTAAAAAAAAAGCAAAGCGGTTTGCATGCAATCTTGCTCTCCGTCACTACGCAATGTAATCACGTCACCAATACGTATACAAATACGTATATGCGCAATCCATTTCACAAGAGTTTGGCTGCCATATTGACAATATTCGGCATAGTTCAGCTAAGTGTTTTTCCAAACTTGCGGATCTCATTGAGTTCAAAAATATGCCGTTTCCTTGGCGCATTGGCGTTTCTGCTGAAAACCACAAGTACTTGCATTGCGTGGTGGATGTTGGCTCGCAAACACCCCATGGGAATTGCTATAGTGCGAATTCCATTATATTCAATAGGGCTTCATTTTATGCGTATTTAAGGGGGCACTATCACAAAAATGAAAATTTAATATAAGCTTCCTTGTACTGAAGTAAGAAACTTTCTAAATACAATCAATTACAAATTCTGTATTGTTTCTGAAATAAACTAGTTTATCTTCATTATTCCTCTCTCAGCATCTTTTTCTCTTCATTCTCTCTTCATGCAGCAGTTGGGTGTCAGATGAATGATCCAATATATCTTATAGGGGGGGCTTCCTTTCCTAGCTGATGTATTAGAGCTCACTCAAATAACTGATTCCTGTACAAACAAAATCTAACAAAATTACTGCCTTTTGCACAAATCCTGCATGTAGAGAGATTGTGATTTTAATAGAGTGGGCTCTGTAATACATCTTCTAGGCAAAAGGAGCCCCCCTATAAGATCTATTCTATCATTCATCTCACACCCAACCGCTACATGAAGACAGAATGAAGAGAAACAGATGCTGAGAGAGGAATAGTGAATATAAACTTGATTATTTTAGAAACCGTACAGAATATTTAATTGATTGTATTTAAAAAGTTTCTTATTTAATATTAAATATTCATTTTTGCGATAGTTCCCCTTTAAGCTCGGCTACACGTTTTTATAAACGCAACTTAAAAACGCCATGTGTGACCTCATCCTTACAGTAATAAACTTGGTTTTGTGAGTTCTGCTCTGTTTAATAAAAAAGAGCTGCCCCGAGCCAATGTGGATCCACACGTCCACTTTAGGTATTTGGTTTAGACAGGGTTCAGTGCGCTGTTATCTCCTTAATCAATATACTTCACTAAACCTAAAAAAAGGAAGCAATATATAGTGTAGTAGGTCTTAACGAGATGTTGTATAGATAATTAGAACCACTCACATTGTAATCCCAGAATTGTAAGCGTATAGGAATTCTCTCTACGATCGATGTCAAAATGGATCGTTGAGGAGCGGTGTGTGTTAGCGCACGTTAGGCAGGCATCTACAATACCGGTTTAGGTGCGGTTCTACAAAGAGAATGCTTCAAATAGTGAAGTATCGCCGGAACTGCAGGGAAAGGCCCTGGGGGCCGTGTGCATTTACCGAGCAGTGGTGGATAAAAGCAGTCAGAACAGGTGCGGATCTTTTCTCCTGAATGCGCCGCTTGTCTGTTGACATTCAGGAGAAAAAATCCCTGCAGTAATGCGGGGTTTAAATGTACACTAACCACCATCATTGCAGAAAGGAAAGGTGTATTCACTTGGGAGGGGTGACTATGGTTGCCACCTGGCCGGTAAAAATGATGGCTGATCCCAATGTTATTAATAGGGAAAAAAGATAAATATGTAGGAAGGCCGGTATTTTTTTCCAGAAAAGGTGGCAACCCTAGGGGGGACTCATTTTTTAAACCACCCCTCTAACCCTCCCCCAGTGATTATAATTGCTTGCCTGAAGCCCTGGGCTGCTACTCCTGTTTGCTTTGTGGCTCCTTTTCGGTCCCGGCTGGGAACACATGCACAGTAGAGGAAAAGGCCGGATTTTTGCTGAAAACGTAGGCTTTCCACTGTATTGGGCCTGTGCACAGTGAACATTGTGGATGCTCCTCAACGATCCATTTTGACATCGATCGTAGAGAGAATTCCTATACGTTTATATTTCTGGGAGTACAATGTGAGTAGGGTTGCCACCTTTTATAAAAAAAATTACCGGCTGCTGGGGGCGGGGCATCAAAGGGGCGGGCCGTGGCGTCAAAAGGGGCGGGCGTGATGTCAAAAGGGGCGGGCCAAACCACAGACACCACGGACGCTAGAAGACACAAAAGAAAAGAAAAGGTAAGTTGCAGGGGATTGAGGGCAGGCCGAGGGCTCCTTTTGATCGTATTACAAATTTATCGGCAGCTACATTGCCGGTAAATTTGTAATCCCGGCCTTGGCAGGTATTTTACCGGCTAGGCTGGTAAAATACCGGCCGGGTGGCAACCCTAAATGTGAGTGGTTCTAATTATCTATAAAACATCTCATCCTTAAAGTATATGGAGTAATATATGCTGCTCTGGTCAGTAGACCAGTAAATTCTACCTGCTGATTGGCTGCTATGAATTCATAGATATGGCACAAATTCGGTTCATGTTACTACATGACTCCCCCAAGTTTAATACCATGCATACGTATGCACATGGATCTTACCAGGAGCCAAATGAACAGTACATTATTGAAGGTGCTGTTGTGCAGTAGGGATCACCGAGGGTGGAAAAGAAAATCATTATTAAACCAAAGCAATTTAGCAAAGTGGAAAAGCTAACAATAGAACACATGAAACAAAAGACAAGAACTATAAATGTGTTCAAAACAGAATACACTACTAACAATAATTACAACACATAATTATGATATTCAGATCAGGCTACTATACATTTATGTTATCCTTTTAACTGTTGTATATGTGATATTCTGGACTGGCAGATGGCCCTCCTGCTCCTTGGGGTAAAACAATACACGAATCTGCTTCTTAAAAGTTAATTTCTACTCTTTACTCAATTGTATTTCTCTAGAAATAATAAGAGATGAATGAAAGAAAAGTAGAGTTTATTGAACATATACAATTTCCCTTTAATCTGTCTTGGTCTGTTACACTGTAATTTATAAAAAGGAAAGTAAAAAATGTAATGTTTCATGTCCTTTTCTATGCTGTGTTGCATTATTAAACTCTGACATTAATGTTTCCTATCTGGCCTTCTCTTAGCCAAGATAAGTTTGCAGAATCCCATGAGCGACACGAATCTGTCGCCACAACGGAGGCCAGGCTGAGGATGGAAGGCGTGGAGCTTAAAGAGGAATGGCAAGATGAAGACTTTCCAAGGCAAGTGAAGGCATAGCTAATTAGATACACACATATTAAGCATTTCATAGAATTAGTGCAACACAGCCAAATAGTCTGTTTAGGCCACCAAAGAAATATTGTGACAATCGACACATAATACCTGCCCCCCTGCCGATTCTTTTGAATAATACAGTCCTTTGCTAAAAATACTGCAGTACCTGGTGATTCCTACCACACACAATACAATGATGTGGGTGAAAACAACTGATATGCCAATACTGGAGATGAGCTGTTCTCCCAACCAATGTAAATTCATTAAAACGGTTCTTTTTAGTGCCAATATGAAGTTTTGTATGTAAATCAATTTTCATAGTCCATAAAGAAATGTATAAATGTAAATACTGTGCGTAAATGGAGGGAAGTAATCTATCACTGAGGGTACCAAAAGTTAAGAGGAGAGGGATTGTATCCCCTTATATGGTACCACTGGCCTGGGGTTCTTCTCAGTGAGCACCACGGAGCCTCTTCCTGCTTCTTCTTTCTTTGTGAGGGTGAGCATGCTCAGTAGAGTGAAAAGCAGAACTTTACCATAAAGCCACCTTTTTCACTTTTCTGCGCATGCGTGGGCCCAGTGGTAGCAAAGAAAGAAGTTTCAAGTAAATACTTGACTTCCATCATGGATTTTTTTTAAAGGCTGAATCCCCAGAAGCTTCATTCTGCTCATGGTCATAAATATAACTTTTGTAATGTAACCATAGTGTGCAATTCACAAAAAGGTCAGCTCCTGGGCAAACTTCTAGTTTGCACCTCTCCCTTGCACTGGGACCTAATCGCGGGGGTTCTACAATAGCAAAATAAGGGGCACACCTGTGCCTCTCCGTCAGCAGCCCTGGCATGCAGTTCACAGTGTTAGACTCGCCATATGGAGTGCACATGACATGGTACACACACTAGTTTCATATTTTGAAAGACTGTGGCACAAGAAGGCACCTTTTTGCATACCTCCACAGTAGTAAATAACTACTGGTAGCTATGCAAATTATTTTAATACACAAGACCAATGAGTAACCTGTAAAATATAATTGTGTATAGTTCTCAGTGATGTCTTTGCATTATGTCATGTATGTATCTCACTTTTTTGGTTTTGTTTTTTTCTCTCCTGTCAACTATCTTTTGTGCACTGCTACAATTTTGTGCCGAATATTATCGAGAATTATAACAATTTATTTCTCTGCTTTTAATAAATCACACTTTTTATCTAACAGACCTCTCCCAGAAGATGACCACATCGAGGGGGATTTCTTATGCGGCTGTGATGGAGATGGTAGACCAGGTAATGATATTGATTGCAAAATCATATTTGGAGGATTCATAAAACCTTTAGTACACTGTGGTGCAGTGTGTATATTTCAGCAACAGCTCTGTAGCTGTCTTTTGAAGATCTCTACTCTTTCTGATATGCTTTCCAATAGTTATTTTGTAGGCAGTCACTTCAGTGCTGCCCTTAATCGAGGTGACCACAGATGTTACAGAGCCCTGGCCCAATTTCTATAGTTTCTGACAAAACCACTGGGGGTGGCAGTTTGATAGGCACCCACAGTGACTATAAAGGAGAAGGAAAGGTCTTTTAAATTAGGGTGCTAAAAGTTAGGCACCCTCAAGTGATTGCATGTACTTAACTGAAACCCCTGAGCCATTGCTCCTATCAGAAAAAAACTGCACCGGCCCGGGATTCTTCCAGCGACCACCACGGATTGATCATCTTCTGGCTTCTTCTTTTTTCTCGCGGCTGCGCGTGTGCAGTAGCGCGAAAAGTCGAACTTTTGGTTCTAATTTTGTTCTATTGCGCATGCGTCTACCCCAGGAAATTTGAAGATAGTTTAAAAGTTTAGTTGTCCTAGCAAAATATGTTAGTGTGCTTTCATAAATGAATTATTTTGCAGTGCTCTTCCACTGTGAATTAAAATATTTATTAAAGTCTTTAACCTCTGCCTTTTAGCAGGTTTTAAAATGGTACTGTAGTTCTACTATTCATAAAAGTACTGTACTCAATTCTTGTTTAGAGAGTAGGGGATTGTAGTTTAACAGCATGTCTGACTGTTGGCTAAAATGAATCTTGCTGATTACATCAGACTGACTGAATGTTTGACATAAGCATGCCATTAGAAGGCAGGTATCTGCATATAGTCGTTAATATTCTGATGTTCATTACACATTGAGTAGGTATGGCCATTTTTAGCTGTCTCTAAATAGCAAAAACATGACCAGTTTCATCTGACGAATATTCCCCAGGTACATTTTGCTTTCATGTGTTTCCATATGATATACAGGAACTAGCTCACCTTCTACTGAAAGGAACTTGTAAACACACAATCCAGCAGATGCTGTCTGGGGATGGTTTTTATCTGATCGGGGTAAAGGTTCATCTGTTAATGAGTGATTCATACACTTTATTGCCTGTAGAGCTGCAGGGCTTCACTTTTCCTAAAAAAAAATGAAAGTAAGAACCAAGCATTCTAAGGAGTGTGCACTCCATCACTCAGATGCGACGCATCGTAACAGCCACTGTTGTACTCTCATAAAAAAATACAAATACAATTCCAGGAAAGCAAAACTAAAAATAGATTTTTCTTTCTAAATAGCCAGTATGTGGAACAGTAACACCAAAAACTGAAAGGCTAGGACAAGACGATGTTTAGGTGGAGAATCTGCTGCTCTCCTTGCCTTATCAACTGCGGGCGGATTTTGGCGCAGAATACAAAATGCCGCGTTTCAGCAAAGAAATCCACCACATCTGCCTGCGCATGCACAGAAATAATGCTTCAGGGTGCAGGCAGACCGGGAGCAGAAGAGCAGTGGGACAGCGGATTCTCAGTCTGTGGGGAAACACAGGCCGAGATCCACCATTGCCTAGTCCTGACCAAAGTGTTTTTAAGGGATTAAATATAATGTAGTGTTGCCCTGCACTGGTAAAACACTACTATACAGGGCAGCCATCGGGGGGGACAGGGGGGAGAGTTGTAGGGGGCCGCGAGGGTAAGGGGGGCCCTGCCAAGCCACACTTACTTGATTAGCCGGGCCCCCCCATCTTTCTGAGAGCTGCTGACTTCGGGAAGGTATGGACGTTTAAGGGGCCCTGCCACCAATTTTCTTATAATGTGGGGGTGGGGGCCCTGGCCACCAATTTTGGCCACCAATTTTATTTCTCATGTGAGGTCCTAGCCACCAATATTTTTTAATGGGGGGGGGCCCTGGCCACAAATGTTTTTTTATGGGGGGCCCTGATCACCAATATATTTTTATTTTTTATTAACATGTGGGAACCCTAGCCACCAATATTTTTTTTTTGGTTTTTTACTGTGTGGTGGGGAGTGGACCTCTGGGTGGGGCTTGCAGTGGGCGCAGCCCAGGGGGCCCAGGAAATTTTGTTGTATGGGGCCCTGTGATTTCTGATGGCGGTCCTGCTACTATATGTTATATAAATAAGCTGCTGTGTAGCCATGGGGCAGCCATTTAGGCACATGATACACAGTAGATAGCAGATAAATTCTGAAGGATCCCCAGAGCTTATCTGTTTTCTAGTGTGTAACCTGTGCCTTTTCTCCTTTTTCAGCTAACTATGCCCAATCTGTCAGCTTTGTAACTTTCCTTCAATAAGTGACACACCAACAATCACAAACTGCATTGTTGTATGCGTACTATCACAAGTGCTCAGGGCCGGAACTAGGAGTAGGCACTTGTCTGGGGCGCAAAGCTTGGGGGGCGCCAGGCACGTACCTTTCACTACTGCCTACCCCAGTCTGGGCTTCAGAATCCAGCTTGTTGCTGTGCACCTACGAATCCGGCTTGTTGCTGTGCGCCTCACCGGGAAGGGAGGGGGTGACACTGTGTTTTAGCATGTAGGCGTGCATGCATGCGCTCACGTAGGAGTGCATGCGCACACTCACGTAGTGGCGCATGGCGGAGGGGCAATGTGGCCAGCTGGTTTGCCTGGGGTGCCCAGCTGGCCCGGCCCTGCAAGTGCAGTTTGTGATTGCCTTGAATAAAGTGACACTGAAACAGCACAATTAATGTTTGAGCATTTTAGGAGAGAGTTTATTTTTTATTATTATTATATACATTATTATGATAAGGTGTTTTACTTGTTTATTCAACTGATTGCTGTCTGATAAACTTAAGAAGGGTAAATGTTATACCAAGAAGCCCTTTTTATTTTTTATTTTGGAGTAGGAGCTTGCCATTTTAGGGGGTGTTAAGTGGGTTGTTGGGCGAGCGCTTATGTATTTTTGTGAGTTTTGTCCTTCCTATTGCCTGGTACAATGCATTTTTAAATTCCTGAACTTTAATAACCTCCCTATCTGCTGGAAAACTGTTCCGTGAATCCCTTACCCCAACTGTAAATTATGTCATGTTGCCCACTGTTCTTCCACATTTCTATAGGCTCTTACCTTCAAACTATAATATTATGAAATGTGTTACAGTACATCCAGCTGGGGAAAGCACATTATGTGTCTGCTATTTTCAGGAAGAAACCAATGGAAAGATGTCTACTAAACTATCCAGTCTAACTCCTTTTAATCTTCCTCTTACAGTGCTTCAGATGTCTCCCTGTATTCCTCTGTTAATTGTGTCCTCTGTCTGTCTGCTTTAGCTTGGGCTTTCCCAGTACTGGATCAGTCAGTTTACTGTATGCCTTACTCAGCATTTCATAATTCACGCAAGTATCTTCCTCCTAGCTATTTCTGCATGTTCTTCTGTCTGCCTGTCCTTGCCTGCTTTACCTATTATATGTGATCTACTTGTTGTGCCTGCAGTGTCCTTAGATAATTATTTTACACGAGTTTATAACAGGTATGGGTGTTTAAAAAAATAAAAAAAAAGAATTTGGGTTTCATGTTTAATTTGAAAAGTTTTTATTATACAGCTCTTTATCTTTGGGTGACCGGTCCCCTTTTAAAACCACTATGAAGTAAAAATTGCAATGACAGCCCCCCCCTTAAAGGGATACTGTCATGGGAAAAACATTTTTTTTAAAAAATGAATCAGTTAATAGTGCTGCTCCAGCAGAATTCTGCACTGAAATCCATTTCTCAAAAGAGCAAACAGATTTTTTTATATTCATTTTTGAAATATGACATGGGGCTAGACATATTGTCATTTTCCCAGCTGTCCCAAGTCATGTGACTTGTGCTCTGATAAACTTCAATCACTCTTTACTGCTGTACTGCAAGTTAGAGTGATATCATCCCCCTCCCTTTCCCCCCCAGCAGCCGAACAAAAGAACAATGGGAAGATAACCAGATAACAGCTCCCTAACACAAGATAACAGCTGCCTGGTAGATCTAAGAACAACACTCAGTAAAAACCCATGTCCCACTGAGACACATTCAGTTACATCGAGAAGGAAAAACAGCAGCCTGCCAGAAAGCATTTCTCTCCTAAAGTGCAGGCACAAGTCACATGACCAGGGGCAGCTGGGAAATTGACAATATGTCTAACCCCACGTCAGATTTCAAAATTGAATACAAAAAAATCTGTTTGCTCTTTTGAGAAATGGATTTCAGTGCAGAATTCTGCTGGAGCAGCACTATTAATTGATTCATTTTGAAAAAAGATTTTTTCCCATGACAGTATCCCTTTAAGCTGGCTGGGGAAAGCACCATATATTGTGATATATTTATATCCATACCAAACTGTAGTGCTTGCTTTATATTTATTTTGATTTTTTGTTTTTTAGCTGTAAATACAGTAGTTAATTGTGTTCTTCATTAACCGGACATTTTAAACATCTCTGCTGCAGAGAACTAAACCAGTTGATAGGACAAAGCAGTTGAATACATTTTAATGACACATCAAACTAAAAGATAAAATATTTATAGTTAATATTTAATCATATATTCAAGATCTGTGTACACACTGGTAGATCATAACATCTCTTAAAAAATGGACTTCCTTGTCCATACTTCAAGAAAGAAACGTGTTTAATTTCATTCCTGGTTGCTCAGTCATACCTTTACACATTCACTTATATACGTATTGCCCTGAAGAATAGGAGGTAATCTGTCTAGAAGCAAGAATTGTTATTTAATTACCCCTAAGACTTTAAAAGTAATGGGGTATATACTGAAGAGAAATGTTTTATGTAGTTTCAATACGAGAGCACAGCATCCCTGTGTTTGTTAGTGATACAAATCTATGTACAGTCATATTTGTGACACGTTTTCAGAGAGATTGGACCAGATTTTCAGTTTGGTTGTCTAAATTGCAAATGAGATGCATCTTGCACTGTCAATCTAAAGCAACCAGAATTCCAAAATTACAATAATGTATCAGATCTAGCTATTCTAAATGTACCTTATTACAAGTTATACAGACTAATGGAAGTTTACTGCTTTATGACAGTATATAAGACATATCTAGAATATGTGGTGTGGTTTCAGTCTAATTCTAAACCATATTATGAAACTAGACAGTTTTAAGGAAATGGCATTTAAAGTAATAAAGGGAACAGAGCATCACAATTCTCTGCACCTGTGTTAAATAAGGTGGGGGGTGTTGCGTCCCTTTAATTTTTGTTACAGGTTTGGGATCTGTTTTCCAGAAAGCTCCGAATTACAGGAAGGCCATCTCCCATATACTCTTTTGTGATTTTACTCACATAATTCAAATTTTAAAACATCTTTCCTTTTTTTGCTAGCAAAACGGTAGCTATAGTGTTTTTAGAAGTCTCCCACCTGAAATCCCACTGTTTATTATACATACACTCTTTCCAGGGATAAGTAACCACTTATTATTCTGATAAGATTGTGCCTTCAGCAAAGCACTGAAGATGCTTTGCCACTTTATTTCATTGTAATGGTAGTCTTAGCACATTCATTATTTGATAACTTTTCAATAACAAAATATTTTTATGAAAAACAAAGACATTACAAAATACGGTTTAATCCACAGGCTCAGTTAAATTAATATTGACTGTATGATGCCACTAACATCACCAGTCTATATGCTTTTTTTTTTAATAAATGTATTACTTTATCTTGTTTTATTTTTCAGTTTATATGCTTTTTTGTTTAAATGTATTACTTTATCTTGTTTTATTTTTAATCTTGAATTTATGAACTGAAATAATGGGTTGAAGGTGGAATAAAAATTGTTTTTCCCTAGTCACTATGATGGTGGGCTCTCAGTCTTGCCTAAGTCCTCATAACACAGATTTATATTTTGGACTGTACAGAGAAATATTTAAAATTGCACCTGCAGATATCCTCCCCTGCACAATGCAGCAGTACCTATTTGTGAAGAGAAGCCTTCAAAAGAGCCAGTATTCACTTGTATATTTCTTGAGAATTGTATTTTAAGGGACTACCTGTGCTGATTTTGTTTCATGTTATCTATGTATGTGGAAACTTAGGTTGTTGTTATTCTGCATCTGTGCCTGTGTAATTCCATTTTTAGCTTTCTTAAAGCTCCAGTTAGAGTCCTGCAGCGGGTCGGGTACCCGCGGGTTACCCGCAAAAACCTGCGGTACCTGGCGGGTTGTGCTGAGAAGTTCCAGGTGCGGGTATACCCGCGGGGCGGTGATTCTGAGGGTGTGCAGGTCCTGGGTCGGGCTGCGGATCTTCTCATTAACGATATTTGCACCTTTTTCTGGTCACGCCGTATCCCAATGACGTCACTTCCGGTTTACAATGAATGTACTTCCTGTTTTACTTCTTTTTTCCTTATCATATCGACTTCTGATGATGTCACTTCCGGTTTCTAATGACAGCACTTCCTGATTCTTGATGGTCAGCGGGTCGCGGGTCCGGGTTGCGGATAAGGTACTTGCGGGTCGGGTCGGGTAGCGGGTAAGAATGCGGGTTGCGGGTCCGGGTTGCGGGTACGGGTCGGGTACGGGTCCCAAAAAATGGACCCGCGCAGGACTCTAGCTCCAGTTCTGTCAGACCACACCCTTTTGGGTTCTAGACCTTTGCATCCTTGTTGCTACTATTAGTTCTTATAGAATGTCCTATTCTTTTCAGTTGGTCTTAATATTTTTTTAATAGTTTTTGAATTCTTTTAGACTCTGCCTCTTTCCAGCTTTTAAATGGGGGTCATGGACTCCGGCAGTGAAATAAACAATTGCTCACTCTGAGGCTGCTGTGTCATTCTTAATTAATATTACTTATCTTTCTACTCCTGTTCAACTTCCAGTCTAACCTCCAGGGTAAGTTGGATAGCTGCTCAAACCAAACTGGAGAGCTGCTGAACAAAAAGCTAAAGTATTCAAAAACCATAAAAAAATAAAGACCAATTGCAAATTGTCTCAGAATATCATTTACTACATCATTCTAAAAGTTAGTTATAGTGAACTGCCCCTATAAGGCGGCTGCCACACTACAGTAAATAAAGTAAAGCTAAACTAAAGTTGTGACCAATAAAAAGTGTAGGCTACATAAGACTGATACTGCCAGCTGAGTCCAAACACATAAGTTAGAGGAGTTGTTCACCTTTACATTAATTTAGTATGATGTAGAGCTTAAATGCTGAGACAATTTGTAATATTGGCCTCCATTTTTAAGTTTTTAAGGGGACCAGAAAGAAATGGTGTAAAATCCAGGAAAATGTAAAATAAAGGAAATGTATTATGCATAATATATAGGCGGGACCACAAAACAACAATGTAAAATGAGAGAAAACCGAAAATCAGTGGATGTAAAATGGGGGTTCTACTGTATTTAGCTTTTTATTCAGCAGCTCTCCAGTTTGCAATTTCTGCAGCTATCTGGTTGCTAGAGTTCAAATTAATTTTTGCAACCAGGCAGTGGTTTGAAAGAAAGCAGGAATGTTAATAGAGGAGAGCCTACATTGAAAGATAAGTAATTCAAAGTAAGAATAACAATACAATTGTATCCTCACAGAGCAATAGTGTTTTTGCTGCTGTTGAAGGTGGCCCCATTTCCTAAGGGTGAACCATCCCTTTAAAGCTAGCGGCAGCGTAGCAAGAGGCAAATAATTGTACATTCATATCTTTGTTACCAGGAATGGTGGCCCTTTAACATGTCCTGAATAAATTACAGTTTGACAGGGTGGACCTAATGTTCTACCACCAACTCTTATCAAAGATGCTTTTCTGTTGCAGATTGAATGCATGGAACCTAATTAGAAGGTTTTGTGAAAGGTTAGGAGTCTTCTCTTATTGCCACCTAAAAATATAATTTTGGTAAATCACTTAGTGCTTTGTAAATTGAGGAGTCCATACTCCCAAAGGAGGAAATAAAAATCCAATAGCGATGTTTCACTCCATAAACACACCGCATGCTCCATACCATAAAGCAACATGATTTTCTTTCACAGTGACTGTAATCACAGGCGGCTCTGCTTTATTTTCTATAATTGGGGTAATTTCACATTTAAGTACTTAATCTCACTACATGCACTTTTGTGATTCACATTGGGCATCAATCTCAGGGGATTGGTTTAAAACATTGCAGCCGTGCACAAGTTTGGTGAATAGAAGTAAAGCCGGGCCCTGACAGCGCCACCTTATTAATGTTTTGTAGGCCTGATCTGCCAAACTCTCATCACTACTGCAGTGGGTTTTAGAATAGTGTGTCCCTCTTTTCTATAAAAATGACATTTACCCCAAAGAATGTTTATAGTTACTTTGCTGTCTTATGTTATGCTGTAGTTCCAAGTCCAGTGGAAATGAACAGCAATAAAAAATCAAAGAAGAAACTGACTGCTCCCAACCTTAGCTTGAACCTGGATCACAGCGAGGGCTCCATTTTGTCTGAGGACTTGGATGAAAGTGGAGAGTTGGATTTGGATGATTTGGATACGACATCTGAAAACAGCAATGAATTTGAATGGGAAGGTAACATTATTATTTATATTTATTCACACGCTTATTTCATTGTTGTTGATGTGTCTGAAAGATAAAATAAAAATGATTCGATTTTCTGGTTACCTATCTAACAGTGGCCATAGTCGCACTGATAATACCATACAAAACAAATTTTCATACGATAATCGGTGCGTTATGGTGGGAGATGAGCCAGCCGTTATCGGCAGAAGACTTGGATGTTGTTCAGCTCGTTGATTGAGCTGGCCGGAAAATTTTGATTGGGCGCCTTTTAAGGCACCAGAGCATTAAATTGTCAGATACAGGCAGAATTCTATTGTTTCTATCTGTATATCAGACGAACCAGCTCTACACATGTGTATTGAAACAACAATCTTTCCTGCAAAGATCTTTTTTTACTTAGTAATTGTAATGTCTATGGCCATCTTAATTGGCCTACCAGCTATATGGTTGGATACTGTACACATTTATTGCTGGTATGGTTAATGCCCTGTAGAGATCGATGATCACTGAAGCAGGATTCGGTTGTGTGGTAGTGGCTGACCAGATTCATTGGGGCTTCAGTTTGTCCTGAAAAAAAAAAAACTGATTTACAATTCATACACATATCCAGTGATGTGCCAGTCTGGTCAGCCATCTGACTATAAACCTTTGCACATACCATTAATCCACAGACACAACAAATTGCCTCTTTTAAAAGGTGTTTCAAAATAAAATAAAAAGTAAAATAAATGTCCTTTGCTGTTGAACAATATTGGTAAGTATTATTACATTGTTCTTAAATGTTTAAGTCATTTAAGTATATCTACATCATAATATAGTAAGTTACTTGAAAAAAAAGCCACATTTCCATCAAGTTCAATCTTTTATGTCGATTGTGGAAGATTAGCTTTGTAAATGATAGGCAAGCCTGTTTCTTATGCAGAGAAGAGCCGGGCACAAAAGGTTAAATTCATGGCTGATTAGATTTGGAATAATTGATTTAAAAAAAATTGATGCAAGACATTTTACTTTACATTTAATAAGCAAGGCAAGGAGGTCTTGTGATCAGACTTGCTTCTATTTTTGTTCACTTGAATGCATCCATTGAACACATCTCTGAAACCAAGGCCTGTATATAAATAATGCATTCAAGCAGTCAGACTTTAGCACTTTAAATTAAAACACGGTAAAGGGTGCCTTTTTGTTGTTTTGTTTTTTGATGTTGCTGACTTCCCTTGCCCTGAAGGATAGTTTCTCTAAGACTTGGATGCACACAACTAGATAACCGTAGTTCAATTCCACCATGCTTTATGGACTCCCAAATCACGAAAACCTCAAATACGCAGTGTAATCAGCAAATATAGTATGATCATTTCCAGAAAGCTTTGTTGGTGTATATTCTAAGCTTTTGATTTGGCACATGTCCACATGTTTATTGGTAGTTGATTGTCTGCTTGCCTGCCGTAGTAAACCATTAGTATGTCTTCTGCTGCTTCTACCATCCAATTGACATACAGTTGGTAGTCGGTTCTGTTTAACTAACCACTCTCCATCTGATTAGGACTCTGGGAACTCTTATCAAATGGGAAGAGAAACATGGCCATGTGATTCTTAAATTTTTTTCCTCAGTGGACACAAATTATGTTGCAGGATCAGTTTTATGACCAAAAATTGATTTGCTTTTTTTAATCACTATGTTTAATTACATAAAATAACTTCAAATAATATAATACAATACAGGCAGTGGTTTTCCTGGGTAGAAAGGGCATGACTCCGTGGAAGGGGGCTCAGTCTGAAGGCCACTTGAGAATTGATGACTTTGTCCATTTGTTCTAGGTATACCTGAAAGTATACCTGAAAGTCCAGGATGAATATGTATTGTCCTAGATATTCTTGACTGATACACTGATATTTTATTTTATATGTACTCCTTTCTTGGCCTAGATTGGCTTTGACCAATGGTTTGGCCTTCAAGCTGGACTACTGATTTAGAGGGATAATGCAGACCTAACCTAAGCAGCATGGGGGCACATAGGATACAATAGGTTCTCCAGTTAAACATAAAAACAAAAAACTAAAAAGTTTGCCACAATGTGGAAATCCCTAATTACTCCCTGGCAGAGTGGGTATGAATCCCAGGAGCTGTATAGTCTAAACTGCAAAGCCATTAAAAGAAAGTGCTATCTTTATAATTCCATTATTGGTGCATGAGAAATAGGCGGATGAAGTTGCAGCCCAAGGTCATAATGAGATGGAAACGAACCCAAGGTTCCATCACTCGGCTCTAATGTACCAAATTTACAAAATGTAATTAAAGACTTTCCATTTCTACAACCCTGGCCATGTAACTTAATTCCTTGTGCTGTAAGCATAATAACATTGTGTGGGGCTCGGACTGTAAAGTGATAAAATTAAGATTAAAGGAGAAGGAAAGGCAATATACATTGGGGTGGCAAAAGCTAGGCACCCCCTAGTGATTATGTTTACTTGCCTGACACCCTGGGTTAGTGCTCTTATCAGCAGAAATCTGCACCTGCCTGGGATTCTTCCAGCAAGCACCACGGAGCGATCCTCTTCCTCCTTCTTCGGTTTCCAAATTTCCCGGGGGAAGACGCATGCACAGTAGAACAAAATAGCCAGCTTTTTCGTTAAACTTCCGACTTTTCGTTCTACTGCGTATGCACAGCCTTGAGAAGACTGAGGAAGCAAGAAGAGGCTCGATCTCTGGTGCTCACTGGAAGAACCCCAGCCCCCAAGTGTAAATTGCTTTTCCTTCTCCTTTAATACCGGTTTTGCCAATGATTTTAATATTGTACATATTAATTTATGGCTTGCCATCATCCATTGGTTCCCAGATTTTCAGAGTAAAGTGGTTAATTAAGACAAATAATGCACAACAGGTTAATAAGTGTATGTTCATAAGAGTTTATTATATTGACAGATGATCTTCCAAAACCAAAGACTACTGAGGTGCTACCAAAAGGTTCTATTCCTGAATACACTGCGGCAGAGGAGAAGGAGGAAAGCAGACGCTGGCGCATGTTCAGAATTGGCGAGCAAGATCACAGGGTTGATATGACTGCCATAGAACCATATAAAAAAGTTATTAGCCATGGAGGTAAGAAGAGGTACTTACATGTAATCTTCTGCTCTCAATAAAACTACTCACTCATTTTATTATATAATAATTATAATGATTAAGTAGTCATATCATTGTTATAATCATAATGACATAATTTTATCAGCGGTGTCAAAACACATTCATTATGTTAGGACAAATTTAGTATCTAGTATGTGTTTGGTTTTGCATTGCTATTTAAACAAAAAAGTGCTATAATCGTGATGAATAAGATAAAAAAAGAAAATATTAATTAAGGGGGATAATGTGGGTTTGGGTTTGAGCCTTCTGTTGTCTAGTGGGGAATTATATTAGTATATTGTATATGTAATCAATGAAACAATTGACACACAATCATAACTGGTACTTAGTGGGTTAATTTCGGTCACATGACTCACTGAAATGTATGTGTTATAATAAATAGTGTACCAACTGTTGTGAAAAATGAGGATATTAGATGTGGCCTCAAAAGATCCATGACCTGTAAAAAAAAAAAAAGCTTTCAGCCTCATGCTTTTGTATGGTCATGGACATCTCGATGACTTAACATATACTTTATATTTTACAATAGGGGGGTACATTATTCACTATATAATCTACAATAAAAATAATAATATAATCTTCCTCCGTAGTTATGCCACTTCACAAACATATTTCTTTACACAAAACGAAAAAAATCCAGAAAAAAGCTCTGCAGAATATATTAATTTGAAAATTCTGAGTTTCTCTTGCACTGACTTTATTATTTTTATTTAAGGTTATTATGGAGATGGATTAAATGCAATTATAGTGTTTGCTGTGTGCTTTATGCCTGACAGCAGCCAACCTAATTATCGCTACCTAATGGACAATCTATTTAAGTGAGTATTACATTCTGTACTCTTTATTTAAATCAGTACTAATGTTTATAATATATATATATATATATATATATATATATATATATATATATATATATATATCTACGAGACTGGAGCACTCATGTATTCAAAGAGCAGCTGCCTGGGTGCAGTATTCCACACACACACACACACACACCTGAGGAAGGTTCCAGTACAGAAGCCGAAACATCGAAATAAACAGAATTTCTTTTTTGCACCTTTAAGAAGCCCTGTGAGTGCGGTTTTTGTACAGTATTTGGTGTATATATATATATATATATATATATATATATATATATATATATATATATATATATATATATATATATATATATACATACACATTATATTACACAAGCCACAAATAGACTGTAAAATATCTCCTTCGAATGTGTGTTTAGTGATGTTACAAGTGGTGCTCTATGGTGTCATTTTGTGCCATATAAATCACTTTGGCTCATCTACCAACACTGGGAAGCTTTGCATCTCGGCTCTAACCCATGATAACCAGTAAAATTGTTGCATTTAATTATTCTATCTGCAGCTGGTTAACTTTAGCTATATACTGAGTGGTTACTGTATCTTATAAAAAGACAAATGTATGGATATTATAAAGCACCTTAAAGGAAAACTATACCCCCCAAACAATGTAGGTCTCTATAAAAAGATATTGCATAAAACAGCTCATATGTAAAACCCTGCTTCATGTAAATAAACCATTTTCATAATAATATACTTTTCTAGTAGTAGGTGCCATTGGGTAATCATAAATAGAAAATTGCCATTTTAGAAAATAAGGGCCGCCCCCTGGGATCGTAGGATTCACTGTACTCACAAACATACCAAAAAACCAAACATGTTAGGTCACATGAGCCAATTAACAGACAGAGTTGGGTCTTTTGCTTCCAACACTTCTTCCTGTTACAGTTAGAGTTGAAGTATTTCTGGTCAAGGGATCTCTGAGGCAGCACAAAACCCATCACAAAATGGTGGCTCAAGGCAAGAGATGTAAAAGGGCAATATTTATTTAAATATATATATTCCAGTTTGGTTAGATTCTTTAATATGCCACTTAATATGATATGAACTATCTGTTGCTTAAGTGTTCATTTTGAGGGTATAGTTTTCCTTTAAAGTTCATCAAAATCATGTAGCCTCTGATGCTACTCAGTAACGTTTAGTATCCTTATATTTGAAGTAAGGGGTTAATTTTCCACACACACTAGAAGCAATAGTTTATTAAAGGAAACCTTGATCCTTTATTATGTGTATTATGGGAATTATGTAGTTGGTACGGTGTGACCAGCTTTATTCATTTTCTTGATTTTGTTCCCCATCTTCGTTAAGTGACTGCTCGTACTGTGTGACAAGCTTTTTACTTTTTTGCTATGTCTTCGGATTTTGTTCCCTGTTCTGTCTTTTTATTTTCACCTTTATTGTCTCTGCTTATTCATCAGGTATGTTATTGGCACTTTGGAAATGTTAGTTGCGGAAAACTACATGATAGTTTATTTAAATGGAGCCACAACGCGGAGGAAAATGCCTAGCCTAGGATGGCTTAGAAAATGCTATCAGCAAATTGATAGAAGGTAAGTCTAAAGCAGGAGTTCCAACATACAGGAATACATGATGAGCTAATATAACAATCAGACTGATCTGACATATATATATGCTTGAATAAGCAAAATGAAAATGAACCTTTTGTTCATAAAGCTGGCTATTAAGCTTTTATCTGATCTTGCAATGCAACACCACACAACAGCATGATATTTTGTAGAATCCTACAAAATATGATCCCCATAACCATAATGTAAAGTCAGATCAGAGGACGTTGGATGTTGTGTTTTTGTTCATGCATCCAACAGGCAATGTATTTCAATATAAACAAAACGTTGGTCAGACACCATCAGATTTTATCGCATTGGATGAAGACACAGCATGCAGCGATCCCTTCCGACGGTTGTGTTGCAATGGATGGCAAATCTTCCATGTGCTTTACACATCAGATTTTTGTATCGACTCCATTATATTTTCATCCATGCAAATACATAAGACTTGTAGTTTTGTCGATCCAACACTGTCCTACAAAATCTCCCATGTAATTTATCCCTAAGGCTTTCAGCCTTGATGAACTAAAATCATCCTCTCAGAAAGAAGTACATGTATTTTCAAAAATCCATCACTCTATAAAGTTTTAAATGGACAATAGAGTATAAATAGAGTATAAAACACTTTGTCGTTTCTGTATTTTGTAAATATTTCAGTAATTAAAACATCATGGTCATGAATGCCAATGTATTCAAATCAACATGTTTTTGTTTGGGGAGCAGAGAATCCAGCATTCTGTTTGGGATTTGCAAAGTCCCAGTTGGTTTTTTCAAGATACGGGTCGGGCTGAAGTCCGAGCATGCAGCCAAACCAAGTTGCATCACTTGAGGGGGTTATATATCAAAATCAAATATATCAAAGTCTAAAACCAAGTGTAGTTCCCAGTTCAGTAACATGTAAGTTCTCTCCAATCAAAGGTTGATTTGTGTTTTTCCAAAACAATTTGAGTTTTTTCAAGGGTAGCTTCCATAAAAATTTAGAGTTTTCTGTATAGATTTTTTTTTCAAGATTTATTGTTCCTCAAAGCAGCAAAAAGCCCAAATCTGAAAATGCTCCCACTAAAACCTGTCAAGGTCATATAGAAGTCAATGGCAGAGGTCCCTGGAACCATCTGAAGATTTTGCGGTTTTTTTTGTGTTTTTGCTCAAAAACTTGAGCTATTCAAGTTTTTTTTTTCACCGTTAACTTCATCAGTTCGAGTATTCAAGTTTTCCCCTCCTATTGCGAGTGAGTATATTCAAAGTAGAAAAAAACTCACAGGCCTTTGATAAATAACCCTTTTGATATTACTACAGCACTGAATATAGGACATTTTGGTCAATGGTTATATTTCTTATATTTTTTTTAAAATATTGCTGCAGTCTATTTCAGGTAATGCTTCTATGCCGGGGAGGCTTTAGCATTTAAGTATTATGACCAGAGGTAAATAATTAGGGACTGCCATATGGGTTTTTACCTTGACGTGGTATGGTGGCTTATCAATTTTATGATCATAATTTTGTAACTCAAAAACCCCTCCCTGTCTTTGTAAATACATGCATCTGCATAGATTGCTTACCGTATATACCCGCATATAAGCCGAGTTTTTCAGCATCCAAAATGTGCTGAAAAAGTCTACCTCGGCTTATACGCGGGTCAGCGGTACCCGACCCGAGTAGCTGAGATTGCAGTCACTTTTAATCATTCCTATACCAACAGTTCACTTGGGGAGAGACTGCAATATCCCACAATGCCCTCTGTTGGTTATATGAAAGAATAACAGTGCGCCCTCTGTTGGTTATATGAAAGATTAACAGTGACTGCAATATCACACAGCGCCATCTGTTGGTTGTATGAAAGAATAACAGGGACTGCAATATCACACAGCGCCATCTGTTGGTTGTATGAAAGAATAACAGAGACTGCAATATCACACAGCACCATCTGTTGGTTGTATGAAAGAATAACAGGGACTGCAATATCACACAGTGCCATCTGTTGGTTGTATAAAAGAATAACCGGGACTGCAATATCACACAGCGCCCTCTGTTGGTTATATGAAAGATTAACAGTGACTGCAACATCACACAGCGCCATCTGTTGGTTGTATGAAAGAATAACAGTGACTGCAATATCACACAGCACCCTCTGTTGGTTATATGAAAGATTAACAGTGACTGCAATATCACACAGTGCCCTCTCTCTGTTGGTTATATGAAAGAATAACAGTGACTGCAATATCACACAGCGCCCTCTGTTGGTTATACAAAAGATTAACAGTGATGGCAATATCAAACAGCACCCTCTGCACATGGTAGTGGGACAGTGGGACAATGCACACAGTAATGCGTTTGGCAATTCTCTGTCACCATCAGCTTTGCAAAGAAGTCCGGTTGATCGCTGGGGGGTCGCTTTGGCAGAATGTGCGCTGCTGGGAGACAGGGCTATAGTTGTGTCTAGGCTTATACTAGAGTCAATAGGTTTTCCCAGTTTTCTTAGGTAAATTAGGTACCTCGGCTTATACACGGGTCGGCTTATACACGAGTATATACGGTATGTGACAGGGGACCAGGGAATATGCATTAAGCTATCTCTTGTTTTTCTCTATGTCTGTAGTTAATTTGGCCACATCAGTAGCACTTCCATTGTATTTTAATATTTAGCCATGGAGTGCTCCCACAACCTTTCCTTTTTGTATAGCCTAACCAAATGCTTTTCTTTCTTCATTAAAGGTTACGGAAGAATCTCAAATCTTTGATCATAGTGCACCCTTCCTGGTTTATCAGAACACTTATAGCTATCACAAAGCCCTTCATTAGGTAAGAGAAATTGAATTTGAATTTATATATTTAATTGTTATGTTACTACAGTAACTACCATAATAACTATTGTTTTTTTTCCCCTTTGTTTGTAGCACAAAATTCAGCCAGAAAATTAAATATGTCTTTAGCTTGGTTGAATTAGCAGAACTTATTCCTATGGAGTACGTCAGCATACCGGAATGCATAAAAGAGTATGTAATGTTCTTTACATAATTTCACTTGTCTTTCTATTGTAGTTTGGAATTTAGCTTGAGACCGTTGTACAGTAATATGTAGTTTGTTATTGGAAAGGCAAACAGAGTTGAGCTATGTGCTATAGGGAATACTAGAAGTGTGATATTTCTTTTCCTGCTGCCAAATTCCCTTGAACATGTATAATCGGGAACAGTAAATAACCAAGGTTCTTATAGTTTATCCTATAAAACATACTTGAATATTTGTTTCAAGAAAATAGTATCAGAAATAGTATCCCTTTTCCCCAAATAAACGATATGGTTTATAAACTGCAGTGTCAAATATTATTATTAGGAAATCTTGTCGCTAAATTATATGCAGATCCTCAAGTCGATGTGCAAGTTTAATGGATACCTAAGGGCACAACAACAGAAACCAGAAAATGAGTTACAAATACTTAAAGAGACCTCATCATTTACTGATTGCATATAAAAATTCACTTGCGTCATCGTTTAATAAAAATGATTCGGTTTAGTAACTATGTACATTTTTATTGCATATGGGTGCCTTTCTTTTATAATATGAGTGGACGTCCTTCCAGGGGTGCAGAGTAACTTAAAGTACTTGAAGGCGCCTGGCACATTCCAAAGCCAGACAGGCTTTATGAGTTACATTCAGGACTTACAGGGTTAAGTTGATTGATTTGCTCAAGTGAAATCTGACTCCTACAGGGTGCCTGGCTCTGAATTTGTTTAGATACATACATCATGGAGGTGTCTGAACAACAGAAGCACAATTAAACCCTTACGATAGCAAGGCAAGAGCAGCAAACATACTCTTTCTTACCTCAAACAATCCAGCAACTGAAAAAATATTATATATGATTCTATATACATATGTATGTATATGTATGTGTGTGTGTATATATATATATATATATATATATATATATATATATATATATATATATATATATATATATATATATATATATATATATATATATATATATATATAGGGAAAGGTGGGCACAAGCTGCACACCTTCAAATACATCAAAAAACCTGGGTGCTCTGGTTAAATAATAGATAGAAATTGCACGTGGTACCGGCACTCACAGGGTTTGCATGAAAAATCAATCGTTCAATATTGAACGATTTTCTAGAATGCATTACTACTTTACTTAGCCACATGCATAATTTATCATTCTGTCTAGCAGGCCTGACAGCCATTAAGGATACCATTGTCATTTGATACTCTGCTTTTTAACCTTCATGAGTCTGTAGTTTAGTTTTAAAATGCTTTAGCTCTTCATATTTTCGTCACAGCATTTAGTCATAACTTTACTGCAAACTTGCTAATGCACTTTTGCAGTTGTGATGTCTAATCGATCCCTTGACAGCTGGTAACAAAGCAGTCCAATACATTTGGGAAATTGATATGATTTGTAGTGATGGGCGAATTTATTCGGCAGGCGCGAAATCGCGGCAAATTTCTGCTGTCGGCGAATAAATTCGTGGAATTGCCTCAAAAAACCGCTGGCGTCAAAATATATTTGACGCTGGCGACAATTCCAACGCCGGTGACAATTCTAGGCGCCCATTGACTTTAATGGGTGTCAGAATTGTCTTCAGCTTCGGAATTGTCACTGACATCGGAATTGTTGCTGCGTCAAAAATATTTGGACGCTGGCGGTTTGCAATTTTTTCACAATTTCGCTGGAAATTCGCAAATTTTTCAGGGAAGCGAAACAGGATAAATTCGCCCATCAATAATAATCTGTCATTGCTTATCTCTGTTAGGTATTCATTTTATAAAAGAACCACATAAATCTGACTTCTCTCTTTAAAATGTGTTTTCATTTTGTGTGTTTTAATGTTTCTCTCCAGTGTGTGTCATAATATGGTCTATTGTTCACACTGAATGTAAATGATCATTTTTCTTCTGTGTCTTTTATTGTTGTGACTTACTGTGAATTAAACTCTTTCCTACCAAGGTATGACGAAGGAAAATGTAAAAAGAAAAACAAAAGGTATCCACACACCTTCTATGGGTTGCACCAGACTTAGTCCATCTGCCATGCACAAACTAATCCCTCCCTGACTGGTTGGCTTGCATTAAATTACCCAGCATTAGTAAATATAAACATGCACTTCTTACCCATAGTAGCACAGAACTGTCATTGGGCAATATTACGGAATAGAAACAAATAGATATTCTAGGGAAAGCTGATTTTATGAAAATCCAGATGTGTTTTTAACATAGTGTTGTTTCAAATGGAATTCTGAGCATGTTATGGTTCAGCAAACAAAAGCCAGTCCTGCATGGCCCCCTTCTGCTTGTTACCCAATTATATCCCCCTGTGTAATGAGCACGGATTTCAGTGTTAGTTATGTGATGCATCAAGCCTGCTGCTGATAGCCGTTCCAACTTAATGTTTGTATTTGCTGTGTTTTTTATGTTTAAGCTGACCAGTGCACTAGAGTTCTTCTGGCTCCAACCCTGTCAATTGGAAGCATTTCTTGCATCCAGTAATTTGAACTCTGCACAGCTTTTCTTGCTCGTGAATGTAATGCCATTCTGAAACCTATTACTATGCATGCCACGTTTAATTAAAATAATACTTTCTTTTCCTATTCATCAATTAACTGGAAGGTACAATCCATTCAGGGTACATACCCACAAAACATTTAATTATTCTATAGTTAATGGCTAGAAGTAATTCTGGCAATCGTTTATTTTAGTGCTTGAAGAACACGTAATAGATTGATGATAAATTGCAGTATTACAAATGATATATTGAAATGTTAATTGAAAAGTGCTATGATTTATGTGCATTTATTAACAACTGCATTATTTTTTTCCTTTAGGGGTTTACAAAATTAGTTCAGTTTATTTTAAATAATGTGTCTAATAATTACATTATAATAATAGTATAGTATTTCATATAGGACTCTGTAGCTTATGAGTAGTACTTAGTACAGAAAATATCTCTCTTAAAGTGATTCTGTCATGGGAAAACGTTGTTTTTTACAAAATGCTCCTCCAGGGGAATCCTGCTTTGAAATCAAATTTTCAAAAGAGCAAACAGATTATTTTATATTTAATTTTAAAATCCGACGTGGGGCTAGAAAAATTTTCAGTTTCCCAGGTGCCCCCAGTCATGTGCTCTGATAAACTTAAGTCACTCTTTATTGCTCCCCAACAGCCCATCTGCAGAACAATAGGAAGTTAACCGGAGAACAGCTCCCTGACACCTGCATTGCTAAAAATGTCCCCCCACCACCTAGTGGAAGATATGAGAACAGCACTCAATAATAAAAATCCAAGTCAGGCTAACCCAATTTACAACTCCTTCAGTTACGCTGAGTATTAGAAACAATAGTTTTTTCATTATGAAGTGCTGGCTCTTTCTGAAAACACAGAATCAGGCACAATGACCTGAGATGGCTGCCTACTCACCAATATTACAACTTAAAAAAAATGTTTTTTTATATGGTAAAAAAAAAAAAAATCTACACGGTGTAATTTAGTAATAAAAACTATACCATAAAAATCATGACAAAATTCCTTATTGATTGACTGAAAGGAAGTGGAGAGTACTTGGCCCGAGTACCATACAAATCAACCCATATGTAAGGGAGGGGCCACAGAATTCTCTGTAAACCTGTTCATGGTTACATATTTTTAAAAGGTAATGTTACTTTAAAACTGTAGCAGTGTTCTGGGACTACTTGTTCTTGATTCAATTTACATAGACTTAAATATAAATAATAGAGGAAGCAAACTCTGCCCGGAAGTGAGCATTCTGCATTTTAAGGATTTTTTAATAATTCAAGAGCATTTATAATAAATACATTTGCGATATAATCAAAGCAATGTCGGTAACAATAAGGACAGCAGGTGGGTGAAAGTGGATGGTAGCCAGGAAGGATGTGCTACAGACCGTTTTGCACAATGGTATAAGCTTCTTGCCAAACATATTTTCAACATCATGTGCTTTTATATGTGTATGTTCCAGGGGGCAGGCAAAAAAGACTTGTTAAATATGCCTTAGCTAGAGTATACATACATATAAAATTAATCCTATGAATATTTTTAAATATACAGAAATTTAATGTCATATTCTTTTATATGCATGCTAGATTTCCACAACCCATTCACCCTCTCCCCCAAATCATATTAGTACCAAATATGTATAGTTCTGTGAAGACTCGTGTAGATCAAAACCCACAGAATGATTTTCAAAATACCATACCAGAAAAAAATAGTGCATGTCAGATTGCTAGGCTAAACCCCAATTTATTACTAATAAAGTAGAAGGAAAGCTACCGAGGCAGATTATTGCCAGTAGATTAATCACAATAGTGCAAGCTAGAATGCTATATTTATTCTGTAGAATGATTTACCATACCTGAGTAAACAGTTCTAGAAGCTCTCTCTGTTTGTTTAGGATAGCAGCTGCCATATTAGCTTGGTGTGACATAATTTCCTACCTGAATCTCTCCCTGCTCTTACAGCAGGGAGTAGAGAGGGAGAAGAGCAAACTGAGCATGCTTAAGCCCGTGCCCTGGAGGTTTAAGATGAAAGATGGAAGTCTGATACAGAAGTCCATGTGTACACAATAGAAGGAAAGAAATGCAGTGTTGAGGATTTAGAGCAGCATCACTTTTATGGGCAGATTTATCAGGGGTCGAATTGAAAATTACACTTTAGAAGACTTTTCCGACATTTAAAGATTTAACAATCCTAATAGTACTGTGGAATATAATTCTTGAAATCTTTTTTCTCACTGAATGAGACACATCGGGGAGTAAAAATTTAGACAGCACTAGTACCCAACAACTCAGAATGGCTGACAAATTTACACATATTTATTTGGTTTGATATATGTGTTAAATAGTCAGGAAATTTTCAAAAAACAAGGTAAACTACTTGGAGTCCTTAAGGTTTCCCAATCCCATATCTGATAAATCAGCTTCTTAATTTAAGAAATATAAAAAGTCAGGACTTTGATATCTCATATCGTGACAGACAAATTAAACTGCCTTTTCTGAGAGGGTGAGCAGAAACCTAGTTATTGGGGTGACAGAGGATGTGATCAACCTAGATCGAAAACTTTAATACAGTGCCACACAGAAGGTAAATGATATTGGTCTGGAGTGATATTGGTCTGGATTTTTGTACTTGGACAAAGAACTGGATGAATGATAGATTAGAAAGAGTGGTGGTAAATAGAATTTTTTTTAATTGAATTAGTCCTTTGATTTTGTGGTTGGCATTTTAAGAACTTTCTCTATTTTTGCTGATATTAAATTTCAATGGTGAAATTGATACTGATAGATTCAGGTTTGTGGGTTTTTTTCTTTAAAAAGGATTTAATTACCTCTTAAGTGGACAGATTCATTTTGGAAAAGAGCAGAGAATAGAAATGACTATGTATATTTAGAGTGTAAAAGTTAGGAAAACCTCTGCTGGCAGGACCCACTTTACCTCTTGTACCTACAAGTTGTTACTATGGTATGTAATCTGTATGTTCAAACTGTATAGCCACTTACTGGATAGCTCTGTGGAATATGTTAGTTTATAAATATGTGTTAACAATGGTGAGGTTCAGCTGTACCATCCAATGAACTATATTGAAATGTACTAAATGTCTTTTTCTCTTCCCAGTTCATATATTATCTCTTCCCACCCTACTAGTTCTCCAACCTCAAAATGTATTACTTTCCCCTGCAGTTCATGTAATTTCCCCCTCTATGCCAATTCACACACCCAACACAATCAGTCTTCTACTACCAGTTCATATACTTTCTCCTACTTTACCAGTCCATATACCATCTCTCATCAGTAGTTCTATACTTGTATTTATGCACCATCTCTTTATATTCCCACCAGTTATAAGTAGTTTCTACCAGCTCCAAGAAATAAGTAATTAGTGTCTGCTGCTTTCCATCCAGGGTTCATTTGCACTTTTCTTATTTACACCAAGATACATACACTCTAGAGAGGACAGTGCATACTAATGATTTTAAAGTAATCTACAATACTATCTTTGTGTTTCCACTATATCATTTAACCAAGGTGGCAGATAAATATATACTGTGCTTCTATCCAGTGGCATAACTTCAGGGTTCCAAACCCTTACAAAAAAGATTTTTTGGGACTCCCCAAGCTAGACGCTCATGGGCTTGTTGGGAGCATGCCCCAAATCACCCCCATATGTCCCACATTGCCATGGGCCCCCAGCAGTTGCTGTGTCTAGTTATGTTGCTGGTATTTTTTTTTTATTTCCATAACCATTTGTGTTTGTATTGTTTTTATTACTTACATCAAATTAACAGCATTGCAGTGTTAAATATTTCACTACTTCCAAACCGTTAATTAAAGTTTCATTGCATAGACAAAAATATTATGTATAACAATCAGAAATGGTATTGCATTACAGACAAATCCATAGTCAAAAATCCTGATTTTAATTGTTTTAATTACAGCTTAATTTTTTTCCCTTTGCAGAGTTGATAAAGAACTGAACAAGAAAACAGAAGACCAAGCCAGCGGGCAGTAAGTGCAGAGGGAGCTGAAGGCACCTGAAAAATATACTGCACGAAACGGGAGTGTATTTCTTCTTTTGTGGCATATCATTATGTTTTTTTTTTTCTACCTGTCCTGAACAGTTAATCTACAGATGTCACTCAATTAGAGATAAGGAGCTGTACTGAGGCCAAAACTATTGGAAAAAAAAAAAATATTTTTATTTGTATTAGAATATAGAACATTTTGGGCTCAGACTGGATGTCAGAACTATGGAGACCGTACAGATTGTAAGGGGTTGGTTGCTTTTGCATAGTTGCTGCATAAAGTGTCTCTGCCTGCATTATCTCGGCCATATTGAGATTCAGCTGGTCCTTTTCATGTGATTCATTCACGACTGACCTGGTGCCAAAAAACGATTTAACAGTCGCTATGAAAGTACCCAGAAAAGAGATTCACGGACTTCAGCAATTGCCTTTAATGCATTCTAGACACCTGACAGAAAACGTCAGGACATCTCAAATTCTGGGAACATAAGAGAATCCTTTATATTAGGGGCACTCAATGGCAAGTGACATTAAATAACCACAGTAGTAAATTATCATTAATTACCTACCAGTAAAATAGTTGTTTCTTCTGAACAGTTGCCTACATCCATATAGGCCTTTCACAATTAAATTCTGGAAAGAGAGAGGCAGGCCACTCAGTCTTAAATTAAAATGGATGTTGGGTGTATATTTTTCCTTAGCAAATAAAAATAAAATCTTAGTTTACATGCCCTAGTAATGTATTATTTTCTACAGCATTCAGCAGATACCAAATTAATGGTATCCTTACAAGAGGACTTGTAGCTCTGTTAGTCTACAACAATGTTCCCCATGTTGATGACTTCAAACTGATGCCTCATATGAATATCCTGTAGACATGCATTGTAGTGCCTAATAATTTTTTTTCCTCCTAAAAGATGTTATTTTGTGCTTCCGGCTTCAGCAGTCATTTGGATCAATTGAAATGCCAGTAGAATGTTAGATAGCAATATGTATGTGATGACCTACTGTTCATTTGCAGCAAGTAAGCCATTGTTTGAGCAGGAGTAAATATATGAATGATGCATTTTTTAAAGAATGTGAAAAACATGTTAAAAAGCAAAATGTCTTGGTGTTCTAATGATTTCATTATGGGCAATTGACTCCCACTTTTAGCAGGACTATTGTATAGGGTGATAAATGACATTTCCTTAGTTTCCAATCATAAACACTGATATTTTTATAGAATGTTGTTTAATGGGTTAGTTTTATCATACCATCTATGATTTGTTCTACATTTCACATGTAAACTTTCTAAAGTTGTATCCACAAACCACACACATTCTTATTGAGGCATACTTCATTACAATATTTTTTAAAGGGTTATTGGACTTCTGTAGGACTTATAGGCTTTTATTGTGTCTGGAGTTGAACATTCTAGGCCAAAAAATATATTCCATTCATTATGCAAATATGCAATTTTTCTTGCATATTTGCTTTATTATATGGCATACATTATTTGCAGTTCTAGCCCTCTCATAAACTGAAAGCTATTTTACTGCCCTGGAAGTTTTCTTTGATAGTCTTGGACTGACTGGGCTCCAAGCAGTACCACATCTATAGTTAAGGGCATTTTGTCCTGCCTCACAGCAGCAGTAAAACACACTATGTGCCATAGGTGTTATGTATCTTTTGTTCTGCTGTCTCACCTATTATAGCTGCTAGTGTTATATTTGGCCTTTCATCTTCGTTTCTTTTTAAGAATAGGATATATCAGACTTATAAGCATATTGCATTTTGCACATCACAGTTATTAGGGTGAACAATGCAGGATGCTATATGTAGGCTACCAGGTTTTAGGTTTACAATATTCATTTTCTTCAGCCTCTTGTTTTTAATTTTGAATCAGGATACCTGGTTTTGATATTGGTGTGACAATATTGGTATTTTAATTTACACTTTTTCAATACAGATTTTTGCATAAAAGCATAACGGCTTAGTTTATATTATGAAACAAAAACAGTTATCTTAAGGAGTATGACGTTTGTTAATTTAACTATAAATTGAGAAATGGAGAAATTTTCCCTTGCTCACTGGCGCAGCAGCCATGTCCCTGTTTGGGGGGTTACGGGGCATACTTTCTGAGTGACAGTCAGTGTGAGCTTTTGGGTAGTAGTACATAAACTTTACTGTAGCCCCCCAAGAACCATCAACTTGATCACAGCCTTATATAACAGTTTGAGAGAATGTCACTCTTATGCTCAGATACAGTAATGCCTAAACTGCTGTTCTGCTTCCTTTTAAGTATAATGGAAACATTGGTAACTGGTTATACTTCGTGAACAGCACTATTAATGGCACCAGCAGAAAGCTGCCTCATCTGACATTACAATTAGAGGACGACAAACAACACCTTATTATTAATAGATTTTGAAAAGGTTTTGTGGGACCCCAATTTGACTAGTGCTCCCGAGCCCTACTGTAATTCTCTTAAGCTCAGCTTGGATGGTTAAAGGAGAACTGAAGCATAATGAAGAAGTAGTGTAGAAATACCCAAGGCAATCACAGCTATTTTGCAATTAAGATCTGTATCTCTGAAGATTTTTCTTCAGCAGTTCCCCATTTCTTTTCAGCCTAGTCAAAAAAACATGCTCTGTTCTTCTGTAGATTACCTGAGTTTAGGGACCACCTCACAATAATATAGTATTGATTCAGAACCTAAGCTTCCAAATGTAATAATCATCCCTGTAGCATTGGATTATATGACAGGCAAACCTTATTTTGTGCTTGATGATTTGCAACAACCCTCTCAATAGCTGCCTTAGCCTAGAGCACTTTGAGCATGTGCAGTGTCACTCATAACAAAATCCAAAGTAGAGAGCTCCTGTGACAACTTTGAAGACCTGAATCATTATTTTTATAAAGATGCTGAACCTTTAAGATGGTGCAATAAGTTCAGTATATAAAATATGGCATTTCTACCCATATTTATTTTTATGGTTAAGCTCTCCTTTCGGTATCCTTCAGGTAATGGCACATGAGACTTCTAAGAGCCATGGGCGATGGGAAGATTTGTCACCCGCGAGAGATTTGCCCTACTTTGGGCAACAAATCTCCCAAAAATGCTTCTCCACGGCAATAACTGAAATCACAGGAGGTAAAACCTACAAGTTGCAAAGTCTGCTGACGTTTCCTCGGAAGGCAATTTTGTGCGACTTTGGAAAAACAAAGCGTTGTGTAGGTTTTGCCACAGGCAATTTCAATTATTGCCAGTGAAGAAGCATTTTCAGGAGATGTGTTGCCCACAGTAGTGCAAATTTATCATGGGCTACAAATCTCCCCATTAGCCTAACGTGTTGTCTCACCACAGCACACCACATTAGAACATTTTTGAGTAATATGCCTCGGTTGCTAGACATTACAAGGCACATTCAGATGGAATCTCCCCCATTCACTTTAAATGAGGGGAGATATCTAGCAACAAAACTACCTTCCTCTCCCAATACCCTTGCAATTGCCTTTAACAATCAGTGATGCCATATCTTCTAAGATATCATTATTTAGAAAAAGAATAGATATATATTAAGCCTTGATTCTGGCACCAAATTATAAGTGTAGTGGTTTCCTATGCACACAAGGGAAATGATTAGCAGTGAGGAGTAGCACCCTTGGAGCTTAGATCCCTGTAACCACAATGTGTTTGTATGTCAGGTTCGATTACAATAGAGCGGATCTAGCTACAATGTTTTACTTGTTTACCTTATTACCTATCTTTAACATTGTATTCAATTTGTTACATATCTTATAATGTCAAAAGAAAAACATGTTTTTTTTTAATGTATATAGAATGCACTCTTAAAAACTTATCTGGAGGATGCATGTTCCTCATTGAAATATTTATATTCATAAAAGGAAAGGACAGAGATAATATATATTTTTATTACTTTTGTGAGCAAGATTTTATAAAGTGCACTCTTTACCCCTACAGTAAACGAAGGCCATACTTGACTGTTCTAATGTACATACTAGAAGAATACGAGTGTCCTGTTATGTAAAGGAAAAAAAAACTAGCTGTTTTTGATGTTGCTGTTCCTCTAGTATAACTAATTGTCAAATGCAATATTGTGAACCAAATCTGTGCTATGTATTATTTGCCATTTAGATAGTACAGCCTATTAAGTCTGGTTTCTTTATAAATAAATGTTATTAAACCATATACTAAGGAACATTTTACATATGATGAAATGTATTTTCTACCACAATAAACACACTGTTTTATATGATTCAGAAAGATACAGGAGCCATATTTTGGATACTAAAATCATGCTTGACTTAACTCACGCGTGGTTTCCACATCTGAATACCTTGGCTTGCCTCTGCTCCGTGGTGCTCAGTGGAAGAACCCCGGGGCGGTGCAGTTTTCTGCTGATAGGAGCACTGGCCCAGGGTTTCAGGTAAGTCAATACAATCACTAGGGGGTGCCTTACATTTGGCACCACCAAGTGCACAAACACTTTCCTTCTCTTTTAAGGTAGTTATTTATCAAAGGTCGAGTTTGTGAGGTTTTTAATACCTCGAATGTGAAAAAACTTGAATGTAAAAAAATTCTAATCCGTGCATTCGGGGGGGGGATACTAAAATTTATCGAGTTCTCCGTTAAAAAAAAACTCGAATCTCTCAAGTTTGAGTTTTCAAGCGCAAACCACCAAAAAACCTGAACATCATGAAGGCTACAAACATCTTCAAATGGTTAAAGGGAGCTATGCCATTGACTTCTACGTGAAGTATTTTCGGATTCAATCGATTTCCATCTTCAGGACATAATAAATCTCGAAAAATTTGAGTTTTTACTAAAACTACCCTCGAAAACTCGGTTTCCAGGAAAAAAAAAATTGACCTGATAAATAACCCCCTAAGTCTACTAGAAAAAAATTTATTTGGATACAATGGGAAATGGAGGAGAGAGAGAGAGAGAGTGTAATTAAATCATGGATTTCACTTTAAGACTCACATTGAATAGACAAATTTAGACCGTAAAGCCTCACTTTGGGTAAAGGTAGGTTTTGTGTTATTAAAAGCTTTTTATAACGAACTTGGTTGTTGTGATTCAACGGTTTCAAGATGTGATTAATAAATCAAAATAATTGTCTCACCTTAGTGCCAGGAGGAGGTAGAAGATGCGGTAGGGCCACAATATAGCCCAATATGGCAAGTGTGGAGCTGGGAAGGTCATGATGGAATGAAAATAGTAGACACCTGTTGTCTACATGTCTACTCCTGTCCTGGGACAATCACCTCCAGGGTCAGCTCTGCTTAATGCTTAGTAGAGTGGAAATGTGTCACTTCATATTTAACTTAAAAAAAACACCAGCCTTTATTGTGTGCCAGCTGAAATGTCCACTACTACCAATCTATTGCAGTGTTATTTTTACAGCACAAGCTCTGTAGGTGCAGCTGCTCTCCCACAATTTATGGATTGCACTAAGGCAACAGTGACAGATGACATCCGGGTAGCTTTATGTGTCAATTTACAATACAAATATGAAAATAATCCCTTATCAAGTATTTGTGTTCGTTTACAAGCACAGACTGTTAGCTTTAAAAATTAGACTTTTTTGGTGCCCCCCCATATAATTTCTCTAATACCTGTAATAAATGTGGTGGGAACTTTGAACCAATAGTGGATGTGTGTAATCAAGCATAGCTATTTGTTAACATTATATGTCAACTTTAACTAGAGTAACCCATAACATATTTTCCAAACAACTTCAATGCATAAAGTAACAATAAATATGGATGTAAATAGCAGTGGCAGCTGTTCCTAAACCAGTGCACCCAGGTGTTAGCATCCTCTGGTTGTCACCCCTCGAACAACCATTGGGTATTCAATATAAACTAGACTAAAAGCTTCATCACAGGGAAATAAGGGATTTTCTAAATATAATCAATTAAACATTTGGTACCATTTCTAAAATACTCAAGATCACCTTTCGTAGCCCCTCCCCCAACAATCCAGGCAGAAATCAAGAGCCAGCCTCCTGACTCATTTTCATTATGATCCTTGTTAAACCGTAGCACTGCCAGACAATATATTAGGCTACACCAATTGGATATACATTAAAGTCTGTTAGAAGCCTGAATGGATATGACCACATTCACAATAAAAAAAACAATCTCGAGATAATGTCCTTCATGTTTGTGACACAGAGTAACAAGGTTTCTAATTTGGAGTAAAGAAGGGACAGGGGTAGGGTTGCCACCTTTTCTGGAATAAAATACCAGCCTTCCTATATATTTATCTTTTTTCCCTATTAATAACATTGAGATTAACCATCATTTTTACAGGACAGGCCGGTAAAATACCAGCCAGGTGGCAACACTAGAAAGGGGCAAATTTTTTACCAGTTCTAGTACCCACCAAGCAAATTTTATACGTGATGTATTTAAAGGGACAATGGTTTAACTTTAAAGACTAGGGTTTGTTCTGCATAATATGTTTGCCCTATACTTTTGATTGGGAAATATCTATGTTTTTGATATTTCTTCCACTAAACAGGGCAACAAAGAAAAATTAAACTGGCCACCTTCTTCCTGGTCCCAGTAAGCAAAGTCAAACAAATCGATAACGTAATGAGAATCCTCTGTGTAATGAGTTGTCTTTACTTACATAACTGGCTATCTCTTGGGTAAGAAACAGGGTTAACTATACATAGGGCTTCTCTATAGAGACATCTGATTTGTTTGATTTTGCTCAATGGGACCAGGTAGCAGAATGTGACTTTAGTTTCATATATATATATATATATATAAAGTTTGCCCTGTTAAAAACAATAGGCAAAAAGTACATTCCCTAAAAGCCCTATTCATTGAAATGTTGGAAAAAGTGGCCCGACTGCCCTTTAATTAAAAGTCCAGTAAAGAATGTGCTTTGGTGGTAGTGACTTTTGCTATGGTTACTATGATAAACTTTGCCCCTGTGCCTACTTTTTGTCCATATTTAGGAACCTTAATCTCCGTAATTTACCAGAGACAACTTTCATCACTCAACTGTGGTAGAATGTCTGCTAGTGAAATAATATTATCCTTGTAACTGTGACTAGGCAATTGCACACTATTCGAATTCAATTGCCTTCAGCTTTATTAATAACATTTGAAGCTGTAGCCACCGCCCCGCCCCCCTAAGCCTCCACCGCGCCATCTATAGGTTGGCGACAAATCACGTCCTTTGTCACGTGAACTCCATCACGTACTGAGCGCTCAGACCTACGGCGGAAGTCTGTATCCATTTCCGGAGTTTGTTGCCGGAAGGGAGAAATTGGAGCAGCTGGAATCGGTAAGAAGTGATATGTGAGTATTAGTGGTGTAGTTTGCGTGACATTTGTTGGAAGTGAAGGGGAGGCACTGCTGTGAGGTGGGTCATTAGCGCAAGTTTCGTGCCCGGCTATGTAGTGGCCGTTTCTATTAAGTTTTTGGGATGGTGTTCCTGGCTTTCCCACATGGCTACACTTTCTGTTTATCCCTTTAGCCTATTGTGCTAATAACGAGTCGAGTTTATTCCCAGCGACGTGTTTAGCTGTCTCTTTCTTATGTAGTAGTACGTTCGTGAATTCACTGCTAATAGACGCTGCTGCTGCTCTTTCCAATTTCCCCCTTTTCTTCTGCATAGACAGTGCTTTGATTTTCACTATAGGGTCATCATGATTACACTCACCCTTGTTTTTCTATTGGAGTCAAGTGAAAAGCATGCCTTCCACCACTAGTGCCATGAAGCTGACCCCAACCTGAGTCCATTTCACTGTGGAAATTTACCGCAACGCTTCGCCAAATATTGCAAATCGCACTAACATCTCCTCCTCATGTGCCAATTTCTGTTACCCATAGCAACAGCAAATCACATTTCCCATGCATTCCATCACTAGTGCCATGAAGTTCACCACCACCTGACTCCGTCCACTTAGTTTGGTGCAATTTCACTGTTTGCTGTGGGTAACAGAACTTTGCATATGAGGACTAGAAATGAGTGTGACTTGCAATATTTGGTTGCGGTTAATTTCGACAGTGACATTTCCCCAAACTAAGTGGACTGAGTAAGTTTGGGGTCAGCTTCATGGCACTAGTGGTGGAATGTGTGGGGAAAGCGTAGTCTGATTGACTGTGTGCATTTGATCGCTTGACTCCAGTGTTTTTCTATAGGGAAGAAAAATTACTGCTCAGACAGCTGAAGGCTAAAAGGAGAAGGAAAGGTTAAAACTAAGTAAGCCTTATCAGAAAGGTCCACATAAATATACCAGTAAACCCTCAAAGTAATGCTGCTCTGAGTCCTCTGTCAAAAGAAACACAGCATTTCTTTCCTTCTATTGTGTACTCATGGGCTTCTGTATCAGACTTCCTGCCTTCAGCTTAATCCTCCTTGCCCTGGGCAAGAGCATGCTCAGTTTGCACCTCTTCCCTCCCCCCTTCTCTGCTGTAATCTGAGCCCAGAGCTATAAGTGAGCAGGGAGAGACTCAGGTAAGAAGTGATGTCACACCAAGCTAATACTGCAGCTGCTATCCTAAACAAACAGAGAGCTTTTAAGTCAGGTATGGTAAAACATTCTACAGAATAAATATAGCATTCTAGCTTGCACAATAAAATGCCTCCGTAGTTTTCCTTCTCCTTAAATGAATGATACTTTGGAAATAATGGCACAGACCTATAGTAGTGTAATAGCTGCGCAAGTGTCTCTGGTGTTGAAGGGTTTGATTACACACATAACACACCTTATTTAAAGGGCTCCTTTATCATAAATTAACTTCCAGTATTCTATATAAACATTACAATTCTAAAAGCATTTTGGTTGTTTTTCATTCTTTTTTATATTGGACGTGCAGCTCTTGGGCATAAAATTGAAACTCTGGTCTGGTTGCTAGGGCTTAACTCTCCAAACAACCAGGAAGTCATTTTTAAATCAAAATGGAAGATGAATAATTGAGGACCTGAAAAAAAAGAGATGGTTAATACAAAAAAGGAATGCTGGTGTCAGTGAACCGGACAACCACAGAGCATTTCCAGCTGCATCTTGGTAAGAGGGTGGTTTGCCTTAAAAGGGTTGTTCACCTTTGAGATAACTTTTAATATGATGTAGAGAGTCATATTCTGAGAATATTTGCAATTGGTTTTAATTTTTTATTATTTGAGGTTTTTGCATTTTTTAGCTTTTTATTAAGCAGCTCTTCAATTTGCATTTTAAGCAATCTGGTAGCTAGGGTCCAAATTACCCTAGAAACCATGCATTGATTTGAATAAGGGACAGGAATATGAATAGGGGAGGGTCTGATGAGTAATAAAAAGTATCAATAACAATACATTTGTAGCCTTACAGAGTATTTACTTTTTAGAAGTGGCCAGCGACACCATTTGAAAGCTGCAAAGAGTCAGCAGAAAAGGGCAAATAATTAAAAGACTATAAAAATAAATAATGAAAAACAATTGAAAAGTTGATTAGAATTGGCCATTCTATAACATACTAAAAATTACGTTAAAGGTGAACCACCCCTTTAAAGGAATTGTTCAGTGTAAATATAAAAACTGGGTAAATAGATAGGCTGTGGAAAATAAAAAATGTTTCTAATATAGTTAGTTAGCCAAGAATGTAATGTATAAAGGCTGGAGTGACTGGATGTATAACATAATAGCCAGAACACTATTGATTACCAGGCAGTAACCAATCAGTGACTTGAGGGGGTGGGGACATGGGACAGAACTGTTGCTTTTGAATCTGAGCTGAATGCTAAGGATCAATTGCAAACTCAATGAACAGTTATGACCCATGTGGCCCCCCTTAAAATTCACTGACTAACAGTTACTGAGCTGAAAAGCAGGACATTGGGTTCTGTTCTGTTATATAAGACATCCAGTCACTCCAGCCTTTATAGATTACTTTTTTGGCTAAATTAATATATATTTGTGTCTATATATTAGAAATTTTTTATTTTGCACAGCCTATATATTTACCCAGTTTTTACACTGAACTGTTCCTTTAAGCTAACTTTTAGTACTTTATAGAATAGCTAATTCCAAGCAGCTTCAGTTCGCATTCATTTTTTTTTCATACTTTTTTAATCATTTGCCTCCTCCTAACTCTTTCCTGCTTTGAAATGGGAGTTATTGACCTCATCTAAAAAAAAACAAATGCTCTGTAAGGCTACAAATGTATTTTTACTTGTTATTGCTCCTCTTTGTATTCAGGCCTCTCCTATTCATATTCCAGTCTATTATTCAAATCAATGGTTGCTATGGTAATTTGGACCCTTGCAACCAGATTGCTGAAATTGTAAACTGGAGAGCTGTTGAATAAAATAACTCAAAAGTCACAAATAAAAATGAAAACCAATTGCAAATTGTCTGAGAATATCACTCTCTATGGCATACCAAAACTTAATTTAAAGGTGAACAACCCCTTTAAATATAGAGATTTATATATAAAAAGAGCTAATAATTAACACAAGTAGTAAAGAGTCAAAGTTAAACATTTTTGAATAGATCCATCTATAACATTCTTTCCCATGTACTTGAGACAACAGCCTTGTTCTTTGAAAGCATTCATTCTCCCTGTGTATAGTATTGCTATTTTGAATATACATGCACAGGTAAAGAAAACAAGACTTTAGCATAGACGCCATTTTTATCTGTTTAATTATGGTAATTATCTAGGGGCGTTTTAAATTTATACACCATGTTAATAACTTGAATGTTAAACATCAGCTTTTTGTGTTTGTATTGTTTTTAGTGTTGACATTATTGGCCTAAAAATTACCACAGTGGATGGTCAACTGCTTTGACCTCCATTAGCCATGGCTTATCAACTCTACAGGAATACTACTCTGGGTAACAGTCTTCAGGAAAGCTTGGATGAGCTAATACAGGTACAGCTTTGGTTGGGTTAAACTAGTATTTTTTTCCTTATCCCAGATAGATTTTTGAAAATAGCTGACCTAGTAATGAAAATATTACGGAGGAACCCTGACATGCTAACGTGTCATACGACATTTGCAATTCTGTAGTCAGTATATACACACACACCTGTGCTTTTTATCATTGTTTTTCCAAATATTCTGCTATATGCCTAGATGTGGATGGGCAAGTCAACCCCAAAATAAAAATTTGCCTAATAAAAGAAAACCTAGTTCTGTGGGCAAGGCCAGACATGGTGTTTTTACGATGCGTTTTTAAAAAAGAAAAGCCAGGTGTAAATACTCCACTGAAACCACACGCGACCGTCAACATGCGTTTTTCAGCACGTAGGATTCTTTTCCCAACATGCTCTTCTCATTGTTCTCATTGAATTTGGACGCCATATTTAAGATACGCTGCATATTTACGTAAAGTGTGGTTTTAAATGTGCAGATCCCATAGAGTCTATTGATTTGGTAGTTTCTTGGCGTATTGGCGTTTCTGCTAAAAAAAAAAACTCCAACACTGGGTCCTGTGGCGGATTTCAGCTTGCAAGCGCCCTGTGTGAATTGCCATAGTGCTTTTCCATTAGTTTCAGTGGTAGTGCATTTAATGCGTATTTACTTCTGGCTGTTCTTTTTTAAATGGGTAAGAAATCACTTTCTTGCCCATTTGCTGTTGGAGGGTGCCGACCCCTTCGTCAACGTGCACCGGGCAATCAACACGTAGGCCAGGGAGTGCGAGAAGAGCTTTTCATCTGTTCTTTTTTAAAAACACAACGTAAAAACGCCGCAAAAACTTCACGTCTGGACTTGCCCTAAGCAACTTTCCAATATACATTTATGAAACTTTTTAAGTGCTTTTAAAGTTATTTATAAAAACAATTGCCATCGAAAGCAGTATTTGCTTAACTCCTGGTTGTTACATTTTAAACAATGTTGCAAAAATCTTAGTTCCCCAGCAAAGACAGGTCTGTTAATCAGCTGCTTGTCTTACATTGTATTAAAGGAAAACTATACCCCCTCAACAATGTAGGTCTCTATAAAAAGATATTGCATAAAACAACTCATATGTAAAACCCTGCTTTTTTTTTTTCCAATTTGACCTTTTTATTCATCCTTGTTATAAACCGCTATCTTTGCTTTGTAAGTCAAGAAAGTATCCTCAGATTACAAAGGTTTATTATTTTCTAAATCAATACTGTAGAACTTGTTTTTTTTTTTTTTTTTGCAATGGGTAGATTTAGTACCACAGATTTATATTATATTTAAAGTATATTTTATATTAATCAGATTGGATGCCCATCATACCAAATCTAGGACTTCTCTTCCAGTTGGACAGTCTGTTCTAAATGAAAAGAAATTACCACAACATACACAAGGATCTAATTTTTATTTAAGAAATTTAACAGATACGAAAGAATAAAATGCAAAATGTTTCATGTTTGTAAGTGTGGGCACCATTATTCCATTCCACAGTACTATTCTGTGTAAGGTATAAGTATATAATTGGCTTCTTAATCTTTAATCCAGTCAGCTAAAGTCAGTTTCAGAGCTGGATAAATTCTCTAGCTCACATGCAATTTCTCAGGGTCTTCTGTTTATTCAAGTTTTGAACACAACAGCATTGTGACTAATGTACTGAAATTGAAAATCACATTATACTAAAAGAAACTGTTAGACAAAGACTACTTACTATAACATTTCTTTACACTCTATATCACCGCGAGCAGTGTAATTAGCACTGTCAATTAAGAAATGAGGGTTGTATAATGTAAAATTTGAATTTGCTACATCATTTAGTGGTTTAGAATGGTGCAGAGATGCATGAGTTGGCAAATGTTGCCATATATTTGGTATATTTATAAAGCTGTGTAAAAAGCATGTCAGTTCTTGCTATATTCTTGACATTCCTAAACTTCTTGATCCCATTCTTCAGTGTTCATGTTCTTAAAATGTTGTGAATTTCTAGGAATCATATCCTAACAATAATAGCGTTTTTCTGCAGGAGTATTCATTCTGTCTTAATGCTTTTTTTTGTTAAGTATTTCTGTCTTTTTGACCACCAGTCAATATTTTTTATTTCCAGTCTCAGCAGATCAACCCTCAACTTGCACTTCAGGTTCTGCTGCAGTTTGACAAGGCTATTAATTCAGCATTGGCACAACGTGTCAGAAACAGAGTCAACTTCAGGGTAAGGGTCATATGCTTATTGTAGCCAAAACACAAGTGCATCAGTACAGGGTGAGTAGGTTGGATATTTGACTGACATAAGTTCTGGCGTTGACCCCAATTTTAAAGGGTTGAAAGCCGAAGATAAGATGCTTGTTGGGAATTCAGAGGCGGTCCATTTCAGAGAAGAATGGTTGAAAGGGGATGAAGGTTCAAGCCCATATGATAAAACTTACCGTACCGATTTGCTTTGTACACCCATTAGAAAAGATTTCTTTTTTCCCCACACACTGTTTTTAGGTTGTCTACAGATGTCTGCTGAACACCTTTCACCACCAGACAGTAGAAAAGCAATAATCGTGTTTTTTTTTTTTTTTTTTTTTTTTTTTTTTTTTTATATCTCTTTACTGCTTTAATATTGGCTGGCAGCTCAAGCACTGTGATCGCAGCTATCCTGACAGCAAGGCAAATAACAACCTATTTTTCACTTTCTATCCTCTATAAATGTCCCTTACAGGCCAGAACTTGAATGATACAGCTGTTCAACCCCATGTAGGCACTAGTTTAAAATGGTTTCCATTTTTTAATACATGAATTGACCTGCCTCTTTCACAAAAACACATGGGGAGGCCCGTTTATCAACGTTGAAAAAATTAAAATTAGAATCTGTGAATTTCGACACTCAAAAAATGAAATTCTAATTTAATATTCCACCCTTGATAAATCTGCCCCTTAGATTCATGCCCATTCCCCCTTTTAAGGCCCAAGTATATGCTTTGAGTGGCAACCTGAAGGCAAAACTGAATAGGAGAACAGGTTAATGGTCATCTGCTATCCTGGTTCTATATATATATATTCTATCAGAATGAATTATTTTGAGGTTGTTTTCATATCTTATTATATTGTCATAAGCAACTGGGGACCAAAGTAAAAAAGCCACACAAAGTAGAACTATATAGATTCTGAAAATCACTGCACCAGGATTAGTTTCAACCTGCAAATATACTCCTGCATGAGATTGTAAGCTCTTCAGTCAGGACTTTGAGCATGTCCCTGAGCAGCGTAAGTAGATTAATATACAAATATCTCTTATTTGCTGTTGTCTGCTGCTAAGGGGTTTATACATCCAGCTTGTTTTAGTTATTTCTTTTCTCTTGTTTTATTTCCATTCTGTTAGCCTTCTTTACAAGCCATTAAAGTCAGCACTTGTAGCCACAGAAAGGTCCCTTAGCAGTTGCTCCATACAGTAACTTCAATGCTAGGAGTTGCCTCAGCACATGTGGCTTAAGACAGAGGAAGAAGTGGGTTATTTTGCCACCAGACATGATTAAAATGAACTTCCAGGAACAGTAGTTTGTTCCCTTATTACAGCCAGGGAACCAGAAGAGTTCCAGAAGCAACAGTTCAGCTTGTGTGGAACTGATCTCCGTGTGTACGGACAGCTTCTGGGTACTGCCAATTGTCAGAGGGAGAGTTTCTATGATTCCTTGGTCATTGCTCCTATTAATGAATGTAAATTAGAACTGACCTTTACTTTCTCTTGTAGGGATCGTTAAATACCTATAGGTTTTGTGATAACGTATGGACCTTTGTGTTGAACGACGTTGAGTTCAGAGAGGTTACTGACCTAGTGAAGGTGGATAAAGTTAAAATTGTCGCCTGTGATGGAAAAAGTAAGACAACATTTATACTTGATTTAATATATATTTATTACTTTTACAGATTAATGTCACGTATGAATCTGAACAAGTAAAGCTTAAAATACTGGCAGGTGCTAATTTGTTAGACACACGATTGTGACCAAAGTCGCTATTTAGGTTTTTTATTCCTTGGATAAATTCAAGCTGGGCAGTAAGTACAGTCAGGTCAGAAGTAAGTACTGTAGTTGTATGTGCAGGGAATACCTGGGAGGTATAACGTTACACAATTGTGGTAAACTCATTTGTCAATTTTTTTTTTTTTAGAAATATATGCAGAATCAAAGGGAAAGTTGCAGTTGTGATTAGTTTTGTTTATTATGCCAATTAACATTTTTAAAATGTAATAAAGGTTCTTTGGGTTTGTTATTTTTTTATAGACACCGGTTCAAACACTGCAGAGTAAGAGAAATGGAATATTTCTCCAAATGGTTTCTGTTGGTCAGCGGCCTTTCCAACAATATCATGGACACGACTGTTTATTTATTTCTGTGATACAGCCAAACAAAGCTATCCTACAACATTCACTCAAGATTTGGAGGATTTCTTTTTCTATGTACATGTAGCACACAAAGCTTCCTATAAAAGTTTTTTTTGTTTTTTTTAATACTAAATGTGAAATTGACTTTTTTTTTTTTCTTTTTTTTTCAACATGTCTAATAAAATTTTATTTAACAAAAGGAAAATGTATCCTTAAACTATATATTTAGGGATTTAATTTCAATTCTGTAAAACTGTGCGCCACGTTGACTGCAGAGGATTAAAGCAATACCAACACGTTTCTATAAAATAATTTAATTTATTTTAAAACACTTCTATTTTTGGTGTTACTGTTCCTTTAACTCACAGCTCCCCAAAAGCCCTATAGGTTATATACAGGTGCCATAGGCAGGTGGTAAGTAGAGGGTTTCCTTCTAGTACTTCCTTGTATAATGCACAAGCTCGGGGAGCTTTGAGGGCATCCCTGTGTGTGGCCCGCCAACCGCTCTGAATGCAGGCAACACCGCATGTAGGAGGAAATTTACTTACCTCCCAAAATCTTCTAGCACTGCCTTCGCCGCACTTCGGCAGGCGTAGATTCGACAAGGCTGCGCAAATTCACGAAGATTGGAAGTTACGCACGGGAAATCTGGAAAAATTTTAAAAAAATTCACTGAAATTCAGATTTTATAGTAAAAAAAAAAAACCACGTTTTTTTGGAGATTTAGCATTCAGACTTTAATAAATAACCCCCGTAATGTATATTATGGTACCAATCACTTATTTTGCAGGATCCACCCTTTTGTCCTTTAACTTTAACGTATACTGGCTGGATTAATATACAGGTAAGGATCCTTTATCTGGAAACCCGATAGCCATTCCGTAATGCGGAGCTTTTTGGATGTCTCCAAATTTTTAAGAATTATTTCCTTTTTCTCTGTAATAATAAAACAGCAGCTTGTACTTGATCCTTATTAATCCTTATTGGAAGCAAAACCAGCCTATTGGGTTTATTTGATGTTTAAATGCATTTCTAGTAGACCCAAATTACGGAAAGATCCGTTATCCGAAAAAAACCCAGGTCCCGAGAATTCTGGATAACATGTCCCATACCTGTATACTGACGTACACTGCACTACACTGATGAACCCCAATAAGGGTGAAATGAGTCTGTTATTGGGGTCTGACTGTACTGTAAACCCCAGTGGGTGAGCTTTATCTTATAGGTTGTCCAATAATAATGAAAAGCCTTTTATGTCTGCTGGTAGCATGAGACATTCTTGTGTTCAGCCAGTAGATGGCAGTACAAGGTTAAAGAAAAACTAAAACGAAACAAAATTTGCAGGTTTTGTACCAATACCAACTGAGCGATTATAATGAACTAAGTTAATAATTATATCATGCCTATCTATTTTCTTTTTAATTCTGTAACCACCAGGCACCCTACGACTGGTTTATGTCACAGTTTGTTTGCTTACTCTAAACAAAGCCTGGTTTGTCTCTCACAACCTTCTCACACAAGCCTCTGTCACATAGCAGCAAGCTATTTGCCACCAGTGGTATAATTATTAAACCTGCAGCTGACATGGGGACAGACTTAGTAACATGAACACTAACTGGATCACTTAGCACTGACATTCCTTGTCCACAGATTTACCATCCTGTGCAGTGGCTGCCTATGTGTGTCATCATCTGGTGCAACAATCCAACATGCTGGATAATTATGTGGCCAAACTAATAGATTTATGGCCAGCGACTTTCATTAAAATGAACTAATCTTTGCAACGTTCACCTTTTTTCTCATAAACTTAAAGGGATTCTGTCATGATTTTTATGATGTCGTTTTATTTCTAAATTACACTGTTTACACTGCAAATAATTCACTCTGCCGTGTAAAATTTCATTCCTGAACCAGCAAGTGTATTTTTTTTAGTTGTAATATTAGTTGTCATTTTGTCTGGTCATGTGCTTTCAGAAAGAGCCAGCACTTTAGGGTAGAACTGCTTTCTGGCAGGCGGTTGTTTCTCCTACTCAATGTAATGGAAGGAGTCGCAGTGGGGCCTGCATTTTTACTATTGAGTGCTGTTCTTAGATCTACCAGGCAGCTGTAACTTTATCTTGTGTTAGGGAGCTGTTATCTGGTAACCTTCCCATTTTTTCTGTTGTTAGGCTGCTGGGGATGGGGGTGAAAAGTGAGAGGTTGATATCACTCAGATTTGCAGTACAGCAGTAAAGAGTGACTGAAGTTTATCAGAGCACAAGCCACATGCCTGTGGCCCCTGGGAAACTAACAATATATCTAGCCCCATGTCAAATTTCAAAATTAAATATAAAAAAAAAAATCTGAAAAACAGATTTCAGTGCAGAAGTCTGCTGGACTAGCACTATTAACTCAGGCATTTTGAAAAAAAAAAGTTTTCCCATGACAGAATCACTTTAAAGGAGAAGCAAAGGCTTGCAGCACTTGTGGGTGCCAAATGTTAGGCACCCCCAATTGATTGTATCGACTTACTTGCAACCCCGTCCAGTGCTCCTATCAGCAGAAAACTGAACCGACCTGGGGTTATACCTGTGAGCACCACGGAGCGATCCCCTTCCGACTTCTTCTTTCTTCGAATTTCCTGGGGAAATCACATGCGCATTAGATCAAAATAGCCAACTTTTAATTTAAAGTTCGGCTTTTCGCTTTACTGTGCATGCGCAAAGGAGGAAGACGGAAGGGGATCGATCCTTGGTGCTCACTGGTATAACCCCGGGCCAGTGCAGTTTTCTGCTGAAAGCAGTATTGGCCTTGGGTTTCAGGTAAGTCAATACAATCACTTAGATGTGCCTAACATTTGGCACCCCCAGATGCTCCTAGTCTTTCCTTCTCCTTTAAGAAAGTTTCTTCAACATACATGTGTGGCCATGCACAGCATACACTAGATTAGTTACAATTGTAACTTTATAAAATCCCCTTGTTGCCATATAATTGTAAAGCAATGAGTATATACAGACATGAATCTATCTATTAGAAACCTGATCAACAGACAGCTCAGCAACTTTCCCCAGTTCCTAATAATTTCACCAAATAAGTCTGTATATAATATACAGGTATGGGATCCATTACCCGGAAAATGATTATCCAGAAAACTCTGAATTATGGAAAAGCTGTCTCCCATAGACTTCATTTTAAAGGGTACCCGTCACCCAAAAAAATGATTCCAAATCCTATTTTATCACATTAGTCAAGCAAAATGAACTTTAATTACATAATTTCAATTATTTGAATCTTGTTTCCTTCAGTCTGGGAATTCATAATTATAGCAAGCAGGCAGCAGCCATTTTGTGGACACTGTTATTAAAGGAACAGTAACACCAAAAAATGAAAGTGTTTTAAAGTAATGAAAATATCATGTACTGTTGCCCTGCACTGGTAAAACTAATCTGTTTGCTTCAGAAACACTACTATAGTTCATATAAACAAGCTGCTGGGGAGCAATGGCGGAAATTGAAAAACAGCTATATGGCACAGGTTAACTAATGAATAACAGATAACACCATTAGACAGACAGAGTTTATTTGCTATCTGCTGTGTAACCTGAGCCTTTTCTCCTTTGAATGGCTGCCCCCATTGCTACACAGCAGCTTATTTATATAAACAATAGTAGTGTTTCTTAAGCAAACACAGCAGTTTTACCAGTGCAGGGCAACAGTACATTATATTTTAATTACTTTAAAACACTTTTATTTTTTGACGTTACTGTTCCTTTAAGACAAGCCTTGCATCATCTCAGAATCTGGTTTGTGCACCAGAATGGGAGACCTAATGTCCATCCCCATGTACTGGCTACACAATGAAATGGTGGAGAGAATGGGGGAATGTGTGGAGAGCAGTGACATCTAGAAAGTGCTGACTGGAAAGTGAAAGTAATAGTCTGCCCCGCCTCTATGTCTAAGGCATAGAGGAGGAGCAGAGAATATTTGATTGGCAGCTGAGATTTCTAAATGAGTTTACAACAGCTATGAATGCTGTAATAAAAAAAAAAGAATTTGGATTTCATGTTCAATTTGAAAAGGACTTTTATTATACAGTTTTTTATGATTATGACAGGTACACTTTAAAAGGATTAAAGGGATGAAGATCCAAATTACAGAAAAACCCCAGGTCCCAAGCATTCTGGATAACAGGTCCCATACCTGTACCCGGACTGATAACCTGTCTAAACGGGTAAATGCCCGTGGGGCCACTCTGTTTTTATTAAGTGGCCGCTCCCTATCTATTGTCGGGGACTTGTAACTTTCAGTACTCTGAGAAGCCCGACCAAGTCCCCTTCCCTCAGCCCTTATTACTGACTTTGTGGAGCAGTGACACGGATCTTTCTGCAGCTGTGCTGTCTCCTGTACTTCTCCTAACAATCGGCTCTCAGCTGGCAGGCTGCAAACATAGTGTAACATACATGTCTTAAGTCTTAGTATAAAATATTATAAATAAGATAACGCCCTGTAATTGGCCTCCAAATACTTTTATTTACCAGTTTGTGATAGATGATTGGGAAGATGCTTCACACTATCAGTAAAATGATCCATATTAAACATTGTGATGGCAAAGCCAACTGACACCTTTTTAGAGGCACAGACCTTGACTCTGAGCTGGTTATGGAAGCTCTGTATATAAGGTGCAGCTTTCCACCATTTTCACTATCTAATAAGCTTCAGTTTCAAGCTATTTTTTTGCAACTGCCCAAACAAATCTGCAAAACTCCTGGCCATCTTAGCTGGCCATCATTTTTTTCTTTTTATAGTTTTTTTTATTTGCCTTCTTCTTCTGACTCTTTCCATCTTTCACAGGGGTTCACTGACCCCTATCTAAAAAAACAGATGGTCTCTAAAGCTACAAATGTATTATTTTTGCCAAATTTTATTATCCATCTTTCTATCCAGACCCTCTCTGATTCATAGTCCAGTCTCTTATTCAAATCAATGCATGATTGCTAGAGTAATTTGGACCCTAGCAACTAGATTGCTACAATCGCAGACTGGGGAGCTGCTGAATAAAAAGCTAAATAATTAAAAAAAACACAAATAATAAAACATGAAAACCAATTGCAAATTGTCTTAGAATATCACTCTCTACATCATACTAAAAGTTATCTCAAAAGTGAACAACCCCTTTAAATTATAATCTGGATGGATTACTAGTGTGTGAGTGTGTAGTCAGATGTAGCGGAGGCTAGAGTGGGAGAGGTCAAATGATTTATCAGATGGGTATTTTATTGCCATTGTTAATAAATGATTAATGCTAATATCGCTATTGATATACATCAGTGGTTTCTGAACCGTGGTGAAGGTCTGTTAGGGTGTGATTTGAGTAGAAAGCCTATTTGCTATCCTAGATACACATGAAAGCTCAACTTGAAGGTTATCTGGGTGAGATTTGAGTGAAAACACATTTATTGTCCTAGATATTTATTGTAAATATAGTTGACGGCTGTGACCTTGAGGAACCTTGAACAAAGCTTGGATCTCCAAGGTGGGGCTTAAACTGGAAAAGTCAAATAACCAATGACATACTAGATCAGTTCTGTCCAATTGGTGGCCTGCGATTCCCCTTGTGTGGCCCTCCAGACTGTGGATGCTTAGATTGCTTATCTCTTTTGATAACATGGTTGTGGTTTTAAAGTGGGTATGTTATAAAAGGGGTGGTGGTCAACACTGGCTTCCATAATCAACCCTCCACCGCGTAGACCAGAAAAATTCATGCCCTCGGTACCACAGAAATTGGACAGAACTGTACTAGATGGGTAAACACAGAATTGTCAGACTGTCAGTGAGTAAATCAAACGGAAGCAAACATAAGCTCATACGCAGGATGCCTATGGTTTGATAAATAAGGCACGGGGTCAGTGCTTTCTTTGAAATGTAGTCAAACAACCGTAAACCTTATTCTCTGACTTAGCACAATGTTATGTAAGATTTACCAATTGCCAGGTGCTAGCAGCCTTCTGTATCCTGCTGATATCCTTCTTAAAAGAAAGTGAGTTCCTGTAAAAATATTTTGAAATCAAAGTAGCATATAAATAATGTGACAATGCATTGTCATCTACAACAACAGCTAAAAGAGATCTATGCTAAATTCCTGGCATGGTGGAGAGGAGCCAGAGATACACAGGTGAGACAAAGGGACCATGATTTGTGTCTTCCCTTTGTTACACAGTTCAGTGAAAGTTGCCTCTGTGCTGCTGAAGCAATGGGAATTCTGAAATCCACACATGCTAAAATTAAAGAATTTTGCAAACCCCCTCTGATCTCCTGTTTAGGTGGTACATTCGGATAATCAGGGAGTCGTAGGACCTGTGCAGACATACATTGTTCAAGAACATGCATTCAAGATCATGTTTCCCTTCTTGTCCTGTAACCAATGTTGTTGTGTAAATAAGGGCAGAGTCTTGTTACATCCCCAAACTGGACACAGTTACCGTCTCAAGGGATATTTTCCATGTTTATCAAAATTGGGGGTGTACGTGCTTGTCTGCCATTGGTGTCCTCGATGTGGGGGAGACTGATGAGTCTGAGGCTGTTCCCAATATTTCTGATTTAGAGGTTTCTACTTGAATTTTCCCCAGTGACTTTAATGGATTATGCGATGTCTGAAGTGGCAAAAAATAATGGCATCAAATCCCACGGTCAGACGGTGTATACACCTTGATTAGTTCACCATTAATTCAGTGATCCCATTTTGGGATGCATCAATTAAAAACAATAAAGCAAACTTTTTTTCTTGGTTAAGTGGTGCAAGTTAGAAGCAGAGCTTTTTTAGAGCCTTGAACCAATTTCACATGATCAGGTGAGCATTGTGAGAATTGAGCAGGAAACATCAGCAAAGCACAAAAATACATGGTTGTGAATGTTTATATCCCAGAATGTTGGTCCAAACAAAGGCTTTATTTGTAAATAAAATGTGGGGGGTGCCATGTTCTTAGGCTCTCCTAGTGATTCTAGTCGCTATTTCCTACCCCAGGCCAGTGCTCCCCTTTAAGAAAAAAAACAACCACCAGCCTGGGTTACTTTTCCTCTGAACACAATGACATGCCTGGTGACATGACACTCAGAGAAAAAGTTCCCCAGGTCAGTGCATTTTTTTAAGAAGAGGAGCGAAGAGGTAGGAAGTAGCAGCTAGAATCACTTTCACTAACGACTTGGCATCCATGAAAACTGCCATGTGTTCTTTAAATATTTATTTACATTGTCCTCTTGGATAAAGTATCAGCCTTGGTGTTTTGTTAGACTGCACTTGCTGTTAAGATATTGACTGCAAAGTCTGTTGGTTCTGCACGAAAGATAAAAATCCATTTTCAAACAAATAGGTGATGTACTGTTTAGCCATTAGACATGTTTAATGACAGACTAACTCTTAACTGTACATACTCAATCAAGGGAAAAGCACTGTTTGCTTGTGATATTTTCTAACATCCATCAAGTAGCCACAAAATAAAACAATGAATTTCTAGCAGCCGTATGTACCTGCTTTACAAATAACGAGATGTAACTTATCAACCATTGCATTGAAATGAAGCTGTTAATGGTTTGGCCACATCTCGTCTATACATACATATTATTGATGTGGTCCCTAGTTAATTTTCGAAATTGTTAAACCTAAATGTTCCCGTGTATACTTTTTACATTGCTGAGGGTACAATGCATTTGCAAGGCAACACTTTAAAATTCAATTTAGGTTCATTAAAAGCCTGTCATATTAACCACCCCCAGATGATACAGAATGAGCAAGGCATCACACAACTAACCCATCATCTGCTTCATAAGCTTTAGGTAATGAGCAATTATGAATCTTTAATTATTTTGCTCTTCATTTTCCCAGTCTTTTGTGTCCACTCAACTGTATTTTAATAAATGTTTTTCTCACCATGAGACTCTCCCATGGCTGCACAGCAGCTTGTTTATATAAACTATAGTATCTGAAGCAAACACATCAGTTGTACCAGTGCAGCCCTAAAGTACATTGTGTTCTCATTACTTCAAAACACATTCATTTTTTGGTGCATATCCTAGTACAGGTATAGGACCTGTTATCCAGAATGCTTGGAACCTGGGGCTTTCTGGATAATGGATCTTCCCGTAATTTGGATCTTCATACGTAAGTCTACTAGAAAATCAATTTACCATTAAATAAACCCAGCAGGCTGGTTTTGCTTCCATAAAGGATTATATCTCAGTTGGGATCAAGGACAAGGTACTGTTTTATTATTACAGAGAAAAGGGAAATTTTTAAATATTTGGATTATTTGGTTAAAATGGAGTCTATGTTAGACGCCCTTTCTGTAATTCGGAGCTTTTTGGATAATGGATTTCTTTTTAGCTTGTTGAGGAAAGAGCCAGCTTTTCTCATGTTGCATTACCAATAAGGGTTTCTGGATAACGGATCCCATGCCTGTATTGCTAAATAAATAAAATTATACATGCATGCATACACCTTTACATTTCTTTCCTTCTAAGGTAAGGGGCAGATTTCTGAATGACTGTTACATAATTATCAGTTCAGTTTGATTTATAAGCATCATTGGAAATGAGTAATACAAATATCAGTTAATAATCAAACTGATTTGTTTGTTTAAATGATTTTTTATTTAAAATGTATGTTAATTTCACTGTTACCCATAGCCTTCTCTGGAAACAAAAACATTGTCCTTTTGATGTTTATCAAATAGGGTTTCATCTACCCTCATACTTTGCTAAAATGAAAAATGAATAAATAATAAAGCAAATTTAAGTGAATGTAAGAACTATATATCCAATATATATATATATATATGTATAAATGCAAGAGTCCTCTGCACTCAACCCATTATCAATATATTTAAGACAGAGACATTTTGTGCATACTGCTACTGAAAAATGCCTTGCCCTTTAAACAAAACAGGGATTGTTTGTCCATATATTGCAATATATATAAGCTGGCCAACTACGTCAAAGTCATCCCATATCTGGCCAGAACTATGCTCAATTTTATCTGATTCATTAGGAATTCTATTGCTTCATTATACATTTTACAAAGGGACTAGGTTTTACCTGCAACTTACTTGCTGCTTTCAAAGTAAAACTCCCAAACTTGGCTGCCCTTTTATTAGACACCAGTGGGATCACCTGACTATAGCTGGGAAGGGTGGGGGCTACAACATGGAGCTGGTCACTGCTCCTGTATAAACTATAACAAACAAGGGAAAGTTGTGCTAACCACTAATTTTTAAAACCATTAGGCGGGGGTGCAATGAGGCTGTGACCACAAAATACATATAGTCAAGTACAAGAGTCCTCTGCACTCAACCCATTATCAATATATTTAAGACAGAGACATTTTGTGCATACTGCTACTAAAAAAGCAGTGACCAGCTCCATGTTGTAGCTCCCACCCTTCCCAGCTATAGGCAGGTGATCCCACTGGTGTCTAATAAAAGGGCAGCCAAGTTTGGGAGGTTTACTTTGAAAGCTGCAAGTAAGTTGCAGGTAAAATCTAGTCCCTTTGTATAATGAAGCAATAGAATTCTTAATGAATCAGATAAAATTGAGCATAGGACTGGCCAGATATGGGATAACTTTGACGTAGTTGGCCAGCTTAAATATATTGCAATATATGGACAAACAATCCCTGTTTTGTTTAAAGGGTAAGGCATTTTTCAGTAGCAGTATGCACAAAATGTCTCTGTCTTAAATATATTGATAATGGGTTGAGTGCAGAGGACTCTTGTATTTGACTATATGTATCTTGTGGTCACAGCCTCATTGCACCCCCGCCTAATGGTTTTAAAAAATAGTGGTGAGCACAACTTTCCCTTGTTTGTTATAGTATATATATAGAGAGAGAGAGAGAGAGAGAGAGAGAGAGAGAGAGAGAGAGAGAGAGAGAGAGAGAGAGAGAGAGAGAGAGAGAGAGAGAGAGCAAAAATGAGGGCTTTCCTACACTAAAATATTGTTAACATATTACTGCTTGCTCCTCCGATCATAGGGTTTTCATTAAAGAAGGCTATAAAACTTGAGGGTTAACAACCCGAAAACTCGAATTTTCAGCAGGAAAACACTTGAATCGGTTGAATTGATTGCGTTTTTGGCCAAAACCCTCCGTAAATAAAACTCGTACATCATGAAGGCTATTAACATCTTCAAATGGTTTAAGGGACCTCGGCTATTGACTCCTACATGACCTCAACAGGTTTTAGATGGTGTATTTTTGGATTCTAGTTATTTTTAGGGTCAATGTAAAATAAATCTCGAGACATTTTAGTTTTTTAAAAACTTGAAAAATTCTAGGTTTTTTTTTAACCTGAAAACTTGAAAAAAAAAACCTCAGATTTTTTGTGGAAAACACAACTCGATCCTTAATAAATCTGCCCATTAAGGAAGAAAAATAACTACCTTGAATCAGTTTGTTTTATATAATATATTGTATTCCATGTACACTAATAATAATTCCTTCTTCTTTGTAACATACGCTTTAAAGCTTGAAGGTGTCAGGGCTTTACTGCCTCTGCTTTGTAGGTATGGGTGGAATGAAGCTCAAATATGAGCCCTAGAAGCAAGGATAAAAAGTAACTTTGCCATTTAGCACCACACTTCTTCCTCTAGAAGAATAGACAGCTCATTTATTACACGTGTGCTTTGGTATAGCTGTGGTTAGGTAGCTATTAAACACTCATTTTATGGTTTTTTTCCAGGATAATCTGGTAGAGCTGGCAGCTGATTATTTCCATCATCATACCTTATTCTGCACGTTATATTTCAACAACCATTGCTATTTGTTACATCAACTTAACACAGAAGCCAGGATGCATTTTTGAGCTTATGCAATATTTGTCTTTACAGTACTAACCTTGTCTTTCTTAAGATTAAAATGAACTCTGCTTTAGGAACAGAAAAACAAACTAAAATATTCTGGACATGCTGAACGGTTTGCTGAGAAAAGTACCGACTTGTACAACAAGATTTACGTTGGAAAACATTATAGACTTCAGCAGACATTCTTTCAATGTAGAATTATTCATATAGCACCTTAAACAGGAACTGTAAAATGAATAGGGCTAAAAATGCCATATTTTACATACTGAACTTATTGCACCAGCCTAAAGTTTCAGCTTCATACCTCCCAACATTTTGGAAGTAAAAAGAGGGACAAAAAAAATTTTTCCGCACATAGCGCAGCAATTTTTTTGACCACACCCCTTTCTGTGGCCACACCCCCTAATTACCATGTTTGTTTTACAAAATTTGGCAGGTTATGAAAATTTGAAAATATTTCTCCTTATCTAAACTGTGTTTTTGTGTCTCAAAATTGTTACAAAGTATCTTATTTGCACCTGTTAGCTGTTCTGGGCTCTCTGCTAAAAGCCAACAAGTGAGAAACTTTGTTTCTTTTTCTGGCTGTTCAGTGCAGAGAAAAGAGGGACTTTCCAGTACAAATGAGGGACTGCGGGTTGAGCTTTCAAAAGAGGGTCTGTCCCTCCGAAAAAGGGACAGTTGGGAGGTATGCAGCTTGTCAATAACAGCAATGATCCAGGACTTCAAACTTGTCACAGGGGGTCACCATCTTGGAAAGTGTCTGTGACATGCACATGCTCAGTGGGCTCTGAGCAGATGTTGAGAAGCTAAGCTTAGGGGTCGTCACTAATTATCAAGCAGAAAATGAGGTTGGCCTGTAATAATAACCAGCCAGGTTATTAAATTCTGATGCTAGTTGCACTGGTTTCTGTGCTGCCATGTAGTAAATAGTAAATATTTGTATTAATTACTAATCAGCCTTATATTGTGACCATACCTGCTTTTCTCTTTATTTAGCATGATCTCTTCCAAAGACACCATTAGACACCCCCAAAGGTAACACTTTATTTTTTTCACTTAGGATAGGACTGACGCATGGACACTGCCTTGACGGGCGCGTCAGCTTATGCATGCTTTGTACAAACGTTGTAACTAAAAGTGTCTTTTCTAAGAAAGTTACAGTTCAGTTGTACAAGAATATTATTTCAGGGGGTTATATATTGAGAGTGCTGGGGCTACCTTGTTTAGTATGTAAATTAAGCCTTGCCCACGTGCACCCAATAGGAAAGGTGAGTAGCGGCTTGTTTGTTTAAAATTGGTAAAGCAACATGAGAAAAGCTGGCTCTATCCTCAACAAGCTAAAAAGAAATCCATTATCCAAAAAGCTCCGAATTATGGAAAGGCCGTCTGCCATAGACTCCATTTTATCCAAATAATCCAAATTGTTTCCCTTTTCTCTGTATAATAAAACAGTACCTTGTACTTGATCCAAACTAAGATATAATTAATCCTTATTGGAAGCAAAACCAGCCTATTGGGTTTATGTAATGTTTACATGAATTTCTAGTAGATTTAAGGTATGAAGACCAAATTACAAAAATATCTGTTATCTGGAGAACACCAGGTCCAGAGCATTCTGGATAACAGATCCCATACCTGTACATAGGCTGTGGAAGCTAAACATATTTTTACTGAAATACAGAGGCTACAGTTGGGCACACTGCACCACCAGTGAAACAGAAGGTTAAAAATGTTATTTACTTAACATTAAAAGGGTGGATCACCTTTAAATTAACTCTTAGTATTTTACAGAGTGGCCAATTCTAAGCAACTTTTGAGTTGGTCTTCATTATTTATTTTTTTATAGTTTTGTAATGATTTGACTTTTTCTTCTGAGGATTGTAATGACTTACCTGATACCACGGGCCAGTGCTCTAGTTAGCAGAAAACTGCACTGGCCCGAGGGACTAGCAAGGAAACAATCCTCCTTCTTACAACTTCAAAATCCAGAAGCCGACACATGCACAAGTGAAAAGGCAGCTTTTTTGTCAAAGTCCAACTTTTTTTGGCCCGTGCAATGAAAAAACGAAGGAAAAGGTTCATTTGCTCTCAAGTGCATCGGCCCAGGGTTTCAGGTAAGTCATTACAATCCTTGGGGGGAGGGGTCCCTAACATCTGGCACCTCCCCTTGGATTGGAGCTTTCATTCTACTTTAAAAATTGGGCCTAGAGAGGCATGTTGGGTGAGGTCCAAAGTATTGTGCCAGTGGGGGACCAAATCATTGTGCCTCATTCAATGGGATTTTTGAACCTGTCCAATTGATATCTCACCAGATATCGGTCAGGCATCTATAACTGTGCCCACAGAATAGTGGCAGTTTATGTATATAGTGCTGGCACCTCTTGCAGGTGCTGAATACTGCAGGTGCTACAACATAGAGGGGTGCAGGCATCCTTCAGCAAACCCCTCCCTTGCACATCATAACTTGCTTGATCTCTGCATCTTAAATTTGCTTTGTCTGCCACAAAGCCGAAAGCCCACCTAGCATCTGCCATGGGTACAGGTGAAATGCTCTGTGTATGGGCATCTAAGCGGCACAGTTTTACACACCTTAGTATGTCAGCACTTTAGCCATTGTGTATTTTATTTCTAAGATAAAGGAAATTCTATAGAAATAAAGACATGTCTACAGCTTTTCTTGCCATATCTGCTTTTCTTAATCATGTTATTTCAGTTAAGGATACTACAATGTTAATATTTTTATAGTTCATTAATAAAGTACCAACATATATTGCAGTACATTGGGGAACAATAAAAACAATGTGACAAACAGGAGCAACCCAATTACAAACAATAAAACACGCATAAAGAATTCAAGCCAAGAGGTCAGAAAGTCCTGTCTGTCTGTACTTTCAGTCTGTGTTAGTTATATAATAGATGAATATATAATAAAATATTTCTGTCATGAAATAATAAGCTTGCAGGGCACTAAGGTCCATTCAGCTCAGAAGGTTTTAATTTACTGGGTCAAGAACATTATAAGCACCTTATAAAATATGTTAATGTTCTTACTGGTTCCAAAACCCTAAAGTGCAAAGCAATGAATATTCTGCCTTTGATGACCAGCCGAAAAACTGATGCTTTCCCCTCTCTCCTACACAATGTGTGATGGAAAACAATCTGTGATAAATGGATCCATGGCTACATATATACAAGGATATCAGGGTATGGAAGGGTCTAAATTGGGGAGACCCATTAGACAACAACCACCCTGAACATATTGGGGTGATTCACAAAATTGTTCAAAAGAACACAGTTCTATATGTGTCATACATATGAAAAAATCAAAGTAGGTATCTGGCAAAAATGTCTTTATTATTGCTCAACAGAAATATTGTTATTGTGCTATGAAATTGTACCCCCCCCCCCGTGTCTTGGTACTTATGTTCCTAGTCAAATAGTGAAAAGGTAGCTATTATTAGAATGTATTATATCATGAAATATTATTTACTGGTCAATGTATGAAAGGAACCCTACAAAGACAGGCTGCATTGTAAAGGCTTGGTGTTTGGAGCCCACCTTTTAACCAAAAGAACTGGGCATGAGAATAGACTCTAGCAAACAAAGCTAAACCCATTACTTTTCTAACAAATGTATTTTAGCCTCTCCTACCTCTGTGATAATAGAGCTGCTATAATTAGGCACTTTTGCATTGTTCCTTGTTTAAATAATATCGGTGAATAGACAAATTCCAGAAGAATTACTGACACCATGTTGCCGTTAAAAATTGGAGCAAGGATCCACATATTTTTCTCTACAACCAATTATTACAAGTACATTAGAGGACATTATAGATAAATAGCAGGGGACCTTTTTATCCATAAAGTGGATCACCGTACCAGAGGCCACCCCTGTTAATTGGGAGAAAAACTAGAAATGTAATTTCACGTTTTAAGCACCTATGGATACCCTGGAATCTCTTTTTTAATGTTTACAGAATTAGCAATTTTGTTCCAGGACTGATTTTTCCAGGACATTTGAGTTTGAGTTTGAAAGCTTTCCCACCAGTGTTTCCTTAAGAACCTCATACTCGTGATCACTGAATTTTTTATTTAAAAAATAATCAATAAAAAAATAAATATTTTTGCCTGAGCCATTCATTAAAAGAGATTTCTCATTTCTATCATATATACAAGTAACGAAACCATTTACCATATTATCTGGTTCAAAGTTAAACTAAACAGCAGGAAGCCAGGAGCATTCGGGACTGCACACCATTAAAGGTAACTGTACATGCCCTGGATCTCCTCATTCATTTACATAGAATTCATTCCATTAGCGGCCCTATGATTCATGTTATGCAATATCATGAGAAAAGGACAGAGAACAGCCTGCCAAATTCTGTATAGGAGAAGGGGCTCAGGAATGCTATTTCACTAGGGATGGCCTTGAAGGCATTTGCAAGTGCCTAATTTGGTTGCAATTATAATAAAACAAGTAAAATACAATGCGATATATATCTAAAGGTGGCCATAGACATATGCCGAACGATCAGATTACGATGTGCAATGGGCTCCGGCGGAATCGGTCGGGTCAAAATCAAACCTGACCGATCGACCAAACGACCGATCTCCACCGGACGAAAGCTGTCGGCACTCTCCACATACGATCCAAAAATCGTACGAATCCTTGATTCGTATGATAGGATCTGTGTGTCTATGGCCAGCTTAAGACATTGTTGATGGTCAACATTATGAAGATAAGCTTCTGTGATCTTTACATTTTTAGTAGGGGACCCGTCACCCTTAAATTTATTCATAATCCTATTATATCACATTAGTCAAGCAAAATTAACTTTAATTACAAATTATTTGAATCTTTCTTCTGGGAAAGTCTGGGAATTCATAATTATAGCAAGCAGGCAGCAGCCATTTTGTTGGCCCATGTTATTAAGGCAAGCCTTGCATCATCTCAGAATCTTGTTTGTGCACCAGAATGGGGGACCCAATGTCCATCCCCATGCCCTGGCTACACAATTAAATGGTAAAGAGAACAGGGCAATGTGTGGAGAGCAGTGACATCTAGAAAGTGCTGAATGGAAAGTGAAATTAATTGTCTGTTCTACCTCTATGCCTCAGGCATAGAGGAGGGGCACACAATATTTGATTGACAGCTGAGATTTTGAAATGAGCTTACAACAGCTATGAATGCTTTAATAAAAAATAGAAATTGGATTTCATGTTTAATTTGAAAAGGACTTTTATTATACAAATTTTTGTGTTTGGGTGACAGGTCCACTTTAACGAGTAAGGGTATATTTTGGCTTTTGAGTGCAGAGATGCACGGTCAGATTCGGGGACGAGGAAACTTCAGGCGACTTCGGAAAACGAAGTGCTCCAAGTTCCATCCTGACGGGGATTTATATCCTAGCCGGCGGGAAGGCAGGGGAAGTCAGTTCGCGGAGATTATTCTCCCCGAAGAAGAGGAGATTTGTCGCCGGACGACTAATCTCCCCGAATCTGACTGCGTTAAACCCCCACCTCTCCATCTATCATGTGATAGTTACCCTAGTAACTGTTTATAGAAGTGTCCAATAATGTTTCCAATAGTGAAAAAAGACAACTCGATTCAAGTGTAGCAAATCTGTAAAAGATACAAAATGAAAATGATATATAAAAATGCTATTAAAAATTTAATTGTTTATCTAAAAATTGGTTTCAGGTTGTATTATTTATTTATTTAAACCCAAAGGGCCTAAATGTTTCAAGTTTCCTGATCCAGGAGGCTTCTTTAAATAACAACTCTTTAAAGGAAAACTATACCCCCCAAACAATGTAGGTTTCTATTAAAAGATACTGATTAAAACAGCTCATGTGTAAAACCCTGCTTCATGTAAATGAACCAATATCATAATAATATACTTTTTTAGTAGTATGTGCCATTGGGTAATCATAAATAGAAAATTGCCATTTTAAAAAATAACGGCCGCCCCCTGAGATCGTAAGATTCACTGTGTACACATACAAACCACATGTTAGGTCACATGAGCCAATTAACAGACAGAGATCTGCCTTTTGCTTCCTCACTTCTTCCTGTTACAGTTAGTGTTGTAGTATTTCTGGTCAGGTGATCTCTGAGGCAGCACAGATAGAGTCACAAAATGGTGGTTCAAGGCAAGAGATGTAAAAGGGCAATATTTATGTAAATATATATTCCAGTTTGGTAAGATTCTTTAATATGTCATTCAATTTGATATAAAGTATCTGTTGCTTAAGTATTCATTTTGGGGGTATAGTTTTCCTTTAATTCTATCACCCCCTCTACGTTTGGTTCCACCACGTCAATGACCTGAAACCGCAATTGGTTCACATTATGACCAAGTGCAAATAAAATGACCTGCAACTGCCTGCTCTTTTTTGCCAGTTCTAATGGCAGACTTATGTTCACGAATTAGCTTCCGGATGGTTCTGGTTGTTTGGCCCACATACACCAGCCCACATGGGCATTTAATGACATACACAGCGTATGTGGAACCACAAGAGAACTGCCCAGGAATTCGAATTGGATTACCCTTCCTTGGGTGATAAAGAAATTCACCTTTTTGGACATTAGAACAGCAGTTACAGTCAAAACATGGAAAAGTCCATTTCTTGTTTTTATTCTTCAAATCTACATTATTCGTATCCAAATCAGATTTAACAAATGCTGAACCTAGATTTCTTCCTTTCTTGTAAGCAATGACAGGGGGTCTTTCAAAAGTTTTAATTTGTGGGAGATCATCCTTTAGTAAAGACACTTGGCCTCTTTCTTTTTTTTTGCAATATGTTTACTCAAGACATTGTAACGTGTCACAAATGCTACATGATTACCAGTTTTTTTCTCTTTCTTTTCAAGCATATCGGTTCTATTTCCTGTTTTGATATCACATTGTTTTTTCAAGAGGTCTTTAGGGTATCCCCTTGCCTGAATTTTTGACACATCTCTGTTAATTTCATCTCTGCCTTATCATCCGCCGCAACTATCCGTTTCAATCTTGCCAACTGGGATTTGGGTAGAGCCTTTTTTAGCTGCGGTGGATGAAAAGAATGTAATGTAATAAGAGATTGTTGGTTTTACATATAAGTCAGTGAGTAATCTGTTATTTTGCTTGTATACCAACTTATCCAAGAAAGGAATCTCTGTTTGACTAGAGTTCAGCGTAAATGTGATATGGCCAAGTGCATTATTAATTTCTGAAACAAATGCCTCTAGGGTCCACTGGGGCCCCGTCCATAATGCAAACACATCATCGATGTACCAAATCCATTTACTACAATCGTTTTTATATAATTTGTTGTATATACAAATCTCTTTTCGAATTGATTCATAAAAATGTTTGCGTAGGATGGGGCCACATTGGACCCCATTGCTATACCTTTAATTTGCATAAAGAATTCATCCTCAAATTGCAAATGGTTATTATGTAGCAATAAAGATAAACATTGGATAACAAACTTTTTTGTGCACCATCCATAGACTGATCCCCCAACAGTTCTACCGAGACAGCCTCTACACCCCCATCATTTGGGATGGAGGTGTAGAGACTCTCTACATCCAGGGTAACAAAAAGCCACTCACTTACATCTTCCATTATTTGTTCCAATTTTTTTAAAAAATCACTATTGTCTTGAATATAGGATTGATGTTCCTGTACATCGAGTCTAATTATCTTGTCCACAAAAATTTCAATAGGAGAAAAAACAGATATATGCAGCCTATCAGAGTCCAAAGCATATGGCAACATCTGAACATATGTCCCATTTTGCCCCCCTTGAAATCATTGACTAACTCAGAGTTAGAGAAATGTAAAGAAGGAAGTAGTGATCTCTTCTGTTATGTTAGTCACTCCAGCTTTTATACATTACATTTTTGGCTAACTAACTATATTAGAATTAGACTCTTACACTGAACTGTTCTTTTGAGCTGGAAGACAAGACTTCATAGTCAGATTGTCTTCTGTCCTTGTGCTTCCTTTTGTGTTTGTGTTATGTTTAAAGCATCTTTGCTTTCTTCATTGAATTTGGATTTACAATACAGTATACACCCAACTAATCTGCCTTTATTACACTTACCGTAAGTGGCAATTCAATCACCTGTGCTGCTCTTAATAGCACATCGGTATTAACATTAAGGTACAAGTAATCTTAGAAGAATAAAAAGTAATGAATACAGAGATAATGGGCTTTCAAAAGCCAGTGGTCAAAAACTCCTTTAACCCCAAAACCAAGCAAACACTGTTCAGAGGGTGTTTCAACAGTATAGGAGAGATAATTAAGATTGTCTAAGGAATCCAACAGTCACCTCTACCTTGTATCATAACTAGGAGTTTATTATATGTGAAGAGAGTTATTTCTTCTCCCCCACAATTGCTCTGAAGAGATCACAAGTACATGAAGATTTTTCATTGACCTGCTCTGAACTGTTTAGTATAACAAATTCATTTAAAAAACTGTACCTTGTGTTAATAAAACAATAGGAATAATACATCTCCAAAACACAAGCCATATTTATTGTGCTCATGTTGAACACAATTGTACAGTAAATTACACACAATATAGGCACTCAGCAACTTGCACAATTACTTTAACACTTTAAACCCTAGTTTAATGGAGAGTGCTTTCAGATTCTATTACCAGCAGTGGTTTGATGCACCCAGATAATTTCTGGAGCAAGGTAAATGATAAAGCAGAGGAGATTTGACTAAAACTTTTTCCAAACTGGCAAATAGTTTTCAGTGTTGATAAATACATGGTTGGGTACTTTGGTTATATACTAACTGGTAGTATGATGGAAATTTAAGGATTTTTCTGGATAATAAACTGTGCAACTCCAGTAGCTACTAAAGCAAATAAAAAACTGTCTTGCATAATAAAGATTAAAACATAGCTTTACCTCCTTATAGGTCCCTGGTAAGGCCTCATCTGGAGTATGCAGTGCAGCTTTGGGTTCCAGTCCTTTGGAATGATATTAAGGAGCTGGAGAGAGTGTAGAGAAATGAAACTAAACTGTACATACAGTAGCACTGCCTTAAAATTATAAAAAACAGATGGGCGGCACCATCTCCTGTTGGAATAAATTTTCTTTAATAATTTTTATCCGGAGTGCCGCTTATCTGTTTTTATAATTGTAGGGCACAGCTGGGGTGCTGGTGGCTGAGCACCCGGTACTGAAGTGGAATGCGTGGAGGAGGAAAGTCTGGAGCGACTATCTATTTTGACAGCACTGCCTTAAAACCAAAAATGGAAAGCTTTAACTTTCAGTAGGTGGAGATGCAAATAACTCCTTAATGTCCCTGTTGCCAACTAGGCATATTGAACCTCTGGTTTAATATCACTGATCCAGCCTAATAATTTAGAGTCATATATCTACATTTCCATATGAAGTATCATATATGGCTCTTCCTGGTGAGGGCAGTGAGGCTGTAGAATACCCTGTTGGATTAGTTTGAGATTTTGTAAATGTCTTTCAACTAAGCTTGGATGATTTATTGGACAAGCATGATATTCAATTTTGTAGCCAGTTTTAAGATCTACAGTTAGTTTAGTAAAGGTTTGGGACCTGTTATCCAGAATGTTCAGGACCTGAGGTCCTCCGGATTATGGATCTTTCTGTACTTTGGATAGTCTAATAGAAAATCACGTAAACATTAAGTAAACACAATAAGCTGGTTTTGCTTCCAATAAGGATTAATGATATCTTAGTTTGGATCAAGTACAAGCTACTTTTTTTATCATTACAGAGAAAAAGAAAAGTGTTATTAAACATTTTGATTATTTAGATCAAATTGAGTCTATGGGAGATGGCCTTTCAGTAATTCTGAGCCTACTGGATAACGTGTTTCTGGATAATGTATCCTATACCTGTATTGGTTATCAGGGTCAGACTGGGGGCCAGGGGCCTACCGGGGCTGCTGTCCAGGGCCCCCCTGCTGCGCTGCTGCCAGCGCGCATCGCGTGTGCACATTAGTGTAAGAGCACTATGTTTTGCCATGACCACCTGCAAAAGGGAGGTCATGGCAGGATGAATCCTGCAAATCTCTGTGCAGATTTGGGCCAGCGGGGCCCACAAGAGCCGGGGCCCACCGGCCCAGTCCAACCATGTTGGCTTGTGTATATACATTTTTATTTCTGTGTGTGCATTGATATAAGTAGATTGCACATTTATATGCACTGGGGTTCATTTGGAGGAGTTGAACAGTTTAACATTGAGTGTAATGATAGCACCAAATAGGTTTAACAACCAAGTAAATACATTCCTTTCTTCACAGGACCCAAAATATCTAATCTAAATAAATACACAAAAGACACAAATTAAATGTCATATCCTGTTTTATTAGAAACAGTGGACATATTAATAACTGACATTCTCCTTGAGCAATCACCTTCCCCCTTACCCATGTTTCCCAAGCAAGCAGTACTCCATTCACCAGGTATGTTCCTGGGACCGTAAATGAGTTGCTGCCATTTTATTAATGAGATTTCACTATATAGGAGGGTTCCAGTGTGAGTGCAGTTGCCCATCTATAACAGCCCAGGAAACAAGCTTAACCTTTCTGCCTATGAAATTAAATGAAGTTCTTGTTGCACTTTTCGCCAAACCTTTATCTTACTTGCTTTGGGAGCCATATTTATTAAAAATGTAATTATATGACCTGCCGTATGATGTAAATCATATTTAGATGCTTGCTTCTCAATGATGTGTCTATTATACGCTTCTGCAGAGATACTGTATGTGAACAGAGGAAGACTTTTAAAAAATAAAATCTCTCAATTTCAGTTTAAGATATTTTCGGTGGCTTTTTTACTCAACGTGACATTTTAAAAACCCTTCGATATAGGGCCAAGGTACTTTTTAAGCACTGCTGCTCACCATAAATGAACTGTATGCATTCTTGAATGATAGGGAATGGGAAAAGATCCTGGGCAAGTAGTGGAGAATTGATCTTTTGACCAGAAATGTGTGTCTTCTGATGTTGAAAGCACAGTTAAACTCATAACATTTGCAACCCTCAACCTAATGCATTACAGGCAAGCACAGGGAGTGAGGCGGCTCCTCAGAGAAAGACACAAAAATGCATCTGACAGCCATAAACAGCAGAAATCATAAATCTGTACATGTACTGTAGCCCTAACTTAAATGGTTCATCAACTTCCAACCCAACATTCCTTTGTAATTAGGGAATACATCAGGTTATTACTGAAATCTCTGCAAAGTAATAGAAGGTTGGCACATCATTCTTTGTTCATTGATGTCTATAATCCTGTAATCTGTGTTTTTACAATTAAATTCTCAAAATTGGAGATTAGAAGTACATCATCAGCTTCAACAATAGTAACTGATCTGATGGAGTGGACAATGGTTGACTAAGTTAACTTATTATAATTAGTGATGGGCAAATAAATTTGGCAAACACAAATTTGCAGTGAATTTCCGCGTTGTGACGAAAGAAAATTAATTTGCTTAACTGTGGCAAAAATTCAGCGGTGAAAAATCTGCAGCGTCCAAAAAATTTGGCTGTGGGACGAAATCGGTGAGTGAATAAACATTGTCAAAATTATTAGCACTCCCGTTGACTTTGGACCAAATATCCGTGCGTATAAAAATTGCTGCTCGCGTCCAAATTGACATGCGTCCAAATTATTTTGACACCCATTGACTTCAATGCATTTCACAAAGTTTTTGCCGTTTCGTCCACAGATTCACGGCACGGATTCGTCCATCACTAATTATAATATATCAAATAGGCCCATGAGCATATTGTGCACGGATAAGTACTGTAGATGTACAAAGAAGGTAGATTTATCAAAGTAAATAATAAATAATAATAAATGGTGAATTAATATAATTCTGATCAGTTAGCAAGCAAAGCACACCAACAGTTAGGGGCAGATTTATCAAGGGTCGAATTTCGAAGTAAAAAATACTTCGAAATTCGACCATCGAATTTAAATACTTCAAATTCAAATATCGAATTCGAACTTTTTTCATCGAATTTGGGTATTCTGCGGTCGAAGTAAAAACGTTCGAACGATTCAAACGATTTTATTGAACGATCGAACGATTTTACTTCGACTTCAAAAAACTTAGAAAAATGCTGTAGAAGGTCCCCATAGGCTAACATAGCACTTCGGGAGGTTTCATTTGGCAAAGAATTGAAGTCATAGTCTTTTTAAAGAGACAGTACTTAGATTATCGAATGGTCGAATATTCAAACTTTTTTACTTTGAGTCGAAGTCGTAGTATCCTATTCGATGGTCGAAGTATCCAAAAAAAATTTTTTCTTCGAAAATTCCCTTGAATTCACTTTGACCCTTGATAAATCTGCCCCTTAGATTCAATAAATATTGATACTAATCCAATTAACAGGAAACATAACGTAAAACATTGGCCACAGCTTTTTCTCGGTTTTAATAACTATGAGCTATTGCAAGTCTGTGATAATAAAACCCCTAAGCCTCTGACAATGATAAATATCCAGTTTGATCAAATAGATTGAATTGATCTATCAAATCAGTTGGATTGCTTTTGGAAAAATTATTTCTTAGATTGAATGGCTAAGAGTCCTGCAAAATTTGCAGTTTGGTATGTGATAGTGAAATAGCAGCACTTGTTTTTATCAGGTGCCACAAAATGAACCACAGTTTCTTCCCCCATATTAACCACAATCCCCAGTTTTAATGAAAATACAAAAAACACACACATAATATTTAACAAATGGATGATTCTACTGACAATTTCATGAGACATAACCCCCATAGAATGTCGGATCAGGAACTTACCTATACTCATATTCAATTACCGGGAATTTATATAACATAAATGATTATTAAAACCTATGCAAAAATATATTTAACAAAAGGGGGAAAATGTACTGCAGTATCAATTGACTTAGATAACAGTTTTCATACATGTTTATGAACATGGACTATCCACTATGTAATTTTAGTACAGTTATAGGATCTATTATCTCTAAAGCTCCCCTTACATTAAAGTCCTTTTCCATAAACAGTTTTGTATCGTAAATATTCTTCGAGGCATTGAAGAGCAATGTCGTCGACGTTAGGATCAAACTTGTTGGCCAACACATGATGCTGTTCCAGCAACCAATATAGATCCCCAGTACCATACACACAAATTGCCCTCCTGTGTGTACCTGTGCATGGGGGATAAGGGGCTCCTTTTTCAATGTCCCCTTCCATGTACTGCCACTTTACCATCCTGGCAAAAGCATTCATATCTGATTTGTCATATTTATCACTGTAAGGAGAGGACCCTGGTACTCCAGGCATTCTATTTAGAGTAGCCCATAAATGTTCATCTGGGCTGTATGTATCCTTGACCCACTCTATCAAGGTCAATGCTTTTTCATTTTCAAAAATATGTTCAACAAAATTTCGACAAACCACAATGTACGCATTCCCTGTAAACATTGGACTGTCAATCGGTGGTGGGGATTTCTTAGTTTCTGTCTTTGATATATAATCTTGCACTTCATGATGAAATTCCCAGCGTGACTGTTTCGATGATGATGGCTTCTCAGACTCCATACTGTTCTTTCCATTTAAAGATTTGAGGGTTCTCACAATTTCAGCATTGGTCTTTAATGGGAAGTCTGTGCCACAAGTATTTAAAAGGTATTTCCACAATACATTGCTCTGCAGCAAATCCTCCATACAGTTCAGGTCTGCTTGGACTCTTGGCCAAGCAGCATAGACCACACTGACCAACTTGGATGCAATAAATACATTATCAAAGCAAGAGGTAATGGCGATCACTGCCTCCTTAAATGCAGCCGGCGATTTTTCATCCACGTGAACACAGTAAATGTTCTGAGGGGCATAAATTGTTCGCAGCAGCCTTTCGAACATCTCAATCTTTTCATGTATAACCATAGAATAGGCAATGGGGAAGTTCTTTTCTTCTCTGCTCGTGGGAAATTTCATATATTTTCTAGATTTCTTAAAGTTACTGCAGTCTTTAGTCATGTTTATGTAACTGCTTTCATTAAAATGAAACTGAGGATCTGTGATCTCTTTATTAAGTTTTAATCCTTCATCAATGGCTTTTAAATCCCCCTTAGTAATTCTGGTGCAATTTGCCTTACCTGCGTTATTAGCTCTCAAGCTGATTTGTTTGTATAAATGATCCTTGCAGGACAGGCTCCTTGAACTGCCTGATTCATCTTGGATGTCCGCCATATCACATTGATTGGAGATGTATTTTGTTATCATAACACCAAAAAGCCCAATCAAAGCCAAAAGTTTACAGTTCTGGAGGAGATAGCACCTGGATCTTTTACAGTCGAGAAAAGCCATGAGAGTTGTGGTTAGGTAAGAGAGAAGTGAAGTTCAGTCTATCTTCCTGTTAAATATCTGATGAAATGGTTATCCAGAAACTCATGTAACTCATCTTTAACAACTGCTTTGGGAAATCTTTAACCTGTGGAAATCACTTGTGTGAAAGATTAGGAATCATTCTTCCTACTTAACATGTTGAAATAAGGAAGCAGTGATGCATGTCCTTGCTCCATGCAGAAATATGTCACTAAAATACAAACACCAACGTACAAACACATGTTTCCAGAGGCTTCACTAGAAGATCCCTCCCATGAGAACACGTACAACGTATTTCATTTCTAGCTGAAATAATAGTCTGAGTTGTCCATTAGTGAACTTCTCTTCTCAAACTTGCCACACATGATTCAAGACAGTATTTTGAGGGAGATAATCATAAAATAAAATTTGTGTTTGGGCTTAGTAAAATAAAGACAGTAAAATTACATTTTATTAAATCTAGATGCCGATAGTAAGAGAAAACATAGAATATCAAATATTATAGCCAGGGAAATTTTTGCTCACCAACTATTTCTTGAAATATTTTCACCCTAAATAATAAAAAGTTTCCCTGATGTCCCTTATGGTTTTAAAAAGTTTATAATCGATTAAATACTGATTGCACAAACATTTTTACAGAGACTAGAGGGCTCATTTATGCCCAATGCTGCTGTTGCATTTGTGCAAATTTCTCCTCAGGCAGGTACTTGTGCACAGGGCACTATTTGTACTCCCATATAGTACAAATGTTCTGTATGAACAAAAATATAGTATACGGGTTAAACAGTATTTACAAGTTATAAGGTAAGCTTTTTGGCTGGTAGCCAGCAAGAAACTGGCAACAGGGGCACCATTAAAAACCTGCGTAGCCAGGAACACAGCAGAAAGAAACAGAACGTGAGAATGGCTGCAAGAAAGAACAAAAAAGAAAGAGTAGATCAGGGAGAAGTAAAAGGAGTTGGAGAGAAACACAAGCATGAAAAATGTTCTTGGGGTGCCAAATAAGGGCTGTGATTGGCCATTTGGTAGCCTCTATAAGGATTGGCAACCTACACTGAGGCATTTTAAGGCAGTACACCTGGTTTTTATACAACCAAAACATGCCTGGAATTCGAAAATAAGCTCCTGCTTTGAGGCCACTGGGAGCAACATCCAAGGGGTTGGAGAGCAACATGTTGCTCACAAGCTACTGGTTGGGGAACACTGGAGTAAATGAAGAGTAGAAGTGTTCCAATGCAATAGTGTAAGTGTTGTTAATGGTTTAAATGGCTCATTTACAAGCGCAAGTGCTTACAATGTACAAAAGGGGATCAAAGGCCGAATTTCAAATTCATGTGAATTGTTTTTTAATTGTAATAAATTAGAATATACTTCAAATCCAGTTCGGATTATTCACAATTTGAATTTGAGAGTTTTGACCATAAAAGGAATTTGAAAATTAAAACTAAAATTAAAATCTGTGCAAGTTGCATCAATTTTGTAGGAATGTTACTTCCAGCAAACTCTGTCAGCCTTTGATTCACTAGATACAAGACCGTTGTGTGTATAGGTGTAGCACACTAAGCAACACCTGGAAGTACCACCTACTCAAGGCAGGTGCTGCTTCAAAGGCACCCTTGCATCCAGTGAATCCTGTACATTGAACTTTTGCTCAAATGAATGCAGTTCTCAACTTGCTCAGTGTCGCTACATGCACATTTAAAGGATTATGTAGAGGAGCAGTGTTCAAGCACACACACATGTACGTATATTATACATTTAGCACATTGCATTTGCTGGAGGAACGCAAATACACAGGATATATATAAGTCCTAAGGCAGCAGCTTGCAAAGCACGTCCAGATGTCTCAAAATAAATCGTCATAGTTCTCAAGTACTATAAGAGATTGGGTCAGAAAAGAGTAAATGGGGTGCCTGGGGTGCCATTAGAAAACAACTTACAAAGAGTGGGATTCTATCTGGTTAAATGGTAAAAAATATGATGATGTCCTCTAAATGGAAGGAGCACATTTAGAATATGATGATGCACTGGTGCAACACACTCCATACCTTTATCCCCAACCCCAACCATTATGCTGGAGGGGTTGTCAAGCTGTGATACAACCCTTCTGGCATGTTGACTGATCAGAAACTGAGCTAACTGACAGTGAGTTTTGTGATCCTTAAAGGGCAAGTCAACCCCAAAATAAAAATTTGCCTAATAAAAGAAAACATGGCTCTAAGCAACTTTCCAATATACATTTATGAAACATTTTAAGTGCTTTTAAAGTTATTTGTAAAAACAATTGGCATTGAAACCAGTATTTTCTTAACTCCTGGTTGTTACATTTTAAACAATGTTGCAAAAGTCTTACCATAGTTCCCCAGCAAATACAGGTCTGTTAATCAGCTGCCTTGTCTTACATTGTATTAACAGTCTGAGTCACCAGGGCAGAGAATAGAAAGGGACAGACACCATAACTATGGAACATTTGTAATGAAGGTATATTGCAAAGTTGCTTAGAATTATGTTTTCTTTTATTAGGCACATTTTTATTTGTGCATTTTAAGGGATAACCAATAACAGTGAATAACATATAGGTGTAATCTGCCTTTAGACAAATACAAGAGGTCCTCTGCACTCAAACCATTATCAATATATTTAAGCTTTTACATTTATATTTTAATTCCTTACCCTTTACGCAAAACAGGGAGTGTTTGTCCATATATTGCAATATATTTAAGCTGGCCAACTACGTCAAAGTCATCCCATATCTGGCCAGTCCTATGCTCAATTTTCATCTGATTCATTAAGAATTCTATTGCTTCATTAAACATTTTACAAAGGGACTAAGTTTTACCTGCAACTTACTGCCTTTGCCTTTTCACAGCAGGTGAGTGCGGTACTACTGGGTTAAATTGATAGACCTGTGTTTTAAAGCACAAGAATACAGAAAATATGATTCTTGGCTCTACTGGGGCAGGGGCAGATGCATGCGGTAAAAACCTTGTTAAGTGCTGTGCAAGAAGTCAGTGCTATGTAAAAAGCATAAGAAGAGGAAAGAAAAAAGGAGCCATGGTAGTTGTGAAAGACCTAACACTTGTTGATCTTGACAAGGATTTAAAGGATTTACTGAGGATTGCTGACATCTTGGCATTATGTAAAGCACTGTTCCAGGAAAGGTTTATAATCAAGAATGCTATTGTTTCACAGAGATTAATTCATTTTCTTATGCTTCCATGAGAAACCAAGAGATCAGTTTCCCTTTTTAACCCATATCCTCACTGGCAACAGCGTACAGCTGAAATATATATATATAAAACTTAGTCCCTTTGTAAAATGTATAATTAAGCAATTGAATTCTTAATGAATCAGATGAAAATTAAGCGTAGGACTGGCCAGATATGGGATGACTTTGACGTAGTTGGCCAGCTTAAATATATTGCAATATATGGACAAACAATCCCTGTTTTGTTTAAAAGGTAAGGCATTTTTTAGTAGCAGTATGCACAAAATGTCTCTGTCTTAAATATATTGATAATGGGTTGAGTGCAGAGGACTCTTGTATTTGACTATATATATATATATATATATATATATATATATATATAGTAGATGTTCAATCATACCAAACCCATTTATTAGCCAAAATAATTCAACAGAACCAATGTGATTTATAAACTGATTCATAATATTTATTATTAGGAAACCTGGGTATATTATATAAGCTTTGGGGATCCCTATATACCAGGTTTCCATTGACATTTGGAGGGTTTTGCAGTTTACCCACCCACTCTAACCAGAAGAACAACAGACCAGCCCACTTTCTTTCTCCTGACAACTTCCTTGACTTCTTTTTGGGCCGAGTGATTGGAAACTGACCAGCAGGTGGTACTACTGTATTTAACAAAATTCATTTATATTAACAAATATCTTGGAATTTAAAAAAGAAAAATAATGAATGTAAATTGCAAAAGTGCTTAGAATAGAACTCTCATCACTTTTACCTTCACTTATTTTAAAGATTTACTGATCCTTTAAGCTGATTTGCTATAATAATACACTATAATGTAATGTACAATGAGTAATTACAATAACTAGTGTATTATAGGGTGTTACTATAATGCACTGTCCTGCATCAGTGAATACTGTTGGAGAGTAATGTGTTTTGGGTTTGGGGGAAGAGGAGGGTGGATATAGTTTTGGATTGTGGGCAGATAAAGGGTTTGCAGTTTGCTTCCAAAATCTAGCTTTCTTATTTGGAAAGCTTGTAATACATTTATACTACTTTTGAAATTGTGCTGCCATCTTGTGGACATATTTCAAAGGCTCTTTTTATTTTAAAAGCTTTGAAATGAGGGATAAACAAGAGAATGATCAAGACCAGGGGTCCCCGACCTTTTTTTACCCGTGAGCCACATTCAAATGTAAAAAAAGAGTTAGGGAGCAACACAAGCAGGAAGAAGTCCCTTGTGGTGCCAAATAAGGACTGTGATTGGCTATTTGGTACCCCCTATGTGGACTAGCAGATTACAGGAGGCTCTACTTGGCACTATACTTATTTTTATGCAATAAAAACTTGCTTCCAAGCCTGGAATTCAAAAATAAGCACCTGGTTTGAGGACACTAAGAGCAACATCCAAGGGGTTGGAGAGCAACATGTTGCTCATGAGCTACTGGTTGGGGATCACTGATCAAGACATAGGGGCATTCTTCCACCAAAAATGTAATTTCCCAAAACACTGGAAATTTACTAAAAGGAGAGTAAGACAAGTTTTGGAAAATAAACTTAACACTGTCGAAATTTCTCTTTGCATTGGTGTAAAAATTACATATCTTCTCCAACTGAAATGTCTCCAATTTACAGCATAATCTACCATTATAAAGATAAATCAGCCACTTTTGCTTCTAATTACTGTGTCTAGGTCACCTCTTCCGTGCTAATTTCCTACATATGTAATATCTCTTTGGCCAAACTTCTCCAGAGAGTTTGCTCCATTACAACTGTATGTGGAAAAGAAAACTAGCAAATTTTCACACATGATTTTCGCCACATTTGTCTTGCAACAGTGTATAACTGGATGTATGAGTGAATGACTTTTAGCAAATGTGAAAATACACCTGGTGAATTGAGGTGAAGTTAGAGGGGGAGAAAACTTACTGTTTAGTAAGTATTACCCAGTGTGAATGAAAACTGAGATGGAAAATTTGTTTCTAATGAGGTTTCAGGAATAATTTTATGGTAACTGATGAATATTTATAGCAGAAATCCTTGAAACATACTCAAGTTTTTTCAAATTCAGTTCTGGCGCCAAGCATTAAAATGGCATTATTATGTGATTACTAATACAACCCTGATGTAAAACCTGTAATTACCTCCATATTCAGGGTGGTGGTAGCTCCATGGTTTCCCAACATCGCTAGATACGCTTGCACATGATTCAGCAGATAATACTAGATGGCCACAATGGTGCATTGTTTAATTGTACAGAAGTGCAAGAAATTAGTATTGAAACAAGGTGCAATTGCTGTTATATCCTCCTGTTTCTTGTAGCATCTCTAGGTAGGCCATATCGGCAGTATCTAATTGTCAAGTATCCAATCATATAGCAGTATGTTGATAAGATGGCTGAACTTAATATTTAAAATTGAATATTCTGATTATGAGCACTTGGAGAGATCTATACACAGGGATGCCATCAGAAATCATGCGCCCCTGTACAGCAACATTTTCTGGGCCCCACCCACCACCTCAGTCCCCTGGCCCCCCATACCACAATAAAAAAGTCTCACAAACATGGGGGCTAAAACATAAATGCTAAAAACCCATTGGTGGCCAGGGTCCCCCCTATAAGTTAAAAAAAAAAAAACAATTGGTGGTCAGGGGCCCCCCATAAAAGTTAAAAAGCTTCAACAGTGGCCAGTCTTCCCCCTACAAGTTAAAAACCATTTAGTGGCCAGGGCCCCCCTACAAGTTAAAGAAAGAAGGTGGTCAGGGGCCCCCGTAAAAGTTATAAAAACCTTCAGAGGTGGTCAGGGCAACCATAAAAGTTAAAAAAAGCTTCATTGGTGTCCAGGGCCCGCTTTACAAGTTAAAAAAACCCTTAGTGGCCAGGGTCCCCCCTACAAGGTAAAAAAAAACATTGTTGGCAAGGGGCCCCATAGAAACTTTAAAAAATAAACATTGGCGGTCAGGGGCCCATAGAGGATCAAAATAAAACATTGGTGGCCAGGGGTTTAATAAAAAAAACAAACCAATTGATCTTCAGTGGAACTTACCTCAAGTTCTCAGCCTATGACTAGGGGTGAATCCTGAAACACGTAAGGAGTGAAATCACTGCAGAGCTATGCAATAAACCAGCCTTCTGCTACATTGGAGTGCCGTCCTTCCTTTGGTTTCTATGTAGTTCAGCAGTGGGGAGGCAGCGGACTGAGCACCCGACAAACGGTGAAGGAACAATTTTAGGGAGGTGCGCTTAGAGCGGCCCCTTCGTTTGGACTATAGGGCTTATACGCTGCTTTAAAGGAATAGTTCAGTGTGAAAATAAAAATTGTTTAAATAGATAGGCTGTGCAAAATAAAAAATGTTTCTAATATAGTTAGTTAGGCAGAAATGTAATGTATAAAGTCTGGAGTGAACAGATGTCTAATAAAACAGCCAGAATCCAACTTCCTGCTTTTCAGCTCTATAACTCTGAGTTAGTCAGCGACTTGAAGGGGGACCACATGGTACATTTCTGTTCAGCGAGTTTGTAATTGACCCTCAGCATTCAGCTCAGATTCAAAAGCAACAGATATGACCCATGTGCCCCCCCTCAAGTCTCTGATTGGTTACTGCTTGGTAACCAGGGTAACCAGTCAGTGTAAACCAAGAGAGCTGTAAAGTAGTGTTCTGACTGACATGTTATACATCAAATCACTCCAGTCTTTATACATTACATTTTTGGCTAACTAACTATATTAGATACATTTTTTATTTTGCACAGCCTATCTATTTACCCAGTTTTTATTTTTACACTGAACAATTCCTTTAACTGAGAATCACCAAAGTGATAACACTAATGTAATACAGTGGGTGGGCCAGTCATGATGTCATTTCCTGTGATGTTGTATTTTATATGTAGTCACACTTAGAAAAAGATTTATGCTAACCTGAAACACAGGGCTGCCATCAGAAATCACAGAACATTTTCTAGGCCCCCACATATCCCCCACCTATCAGTACAAAGGCCACACAGATACAAGCATTAAAACATTAAGGGCCCCCCTACAAGTTAAAAAAACATTAGTGGCCAGGGCTCCTAGAAGTTATAGAAAAAAAACTTTGTTTGCAAGGACCCCTACAATTTAGCCAGGACCCCTACACTTTTTCAAGTGTGAGTACATATAAAATACAACATCACTGGAAATTACATCATGACTGCCCCACCCACTGTATTATATATGGATTAGCTGGGTCCCCCTTAAAGGAACAGTTCAGTGTACAAATAAAAACTTGATAAATGGATAGGCTGTGCAAAATAAAAAATGTTTCTAATATAGTTAGTTAGCCAAAAATGTGATGTAAAAAGGCTGGAGTGACTGGATGTGTAACACAACAGAACACAACTTCCTGTTTTTCAGCTCTCTAATTTTGAGTTAGTCAGTGACTATATTAGAAACATGTTTTATTTTGCACAGCCTATCTATTTAACCAGTTTTTATTTTTACACTGAACAATTCCTTTAAGAGTGTGGAAAAAAAAAACTTATATTTAAAAAAAAAGAACATTGCACTTACTTCAGCTGGGCCCCCTTGCTGTGATTATATTGCAAAGTTCGACAAAGTTTAGGGGGCAAATTCACTAAGATGCGAAGTTGCGCCAGGCACAACTTCGCCGCACTTCGCCGCACTTCGCCACAATTCGCCACACTTCGCCAGGCGTATTTTCACCAGCGCTCCGCAAATTCACTAAAATCCGAAGTTGCACACAGGGGTAGCATAAGTTTTCGAAGTTGCGCTAGCGTTAATTCGCCAAGCGAAGCGAAGTTTCGCTAGCGATGGTTCATTTGCATTCGGCGCCAAACTCAAATTTCAATGGAGGAACACGTATCACCACTTCAAATGCTGAGAAAACCTTCAAATCAGCAAATAAGAATTTTATTTTGCCCTACACATGTGCCCACTGTCTAGGTAAGTTGCCATGAGTCAGGAAATGTAGGGGGGAAGGAGGGGAGCTCCAAATATAATTTTTGATCTTTTTCAGCCTATCACCCATCATGTAGAAAACACGCCAGCGTTTTTTGGGACTTAGAAAAAATTTTGACTTTTTTTGAAACAATCCCTATCTACTCTATTGCGCTTTGCCAGGTCTGAGGTGGCGAAGGAAGTCTAGTGTAAAAGGTAGCGTTCAGTACACTGCGCAAGTTAGTGAATTTGCGTAGTTACGTCGCTAGCGAAGTAACACTAGCGAAATTACACCAGCGTTCGTTAGTGAATTTGCACAGTAGCAAAAAATGCCAAACGCTAGCGAATTAACGCTAGCGTTCGGCGCTTCAGCGCTTAGTGAATTTGCGCCTAGGTGTTTGTGTCTTCTTTTCTAACAGCTTTCTGTGATCTACAGGGATTTACTATATACTTTATTGGCAATTCAGAGCACAGAAAGCTGTTAGAAGAAAAGAAGATGCAGACACCTGAGCTCCCGCCCTCCCTTCCAAAGTCTGCAGTTCACTGGTAGAAGGGGTCGGCTAATCCAAGTGCAGCATGACCAGGCCACCCTTAACATCCCAAACCATCTGTGCCCAGGATAATGTTGCGCAAATAAATGCACTAACGCTGCTTGGTTCTAGCTTCTTGTGTTATATATGTTCTAATTGTTAGCATCGAATTGGATGCAAATTCAATACTTTTTCAAACACAGTGCATGCTGGAAATAGCACTTTATCTCACAATGCAACAGATTGTCACACTTTGTAAACAATGGGGCTGTAATATGAATGTCAATGCTTACCAGTATGTAGGTGGAACATACAGAATCCGCCTCTCTTGTGATTATAAAAAAAGGGTTATTTTAACAATTGCACTTCTTCTGCACAAATGAAGCCACAGATACACCAACGACCAAGACTGGGCAAGGAACATGCACAAGCTGATGGATACATGGGGGTAAAAATGAACTATCAAAACCAGCAAAGAATTTCATAAAGTTTCCTGACTATTGCTCTCTAAAATGCCTTGAAAAGGAGGCCCAATTACAAAAGGTTTCAGCTGACAAAAACATGTGATTTTGTATATTGTAATATTGTGTTTAAATGTGGAGTCTGATTCATATATTTTAATGGGACTTTCAATAAAGTATTTTTGATTTTTAATTGCTGCCTGTCTGGATGATGAGATTTTCCTTGCTGTTTCATTGCTGATCTATTACAAGCATACAAAAGAAAGGGGACTGAGCTCTCCCATGATAACCCCTCCGATCGTCCCATATATGCACAACCTGGCCGCTGTTGGGACTGAGAGCACCAGTAAAACACTAGGAAGGTTGGTATATTATTGGGCGTGCTTATTCTTGTTCCATTGTTGCCTGCACAGTGTCTTTCATCAGGCCATGGCCAGAGAGGTAATTACGGGGCTCACTTATAAACACTGTGCAAACCTGCACTTGTGCAGTAACACATAACAACCAGTGATTCTGTTTTTTCAGGCAGCTGCAGGTAAATCAATAAAAGCAAATATCTGATTCGTTGCCATGGGTTACTGCGCAGATGCAAATTTCCCCAGTCTTTATAAATAACCCACATTGTTTGTAAGTGCCACTTTCAGCTTCATGTTACATTTAAGTTTTTTCTTTTATTTAACACGATTACCCATTTTCTGTAGCATTGCTCTTCTATCATGCAGTTACTTTCTGGTGCTATTTATCCACTATGTCTCTATAGTTTTAAATATGTTTGCCCTATTTTCCTTAACTTGCTTTCCTTGGCTTTACCTTCTTTTGCTCAGAGTCCTCACACTAAATCACATTCCTTGGCTCCCAACCAGATACCCGCTGCTGCTATGCCTCTGTTCCCTTTGTGTACTCTGACCTCATACTTATTTCACACAGCTGGACAATTTACAGATTAGTCCATTAAGGGTCTTCCTCAACTTAAATGATATTTCAGTCTACAATTCCTGTTTATCAAGGTAATGTCCTTGATCTAAATAGCATTCTTCTTATTCTGCAGTAGTAGCCAGTGATGCTGAGACCAGGAGGGGTGTACCCCAGGGACCCCAGCAGAGCGGACTTATACAGTAATACTGCCAGAGAGAACATGCTAGTGACTCACGATGTGATGAGCCAACAAATAACACATTTCCACAACAAACACACAATAGGTCACAGCCAGGAACAGAGTCATTTCCCATCCATTAAACAAATTCTGCATCAGAAGTGAAGGTGGAATTACACTCGGTGTACGGAGGACAATATAGGGATACACTTAGAATAGGGATATACTTGGAATCTAGTCCAAACAGCGGCATTATCAGTTTGATACTAAATCTAGCAAACAGATACATGCACTAGGGCAAACACCTTTCTGTAACAGGAAAGCCAGGCACGGGTGGCAGATGGCATTACTGGAGCTGTGATGTCATAAGGGCAGGCCTGTGACATCACCGGGCTATCACTTGATGATTGGCTGATTCGCATGTCAATTTAGGGGAGTCCTGTCTGTTTTCCTAATTTAGAAAACCAGGCAGGCAGTTTTGACATGGGCAGAACTATTAGAAAAAAATGATCAACATGACCAATGTTGATACAATGTATTTCATTAATTGAAGAGTAGTTTTTTAGTGTCTGTATCCCTTTACCAACAACAGCTTTTCATTAAATGAGAGCTAAACCTTAAAAACGAATAGGTAGAAATGTTGTATTTTTTTTTTTATTAAACTTACTGCACCAGCCTAAAGTTTTAGAATCTCTATAACAGTAATCATTTAGGCCTTCAAAGTTGTGCACAGGAGCTCACCATCTTGGATTTTGTTAGGTGTCAGTGACAATGCAGGTACTCAGTGTGCTATGGGCAGTTGCTGAGAAGCTAAGCATAGAGGTCATCACACACCATCAAGCAGAAAATTAGGTCCATATCTTTCTATACAAGGAATTGCCAAACTGACAGGGTTTATAAGCACATTGTCACCAGAGCTGTGGAGTCAGAAGCAATTTTGGGTATGTGGAGTCGGAGTCGCCAAAAATGTACCAACTCCTAATAACTTTAAATACAAGCACTGAAAATAATCAAATCAAAAGTGCTTCTATAAAGGATATGGCAGAAACAATTCTGTGTCTTAGAACAATACTATAGTTAACTTTGGATTGTATTTAACAGCTATTCTACAGGTTCAATTAATATATAAGTTGTTTCAGGCTTTACAATTGTTTTCGGTTACGATTTGTTTTACCAAAGGACGTTGTTTATATTTTTGAGGTTTGGCAGTCATAAAATGCCTTGTATGTTGTGTACTTAATTTCCTTAAAGGAGAAGGAAAGGTTAAAACTAAGTAAGCCTTATTAGAAAGGTCCACCTAAATATACCCGTAAACCCCCAAAGTAATGTTGCTCTGAGTCCTCTTTCAAAAGAAACACAGCATTTCTTTCCTTCTATTGTGTACACATTGGCTTCTGTATCAGGCTTCCTGCCTTCAGCTTAAACCTCATTGCCCTGGGCAAGAGCATGCTCAGTTTGCTCCTCTCCCTCCTCCCTTCTCTGCTGTAATCTGAGCCCAGAGCTATAAGGGAGCAGGGAGAGACTCAGGCAGGAAGTGACGTCACCCCAGGCTAATACTACAGCTGCTATCCTAAACAAACAGAATGCTTCTAGAGCTTTTTACTCAGGTATGGTAAAACATTCTACAGAATAAATATAGCATTCTAGCTTGCAATATTGCAGCTAATTTATTGGCAATAAAATGCCTTCGTAGTTGTCCTTCTCCTTTACATCAACATGGAAAATATATTAGTATATTAAAGGATTAGTAAAAGCAAAAAATGAAAGTGTTTTAAAGTAATTAAAATATAATATACTGTTAGCATGCACTGGTAAAAGCTGTGTGCTTGCTTCAGAAACAAGAGATGTTTACGTAAGGTATCCAGTACTCCTTTCATGAGTTTTAGCATTTGTGCACGTTCAACCAGGTTTTGTAACAGTTTTATCCCTCAAGCTGTAAGCTGCAACTGCGCTCTTAAAATTGTGGGGTTTTTTTTAGAAATCTAATGTTCTAAAAAATAGGTTTCTGTTTTTAATCCTGTCCCTCATAGACTAGATATAAAAGGGCTGCACATGGGAGTTGAAGGTAAACAGCTGCCACATGTGTTTGCATAGCAACTGAAAGTGTCTGCGAGGTCAGTTCCCAGACAACTTGTTCAGTTTAAGGGTAGGACTTCACGACACGAGAGGAGCCGACACGTCGCAATGCGACAAAATGCATGCGACATGTCGGATGTTCTAAAGAAAACAGGAGTGAAGAAGAAATCACAGGTAAGAACTACATTTGTCCGACTGTTGGATGAAAACGCAGCGCTAGTAATTCTGCAAAGTGGCAAAATGAAGTAACGCTGGCAAATTTTCGCAAGCTTTAGCCACTTCGCCCTTTAGTAAATTTCCCCCTATGTCTGTATGTATATTTTTATTTATATAGAAATTATATTTTTCCCTTCTGTGACCGCTTACCTTGTGTAAGATTTAAAAGGTATCAGTACTGAGATTAACTGGCCCCTGTATTGTTTACACCTCAAATTCAGACAGTAAACTACTGCATTGTTCACACTTGTAAAACCTCTATTGTTCACACACATAAAGCCCTGTACTGTTCACACCTGTGAAGCTCTGTTAGCATTTGGAAATACTTGTTAGGGGCCCCTAAGGTATTTAATCATGTGCTGGGGGGGGGGGGGTGCTGTGTTATCCACAGGGGAGGATGAGGCATATGGATTTAAGGGTATGTCTTAATATGACTTAACTTTTTTCACATATGAGTGATATCCCTGCAGTGAGCACCAACCATTTGGTTTTTCGGTGTGTTACCACCAACAATGTATACATGGTCTTAAAGCTCTGGTGGTAACATGGCTGTGGTTTAAAGTGGGTGTGGTTTAAAACAGGGAGTGGCCAACATTGGCTTTCATTATCGGCCCTCCTAGCCCAGAAAAATTCCAGCCCTCGGTTCCACAGAAGTTGGACAGCACTGTTGTAGCTAATGCCCTGGGATACCACAAAGTAAAGAGAAGGCTCGAACCTAGGGGCTGTGGTCTTTATTGTTACCTTATCTAACTCTGGTATAAGGGGCTATTTAACCCTACAAAACCCACAAACCCCCAAGGACCATGAAGAAAAGGAAGATTTTAAGATGAAGATCAAGTAGAATATTACACTACAAAAATGTAAAAGTGTAGCCACCCTTCATACTTTACCCCCAACTATACCTCAGCATCTGAATATCGATTAGATTTCAAAAGATTTAAAAAGATATATTCATTGAGTCCTTAGGCTCTAGACTGCCCTTTCCCCTTCTCCCTAATTTCCTCCTCGTTCAAATAGTGTTTAAACACCTTTCCTACATAAGCCCAACCGAATAAGCTCATGTCAACAGGGGGGGTATATACACCCCTTTAATTACTGCAATTGCCTCTACATCTTAATATTTTGACAATTCCATGCTTTCAACTTTGTAATAAGTGTTTGGGGTAGGCAACTTTATATTAATAACATTTTTTTGGGAATTAGAAGTTTGACAGGCATAAGTCCATATAGTGACCAAAATCAAGAAAAATACAAGAGACATATCAGACAAGAGTCATTAAAAGTGTCTGTGCCACCTAGTAACTAGGTGCAGCCAAACTAAGTGCGGTATTAAGGAGGTACATCTAGGGAAGAAAAAGTGTCCCTATAACACTGCTAAACTGCAAACATTCACTTGCTGCAACAAAATCCGTGTACAAATATTATGTAAAATACTTTTCAGGGCACAGTGTACTTATATGCAATTCCATAATAATTTCTCCCATTCACTGATCCAACTACACACAAGTCAACGATTGTTGCTCATAAATATTACTAATGGTTTTAGGTATTATCCCCTGGCAACTGCCACATGTGTTTGCATAGCAACTGAAAGTGTCTGCGAGGTCAGTTCCCAAACAACTGAAACAAACAACTTGTTCAGTTTAAGAGCCCCGTATGCTCCTGACATGTAAAAAAAGGAGTAAAAACTTTGTTAAAAGAAAAATATAAATAAAAATTATAATTTTGCAAGTCTATTAAACATGAATGATCATGAAAAAAAAAGTTATATTAATCTAATGGCTCATTATCCTTTAAGGTGCACATTCCAGGTTTTAAAAGATTTAGGTAATTTGCAACTTCATACCTTAAGTCTACTAGAAAATCATGTAAACATTAAAGAAACCCAATAGGCTGGTTTTGCTTACAATAAGGATTAATTATATCTTAGTTGGGATTAAGTAAAAGGTTTGGTTTATTTTTACAGAGAAAAAAAGAAATCATTTTTAAAAGTTTGGATTATTTAGAGAAAATGGAGTCTATGGAAGATGGTCTTTCCGTAATTCAAAGCTTTCTGTATAACGGGTTTTTGGATAATGGATCCCATACCTGTATATGAAATTATATGCAGAGCAGGTCCTTTCACACTGGTAAGATTTCTTGTTTAACTAAGCAGTTTGCCATATTTTGGCTATTATGATGAAAAAAGTAAAAAAAAACACAGTAGTTTACCATATAAAACTTTACATACAGGTATGTAACAAACCCGTTATCCAGAATGCTCGGGACCTGGGATTTTCCTGATACTGTATCTTTGTGTAATTAGGATCTTCGCAACCTTGTCAACTAGAAAATCAGTTAAACATGAAATAAACCCAATACGCTGGTTTTGCTTCCAATAAGGATTAATTATATCTTAGTTTGGATCAAGAACAAGGTACTGTTTTATTATTACAGAGAAAAGGGAAATTATTTTTATAAATTTGGATTATGTAGATAAAATAGAGTGGGATATGGCCTTTCCGTTATTCCGTAAGCTTTCTGGATAATAGGTTTGCAGATAACGGATCCCATACCTGTACTAGGGGTACACAGGGTCAAAGCAAACAACTCAAACACAGTGTCAGGGAAAAATAAAAAACTCTTAAACGGATGCCTCCAGAACTGTAATGTACATATACAGTCCATCCAGAACTTCACAGAGGAGTTCATTGGTCAGGTTGCAGATCCACTATTTTATTGATATTATATAAAAATGTACTCCCCGCTTTAAAATATATGGACATTCAAAGCCAGTTAGGTTTTCCACAACCATATAACCCATACATGTCTGCAGGCCACATGGTGCCACTAAGCATTGATTATGACTCATGACATTACTAAGCATTATTTCACAGGAAGTATTTTACAGGTTATTCATGAATCGAGTGTATTTCAACATACTCCTCAGCTCTTTGTTCAGAATGTCTAATCAGCAGCAGCAGTGTCATCAGAAACCAATTTACAGATAATCTGACCCTCTGTTAAAAAAAAAAAAGAAAATATTATAGCAAAGTGACTGCTTTGTTTTAACAGGAACAAAGAAACCATCCATATAATAAACAACACATTATAAATGGCATTAAACATTTAATTTTGTAATTTGTTTTATTTTTTGATTGCAATAAATATCACATAGTATGCCATAGTGATTTTAAAATCTGCATGATTAGTTACGTCTCCTTACACTTCAATGCAAGTTATGAACAATGATGACAACTGATGTCAGACATTTGTGACCTAACAGGACTCATTAAGTTACATAGGAGCAAATATATACAAAGGCAGCCCATGTAGACCATTCAGCAATAAGTTTGATTAGTCAAATGTAAGGTTGATTAATCAAAGGAAAGAATGGTAGCTATAGGTTACTACACTTCTCCACTAGGGATTATTTACATTTTAGCTTGGAAGTACAAGATACTGTTTTACTATTACAAAGAAAAAGGAAATTGTTTTAAATAATTCTGATTATTTGATTATAATGGAGTCTATGGGAGAAGACCTTTCTGAAATTTGGAGTTTCTGGATAATGGGTTTCCAGATAACAGATCCCATACCTGTACATGTTCTTATGCCCTTTTCCAGATTAAGATCTTCCAGATCATTTACCAATATTGATGTCATCCATCACCCTAGAGATTAAATACTTGGAAAGATGTGGCTGGTCAACCAGCAAGTGCATAGGAACAAGTATCTTTGCGTCCTCTATAGACATACAGGACACAAAGGTAAGTGGCTAAATACAGAAGCAACTGGAAAAGGGAACAGGAATTCAGTCAAACAATGACTAGGCTGATGTACAGTAGTCCTATGCCAATAGTAAAACCTGTTGTTAAATCTATATGCAAGGTCAAATAGACCTTTAAAATACCAACAAATTGTGAAACTTGAAAACTATAAAGGCTTTGTGGCTAACTATGCTGACAATTTAATGACTAGTAAAACCAAGAAAGCATTTCACATTTTTACTTTTATGGTACCACCTTTTAGCTCCACAGTGTCATCAGCTTGGTAGTTCATACATATATTTACACATACAGAACGTAAGGCTGTTTTATTTGAAATAACACAGAGTAAAAATATACCCTTCTAACTAAATGGGTATATTCTTCCTTAAAACAGTGCAATTTAGTCAAATTATTGAGCTTAGTATAAAATAGGCATAATGAGGCTTAGGCTACATTCTCTGTCGGATGGAATGTTTTATACCTTAAATATTCCTCCAGACACTGAATGGCATTATCATCTACTTTTGGGTCAAACTTATTGGCAAAGAAATGGTGCTGCTGAACCATCCAATTCAGGTCTCCAGTTCCATATACACACACTTGTCTTCTGTGGGTACCAGTGCAGGGTATATATGGAGCGCCTTTGTTCATGTCTCCTTCAAGGCTTTGCCATTTCACTAATCTTGCAATGGCATTTATGTCTGAAGTGTCATATTTCTGGTGTGCAGGCATGTGTCCTGGCATCTCTGCAAACCGATGTAATGTGGCCCACATGTATTCATCAGGGCTATAGGTATCCTTTGCCCACATAATAAACTTTTTCACTGTGGGGTTTACAAACAGTGAATTAACAAAGTTTCTAGTAACCACTATATATGCATTGCCGCTAAAAACTGGAACAGGTAATGGTGACGGCTTTTTCCTAGTGTTTGTTTGAACAATCATATTTGAGTCCTCCTTGAGCTCAAAGTGATATTCCCAACGTCTCTTTTTGTAGTTTGGTGGAATCTCAGACTCCATGCTGTTGTGGCCATTTAAAGACTTGAGAGCCTTGACCATCTCAGCATTAGTCTTTATGGGAAAGTCGGTTCCACACGTATTAATGAGATATTTCCATTGCACGTTGCTTTGCAGCAAGTCTTCCATGCAGTTTAGATCGGCTTGAACCCTCCGCCATGATGCGTAGACCACACTTTCCAGCTTTGATGCCACAAACACATTGTCGAAGCAAGAAGTGATGGCTCTCGCCGCTTGCTGAAAGCTCTCTGGAGACTTCTTATCCACGTGAACACAATAAATATTATGGGGGGTGTAAACAGCTCTCAAAAGCCTTTCGAACATCTCGATATTGTCGTGGATCACCATAGAATAAGCGATGGGGAAATCGTGTTCCGCTTGACTCAAACTAAACGTGATATATTTCCTCCTCTCCCTGAAGAGCTTGCAATCACTGGTTGCATTGATATAGTCCCCATCAGTGGCAACAAGTCGCCTTTTTTTGACCATCAGATTGTCCAATAGGGCTCTCCTGGCCTCCTCAGTGTCCCCTTGGATTATTCTGTGGCAATTCTTTTCTCCAGGGGCTGACAAGTTTAAAGCCGTGTAATAGGAGGCCATGCAGCTTCCCATGGGTATGTCATTGTTATGGGCCAGGTTGCAGTCAATGGCCAGATGTTTGAGCCCCACTGTGAGGAAGAGCAGGAGCGTGAGAGGAAGAGTGCACCTGAGCAAATGCCCCCGGCACAACTTCCGCCTCACATGGGCCATCAATGACATCGCTCGGGCAGCTGTGGCCACTGCTCAGATACTGCTCTCCGTGTAACACATCCCGCCGGGAATCCTGCTGCTGCTCTGCATCACTAACTGACATCCTATGCTACAGCTCGTGTGAGCTAATACTATTTGTAGACAAAGAGATAAGACGGAAGGACGGATCCACTGTAAGGCGGGCAGGGGTGTGTGCTGGGAGGATGAAACGAGATTAAGAAAAAAGAGCGGCCACTGGGCAGGGTTTTGCGGAAGACGTGAGTCAGTCCATGGTACCAACCAAGCGGCCCCCCGCGCCAGGGAGAGCCGACAATCAGCTGTAAACTGAGTGCATTTCCCATAGCGCTGAATGTGAGTCTGGATTGGACTAATGAAAGGCAAGAAGCTCCCCAGACCCCCCGAGTAGAGCATTTTAACTTCCCGTTGGTCTCCCTGTCACAGGCAGCTGATTTCAAGTTAATGAGACGAGAGGCGTGGAACGCTAATTCTCTAATTGGCAGCCTTTCCTGTTCTACAGCGGAGATTGTGTCCGGGGAACATAACACATAAGGCAAAGTAAAACCAGCCAAAGGTCCAAAAAAGTAGCCCAAAGCTGCACCTTGACTAGTTTGTAGTTTCAAAACCAGCCCGGGGTTTAAATTAGTAGCCCAATTCGGCTGGAACTCAGCCAACCTGGCAACTCTGCTGACCAGTCTCCCACCCAGCATGCTTATTCATTCAGCCAATCAAACAAGTATGCTTGCCCATAAGTCCATTATATCAGCTACCAAGCATACTCACTCATCTTATCAGCTGCTAAGCATACTTGTACATTCGATCATCCTATCAACCACCAAGCACACTAATTCATCATAGCCACAGAGTGCTTATTTCATTCTACCTCCAATCAGCGACTAGCATGCTTATTTATCCTATCAGTCACCAAACATGCTTGTTCATTCTATCAGCCAACAAGCATGCTTATCCATTATATCAGCCAGGTCCAGACTGAGAATTAAAATAGGCCCTGGCATTTCAGGTACACAGAGGCCCAATCAGCCCACACAGAGGCCCAAACAGCCCCCACCAGCCCACTAAATACTGACTTTCTATGGAACCTTATAGCAGCCCCTCTGGTATTTGCCAGAACCCACAGATTGCCAGTCCGGGCCTGATATCAGCCAATCAGCCCTCCACAATGCATGCTTATTTTTCATATCAGCCACCAAGCATACTTTTTCATCATATCAGCCACAAATAATGCTTATTCATTCTATCAGTCAGGAATCATCATCTTGTTGCTCAGCAGATATTGGTGAGCTACAGCTCCCAGAACTCCACCCACAGCCAGTGACTGGAGGGTGCTGGGAACATTAGTTTAACATCATCTGCCTGGAAAAGGTGTCTCATCCCTTTGTTATATTCTGTCTATATGTCATGCAGGGGCAATGTTCTCATGTAATCTCAATTCTATGCAAATATGTTTAATGAGTCTGAGTAGAATAGACTTTGCTTGGAGCAATATTTAACTATGATGGCTCTGAAGGATGAGAAGCATTGACTGTTCCTATTCAGAGAGCCCAGCTGGCCAAGCGAAGCTCCACAACATATGTGCTTTTATATAAACAGTGCAGGGCTTTATGGTTCCTTAAAGAAATATATGAGCCTGAAAGTGTGAGGAAAAGCATATCTGCTGATTTATAGTACATTCTTGGGATCTGTAGTTCAGAACGGCAAACATAGTTATAGTATTCATTACCCCTAGGGCAGGCTGTATCTTTGGCATCATGGTCAACCCAACGGCAACACAGCACCTGTGAGCACACTCTGATACATCCTTTCCCCTGCACACACCTACTTACTATATATGTGCATCTACCCACCACCTAAAACCTACCGAGCACCAATGTTAGCCTAAGTATTTTCTGATAGAAGGAAAATCGTTCGATCAATGGATTAAAATCCTTTGAATCATTCCATTCGAAGGACTTAATCGTTCAATCAAACGATTTTTCGATCGAACGAAAGGTGGTAAATCTTTTGACTTCGATATTCGAAGTCGAAGGATTTAACTTTGATGGTCGAATATCGAGGGTTAATTGTTAATTAACCCTCGATATTCGACCCATAGTAAATGTGCCCCCAAATGTCACTGTCACTTTAACAGTTTAAGGAAGATTATATTTGCAGTTATCTTTTTATTGTTTATTGAAATTGTATATACAATAGCACAGCATAAATGTCATATTATATTTATTGTCAATATCTTTTGATGTTTATCGAAAATCCTATGCTTTTCAGGAAGTGCCCTAGCAAGCAGATAGAATATTATATAAGTATCAAGACCATCCAGACGTACTAAGTACGTAAAAAGAAAAACACACACTTTTTTTAGTTGTTCTTTACAACACATGCAGGGAAAAGCTTCTGATAACAGAAGATATTCGCATGCAACACACAAAACATTGCTTTAAAGGAACAACAATGTAGGTCTCTATAAAAATATATTGCATAAAACAGATCATATGTAAAACCCTGCCATTGGGAAAATGTAAATAGAAAACTGTCATTTTAAAAAATAAGGTCAGCCCCCCTGGGATCGTAGGATTCACAGTACACACAAACAAATCAAACAAACTATACATGTTAGGTCACATGAGCCAATTAAAAGTTCTGTCTTTTGCGTCCACACTTCTTCCTGTTAAATTTAGAGCTGCATTATTTTTGGTCAGGTGATCTCACAGACCATCATGGAATGGTGGTTCAAGGGAAAATATGTAAAAGGGCAATATTTACTAAAATGTACCAGTTTGGTAAAATTCTTTAATATGCCACTGAATATGATATAAACTATCTGTTGCTTAAGTTTTAATTTTGGGCATAAAGTTTTTCCTTAAAACAAAAACTGAGAGTCTTTGATCTTTACTTAAAGAGATAGAATTGTGGGAATTAAAGACTAAGCCCTGTCCATGCATTGTCTGACACATGTATGCATGTATGATAGCATGTATATGTACCTGTAGGTTGTGAGAACACACGGCAATCGTTACCGTTTTGTTTGTGAGCTGAATAAATGCTGATCACTTAATCAATTGCATCAGTTGTGCCGCAGGTCTCTTGCTTTGTGATACACATTTTTGGGCTTTTGGCATTATTGGGCCCGATACCTGAAGGCACCTGACACCAATCCGGTGATACAGACCTGGAACAGCACTCCAATTTTGGGTGTCCAGTTGCCTTTGACTTAATTCTACTATATATCCTGTATATATATATCAATTTCATGATTGCTCTTTACAATTAGAGGGCATTACAGACAGATAGCAGGGAATCTATTTTACCCATTGAAAAGACCAATGCTCCAGAGGTGAGACCAGTGTTGCTTTTGTGTAGATCACCTTCTTAATAGTATTCATTGTATTCCCCTCCTGTGATACTAGATCCAGATTCATTATTTTGTTAATGGGTAAATGAACATTAAACATTCACGCCCATGCATGTTTAGCAATGATTCACAGTGTATGTTGCAATATGGTGGAACGCTAAAGGGAAATCCACCTATTAGTATTTGCATAATGAATGGATATGTAATTGTATGTCATTTTCAATATACTTCTATCATACTTAATAATTATAAGCTTGTTATAGCGTTATTTGGAAATATGATATAATACTGTTGAAAGTAGTATTTATCTGTCCCTTTCTTTTTTCGGCACTGCTGCTTTGGACTGCTGACACAATGGAGCAAACAGTAAGCAGACTTTTGTGGCCTCTACCACATTGTTTTTAGAATCTGAACCAGCAGTGCCTAAATGGAAATATTAATATTGCAATTACATTTAATATGTGTGGATTTTATAGAATAGAATTTACCTGGCTTACAGGTTCTTTTTCACAGGTCACATGATTTTTCCTCACAGTAGGTGCTATGCAGAATGTATTTGTATACCATTTAGATGTGTATTTAAGCTGATAACTCAAAACTTTTGATTGATTGATGCTGAGCCCCCACTGTTCTGGAAAATGTTCATTTTGCCCAATTATTAAAGCAACTTTGACCACACGCTACACTGGCCAACAGCACCAGTGATCTTCCCTGATGGATAACCTAAAAATAAAATATTCCAAAAAGTCAATGTCACGTCAGCAACCAATATTATGTGCATGGGGACTAGGGTTGCCACCTTTTCTGGAAAAAAAATCCTCTATATATATATCTTTTTTCCCCTATTAATAACATTGGGATCAACCATCATTTTTCCCGGTCAGATGGCATCTCTAATGGGGACCTGTAAATACTGTGTTTCCATCCAACTTAAGAAGCATCTGTGGCAGAAAAAATGCATAATTCCTCAAATCTGCACCATGTGCCATGGCCCTTACGATAGAGCCCTGCTATTCTGTAATGGTAACCTTTTTCTTATTATGTTCAGGGTTCAGACCCACACTCGAGAAACAGGCCAATTGTCACTTAGTTTAACGGCCCATTATTTGTCTGTATGCCCTCTCTTCTACATTTAGGGGGGCAGATTTATCAAGGGTCGAATTTCGAAGTACAAAAAACTTCTAATTCGAATATTGAATTCGAAATTTTTTTAACAAATTTGGCAATCCTGCGGTCAAATAAAAATCGTTCGATCAAACGATTTTTAGCGATCGATCGACGGATTTCTATTCAACCAAAAAAAAACGAAGAAAAGTGCTGTGGAAGGTCCCCATAGGCTAACACTGCACTTCGGTAGCTTTATTTTGGTAGTATTTAATTTGGTAGTATGAAGTCTAAGTGTTTTTTAAAGAGACAGTACTTCGATTATAGAATGGTCAAATAGTCCAACGATTTTTACTTTAAATCGTTCGAATTGAAGTCGGATGGTCGAATATAGCCTATTCGATGGTCGAAGTACCCAAAAATTTTACTTCGAAATTCAAACTTTTTGACATTCGAACCATTCACTCGAGCTTAGTTTATCTGCCCCCAAAAGTGCTGACCTGATAGGGAACTTAAAAGCATTCTTGCGATTGGCTGTAATCCTGCTTAATTGTAACCAGCCACAGAGAAGAACCTTCCCTATGGGACATATTTATCAAAATATGAAATTTTGAACTCACCACAGAAAAACTCACCCACTTTCTATTCATTCCTATGGGATTTTTTTTGGATGCATTTTTTTTTTTTTTTAAAAATGTGAGCTCTAACTTTTGCCCAGTGATAAATATGATTGTAAAAGTCCCATAAGAATAAATAGAAAGTATGTTAGTTGTTCTGTGGTGAGCTCTAATCTCACATTTTGATAAATCTGCCGCAAAGACTAACAGCAACTAGTCTACTGGAGAAATCTGCCCATCTGCTGGCTGCATAGCTGAGGTGCAAATTTTTATATACTTTTTAAAATCACATTTTGTCCTGGTCTTAAGTGCACGAATATCATACACTGTTGGGACTTTTATTACTATATTCAAATCATAAACTATGGAGTTCTGTAACTGCTGCTCAGTTTGCCAATGCCACCAGCAATCTTAATGGTCACACATTATCCACGTGTGCATTAAAGGAGCAGTGTATCTTTAATTTAACTTTTAGTATGATATTGACAGATATTCTGAGACAATTTGCAATTTGTCATTATTTTTTTTGTGTAATTTAGCTCTTTATTCAGAACCTCTCTGGTTTTAAATTTCAGCAGCTATTTGGCTGCTAGGGTCCAAAGAACCCTAGCAATCATGCAGTGACTTAAATAAGAGAGCACAATATGAATAGTAGGGGCTGAATAGAAAGACGATCAATAAACAGTGGCAATAACAATAACAACTGGAATCTCACAGGGCAATTGTTTTTTGGCTGCTACGGTCAGTGTTATTTTAAGCTGGAATGAGACAGAAAATGAAGGTAATTAATTCAGAAATGATATAAAATGGAAAAAAGACCAATTGAAAAGTTGTAAGAATAGGCCTATAACATACTAAATGTTACCTTGAAGATGAACTATCATTTTAAAAACCTTATTATTTTTCCCATAGCGTGATGCTCAGCCTACAAAAATCAGCATTTTTTTGTGGAGATTGTATGTGGTATCTGGAACTTAAACACAATCAGATGCTGGGTACGGTCATATCCTTGACTTAATGTCCATTTACTGTTTATTTTTTGAAGGACATGGCTGAGTTCCTATTAAAGTGCATTGTACTGGAACTGATGCAGCTGGAACATAAATACTGTTTCTACAGAAAACACAGCATGTCTTGCCCCACTGTGTCCCTATCCTGGCTGCTGGTATAACCTTCATTATTTTAGTGTACTCTTTCCTTATTAACTGGAGGCATTATGGGAAAGGGATAGTGACGCTTGCAACATTTTCAAGGAACATGCCGTTATCCATTTAATTCGATTTTTATAACAGCCTTGGTTTTAACAACAGTAGCTTCACATTTGTAGAACTGTAAATGTTTGCATTTGTATAGGAATTGAGAAAGTGATAGGGTAGAACTTTTAATATGAAGCATAACAAACGTGGTTTAAATGTGATACCTTTATTGGCTAACTAAGATGATAATCACAGCAAGCTTTCAGAACATTGCAGTTCCTTCTTCAACGTCGATTACATTGAAGCTATGTTGGCCCTGATATATCTACAGCATTTTGTTTACAAGAAAAACTGTGAGGGACAAAAGGAGAAACAAAACATAATTTGTATTACAAGCAGGGACAGATCTACAGAGAGGTGGGTTATGCAAAGTAGTCCAGACCAGGCACAAATTAACCTAAGGTGAGAAGTAGATAAGGGAAATTTCCATTTTCTTTTCCTGGACTGAAGCATGGCAGTAGTCACTAATGGGTTAATCCCTCATGCAGCGGAAGGACAGGATACACAATTAAAACCCCTTCCCAACCCCCTTACCCCATCTCTTAACCCTGTCCGAGCTTAGGTACTGAGGGGGGGGGGGTCGTGCCTACTGCCATGCTTCAGTCCAGGAAAAGAAAATTACGGTAGTATGAAAGAATTTTCCCTTTTCCTGTCCTTCCACATGGCAGTAGTCACTAATGGGAATTACCCTAGCAGTAATCAGACATGGGTGGGATGAATTATTTATTTTGCTGAACTGAAGAAAGGACTTTATGTCCAAAAGAGGCTTCTTTTGCCGACAAAACATCCAACTTATAACAACGAACAAACGTAGACAATGAGGACCAGACTGCCGCATTGCAGATTTCTTCTGGCGTAGCTTGAGCTTTGAAAGCCCAAGAGGCTGCTACTGCTCTAGTGGAATGAGCCTTAATTTGGGGAGCCTGCATAGACTTAATTGAATATGCTTTCCTGATACATCCTTTTATCCAGCTCGCAATCACTCATTTTGAAGTTTGCTGTCCCATGGAAGGGCCCTTGAATAGTAGAAGGAGCTTTTCACACTTCTTAAATGAGTCGGTCCTATGCAAATATACAGACAAAACCTTCCCAGATCTAGATTATGCCACTTCTTTTCCTCTTCTGTAACAGGATTAGGAAAGAAAACGGCAACACCACCTCTTTACTGGCATGATACATTGAGACTACATTTGGGAGAAATTTCTCTGGCAATCTCAAGACAACTTTATCTTGCAACATCTTCAAGTACAGTTCTTTCCTAAGCAATGCTTGGATTTCAACCACTCTCCAAGCCGATGTTATCGATATTCAATATGCTGTCTTTATAGACAAGAGATCCAAACGAATGGATTCCAAAGGCTCGACTGGTTCCTCCGTGAGAGCCTGAAGGACCAGATTTAAGTCCCACGATGGCAAGATAGGTCTCACTTGCGGCTTCAGATGTCTGACCCCTTGAATAAACCGGGCCACCAAAGGGCACTCTGCAAATTTGACCTTTGTCAGTGCCGACAAAGCCGACACCTGCACCTTCAGAGTGGCTAGACCAAGATCTTTTTCCAAGCCTGACTGGAGAAAATTCACTATCGCCGCTTCATTCAGTGATGAAAACAAATTCTCTGTTTCAGAACACCACTCCTTGAATCTTTCCCAGATTCTGTGATAAGTACTATTCGTCGATGGCTTTCTTGCTGCCAAGAGCGTGTCAATAGTATTATCTTCGAGACCTTGCTCCGTTAACTCCTGCCGCTCAAGAGTCACCCCGTCAAAGCCCATTTTTGTGGGTTTGGGTGGAACATTTTGCCCTGAACCAAAAAATTCTGCTGACATGGTAGACTGCAAGGATTGTCCACCTTCATCGCAAACAATTGGGCAAACCAAGGCCTCCTTGGCCACCATGGCAAAACTGCTATGACTGTTGTTTGATCCTTCCGGATTTTGTTTAATACTCTTGAAATAAGAGGTATTGGCGGAAAAATGTAGGCCAGTCTGAACTCCCATTTCAGACTGAAAGCATCTTGACACAACACTTGCTTCTCTGGGTACCAAGAACAGTTTGTTCTCACTTTCCTGTTATTGGACGTAGCCATGAGATCTACCTAGGGAAGCCCCCAAAGACTCACTAATGTCTGGAAAACTTCTTAGGCTAACTCCCACTCCCCTGGGTGAAAAGGCTCCAGACTCAACCGATCCGCTAAAACATTCTGATGGCCTGGAATATAGGTTGCAGACAAATCCAGGAGATTGCACTCCGCCCAGGCAAAAGTCAAGTTCAACAGCTTCCTGCTGCGGTGTCCCTCCTTGTTTCTTGATATATTTTACCGTCGTTATGTTGTCGGACTGAATGAGAACTGACGAATTCTGAAGGTGACTCTGAAAACTCACAAGTGCTTGAAACACAGCTTTCAGTTCTCTGAAGTTAAAGGACCATCTCACTGCTGCTGGCGGCCAGATACCCTGGCAGAAAAGAGCTTTTGCCTGCCGATGCCTTAGATATTATATTATCCAGCTTCGGCCCGAACAGCAATTCACCCTCAAGATTAAACTTGAAGGGGGTATGCTTCAGCCACAGCATTCTTCTGGCTGCCACTGCATATCCCATATTTCTGGCTGCAAATTTCAGGACATCTGTGATAAAATCAATGGCCACTTTCAAATCATCGACCAAATGAACTACGTTACTCTTATCCATTCCACCATATCCACCATGTAGTTCTCTCTCCATCTCTTGCAGCCAGATCTTGGATGCCTTTGCCACACATGTCACTGCCACAATCGGTTTACAGAGCAACCCCGAAACTGAATAAGTTTTCTTTAATACTGTATCTTGCCTTCTTTCAACTGGGTCTTTGAGTGAAACTCCCCCATCCACAGGCAGTGTGGTCTTATGAGCTACCCGTGTGATGGCAGCATCCACTTTAGGAGGGCTTGTCCAAAGGCTCACATCCCCCTCAGCATACATTTTTTTAAAATGCCTCAGCACCGAATATTTCTTTTTCGGAACTGCCCATTCATCCTTAATGATATCTTTCAAAACTTCACGTACTGGAAAAGCTAATGCCCTTTTCCCTGAAGCTTTAAACATCTTATCCTGTTTTTTCTCCTGTTCTGCATCCTCCAGTTCCAAAACATTCCTCACTGCTCTAATCAGTGGTTCAATTAGGTCGTTGTCGAATGCAGAGTCTTCATCAAGAACAATCAGGTCATCATCATCATCTGAACTAGCCGACTGGCTACTCCTGGCTGCCACTTGCTGACGGCTACACTCCTCTGCGGGTGTCTTAGGATCTCTTGCACCCGACTGAGTGGGTTCTACTTTCAGTGACATACATTCAAAGACTTAGACATTGATTCTTTAAACCAGTCCTTTATTGAACTCCACTGTTCCTCCGCTCTTTTGCCGGACATAGCCTCCCAGCATTCCAAGCATACTTTCTTGTTATGCATTGCCGGGTTGTCACATACAGAGCACTCCCGTTCCACGGACTTCCTGGAGTGATGACTGCGTCTCCTTATTATTATTATTATGATTAACATGTATTTATATAGCACCCCTTTTGTTATGCATCATATTAAACGTTCTACCCTATGTGGGACATTCACTAAGATTCGTAGTTGCGCTGGCGTCCGCTTCGGCGCGATTCGCCGCACTTCGCCAGGCGTATTTTCACCAGCGCTCCGCAAATTCACTAAAATCCGAAGTTGCGCTCAGGGGTAGCGTAAGGTTGCGAAGTTGCACTAGCGTTAATCCGCCAAGCAAAGCGAAGTTACGCTAGCGATGGTTAATTTGCATACGGCGCCAAATTCAAGTTTCAATGGAGGTATATGTAGCAGAACTACACAAGCCTCGGAACCTTCAAAACAGCAAGTAACATTTTTATTTTGCCCTACACATGTGCCCACTGTATAGTTAAGTTGCCATGAGTTAAGAAATGTAGGGGGGAAGGAGGGAAGCCCCAAAAATGTTTTCGATCTTTTTCAGCCTATCACCCACTCTATTGCGCTTCGCCTGGTCTGAGGGGGCGAAGGAAGTCTGGTGTAAAAGTTAGCGTTCAGAACAATGCGGGCGTTAGTGAATATGCGTAGTTACGTCCATCGCGCAAATAGGCCAGGCGTAAGGGTGCGAATGACACTAGCGAAGTTACGCCAGCGTCCGTTAGTGAATTGGTGAAGTAACGAAAATGCCCAATGCTGGCAAATTCATGCTAGCATTAGGCGCTTCGGCGCTTAGTGAATTTGCCCCTATAACTTTTAAAACAGGCTAACATGGTCCAAAAACCGTTATAGGAATGGAGATAAAATATATGTTCAAAGCTGTGTTAAAACTGGCTAAATATTGTCGCCTTATTTGCAAATTGACAGTTGCTCAGATTCTCAATCTGACTCACCTTTGGGGTTATGTTAGCATACATAATAGCACATACCTTCAGGGACAGACACACACATACATGCACTTGTTCAGATGCTGACAATAGCACATACCACTAATCTTACATTTATGGGCCTATTTATCATGCTGTGTAAAAAGTGATGTTGCTCATAGCAAACAATCAGATCTTTGCTTTTGTTTTCTAATTGCTGATTGGTTGCTTTGGGCAACATCACCGTAATGCTTCACTCCACTTTTTACACAGCATGATAAATAGTCCCCCTAATAAATGCTTAGCCACATTGTTATACTTACTTTTTACAAAGCCAGGCACCCTTGCTAATTCTCAGCCTTGGACATAACAACACCTTTGCTCTGCTTTCTACTAAAATCAAAAAGAGTGAAATTGTGTGTGTTGGCTTTGCACATGCAAAATAAATTTATTAATAAACAATGCCCATTAGAGACGGTCAAAATGGCTCACCACTAAACCCCAGTCCACGGGTTATAGGTAATTACCAACGTAAAAAGTGTAGGAATCATCAAAAATGAATGCAGAAGGGGATCAGTTAAAAATGATTTACTTATTAGGACATAAACAGCCTAACATGTTTCGTGCCTAGCAGGGCACTTACTCATAGGCTAGTGGTCACATCTCTGTACCAATACTTTATAGGGGTTGTGGCCAATCAGGACAAGTGATACAATATCCAATCAAATTGATAAAACAACTGCAAAAAACACTTTACCAATAAAAGCATGCCAAGAGATAGCCAATCAGGTGCATGCAAACCCCAAGTATACATATATGACATATTTGTACCATATACTATATGACATATTTTCCTTTTTTTAACCTGTTTTTTGAAATCATGTGTAAATGCATGCATAAATATGTCACATACTATAGGGCATATCCCTGTAGTCTACTTCTGGGCTTTGCATGCACCTGATTGACCAACTCTTGGCATGCTGTTATTGGTAAAGTGTTATTTTGCAGTGGTTTGTTTCAATTTCACTGGATATTGTATCACGGATTGGCCACAGCCCCAATAAAGTGTCTGCATGGCCACTAGCCTATGCCCTGTCTGTCTAGATGGACCTTTGTTAGCTGAATCTTAGAGTGATATTCCTTGTGTTGTGAGTGACACTATGCTGCAACAGCCACATCACTGATGCAATGTATGCAAAAGTGTCAGCTTTATTTTGTTGCTGAAAATATACAACCTGTGTCAGTGGTAGGTGACAATACACAAAACAACACTGTGTAACACTGCTTTACTTGGTAAGTGAATCCAGACTGGCGCAGTTTCTTCACTGTGCTGTTGTATTTGGTTTTTTTCAACTCTGTAAATGTATCACGGTGCCCCTTTGCTCTTAGGATCCTTCCCTCTTGAATTCACCGAATCATTTTCTCATACTCCCTTCATTTATGGACATTGTCCTAAAACCATAAATTCAGATTTTAACTTCTGTAGGGACCCACAGGGTTAATAGCCCCAATGGCTTTACACCCCTCCATTTCCTTATTCCTTAGTTACTTAAATCCCTACATTTCCTTAAAGGAGATGGAAAGCTGCGGAGGCATTTTATTGCCAATAGATTAGCCACAATAGTGCAAGCTAGAATGCTATATTTATTCTGTAGAATGATTAACCATACCTGAGTAAACAGCTCTAGAAGGTCTCTCTGTTTGTTTAGGATACAGCTGCCATATTAGCTTGGTGTGACATCACCTCCTGCTTGACCCAGTGTCGGACTGGCCCGGCGGGAAACCGGGAAAAAACCCGGTGGGCCCTGACCCTTAACGGGCCAGACCCAGGGCAGGATTTAGGGAGAGGCCCCCTAGGCCCGGGCCTAGGGCGGCAAGATGTTTAGGGGCGGCAAGCAGGCACCCCTAACATCTATATAACTGTGACCCAAAAGGAAAAGGAGCGCAAACAACTTATTCCTTTAGCACGCGTAATGACATCATCGCGCATGCGCACACACCGGCGCAACGTCCGTGGTCGTGCAGTTCTCATTTGTAAGGTTGGAGTGAGCGAGCCATGGATCTGGGGGGGGCGCCAAAACAGCTGTGCCTAGGGGAGCACAAAAGGTAAATCCGGCCCTGGCCAGACCCCTCTCCCAACCAAAAAAAAAAAAATTTCTTTAGGCGCCATTCATACAAAGCCCTGAGCGACACCTTTCAAGCAGGAGCATCAAGCCGCGCCGTCACAAAGGTGCGCAGTGTGCATCACGTTAGGGGGTCGGGGGGGTTGGAGGGGGCCCTGGATAGTAGTCCCGGTCCGACCCTGTCTTGACCTATAATATTAGGAAAGGGTTACTTTTTTCAAATCATTACCTTGAATTTGATTTTCAATGTACCCCATAGCAGAAAGGTGAAACAGCTGAATCTGAAGTCAGCTTTGCACTGATGACCTAAAGCACCTAAGCTTGTTTGCAGCGTCTGCAGCATAAATATGTGCTTACGTCATTACCCCCAAAGCTGTCTGAGGGGATTGAAACAAACATTTGCTGTTTGAAGGAATTAAAACAGAAATTTAAGCTGAAAAAACCTGAAAAAAAGCTGCGGTGCTTTAGGTTACCACCAGTATGCAGCTGACTTCCAGTTCAGCGCACAGAGGAATTCAAGCTGCTGATGTCTCACCTTTCTTCTATGGGGCACTTTGCAAATCAAAATGTAGCTGAATATTTTAAAAAAGACACGGGAAAGTAAGCCTTACCTATTATTATAGCTATTATGGGGGGAAATAAGTATTAAAAAAATTCGGTATAACTGGACCTTTAAGCTGAAAAGAGTCTGATACAGATGCCCATGTGTACACAATAGAAGGAAAGAAATACAGTGTTTCTTTTGACAGAGGACTCAGAGCAGCACTACTTTGAAGGTTTACTGGTGTATTTATATAGACCTTTCTGATAAAGCTTACTTAATTTAACCTTTTCTTCACATTTATTGCTTATTTAAATCCCTACATTTCCTTATTCCTTAGTTCTTTAAATCACTACACTTCCTTATTATTTTATTGTTTTATTGGGCAGATGCCGTGTATCTAGTTTCTCTAATTTACACATTTGTATCATTGTACCTTAGGTCTATGACCACCTCCTGGCACACTTTTGATATATTGTGTAACAAGGGGTGGTCCTTTTCTCTTTAGCCTGCATGTTTTGAACCAGGTGGATGCTCCACTGAGCCTGACATTGGCAAGGCCCAGTACTTTATGTTATAGTTATCGCCATATGATGTCAAATTTGGCTGTCTCTGCCTTGACTGTACGGACATATTTCTGCACTGCCTCTAAGGGTCTGTGAGTATATGAAGCCCTGTGCCACTTTAAGAGAATTGCTATTTGTTTTGTTCAAGAACCTTCTGGTGCCCTTTATTTTACTTTAGCCCCACAGCACAAGTGAGTAAAACTGGTAGTCCTACTACATCTCCCCTTCATTCATGGGTGTTAAGAGTCCAATGTAATCAATGTTCTATCCTTCCCTAGACAGAAAAGGCTTATTTTAACCAAAATAAGGTTACACTTGCATTGTTGCTCACGCGCATATACAGGACTTATAAACACCCATTACAATCTGAAAGGAAAGACATTAATGACCACAGCATTTATTGCAATTGCACAGTGACAAAGGTAAAACTGATATGCTAGCTATATAATGTCCCTGGCAATAGAAGTATATACCTACATGGTAAGAGCAGGTACATCCTTGAACGTCCCAACCAGACACATTCAACAATAGTATTCAAACCTCAGATAAACATGTTGCGTGATTAAACACACTATTGCAGTTGTAAGATTACCACTGTTTACATTTTCCCACCAGCCGCTCTACATTCTAGCCATCTGAAGGTATTAATTTCCTCCCATTAAACCCGTTGAACTACAAGGGTGTAACTACAATGATTGCAATAAACTTGCGCAACCACAGCCGTACTTGCAGTTGTAAATGTCCCCTCATTCTCCAATAGAAAAGGCAAAATAAACAAGAGAGATACAAATTTCACTCTCATAACTTTCCCCAAGATCTCTGGCTGTATATTTACATGGGTGCTCTGGTATAAATATCTCATATTATTTGTAAAGAAAGTTTCTGCATTAAGCCTTAACCTGAAGCAAACTCTTCAAATTGATTTACTAGCCATATGTACTAGTCACAAAAACCCATAATTGTTAATAATTTGGAGCATAAAAAAAAAATCAAGAAATCTTTAAGCTCCTGTATTGTCCCAGTGAAAATGAAAGCTGTCCCTTATAAATTAAGCCACAATTTCTTCTTCACCTGTGTTTCCTTGTGTCCGTGTTTTGGCACTTTGATTAAAGTACTAAATTGCATAATTTCATTTATAAGGGGCAGCTTTCCATTTTCTTTCATTTTCACTGGGACAATACAGGAGCTTAAAGATTTCTTTAATTATTAACAATTATGGGTTTTTGTGACTAGTACATATGGCTAGTAAATCAATTTGAAGTGTTTGCTTCAGGTTAAGCCTTAATGCAGAAACTTTCTTTACAAATAATATGCAAGGCTTCTCAGGTGTTTTGGCACTATGTATTATAAAGAACCTGGAAATCAAATATATTTTTCCTCTAAATCACACAGGCATATGTACTATGTATCATCGCTGTAACTATGTATATTGTAACCATCAACTGATACATTATACTGTATACATTATGCTCAGGCAATGTTTCTTTCTCCCATGGAACTAAAAGTGCTTTAGCACAGTTAAGGCATCTTTAGTTGCACTAAATAAATTTGGGCACTAGAATATAAAGTCACGTGCCCAAGGTATAATGATCTGATGGTGGCATATGAAGTAGGATATTCCAAATTGCAGAACCATGAAACATCATCTTCACGAGATATGGAGAATCACACTTTGTCTATATACATGCTTGGCCATCTTCCATATCTTTGCCTGCTTTGCTTGGTTTAAAACTAAACTTTTTATACACCGTGCCATCTTTAGTGCTATAAATGACATCACATTCATCTAAACTGTCCTCTTCTGTCCCAGTGGCTTTTCTGAGACCCATCCTTTCTTCTTCATGGTCATAAAAAGAGGCGTCTTGTAAGCTTCCTCCTAGCCTTTCATAGCTGTGTTCCCAGCAGAGTTTCCGTGTTGCTTTGGCATGTCTCATACAGAATACAATTATCGCCACCATTCCTAGAGAAACAACAAGAACCGGCGCTATAGCAGCATAATGAGAGATGGTGTGTTTGTTATTCAAGTTCTTCAAGGACTCTTCTTCTGATTCAGCCTGTAGATGCCTTATGCACAGAACTAGAAAAGAATAATAGGAATTAATACAAGTACACAACCTTTTTTGAGATTTGTGTTAAAAATGAAAATTCGATTGTTAGTAAATAGGCCCCCTAAATTTGTGTCCTCTATTGTGAATAACATATGAACACATGTTGCATTTCACTTCCTTCAACCAGAGAAGCCAAGCGTATCTTTTATTGCAACAATGCATTGAGTTCAGTGAAACACAGCCGTCTGTGGAAGTCATGAGATTTCTTCAGTCGCTAGTTTGTAATTCTGATTTAGAGATTTAGAGCCACCTTGGAAGATGTGAGTTCAGGGTACTTTGTGACGTCATTGCAATTGGTTAGTACTCTCCTAGGCGGGTGTTTAAAATGAGATTCTTTCTGCGCCCGCAGCCAGCCTTTGACAAAGCTCCATGATGTGAGCAAAATGTGCATTAGCTTTCTTGTTCATTATGGGTTTTAGATGCATGATCTGTAATTATTATTTGCAAAACGATAACACACAAGCAAAAAAAGCACTGCGTATCTTGACAGCGCTATATAAATAAATGATGATGATGATGATGATAATTTAGGTGGGATTGATATATGGGCAATACCTGTGGAGAAGCCTTGCTAGGAATTCCTGTGAGAGACAGCAAGACACGGAGGTATTTTAGATATGGTATATAAGTGCCCTTACTTATAGATAGGTAATAGAAGAATTCAGTATACTCACACTGTAATTCTATCCAGCTACCACAGAGTTTTTTTTACCCTGATACAAATGTATGTGACAGCTGGATGCTGATGTAATCATTGGGTTAGATTTATCAAAGAGTGAAGTTAGAGATCTCCACAGTCAAAGGGGGATAGTGAAAGTTCACCATTTGATAAATACGCCTTTAAAAATCCCATAGAAATGAATGGAAAGAGGCTGTGGAGCTCTCTAACTTCACTCTTTGATAAATCTACCCCATGGTATGTAAGTATCCTATGAATTGTAGATAGGCAGGTGATTCAAATTCACTTCCCAGGTTTTCCCCATGTACTTTTGATGCTGGACAATGTTCTTTGATTTATAGACTGTTTTTAAAAGTTGGCATCTACTAGTATATTTCAAAAAAAAATTATTTGGATATACAATAAACGATTCACATTTTCTTTTCCTTCACTCTGATATTTGGAGTGTGGTGCATCAACATAAGGGGTTCTGGAATGACCACCATTTTTCTTGGTTTGTCAAAAACCTCTATGCGTCTAGAGGCACTATAAGGAGGTGCAATCAATACCAATCCTTTTAGAAGTTGTTTTTAAATTGCATTACTTTCAGCTACTCTGCTTTTATCTTACACATTTAATGCAGGTCTGAACATGCCAAGGGGGACATTAGTGAAACCGACCCCCCCCCCACCCAAAATCATCTTACACAGCGTCTGACAGATTTCTGTATTTCTGCAAAAACGTTTCCAGTTTGCGTGTTTTCTTTTACTATTATTATTGTTTTTATTGTGTGCACTGTTTCTTTCAAAATATTAAACCATGCTAAGAAGACTTGGTCTCCAACTGTATTTCCTTCTAAAGAATTTCCAGATAAAAATTCAACCAACATGCCAGTGTAAATTGGTGTGATTGGACTTCGGACCAAACACATTTAGTGGCAGTTAGTTAAGTAGTTGATCCTCTAGAATGAATGGTGTTTCCCCAATCAGCAGGGCTCTCCTCCAACCTCAAAAAAAGACCATTTCCACAATAGATTGCTGTATTCCTCAAAAACCACAAGGTTTTGAGGGGGAATAAACCAGATAAAATATATATAGTGCAGTATTTCAAAATAAATTGATATTTTTAGTGAACTTGCTATGTTCAAATATAACCTCATTTGGATGAAGCCATTCGGCGAAACGCATCAGCTAAAGGACGAGACTGTGGAAGCAGCAGCCTGGTGACCCGAGGAAACTACACTGGACTAAGGTGAACTCATCGGACGGTTCAGTTATGCAAATGACTCAGAACAATAGACCAGAATGCCACATTTTTTTAAATTATTTATTAAAATTTTTATAACGCTTCCACACGTTACTTTCTTTTTACCCTCTAAAGTTTTAAGAAGAATGAAAGCGGACTGAGATGCTCAAATTACATATGCCTGTATCAACTTACTTCTTGTAAGTATAAACACCTGCCAGACACTAGGATTGGAGTGTGGGCTTCTGTGCAACTATAACTCTAAACATCACGGGTGTCAAAACTTGGATATAGAAATAAGGACTATAACCGAAATACCTCTAGCACCACTTAAGTTACGAACTTTTACACTGGTTAAATATTAACTCCTGATGGTGGTGCATGATTTTTTATTCACATGCGGTTATATTTGAACATAGCAAGTTCACTAAAAATATCATAATTTATTTTGAAATACTGCACTATATATATATATATATATATATATATATATTATCTGTTTTATTCCCCCTCAAAACCTTGTGGTTTTTGAGGAAAACAGCAATCTCTTGCGGAAATTGACATTTAGTGGCAGGCATTTAGTGTTGCTCAACTAATACTCCCAACAGGCTCTGAAGGGGCATAATTTGGGTGATGCTTATGCAAAGTATTACTGTTACCATATTACCGTAATCTTACACTCCTTTTACCTACAGCATGTATGCAGATTATATGCAGGACCCCCCGAAGGCAGTTTGAATCTAGGGGCAGATTTACATATGGTCAAATATCGAGGGTTAATTAACCCTCGATATTCAACTGCCGAATGTAAATCCTTCGACTTTGAATATGGAAGTCGAAGGATTTACTGCAAATAGTTAGATTGAACGAAAAATCGTTCGATCGAACTATTAAATCCTTCGAATCGTTAGATTCAAAGGATTTTAATCCATCGATCGAATGATTTTTCTTCGACCTACAAATTGTTAGGAAGCCTATGGGGACCTTCCCCATAGGCTAACATTGCACCTCAGTCGGTTTTAGGTGGCAAAGTAGGGGGTCGAAGTTTTTCTTAAAGAGACAGTACTTCGACTATCGAATGGTCGAATTTTCGAACGATTTTTAGTTCGAATCGTTCGATTCAAAGTCGTAGTCAAGGTCAAAGTAGCCAAATCGATGGTCGAAAAGAACATTCCAAATTCAACGTTTTTTTTATTCTATTCCTTCACCTGAACTAAGTAAATGTGCCCCCTAGTGTTTAGTTATACACATTGCTGACCTTACTAGCATCATAAATACCCATCTTTTTTGTAGGATTGTAAGTTGTTTCAAGAGAAGCTTTAGCTGCTAGACTTTGACCCCTAGTAAATCCATCTAAACTGCTTTGGCCTTTCTCCCATGTTTATGGAAAAGCATAAAGTGAGGGTCATGATTTGTTCTAAATATAATTAACCAGGCTTACAATCTGCTATGCACATATAACAGTTTAACAAATAAACAATGTACCTGAGTTTACATCACAAAAACAGCAGTCGTCCTGGTTCATTTCAGAATCACAACACTTAATGCATTTCATTTCCGTTGGGGCCCAAGCAGTGTTGGTTTTGCAAGATATGCAGTGATTGGCCCCAGGCCCAGAGCAGTGTCTGCACGACGGATCACAAAGCTGACAAACCCCCTGAAAAACAATCAAACAGACTTTTAATTATTAAAAAAAAAAAAAATCTCTTATGTGGTAGAACCCAGTGTGCGTGGAGCTGGTTATAACTATTTCCAAACTTCAATTCACACTGCTTTTATAGTTATGAGCCTGCTCACACTTAAAACAAGACATGTATAATCTAATGAAGAGAATCCCAGAGCCCACCATTTCTCCCAATAATGAACTTTGGACTCTTATGGAGACATCAACCCCCAATGAATGTATTACCTAGAGGAACAATAAGATTAATGATTGTAGTAAACTACTGATCTGTGGCTTGGCTACACATAGGCTAGCTCTAGATAAATCCTTCTAATTGCTGGTCTTGTTATTGTACTTATGCCTTAAAATGGCACTAACATTTAATGCTAATTGCTGAATAAAAATACTTGAAAATTAGATCCATGTCAGGTCAGCCAGTTACACAGAGCAACAGTGACATTTTCTTATATTAATTCCCCTTGTATTAATAGACCATAAGGCTAATGTTATAGGAGGAGTTTTCTCCTGCAGCAAGCTTCTGCCAGCAGAGAAACATCTGATGCCGCCCAGTACCCCCAGCGTAGATTTCTATTAACATTAATGCAAACCCTGCAAATGTGAATTTCAGGCCAAAATCTTTTTGCCACGTGGACATCCTGTTCTGCCTCTAAATACCACAAATCTGCACACCACTTAATAAACCACACTGTATTGTGTCCTTAAGCCTATGACACATTTCATATTGAAAGAGTTGGCTGTATGGCTGTTGTGGGTATGGAAAGATGTAACAGTGGTGGCTAGGGAGAGGTTTCAACACTATTTATACAGGGTGTGACATACATTAAACAAACCTTAGTCAACGAAAAGATGCATTGACTCACTGATAGGTCACTGTGTGTATTTCAGCCAAGCCTTATCTTTTTTATTTTTCTTATTTATAATATAAGCCACAGGCATGTCCATGCAACCATGCAATATATGTTAATGAGCCTTTCAAGTAAAGGTAAAATATTTTGGTTTATCACGTGGGACATGAGCAATTTGGGAAAAAAATGTTGCACTTTTTTTTTGGTAAAAGACTCATACTGGCTTTAATCCTGAGGCTAATGTAGGACAAGGTGTTTTCTCAATCAGCAAATTTCTGACAGGGGCAATATGGTGCCACTTGCCACTACCTATTGGGTAAAATGGAAATTCTTCTTACTGTTGGTTTTCAGGTCAAAATTAATAACAGGTGGTTCACAATATAATCAATGGTGTGACACGGTCAGTACTGGTGTCTCTGCCAGTGGAAAATAAATCTCCTTTGAAATGAGTACTATATATATATGGAAACTTATTATAAACCAGGGCAGGAATACTGTTATTTTGATCAAATGAGTCTCAGCAAGTGTATTCCCCAAGCAAACATAAAAGGATTTTTCAAAAATTGATGGTCAGTTAGGATGATATTTGGGTTGAACATAGATTTGTTGCCCTAGGTATTACTGAATTTGTATCTGAATGCTGTCAAATATCCATAACCTCAGCTAAGCCAAACGCTGGTCCTCATATGGGACATGAACTCAAAAAAGCATAGCTGTAGTTTGTTTTCCATACACTTCCCCTTTAAATGTTCTAATGTACACAAATAGCTTTATTTGGAAGGAGCACTTTTGTGAATTCAAATACCAGTTTGAGATTTGGCACAGCAAAAAGAAAAAATGCCAAAACATAAATGGAAACCTCTCAAAAGCAAAAAAAAAAAAAGCTTCATGGTCACGTGAAGAATATTTCTCACTCGCGTATTTACTGTTTCAAAAACTCATTTCTATATGTTATTTCTCTGCAAAGGGCTGGGCATAAAAACCAGATGTTCTGCCAAAAAGAGCATCCTTTAGACTGCCATTGCAAATGGGGGCTATCAAATGCACATCCCTTATTTTGCATCCCCAGGAACTTTTTCATGCTTCTGTTGTACAATTGAATGTGGCTCACAGGTAAAAAAGGTTGGGGACCCCTGCTGTAAGATATCACCAGCTAATCTGACAGTTTTCCTGCTGATCGACACATACCTGTTTCACATCATATTTTTGGCCCAAATTTTAAAAAAGGCACTTTTGGGCCCAAAACATATTGTGAGAAATAAAGGTAATTTTGCAGTTGCTATTGAGTGTTCCCCCCTGATCTTAGATTCCTAGATTCTTCTTCCTAGCCTCATATGTGTCTAAAACAGAAAAGGTGGCAGGTTGCAAATTTTGTTGACTGCTCGGCTATCACGTTTTGTTTCCCAAACCCAAATCCAGTCGCGGCTCAAGCTTCTGCATTTAACAGCCAACTTTCACATTGGGAGGAGCCCTTCGCTACTCGGATACTGCCGGGTCTTAAAGTGAGAGAGTAACTGATAAACTGATAATAGTAACTGATAAAGTTCAGTACAGGCAGCAATTCAGCAGAGGTCAGGGACAGGCACAGGTCAAGAACAGGCAATAAAGCACACCCAGCTGGGCACTGAAAAAGCGCCTTTAAATATTTGAATTTCACTCTAAAAGGATGTGCACCATAGCACGAGTAAATGGAAGAACATGGGCGTCCCCACAAAGAGAGCAGTGCTTGTCCCTGCTGCCCCACTAGACTACCAGGTATCATTACATTGGATTTCACAATATCAGTTGGGAAAGATTACAAAACGAGATAAAGTGGTTTCTATGCAGTAAAACCAACAGACCCAAACATCCTCATTATTTATTGTGTACTGTAAAAACAAAACAAAAAAGAGGTGAATGCAATTTCTTCTATTATTTTGTCTCCTCTTGTTTCTGTGCAGGTGCTACTGACAACTTGTAGTTGCAGTGCTGCTACTAGCTTTATTATCATCTACAATAGACATCCTAGTTCAGATATAGGACTTGTTATCCAGAATGCTTGGGACCTTGGGTTTTCCGGATATGTGGTCTTTCTGCACACATCCGTACAGCACAGGAGACTACTGTCTACCATCAGAAATCGCAGGGCCCCATATGACAAAATTTCCTGGGCCCCCTGGGCTGCCCCCCCACACATTATAAGAAAATTGGTGGCCAGGGCCCCTTAAACGTCCATGCCTTCCCGAAGTCATCAGCTCTCAGAAAGATGGGGGGGCCCGGCTAATCAAGTAAGTGTGGCGTGGCCGGGGACCCCCTTACCCTCGGGGCCCCCTACAACTCTCCCCCCTGCCCCCCCCCGATGGCTGCCCTGACTGTGCGTGTCTCCAATGCTCCTATAACTTGAATGCAGCCAGGCAGCTGAAGTTCTGCTGCTCTAGGTCTGGGCTTTTGTGGCCTTGCCACAAACCCAGGACTGCATACCATGGGGCAAATTCACTAAAGGACGAAGCGCCTAACGCTAGCATTAATTCGCTAGGGTAGCGCATTTTTATTAATTCGCAGATTCACTAACGGACACTGGCGTAAATTTGCTAGTGTTACTTCGCACCCTTATGCCTGGCGAATTTGCGCAATGGACGTAACTACGCAAATTCACAGACGCGAGCATTTTTGTGAACGTTACCTTTTACTCTAGACTTCCTTCGCCACATCAGACCAGGCGGAGTGCAATACAGTAGATAGGGATTGCTTCAAAAAAAGTTTTTTCTTTTTTATGGGTGATAGGCTGAAAAAAATTTTTTGGGGCTCCCCTCCTTCCCCCCTACATTTCCTAACTCATGGCACCTTAACTATACAGTGGGCACATGTGTAGGGCAAAATAAAAAATGTATTTGATGTTTTGAAGGTTTCCGAGGCTTGTGTAGTGCTGCTACGTATACTTCCATTGTAAATTCAATTTGGCGCTGTATGCAAATTAAGCATCGGTAGCGTAACTTCGCTTTGCCTGGCGAATTAACTCTAGTGCAACTTTCGCAACCTTTCGTTTCACCTGAGCGCAACTTCTGATTTTACTGCGAAGTGCGGCGAAGCGGACGCTGGCGCAACTACGAATCTTAGTGAATTTGCCCCCTAAGTCTACTAAAAAAAATGAAACATGTATTAAACCCAATAGGTGTGTTTTGTCTCCAATAAGCATTATATATATATCTTAGTTGCGATCAAGTTCAAGATAATGCTGTATTATTACAGAGAAAAAGGAAATTATTTTTCAAAAATTGTAATTATTTGATTAAAATGAAGATAGCCTTCCTGTAATTCTTAGCTTTCTGGATAAATGGTTTCTGGAAATTGATCTAAAAAGGGTTTTAACTAAGCTAACTGGTCCATACATAGAATTCTCCAGAAGGGACAAATTTGTGAGGTTTTGTACACTTTGTAATGAGGGTTACTACACAAATATGCCATACATACAGAATCTTATAGTGACCCCTATGTTGTAATAAATAGTGATGGGCGAATTTACGCCTTGTTTTTGATGCCGGCGTCAGTTTTTGGCGAATTTTTTACGCAAATTTTCGTGGGCGTTTCGCGAAATTATTCGCTGGCTGCGAATCGCGCTAATTCGCCGTGAATTCGCGCCTGGCGAATAAATTCGCCCATCACTAATAATAAACTCTCTCTTGTGCCATAAAACTGTGCTTACACAAGTAGCACATGGAGTACAGTATTTAGATGTCCCATTCTGTAATGGAGAGTAAAATGAGTCTCTTTATATTTGTGAAGTGTTTCCTAATCAGAGTGTATGTACATTATTATTTTCAGCTCACAGTATTCCGCTGATGTTTCCACCCTGATCGTGACCGTCACTACTAAGTCATTATTCTTTGTATTTACACTCAGGGATCTGAATGTCTTGCATGAATGCATAATTAACTGTTTAGTCCACTGGTAATGTCACTAATTGACAATTAAAACAGAATGAGACCTATACAATGATCCATTAGTCACCTATTCAACATTATAATGTGCATCACTATCCAGCTGTTGCTTATGGATTGTCTATTATTGCTGGAAAAATTAGAATGTTAAAGATGGAGGCCAGCCACATATTTTAGAAATTAGGTTCAGTGTATTACATTAACCACAGGTGTGTCAACAACACATTGGACTGTGTGCAATTTAGTAAGCCCAGCCCTAGCTGCTATGCATTTTAGGAAGTATCCATTGGCTGCATTTAGCGAAAGTATCCATTGGCTGCTACTTAGTTCTTCTCCTGCTTTTTCCTGCCCCTCTACATTTTCTCTCTTTTTCTACTTTTTGTTGGTTTCCATCCTATTTAACATGTTTTCCGTATTTCTTACTCTTTCCTTTCAATATATCTAACTGCAATTTCATGATTTCATGCCATTATCCTGTCTCTTCCTTGTCTTTCTTGTGTTAACCACTTCATTCCTTTTAATTGTTTGCACAGCCCCTTCTCCTTATCTATTTTTTGTGCTTTATATCCTACCCTCTTCTATTCTGCTTTCTTGGCCCTGTCCTTCCTTATATCCATTTCAAATACTCTTATTATTTATATTCTGGTTTCTTTTATGCCCTTCTGCATTCTTTCTGTACTCCTCCTTGCTATCCTGTTCTGCTCCCAAACTGCTACCTTATTTCTAATTAACTTTTTACTTAACCTGCTATTTTTGCTGGTGTCTCAGGACGAGAGAGTCCTTGTTATTAGCAACCTCCCTTTGTTGTCTTTCTATGCTGATTGCACCAAACTCATGCCGCTGGCTGTGGTTTTGCTGCAGAAGCAGCAGGAATTCTGTTCAGCGCTAAGTAATTACCAATTCTAAATATCTAAAGTTGCCAATCCAAATAAAAAACATGTTGTTAATGTTATTGCTTGTTTAACATGAGTCACCATTTTTCTGCTTGATTGTAGATTACTAAAGAATTTAGGACTGGATTCTAGTTTTCTAAAGAATTTAGTACATGAAAAAAACACTAATATCTTAGTTGGCTGGCAACAATGGCAAAAAAGCAATAATACATGTTACTTTATTAGTTAAAGTATTTCTCCCTCTAGTGGCAAATGCTGGTATGGAAGTTGAATGATTGTAAAATATTTTCCTGGTATCTGACTTCACAGTTCACACGTAACTCCATTCACACCACACTTTTATTTATGTGCCCTTTATACCATGAGATATATATATATATATATATATATATATATATATATATATATATATATATATATGTTCACAAGTACCTGCACTCCTTCCTTCTTGGCGTAAGTGGGTGCTTGGTCAGTCAGAGTATACACATTCAAAATGGACCAGCACTCCAAATCTTCAATCAAAAAGTGTTTATTTCAACATCACTCAAGTGTCCAACGTTTCGGCCCACATTATTATCCTTGATAAAGGCTCTAATGTGGGCCGAAACGTTGGACACTTGAGTGATGTTGAAATAAACACTTTTTGATTGAAGATTTGGAGTGCTGGTCCATTTTGAATGTGTATATATATATATATATATATATATATATATATAACGTTTTGTGTAATAATGTAATAATTGGCGTTCCCCATTCCCTACAGTATGAGGATTATCAGTGAAAGAAGTAGTATTTTCTGCAATGCCAGGATTCCTTTTTTTTTTTTACCAAAGATAAATCTACATTATAAAGAACAGTTACTTTTTATTTGCATATTAAAAGGGTCTAGTAAACCAAAACAAACCATCAGAAGGTAGCATTTAATGGTCAGGTATTGAAAGCATTGGTTGCTATAGGTTACTAGACCTGGACAAACGTTGCACTTTTTATTACATTACCCCAGTTATTTAAAATGTATAATTGAACATATAGTTCAAAACCCAACCCTCATATAGTTACCAATCTTTCCAGGGAGATTTTGTTACTTGACCTTTGCACTGTTCAGGGAACACCTTAATATGAGGACGGCCCCTTCAGCAGTTGCGGTTGCAGAATAAACATCTCATCTACAATACTCACAGATGCATTTGTTACAGTGCTCTGCAAGGATTCTGAACGTATGCTATAGAACTCTTCCTTCAAATATTTGATTCTGAATTATTCCAACATATTATTAAGCTAGCAAACCTTTACCTGAAACCTGGCTTGTCAGTGACCCACCAAAACGTCATGTCAGCCCAGAGCTATAAGATTGAGAAATGTTTCTTACATCATGGTCAAGGTAACGTTGCTCCTCACACCGGGGGTAGCAGATTCCTGATTTGAAATCACTTCCTCTGTCACAAGTCAGACAACCTTGTACTGACGAATCTGTAATGACATTCCATATATAGTATATACATTTAAGTAGGCTTCCCATCGGGTGCATGCTCATGATGTGCCCAAGCTGCACAATGAATGCACTAGTAAAGATCCTATAGACTAAACCTATATAGTAGACTAAACCTTATAAACTATAGAAGTGTTTCTGAAGCAAACACATTTGTTTTACCAGTGCAGGGCATCACTACATTACATTGCCATTCCTTTCAACACTTTCATTTTTAGATGTTACTGTTCTTTTAAGTCTGCCCTATGGATATTTCTTACCATTGCATGTTCTACAGCTAGGATGACATTTCCTGCACTTGTCCTTGTACATGTAAAACCTTTCAGGGCATTGCTCTACACAGTGGGTGGTACCTTCCACTTGCAGAGTATTGGAAGGACAAGCTAGACAGCCATTTAAACCAGGTCCACCACAGAGCTGACAATGGGGGTCACACTTTTCACATCGGTTATTTCCTTTATAATACCTGAAACCAAGATAAACGGGTTAGTGAAAATTTAAGAAAACGTATTGTGATAAGACAATAAGCTGGTTATTCGCTAAATTGTAGTGTGTTGGGGGTCTCCTTAAAGCAACTGTAATAGAATAAAAAAGCTGCTGAGTAACAATGGCGGAAATTGAAAAAAGGCTATATTGCACAGGATAAATAGTGGATAACAGATAACACCATTTTGTTCTACAGAGCTTATCTGCTATCTGATGGGTGACCTGCGCCTTTTCTCCTGTGAATGGCTGCCCCCATTGCTACACAGCAGCTTATTTATATAAACAATAGTAGTGTTTCTGAAGCAAACACAACAGTTTTACCAGTGCAGTGCAACATTGCATTATATTTTTATTACTTTAAAACAATTACATTTTTTGATGTTACTGATCCTTTAACTGAGAAGGATTTGGGAATTTTTGTGTATAACAAGATGTGTAACTCTAGGCAGTGATATAAATGCGCTGGAGAGACAGCCAAGACTAAACTGATGAAAACAATTAAAGAATTATTAGGAAAAGACTATTAGACTGTTTTCTTTGGAGAAAATGCACTTGCTAGGGACATGATTATCTTTACAAGTACTATGCAACGAGCTGTACATCTATAGCAGAGCACTTGTACTAGGCATTAGCAAATAAGCCTTGGCTGTTTTAATAATTAATTATGGTCAACCTTTGAGTCATGTGGATTAAGCAAAAAAGTTCTCCGCACTGCCTATTCACTATGAATGCATCAAATCCTCTTTTTGGTTACCGCTATCCCAGCTTCAATTGGTCAATTAATATAGTAAGATGAGAGCACTCCAAAGTAGCAAAATGCTGTGATTTATTAAAGACTACTATGCCTTTGAGTCATGTCTGGTTTCTCCCCACTGACATTAGCAGTAAGAGCAATTAACAGCTCCAGTCCCACATATATAGTCTGAAATTGCACCATTTACTTATGGGATCACCATATCACTTTATAATTAATTGCAGAATATGTATTTTCTTCAGAACCAAGTTTAGGAAAACAGATTATAGTCCCTCGTTTTAACATAAAAGTCAATATTCTCTTCAAACAACTAATTTCAGCTGATGTGCACTGATATCATGTTAAGCAAAACTGAAAAATTGGAAAAATCCAAATAGATGTACAAATTGAATTGTATTCAGTGAATTGGTTCATGTAAATAATATATACATGAAGCAACAGCAAGTAACATTACCCTGGAGGACAATGAAGGATGCACAGGTGAAGAAGTTTGTAGTATCCAGAAGCACACACATCACAATCCTTAGCAGAGCCTCCATGGCACGTTGTGCATACTTGGTGGCATTGAGAACAGAAGCCAAGTTTCATGCCATCTGCTTCTTCAGTTGTGTTGTAAGTCCCTGGGGGACAATGGCTGACACAGGTGGTTTCTGAAAATTAAAAAGAAGGGTCATAAGGGCAGCAACAATCAAACTAGAGGTAAATACAGTGACATAAGAACATTTGGAAAGTATTTTTTAAGTACATTAGTAGAAACACCCAATAAAAACCCAATTAATGTAGATTTTCATCTAGGAAAACTTAGAGACAAACAGCAAGGGCAGATGTGTATTATATGTCTAACACAGCAACTAACTAAAGCAGTGTTGTACAATGTTTAACATGTTTTGGGATAATTATCCCTGTTTGTAGGTCAGGGCATAAAATGATTTGGTAGCTGGTGGGCCAGTTGGACAGCCTTTATCTAAATCAAGGTTTAAACAGGAAAATTCAGTTACAGGAGACCACTTGAGGTGAAAGACAAAGTTTATTTGACAAAAGTTCCATGGATTCTGAACTCAAAAAGAGTCAGGACCTCCAACAAAGAGTTTAAAGGGGATGTAAAGGCAAAAAAATAAAATCTCCCTTTCTTTAATGAAAAAGAAATCTATCGACAATATACTTTGATTAAAAAATGTGTACAGTTTTTATAAGAAACCTGACTGTATGCAGTGAAATTCCCCCTTCGTTTTACTTGCTCTGACAGCTGCAGATACTTCAGACTGTCCCTAACTGTTGTGCATGGAAACAATCATACTTTCAAACAGCTTTGTTTGTTTCCCTGTAGAGCAGCTAGCGACTGTGTAGAGATTGGTATCCACAGAACCCAGTGCAGTCTGTATATTCTCATTATTAATCAGTCTTGCTGTATCGGCTTCTATGGCAGATATTATTTGACTTGTGCTGTTTTGATAATTTATGACGATCCCTAAGCTTGACCTCCCAACAGAAGCCCAGACCACACTGAGCATGTGCGTAGTCTTGGTCTTGCAAAGATGTATAAGATGATGACCCCTGTGGCCAACTTTGAAAACATAAATCATTTGTTTTATTAGGCTTCTGGTGCAGTAAGTTCATATTTATGTTTAGTATACAAAATACAGCATTTCTATCATTATTCTATTTTAGACTTTAGTTTCCCTTTAAAGTATTTTTATAGACTTGTAAAAAGGGAGTTACCGGTGGGAGAGCATAGAGATATCTCTCCACAGGACATAAAAACAAAGTCAGCCAAGCAGGTGGCTTTGCCCTCAAGGCACGAGTGGCCAAGGCTAGCTGGAGAAGAGAATCCATCCAAGTCAGTGGGATCACAGGGGAATCTGCATACACATAATTTTATTCTCTCTCAATATTTTATAACACACTGGGCAATTTTTTTTAAAAAAAAGAATAAGCTCCTATATTTGTACGAGATGAGAACTATTATCCTCAGGGATGAGCCCTTGCAATGGTGTGGAGGCAGGGTGCAATATAATTGTAATCAGTAACATTCCAAAGATTGGGTGCCAGTGGTTCTTGGAACACTAATCAGAACGTATTTATTAGAACAGGTCCACAAAGGAGAATATAGCAACGATACAGAGCACAGTCATTAAGTAGTCCATGCATACTCACAATAAAAACCATTAGCAGAGCCATCCCTCCAATAGAGCTTGTGAGAGGGGTATCACACAATCTACCCAAAGCTTCTTTTGCTTCTTCAGGGGACTCTGGTTCCACCTCTTATGTGGAACCCAGGCGAGACTCTATCTAATACCTACATATAACCTGTCACTAGTACTCTAACTAGGCCACAATGCCCATGAGAATCTAATTCGTTCTAATACAGAATCTAGCTGCTTCTTACTAGTCTTGTATTAATGATATGTTCCACAATTGACTCCCTTCAAGTTAGGGGAGTCTCGGACAAAAGCTTCTGGCAAAAAGCCTCTACAGATGAATGGCTTCCCTTTATATACTTTAGGACTATGCCATCTACAGTATTTGCCAAACTCGGGAAAGCTAGGGGTCATGCATTGACCCAGGAATGGTCCGTGCTACTTCTTCTATAGACTAAGGGCGCCTGTGGTGGCCAAACCTTAGGGGAATGCACAATTAATGATGACACCATTTACCAGTCCCCTACAATAACTTATAAAAATATCAAATGTTGGGAAGTCATCGCAATTCTACAGGATTATATTTGTTAAATCAGCCCCTAGGTGCAAATATGTGTGCCCATTCAAAGTGTCTCTGTTTAATGTTGTGTAAGTGCAAAGACGTTTCTATGCATTATGTGCCATAAATACATAATAACAGCCAAACAGCAACAAGGTTAAATGAATAGAAAAACAGAGCACTACATAACAGTACTTGTGCCAAAGTAAAGAGTTCCAATCTGACACTTAGAGAGGGAAACATGAGCTAGGTTCACATGAGAAGAAAGAATATGCATTAGGACCGGACACTCAGCGCATATTCATGGCCAACAGAATGAAAGCTGTTATTGTGTTAATCTTGTGTTTAGATAAAAATGTCCTTTCATTTTTAAAAACAAAAGTTCTTCATTACTTTACCAGAACAGAGCAAGGACATAGTGTGTGGTCTGTGTCTAAAAGTGAAACATGTACTTTTTGTAAGTTTGAGAAATGATTCCAGAAGCTGAACTATGAGTCATTAATCTGGCACACGATTGTGTGGAACGCTTTGCATTTTAATTTGTCTGCAGACCTACAGTAACTTTGGCTATCAGTGCTCCAACATACTGATCTGCTTTACTGCATATTAAAAAAAATATAGTAAAATGCCATTTTGTAGAAACATGTTTGTTACTGCACATCTCGGGTTCAGTTCTTAAAGCAGCATTCCAACAATGTATACTTGTAGACATATCAAAATTGGCTTTACCGTTTGCTTTTCTATCTGACGTGTGTTTGTATACAAGATCTGTTTTCACAAACAGCCTATATTAGAGATTAAAGATATACAGTTTATATAAAAATAATAGTTTGTTGTTACAGTATTTGCTATTTATTTAGTATAACCTTTTATAGGGGAAACTGTATTAATAGGTTTTATTAATGCATACATGTATATATATATATACATATATATATATATATATATATATATATATATATATATATATATATATATATATATATATATATTTACATTATTGTTGCATTTTAAATAACATTTGTTTGTGGTAAAGAGAGATTTAACACAAATCGCTGCTGAAAGAGCATGAAGGCTCTTCCAATCTGCCTGAGGGTGAGTAGAAAATGAATGGAGAGTGGCAGAATTTCACTCTAGAGGACTGTGGCGACCTCTAATTTCACTCTTTGACAAATATACCCCCATCATGTCATTTTCTAATATCATTCTTTTTTTCTTGGCAAAGCTAACATTTTAGGCAAGGAGTTTGCGCGGGGGGGGGAGTAATGATCTGCTTTTCTGAAGTTTTGTTTTGTATGCAAAAGTCAAACAATAAAACCAGATTCTCCACCGTCTGATCCCTTGGGTAGTTCCACTGACAGGCACAGGACTAGCCCTATTTAGCTGAGTGGATTCTGGTGTGAAAATGCGTACGTTCATGGTTTTATACTGAAATCTGCTCAGTATAGATGAACACATTCTGACGCTATACCTGTCAATGCAGCTACACAATGGAGTGGATCCATAGAGTGGTTCTCCTCCTGTGTATGATATACAAAAAAAAAGGAGGTCTGGCCCATGTGTAACAATCATTAAGAAGCAGTTCACTCACTGACCTAGGCCTCACCCCCTGCAGTCTACAATGTAATTTTTAGGGATGCACCGAACCTTGGATTTGGTTCGGGATTTGGCCTTTTTCAGCAGGATTCAGATTTGGGCAAATAATTCTGCCTGGCCGAAACAAATCCGAATCCTAATTTGACTTTTTGTCACAAAACAAGGAAGTGAAAAACTTTTCCCCTTGCAACCCTTAATTTGCATATGCAAATTAGGGTTCGGATCCGGTTTGGTATTCGGTGCATCCCTAGTAATTTTCCTACAAAACACAGGGAGAGATTAGGTAAAGACCAAGTTTTTTTTTTTCCTTCCCACTGTGTCTTTAACATATGATACCTAATATCTGTATAGTTATACCTACTTATTACTATGCTTCTTGCTGTTGATAATGAACTTCATTGTGTTTAGAAGACACTAGGGGGCAGATTCACTAATGGGCGAATTTTCGCACAAGTGTCAGCTCCGCACCTCAGGCACCACTTCGAATACCCTACAAATAAGTTAATTCACTAAAATGCAAAGTTTCATCCTGGGCGTCATACGCTGGTGAATTTTCGCTAGCGTGACTTCAGATGTGCGAGCATTTCATCAGAACATGCACTAGCGTTCATTTGTGCCTACTGAAAATTCACTAGTGATCTTGCGCTTAGGTTAATTTGCATACGGTGGGAAATTTAAAGTTGTAGGAACATCTTAATTATTAATGTTGGTGCAAATGCTTGAAGTTACCACTTTTTATTCCACATGTCCAGGGAACCTTAATAAAGACAAGAGAGTTAATACAATGGCCTACACACTGTAAAATGAATGTTCCATATGTTATAAAATGTGTGGAGAAAACCAGTTACCCAAAAAAAAGTCTAAGCTAGGACTTTTGCAGCCAATCCAGCTTAAAAAAAGGAAAAGTCGCTAGCGATATTTGAACTTCAATGCATTTTCGGCACATAGGATATGATGTGACAGAAGATTGAGGAAAATCTATCTTCTTTTAAGCACTTTGCCTGGTCTGAGGTGGCGAAGTCAACTCTAAATCAACATTCAGTAAAATCAGCGGAGCGAAAATACGCCTGGCGTTAGGGTCCGCAACTGCGCTAGTGACGTTTTGGTTCGCTAGCGAATTGGTGCTTGCGCCTGTTAGTGATTTGGCGATGTCCCTTGAGGTGGCAATACTTGTGATTTGTCACTAGCGTTAACCTCTTCGCTATTTAGTTAAATCTGCCCCTTGTAGTCTACTTTACAGAGGCTTTCTTAACTGAAGTGTGGAAATGATAAAAGTTTTATCCTCTTATGTTCTCATAATGACAAAGAAATACCTAAAAGAAGGGAAGCAAAAATACATTTCCTATGGCAGCAAAATGTGCTCATTAGTATTTTTCTTTGTACATTTTCAGATGAGCAAATGCTGCGTGTGGCTATTTAATGAAGCCAATGAATGATATTTAAGTACTTACTGTGTAAGTAATAAGGTACAGTGCATGTAAGACAGTGCTTGGGAGATGGCCCATTGCAGGATTCACATGTGCTATCACAAGAGCTGCATGTGAATAGATCATTTTGAAGGAAAGTCTTCAGAGGGCAGTTTGCATCACCTTCTACCCCACACATGCCACTTTCTGGGTCCATTGAAAGTCTATTTTGACACTGGATGCAGTCTGTTGGCTCCGGACCAGAACACTTTGAGCAAGTTTTATGGCAATCTGTAGGAAAAAATATTATATTTAGTCTAGCATGATGTACATCATTTATTTAGAAAACATTTCTTTATCTATTAGGATGAGATACTCAGTAGGTATAATAAGCTTAAACTAAGACCGGTTATCCCGAATGCTCGGGATCGGGAGCTTTCTGGATAATGGATCTTGCTGTAATTTAGATTTTCATACCTTAAGTCCACTAGACAATCATGTAAACATTAAATAAACCCAACAGGCTAATTTTGCTTCAAATAAGAATTAATTATTCGTTTGGATCAAGTACAAGGTACTGTTTTATTATTACAGAGAAAAATTTGGATTATTTGGATAAAATGGAATTTATGGGAAATAGCCTTTCCATAATTCGGAGCTTTCTGGATAATGGGTTTCCGAATAAGGGATCCCATACCTGGGCATATCTTCCTCACCCAAGCCACATCATTTGTACTGCATAGATCCCCAATTGCCAGCGCCATCACATTTTCCTAAAACAAATAGCAGCTTTCCCCGGTGGCCATTTTCCCTCTGACACCTCATCAGTGACACTGACATCTGCAAACAGGACAAGTATGCTATAAAGATCATGCAATGCAGAATGCAGGCTTACATAGACACAACATATTTTGATAAAAAGTTCTGTTGCGGTTGAGAGGAGGCACACACTGTCTAAATAAATTACAGGGTGCTGATCCATAGGAGGCACCCCATAAGGGTCTCCAAAAATAACTAAAGTTAATCAAAATTGGATAGCACACCAAATTAAAGAAAAATAAATTTACTACAAAACAAAAGAAAAAAAAAAATCATAAGTCAACAGCCAAAGTAAATTCCTGAGGGAGGGGGCAGAGTGGGTTAGAGGCAAAGAAGGAATTCTAAGTGATTGAGGGGGTGATGCAGCCTTACTGTTAACCTTTTAACAACCAGAGTGGCAGGTATCTAAAGATTTCAAAGAGGCTGTTCACTGATTACATTTTTATGGGGAGGGCTTACATGTCCTTTAAGGAAGAAAAGAATTTGAACAACCCTAAATTCAACTAAAAACCCTATGTGTCATTATGTTGTAGCCTAAAATACCACGTACTTTGCTTTATTCTATAGTTTTGATGCTTAAAAAGGGTTTATAAGCAAATGGTTATAATTTCCCACCATGTGTTTATTGCCATTTCTGTTTGCCATATCATCTGAAATATGTCATATAGTTTAAAAATAAAAAACCTTGGAGAGGTTTTGCTTTAAAGGTGTCATAATTCTAGGCAAACTTTTCAATATACATTGGGTCATTGCTGTCTGATTATCCAGTGTGAAACATGTTCACATGTCAGAACATATGAAAGTGGTGATGATACCTAAAAAAATAAGTGAAACCCACGGGCAGACTACAGGTCAGAAAAACACTGGAAGGTGCATCTGTTGCTTAAAGGAAAACTATACCCCCCAAACAATGTAGGTCTCTATAAAAAGATACTGAGTAAAACAGCTCATGTGTAAAACCCTGCTTCATGTAAATGAACCATTATAATAATAATATAGTTTTTTAGTAGTATGTGCCATTGGGTAATCATAAATAGAAAATTGCCATTTTAAAAAATAAAAGTGTTGCTTAAGTATTCATTTTGGGGGTATAGTTTTCCTTTAACATCTTGCCGGGCAATTCCTAAGTGGTAAATTAGAATAACTATGATATAACTAACGGTGTCATGCAATGAACTGAACTGTAACAGATTGTGAGTTGCGGTTTGTCAATTTGGCTTAAAATTGCCCTACGATGACCCAAGAATTGTCTTCCAACACAAAAATACAGAAACAAAGCTTCTGATTTTACACATTTTCTAAGGATGAATAAACTCATCTTTCCAGCAAGTTATTATGTCCATCATAAACACGACACAGCAATAAAGAGTAACCCTTGCCTCATTTAGAGAAATCTATAGATGAACATGTCATTTTTAATACAGGAAAACACAATCGGTTATGCTCCATTATTTACATAAGAAGTACACTGTATCTCCATATTTCTATATCAGAACAAGTTTACCAGAATATGACCTTGGGCTTTTTTTTAATTTGTTGAGTGAGTTGCATTTTACATCTACTTATAACCAGCTGGGTGACAGATCTACTAAGGGAATTGATTTGCATTTTACATCTACTTATAACCAGCTGGGATACGGATCTACTAAGGGAATTAATTTGTTTTTCTAGAATGATGTTCACATCCTAAGTCACAATTCAGTATTCTGTTGTAGCCAGGTGCCTACACTCAGAAAGTGGCTATTTAATGTCACACAGGAGAACCTGTTATTATTATTTGCTTTTGATGATCCATTTCCTTCTTTCCCTTTGCTACTTTCTCAGACTAGTTCCTGTTCACTGGAACTCATAAAAGACCTATTCATGCAGCAGTAATGATCGACTACACCATCTTCCTTGCAAGGAGAGTTCCTGGCCACCAATCTATAGCTGCACTATTTGCCAGACAAGTAGCACAAGGAAGTGTGAATTTCCTTCCCAAGCCCCTTTATTATTCTTTCCGTCAAGAGACATTCTGACCTTCCTAATTATGTATAATGGGGCATATTTGAAAGGTTCTCAAACAGTAAAAAGCTGCATCAGTAGCATATAAAGTGTTAATTATATGCAAGATCCTTTAGCAGGGTAGTAAATTTCATAATTCAGATAATTAAATGGATTTTATGTGGGAAACCAAATTTAAGTAACCAGTGTGTTTAATATTTGTGATGCAATTTTTTATTGGGGGGGGGGCTTGATGCAATTAAAATACCATTTTATGTTTAACTTGTTTTGGAAATGAAAGAGAAACAGTACAGTATTTTAAAAAGAATATAAAATCTAAAATAAAATACCTCCTGTTGAAATCAGCTGATACAATTAGGGGTAATACAAATTAGAAAGCTTGCACAAGCCATAGAACCAGACAAATGGTCAATAAATGCTATTTTCTCATTGGTTGCTATGGGTATTATGGAATTTTTCCAACTTTTATTACATCTCCACTCATTTTTCTGGCCCTGAATGTGTTCTCCATTTGGCTAGGAGATTCAAATGCTATTTCAAGCAACACATATGCATTTTCTCACTTAGTGCACATTCATTCAAATAGGAAAAGCAGTGTGTGTGTGGCTGGGAGTGCCATGTGCATCAAGTTAATGCGATTAATCAGTAGGTTCATTCAACACAGAAAGCTAAGGTGAATACAATAAGGCAGGATAATTACATTAAATTGCAATTTTGACTTTTGTCCGTTTTTTTTTTGTTAGCGAAAATTGTTGACTTTTTAGTCCTGCAACAAAATGTTGTATACTAAGAAAGTACTGTTTTACTGCAGTTAGTTAACCCCACATTCTTTAGGAACTAATAGACAGAGCACAGAAAGCTATAGTAAAAAGTAAATACTTGCAATATGGTATATTATTACAGGTATGGGACCTACAGTATGCAGAATGCTTGAGACCTGGACGGAAATTCACTAAGGTGCGAAGTGGTGAACGCTGGCGAAAATTCGCCAGCGTTAACTAAGTTTGATAGTTCGCCTATTTACAAATGGAGATAGACTCTAGCAAAACTTTGCACTCTAACGGCAGGTGAAAGATCATTACTACACAAATTCACTAAGAAGTTTATTTTACTGAACGTTACCTCTTACACCAGACTTGCCTTCGCCAGCTCAGACCTGGCGAAGTGCAATAGAGTAGATAGGACTTCAAAAAAAAAAAGTAAAAATTTTTGATAGGCTGCAAAAGGACAAAAAAAAAAAATTTTTTTTGGGTACCCTGCTTCCCCCTACTTTTCATAACATGGCACATAAACTATACTCTGTGTGTGTAGTTTTGTGTAGTTTTATGCAATTGCTTTATCATATACGTCCATTCAAACTTTAAGTTTGCGCCGTATGCAAATTCCACTTCGCTAGTGCAACTTCGATTTGCCTGGTGAATTTTCACTAGCGCAACTTCGCTACCTTTTGCTTCGCTGAGCGCAACTTCACATTTTAGTGAATTTGCGGAGCGCTGGCAAAATTTCGCCAGGCGAAGTGCGGAGAAGCCATCACTGGCGCAACTCTGCCGGTTTGCCAGAGCTCCGCAAATTCACTAAAATGTGAAGTTGCGCTCAGCGAAGCAAAAGGTAGCGAAGTTGCGCTAGAGTAATTTTGCCCCCTGGAGTTTTCCAGATAAGGGAACTTTAATTCAGATCTCCATACCGTGATTATATTAAAAAATTCATTTAAACATTAATTAAACCCAATAGGATTGTTTTCTTCCAATAAGAATTCATTATATCAAGTGCAACTTGATATATTGTATTATTATTATTATTATAGAGAAAAAGGAAATCATTTAAAAAAAAAAGTGAATTATTTAATTAAAATGTAGTCGATGGGAGATGGCCTTTCTGTAATTCGGAGCTGTCTGGAGAACAGGTTTCCGGATAACAGATTCCATACCAGTACACAGGTATGCTCTGGAGAAAAATATTAACTGTCTCTGTATATTTTCTAGCAGGAAATTTGCTTTAAAGTGAAATTGATGCTCAATCATAAAGCAAGGTTCTGTCCCAAAATCAGCTATTGTTCTATCTATGACGTTATGCATGTAAAATATATTTTTAAGCTACAAACTAAACTGTTACTTAATGATTCTATAGAAACCAATCCTCAAAATCACAGTTTTAATGCAAATCTTGACAGTCAATTTGAATCACACTGGGGAACACTGCAAATGATTTGTTCATTGATAAGAATATTATGAATTATAATTCATCTGAAGCAGAGCTTTACAGAAACTGTTTTCCCATAACAAATCATTTTCTTTAAAAAACCAAGCAGCAGAAACTTTTTAACGATGCAAACTGTTTTTTAACATGATCCTCCAGGTGGCTCTGTCATTCTATCTACTACATTTACAGATAATTCCTTCTTTGTTAGAGGAATTCACCAATATAACTGGCATGGAGGATAGCTGATGTTTTTTTCCCCATTATATGGAAAAACATAGCACCTTGTTACCATTAAATTACCATGTTCAAGCACAATCCTAAGCAAATAGTCCCTAAATGTTTTTAAACAAGATATTCGTAAATATAAAGGTGTATTTCTAAATGCAAATGCATTATTCAGAGACATTTCTCTCCTTAAAAAGTGACTAAATCAACATAGATCTAGTTATAATGGTTCAGATTTCTATAATGCAGACATGATGGCTGTAAAGTGACATAAGCTCATGTATTGCAACCTGTATAGCAGCCCCTGACATGCAGCTTTGTGCTTTTATGTGGCCAAGCGATTTCAGCTATCCTTATAATTCACAGTAAGGTGTGCAGATTCAGATTGCTACAACGACTTTGTGTTATTGGAGGACAGTGTGGCTTCTAGCAGCGGAATATAATTGGTTGATTAATTGGGGCATTTAGACTTTATATCTTTAAATGTTTTTTTTCCTACTGAAGCATCCTTATAGGAGATAAATTTGCACATTGATAGTTACCTATAGCAACCAATCAGATGATTGCTTTCAAACCTGTTATTACATTACCCTATTAGAATTTAATTGGGCTATGTGTTAAATTAGGCTGATTCTGACTGGCGCCAGAACTCTGATCATGTTCCTCAATGAGAGTTTGTATGAGGACAAAACCAGCACTGCAGCAGCCCGTGTTTTCACAGAAAGAGCTTAAGCCATTTTATTTTTATCAGCTGAATCATCTAAATCACATTCTTCTCTTTAGATGACAATATTGTCAGCCTTACTCGTCTCTTCTGCCAGCTAGCAGTCCTTTCTCTTTCTTTGCTTCTGTTCTGTGTCAGATCATTTCCATTCCACTAATTCAGCATCTCCAGACCAAAATAACCAAGACTATTGCCCAAGTGTTAGTGACTAACAGCCCTGCCGCTTTGTCAAGTTAACCTAGAGACTAGTGCTGGGCAATTAAATCATGGTAATTGCAGCAGACTATAAAGGCATCATGTGTTCATAAAAACATGAAACACATACATTACTTTTTTCACAGTGCTTGGCTTACAGGAAATGGTGGTATAGTACAGTATATCTGACTGCATTTAACAGAAATGGGATCCATTATCAGGAAACTGGTTATCCAGAAAACTCCAAATTACAAGAAGGTCATCTCCCATAGGGGCAAATTCACTAAGGTTCGTAGTTGCGCCAGGCGCAGCTTCGCCAGGCGTAGTTTCGCCAGCGCTCCGCAAATTCACTAAAATCCGAAGTTGCGCACAGGGGTAGCGTAAGGTTGCGAAGTTACGCTAGCGAAGGTTAATTTGCATACGGCGCCAAATTCAAATTTCGATGGAGGAATACGTATCAGCACTACAAATGCCTAGAAAACCTTCAAAACATCAAATAAAAATTTTATTTTGCCCTACACATGTGCCCACTGTCTAGGTAAGTTGCCATGAGTCAGGAAATGTAGGGGGGAAGGAGGGGAGCCCTAAAAAAAATTTCGATCTTTTTCAGCCTATCACCCATAATGTAGAAAACACGCCAGCGTTTTTTGGGAATTAGAAAAAATTTTGACTTTTTTTGAAGCAATCCCTATCTACTCTATTGCGCTTCGCCTGGTCTGAGGTGGCGAAGGAAGTCTAGCGTAAAAGGTAGCGTTCAGTACACTGCCCGTGTTAGTGAATTTGCCTAGTTACGTCCGTAGCGAAAATTCGCCAGGCGTAAGGGTGCGAAGTAACACTAGCGAATCTACGCCAGCGTTCGTCGAATTTGCGAAGTAACGAAAATGCCCAACGCTAGCGAATTGACGCTAACGTTCGGCGCTTAGTGAATTTGCCCCATAGACTCTACTTTAAGCAAATAATTTCCAATTTGAAAAATGATTTCCTTTTTCTCTGTAATAATAAAACAGTACCATGTACTTATCCTAACTAAGATATAATCAAAGTAAAATAAAAAAAACTTTGTAAATATTATCAATGATATGTTAATTTTATATTTAGAAAATCCTATTTTATATTTAGAAAATGTCTTATTTTAGTATGATGCTTATATTAAATTTTGATTTTCAAGATAGTTCCCCTTGAAGGTATGGAGATCCAAATCATGGAATGATCCCTTATCTGGAAAAGCTACAGATCCTGAGCATTCTGGATAACATGTCCCATACCTGAACTAGCAAATCATCTGCACTCTTTTTTCTCAAAGCAGTGATTTTATGCAGATTTACTTTAAAACGGTAGTTTACAGGGACAGTAATCAAGTTGCAAATATGAATAACTAGTACCTTGACATTCAGCGACGGCAGAATTAAAAAAAGTTTCACTTGGGCAATCGGTTAGGCACCTTCCTTGGTACAATTTATGAGTAGAGTCCTGGCAGGTTTCACAGTCATCTTCAGATGTTCCTGAGCATGTCTGACAGCTAAAGTGGCACGGAATGCACCTTACTGCATCCAGATCCTCATAGTAACCATCAGGGCAAGTGGCCTTGCAGGTGCCGTTGAAGAGAAAATACAAGTAACTGCACTCTATGAAAAAGGAAACATTTCTAGTTAAAATCTTTAATGCATTTGCAATACATTCTTGTGCTAAATTATATGAAGATCACATATGGCATCGCTAATGCAAAAAAACATTATTCAACCACACTGTCCATCAGTCCATAACCTGTGCAAAGTTAATCCTAGTCCAGTGACCTATAGCAATCTTTCACCTGTTTAAGCGGTACAAGAATAGTGAATATAGCATAGCCAGGTTTGGGTAATCTGACTAAATTTATGTGTTCAATCTGGCTGTTTATTTATTTTTTTTGGCAAGGTATCTCTATGCAGCTAAATGCCCTAACTGTCATGGCACCAACTTGTAGGAGAGGCCAAATAAACTAACCAACCACCTTTTATTTCTATTGTGCAACATAATGCTGTCTTCATAGAAAAAAAACGACCGCAATGAATATATTTATTTAAATATCAATTAAATATTGATATTAATCAGTTTTGATGCAATAATGCAAAGCAGTGCTCCTTCTTATCGGAGCTATCTATTAATAAAATAGTTCACAGCTAAAGATACACCCTGCAGTGCTGCATGATGATATTCAAACCCACCATAATGATATCTCATAATGAGATTTTGCCTGCCTTTACTCAGAGAATAAAGTACTAACATGAAAGGCAATACTGCAAATTAAGTGTAAACCCATTAGTTTATAAACTAGAATGGAGCGCATCAGCTAACCTTCACTTATGTGCGATGAGCAAGTGCTATAAACTTGCCACATGCCTACAGCTAAAATAGTCTAGCATTGAAAAGGATTCTGCTAATAACAGGTCAATATTCCCCTATAATTAGGGATGCACCGAATCCAAGATTCGGTTCGGGATTCGGCCTTTTTCAGCAGGATTCGGATTCGGCCGAATCCTTCTGCCCAGCCGAACCGAATCCGAATCCTAATTTGCATATGCAAATTAGGGGCGGGAGGGAAAACGAGCGACTTTTTGTCAGAAAACAAGGAAGTAAAAAATGTTTTCCCCCTTCCCACCCCTAATTAACATATGCAAATTATGGTTCGGATTCGGTTCGGTATTCTGCCGAATCTTTCACGAAGGATTCAGGGGTTTGGCCGAATCCAAAATAGTGGATTCGGTGCATCCCTACCTATAATAAAATTAAGGATGCACCGAATCCACTTTTTTGGATTCGGCCGAACCCCCGAATCCTTCACGAAGGATTCGGCCGAATACCGAACCGAATCCGAACCCTAATTTGCATATGCAAATTAGGGGTGGAAAGGGGAAAACATTTTTTACTTCCTTGTTTTCTGACAAAAAGTCACGTAATTTCCCTCCCTGACCCTAATTTGCATATGCAAATTAGGATTCGGATTCGGTTCGGCCGAGCAGAAGGATTCGGCCGAATCCTGCTGAAAAAGGCCGAATCCTGAACCGAATCCTGGATTTGGTGCATCCCTAAATAAAATACAATCATATGAATATCCCTTCTTAAACCTTTTGTTTTGGTTAAATAGGTAATTATATCAGAAGACAGTGATAGAAAGTAAAAAATCTCCTTTATTTAAGAAGATGAATATATATTTCTAGCACAGGGTTTGCACTCTTACTGGATTGAGGACAATGTTCGGGTGCAATGGTCAAGGTTTATCAAATAGGTTAATTGAAGGACCAGCACTCCATTTCTGTGAACAATAAATGTGTTTATTTATGCCTATCCAACATTTCGGCCCACACTCGTGAGAGGCCCTAATGTGGGCCGAAATGTTGTTTAGGCATAAATAAACACATTTATTGTTCACAGAAATGGAGTGCTGGTCCTTCAATTAATTAATATATATATATATATATATATATATATATATATATATATATATATATATATATATATATATATATATATAGTCGTGTTCCAAGGAATGACGCACTCCAGGACTTCATAATGAGATCAAGCAAAGTGAAGTTTATTTGTCAACGTTTCGGTCCAGTCTGGACCTTTCTCAAGACCTTTCTCTTGAGAAACGTTGACAAATAAACTTCACTTTGCTTGATCTCAGTATGAAGTCCTGGAGTGCGTCATTCCTTGGAACACGACTATTATTAATAACAGCAATGAGAACACAATTATAGAAAGACATTGATGATAACCAATGTTTGTGTTCTATAAAATATGAATTGTGTATAGTTTAGCACAACATTATAATTGTGTGTAGATGACTGAATAGAGCATGTGTATAGCCACTTACCCAAGCAGGTGTTTTCATCTTTACAGAAATTGCAGTGGGCTGGACAGCGTTTACAGTTGCCATCATCATCTGGAAAATACTTCAAAGAGCAATTAGACTTACACTTGCTGCTTTCAAGGTATAAGCCTTCCACGCATGACAAGCATTTCATTTTATTCTCATCGCAAGCCCAGCAGGACATGTCACATGCTTCGCAAGAGCCATCAGCATTTTCAAAGTAGCCTCTGCAAGAAAAATACATTTATTGAGCTGGTGGAATATGAACTGATGGATCTGCTATCAGGCTGTGTTTTTATCTGCTGATCCTCATGAAACCCTCTTTAAAGGGATGTCAAATGAATGATGATATGCATATCTGACAAGCTGCTACTTACTCTGGACAGTTGGGAAGGCAATTTCCTTCATGGAGAAATAATTTGTGCTCATCATCTCCCTTACATTTTAAGCAGTCATCACTGGAACCTCTACAGATTTCACAGGTTGCAGAACATTTTACACATGTTTTGCTGCTCAAGTCTCCGAAGAATCCCTCTGGGCAGTTCACAAGACACTGATTCTTTTCATTCAAGAAGTGACCTAAAAAGCATATATACAGCAGACTAGTGAATATTGCTGTTACTGATACATTACCTATATTAGAAGAACTTTTTTCCACAGTGGTCACATTTCATGTTATGCCCATAGTACTTTCTTAAAGGGGTTGTTTACCTTTCAGTTAAAGTTTAGTATGATGTAGAGAGTAGAGATGTCGCGAACTGTTCGCCGGCGAACTTGTTCGCGCGAACATCGGGTGTTCGCGCTCGCCGGAAGTTCGCGAACGTCGCGCGACGTTCGCCATTTTGGGTTCGCCATTGTTGGCGCTTTTTTTTGCCCTCTCACCCCAGACCAGCAGGTACATGGCAGCCAATCAGGAAGCTCTCCCTTGGACCACTCCCCTTCCCTATAAAAACCGAAGCCCTGCAGCTTTTTTTCACTCTGCCTGTGTGTGCTGAAGAGATAGTGTAGGGAGAGAGCTGCTGCCTGTTAGTGATTTCAGGGACAGTTGAAAGTTTACTGGCTAGTAATCGTTTTGATACTGCTCTGTTATTGGAGGGACAGAAGTCTGCAGGGGTTTGAGGGACATTTAAGCTTAGGTAGCTTTGCTGGCTAGTAATCTACCTTCTACTGCAGTGCTCTGTATGTAGCTGCAGTGGGCAGCTGTCCTGCTTCTGATCTCATCTGCTGACTGCTGCAATAGCAATAGTCCTTGTAAGGACTGCTTTTATTTATTTTTTTGTTGTTTTACTACTACTACTACTACTACTACTACTACTACTACTACTACTACTACTATAAGAGCCCAGTGCTATTAGTCTAGCAGTGTTGGGGAGTGGGACTGGTGTGCTAATCTGCTGCTCCTAGTAGTTCAGCAGCACCAACTTTAATTTTTTTTTTTTAATATTCATTCTTTTTTTATTTAACTTTTTTTTTATTTTACTACCGCTGTAGTAGTGTATAAGTTGACCTTTTAGGCATTATTTGCCCTGTAGGCATTTTTTGCCCAGTGTGTTATTCAACCAACTGCTATCTAGCTGTGTGCCCGTGTTCACATTCTGTCTAAATATCCATAATATTACCGTCTCCAGAAAAAACACCGGAGTGACTTTTTTCAAGCAGCCATAATAAATTTTACGTAATCCGTATCCATCGCTGTAGTAGTGTATAAGTTGACCTTTTAGGCATTATTTGCCCTGTAGGCATTTTTTGCCCAGTGTGTTATTCAACCAACTGCTATCTAGCTGTGTGCCCGTGTTCACATTCTGTCTAAATATCCATAATATTACCGTCTCCAGAAAAAACACCGGAGTGACTTTTTTCAAGCAGCCATAATAAATTTTACGTAATCCGTATCCCTCGCTGTAGTAGTGTATAAGTTGACCTTGTAGGCATTATTTGCCCTGTAGGCATTTTTTGCCCAGTGTGTTATTCAACCAACTGCTATCTAGCTGTGTGCCCGTGTTCACATTCTGTCTAAATATCCATAATATTACCGTCTCCAGAAAAAACACCGGAGTGACTTTTTTCAAGCAGCCATAATAAATTTTACGTAATCCGTATCCATCGCTGTAGTAGTGTATAAGTTGACCTTTTAGGCATTATTTGCCCTGTAGGCATTTTTTGCCCAGTGTGTTGACCTTGTAGACATTGTTTGCCCAGTTTTTTTGGACGCAGCCACTGAAGCACAGTTGCCAGAAAAAATATGCCATATAAATGCTGAAAATATAAATTTTTTTGGTTGCAGCCACTGAAGCACAGAGGCCAGAAAAATTATGCCATATAAATGCTGAAAATAGTCATTTTTCGCCATACGTTGACCTTGTAGACATTGTTTGCCCAGTTTTTTTGGTTGCAGCCACTGAAGCACAGAGGCCAGAAAAAATTAAACCAGTAGGGTTTGCACCCTAGTTTGTAACGGTGGCGGAGGGAGGAGGACGCTAAAGGACAGCTGTGTGTGGAGTCATGAGGCTTGAAGAGAAGGACAGCTGCATAGAAGTCAGAACAAGTCTTCCGGCGTGCAGTAACCCTCCGAGATCCACCCCTCATTCATTTTAATAAAGGTCAGGTAATCGACACTTTTGTGACCTAGGCGAGTTCTCTTCTCAGTTACAATCCCTCCTGCTGCACTGAAGGTCCTTTCTGAGAGCACACTTGAGGCTGGGCAAGACAAGAGGTTCATGGCAAATTGTGACAGCTCTGGCCACAGATCAAGCCTGCGCACCCAGTAGTCCAGGGGTTCATCGCTCCTCAGAGTGTCGATATCTGCAGTTAATGCCAGGTAGTCCGCTACCTGCCGGTCGAGGCGTTCTTTGAGGGTGGATCCAGAAGGGTTGTGGCGCTGCCTTGGACAGAAAAACATTTGCATGTCTGACGTTACAGACCGGCCAAAGGGCTTTGTCCTTGCAGGTGTGCTCGTGGCAGGATTACTGGCACCTCTGCCCCTGGAATGTTGATGAGTTCCTGAAGTGACATCACCCTTAAAAGCATTGTACAACATGTTTTGCAGGCTGGTTTGTAAATGCCGCATCTTTTCGGACTTGTGGTATGTTGGTAACATTTCTGACACTTTATGCTTGTACCGAGGGTCTAGTAGCGTTGCGACCCAGTACAGGTCCTTCTCCTTAAGCCTCTTGATACGGGGGTCCTTCAACAGGCATGCCAGCATGAAAGACCCCATTCTCACAAGGTTGGATGCAGAGCTATCCATCTCCGCTTCCTCATTATCAAGGACTGCATCATCCACGGTCTCCTCCCCCCAGCCACGTACAAGACCAGGGGTCCCCAAAAGGTCACCACTAGCCCCCTGGGAAGCCTGCTCCTGTTGGTCCTCCTCCTCCTCCTCCACAAAGCCACCTTCCTCCTCTGACTCCACTTCTGGCACCTCTCCCTGCGTTGCAGCAGGTGCCTGGGTTCGTTCTGGTGATTGCGACCATAAATCGTGCGCTTCCAGCTCCTCGTCACGCTGGTCTACAGCCTCATCTGTCACTCGTCGCACGGCACGCTCCAGGAAGAAAGCGAAGGGTATTAGGTCGCTGATGGTGCCTTCGGTGCGACTGACCATATTTGTCACCTCTTCAAAAGGTCGCATGAGCCTGCAGGCATCGCGCATAAGCACCCAGTAACGGGGGAAAAAAATCCCCAGCTCTGCAGATCCAGTCCTACCACCCAGTTCAAAAAGGTACTCGTTGACGGCCCTTTGTTGTTGCAGCAGACGTTCCAACATAAGGAGCGTTGAATTCCAGCGAGTCTGGCTGTCAGAAATCAAACGCCTGACTGGCATGTTGTAGCGCTGCTGAATGTCAGCAAGGCGTGCCATGGCTGTGTAGGAACGTCTGAAATGGGCCGACACCTTTCTGGACTGTTTGAGAACGTCCTGGAATCCTGGGTACTTGGAGACAAAACGTTGGACTATTAAATTTAACACATGTGCCATGCAGGGCACATGTGTTAAATTTCCCAGTCTCAACGCTGCCAACAGATTGCTTCCATTGTCACACACCACTTTTCCGATCTGCAGTTGGTGTGGGGTCAGCCACCGATCGTGACTGCAGAGATGACAGGAGTACAGATCCGGTATGGTTTTTGCTTTCCAGGCACGTCATCCCCAAGACAGCGTGACAACGGCGTACCTGGCACGTCGAATAGCCTAGGGGGAGCTGGGGGTGCACAGGTGTGGAGGAGGAGAAGGAGGACCCAGCAGCAGAGTAAGAAGAAGAAGAGGAAGAAGACGAGGTAGAGAGCGATGGAGGAGTAGAGGTGGTGGCAGAACCGCGTGCAATCCGTGGCGGTGACACCAACTCCACTGTTGTTGTTGTTGTTGAGCTACCCATTCCCTGCTTCCCATTCCCAGCCATTACCAAGTTCACCCAGTGGGCAGTGTAGGTGACATACCTGCCCTGACCATGCTTGGAGGACCATGCGTCAGTAGTCATATGGACCTTTGGCCCAACACTAAGTGACAGAGATGCGGTAACTTGGCTCTGCACATGTTGGTACAGGTGTGGTATTCCCTTTTTAGAAAAAAAATTGCGGCTGGGTACCTTCCACTGCGGTGTCCCAATTGCTACAAATTTGCGGAAGGCCTCAGAGTCCACCAGCTGGTATGGTAAAAGCTGGCGGGCTAAGAGTGCAGACAAGCCAGCTGTCAGACGCCGGGCAAGGGGGTGACAGTCAGACATTGGCTTCTTACGCTCAAACATGGCCTTCACAGAAACTTGGCTGGTGGCAGATGACTGGGAATGGGAACAGGTGGTCAAGGTGGAAGGCGGAGTGGAGGGTGGTTCAGATGGGTCAAGGAGAGCAGAGGTAGAGCAGTAAGATGCTGGACCAGAAGGAGTGTGACTTTTAGTTTGCCTGTTGCCTTTGAGGTGTTGCTCCCAAAGTGCTTTGTGCTTGCCGCTCATGTGCCTTCGCATAGAAGTTGTACCTATGTGGCTGTTGGGCTTACCAAGGCTCAGTTTCTGACTGCACTCATTGCAAATTACAATGCTTTTGTCAGAGGCACACACATTAAAAAAATGCCACACTGCTGACTTTTTGGAAGTCTGCGATCTGGCGGTAACAGTAGAAGTTGGCGGCATTGGCGGCAATGGCGGGTGCGTTGGCCGGCTGAACACAGGTGCCGATACATGTTGTTGCCCTACTGATCCCTGCGGGCTGGCCTCCCTGCTTCTTCTAAGTCTTATTCTCCTACTGCCTCTCTGACTCTCCGTCTCTCCATCTGAACTACCCTCCTCTTGCTCTCTTCTACTAGGCACCCACAAAACATCAATCTCCTCATCATCATTCTCCTCAGATGCATCAATTTCTTCTGACACATCACAGAAGGAAGCAGCAGCGGGGACCTCCTCCTCCTCCTCATCACTCATCATTATGTCCATCTCTGTCGTGTTCTCTGCCAGAATTAAATCTGGTGTAACGTCCTCATCTCCTTCATCTTCTTCTGCCAATAATGGTTGCGCATTACTCAGTTCAAGAAACTCATGGGAAAATAACTCCTCTGACTCCAGTGAAGATGGGGCACCGGTGGTGGAGGAAGTGTTACGTGGGGTGGCCATAGCAGTGGAGGATGAGGAGGATGTTGTGGTAAAGTTAGAAACGGTAGAGGATGGGGTGTGCTGTGTAAGCCAGTCAACTACCTCTTCAGCATTTTGGGAGTTCAGGGTCATTGGCTTTTTAAAACTGGGCAATTTGCTAGGGCCACAGGATTGCATAGCAGCACGGCCCCTAGCACGGCCTCTGCGTGGCGGCCTGCCTTTGCCTGGCATTATTTTTAAAAAAACAACAACAACAAAAACTCAGTTGGTTTTTCTGGAAACGATAATACACACAGCTAGATGGCAGTTTGAAGAAAACAGTGTGCAAATAATGCCTACAAGATCAACGTATACACTACTACAGCGGTGGATACGGATTACGTAAAATATATGAATGCTGCTTGAAAAAAAGTAACTCAAGTGGTTTTTCTAGAGACGATAATATTATCAATATTTAGACAAAATGTGAACAAGCTCACACAGCTAGATGGCGGTTTGAAGAAAACACTGTGCAAATAATGCCTACAAGGTCAACGTATACACAGCGGTGGATACGGATTACGTAAAATATAAGAATGCTGCTTGAAAAAAAGTCACTCCGGTGTTTTTTCTGGAGACGGTAATATTATGGATATTTAGACAGAATGTGAACACGGTCACACAGCTAGATAGCAGTTGGTTGAATAACACACTGGGCAAAAAATGCCTACAGGGCAAATAATGCCTACAAGGTCAACGTATACACAGCGGTGGATACGGATTACGTAAAATATAAGAATGCTGCTTGAAAAAAAGTCACTCCGGTGTTTTTTCTGGAGACGGTAATATTATGGATATTTAGACAGAATGTGAACACGGGCACACAGCTAGATAGCAGTTGGTTGAATAACGTATGGCGAAAAATGACTATTTTCAGCATTTATATGGCATATTTTTTCTGGCAACTGTGCTTCAGTGGCTGCGTCCAAAAAAACTGGGCAAACAATGCCTACAAGGTCAACGTATGGCAGTTGTTTAAAGAGAACAGTAGATTACTAGCCAGCAAAGCTACCTAAGCTAAAATGTCCCTCAAATCCCTGCAGACTTCTGTCCCTCCAATACAGAGCAGTATCACGCAGATTACTAGCCAGCAAACTTACTATCATCTGTCCCTGAAATCACTAACAGCTCTCCCCCTACACTATCTCTTCCAAGCACACACAGGCAGATTTTTCAGATACATTTTTGCCCTTGATCCCCCTCTGGCATGCCACTGTCCAGGTCGTTGCACCCTTTAAACAACTTTAAAATCATTTTTCTGGCCAGAAATGTCTTTTGTAGATGTTAAAGTTCGCCTTCCCATTGAAGTCTATGGGGTTCGCGAACCGTTCGCGAACCGCTCGCAATTTTGCGCAAGTTCGCGAATATGTTCGCGAACTTTTTTTCCGACGTTCGCTACATCCCTAGTAGAGAGTCATAGTAACGTTATATATGATAGAGAGTGATATGTAACATTTGGTATGATGTAGAGCAGAGGTCCCCAATCTTTTTTTTACCTGTGAGCCACATTTAAATGAAAGAATTGCGGAGCAACACAGGCATAAAGAATGTCCCTGGGGGTGCCAAATAAATGCTTGCGATTGGCTATTTTCTAGACCCTATGTGGACTGGCAGCCTACACGAGGGTCTGTTTGGCAGGACACCTGGTTTTTATACAACTAAAACTTGTCAAGAAGCCAGCTAATTACTCTAGCAGCCATGAGTTGATGTGAATAAGAGACTGGAATAGGAATAGTATTGTCCATTGTCCATGAATAGAACGATTAGTAATACAATGTAGCTATAACAATAAATGTGTAGCCTTACAGACAATTTGTGTTATAGATGGGGTCAGTGACCCCCATTTGAATGCTGAATAGAGTCAGAAGAAAGCACATAATTAAAAGACTTACAAAATTAATGAAGACTAAATGAAAAGTTGCTTAGAATTGGCCATTCCAGAACATACTAAAAGTTAGCTTAAAGGTGAAGCTACTCCCACAGGCATAAGCTTATTTTCAAATATAAATAGCCACCATGAACTCTTTTATAAACTGGAAACAGGGCAATAGAGACTGTTCTCCATGATTTACCTCCTATATACCCATCTTTATGTACAAATTAAATTAGTTTTTTTTTTTTTAAGATGATGGATACATAATTAATGTAAAGAGATGTAAATGTGTGAGCATGCACCAGGGGGTCTCATATCACTAAATGTTTTGGAATGTTGAAGCATGAGGCATGATCGACAAGTTCCAGACTCTAACAAGTAATCTGTGTGGGTTATCATTAAGAACACTGTTCAGACTGAACGCATAATAGTCAGCCCGCACATGATTTGGCCTTATACATGGAAGGATTAATTTTCCAGTCGTTTGTTTTCAGACGGTTGAGTTTCTGGTCGAAGGCAACCCTCCAGAAGCATGTGTGTAAGAGAGTAATACGTGACAATTACTGTACCCAGCATTCATATACACTGTAATCTATATATTCTGTTCAGAACAAAGAATAGGAAGTGTATTTAGTTTCACTTTATACATCTCTCACAATAGTCCTTTTATATGTCATTGTATAAAATTGATTTTAAACAAAGTACAAAGTGACATTGTACTATTTCATTCTTTAAAACAATCCAAGTACTGAATATGATTTCCAATGTAGTTGTTTCCTATAGTTATAGACTATTAAAACATAAAGCTTGTCTGCAGGAGAGCAATGTGCATTGCAGCTGAAATAATACAATCATGTTCCAGACATGGCTTTAGACTATTAATTTACAGATCTTTTAATGACCTTTTTAACATGGCACAGTGCTATTCTGAGACAATTTGCACTTGGACTTCTTCTTTCTTTTTGTTTTTTTAAATTATTTTGTTTTTTGTTCATCAGCTCTCTGGTTTGGAATTTCAGTTGCTATCTGGTTGCTGGGATCCAATGTGTTTTAGCAACCAGTCAGTGTTTTGAATGAGACTGAGACTGAAGTATGAATTGTAGAAGACCTGAATAGAAAGATAAGTATGGAGCAATGTTTTTTCGCTGCCAGAGTCAGTCAGAGTTAGAAAGCTGGAAAGGCACTGGAGGGGCAAGAATATAATTCCAAAAGTACAGTACAACAAAAAGTGAAGACCAATTGAAAATTTGCCACATATAGGACATTCTATAAAACGAAGGGGGTTATTTACTAAACTCTGAATGCAAAATTCACAAAATTTTTAATATAATCACAAATTTTTCAGAATGTATTAAACCCAGAAGTCCGAATCAGAAAATCCGGCATCTCAGACCTGTCGAGGTTGCATATAAGTCAATGGGAGAAGTCCCAATAATTTTTTGATGTGTGCTGGGTTTTATGCAATACCCCAAAGTTTTCAGGTGAAAAATCCGATTTTTACCCCGCAAAACTAATTTTAGGGAAAATGTAACAATAAATAAGTGTAAAAAACCCGAGCGGATTTGATCAGAGTTTGTATCAGAAAATATTGAGATAAATTCGGACTTTGATAAATAACCCCCTAAAAGTTAATTTAGAGATGACTACCCACTTAATTTTTAGAAAATGCACACTTTATTTCCCCTACTTCGTATCAAAAGTATCACATTTACTAAAAGCTTTCCTGATGGTCAGGAAAGTAGTTAACAATCTGACATATTTATCCAAGTAGATCAATGTGTAAATGTGTCACAATCTGTTTGACTGCTTTGTGCCTTTTTATCACTGTATAATGGGTGATAACAATTTGCTACTAAAATACTCTTTTTTTTAATTAACACTGCCCCCCAATACGCAATAACCATGAAAAATGTCATATTCTCTATTTACCAAGATTAAATACACAATAACATAATTTAACACCACAGTCACCAACCCAAACCAATCTCTACAATCTAACACTAGTAGGGGATTACAAAGAGATCTGGTTTAAATAAAGAAATGAGTGCCTCAAGTCACCAGAAGTATTATAATGCATTTAAAACAATTATTACTAACATACGAGTGGATGTTTTTAGCCTTATATAACCACCATGCATAGATATAAGGGTAACGTTATCATAGGGACTAGAAATGGAGTATTTGTAAATATTCGAAATTCGATTGGGAGGTTATTTAAGAAAAAATGTGATTGTCTAAAACTGGAACCAATATTACTGACTCGAAAACTCAAATCAAACTCGAATAGAGTTTTTTCTCCGAAAAAAACTTGAATGTCAGGAAGGCTATTAACATCTTCAAATGGATCACTGGACCTCTCCCATTGACTTATACATGAACTTGGCAGGTTTTAGGTGGCAAATAGTCGATTCGAAATATTCCCAGGGTAAAGGTTTAATTTTTGACCCAAAAAATGTTTTGAAAAATTTAATTAGAATTTACTATTCGACCCTTGATAAATCTGCACCTAAGTGATGTTTTAAACAATGTTAGATGAAAAAGACAGTGGTACCTTACCAGCATAACAGGAAAAGCAGTTCAGCTCCTCTGGACCAAAGCAACTTTGACAAGATGAATGACATTTGTAGCATTTGCCATCTGCAACTAGAAAGGACAATATCCAGAGTCAGTACAGCAGCAGCTTTAATAAGGAACAAAAGCAGAGCTAATTCATTCATGGGTCATGCTTTTGAGGAATACATAAATGAAGCAATAGTCCTTTGAAGCATTTTCAATTAGTATAAGATTCTTTATTTTGATTCGGTTTTGAGGCTGTTTTTGGTTATCTATGTGATAAAACTGGGTTCTGTCTCAATAATATATATTAAGCATAAATAACAAAGAGTTTTTAAGGGAAACATAGATTTTGCAAATAATTTGAGCTAGCCTTTTTTAACCATGTACCAATGTCAATCCCAAGAGCTGTGGTCCCTGTAAAACAAAATGTTACATTAATATGGGTGGAAGGAGAGGGATGTGTCTATATTGTCAAGGAATCTGCCTGAAAGTCTAGGATGATATAGATATCCAAAATGGCATGTAAGAAAATTGAATCAGAGTAGCTAGTCTTGTCCACATTCAAGCAAATAAATAACCAGAGCTTTGCTGTTGGGTTCTCTTTAAAATAATATATTTTCCTGACCATTTGAAATGTGACCTTTGATAAATGTGCCTCCCACTATGCAATTATCCAAATGTAATATTTTTAGGCTCATTTCATCCAGTTCTTTCATAGAGGTTTATTCTTTTACCTAGAGCAAACTATCCTAGCAAATCATCTTTATATATTATAATTTTTCATGTTTTTCCATACACCCTCTTAATTATAAACTCTAACATGTAGGTCCCTCTCATATATTTATTCTTGCATGCAACTGGGTACTTTATAAATGAAGATCAATATTCCCTGATTATATTGTGCATAAGGATAAAGTAGTCAAGCAGAATTTATGGTCCTAAAAGATTTGTTTCTGAAAAGAGATACACGAGTAGTGCTTTCAGAGGCATCAATGTGCATTAACCATGTTATTATCATCTTCATTTAAGTAGTTTACAATGGTTATTTTAATTATTCAAAAGCCTGAGGAAGAAGCATTTAATCCCTAGCTAATACTTGGCATTGAAAATGTACAACAATCACACAGAAAACAGAAGGAACGCCATATATTTTTATGTTGAGGGATCACTATAACTATGCTGTATATAAGCAAATAAACACATGTGTATGTTTGGTTAACGCTTTTTATAAAGCAGATGGACACATGGTTGGCATTAGAGGAAATCTGATTTTTTTTCAACTTGAACTTGCCCAATGGAAAATACAAGAAAGAAAATAAACAAACAACAAGTAATTCTCACTTTTTGCTGTTTAATTGACCTTATGCTGCCTTATATGGCAAGAAAAGCTTGTTTGGCAGCGTCTCTTGAAGAGCAGATCTTAACACTGTTTGACCAATTTGGGCTGATCCAGTTATCTAACCATTGGGTATATGGTCACAGAAGTTGATATAGATCAGTCTAGAGTAGAGCACAATAATGGGTCAATGTGGTCCTTGCTGATGGAATGTTTGAATCTGCCCATTCTCACAAACCAGTTGAACAGTCTTTTGGCTTGATTCTATACACTGTCCAATAAGCTACCAACTCAGTCACTGGGCAGAGAAAGTATGATCAGATTTACCCTTATAGCCAGGAAACCATCACTCTATAGAATTTTACCCTGATTTTTTCAATTCATTTCTGTCTGGGGTTCTGTTCAGTCAGTTTAATAGGATTCTTCATTGGGATTTTGCAAGGTTGGATATTTTTTATTCATTCTCAAGAATGAGATAAAAACAGGATGGAGGATATGTTTACTGCAATAAATATAAAAATGGTCTTACCTAGACATCTAAGGAACATATTAATGTAATAATTTGCTCACTCAGCTGATTTTGTTTTTAGTATGAGGACCATAGTATTTAATTAATCATATAAAAGTAAACTGCACTACCTCAGTATACAGTATATGTTTCCCTTATTTTGTTAACACGGTCTACTATTATACCAGAGAGCTCATTGAATAAAGAACATGGCTAATAAGCAGGTCAAGTGACAATTAATATAAACATTCACAAATCATTCCCATGCTATAGATACTGGGGCTTTGTGTTGGTTTGTTCCCATTCATCTTACTGTATACTTTCTTTCTCTTTTTGCAGTAAAGAATGGAGGGCAAACTGTATGAAAAGTCTTCTTCACCATCATTTATCATCCATAGCATTTACTTATTGCTGCATGTGTCTATGTAAATGCTGTATTTGAAACAATAATAATTAATGTTATTGAACAAAACAAGACAATGGGAATAAAAACAGAGCACATGTTTAATACTTATATTTCCCTTTTATATGGCAACACCTAGATGGAACATACATCATATATGAATACAGGAGTTTGTAAGAACTCTGTACATACCATTAAAATAATGACCATCAAAACAGGCTAGAATATGGCACATTCCATAAATTGGTTTCTTCTGGTCAGGACACAAATCACAATCCGTCACTGATGGACCATGACAGGACCTGCAGGATCCATGACATTCTTCACATTGCCATCTTTTTGCATCCTGGAATGTGCCATCTGGGCATTTAAGCAAACACACAGCACCTGTAAGCAAAGATAAAATCAATATTTTTTATTATATTAGATGTGCATCTGATAAATCTATATTGTATCCTGTACAGTGTATCATTATGAAAACACTAACAGTATTTTGAATCTTTTATTCAAATGTTATTTTAAACGTTGGTTCTCCCATGCATTGGAATGACCAACTAAGTTACTTGTGGTTCCCTGCTGTTCCTGCAAGGATCAGTGGTTGTGCTGAGTACTCACAATCAGGGTGGAAGTTTTAAGGAAAGGTAATTTAGATGTATACATAAGCTTTAACTGCAATGTGGCCGTTTAATTAGGGAAGAGAGACTTGGAGGCCCGTTTATCAAAGTCCAGATTTATCTAACTATTTTCTGAAAAATACTCCAACCAAATCCGCACAGGGTTTTCCCCCTTATTTATCAATACATTTTGCCGAAAATATCCTGTGCAGAAGAAAACCTGAAAAAATAGTGAAAAAAAAAACTAAGTTTTTTAGATTTTCCACCTGTTTTTTTTTACATTTTTTGCCATAATACCACAAAATCTTCAGATTATTGCACGAAACCCAGCGCAGATAAAGATTTCTTCAGGACTTCTCCCATTGACTTATCTGCAGCTTTGCCAGTTGTGAGATGCAGGATTTTTTTGATTCTCACTTTTTCCATCCTCGGGTATAATAAATCCTGAACAAATTTGAGTCTTTTTCCACTAAAAATTCGGATTTTATAGTAAAAAAAAAACCTATTTTTCAGATTTTTGGCATTCAGACATTAATAAATAACCCCCTCAGTGTAAAAAATCCTACCACACTGTATACTATATAAAATAGGGCCAAAAATCTGATCAGCCGAATATGGCCCACCATGGTGCATTGTCTAGCCTTACTATAAACATTTTCAATGGCAGGCAAATTTATATTGTGGCGATATTTTCAAATATATACCGGTGAGTAATCCAAATTGCTTAATAAGAGTGATTTTTCTCATTTAACTACTTTGTAATCACACCAACTAGGACATATTTTTAAAAAAATGTTGCTTTGTTAAGTCAATGCTTATTAAGTAATTGGTGTAAATTTGCACAAAAATCAAATGTCAGTCTTGTCTCTATCCTATTATTTGAGCAATGGCTGTTTTACTAAAAGTACACTGGAACTCTAACATGGAGGCGTGTTTCATATAATACCAGCCTTACAACATCTCTTTTCATTGTACTTATCTAACACAAATGCATAATCCTAGACCTGTTGAGAAACAGTTTATATAGTGAATAAAGTACCCCCTTTTGTAAAATATAAGGATATTATTAGTTACCGAGGAGTTTCATGACCATATAAAAACACGAGGCCGAAGGCCGAGTGTTTTTATACAGGTCATGGAACTCCGAGGTAACTTCTAATATCCTCATATTTTACAACTGGGGGTACTTTATTTATTATAATACACAAATTTTAGTGAGTCATGTGACAGAAATGACATCACTACTCACCGTTTATAACTGATGACATCACTACTGACCGTTTATAAGGATATAATTTACAGGATATTCATGGCTTTTGTGTATTATATTTGTATTATTATTTCATAATTATTCGAGCATATTGGACCCACCATGTTTATAATGTTGGACTCAACATTCTTGAAGAAAACTGAGCATTTTGAGAACATATGCAGATGTATTTTTAGTACTAAGTGGTTGCCAGTAGATATACATACATACAGTACAAAGCAGAAATTGGTGGAGTTATGTGAACCTCTTCTACACCACCCTATTGTATTTACATGAAAAAATAAATTCAGTATAAAACCTAAATATTTCACTGAGCATTGTGCAGGTCTTATTTGTTATTTCTTAATAAGTATGATCTAGGACAAGCTCACAGAAGGCAGCTTTGAATGAATGAAGCCCATTATTTTACATTTACCATTTTCAGTCAAATTTAAAGTGACGAGTTTTAATTATAAATGACACAACAAATGCAGCTCCCCTCGAAATACGCCACTCTTACCATGTAAGTAGTATGCAGTCTGGCAGGAGGAACAATGTGTATCATTCTTACAATCAAGGCATCCTGATGGGCACGCAAAACACAGTTTTCTGCTTACGTCCTCATATGTTTTTTGGGGGCAGTGTCTGCGACACTGATGACGATAGCTGAAAAATGAATGTATTCAGGCTATATAAATGTGCAATAGATGATTTAAAACATACTGTATACATATAAGGTCAGAAGTTATCAGAGAAAACTACACATATAACTGCAAGAATATAAATAAAGAATATAAAATATAAATAAAAAATAGGCTGCAGATTTGTGCTTGTTTAAGTGCCCAAAACTGCTTAATTGTGATAATCGTGAGAGAACCTACTCTGCATCACTGTTCAAGTGACAAATATGGAGAACCTTTCACATATGGCCAGAACTACAGATGGAGAAAACTTTGCCAATATATCTGGCACACACATCACATCTATTTATTTCCGCGAGAAAATGGATATTGTTGATGCATCTATTTTTAAAGTTACCACTGTATAGATACAGGTTCAGATGGGTGTCAAATAAAGTTAAAGTAAAGAAATGTGAGTAGAGAGTTGTCACCTGTTTTGTTCATGAAAACATTTGCCTGTAGCAATATAAAAGCTAGGTTGTGTATATGATATATATACTTGACCAACCTACCTCTCAAGAGCTGTGTATATGAAACTGTAATGTTAATTTCTATGGTGAAATATCTGCAGCTCCACTCTAGGTATATTGCGCTAACTAACCCATAAGCTAAGGGAGACTAATGTACTATGCTTTACCTAAAACCTAAGAAATGTTTGCACATTCCTACAGAGTGCATTTTTCATTGTCAGTATTAAACGCAGAATGCTGGGATGTATGGAGCGCTTGCACTATAAATTACAATTAGGTAAAAATGGGGGTAAAAAAAAAAAAAACTTACAGAAGATAGCCCTCTATGCAGCTGATGCAAATTTCAGGATCATCTATATTAAAAATATGAAGCATGTCAGTAATACCAGGAAATCATAAATACCACGCCAAAGACATTTTAAAATTGAAATACTGAATACAAGCCAGATACATGTTGCTGTTAATTCAGTGTATCATACTAAAATGTAGCAGTCATTTCAGTCTGAGTAAGATAATGTATTATATATATATATATATATATATATATATATATATATATATATATATATATATATATATATGTGTGTGTGTGTATTTTTATATATATATATATATATATATATATATATATATATATATATATAAATAAAACACACACATATATTTCATTCATTTACAAAAGTACAGTATTCAGACCCTTGACGCCTTCTCTTATGTTACACAAAACAAAACGTTTTTATTGCTTACGTGTTATGGAGGAATGATTTACCAGTTTTCACTGCTTTATGGAGTGATTCTGGCCAGTTCTTTTATGCAGATTTATTCTACATTTTTTGGGTTAGTTGGATGATGCTTGTGAACCTCGTGAAAAAAACGTGAAATTCGAAGCTTTTCATGAAAAAATGGTTACATTCAAATGTTTTCATGAAAAAATTGTGAAATTCAAATGTCTCACAAAAAAATCGTGAAATTCGAACAGTTTCATTAAAAAATCATGGTGTTCGAACGTTTTCACTAAAAACAAAAATCAGGAAATTCCAACATTTTCACGAAAAAATTGTGAAAATCTGAAATTGACGCTGGCGAATTTTCACAGGTGAAAACACGGAAATTTGCAGCTAATTTAATCACCCATCACTACTTTCATTATAATTATTAACATTTTGAGTTGCACTTGTGTGAATAATATTATAGACTGTGATGGAGTGAACTTAGTATTTTTGTTAATGTTAAACCTTGCTGGCCAGTAATCTATGTAAATAGCTATGTGTATAATCTATGTATATAGCTCGTATATTTATGTGTTAAAAGTGAACATTTTGCAGCAGCATTAGTTTTGTTTAACAAACTGAGGCCTACTTTGTTGGAAGCATGTAAATGGTGCTAAAACAATTGCATATTGGAAGCTAGGTTTGCTACATGGGAATACCAAAGTGTGTGCATGAAAAACCTTGCTACAAAGTTTCATGACGCACTTACCTAGAGCTCTCAGAAAAGCCACTTCCTAAAGGGGTGGACAGTCTCTCTCTTAATGAATATTTATAGGGTTGATGCTGATCACATGGTGTCAGCATAGAGAAGTTTGATTGGTATAAAAGGCTGAAGACTGAATTCATTTGGCAGTCTGTGGTAAAGGAACAGTTACACTAAAAATGTGTTTCAAACAAATGACAATGTAATGTACCGTTACCCTGCACTGGTGAAACTGGTGTGTTTGCTTCAGCAACACAACTATAGTTTATATAAACAAGCTGCGGTGTAGACATGGGGGCAGACATTTAAGAACAGGAGTACACAGCAGATAATAGATAAGTTCTGAAGAATCCCATTGTATACTACAGAGCTTACCGTATATACTCGAGTATAAGCCGTCTCGAGTATAAGCCAAGGTACCTAATTTTACCTCCAAAAACTGGGAAAGCTTATTGACTCGAGTATAAGCCGAGGGTGAGAAATGCAGCAGCAAACTGGTAAGTTTCAATCTCGTTTTTGGATGACTATTCTTAGGCGCCGGCAAATATTCTTAGGCGCCGGCGAATATTCTTAGGGGCCGGCGATCCGTTTTTGCGCTTGACCCGAGTATAAGCCGAGGTAGAGTTTTTCATCATATTTTGGGGGCTGAAAAACTCGGCTTATACTCGAGTATATACGGTATACGTTATCTGCTGTGTAATCCTTTTTTAGCTTTGAATGGCTGCCCCCATTAGGGATGTAGCGAACGTCGGAAAAAAAGTTCGCGAACATATTCGCGAACTTGCGCAAAAATGCGAGCGGTTCGCGAACGGTTCGCGAACCCCATAGACTTCAATGGGAAGGCGAACTTTAACATCTAAAAAAAGACATTTCTGGCCAGAAAAATTATTTTAAAGTTGTTTAAAGGGTGCAACGACCTGGACAGTGGCATGCCAGAGGGGGATCAAGGGCAAAAATTTATCTGAAAAATCTGCCTGTGTGTGCTTGGAAGAGATAGTGTAGGGGGAGAGCTGTTAGTGATTTCAGGGACAGATGATAGTAAGTTTGCTGGCTAGTAATCTGCTTGATACTGCTCTGTATTGGAACAAAAAAATAAATAAAAGCAGTCCTTACAAGGACTACTGTTATTGCAGCAGTCAGCAGATGAGATCAGAAGCAGGACAGCTGCCCACTGCAGCTACATACAGAGCACTGCAGTAGAAGGTAGATTACTAGCCAGCAAAGCTACCTAAGCTTAAATGTCCCTCAAACCCCTGCAGACTTCTGTCCCTCCAATAACAGAGCAGTATCAAAACGATTACTAGCCAGCAAACTTTCAACTGTCCCTGAAATCACTAACAGGCAGCAGCTCTCTCCCTACACTATCTCTTCAGCACACACAGGCAGAGTGAAAAAACGCTGCAGGGCTTCGGTTTTTATAGGGAAGGGGAGTGGTCCAGGGGAGAGCTTCCTGATTGGCTGCCATGTACCTGCTGGTCTGGGGTGAGAGGGCAAAAAAAAGCGCCAACAATGGCGAACCCAAAATGGCGAACGTTGCGCGACGTTAGCGAACTTCCGGCGAGCGCGAACACCCGATGTTCGCGCGAACAAGTTCGCCGGCGAACAGTTCGCGCCATCTCTAGCCCCCATGGCTACATAGCAGCTTGTTTATAAAATATATTATAGACTTTCTGAAGCAAACGCACCAGTTTCGTCAGTGCAGCCAACAGTACATTACATTTTCACTACTTTAAAAGACTTTCATTTTTTGGTGTTACTGTTCCTTTAAGCCTTGTAAGAGGCAGTTCTGGAGCTTCAAATGTGTGCTTGCATGGTTGCAGCCCCCTGCTGATAAAGTTCACCTTTTTCAAATATGTTGTTTTCTGCATTTGCTTAAAAAATAAAGCACACATTTTTCACTGAAGACCTGCCTGGCTACTGAACTTACACGCGCCCAGTGACATAGACTGAACAGGCTAGTTCTATGTGTGCTCATCTTCAGCCTTAATACACGTGACCACGGGGAAAGGGAATTTTTACATCCTACAATCTAAAATCTGGTTGCGTTTAATCATATTTTGCGAGTTTAATTATATGTATATGCTCCTATAATAATAAGAAAGCCAATATAGTATATCTATTACCTACTGTGCAGGTTTTACAGCCTGATTCACAATCAAGGCATTCTCCAGTATCAGGATCTTCTACTTGCCCTAAGGAACAAACAGCATATAGATATTTACCATCCAAAACTAACAGTAGTCTATTGTTTCATTTACTCTATCTGTTGTCATTTAATTTCCTCTTAACCAGTCACTGTTGTGATAATTTAAAAGTAATTTAAAAACAGAGAAACCTTTTGTAAAAACCCCAACACACTATGCAGATGAAAAAGGAAGCAACATCTTGATAAAGACATTATGATGTATTCATTTCCCTATGTATGGTTTTTAGTGCAAATAAATAGTCAGATATTAATTAAGACTGAAAGAGTTTATCGGTTAATTTACATTCCTATTAAATAACTTAGTTAAACCAAAGGAAAGTGAAAGAGGAAATTTTAAGACCTATGTCTAAAAAGTCGTTACTAATGATGGTTAAATCTGTAACGAGAAAAATGTGTCATAGGTGTAATTTTCACCTCTATAAGTAGCAATTTCTACAATCCATGTTACGTTAAATATGCTTTTAGTAGTGCTGCAGTAAAAAGGCAAACGTGGTTATGTTTCTAGGAGAGACAATTATGTTGACAATAACGAGTGAGAACATTAACCCGAAACGGTATAAGTAGAAGTGCCCTGAATCAACTTATCAAGGCCAATATTTACTTCTTTAAGTGATCCTCTGATCATTTTAGAGAGTGTAATGGAATGTGTGCAGAGTGCAGACTTTCATAGGTTGCCACTAGCTTTTTATTTAAAAAAAAAAAACTTCTCAAAACAGGTGTATCGCTAAGGGTTTAAAGATATAATGATGCAAGGTAGTTATTATATAGCACAGGTATGGGACCTGTTATCCAAAATGCTTGGGACCTGGAGTTTTCTGGATAAGGGATCTTTCTGTAATTTGGATCTTCATACCTTAAAGGGATCCTGTCATCGGAAAACATGTTTTTTTCCAAAACACATCAGTTAATAGTGCTACTCCAGCAGAATTCTGCACTGAAATCCATTTCTCAAAAAAGCAAACAGATTTTTTTATATTCAATTTTGAAATCTGACATGGGGCTAGATATTTTGTCAATTTCCCAGCTGCCCTTGGTCATGTGACTTGTGCCTGCACTTTAGAAGAGGAATGCTTTCAGGCAGTCTGCTGTTTTTCCTTCTCAATGTAACTGAATGTGTCTCAGTGAGACATGGGTTTTTACTATTGAGTGTTGTTCTTAGATCTACCAGGCAGCTGTTATCTTGTGTTAGGGAGCTGGTTACCTTCCCATTGTTCTTTTGTTTGGCTGCTGGGGGGGGTGATATCACTCCAACTTGCAGTACAGCAGTAAAGAGTGATTGAAGTTTATCAGAGCACAAGTCACATGACTTGGGGCAGCTGGGAGATTGACAATATGTCTAGCCCCATGACAGATTTCAAAATTGAATATAAAAAAATCGATTTGCTCTTTTGAGAAATGGATTTCAGTGCAGAATTCTGCTGGAGCAGCACTGTTAACTGATTCATTTTGAAAAATTTTTTTTCCCATGACAGTATCCCTTTAAGTCTACTAGAAAATCACGTAAACATTAAATAAACCCAATAGTCTGGTTTTGCTTCCAATAAGGATTAATTATATCTTAGTTTGGAGTACAAGGTACTGTTTTATTATTACAGAGAAAAAGGAAATCAAATGTGGATTATTTTGTTATAATGGAGTCTATGGGAGACAGCCTTTGCGTAATGTGGAGCTTTCTGGATAATGGGTTTCCAGATAACGGATCCCATACCTGTAATAGCCAATAGATAAGTCTGCAAAATGCTTATCAGACAGGTTGCTTGCTATGGTAGTAGAGTTGCAACTCTGCACCCCAGTCTAGCACCTGTGTAGAAGGGTGAAGAATGCAAAAACAGGGATCTGGGTTTTTTTTGTTTTTTTTACCTATTCTTCAAACCTTGTCCGACAATTTGTAAAGGCTGCAGTTCAGCAGAAGATATTATAGCATAGGGGGTTGTAAACTGGCAGCAGGGCCGCCATCAGGGGGCACAAGTGTCCTGGGCCTGAAGGGGGGCCCAGCAGTGCTGCACTTTTCGAAGAGCCGTGCCCCCTTGACAGCTCCGAAGCCGTGCTGCCCGATCGAAGTCCCGAACAGCAAAATGCGGAAGTGCCGAACAGACAAAGTCCTGAAGCGGCAGAAAGAGCAGAAGTCACGAAAGGAGCCGACACTGAAGTCCTCAAGTGGCGAAAAGAAACAAAGTCACGAAAGGAGCCGACACTAAAGTGGCGAAAAAGAAACAAAGTCACAAAGGAGCCGACACTGAAGTCCTGAAGTGGCGAAAAAGAAACAAAGTCACGACAGGAGCCTACACTGAAGTCCTGAAGCGGTGAAAAGACCCCATGTTACAAAATAATTGAAGTCCTGAAGCCACGAATTCAATTCTACTGACACCAATGTGGGTTGTTTTTTTGTTTGTTTTTTTAATCCCCTGGCCACCAATGTTTTATTTTAATGCTCTATAGGCCCCTGCCACCTATTTTTTTAAAAAAACTATTTTATGGGGCCCCAATTTTTTCTAACTTGTAAGGGGGGCCTTGGCACCAAAGTTTTTTAAAAAAATATATTTTCTGCGGCCCCAATTCTTTTTAACTTGTAAGTGGGGCCCTGGCACCAATATTTTTGTAAAAACTTTTATGGGGGACCTGGCGCCAATATTTTTTTTAACTTATAGGGGGGCCCTGGTCACCAATTCTTTTTTTTTTTTTTTTAACTTGTAGGGGGGCCCTAACCACCAATTTTTTTAAAAAAAACTTTTATGGGGGGGCCCTGGCACCACAGTTTTTTTTTTTTTTTTTTTTTTACTTATAAGGGGGCCCTGACCATCAATAGCTTTTTCTAACTTGTGTGTGTGGGGGCGTTTACCTTTTTTAGTGCTGATGTCTGTGTGGTCTTTTAACTGTGGAGTGGACTGGGTGGGATCTGGGGTGGGGCCTGAGCGGGCAGGGCCTAGGGGGCCCCAAAAATGTTGTTGTACGGGGCCCCGTGATTTCTAATGGCGGTCCTGACTGGCAGTATATAGGGGCGAAAGCATTTTTTTAAGTAAAAGTGGTGTTAAAACAGGTGTAAATATCTCCTGATTTCATTTATCAGTTAAAGAAAATCAATTTAAAGTGAATTTGTGTTTTAAATGAAAAAAAACTGTGAAAATATATTAAAACATTAAAATGGAAACAGTAATTCCCCAACTCTTTTTACATGGATTATAAGAGATGCACTGGCATTTTAAAAGGCTAGTTCACCTTTAAGTTAAATTTTAGCATGTTATTGAATGTCCTATTCCTAGCACCACTCCAATTGGCATTCATTATTTCTTTTTTTATAGTTTTTGGATTGTTTTCTTTTTCTGACATTTTTCAGTTTACAAAAGGGTGTAACAAGTATTGATCTCTGAGGCTACAATTTTATTGCCTTTACTACTTTTGTATACTAAACTTCCTATTCAATCCCTCACCTATTCATATTCCATTCTCTCCTTTAAACCATTGCCTGGTTGCTAGGATAAATAAAACCCTAGCAACCAGATAGCTGCTGAAATACCAAACGGGTAAACTGCTAAACAGAGAGTTAAATAACTGAACAACCACATAAATTAAAAAATGAAGACCAATATCAATGTGTACATCAATTAAAAAAAAATGTATTCAAAGGCACACAACCTCTTTAAAAGGAATTTGCAGTCTATTGTGTACAAATCTCAGAACCTGTCTAGCCCTATAATATTGTAGCAATTGTTGTAAAATGCCTCATTAGTTTTTTTTATAAACAAACCAGGAAAGAATTAACTTAGAATGACTGTGTATTATACCATCTATAAAAAAAGCAGATTATTGCCAACTGAAAATAAGTTATTCATTAAGTGAAAATAGTTTTTGCGTAACAAATGAGGCTCTAATACCATTTTAAATAAAAAATATATCTTATTAATTAAACACAATTGGCAGAAACCAAGCTACATATTTAAAAGGGATTCTGTCATTATTTGTATAGTGTAGTTTTTATTTATAAATTACACTGTATACACTGCAAATAATTCACTCTATCAAATAAAATGTTATTCCTGAACCAACAAGTGTAATTTTTTTTAGTTGTAATATTGGGGTGTAGGCAGCCATCTCAGGCCATTTTGCCTGGTCATGTGCTTTCAGAAAAAAACAGCACTTCATGATGGAACTGCTTTCAGACAGGTTATTGTTTTTCCAATTCCTACTCACTTTAACTGGAGTTGTGGTGGGACTTGCATTTTTACTAATGAGTGCTGTTCTCATATCTACCAGAGAGCTATTATCTTGTGTCAGGGAACTGTTATCTTACATTCCCATTGTTCTATTGATAGGCTACTGGGGGATTGGTGATATCACTTCAACTTGTAGTGCAGCAGTAAAGAGAGACTGAAGTTTATCAGAGCACATGATTGAGTGCACATGGGAAGCTGGCAACATGTCTAGCACCATGTCAGATTTCAAAATTAAATATAAAAGAATCTGTTTGCTCTTTTGAAAATTAGATTTCAGTGCAGAATTCTGCCGGAGCAGCACGATTAACTGATGTGTTTTGAAAAAAACATGTTTTCCCGTGACAGAATCCCTTTAAATATTGGTGCAAAACAATTCTGTTCAGCATATGTACTGTTTAAATACCTTACTCTTAAGGTATGTTTATCCAATAATAATTATGCAGCTAAGTTTAAATGGGGTACTATAATAAATGGCAATACCATATTTGATGTTTAAGAGGTTTCCACATAACAGATCCCTGGTAGCTTTTCAAGGGAGCTATAAGAAAATTTGGATTGATGCACAAAGAAGAACAAAAGCTTGGGTTGTACCTCTAACAGGATAGGGTGGGGTCTGACTATATAGCAGCATGATTCATTGAATAACAAAGGCAAACGGAAGCAGGAATAAATACAGATAAATCTAGTAAGACAGTTGGCCTATTTACTGAAACTGCTGACAATTATCTACAATTTATCATTTCATTGCGGGCCTTACTGTACAACATTATGATTGCAGCTATTTGTTGTTCAATCACTATCTGCTACTGATCACTTTCTTTTCATATGAATACAGTTGGAAGCACCATGAGCCACTCTACCTAGCTAATCATCACTCAGAAAGGCAGTATCAGGTCACTGGAAGCAGTATTATTATCACCATCACAAGTAGCAGTAATTTAAACCACGTATAAGGCATTGACTTTAAATCTGCCATATGCAAATGCCATGCAAGCACCATATCATATTATTGTTGCAGTCCTTTTACAAAGCCTAAAAACATACCCTAAGTAATTGTTTACGGATAGCTGTATCCCAAGTACACAACTACTTGGCTAGAATATTGAGAACAACTAGAAAGCAAATGCTAAAATCTCACAATTTACGGACAGTGGAGGCTAATGACACATTTCAGGAGAATTTTTCAGCTATTAAATTGCCAGAGAACCTGTGTAGACCAGTCTAAATTCATTTTGTGGTTAGCGTTTCAGCAATACATGCCATAAGCTGTAGTCGTTGTTTTGCATTTGGCCATTTGGAGCAATACCTTAAGACTAGCAATTTCTCGTGTTTCTTTTCAGCGGTCTAAAGTTTCTTCTTATTAGTGCAGACAAGTGATGAGGATTAGTTAGGATCATGCGGTGATATGTATTTTTGCCCCTTGTGATTTAAATTCATTGTTTCACATAAATCTGCTCACTTACACATTTACAACCCGGATTTACTAAGTGAGAAAATACAATTTTTGCAATAAAACAAACAATTGTTTATAGGGCAATGACAGTTTGAAAGCTAACAGGAAAATAACAACACAGAAATTATATACACTATTAATTAATTTAAACACTCACTGGGGAGACGCTGAATGATAAAGTCATTATTCAATACCATAAAATCTAACGGGGATATGTGAGCTGTTTCTCTGTAGTTAGTAAAATGGGCCTTGATACAATATTGTAGAGTCAACATTATACCTATGCATTCTGTGTCTCTGCAGAGTGTATTGCACAGATAATAAGAATGCCAAATGCAAACTTTATATTACTGTCATCTCCACTACGGCTATATTATCTTGGCAGTGTAGGCAACAAAGACTGATTCATTTATTTAAATGTCAGTTTGGACACAGAGTTACCCCACCCCTCGACAGATTTATTTTAATTTTATTTTAGTTATTAAAAACCATGAGATACGAATTGTGTTGTAGAAATCCAAACATACAGTATGTTTATGCACAATTTTTTATGCTTTATATCACCTAAACTGGTGAATTCCAGCAATGTATTTATAAGTTCCAAATTTCCTGCACTTAACCCTTCTGAATGCAGGGTGCATGATCAATGGAATAATATACTTCATAGAATGAATCAGCACTCCCTTCTGTGTTCAAAAATGTGTTCAAACATAGCAGTGTCCCTTGGAGACCTTTCTCAAAAAGGTGCTTTTACGAAAAAAGGAAATCCTGCAATGAGCATACACTGTCTCCTGCGGCACAACCAATACGGATAAAAATGTGATCTTTATTCTATGAGTTAAAAACAAAAGTCCTAACACGTTTCGTATCTAGAGATATGTTATCATAGGCACCTAATCATTAGAAATAGTTAAATACTTAATATTTGGATAGAGCTGCGGGTTTTCTTCTTGTTTAAGAAATAAGACTTACCTGGCAGGCACTCAGCTAAATAACATGCCCCATTTTGCAACCTGTAGTTGCTCTTGCACTTCTGGCAGTTATTGGAGTCAGTGCATAGCTCACAGTTTATTGGACAGGTTTCACAGGTGTAGGTGTCATACTCCTTGTAAAAACCTCGGGGACAGTGTATCTTACAGCGACTGCGATGAAGAAATCGCTCTATTCCATCCTGATCTTCAAAGGGGAAGAAAATTGATACTCGTTAATCATCACTCATTAAATATAATTGTTCATCTCATATTTAAAGATAGATGTAGATCATATACATTATACTGAAATGTGTATTTTTGCCAGTCATTTTTTTGACTGTGTGTAATTTTGCCTTTCACAAACAACACACAACAGTTTTTAAAAAGCATGCTGTGATATTGTTAGTGTAGTTCTAGTTTTACAAATGCCTCTACTCATTGTATGAATACATGATACATCCAGACACCTACTACATGCTTACTAATACTAGGGGTTGTGCACCTTTGAGATCATGTTTAGTATGATGTAGAGAGTGATATTCTGAGACAATATGCAATTGGGTTTCCAGAGCATTTGTTTTTACAAGGGGTCACTTACACCCATTTGAAAGCTGGAAAGAGTCTGGAAGAAAAAGGCAAATAATTAAAAGAAATATAAAAAAATAAATAAGGGATACCAATTGAAAAGTTGCTTAGAACTGGCCATTCTTTAACATACTAAAAGTTAACTTAAAGGTGAACCACCCCATTTAATAGATAGCTCAGTAATCAAAATATCCAATACCACTGCAGGCTCTCTCTCACTGTTAGGAATCTCAAAAATATGCAAAATTCTCAAACTCTACCCTTTTTTAATCCAGATATAATTCACCTAACCATATTCCATATCTTCACAGGGTCCCAGTATGAGTGGAAACCATTAGGGAATTTATAAACCTACTACATTAGTGCCTACTCTGCACACCCCATTCACTGCAGTTTACACAAAAACAATAGCTGCCTCCCCTGGCTAGGCCTTATTCACTCATTGCTACCAATCCCAGACAGATTCTCTACTGTGGCTTTGTCAGGGTTGGACTGGGCCGGTGGGACACCGTGAAAATTCCCGGTGGACCCCACCAACCCAGACCCTGCCGGAATTCTATGAGCTCTCCCTGAACTCCCCTCAATCCCATATACAAAGGAAAGAAGCTAAGGGGGTTATGTCAGAATGCAATAAACTTTGCTTTTACCAAAAAAACCCGAATTTCTCGTGGAAAAAAACTCCAATTTTTTGGGATATATTATACCTTGAGGATGGAAAAAGTCAGAATCTGAAAATCTGGCATCTCAGGCCTGCCTATATTGTATATAAGTCAATGGGAGAGGTCACTATCCTATTTTGAAATTTTTTCGGTATGCACTGGAATTAGCCTGAAAATCTGACTACAATCCAAAAAAAGTACAATTCGGGTTTTCACTTGATTTTATCGAGTTTGCCTGTGATCAAATTAAATCATGCTTTTTTTTTTTAATGATAATAAATAAGGTCCAATAGTGGATTCTAGTTTGGTCGTACTTTTTTATTTTGAATATTCAGAAAAATTCAGATTTTGATAAATAAGGCCCTAAATGTAAGCACAGCAGGAAATCACGGTGGGGTTTATGGTGTCAGGTAAATCACAACTGGGGTGGGGGCCTTTTTGGTTAGCCCTGAACAACCCAGCCTGACCCTGGGTTTCCTCTGTAAGATTTTGGAATTACATAATGTCTTTAGCGATGTACTGAATCCTGAATTTGGTTTGGGATTTGGCTGAATTAGAGTGGATTTGACCTAATGCATGAGCCTGGGCAAACCAAATCGGAAACCTGTATAAATGTTAAAAATCAGTGTGCATGCTGACTCGGTAACCCTAGATTAAGGGTTTTGGCTGAACCCTAAAAAGAAGTGCATCCCTAGATGTAATAAGAACCCCAGACACTAGGGCTCATTTACAAATGCACCAGATGCAAGTTCTAGAGCACAATGGGGTGCAAAATAGCATCCATTTGTGGTAATTAGCCCAGCACTTGCATCTGGGCATTGCTACACTTTGTAATGCCCATATGCTGCACCTGGTGCAAGGTATGGGTGCAAGGCAATGTCTTCACAATAGTTCCTCAAAACATTGTTTCATAGAGACATGCATTTCACCCAAGTTCCAGACCAAGTAATTTATCCTCAATACCAGGTAGTAGAGCTCAGGTAAATGAAAAACAGCTCAAGACAAAAAGAATACAGAACAACAAAAACATACAAATCTGCAGAAAACAAAAGTGTAAACACATAACATAAGGAAACAGATTTACAAAAAAAGTGTATGGTATTGAGTTGTTCTGGAGTCGAGTTACTTTATATGGCACTTGCAGACTAATTATCATTTCACAGCAGGTAATGCATTATACAGCAACTTATATCCAAGCCTGAACTAGGAGTGTAATTTTAAATAACTAAACACTATAGCATGTATTCATTACCAACTGTGATTAAGACTTACTAGATTTCTATGAAACAAGCTAACAACAAAAACATTGGATTGCTATTGGCTGCATTTCAAATCCATGTATTGCTGTGTAATATAACAGGGAAATTCAATCTATTGATTCCTTCCTTTTTCTACTTGAGACAGGGTTATAGTTGTTTTGTAACAAGCAGAGTTGACTGTAGTCAATAGAGATGTCGCGAACTGTTCGCCGGCGAACTTGTTCGCGCGAACATCGGGTGTTCGCGCTCGCCGGAAGTTCGCGAACGTCGCGCGACGTTCGCCATTTTGGGTTCGCCATTGTTGGCGCTTTTTTTTGCCCTCTCACCCCAGACCAGCAGGTACATGGCAGCCAATCAGGAAGCTCTCCCTTGGACCACTCCCCTTCCCTATAAAAACCGAAGCCCTGCAGCTTTTTTTCACTCTGCCTGTGTGTGCTGAAGAGATAGTGTAGGGAGAGAGCTGCTGCCTGTTAGTGATTTCAGGGACAGTTGAAAGTTTGCTGGCTAGTAATCGTTTTGATACTGCTCTGTTATTGGAGGGACAGAAGTCTGCAGGGGTTTGAGGGACATTTAAGCTTAGGTAGCTTTGCTGGCTAGTAATCTACCTTCTACTGCAGTGCTCTGTATGTAGCTGCAGTGGGCAGCTGTCCTGCTTCTGATCTCATCTGCTGACTGCTGCAATAGCAATAGTCCTTGTAAGGACTGCTTTTATTTATTTTTTTGTTGTTTTACTACTACTACTACTACTACTACTACTACTACTACTATAAGAGCCCAGTGCTATTAGTCTAGCAGTGTTGGGGAGTGGGACTGGTGTGCTAATCTGCTGCTCCTAGTAGTTCAGCAGCACCAACTTTAATTTTTTTTTTTTAATATTCATTCTTTTTTTATTTAACTTTTTTTTTATTTTACTACCGCTGTAGTAGTGTATAAGTTGACCTTTTAGGCATTATTTGCCCTGTAGGCATTTTTTGCCCAGTGTGTTATTCAACCAACTGCTATCTAGCTGTGTGCCCGTGTTCACATTCTGTCTAAATATCCATAATATTACCGTCTCCAGAAAAAACACCGGAGTGACTTTTTTCAAGCAGCCATAATAAATTTTACGTAATCCGTATCCATCGCTGTAGTAGTGTATAAGTTGACCTTTTAGGCATTATTTGCCCTGTAGGCATTTTTTGCCCAGTGTGTTATTCAACCAACTGCTATCTAGCTGTGTGCCCGTGTTCACATTCTGTCTAAATATCCATAATATTACCGTCTCCAGAAAAAACACCGGAGTGACTTTTTTCAAGCAGCCATAATAAATTTTACGTAATCCGTATCCATCGCTGTAGTAGTGTATAAGTTGACCTTTTAGGCATTATTTGCCCTGTAGGCATTTTTTGCCCAGTGTGTTATTCAACCAACTGCTATCTAGCTGTGTGCCCGTGTTCACATTCTGTCTAAATATCCATAATATTACCGTCTCCAGAAAAAACACCGGAGTGACTTTTTTCAAGCAGCCATAATAAATTTTACGTAATCCGTATCCCTCGCTGTAGTAGTGTATAAGTTGACCTTGTAGGCATTATTTGCCCTGTAGGCATTTTTTGCCCAGTGTGTTATTCAACCAACTGCTATCTAGCTGTGTGCCCGTGTTCACATTCTGTCTAAATATCCATAATATTACCGTCTCCAGAAAAAACACCGGAGTGACTTTTTTTCAAGCAGCATTCTTATATTTTACGTAATCCGTATCCACCGCTGTGTATACGTTGACCTTGTAGGCATTATTTGCCCTGTAGGCATTTTTTGCCCAGTGTGTTATTCAACCAACTGCTATCTAGCTGTGTGCCCGTGTTCACATTCTGTCTAAATATCCATAATATTACCGTCTCCAGAAAAAACACCGGAGTGACTTTTTTTCAAGCAGCATTCTTATATTTTACGTAATCCGTATCCACCGCTGTGTATACGTTGACCTTGTAGGCATTATTTGCCCTGTAGGCATTTTTTGCCCAGTGTGTTATTCAACCAACTGCTATCTAGCTGTGTGCCCGTGTTCACATTCTGTCTAAATATCCATAATATTACCGTCTCCAGAAAAAACACCGGAGTGACTTTTTTTCAAGCAGCATTCTTATATTTTACGTAATCCGTATCCACCGCTGTGTATACGTTGACCTTGTAGGCATTATTTGCCCTGTAGGCATTTTTTGCCCAGTGTGTTATTCAACCAACTGCTATCTAGCTGTGTGACCGTGTTCACATTCTGTCTAAATATCCATAATATTACCGTCTCCAGAAAAAACACCGGAGTGACTTTTTTTCAAGCAGCATTCTTATATTTTACGTAATCCGTATCCACCGCTGTGTATACGTTGACCTTGTAGGCATTATTTGCACAGTGTTTTCTTCAAACCGCCATCTAGCTGTGTGAGCTTGTTCACATTTTGTCTAAATATTGATAATATTATCGTCTCTAGAAAAACCACTTGAGTTACTTTTTTTCAAGCAGCATTCATATATTTTACGTAATCCGTATCCACCGCTGTAGTAGTGTATACGTTGATCTTGTAGGCATTATTTGCACACTGTTTTCTTCAAACTGCCATCTAGCTGTGTGTATTATCGTTTCCAGAAAAACCAACTGAGTTTTTGTTGTTGTTGTTTTTTTAAAAATAATGCCAGGCAAAGGCAGGCCGCCACGCAGAGGCCGTGCTAGGGGCCGTGCTGCTATGCAATCCTGTGGCCCTAGCAAATTGCCCAGTTTTAAAAAGCCAATGACCCTGAACTCCCAAAATGCTGAAGAGGTAGTTGACTGGCTTACACAGCACACCCCATCCTCTACCGTTTCTAACTTTACCACAACATCCTCCTCATCCTCCACTGCTATGGCCACCCCACGTAACACTTCCTCCACCACCGGTGCCCCATCTTCACTGGAGTCAGAGGAGTTATTTTCCCATGAGTTTCTTGAACTGAGTAATGCGCAACCATTATTGGCAGAAGAAGATGAAGGAGATGAGGACGTTACACCAGATTTAATTCTGGCAGAGAACACGACAGAGATGGACATAATGATGAGTGATGAGGAGGAGGAGGAGGTCCCCGCTGCTGCTTCCTTCTGTGATGTGTCAGAAGAAATTGATGCATCTGAGGAGAATGATGATGAGGAGATTGATGTTTTGTGGGTGCCTAGTAGAAGAGAGCAAGAGGAGGGTAGTTCAGATGGAGAGACGGAGAGTCAGAGAGGCAGTAGGAGAATAAGACTTAGAAGAAGCAGGGAGGCCAGCCCGCAGGGATCAGTAGGGCAACAACATGTATCGGCACCTGTGTTCAGCCGGCCAACGCACCCGCCATTGCCGCCAATGCCGCCAACTTCTACTGTTACCGCCAGATCGCAGACTTCCAAAAAGTCAGCAGTGTGGCATTTTTTTAATGTGTGTGCCTCTGACAAAAGCATTGTAATTTGCAATGAGTGCAGTCAGAAACTGAGCCTTGGTAAGCCCAACAGCCACATAGGTACAACTTCTATGCGAAGGCACATGAGCGGCAAGCACAAAGCACTTTGGGAGCAACACCTCAAAGGCAACAGGCAAACTAAAAGTCACACTCCTTCTGGTCCAGCATCTTACTGCTCTACCTCTGCTCTCCTTGACCCATCTGAACCACCCTCCACTCCGCCTTCCACCTTGACCACCTGTTCCCATTCCCAGTCATCTGCCACCAGCCAAGTTTCTGTGAAGGCCATGTTTGAGCGTAAGAAGCCAATGTCTGACTGTCACCCCCTTGCCCGGCGTCTGACAGCTGGCTTGTCTGCACTCTTAGCCCGCCAGCTTTTACCATACCAGCTGGTGGACTCTGAGGCCTTCCGCAAATTTGTAGCAATTGGGACACCGCAGTGGAAGGTACCCAGCCGCAATTTTTTTTCTAAAAAGGGAATACCACACCTGTACCAACATGTGCAGAGCCAAGTTACCGCATCTCTGTCACTTAGTGTTGGGCCAAAGGTCCATATGACTACTGACGCATGGTCCTCCAAGCATGGTCAGGGCAGGTATGTCACCTACACTGCCCACTGGGTGAACTTGGTAATGGCTGGGAATGGGAAGCAGGGAATGGGTAGCTCAACAACAACAACAACAGTGGAGTTGGTGTCACCGCCACGGATTGCACGCGGTTCTGCCACCACCTCTACTCCTCCATCGCTCTCTACCTCGTCTTCTTCCTCTTCTTCTTCTTACTCTGCTGCTGGGTCCTCCTTCTCCTCCTCCACACCTGTGCACCCCCAGCTCCCCCTAGGCTATTCGACGTGCCAGGTACGCCGTTGTCACGCTGTCTTGGGGATGACGTGCCTGGAAAGCAAAAACCATACCGGATCTGTACTCCTGTCATCTCTGCAGTCACAGGCCGATCGGTGGCTGACCCCACACCAACTGCAGATCGGAAAAGTGGTGTGTGACAATGGAAGCAATCTGTTGGCAGCGTTGAGACTGGGAAATTTAACACATGTGCCCTGCATGGCACATGTGTTAAATTTAATAGTCCAACGTTTTGTCTCCAAGTACCCAGGATTCCAGGACGTTCTCACCCAGTCCAGAAAGGTGTCGGCCCATTTCAGACGTTCCTACACAGCCATGGCACGCCTTGCTGACATTCAGCAGCGCTACAACATGCCAGTCAGGCGTTTGATTTCTGACAGCCAGACTCGCTGGAATTCAACGCTCCTTATGTTGGAACGTCTGCTGCAACAACAAAGGGCCGTCAACGAGTACCTTTTTGAACTGGGTGGTAGGACTGGATCTGCAGAGCTGGGGATTTTTTTCCCCCGTTACTGGGTGCTTATGCGCGATGCCTGCAGGCTCATGCGACCTTTTGAAGAGGTGACAAATATGGTCAGTCGCACCGAAGGCACCATCAGCGACCTAATACCCTTCGCTTTCTTCCTGGAGCGTGCCGTGCGACGAGTGACAGATGAGGCTGTAGACCAGCGTGACGAGGAGCTGGAAGCGCACGATTTATGGTCGCAATCACCAGAACGAACCCAGGCACCTGCTGCAACGCAGGGAGAGGTGCCAGAAGTGGAGTCAGAGGAGGAAGGTGGCTTTGTGGAGGAGGAGGAGGAGGACCAACAGGAGCAGGCTTCCCAGGGGGCTAGTGGTGACCTTTTGGGGACCCCTGGTCTTGTACGTGGCTGGGGGGAGGAGACCGTGGATGATGCAGTCCTTGATAATGAGGAAGCGGAGATGGATAGCTCTGCATCCAACCTTGTGAGAATGGGGTCTTTCATGCTGGCATGCCTGTTGAAGGACCCCCGTATCAAGAGGCTTAAGGAGAAGGACCTGTACTGGGTCGCAACGCTACTAGACCCTCGGTACAAGCATAAAGTGTCAGAAATGTTACCAACATACCACAAGTCCGAAAAGATGCGGCATTTACAAACCAGCCTGCAAAACATGTTGTACAATGCTTTTAAGGGTGATGTCACTTCAGGAACTCATCAACATTCCAGGGGCAGAGGTGCCAGTAATCCTGCCACGAGCACACCTGCAAGGACAAAGCCCTTTGGCCGGTCTGTAACGTCAGACATGCAAATGTTTTTCTGTCCAAGGCAGCGCCACAACCCTTCGGGATCCACCCTCAAAGAACGCCTCGACCGGCAGGTAGCGGACTACCTGGCATTAACTGCAGATATCGACACTCTGAGGAGCGATGAACCCCTGGACTACTGGGTGCGCAGGCTTGATCTGTGGCCAGAGCTGTCACAATTTGCCATGAACCTCTTGTCTTGCCCAGCCTCAAGTGTGCTCTCAGAAAGGACCTTCAGTGCAGCAGGAGGGATTGTAACTGAGAAGAGAACTCGCCTAGGTCACAAAAGTGTCGATTACCTGACCTTTATTAAAATGAATGAGGGGTGGATCTCGGAGGGTTACTGCACGCCGGAAGACTTGTTCTGACTTCTATGCAGCTGTCCTTCTCTTCAAGCCTCATGACTCCACACACAGCTGTCCTTTAGCGTCCTCCTCCCTCCGCCACCGTTACAAACTAGGGTGCAAACCCTACTGGTTTAATTTTTTCTGGCCTCTGTGCTTCAGTGGCTGCAACCAAAAAAACTGGGCAAACAATGTCTACAAGGTCAACGTATGGCGAAAAATGACTATTTTCAGCATTTATATGGCATATTTTTTCTGGCAACTGTGCTTCAGTGGCTGCGTCCAAAAAAATGCATATTTTCTGCATTTATATGGCATAATTTTTCTGGCCTCTGTGCTTCAGTGGCTGCAACCAAAAAAATGCATATTTTCTGCATTTATATGGCATAATTTTTCTGGCCTCTGTGCTTCAGTGGCTGCAACCAAAAAAATGCATATTTTCTGCATTTATATGGCATAATTTTTCTGGCCTCTGTGCTTCAGTGGCTGCAACCAAAAAAATTTATATTTTCAGCATTTATATGGCATAATTTTTCTGGCAACTGTGCTTCAGTGGCTGCGACCAAAAAAATGACTATTTTCAGCATTTCTATGGCATATTTTTTCTGGCCTCTGTGCTTGAGTGGCTGCGGCCAAAAAAACTGGGCAAACAATGCCTACAAGGTCAACGTCGTTGACCTTGTAGGCATTGTTTGCCCAGTTTTTTTGGCCGCAGCCACTCAAGCACAGAGGCCAGAAAAAATATGCCATAGAAATGCTGAAAATAGTCATTTTTTGCCATACCTTGACTCAACGTATATGGCAAAAAATTTATATTTTCAGCATTTATATGGCATATTTTTTCTGGCAACTGTGCTTCAGTGGCTGCGACCAAGAAAACTGGGCAAACAATGCCTACAAGGTCAACGTATGGCAAAAAATGACTATTTTCAGCATTTATATGGCATATTTTTTCTGGCCTCTGTGCTTCAGTGGCTGCAACCAAAAAAATTTATATTTTCAGCATTTATATGGCATAATTTTTCTGGCCTCTGTGCTTCAGTGGCTGCAACCAAAAAAATTTATATTTTCAGCATTTATATGGCATATTTTTTCTGGCAACTGTGCTTCAGTGGCTGCGTCCAAAAAAACTGGGCAAACAATGTCTACAAGGTCAACGTATGGCGAAAAATGACTATTTTCAGCATTTATATGGCATATTTTTTCTGGCAACTGTGCTTCAGTGGCTGCGTCCAAAAAAACTGGGCAAACAATGCCTACAAGGTCAACGTATGGCAGTTGTTTAAAGAGAACAGTAGATTACTAGCCAGCAAAGCTACCTAAGCTAAAATGTCCCTCAAATCCCTGCAGACTTCTGTCCCTCCAATACAGAGCAGTATCACGCAGATTACTAGCCAGCAAACTTACTATCATCTGTCCCTGAAATCACTAACAGCTCTCGCCCTACACTATCTCTTCCAAGCACACACAGGCAGATTTTTCAGATACATTTTTGCCCTTGATCCCCCTCTGGCATGCCACTGTCCAGGTCGTTGCACCCTTTAAACAACTTTAAAATCATTTTTCTGGCCAGAAATGTCTTTTGTAGATGTTAAAGTTCGCCTTCCCATTGAAGTCTATGGGGTTCGCGAACCGTTCGCGAACCGCTCGCAATTTTGCGCAAGTTCGCGAATATGTTCGCGAACTTTTTTTCCGACGTTCGCTACATCCCTAGTAGTCAAGCAACAGATTATGTAGTTTGAAGATATAATTAACTTACCTATGCCACACTCAGTGCATTCATAAGGCTCATAGCCGCTGCATTCTTCACAGCTTGAATGGCAATCCACACACTGGTTATTGAGAGCAAACTGTCCATTTGGGCATTCCATGGTACATATATGATTAAAGCACATAATAACGATAAGCAGGAAACATATTTTTGCTGTTGTTGATTTCATCTTCTTCTTTTGCAGGTCTCTTCAGTCTGAAGAGAAAAAACCAAAAGCAGGTGCACCCACACAATAGGTAGGAAGCAGGGCTTTCCTTGATACAATCTCAGTTTCCACTGTGAAATCCAATCCACAAAGTGGTCAAACCGGTTTGTGCCAAAGTCCCTCCAATGTTAAATCACATTCCTCCAGAACTACTCAGGGAAAGCAGTGCAGAGATAAAAAAAAAAAGTATTTGCTATTAACCTATTCTATACCTGTTGTGTCCCTGTTCATTAAAAACTACCATTAACAACAAATGTTAACAATAAAATAAAAAAAAGAGTACAGCTCCTCAGGAAGTATTAGCAAAGCTTTATTTAATAATCTTTAAATGTTTCCAGATGTTTTTGCAATTGAAATTGTAATTTGCATACATTTAACATATAAAAAGAGGAGACCTGGTTCATCCATGTTACAGCATGTTTCCAGTTTATAATCAGTTAAATTAACTTTGTATAAAATGTGTAATACTGTATGGAAAAAAAACCTTTGTAAATGGCAAACTGCACTACGTATACATGTGTTTGTTATGATATCACTTAAGGTCATATGGATTGAATAATCTGTGTTTTAAATCTTTTTATTACACTATTCCTTTAAAACACACTCCTACCCCCACCCCCCTTCACTGCGACCAAGTGCTGCTCTCCTTAGTGAGAGGAATGCTATACCCCCTATTCCAACACAGGTCAGCAGCTTCAGACTTCAATGATAGAAAGATTTCTTTGTAATGTTTTTGCTCTTTTTCAGAACAGCAACTTGAAATAAGACAGTGTCTTATGGGGCAGATTTATTAAAGGGGATGTAAAGGCAAAAATATAAAATCCCATTTTTACTTTCTTTAATGAAAAATAAATCTATCTCCAATATACTTTAATTAAAAAATGTCTACTGTTTTTATAATAAACCTGACTGTATGCAGTGATATTCCCCCTTCTTTTACTGCTGTGGATAGGAATTGTCAGACGGTCCCCAACTGCTGTGCAGGTAAACGATCATACTTTTAAATGGCACCCCACCTTATTTCCCAGAACTTGAGCAGCATTGTTGGATTCCTGTAGAGATTTGTATCCAGAGACTCAGTGCAGTCTTTATATTCTGATTAATCATCAGTCTTGCTGTATTGACTTCTATGGCAGATATTATTTGACTTGTGCTGTTTTGATAATTTATGACCATCCCTAAGCTTAACCTCCCAACTGAAGCCCAGACCACACTGAGCATGTGCGAGTCTTGATATTGCAGAAATGTCTAACAAAGTTACAAGATGACAGCCCCCTGCGCCAACTTTGAAAGCATAAATCATTTGTCTTATTAGGCTGCTGGTGCAGTAAGTTCATGTTTATATTTAGTATAAAAAATACAGCATTTCTAACATTATTCTATTTTAGACTTTAGTTGCCCTTTAAGGTTCACGTTGTGTTTTCCATGAAAAGTATTTTGAGGTTGTTTTTGAGTCAAAAATCTATTTTTCGGGATAAAAAAAAAACTTGTGTTATACCCTGACCCTGGAAAGAGCTTGAATCTAAAAATACACCATCTAAAACCTGTTTGGGTCATGTAGAAGTCAATGGCAGAGGAGCAGTGCCTATAGAACTTAGTGGAAGATGCATAAAGCAAGGCATTAAGAATAAAAAATTAGGATCTTGGGAGCTCTGTTAGAAAATGACTATAATATAGAAGCATGCATACGAAAATCACCAAAATTGCATTGTTGCAGCCTTACAGCCTGAACAGTTCTTCTAAACATGGAAAGCAGAGAAACGGTTTCCCTCTCCTTCTTTAAAAATATTTTCAATCGACTGCTATTAAGCCCCAGCACCCTTTTAATTTTAGCAAGTTAATTGCTTTACAAATTTCAGAATTAATTAAAGCTGCTATAAGGTTTGTTGTTGCCATTTCAGCCATATCCAGGCTTTACAAGAGTTGCTGTTGTTTTACAATCTGGGTTTATAAAACATCACTCTGTCTTATGGTATATGAAGTTCTGGGTATCTACAGTTACACAGTTACTTCTTGCATCTTCTTTTCTTTTTTTTCTTGTCTTTGCACCTTGGGAAGTACTAATTGTGAAGTCTGAATTTTCAGCACAATTTTGCCATCAGTGAATATTTAGTAAAACTCCAGAGACTCCAATGTATTTTGCATAGAAAAATAGTCGCTTTGCCACACTCCGCGCCACTTCGCCAGGCGCAAATTCACTGCCACTACGCTCCTGCATCTTGGCAGCCAAACACTGGCGAAGTTTCACTAGTGTTAATTCATCAGCGTGAAAATTTCGTAGCGAACTTTTGCTAACGTTTGTTTCTGCCTAGCAAAACTTTGTTATTACACTTACACTTATTTCAATTTGAATAAGTCAGGTTTATATACTGTAGGTCTTATACAGTATATGACTTTATTAGAGATTCCATTTTGTGAGGTTGTCCTTCCTTTATTATTTCTATTTAAGTTTTGAGGTAACTGTATTTTACAGTCTCTCATTGTTGACATGCCAAGATGTATTTTATTTAAATTTATGTTCACAAACTTTTTAAGGAAGGTAAAAATTCCTGCATTATTTGATGGTTTTAGGACCCATTATGGTAATAGAGTAATATTTCATTGCAGATAATTTGATGTCTTTATTGCTGTTTTCTAAAAAATGTTACTATAATAGCACGGGGCAATTAAAGATGGAATTATACTGATCATAACCTTTATTTATGAATCTTAGTTTTCCATAAGAAGACCCCCTTTTTTTATTTTGCACATAACAGATTGATTTCCATTTAAATGTTCTTTTCTGTGAGTAGACAGCCAGGGAGGGGGAATAATCTCTTCTAGAAAGAATGTTATACAGTAGCTCATAAATTGAACCTACACAAAGGGACTGCTGAAGCATGATAGTCTTCCACTGTTACTCATTTCAGATTACAAAGGCCTCCTGTGAGGAACAGTTAAGTCATATAAGTCACAACCTCTGTCAGAGCAGATCTGAAACAGGAACCAATTCCTTGAAGAACTAAACAAAGAGAATATACTGTTAGTTATTAAGGCTGCATAGACTTTGAACAAACTCTGTGACCGTTCACATACACTAAAGAGAGGTTTTTTTCTCACTTCCATTGCTTGCTCTGCTACTAAAGGGCCTATTTATTAAACCTTGTTTTTTTCTGGTCGAGTTTTAAAAGGGGAAAACTCAAATTCTTCTTTAAAAAGCCCATCCACAGGCCTGTGTAAAACATTGAATTTATGAACTTAGATCAACTCATGGAGAAAAAAAATGAAATGTAGTACTCATTTAATGTGGTCTCCATTGCGTTCTGCTCATTCGTATGTTGGTGTTTCTGCATATCTTACAGAACCCACCCACAACAGCACTACCACTTATTATTGTGGAAGTACTCAACTTTGCCCATTAGAAAGGAGATAAGGAATAAAGCAAACATGTTTCCTGCTGAACTTTGGTGTGAAAAATAGATTAGATAATTAGGCAATAGCACACATGTTGTATATACAAGAATATTTGGATTGTCTGGATTGTTAAATACGACTTAAAAGAAATACTTATGTCCAAATCATGATCAATAGCTACAACAAATATAGGATTCCTGATTGTGCACTAGATTGCAAAATTATACCAATATAATTTATATGAAAGATAAATTACTACTAAAAACTTTCAGGCAAACTTTGTTGAAGTGCACACATTAAAAGAACAGCTCAGATCTCAGGAAACTTTCTTCCCACTTTTGCATCTGTTACCCTGCTGTACATAATAACTGCCATTGTTTGATATGTGAATATACGCAGAGTAGGATGTACTCAGCACTGTTCAAACTGTCTACTGAAAGTCTTTAATAACATGGCTTTCATAGGAATAAAAGCACCTACCTCAAGTAAAAGTTCAAGGAAGACACTGAATGGCAGGATGCTCTACTTATATCATTTAGTCAGATGGCCTCTTTTCCTTTTCTCAGCGTTCCATGAAAGGCCTTATTCATCATTTTGGGAGCTATGCAGATTGTAACTGATGTAGCTGTGCAGCTGGTAGTGGCACACAGATCTTCAAATAGTGTCTTCTTTACTGATTATACAGAATGATATGCTGCTAGACAAGAAGGCAATATTTTCAAATACGCAACTGAAATGGCTACATCTACAACTAGTCATCATAACTGAAAAACTGTGTATTGTTTAAAGTGTTGCAAATACATATGTATTAAATATGCGGTATTTTGCATATAACTTAATAAAATTGCAGTGCAAACAATGTACAGCATATCATAGAATACCACCAATTATATCCCTGTTTGTCTTTATAGAAATACTATACTTTATAGACATTTTAGAACCATCTCATTTCGCCAGCACTACTAAGCAGCAGCAATTAAAATACATGGAATCACACCAACAGCAGCAGCAATTACAATACATGGAATCAACAGTAGCCCTCGCACCTCATCTCATTCTCAAGAGACCATAATAGGCCAGGAGCTACTAAGGGCATCTCCCATTGCCATCAATTGCTTTTATTTACTGTAGTAGTAGTAGTAGTAGTAACACAATAAAAATGCTTATATTCCATAGCCCAAAATGAGTCAACTCTTAAGGGGTCATTTATTAAAGGTCGAGTTGTGTTTTCCTAAAAACTATGAGTTTTTTGAGGGTAGTTTCACTAAAAACTCAAATTTTTCAGGATAATAAAAACTTTAAAAAATTTTTGAGATGCATTATTATGCTAAAATTAAGCTGCTAAAAGTCTGGATCCAAAAATACTCCAGCTAAACTAAAACCTGTCAGGACATGTAGAAGTCTATGGCAGAGGTCCCTTCCCATTTGAAGATGTTTTCAGTCTTCATGATTTTCGGGTTTTTTTACAGTGGTTTGCGCTTGAAAACTTGATAAATTTGAGCTATTTAAGGTTTTTTTACTCTATAACTCGATCAATTTGAGTATTCAAGTTTTTTTGCCCTGATTGCATTCAATCGAGTTTTTTACATTCAAGTTTTTTATAAATAAGCAACCTTTCTAGGTTGTGAGTTTATTTGAGGTAGAAAAAAACCTCACAAATCTCACAAACTCAACCTTTGATAAATAACCCCCTTGACAGTTCACTTCAGTCATGCCCCATGGTAATTTTCTATTTTAGTCTGAAATACAACTTATTTTACTAAACCTGCATACAATAGGGTGCATTTACAACCCCAGGTGGTGCAAGTGCAAAAGCACTAGGGGGCTCAATAGCATATCCCTTATTGCGCATTTAACAGGACTTGAGCCCCTGGGTTGCAGCCCAGCCTTGCACCCCCAGGGGTTTTGCTCTCTGGATTGAAATGAGGCGCAGCCCAGCCCTGTCCTTAGCACCTGCTTTAGGCCTTGGTAGCTTCCTTACTTGCATTAGAGGCGTAATAGATGTAAATCTGAAAATGTAGGAAAGAATTAATAAAACATGTTGAGATGATTGTGCTTCAATGTTTATAAGCACTCACTTTTGTGAGATGTTTCATATTAAAATGTAATCAATTACAAACCTCTACTACTTTTACCTAAGAAATTTATTAGCAAACAAAAACGTTCACTTTAAGTAAATACAGAATTTAGCAACACCCAAAACTGGGAGACCTACAGTTAAGCCGATAAATCTTTGGACAGAGACAACTTTTTTCTAATTTTGGTTCTGTACAGTTCTGAATTTTAAATATAAAACAACTCTTTCAGCTTTAATTCTGTGGGTTGAACAAAAAGATTGGATAAAAATGTGAGCAACTAAAGCATTTTTTTAACACAATCACTTCATTTCAGGGGCTCAAAAGCAATTGGACAAATTAAAAAACTGAAAATAAAATGTTAATTTCTAATACTTGGTTGAAAACCCTTTGCTGGCAATGACAGCCTGAAGTCTTGAACTCATGGACATCACCAGATTCTGGGTTTCCTCCTTTTTAATTCTCTGCCAGGCCTTTACTGCAGCAGCTTTCAGTTGCTGTTTGTTTGTGGGCCTTTCTGTCTGGCAAGTGAAATGAATGCTCAATTGGGTTCAGAGGTTACTGACTTGGCCATTCAAGAATACTCCACTTCTTTGCTTTAATAAACTCCTGGGTTGCTTTGGCTGTATGTTTTGGGTCATTGTCTATCTGTATTATGAAACACCTCCCAATCAATTTGACTGCATTTAGCTGGATTTGAGGAGACAGTATGTCCCTGAACACCTCAGAATTAATTCAACTGCTTCTGTCCTGTGTCACATCATGGATAAACACTAGTGTCTCAGTGCCACTGGCAGCCATGCACACCCAAGCCATCACACTGCCTCTGCCATGTTTTACAGATGAAGTGGTATGCTTTGGATCATGAACTGTTCCACACCTTCTCCATCTCCATCATTCTGTGAGCCATTCAAAGTTTCTTAGCATTCTCTAAATATTACAGGCAATTTATCAAGAACTTTTCTATGTTGGTGGCTCGAATCACTGCCCTTACCAAAAATGGGGTGGACCCTAGTATTTGGCTGAAGAGGCAATAGATGCATTTGAACTACTGAAAAAGGCATTTATTGCAGCTCATGTGCTCCAGCATCCAGATTCTACCCTTCTTTTCTTGGTAGAAGTGGATGCCTCTGAGATTGGTACCGGAGCAGTTTACCATTTACCAATAAGATTCATCCATATGCTTTCTTTTCTAAGAAGTTCTCTCCTGCGGAGATGAATTATGATATTGGTATCATGGAATTACTGCCCATTTAATGGGTCTTTGTGGAGTGGAGAAATCTTTTGGAGGGTGCTAAGCATGTAGTTACGATGTTTACCAATCACAACAATCTCCTGTATATTGAGTCTGCTAAACGTTAACCTTAGGTAACCAATAATCAATCACAATGGGCAGATTTTCTTCACTGGGCTGAGTTTGCATTCAATAATGCTACTCATTTGTCCACTGGAGAACTTCCGTTCTTTTCTGTTCTTGGCTGTCATCCTAGAGCCTTTTCATTTTTTGGCCATTGCTCATATGTTCCTGCTGTCAACGCTTTTGTTGACCACTTTTCTAAGATTTGGCAAAGGGTTCAAAACTCATTATCCTCTGCAGTAGCTGCCCAAGATAGGCATTGTAAATTTTCTCCCAAGCATCAGGTTTGTAATAGGGCTTAGTTATCTTCCAAAAAACTCGAGTGAAAGTGCATTCTGCCAAGTTAAAACCCAAAATTATTGTCTGTATCTGAAATCATTAATCCCAACACTGTCCACTTGGAACTCCCTCCTGAACTCAAAATTTCTAACTCTTTTCTTGTTTTTTTGTTAAAGCTTGCCAGAGCTGTTTGTCAGAATTCTCTTCCTGCTCCGATCTCTGTTGAAGGTCAGCCTGAGTATTTGGTACAGAGGTTAGTGGATTCCCAGGTTTCCAGAGGTAAATTGCAATATATGGTACACTGGAAAGGTTATGGTCCTAAGGAGAGATCTCGAGTCCCTGCCTCAGATGTTCGGCTGATCGGCTTATAAGACTTCATGCCAAATTTCCTGATAAGCCTAGGAGTCCAGTGGCCGCCACTAGAGGGGGATAATGTGAGAATACCTGGTGGTCCAGTAGGGTTGCAGGGACGCCCACTGCCTCCTCTTCTGTGTGCCATTTGTAGTGATATGCACTCTCGCACTGCTTTCTGGTTTTGACACGTGTGTCGTGTCTGACGTCATCACGCTCTGAGTGAATTTCAAATATTTAAAGGCACCATGTCCCTATTCTCATCTCCTACCATAGGTCTATTTCTGATAGTTCGTGGGTGTCCTTTTTAGTCTGTTACTCTGTTCCTTGACCCTTGCCTGTTATTGACTAACCTCTGTAGCGCTGCCTGAACTGAGCCTTGTCTGTTATTGCCCATTCTTCTGATCCCAACTCTGTACCATGTTACTGATTGGTTTTGATCCTGGTCTGTTTATCCTGACTAAGCTCCTGGTTCCTGATCCTGTACTGCAATGTCTGTTTGTTATCCACCTCGGCTTGACTCTTGACTACACTCCCTATCCCCTGTCCTTCCTATATACATGATGGTTCCCTTGTCTGCCCAGAACTCTCCCCTTGATCCTCTCCCTTTAAGATCTGCCAGCATCTGAGTAGCAGAGGGCTCCTCCCAAAGGCAGTTTTTATATGCAGAAGTGTGAGCCAAGACTGGGACCTTGGGGTTTGTTGTGGGTTTTGGGATACCATATGTTACATTAACCTTTTGTTTGTGTTTTTCTGTGGTTTTAGAGGTTTTCTGAGATCAAAACTTCCATTGTCATATAAATATTTCATTCTTTCATGAATAATTTGGGGTTTATGAATTTTCTTTGACAGCTATTTTCTTTGTACTAAAGAGTTTGTGGTTTCAAGAAGTTCTAAGATCACTAAAATTCGAATTAGTAAATAGGCCTCCCCAAGTCCCCAAGACTTTAAAGTTTTGTTAGCTTTGACTCAGTGTTCAGCCATATAATTTTTGGAGGAATTGGTATTTCATCAATTTTAATAGTTATGCATTTTCAGCTGTAAACATATTCACACTGCAGTCTGAATGAACAGTACAGTTTATTTGCTGTTACTTTCTGGTAACAAGATGGATAATATGTATCAGGAAAGACAAAAAAATCCTGTCAGGATATTATGAATGATATAATGACTTCATTGTGTCAAAAAAACAAAAGTTTCATCTTTGAACTGACACTTCCATTTATTTAAAAAAGTTATCTTTTGGCTCTCTTGTGCACACTAATACATATGCTGTAAATCTTCATGACAGGTTATAATTTAACGCATACATATACAGCAGAGAAAGGTTTGTCCAAATGCTTTATTTTCTAAGCTCTTCCAATAAATACAGAGTGCTGGTGGATTGCATCAGATGATGCGGAAGGAACAGTGGTTGAGACATTGTTGGGACACCTGAGAGTGATAAATTGACTGTCACATTGAATCCAAGGAGGGGAAAATTGGTAATCAGTTAATAGTACATGAAGAAATTCCTGATATGCTGTCAGAGAAGATGCAAAGTGAATTAGAACTGCTATAATTTGGAAGAGGAACATATCATATGTGGGTCAGCCTTCACATTTTCTACTGCTATATAATTATTTGTTGAGTATTATATTTATCTTCTCCATGGAATTTTTTAAGCTTATATAGGTTCACACTTACTAAACCATTACTTGGTAAAATTGTAACACATCACAATCCACGGAGTTCGGTGAAAGGTGGAACAGCAATATTTAAAGGCCTAGTGAATCTAAATCTAAATGTAAACATTATATTTAATAAACTGTATCTTGTAAACGGTGCTTAGAAAAAAAAAATATTGTGCTAGACAGACACAGGCAGCTAGGTAGACAGATACTATTATGTGAATTACCTTGTTCCAATATGTATTCTGTTTTCTATGTCTGTCAACAGGGAATAAAAAAACATGTATATTTAATACACAAATGAGTTAGAAGGGGAAATGATAAGTAAAATAACTATACATTCATCTAAACATTTTCAGCAGAGAAACATGAGGAAAAAATTATTTGTCAGCATGTTCCGCAATGCTGTACAGAAGAGTACATAATAACTGACATACAGACAGACCGATACAGTTAATAATGAAAGCCCTGCCCACAAGAGCTTACTATCTATGGGGTGGAGATAAGTGAGACTTTACCTGTGTGGTGAAATTTATGGTGGAGAAATATTAATATTAGGGGCAGATTTATCAAGGGTCGAATTTCGAATTTGAAAAACTTCAAAATTCAAATAAAAAAAGACCAACAGAAATTAAATTTAAGGGTTTTTTTTGGCCCAATAGGTCCATTTTCGATCGAATAGGGCCTTTTTCAATCCAATTCTAATCGTACGAATTGAAGAAATATTTCATTTGACTTGTACGATTCAAAGTTTTTCCAAAAAAAACCCTTTGATTTTTCAAAGTCCACCAATTGACTCCCCCTAGGCTCAAACAGCATACAAACAAAAATATACAAACATACATTTAGGGAATTAAAGGGGTTGTTTACCTTCAAATGAACTCTGAGTTTGATGTAGAGAGTGATATTTTGGGACAATTTGCAGTTGGTTTTCATTTTTATTATAGTGGTTTTGAGTTATTTAGCTTTTTTCAGAAGCTCTCCGGTTTGCAATTTCAGCAATCTGGTTGCAAGAGTAAGAAGAAGGGAAATAATTCAAAACTTATAAAAAAAAGAGAAATAATGAAGGCAATTGAAAAGCTGCTTAGAAGTAGTTTGATTAAGTGGGGTAGTGGGTAGAGATGCTATGGTGAAGTCCAGATAGAATGCATGTTGAACCATACAAGGCAGCAGGAAAGTCTAAGGTCATTAGAGGAAGGACGTTTTTACAGGCATGGAACCTGTTATACAGAATGCTTGGGGCTACTAGCAAAACATGTAAACATTAAATAAATCCAATAGGCTGGTTTTGCTTCCAATAAAGATTGATTATATGTTAGTTTGGATCAAGTACAAGATACTGTTTTATTATTACAGAGAAAAAGGATCATTTTTAAAAATTTGGATTATTTGGATAAAATAGAGTCTATGGGAGACAGCATGTCCGTAATTCTTTCTGGATAACCGGTTTCCAGATAACAGATCCCAAACCTGTATCTGTTTAGAGCCCATATGCCCAGTTCTCTGTTTACCAAAGGGTATTTTTAAATTGACTCTATATAATCTCAGAGCTATATATTTCTTAACCTCCTGTTTTTTGCTATTTTATGTGGACTCTTACTCTACTCTGCTTATTTAACGAGGTACCCTTCCTAATACTTTAGTTTATCTTTGTGTATTATTGTACTGTAACTGGCCAATATTGCTTATATATTCTGTTTTAAGGCCAAGCCAGTAATAAGAAAAATTAATTACATACCTTCTGCACCCTGCACCCTCTCTGTAAAAAAAATTCAATGCCGCATTACTGGAAATCCACTCATATATTACATATATGACATATATTCTGCATAACCGTTCTAATCTCCAGCTTTCTTATTTTTTCACTTGATTCCACTTTTTAATGTTTTAAATCCTTTTCTAGATTTACTGGTCCAGGCTTTTAACTGTAGGTGCAAAGTCACTTTTAATACATGTATAGAAATAATTTATATAATTCTAAAAGTACACATTGTGGAGGGTATTGGGACTCATTTCTTATCCCATTGACAAATGTATGACAAAGGCCTTGACACATTTGCGTTATTTTTGTTTATAAACACATACATTATTAGTACGCCATTATAAATAGAAATACAACTGACTACACCTACCACAACTTGAATTTAGAAAAAAGGACTTATAGACGTAGGTTATAAAATAGGGACACCGGTGGGGCAATCAAGCTCTTTACTTGGGACCTAGTACAGAGTCCTGCGGTACTCCAATAACAACACTGGTCCAATTAGAAAATGTTCCATTTACCACCACTCTTTGTAGTCTATTTTTTAGCCAGTTCTCTATCCAGGTACAAATACTATGTTCCAGGCCAACATTCCTTAATTTAACCAGTAACCTTTTGTGTGGCACTGTATCAAATGCTTTAGCAAAGTCTAAGTAAATCACATCCTCTGCCATCCCAGAATCGAGGTCCCTGCTTACCTTTCATAAAAAGAAATTAAGTTAGTCTGGCAAGATCTATTACACATAAAACCATGCTGGCACACACTCATAGGTGACTTATAATATCCTCATATACATCAGGGGTACATTATATTCTCTAATACACAAGTAGAATAGAAGAAGAGATAATAACTGATGACACCACTCAGCGCCATTCAGAAGGATATATTGTATATAATATTCATGGTTCTTGTGTAGCATAACATAAAGTAACTTGTATTGAAACAGGGTTTAGAAAAAAAAATATATACAACTTGCTTAATAGGGTCAGCCAAAATTGGTGCATGATGCCTGAAACTCAGTGGTCCATGCTGTGTTTAGCCCAATAATCTGTGAAATTTAGGGTTTTCTTGCAAAAAAAGAAAAAAATTGAGCGATTCAGGATAAACGTAAAAAAAAATTGTAAGATTTTCTTGATTTTCTTGAGCGTTTTACAGATCCGATTTATTCGAGTTATTTAATTTATAAATAAGGCAAAATCGGGGATGGGAGTTTGGTCAATCTTTCTTAAATAATGAGATCAATTCGGTATTATTAGTAAATAACCCCCTAAATGTCCAGTGGCCTTTGGCTTAATTCTACTAGATACTGTATATCATGACCTGGATAAATGAGAATCTCCATAGACACATTCTGTATGCATTTTTTCTACAAATGTCACAATTTAAAAGACACACATTAGGTTCAAGTGCAGTGTGCAAAGTGCAATTTTGAGTGCAAGTTGCCATGTTTTTACCCACATTGCAGAGTTTTTCTCTTTACTCCAGCTTAATTGTGGCCTTGAGAAGGTCAGTAACAGAACTAGGTGGGGGTGGGCCCTGGTGCGGGCCATGCAGCCGGGCCCGCCCCCACCCTCGTCCGTGTGATTTTTCTCTGCGGCTGCAGCCGAATCCAGCCGGCTGCAGCGCACGTGATCTGCCGGGGGGGCCCTGCGGGGGTGCGGGCCCTAGCCCAGTTGCACCCTTTGCTCCCCCTGGAGAAGGTGATGCAGCAATTGTGGGTTAAAATGCACAATTGCACAGTTTATATTTTAAAAATGAATCGGTTTCATTTTGCTCCCTATCATATAAACTTCGTAAACCAGGCCGCCAACTTTCACCTGTTATAATGTGATACCTATGTTACCTAACATTTCTCTTATTACCTAACAAGGGAAATTCTAGAAATGTATGTATCATACTGTAGCAGTTGTTCTGTTACATACTTTTGTAAACTGCAGGAGAGAGTGATCAGAAAGGGCTGAAGCGGCTACTGATAAATGTTTTAACATTATGTATCAAACTGTAACAGTTTATATCTCAGCTCAGCAATCTGGCTTGCTAAACTGTTACTAGAAATGTACATTTCCCTGCAACAGATGTGAAACTTGCAAATACATCCTGTGCAAAGATCAAGTTGCTATACTGAATACACAAAAACTATACACCATTCTGGACCACTATTTGTGTGCTTCATCCAATGTGGTATACATGATTACATGTACTAGGTGCTCTACAGGAGGCATATACATGGGTGAAACAGGACAAAAATTGCGCACACGGATGAACCATCACAGACATAAAATCAACACCAAATCATGTGATACACCAGTGGTTCTGCAGTGAAAATCACAGTCTTCAGGACATGCAGGTCTTAATTCTAAAAGGGAACTTTAAAACTGAAGGGGAAAGGAAGATTTATGAATTCAAATGCATGGAGTTATTTAACACATTAAGACAGGGCCTTAATTTAGGGTCAGGTTTCATGTCACACTATGTGACCTGACTGAATCCAGACTCCTGGACTATTTACAACCCACTCCTGCTCCGAAAGCTTTATTTTGCTATTGTTATAAATAGCTTATTTGCTATTGTTATAAATGTGAGGGGAAGCTAAACTTTAAACTGTACATTTCAGAAAAACTGTGGTAGGCAGTGGAGTCCTGTCTCAACCAAGCAGGAAAATGCTTGCGTAGCAGTGATTTTTACACCATATTGTCTCATTGTATTTGTCCAGTTTATGATGTAGTGCAAAGAGTTTTTCCATGGAAGAAATTCACCATATCTTTCCTATAATTTTAGGACATTGTGGAAGAACTCTGTTTTGTATTTTCCTTTTATTCTCCTATTGAGAATGAATAATTATTTTGGCCATTTCCCATCCCCACTGCTATACTGGTACATCTTCCAATCATATTCGTCATATTTTATAACCCTCCTATTTTGTTATAATTCCCTGAGCCAGAACTGGAAAGCAGCAGGGTCTGGTAATCCAAAATACGTAAGGGATCATTACGCTACACAAGTGCAGTTGCAGTCCCACAAGTTGCGCAAAAAAGCCTCACAGCATCCTTTAAAGACGCTCTTTGCACTTCTGTATACGTGTGCTCGGTGTCGCTGTCTTTCTCCCTTATTCTGTGGTAAATTTATGCTTGTGCATTCATTGACAGAGGGGAACCACCTCCGAGTGTTGCCATGGTGCCAGGCCTGTGAGCTAGAACTATACCTTTTATCAGTCATACATTTCATAAAAACTTCATAACACTGTGCATGAGCAGTAAAAGGTATTCTGCTGAAGCGTTAACCCTGCTTTCTTAAAACTTTGAAACCCCACTCCCACTCCCATTATAGAATTATTAGTAAATATTACTTTGCTTATGAAGCTTTACATGAATACGGTGCAATTGAATTGCGGGTTGGAGTGCATCTAACCGATGAGCTGATTGATTCCATTTTATTCTGCCTGGCTGCACACAGCTGCCTCCACTAAACTTCTCACTGACACAAGCTGCATTTTTTAGCCTTTGAAAAATCGAGAAGTGGAAGTTGAACTGCCAGTGCACACTTATACTGTTATAAAATGAATACCAGTGGGTAAATACCTATACAGCAGACCTCCCCATTACTGGGGGCCTGGACCGAAGGGTCTGTTGTATCACAGTTCCCCTCCCGAAGAATCTTGTACCTTAAGGCTAGGGCTAGCGGTCTGGGCTTATTTTAACCCCAGACCACTAGCATAGTCTTCTTGTTTGCTCGCTTTGGAAGCCTTGTGTCGGCTCCGGCACAAACAGACTCTGTAGATTTCAGCTCCAAATGCAAAGTCTTGTGTTTCTTCGCCTGAGTCTGTTCATGCCGGAACTGACAGAAGACTTCCAGACACGAGCAGACAAGAAAATTCGGCTAGCTGAAATCAGCCTGTGGATTTTGGGAAGCTGATTTCTGCCTTGTCTGGCCTAGCCTTAAAATAGCGGCCAGGTCTGTGAGGTGTGGTGCAAAAGGTTTGGGAGGGGGGCCAGGGGTGGAAGTACTGTTCATTCCAGCCCCCTCAATACATATTTTATGGGGGAGGTTCAACACTCCCGCTACTCCACTGATTGATATGTAGGGGATCAGACAAATACTTCTCCTGTTTTTCTGTCTGAGACATCATGCAGCCCTGTTACAGGCTGGATAGCCATCTGATTGGCTGGGTGCCTCAGTGCTCAGTGCATCCTTGGGAGAGAGGGAGTGCCTGACTTTGGAGCCATTTGTACAGGGTCTCCAACAGAGCTTAACTGGGGTTGTATGCTGCAACATCCAGCCAGAACCATTTCTTGTGAGACTGTCCAAGCTGTTGCATCTGTAGAAGTACACAGAGAGCCCATCCTGTTCCCTGCCAAGCTATTAGAGACTCCCGAGGTGAAATGTTCCACTGGTGAGATTGATCCTGCTGCAGAGCTGACTGTAATCTCCAGTGTGACTGCCTCTGAGAGCACCCCGGTGAGTGAGCCACCCAAGGGAGGATACTGGCAAGGATACAAATGTGGGGCCCCAATTTGAGGACAGGTCTTGTTAATTTACCTGCTAAGTGGGAGCGGCTGCTAAGTTCCAATGGGAGAGGTACTTTTGGGAAAGGTAGCGCTACCCTGGTATTCATCCCAGGGTAATTAGCGAGCTTAGCTCTGTGATTGCCAAACCTCTTTACTTAATTTTTCAGGATTCATTGAGATCTGGCATAGTGCCGAGAGACTGGCGAATTGCTAATGTGGTGCCTCTATTCAAAAAAGGATCCCGTTCTCAGCCTCAAAACTATAGGCCAGTTAGTCTGACGTCAGTGGTAGGAAAGCTTTTCGAAGGGTTAATAAAGGATAAGATACTGGACTTCATAGCAAATCATAATACTATGAGTTTGTGCCAGCATGGTTTTATGCGTAATAGATCTTGCCAGACTAACTTAATTTCTTTTTATGAGAATGTAAGTAGACACCTCGATTCTGGGATGGCAGTGGATGTGATTTACTTAGATTTTGCTAAAGCATTTGATACAGTGCCACACAAAAGGTTACTGGTTAAATTAAGGAATGTTGGCCTGGAACATAGTATGTGTACCTGGATAGAGAACTGGCTAAAAGATAGACTACAAAGAGTGGTGGTAAATGGAACATTTTCTAATTGGACCAATGTTGTTAGTGGAGTACCGCAGGGCTCTGTACTAGGTCCCTTGCTTTTCAACTTGTTTATTAATGACCTGGAGGTGGGCATTGAAAGTACTGTTTCTATTTTTGCAGATGATACTAAATTGTGCAGAACTATAGGTTCCATGCAGGATGCTGCCACTTTGCAGAGTGATTTGTCTAAACTGGAAAACTGGGCAGCAAACTGGAAAATGAGGTTCAATGTTGATAAATGCAAGGTTATGCACTTTGGCAAAAATAATATAAATGCAAGTTATACACTAAATGGCAGTGTATTGGGAGTTTCCTTAAATGAGAAGGATCTAGGGGTCTTTGTAGATAACACGTTGTCTAATTCTGGGCAGTGTCATTCTGTGGCTACTAAAGCAAATAAAGTTCTGTCTTGCATAAAAAAGGGCATTAACTCAAGGGATGAAAACATAATTATGCCTCTTTATAGGTCCCTGGTAAGGCCTCATCTGGAGTATGCAGTGCAGTTTTGGAATCCAGTCCTTAAGAGGGATATAAATGAGCTGGAGAGAGTGCAGAGACGTGCAACTAAATTGGTTAGAGGGACGGAAGACTTAAATTATGAGGGTAGACTGTCAAGGTTGGGGTTGTTTTCTCTGGAAAAAAGGCGCTTGCGAGGGGACATGATTACACTTTACAAGTACATTAGAGGACATTATAGACAAATAGCAGGGGACCTTTTTACCCATAAAGTGGATCACCGTACCAGAGGCCACCCGTTTAGACTAGAAGAAAAGAACTTTCATTGAAGCAACGTAGGGGGTTCTTCACAGTCAGAACAGTGAGGTTGTGGAATGCACTGCCGGGTGATGTTGTGATGGCTGATTCAGTTAATGCCTTTAAGAATGGCTTGGATGATTTTTTGGACAGACATAATATCAAAGGCTATTGTGATACTAAGCTCTATAGTTAGTATGGGTATATAGAATTTAATTAAAAGTAGAGGGGTGTATGTATGGATGCTGGGTTTTCATTTGGAGGGGTTGAACTTGATGGACTTTGTCTTTTTTCAACCCAATTTAACTATGTAACTATGTAACTATGTAACTATGTAACTATAAGAGCTCTGGGGAAGGGACACTGCAATTGAACTGAACTCTGTGGTTATTAACCCCTTCCAGAGGAATGGGATTTTGATAATAAAAAGGACTGTGTTGGAGAACCTAATAGTGAGATAGTAATCTCCACAAAACCAATTAGGACCGCTTCAAACTCACCACCACTTAGCTGCTCCCCTATAGTGCCGGGTGCTCAGTCCACAGCTTTCCCACTGACAATAGATACACGAACAGGAGGACGGCACTCCGGTAAAAAAAACAGGTTTTTATTGCTGGGTACTGTAGAAATACATAGGCCTTACGCATTTCGGGAACACCTTCCCTTAGTCATAGGCTTATGACTGAAGCCTATGACTAAGGGAAGGTGTTCCCGAAACGTGTACGGCCTATGTATTTCTACAGTACCCAGCAATAAAAACCTGTTTTTTTACCGGAGTGCCGTCCTCCTGTTCGTGTACCTAATAGTGAGATAGGTAGGTCCCACGTGTCCCCAGTGCATTAGTTCTTTCACTACTGCTTTATATTAAGTTTATATATGTTTTATTTGCAAACTGTGTGTTTTATTTTTCCTAGTGGAACCCCCCTGAGGTGTGCTCCTTATTGTTCCCTAGGTGGAGGCACTGCGCTATAAATCCCAGTTTCCAGTACATTTCATAAGCAAAAGGGACTCAGGGCCCCTGGATTGCGGAGGCTTAATTACTATATAAAGAGACAGTAACCAAATTAGGGTTACAGCTATAAATGCAATATATGGGATTTATTAGACGCACATTCAAAGTTTTCCGTGTAACAGATCATAAATAATCATAAATGCCACTGAAACAGAGGTCTCCGACAGAAACTTACTGTGAGAGCCTAGCCGGGTGCTGCTGCCTTTAAAACCAAAAATTAAAGGCTTTAACCTTCACTTCAGGAATTACAGGCAGAGACGTACAAAATGAATCCATAATATCCCTGTGGTGGGCAACTATGCCTCCAGAATGCTGGTTTAATAGTGTTAATAGTGTTTTGCTTCTTTGCTGAATATACCCAGGGGCTGCCTCACAGCTGAGGTAATATGATCTCCAGGCAGTATCGCAGTGCTTCACAAAAAATAAGGGACGTTATTTGGGTAGAAACAGCCTGAGAAACGCTGATTTGCTCCAGATAAGCAAAGAACAGGTCGCTCTGTCTACCTCAAACCCATTAGAGCAAGGAATGAGGATCAGACCAATAGAACGCCGCCTTACATTTTAGCATGACCTGACAGAAACCCCCGCCTTTCATTTCTACTATGTTCTTAGGCGCCACCTGCTGGCCAGTCTTGGGAGAAGGCTACAGATTACGTTTGAGAGACAGGTGTCTGGGCCAATGCGCTGTACCCCCCCTGCCGATTTTGCTTCCACATCGCTTGTGTTTTGATTCTTCGGCTGGTGGGCGGTGTTGGAGCCGGTGATGTCACACTCCTTGAAGACAAGGGGGCGGGGCGGGCCTGTTTGTTCTGCAGGGTGAAGTAAGGAGGCTTCTGATGCGGCTGGTGCTGCTGAGAGCGATTGGAGCCGGTGCACTGACGCCTTTATCGCGGACACAGCGGCTGGATGCAGAAGGGCGCACGGAGGAGGCACGCGTGAGGCAGGTGAGCATTACATGTTATAAGCAGCAGGATGGATATTGTTTCATGTCTGCACTGCAGCAGCAGCAGTAGAAATGGGACAGAATCGCTACATCCTCTCAGTGTTGCTGCTGCACGGTCACTGCATTGTGTGCTCACCTTGAATCCATGTGTAGCGAGCAGTGCCAGTCTGCACCATTGTGACCTCTACATCCACACCGGCTCCCCATCCCTGGCTGCACCACCAGCCTTTAATGCTGCTCTCCCAGCTCTAGTCAAACTACAACTCCCCCTGGTACCTTTACGTGCTGCTGCCAGTGATAGCTGAGCTCTAGCTGGATGGAGCCTCCTTAGGAAGGATACGTTTATTTGTGTGCTCTATGTTATGTAATTCTTTGGGTGCTTTCCATAATAGTCATTGCAGTATTCCGCCAATGATGATACCATGAGCCCTGGTCATATGTATGCACTGTAGTTATACTTTAAAAGTGTACTTGTATATGGATGTGCATAGACACAAGTCTCTGGGATAACACAAATGTTGCTTTCTTTAAACCATCACTTTTTGCCTCTGGTTATAACCATGCACTGCTTGTCAGAGATCATTGGGCACATTGTTAGCTTTGCCTGCCACTGCTACTGTCACTCTGATTCACATTCTGTGTCTCCAGCCCTACTGCCAAAATGCCTCTCCTCTAGCTTAGCGTGTACATAAGAGCTCTGTATATAGCTCCTTTCTGTTTCTATCAATCCAGATATCTGCAAGAGGTTTTTAATGCCTTGTTTACCCTCATTGCCTGCCCAAGTGAATTATAACAGAAAGTATTTTTGGCCGCACTCGTACCGTTTGATGTGCGTGTAACTCAACACCTGTTATTCCTTGATAGAGTATTTCCGCTGCCATAATAGTTCTTTGTGCTGGTTTGTATTAATGATTTAAGTGGCTTTTAGGCGCATGCTGATTCAGTTACGTTATGTTTCCTTATATTCTGCAAAGAGTTATGGTAAGATAATGACTATCTGGCATAGGCCTGGGATTGATTGTTTGGAATCATTGGCGTATCTTTATGGTCTCGGAAATAATCATAAAGTATTTGATGGCAGTGAAGTGTTTAACCCTCTAGAAACGAGAGTGTTATGTACCCTTCTTAGAAAATGGGGTAATGTAAAGGATATTTTTTATACTGGCAGGGCCTTTAGTCAGAATAGGGACCCATCAGGCCCGTCTATCCTATAGTCCTCTAGCTTTTGTTAACTACAGCTCTCACTGCCCATCAGCAGCCAATTGCTGTCAGTGACTGCTAAGAGTTGCACGTGAGCAGACCTTTGGAGGGACAGCACTGATCCTAATTGTTGCTTTCACCATTTTGCCCTACAGTTGCCATTATCCTCTACTATACATGCCATTGCAAGAAGGCTTTGGTTTATGTAAAACATACAGAAACTATGCTTTATACCAAACATGTTCAACCATTGACCCTGCTTGTATCATTTAACCAAATTACCCAGCATTCCCATTGACAAGCCACCTCTGCTCTGTATATACATTCATAAAGGGGTTTGGAGCAACTCCAAGTGCCCCTTGAGCTGGATTGTTAACCACACTCACTGGAGAGTGTTAACATTTAATTTAATCTTTATTCATTTAATGGAATATTGCAAGATTAAAATGCTTGTTAGCCACCAGAAAAGGAATGACTTGGATGTATGGCGGAGCCTGTAACGGGAAACTGCGTTCACTTAAAATATCTTATGACTACATAACCTCAGTCTGTGACCACACACCAAAATCTCTTACTTATGTTTCACTCCCTGCATATCCTGGCACTGTGCCTAGCAGGACACTGGAGACTTCCATATATCTCATAAATCATACACTCACTCAAAGAAATGGTTTGTTATTTAAAGAAAATGTTTTTTCTTTCAATGAGCAAATGAATGCAGCGGACGTCCTACATATTTGTGGGGGTGACACAATGTAGGGGTGAATAGAAATGAAGCAGCCAGTGCTTAGCCTGGGATTCATAAACGTTTGGAAGAAAAAGTGCCAGCCTGGTTCTCTTAAATCTTTTGGTTTGAATTCCACTGCAACCCTTGGGCGGGGTTCATGCAAAGTTTACATATATTGCTTTTTTGGACAGATTTGACAAAATATCTACAGCAGCGAATGATTCCCCCTCCCCAAATTAAACAATAACTCACATTAAGCCTGGGCTTCCAGGGGTATCTAGGTGGGTAAATAGTCATCCATTGCAGAACTCTTCAGACTGGACTGACTTTTGCCAGTAGTTCTTGGGGACAGCACCACATTTTGGGAACCACCAGTCTATGTTTGTTTTTAGATGTCTGTTTACTACTGTAAACTGCTGTAAAAAGACATGTTCTAATAGATTGGCAGCATACAAAGTGGATGCTATGTGCACATTTCTGGTCAGTTTAAAAATGTACCTAGCTCACATATGAAAGGTATGAAATATCCATGGTCCATGGAAATTACCTAGGGGAATATTATTGAGTTATGAAGCCAGATGCGCAAGTACTGGCAATACAGTGAATATTCAAATAATAACAATAGGCATTCAAATAATTTGTGGAATACACAAAAGTTTTCCCTTTGATCCGTCCTAAGGCTCTTAGCTGGCAAGGAAGGAATAAAGGAAGCCACCTCTATGGTATTTGGAATTAAAGAGAAGTTGAAGGGCTGATTATTATTACATGTAACCCTCATACTTAAAGGGGAACTATCGTACTGAAATAAGAAACTTTCTAAATATAATCAATTAAAAATTCTGCATTGTTTTTGAAATAATCAAGTTTATATTCACTATTCCTCTCTCAGCATCTGGTTTTTCTTCATTCTGTGTTTATGCAGCAGCTGGGTGTCAGCTGAGTGATCCAAAATATCTTATAGAGGGGCTCTCTAGCAGATGTATTAGCGCTTACTCAAATAACTGACTCCAGTACAAACAAAATAACTTCCTTTTGCATATATTCTGCATGTAAAAAGACTGGATTTCTGGTGATTTGATTGAGTTCTAATACATATTCTAGGCAAAATAAGCCCAATACAATTGATTGTATTTAGAAAGTTTCTTATTTCAGTATGCTGAAACTAATATTACATAAAATGTTTGCAATAGTCCCCCTTTAAAGTTTATACAGCTTTATGCAAAGTTATTGAAGCACTTCTGGGCCCAATAAGGGTAGAAGGTTATTGCACTCCTAACATTTCTAAAAGTTATAATCAGGCATGTTAAGGTGCATTTGGGTATATTCAAACAAGATAAGCTTGCTTTTAACCAGCAGCATCTGAGCTATGTAACATCTATAATCAAATGGGATATCTTTCACCAGCAGCAGTTAAGATATTTAACATCTTTAATCACATGGTTTATCTCCTGCCATTCATAAGTACCAAATTGGTGTTGTAATTGTAGGGACTATGTCCATTTTATTGACTAAAACATAAGTAGGTGATCTAATATCTAAAAACCTATACCGAAAGCTCCAAAAATAAGGTAACACCCTATATAAACAAGCAATTCTTTATCTCTGTAAAAATAAAATAGTTTCTTGTACTTGATAGCATGGCTCCGTGTTCAGGACAAAACATACCTATTGGTATTTTTATGTTTACATTTTTTTTCATTAATTTAAGCCATGGTGTTATAGAAGAACCCCCAGTTTTCTGGATAACAGATGCCGTAACTGTACTTAGATCTAGATCTTATTAAATATATTAGCAAGTCCATTGCACAGCTTATTACTAAGAACCTATTGTTTTTGTGAAGTTCCTTTTTCGCGATTGCTTCTGCATTACCCTTTGCATGTCCCATTTTTGTTCACCCTGGTGGGAAGGTACACAATACAGTTCTCTTTTTGAATTGGGCACTTATTGTGCTGTGGTCAGTGAGAAATTTCCATGGAGGGTTTGGGATAAAATTCTGAAGTGTAAGGTGTGTTTGGGTACCAACAGTGAATATAACTGGACCCCTGTGCATGCACACACACCTTTTATTTGCATGTGGTGCTACAACATACTGCGTTCGGCATATGTAATGACTGAAAAGTGCATAATAGTGGCAAGAATGTGCTTGTGGCCCTGCTGGTAAATGGGATTTGAAGGGTTGTGCTTGATGGACTTTTCTAATCCTTTCTTGCTATTTCAATTATGATATTGATGCTGATGATAAATGCTGCCATCAGAAAAAAGCTGGTGTATTTCATCAAACCTATTTTTCTAATATGCACTCATTTGTGTGGGTTTTTACAGTAAGTACAAATACATTTACATCCTGGTTCTTATTGGTTTTGAGGGTGCCAGTAACTCTTTCTTAATCACTTACAGGAATTATGGGTGTTGATTAACAACAATTCTAATTTAAGCGTGGAGGGACTCATTTTATTTTGCCTTCTGTTTTCTATTTGAATTTATATTGTAGGAGGGCTGCCATATAATTATCACTTGGCCATGTCTGCTTTCCTTTTCCTTTTCCAGAAGGGTTTTAGGTTATATCATTTGACAGAATAAACATTTTTTTCTTTACTGCCTGTGAGTACACAGATGGGCAAAGTAGAACATAGTAAATCAACATACACCCTTGTTACCAGGGCCAGCAAATGAAAAGCAAGATATGCAAATTTAAAGCATTTCACTTTCAGTGCAGTCCAAAAAAAATAATAAAAATCACCATTGTTTATAATCAAAACTGTGAGTGATGCCTAGTTAACTTGCTGAAGAGGTGCTCTATACTTTTTATTATAATGAAAGGAAATGCAATTATAAGTAACTTTCCTAGATACACATTGCAAAAAACTAATTTTCTTCAGATTTCTTTGTAAATGTATTTGCAGCTAGAATCATTATTTGTTTATTTCTTTTTGTCTTTTCTTTGCTCACTCCGTGGTCTGACTCTTGATCTTGACCAATGTAGCAGTCAGTTCTTCTACAGATGTTAAAGGGATACTGTCATGGAAAAAATTTTTTTTTCAAAATGAATCAGTTAATAGTGCTTAATAGTGATATCACTCCAACTTGCAGTACAGCAGTAAAGAGTGATTGAAGTTTATCAGAGCACAAGTCACATGACCAGGGGCAGCTGGGAAATTGACAAAATGTCTAGCCCCATGTCAGATTTCAAAATTGAATATAAAAAAATCTGTTTGCTCTTTTGAGAAATGGATTTCAGTGCAGAATTCTGCTGGAGCAGCACTATTAACAGATTCATTTTGAAAAAAATTTTTTTCCCATGACAGTATCCCTTTAATCACTTGGCTTCTGCTACAGGGTTTCAGGCGTCAGAACCAATTATTTCGAAAACATAATCAACCAAACGGATATTGTTTTTAATAGCAATTACGTTTAAAAACTGCTCTTAAAAAGATTCTTAGAATGCCACTTTATTTCATTATGCAAGAAAAAAAAACTTTTTTTGGGTGGATGAGCCTGTAAATATTTGTAATAAATTTACCAATGTTAAAAAAAATGATTAAATGCAAACATATGTGTGAAGTTGAGGCATTTATTGGTGCACATGTATTTGCATGTTGCTAAAATGATATTTGATACCTACGTTTATGCAGGCTCGTGTTTGGGCCCATGGTTGAGCTTCAGCTAATTCTGGTGGTGTTCATGGCTAGCAAGACAAAGGGTTAATCGGAGAAATAATTATTATGGATACCAGAAAACTGCCACCAATCAACTGTATTTTCATGTACTGATTTTGATCTGAAACACTGTATTCTATAGCTGTATGCTTATAGTTCATTTGCTGGTCCAAATGCATATAGTATGGGTAGATGTGGTTTTTTGGTATATGATTTTATTTATTACATTTATAATACTCAGTCTATATATGTTTTTTCATGATGTCTCATTCAGCTATAAATACAGCACAAGAACTAGAAAGCTGAACAAATCTTGAAATAGAAACCAACAATTTATTGTTTCCTCACATCAAAAGTGGAAGTTAATTTTAGGAATCTTCTTAGAGACAGAAATATATTCAGCTTTTCTGGCACTCTGAGAGTCACACATCCCCAGAAGTCCTAGGCTTTACCTTCAAGGTGGACGTTTTTCCTTATAATTTGACACAAATAATATGCTTTGATACAGTGTTATTTTGTAAGGGTTCTTTCTGAAATGTATTTGACCTATGATTATTTTGTTGTTGTTATAGTTACATAATTTAAAGATTTTTACAATTGGAAACATTTTTAGAGACGTAATGTGATGGCAATGTAGTAGCAGTTTTTTTTTCTAGGGAAAAAAAGACATGATTACTCTTTATAAGTACATTAGAGAGCATTATAGACTGCTAGCGGAGATCTATTTTTCTATAAAATGGATCATTGGACCAGAAGGCCACCCCTTTAGACTAGAAAAAAAGAACTTCCATTTGAAGCAACGTAGGTGGTTCTTCACAATGAGGACAGTGAGATTGCAGAATGCACTGATGGATGAGGTTATGAGGGCTGATTCTGTTAATGCTTTTAAGAGTGGCTTGGATGATTTCTTGTATAAGCATAACACCACAGGCTACTAAAATTTAAAATTTGTATAGATATTGGTATATATTCTTAATGGAGCAGATAGTCAGATTCGAAAAGTGTGGATTTAAAAAAAAAAAAAAAAAAAAAAAGAAAATTATACACATGCACCCAAAAATGTGCTGAATTCTTTGTTGCCTAAAGCAATTGCATTTGACAAAATAGTTTGTTATTATAACAGGTTAAAAATCTAGGTCACTTCCCATGAGAACCGTAGCATAACATAATTTTGTATAACTGGGAAAATGCAGAAAAGTCATTAAAACATTAGGACGAATACTGTTTTCTGTTTAACACAGAATTATGTGGGACTATCTGTGGCCAGCAAAGGCAAACATGGCTTAAATGCTAAACTTTAATCTTTGCTGAGCAGTTATAATAATTGTGGGAGGTTTTTTCTACTTCTGGTCCCAACACAATGATCTTGTACAGTTGGAGATCTTGAATATGTTATTGCCCAAAAAAAATAACAAGTCCCAGAAGAAGCTGCTTGTATCTTAGAGTCTATATATTATATACTTATTGAAATCCAAGACACTTTCTAATTCTTTTCTTTATTCTCACTCATGAGAAATCAAAACAGTTTCTTACTTTCCCATGTGTTAATGTCTCACATTTATTATGTGAGGCACTAGAGAAAAATGTCTCTACCTGCATTAAGCTTCTATTGAATGGATTTCCTAGCGTAACCCAACAATTCTCAAGTATGTCCAGTGACAGAATTCGTTCATAAAAATAAACGCTGGTGTGCCTCACTGAATTGGATTCATATCGGCACCTGTTCTTGATACCACAAGTGTAAATAAAAAAGAGGCCATTTTTAAATTACAAAATTATATCGGAGTACTCACACAGCATCAAACATTTTGTATATTTTATGCATACTCTTGTGTATACAGAATATACAACCACCACAGGGATACACTACAAAACACTTTTTCAGATTTTACAATTTTTATAGAAACCATATAATCCCAGAAGAAACACAGCTAGTTGATATGTTAAACATCTAAATAGAAAAACACTTAAAAAAATTGCCTTTCTTTAGAACAGTTCTGTTTTGTATATTTGAAGGAACAGTTATGGAAAACTAATATCTTTCTGCCTGGTTCTTATCTGTATCTCACTGTCTTTTATTTTGTCAAGTAGCTAAATGCTAATCATGATTTTGCAGCTGATAAATCTAGCAGGGAATGAAGGACTTCCATCAGAAAGAAGAAATATGTTGTAGTAGAGACTATATTGGAATTTTTGAGCAAAGTTTATTTTAGGCAAAGCTGTCTTTGACAGTGGAAATGATGTGATTGGGATGCTAATGTGGTTAAACACTTAGGGGGTTTATCTCAATATTTTCTGCTACAAACTCCGATCAAATCAGCTCTGGTTTTTAATGCTTATTTATTATTACATTTCCCAAAAATTTGCTTTGCGGGAATAAAACATTTTTTGCGAATTTTATCGGACCTTGTCATCCGATTTTCATGATTTTTACGTAATTTCCACCCGAAAACTTCGGGGTATTGCCCGAAACCCAGCACACATCAAAAAATCATTGTGACTTCTCCCATTGACTTATATGCAATCTACTATTAGTAATTAGAGTGCTACGCTTTAGGTAAAAAAAGACAAGTGTTTGATTGACTGTATTGGTGTTACTTTGGCTTTGTGTTTTGGATTATTGTAAAGAGATGAACTTTCCATCTCTACTTAGGGGCATATTTATTATGTGGTGTTAAAAAACGTAGGGATAATACACCACACATCACCAGGCTTCGCGTAAATTTGTACATGTTTTTTTCTTAGAGTGAATTCTGCTGGAAGCAATGTAAAATAACGGCGGCAAATCTGGTAGTCGCATGATGTTAAATAAAACCTTGATAAATTCGCTAGTTACTTTACACAGCTTTTTGTACCATCTATTCTTCCTTCTGTTTCTCAAGACTTTTACTGAAAGCTCTGTGGGGCAGACACCGGGGCCTCCCTCCTCTTGATACTTAGCACTTATTCTTGAAGGTAATTGTATATCTACTTTTATAGTCTATCATTTTCTTGATCCATGACTCAGTGGGTGGCATGACTCCCTTGCAGTGCTTGGGTTTTGAGTTCAACCAGGGCATTATCTGTAAGAAGTTTGGCTCATCACATAGGGACAGTAAAGTAACTAGAGGGGGGCGGGCCCTGGTGCGTGACGCGCAGCCCGGCCTCCCTCCGTATGTGATTTTCAGGCCAGATTACAGTGACGCACGCGCTGCTGGGGGGCTCTGAGGGGTTGCGGGCCCTGGCCCTCTCGCACCCCCTGCTCTACTGGTAGTTCCGCCACTGCATAGGGACCTTAGATTTTAAGCCAGGGTGCTCTATTTTGGTCTCAGTTGACTGAATAACAGTCTGTTCAAGAAACAACACTTCTTGGTTTACAGATCTTTATCTGAACTTCAGACAGGGGCACTGCGAAAATGAGGCAAGTTGAAGAACTTACTTCAGGCAGCAGCGCTGAGCAGGTTACGAGGTACGGAAAAAAGCTGCTCCTGGTACCTTTTATGAGCCGAATTTACATTTTTTAAAACTCTGCAATTGCACTCTCTGCACTAGTGATGGGCTTCCCCTTGCACAAGACAGGTAAGCAGTGGGGGTGAGGGCAGAGGGGGCAGCATTGCTGGAGCTGCCTCAGGTGGCTCCTGCTTTAGAATCCTCCCTGACTTCAGGGCAAAGACTATAGATTGCACAGCTGTGCTCTGAAGTTCCAATAAATGTTGTTCCATGCAGTTGGATGAATGTTGTTCATTGTCCAGATTATTATAATGTACTAGTAATAAGTGAGCCATAAAATTATAGGCTGAGTGTGCTCACTTCTATTTTGACTGCCATCCTTCTACATAGCATAGTGTTATTCAGAGCTATTGATTGACTTACCATTAAATTCTATAGGAACTCTGCAGCTTTTAGTTGCCATGGTTTTTATTCAATTTTTAAGAAACATTTTTGTGAGATACATTCTGAAACACAAACTTAAACATATTAAAGATTGTGTTTTTAGGTGCTATTTTCTAGAATATTCATAAATCATCCCCATAGTGTTCTTATCTACCGAAAAACACTGAAAGCTGTTATTACTACAAAAGCTGGCCCAGTTTCTTTAATGGTCAATGTTGTAAATAGTTTTGCAGGGCACTGTATATAAACATAGTAGAGAGCATCGCTCAGTTTGTACATTAATGGAAATGCTGTAATTAACTGACAACGTTTTATGGAATAAAGCTTTAAAAAGGTAACAGTGGGAAAGCTGGCTTGTCTGCCAGTTACTGTTACAGTCAAGCCATTGATCTGCAAGCTGTAGAGCGTATTCTCTGAGCATGTGAAGGAGCAGAATTTATATTGATGAGGACAGTAATGTTTCCTTTCCCCATGCTCTGATGGGATCATTAACAAATGTCCATGTAGTTTAAGTGGTCAAATGTTGATCTAGTATAAACAATTCAGGAAGGAAGGACAGTTCCCTTAAATTGCAGTTTAAAATTGTTGGTATGACATCATTCTCATTTGTATATGTTTTTTTTTATGAAAAGGGCCATTATGCATGTTTATCCTATGTAGAAAATGAAATGTAAAATTAGCCAATTATATAAATTGCTATTGTTACCTCTGAATAGTCGTTAAAAAGTTGAACTCTCCTATGGACTTTTTAATTGGAGTTTGACAACATAATAGACTCTTAGGGTAGGACTCCACGAGCGATTTTGACGCGATCCGATGCGCTGTGACAAAACGCATGCGACAAAAATAAGGTAAGAGATAGAAATGACGCATGGTGTCGCAGCGTTGATCTGACACAATCCGACGCGAAACGACTGTCGGATCAACGCTGCAACAATTCCCATGCGTTTTGTCACAGCACATCAGATTGTGACAAAATCGCCCTTGGAGTCCTACCCTTAGGGGCAGATTTATCAAAGGTCAAGGTGAATTTTTGAATGAAAAAAAATCGAATTTCGAGCTATATTTTGTGTACTTCGACTAGGGAATAGTCCAAATTCAATTAGAATTTGAAAAAAAAATTCAAAAATTCGAATATCGAAATTTATCATGTACTGTCTCTTTAAAAATTCGACTTTGACCATTTGCCATCCAAAACATGCCAAATTTCTGTTTTAGCCTATGGGGGACCTCCTAGAACAGGGATGCCCAAAAGGTAGATCGGGATCTACCAGTAGACCTTTAGCTGGTGATCAGTAGATCTCAAGTTACATTAGAAACAGATGTTTGCTAATTAGCAATATACATTTTCTCATCAGTATTTAAATAATAATTTCCATGGAGCATGAGCAAGCTAACAATGCTTTTATGGATGTAGATCATAATGGGACATCATTAGTAAAAGTAGATCTCCCATTAGTAAAGTATGGGCACCCCTGTCCTAATACCAATTGGTGGACTTTGAAAAATCAAAGTTGTTTTTGGGAAAAACTTCGAATCAAATTCAATCGAATGCGCTATTTCTTTCGATTCGTACAATTCTAATTTAGCCGAATACGGACCTATTCGATCGAAAACAGACCTATTTGACCATTTCGGTTGGTCTTTTGAATTCGAATTTTTCAAATTTGAAATTCGACTCTTGATAAATATGCCCCTTAATCTGGCAGCTGATGGTTGTTATTAGAATTTTTTTGAGTCATTATAAATTATAAAAATGTAATATTCTGATTGAACCAAATACAGGGTTTTGTTAAGGATTGTGCAGAATCACAAGACATATACTTGGGACCAGGAATCTGACCACATAATGTATATTTCTGTAATTCAGAGCACCATGCTTTGAGGCTGTTTGTTTAAAGAGTTGTTTACCTTCCAATGCTTTTTTTCAGTTCAGTTGTTTTCAGATAGTAACCAGAAATAAAGACTTTTTTCAATTACTTTCTATTTGTGACTGTTTTTCTAATATTGAAGTGTAAAGTCTAATTTTTCACCTTATGCCTTTCTAAAGCAGCTCTGGGAGAGGGTTTCCTGACTCTGTAAAGTCTAAATTGATACATTAATTGATATATTTGTTATCTTTTGGATCGGCTGAGCAGAATCCCTGAGTTTCAATAAAGGCAGCTGTTAGAATTGATACAATGGTTGCTAATACTGCACAGATGCTACTAAGAAATGTATCAATTAATGCAGCAAATTGTACCTGGATCACCGAGCTGCCAAACTAAGACAGTACCATTAGATTTCAACTTTTGAAAAACAGTAAAATATAAATAATGGAAAGCAATTGAAAAAAAGTCTTTATTTCTGGTGGATAATCTGAACTGAAAAAAAGTGGTTAGAAGTTGAACAACCCCTTTAATTTCAGTTGATCTGAATATGAAATGGTATTGCTCTATTTCTCATCTTTCTTGATTGCAGGTAACAGATCCCCTACCTGTACAAATGTTTTTCCAAACTATTCATATAAAAAAATCTTCCATAAAACATATTACCTTTCCAGCACAATTATTTGCTTGATGAATTTCCTAAGGGGAAAGAACCCTTTTAGATTTTTTTTTTTTTTACACTTTGAGTATTTAATGCAAATCAGATATAAATTACATTTTAAAGCACCTGATAAGACTCAGGGTGTCCCGTATTGTATAGGAATATCTCCACTTTTAAAAAGTCTGTTTGGGTTCCAAGCCCTCATATACTGTTCACCTATTGGTACTTTTATAGCCGACACCGTTATTCATTAAAATTCTCCTTTGACTGCATCTATTTGACAGCGCTCTGTTCACCTTATGAAACATTAAAAACTGTACAAGGCAATATGTTTTTGCCTTCATAAACTCATTCTATTATATACTTATCTTAAATGCAAAAGTAACAATAAAACTAACACATATGAAATTTTTTCAGCTTAAACATCAGTCTCCTATAACCTGTAATACAAACTAATATTCACTTTATAATGCAGCCTGGGGTACAGATCCACACCAAAAGTGAACAGTTCCATGACAACATCCATTTCCCCTCTCCACCACATGGTTATGATTATGAAAATTTGGGTGTATCGACAGCTTTAGGTTCAGTTTAAGGCCTTGGATTGTAAATGGTTCTGCTGGTTGTGCAGAACAGTAAAATTAAAAACTCTGCTGTTTATGTCATAACAAATTACATTTAAATAATTTAAATTTCAATAATATACATTTGGATATGTTACACATAGAAATATTTTCTCCATTGGCCAAGTAAAATTTTTGCTTCACTCATCAGTAAATTTTGAATAAAATGCCTCTCAGACACAAGAAATATTCCTGTTATTTTTGCAAGATGCACCAAGCATTTGCTGTATTCTGCATTCTTAACTGATCTTTATAGCAAGTGCTATAGTTATAGTACAAAGACTTTGTTCCCATTGTAATTGTTTTTTCATCAAGTTCCTTCCATTTAAGTTCTGCACGAATTGCTCATTGTTGAAAGCAGGAGAAATCACATCCTTTCAGCAAATTCACGTTTATTTTGCTGTACTAGACTATTGTACATTTAGTTCTGATATAATTTACCAACTGTAGAAATGGAAAATGCTCAGATCTGTGTTTTGAGAAATGTCCATTTTTCTTTGCAGGATATGCACGAATATATTAAGTATGTTTTTTTATATTATTTTGGTGCATCATGTAAAATGTGTTTCTTGATCTTATTTCACTTTGTCTCATGCTGCTATTGCCCTGAAGTCCAGACACAGCAGTTAATACAATCCAGACATAATACATTTTCATCAGCAGACTCAAGGTTATAGATCGAGTCATGTGTTCTGGCACAAGTAACTACTTACAGAAGCTCCAGCTATTACGTTTTTTTCCTGTTGTGCTTTGCTAATGTTTTTTGTATAGGGATAATGCTTGAATACCAATAATTATTTTTTTTTAAAGATTTTTGTATGTGTGTAATTGTGTACCTATGCCATCATTGACTCCTCCCTGATGAGTCAAGTGAAGATGAGTTACAATCTCGCCTGAGAATCTCGCTTATGACTGCAAATACCTGAAAGTCATACAAATGTATATACAAATATATTGCAACATTTGATTGTAATACCCATAACAGAAACTTTTTGTGGCCACAGAATGAGCTGCAAAAAGTTGTATCTCTCCAAGCTTCATAGAGGTGAGATAGTATGTGGGTGTCACCTCACATACCTCTAACTTGTGTGTCATTTGGGACATGTCAGTCCAGGAGCACTGGAGTATGCCAGAGATCTACACTTGTGTATTTACCTCTTGTAATTACATGGCTCCCTGTCTCTGCTTGGACCATAAGCAGTGGTGCAACTAAGTGTATGAGCTTTAAGGGATGCAGCTTTGAGTTAGACCAACGTGTTTCTCCCTGCCCTGAGTGCCCTCCTTATTTTGATCAAGTGCTGCATAATGCAAACTGCACTCCGTTACACAGGTCTCTGTGCTTTGAAGTGGTGTGCAGAAGCCTGTAGCTATTTACATATACAGTTAGGTCCATAAATATTTGGACAGACTTTTTTTTTCTAATTTTGGTTCTGTACATTACCACAATGAATTTTAAATGAAACAATTCAGATGCAGTTGAACTGCAGACTTTCAGCTTTAATTCAGTGGGTTGAACAAAAAGATTGCATAAAAATGTGAGGAACTAAAGCCTTTTTTTTTTTTTTTTTAAACACAATCACTTCATTTCAGGGGCTCAAAAATAATTCGACCAGGAGTTCAAAAGTAATTGGACAATAATTGACTCAAAGGCTAGTTCATGGGCAGGTGTGGGCAATTCCATTGTTATGTCAATGAAGCAGATAAAAAGCCCTGGAGTTGATTTGAGGGGGGGGTGCTTGTATGTGGAAGATTTTGCTGTGAACAGACAACATGCGGTCAAAGGAGCTCTCCATGCAGGTGAAACAAGCCATCCTTAAACTGCAAAAACAGAAACAACCCACATGAGAAATTGCTACAATATGAGGAGTGGCAAAATCTACAGTTTGGTACATCCTGAGAAAGAAAGAAAGCACTGGTGAACTCAGCAACACAAAAAGACCTGGACTTCCATGGAAGACAACAGTGGTGGATGATCACAGAATCATTTCCATAGTGAAGCAAAACCCCTTCACAACAGCAAAACTCGTGAACAACACTCTCCAGGAGGTAGGTGTATCGATATCCAAGTCTACCATAAAGAGAAGACTGCATGAAAGTAAATACAGAGGGCTCACTGCAAGGTGCAAGCCACTCATAAGCATCAAGAATAGAAAGGCTAGACTGGACTTTGCTAAAAAAAACATCTAAAAAAGGCAGCACAGTTCTGGAAAAACATTCTTTCCGCAGATGAAATCAAGATCAACTTCTACCAGAATGATGTCAAGAAAAAAGTATGGAGAAGGCGTGGAACAGCTCATGATCCAAAGCATACCACATCATCTATAAAGCATTCGGGAGGCAGTGTGATGGCTTGGGCGTGCATGGCTGCCAGTGGCACTGGGACACTAGTGTTTATCCATGATGTGACACAGGACAGAAGCAGCTGAATGAATTCTGAGCTGTTCCTAATACATAAGTATTAGAAATAAACATTTTATTTTCAGTTTTTTAATTCGTCCAATTACTTTTGAGCCCCTGAAATGAAGTGATTGTGTTAAAAAAAAGCTTTAGTTCCTCACATTTTTGTGCAATCTTGTTGTTCAACTCACTGAATTAAAGCTGAAAGTCTGCAGTTCAACTGCATCTGAGTTGTTTCAATTAATTCATTGTGGTAATGTACAGAACCAAAATTAGAAAAAAAGTTGTCTGTCCAAATATTTATGGATGGGAATATCTCTTTAAGCAATAAAGTAAGATAAAATCTAATCACATGAAAGCTATCTCAGCAGTTTTATTGAAGCTGAGGCGTTAACTTCTGTTGACAAGTTGCATAAAATACTATATATTATGCTAAGAGTCGGATAGATCATTCAGAGAATCATTTTGGTTCCAAAAAATATTGTCCAGTGGCATTCACATCGCCAGTGTTGGTGGGGTAGAGACAGTCAAGGGACATAATTGCAACACATTAAAAAGGCTGCAAAAATAGTGCATAAACTTACTGAAGATTACTGGGTGTTTACACCTAAAACACACAGATGTTACTAGCATCACCTCCCAGCCAGAAAACTGCTAAGACATAAATGATTATATGGTGGGGCATATGAATCTCAAGTAATCATCATACAGATCATTGCTGTTTCATTGTATCTGACATTGTTTTCCACATTAAATGCTAGACAGAAAGTTCTGTTTGAATTATTCACCATATAAATTGATAATTGTTAGTGAATGCTCCAGGTGTCTTTTACCATACATCAATTTATATTTGAACTGTAGCTATTAAATCCCCTGCAGTTTTCCATTGTAAATGAGATGTTTGAATCTATGACTGACCTGACAGATCCTTGCTACTGTTTGTATATTTGTTAGTTATTAACAACCCTTGTTATATTTTTATAGAGAAAACTAATTTTCCTTTCAGTTACTTAAGATTTACTTTTTATATTTAATGACAAATTTGTAAACTGTACAGGTTTTGTAAATCCAGAACAGGTGCTAAGTAAGCTCCCTGGTCACGGCTCTGTTTCCGCCTGTAGCAGCCGCCTTTGGCCTCAGAAGGAGCCCTCAGTTACTCAGATGCCGCCAGGTCTTAATAAGAGAGGAGCAAAGCAAGAGTTCTGGACAGGCAAAGGTACACAGTCGTTAATGAGGTTTAGGACGTAAGACAGCGGTTCAGGGAGTAGATGAAAAGTGTAGTCAGGCAGGCTGGGGTCGGTACAGGCAGAGTACAAGCAGGGTCAGACAGGCAGTGGTCGGTTCAGGTGGAGTTCAAGCAAGGTCAATCAGGCTGGGGTCGGTACAGGCAGCGTTCAACGGATAGTCAAGCAGGCATGGGTCAATACCGGTAGAATTAGAATAGTCAGGCAGGCAAGGGTCAAAACAGGAATCAAACAGGACAAGAATCGCACCCAGGAACTAATAAGTTAGACCTAAAAAGGGCAATGAGTTTGAGCTCAAAGCCCCTTTAAATATTTGAATTTCGCACCACTCGGCGTGATGTCACTCGTACGGTACGTAAAACCAGGTTCAAGTTCAAGCCCTAGTGTTCCCGGCGATCGAGGAGGAAGGACCACGCAGGCGTCCCGTCCGGCCCACTAGACCACCAGGGTAAGTTACAGACAGTACAGGATTCCATCAGATTGGATCTGTGACAAATATGACAGAATACTCTACTATAAAGATGCATACCAAGCTATATTTCATACATAATATTATTTCTAAATGATTTTTCACAACAGATGTGCCTAATGAGTCCTTAAGTATTATTAGCTTTGGTTATTGCAGTGGTTTAGGTTCAATATTTTGCTTTTATCCACATACTGTATCTCATCATTTCAGAAATGTAAATGATCTCATAATGCAATCACTTCTTGTATGTGTTGGTCTTTGCACACATCCAGAATATATATATACACACACAATGGAAGTGCTACTGATCTATGATCTGTCCATTTTAGCTACACGAGTACAAATAGAACTGACAGCACCTGGCCTAGACAACAAATCATTTCCCCAGCTTGGAGGGGAGGCCTTGATTAACCTGGGGCTCAGGAGCTGTTCCAAAAAAAGAAACTTTCAGTGGCTTGAGGCTTGTTTGCAATGTTTCACTGCTCAATTGCAAACAGCTGGGACATTGTGAATTTTCAGTGGAACAGACCCAGATGGCGCTACATGTTCAGTTGATTGTGTCAGGATCTGACTGACATTGGTACATTGTTTTTTTTTTTTTTTGTTTGTTGTTAACATTTTTAATTACCTATAGTTTTATTCAGGCAAATGCAATCCTACATCTACATAAATATTGCATACAAATTAAAGACATGCACAGCATCTCACTTAAAACATTTCACATAAGCCTTCCATGGCATTTCAGTATCACACACCACAATGCAGTGTCTTCCCCCAGTCTGCCTACCTTATGTTCAGCCACTCCCTCCTGACGCATTTCGCACTATTGGGCGCTTCATCAGAGGAAATGTGGCTAGTACTGTTCATATCCCTGTGTACATAAATATTCATTTCTATCCAGGCAGGGATTACATGTGTGGGTAATCTAGTTGGAGCTCACATATCCCCATTTTGCAGTCCAGCATTCATTGCTGGCAGAATTTAATTTTTAATGGATTTTCTCATGTAAATTGCATATTTCAAAGCTGGGCTGTATCTTTTTTTCCAAAGCTTACCTTCGAATTCTGAATGGTACCTGGGTTTTGTGCATCCCTACATTATATTGGATGAAAGTCTGAAGGAAGTCTTCTGAAAGAAGTCTTCACGGCGCGTTCTTGTCTGACATGTCGCCATGCGATGACACACATGTGAAATGTCGTATGTACAGAAGAGAATGGAAACTACATGTATCCGACTGTCGGATGAAAACTATGCACACTGCGTTTCATCCAACAGTTGGATACATGTCGTTTGTACCTGCGACTTCGCATTCAGTTCCATTCTCTTCTGCACATCCGACACGCCGCATGCGTGTCATCGCATGAGGATGTCGGACAACAGCGCGACGTGGAGTTCAGCCCTAAGACTTTCTGAAGTCTAATTGACAACTACTTCTGTCAGCATGCTTGCAAAATAATTTAACTTATTCACTCTCAAGACTTAGTTCACATTTATATTACTTGCACTCTTACATGTGATTTGTTGATTACTAGGTTCATGTTTTTCTCTCCCCTTAACAGCACCATTTATTCCGTGCTTAACCTTTTAGAAGTGAGCAGATTCAGCTAATTGGGTTATAATTATAATAATTAAAGCATCATTCTTTTCACCCATGTTTGGAGATTGCCAAGTACTATTCAGACAAAGGAAAAAGTTGATTTTCTAGTTACATATGATGGAAACCGCTTTTTTTTGCCATGTTTTCCACACATTCATGTATTATACTCATTTTACCTGCATTTAATCTCTTTGCCCCAGTTTAGTTATAGGGCATGCCTTCTATACACACACACAGTGTGAATATAGTACAGGTATGGGATCCGTTATCTGGAAATCCATGATCCAGAAAATTTCCGAATTACGGAAAGGCCATCTCCCATAGACTCCATTATAATAAATTGATCCAAATTTTTAAAAATGATTTCCTTTTTCTCTATACAGGTATGGGACCTGTTATCCAGAATGCTCAGGACCTGGGGATTTCCGGATAACAGATCTTTCAGTAATTTGGGTCTTCATGCCTTAAGTCTGCTAGAAATTCATGTAAGCATTAAATAAACCCAATAGGCTGGCTTTGCTTCCTATAAGGATTAATTATATCTTAGTTGGGATCAAGTACACGCTACTGTTTTATTATTACAGAGAAAAAGGAAATCATTTTTAAAAATGTAGATTATTTGGATAAAATTGAATCTATGGGAGACAGCCATTCCGTAATTCGGAGCTTCTGGATATCGGGTTTCCGGATAAGGGATCCTATACTTGTAGTAATAAAACAGTAGCTTGTACTTGACCCAAACTAAGATATAATTAATCCTTACTGGAAGCAAAACTACCCTATTGGGTTTATTTAATATTTACTTGATTTTCTAATAGACCTAAGGCATGAAGATCCAAATTATGGAAAGATCCGTTATCCGGAAAACCCCAGTTCCCAAGCATTCTTGATAACAGGTCCCATAACTGTACCAATAAACAGAAAATGGTACTTTTTAATTAATTTTATTAGTTTTGGCTTGATTACGTTTTTAGTTAAGTTGTTAAACTGTATGGTTAATATTTTTTTCCATACTCTACAGAGTATTGTGTAGTTTTCACTCACTAATATATAGTAAAAGGCAGTGTCATAGTTCTGCACCACTGTTTGTAGGACTCTTTTGCAGAACCAGATTCCTAGTCGAGCTGATTGAAAATGATTGTCATTGAAAGTGTTTTTTCTCTGCATTTTGTCCTGTTATTACGTTCAGCATGATATAATTGCATTTCATTACTTAGGACAGAATCAATTATGGTTATGTTGCCTTATTCTTTTCCTGGATTTTCACTGTCTAGGTACTCGCAGACATTAGTTAGCAATTTTCTCAGACTTTTAGTACAGGTATGGAATCTGTTATCCAGAATGCTCGGAACCTGGGGTTTTCCAGGTAACGGATCTATCTGTAATTTGGACCTTTGTACCCTAAGTCTACTACAAATTATATATATTAAATAAACCCAATAAGCTTGTTTTTGCTTCCAATAAGGATTAATTTTATCTTTGTTTAGATAAATTACAATGTCATGTTTTATTATTACAGAGAACAGTTAAATCATTTTTACAAATTTGGATTATTTGATTATAATGGAGTCTACGGGAGATTTTCGTAATTCAGAGCTTTCTGGATAATTGGTTACCAGGTAACAGATCCCATAACTGTAATGCATTTTTTAATTAAAATTTGCACGATATTTTACAGCAGTCATAGCAGTGAAAATATGGTATTATGAAAGAATTCTCTTCCTAACATATCAGGCCCTTGGAAAAAATCCTAGTGGACTCCAATCTTAATGTAAAAGTATATTATAATAGATATATATACGGTGTTAAAGACAAAGTCCTTATATAAGAATATGTATAATGTATATCACATGCATTACACAAAGTTCCCATACCTGTATATGCCTTGTTTCATTTCTAGCCTTGTAGTGTTACCTCCCTAACTGGTAACTACTGGCAAGCTGATGCAAGTAGCTGTTTTGTAGAATTCTTCAAAATCTTATTTTGCTAGTTTAGGTGCCCGTAGTCATTAAAATTGCCAATAATTGGAGTATGCACTAGTTTTGCAGCCTTCTTCATGCATCAGCAGTTTTAGTTCTGTGCATTCCATTAAATGTGGTTACACCTACCAGATTTGTGCAAGATTTGTGTTTGCTCTTACCCCAGAGAACCAATTAAAATACTAGCAATATGCACGTGGTTTGTTAAAAAAAAAAAAAAAGTTGTGTTTCTGATTTACAAATGATGAAAAAAAAACCCTTTCGGATCCCCTATTTACTTTTTATTAATACGTTTCATTGTTATGGAACCTACTTTTCCAAATAAGTACAACCGGTTATTCAGTAATACCTTACCAGTAATAACTGAATTTGAATGCAAGTGTTCATCACCAGTGGGACCATTATAGTTCGAAGCAAAGCTTAATTAATACAATTCACTTGTCAGGACATTATGGGACATGTTGGCACATGCCATGCCATTGGATACCTGAGTTTGGAAAATTAGTTGGATGCCATAAATCATCACAATGGAATAGAGTTTTCAACCACAGTATAACTTTCAATATAAGAATAATACGGACATCTCTGCACAAATGGCACTCGGTGCTGTCTAATTAATCTTTTTCTCTACAAACAGCTGTCAGTGTTTAGGAACCTTCTGTGGAATCACATTCTCAGTTCTTGGGCAATTCAACATATTGTACCAGGGGGGTGTTAGGAATAGGAGAAAAGCCTTTAGGAAAGACGTTGGTTGGGACATAACTGTAATGGAATCATACCCTGTTAACGCTGGGAATGCCTGGTGGGAGACTGACTCATATGCAGTTTCAATTCATATTTATGACATTTTTTCCCCCCAGTTGAAGGGATGCTTAAAATTATATCTAGTAAGATCTACTTGCCCTACTGTTTGCTTGTGGTGAAGCCCTAATATGAAGGGCTGGATTACGTGTTAGGTTCCATAGGCACTTGCCTAGGGCCTGCCTAGTTTAAGGGGCCCAGCCCTGTATTATGCTACCAACCACCTTACTGTGGGAAATCCCCCCTCCCCATTGAGGGAAATTGAGGCATCTGGCTTTTTTCTATGATGTGCAGCACGCGCAATGACATCCCAGAAAATGACCAAAGTGTTATGCTTGTAACATCTATTTTAAACGAAATAAGGAAAAACCCTTGTGATGATGATGATATGCGTTACCATCTGGGGTTGGCTAAAGAACAGCAGCCACATACTGAAAGGCAAAAGCTATTTAGCAGTTGGATCCCGTCCATTGCTGAATCTTTTGTTAACTAAACCTCCAATAAGTGTAAAGCGGCTGTTCCTGTATTAGAAATAGCTGATTCTTCTTTTTATTTGTGGACTGTGCATTTTCCACCTAAATCGGGTCTTATTTGCAGGTATAGCTCTGTATGATAAGCAACTTCCACGCTTTCCCTTGGTAATAATCAAATAACGTCACTAAATATTTCTGCTTTGAAAAGTGTTTTTTTGCATAACTCTTGGGGGATATCACCAGTGCAACATGGGAAGCAGTGAACGCAAAGGATCAATAAATAACACTCTAATGGAGAAAGACTGGAGTTTCCTGTTTTACAGTTGGTATTGATTAGGGATGCACCGAATCCACTATTTTGGATTTGGCCGAACCCCCGAATCCTTCGTGAAAGATTAGGCCGAATACCGAATCCGAATCCAACCCCTAATTTGCATATGCAAATTAGGGGTTGGAAGGGGAAAACATTTTTTACTTCCTTGTTTTGTGACAAAAAGTCATGGGATTGCCCTCCCCGCCCCTAATTTGCATATGCAAATTAGGATTTGGTTCGGCCGGGCAGAAGGATTCGGCCGAATCCGAATCCTGCTGAAAAAGGCCGAATCCTGGCCGAATCCCGAACCGAATCCTGGATTTGGTGCATCCCTAGTATTGATAGATGAAATGTCTTGTCACTAAGTATGTGTTTCAGATTGAACTCTCTCTCTAGTATGACCTGCTTACTTGTGAATATGTACTGAATCAGATGATTCCTATTTTTGGCAAATTATAGTACTGTTTGTTTATGTTAAAGTAGCTGAAATAGGTTCCTTTTTCGGCAAAACTCAAAATAATGCTGTTTAGAAAAAAAGGTATCACTATTGTAAATTTCAGAGCAGTTTTTTTCTTTAGAGCAGAAGTGACATACAATAAATATTACTATAAGTCTGCCAGCATGGATGTTATTCTGCAGCCCCATAAATTTACTCTGATCTATCTTGACTTCTGTTAGCTCTATACAACATAACAATACTTTTAGAAAGTGTATTTATCAACTGTGTTTTGTTACAAGTGTGGATGTTTTTTTAACTGTTTTGTGCTTTCCTATTGTTTGTAACAAAACACACTCACAATTCCCAAAAATCTTCTGTCAAGCCTTGCCTTAGAGATGCTGTGTGCTCAACCACTGAAAAAGTCAACTATCAATTGTACGGAGAAATGGTTTATATAATTATTTTGTTATCTGGTTTCTTGTAAAAAAAAAAAAAATAACTTAAAAATATAAACGAATATGGAACGGACGTCTCCCATAGACTCAATTTTATACAAATAATACAAATTTTTAAAAAGAATATCCTTTTCTCTGTGATAATAAAACAGTACCTTGTACTAAGATATAATGTATCCTTATTGGAAGCAAAATCAGCCTATTGGGTTTATTTAATGTTTACATGATTTTATAGTAGACTATGGGATGAAGGTCCAAATTATAGAAAGATCCATTATCCAGAAAATCCCAGGTCCTGATCATTCTGGATAACAGGTCCAATACCTGTAGCTTATTATAAATATAATGCCCCAAAAAGCTCAGTGTCAACAGTCCCTTAGCAAAGAAATCTGAAGATACTGAAGATGGCACCCATGCACTCCGTTGTGCTATTCTGCATGGATAGTTCAGCTTTACACCACACCTTTACAAGTAAAAGACTAATCGGGGAGGAAGCAAGGGAGGAAGGGGCTAGTGGAGGGTAGTGGATGGGGCTTTTTTTATAAAATGGTTTCTTTCTCCTTTAAGAAAAATTTAATAATGTTAGACTATCCTTTCTGTATAAATGAGTTCCAGATTTTCATCCACTGTTTGTATCTTCCACCTTGCAGGCATAAAAAGGTCTGGTACTCTTAAGGCCCACCAAAGAACATGACATTCACAACAATTTGAAAGAAAGAACTAAATCTTAAATATTCAACCACAAGACAGGGCTGATGGTAATTGTCCTTGCTGGGAACCAGCAAAGGGATCTTCTGGTGCTCTGGCAGGCAAGTCTGATCCTGAAAGAGGCTTTTGTGTTTTGTAATAATGTGGTAGCACTTTAATTGCATATTTTATTGGCCTCAGTGGAATTTGTTTTTTCAAGGCATGGGACATTTCAGAATTGCTCTTTAGTAAAAAAATATTGTGCTGTTTATTGTCTGTCTCAAATACTGACATTACACATGAGAGATGATCATAGTATTACATACATGAATGTTTTTTATAGGACTGGGTTACTGCAACACCTGTGGGGTACATCACATTTGCTGTGACCCAGTCATAATGAGGCTGGATTGCTAAAGTAGTTTCTTCCTGTGTTCATACATTTAATTCTTACATTTTATTACCTTGTAGGAAATAAGCAGATCCCAAAGCCATTATGGCCATTTGTGAGCCCCTCCTGGTTCCTAATTTACCTTTTACTTTTAAATTTATTTTATAATGCTCTCTGTGACATTAGAATGAAAAGTATAATGATTGCTGATTGATTTCCATTGCTGAGGCTGCACTGTGAAAAATATTATATACTGGTAGACTTCTCTTTATTAGATAATAATATTTTGTAATCATCAGCTTTCTAGCTGTGATTGAACTGCAGCTACCGGAATTTGTGGTAGTAAAGGAAACATACAGTATGGGGCAGGCATATCAATTCTCCCTCTGACTAATGGAACAATATTTGGGACTCCTGTTCCCAATTTTCCCATTTTTACCAACATGGATTCATGCTAGCATAGTTAACATTAAGTACAATGCACTCTTATTATTACAGAGAAAAAAATCAGCAGAAAAGAACGATTTTATTAAATAGATAACCATGGAAAAAATTACTTTCTGCTTATGTATCATATTTAGATTTTTGTGAATGTTTTTATGAAACTACATCTACCACAATGTCATTTTGTAGGGTTGTAAGTCATGGGTTTTCTTCAGGATATTTTCATTGATATACATTAGTAAATATTTTGAAATATATAGTGATCATTATGGAAGGTAACTGTGCTCAAAGCCATTCCTATTCCTTGATGGATGCCCATTTCTTAAAAGGGAAGAAGAAGGACACATGAGTCAGTAGGGGCTGCTTCTAGCTGGAAAGCACATAATAAACATTGATTTTATTTTTTAGTCTATCCCAAAACCAAGACAGATGAGCTTCTTGCCAGAGGATGTACAGATAATGTAATTAGTATTTGTCCTTGTCCTGCAAACAATTGATTTGGACATGAGCTGATTTTAGGAGAGGTATTCAGTTCCTCAGAATCTCCTGCCTGCATTGTGTGTATCTCATGCCATACATGCAGAATGTAGCTAAGCCATTACATTTTGAAAACCACAAAAGGTATTGTAATCTGTAGAATAGTTTCAAGAACCAAAGAAAATTGTTCATATTTAACCAACTTGCATTCCTTTGTTATCGATAAACTACAAAGCCCAACACCCCCTGTCAGAACTACTCACATTTCTTTAAGTATATTATGGCAGTGACATAAAATAGTAGTATGTCAAATGTAATATTAATTTTCGCTTGTTTGCTAGTTATTGATGTTCACTAACGGGGTCTCAAGTACAAACATAGGTTAAAATCACCTTGTTTTCGTGCCCACAGTACGGTGTTTTCCCCCACATTTCTTGCATAATTGCAGCCACAGGGTGGCAATGCACCTCATGCAGTTGTGGCTAATGCGTTAAAACACACCAATCCTCAGTCACATGCATACACATATTGAGCGAGCTTGGGCACTTGCTTATTACACACATTCGAAGCTCCCTTCTGGTGCAGGAGGCATAGTGGTGCAAGGGGTGATAGTGGTCCTTCAACCAGATATGTTCCAGCCCAGGGGTGCAAGAGAGACAAGAAACAAGATGACTGTAAAAATTGAGAACATGAATACGGGTTTACTAAAAGAGTGAAATTTGTAGCTTTGTAACTACAGGTTTTCTTCAAAGTGTTCTAAAGAGATGTGTGTTTCCTATGAATATAAATAAGTTATTTGGATATTATAGTGTGTTTACACTTGGTGTTTTCAGCATAATGCAAAGCATTGTGTCCATTCCTGTTCATGATGGTAGGCTGCCACCACTTTTCACCACAGGGTATTAGTCATTTGGTGCGCATAGTAGCTATCCATTTTTTTAGTTTCTAATCTGTGAGCCTGCTCTTATATACAGTAGTTCTAAAGGCAGAACTGCATTTGCAATGAAATGGTACATTTCTACCAAAAACAGACTATAAATGATCTCAGTCACTCAAGTAAAACTGAGGAAAGAGACAGCTGAATCTTTTTCTACTTCTAATGGTTTGCATGTTTGTGGTTGTACTTAGTGTACAGTACAGTATGTACCTTTTAAATGTTTTAGAACATTTTCATAAGCTTTAAGCTATTTTACTTGTTTAGGCAGAAACTCATATACATCAAGACCAGGATATGAACGTGGATCAATCAAATTCAAGGTCTGTTTTGTTTATTATAAACCCCTGCCGATTAAAATAGGAAACCAGTGTGCATTGCCTTGGCACCCCTAAATACAAAAAGTGCCTATGATGAGTAGAAAACAAATGCTGTAACTATATTAGACACTGAGGTTTCTTTTTCTCTGTCCTGATTGTATGCTCATTTACTAACATAGGTGCTAAATTGCACACAGTTGCCAGTAAGCAATAAAACATCAAGATCTTTTACTTAATACTGGAGAATAAGCGACTTTCCACTTTTCTGGAGGACAATGGCATTCATATAGATTACCTTCACTTCCTGGGAATAAATGATTTGAACTTTCTGTTATGCTCCATGATGATTTTTCAATGGTAACTGCAGCAGTGTAATTTAGCATCTATGTTAGTAAATTAGCCCTGTTATCTCTGACAAATCAATGGTTTGTGTCTGACCTCTTCAACAATTACTGCTGAGGGATGTAGGCACTGAAGGAAGCTAGGAACTACACAATCTTACTTATCACATCAATACACTTTACAAATTGTGTTTTATGTGTTTTAGTAATTTATATTTCCTTTGCACAGAGCTGCTGACATCCACTAGAGCAACACAACAAAATTTTACGTTCTGCAATAAAATTGCTTTCCTATTAAACCTACTTTATGTACAATATTCCGACACAGGGAAGGAAATAGATGAAGAAGTGGTAGGCTAATTTGTACATACGATAAGCATGTCTCTCAGGTTTATGGCACATGTGGTGCTTCACAAGCCTTACTTCCATCATCTGAAAAACACCATCAACCTAAAAGTTTCTAAGTTAAAGCATCTGTACTGTGTATGGCTGAAGGTTTTCATTGATCCTGATCATGACGTACATTATTGAGTAGTGGTAAGTCTAATGCAACTGGGCTGAGTAATTGTTAAAACGTATCCCCACTCTTGTAGCTGAAATAAGGATGCTGCTTGGGTAAGTTGTGGGGCATTTTCAAGATTATTCAACAAGACCAGCTACTTAATGGAGAACTAAATCTCCCTAGGAACAACAGACCCCCTAAATGCCTTCCTCCATTCCCTCTTACCTCTTCCTCCCACGCACAGTGTATTACATAGAAAGGCTCCCCTATTTGAAAATCTGAGCCTAAAATGCAGAGCAGTGTACTGGAGTACCCCGGCGTCGTCTTCTGCTCATTCGCATCGTCTTTGGGTCTCGTCACCGGCACAAAGCCTGCGGGAGCATGTGAAGTTGTGGCTAGTCAGGAATCTGCTTCAAGTGTGCTCGAAGACCCGAAGAGCATGCAGATGGGCAGAAGATGGCGCCAGGAAATCTGCGCTGCTCTGCCTTGTAGGCTCAGATTTTCAGATAGGGGTGCCTTTTCTAGGGGGCCAATGGAAGGCAGTTATGGGGGGGTCTAGGGTTCCTAGGAGTGGTTTGTTCTCCTTTAAGACTTACTACTACTAAATACTGGCGTCTCCTGGTGTTTTAGATTCAAGTTATTTAGCGTACGAGGAGGTTTGTGGTGTCTGGCCAAAATGCTTTGAACTGAAAAACATCACACATTGGCATAAATGTCCAGAGCTGGTATAATTTGGTCAGATTGCATCCTACCAAAAATATGTATTTTTTTGCCATCCATTGTGCAAACAAGTGGAGCACAAATTTTGCAGATGTTAATATTTGGTAGGTTGGGTAGATCTACATGCAAGCTGTTCTGATTTGAATATGTTAACCAAGCATTCCCTTTTCAGCACAATATCTTCTCTTCTGGTTCAAAAGAGACTTTGATCTGTTTCACCTTCACGATATATCTCCCAAACTCCCAAGACAGGTGAAATATATGCCCATGTTAGACAACGGTATACAAAAAAGTACAGGTATGGGATCTGTGATCCAGAATGCTCGGGACCTGGGGTTTTCCGTATAACGGATGTTTCTGTAATTTGGATCTTCATACCTTAAGTCTACTAGAAAATTATGTAAACATTAAATAACCCCCAAAAGCTGGCTTTGCTTCAAATAAGGATTAATTATATCTTAGTTTGGATTAAGTACAAGGTACTATTTTATTATTACAGAGAAAAAGGACATTTTTAACAATTTGGATTATTTAATTATAATAAAGTCTATGGGAGATGGCAATTCTGTAATTCTGATCTCTCTGGATAACTAGTTTCCAGATAACCGATCCCACACGTGTATATGGTTTCAATTCAAGTGTTAATTTCATTATAGTATTCACTTTATTTTCTCCTAGTGTAATTAATTAATTTTCTATGATGTTATAGAAGAAAACGGGCACTCTGATTTATTTAATAAAAGTGGTTAATGAAAAAAATGATGTGGCGTGTAAAAATTACTTTGTGTAAAAATACAATTTTTCGTTTGCACAAATTTAATATAGCCTTTGTGAACCCGCCAAAGTATTTAGCATAGCATATTTAATAGTTTGATAAATCTTCTCATGGAAAAAGTAGTTACTTTAGCGACAGAAATAGACCACCTTTCAGCTCATCTTAGTAATGCACAATAAAAATCCAGAATTAATTAACTATATAATAAAGAATATTACATTAAAAATGCTACTTTTTGCTTTTATTTATGCACATTGCATTTATGTTTAAAGGAAAAGGAAAGGCTTACAGCACTTGTGGGTCCAAATGTTAGGCACCCCCAAGTGATTGTAGTTACTTACCTGAAACCCCGTGCTCCTATCAGCAGAAAACAGAAAACTGCATCGGCCCGGGGTTATTCCAGTGAGCACCACGGAGTGATTCAATTCCACTCTTCTTCTGTCTTAAAATTTTTCGGGGCAAACGCATGTGCAGTTGAACAAATAGCTGACTTTTTAGTTAAAGTTCAGCTTTTTGTTCTACTGCGCATGTGCAGCTGCGTGAAGAACGAGGAAGACGGAAGAGGATCAATCCGTGGTGCTCATTGGTGTAACCCCGGGCTGGTGCAGTTTTCTGTTGATAGGAGCACCGGCCAGGGGTTTCGGGTAAGTAACTACAATCACTTTGGGTTGCCTAACATTTGCAAGCATTTCCTTCTCCTTTAAAACTTTTGCATTTCCCCAATAGTGTTTGGGCACCACTGCCCATAGGTGTTTAATATAACTAATGTAAGAATATTGCATAGGTTATCAGCCTTACAATTTTTTTTATTTCGATTTTTGTTTTGTATTTCAAAATACATACATTTGTTATGAAAAACTGCACTTGCAGTCGTGATTTTATTCAAATGAATCACCAGGTTTCCCTGATTGAAAACATTGTTTCACTGACTGAGTCACTTTCTCCCAAAAGATAAAGTGTAACTTCTGGTAGTTGAGTATCTTGCAGGCAGGTACTGTGTGGGATCCATTGTAGCTGTTTGACTTGCTCTTCTTGGAAACAGCAGACTATAATAGGACATATGAAACATATCTGCTTTGTCTTTACCATCATTCTTTTTTTTCCATGACACATTAGCAATGCAAAAGCACAAACAACATGCCAGAAAAATGTTGTTGGCTTAAAAATAGCAGCACTTGTAGGAGGTAGGAAGTTTCTTCTGTATCATTTTAGCTTTAGTACAACAGCTCTCCATTACTAGTTACATTTTCAAAGATTAACTAGCATAACTGTGCACATAGAACTGAAGAATGTGAGGCCTAAGTGTGTTTAATACTTAGAAGCAGGCATGGGAGGGTGGCTGGAATGGAAAGGGTTAAAATGTATACTTGCCGGTGGAAGAAATATTGTCTGCGTAGTCTCAGTTAGATTGCAGGTCTCGAGTGGCAGGTGTGAAGAAAAGAAGACGATTGGCCGAAGGAGGACATGTGACCGCGACAAGGGGGTATAAAACGCGGTAAGCGGTTGTGGTAAGCTTACCTATCAGCTTTCCTATGAAGATCGTAGAAGGAAGAACATCGCTGTCATGCTCTCCAGATTTGTAGCCATCCACCCACCCTGATTTTGTTTATATATATATATATAATCTTTATTGTTGCAGCATGGAGGAAAATACATTTTTTGTTGAGTAATTAGTTTCCTGGCCAAAAGAATTAAAAGGCAGAACGATTTGGGGATAGGCTGCCCAATGAAGGAATTGTGCTGGCTAAATTAGAGTATACTAAAAAACATGGTATGTTATGATAAATTGTTTATTAATAAATATGCTGCAGCCATTCTCCAACAAAGCAAGTTGTCAAGTGTGTTATTGGTTATTTTCTTTAATACAGCATTCCTTTCCCATTTGATGTTAAATAAGATAGTATTTATAAAATGTAATTTATCTCTGACTAATTCTGTATAAGCTGTTCAATCTACTTTATCGACAGAAACATACCTACACCCCCCTACTCTTATTGGATACATTGCTTAGACCCCAGTCACCTACCCTAGATAATCATGTATTAAAAAGGTGCATAAAGAGAATCACTTTACTGATTTAATTGGTCAAAACAGGTTCATTTTATTATGTACAGTCATTCTAAGGATACACAATATATCCTTATGAGCCCTAATTTTATACTCATTTCTTTCTAGATAAGTGGAATAGAGGCTAAATGCTTATGGGTACATAGTATCAAAAACATAAGGATTTAGAGAGAAATGGTAGCGATGGATGAATGTAAAAACTACTGAATCCACTGACTGATTTATTTCTATAGTTCATCTAGAAGTGGAGAGCATGAGGCTGAGCATACCTGTGTAACAAGCTAAAACCAACCTGTCACACAAAGTGCAACATGTTGGAGACTGGCACTAAACAGAGACACACCACATTTTCTGAACAGGGTCTACACGGGGGTTTCATTGCACCAGGGTATAAGGTGGGAGAAAGAGGAACAAGACAATACCACCTGATCATAATAGTCCACCCTAGCCATAAAAGTACTCCTCTTCTGGACAGCGAATTGAGGTGCTCCAAAATCAGTACACCAAATGGTAGATGGAGCAACAAGCTCATTTATTGATGTGGTTTTTTAATAAAAAATAACCAAATGTGTTAATCAGCTGCTTTTTGGGAGGTGCAGACGTCTGACCCTCGTAACACTCCTACCAACCTCTTGACAGTTTTCAAGAAGACTGTATTTGCAGAGTTAACTAAATAAATGGATTACTATCACAGCACATACAGAGATCACATCCACCCACCGTGACCTGAGCTCCTGTCACAGCTCAAAATCAGATCAGTAATTTCGCCAAAAGGGAGGACTGCAGAATGCCTATAAGTCATGAACATCCATACTCTGTCCGTCATTGTCAGAGTTTTTGACAGGACACATGGCAAGGAAAAAAGTGGAGAGGTAAAGCATACAAAAAAAAGGGCATTGTGTTCAACTGATTATTTTAAAAATTCTCTGTACATGGAATAATTAGAATAACAGACAGTTATTACTCAGGGATAGTTCTTTAATTAAGCAAAATAGCACACATTCATAATTGCTGTTTAGGTGGCCTCTTTTTTTTTTTTTTTAACATGGGTTTATGTTCTTATGACATTAAGTCTGACATGTTCTTGTCTTATTGACCCCCCCCCCCCCGTTACTATCAAGCCCAGTGCCAAATTTACTTATGGTTGAATATTGAGGGTTAATTAACCCTCGATATTCGACTGCCGAATGGAAATCCTTCGACTTTGAATATCGAAGTCGAAGGATTTACCGCAATTCGTTCGATCAAATCGTTCTATTCGAAGGATTTTAATCCATCAATCGAACGATTTTTCTTCGAACAAAAAATACATCGAAAGACTATGGAGACCTTCCCCATAAGCTAACATTGACTTCGGTAGGTTTTAGGTGGCGAACTAGGGGGGTCGAAGTTTTTTTTTTAAAGAGACAGTACTTCGACTATCGAATGGTCGAATAGTCGAACAATTTTTACTTTGTATCATTCGATTCAAAGTCGTTGTCGAAGTAGCCCATTCGATGGTCGAAGTAGCCAAAAAAATCATTCGAAATTCGAAGTTTTTTTTATTCTATTCCTTCACTCGAGCTAAGTAAATGGGCTCCATGTTGTTTCTGAGACTGGGTGATGATCCATTTGGTTGGTATGCTGTTTTTATTTGCAGACCAGCCTATTGGAACATGGAGCTGCCTGCCAGCCCAGTGCAACTGAAGGACATATCAGTAACACATTGACTGTAAATAATTGTGTAGGTTCTCTATTGCTGTACATTTTAGCCACAGCCCGGAGACAAATATTCATATATTTTTCAATTGCTGTGTTTATGCATATCTATATATCACACTGATGTGTTACATTCAGGAACAGCTCTGTATTGTATTTGGGAAGCAGCCATACATAACACAGCCTGTCATTTTCAGAATGAGTGAGTTTTTTTCCTTTTTTAATCAGCATTTTTAATATTACAAGAATTGCTGCATCTCTCTTGGAATGGCACTAGTCATTTACCAGCAACCCTCTGTTAAACACCTACGAAGTTCAACAAGAATTATTTGCGTATATGAGCATCACCCAGCAATGGCAAGTCAACAGCTAAATTGCAGCCTACCATTGAGAGCCCATGAGTGTGATACTCATATTAGAGGGAAAAACTTTAACTTAGAGGGGAATTACAAAAAAACAAACATTTTCTATAAGAAAATAATAAACTGTCCATATATAATAATATAAACATGATTAACTGTTTTTGAAATAGGATCCCTTTGTCTATCCTTCGCTCAGCAATCTGGCTACGTATCTACATGTCGCTTTGTGTCAGTTTTTCTGATGGGCAGTTAGCTCTTTTCCCTCATTGCTCTGTGCTCCTTTTGCATTGATTATGCGCTAAAGCTTATTGCTTTCAAAAAGAGATGCAAATCCAAGATATAGAGAGGCTGATTTATGAAAGGGGTTAACAAAGAATAACATAATTATTTCAGTAACAGTACAAATGTTTTCATTGTTTATTCATTGTATTATTTCTTTAAGCTTATATTTCAGTTAAATTTCATTATTGTGATAGTTTCTCGATAGTTTTTCAATCTTGTTACACTAGTTGACTGTACCTGATTGGAAGTTGGTTGTTGATATGGAGAGATATCCCTGTACAAGGTTATAAATGGACAAGATAGAAATATGTATAATAGGAACATGTACCTCCAAGAGGTTGCTGTGCAGTGTGGGTCTGTACTTAAACACACTAAGAAAACCATATGTAAATACATATACATACACTTTCAAACATCTACATGTCACACAAGTGACAGGGAAGAATCATTGTCTTTCAAGCTCCCCTTTAAGGTCCAGCATTTTACCCTAGGGAATAAGGCCAGCCATATAGTTTGTGAACCCCTGGCAGAGGTGTTCAGTGTATACCTATAAACACTTCTTTGGAGCTCGGCACGCAGTTTACATAATATCTGCCACTGCCGAGTAAAGGGAGTAGGGAATGGGGACCAGAACGAAAAGGTATATTAGCAGCAAACAATACATGAATATGTTGCCTTTAAATCCTAATCACCAGAACAATAGTATTTTCCCTTTGTCTTGTACCTTCCTAAAAATACAATCAAAGCATTCACCAAACTCAAAGTATAGAATGTCTATACACTTCACTGATCTACATCCATCATTACATCTTTCATTCAGTACCATGGAGAGCAAGCTGGGCTCTTGCAGTTCTAATTCCTATTAGTTATTGTGCTTAGTAAATGCATTGCAGAGCATAGCAGCAATTGGCAATTCATTGCAGGCTATTGCAAACACCTCTTGCCTTGTGACTAAGTAAACTGACATGTTTTTGTCGATGATTTCAGTCTGTATGTTCACAGTATTAAACACTTGTTCACACTTCAAAGAGAAACATTAAACTTCCTATCATTATTGTATATATGTTGGTTAATATGTAACACTTATCCGTTCCTCTGCTGATAGCCCTTGGGTAAATGGCACTGCCGCAAGCAAAACTTTATGTGCTATGTGTAGCTCAGCAAGGCATGTAGTGACCTTTTTCCTCAATGAAGAAACAACCTGCAGGGCATGTATCAGAAAATAAAGATATTAATGAAGCTCTTCTTTTTGTCTGGACTTCTCTTGCCTCAGTGGCTAAGGAAGTGGGTTGACATTTAATCAGTTTTCAATGTATGCTACATACATAGTATACAGTACACTTATTACTGATCAGTCCCACCTGCTGCCCTGCTAAAGGATAACCGGGAGTATTCATTTGGCTGATAAACCAAAAGGTTGATGAAGACACTTCGTTATAGAACTATATAAATATACACATAACCACATTTAACATACATCCCATAACATATTTAATAGGATTTGTTTATATATTTATTTTTCTTCTATAACTTACTTGGACTCACAACAATGAAGGAGGAAAACTAAAATGTGTGTGCATATATATATATATATATATATATATATATATATATATATATATATATAAAGCTGTATATATGCATGTATCAAAAATAAGTGGAGCACTCACCTTTTATAGTAATGAAAAAAACCCAAAAAGATGTGTTAAGTAGAGAAAGAGATTCCTCTTCCGTATTTTTGGTCATTCAATACTCTTTTAATTGTAACCCCAGAGTCATTGTATATCCTAGACCTAAATCAGCCAATCAGTATTGAACTTGGTTCAATTTACTGCAGATAATAAAATAGCATTTCTAGTTGCTGTGGGTAACAGCAATGTTACACCAGTCAGGGCAACCATCTTGTTTTTTTCGACACAAAGGGGCAGATTTATCAAGGGACGAATTTTTGAAGTAGAAAAAGCTTCTAAATTCGACCATCGAATTGGAATACTTCTACTTCGAATATCGAAGTCAAAGGTGTTTTACATCGAATTTGGCCATTTGCGGTCGAAGTAAAATCGATCGATCGAACGATGAAATCCTTCGAATCGAACGATTTGAAGGATTTCATCCATCTATCGAACTATTTTTCTTCGACTTCAAAAAACTTAGAAAAATGCTCTAGAAGGTCTCCATAGGCTAACATAGCACTTCAGCAGGTTTAATTTGGCGAAGTATTGAAATTAAAGTTTTTTTAAAGAGACAGTACTTTGATTATTGAATGGTTGAATATTCAAACTATTTTACTTCAATTCGAATTCGTATTATCCTATTCGATGGTTCAAAGTATCCAAAAAATTACTTTGAATTTCGAATTTTTTTACTCGAAAATTCCCTCGAATTCACTTCAACCCTTGATAAATCTGCCCCTAAGGGTGTTATGTAATAAAAGGCTCTGAGTTTTCCTATCAGGTAAGAACTTTCGGACCAAAGGTAGAATTATATGAATGCCCTAAGTTAATTCTGTATCTTTCTTGGTATCTTTCGTGGTATCTCACACAATGCATACATTGAGTACTTTTGCCCCTGTATGCAATAAAAGATTACTAAGATAAGTTTGCCCAAGAGCAGTAACCCATAGCAACCAAATCAGAATCAGAAGGTAGATCACCTGTTTAAAAGCAAAGATCCTAATGGTTACAATGGGTTACTGTTCTTGGGCAAACTTAGTGCCTTTTATTGCATATGGGGTTGCTTCTTATACTTACATGTATGCATTTTGTGAGATACAGTACTGCGAAAGATGCAGAATTAACCTTGGGCATTCATATAATTCTCTCTTTGCATGGAAAGTTCTTACCTGATAGGAGAAGTTAGGAATGTAACTGTTTGTAGAACTGACTAACTGTGATAGATTAAAATCAGAAATGTTTTCTTCTGCTGAGCTTGTTTGTTTGTCCTGTAACAATGGCCATATTCCTTTATAATAAGCCATGTCCTGTTTATACCACAAGATGTGCCATAACCTTTATTTTCTTCCACCCACCACCATCCACGCCACTTTTGCAATCATTTGCTATTTCCAGCCTGTATGTGAGAGGTTGGCTGCTCTATTTTTACATTTCACACATATTTTGTGAATATGTAATACACTTCTCTCCGCAGTAGCATCTGGCTCTCTTAAATCTGTTTTCACTCATTTTGCAGGGCAGACAGTCTTCAAAACAGTAGCTGGATGGGAGTCAATACTTCTGCTCCTCTGAGCATAATCAGCAGCATGTCTGGAATCAGTTACGCTGACAGAAGCAAATAAAAGTGAGTAGTCTTGGTGTTTCTTTACTTTCCAGTGTATTATTCAGGCGTTGATGTAGCATTTCCACTGAATTACCTGCTAGAAACCTCCATCGCCTATTATCCATATTAAAGCTTTTTTCTGTAAACAAGGATTGATGACTTTAGCATGATGTGTACTTGTTTCTGTTCAGGCTGCTAAACTTAACCAGAGACCTCCCAGACAAAGGAAGCTCCTTACTGCATGTGTCTGGGGCAGTCACTCTTTGATGTCTTTAAAAGACACAGAAAACAGAGCTGTGGAGTCGGTGTCAGGAGCAATTTTGGGTATCTGGAGTCTGAGTCGCCAAAAATGTACCAAAAATAATCAAATCAGATTTAAGAGCTTCTGTGAAGGACAACATGGCAGAAACAATTCTGTTTCTAAGAATTTGATTGAACTTCTTTCAATCAACATGGAAATTACATTAGTATATTTAAGGATCAGTAACACCAAAAAATTTAAGCGTTTTAAAGTAATTAACATATAATATACTGTTAGCATACACTTGTAAAAGCTGTGTGTTTGCTTCAGAAAGACTACTATAGTTTATATAAATAAGCTGCTGTGTAGCCATGGGGGCAGCCATTCAAGCTGGAAAAAAGAAGAAAAGGCACAGGATGCACAGCACATAACAGAGAAGCCCTGTCCAATACAATGGTGTTCTATCTGTTATGTGCTATGTAACCTGTGCTTTTTCTCCTTTTTTCCAGCTTGAATGGCTGTCCCCATGGCTACACAGCCACTTGTTTATATAAACTATAGTAGTCTTTCTGAAGCAAACACACAGCTTTTACCAGTGCATGCTGACAGTATATTATATGTAAATTACTTTAAAATGCTTTCATTTTTTGGGGACTCCACAGCCCTGATAGAAACTGTTCAAAGTTGCCTGTATTGTGCATTGTTTGTGTCCACAGATGGTAAAAAAAAATTGTATGTTTCAGGGATGTTGAGAAGGAGGTCCCTCGTAAATTTTTTGCTTAAAAATTCACTTTTTATATTGAAGAATTCACCCCTCCCCCTTATTTAAAAAAGAAAATCCTATCCATTTTATGTAAGCATTTAGCACATACTTCTATATACTTCTGCTTTGTAAAGTTTGGCAGCTCAAATATACGGTGGGCTACAATTAAATGAAACGACAGAAGCACAGTCAAAAAAAAAAAAAGGCATGTCCTATTTAAAATGGCCCACCCATTTTAAATACACCTTTTTAACATGGAAGCAGTAGTGAATATCGGGTGGGGGTTTAAACCACATCAGTGTTCACACTTCGGGGCCTATTTATTTAACCTCAATTTTTTTCTGGTCGATTTTTTAAAGGGAAAACTCAAATTTGTAGAGGAAGAAATGTTGTAGATTTTATAGAGATTTATGAAATCTGTGTTTCATTGACATTTTCAAGCTGATTATTTGATAAATAAGTTAAATTTGTGGATGGGAGTTAGGTCGACTAACTAACGACTGTTTTAAAGGAGAACTAAACCCTAAAAATGAATAGACCTAAAAATGCCATATTATATATACTGGACTTATTGCACCAGCCTAAAGTTCAGCTTCTCAATAATCCAGCAATGATCCAGGACTTTGAGAAGCTAAGTTTAGGGGTTGTTGCAAATTATCAAGCAGAAAATTAGGTTAGTCGGTAATGAAAGCTGATGCTATGGGGCCGTGTATTAAATGCTGATGCTAGTTGCACTGGTTTCTGTGCTGTCATGTAGTAATTATCTATATTAATTACTAATCAGCCTTAAACTGTGACATTTATATTCTATGTGTACTGTATATTGTGAGTGGGTCCCTAAACTCAGTAAGTGACAGCAGCACAAAGCAATTTCAATGAATCAGCAGAAAAGAAGATGGGGAGCTACTGGGGCATCTTTGGAGGCACAGATCTTCCCTGCTAAAGGGCTGTGGTTCCCTATGGCTGGTACATAAACCCAAAACATAATCTACAACATTTCTTGCCTACTTCTTTAGTTTAACTTTCCTTGTCCTTTAAAAAAAAAAAAAAAAAAAAAAGAGATACATTTGAGTTTAAGTAAATACTTCCCTTACTGTGTGTTTGGCTGGGAGGGAAAGGAAAGTCCTATTATTCCAGATAGCATTAAGTCTTTGCTGTGTGATTCAAGTGATGCTGGAGGACCGGAGGAAAGAAATTTAAGAACGGTAACATTTTGGAATTTAGATGATGAAGGGTGAACCATTAAATTAACTGCAGGTTTGGATAATGTGTTCAGGCATCCATGTTATGAAAGTCTGCACACAGTGGTTATGAGAGCTGGAATTGCTCAGTCTGAAAAGCAAGAAGACACTTTGTGCGTGTCACTGTCCTCGTTAAGATGAATGAGACAGAACCCAGATGGGATATGTGACAAACATTAAGAATCCCATGGTGGGTGGTACTGTGGGTGGGGAGGGTATGTACTAGTGCACTGTTGTGACAGAAAATGTATGGAAAATGTGAATCTCTGGTGTGGAAAATAGGAAGCCAGGAAACACTGTAGAGGCTGTAGAAGTACCTTGTAGAAAACAAAACCTGAGGCTGAACAGAGAGAAGTAAGGCAAAAATTGGGATTAGACTAGGACAGTCTGCCACAATATATTGCTTTTTATTACTCACTCTCCTTTAGTAAGAAATATTTGGGCATATGGTTAATGATACATTTGAATTTCTGTCCAACAATGAGCCAGACTCAATTCAGTGAGAAAAAGGTTATCATGTGCAGGGGCGCTCGGCCAATGAGGCAGCGCCAGATACATTTCGAGTGGCGGCAAAAAGCCGCTCCTGTACTTTTAAGAGCTTTACTAGTGCAGGAGAGAGCACAGTTGCGCTCTCCGCACTAGTGTTCCTGCCTCGGATGCCTCCCCTGCAGATGGGTGAGGGGGCGGCATTTTGAGTAGCCGCCTCAGGCAGCTTCTTCACCGGAATCCATGCTGATCAGGTGAAAACTCATGGACAAGATTCAATTTAAGATGCAATTCAATTCGGAAAAAATCTTGCTGTTTATCACATGAAAACTCCATTGAAGTCTATGGGGAAAAAAAACTAGAAATGAATTAGGAGAAAAGTCTTTCTCCTCAAATGGAATCTCGTATATGCGTTTCGGGTGATAAACCTATTGTTTGCAGGGACGTGGGTGGGTCAGAGTATCGCAACCCCAAATGACACCTCGTGTAGCTTCATCACATGCTTTAATAAAATACATTCAGAATTTTAAAAAGAACAGTAACATCTAAAAATTGTTTATAGTAATGAAAGTACAGGTATGGGATCCGTTATCCAGAAACCAGTTATCCAGAAAGCCCCAAATTTCTGAATGGCTGTCTCCCATAGAGTCCATTTTATTCAAATAATCTAATTTTTTTTAAATGATTTCATTTTTCTCTGTTTTAATAATATAGTACATTGTTCTTGAGCCAAACTAAGCTATAATGAATCCTTAGTGGAAGCAAAACCAGCCTATTGGGTTTATTAAATGTTTTCATTATTTTCTAGTAGATTTATGGTATGAAGATCCAAATTACAGAAAGATCCATTATCCGGAAAACCCCAGGTCCCCAGGATGGTACTGCCCTGTACTGGTACAAGTGCTGTGTTTGCTTAATGGGGCATCCACAGCCACAGACTGTAATGTGTAGCTAAACCTTACCTGAATTTAAATAAAATCTATTAATCCTACACTGCAGGCAGACTGAAGATTACTCTGTTTACTGCTTCTTGAAGAGTTAGGTCTAAAATTTTATATAAACTAACATTTTAGAACAGAAAAAGAAAATTAGAAGGGAATGTTCCCTTACACTGCTTCTTTTCCATGGAATAAATATTTGTCATATGTACAAATTAGGCAAAAAAAGGCACACCACAAGTAATGCGTCTATAAAATGTATATATAAAATAAATGATATATACACACAAAGGTATGGGATCTGTTATATAGTAAGGCCATCAACCAATTTTAATCAAATATTTAACATTTTTAAAAAGGATTTTCTTTTTCTCTGTAATAATAATACACTAACTTGTACTTGATCCCAACTAATATATAATTAATCCGTATTAGAAACAAAATCAGTCTGTTGGGTTTGTTCAATGTTTCCATGATTTTCTAGTAGACTTAAAGTATGACGATCCAAATTACGGAAAACCCAAGGTCCCGATCATTCTGGATAACAGGTCCATTACGACATACCATACTTGTCACAAAAAGGTTGGGACTTTGTGTTTCTTCATATATCTCTGTTTGGGAGACAGGTGGTAGCTACATAGTTACATAGTTAAATTGGGTTGAAAAAAGACAAAGTCCATCAAGTTCAACCCCTCCAAATGAAAACCCAGCATCCATACACACACCCCTCTCTACTTTCACATAAATTTGATATACCCATATCTATACTAACTATAGAGTTTAGTATCACAATAGCCTTTGATATTATGTCTGTCCAAAAAATCATCCAAGCCATTCTTAAAGGCATTAACTGAATCAGCCATCACAACATCACCGGCAGTGCATTCCACAACCTCACTGTCCTGACTGTGAAGAACCCCCTACGTTGCTTCAAATGAAAGTTCTTTTCTTCTAGTCTAAAGGGGTGGCCTCTGGTACAGTGATCCACTTTATGGGTAAAAAGGTCCCCTGCTAATTATATATTGGGGCATGACGGTGACATCAGGGGGCATGGTAAAGCGATGAATGAGCACTGTTCTGAGAACCAGACAAGCCAAGGAAAGTTAAGGCTGTTCGGTTCAAAACTGAACAGGTGGTAACTAGCTTTTGTGAAGACTACAATACTGTGTTTGCTCCTGTGTTAGCAAGTCAACCATCATATTATTTTGATACCAACTGGGTTGCCAATTTCACAATAAAATTGTATTTTATTGTTTGTATCATGGGCTAAAGACTGGCTGTTAAACTTAGTGAACTCTGCTTTTTCTCACACTCTGTATTGGACTATTCAAGATACTTGTGTACATTCTCTTTATTTATTATGTATAAGTGCACATTAATCTGCCAGACTCTAGTCTGTCAGATCCATCTCGAAGAAATGAAATATGTTAACTTCCTTTCTTGTTAACACTTTCGGCACTGGAATATGAACTCAAGAGCAGCACACATGAAGCATTTATAAAAATGCATAGCCAGGCATTAAAAGGGAAACCGTTGTTAGGTTATTGCAAGCTTTTATCATAATACCATTTCATTCTTTCAGGAGCATTAACACTGTTCTGCTGTTATGGCTTCATGTGTCGAGAGTGCAGGCTACCTCCAGAACTATATATATATATATATATATATATAGCAGGTAAATGAAATCCGCACTCTCAGGTCTTAAATAAATTCATAAGATTTATTTAAAAGGAAGACTAACTTTCTCAAAGTGACTATATATTTAAATTTTGATACTGCACCCAGGCAAACTTGAACCATGTGTTGAGAGTGCAGGCTATCTCCAGAACTATATATATATATATATATATATATATATATCCTGGAAAGAGGCATAGCACTCACAGGTCTTAAGATGCAAAAAATCTGTGAAATTTATTGAAAATAAATAACTGACGTTTCGGCTAATCCTATAGCCTTTCTCAAAAGTAAATATATATATATATATATATATATATATATATATATTTATTTATTTAATGTGTGTTTTTGTGTCTTAGCTTACACTTCTTATCTCCTCCACCAGGGGTGATTCTGGGCCCCTAGTCTTCCTTTGTGGTGCCAGCCCCCACACCCTTCATGCTCAGAGGTTGAGGGGGGCAGCATCGTTAGTGCAGAGAGTGCAATTGTGCTCTCTGCATTGGAAGAGCTGAATTTTCGATTTAACAACCAGAATTTCAGCTTTTAAAGTTACCAGGAGTGACTTTTTGCTGCCCCTGTTACATACCTAAAACAGTGTTTCAAAAGTGATGTGAGAACCTCCAATAATAAAGCAACAGTTAATTAAAAAAGAATTGGAAAATTTTATTAGGACATAGAAACCTAACGTGTTTCGTGCACGTAGGGCACTTACTCATAGGCTTTTATACACCCTGTTACATACCTCCCAACATTTTGGAAATAGAAAGAGGGACAAAAAGATTTGCCGCACAGTGTGTGGCAATTTTTAACCACGCCCATTTTGTGGCCACACCCCCTAATTACAATGTCCATTTTACATTGGCCGGTTTTATGGGATAGGATTTTAGACTAGCTGCTACCCCTGGGTAAATGCTCCTTAACTTGTTACTTACCCCTCGAGGCAGATTCTATCCAGCGGAGTTCACGGGTGCCATCTTGTAATCTTCGGGAAGTAAGTGCTGTATCCTGCCTGACCCAAACAACTAAGCATGTGCCAAAAGTCACGTAAATTGCCGACGCGCCAGAAGAAGACCTGAAGATTACAGAGGAAGAATAAGATGGCGGCTGTGAACTCTGATGCCCTGAATCTGCACCAAAGGGTTAGTAAAAAGTTGGGGGCATTTACCCAGGGTAGCAGCTAGGATGGGGGAAGGAGGGAGGTCCATGTATGGTAGATGGGGGGGTTTAATAAGGGGTTGAATTCTCCTTTAATATGTCGGGATCTGCTGTCTGAGGCAAGATTCTCACTTTGCCTCATAGTAGCAGCACCCCTGTCCTTCACTTTTATTGTTAAATCAGCAGTAGGAATTTCAAGCAGCCGTGTAATAAATATTAATGTAACAAACAAGGAAAAGTTGTGCTCACCACTAATTTTTAAAACCATTAGGTGGGGGTGCAATGAGGTTGTGACCACAAAATACATATAGACAAATACAAGAGTCCTCTGCACTCAACCCATTATCAATATATTTAAGACAGAGACATTTTGTGCATACTGCTACTAAAAAAGCAGTGACCAGCTCCATGTTGTAGCTCCCACCCTTCCCAACTATAGTCAGGTGATCCCACTGGTGTCTAATAAAAGGGCGTCGGAGTCGGGAGCAATTTTGGATATCTGGAGTTGAAATTGCCAAAAATGTTCAGACTCAATAACTTGAAATGGCAGAATCTATTCTGTTTCTAAGAACAATACTTTCATTTTGGATTGTATTTAACAGCTATTCTAAAGTTATATACCAGGTTCAGTATTTTAATATATATATATTGTTTTAGGTTTTGCAAGTGTTTTTGGTTTATGTAGTTAAACTTTGATTTTGGTTTAGAATTACCAAAAGAAATGGTTTATATTTTTGGCAGTGATAAAATGCCTTGTATGTTGTGTACTTAACATGGAAATTAGTATATAGTATATTAAAGAATCAGTAACACCAAAAAAGTTTTTTAAAGTATTCACATATAATATACTGTTAGCATGCACTGGTAAAATCCATGTGTTTGCTTCAGAAAGACTACTATAGTTTATATAAACAAGCTGCTGTGTAGCCATGGGGGCAGCCATTCAAGCTGGTAAAAAGAAAAAAAGGCACAGGTTACATAGCACATAACAGATAAGCTCTGTCCAATACAATGGTGTTTTATCCATAATGTGCCTTTTCTCCTTTTTACCAGCTTGAATGGCTGCCCCCATGGCTACACAGCAGCTTGTTTATTTCAACTAAAGTAGTCTTTCTGAAGCAAATGCACAGCTTTTACCAGTGCAGAGCAACAATACATTATTATTATTTATTTTAATTACATTGTTGCTTTCAGTTTTTGATGTTACTGTCCCTTTAAAAATGTCAGAGGTGCCATAAACTGAGGATGTGGAGTCAAACACTAAGATGCGCCAGGCGCAACTTCGCCGCAGTTCGCCAGGCGTAGTTTCGCCAGCGCTCCGCAAATTCACTAAAATCCGAAGTTGCGCACAGGGGTAGCGTAAGGTTGTGAAGTTGCGGTAGCGTTGATTCGCTATTTAAAGCGAAGTTACGCTAGCGAAGGCTAATTTGCATACGGTGCGAAAATAAAAATTTTATTTTGCCCTACACATGTGCCCACTGTCTAGGTAAGTTGCCATGAGTCAGGAAATGTAGGGGGGAAGGAGGAGAGCCCCAAAAAATTTTTCAATCTTTTTCAGCCTATCACCCATCATGTAGAAAACACGCCAGCGTTTTTTGGGACTTAGAAAAAAATTTGACTTTTTTTTAAACAATCCCTATCTACTCTATTGCGCTTCGCCAGGTCTGAGGTGGCGAAGGAAGTCTAGCGTAAAAGGTAGCGTTCAGTACACTGCGCAAGTTAGTGAATTTGCGTAGTTACGTCGCTAGCAAAAATTCGCCTGGTGTAAGGATGCGAAGTAACACTAGCGAAACTACGCCAGCGTTCGTTAGTGAATTTGCGCAGTAACGAAAATGCCAAACGCTAGCGAATTAACGCTAGCGTTCGGCGCTTCGGCGCTTAGTGAATTTGCCCCAAAGGGTTTATCTACCGACTCTGCAGCCCTGTTTATTAGGCAAAAACTTATTTTTGGGGTTGACATGCCTTTCCTGTCGGCTTTTAGATTTGACATTACTGTTTACGTCTTGGAAAGCTGTTGTTTTCGGCATTGCAATGTAAAGCTGCAATAGGGTTTGTTTACATCTGAGAATGTTATCGGTGATCAGTGTGCTGCATGTTTTAGTGATCAGTGTTTCTTTTTCATGTAAGGTGGAAGACTTGGTAAGCAGGTTGTGTATTGCAGACTGATGTCCATCTCTCCCTTTGTCTGTGACACGAGTACTAAGAAACTACTGATAAATCTATCTCCGTAACATATGGTCCAGTGACAGTTTATTCTCAGATACAAAGCCCTGACATCTTTCCTTAATATCGACTGCGCTGTTTGGGTTTAGAGCTAAGCTCGCTTCTGAATCCATCACGACTCTCGGTGTACCTTCACACACTGCACTAAAGCATATGGTGAGCTGCCGGAGGGGCCACTTTGTACCTTTTTGTTCCTGTAATTGCTCTTAACAGCTAATTTACGGTAAGAGTCTTTCTCCATGGGTCATTACAATTGTTGTTGCTTCCGTTTTTGCTTTGCCAACAAGCTGCTGTGTCCTCTTCAAGCAGCAGTGCCGTTCATTCAGATAGTGGTGCAGTGCTGCAGAAAGCATACAGACACAATGCGTGAGTGCACCATGTCTGCAAGCGAATTCTACATCAGTTATCCTACAGTGTTACAGCAGCCTTGTGACTGATTTCTATAGCATTGCCAACAAACTCATTGGGGATGCACCGGGAATGGACGCTGTACCTCCACTCTGTGTATTGCAAAGCAATTTTCTCCCTACAAATTCTTGTCATCCTATTTCGTTTCTGCCAAGAAATGATAATTAGCAGCCAAATGAAATCATTAGCTAGATTCTGAATGAGGAATCATTTTAGTCTGCTAGAGGCTACTGAGGTTGATTGCTACGATTATGAGACTTTTCTAATACCATAATACACAGATGGCTTGTCTATTAAATTAATAGTGTACCTGCCGTTGCACTTCCCTAGGAATGAATGCATGATAAAATGTAAATAGGATCATTTGGCTGCCACTGTTAAGATGTATTGCATAGTGTCGTGTGTATCCCTGTGCTTGTGTGTGCACAAATTCACGCCAAAACACAAATGCAGGAATAATGATTATGTAGTAAAAAAAAAGCAACACAATGATTTTTAAAATGTGTAACAATGTATGTCATGCGAAAGACGGAGACAGTACATTTAAATTCAAGTGAGATTTAAACCAAATTTTAAACCGAATTAAGGTGTAAAAGAAGTGTACAAGGTTGTAGTCTTAACTGTAACGAAGAGCAAAAACATTGGTAACCCTCAAGTCTGACCCTAATTTCCATAGAGGCTGTCCTCCAGCCCACTGAATTGTGGCTTTATATCTTTTTTTGGATCCAGGCTGATGTGTTAATAAATGAAATATTATTTTAAATACTTGTTAAAGAAACTCTGCTTTATTCCTGCAAACTATCCTCAGTGCTCAGTTGCCATTTCTATGCTGAATCATGTATATACTATACAGTATAGGTATATAGTCTCTATATTAGTTAAATGCCACTAGTTTGTTAATAAAATATGTCATTTTTGTGTTTCTTTTAATGTAAGTTTACTTCCTTTCCATGATGTATACATGTGCATTCTCTCTGACTTTCCCTTGTTTCGGTTCTGAACTTTAATTTTCTGTTCCCAATTACAATGTCCCCCTACTGTCACCTTGTTTCCAGTTTTTCACATCTGGTTTCCCTGTTACTTTCACTTTTTTTCTCTGTGCCCTCCTGCTTTATCTGTTTAGCTGTGTTTGCTTTCTCATTCTGCCAATTAGTCTTCTAACCTAATTTCCTGCTATTACTGCCCTTATTTTAGAAGATGTTCTTCTTTTTTTTCCTTTTATTCCTCTCTTCTTTTCTCTCTTGTGTGCACCCTTTCTGTCTATCTTATGTGCTTCTTTTGACTTTTCTGTTTTCTTCCCCTACCTTTTCTTTTAGTTATAATGTTGTGTATTTTCTTCCACTTCTGGTGTATGTGTTTCTAGAAGATTAGCATTCTACACTCTGGTGAGTGTTGTTTATGGCCAAAAGTAATGACATAATTTTTAAATGTAGCTGAGCAAAGTAGCATAATGAACATCATTTTCAACATTCAAGTATTTCAACTAAAGCAGGAGTGCCCATACTTTACTAATGCGAGGTCTACTTTTAATGATGTTGTCCCATCGTGATCTACATCCATAATAGCATTGTTAGCATTCTGTTCCATGGAAAATATTACTTAAATATTATATTGATTTATGAGAGAATTTATATTGCTATATTTAATAAACAACTATTTCTTATGTAACCTTAACATAATAAATATCTGAAATAGAGCATGAAACAGGAGGGTGATTTAGACAAGCTGTTTGTTAACAGTGTCTTGAGAGCTACTGATCACCAGCTAAAGGTCTACTGGTACATCCCGATCTACCTTTCGGGCACCCCTAAACTAAAGCATTGCTGAAAAGGAGTTTTTGGAATAGCTCAATTTGTGCTTTTAATAATGCAGGATCAGAAGTCAGTTGTTTATTAAACACATTTAAAGGGATACTGTTTTCCAAAAGAGCAAACAGAATTTTTTATATTTAATTTTAAAATCATGGGGATAGACATATTGTCAGTTTCCCAGGTGCCTTCAGTCATGTGTGCTCTGATAAACTTCAGTCACTCTTTACTGCTGCACTGCAAGTTGGAGTGATACAGTCTCCCCCCTCCCTTCCCCCCCAGCAAGCAGCGTTTCAGGGGCTACTGCTGCCGCCCCCCCCCCGGCTCTGTGCTTTCTACTTTTAGATTTGGAGTGGGTGTACAATGGCCACATCGCTAGTGCAGTGAGGGCTATTGGGCTCGCTGCACTAGCAGAGCCGAATTTCTGTGTTAAAAAATGGAAGTTCGGCTCTTAAAGTTACCAGAGGCGGCTTTTTGCCACTCCTGGTAACTGGCCACTCCTTTCTGCCTGAGGTTCTCACATTGCCTCATGCCAGGAATGGTCCTGCCCCCAGCAGCCCATCAGCAGAATAATGGAAAGGTAACCATAAAACAGCTACCTGGTAGATATAAGAACAGCACTCAATAGTAAAAATCCAAGTCCCACTACGACTCCTTCAGTTACATTGAACAGGAAGTACAATAGCCTGTCAGAAAGCAGTTCCATAGTGCAGAACTGGCTTTTTGTGAAAGCACATGACCAGGCAAAATGGTCAATATTAAAACTAAAAAAAAAACCTTGTCTAGGAAGCCAGAGTTGATTTTTTCTCCTCCTTCTCTGCATTTGAGATTTTAGAAGCCCTAGAGGTATGCATTACCATATAGACTTGTTTGTAAATTAAGTTTTTGGAAAATGCCACCAAATATTTAAAGGACCAGTAACATAAAAATGTTTTTTTTTAAATGCAGAGTACCAGCCAGTGCCATCATTCAGATATGTATTTCAACTGGATTTACTGATAATTGTTATATGCATTTAAGTTGGGACAAACCTAATTACAATTTTATGATATGTTTGATTAAGTCCCATGTAACAAAACACAGTTATTAAAACAATATGCACATCAGTGTTTATGTTGACTGTACACCTTAAAACCAGGATTGGCATTTACAGGGTATTTATTTTTCTGCCCCACAGATATTGTACATATAGAAGCTTTCTAACTCCTTGGGAATTGAAAAGAGAAATTCTACAAACCATGGGCCTCAGGATGCAATTACGCAGAATATTACCAAATTGGAACAGTTCTTAATGCAACCATAGTTCTAATAAAGGTAAGTGCATCATAAGTATTGTTCTTCAGCTACAAAGTAAGTCATTGTTAGTGGGACTTCAAATATCTAGGGCCCTGTTATTCGATTTGTTATCATGTGCTGTAATTCCATTAATGTATGCCAAAGAAGTCTTTTTGATTTTATCTTATCTATGATAAAACAAGTATTTTACAGTCTTATATCATGGGTGCATGGGTTACTAGCTTGGTTGAAAGAGATCCGTTTCTATCAATGACTGTTACTTTGTTGAAGTACTGAGCTTGTACTGTTCCCTTTAGTTTTAATGTTTAGCCTTCCTTTCCCTTCATACAGCTCAAAGTGATGCATTAAGAGGAGCATTACATGCTTAAAGAGAAGGAAAGCTACTGAATCAGTTTATTGCCAATAGATTAGCCACATTAGTGCAAGCTATAACACTATATTTATTCTGCAGAATGCTTTACCATACCTGGGTAAACAGCTCTTGAAGTGTTCTCTGTTTGTTTAGGATAGCAACTGCCATATTGGCTTGGTGTGACATCACTTCCTGCCTGAGTCTCTCCCTGCTTGCTAATAGCTCTGGGCTCAGATTACATCAGGGGAGAGAGGAGCAAACTGAGCATGCTCAAGGCCGTGCCCTGGAACTTTAAGCTGAAAACGGGAAGTCTGATACAGAAGTCCATGTGTACACAATAGAAGGAAAGAAATGCGTTGATTCTTTTGACAGAGGACTTAGAGCAGCATTACTTTGAGGGTTTACTGGTGTATTTATATAGACCTTTTTAATAAAGCTTACTTAATTTTTGCCTTTCCTTCTCCTTTAAGTGCATTTATCAAACTCACTTTGCTGAAGTTGATGGCAGTTTGTAACAGCAGGAGCTGCAAATTAGCTATAGCAGCGGACAGTGGACATGTATTTTCTTATATATGCCCAAAATACAATTTCCAAAGCACAGTATGGCAACAATGCAATATAGGGGGATGCACATTAAAGAACACCTATTATGTAAAAAAACATGAATGTGCACCATATAGTATACATTATTGACTACTAAATTAGGGGGTGGTTCATTTATCGAATATATCTCCTTTAAAGCAAAAGAGGGTTGTCTGTCATAGGAAATAAAATGTTACATACAGTATTATCTTAAAATATTTTGCTTTCCAAAATCTAGGAACAAACTAGTATCAGTATATGTGTCAATACCTAAAATATTTGTTAGGATAGATTTATGATGCATAGATTCTTAGAACCAAAATAAAACTGGCTGCAAAGAAAGATGTTTTATTAATGGACATAACGGTGCACATTCACAAATGGAGATTCCTGCAAAGGTCAATAATGAAAAAATAAATCAGATATGTCACGTCGTTTTGGCTGACCCTTCAGTGGCCATTCACCCATAAAGGACAATGTGCATCCGCCACTAAATGGAACAGCGCCTAATACGTCCCAGAGGAGCCATTTTAAACCTGTGAAAATGTTGAACTGGTTACAACCTTAGTCCTCAGAGACTTTGCTCCGAAACGTAACATTATACTTTCCAATTGGTTTATTGCTTAAAAAAGCCATAAGGAACATGGGATGGCCCATTTATTAAAGGTCCAATTTTAGTGGTATTAGAGCTTTCTAAAACAACGATTAAACTCTATTTTTCTAAAATCCAGAATGCTATGAAAGTTATTAAAAGATCCGAATATTAGTACAAACAAAAAAAAGTGAAAAAAAAATACAATTATCTCTAAAACCTATAATTTGAGTTTTTCAGATAATTACTAAAAAAAATAAAATATGAAAACCTCAAAGTCTGAATGGCTAAAAAAGTGTAATAGGATCAGTGCAGCTCCCATTGACGTCTATGAGACTTTGACTGCATTTACTTGGATTACTTGCACTTTACTTAATTAGAGTTTTTCTTCGGTTTTACACTTTAAAAGTTGCAAGTGTTATTTAAAATGGCATCTTTGCGAATGTTTAGCACTGCTCACAATGAGAAATCATTCGCTGGCCAATATAACACTGCACATTATCGCTAAGCAAAGGTTTAGCATTAAAACCTGCTCTAGAGTTTTGTTAAATTTTTTGTCACAAAAAAACTTAGCAATTGTGAAAATTTTATTACATACACAGCGAATGTTCACAAACTTTGCGATTAAGTCATTGAGGTCGGTAATCAGTCAAAAAGGAAGCAAACATGTCCGCTAAAATTCACCATGGGTTTTGCGCAGTTTTTTTTTTTTTTTTTTTTGCGCTGGTGAAACATATTATATTCCCCCTTAGGATTTTAGAGATAATTAAAAAAAGTTCAGAAAAAAATCCAAATGTTAGTAAACAGGACCCTTAGGATAAAAAAATAAGGCACCATTTACTTATTTTAAACGGGGTTAAAAAATAATATTTTTAGTGCTTTTCTCCCATGATTATCAAAGCACTTAATACTTAAGTCTCATGGGCTTAATACATAGCACTTAAGACATGCTTCTGATCAAAAAATATATCTTGAGTCTGCTTTTAAAAACATCCGGTGAAGTTGCCTCTCGGACTGTATATAGCAAAGAGTTTTATACAATAGATGCTGCATGACAGAATGCACAAGAGCCAAATGATTTTTGTGCTACACTGGGTACCTTGAGTTTTCCTGAGTCTGAGGGATGAAGGAAATGGAAAGGTATGTAAAGAATTAGAAGATCGTCCAGATAAATGGGGTCTTGATTATTTGGACATTTATGACTGATTTTAAAGTAAATGCTTTATTTAATTGAAAGCCAGTATAGTGAGCGTAAAATTGGTGGCATTGGCAGTGTTGATGGGGGAGTACCCTTGCTGCTGCATTTGGTACTGACTGTAAACGGTGCAGTTCTTTTTCTGGGAGACCATAATAAAAGGCATTAATTCAGTTATCCAGTATTAAAGATACAAAAACATGTCCTCCACTGGAATCAGATGTTTTATACTTGTAGAGTTCCTAAGATTTGCTGATCTGATTCTCTTTCTCAAACATTAGGTGTCAGTAACTATCTAGAATCACACCTTGTTTTACAAATCTAAATTGACACTCCTAAGTTTTAAATGCAATGTAATGTTGTTTATAGCATTGCCCCTCTTAAGTTCTGTTTTTCCAGTTAATCCTGCTTATGTATAGACAATAATTTATAAGAACTTTACTGATATAATAGAACCACAGTTTAATCCTCAGGAGTGGAGAGTGGAGGAGACAGTATACCCCTGTCTGTTCCTTACTACTCCCTTAAGGTGACCATAGATGCACCAATAATATTGTATGAAACTATTTTCGTATGATATTTGTTTTGTGTGTGATGGGGGACAAGACCACAGATACCGGCAGAAGACTTGGATATCATTGGCTTGTCAATTGGGCTGGACGGAAAATTTTGATCGGGCACCTTTGAAAGCACCTGAACATTGGTTACTGTTAGTGCTGAAAAGATTCAGGTAGAATTCTATTGTTTCTATATGTATCTCTGACAAGGCAGCTATACACGTGTGTGTTGAAATGAACAATCTTTCTTGGAAGGATCTTTTCCAGGAAAAATCTTAATTGTAACGTCTATGGCCACCTTAAGGCTCACAGTTTAATGCAACTCCTCTTGATCCATTGTAAACTGAGGGATTCTTCGATTTGGGACCCATCACCCAAAAAGATTATTCAAAATCCTATTTTATCACATAAGTCAAGCAAAATTAACTTTAATTACATTATATAAATTATTTGAATCTTGTTTCCTTCAGTCTGGGAAGCAGGCAAGAGCCATTTTGTGCACACTGTTATTAAGGCAAGGCTTGCATCATCTCAGGATCTTGTTTGTGCACCAGAATGGGGGACCTGATGTCCAATGTACTGGTTACACAATTAAATGGTGAAGAGAAAAGTGGAATATGTGGAGACCAGTGACATCTAGGAAGTGCTGAATGGAAAGTGAAAGTAATTGTCTGCCCCACCTCTATGCCTAAGGTATAGAAGAGGAGCAGACAATATTTGATTGACAGCTGAGATTTTTAAATGAGCTTGCAACAGCTATGAATGCTTTTAAAAAAAATGGAAATTGGATTTCATGTTTAATTTGAAAAGGACTTTTATTATACAGATTTTTGTGTCTGGGTGACAGTTCCACTTTAAGTCCTTCTGATTTCCATGAGTGGTGGGTGCTGCACATATTCTCTGGAAAACAGAGGCACTTCAAGTTCCAGAATCCATTGCAACAAGGTGAGGGTTACACTGTGAGCCTAAGGGGGGTTGATAACTGACAACTGTAATTCTAAGCAACTTTTAAATATTCATTAAATACGGTGACCATTTTCAATGGGTTTAAAGTGATTTCAAAGGTAAAAACTTTTGGATGTTTATATTCTGTGCAGTCATGATTCTGATTCTTGAAACAGAAAGCCAAACCCTAGAAGGATATCCAAATTCTGGTGCATTGTTTCTAGTTCTAGTTATTTTCTAGTTAAATGTAATTGTTCTTCACTAAAACTGAGATAAGTGTAAACCCATCTGTATCCAAAACTAAAAACCCACAGTACCCTTACTGATATGAACACTGTTAATTGTCTTGTCTAATACAGAATTTTCTGTAGCATTTCAACAGAGATGAAATGCAGCAAATAATAAATGGTTGCTTGCACAAGTGTGACTTGAGGCTGCTTTTTCTGCTTATCTGTATTTTGGTTTTCCCTACATGGCTTACATTAATCATGGAGTTTATAAGGCTGCATTTGTTACTGTCAGCTATAGTGTGCTGCTGTGTAATGCTGAGTAGTCACTTTACTGTGCTTTATTTTGATTTGTGCCTTGTGTAAGCCACATGACCTCCCTTGGGGCTGACTGACGTGCGTGTGTATCTCATATAGTAGGAAGTCATTAATTTTCTTTAGCCTCCCATCAATTAATGGAACTGACGGTAGTCATTATCCTTTTTTAAAACTTATATTTCTAAAATGATTGATTTATGTTGTAAATTGAAGTGGGAAGTGCACAGTTTAATTTATAGTTAAGTAAAGGAAACATAATAATGTACTGTGTGCATTTCACACCTCTGATCTAGATCTGGAAATAGAAAATACAATACTGCAATATGCAATACTTTTTAAACATGAACACATGGCAGTAAAGATATTTTTATTTGGGGGTAAATCATTTTGTAAATGCATATTGTTATTGTTAGAAAAGTGGTACAAGGTAAGTTCACCTTTAAAGACACTTGTATTTAGCAAAGGTCGGGCTTTTGTGGTTTTAGAGGTTTTTGAAACCACAATTAAACCACAATTAAACTCACAAACGAATGTCATGATATTTAAATTTATTAAAGATTCTGAATTAAAAAAGAACAAAATAAAGTTAAAATACAATACCGTGAAAATCTCTAAAAATTCAAGTTTTTCTGACAATTCCTAGCGAAAAAAAAAATACAAAACCTCTTAAAGTCTGAATTGATCTTAAAGAGATATTGACACCATAAATTAAATATTTTTTTTACATCTATCATAATATTGGCTTTGCATGCTACTTATAATTTTGCCATAAAGTATTGGCCCGATGCTTTTACATTACTTATCTGGCCCCCTGTGTTCATCTATGAGGAGGCTGCCATATTTGTGCAGCAGGAGTCCATTAGCATTATCATTAGAAACTCCAACTGACAGGCTGAGGTGGGAGAGTCAGGTTCAGGAACTTTAACTAACAATTACTTACAAAAAACGACTAAGCAAAAAAAAATCAACTTGACCTATAGGGAACTTTTAATGCACATCATATTTTAAAAAGTCGCTTTTTAGTGTCAGTATCACTTTAAGCAGGCCAATAGGGTCTGCGCAACTTCTGTTGACTACTATAGGACCTTCACAACGTTTAACCCTTATTGAAACAGGCAGGTCCTGGAGCTACCGCTACATTCAATGGTGGTGGTACCTTCAGGGTTTCAAAAGTACCTGTCATAAACAGACGCAACATACGTAGGCACAGGCATAATATTTCTGTTCATCAAGTGCTGGACGTGAAGCCAATCTGGACATAGAGAATATTTTAGGTGTATCATCCTCTGGTTATCAGATTATGCTGGAATTATGAGTAAAAATCAAACTGACTGCCCATGAAATTTGTACTTTGCACATTGTCAGTACTAGTAAATGAACCATAGTATTCCTCTTTTTTTAAATGCTATTTTTTTCTGTACATCGTATTTTCAGTGTTTTCGCTAGTACTTGTTACTGTATTATGTATGTTGATGTGTAATCATGTGTTTACTATCCAGAATTACAATATAAATCCTGTTTCATCTTAAGTGTACATGTGTACGCCCCCGAGCAGGTTGTTTAATTCAATGACATTGTGATCCAGAAGGCACATCTGCTACATTCCAGCAGACTGAGCTGTAACTTTATATTAAAAGAAGATGTGGTTGGAATGAAATACTAATGTTGTTTTTTTTAGATCCAGAAAACTCCTCTACGTGACTTATTTGGAAGGAAGCAGTAGACTAGAGGTCTCCAATTCATACCATAGCTCAGCATTAAACCTGTTTCTTGTTATCAAGCACCATGTTTAATTAAGAACTTAGAAGCTAGGAATAAAGCATTTCAGCTTCATAATGATACTTGTTTGAAGAGAAAAATCTTAACTCAACAAACCACCTAAAGAGAAATAATCCATAAATTATAAAGGGAGTTCTGCAGTCTGTTCAAAAAAGTATTGTTGGAGATTATGAGTTTCTGGCATTGAATACTAGTGGTATTTATGCCTCTAAATCAACAGTTAAATCGTGGCATTTATAGAAATTCTATCTATTTATGGCTTTATATGTGATTATTATACATTCTGGTCCAATAAGAAAACGAGAATTATTTTTAAAATGGCTGTGCCTGCGTTGCTTGGCAGTTTTCAAGAGCCATCTATCTGAAATCACCTTTATCTTTTGACCTTCGCATTGAATGGAGTTAATATGTAGTTTATCTATAAGTAAAAAGGCAGTATTCATTGTGCTCTGGCAACACAATTACATTTGGTAAAGAAACAATCAATAAAAAGTGCACTGAACAACCATATCTATCCTAGACTCTTAATATACCGTACTGCTCAAACTTATCTTCCTTCCATCATTCCATCAGTTTTTAGAAGCAAGCATGTCTTACAGGCACATTCCCATTTATCCCATTAAGGATGCCCCTAGGGAACTTCACAGAGCATTGTGACCATGCAATATACTCAAGAATTCTGACAAACTAACCTAACCAGATTACCCCAATTTAGCCAAATGTTAAAGGGAATTTGTAATCAGTAAAATGTGCTGGTTTGCTCCTATGGAGACATAGGAGCCACTTTCATGCATGCTCTTTATTTTTTCTGTACCATATACAGTGACCGCTTTCACTCAACCACAGGTTAAACCAGAAGCTGATCTAATCCTCTTCCTAGGAGAGAAGGTAGCACTCGAGTCTACTGAGCAGAGGTGGAGTCTGCAAGATCCTGCTTACTGCAACTACAGAAACACCCACTCATGTCCCACTGGCTGCTGCCCTGCTCAATAAACAAGAGTGACCCTCCAAGTAGGAGTGTTGCTTGGAGAGCTACTTTGTTTAACCTGTTAGCTGGACCGCTGTCAGGAATTACAGGGCTCCACACTGCTAAGTTAGTAGGGACCACACCCAGGGGGCTCCAGTAATAAACTCATTGGTCATTTGGGCCCCTGGGAGGAATGTCCTGCCAAGAAGTACAATGCGGCCCCAGAGGGGAAAAAAGATCCCTGACCCACCTAGCTACACCCATTATTCTACCAACAGTTCACTAAAACGCTATCCCCTTTAAGACCCACAAATCACACTTTAAGGTGCCTTGGGGCCCTCTCTGACATGGAGCCCCTGACAGTGACCCTCCTGCAAATGAACCCTAAGGTCTGAGACGGTGAGCCGTCTTGCATTGCTTGTTAGAGACTTTTCCCTTTAAAAACATCCGCTACCATTTGAGCATAAATCATATATTATACATCTGAGTGGAAAAATATGCACAATGCATTTCCTTTGCATATTTAAGTTTTGCAAACTTAGCACCTCAGCCACCAGAAATAAAAAGTTGTACATTTAAAAATGCCTTACAAAAATGTAGGCATGCTGTATTCTGCAAACTAGTCGTATTTTTCCTCATTCATACATGCATAACAGTCCTGCAATCCCATACAACTCTTTACTACCTTTACTTCCCTACTGCAACCACTCAGACCACCTCCTGTATCACTTCAGTAGACTTTACAAGCTATTTTCAAAGTAACATGTACAAGTAATTTCCAGGAGCATAGACCAGGAAATTAAGCCTGACCTAGAGGAGGGTTACACAATTATGTATATGCCCTCTTCTCTTCTTCACCTTATCTTATACATCTTCTTCCCACTGATGGAGAAGGCTGTCTCTTTTCTCCTTTCTTACCTTTTATCTAAAAAAACTAACTTCACTTTTTAATGTATCTTTGTCTACCAGCACATTTCCCTGAACACTCAACATGCTGTCATCAAAATGTAGAGGCCAACTATAGACCCTACATTCCTTTCTCGTTATCAACCAATCTCCCTTCTCATCTTTTTCATCCATATAGCTGAAACAACACATACATAGTAAATTGTATGCATGTCTTTCTCTTCACTACACCCACTACACTCTGATTTCTTTCCCATCGCTCCATATAAACAGTTCTCACAGAAGTAGACATTTATGTTCTTATATCAAAACCCAAAGGCCACTGCTCCATTTTGATTTGTCTCCATATTTTCTGTATTCTCCATATTCTCTTTTCATTTGGGATTCAGTAGTCTACACTATACTGAATTTAATTTAATTACTCTAATTGATCTCATGCTGCCTTCAACCTTTCACCCTATTCAGTCTCAGGTGGGGTACCACAAAACTCTACTAGTCTTGGGAAGCTGATCAGTTACTTTCAAATTTCTATATCATTTTTATGCTGATGAAACGGAAATCTACTTGCCCTCCTTTCTAACTGGTGTCACATACGATCTGAGAGCAGTCAGAAACTGTGTCTAAAACTGAACATGGACAAAACTGAACTAGCTATCTTTCCATCTTCTACATTTGTTTTTCTTCCCAAAATAACTAGTGTTGATAACTCTGATATCCCACATACAGATGCTCAAAAATGTTGCCACTTGCAATGTAGGAACATTTCCCATATTCAACCTATCCTAACGCATGAGATGACCAAAATACTTCTATATATTCCCATCATATCCCGTACACGTTGTGCTACAACACACTGTTATATGGATTCCCCATTTCTAATCTGACCCTCCTTCAATACATCATGAACACTGTTGCCTGACTCATATACCTACCCTTAAGCTCTACAAGTGTTCTCCCTCCCTCCAAGTTCTTTCACTTTTGACCTGTCATACAACTAACTGACTTAAAAACTATTGTGCTCAAAACTATTGTGCTTACAAAACACTGAGCACTCTCACACCACCACACATAAACCTAGCACTTGCAAAATACTCCCCAGATGTAATCTCTTCTTCGCATGATGTTCTTCTCTCATCCAAAGTCAGTACCTCTTTGAATTCTTGCATCCAAAACTTTTCATGTACTACATCCATCCTCTAGAATTCCCTATTCCCTAACTTATTTGGGCTCTGATGAAAACTACCTATTTATGTTGCTGCAAATTATGGACCTTTTAGTTATAACAAACTACCAGTGTTTATATTTTTATGGTATAGCCAGGTCCATGTTTGCATTGATAGCTGTTTGGACCTTGTATTAAAGGAGAAGGAAAGGCTTAACCTAAGTAAGCTTTATCAGAAAGTCTATATAAATACACCAGTAACCCCTCAAAGTAATGTTGCTCTGAGTCCTCTGACAAAAGAAACACAGCATTTCTTTCCTTCTATTGTGTACACATGGGCTTCTTTATCAGACTTCCTGTTTTCAGCTTATACCTCCAGGGCAGGGCTTGAGCATGCTCAGTTTGCTCCTCTACCCCTCCCTCCTTCCCTTCCTGCTGTCATCTGAGCCCAGAGCTATGACTGAGCAGGGAAATGCAGGCAGGAATTGATGTCACACCAAGTGAATATGGCAATTTCTATCCTAAACAAACAGAGAGAGTTTCTAGAGCTGTTACTCAGGTATGGTAAAGCATTCTACAGAATAAATATAGCTTTCTAGCTTGTAGTATTGTGGCTAATCTATTGACAATAAACTTCTTCGGTACCTTTCCTTCTCCTTTAAGAGTTCACAGCAAAAGCTTTCAAATGCAAATTCCACACTTGGAATCAGCTTCAGACCTTTTACCTGCTTATTATTAATGAAGTAATATGGAGAAACCCAAGATCCGGCCATGGAACCACTTGTCAGTCAACTGTCCAATGAACTGAATTTTTTTTTTTATCAATGTCCAAATATTTATGGACCTGGCTTCTACTTGCTCTCTAGTGGCTACATACTAAATTGAAAAAAAAAATAAGTTATGAAGAAGACATTGTTCTTGCTGGACCTAATGCTGAAGGCATTGAGGTCTGTCATGATAGATTATTAGACAGGGGCCCAGGGAATGTGCACTGGTTATATCAGTAGCACTTCCCTTATACTTATATACATTTCTACTTAGCAATGTGAGTGCTCCCACAACCCCCTTTTGTATATGATACATTATTGTCACACATGTTGATCTTGTTGTTAGTTTAAATTGGTTTCCATGTTTGCAGAGACTGGCTGTTGGACTGGGCTGTACACTTTGGTGGCAGTTTATGCAGGAATGTGTTGACTGTTCTGCATTTCAGATGGTACTATAACTGTAGCTATTCCTTCACTCCCTTGGAAAGAGCTTGTGGGTAGAAGCATGTTCAAGCACTCTATTCAGAAAGCAAAATCCCTTACAGTATTCCCACTAATCACTCTGCTTGGCCTTCCCTCTGCTGAATGACCTTTCCAGAATAAAGTGAGCAAGAGTCCAATGCTACTTTTCACTCTTTTTTTTTTCAGGGGTGGCAAAGACAAACCTGTTGGATAAAGTGTTTATTTAAAGTGTGTGTGTTTGGAGTGAATTATAAGACATGAATATCTACAAAGAAATGATGTTAACATGTCATTTATAGGGATGGGCGAATTTTTTCGCCTTGTTTTGCTGAGGAAATGACGCCCATAGACTTGTATGGCGGTGTGCGTCAAAAAAAAAAAAAGACGCGCGACAACAATATTTCGCCGCGCGACAAAATTTTTTTGACGCCCATAGACTTTAATGGGCGACGGCGTCAATTTGCCAGCTGCGAATCTTTAGCGAAACTAAACGGCTCAGATTCGCCCATCCCTAGTCATTTACAGTAGCTCTTTTAATAGGTAACTTTAAGATAACTGGAGCCTTGTGTGGAGATTTGTAATGCCTCAACAATTAGAAAATCAGCACACAATGAAAGTTGTGTAATATAACAACTCTTGTTGTGCATGCTTTAATATTGGTCTATAGATATGTCTAGTGTACTGTATGGTATAACAATGGTATTTACAAAAATAGTGACCAGTCTGTTGACAAACTGCTGGAAAATCTTTTCAATATGTTATGCTTTGGTGGATCAAAATGCTGTACTTTATGTCCTGAAATAATTTATGTAAGAAAACCTTATTGTATTCTGTCTGGAAAAAACTTTTTTTTTTCTCAAAACGCATCAGTTAATATTGCAGACTTCTGCACTGGAATAATATTTTCAAAAGAGCAGGTTTTTTAATATTTAATTTCGAAATCTGACATGAGGCTAAACATTTCAGTTTCCCAGGTGTAAGGCCTCAGTCATGTGATTTGTGCTCTGATAAACTTCAGTCACTCTTTACTGCTGCACTGCACTGCAGGTATCACCCACTCCCTTCCCCCCACCCCCGGCAGTCTATCAATAGAACAATAGGAAGGTAACCAGATAACAGTTCCCTGACACAAGATAACAGCTCCCTGGTAGATCTAAGAATATCACTCAATAGTAAAAATCCAAGTCCCACTGCGACCCCTTCCGTTTAATTGAATAGGAGAAACAATTGCTTATATGAAAGCAGTACCATTATAAAGTGCTGGCTGAAAGCACAGGATCAGGCAAAATGACCTGAGATGGCTGCCTACACACCAATATTACAACTAAAAAAATATAATTGTTAGTTCAGGAATAAAATCTGATATGATAGAGCGAATTATTTGCAGTTTAAAGTGTATAATTTAGAAATAAAAACGACACCATAAAAATCCTGAGAATATCCCTTTAACCAAATCTTATCTCAAATTGCTACGGAAGAAAATTAAAAAAAAGAAACTGCTGTTGAGTATTTGCATTTGTGAAGCACATTCACTTGTTCAGGATGTTTTCACTTTGCTAGAAATGTCAATGAGGACTGACAAGAATCGAATTTTCCAAGCACTGCGGAAAAACAACCATGTATTTGCATATTAGTAGCTCTTATAACTGAGATCCCATCAGCTATTCTGTTATTGGGGCAGTGAATCATTGTCACACAGTGGAGGAATTGTTGCTCTTCTGTGAGCAGCATGGCACAGGCAGCCCATGGTAAGCTGCTGCCACTAACATACTATTCCTTTGTAAGGCTTCCTATTTATTTCTCTCTTTTTCTGCTTGTTTTTACATCAGTGCTGTAGAAACTTTGAAGCTAGTGGTCAGTTCACTGATTAGTGTTTGAAGTTCATTGTGTTACTGGTATTATTCTTCATTAACGCCAAACTTCTTGTGCCAGTCATTTGATGTTTTCAGTACCTATGCTTATGTTTTGACAGCAGCATATCAATTTAATTTGCGTTTTAAGAAGACATATTATTATAGTGTTACAAGATCTTCTGTTATATAAATATGCTTTTTCAAGAATCTGCCTTAATTGATGTAATGTAACATAAGATATTGCTTTGAAACGCCTAATGATTTGTTTCATTTTTTTCTTGTCTGTAGATGGAGGTGTTCTAGTTTATCCCTTCTACTCCTGCTGCTTGCAAAGCAGCGCCACTACATGATCACATGACTCTGGATATGGACTCAGTCCTGTCAGACTTTGTTCGGTCCACAGGGGCTGAACCGGGTCTGGCAAGGGACTTGCTCGAAGGTAAGGAAATAATTGTTTTCTGTTTTTAGAAACACAAGTGCTAGATTTATATTTAATATGACGAGGTATGAATGTCCTTAGTACTTATTTGTGTTGATTACATGGGATATTCTCCCAGGCAGTTGTCATTTGCAAATGGTTATGATTTTTTGTTTTCAAATAATTTCAAAAGTAATTTATTGTTAGAAATAATAAATCAAAGGATATAAATCAGAGACTAAAGTGGGAATTGGGGTGATGTAATGAAAAAAGATATGTGGGTAGTTGGATCAAAGCAAAAAATATAGCCTAGCATTTTTACTGATTTTAGATGTTAAGGTCAGTAACCCTAGTAATGGTACAGAAATGGCATCTGTTATCCATAGTGCCCACAAGCCTAAAGACAAGTTGTTCCAAATGAACTGACCCTGGTGTGCTCAATGTGATAAGTGCCTTAGATTGTGAACTCCAGTGGGGCATGCCTCTTTACAGGGTCACAGGTTTGTATGGGCAAACTTTTTCATGGAAACATCACCAATGCTCTTCAGTTGTATCTGTTCTGCAAGTTCTGTTGTGTGCAGGGCAGTCAAACTCAGGTGAATGGCAGAAACAGGAAGCACCACAACTACACCTGAAAAAGTGTATGGCTGTGTTTCAGTCCATGATCTTGGGTGCAAGTAGTTGTATTCTTTGAATACATACTGAGGAAATGTACCACAAAACCCATTATTGCAGGCAAATACATTAGCTCTGGAGACAAATCTCAGCAAGCCCCAGGAAGATCTCAAGTGGCTGGTCTTAAGTCAATGCATGGACTGAGTTGTAAGTGTGTCTTAACCTGCCTGCCTACCCAGATCATGGGCATCCATGACAAGCTGATTAAAGCAGCAGGAGTTTCTTTACAGTTGCCTAGGTTCTTTGAAGAGCAGAGAATCATGGGGATAAAGTAAAGAGTAGTGGTATGATGCAACAAAAGGGGTTATTGTACAGGATGAATGTATTCTTAGAATTTAGACTTGCACATTGCATGGTTATTTGTAACTCTTGTTTGTTTTTTGCACCTTGCCCAGGGTTTCATAAATGAGACTTAGTGAGCTTTAATAAATCCCAAACCATAATGATTTTTAAAGAACCGCCATGAAATTGTATTTAAACAGTTCACAAGTTGGCACAGAATACCCCCATTGGGCACTTGTAGAGGAATTGGGATTAGTGACTGCTATCTTCCTTGGCAAGCTCCCATTGGCTTTGCAGCTAAGCGATCTGCTGACTTAAGATCAGCAGAAAATTCTTGTGAAGTGAGCAGGACATATGTCTATTTGCTTTCGCAGCAAAAAACACTAGTGTTTGCCAACAGAAGCAGATGGTGTGCTTTATTCTAATTTAATGGTGTAGTGTAGCACCTATAGTTTTTCTTTGTAAGATGATTTTAAACAATATGATAAAGAGGAGAGGCTTTTTCCACATCCTACCAAAAAAGACAAAATAATCGCTGTGGTTTTCTTGGCATTCTGTGTATAGCATCCATGTGCTTTTAACAAATTAAACTGTTGTCAGTTTTTAATTATATTGTGGAAAATGTGTATATTTATCAATTGATGAGCAGAATGTGCCTTAGTGGTTTTTACCACATAGACATAATAAGAACATGATGCTAAAAAGAACTATGCACTGGTGTTGTTTGTAACGCAGTACTGGCTTGTGGTATTTTATGTCAGAAGCCACAATCAATCATTTTACCACCATAAATTTGAATACATTTCAGCGTAGTGCCTAAATCTAAGCAGTTGCCCAGGGTGTGTCTGTGACTCTCAGATGACCTAAAAGTTGGTGAATTCAGGTGCGTGAACCCACAGAGGTACTCAGTCAAATGTAATGTTTGCAATCATTTGTAATACAGTTATTGGACTTGTTATCCAGAATGCTCAAGACCTGGGGTTTTCCAAATAATGGATCTTTCTGTAATTTTGATCATCATACCTTAAGTCTACTAGTAAATCATGTAAACATTAAATAAGCGCACCACAACAAAAAAGATCTCAAGAGTTACTGTAACTCATCATGTATAGGAGTAGGTTCAGGTGCACTGCTCTGAACCTTCAGCTTAGGGAGCGGATCCAAACCGAATATATGATTGAGCAGGCACTCAAGGACCAAACCTCCAAACAGATGTATAAACAAAGCCAGTATTTATGGCATAGCCTTACACATTTTGTATCTCCACAGACACTTAATCATGAGCCTATTAGGTACTTTAACATATTTTATTTTGCTATTCCACTGCTTTGGAAGAACAAGCAAAAGTTCAAAGCAAAAAAAAAATCTGCATATTAATTAGATGCTGGAAGGGTAGGGAACTGTGATCTTTATAGTCCTATATCCCTTAAGGTCCCAGACACGTGCGGTTTTACCGTGACTTTTCACTATTATTGTTAACTTAAAACGACATGCTCTCTCTCACCCACAAGTAGGGTCACTGTCAGGGGCTCCATGTCAGAGAGGACCCCAAGGCACCTTAAAGTGTGATTTGTGGGTCTTGAGGGGGGCAGCGTTTTAGTGGACTGTGTGTAGAATAATGGGTGTAGCTAGGTGGGTCAAGGATATTTTTTCCCCTTTGGAGCCCATTTTACTCCTTTATAGGACCCTCCTCCCAGGGGCCCAAGTGACCAACGACTTTATAATTGGAGCCCCCTGGGTGTGGTCCCTACTAACTTAGCAGTGTGGAGCCCTGTAATTCCTGACAGTGGTCCAGCTAACAGGTTAAACAAAGTAGCTCTCCAAGCAACACTCCTACTTGGAGGCTCACTCTTGTTTATTGAGCAGGGCAGCAGCCAGTGGGACGAGTGGGTGTTTGTCATTCAGTCAGCAGGATCTTGCAGACTCCACCTCTGCTCAGTAGACTGGAGTTCCACCTTCTCTCCTAGGAAGAGGATCAGATCAGCTTCTGGTTTAACCTGTGGTTGATGGAAAGAGGTTACTGTATATGGTACAGAAAAAATAAAGAACATGAATTAAAAATTGGCTAATTTCTCTACATAGGAGCAAGACATTTTACTGATTACAAATTCCCTTTAACATTTGGCTAAATGGTGGTAATCTGACTGAATTTGCATAGTTCTCTATAGGTTGCACAGTGTAATAGTGGAATCAGTTGACCATATGAACACTACAACCCCTGCACTCATGGTCCGCCCTGATAACAGACCCAGAGACATACTGTTCCTTTATAAAGTAGTAACACACACAATGGCTTATTCCCCTTTTTTGTAGGCAATGATGGTGGTACCCGTTGTTTTTATCTTGCAGAGTTTTTATTTTTAAATCGTCTGACATGTATTCCATTTTAATATTCAGAGTAGCACACATTTATGTATCTGCTCACCGTGACTCCACTGAAACCATTTCTAATGATAAAGACATGGAGGAAATGTACAATTCATCAGTCACAAGTAGAAAGCTCAGATACTGTCTGTTCCTTGCTGTTCTTTAACTTGAACAGTGGAATAATCACAATATGCTTCCCACCTATTTTTATTCCAAATATTCGTTACAGCTCTATAATATACTGTGCTCAGTATATACTTTGCAACACAGCTTGTGTATAATTCTAGAATGGAAATTATTCGTCACTCTCAAAGTGGTGGCTACTCTATTATAGAATGAAGAAAATAACCTGTGCAACTGGTGGTGCCCTTTGCTGCATGGCATACCATTAGTCACTTTTTCTTAAAGGGATACTGTCATGGGAAAACATGTTATTTTCAAAACGCATCAGTTCATAGTCCTGCTCCAGCAGAATTCTGCACTGAAATACATTTTTCAAAAGAGCAAACAGATTTTTTTATATTCAATTTTGAAATCTGACATGGGGCTTAACATATTGTCAGTTTCCCAGCTGCCCCAGTCATGTGACATTGTGCTCTGATAAACTTAGTCACTCTTTACTGCTGTACTGCAAGTTGGGGTGATATCACCCCCTCCCTTTCCCCCCTAAGCAGCCTAACAAAAGAGCAATGGGAAGTTAACCAGATAGCAGCTCCCTAACACAAGAAAATAGCTCCCAGGTAGATCTAAAAACAAGACTCAATAGTAAAAGCCAAGTCCCACTGAGACACATTCAGTTACATTAAGTAGGAGAAATAACAGCCTGCCAGAAACTAGTTCCATCCTAAAGTGCAGGCACAAGTCACATGACTGGGGCAGCTGGGAAACTGACAATATGTCTAGCCCCCCTCAAAATTGAATATAAAAAAATCTTTGCTCTTTCGAGAATTAGACTTCAGTGCAGAAGTCTGCTGGAGCGGCACTATTAACTGATGCGTTGGAAAAAAACATGTTTTCCCATGACAGTATCCCTTTAACCCGCAAAGCAATTTTTTCTATCCCACTAAAGCCTTAATATTTATAAATCAGTAAAAGGATTACAGCAGATTCTAATGCTCATTGTCTGTGTGTGAATTGCGGCCGCCATTCTGCTTTAACATCAGTTTCCTCTGTTAATCAGCTTTAAGGGAAAATTCATTGCAGATTTTGTGTGGTTCTGATTTCATCTTGGACTGGCACTGAGCACTTACAAAACGAACTTCCTAATCATAACTGCCAATTGCTTTATTTTATGTCCTTAAGAAATGTTCCCGTGTCTTGTGAGCTATTGATGTAATTGCTAGGCTGACTGGAAGGAATAAAATTAAAGGCTTTGTGCTCTGATGGGAACTAATAATCTTGTGAAAGAGCTGCAGATCAGACGCTACATGCCTGTCTTCCATTTGAATGGTTTCTGGCAGAGGTACTGGGGCTGTATTCAAATAAACTCAATAAATAATTCTACTTGTGTAAGGGGACTACATACAACTTACATAGCAATTGGTGATAAATCGTGAAACGTTAATTTTCTCCTAGAAAGATGGTACATTTAGGCATCAGTTCCGTTGGGTGTTAATACAATATATGGATATTGTCGGTGTCAAAGCAAAAATGTGTGTCAGTTGCATACGCCTAAAAAAGTGGGTTTTTACAGTTTTCTGGTACAGTAGGCTGTTACACATGATACACAGGTACCATGAACTGCATGTCCTACCCATGTGGAGTGGGAGAACAGCTCTAGAAGAATGGCTCTTGACTGCTGCTGCTATTTAGGATAGCGTAGAAGAAATCTTTGGACTGTAATTGTATATGCTATGTGTCAGTCTTTCCAGTGCCAGTTATTACTAAATTCTTTGGTTTGGGCAATTCCTTAATTGCATAATTTCAAAGATCCTAAACTAGGTAAATCCAGTTGTTTATAGATGGTCAGTTTCAATACGGTATATGTGGTGTGGAAAACTCTAGCTGGCAGCTAAAAACTATTTTTACTTAGCAATGATAGGACTATTGAGCTAAGGAACTTCACGACTGATGACATGTTTCTTCTAGTGGGGAAGAATGATTCAGTAGCTACATAAGTGGTGGTTTATTTAATGATACTTTGTATGTGTTCTTCTAGCAGCCTTCACTCCTTCAAGCTGTGAGAGCTAGAGCCTTATTATTTATAGAAGTAGAGCTATTCAGGTTTTTTGCTGAATTTGTGATGGAAGTTGTAATTTAGGAACAATTGATAAGATGCAGACTAGGCAACACCAATATAAAGTATTACTGCTCCCCTATACTCTGTCTCATCTATTTTTAATATCTAGCACTCAGTTTTTCAGGCCCCAAAAATGTCTAGAGGTTGACCTGTTTTACCAATATTTATTGAAATTGTATATGAATTTGGGCCTCATGGGGCCCCTTTACCTCCAGGGCCCCCAGCAGCCACAGGGTCTGCTTCCTCTGTAGTTTCGACCCTGTCAGTGTTTTGCATTATTATACCTACTATCTCTGACCATACAAATTTTGCTCTGGGAAGCCACATTCTTTGTAGCGCTGAAAGGTTCCACACTGTTTAGGCAATAACATTATTCTGGTGGCCAGGAGACTATTTGTCATTTCTTCAAAGGTTGGGAGGAGCATCAGGGCTGGTCTTCTGTAGGTCAATCATTAATGTCCCAGGTGCCTTGAGACTTTTTTGACATTTACAATTTTCTGGTTACAGTATGTCTATTTGTTATAAATAAAATGTTTATGGTTATACCTGTAAATACCATTTGGTTAGACAACATTATTTAACTAATTAATTGGATGGCTCATTACATGTGTAGGGGAATCATTGATCCTTCTTGTACCTGGGTTACATAGATACAATTGGGGTAACTTTTGGGGTAACAGCTCCAAAGGTCTTTTTGTATGTATTCAAACTGCATTATGATTTTTAAAATTATGTAATAATGAAATGTGTCCTTTTTAATAACAGTATACCTGTGTGGGTCTTCTGTCTCTCTCTGTACAGTTTTCATCTTTATTTTACATTGCTTTGTACCTGGGGAGCTCGCACTAAATTTTCAGTATAATCAGGCTACTGGCATTAATAAAAGGCGCCCCTGTTTGTGTTTTTAGGTATTCTCGTTAGCAAATTGGCTTCCAGTATAGGAATATCACATGTTTCTTATTCACTTATGGGACTGATATGTTAGTATATACTGTATTATACAGTAAGCTCCCACCTGTGCACTCTACAATAGATATTATCTGATGCAGTCTACTCTGGGGAGACAGCACTACCCATATAAGTCCTGAGAAAGAAGTGGTAATGGTCAATGCAAGACAGAAACTCTCCCCTGAGATGTATTGGCCCAGTGCATGTAAGCCTTCTTATTTTTACACAATTTTGACTGCACCATTAAGTAGAAAATAATTCATATGAAATGTAAATTTGAAAATGTTATAGGTGATACAGTGAAACAGTGTATTAGTTAGTGTATTACTAAACCTTTACTTTCTGAAACCACTTTTTGAACTAAAAAAGGCTTGATGAGCAAAATGCCCAAAACTCTCCAAGGGGCAGATTCGCTAAAGGGTGAATTGTCGCCAGCGACCGCTTCGCACACATCGCAACACTTCGCCAGGTGCAAATTCGTTACTACTACGCTAATTCACTAATATGTAAAGTTGCGTACTGGGCGCCGAATACTGGCGACTTGTCACTAGCGTTACTTCGGCAGTTTAAGCATTTTATAGCAATGATGCGCTAGCGTTCGTTTGTGCCTATCGAAAATTCGCTAGTCATCTTGCGTTTAGGTCAATTTGCATACGGCAGGTGATTTAAAGTTGTATGGAGGTTTTTTTCATAAATGTTGGTGCAAATGCTTGAAGATACCACTTTTACAACATTACAAATGTTCAGAGAACCTTAATAAAGACAAGAGAATTTATATAATGCCCTACACATGAGCCCACTGTAAAATGATTGTTCCAAAACCGGTTCCCCAAAAAAAGTTTGTTAGGACTTTTGCAAGCAATCCCGCTTCAAAAAAGGAAAAGTCGTCAGCGTTTTTTGTGACTTTCATGCATTTTCAGCACACAGGAAATGATGTAAGTGACAGAAGATTGAGGAAGATCTAGCTTCTTTTTAGCACTTCGCCTGGTCTGAGGTGGCGAATCTACTGAATTTGTAACGACCTTTCGCCAGAGCGAAAAGATAGAGTGCGAATGAATGCTAGTGATGGTATATTTCAATAACGAATTGGCGCCTGTGCCTGTTAGTGTATTGGCGATGTCCCTGCGGGTGGCAATGTCGCCGAATTGTCGCTAGCGTTAGCCACTTTGTCCTTTAGTGAATCTGCCCCCAAGTGTTTAAAAAAAGGGGTGCACCGAATCCAAGATTTGGTTCGGGATTCGGCCGAATCCTTCTGCCCAGCCGAATCGGAATCCTAATTTGCATATGCAAATAAGGGGCGGGGAGGGAAAATCGCTTGACTTTTTATAAGAAAACAAGGCAGTGAAAAAATGTTTCCCATTCCCACCCCTAATTTGCATATGCAAACTCAGATTCAGCCGAATCTTTCACAAAGGATTTGGGTTTTCGGCCGAATCCAAAATAGTGGGTTTGGTGCATCCCTAGTTCAAAATGCATAAAACTGTTAAACAGTTTTTGTGACTGGAAACATGCTCTGAGATTTATCAAGCATTTTAGGCTATCAGCTCTTGCTAATACAGTATGTCAGACAACACATTTGTTGTTTTACTTTATGTACTTTTCATGTTGTCAGCTGCTAATTTGTACTAATGGTGTTGGCAAAAGCTCATATCTCTGCTTTAGCATCCTCTTTTGTATTCAAGCACCTTCCAGATGAAGTAAGTGGTGCAATGCACAACAGCAATAAATCCCATGGAAGAACTGGTATAGATTTTCTCTGGTATACGGCATGACAAGCAAGTACAGGCATGAGATTCGTTATCGGGAAACCCATTATCCGAAAAGCTTCGAAAAACAGAAAAGGTGCCTTCCATAGTCTAAATTGTATACAAATAATCAAAATTTTTCTAAGTGATTTGCTTTTTCTCTGTAATAATAAAAAAAGTAGCTTTTACTTGATCCAAACTAAGATATAATTAATCCTTATTGGAAGCAAAACCAGTCTTTTGGTTTTATTTAATGTTTACATAATTTTCTAGTAGACTTAAAGAATGAAGTGCCAAATTACAGAAATACCTGTTATATGGAAAACCCCAGGTCCTGAATATTCTGGATAGGAGATCCCATACCTGTACCACATACATTTCAGTAATGCAAACTTCTTTAGGTGGCAAATGATTATGTACAACTGGTAGTTTATGTTTCCTTGTGTATCACATTCTGTGTGTAGATATATAGTAGGTGGAGGTGGTAATGAAATTGCAGATCCAGAGTTTTCTCCTTGTCTAGTAACCCATAGCAACCAGTCAAAAGTCAAATGCCAGACTAGTAAGTGCTATTTTATGATTGGTTGCAAGAACTGGATCAAAACGTTGCCTTTGCTCCTGTAATAACCACCTCCTTGCACGTATTATTGCAGATTCCCTACTAGAATAGGGCTACAGCTAGAATACTGTACATCTAGCTGGCCACACACTCACATATACGATTATTTTGTACAATTTTCTGTGTGTGTATGTAGGCCTGCCAATCCCTTGATCAATTTGCTATGGATATGGGTCACTTTGGGGATTGGGCAGGTTTTAGTTTTCCTCTTCCAATGCACCAATGTCATCTTCCAATGTCATCACGACAATTCTATGTTGCCGGCTACCCTGAGGCTGCCTTCCAGAGCACAATTGTGCTCTCACCACTAGATAAGCCAAATGTATTTTTGTTGCCCCTGGTAACCCGTTGTACTCTGCCACTTGAGACACAGTTTACAGCAGTAGTGACCCGGAGTGCATGGGGAATCAGCACATGAGGAAGATGAGCCACAGCTGCTTTTCACTTTTTTTTGTTCCAGTCATTTAGGCTGCTTGTCCAATGGTTGGTTTGGTGTGTGTGTGTGTGTGTGTGTGTGTATAACTCAGCACTCACAGGACTTGCTTAAAAAATCCTTTTTACTATGTAAAATCACAAGCACTGCACCGTGCGTCTTTGAACCACTGAAAGCAAAACTTTCCTATAAGTAAAAAGCTGGAGTGTGATAGTATGTTAATTTAGGACAATGTGAGGGGACCTCTGTGGCCAGCTATCATGAAACAGAGACCATTTTTAAGTAAAAGAAAAAATTTGACTGTAATGGTTAACCCGTGCTTAATTTCTTGTTTTATATCGTTTTTATTTATTTGACCACTTTCCTCCATTCTTAAACAAATATCTTGGCACACTGCTTATGCCAAAACATAAGGGAGACCAATTCCAGAACAAGGTGTGAGTAAACCTTACCTTCCTTACCTCAGTTTTTCAAACAGGGCCCACATGTCTAGTATTTTTCCATTCTATACTTTCATAAACTGGTATGGGATCTGTTATCCGGAAACCCATTTTCCAGAAAGTTACGAATTACAGAAAGGCCATCTCCCATAGACTCCATTATAATCAAATAATCCAAATTTATAAAAAGAATTTCCTTTTTCTCTGTAATAATAAAACAGTAGCTTGTACTTGATCCGAACTACAATATAATTAGTCTTTATTGGAAGCAAAACCAGCCTATTGGGTTTATTTAATGTTTACATGATTTTATAGTAGACTTACGGTATGAAGGTCCAAATTATGGAAACATCCGTTATCCGAAAAACCCCAAGTACAGAGCATTTAGGAGAACATGTGCTCTTTAGTTTCAATAAAAACATCTTTATTCTTTTATGTCTGAGCTGGTGCCATGAAAGAATGGAAGAGACCACATGCAAAAAATGTTATGTTGAACCTAATTTTATTTCTGAATTGTCTTAAGACAGAGGAACTTTACACCTACTTGTTTTTGTGTCATTTTCAGGAAGTTGCTAAAACTAACTCCTCAGAATAGAAGTCATTCTGTTAAACAAGATAACATCAGTGTCTCACGTCAGCTCATTTTAACAGGTTTCTGTGATGTAGACAATTGCTATTTCTATTCTGCTGTATCCGCCATGCCCACAAAATGATTTTCTGAAGATATAGTTATCATTTAGGGAAGTGTTAAGGTACATGACACATAATAAAGAAGTATTGTAATGTGTTTTAATTCTTATTGCTTAATTAAAAACAGCTCTATAAAGATATAGCTACCCAGGCCGAGGCTGATCTGTGTGACACTCTCTTTGGCTATAAATCAGAGCTGACTAGATTAGAGAAATTTGTATAAATAGTAGTCTACTAATATGAATGTATTAGCCAAAGAGATGACATTAATCTTGCTGAAAATATATTTGGAAATGTTTGTAAAGTTGTATTTTACATATTTGTTTGTGTTTCAGTGAACATTTTTAGACTCAGACGGTTGGAGTACCGCAGGGTGCTTGTAAACCACGCACTTAAGTCTTCTGTTATTCTCCTATAGGGATGACTGTGAGGGTGCTGAAGGTTACATGGCTGATGACTCATTTCGGTACAGCAGAGGTTTATAGCAAAGGAAAGTGTTTAAACAAGAGAAACAAGACTTATAAAATGTAATGTTAGCATTTATAAGGCACTGTTTTTGTACAGTGATGTGAACAATGTGGAAATAGTGAGATAAACTGCGATTACTGGAACAAACAGCCTGATAGCCCTGCATTTGATGGAACCTTAGGTAGATTCTAGCAGAGCTGTGTATATCAGTTCATTGGGGTTTCAAGTTGGAAGTTCTGTATGAATGTTTTTAAAGAGTTGGACATGGGGATTGAAGACTTACTAAGGGTGTCCGAGTGTCTTAGAGGAACACTTTACAGGCTGTAGTCCTGTTGCATCAATTTATAGCAATAACAATAAACATTGTGTAATTTTTTAACAAGGTATTATATCTGTATGCTAAATACAAATGTGTTTGTCTGTTTTCTGTGGGTGAGAACCATAGGCTGTAATATCTACCACAATCAGCCAAGACTTCCTTTCACACCCACCTACTATTGTTCTTTATAGACAGACAGATGTCACAAGTTATATTGAACTCTACTAGATTTTTACTGTGTCTCCTCTGCACCTCCTACAATTCTGAGTGTTCAGGCTTTGGGCCTTAATGAATGGAACAGTTGGTAGGTGTGTGCTGCACAAGTGCATGGCCTCCTTTAGGTACAGTCTCTCCATAGCATGGATTCTGCATTACAATACATTCAACCATCGTCATCAGCATGATTTATTTATAAAGTGCCAGCAAGTTACATAGTTAAGATGGGTGTTAAGTTGGGTTGAAAAAGACCAAAGTCCATCATGTTAACCCCCCCTCCAAATAAAACCCAGTGCACATATATATACACACACTCACACTGACCCCTCAGTATACTCACATAAACTATATACACAAATATCAATACCAATTGTAGATTTTAGTATCACAATAGCCTTCAAGAAATCATCCAAGACCCTCTTAAAGGCATTAGCAGAATCTGCCACTGGCTATGGAAAAAAACAAATAACAGAATCTAGTGCAATATTGTTAATATTCAGTGCAATAAACAAATTGTTACAACACTAATCTGTGTGTGTCTTGAACAATAGAAAGTCTATGCACTGATTTTTCATGTGTGTTTTAAAGTGCTATAGTGATTTCTACAAGGTGCTATCTCCAAAATAAAATTATAATTAAGTCAAAGAAAGTGCTTTTAGTGCTTGCTTCAAAGGTATTGATTGTGATGTTTGTTACTCCATATATTCTATATATGTAATTCGCGTGATGTAGTTGTATAATCACATTTACTTTACAGTGCTACGCAATATGTTGGCGCTATATAAATACATGTTAATAATAATAATAATAATAATAATAAAAGGTAAAGACATTTAAAAGCAGGGACTGCCATTAGTGTAATTTGCCTTTATTTTTTAAAAGGTTTTAAAACTTATTGCACTTACATAAGTCAAACTTCTGAGTGCATATCAAACAAGCCAGTCTTATAGTGCAGATCATGGAGGTGAACCTTTGCAATACAAAGAGATGGGTTCTGCCAGCGTCTCCATCTCCCATTTGTTCCATCTGTACTTCCATAGATGATACAGCTGGCTCTCAAATACTCAAAATGTATTATGCGATGTCTGGTGCTCTATGGTAGAGGTTCGGCCACCTCACAATAATGTTCAAGCAAAAAACTATCCAAGGAACACAGGCTGCTGCAAGCAAAGAACCCCACGTTTATTGCGGAAGTGAGCAACGTTTCAGGGTCACGCCCTTTTGTCAAGCCTACGGTAATTAGTGAGATCAAGCATATAAAGCCATACACTCGCAATGATTGGTGCAATTATAAAGTCATACATTTACAATGATTGGTGCAATTTAACAATTGTTATTGATAGTAAAAATACAAAATACACATAAAAAGGGATGAAAAATGATGAAAAAATGGTTCAAAAAAATCAAAGTCCTTTAGTGAAGCGATACCAAACTAACCAAAGTCCATAGATTTACCTAAGATATAAGATATACAAAAGGTGTAAAAATAGAAATATTCTGCGGTTAGCAAATCTTACCCTACAAGGTGATGGGAAAGATGTTCAATACCTGTCCCTGTCATATATTGAGGAATATTATCTGTAAAAGAAGAAATAACAATTATAGTTTAATTATAGGAAACAAGCCAAGTTGTACTCCTCATCTAAACCCTTAGGCTGCCTGGACTGTAAGAGGCAAATCCAATAACATTCTCTTTGGTGCAACAGCTTTTCAATATCATGCCCATGTCTGGTAACCACCCGCTCTAATATCTGCCAGCACAGTTGTGCCACCCGGTGGCCTTGGGCAAAAAAGTGTCTTGCCAAAAGCATTTCTTTCCTCTCTTTTTTTCTCCTTTATCTCACCTTCCCTCTTACCTTCAGCTGGTCTTGGTAAACTGGTTGCAGGTTTATAATTTCTTATTATCGATTTATGTTCATTCAGACAAATTTTGATAGGTCTCGTGGTTTGGCCTATATAGGCCATCCCACCTGTACTTCCACTCACTGCTAAGACCGGAAATGATGTCACACCTGACGCGTTTCACTGAGGTCAGCTTCTTCAGAGGTGGATTTCCTTTCCCTGCTAATTTCCTTATATTGCCTGGGTTGCCATGGTTACAGTTCACATTTCTTTTGCAAGTCCATTCAATGATCTGGTAACCCCTCCCCCATAAAGTCCATATAGACACCAGGTTAAAACGGCTGTTTATACTACAAAAGTACTAGATTTGCCTTTAGAGCGCAGGTTCAGTTCCAATCAACGTAAATAAATACAATACATAAATACCTTATACAAATAGAACAGTATAGCAATCCTACAAGCAGTCTAAAATATCCTATAAAAAAGCTCTCAAATTAATATCAATGTTTAAATCTAGGGGAATAAATGTCAGCATATCATATATCCATTTGCTTTCCCTTTGCAGCGTTTTTAGCGTTATGTCCCCCCTCTTCATTTTTTGCCAACAGTTACTATACCCCAAAATTTTATGCTGTTCTTTAAAATGTTTTGACACACTATGGCTCACTACTCCAGCTTTAATATTCCTTACATGTTCATTGATTCGCTCCCTTAGCTTCATCTTTGTTTTCTCTACGTACTGGAGTCTACAAGGACATTCTAAGCAGTAAATGACATTTTCTGACGTGCACTTTATACAGCAAATGTGTACTGCATTTGCTATAAATGGTTTTCTTTTCACTGCATACTTGGCATGCTTTGCAGAGTACACAGGGAAAAAAAACATTTCCATAAATTTTTATCTTTTTTTGGTTCTACCAACTTAGTTGGAATATAACTATGAACCAGCTGCTGCCTTAAACACTATTTCAGATTTTTTGGGATGTTATCCTTCAGCAGTTTGTCAGATTCAAGAATACTCCAATGCTTGGAGAAAATTCTTTTAATTCCATGGACTCCAGGTGCATATATTGTGCACCTATTATCTTTACCAGTCTCCTTATGTGCTAGTTTTCCTTTAAGTCCTCTCTTTTTACTCCTGCAGTCTTTTCAACTGATTTTTTTATACACTCCTTTTTGTTGCCCCTTTTCTCAAATCTGTTTGTAACAAATTCTATTTGTTTATCCATTTCTTCTGGTTCAGAGCAATGCTTTTTTATGCGGCATAGTTGGCCCAAGGATATATTATTTATCCATGTTGGTTGCTGCTGGCTAAAACATAATTGCAAACATCAACATCAAAAAATGTTTTAAAATTAATTTCCCCTTTTTTTCAGATATACTTCTAAATCTAAAAAAACGTATGTGATCAGAATTAAAATGTAATGAAAATGCCAAGTTAAAATCATTTTGGTTCAGGGTTTTTGCAAATTTGAGTAAGTCTGACTGTGGGCCCTGCCATATGAATAAAATATCATCTATGAAACGGGAATTTTAATGTGCATACATACTGCTATTTATAGTATTTTAAGCTCCTTAAAGTACAGTAGGTCACTAATGTGTTTTTAATGTTGTTATATCTGTAGGAAAAAACTGGGATCTCACTGCAGCTTTAAGTGATTATGAACAACTTCGACAGGTGCACACAGCAAATTTGCCTCAAGTATTTAACGAAGGTAAATACTATAAGCAGCAGCAGGAGAGAGAAATCACCCAGCATGTCAACAAGATCGAGAAACCAAACCTCCAAAGACAGGATGACATTGCTCAAGGTAATACTCTATAGCACATAAAGAACTACTATACAATCAATCTACAGTCGGAACGGTGAGAACAGAGGAGTGGGGGATCTGTCTTTGCTTAGTATGTGATTTTAAGAAATCATTGCAGAAGTTGATGCTTTCTTCTATAATTTCCCAAGTTGAGTATTCAGCAGGAAAAGTATAATCCAGTCACTGATTTGAAATGGGAAGTGAGAATCTGTATGAGATTCACTTAGGGGCATATTTATCAAGGGTCGAATTTCGAATTGAAAAAACTTTGAATTCAAAAAGACCAACCGAAATTAAGTTGAAGTTTTTTTTTTGGTAGAATAGGTCAGTTTTCCAACCTTATAGATCTGTATAAGCCCGAATATGAATCAAAGGAATATCGCATTCGATCTAATTCGATTTAAAGTTTCTCCCAAAAAAAACTTTGATTTTCAAAAGTCCACCAATTGACTCCAAATAGGTTCTAGGAGGTCCCCCATAGGCTAAAACAGCAATTCGCCAGGTTTTAGATGGCAAATTGTCGGATTTTTAAAGAGACAACCCTTCGAAGTACACAAAAAAATAGCTTGGAATTCAATTTTTTTCATTCGAAAATTCACCTCGACCTTTGATAAATCTGCCCCTTAGTGATCAGAAACAATCTCACTAGAAAATGTTAGCAGTTTAAATTCATAAAGTGTATTGTCCCTCCATATGTGCAGCACAATGTGGGGAATGCTCAAAATCAAAGATGTTCTAAGTGGCATTTTATCCATAGTTTGCGGTCCCAGTCCTATTCTGGTATTAGAAAACGTAAAACCATGTTCTTTTCTTAAATTTAGACATAACTTATATATTTACATATAAAGTTCAACCAGGAAGTAACTTACTACAAGTGGAAATACATACAACTGTATATTGTATTACCTAACTATAATAGTTATTATAGCAAACCTAGTCAGTGGCCTGTTACATGTTCCTGTCTTTTGTCCATGGGTTAAATAACTAGTAAAACCAAATAATGAAAAGATTTGCTCCAGAAACATTTTTTAACTGTTTCTTTGAATAAGCTACTGTGTGTGGAGGACAGCCATGCAAGTTAAAATTGGGCTATGGGGCACACACAGGAAGATAAAGATGGGTCAGACCACTCATGGTTCTCAGCAGGACTATAGAATAAAATCCTTTCTCATATAAATGTGAATGTGTTGCCAATAATTAGTTTATTCATTGGTGTCAGATGAACACATGTGGACAGTGGACTTAAATTATATTAAAAAAAAATTCAATTGATGTTACTAGTCCTTTAATAAGTTAAAGGGATACTGTCATGGGAATTCTTTTTCAAATTTTCAAAATTTAATAGTGCTGCTCCAGCGGAATTCTGCACTGAAATCCATTTCTCAAAAGAGCAAAGAGATTTTTTTATATTCAATTTTGAAATCTGACATGGGGCTAGACATATTGTCAATTTCCCAGCTGCCCCAAGTCATGTGACTTGTGCCTGTACTTTAGGAGAGAAATGCTTTAAAACATGTTTTCCGATGACAGGATCCCTTTAACATTGCAATTAAATCTCAGATTCATTTGTGCAGAATTGTGCTAGCAGAAGGATTTAGGAAAATATCCGCATTGTCCTGTGTAACTTAACGGTGAAAAGTACAGTACAATTCACTTGTATGAGATTATGTTGTGTCTGCTTTGCCTAGAAAAGCGACTTTCCAGAGGTATTTCCCATGCCAGCTCAGCCATTGTTTCCCTTGCTCGGCTTCATGTGGCCAATGAATGCAGCAGTGAGCCATTTCCTCTTGAAATGCCCATCTACACATTCCAACTACCAGACCTCAGTGTGTACAGCGAAGACTTCAGAAGCTTTATTGAACGGGATTTAATTGAGCAATCGACAATGGTGGCTTTAGAACAGGCAGGTAAGCATATTCGTACATTTAAGGATTTGGTCAGTAAATCTTCTGTATCTTCAGATTCTCTTGTATGAGGAGTTTGCAGGCAGGTGCACAGTTGGAATTATTCTGGCATTAGCTTCAACTGTGTGTGCCTCTGTAGCTTCTGTCCATTAGTGAAGTGAAAGAAGAGGATCTGAAGATACAGAAGATGGCACCTAAGAACTCCACTAGGCTGCTCTGCACCTATCAGGTTCACAAACAAGGACGTTTTTCTATGTAATACACTGTGATTATGGGAAGTGGATGGGGACCTTTGAATGTGTGTGGGGGATGGGGTTAGTTCTTCTTTAACTGAATAAATTAAATCATTTAAGTAAAAATAGGTTTCCATGAATTTACACATTTTCATTACAAAATTGGAATGTATTTATTGTCCCTAAATTTAACTGCAGAATTTTCACAGATGAGCACGTGAATGCTAAGGTGTTGGCCATATTCTTATCCTTTCACATAACAATAAGCATTGGATTATTTTCATTAAACATAATTAGTTAAGCTAAGAGGTTCAGTCTTATTAATAAAAAAAAAAAGTAGACAAACCAGACAAAATATCAACCATTATTTGTTTAAAGACAACACAATGGCTAATTGCATTGCCTTATTTTTGAGCATTCTGGTTTAATAGTTTCTGAATAATAGATCTTGCAACCAAAGAAATCCAATGGCACACAGGGCTTATACAACAGCTCAAGTGTTTATTGCAGAGTGCGGTGCAACGTTTCGGGTGAACCCCTTTGTCAAGCATTTTTGGGAGGTGGCTGGACCTCCACCATTGAGCACCTGGTCTCTCTGTGTAGCCTATAAGATAGGGTGTGTGCGAGGACCAAAACTTTCTGCATTCTGAATAATAGATCCCATACCTGTATGTAAGTGCTAGGTTGCTTCTGTTTATTTATTTTTTTTCTTTCGTACATATGTATGATTTTTTTTTTTTTTTTACATGAACGCCTTACTGGCCTATGGGAAATTGGAGTAGTTATTCATGTGACCTAGTTTGGATAGCCTTCTGGTTTGCAATTGCATTTTGATCACTATGCTTGCAGCAAAATCAGCTGAGCATCCATGCTGGGTTATCTGTAAAGTGAGTTTATATGGTCGCCCTTGTTCCTTCATGCATGGCATTACATTTTGTATTTCAAGGACAGGTCTAAATGATGAATTGCCTTACAGACAGCACCGGGAAGAGAAAAGGTTTCCATAATCACGATTTTAGCAGGAAAATTAAGTTTGAAAGTCTTTTTTTGAAGGGCATTTTCACCCTGAATTCCTGACTTGTGATATATTTTATGGTGGCCATGCTTTCTATGAATCTTTGAGCAGGTTGTGTCTGTTTCATTATTGTGTACATCTACATGACTAATGTATGGTAAAAGTTTAGTTCCTGGAAATTCAGGGGTGGAATGTAAAGTTGCAGGTTTAGTTTGAAATTAAGCATTCAATATTAAGGGGCAGATTTGATAAAAAAAATGGATTTCTCCCACTGATTTTTTTTTATTAATTTTCTTGATAGCATTTTGTTACCTAGCCACCTTGGGCAGTCAAACTCAACCTTTCTATCCAATGGGATATAGTTACATTTATTTTATTGTAGATTTCACTAGAATTCAGAAATCACTGGATTTTATTGAGAATTGATAACTTTTCAACAAAAAGTAGTGGTTGACATCAACCTGAATGAGAGGATGGCCCTTGAAAAGTTTTGTTGCTTTCCATCATGGAATAATGCTGCAGTCGGGGGACTAAAATTCTTGTATACATTGTATGTGGTGGTGGTGGTGGGGGGAAACAAATTATTGACATATTACTGTATGAGAGAAAGGTCTCTCAGAAGTTTTATTGTATTTGGTTATATCATGTCTGAACACATAAAAAACAAACCTATAAACAAAATGGGAAACATTCATGTTTACATTTAACATATATATTTTATAGATGTAAAACCTTATTATAGGAGCACCCTGGTAGGGCAGTAGGTTTCATATGAAATTTAAAATTAATTGTACAATTGTTTAAAGTTGGCTTTTTGTTCTTTACATGTTTTGTGGTGTGTATCTAAGTACCTACAAATGTAAAGAATTGAAGAGCATGACACCTGCTGTTTTGTTCTGTAAATAGTTATTAATGTAACTGAGATTATAGATCCTATTCCTCTATAACCGGAGATATAATCTGATGTTAGACAGAGACTTTTAAGGTGTTGAAATGTTTTTATATAGATCAACATATAGTAAAGTGTACAGATATTGGATCTATTATATGTAAATGTTTGAAATGATGACTGAAGGAAAAAAAGATTAAAATACATTTTACAGTGTAAGTAAAGTTTATTTTGCTTGATCTGAATTGCAAGTTTATTTTGCTTGACAAACACAGTAGAAAGGTATTTAAGTGACATAACCCCTTTAAATGAGGCAGAGAAGATACTGCAGGGTTTGTTTCTAAAATTGTATTCCATTTACATATTTGCATTTATAGTTTGAAGTGCATTTGAATAGATAATATATTGACATTTAGAGGTAACCTTTCTGTTGTTTCAAACACACTGAAGCTATTCTGGCAACTCATGGTGAACCAACCCAGTGCAGTCTTAGGTTGTGGGATGTCACACAGCAATCTTTAGAACATAACCTGGATAAGTCCTTTATGACTTGCTGCCTAGAAACTCTTTTTTTAAGTTTGTAAAAATAAAGAAAGGTATACTACCAGCTACCTATACTTTATGATTAATCTACCCATTTATTGAGATTTCTATACCTATTAATCTTTGTCAGAAATACTTGTAATCTCATCCAGTTAGAGCAGCACCCACCTGACAGCATAGCAAGGAATTTCACCAGTGTGCCCCCCACTATCTCTCTATAATGTCCTCCAATATAGAGTCCTGCGCGGAACCAATTTGCTAAACCCGGGACCCGCAAACCGCATCTGGACTAGCAAACCGCATTCTTACTTGTACCCGATACCCGACCCGCAAGTACCTTATCCACAACTCGTTCCGCGACCCACTGACCATCGAGAATCAGTAAGTGCTGTCATTGTAAATCGGAAGTGACAACATCGGAAGTAGGCGTGATCAGAAAAAAGGAGTAAAACTCGCTCTTGTGAAGACCGGTGACACGCAGAACCGCCGACCCTCGTCTATACCCGCACCCGAAACTTCTACCCACAACCTGCAGGTTACCCGCTTTTTTGTGGGTAACCCGCGGGTACCCAACTAGCTGCAGGACTCTACTCCAACGTACTAATGAGTAATCATGTCCCCTTGCAAGCTCATTTTCTCCAGAGGAAAAAAAAAACAACTTTGATAGTCCTTCCCTCATAGCTTAATTCTTCCATTCTTTTTATAAATTTAGTTGCATATCTGTCCGGTTCATGAATATCCTTCTTAATGACTGGAGCCCAAAACTGCACTGCATACTCAATGTGAAGCCTTAGCAGAGATCTTCAAAGAGGGACAATTATATTTTCATTTGTTGCGTCTATGCCCTTTTTTATGCAAGAGCCACTGATTGTCATTGCCTAGAGTTACACAGCTTGTTGTGCTCACAAAAAAAAAAAACAAATCCTTATCAGTTAAAGGGATTCTGTAATGATTTTTATGGTGTAGTTTTTATTTCTAAATTACACTGTTTACATTACAAATCGTTTACTCTACCATATAAAATTTTAGTCCTGAACCAACAAGTGTATTTTTTTTTGCTGTAATATTGGTGTGTAGGCAGCCATCTCAGGTCATTTTGCCTGATCCCGTGCTTCCAGAAAGAGCTACCACAACATTATATATCATAAAAGAAAATGATGTTTTACTTTCTTCCATGTAGGGAGATTAAACTGGTGGTCAACTACATGCTCAAGTTGCAAACGTCTTCTGCCTTTAGCCACAACTGGAGATGGAAATTGCCTTTTACATGCTGCCTCTTTGGGTAAGATGGGAAGCTGCTGAGTGATTAAGTTAAGTTTGAAGTGCCATGTATTTCAGAGTACTTATTATGGACTCACTTAAACAGCATTGTGCTGTATAATCATTTTCATAGATTAATCCTAAAACGTTAAATAGTTATTGAGTGCTATGTTAAAGTGTTGCTATCTAATCGCTTACAGATATTGCCCAATCCCACCCAAATTAAATGTTTAGGAAAGCAAATAGACGTTCTCCCCCATCCCACCCATTGGTCTTTAGGTTAATCACAGTTTTGGCCTCCAAGCAGGGAACTTTTTAATTTAGGAAATAAACTAACCCCATCATGTTTCCTTCAGGAGGTTATTTGAAAGTGGACATTTTACCCAGGTGAATGAGTTTGTTGTGGTGTGTTTGTGCTCATCGTGGCAATCATCTGAGCTCTTAATATTCTCTGTCGTAGGGATGTGGGGATTTCATGACAGAGATCTGGTTCTGAGAAAAGCCCTTTATACCATGATGAGGAGTGGAGCTGAAAGGGAAGCACTGAAAAGACGATGGAGGTGGCAACAGACGCAGCAGAACAAAGAGGTAACCAGGCTCTTATTCTGACCATCATAAATGCCCCCCTGTGTGTTAATTCTGTTTGATACACTCTTTCATAGTTACACTCTTTGAGTTTGCCTCTTCACTGTGTGTTTGTGTGTTATTATGTGAAGCCTGAAAAAAATGCTGTGTTTGTATTCTGCATGTGCCTGTAGGTATAGGTTCATTTGTATCAGATGACTCATGAATTTGTACATTTTATTTTATCTTTAGTTGGAATTGCCCAGAACTGTGACTTAAGGAGTCAGTTATATGTTGCTTCTAGGGCCTCAAAATAGTATAGGTGAAAATGCATTATCAAGAGGTCCTGGTGAACTTAATTCCATACAATGATAAAACCATCAGGAGGGCAGGAAAAGAATGTTTACGACTTGGCAGGGGGCAATGTAGAAAGGGAAAACATTTTATTAAAATATAGGGCATTGGTCAGCAAGAGGCAGGTAGATTGATGGATGGATGATCAGACAACAGGCATAGATGCACAACATCATATATATAGATGGACAACATTGCCTTTACAAAAAGCCACAATCGGAAGAATTGCAATGCAGCATTGTGACTCTTTGTCAAGGTAACATTTGGCAAAAAGGTGTCCATGTGTGTCTCATTGGCAGATACATCTCACAAAGGAGGAGCCTGGCAGTAAGAAAACTCTGTACCAAAGGGCTTTAAGGATGGAATATAGGAGGGATAAAAGGCTGACTTGCCATCAAAAGCATGGTCTACATCATCAGCATGCATGGTTTTTGCAGCACAGAATGATTTTTCTTTTTCTCAGTAACCCCACGATTTTAGAAGCAAACCTATGACGTTTAAAGGGAATATTCAATATATTCTGTAGAATAAAAATTCTTCTTCTTTATCAATGAATGTTCATTTGAGATGTAATTGTCCTAGCTTACTTGATTTGTGCAAGCAGATGCAACTACATAATGAAAGAGGCGAGTGCAGCCCAACAAATATGAATATTTGCACATGCTCACACACATATTACCTTTTATCTAGGACTATGCAAGCCTTTTTTTAGAACACTGTAGCTGCACAAGTGGAAATCGACTCGTTCTTGGTATAATTGAATTTAACAATAAAGCAATATTTGCTCTCTTTGTTTGAGGCAGTCTTTGTTTCATTTCAGTAGTTCATTTTAATCACAAAATGAAGTGGTCATTTTAATCAATTTAACTGTGGATTTCAATTTACTTGCCCAGTAAATAAAACAAATGCATTCATGAATTGATTTTATTTGTAATATCTTGGTGGTTTTATTTATTTCCTGAGTAACACAGTGCAGTAGAACTTCCCCTTATGATGAGATTTTCTCCAATGCTAGATAAGTGATCTACTTTTTAAATGCATATATACATTATATATGCTGCAACAGAAAATGACAGTATTACAATGACTGTAGTGGTTAATGTGAGAACTAAGGGGAGAGAGAGCAAGCAAAAGAAGAAAGACCCATGTGGCAGACTTTGAAAACTACTTACATATACTGTAGTACATCAGCTAGCAGATCCCTTAATAAATATACTGTCCTTAAAGAGGTGGTTTACCTTTATGTTAACTTTTAGTATATTACAGAATGGTTTAAGGTCTAAGCAACCTTTCAATTGGCCTTCGTTTTTTATTTTGTATAGTGTGTGAATTATTTGCCTTCTTCTTCTGACTCTTTTATTGCTACTTTATTACTCATTTTTCTATTCAGGCCCTCTTCTATTCCAGTCTCTTATTCAAATCAGTGCATGGTTGCTAGGGTAATTTGAACCCTAGCAAATAGACTGCTAAAATTGTGAATTTGAGAGCTGCTGAATCAAATGCTAAACTCAAAAACCACAAATAAAAACCATTTCAAATTGTCTCAGAATCTCTCTACATCATACTAAAAGTTAATTTTAAGGTGAACAACCCCTTTAAAAGGGAAAATAAAAAAAATCCCATAGTAATAGAATCTCTTGTACGGTATCTCTCACTGTATACATGTGCATTGGGTTTTTTTTGGGATAGAAGACTTGATTATATTTCAAAGTACTTTTTTTAAGGAAATGTGTTAGAAGCCCTACAGGGGACAGGGGCATAACTATAGAGTTACAGACCCTGTGGCTGCAGGGGGGGGGGGGGCAGGAGGTATAGGGAACCCCATGAAATTTCAATATATATTGGTAAAACAGGACAACTTCTGGATATGTTGTGGACACTAAAATTAATTTGCTGTGGGGCCCAGTAACGCCACTGGTAGGGGAAGGCTTCCCGTTTAAGTTGCGATCCTTTAGTTAGAAATCAGTATTGGGGGTTATACTGCAGAATAAAAAAAATTATTTGTTTTTTTTTTTAAAGGCAATTACTCACAGCCAGTTATTACTCTCTGTCTCATCATATGCCAAGAAATCATCTCTTTCTGATATACAGTATATATTAGACTGAGACATGTTTCAGACATGTTGGATGCCAGAGCTTGAGTACTTTTGGGCACAAATTCATGTAGAGCATTTAATGTCTTTGAATTCCAGTGTGTAATTAAAGGAAATACATATACTGAAGATTTTCACATAACAGGCCTAAAGGGTCATTTGAAGTAGAGGGGTTGATCCAGTTATTGCACTGTTGTAGGAATGAAACTCTTACACAGTTGATCAGTAGCAGTTAATATTTTGCCACTGGTTCTTTATTGTGAGACTTAAGTGCAGGTTAAACTACAAGTGTATCCGCATATATTATTGTCCTAGGCAACTGTACTAGTTTGCGTCTAACATTACGTTACATATTTGTCTTTAATGGCATCAATTATAGTATGTCAAGCAATTAAAACAATATTATTGCTATATTGCCCTTTCTTTATAAAGCGAGCCTGTGTATTATAGAAGTAGCACTGTAGTACTATCATAACAGTATAAATATAATGTAACACCTATTTGGGCCACTCGGGGTTAATTCACCAGCTAGAACACTAGAGCATGGGTTACACACGACTTACACCCAGGGCAGGGCCTTCGCTAAGTAGAAGTGTTCCCTCTATGGTGTAGTGCAACTACATCCCCCCCAGGCTACTGTGCACACAAAAACAACTTGGGCGCCAGTAGGTTCTTAACAATCAGGAACGGTTTATTATGCCAAAAAGGGCAAATGACCACAGGTTTTAGTACTCACGCAGGGGTTGAGGAAAACAGCATATTGAGAGTTCACACAGAACAAGGCAGGCTCACACAGAGAGTACACAGGCAAATGCAGTACAACCTTTCCCTCCTGGAAGTTGTCAGGCAAGCAGCTTCTACCCTACAGTCCCTCCTCACTGAGGTCCCTGACTGGAGGCAACACACAGAGCCTCTGGGAAGCTACTCCCTTTCTGCAAATCCTTGTTGGAGCTTCAGCTGCTCTTTCTCTCTATCCTATCTGCCTTTCTCTCCTAGAGAGACTATGACAAGTCTGCCCTAGTATATCTGTTCCTCATTCACGGGGTTACCTGGTCCCCGACTTGGACACATGACTTCTTCTGGGCCTATTGCACTCAGTCCCCCTGAGCACATCCAGCTGGAATCACATCCAGAGGAGTGACCACTCCCTGCACACACTATATAGGAGTGTGTCAGAGCAGTGTCATCAAATCTCTCAGCCTATCACTGTATAGGTTATTCTGTAACAGGGATTCTACCCAATAACCCAAGGAAATTGTGAAAAGATTAACTATATAGGGCCTGTATCCCTATAGGGCCCTACAATACTATTGCAGGTATGTGTGCATTGGTGTGAGTATGTGATTGAAGTATCATGTGCAGATAGTAGCCATGACACATGAGTGGAATCTTTATTAGGGCTACTTTCATTTTATTTGTTAATCAGATACCTGTACATTGAGTAGCCGAAAGCAGCCTTTCTTTTGTTACAGACACAGTTAAACCAAACAGTTTAGCACAACAGAGTTCTGACAGTACTTGTCATCTTTACAGGCTGCTGCTGCTACATTAGACGTAGTATTGAGACAGCATGAGAAGTGATACTGGAGCAGGTTTGAAAATGTATGTGTGAAACATCACATCTAGAAACAGATATCCCTGCAGACTGTTTTCTATGCAGGCATATTGCAAGCTTTATATCAATCGAAATGTGGATATGGCAAATTCTGTAAGACCTTAAACTCAAAAAAGATGTTATTATATCTGGATGTCCCAAGGGGGCCAACACTTCTTGCTAACTGCCTGGGGGAAGGAATACTTGGTTCAAGGTTAACTAGTGTGTCAGGGGACCCAGGACTGAATTTATTCAATAACCTACTTTCATAATTATGCCACCATGGCAACTCATATGCCAAATAAACAGTCTGCTATTGTGTTAATAGGAATGTCCCTTTAGTTATCTTGGGGATATTATTTTCAGAAGAAGGGCCTTCATTTAATCAAGATGGGGCATTTGGAGCACATAGTATGGTTTTTGGATTGGTTTTGCTGTAAAAATCAAAAAGGGTTAGCTGTTATTCAATTAGAATACTGTTTGCAAGTACGCAAGTCTAGTTGTACAATAGTTAAAGAAAAACTTAACCCTAAAAATGAATATGGCTAAAAATGCCATATTTTATATAATGAACTTATTGCACCAGCTCAATGTATCAACTTTTCAATAGCAGCAATGCCCCAGGACTTCAAACTTGTCACCATCTTGGAAAGTGTTGGCACACTCACAGGCTCTGAGCAGCTGTTTTAAAGCTAAGGATAGGGGGCGTTGCAAATGATCAAGCAGAAAATGAGGTTGGCCTGTAATATAAGATGATGCTACAAGGCTGATTATTACATTTTGACGCTAGTTGCACTTGTTTTGTTGCTACAATATAGTAATTATCTGTATTAATTACTAATCAGCCTTATATTGTGACATTTCTATTCTATGTGTACTGCATATTTAGAGTCTGTACCTAAGTTCAATAATTGACTGCAGCACAGAGCATGTGCAGTGAATCAGCAAAAAAGTAGATGGGGAGCTACTGAGGCATCTTCAGAGACACAGATCTTCCCTGTTAAAAGGATGTGGTTGCCTTGGGCTGGCACTGAAGCCCTTTGCATAATGTACAGCATTTCTAGCCTATGTCTATAGTTAAGCTTTAGTTATTTAAAGGAAAACTATACCCCCAAAATGAATACTTAAGCAACAGATAGTTGATATCAAATTGAATGACATATTAAAGAATCTTACCAAACTGGAATATATTTTTACATAAATATTGCCCTTTACATCTCTTGCCTTGAGCCACCATTTCGTGACTCTATCTGTGCTGCCTCAGAGATCACCTGACCAGAAATACTACAACACTAACTGTAAGAAGTGAGGAAGCAAAAGGCAGAACTCTGTCTGTTAATTGGCTCATGTGACCTTACATGTGGTTTGTATGTGTGCAAAGTGAATCGTACGATCTCAGGGGGCGGCCCTTATTTTTTAAAATGGCAATTTTCTATTTATGATTACCCAATGGCACATACTACTAAAAAAGTATATTATTATGATAATGGTTCATTTACATGAAGCAGGGTTTTACACATGAGCTGTTTTACTCAGTGTCTTTTAATAGAGACCTATATGGTTTGGGGGGTATAGTTTTCCTTTAAGGCCTAAACCATTCCTCCCCTATGTATTTTGAAATGAAATGGCAATGTTAAATTACTAATCCATGAAAACATTGATTGGAACTTGCCTTATTTCTGATTGTTTGCCATACAGTCTGGGCTGGTTTACACAGAGGATGAGTGGGAACGAGAATGGAATGAACTACTAAAGTTGGCCTCTAGTGAACCACGGACACATTTTAGCAAGAATGGAGGCTCTGGTGGTGGGTAAGTATTGTACAACTTTTCCACCATTATTTTCTTGAAAATATGCATGTACAGTTGAAGTTTGGGCACCCCTGAGCAAATTACATATTTAGTTCATTTTTTAAGTGAAACTACTGCAGTAATCAGTTTGTAAATAACATATTTACAAATGTTAATGCACAGTTACATCAGAAACTTTAAAACATTTGATATATCATTTTTTGTTTATCTGTCCACTGATAAACACTGATTTTATAAGGTCCCTGGCCCTAATTATCTCATTAGATATTAAAGGGGTGGTTTGCCTTTAAATTAACTTTTAGTATGTTATAGAATGGCCAATTCTAGGAAACTTTTCAATTGATCCTAATTATTTATTTTTTAAGTTTTTGAATTATTTGTCTTGTTCTTCTGACACTTTACAGTTTTCAAATGGGGGTCAATGACCCCATTTACATCTCTGTAAGGCTACACATTTATTGATATTGCTACTTTTTATTACCCACCTTTCAATTCAGGCCCTTTCCTATTCATATTCCAGTCTGTTATTCAAATCAGTGCATGGTTGAGGGTAATTTGGACCCTAGCAACCAGATTGCTGAAATTGAAATCTCTACATCTAAAAAGGTACTAAAATTTTATGAAAAGGTGAACAACCCCTTAATAGCATTTAGGACTTATCACCTGTTGACAATTGCAGAGCTAAATAAAATACCTGACATTCCAAACTTAACAATATATACACAGAATGCTCAGGACCTGGGGTTTTCCAAATAAGGGGTCTTTCTGTAATTCAGATCTCCATACTTTAAAGTCTACTAAAAATAGTTTAAAATGAAATAAACTTAATAGCATTGTTTTGCATCCAATAAGTATTAATTATATCTTAGTTGGGATCAAGTACATGCTACTGTTTTATTATTAAAGAGAAAAAGGAAACCATTTTTAAAAATGTGAATTATTCATTATGATGGAGTCTAACGGAAGATAGTGTTTCCATTTTCTGAGCTTTCTCAATAATGGGTTTCTGGATAACGAATCCAATACCTGTATCTATAAGAGGTTCAGAGATTCTAATATTCTCTTTGATTCCACTTTGCTGCATGTTTTCTGAACGCTGTTTATCACAGTGAATTGATTATTTTAATTGTAGTATACCGAAACATCTCCTTCATCTAATATAGAATGTGCTTCAGGAATTTCTCACGTTGGCAGCTGGGATCTCCCTCTTGGCTAGGTTTAAGATTTTATACATATGATTTTCCTCTTGAGTTGTTTTCCACCTACTTTTCTTTTGTATATGCATTTTGGCAGGTCACATATTCATTTGTGAATAGCTAGCCATCTCAAATAAGAACATTAACCTGTACTGATCACTTTAAAATATATGGTTTGCTTTGCGTTTGCATAGCAGATTTTAAGTCAGTAGAACGTAAAAAGATGTCCAGGTTCTGTGGTTCACTCCCCTCTGCCGGTTAAGGGATCCGTTCTCCTTCGGATATGCAACAGAAATTATGTGTAGACAAACCTGGTTTGTCTACACATAATTTCTATAGCAGATTTTAAGTGCTCGGCCTTTCCTGCTCTTCATGCAGATTGTAACAAAGGTGCTCCCTTGTGTGCTGTGACAGGCGTATAGATTTTGGTTTGTATAATGCACAGACAGGAAATTGATCTTTGCTCCGTAAAGTGAAGTATTAAAACCGCATTTGTAATATGAATTTTTAATATGTTGTATCCTCATTATATGCATGTGACTATAAAGCACCATTGCCACAGCAAATATAGCTGTTTTAGACCTACTTTATACGTGACTAGAATTGTATAGATCTAAATGTAGAGAATGCCACTGTGTGCCTTGGGCATATGATGTATATCACAGATGTTTAACATTCTTTATATACTATAAAGCAAAAAATGTGTATACCAGCCCTCCCCCAATCATCCACCTTTGGTGATCAAAAACTCAGCCCACCTTGTGTTAAATATAAAATAATATAAATCCAGACATATTAAAGGCAGTCTAAGAAATGACGCTAGCTTTAGTTATATTCCAGTATGCGGAACCCAAGACAGACATCCCCTTCAGAATAGCATATATGCAACCGTTTAAAACAGGAAGCTTTTTATAGCATTGCTTTAATTTCACAAATTGTTAAATTGTCCAGATCATGAATCTGCAGAAGACTGAGTAACTATTCGAGCACTCTGCTGGTCATCAGCAGGCACTGCAAGAAATCCCTTTTTGTATTATAGGTTTGGGACCTGTTATCCAGAATGCTCTTTCTGTAATTTGTATACTCCATATATGTCTGCTAAAAAATAATGTAAACATTAAATACACCCAATAGGAATGTTTTGGTTCCAATAAGGATTAATTATATCTTAGTTTGAATCAAGTACAAGTACTTTTTTATTATAACAGGGAAAGAGGAAATCATTTTTAAAAATTTGAATTATTTGATTATAATGGAGTTTATGGGCAATGTTCTGCCTGTAATATGGAGCTTCCTGGATAATGGGTTTCCGGCAGGGTCAGACATGGGGTAGGCAGAAGAGGCACGTGCCTAGAGTGCGAAGGTAGAGGGGAGCAGGCACATACCTCTTCTGAGGCCTTTCCCTAGTTCGGACCATTGTGTCCTGAAGCTGCAGCAGCTGTTCCTTCTGCAAGCGCAGTAGCGCTTCCTCTGCGAATGCGCATTATCGCTTCTTCGGCGCACACACTCTTCCGCGCATACACACCCGTGCTGCCTCATCTTATCTCTTGTGCTCTTCTTCGCATGCCTGAACAGTGTGGGTGCCATGTAGTCAGCCGGGTTGCCTAGGGCGTCCGGCGGACTTGGCCCGGCACTGATTTCCGGATAACAGATACCTGTACTTTATTTTTATGTTATAAAAAAAACTTTATGTAATAAAGTTTAAGTTTAGGGATAGGCATAATAATCCCCTAGCAGACATTAATAATAACTGACAAGTTAAGTGTTTTATATGTTTAAAAGTTATAAACATTTTTATATTTTCCGTTTTTGATAAGCAATCTATAAAATGTTAGTAATGTAACCCCCATGTTTATAATATAGTTAATAGTTTAAATATTAACCAATTTGTTTTGGTTGTTGTTGTTAATCAAGCAGTAGATAGAGATTTTAACTGAATGAGTAGTTCAATTATTAAAAAGTATGAGCACGAAACAGGAAGGCGATGGAACAGAGGAAACAACCTAAATACGTACAATGCAGATTTAGTGCATGCTGTTTATTACAGCTGCATACTTTCTGCTGTAACTTTCAGTTTGCCGATTGTCACTTTAAAACAGCTATGGAGGGCGTGCCCAGACCATTAATAAATTAAATTGTGTAGCTTCATAGTAATACTATACTATACTAAAGGTAACCATAGACAGAAAACTTAACTATTAAATTAAGAATGTTTCCAAAGTAAACCCAGCCATAGTAAGATTATCCTCCAGAGTTCAAACAAATTATACTGAAGCTTTGATGAGGAAAAAGAATTCTTCTTCCACAAGGCAAGAGAACTATAATCACAGACCTTGGTCATTCTGTTCCAGGTCAGCCAGGAAACCTAGATCACAAGCACATGGTCAGTCCAGCAGAAGATGCAAAATTTATAGCAACCCTAATACAAATCATGAATGAAAGTAAGCACAACCAAGAACTAGAACTCCTGGCTCATCTCAAAAGGAAAACAAATTAATATTAATGTCACTACTAAATCCTGACACTTTTTCCATTGTAACATGGGAAAGATACAGCCCTATCTTTCTCTTTCACTTTGGCATAAATAATTACTGTAACGGGGCTGTTGAACCACTGGGCTAGTGTGTTATATTAAATACATAATCTCAAGCCATATTGTTTGTTAGGGTTTACTTTACTGGGAGCTTAGGCACCTTTCTGTCTAAAGCTGGCCATCCATTTAAAGATTATGTGAAATGAGCAGATCTTTCCCTGATATGCCTACCGTGAGTGCCAACCCGTAGGATCACAAAAGGAGTACAGGCAATCAGAGTCATCAATGATCCAATGCCATCATCACCCGACAAGATTTTTAAACTTGTCCCATTAATATATGGCCAATTTACAGCAAGTAATGTGGCCATACATGGCCAAATTTAAGCTGCAGATACAAGTCTTTTAGACAGATTTGGCAGCCCTATGGCCGAACGATCGAATTAGCCTGATCTCGCCCTGCCTTTGGTGGGCATATCGGGGGAAAGATACGCTCATTTTATTGACCTAGCCAAACGAGCAGATCTTATAGTGTATGGCCACCTTAAGCTGCCGACTTGGACTGAAAGAGACAAATTGGCAGCTAAAATCTGCCTGTGCATGGCCACCTTCCTGCAATCCCTATCCATCCCAAGACCAACATTTTAGAAGAAAAGAAATTGGTAAGAAACAGTACCTGAGGTGATGACTTGGCATGTCTTAACGCAGATGTTGATAAATGCTTATACTCCTCTATTGCAATTTCTGTATATTTTTGGCATGGCCAAGGAGAATACAACTGTGATTGGTTTACAGCACAGTTTGTACCATGTTATCATGTAAGCCTGAAATGTCAGTTGTTCTGTGTCGCCCTAAGGTGTAAGACTTTGTTTTTGCCAGTATGTGATCTGCCTTGGATTGTGGAAGGACTGTGTATTTGTGTATTATCTGACTTACATACTCCAGAATTTAGGAGTTTTGTTTGTATCTTGTTACATGTGCATTTATTTTATTATGTTGTCTGGAGAAGCAAATCAGTGTTTCTCTTGTTGGATACAGTTATTTAATTATACATTCAATCATATTTTAGTATTGTAGCCTAAAAAAAAGATAACCAAAATTCCTCAGTGGGCACAGTGAAGTAACTAAATGAAATGTGGTTGGATATTCGTTCTGGAAAGTTATACATGTTTGATATAATAATAATAATACTAATAGTATGCAGGTACATGTAAATTTTACCATAAATACATGGGAACAAACATTGCAATACATTACTATAACTATGCATGGTTGCAATATATTAGGTTATTGCAACCATGCATAGTTATATTATTATATTAGGCTGCACAGGATAAAGGAGAGATCTGGCCCCCAGAGCTTGCAATAATAGTGCTGCCATTTAACTAGTCAGTGGAATCATGCATGCTTAGATATTTCTCTGCATAAGAAATGTTTATTTTTCAATTTTTCTGTATATATCCATGGGTTCATCATCGCTTTAATTAACATATATAGCAAACAAATGGATTTTAATTTGCAAATGCCTCACAACCTGCACTGCAGGAGGTATCTGATAGTAGAGCAGAAAAAGCTTTCAGGGCGGAGGGGTGAGGCATCTTTTATTAGCTATTTAGTTGAGCAAGTGTTTGTGCCACTGCAGGAATTCAAATAAAATGCAAATGAATCTGCACTGCAAATTAAATATACACGGCACTGCAGTCACCCTACTCATCAAATGAAAAAGAACAATGTTCTGCATTTAATCAAATATAATCACCCAGAATTCTAATTTGTAATACATTTTCCATCTTGCATTAAATAGCTACGGGGTTTTAATGGTAAGTAACATTTACACTTACTTACCATGTAGACAGTATTATCTTTATTTATAAATATATATTTATTTATATAGGGAATAATGTACCCCCTGTTATAAAATATAAGGATATTATAAGTTACCGAGGAGTTTCATGACCGAAGGCCGAGTGTTTTTATACAGGTCATGGAACTCCGAGGTAACTTCTAATATCCTCATATTTTACAACAGGGGGTACTTTATTTATTATAATACACAAGTTTTAGTGAGTCATGTGACAGAAATGACATCAGAACTCACCGTTTATAACTGATGACATCAGAACTCACCATTTATAAGGATATAATTTACAAGATATTCATGGCTTTTGTGTATTATAAAGATATATTATTATATTATTTATACAGGTATGGGACTGTTTATCCAGAATGCTTGGGACCTGGGGTTTTCTGAATAACGGATCTTTCTGAAATTTGGATCTTCATACCTTAAGTCTGCTTAGGGTCACATTTATCAAAATGTGAGTTTAGAGCTTCATAAGCAAAAACTCACAGACGTTCTATTCATTCCTATGGGATTTTTAGAATTGTATTAATAAATGGGTGAAAGTTAAAGCTCACAATTTGATAAATAGGGTTCTAAATATCGTATAGGGATAAATAGAATGTCACTGAGTTTTTATTTATTAAGCTCTAAACTCAAATTTTGATAAATCTGCCCCTAAAAAACTCATTTGGTTGAATTTAATTCCAGTTCCAATTAATTATTGTAAAGGAAACTGATACTCACCGACGCCATGCTCCGGTCCAAGATGGTGGCACTCTGGTCCAAGATGGTGGCGTCCTGTTCCTCCATGTGGGTCCTGCTGGTCGCATCGCTGTGACGCCAGCACCTTCTCGCTTGCTGATTGGATGCCCATGTCAGAACGGGTGCCGGCGTCAGAACGCCAGCGTCATGATGTCATAGCATTTGCCGCCTATATAAACGAGCGTGAACACTGCAACCTTGCACAAGTAAAGGTTTCACTTCGTGTATTCCTGGGTGTGATTATAGCTTGTCTTATTTGATTCCTTTGTACCGACTTCTGCCTGTTAACCGTATTGACCCGTCTCTGCCTGAATTGAACCCCTTGCCTGGACTTTGACCATTCTTTTGCCAAACCCTCTTGTTACCGTGAACCTCAGTCTGACGAACTGCCTCCTCCTTGGTCCACACTCCTAACCTTGCCTACGGGCCCTTACAATTATATCTTAGTTGGGATCAAGTACAAGGTACTGTTTTATTATTACAGAGTGAAAGGAAATCATTTCTAGAAATTTGGATTATTTGGATAAAATGGAGTCTGTGAGTGGCGGCCTTTTCGTAATTCGGAGCTTTTTCAATAAACCAGGATTTAGGATAATGGATGCTATACCTGTACCCAGAATTTGTAACACATTTTACATCTTGCATTAAATAGTTACGGGGTTTTAATGGTAAGTCACATTTACACTTACTTACCATGTAGACATTATTATTATCATCATTTATATAGAGCTGCAAGTCAAATGAACCATCTAGGCTACTTCCCACCACTAAACAAGTGGATAGGGATATTTTTTGAAAGATAATAAAAAAAAATCCTTTTCATGTTGGATCAACATGAATTACAGTTGGGAGCTAATACCATGTTGACATAGGAATTATTTACAGTATATATTTTGTGTATAGCAATGTGGTAAGTCATAACATTCTAAAAGTATTTCTAATGTTCCATCAAGCATCAGAGTGATTAGGGTCAGTCTGTAGGAAGAAGATAAATGCATGTTATAGATAGTTGAGAGTCTATTCTTCCTTGCACTTTAAAATCCATTTCCTTGTTGATTGGAAGCCTTAGCAGCCTTTTAAATACCAAAGCCAAGTATCCTATCTTGGCTGAAAGAAATCATATTGGCATCAGAGCATGAGAGACACACTCCCAGCCCTTGCGCTCTGATTGCCAAGAATCTAAATGGGGCTTATAAAGTGGGTATATTGTGTTTTTTTTCTATAAATTCGATATTTTATTGTTTCCGATTTTATCCTGGTGGCAGATTGCAACTTTAAAGAGAATGTAAGGTACTGGATTTGGTTTCATGGTTTTCTTGGGGTATCTGATATGTCATTATAATCAGGCATCTATTTTCTGATTCTGCACTCTGGATGCCACCAATGTAGGAGGTAAAGAGGGTCCTGCCTAAAAAAAGCTATCACCATAATAAAATACTAGGCTTACATCTGGCGAATCACAGGATGCTGATCTCTGATCTATTAGGTCGATTTTTAGAAAGTGTCAATCTTATTTATATACTCATTCAAAGCTCAGGTACAAACATATCTTGAAACGTTCTAATCACTGTGTTTCTAGTGCAGCTATTATTGTTATCCTTTTGGTTCTTCACCTTTATTTCCAGTATATAGGATGATATACAAACACCCATACTTTATTGAGTATTTGTTGCATCTAGGAACACACTCCACCTTGAATCCCTTGGTTACAAATGTGCATGTGCATAAACCCTAGTCTACTATTCTTTCACAACCAGAACTATATTGTTTATCATTAGGTAGGAAGCACCATTCTCAACTGTGAGATATAGTCCAAAATAATGATCCCTCTCAGCAGCTTGTGCACCTGGGTTATGATATCAGCACATACAAAACAATTTTGCTCAAGCACAAGGTTTACTTTGGTTTTGACCTACCCAGCTCACCGCACATTGAGTTGTTCTTTTTAACAAAAAAGTGCACAATAAAGGTCTTTCATGTGCAGGTGGTCTACTCTACAAGGTATTAGAGGGAATGCTGGTCTAGAGATATTTGGCAATCAAGCAGGATTATCATCAGATATTGCAGAGCTTTGCCTCATAATATAATAGGCTTGATTGTGCTTTTTCCTGGAATACATTTCATTTTGTTTGAAAAAAAAAAAAAGTATCTAAGCAGCAACTGTCATAGATTCATTTACTTAATGTGAGGCAAAAATATATCTTTAATTTCTTCAGATTCTAAGTACTGCATCTTTGATAAGTGATTTTGTTTTTGGTTTATTTTGTTTTCTGTTCAAGTTGCAGTGGAATAAACTCACTCTTACAAGAAAGAAAAATACAGTGTTAATGGAGGCTTGAGATGAATAGTCCATTGCAAACAGACAGCTCCTAGATTTGCATTACTCTGAATCACTTTGGGTACTTCTGGGCAGAGATTTCTATAAAGATTCTTTGTGAGGATATGCAGCCAAATTGTAGCTGATTTTGGCTCACTGTGTGCCAACACTCAGGCACTTCCTATGCAGCTGTACAAGCACATGCAGCACAAAACAAATGGCCCGTGAGCAGAAAAGAGTCACTTATTATTCTATTTGGTGACTTTTCTAAACCAATGGAGATATGCTTTGTTGAATAGTTCTGTCATCACAAGGATAGTGTTCATGGGAATTCTAGCAAACTAGTAGGAAAATGTCATGCAGAAATGTGTATGCAGCTGTATCACCAAAAACCTGTAATTTGGCTTTACGGTACTGTGCTTTTGCCTTGATGTAGTGCGGCGGTTTGGCAATTTTGTTATTGAACTTGAAACTAAAAATCCCTGTATTTAAAAAATATATGCACTTGCTCAGAATCAATATATGTGTCATTCTCTTGCTTTATAAATTGATTGTAATTAATTCATTTATTAAATACCAAAGCTCCCTTTTGTCTTCCAGAGTTGATAACGCAGAAGACCCAGTGTATGAGAGCCTGGAAGAGTTCCATGTGTTTGTACTGGCCCATATTTTAAGGCGACCCATTGTTGTAGTTGCAGATACAATGCTCCGGGACTCAGGGGGAGAAGGTAAGAGTACTTGTTTCATTCAGTACATAACAAATTAAATATACACAAGCATTTTGATATTAAAGGGGAACTCCGGCTTCCAAACCAAAATTTGATAAAGAGGCCCACATAACACAGAAACCCCTAATCTACCCATCACAGTTACCTGTTTCTTCAAAAAGTATGAATAAATGCCATTTTCTATGCTGCAATCCAGCTGGTTAACAGTTCTTCTCTTTCTACACCATTTGAAATCCTGACAGGGAAGGAGGGACTAAACACTGATGTTACAAATTGTAACAACAGCTTACAGACAGCATGCAGGAACTGCATAACCCACAATGCATTGCACTGTGATGTTCCATTCCTTATTGAAATCATGTGTGCAGGGAATTGTGGGGTTTAGAGGATGCAGGCTGAGGGCAAAGCTGAGCAAAGTAGTCCGAGAGATCAGCAGAAGAGCAGGGGGCTAGGCTTAGGGAAATGTCAGAAACCATTAAAAATCATGAAAAGTCTGCATATTTTTTAATTGATGTAAAGTGCAACGTTGCTTGAAATTATGTTTACTTTTCAAAAAGCTTAAATTATGTTTTTGTGGAGTTCCCCTTTAATAACAATATCCTTTTGACAAAGATAGCCCTTCAGCTGCTGTTGGACTACAGCGCACAAGCAATTTGCTGACAGCTAGGCATTGTTAGACCCTTCACCTGTTATGAATTCTGAAATAAAATTTTAAATGAGATCATACTGAAACATTATTAGCAAATTTGTAAAATTGCATTGTCTTGGAGAATCTTCAGACTTAAAGTTAATTTCTCTGAACATCATTGGACAATGCCCTATTAATCTTCATTCTGCAGGCATTGGAGAAATGTTCTTTGTAAGACATAAAATGCTGTGTTAAGACACTTGTTTTAGCTTGTTATTCTGCACTTGTAATGGTCCCTTGACACCTAAATTTCACATCCTATCTAGTAACCTAACTATAGAAGAACCAGACTGTGGTCAGGCATGGGGGCTTGGGGATAAGGGGGCTCAGACCATGGGGTCTGCATCCTCTATAGTTATTAGAAATCCCCTTTTCGCCTGAGGGGACATGAGTGGTTGGCAGGAGGGCCAGGTAGGGCTACTATGAGTTCTTGTTATGCCTCTGATCCAATTCAAAAAGGAAAGAGGTTCTCTACTTTTTGGAGGAGAGCCTATGGGAACCAAATGCAAATAACCTCAATTTAAAAGAAAAACAATTGTACAAGATGTGTTCTGTACTACAATAGAGAGAACTGTATGGAATTAAAATACTGTTAGAAAATGTTTCAGCAGAGTTCAACAGTCTTTTTTCACATAATTACCCCTTGGCAATGCCACATGCTGTCCTTTCCACTAATCTTATATGATCTCAGTGTTGCATCTTTCAGTTTCAATTATGTGACCTGGTATCTACCATGTTTTAAGTTGCCTTTAGTGAAATGTCTCTTGAAAATGTCTCTTTTCATTGCCGTGAAATAAAAAGAATGGAAATGTAAGATAAAATATATAATATATTGCAACTAAATAGTTTTAACTCTCCCTACTGGACCACAGGAGCAAGAATCGAGCATTGGTTCTATAAACCATGTTTGACTTGCTGCATGACAAATCTGAAAGGTCCCTTTCAGGTTTTAATATGGTTTAATGCATTTCCTCCTCCACAGCCTGGCATAATTATGCAGTGCCTTCCAGAGGAGAGATGAAAGCAAATAAAAACAACAAAAAATGGTATTTGCATTTGGAAAATGTCAATAACGATAGAAGAGCAAAGTGAGAAATGTTCTCTCTAAGGAAAATATCTTAGTATGGCGCAACATAAAAATGATAATGAATCATTTAAATGAGCTTCAGAAATGGCCACACACGTCTATTGTATGTATAAAATAGCGTCTTGTAATAGGCCACAATCTTACATTAGTGTGATCATTTAACTTTTATTGGTTCTTCCATATATTATGGCAATGCAGAGCATGACTTTTAGAAGGCATACTACTACCAAATCATTCTGTGTATAAAATATATTCTTATCCCTCCTTTGCAGCCTTTGCACCTATCCCTTTTGGTGGAATCTATTTACCTCTTGAAGTCCCACCCAACAGGTGTCACTGCTCACCCCTGGTCTTGGCCTATGATCAAGCCCATTTCTCAGCACTTGTATCCATGGAGCAGAAAGATCAACAACGTGAGCAAGGTAGGGTGAGCCCACTTTGCAGCAGCCACATTTTTCCAGATTCATGCAACATTTCTCTTCATCACACATTTTAATGCCCGATGAAGAGCTGAAAAGTTGAATTTTCTGTTTTTCTAGCATAATCACATGTCATTTAGCCAATAAAATCAAATTAACACAAAAAAACTATGGCTAACACAGTACAACACTCTACTACTGCAACATTTCTATGTTGAAAATAAAGTTTTTTAAAATAATGAGCTAAGTCTGAATTATAATTTGAATTATTAGACAGTAAATGAGTTGATAGGTATCTGTGGTACAAACGTTTGTGAAACTCTCTGTTTACTTGTGTATGGTTTGCATTGTTTTCCAGGTTCATGAAGGATAGTTCTGTTATAGTGTTACAATATATAACCAATATTCCCACAGAATAAGAAATGGCACATATATTTTATTGTCGCTTTTCAGTTTTATGCTCTGTGGTGTGATACATACTTATGTGACAGCCACACCAGGAATTTATCTAGACAAACTCACTGCTCTAGCAAATTACAATGTTTTCAACTATTGGGGATAGATTTCTAGCAAACTGTAGATTTAAAACTGGAATCCGGCTTCTTATTTTGAATTGCTCAGCATTGCCCTCTGAGTTATGGGCGTTTATCAGATATTTGTGTTGGTGTTGTCACTCAGTTCCATTCTACAGTCTGACAGGCAGGGGGCAGGCTTGCATTTTAGTCATGGTAATGAACCAGCTATGTAAAATGTTTATTTTGATTGGTTGCTCTTGATGTGACTCATGATAATGTGCCCACAGGCTGTGTGCTTGATCTATCCTGACAATGTGCCGCTTAGAACATGAGGTCCATCTTGCTTTATAGAGGGCAGTTATATTTGAGGTAGCACGTAATCAGCATGTTAAAATTATCTCATGTTACCGTGGTCCATTTATCCCCTACCAGTGGCTCGTGAGTAACATGTTTGCTCAACAAACCCTTGGGTGTTGCTCTCAGTGGCCTCAAGCAAGTGCTTATTTGTGAATTCCTGGCTTGCAGGCAAATTTTGGATGCATAAAAACCAGGTGCACTGTCAAACAGAGCTTCCTGCAGGCTGCCAGTTCACAAACAGCCAATCACAGCCCTTATTTGACACCCCCCCCGGGACTTTTTTCATGCTTGTGTTGCTCCCCAACTTTTTTTACATTGGAATGTGGCTCATGGGTAAAAAAGGTTGGGGACCCCTGCTTTAGCCTTACACTAGAATATTGTATATGTACATGTTATTTCCTTATTAATATTTACATTTTTTAACCCAGTCTCTTCTTATTGGTGTTATTAAACTACCTCTAAAATGCCTTAGTTTATATATTGTTTCTAACTTAACACAGTGATTATCCTTTAGCCTGGTTCCCTTTCCAAAGGCCATTCATTAATTGACTTTCACTGCATTTCTGCATACAGAAATTTGTGGGGCCCTGTTTTGACTGGTCTTTAGCACTGTTGCCCCCACTGGCACCTCCTACCCTGAGTAGAACATGTATGTTATGATTAACCCAAGCATAACTAAACAGTTGCTCCTTTACCAATCAACCAATGTGCCCTGGGGTATGCTGCTCTCTGCACCTAGTACTGGATCAAAAATCCCAAGCTCTGTGCAGAGAGCAGCATCAGGAGCCACAACAGAGCCCAAGTGCTCCCTAACTTGCACCTATAAGTGGCATGCATGTGTGCCAATGGGCCTTCCACCACTGTCCTTGTGGATAGAGCATTTCCTAATGCAGGCAGCATTCAAGGGACTGACCACAGGTCTCTATGCTCCTTTAAGGCCAATTGCCTTCTTTGCACTTTGCATATTGCACTTGTCATTGTGAATAACCCCTGTGATTTTTACATGTGGAGGAGTAGATGTATTATTTATTAGAATTATTTTATTTTGATGCTAAAAGACAAAAATTGTTTTGAAATATCTTCATGACATAAGATGTAACGATGATGACGGGAACCCTTTAGTTTTGTCGTAGCTATCTGAAAATAGCAGGGATTTAGCGTCTTGTATTACAAAGCTGAACAGGGCCGTTATTTATGTGAGTAGAGGCAGCTTTCTCTTATCTTTTCAGGGAAATGGTACCAGAAGGCTGTGCACAACTTTGTGCCCTGCATATTCTCCTTTCTGTATCCTAGAGCTGCACAGAGTGAGGAATTGCAATGAATGACTGTAGCCATAAGAACAAAAGAAAAATGTGACGCTGAAGAGAAAAGAAATGATTTTAAATGGAGAAACAGAATTAAAATTAAGCACTGTGCTTTCTCGCTTTAACAAATGAGAGCACTTGAAATATTCTCCTTCTTAACTATCCGCTCAGCGGAAGAACCATTAATGTCTTTCACTTAACTCATCACTCAAAGCCCTTAACTTAAAATTCTGGCAGCATACAAGCATTTAAAGGATATGGATGGAGGAAATTTGAAAAATAAAATCTTCCTTTCCATCAGTATTTTGTTATTGCCTGTTTTAATCTGATAGTGTGTATGTAATGCCTGGATTTATATGAATGTTAGAACTCTAGAGGAAGTCTTGGCCCTATAGCAACGTTCTCTAGCATGAAAATGAACAGAGCACCACAGCTGTTGCTATATTGTATGATCTTCACACACTGAAGTGCAATGCTCCATTAGTTTGCAGACAGAGCTGTTGATATGCATAAGGGGTTTCCATGTCCTGTGTTATGCACACATTTGTCTCGGTTAAAACTGCGGACTAGAATGAATCTAATGTGGGATCCTGGGCAATAATGATACGATGAGCATTTACCAGCTGAACATGGTGTAGTTATTATTTTATGATGTACCTCAGTCCCCACAGAAGGCAGGGAAGATCTAGTAGCACAGCCTGGGAGCAGCCTCTGAGGCCATGTACCATAAAATATTCACATGTGAAAATATCAGTTTGTAAGATCGGCTTTGTCATTTTTTTTCCAGTACATTGCCTCCTGCATTATCTTCGGTTCAGTATCAAATTTGCATATATATATATATATATATATATATATATATATATATATATATATATATTTGCATAATATGAAAGAATGTGATCATAGAGGGCCCGTAAACTATAGTCTTGCTCTTGGTCCCTCATGGGTCTAGTTCTACTACTCCTGGTGCAGTATGAACTGTATGATGTTAGTGGCATTATATATAAGTAAATATGTGATGCTGATTCTATTTTCCTAGGGCAGACAACTCCTGTATGCTGTGCTATATGTTCCAACTTCCAATCAAATAGAAAGGAGCATACAGACAATATGTAGCAATTGTCTATAGATATAAGGCATGCCCTGCTGCCTGTGCTGCCTTTCTGGTGGCTGTAACTAGTTATAAAAGTCATGAGTAACCTGCAAACTCTAAAGCAGTGATCCCCAACCAGTAGCTCGTGAGCAATATGTTGCTCTCCAACCCCTTGGATGTTGCTCCCAGTGGCCTCAAAGCAGGTGCTTATTTTTGAATTCCAGGCTTGGAGGCAAGTTTTGGTTGTATAAAAACTAGGTGCACTGCCAAACAGAGCCTCAATGTAGGTTGACAATCCACATAGGGGCTACCAAATGGCCAATCACAGCACTTATTTGGCACCCCAAGAACATTTTTTATGCTTGTGTTGCTCCCCAACTCCTTTTACTTCTGAATGTTGCTCATGGGTTCAAAAGGTTGGGGATCCCTGCTCTAAAGAATGGACACGCAAACTGATTGAGCAATTACCATAGGCGCTTCCCTGTAAGTGGATCGGGCCTAAAAATGTATGTGCACAGTGTGTAAGAATAGCAGATTATCAAGCGACATTTACAATTACCAGGGCTGCCTAGTGAGATAGCTATTGCCAGGTCCTTTTATTTCTCTAGCAAACAGAACCGCTCTGATATTCCCTCACTTATTTACTGCTTTCCACTTCTGGGAATGCCCTAATTACAAGCAAGGTTTCAATAAAAATCACTGCTGTGTCAGAAAGGCCCCAGTCGCACCATGGAAACAATCTGTTTGTGGAACCTTAATGGCGGAACTTACAAAAACACACTTTCCAATCCTTTCTTTTGCCAAGCATAAGGTGTGATAGATTCAGGGGTAGCTTTTCATTTCAGAAAGAGTATTAATACAATGCAGTTTTATTTCAAATGCCATAAACATACAATAGTTTAAAGGGGGCAGTATGCTTATACTTTATATTTTTACTTGATATGGCCAGGCTGCTATCGACAATACCGTACCATGGTAAATCACTTTATGTATTTATTTTACACCAACACTTTTTTTTAAGATACAGTACTAAGTAACGCACAAAAAAAACTCAAAACAAAACACTGTGAAAGCCCTTGAGATTATCCATGACACACTGAAGGCACATCACCATTTGAATGTCTTTTATCTGTGACGAGTGCATTTGATATGCTTTGAAACAAGCGTCTTGGTTGTGAATAAGTTATTATCTGCCATATAGTGTCATTCTGCAAACTTTTGCAAAGGTTTCGTAGTGACGCTCTTTGAGAATATGTCAGCGAAAAGCTCAAACGTGTGACTGAAGTACAAAAAGTGCTCAAGAAAGTGTATACTTTGTCTGGAAGTGGCCCTTGAGTCTCTTTTAAGGGTTAAATGCAAAACCAGATTCTCATGAATACACCAGACTTGCTGTGTAAATGTACAGAAACTTTGTGTTGGGGAAACCGCCTTGTTCTTTGTTCTACATTTAGGGGCAGATTTATTATGGTTCAAGTTGTGTTTCGAGGTTATTTTTGAGTCAAAAATCTATTTTTCAGGTTAGAAATTTTTTTTTTCATTTTTTGAGATGTATTCTACCTTGACTCTGGAAATAGCTTGAATCCGAAAATACACAATCTAAAATCTGTCAAGGTCATGTAGGAGCTAGGAACCATTTGAAAATGTACATATCCTTCATGTTGTTCAAGATTTTTGTCCGTGGGTTTTTCTCGAAAACTCAAGCAATTAGAGGTTTTTTTTTTTTGTTGCCTATTGGGTTTAATTAACATTTAAATTATTTTTAGACTTAAGGTATGGAGATCCAAATTTCAGAAAAGCCCAGGTCTCAGCATTCTGGGTCACCAGACCAACACCTGTATGTAAAATAAAGGACTTTTCAATGGGCAGAAGCAATTGAAACAAAGTGTGTGTAGCCCCAGATACTGATTCAAACACTGCTATGCCCTTTCCTTCAAATGGCTGGCAAGCAGCACTGTGCTGAAAAGCTTTAACAGCAGTGCAATGATGCCATGCAGGCAAAGGCCATCTCACCTAGACTGCATTCTAAGCAAATAAATAAAATATTTAACAATTATTTCCTTTTTCTCTGTAATAGATAAAACAGTACCCTGTGCTTGATCCTAAGAAATAATGAATCCTTACTGGAGCCAAAAAAAGTTTTATTGCGGTTGTTTCATGTTTAAGTGATTTTTTTAGTAGACTTAAGGTATAGATATCCAAATTACGGAAAGAAATCCCTTATCCAGAAAACCCCCAGGTCCCGAGCATTCTGGATACCAGGTCCCATACCTGTAGTTGCAAACGTAATTACAAAGCTAAATTTGTCCTGTATTTGAATTTCTGTGTAGTACTCGCAGTGATATAATTAGATGTATAAGGGCCCTAGTGCAAATTAGGGTCCAGATCCCTCATTGAGCCATTCTCAAAAACCTTGCCCCCCAATTATGTAGCTGCCCCTCCCTCTGAGCACACATATAGCAGAACAGCACATGTTAATGAGAGTTGCTGCCATTGGAACTGCACGTAGCCTGTACACGCTAGCTTTATATCCAAACTGCTTGTATGCAGGTATTCTTTCTTATTGTACAGGATGAGCATGCCGGCAGACAGCTGCATCTCGCTGATTAGAGTAATCACATATCTGCTAGGACTATTTTATTATTTGAATATGCAAAAGATTAGAGGAGAAAATATCGTTCCCATCCCCATGTAGGAAGCTGCTGGTGACAGGCTTGTGAAAGGCTTTGGGGAATAGTCCTTGTTGTTTACAAAGAGAGTTGAAATCTGTCTAAAAGCGTGAGATTATGAGAGCACCACAGTCCTTTTCCTTTCCTTTTTTTTCTTATACATCTATTTAATGTTGCTCATTCAAAAAAAAAAGATCATACACCTCGCAAATTGATATTTAAGTCTTCTCTATAGCAGTCACTACTCCTTGCATTCCAGTTGTATTTAACCTCTGAATGTATGGAACAAAGAGGACGAATGGAATGACTTTGAAACAAGGTCACAATGCCAGAATTATCTATCATAGAAATAAAAATGTCATGGCACCCATAATATACACCAATACTGTGGGGCATGTTTACTAACATTGGAGATAAATATCTGGAGAGATTTCTGGAGATGTTGCCCATAGCAACCAATCAGATCTTTGCTTTTGTTTTCTAACTTGGCTGTGGCTGTTTAAATCTAATTGCTGATTGGTTGCCATGGGCAACATCTCCAGAAATCTCTCCAGATATTTATCTCCAATGTTAGTAAACATGTATCTGTTCTGTACCATATCCGTGCAGCCTGTGTTTTCTTTGTCAGAACTGGTTGGAACTTTGATAGGTATTAAGATAACCATCCAAATGTGCCTGGATAAAAAAGGTTGGCTGATTCCAAGCCAAAGAAGAGTCATACTCTGGCCCAAGGCCCAGAAGGCACTTTCAGTCCACACATATTCTGAGGCCAGATTGGCTTGACTTCTAAGCTCCTGGGCATCATTGCAGCCCATACTTCTTATATCATATGACTTAGAATATGTTGTTGCTGAAACCTGCTGTTAATTAACTTAAGTTCTGGCATCATAAAAAAGAAAAAAAGGTTCTGTAAATGTTACCATGGTAGCAAGCTTTATAACCATTAGATAAAATATGGAAACATGTTGATGCTTTAAAGATAATGTATTATAATCTTAGGATTCATACATCTAAGAAGAATGATTTGTATTCTATCTGAGACTGCGTAATATGTAACATAGAGATATGAGTTTAGGTTGGGTACACTTTAGCCAAGTTTAGAAAGAACACTGTTGCTTAACCACGCTTAAATTCTTGCTAGACCATAAATTCCAGCAGGCTTTCAAAGGTTACTGCATGCTGGGAACTGTAATAAAGCAACATCAGGGTTGGGTTCTTAAAGCAATAATGTTCAGTACAATGTTTCCCCATCTAATCTTCCAATGGGAATCCCATTTTTAGTTTTCAGTAGCAACCAACCAACAATTAGCTTTACACATTACACAAGGGGGTGAGGGGTGCAGGGCCCATTGTGGCAAACAGGAAATTACATTTAGGGGAAGTGCCGTCAAGCGCACCCATGCAAGTGGTGTCATTTCCATTCATTGTTGGCACTAGGGTTGCCACCGCTTCAGTTCATATTCCATAAGAGTTCTTAAAACAAGCCGGATACAGATAAACTGAAGGATCTGCTTACAAGAGCTTAAAGTGAACGTAATTCTAAAAGTAATGCAGATTCTGTGGGGGAAATGGAGTGTGTGTAGTGTATGCACAGTGAATATAGTGCATTATCGTGATATGTGGGTTGACATAGAGTCAACCTGTACCCAACCCCAACCCAATCCCTTCTGGTCTGCATCCGACCCTAATCTGCCAAGCCCCCTGTGTTTATAGATTTGCTCCTAACCCACCCATCGCTGACAAGGGACGTAGCACTCAGACGCATGTGTAAAAATATTGATATCTGGAGACGGAAGTGGGGCATAGTAAGGTTGCAGGCAGGGTGGGTGGGATGGTAAAGTTCAGGCCTAACCCACCTACTGAAGATACATGGATGCCATCCTGAAGCTGTTTTGGTGGCCCACACATGATTAGTGCATTATGCTTTTCACCTCGCTGAAAAATTTGTGAAATAATAAAAGTTTGTCATTGAAGTGAATAGGCGTCTCACAATTGTTTTTTTTAACAATACATTGCAGTCAAAGGCCGTCATTTTGTGGCGAAACCTGGTGTAAAATTTTGTCCATCACTTATCTTGATTATATAGTTTTTATATATGTGCTATATAACTACTGTGCAGTCCCCATTGATACATATCTATAAATATATTTCACTAAACTGAATTTACCTTCGACAAAGCTACAGACTTTTCCTTGAGGTGTTGATTAAATCTAAATGAAATGCAATCAAATGTTCATACTCATTTGTAAATCAAAGCTAATCAAGGATGCAACTATTGTGCAGAGAGCGGTGCTCTTACTTAATACTTAGCTGTGCTTTCATTTCCAAGAAAAGGTAAGGCCAAGAGCACAGTGTTCTCGCTGTGAACTGACAATCTAGTTAGAATTTGGTCGGCTGCATGTAGCAGTTAGATGTGCCCACTCGCACACATGGAAAGGCGAGTTTATCACCTACTCCATTTATTTACTGATTTGCTTTCAGGCTCCTTTGTTTGGATGCACAGCTTTTACAAATGACTGATTTCAAGCTTCAAGCTCTGGACCCACTTTTGTGCCTTTCTCTATGTTGGTTTTCTGAGGACGCACTCTTGTGTCAGTGTCTTTAGATCACATTTTTACATAAAGTTGATTCAAAATCATTTATGTATGAAATATTTCTGTTATTTTTATAACCACGATTAATAAAAGGTCTGTTTATGTCCAGACAAAAAGTGTTATCAGTTCTGCTCTGCTAGAGGCTGAAGCATTGGATAATGAATATGCTGATGCAGTTGCCTGGTCTATAACTGTATATAACAGTACTATGCAAGACATTGGGGATGTCAAACAGAATGCTCAAAATGCAAATAAAAGAAATTAGATTTTTATATCTATTGTACATTTCCTGCAAATAGCATCTGATTTGTTTCCAGTTTCTGTTGCAAACACTAGTGTTAATTTATGAAGTTACAGGTTGGTCAACACTAACTGACTGGTTAGCCTTGAGGCTTTTATGTTGGATTTGTTTGTAGGAAAATTAACGTATATGTTGTTTTTTTTGCAGCATGGCTGACCGGGCATGCTGAAGGGCTATACGTTTTCTCTTTCTACAGTGGTTCTATTAATAGTTTAGTATGGCTCACTCCTCAAGCATGTGACTTGAATCTGATTTTAGGTAACACACAGAGTGAAAAGTAACTGTTCATGAACATGTTGTGATGGTGCACTGCCCTCCAAATGTGGTGGTTTCAATTAGGGATGCATCGAATCCACTATTTTAGGATTCGGGTGAATAACAAACCAGATTTTACATATGTAAATTAGGGGGAAGAGAATGGCGTGCAGAGCTTGGTTAAATATTTCTAGAATTCCTTGTTTTTGTGACAAAAAGCCACTTGATTTTTTGGATTCAGATTCAGTTCGGCCAGGCACTTGGATTCTGACCGAATCCTGCTGAAAAAGGCTGAATCTTGTTCAAATCCTGGATTCGGTTTTAGATCACATCTTATGAAGTTGAGCTTTTGTTGGATCCCACACCCCTAAACAAAAAGACAAGGTGAACAGTCGTAATTTCAGTAGTGTAAGGTTGCCCAAGTTATGGTAAAAATGTATTTAGTTCATAAGCTGAATCAGGTCCCGTGATTATAAACTTTAATACAAAGGCAAAACTTGAGATGTAGCTGAGCCTAAGGGCAAAATCACTCGTGGCGTTTTTAAGATGCGTTTTTAAAAACTTTCGGTCGAACGTAAATACACCAATGAAACCGCACACGCATGATAATATGCGTTTTTTAGCCTGTCATTTTTTTTTCCAAAAAGGCATTTCTGTTTTTTCTCATTTCCCACAATTCCACTTTTAGTAAGTTTAGTAAATCTTCGTGAAAAAAGCCAAGTGGAAAAGCAATTTACTTGCAAAATGTAGCCGTTCTGCAACGTAATTACATCACCAGCATATGCCACCGCAAATCCGTATATGCGCAATCCATCTTGCAAGAGTTTGGCCGTCATATTGAAAATACCCAACGTATTTCAGAGAAGTGTATTTCCAAACCTGCGGATCCCATAGAGTTCAATAAAATGGTGTTTCCTTGGCATTTCTGCAGTACAACACAAATACCGGTGTTGCGTGGTTGATGTTGGCTCACAAGCACCCGATGGGAATTGCTACAGTGCATATTTCTATTATTTTCGTTTCGTTATATGCACGTTTTTAAAAACACAAAGTAAAAACGCCACGTGTGAGCTCACCCTTGGACACATGCAGCTTCCTTAAACATGGTTCTTTAAATGAATCCAGCTCCTAATCAATAAGTAATGCTGGCTTTTACAGATAACAAGCAGCACGGCTCGGGGTTAAGATGTCATTCTAAACAAGCTCAGGTGGGGAGATGCATCAAACCGAATTCAGTGAATATAAAAAACCTTTACGGTCTGTACTGAAATCTGGAGAAACCAGTCTCTACTGCAAAACAGTAAATGGCCACTAAGCAGTGTTACCTTGTAGCAAAAGGGACGGCAGCTAAGGAGGCTTCATTGAGACATTTAAGTGGGTTTGTGGCCAAGTATGTCATTCCAAACAATCTAATTTTGGGAAAGTAGTAACTATATAAACATGTTGGGGCATTTAACAAACTCTATGAAAGATGAACAGAAGTAGATCTTGGCTCTGGAGAGCTATAGTGGCTCACTTTGCAGACATTAGTGGGGAGACTGGTGTGTAATGTGCAGAGCAGACGCTGCAGTTGTATGACAGACTGGATTAGGATTTGAGCCAGGTTTTGAATTAGATTGAAACATATTAATCATGATTGTGGTTTTAGGTGTGAAAGCACAGTCAAAACTATGGGAAGTAATGAGTAAACATGTTCAGAGCTATGGAAGTTTTCAGCTGACAGGATGACTACACCAAGCACACATACTGACAACTTGTTATTCCTTCCTCACATACCAATACTGGGGATACGGATGGTCAGCTCTTTCTGCCGTGCTGCTGCTGCTGCACCTGTTTCTGTGAGGCTCCAGTTTCATCCAGGTCCATACTGCTGAAATGTCTGCTCTGCACAGTACAAATTGTTCAGGTTTCTAATTCTCTCTTTTCTCATCTTTTGCACTCCATTAACTGTGCAGTAATAATATTTTTATGGCTTATGTATTTATACACGAATGGTAATTATGTTAAGAATTAAGCTGCATACAATTTTGATATTGACTGATATCTGTAATAAATTGTATATGCACATACATATTATATGTAGGACATCATCACTGCATTAATAGAACTAAACTAGTCAGGCTTTTGTATGTGCTTTTCATTAATAATACATAGGATTTTGCCTTTCACATGCATGAAAAATGTACCTCATTGTACCACATTGGTAACACTTTTTATTGATGCATCTGGGGTTCACACAGCACACCATTCATTTTGGTGGGGGATAGGTTGTGGCAGTGTGTCTGAAGATGCTTTGTCTGTAGCTTATCTCCTGCATTTTATTTCCTAATGTCTGATAATGTTGTATAATTATTAATGTTTCCTAAACCCTGAGCCAGTCATTACCTTTCAGACCTAATTGTTCATTAGAGCAATTTCATACATAGCCGTACTATACCCATGTCTGATTTAGAGAAGTAACTTGAATAGTTTACATTTAAATCCAGGTCTCCCTATAAGCTTGTCCTTATCTTACCTGTAAAATGTTACCTTTTCTTTTAATTTCATGAGCAAGGCAGGAAAAACAGAAAAAATTAAGCTACTCCTTGTTTCCAACTTGAGCACAAAAGAGCAATGTAATACAGGGTACACCCCTGCGTGGTTAATTTAGTGGAACGCAACATTTCAGGGTCACTCTGCTTTGTCAGCCCATTGCTTTCCACTGAATAAACCACACAGGCAGGGGCGTTTCAGGCCAGTATGCCATCCTGAGGTTGCCAAGTCAATGTTGCCTTCCCTGCACTTAAACTTTTGGCATCGGAGCAGGTAGAGGGGGGCCGCAGCACTCGTAAAGAGAGCACAATTGCACACTCTGCACTAGAAGAGGCGAAATTCCAATTTTTAAGTTGGAATTTGGGCTCTGTAAGTTACCAGGAGCAGCTTTTTGTTGCCCCTGGTAACTTGTGGGCTGTTGCTGCCTGTCAATGTCGGACTGGCCCACTGGGATACCAGGAAAACTCCCGATGGGCCCAGTTGTCAGTTGGGCCCTCATTCTGCTAAACATTTAGCCTATTTCATGGCCATTCCCTATTTCTATAATAATATTTAATAATAGATTATAGTATGTAAAGAAAACCGACTAGGAGAATAGAGTTTGAGTGAAAAGAGGAAGAATAATAGTACTGAAAGTGGGCCCCTGGTCTAAGGTTTTTGGGTGGGCCCCTGATCAAAGGTTTTTTGGTGGGCCCCTGGTGTCCCAGTCCGACACTGCTGCCTGTTTCTCAACATGTCTCATAGGCACAGCGTCCCTGCACCCAGGGGTTTACCCCACGTACATTTGATCTGCTGTGCTGGTCCTTGCTTAAATTGTGTCTGAATATTGGGAGGCTGCCAATCCTTCCGACCGAGCATCAAGCTTTATGCATTGGAGAGTGTGGGTGTGCTGGCGAGTCTCTACAACTTATGTAGATTAGGCATGCTCACATAAACCCCTGAATTGTGGACCTCTGTTTATCTGTATGCCAAAACAGTCCCAACTGCTTTATAATATAAAACAGTAGGTAAATATGGATTTTTTTTCAAAAGAATAGGCAGTATTTTCAGAATACGTTATATATGTTTTGTTTGTGTTAAAGAAGGTGTGTATATATAAAATGATCAGCCAGTTGTTGAGTAATGACTGTGCTAGAAATGCTAGCAGAGGAAAGTCATCCTTTTAATTAGTGCAAAACTGCTCAGTGCAATGTTACAACATCCCTGCACCTGGGAAATACAAGGGAGAGATTCCATTCCCTCTTTAGTCAGCAGCCACAATGGTCGTCAGAGCTTAGTGATCCCCATAGTGATATTTTTGTTATGCACATAAATAAAATGGACTGCTTGTTTGCAATACTGTGATCTACACTGCCATCTTGTGGTCACTGGAACTACAATGTTTTGAAACTACAGTTAGGCCCATAAATATTTGGACAGTGGGTTGAATAAAATGATTGCATAAAAATGTGAGGAACTAAAGCTTTTTTTTTTTAACACAATCACTTCATTTCAGGGGCTCAAAAGTAATTGGACACTGACTCAAAAGGTATTCCATGGGCAGGTGTGGGCAATTCCTTCTTATGTCATTATCAATGAAGCAGATAAAAGCCCTGGAGTTAATTTGAGGGGGGTGCTTGTATGTGGAAGATTTTGCTGTGAACAGACAACATGCGGTCAAAGGAGCTCTCCATGCAGGTGAAACAAGCCATCCTTAAACTGCAAAAACAGAAAAAACCCATCCGAGAAATTGCTACAATATTAGGAGTGGCAAAATCTACAGTTTGGTACATCCGGAGAAAGAAAGAAAGCACTGGTGAACTGAGCAACGCAAAAAGACCTGGATGTCCATGGAAGACAACAGTGGTGGATGATCACAGAATCATTTCCATGGTGAAGAGAAACAGCTTCACAACAGCCAAACAAGTGAACAACACTCTCCAGGAGGTAGGCGTATCAATATCCAAGTCTACCATAAAGAGAAGCCTGCATGAAAGAAAATACAGAGGGTGCACTGCAAGGTGCTCATAAGCATCAAGAATAGAAAGGCTAGACTGGACTTTGCTAAAAAAAAAAAAAAAAAAATCTAAAAAAGCCAGTACAGTTCTGGAAAAACATTCTTTGGACAGATGAAACCAAAATCAACCTCTACCAGAATGATGGCAAGAAAAAAGTATGGAGAAGGTGTGGAACAGTAGAACAATCCAGGGAGTACTCGCACACCCTGGCCCACACACCCTGGCCTTACCGAAAGGAAGAAATCCCTGGTGCACAACAAAATGGAGGAAACGGCAACCTCACGATCCAATGGCAACAAAAATTCACCGGCACACAGGTATTCAGGGACATACTGTCTGCTCAAATCCAGCTAAATGCAGTCAAATTGATTGGCAGGTATTTCATAATACAGATGGGCAATGACTCAAAACATACAGCCAAAGCAACCCAGGAGTTTATTAAAGCAAAGAAGTGGAGTATTCTTGAATGGCCAAGTCAGTCACCTGATCTGAACCCAAGTGCATTTCACTTGTTGAAGACTAAACTTCGGACAGAAAGGCCCACAAACTAAGATTTGGGGAGATTTCGTTGCCTGGCGACAAATCGCCTCTTCTTCAGGCGACTTATCTCCCTGAAAAGCCTTGGAGTGCTTCGAAGTTTCCTCGTGTGCCCTTACCCTAAAACTTTCTTGACTCTCAGGAAAATGTTTGTGACATTTTTATAAATCTAAAAACTGAATTCCTTAGTTTGACCAATAATGTATCTACCCTGGAGACTAGAGGGTTTATTTATTAAAGGGGTGGCTCACCTTTAAGATAACTTTTATTATGTTATAGAATGGCCAATTCTAAGCAACTTTTCAATTGGTTTTCATTATTTATTTTTTATAGTTATTTGCCTTTTTCTTCCCACTCTTTGCAGCTTTCAAATGGGCGGCACTGACTCCCTTCTAAAAAAACAAATGCTCTGTAAGGCTACTAATGTATTGTTATTGTTACTTGATTACTGATCCTTATTACTGATCCTTCTATTCAGATCTCTCCTATTCTCATTCCAGTCTCTTATTCAAATAAAGGCATGGTTGCTAGGGTAATTTGGACCCTAGTTACCAGATTGCTTAAGATGCAAATTGAAGAGCTGCTGAATAAAAAGCTTAATAAATCAAAAGCCTTCAATAATAAAATATGAAAACCAATTGCAAATTGTCTCAGAATATCACCCTCTGCATCATACTAAAAGTTTCCTCAAAGGTGTACAACCCCTTAAAGAGTTTATAAACATTGCCTTCTGGTTATTTGTGACTCGGTAACTTGCTTTATTGATACCAACAATATATCTGCAGCTTCCCATCATTAACATTTATTCAGTAACTAAAGGGCATGACACAGTGACTGGCCGGATAAATCAATAAGCTCTTTATAATGATCTTAAATAAAACCCCATCATCTCACAATACAGTTACAAGTGAAGACTAGTGACCAATGCAAACCATTTCAGTAGACAATCTATAATAATCTATATTTTATATTTATAAATGATTTATCATTGTTTTTTTTTTTCTATCAAAGTCTCAGTCACTGATGCAGAAATGTTGTTATAATCTATAGGATGATTACCCAGCGGATATGAAGGGAAGGCTAACCTGATTTAGTGCTAAAGTACCAGGGATTTGTAGTTCAGCAACAGCAGTACTGCCTCAGATTTGCATTCTACTGATTGTTTTCACTCATCAGTGGTGCAAAAAGTAGTGACGGCAAATCACACCAAACATATGAAGTACTTGTTGTGTCTGTACAATTAAAAGTTACTCATACATCTCTTTCACAGCGGTGATCCCTTTAACTGACTCAGAACACAAGCTTCTACCTTTGCACTTTGCAGTTGATCCCGGGAAGGACTGGGAATGGGGCAAGGATGACAATGATAACATCAAGTTAGCCAGGTAATACTTGTACATATGTCAGTCATCGTGACATGTTTAATTCAGCAGTGTACTGTATGTTGTCTGTAGCATTGTCTGTTCTTGTGATGTGACGTTTGCAGCTGTACTGTATAGTTTGCATTCATTGTGGTTATGTTTTCTCCTTACAGTCTGATCCTGTCTTTGGAGGCCAAACTGAACCTTCTGCACAGCTACATGAATGTAACCTGGATACGCATCCCTTCAGAAACACGGGTAAGGCTTTGCAGTTTTAAATGCTCAATATGATTGCTCCAGTGATTTATCTATAGAGGAAGCAGACCCTGTGGTTGCTGGGAGGCCCGGGGGTAAGGGGGGCTGGGACCATTTCAGTTATTTGCTGAAAAGAATAACCCCCTCAATAGCCGCTCTCTTACCTGCAGTGAAAAAGGGGGGGCACAGGCATCTGGGAGACTATGGCACGGCGTGGGGAGTAGATGGACATGGGGCGGGGAGTGGGTGGATTTGAGGCGGGGAGTGCGCAGGAGGTTGGGGATCGCAGTGCACCAGACCCCTCCATAGATTTTTTGCAGGGGGCCTGGCGCACTCTGGATTGCTCCATGAATGTCCTCACTTTACATATATATCAGAATCACTTCCACAGTATACCACCAAAACACAGGCTGTATATTTATTCAGTCAAAGTGAGGCAAGCATTTATATACAGTAACTGGTACTTGACTTTTTGTTCCATCAGAGCCACACATCTTAGTCAGCACTCAGGCAATTCTATAGATCGCTTTGTCAATTAAAACAACAGTTTCTAGGTGTTCTTATTTACCACCAAAGAAAATGGCCAAACTGGTCATCTGTAGAAAAGTGATTTGGGCCTTAAGGTTCTATGTAAGAGTAGCAGCAGCTATTGCATTTATGAGGAACACAGAGTCATTTGGAGTGAAGGCAGGGTAGCCCTATGCTTCCATACATTCCAAATCTGATACCGTTTCATCACTGTATATCACTGAATACAGTATATAAAGCTCTCTGTAGAGCAGATTGATTAGAAGTGTAAGGTCTATGAGGATGGAAATAAAATCTCTCTGAGCATGTCAGGTCAGGTCAGGTCATATCAGGGGGTGGGACAATTATACATTAACCTTGTGTATGTATAAATTTGTATCTCACTGAGCTGTACCAAGCTATATTTCTGGTGTTGTAGAGACAGCTAACAAATTGAATCTATTACTTACAGGGTTGAAGTTTGTAAGGAACCATGATTTATTTATGGACTCACTGCACATTTATTTTTTACCACTTGATAACTGCTGGGAGTACATAAGTCTTTCCCACCACACACCTATTGGATTCCACTCAGAAAGTGATGAAATACCTACTACAGATGCAGGTGAAGGTCAAGAATCAAACAATAACCATTTCCTTATTCAGTGGAACCAAGGATTCTGCCCTTTATTTATGTTACAGCCTCTTATGTTTTACCTCCCAGCTCCTGCACTTTATGCCCAATTTATGTTGAATGTATGGCAACCTTTGTCCCTGAGTCTAGTGATTTCTGGGCAATTAAATGAAGTAACAACCAAACAAAAATGATGCCAACAACATAATGTGCAGATACATACACATCGCTGTGAAATATGTTGGCGCTATATAAATACATGTTAATAATAGTATGAGACATCACCTGGAGTTACTGATCATTCTGAAAATCTTCATCTCATTGAAGCACGGTACAGTGAAAATCAGCCAGTGATTGGATCAGGGCATCAACTGCAAAGTGTCTTTCATTCAAGATAATCCCCAGCTCCTTGAGGTTGTGGGTACATATCGTAATTGAGGGGCTTGCAGCAAAGATCATCTGCTTGATTTATGAGAAAAACGGAGACAGACATGACAGACAATATATATATGCATTTGGCACACTAGCTCAACAATTTGTGTAATTAAAAACGGCACACTCAGCCATATGCGTTTTCCGATTAAAATAAATGGTGTACCTTGTGCTTGAAACAATTCATTAGAATCTGCTCCATTTTGCAGTTGTAACTAAGGGAATGGAATATTTCTAGTTTCTTTGCAGTTGCTACAATGTCTGCCCAACAGGAATGGAGGAAATTTATTCCATGACTAGTCCGAGCACTGTGGAAGTTTGTGCGTCCGGCAGCCAAAACTCTTTTGGAACTATTTTAGACTCATTAATATTCATATATATGATATGATATCTTATAAAAAATGCTCATATTAAAGTGTCCCAAGGCTTACATGACATGACATGACACAAAATAAAACATATCGCATTTTGATCAGGGAGTGTTAATTGACATTTGGCTGGCACTGTGCATTTTATTTTTTGAAGAGATTCTATGTATGTTTGACAACCCACTGCTTCCTCTTGATTAGTCTACTCCTGTCAAGTATTCTGATCTATTTAGAATGATGTTTGATCACATTTGCATTTGCCCTACTTACTTTTTACCTGTAAAGGAATCTGAGTAATTTGCTGTATGAACTCAATATCTCTCGCCAATACACAAATGAAATCAGCTTATCATGACTTAAAAACGTCATTGTTTTATATAGATGCCTCTTATAGGTGAGAGCGGGTGATGTTTATTATAAATTAGTAGACTTTAATTAATATTACCCAATAGAGAAACTTTCCTACAAGAAAGAGGACATGCAAGAGTAGTGCCTATTCTACAAAAGACATAAGCTTAACTTATGCTGTGGAAATTGTAGGTTCCCATCTGTTACAGATCAAATAGGCCCAAGATATAAATATATTTTGTCGTCAGTTTCTGCTCGTAAGATTAATGTCTGTGTTTTGTGCCCTCGTAGTGACATCTCCCCTTCTATTATTTCTAATGATACTCTTCAAAAAGATACTGTGTAACATATAAAGGTGGCCATACATGGGCCGATAAAAGCTGCCGACAGAACGTGTCGGCAGCTTATTGGCCCGTGTATGGGGGCCCCCGACGGGCTTCCCCGATCAAGATCTGGCCGAAAGTTGGCCAGATCTCGATCGGATGGGTTTAAAAATCCCGTCGGATCGTGGCCGCATCTGTTCGTTGATTCGGTCCCGCGATCCGACCGCCCGTTTGTGAATGCTAGGATCCGATCGTTGGGCCCTAGGGCCCACGATCGGATCTGCCCGATATTGCCCACCTCAAGGTGGGAATATCGGAGGGAGATCCACTCGTTTGGTGACATCGCCAAACGAGCGGATCTATCCATGTATGGCCACCTTAAGTTACTGTATATAATATAAATGTTTTTGGGGTTACAGTAAGCTATGAAGAAAAAATAGGAATTAATCATAAATCTATTATGATGCAGTCAGAAAACATAAATAGAGCTATCTGACAGTGGGGGTTGCTTTATACAAGCTATGGGATAGACCCCTTGAATACCAAGTAGAGGTTAGCGTACAAAGCAACTGGAGAGTTATGAACTAATGACTATGACTGTAGGTAAGGCATTTGGTAGGATAAATACTTTTTTACATTATGAAACAGTGTTTCTAAATGGCAAATACTGTCGAGAAGAAGTCAAGCAGTAAGGTGGACAGTGATAAGTGAAAAGGTTGGATATTTGTATAATGAAAACATAGATACAAAGGAAAATGAGTTGACCTGGTATTTTATATTAAAGGGATATCTTCTGCTTTACTTCCAGGCACCCTTGGCCCAACCAGAATCTCCAACAGCTTCCACAGGAGAAGATGTGCAGTCACTGGCGGACTCCATGGACTCTGATCGAGACTCCATCTGTAGTAATTCTAATGTCAACAATGGAAAAAATGGGAAAGATAAAGATAAAGAAAAACAAAGAAAGGAGAAGGAAAAGAATAGAACTGATTCCGTAGCAAATAAACTTGGAAGTTTCAGTAAAACACTGGGTATAAAGTTGAAAAAGAACATGGGGGGTCTTGGAGGATTAGTTCATGGTAAAATCAGTCGCGCTAATTCAGGCAATGGGAAGAACGGGGACTCTACTGACAAAGTTAAAAAGTCAAAATCTCGGAAGGGGAGCAAAGAGGAATCAGGACAGTCTGCCAGTACGTCCCCTTCTGAGAAAACAACCCCATCCCCCACCGATAAAGCTAGCATTTCTCTTACCAACAGATCACTTTCAGATAAGTCTGACCCATGGAAATATAGCACAGATGTAAAACTCAGCCTTAATATATTGAGAGCAGCCATGCAGGGGGAACGTAAGTTTATCTTTGCAGGACTTCTCCTCACCAGTCACCGACATCAGTTCCACGAGGAAATGATTGGTTTCTACTTGACCAGTGCCCAAGAACGTTTCAATGCTGAGCAAGAGCAGAAAAGGAAGGAGGTTGAGAAGAAAGCTGCTGTCAATGGATCATTGTGTAGAAAGCTAGATCAAGATGGTTTTGCGAAAGATAAGCTGGATTCCTCACCTCAGGACAGGGCATCACCAATCTTGCCTCAAAGCCATACAACACAGCTTGTTCTAAAACTCAAAGATCGTTCCAGTCCAACCCCAACATCCTATCCCTCACCCAACAATGGTGCTAAAAAATGTGGCCCCATTCCAGTATCTGCACACTATAGCCATACACCACCAGTCCAAAGGCAAAGTGTTATCCATTTACATGATGTCAACTCCAAGTCGCCAAGCTTCCAAGATGACCCTTTTAAGCCAACAATAGGCTCCTTAAAAACTTGTGCTACATATCCCCAACAAAACCGGTCATTATCTTCGCAAAGTTACAGCCCGGCAAGGTTATCTGGTATACGCACAGTGAACACAGTGGAATCTCTTAAGTATGAAAAGCCTTCAGAGCATAAATCTCATACATATACAAATGGATTCAACTCTAGTGATATCAGAGACTGCTTGGAATATGCTGATGAGGAATCCTCTCAGACATGGTTGAACAATGACAAAAACAGCAGAGGCAGAAGCACAGGTTGTCCAATCTATTCACTCCATCAGAGCAGGTGTAAAAGAGAGAATTGTTCTTTTTATGGGCGCCCTGAGACTGAAAATTACTGTTCTTACTGCTACAAAGAGGAGTTGAAGCGACGGGATAGGGAAAGTAAAGTTCACAGGCACTGAATGGCCCACACCACATCTATCCTTTTATACATGCAAAACTTCAATACTAAACTCACTTTAATTGTAATAGAACAAATTAGCCAAATTAGAATAAAGACAGGGATGAAATGACGCATTTGCTTGTTTTGAAACCAAACCAAGCATTGATAATGTGGGTAATAATGTAAAGGCATTTGTCCCTGCTCATGTTTATGTGTTACGCTGAAAGGTTGTTTATATCACAGTCAGAGTTTGGTTATTAACCAAGGTGCCTGAATTTTTTTTCTATCACTCAGGTAAGTAGAAAGAAACATTCAATATTTCTAATATCACTATTGGCTTTGTGCAGTCAGAGATGATCTTTCATGGTTTTATTGATTTCCTATGTGACACAAGCAGACATTTCTACTAACTTTTTAGAGCCGGTCACTTCACGTACATTTTACATTGAAGGGGTTTTTTTTGTAATTTGGTTGTAATTTTTGTGGATCCTGGCAACAGTGAGGAGATAAAAAGATCTTAAAGCGGGATAACGGCATGAACCATTCTAAATGCAAAAGTCACTATGAACCCCATCTATCTTGAAAATGTGATTGCTTGAATTAGTGTTGCAAGACTAATGCAGTCATTAGCAAACAAAGAGGGCAATTTATCTTACTCGAATACAATGCAGCGGTTTCCGTATTCATAACTACCATTGTGTCCTTTATTGCCCATAATGCAATACGGATGGAAAACGCCAGTGACATGATAAACCATAGCTGATATCTGCATGTTTTTTTTTTTTTTACAATATAACTCATAAACATTTCAAGGCAACTGGAATCATAACAAGAACTAAAGCAGAGGTAAGCTGCCATTAAGTGTGGCAGATCAACAATACTTTCTGCAGGGATGTCAGACCCTCAAACTCGTCGGAACTAGTGATTGGCTAAGGACTGTGAGAGTTGCAGTTCACAATGTGGACTAAACAACTTGAGGTCACTTGTAATTAGGCTAGATGTTGGATCACTAAGGCTTATTATATAACATAGGTGCTATAATATACCAGTGCAGATGCCAGAAGCATCCTATTAGCAACTAGTTTTGATCCTACTACTACAAGTAATAAAAGGAAAGCAAATCCTGATTAGTTGCTTTGTGTAACTGCAGTGATAATATTTAGCACCTCTTAGTAAATAAGCCAAGATATCTTATTAACCCATTAAATGAGAAATTGCCGGGCACTTATAGGCTTGAATCCCCATTCTGTGCATTTTCTCGCCACTGTTCTGTGTGCTGTGTACAGGAGAATATTGCATATAATTGCTAAGTCAGTAAAATATTTAGCAGTAAAGATCTGTGCCTCCAAAGATGCCCCTGTAGCTCCCCATCTTCTCTTTGCTGATTTAATGCACATGCTCTGTGCTGCTGTTACTTAGCTGAGCTTAGGGACTGCCATACATTATATTGTGTAAATACAATTTTAATGTCACAGTATAATGTACAGATTATTGGTACATAACATATCAGAAACCAGCACAGTTAGCATTTGAATTTATTAACCAGCTGCAGAGCATGTGCAGTGTCACTGACATCCTTACCAAAATCCAAGATGGCGAGCTCCTGTAACAACTTTGAAGGCCTGGATCATTGCTACAGTAGAGATATGGAACCTTTAGGCTGGTGCAATACATTCAGTATATGTAATATGGTATTTCCAGCCATATATAGATTTTTAAGATTTTCTCCTTTAAAGGAGAAAAACACTCTTTACTTTGGGGTGCCAAATGTTAGGCACCCCAAGTGATTGTATTTACTTACCTGAAGCCCTGGGCCGGTGCTCCTATCAGCACAAAACTGCACCGGCCCGGGGTTATTCCAGCGAGCACCACAGACTGATTGGTTTCCGGCTTCTTCGTATTTCACGAGGTTGCGCATGCGCAGTAGTGTGAAGAGCCGAACTTTAACAAAGAAGTCAGCTATTTCATTCTACTGCGCATGCGTCTGCCCCGGGAAATTTGAAGAAAGAAGAAGAAAGACAATGGCTCCGGTGCTCGCTGAAAGAACCCCTGGACCAGTGCAGTTTTCTGCTGATAGGAGCACTGGCCCGGGGTGTGAGGTACGTATATATAATCACTTGGGGGGTGCCTAACTTTTGGAACCCCCAATTAATACGCCTTTGCTTCTCCTTCTAAGAGTTAGGAAACCTAAAACTTGGTCTGTTGTGCAAATGACAGATAATAATAATAATAATGACAGATAATAAAAGGACTCTAGCATCACACTCAAACTGTGCGCTGGCTGCTAGGCTTAGAGACTATTCCAAACAAAAGTGAGCATTCAATGAGAGGGAATAGTATCTTCATTTTATATGTTCAGTGTCAAAATCAGCCCAAATATTCCTCTAGTCTAGGTAGGTGTATATTAGAACCTACTGTGTGCTACATACCCCCTTTTGTCTTGCTGAGAGCATCCATTCAGTGTAAGGTTTTTTTTGCTTTAGAATGAGCCTATTGACAATCACCAGGCAAGACACTTGCTTCTGTACTTTGCTGCTGCTTGATATGTTCCAGCCATACACATTATAAACAATAGTTTATAAAAAAACTTCCTAAAGAATAGCCTACATGTAATAATAAATATCTTAGTTTGCGCGTGTACTGCCATTTACATGACGCATTACATTCCTTTCCCTTGAATGGCACAGACATAGAAGAGTTGTCTCTGTTCAACAATTAGGAATCCACTAACAGAAGCCGGGCATTTACCCAGTTAATACAATTGGCCCAAGAGATCACACTTCTTCTGCACATGCAAATATTTCTATAGGTCCCTTGAGCGTGGATCAATTTGAACTCCAAAAGAAGATGCATTATTAAGGTGGTATCCTTGGACCACAACCAGGTTCGTTCCTAAAAATGAAAGTGCTTTTTTTGCTTTACAAAATGTTAACCAATTAATTCTCAAACCATTTCACTACCCTTCATTTCCACCAGATTTTCCCAACCCATTTAGATACGAGATATTTGCCTTGTGTCTCCTCAGCTGCTGTGAGCTACAGTTCCTACCCTCTGCAGTACCACTAGCAACAGTTGGAGGGCAGTGTCCTTTCCCCAGACTCGTATGAAAGAACAATGAAGGATCTTATGCCTGATTCAGCCTGTGAATCATTGTTTAGCAGCAGTACCTTGCATTTTGCATTTGAAACTTTGGCATATTTGCTTTTGTTCAATGTAATACAGAAGACTAGCTTGCCATTTATTACAGCCATGTCAGTGTGCCATAGTTGTAGGCCTACAGGAACTCATCAAAAGTCTTGTGGTACATGATGAAGAATATCTAGGTGTATTTCAACTATAATATTGAGTTTAACTAAAGCAGACCTGTCCATTGCATTTGGGATGCACCGAATCCATGATTTGGTCCAATTCCAAGCGTCAATCGGAATCCAAAAAAAATCACGTGACTTTTTGACGTCACAAACATGGAATTCAAACATTTCTTAGTCTCTCCTAGGAGACCGCTCAGCCTCCCCCTCCTGTAGCAGCTCCAAAAACCTCTTCAGGGGTGCTCAGCCCGCAGCGTCCCCACCGCTTAACTCGAACAATGCCAAAAAGAAGGGCGGCACTTCACTTGAAGAGGCAAAAGGTCTTTATTGCAAGGATCAAGAACGCCCTATGCGTTTCGGGAAACAATCCCTTAATCATAGGCATCATTTGCCTCTTCAAGTGAAGTGCCGCCCTTCTTTTTGGCATTGTTCAAACATTTCTTAACCACATGTGCACTTGTGGTTTTCTTTCCCACTTCCCCCCTAATTTACATATGCAAATTAGGGTTTGGATTTGGTTCCGGTTTCGTCTAAATCTTTCACAAAGCATTCTGGATTTGTAAAAATCTAAAATTGTGGATTTGGCGCATCCTTTACTGTATTGTATAAATATGCTACTCCCACTGAGATTCAATCAGGATACTGGTAAGATGCTTGGGTCAATAGTAAGAAGATGGTTGGGAGTCTTTCCTGCTTCCAGCTCTATTCCTGACCTTCTTTTGGCTCCATGGAAAAGCTCACAAATACTATGGTTATAAATATGCATTTTTTGGAGTAGTTAACTGAATGTCCTCATACACAAAGTAAAATATATAATAATGATTATCGAATGTGTTACTCATAGCTAATACGTTATTTAATTTGCAAAATTGAACATAAAAACGTTGAAGGTCAAATATGTGAATGAAGAGTCCGGATGTGTCTGCTCTGTTACTGATCTGATCCTGTATATTAGGAGTTGCTATGCAAATCTTTCCTGATCTGAACTGTCAGCTGTCTGAAGTAACACAATGCTGTGTTCACTCGAAGTTAGAAAAAATTAGATTTTTTAAAATAAATTTCGGTTGGTCTTTTTTTTTATTCGAATTTCGAGTTGATGGGAGTTTAAAAAAACTCCCACCACCTTGAAATTCGACCCTTGATAAATCTGCCCCTAAGTGGTTCTCTAAGGTCCTGTGCCTGTTATTTAGTGAGTTTTAAAGGCGTTTAATATTTGAATGCTTAGAAAGATCAGTTTCTACAACAAGACAACAGGGTGAGCGCTAATAAAGACTGTATGTATAGATTGTATGAGAAAAAGTCCATTTCTGAAGGAGGCTGGAATCGATTCTTTGCAAGGGCTAGTCTAGAAAGCAGCTGTATAAGGCTCTAGAGAGTATGCGTTGCAATAAGACTGCTTGAGGTCTGTGATTTATTAGAACCATCTCAGAGGTTTTATTGCTGGGGACAAAAATGAATATGTCTATATCTGTGAATAATCAAAGACACAGTGTGATATAATCCTCCCATTGCAAATAGAATTCTAACTGCTGCTCTGTTGCTGTAAAGGGAAAGCAACTGTTTCTGCGTCTGTGACTCCTGTTTCCTGTAGATGGCGCTGCTGCTTAAAGAAATGCATGTTAATTGCAGGGTGTTTAGCCAGTCACGTAGTGTACAGAACACTATTCTGATTCAGCCCGTAAGGTCTCGCGTCTTTACATTCGACAAACGTATTTATATTAGACAAATCCTTCAAAAACCCTGACCATGATTGTAAGTGACTTTTCAGCTTTGACCGGTAGGATTTAACAAATGCAGGAATTTACAAAAGCGAAGGCGCGGTTCTGTCTGATTCACTCTGTACTGACGAACAGAATAAATAAAACGCCAATTTGTTCATTTGCCATTGACCCTCCGTTCATTTGCACATCACAGAAGTAACTATATCGTGAGAATAAAAATAAATCGTATATTGTCGAGAAAAATAAAAGAAAGGTGTTTGTATGTGTTCTGTTTGTAGAATAACGGCTGTATTATGTTGATATTTTACAAGCCAAGTTTAAATTGTAATATAGAAACTTATTTTTATATTATTTACAAAATATGCTATAGAGCAATATTTTGCGCCTTTATTATATACAGGGTCTGTCATTTTAGTAGGTTAATCGCAGAGCCGTGGCTAGAAATAACAACGACACGGAGAAGCTTTGTAAAACCGTCTAGTAAGTTATGAATGCTATTTATTGTTATGCACTCCAAATGTTTATTGAAAGTTGAAATATATGAATGGTTTCTATTAAACATCACTTGTCTTATGGCTTTCTTATTTTCCCACAAACATTCCTGGGAAAACACTTTGAGTATGAGGTAATAGGAAAACATTTGGTAAATGTTAATGTGGATTATCTAAATCTGCAGCAATTTGTTTTTACAACTCCCAGCAAGGCTGCAAGTACCAGGTGACCGTTGCAATAGCTGGGAGTTGTGTTTGAGCTACAGATGGAGAAGTGCCAAAGGAATTTCTTTTGTGCCAACATAGAGCCGTGAAGGGTACATTATGGCCAAATACCCATTTACCTTTCAAACCATTTGTTTTTGTGCTGATATATCTGTTTTCTCTTGTAGTTGGATTACCCCTGAGTCAGGAGGCTCAGCAACCACACTAAATGAATCTGGCACGAATATCTCACACAATCTGGTACAGGCTTGGCCAAAATCTGTGTTTGTCCATCTCCATAAACTGTTTCAGTCACCTAAATACAGGTATGGAATCTGTTATCCAGAAAGCTCCAAATTATGGAAAGGCTGTCTCCCATAGACATCCAAATAATCCAAATTTTTAAAAAGGGTTTCCTTTTTCTCTGTAATAATAAAACAGTAGCTTGTACTTGAGCCAAACGAAGATATAATCAATCCTTATTGGAAGCAAAACCAGCCTAATGTTTATATGAGTTTCTAGTAGACTTAAAAGATGCTCATTACAGAATGATCCATTACCCGAAAAACCCCATGCCCAGAGCATTCTGGAAAACAGGCCCCATCCCTGTATATGTTTGATTACTACTACAACTACTCCATATCCAAATCATGGTGTTAGTATATTGACACTCCAACTCTCAGTATCCCAGTAAGGAGGTTATTAACTAAAATCCAAATTTATCTCATTGTTTCAATTTAATCGGATCAGTAAAAAACTTGATAAGTTTGACTGAAAACCAGAATAGCATAATTTTTTCAGACTTTTCTCCCGAATTGTTTGATTTTTTTGGGGTTTTACCCCCGAAAACCCTGAATTTATCGGATTATTAACCCAGTGCATGACCACAATATCCTCCAATTGGGATATTGATATCTCCCATTGACTTATACATGACCTCAACAGGTCTGAGATGGTGGATTTTCGGATTCTAGCTTTATGCAGCATCAGGGTATAATCCGCCCCGATTATGGGGCTGCTGCCGTCTGAGGCAGCAGTCCAGATGCCGCCCCCGCTTAAAAAAATCAGCGTCAAATGGGGGCAGCATCGCTAGTGCATTGAATGCAAGTGACAACAGGCAGCTTTTTGCCACCCCTTGTAACTGGCTGCTTGCTGCCACCTGAGAAAATGTTCTCTCCTTGCCTCATGGCAGGACCGGCCCTGAGTATAATAAATCTCAAAAAATGTGTTGGTTTTTTTCCACCAAAAATTCAGATTTTTGCCCTAAAAAGCCTGTCCAGATAAATTCGAAGTTTAGTAAATAACTCTTTGGTTCTGCAACATGCGGCGGGTCAGATGTGCAACTATCTTTGGGAAAGTAAAAGCAAAAGGAATAACATCACACACGTCGATGAATGGAAGGTAAATATTACCCATGCTAATGACTGGAGCACAAAGAGTGCGTTTATGTATCTCTGAAAACTACAGGCAGCACATGAGCCAGACGTGAAGATCCCTTGGCATCAGCTCTGGACTGGGATTCAAAATAGATCCTAGCTTTTAAAGTGCACAGAAGCCCAAACAACCCCTCCCCAGCCCAATTAATAGTGACTGTCTATGGCATCTTAAAGTCGCCATGATTGCCAGTCTGGACCTGCCCGGTACACTCCTTACTGTAAGATCTCATATAGCTAAAAATAGCACCAGTAACTCAACTTTCTACTGTCTACCCAGAAGTCGGAAGCCGGGACAGTAACAGGCGAGAGAGCAGGAGAAGGGCTCAACCCGCACCCTCCCACCACCCGTGAAGAAGAGTGTGAGGTCGGCCCGCACATCACTACTGCTTCATAATGACCCAGAAGGCCACCTCACTCTCAGACGCGAAAAAACATGAACTGAAATGAATCACTAAAAATCCAGGAAACAAACTGGTCCATTTCGGAGCCAATCAGTTTGGAAAATGCAGTCATTGCTGTTGAGTTATGATTGATTCAAGGATGTTTCAATTGTCAGGGCAGTTTCCAATGAAATGTTCATAATGATGTCATCAATTTTATATCCATTAGGAATTGTATGCCCCAAATATTTATTATTTTGCACCAGTCACTGACCCCATCTAAAAACAAATGCTCTTTAAGGCAACACATGTATTGTTAGGGCTACTTTTTATTGCCCATTTTTTAATTTAGTCTCTCTCCTATTCCAATTTAAGTTTCTTATGCAAATCAATGCATGGTTGTTAAGGTAATTGGGACCCTAGCAACCAGACTGATGATCTTGCAAACTGGAGAGCTGCTGCATAAAAAGCTAAATAACTCAAAAAACACAAATAATAAAAAATGAAAACCAATTGTAAATTGTCTCAGAATATCACTCTTTACATCATACTAAAAGTTAACTCAAAGGTGAACAACTCCTTTAAGTACACAGAGGCCCAAACAGCTCTCAACAAGCTAAATAAATAGTGACTGTCTATGGCATCTTATAGCTGCTGATCTGGGCCTGATCCTGCATTCCAGACCATCGGGCATCTCGTTTTCATACTTCCTTGAAATTTCTAAGAAGAGTAGAACTGCCTGACAAATGTTTTGTTTGTATGTTAGTTTTGACACTTTTTTTCATAAAGGACAGCCAGCCAATTCATGTAGTTTAAGCACAACCTAAATGCATAACAACTGGGTCTAGACTTGGTATATATCTATATTTAGCATATATTAGTATATATAGTTATATATTGTATTGTAGATGGAGGCAAACTGCCCCTGAATCATAAATACATGTTCCCTGACTTTACAAGGTGCCAGATATCCATTCTCCATTATACATTTAGGTCCATAAATATTTGGACAACTTTTTTCTAATTTTGGTTCTGTACATTACCACAATGAATTTTAAATGAAACAACTCAGATGCAGTTGAACTGCAGACTTTCAGCTTTAATTCAGTGGGTTGAAGAAAAAGATTGCATAAAAATGTGAGGAACTGAAGCCTTTTTTTAATACAATCACTTCATTTCAGGGGCTCAAAAGTAATTGGACAAATTAAAAAACTGAAAATAAAATGTTAATTTCTAATACTTGGTTGAAAACCCTTTGCTGGCAATGACAGCCTGAAGTCTTGAACTCATGGACATCACCAGATTCTGGGTTTCCTCCTTTTTATTGCTCTGCCAGGCGTTTACTGCAGCGGCTTTCAGTTGCTGTTTGTTTGTGGGCCTTTCTGTCTGAAGTTTAGTCTTCAACAAGTGAAATACATGCTCAATTGGGTTCAGATCAGGTGACTGATGTGGCCATTTAAGAATATTCCACTTCTTTGCTTTAATAAACTCCTGGGTTGCTTTGGCTGTATGTTTTGGGTCATTATGAAACACCTCCCAATCAATTTGACTGCATTTAGCTGGATTTGAGCAGACAGTAGGGATTCTTTATAAACTTTGCGCAAGGCAGATTGGTTCGCAAAGTGAATATATCTGCCCTGTGCATGATTATATTTATAAAGCTGAGTAAGCGTGGTGCAAACAGAATTGCAACATTTTTTTCACCATGTGAATGTCTATAAGAGCTTTTTAAATATGTCAAAAATCGTAAATTGCAAATATTTATGCGCACACTCTGTGACTGAATTACACCACAACTTTGGTGGTGGAGGAAATATTTGCAAAACAGTTTTGCAAAGTGTGAATTTAATTTACAGTCAATGCTATTTTCATGCACAACAACCTCGCACATTGACCCTTTACAAGAAAGTTATGGAATATGATGTACAATATCTCTTTAAAACATTTCAAACTATCCAAATAAGCATAGGCAGCAAGTGGAAGTTTGTGTTATTGCCAGTTCTGGTTTTTCTATGAGTGAAACAAATATGGTTTGGGGAATACAGTGGCAATTGCCAAGCTTAAGCAGCCCAGGACAAACCGATTAAAAGGTATAACAAAGGAGACGTTCTTTGGTTTCTATACTCTTTATTTCCCACTGATCTTAGAATGTATATTACTGATACAGAAGTAGCAGCCACAGTTTACTCTGGAAAAAATGTGTTGTTTCTATTACACAGTGCTATTTTCTTCTCTTTGAGCTTTAGGAGGTGGGAATGTATTTTTCCAATGTCTCGTTAAGATTTGTTGTGCATTTGACTAATCTTTTACTTTTCACTGTTTATGACTTCTTATACAGCTCCCTATTCCTTACACCCTCCCCGAAACATTCAGCTCTCCGTAGTCCACTGTTTAATATGCAAAGCCAGGCTAACAGTTACAAGCAGGAATAGATTAACTTACATCTGGAAATCAATGTTTATAAAAAAAAAAATACTGTTGAATGAAGAGTTTGTTTTGCTTGAGCGATTATAAAAAATGTAATTATAGGTATAACGCAGATAATGTTAGTTTAATTATACATTTCCTTTAAAACCACATTTTTGATAAAAATAACTTTACCGTAGTATGTAGTTCAGTATTCCAATCTAAACACAGGAATAAAAGGCATAGTATACTATACTTTTCTTTCTGAGCACAGCTTACTTTGAAAGGGGATGTATGTGTATATACAGTATATATATATATATATATATATATATATATATATATATATATATATATATATATATATATTACACAAAAGCTATGAATATCCTGTAAATTATATCCTTATAAACGGTGAGTTCTGATGTCATCAGTTATAAACGGTGAGTTCTGATGTCATTTCTGTCACGTGACTCACTGAAACTTGTGTATTATAATAAATAAAGTACCCCCAGTTGTAAAATATGAGGAATGGATATTAGAAGTTAACTCCTCCGTAACTTATAATATCCTCATATTTTACAAGATGGGTACTTTATTCACTATATATATATATATATATATATATATATATATATATATATATATATTCTCTTTATTCTAATGCAGTGCTACCAATTATACAAAGCTCGTATTATTCATTCACCATTAATTCCTAGAAATTCTACATTTTGGTGCTTGAAGTGTGGGACGATTAAGGACATTATTTTTGCAATATTTTTTGCAAGGATGTAAATTCAAGTAGAACCTCTGATTTTTCTAAATATCTTGCTAAAAAATGCTTAGTTGGTAACCAGCTTATCGTTAAAGGGGAGGTTCACCTTTAAGTTAATCAAGCAGATTGCTGACATTGCAAACTGTAGAGCCGCTGAATAAAAAGCTAAATAACTGAAAATCCACAAATAATAAAAGTTTAAACCCAATTGCAAATTGTCTCAGAATATCACTCTCTACATCATACTAAAAGTTAACTCAAAGGTGAACAACCCCTTTAAACCATTATGTAAGTAGTGGCAGCAATAAATCAGAAGTGTCTGTCAGTTCAATGCAACACAGACGTCATATCAACAATAATAACAAGCCAGATCTCTTATTAGACCCAAAGTAGTTGTGTCTCCTAATTACTTCTGTTTTTAGTTCTTTCATAGGTTGCTTTGGTTCCCAGGCCTAACAACAACATTCTAGGGATACTTGACCATAGGTTTGCCACTGTGTTTTCTCCCAGATTGCAGATCATTGATTAAAACTCCAGCCAATGTAGTCTCTCATATTGTTTTCTAACACAAATGTAATGCATACTCAGCTGCAAACTGCACTTTTACTACTAAATGCTAAATAGTCAGCCTAAGAAGGCGCTGACATTTTTAAGCGGCACTCACTAAACACTAACATAACCTAGCAGCTACAGTTTCTACTTTCCAAATGCTTTTATGTAGGTTGGCAGCATCTCCAGGGTTCGCCTTCACGAAAATGCACAGCAGTGTTGGATTCAGAATGGAAGGTAGGACTTAGCCAAGTAAAAAACTACGGTGGTGCAGGTTCGGACTGGGCCGGTGGGACAACTGGAAAAAACCTGATGGGCCCCCCCGCCCCAGGCCCGCGCCTCCAATGGACTGCCCCTTCAGTAAAGGAGATTATCAGAGAAAGATAAAAAGCAACGGTTTCCATGCATGTGTGTGTGAGTGAGGGGGGGGCAGGGTAAATATATTTTGGGAGTCAGAAGGGGGCCACCAGTAGCTGCCAGGAGGGCCCTTGGTGTCGCAGCCCAGTGGGCCCCCAGTGCAAGGAGCGCATTTTGATGACAGTAGCTTTAATGAAGATTTAAAAGAAGATTTAAATGGAAATCATTGGGGAAAAGTGTACTTGCAGACATAAATGAGCCCTAATTTATCTCTTACAAGATGAAATAGTTCATTTAAAGGAGTGGTTCATCTTTACTTTAACTTTTTGAATGTTATCGAATGACTAATAGTGATGGCCGAATAAATTCGGCAGGTGCGAATTTGCGGTGAAATTCCCAGCTGCGTCAATAAAATCTGGGCGCTCGACAGAATAGTCGCGCACAATAAAAATTGTCAGACGCCCGTTAAATTCAATGCATTTAGACAAAATATGCACTCGTATCAAAATCATTGCGGGCGTTGAAATTGATGCGCATCTAAATTATTCTGACGCCCATTGACTTCAATGTATTTCGCAAATTTTTCACTGTTTCCCTAATTTTGCGGGAAATTTGGGAAAACTGGACAAATTTGTCCATCACTAATGACTAATTTTAAGCAGCTTTTCAATCAGCCTTCTTTTTTTTTTAGTTTTTATAATTTTTAATTATTTGTTTGACCCCTTTAAAACTGTATGCATTTTTTTATAAATTAATCTGTAGCAACCAGTCATTAGGTCGCATTTAGTGGTCACCTCTTGAAAAACCAACAATAAAGCATCTTATTGGTTGCTATGGGTTACTATTAAATTAGATGAGAAAAGCATATCTCCTAATTCAATTCCAGGTTGTCCCCTAGAGCCAGATGCTATTTAATGAGAAACATGTATCTCACTGTTTATCACACGACAACTCTAAAGTCTATTTGATACAAACCACAAATGAATTCAGAGAAAAATATTCTCTTCTCAAATTGAATCTCACCTGTATAAACCATAAAAAGGCTTTTATTATTATTATTATTATGATTATCATCCTTTCTATGCAATGACTAAGGATAAGAATTATATTTCTTTTATACAGTACATCTGAAATGAAATAATTTGTCTGCAAGGTTTCAATAGAATAGGTGAAATAAGTTTGTAACTATTACATTTGTATGAATACACAGTATAACTAGTTCATAGTCAGACAACTTGCCCTTTACTGTGCTGCAGAGTTCAGCTGAGGTTATGCTTTACTGCCTAATGTAATTGCACTGAAAGCCAGCCAGACCTGCAGAAGTAAGACTGCTTCACATATATTTTCCATATGGCTTTCCCTATTCTAATTAAACATATCCTGCTGCTAGTGGCACTATAAAGAAACGCTGAAAGCCACAACTGTGTTGAATTATCAAGTGCCACAAAATAAACTTTAATAATGTTTAAAACAAAAGTAGTCACAAAAAAACTGGGGTGGGTTATCAATTGCTTAACCAATATAGATTTAATTCTTTTGAATTGTTCAGCAGAGATAAAAAAATAATATATATTATTCAATAAATAAAATTATTCAGCAGGACCACCAGGTTCTTCAGGTCTGGGCACTGATTCAAAGGGAATGTGTTGGTTTTGCCAGAATTATATCACACTTCACCTACCAAAACCCTTGAAATTATATCTTGTATCTGGTACAACTCTGCCAGCTCATGAAATGAACAAGAATAAATCTTTCAGCAGAATCAAAGTAGTCGTTGCAAATGAGACCTTATGTAGAAATGAGAACATAGGCATGTCTCTTGGCAATGTGTAAAAAGCTAGAGAAATCTTTCCCTTTCCTGCAACCGTATGGTCTGCCCATGCCCTCAAGGTCTGATTTTTGTTTTTATTTGGAAACGTACCCTACAATATCTTTATATGGAGAGCGGATGAATGTCTAGATGACTGCACATTAGAGAATAGGGAATCCCAACACAGATCAATGGTTCTCAGATGTTTCTATTCCTAATGGAAACCTCATTGAAACCATTGACCTTCCTTGGCTAAAGTGCTTGGTTGGCAAATGCAGTCTTGCTTCTTATTCTCGTTCTCTCCAGTGTACATACATATATTTAATAAATACATAAGATTGTTCAACCCAATAAAAAGCAATGGGCAGCATGCCATGAATGTGAAGATCAGTGAATGATATACCCACCAGCACACCCTGGCCCCGCACACCCATCGGCACCCTCTTTAAGCAGCAAAGGTGAAAAATACCAGCACCAGATGCAAATGAGGATATCCCATTCGTGTTTATTTCTGGGCCACACCCGTTTGTCAGACATGCCCACCACTGTGTTAGTGCAAATTTAAACAAACCAAACATGACATCATAGATATTTTATATATGAGTTTACAATCAACCATTCGTATTGGCAAAAAGTCCATAGAGAAGTCCATATTGCAATGAGGTAAAAAGTTTATAAGACGAAAAAAACAGATTGAATGTGAAGATGCCATGGGCCAATGAAGATAAATGCTATATTAGATGTACCTGTACCATTTTGACCCCAAAATAAACAGGGAACCACTGCATTTCTTAACAATAACTTCTTTTCAGGGCCACCAGAATAAAACACCTTCTACCATTTGAGCAATGGGAAATTGGGAAAATGGGAAATCTGTAGAGCAGCTGAGAAAAGACCCAGAACTTTTAGAATTTTCTTTTCATCTGGTAAGATCTAACCCACACAGCACCTGGGGTGACTCAAATGTATAAGTCACCCCATGTGCTGTGTGTAGAATGAAGAAGAGCTGTTTGCAGAGGAGCTCTTTTAATGGTGCCATTATCAGTTAATTGTGAAAATAAGAAATTATGATAATATGTATTCTGAAAGCTGCTACCACTACCATGATAATAGAGGATGGTAATGAACTTCCTATTTGGCTTGAGTATGAAACCCCTATGTGTTCCCTCTAAGGAACTGAAACTTGAGAAAACATCTTTTAAAGGAATGCTGTCATGGGAAAAAAACATTTTTTTCAAAATGAATCAGTTAATAGTGCTGCTCCAGCAGAATTCTGCACTGAAATCCATTTCTCAAAAGAGCAAACCAATTTTTTTATATTCAATTTTGAAATCTGACATGGGGCTAGACATATTGTCAATTTCCCAGCTGCCCCAAGTCATGTGACTTGCATTTCTCCCCTAAAGTGCAGGCACAAGTCACATGACCAGGGGCAGCTGGGAAATTGACAAAATGTCTAGCCCCATGTCAGATTTCAAAATTGAATACAAAAAAATCTGTTTGCTCTTTTGAGAAATGGATTTCAGTGCAGAATTCTGCTGGAGTAGCACTATTAACTGATGGGTACATATTTAGCTTCTAAGCTTTATAACACAGGAATTACTCCAAAACAACTCTTAATTAAATGTAAGGATTCTGCGCGCATGAGCGCGCGCGTCAAGATGGGCACGGACGCATGTGCATCATCTTAAGGCACGCGCCCGAAACGGACGCAAACGACTAAAACGTCCGCTAACGTGAACATGCGTGGTGTGGTGACGCAGGACGCAGGCGTCATTACGTTTGGCACCAAAAGGACACAGGAGAAGGCTCTGTGCTTGATAATAAAAACTTGCTCCTGTACTTTTTGGAACCCTGACTATTTGATTCGGTTTTTCGTCTTCGGCTTTGAATCTTGACTTCGACTGAACTTCGCCTGCATCTGACCCCAGCCTGTTCATCCGTTTACGATTGAACTCTGCCTGCATCTGACTCCGGCCTGTTTATCCAATTATGATTGAACTCCGCCTGCACTGACTTCGGCCTGCCTTTCAACTACTCTTCTGCCTACCCCTACAATACTACTAATACTTCCTGCAACAGCTTGTGACACTCCTGCTTGATCTCGTCTCCTCACATCTGGACTCTAGACAGGTGAGGCATGACATTCAATCAGCCACTGACCCAGCTCTACTGTATTTTGTGTTGTTTTAAATTGATGTTCCTCTGAATCTAAATATTATTATTAAAGGGGAAATAAAGTCTAAAATAGAATAGTGCTAGAATTGCTGTACTTTGTATACTAAACATAAACATGAACTTATTGCACCAGAAGCCTACCGTATATACTCGAGTATAAGCTGAGTTTTTCAGCCCCCAAAATATGCTGAAAAACTCTACCTCGGCTTATACTCGGGTCAAGCGCAAAAACGGTCGCCCGCGCCTTAGAATAGTAGCCGGCGTCTAAGAATATTCGCCGACGCCTTAGAATATTCGCCGGCGCCTAAGAATATTCGCCGGTGCCTTAGAATAGTAGCCGGCGCCTTAGAATAGTAGCCGGCGCCTAAGAATATTCGCCGGTGCCTTAGAATAGTAGCCGGCGCCTAAGAATACTCATCCAAAAACGAGATTGAAACTTACCAGAAGCTGCTGCATTTCTCACCCTCGGCTTATACTCGAGTCAATAAGCTTTCCCAGTTGTTGGAGGTAAAATTAGGTATCTCGGCTTATACTTGGGATGGCTTATACTCGAGTATATAAATGATTTATGTTTTCAAAGTTGGCCGCAAGGGGCTATCATCTTGTAACTTTGTTAAAAACCTTTAAAAGACCAAGACTACGCACATGCTCAGTGTGGTCAGGGCTTCAGTTGGGATGTTAAGTTTAGGGATCGTCATAAATTATCAGAACAGCACAAGTCAAATAATACTCTGCCATAGACTGCACTGAGTCTACGGATACAAATCCCTACACAGTCGCCAGCTGCTCTACAGGGAAAAAAACAAAGCTGCTGCAGTTCTGGAAGTAAGACAGTTTGAAAGTATGATTGTTCCCCTCAGAGCAGTTAGGGACCATCTGAAGTTTCCTATCTGCAGCTGTCAGAGCAAGTAAAACGAAGGGGGAATTTCACTGCATACAGTTGGGTTTCTTATAATTTTAATTAAAGTATATTGGATTTCATTAAAGAAAGTAAAAATGGGATTTTATTTTTTTGCCTTTACATCCCCTTTAATGTTTGCAGAGTTTTTTAATGTATTCGTTTACAAACGATGAAACTTTCATCCAACAAGACATTTTTTTTAAACGTGCTCCAAACAGCTATGCAATTACTAAAACACATGGCAAACAGCATGAGTATTATTTTTGGAAAATAATTTAAAATCAAGTTGGAATATTTTTTCTGGAGTTGCATGTATGCTGTAAATGTTAAGAAACTAATGCTATCTTTGGCACAGACCTGTGGCAGAAAGGTCTCTGAATGTCTGTGAATGCCCCTGCTGGAATACCCCTGGGGTGTCAACTTTAGAAGAACGCTTTGAAGTGCCAGTTTGCAAACCCTCATGAGAAACCTAAACAAATATTGTATTTCCATAAAGTCTAGAACTAACTGAATAATATATTTTGCACTTTTTCCCTGCAGCTGCATAATAATTTGTAATGAAACATGAGCTCCCCCCCCCATTCGTTCCTTTTATTCTGATTTTATTTAGAGCTAATACTAAATAAATATTTTTTGGTATCAAGTGAACACTATATCTATCTATCTATCTATCTATCTATCTATCTATCTATCTATCTATCTATCTATCTATCTATCTATCTATCTATCTATCTATCTATCTATCTATGTATCTATCTATCTATCTATCTATAGATATATCCTACATAATAAAGTTGAAGTGTCTCTAAATTTTTTTTAGACTAGAACAATTCTGTTTTTATAAATGTTTGACTACATACTGTATGTTCTAGCGCCCGTTAATTTAACGGGCTTAATGTCTAGTATTATATAATACTAGACATTAAGCCCGTTAAATTAACGGGCGCTAGAACATATGTAGAAAATTTGCCAGAGACGGTCCGTGGGGCACATGCGCAGTAGCACAATCCCACGGACACAGGGACTGGACGCAGAGACACTTCAACTTTATTATATAGGATTAATAATATAATATCTTTAACCTTTATCAAGGATAATATATATATACATATATATATGTATATTTTTTTATACCTAACCATAACCAAAGGGTTAAATATATATGTATATATCATTTTGAAGATGGCACCAATCATCCGTCATCAATAGAAAATTCCATTATCCTAAAAGTCAGAAAGAGACTATTTATGATTAGTTTAATTGCTGGTTCTGCCTGATGAAGCAGGAGTAATTGTGTGTAACATGAGCTTCATGTTGTCTCTTGTGGGACTGATGTATGACAGTTATGACATGCAGAGACAAATATGGCACAGGGGTGACATTGCACAGATTTGTTATTAAAAAATGATGGTATTATAAAAAATTGGGTAATTATCTAACAATAGTATCTCTTTAAACAAAATGACTAATCACTCATTAAACAGAAAAATACTGGGTTATGTCGACAAACATGTAATGTGTACCCCAGTCCATATCGTAATAGAGTCAACATATATATTATATTTGTTTTTATCTGCAGCCTCTGAGCACAATATAACTTTCCTTTATCTTCCCTTGCTGTGCCTTCTATAGCAAATTCACTCAGCAATATGCAGAAGGTTGTTGCCTATTCATCCTGCTGAAAAACAGCATTATCATGCATATCTGGATCTGTCAAGGTATGTAAGTTGCAGTATGTTAGTTTCAGTAAAGCAGTTGGCATACAAGGGCTTGTACAAACAGGATCTTTCCAAGAAATAAACACAATACTGTACTCCCAGGCATGTAAAGTGCATTTACTGTATGTTTTGCTCCATGAGTCATTTATATATATGCATGGAATACAATTATTAATTGTAGCTAGGGATGTAGCGAACGTCGGAAAAAAAGTTTGCGAACATATTCGCGAACTTGCGTCAAAAATGCGAACGGTTCGCGAACGTCGCGAACCCCATAGACTTCAATGGGAAGGCGAATTTTAAAAGCTAAAAAAGACATTTCTGGCCAGAAAAATGATTTTAAAGTTGTTTAAAGGGTGCAACGACCTGGACAGTGGCATGCCAGAGGGGGATCAAGGGCAAAAATGTATCTGAAAAATACATTGTTGACACAGCGCTGCGTTTTGTGCTGTAAAGGGCAGAAATCACACTACATTTCTAAACCTGTGTAATAAAATGCTTTAAAACGTCCGGCGTCTACATGCCAATCAAGTCGTGTAAAGGTTACAGCCTGTTCACATGCAAAGACGAAACGCGGCGCTTACTGCAACGCAAAAGAACGCATAGAGCTTTAATGACTGATACCGTCAAATGAGCAAATAATAGTTGTTAATTACTAGTTGCTTGTCACCTCCAGGATGTTCGTCCTGTTGGTGGCAATATTTCTGTAGTGGTGTGTTTAGCAGTCACCGTGCTTGTGCGCACGTGCACGGTCAGGCAGAGGTAATTCAATGTACAGTGAAGCGAACCAAAAAACACCGATTCTGCAGTGTGGGCCCAGTTTTGGTCTACTTTATTGATCACCTGCGGTGACCATAAAAGATGCGATTTTGCCACTGTTGCAGAACCCTGAAAAATTAGGCATGTGTACTTTCCTGAAAAATTATGTTTTTTTTTTTGTCGCAGCCACTGAAGCACAGAGGCCAGAAACAATATGCCATATAAATGCTGAAAATATTCATTTTTTTTGTCGCAGCCACTGCAGCACAGAGGCCAGAAAAAATATGCCATATAAATGCTAACAATATAAATTTTTTTTGTCGCAGCCACTGAAGCACAGAGGCCAGAAAAAATATGCCATATAAATGCTAACAATATAAATTTTTTTTGTCGCAGCCACTGAAGCACAGAGGCCAGAAAAAATATGCCATATAAATGCAAACAATATAATTTTTTTTTGTTGCAGCCACTGAAGCACAGAGGCCAGAAAAAATATGCCATATAAATGCTGAAAATATTCATTTTTTTTTGTCACAGCCACTGAAGCACAGAGGCCAGAAACAATATGCCATATAAATGCTGAAAAAATTCATTTTTTTTGTCACAGCCACTGAAGCACAGAGGCCAGAAAAAATATGCCATATAAATGCTGAAAATATTAATTTTTTTTTGTCGCAGCCACTGCAGCACAGAGGCCAGAAAAAATATGCCATATAAATGCTAACAATATAAATTTTTTTTGTCGCAGCCACTGAAGCACAGAGGCCAGAAACAATATGCCATATAAATGCTGAAAATATTCATTTTTTTTTTGTCACAGCCACTGAAGCACAGAGGCCAGAAAAAATATGCCATATAAATGCTGAAAATATTCCTTTTTTTTGTCACAGCCACTGAAGCACAGAGGCCAGAAACAATATGCCATATAAATGCTGAAAATATTCCTTTTTTTTTGTCACAGCCACTGAAGCACAGAGGCCAGAAAAAATATGCCATATAAATGCTGAAAATATTCCTTTTTTTTGTCACAGCCACTGAAGCACAGAGGCCAGAAACAATATGCCATATAAATGCTGAAAATATTCCTTTTTTTTGTCACAGCCACTGAAGCACAGAGGCCAGAAACAATATGCCATATAAATGCTGAAAATATTCCTTTTTTTTGTCACAGCCACTGAAGCACAGAGGCCAGAAACAATATGCCATATAAATGCTGAAAATATTCCTTTTTTTTTGTCACAGCCACTGAAGCACAGAGGCCAGAAAAAATATGCCATATAAATGCTGAAAATATTCCTTTTTTTGTCACAGCCACTGAAGCACAGGGGCCAGAAAAAATATGCCATATAAATGCTGAAAATATTCCTTTTTTTTGTCACAGCCACTGAAGCACAGAGGCCAGAAACAATATGCCATATAAATGCTGAAAATATTCCTTTTTTTTGTCACAGCCACTGAAGCACAGAGGCCAGAAAAAATATGCCATATAAATGCTGAAAAAATTCATTTTTTTTGTCACAGCCACTGAAGCACAGAGGCCAGAAACAATATGCCATATAAATGCTGAAAATATTAATTTTTTTTTGTCACAGCCACTGAAGCACAGAGGCCAGAAAAACTCAGGATTTACCTGGATTCAAATTAAACCAGTAAGGTTTGCACCCTAGTTTGTAACGGTGGTGGAGGGAGGAGGACGCTAAAGGACAGCTGTGTGTGGAGTCATGAGGCGTGCAGAGAAGGACAGCTGCATGGGGAGTCAGAATCAGAAACTCAGAACAAGTCTTCCGGCGTGCAGTAACCCTCCGAGATCCACCCCTCATTCATTTTAATAAAGGTCAGGTAATCCACACTTTTGTGACCTAGGCGAGTTCTCTTCTCAGTTACAATCCCTCCTGCTGCACTGAAGGTCCTTTCTGAGAGGACACTTGAGGTGGGGCAAGACAAGAGGTTCATGGCAAATTGTGACAGCTCTGGCCACAGATCAAGCCTGCGCACCCAGTAGTCCAGGGGTTCATCGCTCCTCAGAGTGTCGATATCTGCAGTTAATGCCAGGTAGTCCACTACCTGCCGATCGAGTCCTTCTTTGAGGGTGGATCCAGAAGGGTTCTTGCGCTGCCTTGGACTGAAAAACATTTGCATGTCTGACGTTACAGAGTGGCCAAAGTGCTTTGTCCTTGCAGGTGCGCTCGTGGCAGGATTACTGGCACCTCTGCCCCTGGAATGTTGATGAGTTCCTGAATTGACATCACCCTTAAAAGCATTGTACAACATGTTTTGCAGGCTGGTTTGTAAATGCAGCATCCTTTCGGACTTGTGGTACGTTGGTAACATTTCTGCCACTTTATGCTTGTACCGAGGGTCTAGTAGCGTTGCCACCCAGTACAGGTCCTTCTCCTTAAGCCTCTTGATACGGGGGTCCTTCAACAGGCATGACAGCATGAAAGAACCCATTCTCACAAGGTTGGATGCAGAGGTATCCATCTCCGCTTCCTCGTTATCAAGGACTGCATCATCCACGGTCTCCTCCCCCCAGCCACGTACAAGACCAGGGGTCCCCAAAAGGTCACCACTAGCCCCCTGGGAAGCCTGCTCCTGTTGGTCCTCCTTCTCCACAAAGCCACCTTCCTCCTCTGACTCCACTTCTGACACCTCTCCCTGCGTTGCAGCAGGTGCCTGGGTTCGTTCTGGTGATTCCGACCAGAAATCGTGCGCTTCTTGCTCCTCGTCACGCTGGTCTACAGCCTCATCTGTCACTCGCCGCACGGCACGCTCCAGGAAGAAAGCAAAGGGTATTAGGTCGCTGATGGTGCCTTCGGTGCGACTGACCATATTTGTAACCTCTTCAAAAGGGCGCATGAGCCTGCAGGCATCGCGCATAAGCACCCAGTAACGGGTCAACGTATACACTACTACAGCAGTGGATACGGAATATATTATTGCTGCTTGAAAAACGTCACTCGGGTGGTGTTTCTGGAGACGGTATTATTATTGATATTTAGACAGAATGTGAACAAGCTGACACAGCTAGATGGCAGTTGTTTGAAAATGAAGAACACACTGGGCAAACAAATTGAAACAATGCCTGCAAGGTCAACGTATACACTACTACAGCAGTGGATACGGAATATATTATTGCTGCCTGAAAAACGTCACTCGGGTGGTGTTTCTAGAGACGGTATTATTATTGATATTTAGACAGAATGTGAACAAGCTCACACAGCTAGATGGGAGTTGTTTGAAAATGAAGAACACACTGGGCAAACAAGGCCTACAAGGTCAACGTATACACTACTACAGCAGTGGATACGGAATATATTATTGCTGCCTGAAAAATGTCACTCGGGTGGTGTTTCTAGAGACGGTATTATTATTGATATTTAGACAGAATGTGAACAAGCTCACACAGCTAAATGCCAGTTGTTTGAAAATGAAGAACACACTGGGCAAACAAGGCCTACAAGGTCAATGTATACACTACTACAGCAGTGGATACGGAATATATTATTGCTGCCTGAAAAACGTCACTCGGGTGGTGTTTCTGGAGACGGTATTATTATTGATATTTAGACAGAATGTGAACAAGCTCACACAGCTAGATGGTTGTTGTTTGAAGAACACACTGGGCAAATAATGCCTGCAAGTGCACTACTATTGGTGCACTACAATGAAGAACAGCAACAGCACTGTACACGTTAAAGAACAGTAAGATAAGTAAAAGAAAAAAAAATATATGTATATTAAAAAAAAAAAATTCTCGGGTTGCTGCTGCTGAACTACTAGGAGCAGCACAGCAGCACACCAGTCCCACTCCCCAACACAGCTAGACTAATAGCACCGGGCTGTTATAGTAGCAAAGTAAAACAACAAAAAAGAAAATAAAAGCAGTCCTTACAAGGACTATTGGGTTATTACAGCAGTCAGCAGATGAGATCAGAAGAGATCAGTGCCCACAGCAGGCAGCTACATACAGAGCACTGCAGTAGAAGGTAGATTACTAGCCAGCAAAGCTACCTAACCTAAAATGTCCCTCAAATCCCTGCAGACTTCTGTCCCACCAATACAGAGCAGTATCAAGTAAATTACTAGCCAGCAAACTTACTATCAACTGTCCCTCAAAGAAATCAGTGAAATCAGTAACAGCTCTCTCCATACACTAGCTCTTGCAAGCACACACAGGCAGAATGAAAAAATGCTGCAGGGCTTCAGTTTATATATGGAAGGGGAGTGGTCCAGGGGGTGTGGGGGTGGTCCAGGAGGGAGAGCTTCCTGATTGGCTGCCATGTATCTGCTGGTCTGGGGTGAGAGGTCAAAAAAAAGCACCAGGTAAGGCGAACCCAAAATGGCGAACGTCGCGCGACGTTCGCGAACATTCGGCGAGCGCGAACAGTCGATGTTCGCGCAAACAAGTTCGCCGGCGAACAGTCCGCGACATCCCTAATTGTAGCACATGTTTAATATTGGTCCACTAATAGGGGGGGGCAAAAAATGCCTAAATTAACATATATATGTTAATGTATGTACAAATAGAATAATATATGTGTATGTATCTTTTCTTTATACAGTACTGTTACAATTTAGTACAGTATGGTTACAATGCAATAGGAGTAAAGAAGGTAATTAGGCTCACTGTACAAATAATGCCTCCATGATTAAAGCACTTCTGGTGCTTCCACCCCACAAATCATTCTTTGTTTTACAGTACAGTTCACAGAAGACTGGTGGGGAGGGAGAGTAAAATGGTAATAAGAACTACTGCCTTAATGGCATCCATGCATATTCAATCTTACATGCAATTAAAGTGATTAGTCAAAAATTCCTCAATGAAAATGCATCACTATGACTACATGCTTAGTCCTGAACAGGGCCGCCATCAGGGGGGGACAGGGGGGACAAGCGTACCGGGCCCGGGCATGAAGGGGGGCCCGGCAGCGCTGCATTTTTTGAAGATCCGGGCCCCCCTTACGAGCGCCCGAGCCGTACGTCTTGCCTCTGTGCTGCCGAATGCGGAAGTGCCGAAAAGCCGAAGCCGATGCGCCGAAAAGACCCGAAGTCACGGAAAAAGCCGAAGTCACGAAGCGCCGAAAAGACCCGAAGTCACGAAAACAGCCGAAGTCCTGAATCAGCGCAAAGACCCGAAGTCACGAAAACAGCCGAAGCCGAAGTCCTGAAGCAGTGAAAAGACCCGAAGTCACGAAAGGAGGTGAAGTTGAAGTACTGAAGCCGTGAGTTCAATTCTACTGAACACCAGTTTGTGTATTTTTTTTTTTTTAATCTCCTGGCCACCAATGTATTATTTTAATATTCTATAGGCCCCTGCCGCCAATGTTTTTTTTTTTTTCAAAAAAAATTTTTTTTTTTTTCAAATTTTTTTTCGGGGCCCCAATTTGTTTTTAACTTATAAGGGGGCCCCTGCGGCCAATGTTTTTTTTTTTTCAAAAAAACTTTTTTTTTTTTTTTAAATTTTTTTTTGGGGCCCCAATTTGTTTTTAACATATAAGGGGGCCCCTGACGCCAATGTTTTTTTTTTTTTTTTTTCAAAAAATTTTTTTTTTTTCAAAAAATTTTTTTTGGGGCCCCAATTTTTTATAAGGGGGCCCTGACCATCAATAGCTTTTTACAACTTGTGTCGTGGGGGTTACTTTTTTAGCGCTGATGTCTGTGTGGTCTTTTAACTGCGATGTGGAGTGGGCGGGAAATGGGGTGGAGCTTGGTCATCAGTGTGGGCGGGGCCCAGGGGGGGGGGGGCCCGTGATTTCTAATGGCGGCCCTGGTCCTGAAAATCTATGTGTGCTTGCTTTATTGTTTTAAATCCACTGGCTTCTAGACTTGCCAGCCCCAAACTTCACTGCAGCCTAATACTAGTGCCTGTGCAGCCCTTCCTATATATTTGTCACTATTCTGACCCAATTCAATATTACCATCTTCACACAGGCACAGAATGGAAACTTTTGGCAAGTCCTTTAATTTTCCCCAAACAAACAGGTTTGGGCAGACTATCTACATACAGTATTAATTAGATGATCCTACTAATACAAACAGTAAAACACAATACAGTTATAGGATCCATTATCCGGAAACCTGTTATCCTTTTATACCACGGACTCCATTTTAACCAAATAATTCAAATTTTAAAAATGTATTTTTTCTTTTTCTATGTAATAATAAAAGAGTACATTGTACTTGAACCAAACGAAGATATAATTAATCTTTATTAGAGGCAAACAATCCTATTGGGGTTAGTTAATGTTTAATTGATTTTTAGCAGACTTAAGGTATGGAGATCTAAGTTATAGACATTTGTAAAACCCCAGGTCCCAAGCATTCTGTATAACAGGTCCCACACCTGTACTTGCAATCAATTAATATATTGGCTGATTATACATTGATAAACCTCTCCCATTAGTAAAATGTAGATATAACCCTGTTTTACTATTATTTGTTATTAACCTAAAATGTATATTCTTTTTTAAACGCTGGCTAAAAGGTATGGGCAGAGCATTAGTGCTATTGGTTACTGCAATATAAGGTTTTAACGTTACCATTTAGAAGAGAATGGGATGAAACAATGCGGGATTCTGCCATCTGTTAAACCATATGGTCTTTTACATGTGTTTTCTTTAGAATACCAGGATATGTCAGTAATTTATTAATGAAAAACAGCTCTGAAGGCAAACTAGAGCCTTAATCCTTATCACACAGCCTGCTTTCCTATAAGCTCAATAGGAAAATTGCCGCTCTGTGATCAATTGTACTCCATGGAGCTTGACACAATTGCTGCGTTCGACTGTAACCTAAATATTAACTACAAGTGCTGTTACTGGGAGGATTCAAGCTGATATATCTAGCTAGAGAACCCTGAAGAAGACTGATCAGAGAGGCTTGCCTGATATCACACTTCTTTAGCTATGATGGTCCTAATGATGCATACCATTGACTACAGTGTGTGAATGTTATAGGGGCCTTACGCTATAAACCCCATCGGAAAATAATAAATAATATCTGTAAAGCTTAATAAATAAATATGCTGCCACTATATAAATAAATTCTAACACTATCTGCAAGTAGGTCATTTAGGGTGGTTCTGTAGGGGTCATTTATTTTGACATTGTGCAAAGTGCAATAGAAGGCTGCAATCAGCCATTTTTGTGCATGTGCCTTCCATTGTCATTGGTCTCTGCTGTATTATGGCAAGCACATATATAGCACATCTTGCACACCAGTCAGACATACAGACATGCAAGTTGAGGAGTGGCAGAGGATGCTGGTAACAAAGGGCCTTGTCCAGACAAGGCTGGAATGTGCCGACTGAACTATACACAATCCTTTTATTGCAAAAGTCCCAGTATTTTCCATCTAATCCTGGTGCCTTTTACAGGTCCCACTGATTGGGATGTACAATGAAAAAAGTTTTCCTGATTCATTGCACAAATATTTTCTGATTACATTAGCAATAAATGTAAACTACACCCCATTCATATATCGTCCCTTCACAGGATATTTCAAGCAGATATTTGAATGGTTTCTTATGTACTTCCTGCCCTCAGTTGGCACTCTTTGGTTGGTCTCTCGCTCTCTGACAAATCAGAATTTAAGACAGACACAAGACGCACGTATCTCTACTTTGTAAGAAACTTTATTTCAAAACCAAACATTTATAAGCATGCATACAGAACAATATGGGTAACCATTTTGTCTATATTTCTTTATCAGCAATAGACATTTTCACAATATATAATCTATATGCAATACAAAATACATTAAAAAAGCTATAGTGGAGAAAAGACCATGTTTTACAGTTAGAATACTTTCTGAAGACACCAACATGGAAAGATAATTTGAAGCCTTATATAAATCTACATAAGTACAATCTAGACACTCACGAGACTTATACGGCCAGTTGTGCACATTATATGCAGATTTAAACACATCATATAGGCATCCTAAAACACTGTTCTATAAGCATGACCAGCACCTTACAACAGATTTTCTAGCTAAAACGAAGCAATGTTCCACTCTTAATAATTTGGAAGAATAATTAAACGTGTATGGAACACATAAGCAACTTTTGGTTCTTAGGCTGCTGCAGAAGCCCTTTAAAGACTAGGGGGCAAATTCACTAAGATCCTAAGTTGCGCCAGCAACAGCTTCGCCGCACTTCCCCGCACTTCACCAGGTGTAGTTTCGCCAGCGCGACGAGAATTCACTAAAATGCAAAATTGAGCTCAGGGAGACGAACGGTAGCGAAGTTGTGTTACTGTTACTTCGTCAGGCAAAGCGAAGTTACGCTAACGATGCCTAAATTGCAAACGGCAAAGTTAAAATATAATGGAAGTATATGCTGCAGTAACTACATTACACTACACAAGCCCAGGGAACCTTTAAAAAATAAAATAAAGGTGTTCTATTGCCCCACACAAGAGCCCACTGTATCGTTGAGTTGCCATATGTTATGAAAAAACCCCAGAAAAATTTACGCTATTTTTCATCACCCTTAAAAAAAGTAAAAGACGCCAGCGTTTTTTGGGACTTTCAACTATTTTTGGACAAACTCCTATCTGTTGTATTGAACTTCGCCTGGTCTGACCTGGCAAAGTAAAGTCTGGCGCAAGAGGTAAAGTTCAGTAAAATGCGCAAGTTAGAGAATTAGCGTAGTTACGTCTCTTCGCCATAGCGCAATTATGCCTGGCGTAAGGGTGCGAATTAGCGCTAGAGAAGGTCCACTTCGCTAGCAAATTTACGCCAGCACCCGTTAGTAAATCGGCAAAATAACGAATTGATGTCACGCTGGCAAATCTGCGCTAGCGTTAACCGATTCGCACTTTAGTAAATTTGCCCCTAGGGAGGATGTGGTAGTTTGTAGTTCTGCAACAGACGGAGTGCCAAAGATTGTCTTGCCATATAATACCAGGTGTATTTTCTAAACTCTACGATCAAACCATTATTACATCATATCACTGTTCCAATAAATTAAGGCTGCCAAACATAAAATCTATGGAACGCATGCTGAAGAGTTGCTCTTTGCTGTCCTCCAGTTGCAATTATTGCTGACTAGCAGATTTGTAAGGAATTTTTGCATTATACAATAAACATAAATGGAAATGACTGCGGCCTATAAACTGCTTCATAAACCCATATATTTTCTTTTGCATATCATTACATGCCAGTTATAGGATGATGAATGGGGGGGGGTGTTGAGTTTGTACAAATTCTTGCCACCATAAATGGGAAAATTACCAATAATAATAATAATTTTACTCTAGCTTTCTCCCTATCTGCTGGGCTTTTAATAAAACTTGCAGCAAATGCTTTCCTGTTTTTGCCTGCCACCAACTAGGTTTTTCCATATTGCACATTCTAACCAAGTGAGGATTGTGTGACACTGAAATGAAACACTAAGGGCATGGTTCTAAAAGTGTTCAATAGTTCAATTACAATGAAACCTGTTTCCCATTATTCTTTGCCTGATTCTATGTTCAAGAACAGTGGCTCAGAAACTCGATAAAGTGCAGGCTAAAGGTCAATTACGGCAAAAATAATAGGTAAATATTTATTTATTGTCTTGGCTATATCTGGCACTATAGTCATCTTTCTGTAAAAACTATAGTTTCATGTAACTAAAGTTGTGTTGAGCCTAACTAAATGCTGCGCCATAAATGGACACAGAGTTGGGTCTAAACCAAAAAGTCAGCTCTAGGATTTATTAGACCATGCATGCTACATGATTTATATAACAAATTGGTTTTATATGAGCATTACTAGTTATGTCTCAAGAAAATAACTGTTGTAGTTTCAATGATCTCAATGAAGATAAAGGATTTCCTTCAAAAACTATAGTAACTAAAAGGGTGGATAGTAGTGTTTCCATTATCTCTTAGAAAACTCACTAAAGTTCAGGATACCGCAATAAATAACAATCACACACCTATTATCGCATACAGTGGGGGGAATTCTGTTCTCACTTATTTTTCAGGAGTCAGTACTTATCAATGATTTTTTCTCTTTCAGATACCTTTGGTTTATAGCCTCGCAGATGGTATTCCTAACTAACCTAGTTAGTAGGTCCTAATATCTTTTGACAACTTTACGTTGTTATGTGCTAACCCTTCAACACATAATAGCAAATATAACTATATAATACACAAAAGCCATGAATATCTTGGAAATTATATCCTTATAAACAGTGCGTTCTGATGTCATCAGTTATAAACGGTGAGTTCTGATGTCATTTCTGCCACATGACCCACTAAAACTTGTGTATTATAATAAATAAAGTACCCCCTGTTGCAAAATATGAGGATATTAGAAGTTACCTCAGAGTTCCATGACGTCACGAAACTCCTCTGTAACTTATAATATACTTATATTTTACAAGAGGGGGTACTTTATTCACTATATAATGTCCACAAATCACTAGTGTTGTTTCTAAAATTCTTGTCCCCTTTTTCATGGAAAGGATTCTGCTTTTGTTGATATACTGCTGATTCTGTCATGGAGGAAATAGCAAAAATGATTTTATAAGCAACAACATGTGCACAAAATCATTAAAAGCCATTGATTTCTGATCCCAGAATTTCTACTTAAAACCCAACTATGCTAGCACAAACATGAACTGTTGTCCTGATTCTGGCAAAGGATGAACAAATAGTTTACAATTTGGAAAATCCACAACTCTGTTCATTTGGATTTTTAACTTTATTATCCATTTGGATGGATTTTTAAATCCATTGAAATGGATATTTAACTTTCTTCTTCACAAATTGTCCTTTCACACTTAGGGGCACATTTATCAAGGGTCTAAGTGAAAATTCAAATAAAAAAAATCGAATTTCAAGCTATTTTTTGTGTACTTCGACTAGGGAACATTCCAAATTAGATTTGAATCTGAAATAAAATGGAATATTGAAATTTATCATGTACTGTCTCTTTAAAAATTTGATGTCAACAATTTGCCACCTAAAACCTGCCGAATTGCTGTTTTAGCCTATGCGGGACCTCCTAGAACCTATTTGGATTCAATTGGTGGACTCTGAAAAATCTAATGTTTATCTTAAAAAAAAAAACTTCAAATCGAATTCGATTGAATACGATATTACTTAGATTCGTACGATTTGAATTTGATCGAGAGCGGCCTATGCACCCAGAAAAAAAGCCTTTTTTAAGTTTTTCTTATTGGAAATTCGACCCTTGATAAATCTGCCCCTTAAATCAATATGCCCCACTGTTTCACCTGCTTTTTCAGTACAAACAGGCTAAGGTTTTTATGGCAATGGCAGACTTGCTTTGGTTTGTGTGAATATCATTTTAGATTTTCTATGATACTCTCATTGACATATATGTAGTCAGCCCGCTAATGACTTCTAAATCACTGACTTTCCAAGAACACATCTGTTTGGCAATGTGTTTTGTATAATAATAAAGTGTTATTATTCATTTCCAGTAGTTGGACTAATTTGCCCTTATCTTCTAGAAGGAGTCGCATGCATTGAATGACACCAGTGATCGTGATTCTCTGCAGTAGTTTACCGTATGATAATGCACTCTTCTAAGTATTGATACAGTAATACTAAATTCCATATTAAATAGTATAGGCATCATTCTCACTCCAGCTAAAAACTACATATTTACCCCTAATTTGAGCTGAGTGGTGCTGTTTGAAGCTGTAGCTAAAAGCAAAATTACCTATTTCACTTATGCATTTCTTATTGTTCCCAAATATAAGTTGTTAAATTACAAGGCAGGGATGTTCCAACTGTGTAATCACACAAAAACTTTGGTCCAGTTGGCCAGCCTAAATATATTGCAATATTTGAACAAACGATCCCTGATTATTTAAAGGGACGCACATTTTTAGTAGCTCTTTCATATGTTGATAATGGTGGGTGGAATGGGTATAATGTTTGTTCCATAAGGTAAAGTTCTTCATTATGACATTTGTTAAAATGTCTGAGAATATCAGATATACTGAACACATTTGTACTGCTGTGTAAAATGTAGAGTGACTGTTATATTAAAATAACATAAAATATACTTAAATTATCATTTTCTGGCTACCCTGTTTTTCCTTAGCGTAACTCTTCTTTATACTTTATATCCACAGTAAGGCCCCATTTAAGAACTTTTGGACTTTGGGCTTCCACCCATGTGTGGTTTCCTTTTTTGAATACTTATGCTTCCTGCAGATCGTTTTTTTGCTCCCTGGGTTATTTAAAAAAAATTTTAAACCCACCGAGCTTTTAAAATTTTTGTCAAAGAAACAAATCCCGATCAACAGGAAGCAAAATATTCGAAAGAGGAAACATACGAGTTTTGGAACTTGCACATGTTTTTACAAGCCAAAGGCTCAAGCATTCTTTAGGCGTTTTGCACTGAAGATATAACTATACCACGAGACAAATTCTAACAGAATAACTGAGTGCAGGCCTCTGCCAAGGCCAGGGTGGCCAGACAACAGAGTACAATGGGGCATCTGGACTTTGTTGCTTAAGGTGGTGGACCTACATTCCCGTTTTGGGTGACTTACACACGTAAGAACTAGACTCTGGCAAATATCCAAAGCTAGGTAAAAATGTTTGCTTGGTTATAATTGTATCCTTCAATAAATCCAGTTACTGTAACTTCTTTTTAGCAAAGTTTAATTTTTTACCATTGTTTAAATATGTATCTATTTCTTTTCATTTCATCTGAAAGGTTTCTAACATTTACATTATTTATGTCACTGAATAAAAGCCAGTTAAGTGTATAATAAAATGGCACGTTTGCATTCATGCAATCTCCCTTATTTAAAGGCTTGCTCACAACCTCAGTGGTTTTATATATTTGATTTAAAGACTCTCTTTTAAGCTTTTCTTAAATTTTATCCATATGGATAAAATGGCCTAGGCGGTGATTGTCTTATGATTTTAACATTATGGGGCAGATTTATTAAGGATCGGGTTGTGTTTTCCATGAAAATACACATTTTAAAGGTTATTAATTTGGTCCAAAAAAATTATTTGGGTTAAAAAAAAAAACTTGAATTGTTTGAGATTTATTATACCCTGACCCTGAAAATAGCTAGAATCTAAAAATACAGCATCTAAAACCTGTCGAGGTCATGTAAGAGTCAATGGCAGAGGTCCCTTGAAGATAGCCTTCATGATGTTCGAGTTTTTTCGGGGGGTTTTGCCCGAAAACTCGATCAATTTGGGTCTTTCTCCAAAAACCATCATCAATCAATTCGAGTTTTTGGGTCGTTAACCCTGAACTTGCTGATTTAAGTTTTTCGATTTGAGTTTTTTCTTAAATAAAAATGTGAGTTCATTCGAACTATAAAAAAAACTCTTAAATCCCCCTTAATTGTACTTGTTTTATGCTGCATATATTATATGTGCTATATAATTTGTGACATATCCAAATAGAATTGTGTAATGTAAGTGGATCTAGTTTATTGATGATACATGTACAGTTGTATAGACTAACCAACTGAAAAATGTGTATTAAGCCTTTTGGAAAAAAGCTCACTAAAAAACAGTTTAGATTTGGAATTTATACTATCCATGCCATTTAAATGTTTTACAATCAGCCCTCACTGATAAAAGCTCTGTCTATATATTTGGATTAAAGTGTGAACATTGTTAAAGAAAAAAAATCGGTATCCTTCCAAGCAAATAATATAATATTATCTTGATTTTTTTCAACAACAGATTGTCAGTGCAAGTATTACACATTATGTACTAATAAACATTTATTGCAAGAAGTGAAAAAAAAGGAAAATGTTTGCATATTTCCGGATAAAGACGGTTGGTTTCTGTGAAGTGAAACTGCGTGGAACAGAGTGCTTTCAGACCTTGGAAATGAAGCGTAATTAAAGTCAAACTTTAGAAGGTGTTAATGTAACAGTGGATTTTGCAGAGGAAACAAAATCTACTCAGGCACCATGTACCACGTATAGCCAAAGAAATAAATGCCACTTGTGCCAAAAATGAGGTCATCTGACAATATCTTCTCATTACAAAGACACTGCTGTTTGCCAGACAGAGACATTTACTATAACAAAACGAGAGGTAGAAAGTAAGTGTCGGAACAGCAATAAAAAAGGAATTGAATACAGCTGCGGCCATTAAAAACCAATGATGTGAGGTGGAACTGTTAACTAACACAGCTAGGATATACGATATACGCCGTTCTGTTAAAGTCCTTCTGTACGTCTGGAGCAACTATACAGAATGTTGGCTTTTGCATCAGCAAACTAGGAGCACTGTGCGGTTGGAACATCTCTCTATTGACTTCATTTTACAGGCATATTTTATGTTTTCTCTTGCCACCAAAGAGTCCTCCTCCTTGTAAAGCTACAGATACCACTGACGTAGATTTTCCAAAACCACCATTTTGGCAGATGCAGTGCAATTGGCACAGTACTGAAAATGCCTCAAAACCAACTTGCCCGGGTCAGACTTAAGGAAGCAGAAGCTAAAAGCCAAAGAGGTAGAGATAACATTGCAACTTATTTATTCAGAAACTGTGTTTATTCAGAAATGTGTGCAGGACTGAACTCTGCTGTAGTAGACTGGATACAATATAAAGGTCAATCCTGTAGTTTTGGTGAGCTATTAATGAGTCACTAGTCACTGCCTGAGGGTTTCTGGTCAACTCAAATAACCCCTTTCTGCTACCTTTATTATATAAAACCCCCATTCAATTTCATTAGGATCATGGGAGGGATCATGGGAGTGCTGAAGTTATCAACACTGCAAGATAGATTTAAAAAAAATAATTTGGAAAGCTGTATCTACAACCATTGGGTGTGGGATACTGACAGGCACAAAGCTAGCTAGCACTTTGAGTGTGTTTCCTTGTGTAATTGTTTAATTGTAAACTGAAACTGAAACCATAAAACTTGAAAAGAGTTACATTTTCAAAATAAAGTTAACTGCAGAATATAAAGTGAAAAAAAATGTTGTTCATCAAGAATGTTACATTTTTAGCTTCTACCAATTTTATTATGGATTCTGAAACAGTTCTGAACATGGGTGTCTGCATTGGCCTTCCGTTCAGTATAAACTATTCTGTTTAGAGGCCTATGCCTATTTATCAAAGGTCAGATTTTGGTGGTTTTAGAAGATTTTGAAACCATGACAAAATTTTGAGTTTTTCTGTCGATTCCTAGCAAAAAAATCAGAAAACTTCTAAAAGTCCTAAACTGATTTAAAACAGTCTAATAGGATCAATGCAACTCCATTGACTTCTATAGGGCCTCAACAACTTTTACCTTTTCATGGTTTTTACACTTAATAAATGTCAATTTTTAAGGGCTTTTTACAAAAATAGGAAAACCACGAATTTTGAGAGATTTGTGGAAAAAAACAAAATTCTAGTAACTAGTTTTAGGGGCAGATTTATCAAAATGTGAGATTAAGGGGGTTATTTAATAAAACTCAAATTGATCTCATATTTTTATTAAACCAAACTTGACCAAACTCCCATCCACAATTTTATTTTATTTATAAATAAAATAGCTTGAAAAAGACTCGATAAAATCGAGCCATACCTTGAATCGTACAAGTTTTTGACGCCTGAATCCCTCAAATTTTTTTTCGCTTTATCACCCAAAACCCCCAAATTTTTCAGATTATCAGACAAAACCCTGCGCAGCTCACAATATCTTCAAACTATAAAAGGGACATCTGCCATTGACTTCTACATGACCTCGGCAGGTTTGAGATGATTGATTTTCGGATTCAGACTTTTAGCAGCTTCATGGTTTAATAACTCTCTAAAAATTCTAGGTTTTTTTTTTCCTCTAAAAATTCCAGTTTTTGCCCAAAAAAAAAACCATTGACTAGAAAAAAAAAAAAAATCGAGGTTTAGTAAATAAACCCCTAAATCTCACAAAAAAAAATTCAACCACTTTCTATTCATTCCTATGGGTTTTTTAGAGGTGTATTTAGCAAATTGTGCACTATAACTTTTATTCATTTATATACTGTATATAGGCTTCTAAAAATCCCATTGGAATGAATAGAAAGTGTGTGAATTTTTCAGTGGAGAGCTCTAAACTCCCCTTGGCCAAATTTGCCATTTTATACAGATTTATCTTTTATTTTATTAATAGGACTATGCATTTAAGTTTTACTTTCCTCGGTTTAAGCTATGATTCACTGCCTCTTTTCCTGTTAAGAACTGTATTGAAGTTTTATTTATTAAAGTTTTCTTTGATTTTTATATGTGTAATTAACCCAGTAATTAACCCCACAAGCTTATAAGTGCCTTGTTCCCATGTATATGATTTACAAATATTTAACCAGACATTAAGGGGCTGATTCACTAAGGGTCGAATATCGAGGGTTAATTAACCCTCGATATTCGACTGGGAATTGAAATCCTTTAACTTTGAATATTGAAGTCTAATGATTTAGCGCAGATAGTACGATCGAAGGATTTTAATCCAACGATCGAAGGAATATCCTTCGATCAAAAAAAGTTAGCCAAGCCTATGGGGACCTTCCCCATAGACTAACATTGACTTCGGTAGCTTTTAGATGGCGAACTAGGGGGTCAAAGTTTTTTTTAAAGAGACAGTACTTCGACTATCGAATGGTCGAATAGTCGAACGATTTTTAGTTCGCATCCTTCGATTCTAAGTCGAAGTAGCCCATTCGATGGTCGAAGTAGCCCCAAGAAAAATTCGAAATTCAAAGTTTTTTTACTTCTAATCCTTCACTCGAAGTTAGTGAATCGGCCCCAAATTGTTACTCTTTATTGACATTATTTTCAAATTGAGGCATTATTAACTTCTCATTCTTTGTTCTCGGGCATGCCAGTATTAATAAAGCTGTCCAGTCATATTCACACAATTAAACACTCTTCTGGCTGTCCGCCACTATTAAACTCTTTGTTCTTCACTATAAAGCATAACGGTGTGGTCATATTACCATAATAATAAGAGTATTGTATTAATTTTAATATCTGCATTGTATTCATTATCACATCTTATTTTTATTTTACCCCAAAATTATATAATGTTATCATTAAAAATAGTGTTTAAGGTAATGTGTTGGAGGCACTGTTGTTTTCAATTTCTTTATCATTAAGGGACAGATTTATCAAAGGTCGAGGTGAATTTTTGAATGAAAAAAATTAGAATTTTCAGCTATTTTTGTGTACCACGACTACAGAATATTTCAAATTCAATTCGAATTTGAAAAAAATAAAAAAATGCGAATATTGAAATTTATTATGTAGTCTCTTTAAAAATTCGACTTTGACCATTCGCCATCTAAAGCCTGCCGAATAGCTGTTTTAGCCTATGGGGGACCTCGTAGAACCTAATTGGAGTCAATTGGTGGACGTTGAAAAATCAACGTTTTTTTGGGAAAAACTTCAATGTGAATTCGATTGAATGTGCTATTACTTCTATTCGTATGGACCTATTTGGCCAAAAAAAACCTTTGCTTTAATTTCGGTTGGTCTTTTTGAATTGCTAATTTTTTCAAATTTGACCCTTGATAAATCTGCCCCTTAATGATGTAACTTCAGTCTATGATATATTACATGTTATTAAATATGTTTGTAAGATGCCTGTGAAAAAAATTGGAACTGATTCTGTTTAGTGAACACACGGTAAGCCTTGGCTCTGCATTGGTGTGTGTGTGTATTTATATATATATATATATATATATATATATATATTATATATATATATATATATATATATATATATATATATATATATATATATATAGGTAGTGGCAAAAGGGGCTGAAATATTATACAGCATAAAAAAGACAATGGACAGCAAGGAAGAAAACTAGGGCAGAGACAGTGGCAACAGAGCATCTGGTAATACAGAAGAATGGGGGATTTGATTGGCAAAACACAACAAAAAAATAGAACTTCAGGGGAACCTAATAAATGTATTCTATATCTTTTTATAAAGTGAAGCTGGACGAGGTTATAGTGTAGAAGTAGTAGAAATTTAGTATTTGTTAAAACATATGAGGACCCTGGAGTTATATATGTTTAAGAAATACTAAACTGCTACCAATCAACACAACTAGGGCTGTAACATAAGTGTAACTGTATATATGTTCTCTATGTATAATATATTAATGTTTAAATTTATAGTTCTTGTACAGCTTGCCATTTTAAAGAATGTATAATTATGCAGAGTATTCATTTGGTGGTAAAGTATACAGAGTTAGACTAGACCAACTATTCCCTCGAGTTGTAATAAGTGTGGCTCTGAGCGGAGGCATAGAATTTGCCATAATTAGGTTTACACCGGGATTTATGTTGCTATTGGAATATCTATCCAAGTTCAAGACTTGTACATTCTGGTGTTACTCAATCTTTTTTATGAAGCCGTAAAATATACAAGCTTTTATTCAATTGCATATTAGGAAGCTTGAAAACTGTGCTAACAACTGTGTGTCCCGGGCAGCTGCCACAACATCCTCCTTGACCAGACAAACTGCCACCAACCTTGAGAATCATGTTACAACAAACATATAGAACTAGGTTTCTCAACACTACACTGATTATTATATATTATTATTAATATAAATGTAAAAAAACAGCTTTTAAAGGGATATGGCCATAGCTTTTTTAAAGGAACAGATTATGCTTCAACCAAGCTTTGGCTAAACAGAGGATGATTTGCCCGTACAGCTATACAAATTATTGCAATTACAAATTATTCATTCCACAAACAGAAAAGTGGGCTAAACTGTGTAGTAAATCACAACTGCTCTGTTAAAGTAGCAGGAATGCAAAGCCCTATAATCTGTTTGGCAGTTAGTCATAGGCTAATTGTACAAAATAAAATCACTTCAGATATAAGTGTAGAGATACTGTCACAGCTGCTTCTATCTTTACCTAATAAATCTTGTTATGGGTTGTTATCTTACTAAACAACTGTGACAAAATGCTCTGTTACACAGACAGCTAGAATCTTAGCCATAAAGCATGACAGAACTGCTGCATTCTGAGAAAGTTTGTGTGCCCTTCACTACGCAGGCACAATATTAACAAAATATTTATCAAAAAGCATTTTTTTTACCCATTGTTTTCAGTGTGCATGTAGCATAAGTGTGTGACTTATGAAGAGCGGTCTGTGGTGGCTACATAATGTCTGAAACTTCTAAAGGTGTCCATGCAGAAAGTTTAGGAACCACTGTTCTATTCCAAAGATCCAGGCCTTAACATGCCTTAGTAGTTTTACCTTCAAATAGGGACAGCTGAGTAATCCATAAATGTCCTGTACTTAAACCATGGATAAACTGACTTCTCGGTCTGCTAATGCCCTTCTGGCCGGGTGGCAGCTGTTATAGTAATAGTCTGTATCAACTGCTCCATTTAATGTTATTGTTTTTATTAATAAAATGTATGCATACAGTGGCAGAATTATGCATAACACAACTTATATTTAGTTTTATATACAGATCAATTAATGGCTCTCTTCATCATTCGGCAGCAGGAGATTCCCCCGACCCCATTTGATCTAACCCTCTAAAGTAAATTTCATTTACTCAGATAGTGTAAATATGTGTCGCAAAAGGTTAATATCTCCCAAACTCAGTCATATAAATCCACAAAGAAGAACAAACATAGAATATTTCACATAACATTTAATGGTGTTTCTTAACACCATCAGGTCTGCTGCAGCAGTTCTCTTTCGTACGGAATGGTATAATGCATACAAAACAATATTTTATAAAAAAATCAACCAAAGAAAAAAAGATCCTGAAATAATTAAAAAAGTTAACATAATATTTAAAAAAGTGGAATGTGGTGAGATTTTTTTTTTCTTTATACATCTCCATAAAAGGACCAAATGAAGCATTTAGACGGCTAGACAATTTGATTTTTAAAGCAAAATCGAAACCTTTATATAACTGTAGTTGCCACAAAGCCACAAAACTGTAAGATTAACCAGCTACACATTGTGAAAAAGCAAACAATACACAGAAGATAGTCCTTATTTTCCTGCATGCAATAGTTGTTCTCTGTCGGAATGCGGCCGTTAGCTACGCACGTGTGTCACTAATCTGGTTCATTCCCAAAGATGGATAAAAACTTCCCTTTTAAAGAGACAAATCACATCAAAGCTGAAGCAGGAGAAATACTGTTATTAAAGTGTTACAACGCATCAAGTGCTCAGTAAGAGATAAATCAAGCAAAAACATATTTATATATATCATATTAATAAAATCATTTGCTTAAAGGGGTCCTAAAGGCTTAGATAAAATTAAATATGCAGAGCGTTTTCCTGTGAGCACGTTGCAATTTACTGCACTTTTATTAAATCAGTGGTTTCGAGAAAGACTCAGCTCCTGCAATATCCCCAAGTCAAGAGCAGTACCACCAGCGCTTTATAGAAAAGACATATGTAAAAAAAAAAGTAAATAGAAAATAAACTAAAATGAAAAAATCCTAACATTGCGCTTCTGACTGTTTACATTATTCATTTTTTATTTTCTTTAGTTTATGATTTTTAACAGTAACTCCACACTGGTTAGTTGTCTAATGCTGAAAGCATTTCTCAATTTATCTCCCTTTCTCTTTATTGGATGGTTTAGCCTTTTAAATGTAAAATCTTACAATTAGACAACTGTGCAGAGAAGTAGTGGAAGTTGTTTCCTGCATCTGACCATTAACCATTAGGAGTTAGCCTGGCCAGCATAGAAGCGACATAGTTACTATTCAAAATCATGAAATCAGCACTGAAATCATACAAATATTAAGCAAAATAAAAGAAATGTACATTTCTTATAAGCATTTATGTTATTTTAAAGTAAATAGCAACACTTCTCATGGGAGCATTTTCGGCATATTTATTTTTTTCCCCTGCCTTTATTACCCTTTAAGAGGCAGTCAGAAATGAGAAATAGCACCGCATTGCACTTTATGATAAATAAGTGGAGTCTAAATGCCCAGACATAGTTCTATGGAATCTTATGTATCAATGCCCACATATTAATCAATATATTTATTATGCTGTAAATTCTCTGATATATGTATATATAATATATATAATTCTGTAGAACACACTTACTACCCTGCAGAAGGTGTTTGGCTATATTTAAAGAGATTTTACCTTTACATATTGAGTACAGAGGTACTGATGCTGAGTAATCTGAGTAGCGATGTCCCAGATCTACACAAATATGCTGTTTACTTGTACATGTAATAGCGAACTCTATACCTTAGGAGCTATGTGATATTATTACTATGAGAATAATACGAAAATACACCCGTTACATATTAACAGAAACACAGTGAGAATTTACAGCTTCTCTGTGAGATAATGGCTATTATTTTACACTCTGCAGCTGTAAAATTGAAAAATAGTTTTATGGTTATTGAGAATAAAAATTTGTATTATAAAGTATAAAACATCCTGAACTTGCACATTCTAAACCAGCAAACAAAATGTATTATTTTCATGTGATATTTCAAAAGTGTGATTTGAGACTGGAAAATTATTCATCAGCAAAAGGTTTCCATTTTTCAGGTAAGGCAGAAGGAAGTTCAGGGAACCCCCAGAAAATTACATATAAAACATCTCTTGAATATTATGAAGACACCCTGTTAAAACTCTCTCGAGTATGGAAGTTGTGTGTGCTGTGTAGAGCTCAGACCATGGCACATAAGAACATTTCACTTTCAATGCTAAGGCTGCCAAAATGATCAGAATCTTTAGCCAATATGGTCACCAATGGGCTGATCTGAATGTTTGGTCTTCAGGCAATAAACAAACCCATTTATCCCATGGCTCATGGCATTTCCTCACAGCCCATCAATATGTGAACGAGCCCATCCGGACATTAAGCAGTGCTGAATCAGCAGCCAATATCCACACATGCATGGGCACATCCTTTGCCCAAAAACAACACTGCGCCATTTGAGTAAAAGAATTGATTTGACGTTCAAGAGGTATTTCAGTATTGTACTTTTTTTGATCAAGAAGAAAATAAAAATTGCTGCAATAGTTGTCTTTTTAAAAATGTAATATTTGGATAATACTGGCCACAGAGGCCAATTAATAAGCAGTGTTAAGCCAGAGCTCTATGGACCTAGTCTGATGTTGCAAGGCTTGGTGGTGGTTTAGCAACCTTTTTAACTTTGGCTAAAACCTTTTGTTTTTTCTGGTTACCTAAATCATTTCATTTCTGCAAATTAATTTGGGCATGTAAGTCATGGCAACTGCTGTGCTATGGTGAATGTCCTGGCCACTTTGTCTCTGTGACAAACTAGGCAGAACTACAACACAATTGCCGTTTGTATTCTTGCCACTAAGGCCACATGGGTGATTTGGAACCCTGATGTGACCCTAAATGATGGTGAGAGGCAGTGCCGTAGAGTGCAGCTAAAAACTTGAATGTGCAGAAATCATGATGGGATCAAAGTGATTGGCTGCTTTAACTGGCTATCAGACTACACAACTGGCTTAATGCAAGCAATGCAGATGTTGTCTCCTTGCTTTTAGGCCAAGGGCACATGGAGCGTAGGCTCTGCTGCTCTCAGCCTGTGTATTTTTGCAGGCGGGTCTAATTGAGATCAATTGAGATGGGGCACGGAGCAGATTCACTTCTCTCAGCCTGAAAAAATACACTCTGTATTCCCTTGGCCTAAGAGTAAGTAAGTTATAGTGGGATAGTTACTGTAACAGCCATATTTACAATCAAGTGTTTCAGTTGATAACAGCCCATGTGGTTGGTCCTAGTTTATCCAAATGAAGCGGATATGAGCGGCTCTCATGTCAGCCCTTGAAAAACTGCACTTTTGGAAGCAGCCCTAGTCTCTCATGTTAGAGGGATAGTTTCATTGCTTGGCACAATAACAACTTAAAATATTTCTTACTATCTTCACATTTGCTTAAAGTTTAGTCAACAGGTTTATAGACTGATTTGCTTAAAAGAAACTGTGTCTAAAATGCAAATTGCTCCTTTGTGGAACAGTATTCTGTACTGACATAGTTTTCTTACATAATTTGAATCTCTACTGTCTGTTTACAGGGGAAAAATACTTGTTACTATGCTTCACTTAACTTTTCTACTGACTGGAAGATGCATCTGGCCTCCTCTTGTAGCACAAAGCAGGACTTGCCTCTGGGAGATCAGAGCAAAAGAACACTATCCTCTTTCATTTAAAGACAGAACATAGGTCTATAAGTCTAGTATATTTTAAACTTTAATAATTTCAGTAGGGTTGAAAACTTCTAAATAATCATTAATAATCCAAAATACAATTTCATATGGGTGCAACATGTACATAAATAATAGATTTCCTATAGGAATCTATCAAGCAGAATAAAAGCCAGTGGCATTACAAATTACCATCACAGGAGCTTTCCAGCAATCGAGACTGTGGCCAATAAAGACTATTCAGGTATAGATTCAGGTGATTGTACACTCACCAAGTCATTGGGCAGCCTAACTGCTCTGCCTTGGGCTGTCAGTTTGGGGAATAGAAATCCATACTTGTATAGTAGCAGGCAGGAACTATATTGGAATCCCACTACTGGATCAGTAAAAATAGTTTACCAAAAGGACGCTAAGCTGGCCATAGACGTAACAATTACGATCTTTCTTGGAAAAGATCTTTCCAGGAAAGATCATTTGTTTCAATACACACGTGTAGAGCAGAATCGTCAGATATACAGGTAGAAACAATTGAATTCTACCTGTATCTGATGATTCAGCACTAACAATGGGCGATGTTTGAGTGACTTCAAAGGCACCCGATAAAAATTTTCCATCCAGCCGATCGACGAGCCGACCGATATCCAAGTCTTCTGCCGATATCGGTCAGCACTTTTCCCACCATACACGCACCAAAAAACGTATGAACATTTATTTGTACGATATTATCTGTGCGTCTATGGCCACCTTTACTCTATGGGGTAGGTAGTTTAGGTGGCAGAAATTGTGTCCAGCTGTAAAGCAGTATTCATTTAAAGCATGCATTATTTAATTAGTTGTGGGGTTCCATTTTAGTGATTGCCTACTGCTAAACAAGTACAAGTAAAACACAAGGCAGATCAAACACCCACAGGCTCCCCATATACCACTGCACTTAATGAACTAAAAGCACATTGCAGAGTTTGTATTTGAATGTTTTTCAGTATTTCTACTATGCAAATTATGCAATAATTATATCTATCTTTTGAGTATCGATAGGAACCATGAATGGAACCCAATGTTGACATAGGAAGAAATAGTATGTTCTATCAAATATATACATTTATATATTTAGTCTTTCAGTTACAGTTAGAGTAGATGCAACATCCTCCCTTTTATTTTAATTTGGAATTCATGTGGATATATGTGTTTGTCTACAGTACATATGTGATTGTTAAATTATCTACAATAAGCCTGTATGTTTGTTCAATAGCTATTCAACCTGAGGTCCTCCAGCTGCTTTTGAACTGCAGCTCACTGCTGTTCCCAACTGCTTTGTCCTGGAAGGCCAAAGGCTGAACAAACCCTCCTCTAGTCTGTAATCTCCAAAGCAATCTGTACCCCAAAATGGCTGAGGTACAAACTCTCATATAGATGAAAAAGCACAGAACCTATCAGGCCCTGCTCATACCCTGTGGTTGCCATTTTGACTATAAAATGATGTCCAGGGACACAAGGCATCTTTTTAAAAGAATAATAGTTACTTTAGCATTCTGGAAAAAAATAATTTAAACTCTGGTCAATTCCCTTGATCTAAATTCACAGGTAGGTGATTTTTAAGACCCTCTTGTCCAATTACCATGACTTTTTCCTGACCAGGTCATAATATTTACCAAAAGAAAGACCCCAATCATGATTAGCGAGTTACTCAATGAGGTGGGTGAGAAGACCCAGAAAATGTAAAGTGTGGCTCCATAGATCCTGCTATGTTAGCCATATTGCAGATTGTTTTCATATACAGAAACACAATAAAAGACCAAAGTGCAGTACCCAAATATGAGTGAAGCTGATAGTTTTATGCATGTGACATGTGATGCAGATACAGCCAGGCGCAGGTAGTTTATAACAGATTCAGGTTTACTTTTTTCGCAAGGCATCATTTTTAAATTATACTCGTTTAGAGTTCCTCAATTGTGGAGCAATTGTTGGAAACTGCATTAGGCCACAAGTCCATTGTTCTCTGCTGCATGACCCACCTGATGTTCCCATTTCTAGAACTGAATCCTGCTTTATTAAAGGGACATTGTAATAACTACTTTAGGATGCAGTTGTAATAGCTTTACTGTTGGATCAATAATATGCCAGATTGCTAGTGTTTACATGTTTTAACTAAGCATGCATTCTGCCATTCACTAGAAGATATTTACGTTTAACAAAAAAGCCAATATGGTAGCATAACATCATATTCTTAAATTCAAATGTGACTGTGTCAATATCTTTTACTGAGAATTTTAACCATTAACATGCCACACAACAGAAGAATTTGTGTCAACTCCATAGATTCTAGTTTCTGGTTGATGGATATTGTCGCAAGGTCAAAGACCCACAGTTAAAAGTAATTTTAAATTTTTTGGGTAATTTGTACAAAAGTGAAGCAAAAGTGCTTGTATAGTTTTGTTTTTTTTTCTGCTCTTTGGTAAATGCGTTATAGGGATCTACAAAATTCTGCAACAGGTTATAATCCTGTTACAATCCTATAATGTCCTGCCAGAAAATAAAGAAATCAACCTGTCATCCGATACGTTTGATCTCACCCATTCCCAACCACGAATGGGCCCATGGCTTCCAGGCAGAACAACAACGCTCCAGCACTTGGCCACATCTGCACCAATGCACCATTTTAAAGGCTTGTACACAGTGGTGTAAATTCATGCATTGCATTGCTCCCTGTAAGGGGGGGGGGGAGGAAGGTAAAACCACTTTTATCAAGGTAGGGAATATGAATGCAGTGTTGTCAAAACCACAAAAACCCTGGGAGAAAATTTCAAAGTGTCTGTAAATACATGGATGAAAGAAAGCCCAAAGTGTACAAGCCCTGACCAAAAAGTGAGACATTTAAATAAACTGGTAAGTAGCACAGTTTGATAAATTGGGTTCCCCCCCAAAATCTCAGTCCTGCAGTATGAGGTACATAAGAAGCTGCCATTTGTGTGGCTCTGCTGTAGGAACACAAGTGCTACTTTCTCAGGCACGTATTGCAATTGACTTGGTTGGAGGCATTGATTTCTATTGACCTAACTAAATTAAAGAATGTGCACGTAACCTTAAACACTGAAGGGAATAATGCTCCCAGTGGTTGCTTATCCCACTTGTAGAGTTTACAGTACAACCCATGAGCCAACAACAAAAGAACAGTTTAAAAGGAAAGAAAATCTAAGATACTTAATGCAAATGCCACAAAACCCAACAAAATGATTCACTGGTAGCGTATATGAATGTTTACAATTTAACATGAGTATGCATAATATATACATTAAAATTATATAAGACTATTTGCAAATAAACCAAGTTTTCCACCCAAGTAAAAGGGCGCCATTTTCCAGTACTGGCATTTCCCAGTGTGCCTGAACTCAATATACCTTTGAGTGCAAACAAATAAAAATGTAGAAAGGAAGAGGATAAGGCTGCAGAAAAAAGCTGTGACATCATTATATAATCTAGGAATTCATCCCTGAGAGAGGGGAATATTGAAGAAGAGGTGAATTCAACACTGAACTTTAAGCTGTAGATCAATGCTTTTCTTGTGCAACTTTTTTTTTTTTTTTTGAGTCCTGAGGTGAATTAGTTTAAGATTTTCTTTGTCCTTTAAAGTAAAAACTGCCATTTGTAAATGAGAGATGGATGCAAGACACAACAGTTAGGAGATTGGTAGTGAAATATGGAGTTGAATGAAACCCTGGAGATCCACCAAGATAAGATACATGAACTGTGAAGGCTCAGGAAGCCAAGAATAGAATTCTGGAGATCCAGAAGAGATACTTTGATGGGATTCTGGAGGTACAAAATTTGCAGATTGCCAGACACGTAGAGATAAAATCTAGGTAAGATATGGTAATCTGGAGGTAGAAAACTGGAAGTATTGAATTCTGGAGATCCAAAACTGATTGATATATAAAATTCTGGAAATCCAAGAGAAAGGCAGCCAGGATAAATTTGAGAAACTGCACCTAAAGGAATTACAGAATTTCAGATTTATAAAGGTAACTGATTCTGCATTGTTAGTTTAAAATAAGCAATCTTCAATCCACTTAAAAAAAATACCAAGGAAAAAATTTAAATGCATGTAATAAAAAAAGAAAATCCATTTCACAAAGTGTTCCACATTAGCAGAAGCAAAGTGCTAATGTCCAGTGCAAGTAGATTAAGGAGAGCTTGCTGGGCTAATGGCTGGACTAGATGCATCAGAACGGCTGTAGTCGCTGACAGATCCATTCCTTGAACTGATGCCACCTCGCCCCTTAAGCATGCTGGGCTGGAAATTGGCATGGCGGCGGGCATGCTTGGTTAAGTGATCACTTCTCATAAAGCGCTTTTCGCAGATTGGACAGCTGAATTTCTTCTCTCCAGTGTGAGTACGGTAGTGTCGGGCTAGTTCATCCGACCTGGCAAATTTCTTGTTGCACTCATCCCAGCTGCACTCAAATGGTCTCTCCCCTGTTGGAAGAAAACAAAGAAATGCAAGGTTATTCTCAGCTTCAGTCACCAGTGATTTATTATTTGGTGTGTTTTTTTATTGGCTGGGCTTTACAGTATAAAGTTTAATTTAATTTATGTTAAACTGGCATGGTAAATTTAACAGTATGTGATACTTAAAGGAGAACTAAATTCCTGCTGGCCTCCCTCCACTGGGCCCCCCTCCCTGCACAGTCTTACCCCTGAAGTCTGTCCCCTCTAGAAATAGCAAGCGCACAAGCAGATTGAGCATAGTGGAGCTCACGGGTGCCATCTTCTTCTTTTCGGTAATCTTTGTGTCTTCTTCCTACCCTTCAGTAATTTCCGTCTCTTTCTGTGCATGCGTAGTTGTCGCACACTGGAAGATTGCTCACTCACTTCACAAAGAGCGCTCACTCTGCATGTGCAATTGTTATTTCTAGAGGGGACAGAATTCAGGGGTAGGAAAGGAAGCAGGAAGGGAGGCCAGCGGAGGGGGGCAAGTGGGGACTTACGACCATGGGGGGTTTAGTTCTCCTTTAAAGGGTAAAACCTCTGTTGCCAACTGTCATGCTCAAGCTTCCACAGCTTCATACTAAGAAATTATAGATATATGTGTTGCAGGTCTTTTCTTGCTATGTAAAATAGTGCAATTTCCATGTCTGAGAGATGTTTCTTTAAAAGTAAATCCATTACACAAGCATATCTTTCCTCCAAACAGATGCTTCTATTTAAACAGATGGCTTTATTACATGTTTATTACAGCCTTTAGCTGAAGTTTAAGAAATTTACCATATCTTTTACACTCTAGATTGGTGTTGTCCAATGCATCATACACAGGTAACTTATAGGCTTGTTTATAGGTGCCCTCAGGAGGCTGTGTTGATATGTATATGTATAAAAAATCAGGCAGATATTCATTGGGGGGTTTATAAGTCCTGTGCCAAATGACTGGATCATTCTGATTTGGCCCACCAAGATCTGTTTGATAGACTTGATTATTTTTTATACATTATTATACAAAAATAGCCTATGGAGCTCTTGGTAATTCTTGGGACTATTCGGAGGCATAAAGACATCCAGATACTGTAGATTGTCTTGACCTAGATGAAAATTCATTCATTGGTATGAAATAACTTCTTAATTGCAAACTACCAGCAGGATCTATTTTGCAGGTGAAGTAGGTAGGCCTTTGCCGCACCCTGTATCATTCTAAGGGCAACTGTCCACTGCATGAAACAGGAGCAACTGAAAACATCAATTTTACTTAACGTATTACACAAAACACGTGCTCTACAGATGCTCTCGTTTAAGAGTATATCACTTTCTTATATGGTTAAAAACTATTTTGGTTTAATTGCTGTTTTCAACAGTCCTATATTTTTAGTGCATGGTAGATGTTAGAAAATAGTATTTGGGCTGTCTAAACACAAACCATTGTTTAAGAGCTTTTAACTTAAAGTTCATATCTTACCACAAATAAGTGTTAACCAGCCTTGAATAAACAGCCTTGCCTGCTGACTGCACATTTAGCTGTTAAATTTCCTTTCAGTGACGTTGCCTAAACCTCGGAGTATAACACCTATGAAAACACTTCATGCTGTCTTTGGGTAACACCTATCCGGTTCTTTTCAATTACTTGCGTAAACATGGGTAAGGTGCCAGGAAAGCAAGGCTTGTAGCATGGAAAGCTACACCAGATGCTCTGCACTCAAACTGCAACTGTGAGAGCTATGCACAGACTTTGTTGTCTCTTAAAGAGGATGTGGTTTTGCTGTCTTGTATCACAGGGTTTCCTTTCCCTATCTCACCAACTGTAACTGGAAAAAAATTGAAAGTGAAAGCTCTGTCTTTTAAAGAAGAACCAAAGTTCAATAAACAATTAGGCTAGAGGTGTTAAAGCTTATAGTTTTAGCTTGTGTTTCAGGCCAAGGCCCACAGCCACCACGGTAATGCCTTTAAAGTTGCCCCCAGTAGCTGCATTTTTTCTGCTATTTCACAGTGCATGCGTTGGGCTGCTGTAAGTTACCTGAGCTTAGGGACCACTTCACAATATACTGTATATATACAATATCACATTCATGATACAAAGTTGAATAGTTATTCATTCACATTAACAATAGATGGCAGTGCAGAAACCAGTGCATTCTATATAAAAAAACAATTACAGGTACGGGACCTGTTATCCAGAATGCTCGGGACTTGGGGTTTTCCAGATAACGGATCTTCTTCATTTGTATCTTCATACCTTGGGGCAAATTAACTAAGGTGTGAAGTGGTGAACACTGGCAAAAATTTGCCAGCGTTAAGTAAGTTTCGATACTTCGCCTATTTACTAATGGGCGCTGGCGAAGGAGATAGACTCTATCGCAACTTCGCACTCGCCAGGGGAATTTTCACTAGGGCTAAAGATCATTATTGCGCAAATTCACTAAGAAGTTGATTTTACTGAACGGTACCTCTTACGCCAGACTTGGATTTGCCAGCTCAGACTTGGCAAAGTGCAATAGAGTAGATATTCACATTTTATCTAAGTCCCAAAAAACGCTGGGCATCTTTTCCATTTTCATGGGTGATAGCCTGCAAAAGGACTAAAAAAAATTTTTTTGGGTACCCTGCTTCTCCCCTACTTTTCATAACATATGGCACATAAACTATACTCTGGGCACATGTGTAGGGCAATAAAACATCTCTATTTGCATTTATTAAGGTTCCCTGGGCTTGTGTAGTGTAATGTATTTGCTGTAACATATCCACCGTATGCAAATTCTCCTTCGCTAACGCAATTTCTATTTGCCTGGTGAATTTTTGCTAGTGCAACGTCGCATTTTAGCTGGGCGCTGGGAAAATTCACCATGTGAAGTGCAGTGAAGCATCGCTGGCGCAACTCTGCAGGTTAGTGAATTTGCCCCCTTAAGTCTACTAGTAAATCATGTAGACATGAAAAAACCCCAATAGGTTGGATTCTTATTCTTCCAAGAAAGATTAATTATATCTTAGTTTGGATCAAGTACAATTTTCATTATTACAGAGAAAAAGGTACCGTATATACTATATACGTATAAGCCGAGTTTTTCAGCATCCAAAATGTGCTGAAAAAGTCTACCTTGGCTTATACTCGAGTCAGTGGGCAGTAGCTGAGATTGCAGTCACTTTTAATTATTCCTATACCAACAGTTCGCTTGGGGAGAGACTGCAATATCACACAGCGCCCTCTGTTGGTTATATGAAAGAATAACAGTGACTGCAATATCACACAGCGCCCTCTGTTGGTTATATGAAAGAATAACAGTGACTGCAATATCACACAGCGCCCACTGTTGGTTATATGAAGGATTAACAGTGATGGCAATATCACACAGCACCCTCTGCACATGGTAGTGGGACAATGCACACAGTAATCCGTTTGGCAATTCTCTGTCACCATCAACTTTGCAAAGAAGTCTGGTTGATCGCTGGGGGGTCGCTTTGGCGGAATGTGCGCTGCTGGGAGACAGGGCTGTAGTTGTGTCTAGGCTTATACTCAAGTCAATAAGTTTTCCCAGTTTTCGTAGGTAAAATTAGGTACCTCTGCTTATACTCGAGTATATACGGTAATAATTTTTATAAATGTGGATTATTTGAATAAGATGGAGGGTATGGGAGATGGCCTTTCTGTAATTCTGAGCTTTTGGGACAACAGGTTACGGATAACGGATCCCATACCTGTATTACTAAAAACAATGTAACACTGATATCAGTAGCGTCACTAGAGGGGGCGGGCCCTAATGCGTGATGTGCAGCCGGGCCCCGCCCCCTCCATACGGCCGCATTTGTCAGTGGCGCGTGAGCTGCCGGGGGGCCCTGAGGGGGTGCGGGCATTGGCCCGCTCGCACCCCCTGCTCCCCCGGTAGTTCCATGACTGATATGATATTTTGATGATTTTTAACAGCCACTAAGCCTAGCTTCTCAATGGCAGGCCAGAGTACACTGAGCATAAATTTCATATTCACCTCTCACCTTTTTAACTTTTCAGTGTGCCAGTACCTATATTGTAGTTTTTGTTTGTAGGATTCGAAAGTAGACCAACCCAAAAGAAAATGTCCTTATACATTATTCTCAAATGTGAGCCACCAATGTTCTCTCTTATTTTCTATAGGCTACATATGTCCACGCAGTGCGCGGGTCCAAATTATTTGTGTGAGTACATAATTATTTGTGCACTGTGTGTGCTGGTGAGTAGCACTGCTCTTAAAGAAATACTGAGATCAGAAAATAAACTTTCTTAAAATGTATCATAACATAATAATTGTCTGTGAATTGTATTTATAATTTTGCCATAAAAGAATTTGCCTGATGCTTTTACATTATCTTTTTTACTACCCTGTATGAGGGGGCTGCCATATTTGCGTCGGCTAGCATTAGAAACTGACAGTCAAAACAGTCAGGTTTAGGAACTTCAAGTGACAATTACTTACAAAAGCAGAACTATCAGAGAAAAATGATCAACATGACCTATAGGTAACTCTTAATGTAGATTAATATTTTCAAAAGAACATTTTTAGGGTCAGTATCACTTTAACTGTTTTCTTATTTAAGGAAAGTAGTGCATGCAAAGGACATATCTGCATTATTTCAGTTTTCAGTATCCTAATGCAGCAGGGCCGGAACTAGGGGTAGGTAGAAGAGGCACGTGCCTAGGGCACAACGATTGAGGGCGGCAAGCACATACCTCTTCTTTCACCTACCCCTTGTCCTCCACCAGCACTCTCTGGCAGGCTCCACCGCGCACATCGTCATAATGGGCGCGCTCATGTGCCGGGGGGAGGGCGAAGTGGCCTTGGGCCTGTTATGCAGATATGGTGCTGTACCTGTTGCAAACCTGTGCAGCAGTAAAACACGTGAGAATAAATGCACCACACACAAGAGTGCTATCAAAGAACAAGCCGTTATTCACATAGGGCACTAGTACCACATGAGGGCCCTGCTAGAGGGCCTGGCTGAACACATTACCTCTCGAGTATTATTAGTTGTGTTGTATGTGTTATATACAAGGAGTTGTGCAGAAGGGTCAGTGATGCTTCCATTAATCTGATATACGAATTCATAGTGAATGTGATTTTGCATGTTTCTGTATCATCACTTCAAATGCATTTTAATGATGCAATATTAGCGCTTATTAAATTCTTTTATATGGAAGAATTTGAACTTGAGATGTCAGTGTGGCACTGTAACTTCTTGGCAATTGCTATGATCCTAGCATTATTTTGCTTTCAGTATGCCTTATGCTGTATACAGTGGAGAGCAGGCTAAAGACAGAAGAGGTAGGTAGTAAGATTCTCTAATTACGCGAGATTGCTTAGATATTGATTGGTGGAGTGGGCTGTTATTCTGGCCCATAAATAGCCAATATGGTAACTATCACATGCCATACTAAAATTTATCCTATCACTCAACTCAGGGAATTAACAATGGAACTTATGCAGAAAAGCTATTAAGCCACTTAACAAGTCGCATCTTTCGGCCTCTAGAAGTAGAATAGTATTAATAATAAAGAAAAATAATTGTATAGGAGTGTACAGAATGTCAGAAAAATAAACATCTATGCTTGTGCAGCTAAGATTGATTGCTGCTCAATTAGAATGTATTCTGTAAATATTAAGACAATGACTTGAAATATTTGATAACAATACAGGGAATGGGAAAGCACATAACATGCAGAACAAGGTTAGGAGGAGTGTGAAAAACAAAATGTTTTAAACTGTGTAGTTTGTGAGCAAAGCAAGCGTGTTGGTTTTGGCTTTGTGTGCAGGAGGAGAGACCAGCCAATGCACAAATGAAAGCAGTTAAAGAGGGAGATAAGAGTGAACCTTGTCTGTGGGATGCATGTGAGTGATCAGGCAGACAACGGGTTCTTCAAGTGAATTCTATAAATATCCCTGTCATGTGACTAGGCAAGCTATAGTTTACAGCAAAGACATTGGGAAGGGAAAGTTTAGTCCTGTAGACTGTTGTTGAACTTCAAATCCCATCATCCTCCATCATACCTGATCTTTTGAGGCTGGTGGGAAGTGCAGTTTTATAAAGACAGCTGAAAGCCTAGGGCTGGCTGAACACTCACTCAAAAGCTAAATGAATAACAACTAATCTGGCATACTGTATATCATGCCAAAAAACAAAGTTGTATGTGGTATTAATGTCTTTTGAATGACTCGAAACAGACTTGATCTAATACGTAGGGGTTGTTTTTGACAGAACCCAGAGCTGACTCTGTAGTATTGACCTCTGAATTTACCAAGGAGGTTCTGGAGTTCACTTCAGTTACTGAATCTCAGAGGACATAGCCTATTTCTCCAGGCACTGCCCTATCCTCCGTCTCAATTCATGACCTTCCATTACGCGAGCCAGCAGGCCCAAAGGTATGTATATATTATTATATTGCTACTTGTATATGCAGCACTGTACGTTGCACAGACAGGGGGTACAAACAGAATTACAGGTATGGTATCCATTATCTGGAAACCCTTTATCCAAAAAGCTCAAAATTACGAAATGGCCATCTCCCACAGACCCCATTTTATCTACATAATCCAAATTGTTCAAAATTATTTTACTTTTCTCTGTAATAATAAAACAGTAGCTTTTACTTGATCCCAACTAAGATATAAATAATCAATATTTGCAGTAAAACCAGCCTATTAGGTTTATTTAATGTTTACATGATTTTCTAATATTTTTAAGCTATGAAGATCCAAATTACAGAAAGATCAGTTGTCCGAGAAACCGCAGGTCCCTGTTATGGATAACAGGTCCCATACCTGTACATATACATGAATGAAATGAGCATTATAAAATTAGGGATGCGCCGAACCCACTATTTTAGGATTCGGCCAAATCCTTTATGAAAGGTTCATCTGAATACGGAATTTTGAATATGCAAATTTGGGCAATGAGGAGGAAAGAGAGTTAAAAAAAAAAAAAAGTAAAAACTTCTTGACTTCCTTGTTTGTGTGACGAAAAGTCATGATTTTTGGATTCATATTAGGATGGGCCAAGCACCTGGATTTGGCTGAATTCTAATCCTGCTGAAAAAGGCCAAATCTTGGATGAATTCCGAACTGAATACAGGATTCGGCCCACACCTAAATAAAATACAATAAAACTTTAGCAGACTAGAACAGGAGTGAAGCCAACAGAGAGATATTTTTTTAAAAGAATAAAGCAGATGTCATCGTAAGGCTGATTCTTCACCTGCTTTTTCCGTAGGCCAAGATCGGCCCTTGTATGCATTAGTCTTAGCAGCTACCAGTCTTTGTGGTGTGACATAGGGCTAATCCATTCAGCACAAAGAAACTTAAGTGAAAAACATTACTGCCAAACATAAAAGATGATTAATTAGAATGCATGGATTTCTTTCTGTCAATGTAATTATATCAAATGGCAAATAAGTATAATTCTTAAATATTCCCATTGCTGCTATTTATAAAAAAATAATTTAATTTCCTGGCTCCCTTCACAACAGTTATACTGTATGTATAACTTATGTGTGCCCCGCAGTGGTTGAGGGCTGAAAAGGTGTGTAGAGAAGTGTGTTGAGCCCAAAGTTAAAACTGCATATGTATGTAACATTACAGATGTAATAAATAGGGAAAAATTTGAATAATAAAACAGCAGACTTGTGTTAATGTGTCAAAGTTGTCAGTGTATCCCATTTTATGTCAAGTGTCTCTAGTGAACATATACTGTATGTATATTTAGACGGGCTGTTCACGTTCTAAACACTTTTTTTCAGTTCAGCTGTTTTCAAATTACTAGAACTACCTGTTACAATTTGCTACATTAGTTGATACATTCCTCGGCAGTATCTGTGGAGTATTAGCAACTATTGTATTAATTCTAACAGCTGCCTTTAATGACACTCGGATGCTGCTCAGCAGGGCCAAAAATGTATCAACTAAATGTATCATGTAGAATGGTTACAGAGTCGGTGACCCCCTGCTTTAGAAAAACATAAGAAGGTGAAAAATGAATCTTTAAACTTCAGTATTAGGAAAACTATCACAAACAGAGAGGAAGTGAAAAATACTTTATTTCTGGTGAACTATCTGAAAATAACTAAACTGAAAAAAGTGTTGGAAGGTGAAATGCCCTTTAACAAGAAATCCTTCAACTGGCCAGTTCTGCTAGAACAAACCAAATGAATTGATTTAAGACGCATTATAATGATAAACTGGAAACCACTCACATCACAAGACCGGAATAATGATGTCAATCAAACCAAGTCATTTGCTAATCTTCCTTGCAAAGGAACAGAGGTATTTATAAGAGGAGCTTGTTATATAGTTACAGGGAAATGTTAAGTACAATGTTACACTGAAACATTGTACTGTGTATGTCATCAGTTTATCCATTTCTACCAATGGGTAAAGATTACCATGTGCTGTGAGATCTCTGAAAACTTTATTAGAATAAATATCTGGCAGACAATAAATAGAAAAACAAATCCTGCCATTGTTTTTCAACACTTTATCTGATCATGTCAGTTTCCATCCCTATTTTTCTGTATAAATGCATACACAAAATCCAGGAGATGGGGTTGTATAATTGATGGTGATTGGGGAATAATATATCTAGTTACACCACTGGCAGTATGGCATTCCTTTCTTAAAAAACACTGCTTTGTAAAGGAAAAAGGGTGTGGATATTTGGCTGGTGTTTGTGCTCTTCCTACAGGTACTGTGTGAAAATATTTCTCTTTTTGTGAAATTCAACATTATGAGCTATATTCATAGCATTGTGATTTCATTATTTTTTGGCTTACACTGAAGCTACCTAAGCAGAGTAGGAGTATGCAACTTCATTTCACAGAGGCAATCCCAATACTGCAGGTTTTATGTTTAGTGACAGCTTGTCAGCAGCAGCATTAGGCATACTACTTAAAAGTGGCAGCGTTCTAAAAACAACTTTTTCCCTTTAGAAACAGAGATCAAAACCGCCTAAAGGAATACTAACACCAACAAATCAAAGTGTTTTAAAGCAATTAATATAATGTATTATTTCCCAGCATTGGTGTGTTTACTACTATAACTATAACGTTAACTTCTATAGTTTATATAAACACGGTGCCATGGGGACAGCCATTTAAGGCTTAGGTTACATAGCAGATAACAGATGCACTGTGTAGAATACCATTGTGTTCCATTACAGAGCTTTTACAGATCTGTCATCTGCTAAGTATCCAGCGCCTTTTCTACTTTTTCAGCTTAAATGGCTGCCCCCATGGCTACATAGAGCATATTTTTATAAACTATAGTAGTCTCTCTAAAGCAATTGCATCACTTTTGCCAATGCAGGACAACAGTACATTACAATAACTTTTATTTTACTGTTTCTTTAAGACCGCATCTCAGACATAGAGCATATAAAGTCTGTAACACCCTGTCTCTTACTCTGCTAAAATTCGGACAGAAATACTCGAGGGAGTGGGGCTAAAAGGACTGTAATTGCTTCCTAAAAAAGATCTTGTTAAAACTATAAAACAATCTTGAAATAATAATATTATAATAATACAATATAATTCTGCCATTCTGCTTTCAATATGAAAACATGCATTCCTTTGGGTTGGATTCCCATAGCACAATCAAGCTGGCATGCATGCTTTCTATTAATGCAGCTGTTCCTGAACAGATTTGCATGACTTTTTCTTGGTCCTTAACTCACCAAGATCTTACTTTGGTGTAAAAAGAAAAGCAAGAGGACATGTCCAGACATTACACGTCTTTTGTTTAGTCTTTGCTTATAGCAATAAGTCTGGTTTTCTTGTAGCAACAGAAATGGTGCAGCAAAATAAAAGCAAATCAAGCTTATCCCCCATACGTTCAGAGAGTAAAAAGCATAATGAGGACATGAATGCAGCTTCGCTACGGGGCTGATTTACAATCGATCATTAACTTTTTACGAGTTATATCGATGTGTGCAGCTCGTAAAAGAGTTAACAGCTCAATATTTAACAATTTATTTTCCATGCTGGAATGATTCATTACAACGCAGAAAATAATTGTGTAGTGCAAATGGCATGCAGATTGCTGATTCAGACATGATCTGGCACACAGAAATGCACTGGGGTATAAGTGAACTGACAGGCATAGCGCTGGCCCAAGTACACACGAATTTTGGTGCGAAAATGCATGGTTTACATTTTATATAATATAGTTGGAGAAAAATCCTGGTGTGGATTAGCCAATGCTTTGATAAATATATCAGCTTGTGAAAGTAAAATCAATTCATATAAACTTGCATGGTGTGGTTTTCTGTTTACTTTGGTTTCTGAGATATTTGCATTATTACAATGCAATTACCAGTCTGTTGGCTGAACTAAGGGTTGGGGCAGACGGGGAGATTTAGTCGCCTGGCGACTAATCGCTTCTTCTGCGTGGCCACAATCTCCCCGAACTGCCTGGCGACTATTCGCCTCTTCTGCGTGGCGACAGTCTCTCCGAACTGCCTTCCGTCTGCTTGAATGAAGAATCGCCTGCGCTAATGCACTCGCGGCACTTCTATTTCCGAAGTGGCCCGAAGTTTCCTCGTGAGGCAACTTCGGGTGACTACAGAAATCGAAGCGCCGCGAGTGCATTAGCGCAGGCGATTCTTCATTCAAGCAGACGGAAGGCAGCTCGGGGAGATTGTCACCACGCAGAAGAATGTAGAAAATACATACAAAGGGGCATGTTTACTAACATTGTTGATAAATATCTCCAGAGATGTTGTACATTGCAACCATTCAGATCTTTGCTTTTGTTTTCTAATTTGTAGGCGACTGTTTACATCTAATTGCTGATAGGCTGCCATGGGCAACATCTCCAGAGATCTCTGGAGATATTTATCTCCAATGTTAGTAACCATGTCCCAAAGTACATAGACAGAGTCGCTGACACTCTGGGCCTTCAAAAAGCTGTTGGGTTGAAGCCTGCCTAGCAGTATAAAACTTCTAAAGCGGCCAAGTTATAAGAGGACCACTCTGAATAAGTTTACACCAATTACATTTTTTAAATTGAACCGCTCAGTTAAATTTATAATAAATTAGCCAGGCATAGACACACAGCAGATTCTATATTATACAGAATATAGCAATGCTGTATCAGAAAGCAAATGTGACAATAGGCAAGCCCGTTTGCCATTAGTACAGGCCTTGCAAACTCAAAGACAAAGAAGGTCTGTGGGAAGTGACAGATGTAAATAAACCATTTTAGCTTCAATCTTACCTAATTACATGACTAATAGATTCGACTGATTGCCTTGGTAAAGCACACTGAGAAGCATACTACGCCGTATTATAAATTAAAGAGGCTGTAAATCAAATTATAAAATTTTTGCTATGAGAGCAAATGTAATACTAACAATGTTTGCAATATATATTTACTGTAACTTCTCAGAGGTTTTAAAGTTATTTGTACCGTAAGTGTCATTGAAATTGTAAAAACAGTATATGCTTGTCTCTGCTATTCTCTGCACTGTTGGTCCTGACTACATGTACCACAGAAACTATGCAGCAACTCTCAAACTCAGCCAACACTCCTTTTCCCACAATGTCTTAGATTTTCTGTGATTAACAGAGCAGTAAAGAAAGAAACCACCTATGTGTGTAAGGAATTGCATACCTCCCAACATTTTGGAAATAAAAAGAGGGACAAAAAAGTTGCTGCGCGTAGCATGATGAATCTTTTTGGCCACACCCATTTTTGTGGCCACACTCCTAATTACCATGTTCATTTTACAAAATTATGCAGGTTATAAAAGTTTGAAGATATTTCTGTAGTTTTTTCAGTTATTACAGTTTTGCTAATGAAGGTAAATTGCTCTTTAAGCAGGGAGTCTAAATTTGAATTGTTACAAATGTATCTTATCTTCTGTTGTGGCTGTTCTGGGCTCTCTGCCAAAAGCCAATTAAGTTAGAAACATTGTTTCTTTTTCTGGCTCTTCCGTGCAATTAAATGAGGGACTGCAGGTTGAGCTGTCAAAAGAGTGACTGTCCCTCTAAAAAAGAGACAGTTGGGAGGTATGGAATTGTGGGATATAAAATCATGTTTATTTGAAGGTTGTTGGAAATTACATTGGCTGAAAGGAGTAGTAAAGATAAAATCAAAATTGTTAGGCACCTCTGAGCGATTCTAATTGCTAACCTGCTAACCTGGCTTTTCAAAAAAATGCACTTGCCCATCTTTTTCTAGTTGCCCAGGCATTCCGTGCCACCCTGGGCGAGTGAATGTGCAGTACAGAAGGCTGATTTGTGTAGCCCGGTAGCAGATAAACTCATTAAGATCTAACTTTGGTGTAAAAGGAAAGGCAATGGGACAGGTCCAGACAGTGCACGTTTTTTGTTTAGTCTATGCTTATAGCTGTAAGTCTAGTTTTCTTGTAGCTACAAAATTGTGTGAATAGGGTATATTGTCTGAAATACAGCTTTGCATCTTACCTTCCAGTTCCAGGTTGCACTATGCTCCAAGGTAAAAAAAACAAGCATCCATACTAAGAGAAAGTATTGTTCAGCTGTTTTTGGTGCTATGGCTGTTTCTGTACATTTTTACATTTTTTGTTAGAACAAACCACACACAAAATATGTATTCAAATAATATTTTCATTATAATTGTAGTATTTATTTTTTTGGTGAATCTGCAGATTGCCTGTGATCTACCACTAATAAAAAAAAGATCCCTCACTCATAAGCCTTTCTTATAAAACACAAAGCTTCTATACATATATGTGCATGTGCTCAAGCTAACCAAGTCATTTGGTGCCTATTTTTCTGCAGCTCTGTGCTAGGGTCTCCTCTCATGAGATGAACTCACTAGGCAGCACAGCAGGGGGTAAACAGGGAAAACAGTGCAGTTATCTTTGATTGCAGAGTGCTGCTGCACATATAAATATATTCTCAGAAACTCTGCAGTACACTGGATTAAACACTTATAAACCCAACTGAATTACTTGTGGACTTAAATGTTCCTTTATGCATTGTTTCTAATACTTAAAAAGTTAATAAACCACTCACACACTGAGTTAATATTCATTCTCTCAGCTGGACTCGGGTCCACCCCAAAGTGTATGAAAGCAGTATAATAAAACAGTTTTGGCATAGAGAGTTACCTGCAGGGAACAAAGCCCAAAGGCAGATTGGGGGAATTCTAGCAGGCAGGGTTCTGCAAAGAATTTATCTGGATCTTTACCTTATAATGAAATGCCCCACACATTTATACCTCTTTGCCTTTAATTTATTTCATTATATATACATAACTTATTTTGTGTATTGCCACACTAGATCTTTTTGTATCAGGTATGCCACAGCGTCCCCAATTAAACAGAGATGGAAATTAGATCTTCCGTGTACCAGGTAAGCTCCAGTGATAAGAATGACCTAGTAGTAAAATTACCAAATATCTACCAACAGCATCCTGGCACCGATGCCTATAGTGAAGTTACACCTGTTCTGCTTTACTTAAGGGATTATTATGCAAAATAAATAGTAGATCTGGAACATAAACACATGTTCACACCTGAGGGGATTGGCATTGTGCCCCTAGTAAATATCTAATTATCTCTTTATGTCCACTTTCCTTGCAAATTGCAGAGTATTCTTCGTCTTATTTAATCTTCAGAGAACTCAAAACACTTTGAACAATAATAAAAGTTTTACTTCTGGGATAGAGAATGGCAACTGAAAGATATTCCTACATTGAATGTGAATATTGCCAAGTTTTTTCCAGTATGATAATCCTTGAAATCATTGTATTACAGCAAAACAATGTTAATTCAGAGCATATGTCCATAAGTGTCTACTACAATGCAACACATTATCTTCAGCCTCATGTTTCTCCATATATTTCTAGAGAAGGGCGTAAAACATATATTGTGACTTGTTAATTTTGGCTATTTGACTCTGACATCTGTGGCTGAATTTGTGGCTTTTCTTCACAAAATCCACCCTTTGAGCTAAGCAGGTGCTAAGTGCCAACTTCCAGACGGCTCAGCTGTCTAAATAAAAAACTATAATTTTGGAACAGGATGGAAACGAGTTCATGTAAGGTAAGCCTCTGGCTGCTTCTCTTATTTTCATTTGACTCATAACAAGTTAAACTGGGGACTCTGTTTCTAAGTTGTTGCAGAAGATGATGCCAGATGATTTTCTCCAGTGGATTTATTTATGTCTCATAGTGAAGGTATTTCTGGGGATGGAAAAAAGAAAGTCCAGCTGATAATTAGTAATTCCCCTGCTGCATTAGTTCACATAAGTATTTTGTGAAAGTCTAGGGGTTTGTATAGCACATTTAACAATATCAGATATCTTGTTAAGGCTAATGACACACAGAATGATTAAGAGCATAACAGTTATAGCTTGGTAAATACATGTAAATAGTCTACAATTCTTCTTCAAAACATGGGAATTTGGGTCTACAAAAGTAAACTTTATTTATCAAAAGCACAAATATGAAGATATCTGTCTACTGTCCCTTTGAAGGCAGAACAGTCCCAAACAGACCTTGGTTCAATACCCAAGGAAAAGGTTGGACTCTGAAAATGGCATGGAACAGTGTGTGGCTAGACATATGTGAGTGTTGTTATATATGGCTGGACATGGTGGGTCCTAAAAATGCTGGCAGGCAAGAAACATGGTTTCCATGTTTGGAGGGGGGGGAGTGAATACCTCTTAACTGCTATAAAAAAAAAAAAACCAGTACACTTGGAATACTTTTTCAGAATTAGAGAGAGTTATGCTTCTATACTCAGTCTAATATGTCCTTTAAATTTTTGTAAAGCTACTGGTGACACCTATGTTTGCATTATTAATGTTGATAAATGTCTTTTATTTGTCTTGTCAGATATAATCGTATGCTCAGGTTAGGAAAACACACTTTATAATCCTGTTTTTCAACTAATCTTTCCTCAAATTTACTGACACATGAAAACTAGTAATCTTGTTTGCCTATGAATATTTCCACTGAAATTATCACACTTTAAACTACCAAATAGTCATTAAAAATTGAGCTTGGTGATTTTAACTATTTGCTTTTTTAACTGTAGTTTTTCTATATCCAGTTATTTACATTTCACTGCAGTTTGGCATTTTCAGATTGAAACACAGTCACATAAAGACGTTTAGAAGTTGCAACCTGCTCCCAGATGATGTTATAATTACAATTATTTTTTCCAGATGAATGGGCAAATCAGGTGAGTACTCAAGAGTCATTATTTGAGGTTAAAATCTGAAAAGTAGAGAAAAGGGTAATTCACAATTTGCAAATCAAACACACATGATTCCAAAAAGCTAATGGCACATGAGAGGTTTTGTCTGGTAGAAAACAGCAGAAGACAAATTGCCCTTCTATCTGCCATCGCTCCTGATACAAGTGCAAGATAAACTGTCCAAACTGCATGCACCCGGAGCAGCATTAAATAAGGCAATTTACATTCAGTTATGTATGTATTATGTATGTATTATGTTATGTATTCAGGAGTGGTGACATGTAGATGTGGTGATTTGATTGCCAATGTGCACCTCCAGAGGGCAGCGGCTGTCAAAATGCCTTCTGTGCCATTAGTCTTATTAAATCCTACAGAAGGATCTAGTGCATTTTGTTAAAAGATGTGTACTGACTGTACAAATAAATCAAAAAATAAACAAACCATGTTTGATCTGTTGAACAGACAATTTATATTGTACCATAACATCCTAATAAATTAAAAATAATAGCAAACCATGATTTTGCTGAGCTAGTTTTACTAATAACTGTTAGAAAGCATGACGCATCCCCTAGAGTATTTTGAAAACATTATAGTTCCAGAAGTATCCTACACTACTCCAAATTTTACCCCAACCTCTGATCTGGTTGTGTTTCTAAAATAAAAGATGAAGGAAACACCAGACACATGAAAGCAATAGATATATATATATAATATATATGAATATTGGTGTAAATACAGATGCTTACTTATTATGCATATTATTTTGCTGAAATTTCCAAACATTGATTGTAAATCAAAAAATACCAAAGGACACACCCCAAATACTGTATTACTGTAATACCTGGGTACACACAATATGCAGAGAATAACAATCACATGTTTTATTGCTGAAAAACAGATTAAATAAATTGAGTCTATTGGGTATTTGCAATTTTGGTCCCACACAGGGTGCTTTGTCTGGAATTTAAATATTTTACTGGACACTACCTTATGACCTAGTTGAATGAAAACCCTCACAGACACTCCTCGGTCTCCTGTTTTTCCTATTACTTGACACTACTACTTGACACTATTTAGCTTTTTATTTATCAGCTCTCCAAATTGCAATTTCAGCAATGTGGTTGCTAGGGTCCAAATTACTCTAACAACCATGCATTGATTTGAATGCAAAACTAGATTATGACTAGGAGAGGGCCTAACTAGAAATATGAATAATACAAATTGCCACAGCAATAAATCTGTAGCCTTAAGCTGGCCATAGATGCAAAGATCCGATCGTACGAATCATCGTACGATCGGACTTTCCCATCTCCCGACCCTCCACTAACCATTCAGATCAAAGTCTTACCAGTCAGATTAGTTAAAGAACAGATCAGCAATGTTCTGCCCCTGACAGCAATCGTACGATATCTATGTCCAACCAAAACTAGTGACAGTCTCCCACTGAAAATCGTACGATTGGCAATACACGCAGAGATATTATCGGCAGCCGACAGAAATTTTCTAACCTGTCCGATCGACCAAACGACCGATCTCCGCCGGACGAAAAATGTCGGGACTCTCCACACACGGTTCGAAAATCGTACGAATCCTCGATCCTCGACATTATGAGAATGTGCACAGACATGCCCAGTTTTTTTACTCAGTTTAAAAATTTAGCAAATCTGTTTGTTGCCATTGTATCTTGAAACCAATCTCCAGAGGATTTAAGTAGGCTGGACTGCCTGTTATCATACACCATGTGGTATTACTCTGATAACACAATTTTCCATGTAAACAAGGGCCTAATGTGACCTAGAAACCACCTACATTTCTGTAGCCAAGCCCATATGCATGTACGTGTATATACACTTTATGAAATTAAAGCACTTTTAACTTTTCTTTTGTGTCAGAGCAGCTGGTAAAAAAAAATTGGAAATTTGTCTCTTTTTCCCATCCCTGGTAACCTGTGCACATTGCCATCTGAGACATGGTTTAAAAGTAAAGCATTTGCGTACTTCATTTTACATAAAAATCAGTTGATGTAAACTCAGATATGTTCTCTGAGTGTTTTTGTAATTTACATATATTTTCTGTTTTAAGCAGTTTTAAACTGCGAATACTAGGCTTTCATCTTAACAACTCTTTTTGAAGCTCAGAGTATCAACGACCCTAATGGTGCCCATAAAAATGCAGATTTAAGGAGCCGATTCAGCCCCTTTTGGCTGCCTATCGGCCCATGTAGGGCCTACGCTACTATGATTAGGGTTGCCACCTGGTCAGTATTTTACCTGCCTGGCCGGTAAAAATGATGGTTGCTACCAATGTTATTAATAGGGAAAAAAGATAAATATATAGGAAGGCCGGTATTTTTTTTCAGAAAAGATGGCAGCAACTCTAACTACGATGGGCCGGTATCTGAGTGAAAATCAGGCAGATATCTGTTGGGTTGGCTTAAAAATCCTACTGAGGCCAGCACCACATCGCTCATTGATGTGGTCCTCATCCTGAAAGACTGTATCCCCGAACCACGCCAAACAAGCAAACCTTTCAGTGTACGGCCACCTTTACTTATGCTTGTTAGGATTGTTACATAGAGCAGTTATTATAGTCTGACCCTTTAGGTGCTGCCAAAGCCCTGCCAAGTCATGGAGTATAACCAATGCTGAATTTGCAACTGAGATATTGATCAATTTATAACAGTTTAGAGAGTCCGCAAAAAGTCTTGCTGAGCTTCTACTAAGAAACATGACAGGGGGGCATCAAAACAAATTCCATTTTTCATTCATAGTTAAATGGTTAAAGCAATTAAAAAAGAAACAATTTTAAAATAATGTGGCAAATTCATTAAAGGGCGAATTTTCTCCAGCGACTGCTTCGCCACACTTTGCGCCACTTCGCCATGGACTTCTTTATTAACACAATTTATCAAACACATGTCCAATGAGCCATAATAAAAAGACAGAAGAAATCCTATAATGTCCTAGATATGAGCCCACTCTTAAAGGAGAAGGAAATCCTTTTGGCACAAAACCCCTGCCCCCCATAGGCCCACCTCCCTCCTCCCCCCCGGGCAAATGCCCCTAACTTGTTAGTCACCCCTCCATGCAGGTACTCTCTCTTGCCGAGTTCACGGGCGCCATCTTCATCCGAGCGCTCTTCTTCCTGTACTGATCGGCGTTTGGTGGTGCATGTGCAGTAGGAGGTATTTGCCGGTTGGATCTACATGCGCAGTAGATCCAACCGGCAAATGCCTCCTACTGTGCATGTGCCACCAAATACTGGAAGAAGAGCAATAGGACAAAGATGGCGCCCGTGAACTCTGCAAGAGAGGACATGCATGGAGGGGTGACTAACAAGTTAGGGGCATGTGCCCGGGGGGAGGAGGGGTTTTGAGCCGAAAAGGGTTTTCTTCTCCTTTAAACAAATGTGGCATGCCCCTCAAAGTATTTTCAAAAAATTGTTCACACATAAATCTTTAATAGTTCGGACTTTTGAAGCGATCCCGCTTTCAAAAAAGAAAAGTCGCCAGTGCTTTTTACAACTTTAATGCATTTCCGGCATACAAGATATGATGTCGCTGACAAAACATTGAGGAAGAAGTAGCTTCGTTTTCACCTGGTCTGAGGTGGTGAAGTAAACTTTGGTAACAATTTGTCCTCTACGCCTGTTAGTGAATTGGCGATGTCCCTGTGGATGAGATTTCTGGAGAATTTTCGCTAGTGTTGGCCACTTCGCCCTTTAGTGAATCTACCCGAATATGTTTGTGAAGGCAAACTGCCCCTTTTAATTAACCAGTAAATGGATATGGAGCCCAAAGATGTCAGTGTGTTAACAGAACTTTTTAAGAGCCGCATGTATATTAAAGAGTACAACATTAAATAATGTGTTACCCATGCAGACTGACCATCTTTAGTCCTGTACAAATAGTGATTCAATATTCTCAAGATCTTTTAAATAACCAGAAACCAGTCTGGGGGGCCCATCAAAATCTTGGAAAACCTCCATAATGCTCTGTTATAAAGATTGCAACAATCTCATGCATAAGGCATGACATAACGAAAAAGATATTACCATTGTACTATATTTTCCTATTCCTACCCATATAAATGACTAATGTTTTTTAAAGCATATTCCGTAAATCCTCTGATTTACTAAATATCACAAATTGTTTTCAGACACAAATAAAATTTCAGACCCTTTTTAAGAAGGGAGTTACTTTTTTTAATACAACTTACCAGACATTGTGCAAATCTGTCATGGACATGTCAACAACTCAGTAATATGCCTTCTGGAGCACCCTGTTCCAAAATTTTAGAGGTTCTCTTAATGTTAATGTATACAAGCAAACATAAGCAAAATAACAGGCACCAATACGAAAATTGTTGTCAATCTACACGTCTGTGCTTTGAGAAAATAACAGTTCCGGTTAAGCAAAATCCGTGGTAAATCTAATTGCTCAGTTACACAGTCTCAATAACTGGGCATGGTGAAGCAGGGTTATCTGGAGAATGATGGGGAAGATCACCATTAATGAGAAGTATGCCAACAGGAGGCTTGTCCTAGGAGTGCTGTTCCATAGAATTTCACCATAGAATTAAAGTTGTAGATTTCTGCAGATCAGCAATGTACCAGAAATATAGATCAGTAGAACAAAAGTCATTAGACTTAACCGGAGCACTTTGTATTTGTGGAAATAAATACGTACAATAGAACCCCCACATTTTACGTATTTCGAGGAACCAGAAAACAATGGTGTAAAACCAGTAACAATTAAAAACCGGAGAAAACATATTATGCATCATATATTGGTGGGACCACAAAACCACAATGTAAAATGAGGGAAAACCTAAAATCAAGGTATGTAAAATTGAGCTTTGACTGTTTTTGTGGGGCTACAAGTTTGCATACAAAATATTTATAGGTGATACATTTGTGTTAAAACTAAATGCTGCAGAAAATATAGCGCTTACAATTATTTTGTGATAATAATTAATGGCTAAAAATACTAACCTGAGACCTGCTGTATAGTGATAATTGTTTAATGTATTTCTTTCTTCTGCTTGGAAGGTCAACTTCATATAAGCTAAGCAAACACAGATGCCCAGTGGTATTTTTTAGGCAATACAAATGTCAAGAGATTCTGCACTTAACATGCTAGTATTATTTAGTCAATACACCCTCCCCAACGACCCTAAATTCTCAGTGCCTGGGACACACATGCTCTGTTGGAAAATAGAGGGTGCTTTGTTGCAAAGAGCTTGTCATCTCTCGTAAAGCCAGTTTTGTGAGAGAGAAAGTTAAAAGCATTCACTAATTCTGCTACTGGATGAGACAAATGGACAAATTCATTCTTCATATATTGTCTTTTATTTATTTTTGATAATTCTATTGAAACTGTACAAGTGCATCTAGTATCTGCAATCAATGGTTGGATTCTGTCAATAGTCAGCTATCGGCCTGCACATGCATGTATTGAGATGGGGTATGATGATGCATAAATGCAATCAGGTCTTTGATTTAATTTTCCAACTTTTAGTAAGTAGACTCTGCAAAAATAATTGCTGATTGGCAACCACTTCTGCAATTTAGCTTTGGTTTATAAATCAGCCTTATTAGCTTAATTACTAATCTGTGTGGTTTGCCTATATTGAATTCTCTTTTACAAGGGTTCTGGGGACAGCACAGGCCTCTAATATCACCGCAAAGTTAGATTTCAAATTACAGAAGGACCAACAGAGCCCTATTTGTACTATAAAAGGTTTTCTCACATAGGTGGCACCAAGATGTTCCCTTTTGAAGGCTCCATTTTCCCCAGGCATGACCACAAGTAGGGATCTCTAATTCTTTGGATCATTAAACAAACAATGGAGAAACCACGTGAGCTGTTGGACTACCAATTCAAACCAAAGTGACTACACTGGGAAATCTAGTTGCTCCACATGCACTCCTAACTTTAGAGGGACCTTCAACCCTAAAGGCTTCAGGATCGAAACAAGTATTCAGCCTTAATACTTAAATAACAGCAAAACGTAGTAGTCTGATACAATATATCCAGTTTTATACCACAACCTATCAAATGATGACTGCTGCAGTAAGATTTATTTTACCTTAGTAAGTAACTTGGGAAAGTGTAGACAAGAACGGTGGCATCAACCATATTCCTGAAAAGAAGCTTTTAGCTACTTTAGTTTTGCCATGTGAATCACACATGCCCAAAAATTACAACAGAACCTCCGGGCTTTATGTAATGTGTTGTGGCATAATTTTGTATACAATTATCCCAGGTCAGAAGTCTATATTCAGACTTTATACAGCTGCATTAATAATTGTGTGAGCTTCAGAAGTAGGAATGTTAAACAAGGAACCAGAGGTTTGCATGTCAGTGTTCTTTATTACATCCAATTAAATTGTCTAGGGGAAACAACTGTCTTTATTTACAACTGCATATTCATAAAGAGATGTCCTTGAATTACCCATTTCTGGAGTGGAAAACAATGAATCTGTATTTCCTGTTTCCTGGAAAGTATATCTCATATAAACATGACTGGTCCACTGGATACATCTAGGCTTAACTGTTAACAATTGTTTTGACACAAAACTGACCGCTGCATATTTTCTGGCTGTTGCAGCTGAATAGATGTGATGCAGAAGCTCTGGAGGAGGAGAGGGATGCCAAATAAATAGTGCTTGTACAGCGAAGACCATACTGAGATAAGGAGGAGTTAAATTCCTGTCTCATGAGTATAGCAACAAAGAGACACAAAAGCTGAGTTTATTTATACATCTAGGGAAAATAGTCATGACTTCTAAGAATAAAATTAAATCATCTTTCTATTGTTGCAATATTAGCCATTAGTCTATTAAAGGACCAGTAACATCAAAAAATTGAATTGTTTTAAAGTAATAAAAATATAATGCAGTGTTGCTCTGCACTAGTAAAACTGCTGTGTTTGCTTCAAAAACACTACTATTGTTTATATAAATAAGATGCTGTGTAGCAATGGGGGCAGCTATTCAAAGGAGAAAAGGCTCAAGTTACACAGCAGATAGCAGATAAGCTCTGTAGAACATAATGCTATCTGTTATCCATTATTTATCCTGTGCCATTTAGCCGTTTTTCAATTTCTGCCATTGCTACTCAGCAGCTTGTTTATTTGAACTATAGTAGTGTTTCTGAAACAAACAGATCAGTTTTACCAGTGCAGGGCAACACTACATTATATTTTCATTACTTTAAAACACTTTCAGTTTTTGGTGTTACTGTTCCTTTAAAAACACTGGCATTGTGTGACAGTCTTACTTTCTAGACAAGAAAAAAAACATTGTGTCGCCTTTAATATATTCTTCGCAAAGAGTTTCTTAAAGGAGAACTAAAGCTTAAAGGTGGCCATACACAGGCAGATTAAAGCTGCCGATGTCAGTCCTTTAGACCAATTCGGCAGTTTATCTGGGTCTTCCCAATCGATATATGGCCACTATATTGATCAGGAAGGTTTAATTTTTCTGGCAATTGACCCATCGGAGACCCATTGCTCCTCGTCATTTTCTGCTTGATAATTTGTGAAGACCCCGAAGCTTAGCTTCTCAACAGCCGCTCAGAGCCCACTGAGCATTTGAGTGTTGGAGACACTTTAAAAGCTGAAAGCTGAAACTTTAGGCTGGTGCAAAAAGTTAAGTATATAAAATATGGTATATTTAGACATTTTTACGGTTTAGTTCTCCTTTAAGCCTTTCTTAGTGAAGACAGGTAGAGCAATAGGAAGAAGGCATTCCCTTAGTGCACAAAGGGCAGCAGATAAGATACAACCAGCAGGCACAACTGGTTGGTAGTATTATACTTCTCATAGGTAATCATGTTTTGTTACCCTATATTAAATATAGAGGTGAGCAACATACAATGGATAGCACACTCAGAAAAAGAGCCAGGTGAACTGTCCCAGAATGGCATGAATAGTTCTACACAGGTAAACTTGTATGTTGGCATATTGTTGTTGGAAACATGAGTGGGATATGCTTCAGACTTATATATGCATAGATTTTGATGATGAGATGTCACAGGTGTCCAGATAATGATAAAAAATGGCAAAATGTTTGCTTGGAAAACCTAATCTTTTAACAAAGCATTCTTCTAACAATGGAATATATTAACTGCTTTCTGGGCTTTTAACACCCCTTTAATACAAGTACTAAAGAGAAACCTGAACTGCTACATAAAAGAGGGAAAATAGAGTGGCTGGAAGAAGCAATAAATCTGTGCTGTGTTGTTTATCCCTGTGGGAGTAAAGGAGTAGCACATACTGTACATGTAACTGGAAGTCCCTGCTGGATAACCACCAAACAGCAGCCGTCTCAACACAAATTTATTTTCACTTTATCTTTATTCCCTTTGGATCATTTACAACTATTCTGACACTGAGAAATTATTTTCTAACAAATATTATGATCTCTTTCTGCCTTTTGCGGTTTGTGGGTTGCTTTTTTTTTTTTTTTTTAAAGAAAATTATTTTTTTTAAGCACATTGATTTTACCATAATGCTGCAACTGAAAGCAAATGCTGATGCTGGTTCATTTGGAAGACCCTTAGGTGCATTATTTTAAAGCAGACATCTCATTAGCTGATTTAATAATGAACAAATCACTGTAAAGATTGGTACAAGATGCATAAAACCGAACTGGCACCACTGCACCATGAAGTGTTTTTTTGCATCCAAGTTGCATAAGTACTAATGTGTGTTCAGCACCATTGGCTCCTCAGCAGCAATGCTGCAGCAGAGATCGGGCCCAAGAAGAGATGATTTGCATTAACTTTTTTTTAAGATACAAAGATGAAATGTGTGAGAGAAAGATGAGCTAGCACCTACCCTATATAACTGTCAGAGACACATTTAGCATGATCTATTACAACCCTCTCATTTGATGCCTGATTTGGTCCCAAGCATCCAACTAAAAGCAGAGAAGCTTGACAAAGGGCCCTCTATAGGCCTGAAACGTTGCCACCCCTTCATGAGCAAATAAACATCCATCACCGGTTCAACTTTATCAGCAGTGCCATTGGGGTTTTAGTTTTTTCAAGCATTCAAGAAGAAGCAGAGAGTAAGCTAAACACCACAATGTATACAAATAATGATTGCCAGCAGTAGGGTTGCTGCACCAACCTTAGCCACCAGGGAATTCCTAAGTGAAGCACAAGATGGCAAGTAAACAAAGTAAAATATATATTAAACATTGAGCTAAATAATTTCAAAACATATTACAATTACTTTTTACTATAAAATAGTGCATTTATTTTTAGAAGATGAATAAATAATCTCTAAGATCAAGATGCTAAACTCCTGATCACATCAAAAAACAAATTCTTTCAAAGAATTATTTTAAAAAAAGCTGCAAAAGTGGTGAGTATAGCCACATTTATTTTCCTTTTTTCAGAAGGGGTTTATATGAATCATATACTGCAAATCCTGCAGTTGTGCTTTTCAGGTAATGGAGCCCTTTGCTGTAGTTTTCATGTGTCCCTTATTCTGATTACAGCAGCTCTCTAAGAAAAATGAAAGTTAGTAATAATTATGTTTTTTTATATTCTTATAATCCCTTATTTAATACCAACACATAATTTCTCTAAGTAATTTGTGGCTTGGATCCTATTACTTTAGACCTAGGCCAGATTAAAGATTTACAGAGTTACATTAAATTCTTATAGTGTACTTGTAGTTTTCTTAAAAATGTAGTAGTCCTACTGAGGATGGTAGAGCACTTGCCTTTAGCCAATTTGCCCTAGAGCTGACAATTATGATGGGCATATTCAACTGACCAAATAAAAGGCACTACGTTTGCCCAGGAGCTTAACCTATAGCAACCAATAAGAGTTTTGCTTTTAAACAGGGGACTAGTATATGCTTCCTGCTGATTGGTTGCTATAGGTGCAAGGCACTGGTATAGATGTATGTTTCTGTATGGTGTTTAAAGAGCATGATATTATACATTTCTGTGGCAAACGCTGTAAAAGCCTTTTGTCTATACGCAGCCTTACACAGTCTTCAGCTTCTCCTAAACATTGCTTCCTGAAACAGACCCAAGATATTTTAAACAAATTAGTGATAAATCATCCTATGTATTTAACGCTGAAAGAACATTTGTTTGATGGCAGCTAAAGAGGAATTTTTCAGGTCTGAAGACTCTGCTATGTTCAAAGGGCTGCCATCTCCAGTCTAATCTATGGGAGTGTATGATAGATACAGCCTAAGGAAATGTGATCTAAGCAAAGGCTTAGCCCCATAAATAAATAAATAAATATCTCCCCTCTATAATTGAGAATAGTGTATAGTGGAGTTTGCTTGAAAAAAAAGAATACTTCTCATTTGCACTACAATTTTGTCTTAGAATGAGAAAAACTTTGTTTTATTGAAGCTGTCACATATTTTTGCCGCTTCATTTATTGGGCAAAAGTATGCAGTTGGAGGACTACAATTCCCAATATACCTCATTAGTTCTCCTAGGAGCTTTAGAAATGTAACAGACGGAGGGCCAAAGGGTTGCCTATCTAAACATACCACACACATCCCTTTGGAATTTTCTTGTGCATTAAGAAATAAAAAGGAAGGAATAGAGCCATTTGCAATACAGGCTAACGTGAATTTTTTATGTTGGCATTATTTTATATATTTATTCCGATGGTTAAGTGGCCATAGACGCAAAGACTCTATCGTACGAATCGAGGATTCGTACGATTTTCGGACCGTGTGTGGAGAGTCCCGACATTTTTCGTCCAGCTGAGTTTGGTTGATCTACAGGTTTGATTTTGTCCCGACTGATCCTGCTGGAGCCCATTGCACTCTCATCGTAATCTGATCTATCGGCCATATACCGATATAGCCATGCCCATTAGTGGCATATCAGGGAAAGATCGGCTCGTTTGGCAGATCTTTTCGTCTTTGGCCACCTTTAACTCTCAGGATCCACATTGCATTTAGACGTGGTGCCATCCCCTTTGTTTTAGATAAGAATGCTCATTGTCCACGGAACAAAAAAGACCAAACAAAGGAATCTGCAAAGCAATTGTTTTTTGTTTTTTTTTTACATATACACATAAACCCATAACCCAGAACTTTATGAGATCAAGTCAAAAAGTCACAACCTTTAAATCACTGGTGTATCTGACAGACGATTTGATTCGCTGCCAGTCTGGAGTAAAACTTAAATCTCCATTAAGTCTCAGTCGAGCTTAGTTTTCAGTAAGAAGCTGCGGATAATAGTGTAGTAGGAAGCATACTTGGCAGCATGTACTTTTGGCAGCAGTTTCATTTTTTTCCAGCTGACCCTCTGACTGTAAAGGCCTGATACTACATTATTGTAAAGCAGAATGCAGCCAACTGCAATCTTCAGTCCCCTTGGAGTCACATCATTATTTTCACAAGTAAATGACTATTAAGGAATTACAGCAAAACAAGGTTTCCTCGATAATGAAGTTTGCTTCTGAATTTTCAACATAAATACAACTGAATTGCTTGTTTTTAAAGTGGTCATATACAGTCCTCCATTAGCTGCCTCTATATGAGCCTTGACAAAAGAATGTGAACTGAAACATTAGGGATTTTCCCCATGTCTGTTTGGCAGTATGGAATTCCTTTTTTGATATCAATGATATCTACTAGATTGTTGTGCAATAACTTAACCCTTTATGCCATACAGAGCTTATCCAGTTATGTTATGATAGAATGAACAGGATTGTATACAGAGATATTTTCACGAGACTAAGTACAGGTAGTTTGTGTGCTGTTGCCTTGCTAATGGGGAAGTATATCCTATATATATATATATACATACACAGTCCAGTGAGTATCCGCACTCCAAGGCACACTGTTGTGGCTTGTAAAGCCGGGGTGCACGGTTAGGATATATATAACGTAGTGTTCAAGAGAACCAGCAGTCCCATGTATAAAATATTCTCATTTATTTCTGTTGCATCAATGTCCAAAGTTTTGGTCCTTGCTAGGACCTTTCTCAAGGAGCAAGGACCGAAATGCTGGACATTGATGCAACAGAAATAAATGAGAATATTTTATATATGGGAGCGCTGGTTCTCTTGAACATTATGTTTTTATATATATATATATATATATATATATATATATATATATATATATATATAAAAAACTGGGACCAAGCAGAAAACTGAGAAAGAGAAAGTCTACCCTATGTAACAACCAATAATTAATCTAGCTGCACGTAACTTCTCCTTGGCAATCATCAGACACTAAAGCTCCCACAGACGCGACGATTCTTCTTGCCGAACGACCGATTTTAGGGAAGCCCGACCGATCCTTTGAAATTATCGTGTTAGTGGGATTCGAACGATCGTACATCTTACGATTTTTCGGCCGACATCTGTCAGGAAATTGATTGGCCAGGTCAAAAGATCTTTGTCAGTCCCACTGCAATCTATCTATGTTTGCAGGGCCAAGCAGGCAGCACCCCTTTGTTTTCCTGGCAAATTGGTCTTTTTAGTTGATGGTAAATTCGCACAATCGTACGATCGTTCTGAGAAGATCGTGGTCTCACGATCAGGATCTGATCTTTTAAAAATCTCAACATCTATGGCCAGCTTAATGGGCAGATTTATTTATTTTTAGAATGGTATTTATCAATCTACAAAAGTTAGAGTTTGCCATTTGATACATACAATTATAATCCCATAGGAATTAATAGAAAGTGAGTATTTTATGGTAAGCTCTCCTTTCAGATCTGCCCCTAAATATGCTGGCACCTTAGGGCAAAAAAATCAGACTATTACATGAGCCAACAGTAACAGTCTATATAGTACTTGAGATGGGAAAAAGATGGCACATCCACCAACCAACAGCCCAGCACCTACATGACTGCAGCTAGGAGTGTAGCTTGCTTCCCACCAGCATGTGACAAATGAGCTTTTAGCTAGAGTTGCAGGATGTGGTTTTTACCCAATCCCTAAACTTATAGATTCAAGGCATGCCTAATTATGGGCTAACTATGGAAGAGAAACAAATAGGCAGTGTGGGAGAAACCTTAATTTTCCAAAAAATCTGACGGAGCCCAACACCATTACCATGGTTCTGTATTGTGGGCAGGTGGGAAGCTGTTCTCATGGGAAACATCAAGCTTCTGCTTGCTTGGAGGTTTTATTTTAGGAATGATATTGCTGGATCTGGTTTCTTCCTGGGTGGTGATGCTTTTTTAGCCCTTTTAAGCCTGCATGCACCAATATTTTGTGGTTTAGAACATGGCAGCAACAAGATGCCCTGGATTTTGTATTTATATAGAATATGACAGATGCAAATAAATCAGCACAAATTTAAAATCCATATGGCATTTTACAGAATCTGACAATGGCAATGTGCCTTAATCAACCAGCCAAAATACAATTGTTGTTGCATGCAGTGCTTTGTGTTAAAGCCACCATTCAGCAATGTTTACATTTTTTTTAACCATTTGAAGCTCATGCCACATTTGTTTTAGGATGGGCTCATGTCTAGGACAATGGAGGATCCCTTTTGTCTTTATTTTGCTTCCTTGGACATTCTTAATAATAATTGGCCACTTCAAGCAATTTCACCATCACTAATAAAGACACATATCACCTATATGTACCCACCCTATTTAAATTGACCTAAGCTTAAGCGTGTTAACAAGGTTTCTCTAGGAAGAAAGTAACGCCAACGAAAGTTTGCTTAGAAATTAATTTTCACTGGCGAAACTCGCCAGCGTTTGTCTGCCGAAACGTAACCTTGCATTTTGATAAATAAGTGCATGTGCTGCGAATTAATGCCTGACGAAGTTGCGAGAAGTGTGGTGGAGTGTTCCAAGGCGAAAACTTGCCCTTAATTAAATTTACCCCCTTAACTCTTAAATACAGCACTATAAATAAGATTATACTAGCATTACTTGCATTTCATTACAATAGTGTACTATATTTAGAGCTTCATTTAAATGAATCCACTCACTGCTGCATGTTCTTTAAAGGAACAGTAACACCAAAAAAAAATTAAAATGTGCTAAAAGAAGTAAAATATATTATACTGTTGCCCTGCACTGGGAAAAGTTTTGTGTTTACTTCAAAAAGGCTACTATAGTTTATATAAACAAAGCTGCTGCAAACATAAAACTCTTACCGGTACAGGGCAATAATACATAATATTTGAATTACTTTGATGTACCTATTCATTTAACTGCTCTACAACTTTTATTTTCCTATGTGAATTAGCCGAGCCAAGAAGCCAAAGCTTCTTGTTCTTTTCTGGCACAAATAATACAAGCCACACAACAGAACTGCAAAACACTGAGCTCAGCACCTCCTTCTGGAAAGTGTAATACCTCAACTGCAAGTATGTTCCTGTCACAGAGACTACGCTTGCATGGAAGACTGCAAAGTTGCTTCTGTATTGTAACTATAGACAAAACATGGCAATTCTAAAAATACTAGCAAAGCAACAAGTTCAGGTTTATTCACTTTTTTTACTCCTGTCAGACTGAATTTAATTCAACTGAAACTTTTCATACTAATTACGACCCCATTTCCTGCAAGGCAGACCACCAATTTAAACCATCACAGGATTCAAAGGCCCCTTTCATTGCATGATTTTGGAATAACTACAAACAGAAGAGTATTAACAATGTGGCAGTGTGGCAGAATCACCTGTACTAGTGCCATTTACTTGTATTCACAGGAGAAATGTGTGTAAATACTGAAGACTATCAGCTGTTTGACTGAAAGATTTAGTAAGCCGTAAGACAGAAAATATGACCATACACTGGCTGATATTGCCAGCCAACACAACCACTTCTGGACCATGTTGGGTGTGGAGTTTATTGGGCCATGTAAAAGTGATGGCCTCTTGAAATCTCATACAGGCTCTGTAAGAGAATCGATTGAGTTACATAGAAGATACTGTTGGAGATGTACCATATTTGCAGCATGGCTTGGGCTGGATTGGCAGCTAATATGATCTGATCCATGCTCTAAAGGTGGCCATAGACACACAGATCTGATTGTCGGATTGTGTGTGGCGTGTGCCGACATCTTCGGTCGATCGGTCAGGTTTGATTTGACCCGACCGATCCCGCCGGAGCTCATGGCACATCGTAATCTGATCGTTTGGCCATACGGCCGAACAATCAGATTACCCCCAATATAGCCATGCCTGTTAATGGCATATCGGGGAAAGATCCGCTCCTTTGGCAACATCGCCAAACTAGCGGATCTTTGCATCTATGGCCACCTTAAGAGCCTGATCCATCTGGGTGTCTAAATTGCATCAACCTCATACACAGAATACTACTAATTCCTCTTGATAAATAGACTCAAATTCTTTCAATCATACAAGGATTGTTTATTAAATTAAAACATGTGAAGAGAAGAATAAGGAAAGAACCTTGTTTTAATAGTTTGATATTTTTAATTTGCCACCCCTGCTTGATGACAATTGACAGTGGTATTTGTATGAAATCTCAAAAGACCAGTTTATCACCTCCACTTGTTGGTTTATCACTTCTCAATAACTATATGAATTATCTTTAATACTCGATTAATACAATTAATTAAAACACCTTCACATCTGTGTCAATCAATTAATGGCTATAATGAATTAAAGTGAATAATTATAAAGTGCAAGTATTTTTCTTATTAAAAATGAATTGATTCAAATAAAAAAAAAAAAAATTCCTAGTCCATGGGAGCACCACAAAGCGGGAGAAAGGCAGAAACTGGAGGGCTGCAGTCTCAAATTTTAAATCTTTCCTATCTTATATGGAAGAGGCTAAAATATCCTATAAAACCGCATACCCCCCAGCCATCCCTCCGGCGATTAACATTCTTGCCTGTGGGAAGGCATTTTGGGGAGATTAGTCGACTAACAGAGGAATGTAATTAAAGTCGCAAAGTGCAAAACAATTCGCGCAGATAAGACTAAAAATCCACATCTCGCAATGTAATATTGTTCCTTAAACTGTTATTGCATTGCGCATTGTAATTGCGCACTCTTAACAAGTGCTTGAAGTTGTCGTAATCTTTTGGAGGAAACTTAACGATTTTTTCAGTAAGAAGTTTTATTACATTGACTGCGCATTGTCGCAAACTATAAAATTCGCAAACGGCCGTCCACTGTTAGAAGTGGTCACTAAACAGTTTCCATGCTCGCAAAAGCTACATTAAACTTGCGCAAAGCAAAATTTGTTTGCGCAAAGGCATAACTTTTCTCATTGCGAATAGTTTTTCCGTTAGCGACTTATATAACATTCCCCCTAAATCTCCAATCCACATACTATTAAAGGGAAAGGCATTTTTGAGAGATTTGCTGCATGCAGGAAATCTGCTCTACCCCCCAAACTAAAACCTCCCCTAATCCTAAAGGTTACGTTACAATGGGAGATTAGTAGCTGCTACTTGTATTTAGCTTCAGTATATGTCAGTGCTCTCTGGTCAAGTAGTCTATTATAACTTACAGGAAACATTTACATATATTTCAAGCCAATTAAAAGAAACAGCTACTAAGTACATTTATGGCACACCATATCTGGGAAATGAATAACTAGAAAGCTCCAAATAATAGAGTCCATTTTAGGCATATAATAAAGTAGTACCGTATATACTCGTGTATAAGCCGACCCGTGTATAAGCCGAGGTACCTAATTTACCTAAGAAAACTGGAAAAATGTATTGACTCGTGTATAAGCCTAGGGGCCCCATGTCAGATTTCAAAATGTGAATGTGTAATCATTTGTATGTATTCATCTTTTGTTGGTGCTTTAGAATGTACGGACAATACATAATCAGGTCTTCAAAATAAACATTTTTGGCTCCATCTAGTCAGTTGCAATGGAGTGCCTTTCCCTAGGTATTCATGTGAACTTGTAGTCAGACCATTGTTAGGCAAGGCTAAAACTGCAGGCTCAATATATACGGTAATAATTAAAGGAAATTTTTTGACAAACAAATAATAAAGCTATACTTACATTAACAACATTAGTGGAAGAGCTAAAACAGCTTAGTGCTGAATAAACCAAAGCATTCTGAATCACTAAGGTCGCCGCGCCCGGAGCAGGTCCAGGAGCTCCAGGCGGCGCGTCCTTCCCTGCCGGCGTTCGCTCCCAAAATGGCGGCGCCCATGGCCGCCACGTGGGTAGTGGCCGGCGCCGCTACCCACGTGGCGGCCATGGGCGCCGCCATTTTGGGAGCGAACGCCGGCAGGGTAGGACGCGCCGCCCGGAGCTCCTGGACCTGCTCCGGGCGGCGATCGTGACAGTCAGTCACGCTATGGGAGAGGGAGGTGTGTTGGAGCCGTGTTGGGGCCGCGGAAGGATCGTATCTGCGGCCGGTGAGGTATGACCCGCGTATAAGCCGAGGTCGAGTTTTTCAGCACATTTTGGGTGCTGAAAAACTCGGCTTATACGCGAGTATATACGGTAACATGTATTTAATGGTAACTAGCTGCATAAATCCATATTGGTGGCAAAACATCCAGTTGGGTTTATTTAATCTTTCAGTGTTGGTATGTTGATACAAAATTTATCTGGAAAACCCCAGGTCGCAAGCATACCAGATGATAAATCCCATTTAATGTACAAAGGCCCCCCCAACAAAATGCATTTTGTATAATTTCTGAATTTCACTAAAATATATAGCAGTTCCTCAAGCATCAGACAGAATAGTGTGAAAAGGGGGATTGAATGCATTCCCTTCTCCTCAGTACTGGCAGCAAACTGTCCATAATATAAGGGTGTGATTTCTAGGTAGCCATAACCAACAAAAATTTTGGATTATGAGATTACTTTACTTCAAGGTTTAAAAATATTTCATCCAAAACCATTGCAGGACATGGTTACATTTGTATGGTTTGGACAAATATTTGGCCCCTGGGTGGATAGGGTAATCCAAATGTATCCATAAACCAGTTCTAACCCTTATGTTACTGCACAGCTGCTCACACACACTTTAACTGGCACACTATAAAACACATGCTAACTATACACACAGGGCTTCAGTACTAGCCTAAACTAAACCTGCAATGCAGTATATTTTTCTTGCACTTGCACATACTCAGCCCACTGTTCAACCCATGTGCAACTGCTCCTGATATTCCCTCTATTCCAATTGCTTCATTCTGACATTTGGTTTACGTCATCCTTCTCTGCACAGCAGTACTATTTATACTCTCTGCTCGATCACTCGTTATTGTACCTGGGCCTTTTTTTTCAAACTCTACCTTTCTATGATTTACTTAGTTCTGATATTAATGATTACAAAAGCATCTGCATCTAAATCCTTTCAAATTAATACCTAACAGCAGTAATTGTACACATTGGGACTCATGAAGCTAGTGGGTATCTCTATATGTTCGGACTAACCTTACTTACAGAAGTGTAGTGTGCAAAGTGCAACTTCAGATGCAAATATCTATATCTATATATCTATCTATCTCTATATATATATATATATATATATATATATATATATATATATATATATATATATAAAACAATGTCTTTGGACAGCACCTCTTGCATAAAGCTACCTAGTAGCTGCCCCAGTGTTTTTTTCAGCATTATTGCAGTCTGCTGCAATTGCACCCAGTGTGTCATAATGAATGTAGCTCCACTCGTATGCAGCAGCAAATCGTATGCGAGGTGCAGCTAACATCAGGATTGCATCCATTCTGGTGCAATGGTAAAATGACATTAGTTTGCAATTCTTTTGTCACAAATCTCCTATGCCTATTGACGCAAATCTCTGTAGGAACCCTGGAATTACTGCCACGTTCAGGGTGGCTGTAGCTTCAGAATTACATAGTGTCAGCAAGCGTGCTTGCACGTGATTAGCATAAGAGGCAGTGGGATTTTGTCCTAAGTATAGTAGAAGGAGCTCGGGGCCTGGGGTTTTCCGGATAATGGATCTTTCAATAATTTGGATCTTTGTACCATAAGTCTTCTAGTAAATCATATAAACATTAAATAAATCCAATAGGCTGGGTTTGCTTCCAGTAAGGAGTAATTAATCTTAGTTTTGATCAAGTATAAGGTACTGTTTTATTATTACAGAGAAAAGAAAATAATTTTTTTAAAAATTTGGATTATTTGATTATAATAGAGTCTATAGAAAAAGGCCTTTCCATAATTCTGAGTTTTATGGATAACGGGTTTCCAGACAATGGATCCCATACCTGTACCTATAGTAAATGACGTAGGTGAGTGTAACATTCCGAATATAACATAATTCTGACACAAGTTACCACCAGATCAAAGTCTGATCTAAATGATTTGTGATTAGAAAAGAAAAACACTTGTACAAGAACTTTTTGTTAGTACGGGTATGGGATACGTTATCCGGAAACCTGTTATCCAGAAAGCTCCAAATTACAGAAAGTCTGTCTCCCATAGACTCCATTTGATCCAAACAATCCAAATTTTTAAAAATTATTTCCCTTTTTCTCTGTAATAATAAAACAGTACCTTGTACTTGATCCAAACTAATACACAATTAATCTGAATTGAAAGCAGAACCAGTTTATTGGGTTTATTTAATGTTTGCATGATTTTCTAGTAGACTTAAGGCATGAAGATCCAAATTAAGGATAGATCCGTTATCCAGAAAACCCCAGGTCCCGAGCATTATGGACAACAGGTCCCATACCTGTATATTAATTAGTTAGGGCAAAGTTTTTTCTTTTTTGTGGGTTGATTTATCATATCATATCAAACTAGGAAACTGCAGGATTCCCCAAGGGGCACTAACTTTGCTAGTGACTATGAGATTGGAAGTTAATTTCTGCATTATACAGGTATGGGACTTGTTATACAGAATGCTTGTAACCTAGGGATTTCCGGATAAGGGATCTTTCTGTAATTTGGATATTCATGCTTTAAGTCTACTAAAAATGTATTACATAATAATGTCATTGCATAATAAATCTAAACATAAAATGAACCAAATATGATCCGAAAAAAACTTTTGGAGCAGGCACTAAATAAAGGCAATCTTCCACCAGGCAGATAATGCTACAAAAGTTTTTTTCATTTTGTCCACTCCCCATGCTGAGGGCTCAGGGCGGTGCACCTGGGCCTCTGTCCTTGTGTGGTGAGTTATCAATTTCTACTTGCAGACTCTAAACTACCAATTTATTATGATTGTTTTTCCACCAAAAACGATTAATTATATCTTATTTGGGATCAAATACACGGTACAGTTTTATAATAAAAAAGAAAAACAAAATAATTTTAGAAAAGTTTATTTAATTACAATGTATTCTATGAGAGTTGTCCTTCCCGTTATGTGGATCTTTCTGAATAACGGGTTTCTGGATAAGGGATTCCATACTTGTAATACCTGGATCAAAAATGTGCACTTAAATATTCCAGTTCAGTCTATAAGTATAGTCTTACAGTATATATATATATATATATATATATATATATATATATATATATATATATATATATATATATATATATATTCTTTTTAAGTTTATTAAATAATCCTCATTAAAAAAAACCTAAGAAACACAAGAAAGGTTAATTGTATATTAAACTCCTATTATACAGAAAAAGATATAATTAAATATGTTGACTAAAGAATAACTATTTTTTAACATGCTTAACTAAAAAGACCACCATTTGACCTAAACAGCCCTTTTTGTTTTTAAAAATTCCCAGTTGATCCACCATACATTGATAAACAAGAGCACAAAGGGCCTCTGTGTAAGACACTGGCAACGTATACCGAGTTCATTTTAGTCTTTTTTCCATGGATCATGCACATTCATAATAAACGGTTACCCATTCTGCCTATAAAAGAAACAATATTCCCCAACATTATTACCACATAAGAAATTTTGAACCTTGCAACGTCAGCCAAGAAAAGTGTTTTTAGCTACACAATATGTGATATAAAAAGCATGCGGATTACAGTCTATTATTATTTGGCTATGGCTGAATATGGAGGCTCCAGAGGCAGAAAATAAACTTGGATCCTAAATATATTTGACATGTGGTTTTCATTCTGTTTTTAGTATTAAAGCATGTGTTTTAATTTTTTTCATTTGTAAATCGGCTAGTTGGAAAGGCCAAAATGCTTAAAGTGTCAAAAAAAATCCCTCACTTCACCGTCCAGATATAGAGATACAATTAAGATCTTCTAGATTTTTTCCTACTTTTTGTTTAAAACATTTTTTGTGCAGTTTGTTGAAATCATATGACCTGGCAGATAAAGGTCTTGCATTGTTAGGATACAATGAGGGTCATATGAGTGCAGACCGAATGCAGACATTTACATCCTGATTTGCAGACTCAGCAAGTACCTCTCAGTCTCCATTAGGAGTAAGAACAAAAGAGAAAAATAGTTCAAAGTTCTAGTCAGGCAGCAACAAATAAAACAGTGATCTCATGTATTTACTGCTGCAGTTAGAAGGTAAATGTTTGCTCTCTAGGGATTTTAAGGCACAGATTTTAACCACTTATGCAGTAGGAAGAACGATGGAACTTCTGACTGTAAAAGATCTTCTTTTTATGAACATAAAATATTTATATGGCTATAAAATAAGCTGAAAAAGTCAGAGAGACATTTGCTACAAGGGGCTAATATTTAAATGATGACATCTTAAGACAATCAGATTGAAAAAGGCCTATCAGAAAATGATGTCTCTTTTTTGACATCCTTTTTTATTCCCCATTCATCAGTCCTTGCCCCAGTGAAGCTTACAATCTACACACACCTTTTGAAATGTTTATGCGTATAGTAATCATATTTATTATCAGTGTCTAATGCACTGCACTGTTTTTTCAGGTACAGTTTCCTAAAGAGGCAAATATATGGCCCACAATCAACACCTAAATACTCATTTGAAACACAGGCCTGGATCAGAACACGCACCCAGAAACCTGAAACTCAAGGCATAGAGGTGCAGACAAGTCAGACTTGGAAAGGAAGTGTAGAATGTGAGGCATAATATTGTCTAATAAGCTGAAAGCTGATATTTTTTAAGGAGCTTTAGAAGACCTTTGCTTCCCACTTGTCAGGAAGCCATACCAAAAGACCTTCTAAGACAGTGTTAACATGACAGGAAGGAAGTAGAAGTTACTTAACACTTATACCACTCTTGGAAATTTTCCAGAGACAACGTATAAGAAAAGTACATATAATGAACCATAAATAAAATGAAAAAAAAATTACTTAGAGACATGTAAGCCTGTCTAGATTGTTGGGGAACTTGTCATAGGCCCAGTAATTTTCACATAAACTTTGGAGACAGTGGCTGTCACTGTGATTTTATTTGAAATTATTTCTGCTACAGTTACTTGGATGCTGTGCACAACAAGATGTAGACAGTTAAAGGGGGCCCAAAAAATTATTCATAATCTTATTTTATCACATCAGTCAAGCAAAACTAACTTTAATTACACTATATAAATTATTTGAATCTTGTTTCCTTCAGTCTAGGAATTCATAATTATAGCAAGCAGGCAGCAGCCATTTTGTGGACACTGTTATTAAGACAAGCCTTGCATCATCTCAGAATCTTGTTGATATACATCCCCATGCCCTGGCTACACAATGAAATGGTGAAGAGAACGGGGGAATGTGGGAAGAGCTACGACATCTAGGAAGTGCTGAAAGGAAAGTGAAAGTAATTGTCTGCCCCGCCTCTGTGCCCAGGGCATAGAGGAGGGGCAGAAAATATATGATTGAGAGCTATGTTTAAATGATCTTACAACAGCTATGAATGCTTTAAGAAAAAAATAGAAATTGGATTTCATGTTTAATTTTAAAAGGACTTCTATTATACAGCTTGTGTCTCAATGACAGGTCCACTTTAAGAAACCACTGCTACAAGCACAACGTTTTTCCACTCACTCTCATTCACCGAGCTTTACTTACAAACAATGGTAACCTAAGAACACGTTACTATGCTTTTCCAGGCTACTATAATCTAACCACTGCTGACTAAAGTGCTTTCCAGGCAATTTATATTCATGGTTATGGTCATAGTCTGCTTCAGGGGTTTTGGCACCACATTTGGCAGTGCTTGAACCAGAAGTAGTCCTATGCCCCAGGATTAGCACAGCACTTTTTTTGCTGTGAACTTCCCAAAATGACTTTAGCAACCCCAAAAATCAAATTCCCCTGTCATCTGAGGTATGTGCTCATAAATCTGACTGAAAATGTTTTCCCAAAAATGTGTTTCCCACAGATGACCAACAAACCAGCAATAGATCCCAGGGGAGTCACTTTGCACATATCCACTGAGCCCCATCAGCAATAATGCCCAAGGATAGATGTCAACAATAGATGTCGCCACCCCCCCCCCCTATTCAAACTTGGTTTCAGTTCAGTTTTTACATATATGGCTTCTGTAACACCTCTGGTCTCATGTAAACTTGATGTTGTGCTCCACTGTTTTGATGTGTTCAGTGAAAGGCTGTATCTCCTGGGTGTGTTTTAACAACAGTTACACCAGTGTATGGCACAGAACAAAAGAGTCAGCTCCTCTGGTCAAAACTCAGCCATGTACCTACATCTAAAATAAAAAGGAGACACGTTTGAAGACTGCCCATCCAGATTCTAGACCAGGAGAGCGACTGGTTCAAAAGAGGTGTTAAAGAAGCCATAGGTGTAAAAACTGAAAAAATTTTAATAGAGGCAGGGGGTTGCGACATCTATTGTCTGCCACATACAATGCTGTTTTAAGCCACCTCTCCCTGGAAGGTGTAATAACACATGAAAGCTACAATTTTGCTAATACAATCAACACCTAATGTAATGACATCATTGTGGATTATGATAAACAGATTATTCTGATTGGAGCAACATTCCAGAGGATATATAGTGAAGCAAGATCTTATGTACAAGTTATTCGGAATTGAGAAAGCCAGCTGGATGACTGGTGAAACGTCTTCAAGAAAAACTGTATCACCTAATAAATGAGACCCAAGCCCAGCAATAATGCAGCTGAGTGGATAGGATTTCTCCCTTGCTGGGTGTTTGCCAGACAGCCCCTTTAATGCCAGCAACCCATCCCCCTCCATGTCTAGTAACCTAACTACATCTTGGCAGCAAATCTATCCATCTGATGTGCTTTATCATATATAATAGATATATGTCTGGGACCTGTTATCCAGAATGTATGGGACCTGGGGTTTTCTGGATAATGTGGCTTTCTGTAACTTGGATCTCCATACTGTGTCTACTAAAAAAAATCATTTAAACATTAAAAACACGCAATATGCTTGTTTCGCCTCCAATATATGGATTAATTATATTTTTGTTTGGCTCAAGTACATGGCCTTCCAATAATTCAAAGCTGGATGACGGGTTTCCAGATAACAGATCCAATACTGTACATAATTAGACAGAAGGTTATTGTCTAAAACAAGAATGGCACTGTTGCAATCCCATTACAAGCCCTAGTTCAAGGGACTAACTTTTATTAGGAGAACAGATGTGTAGGGTTGTATGCCTGCCATGCTTGCTCAGGCCCCACACCAAGCAACTTATCCATGCTTAGCTCAGAGCAAGCCCTAAATTGAGATCACTCTGGGATCCGTTAGTGATGTCTGTTGCTGGCCAGAAGAGTGGGCTGCCCTGCAAAGGGCGAGGTCGCCTGCTTCGGGGGGAGGGAAAGTGTGTGTGGAAAGATGGGCGGCAAGCCGCGGAGGGGCGTGGTCAAAGGGGGCGTGTTCCGCATAACAAAGAGCCCCAGAACTTTTTGTTGTTTTAATACACCTTCAACTTCGGAATTTAATGGTCTGTTTAGTATTAATTTAATTATCGCCGTTTTGAGAGCTGAGCGCGGTCTGCCCCGAGACACTAAGGCGCCCCTAGCCATTGTATAGAGCGGAGGAACGCGGAGCGTGTCAAAGGTCATGTGAGGTGGGCTCCTAACTAGGGACCCTACGTGCCACCAACGCTCCTCCCAGCTCTACTTCCCCTTTCCCACATTTCGCTCTTGCCGTGGCTAATGTGATCCTGTCCGCCTAATAAGCCGCACAAGTCCTGCAATTAACTGTACAGCAAGAAGCCGCCAATATACATCCTAACAACTACAACTCCCAGCATCCTCCCATGTAGCTGTAGGACTAGAGTTTGGCATGTACGTGTAAGTCTGTGTTGTTATTTCAGAGGACAATGGAGTAGAAGCGAGGTGTACAGTTAGACTGTAACGAGCAAATGCGCTGCGCCCTGCGTTCCATGAGGAGCCTGAAGTGCCCCCACCCCATCCATCAGTCCCATGAGTCCCCACACTGAAACAACTCCGCTGCCCCTCCCCCTCGCACACTTGTTACTAGTGCTCGTTCTATGGCACCTGCCTGACACATATGGGTGTGACTGTCGCCTCAGTGGACCTATTATCCGTAGGATCCGATTGGCAGGCACTAAGCTGGCTCCTATCAGCCCCCCATGCTCATGTACAAGTGCACTGACCTGTGTGTGTCCTCAAATGCGCTTTCAGGTGCGACGATTTGCCATAAATTTTGTCGCAGCCGGAGTAGGGGCACTTGTGCTTTTTGAGGGGTGACTCGGGGTCACATCTGCTTTTCCCCCGTCTGGCTCTTTGTTTAGGGCTCGGCTCAGGTAGGAGGGGAGGTGTGGCCGCTCTGTCTCCACGTTTGCCGGCTGGAGTCTCTGTATCAGTGGCCGCCAGGCTTAACCCGCGCTCTGCTGCATTGTCCCCGGGCTTGGGGGCTTGTTGGTTGAGATCAGCCAGAATCTTGGCCACCACAAACAGAGACGCGTTGTCTCTCCGGTCTTCCCCCGGCAGCAGCAGAGGAGGAGGTGCCGGACTGCAAATAGGCGCAGTATGGACAATAGCGCGGCTGGACATAGACACAAGGCACTCGGCAGCGAACTGATCCACACACGCTGCTGCTGCCGATGACATTTTCCCTTCTCCTCAATTGCACTCTATCCCCTTTTGCATATGAACAGCTGATGGGTTCTTCGCCTTTCCTCTGCTCATTAACTGACGCCAGATTGCACTTGCTCCATGGAGATCACGCCCAACTTGCATAGGAAAATAAATCCGTCGGAGTCTTGGGGTGAGTGGAGGAAAACTGACATTGACAACTCTTGCCAGACCCCCTCAAAGACATAAATAAAAATAAAATAAAGGGTATAAAATCGGCGCTACATGCCGAGCTGCCCCGCAGCACTGAGAGGTGCTTTTTTACTCGCAGCTATTGCACTGGGTGAATGGGGTTCAGTCCCACGTGGGGGTGTGGCTTGGAAAAACATCTGTGGGTGACGTCACCGAGCAGCCACATCCTGGGCAGAGCAGTGGAAGAAGAAGAAGAAGTCATCCCTGACTCCTAGCAGCAGATCTGCAGAGCTTGGGGTGTTATGCTCAAGCGCAGCCTGTAGCAGAAAGGATGAAACCAGCACCCTCAGCCAATCACAGGCTTGTTTATACTGATCCCATTGGCCCTTGCATTCTTGCAATTTGGCAACTGCAGGCAACATGAGAAGGGATAACACCACCCTTGAGTTCAATAATCATTTATTCATCATTGTACAGCTCTGACAATGAATCTACGCAGTGCCTCACAGAGCTGGATTTACAGGCTAAGTAGTAGGATTTACAGTTACAATTAATCCTTGCCAACAACCTTTTTTTCCTTTATACACTCATCATTTTATAGAAAAGTGTGTGTTTTTGGCAATGGCTGCTTCTGTATGGAAGAGTACATTTTCAATAAAGCTACTGGAGGCAGTGGCTTTACCATGTATTTCAAACCTGATTATATACTGATCTCTCCCATGAGGAGGAAACAGATCAGAACAAAGAGCTTTATCTGCCTATAAAGAGGCAAGGGTTACCCCCTTTCAAAATGATAGTTATATTTATAATCATCTTCTTTTGTCAGTGCCATATTGGTATAGAGCACTGATATAACTACATTTCCAGACAGGTATCTTTTTTACCAAATTGTAATTGTTAGGGGTCAAAGGTGACAAACCATGCACTCCAACAGCAAGTGTCAGGTTTGTACCTGGATGGTGTGTCAGCATCAGCCACTGAGAAAAGGGATTTTATCTATCTAAAAAAAACCAAAAAAATAAAAGATTTCAGCAGCTCTGGAACTTCCATGTGTTGCAGATAATTTAGTGTGATGTGTCAAGAAAGGTGGTTGCTTTATCATAAAGGGTTAGGCATAACTTTGCACTTGTAGGGAGAAGTTCTGTCATTTTCTGTATGTCAAAGACTGGCCACTGTTAAAATCAATCTTTGGATTACATTTCACAGAAGGGCAAATAAGTCAGTTCCCGCACTATTAACTTAAACAAAGAAGTAGAAAAATGCAGTTTTCCATGCAGAATAATCTGTACTCATGAGCTTTACTGAATGCCCATGAATATAGAGTAAATGTTATAAATAGAATATCTTTTCCTTTTTAACTCTCCTGTTCTACTTGCAGCTGTCTGCCGATGAAAAATAGGTGTATCATTGTTTTATAACAGGGTTGTCCCCCCTAGAGATTTTAATCATGCTTGGTCAGATAGATTTGCTCCTTATGGTAGATGTGGAACCTGTTTTCTGTACTATTGATGTAAGGGGGGGGGGTTAAATTGACACAATGTAAATGACAATATGAAAACAATGATACATTATGGTATGCTTGGATAACTTGGATACAGTAACAAGGAAAGCACTAGTAGCAAGTTGGCATTTTTACAGTGTGGATGTTGCAATGTAGTGCTTGGGTCCTAGTTTCAATTTCAGCCAGGACACTATCTGCAAGAATTTGTTTGTTCTATCTATATATGTGTTATTTTGTTTTGGGTATTCAGGTTTCCTGCCATGCTTCAAAAACATACAGGCAGATTTATTGGCTACTGATAAAAGAATGTGTTTAAATGTGTTAGAGAACGTAAGCTAGCCATGCACAAGCTGATAAAAGCTGCCAACTCAGCTCTTCCAGACAAAATTGTCAACTTATCACACAGGGCCATCGGGACGGCCTGTCTGACCAGAAATCAGCCAGTTATCTAATGGGCAGGTTTAAAAATTCTGTCCGATAAGGACCACATCACAGAGATAATTTTCTTGTCCAATGGGCCTTTGTATGCCTGCAGTATGAGCCTATATCTGGCCCTATACAGGTATGGGTATATGTATTTAAAAATGTTATTTTTTATTTAATACAGTAATAAAAGAGTATCTTGTACTTGATCCTAACCTAGCTAGTCTAAATACATATTTGTGGTCATATTGGGTTTATTAAATGTTTAAATGCTTTTTAGCTGATTTAAATTATGTTGATCTAAATCAGAGGTCCCCAACCTTTTTCACATTTGAGCAACATTCAGATGTATAAAAAGTTGGGGAGCAACACAAAAATGAAGAATGTTCCTGGGGGTGCCAAATAAGGGCTGTGAATGGCCATTTGGTAGCCCCTATGTGGACTGGCAGCCTACAGGAGAATGTTTGGCAGTACACCTAGGGGCCGATTCACTAAATTCGAGTGAAGGATTCGAACGAAAAAAACTTCGAATTTCGAAGTTTTTTTTGGGTACTTCGACCATCGAATTGGTTAAATTCGTTAGAATTCGATCGAAATCGAACGAAATCGAACGATTCGAAGTAAAAATCGTTCGACTGTTCGACCATTCGATAGTCGAAGTACTTTCCCTTTAAAAAAAACTTCGACCCCCTACTTCGGCAGCTAAAAGCTACCGAAGTCAATGTTAGCCTATGGGGAAGGTCCCCATAGGCTTGCTAAGCTTTTTTTGATCGAAGAATTTTCGTTCGATCGTTGGATTAAAATCCTTTGAATCGTTCGATTTGAAGGATTTAATCGTTCGATCGAACGAAAAATCGTTCGATCGAACGTTTAGCGCTAAATCCTTCGACTTCGATATTCGAAGTCGAAGGATTTCAATTCGAGGGTCGAATTTCGAAGTATTTTTAACTTCGAAATTCGACCCTTAGTGAATCTGCTCCCTAGTTTTTATGGAACCAAAACTTGTCTCTAAGCCAGGAATTCAAAAATAAGCACCTGCTTTGAGGCCACTGGGAGCAACATCCAAGGGGTTGATGAGCAACATGTTGCTCACGAGCTACTGGTTGAGGATCACTGATCTAAATTATAGAAAGATTCTTTATCCAGAAACATGGACACAGATGGTGTATGCATAAACATTGTTTATTCAAGTAAGGTAAATAAGTGATTATAACTTTGCAGGAATATAAAAGAGAGACAGAAGCATGAGTTTAAAAGAATTGGCTGAAGATCTAGAAGTATAGAAGGTGATTATAATAATATAATATATAATAATATAGGTGATTAAAGGTGATGTGAATGGAAACTTAAGAATGGCAAGAGGTGAATAAATTGTTCCTGACACACAGGAGAACTTTAGTTGCCTGGTTGAGTATTATAACAATATTTGACCCCTCTTGTTGACTGTTATTTTTCCAGACAGGGGTGCACCATTTCTGGTTGCCAGAGACAGAAATATAAACATGTAATTGCTTGCTTATACTATAAGGGGGTTATTTATCAAAATCTGATTTTTTTTCTCAACATTTTCTGCTACAAACTCTGATCAAATTCGCTCGGGTTATTTTACACTTATTTATTATTACACTTTCCCGATTTTTCACTCGAAAAGTCAGATTTCTTATGCTTTTTTGCCCGAAAACTTCGGAGTATTGCACAAAACCCAGCACACATCAAAAAATCATTGGGACTTCTCTCATTGACTTATATGCAACCTTGACAGGTCTGAGATGCTTGATTTTCTGATTCAGACTTTTCCATCCTCAGGTTTAAAAAATTCTGAAAAATTCGTAATTTTTTAAAAGTCAGATTTTATAAAAAAAAAAATCACAAATTTTTCGGGATTTTTGCATTCGGAGTTAGGTAAATAACCCCGTTAAGGTGACTTCCCTAAGTTATCTAGAGCAAGGCTGCGGCCCGAACTGTCACGAAAAATTATGTTTGCTCTAAAAGACTGTAGCTTTCATCACCCACAACTTCTGTTCTGCTGATTCCTGTGGTGTCTGGTAAAAAAGGGCAATTATTTTATTTTAACCTTGGAAAGTAAGTTGCAAGTAAAACTTAGTCCCTATGAAAAATGTATGATGAAATTCTAGATTTGTTAATGAATCAGAACAATATCAATGTAGGACTTGTCAGAGTAGACATAATACTGTACATATATTGAAATATATTTACATACAGTCCCTGTTTTATTTAAACGGGAGGGAATTTGTTAAAAGCTTTATGCACCACATGTTTGATTTGCACATGGCTGAATGCAAAGAATTTCTTGTCTTTGTCTATATACAGGAACATAACATTGCACTCCTGGAATCCAGTCAAGTATATTGTAGACTTTCCACTCCTACCTTAAACATGGTGAAGCCGAGGTGCAAATGTGGGGTTGTTTTGTGTCCATGGGTACAGTTGGACAGTGGGGGTGCAAAGATATTGCAGAAACCTGAAGGCCCCCCTGAAGCCAAGAGATTTATTGCTCCAAACATTTTACATAGGCACTATCATTTGGTGCTTTTTTGTCCCCTTTGTTTGGATCCTGGCATATTTTTAAAGTCTCTTGTATATCTAAGTTTAAAGTCTGTTGTTGTTGGAATCTGTCATCAACACTAATTTTGATGAAACAGATATAACAGAGATTAGTGGCTGTTCTGTAAGAGGCTTATCCAGTAATCTTTAGTCTGCAGTCAGCCAAATACAGAGACATTTAAGACAATAATTTGGGGACCTTAAATCAGATCTGTTTTGACATGCTCCAGGGCTAATTTGATTCAAAGCATTGGAAAAAAGGTGAAGAAAAAAAAAATGAATGAAATTATTTCCTGCATTATAATGATCACAGACAACGCACATTACCCCACACCTTGTGGTGGAATTGCATTATATGTACCAATATTAAAGGGTTTGCTCACTTTCTAGTATGTTTTTCAGTTCAGTTGTTTTCAGATAGTTCATTTGAAATAAATACTTTTTCCAATTATGTCCTATTTTCTATTTGTGACTGTTTCTGTAATATTGAAATGTAATGTTTAATTTTCACCTTACTTTTTCTAAAGCAGGAAAACTGTTCTAAACTGATACATTTAGTTGATTAATTTCTTATCTTTGGCCCAGCTGCGCAGAATCCCTGAGTTTCATTAAAGGCAGCTGTTAGAATTGCTAGAAAATTTGCTAATATTCCAATAATACTGCTGAATATATCAGCAGGGGCGCGCCGCCAATGAGGCGAGCTGAGACGCTCGCCTCAGGCGGCAACGCCGGAGCGGTTTCCAGGGGCGGCAAAAAGCCGCTCCTGCACCTTTAAGAGCCGAATTTCCGGTTTTTAAACCGGAAATTCGGCTTTACGAATGCGAGAGAGCGCAATTGCGATCTCCGCATTAGTGTTCCTGCCTCCCCTCCCGACAGGTAAGTCGGCGAGGGGGGGCGGCATTGCAGGAGCCGCCTCAGGCGGCATTAAGGTACAAATCGGCGCTGTATATCAGATAAATGTTGCAAATTGTAACAGTTCAGAAGTTGCTCTTGGATTACTGAGCTGCCAGACTGAAACACCAGAAACAGCAACATTAAACTTTAAACTTAAGTTTTGGAAAAATGGTAAATGGTTTTTGATTTGGTACTTTGTGTGGATCCCTGCAGAGGTTATTTCTGCCAAGGTACTCCTCTGCCACTCCTCTAATTCAGCCCTGTACTCAAACCAGGGTGCAGTTCCATTTGGGAGGTGTAGGAGAGGTTGTTCTTCAGCTTGCCTGACCTCATGCTTCTTTAGATAATACAAGACTAAGGTAGACAAATCTAGCTTTCGTTTTCCATATATAGATTATCTGCATCACAATTATGATTGAAAACTGTGGACCTGCATGCACTTATTACATGTTCTCCCAGAGTTGTGTTGCTTCTGTATGTTCCATCAGTTGGTGCTAATTAGCTTTTGCCTCATCTGATACTGATACCTGTTCTCTGTATAATTACTTTATCTTGAATACTATTTAAATTGGGTATGATAAATGGAAAAATGTGTTCACAAAATGTAAAATAGGTTATTTTTTTAATTGATGAGCCCTTTAGCCTATGTTATACAGCATAATATTAGGGAAGGCCACAAAACTATTGCTCCAACTTCAATGTAGCAAGTTGTTAACTATAATGAACTTTTAGCACATTGGTATATGAATGTCTGTTTCTTATAAAAAAAAGTCTGAAAATTTTTGAGGATTATAGATTGATTGAAAAACAGTATAGTGAGTTTCAGAGCTTTATTAAGTGCAATTACAGTATACTAAGGGGGCCCATTTACTTAGCTCGAGTGAAGGAAAAGAAGAAAAACAAAACGTAGAATTTCAAATGATTTTTTTGGCTGCTTTGACCATCGAATGGGCTACTTCGACCTTTGACTATGACTTCGACTTTGAATCGAACGATTCAAACTAAAAATCATTCGACTATTCGACCATTCGATAGTCGAAGTACTGTCTCTTTAAGAAAAAACTTTGACCCCTAGTTTGCCACCTAAAACCTACCGAAGTCAATGTTAACATATGGGGAAGGTCCCCATAGACTTTCTAAGCTTTTTTGGGTCGAACAAAAATCGTTTGAACGATGGATTAAAATCGATTCAAAGGATTTAATTGTTCGATCAAAGGATTTTTCGTTCGATCGAAGGATTTTTCGTTCGATCGAAGGATTTTTCGTTCGATCGAACGATTTTATGTTCGATCGAATGAATAGGGCTAAACCCTTCGACTTCGATATTCGAAGTCGAAGGATTTAACTTCGACAATTAACCCTCGATATTCGACCTTAAGTAAATCTGCCCCAGGATGTATTAAAGGAATAGTTCAGTGTGAAAATAAAAACTGTGTAAATAGATAGGCTGTGCAAAATAAAAAATGTTTCTAATATAGTTAGCCAAAAATGTAATCTATAAAGGCTGGAGTGAACAGATGTCTAATAAAACAGCTAAAATCCAACTTCCTGCTTTTCAGCTCTATAACTCTGAGTTAGTCAGCGACTTGAAAGGGGGCCACATGGTACATTTCCGTTCAGTGAGTTTGTATTGATCCTCGGCATTCAGCTCAGATTCAAAAGCAACAGATATGACCCATGTGGCCCCCCCTCAAGTCTCTGATTGGTTACTGTCTGGTAACCAGGGTAACCAGTCAGTGTAAACCAAGAGAGCTGAAAAGCAGGAAATAGTGTTCTAACTGACATGTTACACGTCAAATCACTCCAGCCTTTATATATTACATTTTTGGCTAACTAACTACTATTTACCCAGTTTTTATTTTTACACTGAACAATTCCTTTAACTGGCACAACACTACATAATCTACAGACAAAGAAGATATTATACTTTTATATATGTGAGAAAGGCAGAAAACTTTTGAGCAATTCTTTTTTTTTCTGCTCCACTTAGTTGATGCCACAAACCAAGCTAGCCAAGCAAACCAAGCTAACATATTGTAGTTGGTTGGTTTTTGGAATTGATTCATAACATGCGGCTTATTCTTTTTCAGTACTCAAGCAAATGTTAAGAATAGGTTTTAAGAATAACTTTCTCTAACTGGTCTGTTTTTGTAAATGATTTTTAGCAGACTTGAGGTATTATGATTCAAAGTACAGAAATATCCCTTACCTGGAAAATCTTAGGTCCCAAGTATTCTGGATAATAGATTCTACACAGAACAAATGGGGGAATGCAAAAAAGTTGTACATGAAAAAAAATTGAATACATAATGTGATATTCTCCGTTAGACAGATAATATATTGCTAATTTTATCTGTACATAACACACTTTTAATGCCACTAGATTTGATGATTTTTTTGCATGAATAATAACTTTTTAAGTAACATTTTATGACTTACACTGCGCACAGGTGCATATTATGGTATTCAAAATCTTTTTCAATTGGCAGATGATATTACAAAATAGTTTCCCTTTGTTGGGTAGCTCACCTTTAAGTCAACGTTTAGTAACAGTTATGAATTATCATATTCTTAGCAATTTTGCAATTGGCCTTCATCATTTTTTAATAGTTTATTTTTATTATTTGACTTCCTCTTCTGCCTCTTTCCAGCTTTCAGTTGAGAGGGGTCACTGGACTACACAGTCAAAATAGTATGGCTATGTGAGGTTACGCCCTTATAGAGTCAGACCCAGAGAATTGAAAGGGAACAATAAACACTGGTTCCAACTGCAATTATATGTACACAAAACTTTAAAATCATTGACATTTTTAACTGGCTAAATTTCAGGATTACATTTTTACTAATTGTGCAATAAATCTGTTTTTGAGTGGACACATACCCAAAATTATCTATGGAATAAAATCGCATGCACTCTTTTTATCCAAAAGTTTATAGTCAGGATTCAAGCAGAGGTCAAGGCTAGAAGCAAATAAAGTTGTCAGGAACTGGGAGAAGGACAATAAAACCTTTTTTCATCTCAGACATGAATTATAGGGCACCAAGTAACCTACAGATTTAAGACATACAGTTGGGCATGGAACCTGATCTTTTAATTTCGAATTTGCAGCCAGCATGAAGTAACAGTATAATATAATAGGCGTGGGCACTCTGTGATGACAATGCAGATATGGGTTTCATCATTTTGGATTCTATGCCATGGGAGCTCATGACTCCACTCAACCAGTTCTCTATTCATTAAAAGACCAATAGACCTTATTTAGAGTAATCAAAAACGTTCTCTGCACTGTCTTAGCTGTGTTGTCGAATGCATCAAATCCTCTTCAAGGTATATCGCTATCCCGACATATACCGATAAAGGATAAAGGGTTTAAGGACACGAAACATGTCGTGTAGTGGCCTTGAATAAATGTAACCACAGCATATTTTTGCTACTTTTGAGTGCTCTCCTCATTTTGGAATTTATCAGACCTTATTTAGACACTGTATAAAGTCTTTGCAATGGCTACTACAACACCACTGTTAAGCTGCCTGCATACTACAGGTATGGGATCCCTTGTCCAGAAACCCATTATCCAGAAAGCTCCGAAATTACTGAAAGGTCATCTCCCATAGACTCTATTATAATCAACTAATCCAAATATATAAAAAATATTTCCTTTTCTCTGTAATAATAAAACGGTAGCTTGTACTTGATCCAAACTAAAATATAATTAAACCTTATTGGAGGCAAAAAAACAGGTTATTGGGTTTATTAAATGTTTACATGATTTTCTAGTAGACTTAATATGTGTGAAGATCCAATATACTGAAAGATCCGTTATCCTGAAAGCACCAGATCCCAAGCATTCTGGATAACAGATCCCATACCTGTACATCATAAAAATAAATACACCAGTTTCACATACCTTTTTCTTCATAAAATTCTGTTGATTATTGCTTATAATGCCATTCTTCAGGTGATAATCCTGAATGCGATCTCTTAGCATACCTTTAGATTAAATCTGGAATTACATCATTTTAAATGCCAGTGATTAAAAAAACATTTGTCATTTACTGCAGCTACCTACAGATCCCAGGAATGTGGAGGACACATTTAATTGCATGCTGCAATAAACTTAAAGCACGGGCTCACCCTGCCAGCATTACCTTGTTTACCAGCGAGTTCTTTGTGCTATATTGGAAGTGAAGTGGCCGATATCTCCATCACTGTGCATTGGGGAGTCGTATTTCTTGGAGGGCCAGGGCGTGCGAGTGCATACAGAAAATTTCCCATAAAGACACATTTAACTAAACACCGAAGAACAAACAATATCTTTTGTTCTGGCATTTCACTTAAATCTTGGCAGTGGTTATCTTTTTCAGAGTAGGAAAGACACACTGCTTTTGTCCCATTTATAAAAAGATTCTGGAATATTGACAAATGTATCCTCTCAAGATTAACAAAGTTCGACTGAGTCATTTGGAAAGTTATATTTATGGAGTTTTAAAAATGATGCACTGTTTGTAAATATTCGACACATATTATTCAACATATCATTCAATTGGGCAAATTCACTAAAGGGTGCATTCTTACCAGCAACAGATCCACTACACTTTGCACCACTTCGTCAGGCGCAAAATTCGCTACCACTACGCAAATTCACTAAAATGCAAAGTTGCACCTCTGTAGCCGAACACAGGCGAAGTTTTCCTAGTGTTAATTCGGCAGCATGAGCATTTCATAGCGAACTTTCGCTAGTGTTCATTTCTGCCTATCGAAACGTTGTGCCTTTACTTAGCTCGAGTGAAGGAATAGAAGAAAAAATACTTCGAATTTCGAATGTTTTTTTTGGCTACTTTGACCATCGAATTGGCTACTTCGACCTTCGACTATGAATTCGAATCGAACGAATCAAACTAAAATTCGTTCGACTATTCGACTATTCGACCATTCGATAGTCGAAGTACTGTCTCTTTAAAAAAAACTTCGACCCCCTACTTCGCCAACTAAAACCTACCGAGGTACAATGTTAGCCTATGGCGAAGGTCCCCATAGGCTTTCTAGCAATTTTATGATCGAAGGAATTTCGTTCAATCGATGGATTAAAATCCTTCGAATCGTCTTTTTGTATAATAAAGACAAAAGAGATCCTCTAATGCCCTAGACATGAGCCCACCCAGAAATGTGGCATGTCCCTCAAATGGTGGAGAAAAATGTAAACACAAAAATCTTAATAGTTGGGACTTTTGAAGGCAATCCTGCTTTAAAATGTGAAAAATAAATTTTTTTAGAACTTTTATGACTTTCTAAAAAGGAGGATGTAGCTTCATCTTATCAGTTAGCCTGGTCTAAGGTGGTGAAGGAAACTGACGAAATAGGTTATGTTCTGTATAATCGTTCACCTGAGCAAAATGGATGATAGGGTGCTAAACTGTGCTAGCGACAATCTCTTTCTTTAGGGAATTGTCATCTACACCTGTTAGTAAATTGGGGATGTCCCTACAGATGAGATTTCTGGTGTATTTTCGCTAGTGATGGCCACTTCGCCCTTTAGTAAATCTGCCCCAAAGTTCTCTGTGCAGAAAGCTTTTTAATATATTCTTTCTGTAGTTGGTAAAACTGATCCCATGAGAAACCGAAGTCTTAATGTAGATTATGAGAATGTCTTTCACAATTGATATATATTTCACAGCATCCTAATCTCACCAAACCTTAAAGGGCACCAATCATGACCAAAATCATTTCCTAAGTAAATACACTATGCGAAAGTGCAAGAAATCCGATTTTTAAAACAGTTAGAATTGTTTGTATAATGTAAATGATCAGCCCACTATTCCTTCTGCAAGATCTCCCCTATCTCCCCTGCAGTTCTAGCTGAGGCAGGCATCTTGGATTTCACTGGCTCCTCCTACCTATATCTTCCCAGCCAACTGTAGCTCTGAAATCTTGCACATGCTCAGTTGAAATTTTCAAATCAGCCAAACCTGTGTGTTAGCTGCTGTTCAGTAGTGCTGCCACCTGCTGGAAGTTACTGTGTGCCCTTCATTTGCATAATGACTTTACCAGCAGGGGACAAGATAGGGAAATATCCTGATACCTCTAGTGGAGGAGTTTACTAAAACAAGGCATTCTGGGTAGAATACTCAAAGCAGTGTTACGATCGAGCATGCTCCTGAAATTTGCATATTAGAGTCTCTGTTATAGTCACAGTATGGCCTCCCTCAGTGAAATAACCCATTTGACAAAGTAAGGGATTTTTTTAAAACCTGCAGTTTTTTCAAAAAACTATATATGTAGTTTGATTAAACGTGTTTAGCTTGTACTGGTCAGATTGTTAATACAGTATGTGTTTGATTTTGGCTGTGATAGGTGCCCTTTAAACCATTAAATTAGTATGGGTTGCACCCAAATCATTACCAAATCATTAAAACTCCTCTTTTTAAGCAATCCATATTGCTTTGAGGGTACACGACACAATGAAATGAAATTACTGCTCAGGCAGCTGATGGTAGTTTAAGGTGGCCATACTATTATTATCCCTCTGGATTCTGATTCTGGATATGGTTACTCCAATCCAGGTGTCCTAAGGGTGAGTTATATACTTTATATATATTGTCTTATCTTTTGGTTGATACATTAATTACCAATCTTTTTCCTGCTTCACTACTTGTTACTTTGTTTCATTAAGTTTTTGTAAGCTTTTGCTGCTCACTTATTTTTTTCACTGACTTTTTTTTATCTCACTGACTTTATAAGGATCATATTTTTTCTTGCAGACGATTATAATTTTTCCGGATTATTATTCACTTGGACTTTTTTTTGCAATTCTTTTGCATCAAAATATGTTTTTTTTCCCATGGACTGTATCTTAATATCACTTTGTTTCTTGTACTAATTACATGTGAGGATGGGTTGTGTGTACTGCCATACTTATTCTACACTGTTTTATTATGTATGCAAATCTTTTAATTGATTAGCCTATATATACCTTTTGTATCATGGGTTCCATATACTTGATAAAGGGCGTGGCCCCGAAACGTTGCACTTCCACACTACTACATATGATGCAGAACCACATACACTAAACACATGCCAGTGGTTGCTGATGCCTTAGACAGTCACCAAAACCCGACCTGACTCCCTGTATTGAGCAAATTAGGCAGACCATTTTAGTTTGGCACCCCATTAATATATATCATCTAGAAGGGAATGCATTGTTGGGTCTCCTTCTTTTAATGAACTACAATACAGAAGATGACAGGAACTGTAAATCAGCCTCAGCCACCATTTGAAGATCTCAAGGCAACATCTCAGTGCAAGAATCATGGTACCCTAAGCATATGTTTGGGTAAGTTACACTGGTTTACTAATTTATTGTGCCCCCTTGGTACAACACTGAACAGCATGTTGTTACTTTATGAATAAATAATATCGCTCAAAGTGTTTGTCATAAGACCATGATTATAATTGGTACTTAATGCATGAAATGTATGAAAATAATCTATAATGCATGAATGTGAAACTAACCTCCATACACAGGATGCAGTGTGGGAATGTAAACAAACACACAAAGCTCTATAGGCAAGACAATCCATATTATATACAGGTGGCAAAATCAAGAACTGCACTCACCATTTTTATAGAGCCAGAAGCTCATAAAATGTGACAGAAACGTGTCTGCTTTTATTGGCTCCAGTAAATAAGTCACAAGTGTGTCCTTTGACTATCCTTGCTCAGCTCACTGGTAAACTGAGAACGTGCTATAGTAGTCAAGAGCCTTATCTCGCTGTTGGCAGTGTGGGACCACACTGTTAATAACTGGGCCTGACAGGGACGGTTATTTAAAATTATGTGGAACACAGAATTGAGCACTGTCTTGAATTATGACTTTTACATAAAATAGTTGGTATCACTAGCAGTAATTGACTGTTTGTGCAAAAGGAGAGAATGTTTGTGACACTTTAAAAAAAATCACTACTATGTTTCTATAAATAATATCTTTTTTAGTATCCCCCAAAACCACAGTGCAGTGTTGCAATTAATATGTGGCATGTTTCACCACATGATTCTACATGCTCATGTCATCCCTATGGCTCTGCACCTGCCAGGATGATAACAAATGCTGGATGCTGAAAAAAAACATCTTGATCAAAATTTTATGTGCTATCCATTTATCTCTATACTCTTGCGCACATACTCTAGTGACTATATGCATTGGCATGCAATAGAAAACATTGGGATACTAGGCATGACAACCAAAGTACCAGTTTGCAAAAATGCAGGCAAATGAGGGCGGCTGTTTTTTTATAAATTGGAACTGGTACAACAACACATTCCTAGAAATCAGAATGCAAGTAGCTAATAAAACGTTAGCAAACATGCATTGTCCTGTCCATACCTACCATCTCTCTGCTACCTCTCCCTATTTTGGTGACAATGTCTATATTCATGGTGACCAAAAAGGGGCTGATCTTACCCAATGTTGGTTGGGTTTTGGGAAAATCAGGGTGTGACTGAGTATAACTGGCCATAGCCAGATTTATATTAAGGGTTGGAACGTAAGAACTTTTGCTGATTTGGGTGTTGGGCAAAATGATTTCAATTAAACTGTTAAACTGGAATTATCATGTCAATACATTTTTAGTTCAACAGCTCTCTTTGAAGGCCAAGAATGTCAGAGTCTGCTCCCTTGTACTACTGACATTTATAACCTACTTATGGGACACATCTTCACTTGCTGACATTCCACCTCTCTCCCATATATAGACAGCTCCACTCCTGTTATCTGACACTAAAACACTAAACTAAACACTAAAATGGTAAAGAAACTAAAGACGAATGTGACCTGGTAAACCTTCCATCCCTTGATGGTAAAGCTGGGCATGGAAGCGAAGATTTGATCGTACAAATCTCCATTTTGTATGATTTTCGGGCGTGGTGTGGAGTGTTTTGACATTTTTCGTGCAATGGTCATCAGTCTTTCAGACGATCGGACAGGTTAGAAAATGTCTGTCGGCTACCGATATTATCCCTGCATTTATTGCCAATCTGACAATATCAGTGGGAGACTTTCACCAGCTGTTGTCGGACATAACTTTCGTATTATTGCTGTCAGGGGCAGAACATCCTCTGATCTGTTCTTTTACTACTTTATTTGATCTGAATGATTAGTGGCATGTCGGAAGATGGCACAGAACGATCGTTCGTCCGATATGAAGGTAAATCTGCACGCCGATGGCCAGCTTAAGGTTGATGGCTCCCTTCAATAATGGTTATATTTAGGATTCAAACAGTGGTGGTGCGGCAGGGGCAAAAAATGTAATGTGGAGGTGGGGTATGGGGCCCTACTACTAGTGCTACCAGTTCCATTTTTAGATTTGAATCCTGCATGACTAATTTGTAATGCATCTGACTTTATCTTTATGAGACTATTGGAATACAAATAGATTTTTTATGTTGTTGTAAACACTGAGGGGCACATTTACTTTGTTAGAGTTAAGGAATAGAATAAAAAAAACTTCGACTACGACTTCGAATCGAATGATTCGAACTAAAAATCATTAGACTATTCGACCATTCGATAGTCGAAGTACTGTCTCTTTAAAAAAACTTCAACCCCCTACTTCGGCAAGTAAAACCTACCGAACATCAATGTTAGCCTGTGGGGAAGGTCCCCATAGGCTTTCTTACAATTTTCTGGTCGAAGAAAAATCATTAGATCCTTCAAATCGTTCAATTCGAAGGATTTAATAGTTTGATTTGAAGGATTTAATTGTTCGATTCGAAGGATTTAATCATTTGATCGAACGAATTGCGGTAAATCCTTCGACTTCGATATTCGAAGTCGAAGGATTTAACTTAGATAGTTGAATATCGAGGGTTAATTAACCCTCGATATTCGACCCTAGGTAAATCTGCCCCATACTATAGCAAATGCAGCATGCTCTGTAAGCACACACAATCTAACAATACAGTATTTAGTAAATGAAGAGTATTTAGTAAATGCAAAACCAACAGTGTAGCCGCTGTTACAAGTTACACCCTCAGTTCTGGTACTTGTCACATAAACTTTCTCTGATCTTTCTATAATTACAGAAGGGTACTGCTACAATTACATGATTACCCAAAACATCATGTTGCATTTTCAGTTTCTTAGCTTGCTGGGAAAAATCTGCAAGCTTTTAAGTAAGTCTGTGACTATTCCAAAACCTTTGTGTTTAGAAGAAGCAGTACATAAAAGCTGCTTTACAAATTTGTTTAAAATGATAACCACGTGGGGTGATATACAACTATAACTATAACAAAAAAAATGCACTGCACAAACCATATGCCAGTCAATTTAAATGGTTGGATTTAAGCATACTGACCAGTAGGATTAGCTCAACAGGCGTAAAACTAATATGATTAATGAAGACACTGAAGTGTAAACTCTTAATGACATAGTGTCGGTTTATAGGCCAGGTGGAACCTGACTGCCTGTATTCATTCCCCAGCTGCTGTTCAGTCTTACTGCCCCCTCCTCGAGGCTATTTCTAAACATGCATCTCTATAGGGTCTGTGATTCAAAAACTAAAGACACTGCAGCTTTTGTTACCCTGTGAGGCACCAAACAGGGTTGGGAGAAGTAGGAACAATAGGGGACACGAGAACATAGTCATTATATGAAATATGACAGTACTGTCTGGAGTTTTATGCTAATATTTTCCAGTTCAGATATAAAGGTTTCCAATCTTGTTTTCTGACTGCAGAACTCTGCAATTCTGCTCTGACTAGCAATTCTTAAAGAAACATGCCCAGACTATAACAGCATCATTCTGCAGCAAGCTGCTAGTGAGAACAACAGAGACATAAATCTATTGCATGCCAATGCGATATAATTGCACAGAATGCAGAATACATTATGTGTGTTTTTTGCTCTTAAGAATACCAACTGCATGTCAGATTTTATCAGTGAATTTGCACATGTAAAATCCAATAGTCTTGAGCTCTTATAGTTTATATATAAAGATATAATGTGCTATGGATATAAGGGTTTTCAAAAGATGGTATAGCTGATTCACTTTTTCTTATATGTACAAAATGTGTTTAGTTGTTGCTGATCTATATCGAAGGGCTTAGAAATGTGCCATTTCTTTTGGGTTGGACCTATGATTTTTTATTCAGTGATCAAACTTCTAGTAAGTTAGATATTATAAACTCTATTTCATATGTGATAGCTACTGATCTTGCCCAGCTGTACTAGCACATAGACTTTTCCCCCTTCCCTTACTCCCATATCTGCCCAGTTACATTGCCGTGTGACCAGTTTTATTCAACTTCACAGTAAATCCATGTTAGTACAGAATGATTACTTAGACAGAAAAAGACAGAAAAAGCTTTGAACAGAATAAATGGAAGTAACAAGGATATGCTATAGGCAAATACCACACATAAGAAGAAAGAGAGTACAGAACCATCACATTGGAGAACTATAGGTATGGGTATATAGAATTTAATTAAAAGTAGGGAGGGGTGTGTGTATGGATGCTGGGTTTTCATTTGGAGGGGTTGAACTTGATGGACTTTGTCTTTTTTCAACCCAATTTAACTATGTAACTGTGTAACTTACATACAAACTGGGGCTGAAGTCCCCTACAAAGAGACAGACACTTGAAGAAGATTTGCTTCATCAGCTGCCACTTCACAGATACTGTTCAATCTGCATATGGTGATTCCACTATTACACGTGATTCTAGGCCACCGGCTGGCCCCTTTTGCAGGATTAAAGCTTCCAGCTTCAAAACGAGTTGAGACGTCTTTTCCATATTGTTTATCATAGTTAATTGGTTCAGTGCCAGCATCTGTAATGGTGTAAACATGCAAATCTGAATTTTATTGAAATCACTGTAATAACTTTAAACTTCGCTGGGAATCCAGTTAGTTGCCTGTGGAAATAGCTGATCCAGGATGTTTGCCTGATTGGGTTTAGAAAGGAAACCTCACCCCGTGACACTATATGGACTGCTGACCTTTGTAGGGCTTTGTTTGTATTTCTCTGGATAAATGTATATAGTGTTTTGGAAGGTTTAAACTTAACAAACTTTAAAAAAGGCTAGCTCTTTTACTCTATACATTATAATAGAGAACAGTACAAAGTGAATCCCTGAAAGGATCATCCACAACAAATTAAAATAGGCTTAAAACTGTTTAATACACTTTTGTAATCCTATTTGCACGCTTAAAAACTCTTCTCAGCTTTAATTCAGTAAATCGATTATTTGTGCCCATAATATTTTTTTAATTTAATCTGATACAATGTACAAGGCTTTCCAGTAAGAAATAACGTCTTCATAACCTGACTGCTTGCTAGCAATGCCTCTTGGACTTTGCCATATTCATTAGCATTAACCAGTTCTTAAAGTGATACGAACACTACTTTTTAAAATATGAATATACATTAAAAGTTACCTCTAGGTCATGCTGATTGTTCTTTGCTGAGAGGTTTGTTTTTGTAAGTAAATGTTAGTTGAAGTTCCTAAACCTGACTGTTTTGCCAACCTGACTGTCCCATCTCAACCTGTCAGTTAAATGCTAATGGACTTCTGCTGCACAAATAAGACAGCCCCCTCGTAGACGAACACAGGGAGTCAGATAGGTAATGAAACAGCATTGGGCACATACTTTATGGAAAATTTATAAGTAGCATGCAAAGTCAATTTGATAGAAGAAAAAGGTTACATTTCTGGCATCAGTGTCTCTTTAAATATAGGTGGTCTGTCTCTGTGTTTTGGCAAACAGGAACTGACAGATTCTCCTGGGCTACCAATTTATTTATAGTGATATCCAAAAAACATGGCCTTGAAAGAGTGTGAAGACACAGGGAGCAAGTTGTGGGTCCAAGGCATTCATTTAGTAAAGTTCATTAAAAAAAATGGCTATAAATCATCAATACGTATTACACTGCAAATGTTTTGGCTGCAAAATGAATGCAGCTCCTATGTCTAGTAAAGTGTGATACACTGAATTTGTCTTTCAATAACTGGAATTATTTGAGCTATCATTATTATTTATTTTGAATAGTGTTTTAATTATTTGCCTTCTTCCTCGTCTGACATTTTTCAGCTTTCAAATGGGGATCACTGACCCCATCTAAAAGTAAATGCTTTGTAAAGCTTTTATAAGCTCTGTAAATCATTTATAATTATTGCCAGTTTTTATTACTCATCTTTCTATTCAGGGCCTTTCCTATGCATATGTCAGTCTCTTATTCAAATCAGTGCATGGTTGCTAGGGTCATTTGCACCCTAGCAAGCAGATTGCTGAAATTGCAAACGATAGAGCTGCGGAATATAAAGCTAAATAACTCAAAAACCACAAAAAATAAATAATTAAAACCAATTGCAAATTGTCTCTCTGTAAATCATACTAAAAGTTTTTTGTTTTTTTTTAAATTTCAGTTATTATTATTATTATCGTGTATTGATAGCGCCAACATATTGCGTAGCACTGTAAAGTAAGTGTGATTATACAATTAAATCACATGAATTATATACATAGAACATATCGAGTTACATACATCACAATCAATACCAGTACAAAAGGTGAGGAAGGCCCTATGCAGAAAGAGCTTACACTCTAAAGGGAAGGGAGTAATACACACGGTGTGGGAGTGGGCAAGATTGAATTAAGTGGGTGAGAAATGTGGTACTGTATGTGGTGTTGCGTTTGGTAGTTAAGCAGAATGAGGGTAGGCTTCTCGAAAGAAGCGCATTTTAAGAGATTTCTTGAAAGCAGAAAGGTTGGGAGAAAGTCGGACAGACAGGTAATGAAGTAGAGTTGTGTAGCGGGTCAGTAGAGGAGCGTAATAAGCGGTTGGGTGAGTATATAGAGATGAGTTCAGAGATGTAGGGTGGGGCAGAGTTATGAAGTGCTTTGAAAGTCAGTGTCATTAATTTGAATTTGATTCTGAGAGGTAGTGGAAGCCAGTGCAGGGATTGACAGAATGGTGTGGCAGAGGAGGAGCGGTTGCTGAGGTGTATGAGCCTTGCAGCAGTGTTCATTTTGGACTGGAGAGGTGACAGTCTCTGGAGGGGAAGGCCAATTAAAAGAGAGTTACAGTAGTCTAGACATGATATGACAAGAGAATGAATAAGAATTTTGGCAGCATCTTGGGTGATGAATGATCATATTTTGGATATGTTCCTTAGGTGGAAGTGACATGATTTAGTAAGTGACTGGATATGAGAAGTGAATGACAATGCAGAATCTAGGATAACCCCAAGGCACCGGGCCTGAGGAGAGGGGGTGATAGTGGAATTGTTAGCTATGTTGGATACTTCCGGGATGTTACTGGTGTTAGTTGGAGGAAAGAGAACCATTTCAGTTTTAGAGAAATTTAATTTAAGGTAGCGTTGCGACATCCAGGTAGAGATAGCGGACAGGCAGGAGGAAACGCGAGTTAGGAGTTCTGGGTTGATATCAAGAGATGAGAGATAGATCTGAGTATCGTCAGCATAGAGGTGGTAGTGGAAACCATACGAGCTCATTCATTTGCCGAGGGAGGAAGTATAGAGGGAGAGTAATAAGGGTCCCAAGACAGAGCCTTGAGGAACCCCGACAGAAAGAGGAAGGAGAGAAGAGGCTACTCCCTTGTAGGAGACACTGAAGGAACGATTGGTGATGTAGGAAGCTTTATATTCCGCAGCTCTATTGTTTGCAAATGACCCTAGCAACCATGCACTGGTTTGAATAAGAAACTGGGATATGCATAGGAAGGGACTGGAGGAGGAGAGGGTGATCTACAGTGTCAAATGCAGCTGAGAGATCAAGCAGTATTAGTAGTGAGAAATGATTGTTGGCTTTAGTGGTTAAAAGGTCATTAGTTAATCGGGTCAGGGCAGTTTCAGTGGAGTGTTGTGGCTTAAAACCAGATTGTAGGGGGTCCAGCATGTTATCGTCAGAGAGGAATGAGGTTAGTCGGTTGTAGAATAGGCGCTCAAGTAGTTTAGAGATGAAAGGTAGTTGAGAGATAGGTCGGAGGTTGTCATGATTGGAGGGATCAAGAGAGGGTTTTTTTCAGAATGGGGGCGACAAGAGCATGTTTTAGTTGAGAAGGAAACATTCCAGTTGAGAGCGAGAGATTAAATAGGAGAGTTAAGGCTTTGATTAGACAAGGATTGGTATTGCGGAGAAGTTTTGAGGGAATTGGATCAAGCGGGCAGGTGGTAAGGTGAGAAGAGGCCATAAGCTTTGAGACTTTCTCATCAGTGACAGTGGTGAAGTAGCACAGGAGAGGGGGGTGGTGGAAGTCTAGGGGGGTTGAGTAGTGTAATGTCCCTTCTGATGTGTCTGAGTGTCAATTTTGTTTTTGAAGTGCTCAGCAATATCTTGAACAGAAACAGATGTGCAAGGAGGGGGTGGAGAAGGGGAAAGAAGAGTGTTAAGGGTGGAGAAAAGTCGTGCTGGTTTTTAAGAAAGGGATTTAATGAGTGAAGTAAAGTACGTTTGTTTGGCTTGGAAGAGGCTGGTGTTATAGGAGCGCAGGGCAGATTTGTAGCTCCAAAAGTCTGATTCTGAGCAGGGAATTTTGCACCAGCGATGCTCAAGTGCACGTGAGTGTCTTTGGAGTGCTTTTGTATGAGCAGTATGCCAAAGTTGAAGTGGTTTGGGTCTAGCAAGTTTAGTTTTTGTAGGAGCAAGCTCATTAAGGGCAGTGGTGAGAGTACTATAGTAGATAGAGGTAGCCACATTATGACAAGAGATGACTGAGATATTAAAGTGAAGAGAGTCAAAGGAAGAAGAGAGATGTGACACATCTACAGCTTGCAAGTCATGGTAAGTACATGTTTGGGGAATAGCAGGGGGTGAGGAGGGAGTTAGTGAGAGTTGAAATGTGAGCATATTGTGATCAGAAAGGGGAAATGGTGAGTTCTTAAAATTGGTGGTTGAACAGAGTCTGGTAAATATGAGATCCAGAGCATTACCATTGGAGTGAGAGGGGGAGTCTGAGCACAAAGATAAGCCTAGGGAGGATGTTAGTGAAAGAAGTTTAGAGACAGAAGGGTTGTTAATGTTGTTAACAGGTATATTAAAGTCACCTAATATGATGGATGGGATGTTAGATGTAAGAAAGTAAGGAAGCCAGGCAGCAAAGTTGTCCAGAAATTGTGCAGTTGGGCCTGGTAGTCGATATATGATAGCAATGCAGAGTGAAACAGGAGAAAAGAGCCTAAGACAGTGAGCCTCAAATGAGGGGAATGATAGGGAAGGAACAGGTGGAAGAACTTTAAAAGTACAGCGGGGAAAGAGAAGCAAACCTACCCCACCTCCAGGTCTGTTACCAAGCCTGGCAGTATGAGTAAGGTGTAGGCCCCCATAGGACAGGGCAGCAGGTGAGGCAGTGTCGGTAGGAGAAAGCCAGGTTTCAGTAAGTGCGAGTAAGTTAAAGGAATTTGCAATGAAATGGTCGTGTATAGCGGTGAGTTTGATGCAAACAGATCTGGCATTCCAGAGAGCACATGAAAGATTAACTGGGTTTTTGGGTATATTTTTGGGTAAAGAGTGCTGTACTTCTGGAATTTGCACCGAAGAGAAGGAGCTCATGGTCGTGATATAACTGGGATGGGGTAAGGGCCAGGGTTTGGGGAAATGTCCCCAGCTGCCAGCAATAGAAAGGAAAGATAGACTAAGTGAGAGTGGGATTTGTAAGTTCTTAGTTTGTATGAAAAAGAGGAGTTTCTTGGAATAGTTAAACAGAGAACCTTATAAACTTCATGTGTAGAGGGAAGGAGAGGAAAGTAGAGAGGCTGAGATTTGTATAGAACTGGGACTTGATGGGAGAGGTAGTGAAAAATGTTTTATGAAGCATGAGAGTGAAAGGAGAAGAAATACAGAATGAAGCATGTTTGGAGTAAGAAGTAACAAACTGGCAGTTACAAACAAAACTATGTTCTTCTTATCCCAGCTGGTTCAAAGTTGATAGAAGATAATCCGGTTCCTTTTGCCTTGTCAATGCCTTGTATAACTACCATTTCTAAGCTCTTGTGAAATTTTAGCACTTAGGAAATGTTAGTACTCGTGCCATGCCCCAGACACGAGTGCCATCCCCAATACTGGGCCTGAATTTATATGTAGCTGATTGGAAAAAATAGAGCCTAATTGACTAATTAATCAATTAACCCGCTAGCAAAGGGTTGAGTTTTACAGACACCAGAACCAAGTTTGGGGCTATAAAAATATCTCTTGTTCACTGAGGAGTGGACACAGATGTTTGTTTGAGATATTTATCAGAGACCGTAAGTGTCAGGGAGCCGGGAGCTCCCTCCAGGGAGGTAGTCAGGATCAAGGAGGAAGCCCTCTTGAGGGTGCAAGGTCGCGGTATCCAAAGGGTTAAATCAGGAGAATAACCAGAGTCCAGGCAAGGGTTCAAAGGCAGGCAGAATATCAGCAAAGTCCAAAAGTCCAGGCAAGAGGTCAGCAACAAACAGGAACAAGATAAATCCTCAGAAAAGCAGACAGGAATCCCAGGAAACTTCACAGGAATGAATCCTATACTTGGGCGCCAATCTGGCGTCTTGGTAAGGCTTTTATATTTGAATTTGGCGGCATTCTGACGTCATCGGCGTCCTTGCGCCGATGTCGACGCGCTGGCGCCGCTACCCACGTGGCGGCCATGGGCGCCGCCATTTTGGAAGCGACGCCGGCAGGGAAGGACGCGCCACCCGGGGCTCCTGGACCTGTTCCGGGCGGCTAACGTGACAGTAAGGCAGAGTAGGCCTGACACTTATGTCACAAAATAGTGAAATCCACTGCTGCCCCTTAAGCATGGTCATAAATAATTCCATGTAACTGTCCATTGGCATTCCCTGACAGGTCAGATAACTTATTTACAAAGTAAGCTGCATCGGGTGATTTTGTACATTGTGGTTAAACATGGCTGTTAGGAAATGTTTCATTTCCCATAACTGCCCCAACAGCTGTGTTGCATCTGCTGTGAAAAAAGATTTGAAGTCCAACATACAATACCCACTGCAATACCCACTGCAATACCCAACTGCTGTCCTGTTGCAGGTTGGTCATGGTTTTATTCTAGCCAAAATGAATGTACATTTGTTACCTGTGTAATCTCGGGTCACAAATATACTGTATTGGCACAGCCTTCCTATTTATACCCAGTAGTTAAGCAAATGCTGTTTTCAATAGCAGTTTTTTTAAGAAATAACTTTAAAAGCAGTGAAAATGATTAACAAATGCATATTGGAAAGTTGCTTAGAATTATGTTTTTGTCTATTAGATAAATGTTTATTTTTGGGCTGACAAGCAGCTTAACACCTATCTATACATGTACAGGAACTACAAACGTAGAAAATTAATCACAGAGAAATAATTTGTGACCAATGAATGGAGTGGTAAATAAAATAGTTTTTTAAGAAATCCTTGACTGGGGTAAATCAGTAACTTAAGACACTGTGGGAAAAAAAATATATAAAATGACTTGTAAGACAAATTGCATAAAATATGTATATCATATTACATTTATTTATTGACAGACGAATGGTTTCTGCCGCTGGCATAAATATGTGCCAAATGCACTGTATGAATCGACTGCTGTATTTGCCCTATTGTAGTATTGTCTTCACAGGTCCTGTAACTGGAATCATTTCTCTCTCTGGCCTCGAGCCCTTATTGACAACACATGGAAATATGCATCCATAATGAATACAAGAACACAGGACCTTTTTATAGTCTTCATTGTGCGCAATAATAAAAAGTGTTTTATATAGCTTCTCTTTGGAAAATCAATTTCAGCTAGCAGCCATGTTTATCTGTAATATTTTAGCATTCTATCTGATGCAAGGTGATCCAGGAAAAAACGAATATGCAAGAAGTCTTAATGATGTGGACAATACTTGCCAAACAGCTGTGCAATTGCATTCAGAATGATTTCCTTATAGACTATTCATGTGCTACCAGATCTGCTTGGAAACTGTACCACCTGAAAGATTGTGCTGCCTTTTTTCATTCTGCCTTTTTCACTATTACTGACAGCCCTGGATTTGTGTGAAGGCCTAGCATGGCCCACCAGTCCTATTTTCTTGTGTGCCGTGGGTACTGCTAGCATTAGAAAAGAAGGTAGCCACATTGTATCCAATACTAACAGTATCAGTGGGGGCAGGTTGAGGATTCAGATCAGCCTGAGGGCACAGGAATCTACTGTATAATCCAGCCTTGAATTTAAACAAATCATACTCCTATCCTAGTGCTTTCCTTACTTTCCTGGCAAGGTAGCTATATTAAGCATACAGCCTGCAGCCTCAAAGCTAGAAAGTAGTACAAGGAAAAATACTTGAATAACTTTTTTAACAATATATCCTATTTATCATATACAGTTAGATCCATTATCCAGAAAGCTCCAATTGGAAGGCTAGCTCCCATAGACTCCATTTTAAACAAATAATTCACATTTTTAAAAATTGTTTCTATGTATTAATAAAACTGTACATACATAAATAATCCTTATTGGAGTCAAAACAGTCCTGTTCTGTTTAATTAATGTTTAAATTATTTTTTTAGTAGACTTAAGGTATGGAGATCCAAATTACAGAAATACCCCTTATCTAGAAAACCCTAGGTCCCAAGCATTCTGGATAAGAGGTTCCATACCCCGTACTTCCGTACTCGTTTCTGAAATCAGTCCGGTATATACCAGAATTTATTCTTTCTTTCTTGCTTGCTTTGCACAATCTCAGCTTCCTGCAGATCTCATATGTTATTTTGAGGCACCTGCTAAACTTGTTTCATAACCCATTACCATATTTTGTGGCATTCCTCATTAATTGGTTGTTATTTTGAAGAAAGTTAAACGATAAGGTAAAAAAGGATAGTTATAGGTGGTGTTATTCTGAGATCCTGAGCTCTTGTTTTAAATAAAGCTCAACATTTTATTTTATCTATGCCCCTATAATGAGCTGCTGACGTTTATTTCCAGAAATAATTAAAATATGAAAACTGAATGCAGAATAGCAGATGAGCAAAATAAAGAGAAATTAAAGGCTTTTGTGACAATAAAATATAAATGAGTTTTATATTTTATTTTTGACGAGATATGCCATTTGCTTGAGGCTGGGGATCTTAATAGGATTTCGCCACGGCTCCATCTATTTAGATAGCCATTACTTCCTAGTTTTTTTCAGTATAATCCATATTAGAATCTACTCCTTATGTTGCATGACCTACTTAGAAACACATAGAAAAACATACTGGGTATTAGTCTAGGAGACCTGCTGGCACTATACATGCATAATTATAAAAATTTGCCAATGGTTCTTGGCACATACTACCACCAGATGGATATGTAGGCTGCACAAATTCTTCCTTAATAAATACCTCCAGTTAGTTACGGTAGCAGTTTCACAGTTCCAGTACAAAACTGCCATGGAGTTGCCAAAGTAACATAACAATTCAATGTTAATCTTTGTGACATAGCATAGAATATTTTTTTCACTGAGGTAAGAGATCTGAAAAGTTTTCCCTGAACTGCAGACATAGTGCCAATATAAACCTGCATGCCAAGTGCTATCTCACCAAGGAGTGGTGTGCTCAAAGTATAGATGTGTTAACTTCTTGTTTGCTGGGGGAGGCGCGTTCCTGTTCTTATGCAAGTTACAACACAGGAAAAGCATTAACATTTTCTAATGCATTTCTTCTTGACACAAATATGCAGACAAAAGGGCAGAACACAAGGTCAAGGGAGAAAAATGTAAAGAGGCACACAGCTTCAAAACATAAGGGAGTCAATTCTCTGGCTTTGAGCTACCCATTTCTTAGGTAGTAGGTTCATGACTGACATGTGAGGCATTTGACAACCCAAGAGCCTACTGACACAGTTTCCCTGTTGTCAGGTATAATGCTCTTTGAATGGTATTTTGTATAATAAAAGAAATTGCAATCTTAGGCAACTTTCTAATTTACAGCCATTAAATTGTGTCAATGGTTTTAAAGTTATTTGTAAATGTAATTGCAACTGAAAGCATTATCCAGGGTCCAACTGGAGGTCCAGGGCCCACCTGGTCTGCTACCACAAGGCCCCCTTGTGAAGTCCAGAGCCCCCTCTCCCGATGTCCGCCCTCCATTTCCCCCCACTACTGCACTGCATTGCATATGTTTTACCTGAACTTGCATTGAGAGGGAGTGGTGGGGGTAGTGTCCACAGTGCCATGGGAACAGGGTTGGTGGGGGCCATGAAGGCCGGGGGCCACCAGGGGTCCAGAGGAATAAAGGGTCCAGTTGGACCAGGACTGGTGAGCAGTTTCAATATATTTTAGTGAAACAGGTAATTTGGAGCCTTAAATAATGTTGTACCACCAAGAGTCAGTAATAGGAATTTGGTAATTCCTGCAAAGGGAACTGGTAAAATATATTGAGCAGGAGGTTGGGGGTTCATTTTATTGCAATAGACTTATACAGAGGAAAATACTCCAGAGCTAGGTTAACAGAGTCTGGTAGAGTTAGATTTGTGAACAGATTCCTACTGCTAATGCAAGACACTGTTAGGTACACTATATATATGGGAATGAGCCCAAGTCCCGTTTCAAACATTAGGAGTGTGAGTGTTACCCCTTCAAAGTTCTTGTTCTGAACATCTGTGGAGATGGGCAGTTAATTATGTTGCAACTTGCAAAGGGTTTAGAACAGGTTGGGACAACTTGCTAGAGACTGGTGGTGACATTTGTATGGTCAGGACAATGACAAATCTTACTTGACGGACTGTTCAAGAGATGGATAATTGGACTAGTTATACTGCTGCAATAGAAAAAAAATCCGCCTAGTCTCCTATAAGTATTCCGTCTCTTATTTTACCCTGTCCCAAAGTCATTAGGATAATTTTTTAATCATAGGAGACTTGCTTTTTATTAAACTTACTTTATACCTTTATAATTATTTTAAAGTGCTGTATCACATTCTGCAGTGCTGTACACCAGTTCAGGAAACTATACACTAAACTAAAGTATTTACACAAATAAAAAACTGAATCAGGAGGAGCCAGACTGGGCCTTGCTTGATTGACTTAATCTTGCAACTTAATTTTATAGAATTATTATTATAATAGAATCTTTTTGGAATATATATATATATATATATATATATATATATATATATATATATATATATATATATATATATATATATATATATATATACACACACACACACACATAGGGGAGCACTCACCAAACAAAATCACAGCATTCCTGGGTGCAGGTAAACAGGTAAACTGTGTACAAAATAGCGAAAAAATACACAAAAGAAAGTCCAACGTTTCGATCACATCATAGTGATCTTTTCCCTGAGGAAGATCACTATGATGTGATCGAAACGTTGGACTTTCGTTTGTTTTTCTACTTAAATCAGTCACTCTAATTGAGCCTGTTGAGTGTGGTATTTTTTCGCTATATTGTTTCATTTTTTTTCTGCAGCAAAACATGTTTACCTTGAACTTGTCTGAAACAGCACACCAAATAGTGGTAAATCCATGGCATTCATTTCACTGCTTAGCAGACCTTCACTGCCCCATACTGGATAGTACCATGTCCTACACAGATTCGATGGTGCAGTGAGAAAGCTGAAGAACTTCAAATGCCATTGAGTGATTTTTATGGTAACTTTTAAAACTTTTAGCTGTAAATCCAACTTTAAAGAAATGGATACATACTGTATATTATATTTTTATGTGCATTATAAGTAATATACATGTATTTTTCCTATATTTACAGCAATATTTGTAATTGTTTTTCCCCCATGGCTCATTGCTGTATTGTCATAACAGAATCTTAAAGCAAAAATTAGTTCCTGTAAGGGTTTTGGGGGAACAGACCCCAATAGATGAGACACATACCCTCCTTGTTATCTCAGACTTTTGTGATTTTAGTAGTTTATGGCAGAAGATTCACTTATCTCTGCGAAATAATTAAGGGCTTCACCTAAAAACATCAGGCCCTTTTCCAAGGTCAATTTTGCACTGCCCCAAGTCTCATTAATCACTTGTAATGAAATGTCCATTTAGTAAACCTCTGACCACAAGCATTGAACTCAGTAGCAGTAGCAGTAGAAGCCCTACATAATGAAGCTTTGGTAATTCAATTACAGTAATGTTTAACAACATTGAATATAGAAGAGGGTCATTTATATTATATTGAACGTAGAAGGGGGCAGCATGATGATGCAATAGTTAGTACTGCTGCTTTGCAGCACTGGTATCCTGGGGTTGGTTTCAATCAGGGCACTATCTGCAAAGGATTTGTATGTTCTCCTCTTGTCATTGGGAGTTTACTCTGGATGTTCTAGCTTCCTCCAAATAAATACAATGAGTTAAAAAACATTTCTTGTGTCTGAAATAACATTTTGCACACTGTACTTGCGGTTGTAGATGAATCTTCACGACTAATCCTGGCCAGATTGAGATTTTTTATACATAAAGAAGATATGCATTGGATCAAACATGGAGGAACTCTGGTGCATACTGATTACTCCATTCATAAATAAAGCATAGAAATAATCTAAATAGTTGAAAAAAAACAGCCTCAGAACACATCCAACTTCACTTGTATGTTTGTGACCCATTTTGGGATGAATTAATATAGAAGGGGTTAAAAGTCATGTTTGTGATATATATATATATATATATGCTGACTCTTTCAGTGCAAGAACATCCTGTCTCAGGGATATTATTAGCCATTCTGCATCATTATGGCAGACAGGCTTCTGTGCCAGGCACAGCCACTATGATGCCTCATACAGAAGGCACAGGGCAGAACCATTGACTCACACCTGCAGTCAGCAAACTATTCCGGGTAGAGGTTGTGACTATATTCTGCAAAATAGTGATCATGAAACTGGAAGTGATTCAGTGGGAAGATTTCATCAAACAGTAATATTACATGCCAAATTTTTGCTGTATAGCAATTTTCACTTTGCCGCATTGCTGGAATACGCCAGGGGAGTTTCTGCAATACCCTTTGTAGAATTTATAAACATTAACATGTTATCAAGCTAATATGAATTATTAAGTACCATTAAGTATCATTCCCCAATATAGATGGGATCTTCAATCCCATTCTAAATGTTTATGATTGTTAAATCTTTGGGTCTGTAAAAATCAAGACCTATTTCTTCAAGCAAATGAAACGGACATATTGCTATTACTGTGGATGAGGCTTGAGTCTCCTCCCTCCATTCTAATTAGGGAATAATTCTTGTTTTTAAGAAGTCCAACTCCCTGCCCTAAATCTTATAATGCGTTTGTCACCAAAACTACATGAAAAATTACTTTTTTTTCCTAAGCTTCAACATATTTCCTGGAACTAAAATTTACAAGGTTTAGGTTAGCAATCCTATTGCCTGTATAATAAAAGGAAGCCAAGACATTTCTGTATGAAAATAAAGGTTTCCACATTTAAAACTTAGCTTAATAGCTGTGCCATTTACCTGTACGCCATTCCAGTTCTGCTGCATTTATGCTCACTGCTATTATAGCGTGATTGTCTCATAGCTGTTTTTAAATACCGTATATACTCGAGTATAAGACGTCCCGAGTATAAGCCGAGGTACCTAATTTTACCTCCAAAAACTGGGAAAGCTTATTGACTCGAGTATAAGCCGAGGGTGAGAAATGCAGCAGCTTCTGGTAAGTTTCAATCTTGTTTTTGGATGACTATTCTCTCGCCGGCTACTATTCTAAGCACCGGCGAATATTCTTAGGCGCCGGCTACTATTCTAAGGCACTGGCGAATATTCTTAGGCACCGGCTACTATTCTAAGGCGCCGGCGAATATTCTTAGTCGCCGGCTACTATTCTAAGGCGCCGGCGACCGTTTTTTGCTCTTGACCCGAGTATAAGCCGAGGTAGAGTTTTTCAGCATATTTTGGGGGCTGAAAAACTCAGCTAATACTCGAGTATATACGGTAGCTGTTTTTAGGGCAGGGCATTCTGCAAAATATGCTTTGCTAATCTATGTCATTGGTTTATATCCTGTAGCCCTCCAGTTATTGTTTACTAGTCCCAGCCTTGTTGCATTTCCGTGGGCATCCTTTTCTCTGTATCTGACTCTTTATATTGTGGGAGTCACATAGTTAAATATATGATAGCATGCTATAAACCAGTTTTCTTTCATAGTTATAGACATTTCAGTGAGTTATTACCACACTGGTATGTTCAATGACTAACTGTAGTGTAGCCGCATCATCTTCATTATTATTGATATTTATTTGTTGGTTACAAAGTACAATTATTTCCAAGTACAGGGTAATAAAATACAAATTTGTAATGTAACAATTCTAGTACATCTAGACAATAAACACACGCTAAGTGATATCAAAACCTGAAAAACTTTGATTTTTCAAAGTCCACCAATTGACTCCAAATAGGTTCTAGGAGGTCCCCCATAGGCTACACATTTTTGAAATTCAAATTTTCAATTTTTTTTCAAATTCAAATCGAATTTGGACTATTCCCCAGTCGAAGTACACAAAAATTACAATTTTCATTTTGATAAATCTGCCCCTTAACCTCCGTCCACCAAAATGTATTATTATTTTCCTGGCAGTATGTTTAACATATGGTTTAGGTTTAATTTTCTAATAGGCTATATTGTGGAGTGTCCAAGCTTTTATCTGAATGTGGTGCGGAAAACATGTCCTTTTGACTCTATGGTTTAGATCCTGGTTACCATATACCTGCACTTCCGAAACTTCCCACTCATGCCTGCAGATGTGCATGTATCATCTAACCTGTGATCTATTGGATATCAAATAACACTGACAATAAAACACAAAAACTACCATTAAGATGTTCTCTGCCAACAATAGATTCTCTAGTATGTCAGGGAATGTGCTGTCGGCCTGAAAGCTGGGTTTACATACTAAGACAAATTATGTAAAAATGATAAAATACAGATTGTGAGAGGGGAACATAATCTCTTGTTATACAGATATACTTTTCTATTGTATTCTTAGGCATTTTACTACAGCAGCATTATTAACTAGTAACAAGATACCTTCTTTATGCTTTAGATAATTTATCGCAAAAATGAAAATGTAATATGAGCATCAGCATACTGAAATAAGAAACTTTCTAAATACAATCAATTAAACATTTTGTTTCTGAAATAATCAAGTTCATCTTCACTAACCCTCTCTCAGCATCTGTTTCTCTTTAGGGAGGCACTCCACGAGCGATTGCGGCGTGATCCGACGTGCTGCGCAAAAACACAGGTGTCACGTCGGATGCGACGGAAATAAGGTAAGAGATGGAAATGTCGGATGGTGTTGCAGCGTTGATCAGAAGCGACACGACTGTTGGATGCAGATGCAGACGCAGCATGCAGAGTCTGCATCCGCCAGTCATGCTGTACACATGGTCATTATGTCTCCAAACCTTGCCTCCAAAAATAAGCACCTGCTTTGAATCCACTGGGAGCAAAATTAAAGGCCTTGGTGAGTAACATTTTGCTTTCACTCACTGGTTGGGGATCACTACATTAAAAGGCCTTACGTCTACACACACCCCTTGAACTTCAGTAGAGTTACACTTGGCACCACTTAGTCCTTCCTGTCTCTTGTTCAAATTCCAGGCAGTTGCACCTATTCTGGACCAGGCGATAGCACCAGGGATCCTGGAAGTGACGCCAATTGGTCAAATTTTCAGTGCAATTGCATTAGGTGCAGGTAAAGATGAAATTCTAGACAAAAAACCAAGACCTTCAAATATTTTGCCAAACAAACATTCTGTGCTATTTTCCACGCTCTCAGCTTTGCAGCTTTCACTTTAATTTGTTTTTTCATTGTTTGTTTAAACATATGCTGGTGACAATGACTGGTCATTAGGTTTTCACATTGTGACTAAAGCATAGCTTGACTCCTTACTTAGCATCAATATTTTTGCTTAGTGCCTTGAAGCATTACATGTAATAGTAAAAATTATAAAGTATATATTAAAGACTACAGAATACAATTAAGAATTAATCTAAAGTACTTTACCTTTTAGCATATAATTCACTAATTTGGTGTAATGTGAACATTTTCATCTTTTGCCTAATACAAAGCCACTCCAACCGAACCCATATAAACTGCACCTGTGTTTGCATAAACCAGCCAAGCATACACACCAACGGACTTGTTTTGCTTTGTATTTGTCATAAAAGATTGATATATGAAGGACTTTTATTTTACTCAGCTATCCATACAGAGCAGGGGTCCATATACCACAGAAGTCTGTCAGGTTCCCAATTAAAGGGCAGTAGACATATTGTTTAACATGAGTTTAGTAAAAAGGGCTTGGGCTGAACATACATTTGTCTATTATTTTAATCATGAAATATCTGTGTTTTTTGTTATTTCTTGAGCAATATAGAGCAAACAGAGAAATTGAAGATACTCCATGTTTGGTCCTTGCCAAGTAATAATTAGATTACCTGGGCACAGGTTATCCCATTTATAATGGACTCCTGCTAACAAAACTGTCATAACAATGGGGTAAAGGGGGTAAGCTGGTAATACAATTATCTGCCTCGCAAGAACCAAATATGGAGAAGCTAAAGTTCCCTGTTTAGGAATACCAAAATCCTAGATTTTTCATGATTAAAACAGAAGGGGAAAAGTAAACAAATGATTCAGCTACTCCTCATGTAGGACACGGTTACATAAAGAGCTTCTCTCTCAGCTGAACCCTCACAGTATTACGTGGAGGAAGGGAGTGGTGTTGTGAAACTACACCTCTTATGCTGCGCAATAAGAATTTTAGCATGTCAGAGAGGTAGAACTCCTGCAGTACAATGTTGTTATAGAGATCGAATGGATGCAGCAATATTGATTGCTGTGGAGATGTTCTGGTTGGCTTACGATATACCTTATTTGAAAACCCTTTAGTGGTCTGGTATAAATGGGAGCAAGGGCTTCACCAGAAACCAGCAAGCCTGACAGTTGAAGAAACACTGACAGACAGAGACCCATTTTAAGGCTAAACAATAATATAATAATGTGTTGCTATAAGAACAACTTATAGAACTTATATAATACCCTATTTATAAATAAGGTTAAAATTTATGTTTCCCTGAATCTAAACAGTACACTTTTGGAAAACGACATTGCCGGCTTTCTGGGATTTTTAGGTAACAGGTTTCTGAATAATAGATGCATCTACCTAATGCATCTAATAACTCCACTCCTTGAATTAGCCCCCTTTGCATCCAATCACATTAAAGGGGTCATGCTGCTCCTACCTATTTACAAGCCAAGTATGATGAAATGCCAGATGCATTGTTTTGGCCTCAACTAGCTTGATCCTACTATCTGCCTAGATAGTTATTGGCCACAGTGTCTAGGCTGTATTGAGTCTACTGGGCTTTATTCACCACAATTGAAATGTACGTAATCTTAACATTTAACAACAATATGTAGTTGCAGATTACCCTAGATTTACCTCTTATAACAAAGATACTTTAGCAATTCCATTACTAGCTGGCTAAAATTTCAAGGTTTTTAGTTCTGCAACAGCTGGGTTGGTTATTGCTCAGGTTAATATCGTTTTATAGGGTTGGAACTCAACCCTAATACATTTAAATTCTGATGGAATATATACACTTCTGATTTAATATGTGCTGCAGAATATGTTGATCTTTATAAATCATTATAAATGAAATATAATGCCAGTGAAAAATTGAGCTTAAAGCTTGTGAGCACAGAAACAGTAAGTAAACATGTGGTCTATTTTGAGCAGTGTATTTTGTTTTTCCATGAACACTGCTTATATAATATGGCTTTGTTTTTCTTATAATGTGCTGTGCCTAACATAGCAAAACGATGGGAGGACTGTGCAAATAATAGGTTTGGGTTGTTTTTGACTTTTATGCACCTCTTGTCATTCATAATACTGCTGTGTTTATGACCTTGAGAAAAGGTCATTTTGCTTCTGGCAAAAAAAGAACAAAATAATTCACATATTTTAAGTGGAGAAAAGAACAGTTTCATGTTGTCTGGTTTCATGTGGTTGGTTTTACTGTTGCAGATTGATTTGTGTTTTCCATGCGAAATGTAATGTGGGCTATTGTACACACAAGCTTTATTGTGATCTGTGTTAGTAATGCACGTATAGGCTTGTGGGCTCTAGACTACTGAATGCTCTAGAGCAGGGGTGTCCAACCTTTTGGTTTCTCTGGGCCATATTGGAAAAAGAAAAATTGGGGCCACACATGAAATACACAAACACTTTGTAAAATTAAAGAAAATACACAGAAAAGAACTACAATACCAGTTGGATAACCAGATGGAGCTATACATTGGAATATGGGACACCTGGACTTATTATTATATTATTATCACTAACTGGGCAATGGGCAGAGTCCCCCATCCTCCCTACTCCATAGGTCACCACATTGTTACAACCTGGCATAGTAAGCCTTTTCCTAACAAGACAACAGACTGAGCTGGTTACTGTGTCTGGACTAGGGATGTAGCGAACGTCGGAAAAAAAGTTCGCGAACATATTCGCGAACTTGCGCAAAAATGCGAGCGGTTCGCGAACGGTTCGCGAACCCCATAGACTTCAATGGGAAGGCGAACTTTAACATCTAAAAAAGACATTTCTGGCCAGAAAAATGATTTTAAATTTGTTTAAAGGGTGCAACGACCTGGACAGTGGCATGCCAGAGGGGGATCAAGGGCAAAAATGTATCTGAAAAATCTGCCTGTGTGTGCTTGGAAGAGATAGTGTAGGGGGAGAGCTGTTAGTGATTTCAGGGACAGATGATAGTAAGTTTGCTGGCTAGTAATCTGCTTGATACTGCTCTGTATTGGAACAAAAAAATAAATAAAAGCAGTCCTTACAAGGACTACTGTTATTGCAGCAGTCAGCAGATGAGATCAGAAGCAGGACAGCTGCCCACTGCAGCTACATACAGAGCACTGCAGTAGAAGGTAGATTACTAGCCAGCAAAGCTACCTAAGCTTAAATGTCCCTCAAACCCCTGCAGACTTCTGTCCCTCCAATAACAGAGCAGTATCAAAACGATTACTAGCCAGCAAACTTTCAACTGTCCCTGAAATCACTAACAGGCAGCAGCTCTCTCCCTACACTATCTCTTCAGCACACACAGGCAGAGTGAAAAAACGCTGCAGGGCTTCGGTTTTTATAGGGAAGGGGAGTGGTCCAGGGGAGAGCTTCCTGATTGGCTGCCATGTACCTGCTGGTCTGGGGTGAGAGGGCAAAAAAAAGCACCAACAATGGCGAACCCAAAATGGCGAACGTCGCGCGACGTTCGCGAACTTCCGGCGAGCGCGAACACCCGATGTTCGCGCGAACAAGTTCGCCGGCGAACAGTTCGCGCCATCCCTAGTCTGGACTTAGAGAGCACAACGTGTTATTTCACTCTCGTTTTCTCTGTATTTCCATACATGTATTTTTTAATTTCTTTCTTTTTTTCCCTTCTCTTAATTTTCTCTCTCCTTCAAGCTGGGCCACATTCATATCCATGCTGGGACGCATGCGTCCCTCGGGCTGCAGGTTGGACACCCTTGCTCTAGACCCGTGGACCACATTCAAATGTAACAGAGTTGGGGAGCATCACAAGCATGAAAAATGTTCTTGGGGGTTACCAAATAAGAGCTCTGATTGGTTATTTGGTAGTCCTATGTGGACTGGCAGCCAACAGGAGGTGCTGTTTGGCAGTACACCTGGTTTATGTATATGTATATGTAACCAAAATGTGCCTCCAAAGCAGGAATTAAAAAATAAGCAACTGATTTGATGTCACTGGGAGCAACATCTGAGGGATTGTGAGTAACATGTTATTCCTGAGCCATTGGTTGGGGACCACTGCTCTATAGAAAGCAGACATAAATCGACATAAATCGATTGATCGATCAAAGGAAAATGATTCGAAGGATTTTAATACATCGATCGAACGATTTTCCTTAGATCAAAAAACCTTTAAAAAGTAATGGGGAAGGTCCCCATAGGCTAACATTGTAGCTCTGTAGGTTTAAAGTGGTGAAGTATGTAGTCAAAGTTTTTTTCAAAGAGACAGTACTTTGACTATTGAATGTTGAATAGTCGAACAATTTTTAGTTAGAATTGTTCGAGTCAAAGTCGTAGTTGAAGGTCGAAGTAGCCTATTTGATGGTCGAAGTACCCAAAAAAAACTTCGAAATTTCGAACTTTTTTTACTTTGAATCCTTCACTCGAGCTTAGTAAATGTGCCCCTAATTGTGGAGAAAGTATATCTGTGGGTTAATAAAAAGTGCCAGGTGAGCACCAGTATTTACAGCCCCACTGCACTGAAAACATCTTTCTCTAAACTCACCCCCCCCCTTGAGGTCTGTAATAGGATCCTCCATGTGTTATTCAATTTGGGCGTATGCTTTAAGCCACTACAACAGTCCAGTACACATTTACTTAAGTTGTGCAAATTTTCTCTTGGGCAGTAACTCATAGAAATCAGTGATTGACTATGTTTGGCCAACTTTAGGAAGACCGTTGACTGGTTGCCATGAGTAACTGCACTAGTACACAATTAGCCATAGTAAGTAAATTGGCACCTCTGAGTATTGGCTAGATATATCAGACATGTCTGAAAATCCAGGTTTGGTCCTCTCCAGACAAGTCTCCATAAGCCCCCATAATGATCCATTCATTGGCCTGGATGACAATCAAAAAATCATCTTAATTTGGCCCTGCAAAATTGGCAACCTCAGAAGATGATCTTTGGTTATTTCCAACCTATCATCGAAAAACTGTTTCAACACTGGAGATAATTTCCAATAGAGCCCACACTCCAGCTGGGGAAGCAATAATTATTTTGCAAGAAAATGGTCCTCTTGAGCTCTATATGGCCCACATGGGAGAGAAATTGATTTAGGCTTTGTACATATTTGAAATACTATTTGTATAACATTCATATCTATGTACAAGTTTCAGCTAACAGAGGATAATATATTGGAAATATATCTGTTGAAGCAAGCTGCCTTTGTATACTTCAGCTCAAAAGAATAAAACTGATGTCTGTTATGTGGGTGCACTTGGATGAAAGGGATATTGACACATGCATGGAAATGCCACAATGCTATTTCTCTTTTAAAATAAAATAAGATTTTGTTAAGAAACACACAAATAAGACATGGTATGCTGCGCTTACTTTCTGCAAACCTCCCATGACTAACAGCCTTTAAAGATATCTCCTCCTCCTTAGGTGACTGCATGTACAGTCAGCCTGAATATTTTATGATGCCTTGCTACTTGTCTAATGAGAACCCTGAAGCACACTATCTGTATATTTTCAGGACAGACATGGTGAAAGAGCAAAAAGTGTAATTTTTCACAAAAATTATCAAACTCTTATGATGCAGTCTTCATTCCCTTCCCTCTTTACCCTCCTTTCCATTCTTTTCTCCCTTCTGTCTCTTCCATTCTTCCTTCTGCCTGTATAGTAATACTAGCCTCACATAGATGGATCAAACAAAGATTTAAAGGAAAACTATACCCCCCAAACAATGTAGGTCTCTATAAAAAGATATTGCATAAAACAGCTCATATGTAAAATCGCTTCATGTAAATAAACCATTTTCATAATAATATACTTTTCTAGTAGTATGTGCCATTGGGTAATCATAAATAGAAAATTTCCATTTTAAAAAATAAGGGCCGCCCCCTGGGATCGTAGGATTCACTGTACTGTATGTTAGGTCACATGAGCCAATTAACAGACAGAGTTGTGTCTTTTGCTGCCACACTTCTTCCTGTTAAAGTTGAAGTATTTCTGGTCAGGTGACCTCTGACGCAGCACACAGACCATCACGAAATGGTGGCTAAAGGCAAGAGATGTATAAGGGCAATATATATTCCAGTTTGGTAAGATTCTTTAATATGCCACTTAATATGATATGAACTATCTGTTGCTTAAGTGTTCATTTTGGGGGTATAGTTTTCCTTTAAAGATGGATGTTACCTAACTACTCAGCCACTTCTGACCAGGTCAGCAACCTATTGATGTCTGTATGCGGCTAAAAAGTAAGGCCTCTCTGACCATCATCTGAACTTTGTCAGATAATTTTTAGGAGGTTGAAAAATTAGGTGAGGACCACATAAAGCTATGGAAGCTATCCTCTCTGATGGGTCTCTATAGATCTAATTATTTAGGCACATGTTTGCTTTGTCAATTGATGTTGGACATTGTGGGAACCATAAAGGTACTGCCATCTTGGAGGTTTTAGCAGTCAGAATGCAACCCTTTTTATATTCCAAAAGAGTTCATATTTGTGACCATTACTGCTGTGTACATTCCACCAGACACTAGCACAAATGCTAAAGCTAGCAGAGCACTGATTGAACTTTATACAATTATACGTGATCTTCAAACTGCTTACCCTAATGGCTTCTTCATAGTTGCTGGGGATTTTAATAATGCATCACTCAAGTCAGTTCTACCCAGACGTCATCAAATTATTGACTTTGCTACAAAAAAAAAGAGATATTAGACCTTGTGTACACAAATATGTAACATGCATATCACAGTGAACCCCTCTCCCACCTTGGAAAATCAGACCATATTTCCATACTTTTCAACTCATTTTAAAGACCCATTCACAGACAGTTCAGACCGGTCTTAAGAGTAGTGAAAACTTGGCCACAATATGCTATTCTTGCTCTACAAGATTGTTTTGACTGTACAGGCTGGAATGCTCAGAGACGTTGCCACCTATGAACATATAGTAGACTTGGAGGAGAACACAACCTCAGTGACTGACTTCAAAGGCAAGTGTATTGCAGATGTTGCTGTCTCCAAAAATGTGCAATACAAATACCCTGGTTTTATACAAGGCTTTGCAACCTGGTAAAAATCAGGTATTTTGCCTTGTCCAAAGTCCAAAACAAAGCAAGTTCAGAGCAAACCTGTCACAGGCCATTAAAGTGGCTAAGCGAGCATATGCAGAGAAGATTAATGGTTCATTAATGGTTTCAAAAGACACGTTGCATGTGGCAGGGCATTCAAGCCATCAGAAGCTGCAAGCCTATGCGCCTCAGGCATCCAACAATGAGCCAGCCTTGCCAGATGAATTCAACTTCTTCGCACGTTTTGAAGCACAGAACAGGTAACCAACAAGAAAGATGACAACCTCCCAGAATGACCAGCTACTATGTCTTTCCAGTAAGGAAGTAAAGATGATCCTCTGCAGAGTGAACCCATGGAAAGCAGCAGGACCTGATAAACTACTGGGTCAGGTGCAGGACCGCCATCAGAAATCGCAAGGCCCCATACGACAAAATTTCCTGGGCCCCCTGGGCTGCGCCCACCTCAAGCCCCCACCTACAGGTCCGCCCTCCCCACCCCACAGGTCCGCCCCCCACCACACAGTAAAAAAACAAAAAAAAATATTGGTGGCTAGGGTTCCCACATGTTAATAAAAAATAAAAAGATATTGGTGGTCAGGGCCCCCCATAAAAAAACATTTGCAGCCGGGGCCGCCCATTAAAAAATATTGGTGGCTAGGACCCCACATGAGAAAAAAAAATTGGTGGCCAGGCCCCCCCCCCACACATTATAAGAAAATTGGTGGCCAGGGCCCCTTAAAGTCCATGCCTTCCCGAAGTCAGCAGCTCTCAGAAAGATGGGGGGCCCAGCTAATCAAGTAAGCGTGGCGTGGCCCTTACCCTCGGGCCCCCTACAACTCTCCCCCCTGTCCCCCCCTGATGGCTGCCCTGGTCAGGTGCTACGGGAATGTGCTGAACAGCTGGCTGACATCTTCACTGATATCGTTAATTCACCAATGAACTCAGCTGTGGTAACTGCATGCCTCGAAACCAGCAAAATCACCCCAGTGCCAAAAAAGTCTACTGTGTCGTGTCTCAATGATTACCAGCCTGTACAACTTAAGCCCATCACCTAAAACTGCTTTGAAAGGCTGGTACTGAAGAACACAAAAATGAAACTCCAAGGGAACCTGGACCCACTACAGTTTGCTTACTATTCAAACCACTCCACAGATGATACTATTTCAACTGCCTTTCATTTGACCCTCTATTGACAACAGAAGCTGGTAAGTTGGACCTGCTGAGCATAAACACCTCCCTCTGTAACTGGATCCTGGACTTTCTGACAGGCCCCAGTATGTATGGAAATAACACTGTCAGTGTGTTAGATTAAGCACAGGTTCCCTCCAGGGATCTGTCCTTAGCTCACTGCTGTTCACTCTGCAGACACATGAATGCACTGCCAGTACAATTCAAATCACATCATTAAGTTTGTAGATGACACAACAGTGGTGGGTCTCATCATAAACAATGAATAACCTGCATATAGAGAAGAAGTAAAACATCTGGTTGGCTGGTGTCAGAACAACAACCTGACTTTAGAAAGAATCCTGCTGCTCACTCCCTTCTGTATATTGATGATATGAGAAAGTCAGCATTTTGAAGTTCCAAATAGTTCACATGGCAGATTACCTCTCCATCACCAAGAAAGCTCAACATAGTCTACACTTTATACAAAAGCTAAAGAAGGACAGTCTTCTTCTTCCCATTCCCACATCATTTTATTGAAGGACCTTTCAGAGTTCTCTGTAGCTACATCACAGTATGGTTTTTAAACGGCACTGCTGCTGAATAAAAGTTCTTACAGTGGATACTGAAGACAGCAAAGAAGAAATACACTATTAGGACATTTTTCATCTATCTCATGTGCTGTTCTTGCTCTTGCTGTCTGGAATAATGTTCCACAGCATTCAAACTGGAACTGCCAGAAACTTCCTGGAAGCAATTAGAGTTCTTAACTCGCTGCTACCATAAATAACTGCCTGTCTTTTTATTCTGAGGTTCAGTTCATGGTTAAATTTGAACTTGCACTAATTTGCACAAACATGTAAAATGCCAGTTGCACCTGTCACTTTATAACTGTCCTTTGTCCCTACAATATGTTTTTTTTGTCCTTATTAAAATACACAAGGGCCGTGAATATCCTGAAAACGATGTCCTTATAAACAGTGCTTAGTGATGTCATCAGTTATAATCAGAGTTTAGTGATGTCATTTCTCTCACAGGACTCACTGGAACTTGTGTATTATAATAAATAAAATATGGCCATGGAACTATTTGGCGTCTCATAATATCCTTATATTTCACAGTAGGGGATACTTTATTCACCATGTACTATGAGAGGCCTGGGTGAAATGTGATTTCGATACACTGTATATTGGTATATATAAAGAAATCTTTAATCCGTGTGCAAGTCCGAGTGCTTTGGCACTTTGTGCCAGAAAGAGAAATGCAAGGAGCAGCACAAGTACCTTTAATGAATAGTGACAATATGTACGTTGACTGCAACAAAAGTTGTGTGACCACTTTCGTAAATGAGCCTTTATATGTATAAAGGAGGTGGTGCTGAAATGACTTTTTAGATATCATACCATGCAATATATTGTTAATTATTCTTTACAATAGCTACACTAAAATGTCAGTTTGGCATTAACTACAAAAATATTCATTATATAAAGCATAGATATATCCACTTTTAAGCAACATGTGTGATGCCATATGTGTCAAGTGGGTGATCTTGGAACTTTTTGCTGCTCTGTTGCCAGACTGCATGTTGTAAAGCTATTTGACAATTATGTATTTTAATGGAATGCTATTGCCCCAAAATATAATTGTTCTGTTTAATTTCTTCTAAGTGCAGGCAGTTTTATGTTACTAATTGTACTCCTTTTCATACAATTACATTTTTCATGAAATTTAAAGCTGTTGAAGACCTTCTCCCTGCTGGGGTCTTTATGCCATGTGAGAGACAATTAAACAGATTATTACTTTCAACTATGCAAACATACTATACTTTTAAAAAAATTAAGTAGATGATTTTTAATCACAAGTATTATATTACCCAAAAATGACAATTTGTTTTCAGACACAAATGCAAAGTCATGAGTTGGGCAGACTAACTGAAATCTCCTCCATGTGCTATGAGTAAAGGACAGATAGCCATACTATTGAGATATTTTATGGCATAGCTAGGTACTGTAGAAGCAGTGAATTGCTCATCTTATTATATGCTCCCAGAAATGTGAACTGCACAGAGGGGCCATTCTTTTGTGATGGAAGCTTAGCAGGTATCAGACCATAACACAACTGTAGGAGCTAACCACACTTTTCCAGAAGGTAATGGATAAAAACCTACCAAAGAGATTCTTCTGTCCAGCTGGAGACTTGTGGAACCAATGTGACCCTCCAAGGCATTTTATGGTCCTCTGCCTTTGCATCAGTAGTTTCCATCCTGGCCCCTAGTATATTGCAGCTTGCCTGGGTGTTGGTAACATCAGAAGAGGTTGGCACAAGCCTGGACCCACAAAGTAGAGGAGCATGAGTCAGACTATAAAAGGTTAAAAAGCTTACATTTTATTCTCTACAATTAAGAACCAAAGCTTGATGCGTTTCGTGTCTACCGGGGCCACTTAGTCATAGGCAGGGTGCTGGTAAGTATAGTAAATAAAGTGACACAACACCGCACTCAAGAGGAATACTTGTGAAAAAATCTAAATTTATTGAAAAAAATCCAACGTTTCGAACACCAACTATGCTCATTCTCAAGGTTATCCTTTCTGTAACCTTGTATGTATGTATGTATATTTTTATTTGTATAGCGCTCCTTGAGGGCAAAGCACTGTACAGCACAACAATAAATTAGTAGTAACAAAGAAGGGGTCATTAAAGTAAAAAGTTACAATAAGTGCATTATTAGAAATATAATTCACATACGTACATATTAAATATAATTACCATAGGCTTCAGAACCAGGGGGGCCACAGGGGCCGTGGCCCCCCCAGAATTTTCCTCCTCCAGTTTGAAACCATTTTTTAAATAAAAAAAAAAAAATTTTTTTTTTTTTTTTTACAGGTTTTTTTTTGCCTTTTTTTTTTTAAGCCGGTGCGTGTCTGGGCTGTCTCCCTTACCTGGCCTCTCCACTTCGATTTTGCACCACCCCCTAGAAACCGGTAGTGGAAGTGGCCAGCGATGGAAAGGAAGTATCTGGGCTGGCTCCCTTACCCAGCCAGTCCACTTTCATTTTGCACCACCCCCTCCAAGCTGGTAAAGTTGAAGTGGCCAGCGAATGAAAGGAAGCTCCGCCTGCCGCACAGCTGCAGTCCGGAAGAGAAGCGTGCAATCCCTTATATATTTGTGAAACATGAAGATGCATACATCTTCCATTGTAACAGATATATCTTATACCTGGACTCTGATATACACGTATTGGCACAATTTAAATGGAAATACTGTGCTAAGGTCTCAATCCCTGGCCCTAACTTATTATAAATGTATTATAATGTAATCAGAGGCGACAGGAATAAAAGGAACAGCAGACAACTAGAACCGTGTTTCCCCAGGCAAATCTATGTCAAGGAATCTATAGCAAATCTATTTTAATAGCTTTATGCATTTCTTAATGGTGTGGTTCACCTTTAAGTTCACTTTCAGTATGTTATAGAATGGCCAATTCTAAGCAACTTTTCAATTGGTCTTCCTTATTTATTTTTTATAGTTTTTTAATTATTTGCCTTTTTCTTCTGTCTCTTTCCAACTTCCAAAGGGGGTTCACTGACCCCATTTAAAAAGCAAATGCTCTGTAAGGCTACAAATGTATTGATACTACTATTTAAGTACTACATTTTCTATTCTCTCTTATTCATATTCTAGTCTATTATTCAAATCAATGCATTGTTGCTAGGGTAATTTGAACCCTAGCGACCAGATTGAATTTGCAAACTGGAGAGCTGCTGAATAAAAAGCTAAATAACTCAAAAAACATAAATAATAAAAGATGTAAACTAATTGCAAATTGTCTCAGAATACTATTCTGTACATCATACTAAAAGTATTCTCAAAAGTGAACAACCCCTTTAACACCCATTGGTGAGGGTGAGTGGCTGATCATTGCCAATTTGTCAATGTGCTCATCTACTTTTCTCTTCTCCTTCTATGGGTTCTGTGGGGTATTTATACAAAGAGTTGCCCCTTTGCCATCCTGCTATGGGTTCTGGGGAGTTTTATACATGGAATTGCCATGGTACCATCCTGTCATGAATTCTGGGGGTATTTATACATGGAATTGCCCCTTTGCCATCATATGAATTGTGGGGGTTTTATACATGGAATTGCCATGGTGCTATCCTGCCATGAATTCTGGGGGCATTTATACATGGAATTGCCACTGTGACATCTTGATATAAGTTCTGGGGTTATTTATATTTGGAATTGCCACTGTCCCAACTTGATATAAATGCTAGGGGTATTTATACATGGAATTGCCATTCTACTATGAATTCTGGGGTTATTTATAAATGAAATTGCAATTATGCTGTGAATTCTGGGGGATTTATAAATTAAGTTGCCATTCTGCTATGAGATCTAGGGGTATTTATACATGGAATTTCTACTGTGCCATCCTGCTTTCTGGGTGGGGGGGTATACAGAAAATACAGGGTTAAAGATCTTAGTACAAAGTTAATCCAGAAAATGGTCAAATTGCATCTTGGAGTCAGGAAGACATTTTTTGAAGCAAATTGGATAAGCTTTAGAAGGGGCTGTTCTCCTTCCTTTGTATCAGCTAGAAGTTAGACAGGTTTTAAAAAAGGCTAGACGTGTCTTTTTTTTCAACCTAAATTACTATGTTTATATATAATTATTATGCTGATGCTGTTGGATTGGAAAATTTGTACATCTGCCCCATAATAATATAACATTGCTGTCTGACTAGCAGAAAAGGTATCCATGTAGTGAGAGATTTTTCACATTACTTCAGTCACTTCATGGCTTTCCCTACTACAGGTTACACACTGCTCCAGGCCTACAGTTCCTCATACCTTGCATTTTGGCTGAGCAATAGAGTGAGGCAGTGCATGGGGAGGTGCTAGAACTTGGGAGAGTGACTGTGCTCACTGATTCTTACTATATAATGCATTCTTGTACGTTTTTATTATGCTTGGCCTGTCAGTATTCTCTATATCTTACTGCTTGTGTGGCTGTTGTCCATTGTTCTATATGTATGTATTTGGTGTGCCAGTGCCTCGGCTTCTTACTATATAATGTTCTTTATAGTGCTTGTGGTGCCTTCTCTATATTATGTTCTTGGGAGATCAGTACCTACTGCTCCTTTATGTCTTTTTAGTACCCCGTAGTCTCTGCATGTAATGTACTTTAGGTGCCAGAATCTTTTTCCCCCTTTATCCCATAATGCGCTTGCAGTGCAGCATTCACAGCTCTCAGTTAAAATTGTACATGTGGTGTTATTACCCCCTTCCTGCAGTGCCAGACTTTAAGCAAATTTTGCCCCCACTGCTATGGTTTGATTTTCCTGAAAATTCAGTGAAAGCACACAGGAAAGGGGGTGGAGTCCAAAAGGAGTGACCAAAAAGGGGCATGGCCAAATTTTGCCGCCGCGCTACGCGCGGCACCTTTGCCCTTCATCCTGGCCACCCCTGTCAAAACCATCTTCTGCTGCCTATGATAATTACAATACCGATTAAGTGCTCAGTGTCAAGGAAACAAAAGGCTAGAGGACCCTACCCCGTAGGGCTTACAGTCTAAATGGGAGGGTAACATACACACACAATTTGGAGGGGTATTAGGGTGCTGTAGGTTACAGTTTGTTAAGTTTGTATCAGTGCCAGTTCCAATTTTAGGCCAGGTGCTCCAAGAGGTAGTCTTTGAGTTTCATTTTAAAAACACTGAAGGAGGATTCTCTCTGCAGAGATTCAGGAATGGCATTCCAAATATAAGGAGCCGCAAGAGAGAAGGGTTTGATATGTGAAACAGCAGTAGTAGTGGGGGGTACACAACCAAGCGGTTGCTCTGAGAGGAGATGTAGTTAGGTGCAGAGGAATGAAGGGCTTTGAAGGTTATAAGAAGGAGTTTATAAGTTATTCTTTGTTTTATAGGAAGCCTTGATAAGGACTTCAGCAGGGGAGGGTCCTGTACCCTTTTGGATGAGAGGAGGATAATTCTGGCATCAGTGTTTAATACAGACTGTAGGGGGGAGAGATGGGCGTTAGGGAGGCCAGTTAGTAGAAGATTACAGTAGTCTAGTCTAGATAGGATGAGAGCATGCATGAGCGTCTTGGCTGTAGCAGGTGAAAGAAAAGTACGGATTTTGGCAATATTGCGTAAGAAAAAGTGACCGGTTATGACAGTGGTGTTAATGTGATCAGAGAAGGAGAGAGAAAAGTCAAAGATTATCCCCAGACAGCGTGCTGAGTTGACAGGGTTAATGTTTTTGTTATATTGAGTTTGAGGTGGCGCTGGTTCATCCAATTTGAGATAGCCAGGAGGCAGTTAGAGATTTGAGCCTCTGTTTCACCTGTTAATGAAGGGGTGGATAAATATATTTGGGTATCATCAGCATAGAGATGATAATTAAAGCCAAATGATCGGATGAGATCTCCCAAAGACAGAATGTACAGGGAGAACAACAGCGGACCCATAACAGAGCCTTGCTGCACCCCACATTAAGTGGAACTGGAGATGAGGTGTTTTTAGCATAGGAGACAGTGAATGATCGGGTAGAGAGGTAAGAATAAAGCCAAGATGCAGCCTGATTACAGATGCCAAGCAAATACAGAATCTGCATCAGGAGAGAGTGTCAACTGTCAACTGTCAACTTTGAGAAAAAGCACAGTTGGTGTTCAAAACGTCAGATTTTTTTTGAATACATTTTGATTTTTCACAAGTATTCCCTGAAATCAGTTACAGATAAAGAGATTATTTCATGCAATATCCTATAATGTGGCTATCCATATAGATAGGGTTTCACAATGTGACCACGTCTGTCTGAGATTCCGAAATGTGTAACATCTATCCCAGGCAAGTAAACTCAGCAGTGTCAGTTGCCTTGCTGATAGCATTATAGTTCAAAATGGCATGTCTCAATGCCAAGGTAGTGACATCACACCACATAGTTCAAAACATTATCAATGAGGGTTTATAGGACCTAGTTATTCAAGCTCATGGGCATGGAAGAGATCCTGTGTATGTTACATGTTGAGCATGTAGAGAGGGGAAAGACTTGCTGAAAGGTTGCTGTAGTTCCACTACTAGTAGCATGCAGCTCAGATATTTCTAAAAATAAAAAACAGTGATATAGATTCATGTAGGGTAAAATTTACTTCAAAGTTGCCCCAGCATTGGCTTCTCCACACTTCGACAGGGCGCCGCTAATTCACTATAATCTGAAGTTGTGTCCAGGGAGGTGAAAGGTAACAAAGTTGCGCTACCGTTAATTCATCAAGCAAATCGAAGTAACGCTAGCGATGCCTAATTTGCATACGGCGCCAAGTTAAAGTACAATGGACGTATATGTAGCAGCAAATACATTACACTACACAAGCCTGGAAAAGCTTCATAAAAGAAAATAGAGTTGTTATATTGCCCTATACATGTGCCCACTATATAGTTTAGGTGCCATATGTTAGGAAATGTAGGGAGGAAGGAGGGTAACCCCAAAAAAATTTATGATCTTTTTCAGCCTATCAACCTTAAAAAAGTAGAGGACGCCAGCGTTTTTTTGGGACTTAGAAAAAATGTCAGCTTTTTTTGAAGCAAGCCCTATCTACTCTATTGCACTTCGCCTGGTCTGAGGTGGCGAAGACAAGTCTGGCGCAAGAGGTAACGTTCAGTAAAATCCACAAGTTAGTGAATTAGCGTGATTACGTCCCTTTACCATATCGCAACTTCGCCTGGCATAAAGGTGCTAAGTAGCGCTATAGTAGGTCCACTTCGTTAGCGAATTTACGCCAGCACCCGTAAGTAAATCGGCGAAGTAACAAAATGACACTGGCGAATTTTCACAAGTGTTAGCCACTTCGCCCTTTATTAAATTTGCCCCATAGACTGTAAATAGACAGTTACAAACTGCAAATAGGTGTATTTTTTCGATTTCTTGATTATTAGTTTTTGGTGCTCACCCACACAAATATTTTGCTTCATTGAAGCACAAAGGTATGTTTGTGTCTTTGCAGCCAACTGCCTGGGGTTTTTTTGGTGAAATCCCTGCTGTGAAACAATCAGGGGAAACAAGCCAGCTGATTCTTTCTGATCTTGATTCCATTTGAATCATGGTAATTCGTCATTTGCAACTGTAGTTTTGTCTCAGTATGATTGATTTCCCTTTACTTACTCTTAGCCAAACTAAATTGGATCACACACACAAACACTTTAGATAATGAGTTTTCAGTAGTTTTAAGACCTATGAATGTTATTACTATATGTATCTAGGAAGTGTGCACAGAAAGAGTGGTGCTTGGCATATACAAGTCAGCTGCATTATACCCTCCCTATAGGAAGTTGCATGCAAAGTCTAGCCAGTGTCACTGTAAAGAACAGAAGTTTTTGTTATCCATGTATCCATGTATGCATGGGATAACAAATGACAACAGCAAAAGTCCATCCTGATTAAATAAACTACATAATATAGTTATCTTTTATAAATGCCTAGATCTAGACTTCAACATTTTCACAATGAAAAAAGTAAGTGACTGTTTAACATTTTAATATCTGCCTTAATCCCTGTTATATGACTGCCATTCAGTGCTGTCACCTAAGTGAATTTAGAAGACTCTGTAAGAATAATAAATCCTGTTGTAGTCTTTATCTGCACTGAGGCTTAGCTGATGGAATTGCGAATCGGCTTTTCTTAGAACAATAGCACATATAGGATAGGATACTATTCGATTCCAGAGTTTAACATCCATCCAGGAATCAATGGTGTATACCATCATCTCTCTCATCATGGATCTTCTGTCTGGATAGAACTATCATATCCCAAGGATATGTTGTTGTTCCTATGTCTGACAAGGTAAGGTATTACTGGAAGTACTTTTAAGACTGAATCCTTATGTGAACAAGTACTGCTTTGTTTAATCACTGTAAAAAAGGTTCTTTGGTTGAATAGTACGCCCACTGAGCATTATATTTGTTATACAAATGTCCACAAATGTGCAGGTAAAGCATTTTGTTAATATATAATAAATACAGGATTGAAAGAAATGTAGCTGCTAACATTCTCAAAAATGTTTTCATGCAAATTATTACAATATTATTTATAGATCACTGTGGGTTAATAGCTGATAGATTGCCATATGGTCATCATCCAGATGAATTCTTGAAACATCCACCCAAAACAACCTTCAAATGCTCTTCATCAAAAACCGTGCAATATATCTGCTAGAAATGTAATTAGTTGTTTCCCATTCACAGTAAAACAGTGTAACAATAGAATTGGAATTTCATGTTCCTTTTGGCACTTCTAAGGCTGATGTTTTCAAGCCCCTTTGTGATCCAGAATTTGATAATTTCCCCCTTTCCTGTTTAATAAGATTATAGATATATGGAAACATTTTCGTGTCAGTCAACCTGTAGAACTTCTAGGATATCAAATAAGCATTTGTACCCAGTTTAACTCTATGAGACCCCTAATGTTGAGTGACATTATCTGAAGACTTTTCTCTGGGTGCATGAAGAGCAAACCTGCTTTATGCAGAACATTAAATTGTTCAAGTGAATGAAAACTTGCCCAGTCCATTGGGTCGACCAGCCTGGCCCTGGCTCCACCCAGCAGAGGTGTTATAATGGGAGATGGCAAGTAATTGTATTTATCCTATCAACCCAATCACAAGCCTGTAAGGTAGCCCATTCAACAATCTGAATGTTATTAGCTGCACCCTGGAGGAGTCAGCGTCCTGTTTCTATTTTGTACTTGTACTGTGTTACAAACATAAAAAAAAAATTGCTTTTTAATTGTTTTAACTGTTTTATGCACATGGAAATGAGCAGTAATAAGTCAAATGAAATTCCCACTCAAGTCAATGCGGTACATAATAGCTAGATATGTAAAGCCTTCTCATGATCAAAGCACATCCCAAGTACATTGTAGCTCACTATAGGTCCACGTTTTGCATGTGATTATAGAAACCATGAAAAGGTGAGTATGTAAGAGACACTGTAAAAGCTAGACCTGTTCTCATTAAAGTGGTTCCCTGTTGTTCTCTACAGCAACAATAATGCGAAAATAATTGATCAATGTATTCATAAAACAAAATGTTCTGGTGCCTGGGGAAGGGTACTGGGAGGGGAAGAAATGCTAATTCCCACCCAACACCTCGTTTGTTGCCATAGAATGTGCCAATATTTTGCTTATGCTAGAGGCAAAATGCTGTGTCATTGTATCTGGCGCTTGGTGAAGGATGCTCTGTTTGTCTTAAGGCAAGATTGTTTTTGGCTAATGTTACCAGTGATTTTAATTTGTAATTTATATGTGTAACAGAAAAACCTTCTATAACAATCACCTGAGCAGTAACTGCACTCAGACAGTAACACTTAATGCAGACAAAGTATTAATGGGCCTCCTTTGTACACCATATAGGGTCAATTGTTTCTGGGAGCCAAAGGGAAGAAAGTATACCATCAGATAAGATTTGCTTATTTGATTTTATTTTCCAATTACATTATGAAATATGATGTTAAACCATGTTGGCACCATCGCACAGTGCAAACATGAGAGCACACAGCGCAGGTTTATGATTGGATGAAGTTTCTCTATCCAAAAGTTATCACTGAAGTCATGATGCCAGAGCTAATGCAATCCATAATATGGATTTATTCCTGGTTTTTAATTAACTTATTTTAAATTGTTGTTGGAATTGATGGAAAAAGCTAGCAAGGCACAGTGTTAATATAGCCTTGGGCTCTTTATTATGTATAGGAAATCTTTCACAAAGGTCAAGCTCAAACCGATTTGGATGCATTTCTACGAGAATGTGGTTGTAATTACATGTTATTAAGTAAGTTCCACCAGTGGCTTTGATTTAGTTAGCTTCAATCCTGCAACAGGTCTTCTTTATATGTAACGATTGCTATATGACTATTTATTATCTCCTTTGTATTGCTTCCTAAAGATGCACCATCATAAGGGCCAAGTTGTTATAAGCCTCTGTCATACAGAATTTCCAGTGACTGACATTGATTGCTATTAGACCCACACTGCCCCACAGAAATCCATTTATCCACCACGTACATAACCAGCATTCATCCATATACAGGATATAGGTACATGTGTCTGTTTAATGCTATAATTGTTTCAGGGAATATCAAATGGCTGCAACATTCCTTGGTATATTCCAGGGGAAAGTGCTCAACTAGATCTCATGAGAAAGTGAACTTTGTTCGCCATTATTTTCTTTGCATTAGTTACTACTAACACTATTAACCACCTGCTTATTCTGAAAGGCTTCACCATCGTGTTTATGTGTTTCCTACTCTGCTTCATACAGGAACTGATAATTCTATACTATTATGACTAGAATACACACTCTAAGCTGTCCTGCCATATGGCTTATCTAAATAAAGGGTATCTTGAAGGGGAATGTAATAAAAGCGAGCAGGTATAACCCAGATGAAGACAGGCAAACATATAATCAAGGCTCTGATCTTTCCAATATGGGAGAGGAAAGCAGGAGGTGGGAGCAGTGCCTACACCCCGCACAGATAAGTGCCATTGATGTTGTTTGTTAGCATTGCCAAGCAGAGCTGCTCTGTGGGACTCTTTTCATCAGAGATTAATGTTAGATGCTAAACTGACTTACAAGTACAAGAGATGACACCTTTCTCAGAATGAATTTTCTATTATTTTAATATCGGCAATGCATTAATAATTATATGCTACAACATACTGTTATGTGTACTTCATATTAGTATTGTAATAATTCTGGATGAGTTTTTCTTAAATTGACACATTTGTGAAATGTTCAGTGCGGAAATGTATTTTAAAATCCAGCACATGGAGGCCTATTTAGAAAAGGACGGATTTTAGTGGCTTTAGAGGTTTTTGAAACCACAACTGAACTCACTGGTTGATTTATCAACACTGGGCAAATTTGCCCGTGGGCAGTTACCCATGGCCACCAATCAAATTGTTGCATTCATTGTTCTACCTGCAGCTGCCTGAAAAAAACTAGAAATTGATTGGTTGCTATGGATTACTGCCCACAGGCAAATTTGCCCATTGTTCATAAATGAGCCCTACTTTTTTTTTCTAAAATTAATGTTATGTATTTAAAAATTCGAATAAAAAAAAGTATGAACGGGAAAAGGCACAAAAGCAACAACTTTTTCAAATCAAAGCAAGATCTTTCATTTGTGAAAGGCACATGTGCCATTAGCTGGAGAATTTTTGTTTTCTCACAGTTTTATCACATAATAAATCCTGAAAAGTCACACTTTTTTTCTGATAACTTTTTAGGATTTTTGCCATTAAAAAGCACAATCCTAAAAAAATCACAGCTTAATAAATTGGGCCCTTAGGCAGCTTTCCCCAAACGTCATGATAGCTGGGCTTCAACATTTTTGTCCAGCAGACATTAATGGTCAGTTGGTCATTTATGACGCAAGTGCAGTTTCAAATGCAAATTGTCATGTTTTTTACCTTCAATTCAGTGGAATGCCAGCATAACTGCAGCCATGTTTGAAGCTGCACCCACTGCAGTTGCACTTGATGCTTCAAAACATGTGGTAGCAAATCAGATGCAATTTTCAGGTAACATTTTCAGAATTGGGATTTTATCACTTCTGGGGCTTGGGGTGAAATGATGTTTTGAGTAGCTCCAAGGTTCCCCAGCATCCAGGTCCGGACTGAGAATTAAAATAGGCCCTGGCATTTCAGGTACACAAAGGCCCAATCAGCCCACATAGAGGCCCAAACAGCCCCCACCAGCCCACTAAATACTGACTTTCTATGACACCTTATAGCAGCCCCTCTGGCATTTGCCAGAACTCACAGATTGCCAGTCCGGTCCTGCCAGCATCTATAGGTGCCTTTGCACAGCGTGTTTGTAAATTACCGCTATTGTGTTTTTAGAGTTCATTGGAATTCTTAAAACTGGGAACATAAACAGCACAGAAACACTAGGGCATAGTAATCAGCCTGGAATTCCCCAGCTTTGTGTATAGGATTCTTAGAAGCATATTAATTAAATATTGAGAATAGTTCATGTTTGCTGCTCATAAAATCTTGTGCAACTGATTGGAAAGCTCCCCTCTGTGAATTGTTACAAACTTTTATTCCCCTCCCATTGAGATATACTGTATATTTATGACCCATGATGTGTGCCGAGAGGAGTTGGGTGCAATACTTAACCAATGTATATTAACTATAAGACAGTATTAATAATGATGTACAGCATGGTAAAACAATAGGGTAAAGCTTCAAGCATAATTCTCTGGACAGATCTGGAAAGATGCCGATCCTTCCACCAATATTCATTTTCTAAAAGCCTACAGTAGATGGTGCTGCAGATCTGTAATACATTAAATCTCAAATACAGTCATTCTGATCACCTAAGGACAAAGTTGTTTCCAGATAGGCTTAAACACCAAACAGTGGGCAATGTTACGTCGTGCAGGTTACTTTCTACATATATACTGTATGCCATTAGGGTATTCAGGGTAAATCCTATTGTCCAGTTATCTTGTAAGCAAGGCTTTAGTATGCTTAGTAGCTCTGGCAATGATAGGAGAAAGCACATAGTGAGCATATTGTCAAAGTTTTGTGTTTTTGCTGGGATGAACTTTAACTATAAACTGTAGCACACGCATGCACATCACTTTAAATATGTCAAGCACAACAAAAACTTAAAATAAAGGCCCCAGTAATGTAATAAAAGGTGCAAAGTTTGCAACAGGTCTAGAGACAGCAACCAATCAGCAAGTAGTATTTACTAGTCACCTATTTTAAAGCATCTCATTGGTTGTTATGGTTTACTTCACCTGCTGGAAATATGCTCCTTGCTTTGGGTCAGGGAACCGGAGCAGCACCCAGAAGAAATCTTCTAACACCTCTCCAGCATTACCTACTGACCCAATCACCCCCATAATTTGGATCTCCATACATTGTCTACTAAAATTATTTTAGACATGAAATAAACCCAATAAGATTGTTTGCCTCCAATAGGGAAGAATTATATCTTATTTGGGATCAAGTACAAGGTACTGTTTTATTATTAAAAAAGAAAAAGGAAATTGTTTTTAAAAATATAAATTATTTTGTTAAAATTGAGTCTATGGAAAGATAACGGGCTTCTGTATAATGAATCCCATACCTTAGCTTACCCCCAAGTTATTTCATTGTTCACTGGTTTACAGCAGAAATGTAATTATCCTTTACACTTATCTTGAAACTGTCTCATTCTGAGCAGTGAAGCAAATTGCATCTACATTTGCATTCATGATTAATTGCAACACTTAGAACAAAAAACAGTGGTATTAGTATATTCTGTCTGTTCCAATCCTTTGCTTACCATGCATGGATTGGTGTAGTTATTATATGATCAATATTGATCAGTTATTATCTGATCTGATATAAAGCATTTTTTTCTCCAGGCCTATAAAATACTGGCTAGGTAGCAACTCTATATACCAGTGTGGTGATATAACATTAAGAAATATATGTTTTCCAATGCATTCTTAAAACAATATTGCATCATCTGTAAACTGAATTGGTGGTATTTCCATGTCTGGGTACTTTTGGCCATGCAGGATACTAAATGTTAATTTCAATATTATGTTTATTTCATGGGGGATAACAGTAATATATGTTGCTTTGTTCAATTTATAGTTACAGGTCTAGTGACAGCAAATGTCTTTGTTCTTCGACAGATTTATCTGTAAGTGTGTTACTGGCTCCCTCTGCTGATAGTTTAAAGCAACTCCTTGTGTCTTAAGAGGCAGAGATATTAGAAAAAGGCATTAATTATGAAAGTGATTCAGATATTCAGAAAGACGTTGCGCTCATTATATACAGAATATATTTGTGCATAAACAGTATCTAAAGTATCCATGACACTGAGTACTTTTCATGACTCTGAATTTTGTCCATCACAGTAATGCAATGCATTACACATTGGAGGGTGATGCCATTTCATCTTCAGGGAATCAGACTTTTTTTTTAGCATTTAATGCAGATCGATCTGGCCCAGCTTCTTTGCTTGGTTATTGAGTGATTAAGTCTCATCATCTATGTCTTGGTGTATCTTGTGTTCCTTCATTATGTTTCTGACCCTTATTTATGGCTTTTGGATCCTGTTTCTCACCCAGCATACATTCTAGCATGCATTCAGGCATGCGCTTGCAGGGGAGCACTTGCGAGGGCAAGTGCAAGGACCCTGTGGCCTATGAGCCTGTTCTCACCTGCCCCCGTGAGTGCTTATTACTGGACTGTCTTTTGTCCTGACCTGGCCTGCTACTAATATTCTGCTCACTGATCCAGTTAGTATTCACGCTGTCACTGTGCCTCCGTTTAGACTTCAGTTTGCTGTAAACAGTCACCTATTTGAACTTTGCCAACAAGAGTTGTTTCCTGAAAGAAAAATTAAGAAAATGTGCTTTATTATTAACATGTCAGTTTACACTGGAGCCATCTGTGACTTTTCTGCTATTGTAGTCTAATTTATCCTCAGGCCACACGCCACCTTAAATAGTCTCCCACACTCTCTAAAAATTGCCCCCACTAGTGGTAGGCTGCCTGCACTGGGTGGGAGCTCTCGTGCATTTAGCCATGTTTGGGCACACAATATATAAGTGAATGCTGCAACTTGCATGGTATGTGCATGTACGTGACGTCAGATTGAGAGGCACCTTTGTCAGAAGCTGATTACATGCATGCGCACTACACAACCAGGAGCTCTCTTCTCGTGCAGGCAGCCGAGTGCTGAGGGGTTCCTTATAGATAGATAGATAGATAGATAGATAGATAGATAGATAGATAGATAGATAGATAGATAGATAGATAGATAGATAGATAGATAGATAGATAGATAGATAGATACATAGATAAAAGGTATCCCAGACTCTGAAATTCCATCTTTAAATCAGATACATTAAAATGCACACTGTATTGTGGGTAAACAAACATTGCATTTTGCATACTGCACAGGTATAAAGTAAATGAGTAGTAGATTGAAAGTGCCTTATAATTTATTTCTGGTGTATCTAGTATTAAGGAGGGAAGGAAAAAGATCACTTGATAAGGGTCAACGACAAAAAAATGATCCAAATAATGCAAGATCCTGACTCATGGCACGCTACTCATTCCAAAAAGAGCCTATAAGGTGCATGTTAATGATAATTTAATATAATAGCCCAGCAGATGGAAATATCCCTTGTGTACTATAAGAAATAAATGGGAGATTCAGTATTGGTGTTTGCTGGCAGGATACATTTTCCTGCCTTGCAAATTATATAAACTTTGTTTTGCAAAAGAAAAAAAAAAAAAAAAGCTTTTACCACCATCAACTGACTTCCAAATATAGGATGTCTCCATTTTCTGGATTTTCTCTTGAAAATAAAATTCAAAGGAGAGAGGATTGTACATGCATTGAAATGCAGTGGTCTAAAATTCTACCCTGTCAGCTTTTCAGCTACTGGGGCACTTTTCCCCTAGATTACTTGAGGTTACTTTCCCACCTTGAACTTAAAATGTAAAACAAATTGGTAGAACATCTGCCTTGCAGCAATGGGGTCCTGTTTTCAGTTTAGACACTTTATGCAGAGGAGTTTTTATGTTCTCCACCTGTCTGCATGGGTTTCATCTGGGTATCCTCCCACACTCCAAAAGCATAAGGCTAAGGCCACACTAGGCGATAGCGCCGCGATTTGACTCGCGGCGACTTTTCGCCGCGACTTTTAATAAGCCGCAATCGCTGGGGAAACTTTTGCGCTGGCGTCTATGGGGAATCGCGAAAAATCGCCAGCGTAAAAACACATGCGGCGATCTTTTTTCTACTGTCGCTCGAAATTGCCTCGCTAGGCGATTTCGAGCGACAATAGAAAAAAGATCGCCGCGTGTGTTTTTACGCTGGCGATTTTTCGCGATTCCCCATAGACGCCAGCGCAAAAGTTTCCCCAGCGATTGCGGCTTAAAAGTCGCGGCGAAAAGTCGCCGCGAGTCAGATCGCGGCGCTATCGCCTAGTGTGGCCTTAGCCTAAAGGAAGTTTATATAGCTTCTGATAAAACTGACCATAGTGTGAGTTAATGTGATAAGGATCTTAGATTGTGAGCAGCAGAGTGGACAATGGTATCTGAGGTCCACTGGAAACCATATCCTAAGCTTGCCCCAGCCCCCATCAGATCAGTGCTTCTATACAAGTCATAGAACCCCAGAGTTACTTTTAATGTCCTCATATATAAGTAAGTGTTTAATGAAACTAATGTGACTGCCAGCAGAGAGAGGGCATTCCAGAACAAGTTCTGGCTGTAAAAAATCTTTTTGAACTTTACATTTGAACTTTGCATTTTGCTTGGCAGCATTAAATACAATGTGGAGATATGATATGATATGATGTTTGTGAACTCCTTTCTCTTACTGGTTGGTTGTGATGAGTATAAAGTTAAACCCTCTGCTTTTTCTGATCTTTATCTTGCCTTTCCCAGCTGATCTGTTGTGGACATTTTTTTCCTGCAAGCTGCTTCTCACATTTCACATTATAGCTTCTACAGTATCTTCTGCTCTGGGGACCATCTGCTCTTCTTCCAGGGATCCTAGCATCACTTCCATCTGACTTATGCCGCTCAATGTAGAAAAAGGGAAAACATAACTTTGTTTTGTGCTGATGCTACGTAAAGTAGATTTACCTTCAATCACCATTTATTAAATCTCCATCCATTAAAAACCATTGCTAGAGCTGCATGCATTAAGCCTGATTATAGAGGCTGTATAAAAGGGGATGGGAAGGCAGCAGCCTGTACCCATGTGTTGCTCATTTCTGCTTATGTCTCCAAGCTATGTCTACAGGAGCTTCTGTATTCTGGAACTTTTATGTTACCACGGAGAAGAGGTGTCTGCTTCCCTAGGTTCATTTTCTTACTGTTGGCCAGCTGAACTATGAGCTGTGACTTCAGTAAAGGAATGCATATAAAGTTCCTGAGCTGCTAAATATATCATTATGGAGGGGAAAGGGCAAGGGGGCAAGCGTGCAACTGGAGGTAGAGGTGGAAAGTTGTCAGGTTCCTTAAGAAGGATGAGCGGGTCCTTCAAACGCACATCTCTAAAGGGCTCTTCCTCTGGATCCCAGAAGGTATGTAAGAGACTGCAAGTTGGGATGTTTTTCTCTGCCTTGTCTTTTTAACTCCATATTTTTAAAATTCAGTATAACTAAACAATAGCTTTTTATACATGTCAATTGCTTTCTGAGATTAAAATGGGTAAAGTTAAAGACAAATAAATATGACAAGATAATTATAATTCCATGATTTAAGATATTATCCAGAGAATGCTCATGCAAAGATTATCTTTCCCTTTACTTTTACTAATGATACTGAATACAAAACAATGTGAAAGTAAAAGCAGGAAAAACTCAAGTTAATGAGTATGTGTATATAAAAAAGGCAACTTGCATTTAATCATGAATGACTATTGTCATTAATTAGACATGAAGCTCTTTTTGTACAGTTTCATGGAAAGACTGAACATTAATGCTAGAAGTCCAGTATTGTTTAGTATACGTACTGGATCTGTTATTGGAAAGTGTAATGTCAGCTGCAGGGGCATGCCAACATGATGCACGTACTACACAGAATAAACTGTTACTACTTTTATTTTGCTTTTTACAAGAACTTAATCCTAAACAAATGACTACAGTATGGCATAAAAAGACTATGAGGCATAAGTTGATCATAAGTAGTGATGGGCAAATTTGTCCAACGAAATTCGCGAAACGGCGAAAAATTTGCGAAACGCATTGAAGTCAATGGTCATAAAAATTATTTTGATGGGCATCAATTTCGATGCCCGCGACAAATGCGTTAAAGTCAATGGGCATCCGAATAATTTTGACGCGCATCAATTTTTTGCGCGATTGTTCTGATACACGCAGCAAATTTTTCAACACCGAATTTTCTCTGCAGTTATGCAAATTTATTGGACCACGGCGAAACGCGATAAATTGCAGCAACCTGTATTAGAACCTTTACAGGATTTAAGATGGATGGAATCCATGTCTGCTGAGAAAACAGATCTCAACATTTGTACAAAAAACTATTTTTTTTTGTTCTGCTGTTTTTTTACTAGTTCATTGGGAGACCCTTATGTCTCTAAATGATTTAAAGTAGCCTTAAAATGAGCAGCTTCCTGTTCTGCAGGAAGTTTGATAGAGAGGAAATGCATTTCCCTGAGAAACAACTAATGCAGTAAACAATGACTTAATTGCACTGTATTGCTTTTATATTGTGTTTATATAGTAGCAACTTGTATTAAATCCCCTTAAATAAAGGGAAGCTTCCCTTTGTATGTAATGGGACCAAGAATAGTCATTATGAGATGTGTCTCTTTCTCACTACTACTAATGGCCATGGTAATTTTTTTACCATGACTGTACAGAACCTAGCAATCACTTTATATCTTTGTATTTCAGAAGCTGAACCGAGATTGTTGGACATTTTTTAAATGTCTGGTCATACACATTAGGGCCTTCATTAATTTACTAAAATATATTCCAGTAGTCACACGTCCATTATAACATATTTGCGCCAGTAGAAATAACCCAAGGAGGCCTATTCTAATGCTACACAAGTGCAAAATTACATCTACATTAGTAAATCTTCTTGTTTGTGTGATATCTGGGAGTCAGTTATTCATATTCTAAATCAGTGATGCAAAGAGGTGACTGTTATGTGTATATTATTATTAGAAAAAAATGAAATTGTTTTTGAAAATTAGAATTATTTGCTCTCTCTATGGGAGATGGCTTTCCTGTAATTCTGAGCTTTATGGATAATGGATTTCCATTACCACATGGACCCCTGGCATCTCAGTCAGACACTGCTTAGAGTTAATGTGCAAACAGCCCTACTATAACTAGTTTTAGCGAAAGTGTTAAATGTCATATTGTCAGGCATTTCTTGAAAGTGTTGAGTCTTTTAATACAGAATATTTACTTATCTTACTTACTAAAGAGGATGTAGCTCACAATTTATTCCAATAACTCAAAGAAAAAAACTATTTATTTTAATGCTGCGTTATATTCCCAAACTTTTCTTTCATTATTTTTTCTGAAATTGCCTTTGACAGTATCTTATCACTTTTGCCTTTGATGCTGCGGCTAAAGCTGCAAACATGTTTTCCAACTCAGTTTTCTGGTTTTTGCTTTTCGTCTGTATCATCTCATGATCAATAAACTACATTTGAAGTCTATAACAGGCATCAGGGAAAAACAGCACACAATATCAAAAAGAACAGTTGATAAATGAAGCAGTAGAGGCATAAACATAAACAGAATTAAATAATAATATACAAGCCTATCACTTAGCTGGAGGCAAAGGAAGTTTTGCTTTAGACTGTGTGGCTAGCATTTTCAAAGATGGAAAGTCTCTGGATTAAGTGAATACCAAGTAAAGTAGATTATAGGTAAAATACACTGATAATGCCTTAATTCAGTTTTATGAGAATCTTTACAAGAATTATTATGTAGCTGCTAGTAATGTAAGGGTTGACCCAAAACCCATGGTGACCTACAGGTTGACACCTGGTTTGGTGGATATGGGTTGAAATTTGGCCAACCATTGCAGGTTAAGGTTGGATGCGGGTCAGACTAGGGAAGTACACTTATAATATAGTAGAAAGCAGGAAATATCCAAGGCAGTAACTATGACTGCAAAGTGTTTTTATTGGGGAAAATTGTACTGGCACTTCATCTGGCTCAGGCCAAATGTGATATGTGATATTCTAATATCAGCAATCAAACCCTAGGACATTTCTGATGGCATCCTGGTCGTCCTGCCAACAACTGATGAATGGTGGTATCCACATTTTCATTATCTTTTCATTGCATGTCAAGGCTGGTGAAAGGACATTACTAACATTAATACAGTTTAGTAGTATTTGTATGACATTTACAAAGTCCATGAGTCAAAAGACTGCTGTATAACTCATGACCAGCTGGTGCCCTAAATCAGTTGAACAAATTTACCACGAAATAAGGACATGAAGCAGCAATACCGACAGCAAATCATGGGCACTGATATAAATTAGACAAAAAGTAGTTTGGTACAGGAATGGCCATGGAACTGCATATGACTACTATAGATTTATGTAAATCAGGTACTTCTAGAATAAACCAACCAACAAAAAAATTATTTGCATTAAAATCATCTGCTCTAACAAATGGGAGATGGGTGCTTATACTATGATTACAGTCATTTACTCTGAACATATGGGTAAATAAACCCATTGATACTGATCAGATATTGGCTTCAGACACTGATTTCAGACAAGAGTTCCTTGTAAGTTATGTGACAATGGATATCTAATAGTGTCCCTGCATACTTTGGGATGGGTGGTGTACTATTGGAAACTAATTTAAAAAGGTGTACATACAGCCTTTGTGAACTTCGCCAACTGCTTTGTCTGTCTTCCTAGAATGTACAATGCACTCACAGCAGCCCATTGTACATTGTACCACGTTTCTAGAAATCTGTGCAGATTTATTGCTGTGCTCAGAGTACTCTTTGTAAAATTGCTAGGAATGTTACACACAGACAATCCATGATTTTAGTATTGAATCATAGACATGGATTCATTGGGGCAAATTCACTAACCGGCAAGAATTCACCAGCACTGGCTTTGCATGCACGCAACACTTCACCAGGTGTTTTTTTTGGACCAAGTCCTATCTACTCTATTGCACTTTGTCTGGTCTGAGGTGGTGAAGGCAAGTCTGGTGATAGAGGTAACGTTCAGTAAAATCAAAAAATTAGTGAAGTAACGTAGTTACATCCATTCGCCAGTGCGAAAATTCGCCTGGCGTTAGAGTGCGAAGTTGTGACAGAGTCTATCTCCTTCGCTAGCAAATTTACGCCAGCACCCGTTAGTAAATCGGTAAAGTGGCACAATGAAGTAATGCTGGCAAATTTTCACCAGCTTTAGCCACTTCGCCCTTTAGTAAATTTCCCCCATTGTTGGAGTATCATTCATATATATATATATCCACATTATGATGTTAAACTGGGTAGACAAAAGCATCCGCCCAATTGCCCAACAAGCAGATGGTTGGTCAACTTGGAAACCCACCTAGAAGGTAACTGGCCAATACAGGGAGGCAGGTTCAGAATCATATTGGTTAACAGCAGTGGCGTAACTACAGCCCATGGTCGCATGGGGGCCCAGGAAAAAGGGGTCTGTTTCCTCTTTAGCGTTCAAATCTCCCTCCCCACCACTTTTTCTTTTAATGGTTTAATGGTCCTGGTTAACAGAGTACATGATTAGAGGCATAGCTGATGTCAGGCCACAGGCTAAGGTAGAGTCTAAAGGAGTCTCTATTTGGCAGTACACCTGGTTTTATGCAACCAAAATTTGCCTCCAAGTCTGGAATTCAAAAATAAGCACCTGTCACTGAGAACAGCCAAGGGGTTGGTGAGCAACATGTTGCTTGTGCACCACTGGTTGGGGATCACTGGGCTTAGGCCAACCAAACAATAAGACTTTAAGGAAACTGAAGTGAGACTTATAATGGGCAGTGAGGTATTGCTCTAAAAACCGATACAGACCACATTTAATCATCCAATAATAAATCCAAATATACTAACTTGTTTGATGCTGTGACCCGGGTGCCTCTGCCACTCCAAGGTCTCTGAGGAAGTGCATAGACACGAAATTCGACCTCAGGCACTGTTTTTACCAGATGTATTAACAAAAATTAGCATTTAATGATTCAAGCTGTGGACTTGTAGTTTCCCGGTGTGCGCTGCCACTATTGGGTATTTGCTTACCCAAATTTGAGTCTGTGAAAAGAAATGTATGAATAGGCAATATAATAGGAGCCTTGGAGATTGAAGCCTGTAGCTAGCATTCCTAGAAGAGGTCAAGCAACAACTGGGCTTCTATGCCCACACTGTACTCAACTTGGCCTTTTTATTACTCTTACTGAACTGGGGGGTTGTTTATTAGCAACACTTAGACTCTTAAGAACTTTAAAGGTCTAGTATCCCAGATTAACCAACCCTTGCTCCTTGCTAAGCAACAAGGGCTTGTTGAGGTTCTTCAAGGAATTGTAGGGCCCCATGATTAATCAAGGCCTCCACAGATGTATTTGTATATCACCATCATAAAAATGTGGGTGTGACTGTTTAGGGTAATAATGTAAAGCTTGCCCTGACCCAGTATCCTACAGCAACCAATCAACAATTAGCATTTATTGGTCTAATGCAGTAAGAATAATGCAAAGCAATTTAATTAAATAGTTCCCCCTGTCTCTTATATAGCACCCTAAATCGTCAGACATCAGAAATGGGTGCCTGTAGAGACCTTCTCATGCATCCGTATTAACCATTATCAGTATTAACCATTACGTTTTTCAGTACGTGTTGTTCTGGTGTCGCTCAGAAAGATTTCATCTGGATGTTATGCAAAATGTTGATGTGTACTTAGAGACAGCAGGGAAAAGGCAGCCAAAGATTAATCTCTGATAATGGCACGGCCAAAGAGCTAGCAGCTGGTGTGGATTAATATTCCTTAATATCTGCTTTCATGTGATTAATAGATAGATGGTTAAAACCTTTACCTATAGAGAGCAAGCAGAGTGTTGTGGCTCTAGTGACACTTAGAATGGGCACGTCTTTAGTGCTCTCTGAGCTTATGTGGCAGGTAATGTGAGTTCACATAATCACTGCTTATGTGTCAGCTTCCTGGAAACTGCCTTTCAACACATATCACAATAAATTATTTTCTCCTGCTAAAAGCCTTGTTTGTAAATTACCCATTTTCAGATTTGGAGTTTAACATTCATTTGTACATATTCTGAATTTTCTATTTCATCAGTGACCTATTTTCTTAATACTGGTCAAGTTGAAATGAACTGTGATTACATTTTAGCCTTTTTGGATTCTAAATAGTTATTGTACCAGGATTAGCTTTTAAAAGGTACATTTACCTTGTTAATAATTATGATGTATTGTCTCAGTTCAGAGGCATCAGCAGATACGATTTATTTCTGGGCAGACAGACGGTAGTCCCCTGGCAGTACAAAATCAGTTATCGTGGAGCCCATAATCTATTACAAGTATGGGATCTGTTATCAGGATACCTGTAATCTAGAAAGCTCTGAATTACGGGAAGGCCATCTCCCATATACTGCATTTTATCCAAATAATCCAATTTTTCAAAAATTATTTCCTAATAAAATAGTACCTTGTACTTGATCCAAACTACTTTTAATCTTTATTGGAAGCAAAACCAGCCTATTGAGTTTATTTAATGTTTAAAAGATTTTCTAGTATCTTATGAAGATCCAATCCACAGAAACCCCAGGTCACAAGCATTCTGGATAACAAGTCACATACCTGTAATAGATGTGAAGTGAGGCCATGTTGCCTGAGCATATTTCTGTTTTTATGGACAGTTTTACACACAGATCAGTTCTCAGATCAGAATCATCGTTGGTACGCAAAGCAATCTTGTAGACCAGAAGAATAGTCCATATTAAAGTTCAGTTTTTGTGCAATGGAGACATTTTTTCTAGTACCTTTAGTGATTCTCATCAACTTGGGTCTATGTAATCTTTTCTGCAGCCTCAGCAACTCTCTTTGAAGGTATATGCATTGGCTGCTTTGTATATGCTTTGTATAGGGTGGGAAAATATAGTAGGCCAAAGGCTGTCATTTTACAAAAATAGGCAATTATGTGTTTTGTATATCATATATAATGGCATTGGATAGAGTTCAGATATAGTAGAAAGCCATATTCATCAGCCCCCAATGCCTTCTGATACAACGTCAGAATATAACGACAATGTGGAAGCTTTGAACTGACCCAGTTTCATGTATTTTTGGGGCCAAGGGCAAGTCTGTTTTTTTTTTATGTTTGGATAAACATCTCATGTGAGATCACATCAGAGTAAAGTCATTAAATAAACAAATAGCTTTTGCCATTATGTCACGTGATCAATTTGGATTATTGGTTGTGTAAACATACTAAATAAACCTGGCTATACATGGACCACGACCATGGACCATGGATCCGACGCGACACGCGTCTGCATCCGACAGTCGAGTCGCGTCGAATCAACGATGCAACTTCATCTGACATTTCTATCTCATACCTTATTTCAGTCGCATGAGATTTGCCGCATGCGTTTTGTCACAGCTCGTTGGATCGTACCAAAAACGTCCATGTAGTCCTACCCTTAAAGGGGTGGTTCGCCTTTAACGTAACTTTTATTATTTTTATTATCAATTCTAAGCAACTTTTCAATTGGTTTTCAATATTTATTTTTTATAGTTTTATAGTTAGTTGCCTTTTTCTTCTGACTCTTTGCAGGTTTCAAATAGGCGTCGCTGACTCCCTTCTAAAAAAACAAATGCTCTGTAAGGCTACAAATATAGTATAGTTATTGTTACTTTTTATTACTGATAGTTCTATTCAGGTCTCTCCTATTCATATTCCAGTCTCCTCAAGTCAATGCATGGTTGCTAGGGTAATAGTTACTAGATTGCTTAAAATGCAAACTGGAGAGCTTCTGAATAAAAAGCTAAATAACTCAAAAACCACAAATAATAAAAATGGAAACAAATTGCAAATTGTCTCAGAATATCACTCTCTACATCATACTAAACGTTATGTCAAAGGTGAACCACCGCTTTAAAGTATATAATGGCCGATTCTAAGCAACGTTTCAATTGTTTTTTTATTATTTATTTATTTATTATTTATTTTTATAGTTTTATAATTATTTGCTTTTTTCTTCTGACTCTTTCTAACTTTCAAATGGGCATCGCTGACTCTGTCTAAAAAACAAATACTCTGTAAGGCTAGAAATGTAATGTTATTACTACTATTTATTACTCATCTTTCTATTCAGGCCTGTCCTATTCATATTCCAGTTTCTTATTCAAATCAATGCATGGTTGCTAGGGTAATTTGAGCCCTAGATACCAGATTGCTTAAAAGGCAAACTGAAGAGCTGCAAAATAAAAAGCTAAATAACTCACAAACCTTAAATAATAAAAAACTATTACAAATTGTCTCAGAATATCACTCTTTACATCATACTAAAAGTTATCTCAAAGCTGAACAGCCCCTTTAACCAAATTAGGTATAAAGGTCACCAAGCAACGCTTCTAGTTTATGGCCAGCTTTAGTAAGTTTGACAGAAATTTTAAAAATTAGAGATGCATTACTATATGGAATTACACAAAGAGAAAGCTTGAGGCAAAGCTGATCTGTTTTATACAGATATATTTAAGTGATATATAAGTATTTATTTGACAGGACATGGATTAGAGTTTTCCTGTTTGCATACTTAAGTATGTGATTTCACTGCAAGTCATTATGCATTGGATTTTCATCTGAATGCTGCTCAGAATACATCAGAGCAAGTTCATTATTATCATTATCCTTTACTTATAGAGCTAAAAAATTCCCAGGCACTTTTATGCATCGTTTATATTAGCCCCAGTTGAGTCTACACTCTAAAGTCCCTATGCAAATCACACACTACATTCCATTTTATCAAGAGGAAACCAATACAGGCATGGGGAGAATATTCAAACTCCTTGCAGATAGTGCCCTGTCTAGGTTTGAGCCAAAAAGTTAAGCAATGCTATTTATGTTATAGAGGGAAATAACTCTAAATCAAGTGCATTTATATTGCTGTGCTTTAGAAATGTTTTTAGAATGTGTTTATAAATGTGCTTTAGAGTATTTAACAGTATTGTTAATATGGTAACTGACAACTTGTATAAGAATTGTGCCTTGGCAGCTCACAGAATATTTGTTGGTTACAGCCAGTTAAATGTTGGCAAGAAATGTTCTGATTGATTTCCCTGGTTGAAAAAGCAGAGATGAAAAAACTACAGTAATTATGACCACTTATAAAGTTCTAAGATTTGATGTATGTCATATAATGAGAATACCCAGCAAATGATAGAAAGATAAAAAAAGACAGCACACTAAAATATTAGGTATTAAGGGTAGTCACTGAGAAAATCCTTGATCATAAAGAATATAGTTCTTCTATAGATGGAACTCCAAGGTGGCATTTAATATACTTTTTCTACAATGAGGTTCGACCTCCTAGCATTTAAGAATTTAAGAGGAATCTCAGAAAGGATTTTCTTAGCGTAGACATTAGGGGGCCTATTTATGAAGCCTCAGTTTTTCTGGTCGAGCTTTTAGGGGCACATTTACTAAGCTCGAGTGAAGGATTTGAATGAAAAAAACTTTGAATTTCGAAGTATTTTTTTGGGTACTTCGACCATTGAATAGGCTACTACGACCTTCGACTTTGTTTCAAACGATTTGAACTAAGAATCGTTCAACCATTCAATAGTCGAAGTACTGTCTCTTTAAAAAATACTTCGAAGACATACTTTGGTAGTTTAAACCTACCGAGGTTCAATGTTAGCCTATGGGGACCTTCCCCAGCACTTTTCTAAGCTTTTTTTGATTGAATAAAAATCGCTCGATCGATCAATTAAAATCCTTTGAAGTATTTGCGCTAAAATCCGTCGAATTTGATATTCGAATATTAATGCCCCCCAACTGAGCTATTGGGGGGCATAAACAAAAACTGGACCTTCAGGCTGGCTAAAGGTTGAACCTTTAACTGGGACTTGAACTAATAAAGTATAATAATTCAGATGCCTTCACTGTAATAGCCATATAATGTTTTCATGGGCTAATGAATCTTCTCTCAGGTCCATTTAGAAGTTTTGGTGGGAATGTTGAGGAAGATTATTTTCACTACATAGGGGCACATTTACTATTGGTCGAATATCGAGGGTTAATTAACCCTTGATATTCGAACCTCGAAGTTAAATCTTTCAACTTCAAATATCGAAGTTGAAGGATTTACCGCAATTCGTTCGATCGAACGATCGAAGGAAAAATTGTTTGATCGAACGATTAAATCCTTTGAATCCAACGATTCGAAGGATTTTAATTCATCGATCCAACTAATTTCCTTCAATCCCAAATTGCTAGGAAAGCCTATGGGGTTGGTACCTCGGTAGGTTTTAGGTGGCGAAGTAGGTGGACGAAGTTTTTTTTAAAAAGACAGTACTTCGACTATTGAATGGTCGAATAGTCGAACGATTTTTAGTTCGAATTGTTCGATTCAAAGTCGTAGTTGAAGGTCGAAGTAGCCAATTCGATGGTCGAAGTAGCCAAAAAAAAACTTCGAAATTCGAAGTTTTTTTTATTCTAATCCTTCACTCGAGCTTAGTAAATGTGCCCCATAGTGTACCAAGGGGCATGTTTACTAACATTGGAGATAAATATCTGGAGAGATTTCTGGAGATGTTGCCCATAGCAACCAATCAGATCTTTGCTTTTGTTTTCTAACTTGGCTGTGGCTGTTTAAATCTAATTGCTGATTGGTTGCCATGGGCAACATCTCCAGAAATCTCTCCAGATATTTATCTCCAATGTTAGTAAACATGCCCCCAAGTCAGAAAAACAATTTTATTCTATCCTCAAATAGAGCAGAGTAATATTAAGCCCAAGGCATATCAACTAATGGTTGGCTGAACTAGCCTGCTAGGTCACCAAAGGATCTCCCAATAAACCCAAGCCCCAATGGGCCCAGATTAGAACAAATCCCATCATCCTTTTATTACATGATGTAAATAATGTGGGATCAGCTCCTGTATAACCGCTTATTCTGATAGTGGTACCAAATGGATTCTTTGAACTAATACAGGTATGGGACCTATTATCAAGAATGCTCGGGACCTGGGGTTTTCCAGATAAGGGATCTTTCTGCAATTTGGATCTCCGTGGTTTGTCTACTAAAAAAAAATTTAAACATTAAAAAAAAACAGTAGTATTGTTTTGTCACTAATATAGATTTATTATATCTTAGTTTGAATCAAATACTAGCTACTGATTTATTATTACAAAGGAAAAGGAAATCATTTTTAAAATTTTAATTATTTGATTAAAATAGAGTCTGTGGCAGACAGCCTTCCGGTAAGCTTTTTGGATAATGGGTTTCCGGATAATGGATCCCATACCTGTACTGCTTTTTCCATTGATTTAAAGTTATTATATTACATAGTTTATTATATCATGTAAAAAAACATTTTATGTTAAATGTAATTTTCTCATCCCTCTAATCACCATACACTTTGCTGTCATCTAAAAGACAGTATCAGGAACAGACTGAACCACTGCTCAGCATAATCATTGCTCTTTTTAATAAGCCTTTAAATGGTGTACAGATGGCTTTGACCTTGAAAGGTATTATTCTCTGTCAGAGGAGAATTAACCCTTGAACTAATGAATATAAAAAAAAAATTAAACAACATTTACTTACAAAACTGCTATCTTGTTAAGGCATAAAAATGTATGACCTGTGATACTTGCAATGCTATAAGTGGAGCATGTAAGTACTGTGGGAGAGGCCATACGCCATTCTATACTTATCCAAAAATAGGTGGAGATACACTTGTATCAAATAATAAAAAGCATTAATGAGCCAAGCAGTAAACAGTAAAAGTACAAAAACATAGGGAATACACTATTAATTTATCATAGCAGTAGTGAAATGCATGTATAATAGCAATTCTTTTGATGTAAACAGTAAAAATTAGATACAGTTTCTAATATACACAACATTCAAAATTCAAGGTACAAGAAATTGCAGTTTTTCTAATTCTTTACATAACCTAACTGAGATTTGTTAGTACAGTATAGGCTCTATTAGCCAGAATGCTCGGGTTATAGGTTTTTTTCCCACATAAGTGACTTTTCCTTAATTTGGATCACCATACCTCAGGTCTGCTAAAAATCATTTAAACATGTAAATAAACTCAACAGGATTGTTTTGTTACCAGTATGGATTCATGCTGCTTAGTGACCATCAAGTGCAAAGTACTTTTTAAGATGATTAAAAAATGAGCTTAGAATAAATGTTTCCAGATAAGGGAGCCCATACCTGTATATTAAAATGTATAAAGATTGATTAGTGCACAAATTGATCTCTATATCTAGCAAAATTACGCATTTAATACTTTTATAATATTTTGCAAAAATCATGCTTTAGTGAAGTTTTATTCACAGTATCATTTTAGTATTGCAACAAAACGAAACACATTTTGCCAACAATCTGCAACTTTTTAAAACCCTGACAGTGAATGGATGACGCAGAGTGCTGTGACCTGACAGTTTTTGGGGCAAAGGGTGTTTTTTTACAGAGAAAATCAATACCGGTGCAAGGAAGTTTCCATGGTAGCTATCAAAGTACTGCTCTAGGATACAGTGCTCCATTCCATTCAGAACCCTGTGCTGCAACTTTGCAATGTTGGACCCAAGCATACCCTGTGCAGGAGGATTGTGGTTAGTGGGGCCACCTGTACAGGGAATTAATTGCTACGGTGCTGGTCTTGTGTTGATACAGATGAAAAGAAGCTTTTAAGCCTCCTTTCATAAACATGGCTCATTTTAGACTCTCTAAAATGACTAAAAAATGTAATTGTTAAAGTGCTAACTGGAACATTTTCTACATACAAGTATACACGCTATTATTGGGAATGCTTGAGACCTGGGGTTTTTCAGATACGAGATCTTTCCACAATTTGGATCACTGTACCTTAAGTTTGCGAAAAAATTTTTTTTTTATAAATATAAACTTACTTTTATAAGTAATAAAATATTACATAAATCCAATAGGATTGTTTTGCCACCAATATGGATCCATGCAACTGATTTACCATCAAGTACAAGCTGCGGTTTTACTATTACAGAGAAAAAGGAAAGCATTTTTTCAAAATTAAAAACAGTTCAGTGTAAACATAAAAACTGTGTAAATAGATCTGAGTTAGTCAGTGACTTTAAGGGGTCACATGGAACATAACTATTCATTAAGATTGCAATTGATCCTTAGCATTTAGTTCAGATTCAAAAGCTGGTATGGGACCTGTTACCCATAATGCTCGTTCTGTAATTTAGATCACCATGCCATAAGTCTGCAAAAAATCATTTATATATTAAGTCCAATAGGATTGTTTTCCCTTATATCTTATTTGGAATCAAGTATTATTACAGGAAAAATAATTTTTTAAAAGGTTTAATTATTTGATTATAATGGAGTCTATGGGAGATGGCTTTCTGGATAATGGGTTTCTGGATAATGGATCTCATACCTGTATAGTGATTGTCTTAATCGTAACAGCATCCTGTTCTAGCCAGGTGCAAACTTTTCATTCCTGTCTATTATAAGGAGTATGATCAATAGCAGTTATTGTGTTTGAGGGAAATTACAGTGAGGTCCCTTGCACAGGGAACAGTAGCTGCTAGGTGGTGCTGTTATTCTAAAAAATCTTGTTAGAACCTTGTATCAAGTGGTGTTTGTGTTTAGAACTGACCCGCATGCAATGTTTTCTTTGCTCCACTGCAGCTGTGGCATTACAGAAATGTTGTCAAAAGTTTTCCCCCCATATTTAATACATACATATATGTTTGCCCAGATGTATATATATATAATGTTTCAAAAAGTACCTGCACTTATACGTAGTCCAATGGTGGGTGCTTGGTCAAAGCTTGGCATATAAAAGTTCAAATTTGTTAATCAGTTACTCTAACTGATAGGGATGTAGCGAACGTCGGAAAAAAAGTTCGCGAACATATTCGCGAACTTGCGCAAAAATGCGAGCGGTTCGCGAACGGTTCGCGAACCCCATAGACTTCAATGGGAAGGCGAACTTTAACATCTAAAAAAGACATTTCTGGCCAGAAAAATGATTTTAAAGTTGTTTAAAGGGTGCAACGACCTGGACAGTGGCATGCCAGAGGGGGATCAAGGGCAAAAATTTATCTGAAAAATCTGCCTGTGTGTGCTTGGAAGAGATAGTGTAGGGGGAGAGCTGTTAGTGATTTCAGGGACAGATGATAGTAAGTTTGCTGGCTAGTAATCTGCTTGATACTGCTCTGTATTGGAACAAAAAAATAAATAAAAGCAGTCCTTACAAGGACTACTGTTATTGCAGCAGTCAGCAGATGAGATCAGAAGCAGGACAGCTGCCCACTGCAGCTACATACAGAGCACTGCAGTAGAAGGTAGATTACTAGCCAGCAAAGCTACCTAAGCTTAAATGTCCCTCAAACCCCTGCAGACTTCTGTCCCTCCAATAACAGAGCAGTATCAAAACGATTACTAGCCAGCAAACTTTCAACTGTCCCTGAAATCACTAACAGGCAGCAGCTCTCTCCCTACACTATCTCTTCAGCACACACAGGCAGAGTGAAAAAAAGCTGCAGGGCTTCGGTTTTTATAGGGAAGGGGAGTGGTCCAGGGGAGAGCTTCCTGATTGGCTGCCATGTACCTGCTGGTCTGGGGTGAGAGGGCAAAAAAAAGCGCCAACAATGGCGAACCCAAAATGGCGAACGTCGCGCGACGTTCGCGAACTTCCGGCGAGCGCGAACACCCGATGTTCGCGCGAACAAGTTCGCCGGCGAACAGTTCGCGCCATCTCTACTAACTGAGCCTGTTGAATACGGTATTTTTTATTGCTATTTTGTACACATTTTACCTACACTCAGGCATGCTGTGTTTTTGTTTGGTGAGTGCTCCTCCATATATATAGGCACCCTAGGTCCTCTGCTTAGGGTGGCCCTCAGGTGCCGATATATTTGAAAATGTTTTTCAAAATAAAACAAAAAAACAACACCCACTGCAGAGACTTAGCACTGAAATCCTTTGGTGCCAGGAAACAGGGCCCAGTGTGAGCACTGGGAGTGACATTCATACTCATGTGATCTCATTTCACACACTGCGGGGGAAGCACAGTACAGTCTGGTGCCTAGGATGCACTGGACCTAAATACATCCGGCTGATTAGTTGCCATAATTCCCATTTGAAAATGTATTAAATAGTCCCATTAATTTGAAACTGTTGTCTTTAAAGGACCAGTACAGTCTACAAATTAAAGTATTGCCTTTTATATTTAAAGGAGAACTAAAGCTTAACTAAAGAAGTAGGCTAGAAATTTTGTACATTATGTTTTGGGCTTTTGTACCAGCCCAAGGCAACCACAGCCCTTTAGCTGTGTCTGCAAAGATGCCCCAGTAGTTCCCCATCTTCTTTTCTACTAATTCACTACACATGCTCTGTGCTGCTGTCACTTACAGGTAGAGATGGCGCGAACTGTTCGCCGGCGAACTTGTTCGCGCGAACATCGGGTGTTCGCGCTCGCCGGAAGTTCGCGAACGTCGCGCGACGTTCGCCATTTTGGGTTCGCCATTGTTGGCGCTTTTTTTTGCCCTCTCACCCCAGACCAGCAGGTACATGGCAGCCAATCAGGAAGCTCTCCCCTGGACCACTCCCCTTCCCTATAAAAACCGAAGCCCTGCAGCGTTTTTTTCACTCTGCCTGTGTGTGCTGAAGAGATAGTGTAGGGAGAGAGCTGCTGCCTGTTAGTGATTTCAGGGACAGTTGAAAGTTTGCTGGCTAGTAATCGTTTTGATACTGCTCTGTTATTGGAGGGACAGAAGTCTGCAGGGGTTTGAGGGACATTTAAGCTTAGGTAGCTTTGCTGGCTAGTAATCTACCTTCTACTGCAGTGCTCTGTATGTAGCTGCAGTGGGCAGCTGTCCTGCTTCTGATCTCATCTGCTGACTGCTGCAATAACAGTAGTCCTTGTAAGGACTGCTTTTATTTATTTTTTTGTTGTTTTACTACTACTACTACTACTACTACTACTACTACTATAAGAGCCCAGTGCTATTAGTCTAGCAGTGTTGGGGAGTGGGACTGGTGTGCTAATCTGCTGCTCCTAGTAGTTCAGCAGCACCAACTGTAATTTTTTTTTTTTAATATTCATTTTTTTTTTATTTTACTTTTTTTTATTTTACTACCACTGTAGTAGTGTATAAGTTGACCTTTTAGGCATTATTTGCCCTGTAGGCATTTTTTGCCCAGTGTGTTATTCAACCAACAGCCATCTAGCTGTGTGAACTTGTTCACATTCTGTCAAATATCCATAATATTACCGTCTCCAGAAAAAACACCGGAGTGACTTTTTTCAAGCAGCCATAATAAATTTTACGTAATCCGTATCCATCGCTGTAGTAGTGTATAAGTTGACCTTTTAGGCATTATTTGCCCTGTAGGCATTTTTTGCCCAGTGTGTTATTCAACCAACAGCCATCTAGCTGTGTGACCTTGTTCACATTCTGTCTAAATATCCATAATATTACCGTCTCCAGAAAAAACACCGGAGTGACTTTTTTCAAGCAGCCATAATAAATTTTACGTAATCCGTATCCATCGCTGTAGTAGTGTATAAGTTGACCTTTTAGGCATTATTTGCCCTGTAGGCATTTTTTGCCCAGTGTGTTATTCAACCAACAGCCATCTAGCTGTGTGACCTTGTTCACATTCTGTCTAAATATCCATAATATTACCGTCTCCAGAAAAAACACCGGAGTGACTTTTTTCAAGCAGCCATAATATATTTTACGTAATCCGTATCCACCGCTGTAGTAGTGTATACGTTGATCTTGTGGGCATTATTTGCACAGTGTTTTCTTCAAACCGCCATCTAGCTGTGTGAGCTTGTTCACATTTTGTCTAAATATTGATAATATTATCGTCTCTAGAAAAACCACTTGAGTTACTTTTTTTCAAGCAGCATTCTTATATTTTACGTAATCCGTATCCACCGCTGTGTATACGTTGACCTTGTAGGCATTATTTGCACAGTGTTTTCTTCAAACCGCCATCTAGCTGTGTGAGCTTGTTCACATTTTGTCTAAATATTGATAATATTATCGTCTCTAGAAAAACCACTTGAGTTACTTTTTTTCAAGCAGCATTCTTATATTTTACGTAATCCGTATCCACCGCTGTGTATACGTTGACCTTGTAGGCATTATTTGCACAGTGTTTTCTTCAAACCGCCATCTAGCTGTGTGAGCTTGTTCACATTTTGTCTAAATATTGATAATATTATCGTCTCTAGAAAAACCACTTGAGTTACTTTTTTTCAAGCAGCATTCTTATATTTTACGTAATCCGTATCCACCGCTGTGTATAAGTTGACCTTGTAGGCATTATTTGCACAGTGTTTTCTTCAAACCGCCATCTAGCTGTGTGAGCTTGTTCACATTTTGTCTAAATATTGATAATATTATCGTCTCTAGAAAAACCACTTGAGTTACTTTTTTTCAAGCAGCATTCTTATATTTTACGTAATCCGTATCCACCGCTGTGTATACGTTGACCTTGTAGGCATTATTTGCACAGTGTTTTCTTCAAACCGCCATCTAGCTGTGTGTATTATCGTTTCCAGAAAAACCAACTGAGTTTTTGTTGTTGTTGTTTTTTTAAAAATAATGCCAGGCAAAGGCAGGCCGCCACGCAGAGGCCGTGCTAGGGGCCGTGCTGCTATGCAATCCTGTGGCCCTAGCAAATTGCCCAGTTTTAAAAAGCCAATGACCCTGAACTCCCAAAATGCTGAAGAGGTAGTTGACTGGCTTACACAGCACACCCCATCCTCTACCGTTTCTAACTTTACCACAACATCCTCCTCATCCTCCACTGCTATGGCCACCCCACGTAACACTTCCTCCACCACCGGTGCCCCTTCTTCACTGGAGTCAGAGGAGTTATTTTCCCATGAGTTTCTTGAACTGAGTAATGCGCAACCATTATTGGCAGAAGAAGATGAAGGAGATGAGGACGTTACACCAGATTTAATTCTGGCAGAGAACACGACAGAGATGGACATAATGATGAGTGATGAGGAGGAGGACCCCGCTGCTGCTTCCTTCTGTGATGTGTCAGAAGAAATTGATGCATCTGAGGAGAATGATGATGAGGAGATTGATGTTTTGTGGGTGCCTAGTAGAAGAGAGCAAGAGGAGGGTAGTTCAGATGGAGAGACGGAGAGTCAGAGAGGCAGTAGGAGAATAAGACTTAGAAGAAGCAGGGAGGACAGCCCGCAGGGATCAGTAGGGCAACAACATGTATCGGCACCTGTGTTCAGCCAGCCAACGCACCCGCCATTGCCGCCAATGCCGCCAACTTCTACTGTTACCGCCAGATCGCACACTTCCAAAAAGTCAGCAGTGTGGGATTTTTTTAATGTGTGTGCCTCTGACAAAAGCATTGTAATTTGCAATGAGTGCAGTCAGAAACTGAGCCTTGGTAAGCCCAACAGCCACATAGGTACAACTTCTATGCGAAGGCACATGAGCGGCAAGCACAAAGCACTTTGGGAGCAACACCTCAAAGGCAACAGGCAAACTAAAAGCCACACTCCTTCTGGTCCAGCATCTTACTGCTCTACCTCTGCTCTCCTTGACCCATCTGAACCACCCTCCACTCCGCCTTCCACCTTGACCACCTGTTCCCATTCCCAGTCATCTGCCACCAGCCAAGTTTCTGTGAAGGCCATGTTTGAGCGTAAGAAGCCAATGTCTGACTGTCACCCCCTTGCCCGGCGTCTGACAGCTTGCTTGTCTGCACTCTTAGCCCGCCAGCTTTTACCATACCAGCTGGTGGACTCTGAGGCCTTCCGCAAATTTGTAGCAATTGGGACACCGCAGTGGAAGGTACCCAGCCGCAATTTTTTTTCTAAAAAGGGAATACCACACCTGTACCAACATGTGCAGAGCCAAGTTACCGCATCTCTGTCACTTAGTGTTGGGCCAAAGGTCCATATGACTACTGACGCATGGTCCTCCAAGCATGGTCAGGGCAGGTATGTCACCTACACTGCCCACTGGGTGAACTTGGTAATGGCTGGGAATGGGAAGCAGGGAATGGGTAGCTCAACAACAACAACAACAGTGGAGTTGGTGTCACCGCCACGGATTGCACGCGGTTCTGCCACCACCTCTACTCCTCCATCGCTCTCTACCTCGTCTTCTTCCTCTTCTTCTTCTTACTCTGCTGCTGGGTCCTCCTTCTCCTCCTCCACACCTGTGCACCCCCAGCTCCCCCTAGGCTATTCGACGTGCCAGGTACGCCGTTGTCACGCTGTCTTGGGGATGACGTGCCTGGAAAGCAAAAACCATACCGGATCTGTACTCCTGTCATCTCTGCAGTCACAGGCCGATCGGTGGCTGACCCCACACCAACTGCAGATCGGAAAAGTGGTGTGTGACAATGGAAGCAATCTGTTGGCAGCGTTGAGACTGGGAAATTTAACACATGTGCCCTGCATGGCACATGTGTTAAATTTAATAGTCCAACGTTTTGTCTCCAAGTACCCAGGATTCCAGGACGTTCTCACCCAGTCCAGAAAGGTGTCGGCCCATTTCAGACGTTCCTACACAGCCATGGCACGCCTTGCTGACATTCAGCAGCGCTACAACATGCCAGTCAGGCGTTTGATTTCTGACAGCCAGACTCGCTGGAATTCAACGCTCCTTATGTTGGAACGTCTGCTGCAACAACAAAGGGCCGTCAACGAGTACCTTTTTGAACTGGGTGGTAGGACTGGATCTGCAGAGCTGGGGATTTTTTTCCCCCGTTACTGGGTGCTTATGCGCGATGCCTGCAGGCTCATGCGACCTTTTGAAGAGGTGACAAATATGGTCAGTCGCACCGAAGGCACCATCAGCGACCTAATACCCTTCGCTTTCTTCCTGGAGCGTGCCGTGCGACGAGTGACAGATGAGGCTGTAGACCAGCGTGACGAGGAGCTGGAAGCGCACGATTTATGGTCGGAATCACCAGAACGAACCCAGGCACCTGCTGCAACGCAGGGAGAGGTGCCAGAAGTGGAGTCAGAGGAGGAAGGTGGCTTTGTGGAGGAGGAGGACCAACAGGAGCAGGCTTCCCAGGGGGCTAGTGGTGACCTTTTGGGGACCCCTGGTCTTGTACGTGGCTGGGGGGAGGAGACCGTGGATGATGCAGTCCTTGATAATGAGGAAGCGGAGATGGATAGCTCTGCATCCAACCTTGTGAGAATGGGGTCTTTCATGCTGTCATGCCTGTTGAAGGACCCCCGTATCAAGAGGCTTAAGGAGAAGGACCTGTACTGGGTCGCAACGCTACTAGACCCTCGGTACAAGCATAAAGTGTCAGAAATGTTACCAACATACCACAAGTCCGAAAAGATGCGGCATTTACAAACCAGCCTGCAAAACATGTTGTACAATGCTTTTAAGGGTGATGTCACTTCAGGAACTCATCAACATTCCAGGGGCAGAGGTGCCAGTAATCCTGCCACGAGCACACCTGCAAGGACAAAGCCCTTTGGCCGGTCTGTAACATCAGACATGCAAATGTTTTTCTGTCCAAGGCAGCGCCACAACCCTTCTGGATCCACCCTCAAAGAACGCCTCGACCGGCAGGTAGCGGACTACCTGGCATTAACTGCAGATATCGACACTCTGAGGAGCGATGAACCCCTGGACTACTGGGTGCGCAGGCTTGATCTGTGGCCAGAGCTGTCACAATTTGCCATGAACCTCTTGTCTTGCCCAGCCTCAAGTGTGCTCTCAGAAAGGACCTTCAGTGCAGCAGGAGGGATTGTAACTGAGAAGAGAACTCGCCTAGGTCACAAAAGTGTCGATTACCTGACCTTTATTAAAATGAATGAGGGGTGGATCTCGGAGGGTTACTGCACGCCGGAAGACTTGTTCTGACTTCTATGCAGCTGTCCTTCTCTTCAAGCCTCATGACTCCACACACAGCTGTCCTTTAGCGTCCTCCTCCCTCCGCCACCGTTACAAACTAGGGTGCAAACCCTACTGGTTTAATTTTTTCTGGCCTCTGTGCTTCAGTGGCTGCAACCAAAAAAATGCATATTTTCTGCATTTATATGGCATAATTTTTCTGGCCTCTGTGCTTCAGTGGCTGCAACCAAAAAAATGCATATTTTCTGCATTTATATGGCATAATTTTTCTGGCCTCTGTGCTTCAGTGGCTGCAACCAAAAAAATGCATATTTTGTCCATTTATATGGCATAATTTTTCTAGCCTCTGTGCTTCAGTGGCTGCAACCAAAAAAATGCATATTTTCTCCATTTATATGGCATAATTTTTCTGGCCTCTGTGCTTCAGTGGCTGCAACCAAAAAGATTTATATTTTCAGCATTTATATGGCATAATTTTTCTGTCAACTGTGCTTCAGTGGCTGCGACCAAAAAAATGCATATTTTCTGCATTTATATGGCATAATTTTTCTGGCCTCTGTGCTTCAGTGGCTGCAACCAAAAAAATTTATATTTTCAGCATTTATATGGCATAATTTTTCTGGCAACTGTGCTTCAGTGGCTGCGACCAAAAAAATGACTATTTTCAGCATTTATATGGCATATTTTTTCTGGCCTCTGTGCTTCAGTGGCTGCGGCCAAAAAAACTGGGCAAACAATGCCTACAAGGTCAACGACGTTGACCTTGTAGGCATTGTTTGCCCAGTTTTTTTGGCCGCAGCCAATGAAGCACAGAGGCCAGAAAAAATATGCCACATAAATGCTGAAAATAGTCATTTTTTGCCATACGTTGACTCAACGTATATGGCAAAAAATGACTATTTTCAGCATTTATATGGCATATTTTTTCTGGCAACTGTGCTTCAGTGGCTGCAACCAAAAAAACTGGGCAAACAATGTCTACAAGGTCAACGTATGGCGAAAAATTACTATTTTCAGCATTTATATGGCATATTTTTTCTGGCAACTGTGCTTCAGTGGCTGCGTCCAAAAAAACTGGGCAAACAATGTCTACAAGGTCAACGTATGGCGAAAAATTACTATTTTCAGCATTTATATGGCATATTTTTTCTGGCAACTGTGCTTCAGTGGCTGCGTCCAAAAAAACTGGGCAAACAATGCCTACAAGGTCAATGTATGGCAGTTGTTTAAAGAGAACAGTAGATTACTAGCCAGCAAAGCTACCTAAGCTAAAATGTCCCTCAAATTCCTGCAGACTTCTGTCCCTCCAATACAGAGCAGTATCAAGCAGATTACTAGCCAGCAAACTTACTATCATCTGTCCCTGAAATCACTAACAGCTCTCCCCCTACACTATCTCTTCCAAGCACACACAGGCAGATTTTTCAGATAAATTTTTGCCCTTGATCCCCCTCTGGCATGCCACTGTCCAGGTCGTTGCACCCTTTAAACAACTTTAAAATCATTTTTCTGGCCAGAAATGTCTTTTTTAGATGTTAAAGTTCGCCTTCCCATTGAAGTCTATGGGGTTCGCGAACCGTTCGCGAACCGCTCGCATTTTTGCGCAAGTTCGCGAATATGTTCGCGAACTTTTTTTCCGACGTTCGCTACATCCCTACTTACAGGGCTTAGGGACTGACTCACAATATACAGTACATATAGAATATAAATGTCACAATATAAGGCTGATTGGTAATTAATACAGATAATTAGTACATGGCAGCACAGAAACAAGTGCAACTAACATCTACATTTAATAATAAACCCTATAGCAGAAGCTTATATTACAGACCAACCTCATTTTCTGCTTGATAATTAGTGGCAACCCCTAAGCTTAGCTTCTCAACAGCTGCTCAGAGCCCACTGAGTATGTGAGTGTCACAGACACTTTCCAAGATGGTGACCCCCTGTGACAAGTTTGAAGTCCTGGATCATTGCTGCTATTGAGATGCTGCAACTTTAAGCTGCTGCAATAAGTTCAGTATATAAAACATGGCATTTTTAGCCATATTAATTTTTAGAGTTTAGTTTTCCTTTAAAGCATACATTTGTTGATACAGTACATGCAAATAAACCGATTCTTGGCAATAAACATTGTTTTTTACATTAGAGAGGCATTCATTCTGTAGTGCTGTAGAGAGCCATAAATGGCATTTGAGTTTATCTTCCTGTGTAAGAACTAAACCCATTCCATTCTACAGAGCATTGTGTTATCTGAAGTGCAACCTGTGTCTTGTTGCCATATGTAATGTGAATTGCCGCCCCAAGGGCTATACAGTAGCTTATTTATATAAACTATAGCAATGTTTCTGAAGCAAATGCACAATTTTTATTGGTGCAGAGCAATGGTTAAATGCATATACATCACTTTTTGATATAAAGTATTTTTGCTGTTACTGGTGCTTTAATGGTATAGTTTATCTTAGAAATTAACTATTAATATGATGTAGCATTAACATTTTGTTCTGCAATGCTCTAATACCTGGTTGCAAGGGTGCCACTTACAAGACAATTTTTTTTATATAAATATCGGAGTTTTTGGACAGAAAGATAAGCAATAAAAAGTAACAATAACCTTTTAGCATCACAAAGCAACAGTAATTGGTTACCAGTGTCAGTGAGGCTAACCAGATTATTCACTTCCTTATTGCACACCTTCAAGAAGCTGAAAGCCCATCTAAAGCATAGGAGCCTAATCTGCTGAACTTTTTACTCTGCAGTGTTTGGAATACAAAAATGAATTATACATTTCCAATAAAAAAAACAGAGATGTAAAGGAAACCAAAAGCTTAAGAAGTAGGCTAGAAATGCTGTACTTTATCAGAATGTAATAATCAGACATGCAGCATCAGATTATATGACAGTCAAACCTGCTTGATCATTTGTGACAACCCTTAAAGGGATTGTTCGCCTTTGAATTAACTTTTAGTATGATGTAGAGAGTGATGTGCAACCATGCATTGATTTGAATAAGAGACTGGAATATGAATAGGAAAATTAATGGAAAGAAGAAGAAGGCATATGATTAAAAAACTAAACCAAATAAATAATGAAGACCAATTGAAAAGTTGATTAGAATTGACCATTCTATGGCATATTGAAAGTTTTCTTAAAGGTGAACTACCCCATCACAACAGCTGCTCAAAGCACACTGAGCATGTGCAGACAATCCTAACAAATCCAAGATAGTCATCTTTGAAGGCCTGTATCATTAGTGCTAAAGTTCAATATATTTATATAAAATATTATATTATATATATATATATATATATATATATATTATATTATTATATTAAATATTAAGAAAAAGTAGTCCTCAATACTATTGGATTTGACATAAATATCAGTGCTCTATGACATTTAACTCAATAGTTTTAGAATACTGTTTGCATTTACCTGAATCAAGTTTAAGGGGCAGATTTACTAAGCTTGAGTGAATGGTTTGAATTTCAAAAAGTTCGAAGTAAATTTTTGGGTTCTTCGACCATAGAATAGGCTATATTCGACCATTCGACTTAGATTCAAATGATCAAAGTAAAAATCAATTCGACCATTCGATAATCGAAGTGCTGTCTCTTTAAAAAAAACTTAGACTTCATACTTCGCCAAATTAAAGCTACCAAAGTGCAATGTTTGTTTGAATGATTTTTTTTCAACCATTATGGATTCATGCAGCTTAGTTACCATCAAGTACAGAGAAAAATAAACACTTTTGAAAAAATTAGAATTATTTGATAAGAATGAAGGCTATGGAAGATGGAATTCCCGTAATTCATAGCTTTCTGAATAACCGGTTTCCGGATAAAGAATCCCATACCTGTAAATGCCTAGGAATGGGCTACTAACACTTTTTTGTCCTTTTCAACTTTTAAACTTGGCTGGTGATTCTTATTCATATCTTCTGGCAGCATATGTAAAAATCATAAGTTCTTCTTTCCTATCCGCAAGGATGTACGTAACACTGGGTCAAAGTCTATGGGTAATTGCATTAAGTTACTTTTGCATTGAATAGGGTTTCTGTTGGAATAATATGCCTCTTGTATGCTATTGTCTAGAAGTAAAGCTGTTGAAAATATTTAAATATTTTTGGACTATTTTTTACCACATGTTTATGAAACCACATGCCCGAGATTTGTCTGTCACAAGGAGAGTGCTATTATGCACTGAAATTATAGCATGTCCAACACTTAGGCTGGTGCCAAATGGGGCTGAATCTTGGCCTGTTAATCAGTCTGTATGTCAGTTAACTTAAATAGAAATGTAGTTAGAGCAGGTCTACTGTACTGTAGCAGAGCCTTAACCTTTTATGGACAATATTATTGTGAGTGCTTGACCCATTTTTGCCATATATGTAAAAAGATTCTCACTTTTCTTAATCTGGAAATAAATGTGGGGTTTTGATGAATGCATAATATGTTTTTTTCTGAACCAACTAATTTTGCAATAAATTTATGTTGCTCTTTTTCACTTGTAATCGTTCATACAAGACCTTGGGGTTATTTATCAACGGTCGAGTTTGTTAGGTTTTTTTATACATTGAATGAACTCACAACTCAAATGGTTTCTAATTTAAGAAAAAACTTGAATGGAAAAACTACAATCAATGAATTCAGGGTAAGGACCCCAAAAACTCTTAATTGTTCGAATTAATCAAGTTTTCAAACAAAACCCACCAAAAAAACCCTGAACATCATGAAGGCTACTATCAATTCATCCTTTGATAAATAACCCCCTAGCGTTGGTGCTGGTTAAAAGAGTTTCAGTCGTCCTTTTGATGAATGAAGGTCTCAAGTTCTCAAGATATCAGTATGCTTTAATGGGCTGTTCAGAGGATTTTGTCCTACAACTTGGTCAGCGATTCACTGCTGTTTAATAAATATAACATATGTTGCATTCTTTTATTTTTATCTGTCTATCAAAAGGAAAATATAAACTGTACATAAGTAGGATTTATTTTCCATTTATTGAAAGATAAACCTGGTTTATACAAGCTAGAAATTGCGTGCTCTTAATCTCACTATGTAGGTCTCCTAACCTCCCTTGAACAAACTTGTGTAAAATGTCATAAGAGAATAATCATGGCTACACGGTATAATCACTCAAATGCTACTAATTACAGGGATGATTTAGAGAGTTTTTTTCTTCCTGGGCCTCAGGTCCTAAATAGGCCCCTCGACAAGAAAAAGATTCATAGTGGGTATTTAAATGATTACAACATTGACAAGCATTACTAACCAAGCACCTTGTTTGGTTTACTATAATGTGTGAGTATAAATATATATTGGGGATGCCTTTCTAATATTGTTTTGCATTCATTGCTCTCAGAACAGTCTCAATTCTTCATTGCATGATCTCAATCAGGGTTGATAGCTTATGCAGGGATGGAGGCCCTTCCAAACACCTACACTTCCCCCAGATTTATCTGGTACAGGATCTTTTATTCCATCATATGTAACTCCATCACTGGTCTGCTGTATTACAGAGCTGTGAGAAAATCCTCTACTATAACTTCCTATCACCACAACCTCCTCCGTGTCCCTTCTGCCCCAAAGCACTGTCTTGGCTTGTGCAGAATGCCCAGAGCATGTTCAAATGATTTTTCACAATGTAGAGACATGGAGATGTGCAGAGCATAAAAGATCGGTCAGATAGGGGGGAATATTTGTAAGTATAATGTTTCAAAAGGGTGATCATAAACAGTATAATATTTGAAAAGGGTAAACATATTCTTTTAAAGCACAAAAAAAGAGATAATATCATGCATTGTTTTACTAAATGTTTCCTTTGTATCAGGGTGAAAAATGATTACTAGCATATCAATCATTTAAATGTAGCTTTTATTAAAATCCTGAACTACTGGACATTATTAATGTGAAACTGCAACATGCAAATGGGCTAAATGTTATGTTCTAAACTCCTGTGCTAGGAACCCAGTATTCATGGGTATCACAATTTCTGGATGTTCCGCATATGGGATTTATAGTTTTATTATGAGTCTGTTTACAGTATAATCAGAATGTGAGGGTCCATAAGTGTTTGTTTACATTTTGACATGGGCTCCCACAACATTTTAGAATGTTATGGCACAGACTAGAGATGAAAGTTTAAAAAAGGTTTTTTTCACTTTTAATTATACTTTTGTGCCTAGCCTTTCTGTGCATTTGGTAAGTTTTCTGCTTTGGATTGTGTACAGTATTATATTATCTATCCTGTACAGTGATTGGAAGATCCAAGTCTTCTGCTGATATAGATCGGCTCGTCTCCCACCATACACTAACCCAATATTGTACAAAATTTTTTTTATATGATATTATCGATACGTCTATGTTGATTCACTAAAGGGCAAATTGTTGCCAGCAACCGATTCACACACATCGCACTACTTCTCCAGGCGCAAATTCGCTACCACTACGCTAATTCACTAATATGTGAAGTTGCGACATGGACGATGAACGCTGGCTACTTTTCGCTATCGTTTCTTTGGCAGTGCGAGCATTTCATAGCGAAGATGCACTAGTGTTTACTTGTGCCTAGCTTAGGTCAATTTTCATATGGTGGGTAATTAAAAGTTGTATGGACGTCTTTATTATAAATGTCGGTGCAAATGCTTGAAGATACCACTTTTTATTACAAATGTCCAGGGAACCTTAATAAAGACAAGAAAATTTATATAATGCCCTATACATAAGCCCACTATAAAATGAATGTTGCATATTTTATGAAATGTCTGGAGAAAACGGGTTCCCCAAAAAAAGTTTGTGAGGACTTTTGCAGGCACTCCCAAATAAAATTCACCAGCGTTTCTTTGAACTTTAACGCATTTTCGGCACACAGGACATGATGTAAGTGACAGAAGATTGAGCTTCTTTTTAGCACTTCACCTGGTCGGAGGTGGTGATGTCAACGAAAGAAGTAACATTCAGTAGAATCTGCACTTTAGTGAATTTGCAGAGTAAGAATCATTCGCCATTGCGAAAAGTCGTCTGGCGATAGAGTGTGAATAAACGCTAGCAATGGTCCCATTCACTTGCCTGTTAGTGAATAGGCAGTGTCCCTGCAGGGGGCAACACTGGCAAAAAGTTGCTAGCGCTAGCCACTTTGGCCTTTATTGAATCTGCCCCTAAAGCTGGCCATAGGCGCAAAGATCTGATCATACGAATCTAGGTTTTTCGGACCGTGTGTGGAGAGTCCCGACATTTTCGTCTGGCAAGAGATCGGTCATTTGGTCAATCAGATAGGTTAAAAGATTTCTGTCGGCTGCGGGTAATATCTCGATCATACGATTTTCAGAGGGAGACTGTCACTAGCTTTGGTCGGACATAACTTTCCTACGTTTGCTGTCAGGGGCAGAACATCCGCTGATCTGTTCTTTTGTTCTTTTGTAGGTCGGGAGATGGGGAAGTCCGATAGTATGTTGATTCGTACGATCGGATCTTTGCGTCTGTGGCCAGCTTTAGACTGAAGAAGCCATAACAGGTTTTGGAATTAATGAGTAATCATCTAGAAAAGTGGAGTTACTGTGAGGGTGATCTCTGTCCAGGAGGTAGGACCAGTAAGTGGGTTACTAGCATCTGCAGCTAGGAGAACTGAGCAGAAGTAAGAAAAAAGCCAGCAAGTAGAATACTTTTCCTTGGGATTATTTTACCCTACTTGTACCCTAATTTTAAAGAGAAAGGGCAAACGCTAATTGCAGAGGAGAGAGAGCAAAAAAACATCCACTCACCGGTCAATCCCACTTCACCGCTCTGGTTACGGCAACAAACACTCAACGTTGATGCATAGCAATAGGGATTGTACTACCGGAACAAGATCCACGGTGAAACCAAGCTTGATAAAACAAATGCAGCTTTATTGATCCATTTAAAATGTACCCTAATTGTGGCTGAGGTACAATACAAAAATAAGATTTCTTAGTTATTCAGCCAGTGGGCCAGTCTGCTCTAGTCTCATTTGTCTGTTACATGCACTATACTGAAAAGTGTCCTTTTTTGTGTAAAACCTTACTTTTAATATAATAAAGGAAAAATGCCTCCTTTTTTGGTGATAAAAAACAAATACAACTACGAATAGAATTTGTGAAAATTCACAAATTTTATATGTAAACATATTAAAGCGCACTGGTGTAATGCAAACAAGAATCACTGAACGAGAGAGGTGCTATATAAGTAGTTTTCTAAGTAGAAACAATTAGATATTGAAACATTTCTGGGATAACCACAAGACTATGCTGAATATAAACCACGGACATGAAATAATCTAACTGATCATAGGAGTTGGGACGCACAGTCTTCATATTCTGCCAACAAACATCTTTATATATTATACATGAAAGTATTTGCTATTTCTGAGCATAAAAAATTGTGTGACACCAATGTGCTCTCATGCTTTGGTTCTCTACTCTAGACCCCCAGAGCACAACAGTAGTTTGAGAGGATCGTATTGAAAGAAGATATTTATGAAAATACATGGCGAATAAATGCACAAGACTGCTTAAAGCACTAGTGTTATTTCAGTCATACACTACTAAGTGACTGCATGTAGCCCAAAAGCCATATTAGCTGGGGGAAACAATAGTCTCAATGTCTTGGCAGTAAGCCTATACATCATAACCCTGATCTCATGCTTTTCACATGGCATGAGACTCATTGGGAAGCGGATGAAGTGAAACTTCTGTTCAATGTGTTATATTCAGTTACTATGTATACTATAACCTAATCTACCATAAGGTCAGCTATGGCAGTTGAGTGGTTCTGAACCTGTGAGTCAGCTTGCAATGCTGTTTAGAATGGATCATCATGATCACCTGCGGTACAGTTACATTCATTCCTACAACATTTATTCTGATGTGACATACTGAATAATAGATTTCAAACTCAGTCGGTTGAAAGGCAAAAGTGATTTCCAAAATAAAGTCTTGGTTGAAGACTAACTGAAACTATTAAAGTTGTTTTCTTTTCGCTTCTTTAAAATCCCCATCGTTGGCACTTGTGACGACCTGCAGATATTACCTATGGAATAACCTACTTATGTACCTATTATATATGCCTTCAAGGTTCTTCAGTCAGGGAAAGCTCTACTGACTTGGAAAAAGGCTTGGAAAAGCAGGTTATTCAGGTTTACACAGAATTCAACCATGAGAAGTGTTTTGATCCAATTATACTGTATATCTCTGTGGATGGGTTGGGATTTTTTTCTTGTTATTATCTGGATCAACAGCAACAAAAGAACCCCCAATCCCAAGAATTCTGGATTACAGATTCCATGCCTGTGTCTTTTTTAGAGGCAGAAGATGCTATAGAATAAGAAAAAAACTATATCTGGAATCAGTGGCGTAACTAGAGTGCAGAGCCCCCCCCTTGCAGAAAAATATTCAGAAGGCCCAGCGCACTCCGATCTCCATCCTCCCACCCACTTTCTGTCCTGCCTCTGCCCTGCCCACTTACTACCTCCACTCCGCCCACTTCTCACCCGACTCCTCCCACTCCCGCCTAACTTGCTTCCCCCTTCCCCGGTAAGAAAGAGGGATGAGGTTTTTTTTTTATTACCTATAGAGGAAGTAGACCCCACAGTCTGGCCCCCTGTTCCCTGGGCCCCCCTGAGACTGCTGGGTCTGCTTCCACTATAGTTACGCCACTGTCTGGAATGCTTGGGATCTGGCATATTTGGACAAGAAATCTTTCTATAATTTTGATGGCCATACCTTAAGGCTGAAAAAAATTTACATCAACCCAATGGGATTGTTTTGCCACCAATATGGATTAATGCAGCTTTGTTACCATTACAGGGAAAAAGGAAAATGTTTTTGTTTTAAAATATTATTTTCTTAAAATATCATTTATGGGAGATAGGCATCCTGTAATTTAAAGCAGAAGGTATCCCATGACTGTAAAAATATTTATAGATATAATGTATTCCAGGCCAATACCTGTTTACTCAATCAAGAGTATCCACCTATCAAAAGTAGCAGTAGCCAGACTTTGGAATTCTATGAGATTTGGTGATGGGCACTGCATTGACTGACTTTAAAAGTGGATTGCTATATCTTGTGTAATTAATAGAATTCATATTTCACTGATTCTTGTATTTAAAGGAGGACATAACCCCACTGTGTATTTTTAACTGTTAGCCTCCATCCCTCTCACCAGCTAGATAAGTTCTTGCAGCCAAAAGTTCCTTGTTTGGTTGGTGGTCCCCATCTTCAATCCTGTTTCTGTCTCCCTGACCATTATCACCAAACAGAAGAAGGCACAGTGAAAACAAGCATCAGGAAATACTAACCTTTCCTAACACTGTCTTTAATTAGAATAGTACTATATGACATATTATAGGAATTCCTTTCTATGGGATTGAGTACATGGCGGGATGCTAATATGGTTGACATTGCATTGTTAGGCCTACATATTATTTGTTACTTTGTATTATTTATCGTTCGATTCAAGCCATCTCCTGCTTGTATTCTATCAAACCACTTCCAGGTTGCTAGGATAAATCGGACTCTAGCAACCAGACTGGAATTGGCAGCTGGAAAAAATTCCAAAACCACAGAAAGCAAAAAATGTAGACCTACCACAGATTGTCTCAGAATATGTCTGCCTACGTCATAATCGAAGTTAAAATAAAGATGAACTTATTTTTTTTAATTATTTTTCTTTGAGAAATGGTCAAACAGGGTTTAGACATCTCCATAGCAAAAAAAAGTTATAAGCATGATGACAATAGTACAATGGCTTAGGTACAGCAGAGCAATATGAATATGTTATATAGCCTGATTTTCATAGTAAATTCTTTCTACTGATGAACCTTTCTAAATGATGTTGTTTTTGCACAAACAAGCTACTGCTGTCTGCTGTTACATAAATTTTGTCTAGTGTCTGCTTGTGAGTAAATATTTCTTACAAGGCAGGTAAAGAAGAAATTTCTACTTTTCCTGCATTGTAATAAATATACACGTACAATGACAAGCAGACACTAGGTAAAATCTATGTAACAGCAGACCGCATATTGCTCTGCTGTAGTTGAACGTCATTCAGAAAGGTTTCCTAAAGTCAGCATTAATCTTAAAAAGGAATGTATTTTGCAGCAAAGAACTGAGCGATCTATTATACTTCATTAGGGACAAAGATGAATAAAAGCTGAGATTTGCATAATATAATATAGCCATAATAATGAAAGAACTCTGAGTTTATGCCTAGCCCCCAGGAACAATGAAACCTCTTTCAGCTTTCAGCTTTGTTTATTCATATCCTCTCTTTCAGACTAATGTAACTGACAAAGCGGTTCAGCTTTCTTTTAGACTAAAGCATGGTACTTAGTGCCTGTTTCTTTTTGCAGTTTTGTAAAACAGCTCCACTGTGTAATAAACAAAACACGAATACAGAAAAGTTTAAACTTTTCTTATTTCCTATTTACTGGGCAATTGCTTCAGTTCTTTATATATTATCATTATTTAAAGAGTCTTAAGCTCCCTATAGAAACAAAGATTTTTCTTGCCGAACGACCGATTTTAGCGAAGTCTGACCAATCCTTCGAAATTATTGTGCGGTTAGTGGGATTCGAACAATTGTACATCTTACGATTTTTCATCTGTCAGGAAATTGATCGGCCAGGTTAAAAAATCTTTATCGGTCCCAGTGCAATCTATCTATGTCTGCAGGGCCAAGCAGGCAGCTACCCTTTGTTTTCCTGGCAAATGGTATTTCGAGTTGATGGACTATTCGTCCGATCGTTTCGAGATAATTGTGGTCTCACGATGACGATCGGATCTTTTAAAAAATCTTTACTAACATTATCTGCAGTATACCTGAAAAGGAGAGTTCTGTGGGTGTCTATTAGTGCTCACAGGAAGTACCAGATTAGCTGTTCTAATCATAGATGGTGGTGTAAATAGTTACTAGACCCCCATTGCAGAATCTTATCCAGAATGATTGGAACCTGGAGTTTTCCAGATAAGAGAACTTTCTGTCATTTGGATCTACTAAAAACATAATTTAAACATTAATTAAAAGCAATAGGATTGTTTTAAAAAATGTGAATTATTTGATTAAAATGGAGTCTATGGGAGATGGCCTTCCAGTACTTCGGAGCTTTCTAGTTAATAGGTTTACAGATAAGGGATCTTGTACCCAGTGTCGGACTGGCCCACCGGGATACCAGGAAAACCCAGGTGTCAGTGGGCCCTTCTACGCACCCAACTATTTGCCTTGTATTCCTATAAAACAGCAGTTGTCCCATTTCTACGTATATAAGAACATAGAGAAGAAATGGAGGTAGAGACTGATGATAATATTTCAGAAAAAGTGATTAAAAGAATAAAGAAAGTGAATGACAAATACAGGAAAAATATTTTGGAGAGTGGGTCTGTGGCCAAAGGTTATCTGGTGGGCCCCAGGCATCCCGGTCCGACGCTGCTTGTACCTGTATCCAGAGTATTTCAGAGGCCCAGGTGTGAATGTCTATGCTATTAGAAGGCATCTTTATCATAAAAGATGTAAACAGCAAAATGAGCCCTACTCTGGGCTGCGGAATTCCATCGCTCCAGCTGTATAACTAAATTCGCTTCATCTTCACAGATATTTTTAATTATTTGGTTAGTTGGAAGTTATAATTCACCAACAGATATAGGGTAACAGTTTGGATATTCCTACAACAAATTCGAAAGATGTCCCTCGAATATTGTACTTTGTAAAAATAGCAAGTCCGTAACTTGCCCAAGATTATTTTCATAGCACAGGGCTCCTCTGAGACTGGGGTCCCAGAATATGTACCATTTCTGGCCTGCACTAAAAGCATCTCTGCCAATGGCTCCAAGCACTGTCAGGAACTTCTCAGAGCACATCCGAGGGCACATTGTTTTTGTTTGGATTCACAGAACCATTGTGCTGTCATCTCACTAAACAAACTCACAGAAAATTGAACCATCCCATGGTGACTGCTCAGTCACCCACAAAGGCACCTTTTGTATGGGTATATTAGCTCTGTCTGTCTTTTCTTTATTTTCCATCTGTGTTATTTTTGTGAGCTTTGAATGTGCTCTTTGGCTGACTGTTGCTGGTAAATTAATGGAGCATAAACACATTTTCCCACCATATTATAAAGCCAGATTTAGCTGCCTGACATGTATGCCTTGTACTGTTTAAAGGTTCTACAGCAGGTACCTGCAACTGGTATTCCCTGTGTTACACAAATACAAATAACAACGCAGCCAAAGGCTCTCCATCACTGTACTAAATATTGGTTAGGTGGATAAACGCATGGCTTATAGGAAATGGCAACCCAAAAATAATGTTTTGTCTAATACAAGAAAACATAATTCTAAGCAACTTTGCCATATACATTTATTACACATTTTCTATGGTTTATAAGTTATGTGTACATATATTACTATCGAAAGCAGTGTTTGTCTGACCCTTTCTATTCTCTGTCCTGGTGACTCAGACTGTTGATACAATGTAAGACAAGCCAACCAATTAACAGACCTGTCTTTGCTGGGGAACCAAGACTTCTTCAGTATTGTTTAAAAAGTAAAAAACAAGGAGTTAAGCAAATGCTGCTTTCAGTAGCAATTGTTTTTACAAATAACTGTAAAAGCACTTAAAAGTTTTAATTAACGTATATTGAAAATGTGCTTAGAATTATATTTTCTTTAAGCAAAGTTCAAATACAAGTGCATTTTTCCCATAATACAGTGTTTTGGTGTATAGTGTGCTGTGTGTACCACAATTCAAAACAATTCACCAAAATGAATGCAACTGAGTGCACATTTCAGGCAGGAAAGACTGAACGGCAAGGAGGGCATGTATATGGAAGTGCAAGAAGCACATTTTGACCTTTCATGAAAGTGGGTTTTATGTGCAACGGACTGTAGGGATATTACGGGGACCACAACCTCACTTAACATAAATGAGCCCTATAGTCTGTATTGGCTTGCAGGGCATCTGCACGGTGTTCAAAGAGTCACAAACCACTAGAAGAAGATGATCTCTCATTAATCTCTTTGTAAATAACGAATCTGAAATATTTTGGCCCTCTATGGGCAAGCAGGTGTTATGTAGGAAAGGTAGAAATTATGAAAAGTTTTGCACTATACGGAGAATGATTGTAGAACTGTTCGGGCATTTCATACGTAGGTCTCACTGGAGTTTCAGACTTTTTAAGGATTAGCTGTAATTAATGCTGTGTGGCCTCCTTTTTCATTTGAAAAAGAATGGGTAGATTAATGAAGACTGCTGAAAAGCACCATTATGCCCAATTGTCTCAATTATGCAAATAAAGTTGATTTTTTTTTTTAAGCGGGGCAGTAGAGTTTCAGATTAGAGTTTTCAGCATTCCATCTGCAAAGCAGGCAGTCTTCCAATTCCTTCTCTGTAGTCACACAGTAACAGTAGGTTTAACAAATTGGAGATTTGGGCATTATCAAAGTAGATTTGTTGTGCCTTGTTCCACCACGGGATGAAAATACCCTCAGGGCAGGGAGATTGATCATGGGACTGCAAAAGGATTACCTTCAAAAGGCAGTCATGAGACTGGCTTGAACAAAGAGACTGCTCACATGCTTATCATATGAGATTCTCTTCTTAAAGTGCTGGCACCCCATCTCCTCAGGGAGTCTAACCACCTCCTAGCAGAGCACTGAGGAGGCAAGACAGCACTCTAGCTCCCTGTCAAGCAACTCAACTGCTTAGGACATCTAAGGTAGGAACAAACTAAAATGTATATTTATTTAATTGTTTTTTAGTTAAATGGGATTATCTGCCTCAGCCAATATTGCTTGGGTAGAATAAGGGATGAGAAAATCCATTCTCCTTATTAAATTAGTCAGTTATTTTCTGTAGGGTACTATCTGCCATTTGGGCTAAGTTTATTCTTTATGTCATGTATTTTCTGTTCTCTCATATTCAGTTGCCATAGATATGCTATAAAAACTGTTCCTACTCTATTGTGGTTATGGGCAAAATATAATACGTTTCTACAAAATTAATATTGCCCCAATGGGATTTTTTTATATATATATTGCAATTATAGGGTGCAGAAGTTGAAAATGTATTTTAGTAGATTTAATAGTAAATGGGCTGCAAGCTCATTTTCAGTGGCAATATAGAAAATAGAATAGATGCAATAATAATTTTATTCTGTGAGCATAAAACAGTTATTTTGCTACACGCAATGCATTGCCTTTCAGATTTTGCCTTTCAGGAATTATAGGCAGACATGCACATTTCTTCTCTATGTCCTGTGGCTGACTATGCTTCAGGAACTCCTACTTTAATAGCACAGATACAGTCTAATAATTCAGAATCATAATTCAAAATTTGCTCTCTCGATCTATCAATCTATATTTAGGAGAATTTAGGATCCTAGGATCCTCCTGTTCCCACCCCTGGCTAGAAATCTCGAGTACCTTGGAAACATGTAAAATAAAATATTATTGCCATGTATAGTAAACATTCAATATTTTAGCATTCACAAAAGTCAGTTACTTCCTGCTCCCTCCAGTTGTTGGCAGGAAACATCTCCCAGCATCCAAAAGCTGCACAAGGGTGTCTTTATTGACACTTGTTGTAGGTCGTTCATACCCATGCCTTCTTGCACTTCTTTATTTTTATGTCTGGTCCCAGAGCATAATACTTGTTCATCTGACCTAGTAAAGATCCAGCACTAGATCAAATATCAAGTTGGAAAGTGCAGCCTTGTTTATTATTGTCTTGTTCTGGGTAGTCGATAGTTTCTGGACAGTGCCATGCACAGGTATGGGACCTGTTAGCCAGAATGCTCGGGACCTGGGAGATTCCGGATAATGGATCTTTCTATATTTTGGATCTTCATACCTTAAGTCTGCCAGAAAATCATAAACCCAATAGGCTGGTTTTGCTTTCAATAAGGATGACTTAAATCTTAGTTGGGATCAAATAGAAAGTACTGTTTTATGATTCTTTTTTTTAAAATTTGGATTATCAGGATAAAAAGGAGTCTTTGAGAGATGGCCTTTCTGTAATTCAGAGCTTTCTGTATAATGGATTTCAAGATAATGGATCTCATTCCTGTAGTAGTAGTGTGCCATAGTGTGCACACTGGTTAAATATTTATTTAATTGCACCCTATGAAGATGTGCTATTTATTTTACGTTTATAGCAAAACAAAAGAAGAAGAAAAACACTTGGCACATTCTGGGCGTCAAACTATCCTATTTGAACAAAACCGTTAATAACCCACAAATGAAATAGATTGTGTACATACTCAGTATGTTCTTGGCCTACCCAAATGTAATATAACAGTTTTCATTTTGGGTAATGCCATGTGCCATAAGCAGAGTGATTCCCATAAAATAGATTGGGAGTATAATGGGATGCAGTTGCTGGTAGGAACATCATTGTAGTAAATGTCAAACTCATAGCCACTGAACTATTGTCATAGTTCCAGCATTAAAAGTAATGTCAAACTCATATACAGGCATGGGATCCATTATCCAGAAAGCTCTCCATTTTACTAAAAAAAAAAAATAACTTTTTTAAAAAATGTGTTTTTTTCTCTGTGATAATAAAACAGTACCTTGAACTTGATTCCAACTGAAATATAATTAATCCTTATTGGAGGCAAAACAATCCGATTGGATTAATTTAATGTTTACATGATTTCTTAGTAGACTTAAGGTATGGAGAGTCAAATTATGGAAAGATCCGTTATACAGAAACTCATGAGCATTCTGGATAACAAGTCCCATACCTGTACTGGACATTGGGGTCATAGGGTAGACACAACACCCTAGACATCTATACAGTTACAGAATAAGTACATAAGTACACTTGTGTATCCAGGGTCAGACTGGAGGGCCCCGGCCTGCCAGGGCTGCTTCCTCAGGGCTCCCCTCCACCCCCGTCTTTGCTTTTTTGCCACAACCACCCCCCACCCGCCGATCGTGTGTGCATGCGCGCACACTCACTAAGATTTGCCATGGCTAGAAGCAAGGCAGAGGCGCAGGGAGAAGATCTGGTCCGGCAGGGCCCACAAGACACGGGGGCCCACCGGGTTTTGTCCCGGTGTCCCGCCTGCCCAGTCCAGTTATTCGCAGCCGTCAGAAATCTTTTAACCTGTCCGATCGGCCGATCACTGAGGAATTAACAGGTTTTACCAGTAGGATCAAATCACTAACAAATGTTCTATTTGTCTTGTAGTAAAATGGATCTCCTGGCCCCTGGCCTGAGCACTACAGCTAATCGTTCATAATCCTTTCTGAATTCTTCTGTATAACAGTTACTGGAAATGTTCTTTTCCTAAACTCATTATGAAAGACTGCATGGTTTAAAAAACAAATGAATGTAATTCTCCAGTTTTGTTGACACAGTGAACAGGGAAAATACACACACATACAGTTCCAGGCAATGTATATCTGTCACAGGATGGTAATGGGGCTTTGATTAAGAAGATTAAAGAGACAAGGGCAGTGGTTGTCTAAGCATGCTTCATGAATTTTATTGCAGAGATATCACATGCCAGCCTTTTGCCGCTTCCCTCACTCTTGAGAGACTTGAGAAGGTTTTCAGGTATAACTCATTTACTTTACAATAGTATTTGCATTCACCTACATACAGGTCAGCTGTAAAACATCAGAAGGATAGCAAAAAGTGAGGGAACCATCCCATTTGTTTACCACAAACTGTCGCTGTACTTTCATTCATTTCATAAGTAATCAGGAACTTGGCTGTGTTTCCCACAAGAAAAATGGATGTGCAAATGGTGACAATAGATGCAGTTTTGTCTGATCTTGATGCCATAAGAGTGAATTGTACTAATAACTGCCAGTTCTACTAGCCAAAAGCAACCAAAATACTATCTTAAATTTCAATCAGGTTGCCAGTAAATCCTATTAGTTGGCTGGCTGCTATGGGTTACTAGAACTAGTGCACATTGTGACTTATATATTACATTACTCCCGAAGTCTGTTACTTGTTTCCATCTTTTATTTGTTCCTTTCAGTATAGAAACAAAAGGTTATCCTGCCTGTTCTTTGGGGAAGTTGCTAAACTGATATTGTGTAAATTATTAAGAGGAATGTTATGTAAAAGATGTCTTAAGTGTTACACATTTATAATATGCTTGATTTTCTTAAGGAAAAGGTTTACTAACACCTGACCTTCATCAAGAGATCCTGGAAGATTGTTCACAACTCATTAGCTTAATTAAAATGCCTTACATTCTGTGTCAAAGAAATGACAATTTGGAGAACTGTTTTGATCTTTTTGTTCACCTTTTGATAAATAAGCCCCCTCAGGTTTGCCATGTAAAGAATTAAACACATTTCTGCCATTTTTTTAGGGTCAAAAGGCCTGGATAGAAAAAACATTTTCAAAGCGAGAATGCATCTACGTACTTGCCAACAGCAAAGACAGCGACAGGTGAGTATTGTTAAAAATACAGGTATGGATCCGTTATCAGGAAACCTGTTATCCAAAAAGCTCCGAATTATGAGACGGCCATCTCCCATAGACTCCATTTTATCCAAATAAACCAATTGTTTTTAAATTATTTCCCTTTTCTTTTTAATAATAATACAGTAACTTGTACTTGATCCCAACTGAGATATAATTAATCCTTATTGCAAGCAAAACCAGATTATTGGGTTTATTGAATGATTAAATTATTTTCTAGAAGACTCAAGGTATGAAGTTCCAAATTACGGAAAAATCCGTTATCCGGAAAACCCAGGTCCTGCCCATTTCTGGGTAACAGGTCCCATACCTGTATAAGAATTAAAGTAACATAAATTGCAATAAATAAGAAAAAATCTAAAATTTTGCTAATTATCTTAACTAAGTGAATCACTATATGGTGATAATGGTGCAGACAGCAGTGTCAGGGGGACACAGCACCCATTTGCAGCCTGTGGCTTCTGCTACTTCTTAACTTGCATGTCTGAATGATGCACAAGTTAGAGGGTGGGAGAGTAGATGTCTCCACCCTTCCCACCACACATGAATACAGTGATACTAATTGCAGGCAGTGTTGTATTCATGGGGGTAGCTGCAGAAACAGAGCAGGGAGACCTGCGGCAATTCTACATTCAATTAAGTCAAACTGCAAAAAACGGCACATTTCACACTGCTTTTAGTAAATATCCCCTATTCTGTTTATCAGACTGATACACAATACATCCCACCCCTGGTCACTTACTTCCACATTTAGCAATGCTGCAGCAATTAAACACTTGTGACATTCTATAAAAGGAAGTGATAGTCCACTCTAATTCCCTTATTTCAGTTAACTGTTTACACAATGAGTTATATCAGCATTATGCAAAGTATAGACCTTTGTCTGTGGTCAAGTACCAGCAACCTCAGCCAACTGTTTCTCAATAACAAAATCTCATATACAGGGGTGCTTCTTGCTTATTGTCACTCCCCTCCCATTTAGTTTTAGTAGCAGCAAAGCATTGCCTTTTTTTCCAAAATGACAGTTTATTGGCTGACAGTTGATAGCTGGAAACTGTAGTTCAAAAATAACTGATGGGACTGTAGACTGGACATCATTGTTATAAACACCATAAATCTTAAGTTATTTGTATTTTTATTATGGACATTTTCTGACCTTTGTGAGGTTGGAGCTTCTGTCCTACCATTAACATAGACATAAAATGAGAATACACTAGCATGTGTTGACTTTACTCACTTACTATATACATGTGCTGAGATCTGACCATGATTCATCTGTAGGTGTTGCTGTGGCCAGCTGCTTACGCAACATATCCCAGTTCCTCAAAATGCTACGGGTAACAAGAATGGAGAAGAGTGCAAGCAGCTGGAAGCAGTGCCTGAAAAATGGTCAATCAGTAAACACACTCAGCTAAGCCCTACAGATGCTTTTGGAATTCTGGAGTTCCAGGGGGGCGGGCACTCCAACAAGGCCATGGTAAGATCAAGATGAAGGGGGTTATTTATCCGAATGCCAAAAACTTGAAAAATTTGAGTTGTTTTACTATAACATATGAATTTTTAGTGGGAGGAAAAAAACTAAATTTTTTTGAGATTTATTATTAGTGATGGGCGAATTTGCGCCATGTTGCTTCACTGAAAAGTTAGTGAAAAGGCGCCGGCGCTTCGGTTTTTTTTTTGGCTGGCTAATTTTCGCATCCGTTTCGCAAACGTATTCGCAAATTCGTGCCTGGCGAATAAATTCACCCATCACTTTTTATTATACCCTGAGGAAGGAAAAAGTCAGAATCCAAAAATCTGGCATCTCAGACCTACTGAAGTTGTATATTGTGTAAGTCAATAGGAGAGGTCCCTATCCTATTTGGAAGTTTCTGTGGTCTGCTCTGAAATTCAGACGTTTCAATCAAAGATCCAAAAGTTTGAGCAATTCTGGACAAAACTCAGAAAAAAACAACTGTTTGCCCCCAATCTGATTAAATCGTGCTTTTTTAATAATAAGGTCCAACCGTGGATTCTAGTTTGGCTGAACATTTTTAATGAAAAATTCGGGTTTTGATAAATATGCCCGTTTTACTTTCATGCTGTGTGCTCTTGTCCTAGTAGGCATATCTTTGCACTGTACCTTTTTATTAAGGGTACATTTTTTGGATTTAGTCACCATTTGTAGCCAGCAGCAATCTTTTGGTGTTAGTGGAACATAGCACCACTACCAGAAATTTGAAGAGCAGGCACTCAAATAGAGGCAATCTTCCCCAGGCAGTAGAATTCAGAAAAATATTTATTATGTCATTAGCCTAATGAAGGCTAATGATAACATAATAAATATTTTTACTTAATGCTACTGCCTGGAGAAGATTGCCTTTATTTGAGAGCCTGCTCTACAAATTCCTGGTTGTGACCGCTCCCTTTTGCTGAAGGCTCAGGGCATCAGGGCTGATCCTATCAAATGTGGGGCCCAATTGGGACCATGTTGGTGGGGCTGGCTTGGTTGGATTGGGGGCAGGCAGGGCCTATCAAGGTTGGAGGAAAGCTGGGCCTATGAGAGTTGGGGGCAGGCTAAACCTATGGAGTTGGGGGATAGGCTGGCTTATGAGAGTTGGGGGTGGGCTGGACCTATGGATTTGGGGATGGGCTGAACTCTCAAAGTTGGGGGGGAGACCAGGCAGCATCATGTGCTGAGGGAAATATTATCTGTGCTGCCCTGTGGTGCAGGGCCCCCAGAGGTGCGGGGCCCTATTGGGCCTAATTGGTCCAATAGGCCTAAGGCCGGCCCTGCAGGGCAGTGCACCTGGACCTCTTCCATTACTAGATGAGTTACTTTTATGTTGTTGGGCCATTTCTTCTTTGTTTATTAACATAGCACCACTGTCAAATAACAGAAAACAGAGAATAGCAAGAGCACCAATCTAGATAAAACTCATATCGGTACAATGTCTTGTTAAATTATGGGGTCAACCATTAGATTGATGCTAACAGCAGGCAGCAGCTCTGGTGTTTTCATGATGCTTTAAATTGATTATATTAAAGCTTCAAATAAGGACCTGATATGTAATAATGTATGATTATACCCTGACAGGGGACTGACACAGAGAAAAAGTCACCAAACACATTGAAGTCAATGGGTGTTTTTTCACACGACAATTTTTAAAAATGAGCAACAATTTTTTATTACTATGGGTGTTTTTTCCTGGTGAAACAAGACAAATTTAGTGGTGGATCAGAAGCAGAATAAGACCTAGTAACTGTCCTTAGCCTTTGACTTCAGTTATTAGTGATTCTGGAAAAAACAGATGACTTTCAATATATAATAAATACAAAGCTTCAAACTCTGGACATAATAACATAAGCATATAAGCCTTTCCTGTGCCCTTTTACAGGGTGTCATCTGCCCTTGCTATTCCTTACTAAATGAGTACTTCTTATCTATACCACATGAAAGGGCTTAATTCACATATCACTCAGAGCGCTTCAGTTACCAACATCAATGCCTCACAGTTTCAGTGGCTCAGATGAACTTTCCTGACCAGGTTAGGGTTTTCGAGAGCGTGCATGTCCTGAAACCCAAGGACCCTTCTTTAAGGCACATCTGGAAGCAGGAAGTATTCAACAAACAACAAAAATATTAGTACCAAAGGGTAAATAAATTTCCTGCAGTGCTTTTTCCAGTCAAACCCCCCCTTGGAGATCCACACCTTAGTTAGGGCCTCCCTTAGGTCATAACAAGGTTGCAGATATAGGAAAACATTGGTGTATCAGTCAGTCAGCCATAGTTTCAAGAAAATCTAGGGAACCAAATTACTGTTTGCCCCAAACCTCACCCTAATTGACCTTTAAGTTGGTCTTATAGAGAAAACAAACATTCTTCCCAGATCTCACCCTAATTAGGTTCCAATTAGGAGCCCCCCAACAGATTTTCCCAAGGCGGGGGATCCCACAGTTTAAGAAACACTGGCTCACAGCTTCATTACATTCACCTAAAATATTTCACGGATAGAGAAACATTGTCCACTGTAAAAAAAAAAAAAACGATTTCTTTATAAAGTTAAGAGGTCATTCTGTGTAAGTAGATGACCCACCAGACCACATCTACATTATACTGTACTTTACTGTCTGTTATTGAGGACCTGCTGGATACATTTTTTAATTGGATTCTGTAATAACTCAGTATGTCTGCGTCTTATTCACAATCCCAGCACAATAAATAGACGATTTTAATAATATAAATGGAGGTAGGAAAATAACATGCAACTAAATGAAGTGAGTTAAGGCAGAGTTTATGGCTGATAAGACATATCTCATTTCAAAGGATGCACAGCCACCTGGTGCAAGGACCATCTGTACAATGTGTTTTGTTTATGGAACTTTACTTATCACCATCTAGTCAATCCCTGCTGAAGGCAATATCAACGCTAGAGAAAGCATCTCCGGGAAATCTGAAACAGAAATACGTCAATTAACTGTTGTTAGTGTGAAAGACGTGGCCTCATTCTAGCCAAAGAGTTTAGTGAGTGTTTTAGAAGTAAACATTCCATATGTCACAATTATAATTGTTCAGTTACTGAAAATAAATGCCAGCCATTGCCAAAAACAGTTTTTTTCTTAATGAACAAAAATGTAATTGCAAGCAGCTTTCATATATACAAAATTAAACATTTTCAATGAAATTAGAGATCTTTAGAAAGCAGTGCTATTAAAATCAATATCTGCCTTAAGTGCTTAAGTGCTGTTGTAGACAGATGTGTCAGCTCACATTGTGGAACCACAATACTGAGAATATCTGTTTGTGGTTGCAATTATAGGAAACTTGAATATGCCAGAGGGAACAAACTGGCCCTTTGGTAAAACAGAAACAAACTCATATATTTAAGCGGCATATTTATCTGAACAGAAATGTATTTATTTTTCTGTAAGAGTCTTTGATCAAATTGTATAGGAAAATTAAAAATAGTATTAAACTTGTTTTAGCTTGAATTGGCTTGCATTGACATTGTTGCATTTTCTGTTTTCAGTATATTCGTGTGTCCTATGACACAAAGCCTGACTCTTTGCTTCAGCTCATGGTAAAAGAATGGCAGCTGGAACTTCCAAAGCTTCTAATCTCAGTACATGGAGGGCTTCAAAATTTTGAAATGCAGCCCAAACTAAAGCAGGTCTTTGGGAAAGGTCTAATCAAAGCTGCCATGACTACTGGGGCCTGGATATTTACTGGAGGAGTAAGTACAGGTAAGATACCTATGCAGTTACTGTATACGTTTTATGAGTATCAAAGTAGCACTAGCATTCCCTTGAAAAATACTTTGCTAAGGGCTGCCACATGCAAAAAAATACTTCTCAAAAAATGTTTCCCCCCCCCAAAGTTTTAATGCACTTACTCTAATTATCTCTCTCATTAGTACCTAGTTATTGGCCATACCAACCATAGGTTTTACAAGTGAAAATGCATTATGATAAAAAATGTAAATATTAGCGGTAGGTTATTGAGACACGTCCCTCTCACAAATAATAACAAAACCTTTTACTTATTATTGTGCCTTTTATTCCTGCAGGAGTCATACGCCATGTTGGAGATGCCTTGAAAGACCACTCTTCTAAATCCAGGGGAAGAATATGTGCCATAGGAATTGCACCGTGGGGGATTGTAGAAAACAAGGAGGACCTTATTGGTAAAGATGTAAGAAGACAACTGTGCAGAAATACAATTACTAGGGTTATTTGTTGTGTTCTATGGGCACAACTAAACTAGAGGATAATCATGGTTGCTGCAGTTAGCATGTGACCAGATGAATCTTAAGTTGCTATGAGTTTGATACAACAGAAGAATTTGTTGTGACTTTAATACTAATTTCAATGGCCTTTTATAGTCTTTCTAACCTTAAAAGAAGATAAATGTAGGTAAAGTATCTGCTTTATACATCATCCCATTTATACTGGCATACTAACTCATTGAGGCGATTTACTATAGGGCGCTAAAAGTGGCTCATTGAGGCGATTTACTAAAGTGGCTAACGCTAGCGACTTTTCGCAAGAAATCACATCCGCTGGGACATTGCCAATTCACTAACAGGCGCAGGTGATAATTTGCTAGTGAAAGAGACTGTCGCTAGCTTCCTTCGCAGTCTGTCGACAGGCGACTTTTCGCTCGGACGAATGGTCATTGCTCTGCAAATTCACTACTGTGAGGATTTTACTAAACATTACCTCTTTTGCCAGAGTTGACTTTGCCACCTCAGACCAGGCAAACTGCTAAAATTAAGCTAGATGTTCCTCAATCTTATGTCAGTTACATCATATCCTGCCTGCCGAAAATGCATTAAAGTTGAAAAAAACGTCGGCAACTTTTACTTTTTTTTAAGAGGGATTGCCTGCAAAAGTTATAACTTTTTTGGGTTAACATTTTTCCCCAGACATTTGAGGGCCATGGAACTTTAATTTTACAGTGGGTTCATGTGTAGGACATTATAGGATCTCTTTTGTCTTTATTAAGATTCGTTGCACATTTGTAATAAAATGTGGCCACTTCAAGCATTCAAGCTTTATTCATTAGTTATTGCACTCTGATGGGCTTGTTTGATCCTCCGCCCCTCACCTTCTAGCTTCAAACCGGTCACATACTTCAATAATCAAATAAGAACTGACTGGACATGCCCTCCTTATGCCAATTGGTTGGATCCTAAAGACCAAGAGTTGCAAGCTGTTTGTTGCTGATTTGGTTTATTAACATGATATGGTTTATTAACCTTTCAAGAAGGCCCTGGAAGAGTTTAGGAGAATGTAGTGGAATTTAGTGGAAAGTTGGATAGTGTGGATATCAGCATAAGGCATCAATATCCCTTTTCTTGTTTAACTGAGGTATAGAAAGATAATTCATCTGGGAGTACGGAAATAAAGACAAACTTGCTATTGCTGAATGTGGATGGGTTTTAGAAAATACATGAAAATTGTACATTTGGTAGAACACTGTCTCCATGAGTATTACTGTTGGGTTTTTGAGCAGATATCAAGTCAACAAGGTAAAATGTAAGATTTAGTTGCTTCATTGTATTTCTCTTTTGTTTCTTACAGGTAACAAAACCTTACCAAACAATGTCAAACCCCCTTAGTAAACTTTCTGTGCTAAACAGCAGTCATACTCATTTCATCCTAGCTGATAATGGGACATTAGGGAAGTATGGAGCAGAAGTTAAATTACGGCGCCAGCTAGTGAAGCACATTTCTCTCCAGAAAATCAATACACGTAAGTAGGCACCATGTCTTTGCAGATGCTTTCAATTGTATCTCTTTTTCTATTGAAGGAAAGCTGCAATTTAGTCATTTGTTCCACATATACAAATAGATATTCATCACATTGTTGTATACAACTAAAATAGGTCTAGGTGCCTGTAGCATTTTAATTACAAAGATGTGCAACATTATTCTAAGATCAAATGTAATATTTTACTTTATATTTGCTAATAACTCGACAAAAGGAAAAAAGATGCTGGATCAGCAGAGGCTGGGTCAAGTTGAATGATATCTTATAGTTTATACTGTGCAGGAGAGAACCCGGAATTTGTGACCCATGGGGTTCCCTTTGTCATCCTATGCCTGAGAATACTGGAGAGGCAGGGACAGCAAAGGGACGCTCAGATGTCACCACTTCACCGGATGCACCACCTAATATAAAATAGAAACAATGTCATGGGATTATTTTTCTGGGCTTGGGGAGTTTCAGTTTTTGAGAAGAAGAATGAAGTATTTGATAGGTATAAACTTCATATTATTAATGCTTTATTTCATGTACTGGCAACAAAGATGTTATCACTTTGATTTTTTTTTGTAGTCTGTACAACACATATTCTATTATTTACAGAACTTGTATATGAGGTACCAGTATGACTGCACAAATTTGCTGTCTTTGTGCCATAGGTCTAGGCCAAGGTGTACCTGTGGTTGCTCTCATTGTGGAAGGAGGTCCTAATGTCATCACAATAGTACTGGAATGTTTACGGGAAGAACCTCCTGTCCCTGTGGTGATTTGTGATGGTAGTGGCCGAGCCTCGGATATAATGTCTTTTGCACATAAGTATTCTGAGGAAGGAGGGTAAGATTTGATTTTTATCTACTCATTTTTGCTATAAAAATAATATGGCACATTTATCAAAAGTCAAATGTCGAATTGATGTTTTTTTAAACTCCTTTAAATTCAAATATACTAGAAATTCGATTGGGGGGGTGATTTGATGAAAAAATTAAATATCTAAAACTCACACAAATTTTACCGACTTGAAAACTCTAATTGAATTCTAATTCGACTAAACTCGATTCAATTTTTTTCTTTGAAAAAAACCCCTATTAATGTCAGGAAGGCTACTAACATGTCCAAATTGGTCCCTGGACTTCTCCAATTGACTTATACATAAACTCTGCAGATTTTAGGTTGTGAATAGTCGAATTTGAGTTCTTAAAGGGTCACAGTATGAATTAAAACTCGAATCGAGATTGGATAATTCACAATTTGAATTTGAGAGTTTTGACCATAATAAATTGGCCCCTTAGTGTAATACACACAACACATTACTGCACGTAAGTGCGTGCATGCAGAAAGAGCAACATTTAAAAGACATATCTGATGTTAACTTTTATTAGCAAATAAATGTAACTGATATTTCAGTTCTATGCCACCCTGGTAATAGACCAAATCCAATTATTCAAACTTGTGTAGCATATATATATATATATATATATATATATATATATATATATATATATATATATATATATATATATAGATATGGGAACTGAAAATTCTCCATCTAATTATAGTTTTCTCAGGAGTTGGCTAGTTGCAGTTAATATTCTAGTAATGGTTACCAATTTTAAATAAATTCTTGATTTAACTGCTGCTCAGCATTAAATAAACACTGTGTAATATTTGATTTACTTCTTTATACACAGCATTATGATGTGACTCCAATTATCTTCCCTCTGGTGATTATTTTTTAGGATAATTAGTGAATCTCTCCGTGACCAGCTTCTCGTTACCATTCAGAAAACCTTTAACTACAGTCGCAACCAGGCTCACCAACTGTTAGTGGTTCTGATGGAGTGCATGAAGAAGAAGGAACTGGTGAGATTGCTTAGTCATTATGAACACATTCAATAGTCCTGAATTTATTATAAGGCAAAATAATTCAATGGGAATTCCATTTGCAGCGCCATTTAAATATTAAGGAGACAAGTAGCAAATATAAAAACTCTTTTTAATTAGGGTTTTTTTTAAAACATAATTCAATATTCTTAAAGCACCAAATATGTTGCTATTAAAACAACGTCAGAAACAATACAACAAAAATACCTCTTATATAAAATGTTATTAAGAGAAAAAAAGAGAATTAAATTCTATTGGTTTATGTTATTATCATTTGCCGATTGATGTAGTTTATAACAAGACCACTCTGAATAGGTACAGATATGGGATCTGTTATCTGGAAATCCATTATCCAGAAAGCTCCAAATTACAAAAGGCCATTTCCCATAGACTCCATATTAATCAAATAATTAGACTTTTTTTTAAAAATGATTAAATAATAAAACAGTACAGTACCGTGTATGTGACTTCAGCTAAGATATAATTAATCCTTATGGAGGGCAAAACCAAACTACTGAGTTTAATTAATGTTTGACTAATTTGTGTAACAGACTTAAAGTATGGAGATCCAATTACAGAAAGATCTCTAATCCGAAAAACCCCAGGTCCTAAGCATTCTGGATAGCAGGTCTTATACCTGTATTATAAAAAAATTTTGGTAATGGGAGTTTCTTTTTTGTTACCCCAAACAATGAATTGCCCTGAAGTGAATCTTTAGATTTTGACTCGTCTCAGTGCTTCAGCGTTCATAAATCATCTCTTACATTAAGGGGCAGATTTATCAAAATGTGAGATTAAACCTCAAAACAAACTCACCCACTTTTACTCATTCCTATGAGTTTGAACTATAGAAACCATAATTACCAGTGTGTGAAAGTTCACCATTTGATAAATATGATTCTAAAAATCTCGTAGAGATGAATAGAAAGTGCTTGAGTTTTTTTTTGGTGAACTTTAATCTCACATTTTGATAAATCCTCCCCTAACTGTTGCAAGTGCTGTGCTAAACCAAACTGTTGCAGTTAGACTATAGTAGGCCACTGCCGGAACAGAAACTGATTTTTGAACATGCAGACAGTGTATGTCAGCTGGTTCTGTTACAGCCAAATAACCCAGGAGTCACATTTATCTACAATAATCATAGTAATAATAAACTACTGTGCAGCTTACAATGTTACTGTGAGTTATACCTTCATTGCAGTGGATTGAGGATTTAATGGAAGATGGAAGGACTGATGTACCAACATGCCATCTATGTCTACAAATAGTATTACGTTTAAGGATGCACAATAGCAACATTTAAATTGTCCATCCTTTTGGCTGATTATTATTTTACATTCTATTATCCTGTTGCCCAGAATAGCATGTTTCTGTTGTACTATGTATTTTTTTTAATAAACATGTTTTCTCCCATTATGACTCTTCACATGAATTTCATCTCAGTTCCACATATCAAGTTCATCCTAAGCATAACACCCTGTCTGTGTTCTGTGCCTTTAAATTGTACCTATAGCTATTGAAATGCAACAATGCAATTTTATTGCCATCTGCTGGATTGAATTTATTGGGAATGCCCCCAGTGTGTAGTGATGAAACTCCAATTTTAAGTATACAATAGGATGCCATCAATATGATAAGGGACAGTGAATGTTATGGAGGAAAGAATTGTGTATGTGTTTTTGTCAAATCTATGTACGTACACACACACGTTAGTTTTGTTTATTTATATAACACAATTGGTAGTTCTGTAAATTACAGTAAATCACTTTACTTCTTATACAATTATATATTCAGATTTGAGATTCAGCTGACCTACAGGAGCCCATACAATTCCATCAGATACCATCAGGTATAGATAGACAATTCTTGATTTAACTACTGCTCATTATTAATTGATGGAGTGTCAGACACTTTGTAACATTGGATTAATTTATCCAAGTAAACAATCTGGCAACCACATTTTTAATTTTAAATATTTACTTCTTTGTATGCTGAACTGATGTGATTCCAATGCACACACTATTCAGCCTATTGTTTAGTTGATAAGCAGGACTAAATAGCTCAGGTATGACCTGATAAATTAGAATATATATTCCACATCATATGTGGAATTAAATTGTATATTTTATAAATATTACAGTATATAATTTTCAGTTTCAAGTAACTAATACCTGATTCTTTGACATTAAAAACTGCATGATTTTATACTGTGGTATTGCTTCTGCTTGGGTTTTCTAAGGTAAAATGTACCCCGATTATATTATACTATCAAAAACTTGCCATGAAAGTAAGATCTATTATCCATGAACTGAAGGATTGAAAATAAAATTGATTTCCTAATAAAGAACATTTATGGTGTCCACCACTTTGTCTGCAATAAGTCATCGGTCATTTCTTTGTCCTTCATGTGTGCCATCCTCCATATACTGCCTTTCCTACCAGATCTATAATCATACAGTTGTATAGCAACTTATACAAGGATGCGTCTGAATTGAACTGAATTGTAAAGCAAGGGAAACACCTATCAGTGTCAAGTTAATATCCCTGGACAACTGATATTAAACGGATATTAATCATACCCAAAAATGAATTAAACAATGTATGTTTATCCTTACCTAGAAGTTTATTAACTGTATTGTTTTGTAATTCAAATAATGATAATTTATCCAGGCTTCATTTAAATAAAGTATTTGGGTGAGTTTACCATGTGTAGGGATTAGCCCAGCAACGGGATAACAGTAACTCCCTGGATGAGTACACAGATTAAATCAGGCACAGTAGAACAATGGGTTTGAGTGATTTTTATTTAAACAGTCCTGTTTACACCATTAAGAGCTGGACAAAATGAAAAGGGTTAAAAATAAAACAAAACAGCAAAATAAACCCTTGCCAGCTTGGCAGCTAACTATACATTCAGGCTTCCCTGACTATTAGACCAGAAACAACCTTGCGTTGCTCTGGTCTCTACGTTAGCAACAGCAGTCTTTACCACACACAAAAGAAAGGTTTGTATTTCACCCAAAACCCCAAAAGTTTGCTTACCAAAAAAAATAAGTCTTTCACAGGTTTCCCCAGCCTGATATCTCACGTCAGAACTGGTTCCAGGGTGGAACCAAACCCTAAGCAGGCTGTGAATTCTTATAGCAACCTGGATCAGCAGTAGAGATGTCGCGAACTGTTCGCCGGCGAACTTGTTCGCGCGAACATCGGGTGTTCGCGCTCGCCGGAAGTTCGCGAACGTCGCGCGACGTTCGCCATTTTGGGTTCGCCATTGTTGGCGCTTTTTTTTGCCCTCTCACCCCAGACCAGCAGGTACATGGCAGCCAATCAGGAAGCTCTCCCTTGGACCACTCCCCTTCCCTATAAAAACCGAAGCCCTGCAGCTTTTTTTCACTCTGCCTGTGTGTGCTGAAGAGATAGTGTAGGGAGAGAGCTGCTGCCTGTTAGTGATTTCAGGGACAGTTGAAAGTTTGCTGGCTAGTAATCGTTTTGATACTGCTCTGTTATTGGAGGGACAGAAGTCTGCAGGGGTTTGAGGGACATTTAAGCTTAGGTAGCTTTGCTGGCTAGTAATCTACCTTCTACTGCAGTGCTCTGTATGTAGCTGCAGTGGGCAGCTGTCCTGCTTCTGATCTCATCTGCTGACTGCTGCAATAGCAATAGTCCTTGTAAGGACTGCTTTTATTTATTTTTTTGTTGTTTTACTACTACTACTACTACTACTACTACTACTACTACTACTACTACTATAAGAGCCCAGTGCTATTAGTCTAGCAGTGTTGGGGAGTGGGACTGGTGTGCTAATCTGCTGCTCCTAGTAGTTCAGCAGCACCAACTTTAATTTTTTTTTTTTAATATTCATTCTTTTTTTATTTAACTTTTTTTTTATTTTACTACCGCTGTAGTAGTGTATAAGGTGACCTTTTAGGCATTATTTGCCCTGTAGGCATTTTTTGCCCAGTGTGTTATTCAACCAACTGCTATCTAGCTGTGTGCCCGTGTTCACATTCTGTCTAAATATCCATAATATTACCGTCTCCAGAAAAAACACCGGAGTGACTTTTTTCAAGCAGCCATAATAAATTTTACGTAATCCGTATCCATCGCTGTAGTAGTGTATAAGTTGACCTTTTAGGCATTATTTGCCCTGTAGGCATTTTTTGCCCAGTGTGTTATTCAACCAACTGCTATCTAGCTGTGTGCCCGTGTTCACATTCTGTCTAAATATCCATAATATTACCGTCTCCAGAAAAAACACCGGAGTGACTTTTTTCAAGCAGCCATAATAAATTTTACGTAATCCGTATCCATCGCTGTAGTAGTGTATAAGTTGACCTTTTAGGCATTATTTGCCCTGTAGGCATTTTTTGCCCAGTGTGTTATTCAACCAACTGCTATCTAGCTGTGTGCCCGTGTTCACATTCTGTCTAAATATCCATAATATTACCGTCTCCAGAAAAAACACCGGAGTGACTTTTTTCAAGCAGCCATAATAAATTTTACGTAATCCGTATCCATCGCTGTAGTAGTGTATAAGTTGACCTTTTAGGCATTATTTGCCCTGTAGGCATTTTTTGCCCAGTGTGTTATTCAACCAACTGCTATCTAGCTGTGTGCCCGTGTTCACATTCTGTCTAAATATCCATAATATTACCGTCTCCAGAAAAAACACCGGAGTGACTTTTTTCAAGCAGCCATAATAAATTTTACGTAATCCGTATCCATCGCTGTAGTAGTGTATAAGTTGACCTTTTAGGCATTATTTGCCCTGTAGGCATTTTTTGCCCAGTGTGTTATTCAACCAACTGCTATCTAGCTGTGTGCCCGTGTTCACATTCTGTCTAAATATCCATAATATTACCGTCTCCAGAAAAAACACCGGAGTGACTTTTTTCAAGCAGCCATAATAAATTTTACGTAATCCGTATCCATCGCTGTAGTAGTGTATAAGTTGACCTTTTAGGCATTATTTGCCCTGTAGGCATTTTTTGCCCAGTGTGTTATTCAACCAACTGCTATCTAGCTGTGTGCCCGTGTTCACATTCTGTCTAAATATCCATAATATTACCGTCTCCAGAAAAAACACCGGAGTGACTTTTTTTCAAGCAGCATTCTTATATTTTACGTAATCCGTATCCACCGCTGTGTATACGTTGACCTTGTAGGCATTATTTGCCCTGTAGGCATTTTTTGCCCAGTGTGTTATTCAACCAACTGCTATCTAGCTGTGTGACCGTGTTCACATTCTGTCTAAATATCCATAATATTACCGTCTCCAGAAAAAACACCGGAGTGACTTTTTTTCAAGCAGCATTCTTATATTTTACGTAATCCGTATCCACCGCTGTGTATACGTTGACCTTGTAGGCATTATTTGCACAGTGTTTTCTTCAAACCGCCATCTAGCTGTGTGAGCTTGTTCACATTTTGTCTAAATATTGATAATATTATCGTCTCTAGAAAAACCACTTGAGTTACTTTTTTTCAAGCAGCATTCATATATTTTACGTAATCCGTATCCACCGCTGTAGTAGTGTATACGTTGATCTTGTAGGCATTATTTGCACACTGTTTTCTTCAAACTGCCATCTAGCTGTGTGTATTATCGTTTCCAGAAAAACCAACTGAGTTTTTGTTGTTGTTGTTTTTTTAAAAATAATGCCAGGCAAAGGCAGGCCGCCACGCAGAGGCCGTGCTAGGGGCCGTGCTGCTATGCAATCCTGTGGCCCTAGCAAATTGCCCAGTTTTAAAAAGCCAATGACCCTGAACTCCCAAAATGCTGAAGAGGTAGTTGACTGGCTTACACAGCACACCCCATCCTCTACCGTTTCTAACTTTACCACAACATCCTCCTCATCCTCCACTGCTATGGCCACCCCACGTAACACTTCCTCCACCACCGGTGCCCCATCTTCACTGGAGTCAGAGGAGTTATTTTCCCATGAGTTTCTTGAACTGAGTAATGCGCAACCATTATTGGCAGAAGAAGATGAAGGAGATGAGGACGTTACACCAGATTTAATTCTGGCAGAGAACACGACAGAGATGGACATAATGATGAGTGATGAGGAGGAGGAGGAGGTCCCCGCTGCTGCTTCCTTCTGTGATGTGTCAGAAGAAATTGATGCATCTGAGGAGAATGATGATGAGGAGATTGATGTTTTGTGGGTGCCTAGTAGAAGAGAGCAAGAGGAGGGTAGTTCAGATGGAGAGACGGAGAGTCAGAGAGGCAGTAGGAGAATAAGACTTAGAAGAAGCAGGGAGGCCAGCCCGCAGGGATCAGTAGGGCAACAACATGTATCGGCACCTGTGTTCAGCCGGCCAACGCACCCGCCATTGCCGCCAATGCCGCCAACTTCTACTGTTACCGCCAGATCGCACACTTCCAAAAAGTCAGCAGTGTGGGATTTTTTTAATGTGTGTGCCTCTGACAAAAGCATTGTAATTTGCAATGAGTGCAGTCAGAAACTGAGCCTTGGTAAGCCCAACAGCCACATAGGTACAACTTCTATGCGAAGGCACATGAGCGGCAAGCACAAAGCACTTTGGGAGCAACACCTCAAAGGCAACAGGCAAACTAAAAGTCACACTCCTTCTGGTCCAGCATCTTACTGCTCTACCTCTGCTCTCCTTGACCCATCTGAACCACCCTCCACTCCGCCTTCCACCTTGACCACCTGTTCCCATTCCCAGTCATCTGCCACCAGCCAAGTTTCTGTGAAGGCCATGTTTGAGCGTAAGAAGCCAATGTCTGACTGTCACCCCCTTGCCCGGCGTCTGACAGCTGGCTTGTCTGCACTCTTAGCCCGCCAGCTTTTACCATACCAGCTGGTGGACTCTGAGGCCTTCCGCAAATTTGTAGCAATTGGGACACCGCAGTGGAAGGTACCCAGCCGCAATTTTTTTTCTAAAAAGGGAATACCACACCTGTACCAACATGTGCAGAGCCAAGTTACCGCATCTCTGTCACTTAGTGTTGGGCCAAAGGTCCATATGACTACTGACGCATGGTCCTCCAAGCATGGTCAGGGCAGGTATGTCACCTACACTGCCCACTGGGTGAACTTGGTAATGGCTGGGAATGGGAAGCAGGGAATGGGTAGCTCAACAACAACAACAACAGTGGAGTTGGTGTCACCGCCACGGATTGCACGCGGTTCTGCCACCACCTCTACTCCTCCATCGCTCTCTACCTCGTCTTCTTCCTCTTCTTCTTCTTACTCTGCTGCTGGGTCCTCCTTCTCCTCCTCCACACCTGTGCACCCCCAGCTCCCCCTAGGCTATTCGACGTGCCAGGTACGCCGTTGTCACGCTGTCTTGGGGATGACGTGCCTGGAAAGCAAAAACCATACCGGATCTGTACTCCTGTCATCTCTGCAGTCACAGGCCGATCGGTGGCTGACCCCACACCAACTGCAGATCGGAAAAGTGGTGTGTGACAATGGAAGCAATCTGTTGGCAGCGTTGAGACTGGGAAATTTAACACATGTGCCCTGCATGGCACATGTGTTAAATTTAATAGTCCAACGTTTTGTCTCCAAGTACCCAGGATTCCAGGACGTTCTCACCCAGTCCAGAAAGGTGTCGGCCCATTTCAGACGTTCCTACACAGCCATGGCACGCCTTGCTGACATTCAGCAGCGCTACAACATGCCAGTCAGGCGTTTGATTTCTGACAGCCAGACTCGCTGGAATTCAACGCTCCTTATGTTGGAACGTCTGCTGCAACAACAAAGGGCCGTCAACGAGTACCTTTTTGAACTGGGTGGTAGGACTGGATCTGCAGAGCTGGGGATTTTTTTCCCCCGTTACTGGGTGCTTATGCGCGATGCCTGCAGGCTCATGCGACCTTTTGAAGAGGTGACAAATATGGTCAGTCGCACCGAAGGCACCATCAGCGACCTAATACCCTTCGCTTTCTTCCTGGAGCGTGCCGTGCGACGAGTGACAGATGAGGCTGTAGACCAGCGTGACGAGGAGCTGGAAGCGCACGATTTATGGTCGCAATCACCAGAACGAACCCAGGCACCTGCTGCAACGCAGGGAGAGGTGCCAGAAGTGGAGTCAGAGGAGGAAGGTGGCTTTGTGGAGGAGGAGGAGGAGGACCAACAGGAGCAGGCTTCCCAGGGGGCTAGTGGTGACCTTTTGGGGACCCCTGGTCTTGTACGTGGCTGGGGGGAGGAGACCGTGGATGATGCAGTCCTTGATAATGAGGAAGCGGAGATGGATAGCTCTGCATCCAACCTTGTGAGAATGGGGTCTTTCATGCTGGCATGCCTGTTGAAGGACCCCCGTATCAAGAGGCTTAAGGAGAAGGACCTGTACTGGGTCGCAACGCTACTAGACCCTCGGTACAAGCATAAAGTGTCAGAAATGTTACCAACATACCACAAGTCCGAAAAGATGCGGCATTTACAAACCAGCCTGCAAAACATGTTGTACAATGCTTTTAAGGGTGATGTCACTTCAGGAACTCATCAACATTCCAGGGGCAGAGGTGCCAGTAATCCTGCCACGAGCACACCTGCAAGGACAAAGCCCTTTGGCCGGTCTGTAACGTCAGACATGCAAATGTTTTTCTGTCCAAGGCAGCGCCACAACCCTTCGGGATCCACCCTCAAAGAACGCCTCGACCGGCAGGTAGCGGACTACCTGGCATTAACTGCAGATATCGACACTCTGAGGAGCGATGAACCCCTGGACTACTGGGTGCGCAGGCTTGATCTGTGGCCAGAGCTGTCACAATTTGCCATGAACCTCTTGTCTTGCCCAGCCTCAAGTGTGCTCTCAGAAAGGACCTTCAGTGCAGCAGGAGGGATTGTAACTGAGAAGAGAACTCGCCTAGGTCACAAAAGTGTCGATTACCTGACCTTTATTAAAATGAATGAGGGGTGGATCTCGGAGGGTTACTGCACGCCGGAAGACTTGTTCTGACTTCTATGCAGCTGTCCTTCTCTTCAAGCCTCATGACTCCACACACAGCTGTCCTTTAGCGTCCTCCTCCCTCCGCCACCGTTACAAACTAGGGTGCAAACCCTACTGGTTTAATTTTTTCTGGCCTCTGTGCTTCAGTGGCTGCAACCAAAAAAACTGGGCAAACAATGTCTACAAGGTCAACGTATGGCGAAAAATGACTATTTTCAGCATTTATATGGCATATTTTTTCTGGCAACTGTGCTTCAGTGGCTGCGTCCAAAAAAATGCATATTTTCTGCATTTATATGGCATAATTTTTCTGGCCTCTGTGCTTCAGTGGCTGCAACCAAAAAAATGCATATTTTCTGCATTTATATGGCATAATTTTTCTGGCCTCTGTGCTTCAGTGGCTGCAACCAAAAAAATGCATATTTTCTGCATTTATATGGCATAATTTTTCTGGCCTCTGTGCTTCAGTGGCTGCAACCAAAAAAATTTATATTTTCAGCATTTATATGGCATAATTTTTCTGGCAACTGTGCTTCAGTGGCTGCGACCAAAAAAATGACTATTTTCAGCATTTCTATGGCATATTTTTTCTGGCCTCTGTGCTTGAGTGGCTGCGGCCAAAAAAACTGGGCAAACAATGCCTACAAGGTCAACGTCGTTGACCTTGTAGGCATTGTTTGCCCAGTTTTTTTGGCCGCAGCCACTCAAGCACAGAGGCCAGAAAAAATATGCCATAGAAATGCTGAAAATAGTCATTTTTTGCCATACCTTGACTCAACGTATATGGCAAAAAATGACTATTTTCAGCATTTATATGGCATATTTTTTCTGGCAACTGTGCTTCAGTGGCTGCGACCAAGAAAACTGGGCAAACAATGCCTACAAGGTCAACGTATGGCAAAAAATGACTATTTTCAGCATTTATATGGCATATTTTTTCTGGCCTCTGTGCTTCAGTGGCTGCAACCAAAAAAATTTATATTTTCAGCATTTATATGGCATAATTTTTCTGGCCTCTGTGCTTCAGTGGCTGCAACCAAAAAAATTTATATTTTCAGCATTTATATGGCATATTTTTTCTGGCAACTGTGCTTCAGTGGCTGCGTCCAAAAAAACTGGGCAAACAATGTCTACAAGGTCAACGTATGGCGAAAAATGACTATTTTCAGCATTTATATGGCATAATTTTTCTGGCCTCTGTGCTTCAGTGGCTGCAACCAAAAAAATTTATATTTTCAGCATTTATATGGCATATTTTTTCTGGCAACTGTGCTTCAGTGGCTGCGTCCAAAAAAACTGGGCAAACAATGTCTACAAGGTCAACGTATGGCGAAAAATGACTATTTTCAGCATTTATATGGCATATTTTTTCTGGCAACTGTGCTTCAGTGGCTGCGTCCAAAAAAACTGGGCAAACAATGCCTACAAGGTCAACGTATGGCAGTTGTTTAAAGAGAACAGTAGATTACTAGCCAGCAAAGCTACCTAAGCTAAAATGTCCCTCAAATCCCTGCAGACTTCTGTCCCTCCAATACAGAGCAGTATCACGCAGATTACTAGCCAGCAAACTTACTATCATCTGTCCCTGAAATCACTAACAGCTCTCGCCCTACACTATCTCTTCCAAGCACACACAGGCAGATTTTTCAGATACATTTTTGCCCTTGATCCCCCTCTGGCATGCCACTGTCCAGGTCGTTGCACCCTTTAAACAACTTTAAAATCATTTTTCTGGCCAGAAATGTCTTTTGTAGATGTTAAAGTTCGCCTTCCCATTGAAGTCTATGGGGTTCGCGAACCGTTCGCGAACCGCTCGCAATTTTGCGCAAGTTCGCGAATATGTTCGCGAACTTTTTTTCCGACGTTCGCTACATCCCTAATCAGCAGATTCGATTCTGCTGAGCTTGTTAACTGGTCTGTGAGCTGACTGCATTACCAGAAACTGAGAGCAAACTGCTCAAACCTGGGACAGACATACACACCATCCTGCACAAATCCACAAACTTTTACTGACCTGCTGTCACACATGTCACAGCAATAATGACTGCTCCCACTCTTATGAATAAACACAGAGTGCAGATAAATAAGGTTCTCCATTTCAAATAACCAAATCAGAGATGCTTTACTGGACAAATGAAATATAGGTTTTCCATTTAATATTCAATAAACCATATTAAGGAGATGATGTTATTACAATGCTTTTACCAAATGGAGACCATATTGATCAATAATATTGACCAATACATATAACAGATGTAGGCAGTTTAGTGCAGTTTGATTTATAGATATCAGAAAAACTGGCTTGATGAGATCAGTTGGGAAAACAAATTTAGAGACCACCGAAGTGATTGATAGGAAGCATAGATATTGTACAGAACATCTAGACATCACTGCCAGTTGTATAATGGTTTTAGATCATTCAGTACTATATTTCTTTGTATTCATGCAAATATATGTACATTTATCCATCGAGTTCACAGCAAATTGATCCTCACATTTTTCATGGGGTCAGTATGCAAGGCAGTTACTGTACATAAGTACTGATAATAAAGGAATAATATGCAATATATTACACTCAAATGAGCACAACACTGCAGAAACATACACTAATAACATTCTATTAACACCTGAAGTCAAAGAATCACATGGAAATGGAGTATATATATATATATATATATATATATATATATATATATATATATATATATATATATATATATATATATATATGTTAAAATGAAACACTATTATTTTATGTGCTCATGTCCCATGTGGCCCCCCTTCAAGTCACTGACTAAAGCTGCAAAAAAAAGTAGTATTTCACAAAAAGGCAACTCTGGTAACTTTACCACCGTTGCCTTTTTTGTGGAATACAAGGCTTCATTGGGCGGAAGCAGTTGTGATTGGACTAAGAATACTGAATCCTCAAATGATGTTTTATGAGAAAGAAATGTTCTGGCTATTAAAGGGATAGTTCACCTTAATATTAACTTTTAGTATGTTGTAGATTAGCTATTTCTAAGCAACTTTTCAATTGCCTTCTTCTTCAGAATCTTTCCACCTTTCAAATGGGGGTCACTGACCCCATCTTAAACAGATGCTCTTTAAGACTACTTATTTGGACCCTAAATTGTGTGTCATATGGTAAAACATGACATCATCACAAAATGAACAGAACGCAGAGGAAAGAGAAAGTAGTAAATGCAGAATGTGATTAAATTTCTGTGGATGGATCTTTTAGGTCCCACTGTTGTCTCTCTAGAAGGATTCAATCATGCCGCTGTGATTTTTCTGTGGATTCAAATTGTCACACTATGGGGCCTATGTATGATTGCTCAAGCCTTTTGGCAGCTTTTAGGTGCTGATGTTTTTTATTTGTTACGAAAGCCTGTTCATGGAAAATAATGAAAATGACCAAGGTTTTCCGGCCCAAGACCCAAACTTGAGCAATCATAAATAGCCCCCTAAATAACTTCAGTATATAGATTGCATAATTCCCAGCAAAATCATTTGTTTCACTTTAATCATCCAGTCATAACCTTTATGTGGAAGAGTAATTTGGATGATCATACTTCAAAGAGATACTGACACCAAAAATTCCAAATTAAACCTGCCGAAGTGCTATGTTAGCCTATGGGGACCTTCTACAACAATTTTCCAAGTCTTTGTACATCGAAGGAAAATCCTTCGATCGTATGCTAAAATCATTCGAATCGTTCAATTCGAAGGGTTTAATTGCTCGATTGAACGATTTTCCTTTGATTGGTCGAATGCTAAATTAGGTGAAAAATCCTTCAACTTCGATATTTGAAGTCGAAGGATTTCAATTCGAGAGTCGAATTTCAAAGTTTTTTTAACTTCGAAATTCGACCCTTAGTAAATCTGCCCCTAGGTCTACCAGAAAATCATGTAAATGTGAAATAAACTCAATAGGCTGGTTTTACCTCCAATAAGCATTAATTATATCTCAGTTTGGATTGAGTACAAGGTACTAGAGATGGCGCGAACTGTTCGCCGGCGAACTTGTTCGCGCGAACATCGGGTGTTCGCGCTCGCCGGAAGTTCGCGAACGTCGCGCGACGTTCGCCATTTTGGGTTCGCCATTGTTGGCGCTTTTTTTTGCCCTCTCACCCCAGACCAGCAGGTACATGGCAGCCAATCAGGAAGCTCTCCCCTGGACCACTCCCCTTCCCTATAAAAACCGAAGCCCTGCAGCGTTTTTTCACTCTGCCTGTGTGTGCTGAAGAGATAGTGTAGGGAGAGAGCTGCTGCCTGTTAGTGATTTCAGGGACAGTTGAAAGTTTGCTGGCTAGTAATCGTTTTGATACTGCTCTGTTATTGGAGGGACAGAAGTCTGCAGGGGTTTGAGGGACATTTAAGCTTAGGTAGCTTTGCTGGCTAGTAATCTACCTTCTACTGCAGTGCTCTGTATGTAGCTGCAGTGGGCAGCTGTCCTGCTTCTGATCTCATCTGCTGACTGCTGCAATAACAGTAGTCCTTGTAAGGACTGCTTTTATTTATTTTTTTGTTCCAATACAGAGCAGTATCAAGCAGATTACTAGCCAGCAAACTTACTATCATCTGTCCCTGAAATCACTAACAGCTCTCCCCCTACAAGGCTATCTCTTCCAAGCACACACAGGCAGATTTTTCAGATACATTTTTGCCCTTGATCCCCCTCTGGCATGCCACTGTCCAGGTCGTTGCACCCTTTAAACAACTTTAAAATCATTTTTCTGGCCAGAAATGTCTTTTTTAGATGTTAAAGTTCGCCTTCCCATTGAAGTCTATGGGGTTCGCGAACCGCTCGCATTTTTGCGCAAGTTCGCGAATATGTTCGCGAACTTTTTTTCCGACGTTCGCTACATCCCTACAAGGTACTGTTTTATTATTACAGAGAATGGATTCCATACCTCTAAATATGCTTCATATAGTTAGTAAGGCTAAATAACAAGAATGACAACAAAATAATTAAGGTAGTATGCATAGCTCTATCTTAGAAGTAAATCTGGCCATACATTATAAGATCCACATGTTCGATGAGGCTGGTTAAGCGTGGACCTTTTACCGACATGCCCATCTTTAGGTGGCCCTCAGGACAACTATTTGATCATAATTGCTGCTATGCCAGCCATCAGATTGAGGACCACATCAGTGCTGAGTTGGGGTCTTAGATCTGACAATAAAATCAAACCTGGTCAATCAACACCAGATATCAATTGAGCAGGCCCATCTGAAGGTCCCTGCAAAGTTGGTCTGCAGGAGCCAAATTGGCATCTTAAATTGCTACTTATCAGCTCTATCAGTATTTCTGCCACTATACTCCATTTTATTAGCCCCTGTAGATTAATTATAAACATTGAAATAGTTACCTGCAATTTTCTGTAACTTAACACTAGTGATGAGTGAATTAATTTGCCAGCCATAGATTTGCCGAGAATTTCCGAATTTCACCATGAATTTTTCCACGAAAATTTGCCGCAAAAAAACACCCATAAGAAAACGCCCATAAGAAAAAACGCCCATTGACTTTAATGCATTTGGAGAAAAAGTCACCATAAGAAAAAAAGCCCATTGACTTTAATGTATTTGGAGAAAAAAGTCACCTTAAGAAAAATATAGCCATTGTCTTTAATGCATTAGGACAAAAAAGTCGCCATAAGAAGAAACGAAAGGGGACAGATTGCTCATCACTACTTAACACCAATTTTCATAGATATTACCACCCACAATAGATTTTTTCCTTGAGGCTCTTTGTAATAAGTTCAAATATTGGTGAAAAATGTCCTTATAACTTAAATGTTACAGTATAACACAACTCAGAAAAGCATAGGCACTTTTTCCGTTCAATTTGTGGTTTAACATTTGCTTGAGTGCCCTCAGCATGTAACAAGATTACAAATGTACCATTTAACTCCAATACAGATCACTGTGTTTCGTATGGGATCAGAGGGTCAGCAGGATATTGAAATGGCCATTCTAACAGCTCTCCTAAAAGGTAGGCAATGTTGGCTTTAACCATACATCATAAATATTAGTCACCATGGTAACCTTAGGCAGCAATAATCAAGGTTTAAAATAAAATATTTATAATTTTACCTCAGTGAGAAAATAACATAACCATTTCATTTTCCACTAAGTAGACCGTAAGGTGCAAGGGAATTACTAATTATTTAACAGCTGTATTAATTAATGGTAGTTCCCATTTATTACCTTTTCACGCAATCCTTATAGACCTGAACAGAACAGTACCCTGTCTTGTCCTTTACACGTGGTTCCTGTCATGTCTGGTCAGTTCCAGGTGTACCTTAAGGGCAGAGACACACGTGAAGATTCGGGTAGACTAGTTGCCCGGTGACAAATCGCCTTTTCTTCGGGCGACTAATCTCCCCGAACTGCCTTCCCGCCTTTAGAATTTAAATCATTGGCGGAATGGCACTCGGAGCACTTCATTTTCCGAAGTTGCCCGAAGTTTCCTCGTGAGGCAACTTCGGGCGACTTAGGAAAACGAAGCGCTCCGAGTGCCATCCCGCCAGCGATTTACATTCTAGCTGGCGGGAAGGCAGTTCGGGGAGATTAGTCACCCGAAGAAGAGGCGATTTGTCGCCGTGCGACTAAATCTCCCCGAAGCTCCACATGTGTCTCTGCCCTAATAGTGACAAGCAATACTCCATTTATTTATCTATAAATGATAATAAGCAGAAAGTAACTTTTCTGTGCTCACAATAAGATAAATGTGCATTCACTACTGACCAATAAAGGGAAAGCACAGAAAAATATACTGGTTTACCGCCTTTAGTTTGATAATACAGATTGTGAGCTATATACTTAAATCAGTATTCTTAAACTATGTACCACTTTCACAAAAAGGAAGTGTTTTTTTAATTAATGTTGTTATTAGTTTATAGATAATATCATACGGTTAAATTATCTGTTTAATTTAAGGAACAAATGCATCTGCTCCAGACCAGTTAAGCTTGGCATTGGCCTGGAATCGTGTTGATATTGCTCGGAGTCAGATTTTCGTGTTTGGACATCACTGGCCAGTAAGTTATGATAAAACAATCACCAAGTCCAGACTGATGACTAATAACACTGACAAACAAATTTCAAATTTTTCTACAAATCTCTGAAAATTTGTGGTTTTCTCTAAAAATGTGAGATTTCTTAAGTGTAAAAACCTTGAAAACTACTAATACAAAACTTTGCCATGTAAAAGTTGACAATATATCCTATATAAGTCAATGGGAGCTGCCCTGATCTTTTTGGACTTTTCTAAATCAATTCTGACTTTTAGAGGTCTTCGTATTTTTTTTTTTGCTAGGAATTGTCCGAAAAACTCCCATTTTTCGAAGATAATACGACTTTGAATTTACTTCGACTTCGATTCGAAGTAAAAATTGTTCGAATATTCGACCATGGGATAATCAAAGTACTGTCTCTTTAAAAAAAACTTTGACTTCAATACTTCGCCAAATTAAACCTGCCGAAGTGCTATGTTAGCCTATGGGGACCTTCTACACAGTTCAGCATAATTTTCGGTTTGTATTTATTTTTGATTGTAATACATCTCACTCGTAGTTTGAAGCTCCCCATAGACGCGACAATTCTTCTTGTTGAACGACCGATTTTAGGGAAGCCCGACCAATCCTTTGAAATTTTTGTGCGGTTAGTGGGATTCGAACGATCGTTCATTTTACGATTTTTCGGCCGACATCTGTCAGGAAATTGATCGGCCAGGTCAAAAAATCTTTGTGGGTCCCAGTGCAATCTATCTATGTTTGCAGGGCCAAACAGGCAGCTCCCCTTTGTTTTCCTGGCAAATTGGTCTTTTTAGTTGATGGTCAATTTGTACGATCATACGATCGTTCCGAGAAAATCGTGGTCTCACGATGAGGATCGTATCTTTAAAAACATCTATGGCCAGCTTTAGAGTTTACTAAAAGAACCAAAATGAGACTTTTGATCTTGACCTCATTTATGATGGCAGGTGCAAAGCTCATGTATGGGCACAAAATGAGTGCTTATTGATGCTAGGGTCAATGCACCCATTCAGCCTGCTCGGAAGAAGTATGTGCAAGTGCAAGCATTGATGTAAGGCAGGGGTGTCCAAATTTTTTGCAATGAGGGCCAGATTTGGTGAGGTGAAAATGTGTGGGGGACAACCATTCAGCCTGACATTCTTTGAACCATTAACATCATTTAACTCATTTAAAAAGGAATCGCCTAGCCGTAGCAGTAACATTTGGGCACATTAGTGAAATCTGCCACTTGGTCTATACTGCTGCCTGTGTGCTGAAGGTGTTAGCAATAGACACGTACTGGAACATAATGACGTGCCGCTCTCACATACTTCTTTAGTTTACTGTACTGGCATGTCAGTACGTCTATTGACACCTTCTGCCCTAAAGAAGTATGTGAAGCAGAGCGTTATTATGTTCCAGTACGTGTCTATTGCTAACACCTTCAGCACACAGGCAGCAGTATAGACTAAGTGGCAGATCATTTCACTAATGTGCCCAAATATTACGGCTAGGCATTTCCTGATTGCACTGTGCTGGCCGGCTGCATTATTATTAATTTCATGATGGAGGCTGAGGGCCGGTGTAAATTTGAAGACGGGACGCATTTGGCCCACGGGCCGCACTTTGGACATGCCTGATGTAAGGGATCCCTGGAATTACAGTAAGCATGGAGCTGCCAGTAATTCCTGGGTGTGCAAGGACTATATCATGGTTTGCATCCAGAATCTGAACTTTGCAAAATACACTGTGTTTGAAAATGAGGCTTTCTGATTAGAGAACAATTTGCACTATTATTGTGGGTATATACAGTGGCCTAACTACAGGGCATAGAAGACACGTGAGTGTACCAGAGCACAGGGATCCATGTTACTATATATACAGGAATAATGAATGTCTCTGCAATGGGAGCCGTTTATTTGGATGCTCCACCAAAGTCAATAGTAAATATTCACTGTCATGCTGATTTTCAAAACAAAGGCTGCGTCCCAGTGCACACACACTGTAGTAGATGAGATAATGTGTTTGCAATACTTTTGACTGTTATGTTTGGAAACGATCATGATCTGGTATTTTGTTTTGTGATAACAGCCCTTAGGAAGCCTTACAGCAGCTGATGGGACAACCAAGGATAAAGAGAAGAAATCACCTGCTGCCCAACCTAAAGCAGCACGAGGAAAGGGCAAAGGTAAAAGGAAAGGCAAGGGCAAAGAAGAGCCAGAGGAAGAAACGGATCCAAGGAAGATCGAACTACTTAATTGGGTATATCATTGACTGAAATGATACTGCATTATGCACTGCAGTAAATGTTGATTCACAATATCCCTCTGTTATTTAAAGGAAAATTATACCTTCAGAATGAATGCTTAACCAGCAGATAATTTACAGTATATCATAAGTGGCCTATTAAAGAATTTTACCAAACTGGCCAGTATACATTAGAAAATATTGCCTTTTCATCATAATTTTTTATTTATATAGCCATGTTTTATCTCATGCCACCATTTTGTGATGGTCTGTGTGCTTTCTCAGAGATCACAGGAAGCAGTGTGGGATTAAAAGACAGAACTCTGTTCATTCATTGACTGATGTATTGTAACATGTGTGTTTGCCCTTGGTCTGTGTGCAAGCACAGTGAATTGTATGGTCCCAGGGTGCAGTTTTAAGAACTTAATGAAAGTTTTCTATTTTGGATTATGCAATAGCACATACTGCTAGAAAAGTTTATTTGTATGAACATGATTTATTTAGATAAAGTAATGTTTTGCATATGGCCCATTTTATGTAATATGGGTATAGGACCTCTTATTCAGAATACTCAGGAACTATGGGTTTCCGGATGAGGGTTTTTTCCATAATTTGGGTCTCCATATCTTGGCTATTAAAATATCATTTAACGCATCAATTTAATTCAATAAAAAATGTTGCCACAAATAAGGATTAATTATATCTTAGTTGGGATCATGTACAAGGTACCGTTTTATTATAGAGAAAAAGGTAATATTTTTTAATTTTATTTTAATTATTTGATTAATTATTTGATTTTTTGAGTCTATGAGAGATGGATTCCCGTAATTCAAAGTTTTCTGGATAACAGGTTTCCTGATAACGGACAGTGAAGTCCGCCTGCACACCCTGGCCCTCCACAGATGCTTTAGCTAGATGAACAGTCCTTTCAATTCAAGTAGTAAAGCGTTTGCAAAGGGGCCAGCCCCCGAAACGTTGTGAATTTTGTTTGATACAATAAACACATAGCAAACGCTATTAAGTGCCAGTACTTCGTTTGGATACTTCCTGATAACGGATCCCATAGCCATATATTTTATAAAGAACTGCAATGTTCAGGGCTATAGTTCCCCTTTAACTACAGTTTGTTTCCCAAAATCAAATTATAGCCAGTGGTCCATTCTGTCCAGTTAATGCAAAATAAATAGTATAAAGAACAGATTTTATATAATTCCATAAAGCTAACATTAATGTATGCATTTTTCAAGGTCAGTTCCTTAGAACAAGCCATGATGGATGCCCTAGTCCTTGATAGGGTCGATTTTGTTAAGCTTTTGATTGAAAATGGAGTCAACATGCAGCATTTTCTAACTATCCCTCGTCTAGAAGAACTTTACAACACAGTGAGTATGAACATTCTTTTTTTCTGACAAGCTTTTTTGAACGCCAATTGTCTTCCAAACAAAAAAGAACATTGAAATACTATATATTTTTATCCTGTATTTGTAAAATGAAAGAGAAACGGTCACAAAACTTCCCATTGTTAATCCCCTATGGGTACAGGGAAAAATGAGTCTCATCAATTTCATGGTAAATCAGTTTTAATCTACAGAATAATTCAAGTTATTTTATATGCGGTTATATTAAATCTTGGTTTAATATGCCCCTTGGGTATTTAGGAGCAAAATATATCCTACAGTCTAATGACTAGTTCATAATAACAAATTTATTGCCAGTGCACAAAGCTTGCAAAGTTGTATAATGGAAACATATACGGCCAAATGTTAGCAGGACCTTTTATGCTAACCTCTGTTTTTTTATCTGTTGCAGAGGTTGGGGCCCCCAAATACTCTGCATTGTCTTGTCAGAGATGTTAAAAAGGTATGTTTTACACACGGAAAGAAATTACACTAAACGGCTCATTTTAACACTGGGACTGCAAAATATTTTATTTCACCATGAACTGGAGTGTTAGCAGAAAGATTTTATTTATTCTTTGCAAGTAGGGAATGTGAAAAAACATATTCAGCATTCTATTCATTTTATATTTTGTTGATCTATCTTCTATCTATCTATTGCTATTTATCAATCATCTATTTATCTATTGTTCTAAATATCTATCTCAGTTAAGTCTGCACTGAGGTTAATATTTAAATCATTATATATAACATCTACATAATATTCACTGCATTAATCCTTGTCTGTTTCTCTCATTTCATCGTAACATCTCCTCCTTGCTTTTCCATTGTTCATCTGTTATTCATTCTCATTCAGCGAATGACTATAGCTGAATGTCTAGTTTTTACATTTTATCTAGTATATATATATATATATATATATATATATATATATATATATATATATAATGCATGGTTAGAGTAATATCTATCATGTGAGTTATGTGCAAACAAATTAAAACACAAAAAGCAGATACTTTAATGCAACCAAGTAAAAAGATGTCAAGTGGAACCTTCGAAAGATAATTTTTAGAATGCAGCTTTAACACGTTTTTAATGCAAATCCTTTCTAAAGTGTTTCAAAATGGTTTCCATAAGGTTTCAATAATGAGAACTGTATTCTGCATTATGAGATTCCTGTGTTTTCACTAGGGTAATCTTCCACCTGATTATCATGTCAGCTTGATTGATATTGGTCTTGTGCTTGAATACCTCATGGGTGGAGCTTACCGCTGTCACTATACAAGAAAAACCTTCCGAACGCTTTACAATAACTTATTTGGACCAAAGAGAGTAAGTACTACATACATTTTTGCCTTTCAGTCTTAATTTTGCTTCCTTGGACATTTTTAATAGGAAGTGGCCACTTCCAGCAATTTCACCAACATCACTAATAAAGACATATATATATACAGTATATGACCTGTATGTACCGGCCATATTTAAATCGACGTAAGTATGTTAACAAAGTTTCTCTAGGAAGAAAGTAATGCTAGCGAAAATGCACTTAGAAATGTCCGTGCTGACAAATTTCCGCTTCGCTTTGATAAATATTCGCTGTGAATTAATGTCTGAAGAAGTTGCGCAAAATGTGGTGGAGCCTCTTGAGGTGAAAATTCGCCCTTTAGTAAATTTGCCCTGATGTTTCAGGATGATCAAATGAGTGGCTAACAGCTTCCCAATGCCTTTCTGTTAACAGGATTTCAAGGCATTAGACAATAGATTATTATTGTTATTATTACTCAGCTAATTACACAGCATAAGTTGCCAGAGTTCCTTTATAAAAGTGCTTACATTTTGAAGCACAGAGAGAAGACATTTTCCCAGAGTGAGAATAATTGATACAGGAGTCATCCAAAGACACAAACTTCAAAACCATTAACATTTTCTCATTCAACCAGTGAACATGCCAATATACGTATGATGTGAAAGAAGCCGGCATGTATGTGTTGGGTTACATAGACATAGCCATGCACATTTATTCAAGGATAAATATTCTTTCACCTGTTCAAAATGTTGAATTTTGCTTTAACAGAAGGTGCTGTTCTACTGTAACCAGATGTGTTTTTTTTCCCTGCAGCCGAAAGCTCTTAAGCTTTTAGGAATGGAGGTAAGTACTTTATTCTATTTCACTTTATATGATAAGCTATGCATAATATAAATGTTTTAGAATATTTTATTTAATTTGTCAAAATTGTTATGTTAATCTCCAAACGTTCCAAAACCTTGGTTTATTACCTAAAAGTGACACGTTTTTGCATTATCCAACACCGACTAATCAGCAGATAAGATTTCTCACTGGATTAAAAGTACCTTATTAAATATACTTTAAATTTGATCTAACATGATATATTGAATGGCTCAGTGGAAACTTGCATGTCATTTCAATTTGTCAGTGTATCCAAATGTATTAAATGGAGTTATTTTGTAGATGTAGCCAAATTAGCACTCTAAATAAATATGTATTTACTTATGAATGCAAAATCACATGGGTGCATTGGTCACATATGGGAATGCAGTCTATATGTGTGCCAGTGTACTGAACTGTGTAGTCAGATCCAATTTACATTACAGACACTCAAGCTCAGTGCTATGAAAATATAGTTTGTAGTGTGAATGAGACGTAAGAACCTATTTGCCAAAGACTTTTGACCTATAGGATTTCATCACATCTTTGATATTGCATGTAGAAGAGATGTTGAATAGTGATGGGTGAATTTATTCACCATGCGCGAATTCGAGGTGAATTCCCCTGATTCCAGGGTAAAAAACGGACGCTGGCATCAAAAACGAGACGCCGGCACCGTTTCGCAAATGTTTTGCCTTTTTTCGCCGAAGCAAAATGCCCCAAATTTGCCCCTCAGTAATGTTGAAATCTGCCAATGAGATAACCACCACTAAAAGGTTTACACGCTGCTATGTATTGCAGAAGATCATTATTCATTCCATTCTTTATTATTAAAATATATCCCTATCCCTTCTTAACTCCTTGTATTTTTCCTTAGGAACCTGCTTCTTGGCCAGCAATCCCTGCCCTTCACATCATTCCTGGTTCCTGTAGCTGAGACCTCCTTTTTACTCTTCCTGAATTGATTCCATAGTTATAGCACATATATTAGATATTGCTTTTTTTTAATGTGATCATTTCTCCTCCATATTTAATATTTCCTGCTTTTAGTAGAACATCTTATTTTTCCCAGCCAACCCTTGTTTTTATATTTGTATATACATTCATTTTTACTCCAAAGCAACAAAGATGTATTTCATATTTCTAGGATGATTTTACAATGGCAGATTAGTAGTCAGCACAACTTCAACTCCCTTCTTTGGCTGGGTGCACGTCCTCCAATGGCCACTTTCCACTGGCAATATTGGCAAAGAAATTAGTCCAGCACCCACAGTTTAGGATAAAACGGCCTTTATTGGGCCAAGGGCATTACAGCAACGTTTCAGACCAAATGGTCTTTTATCAAGCTAACCAACATGTGATTCAATAGTGCTACTTATACTCTCACATACCATCTAGTGGTCATTTGTGCAAACTAATTCAAATAACATGAACCAATCAATAAATAATTCTTTTTCATGTAACAACATGTAGCTAGAACAATACACAACACCAGTGCACAATACCAATGTGAAGCCGACCAAATGTCTAATGTGAAATTATCTGTAAGACATAAAAATATAATAGAACGAATAAAATCAGTATAAAAACGAATCAGAGCAATATTAAAATCATCGGAAAATGGGACTCAAATCATATTCTTTATTTAGGCCCACTGGTTCCAGGGTTTCAAGTTTTCTAATCCAATATGCCTCCTTGTATAATAGCTCCTTTAGCCTGTCCCCTCCCCGACGCTTAGGCTCAATGGTCTCTATAATCTGAAATTTTAACTGATTGACCCTGTGAGCATGCTCGATAAAGTGCCCGGCCACTGCTTGATCTTTTTTTCCCGTCTTAATTGCAGATTTGTGCTCACGTATCTGCTCGCAGACCGTTCTCTTGGTTTGCCCCACGTATGCTAGTCCACATGGACATTTGATGACATACACTGCGTACGTGGAACCACAAGTATAACGGCCTCTTATTTTTTGGGGTTACCCTTTCTGGGGTGATTTTACATACATTTCAAGTTGTAACATTTAAAACAGTTGTGGTTATTGCACACTGTGCAGAAAAGGTAACCACATATGCTGCTACTTCTGATATAAAACATATAGGTGAAGGTTGCCAGCTGTTGTTAAAGTTCAAAGCTATTTCCTTATTCTGAAGGGATGCTGGGATTTGTTTTTTCAACAACAGGCTGCTCCTGCCCAAAAAGAAAGCTTTAACAAAATATGGAAAATGTATTGTATTTGACGCTTACGATGAATGAGTTAACTCCAGATGTTTCTATAGGACGATGAGCCTCCTACTAAAGGGAAAAGAAAAAAGAAGAAAAAGGAAGAAGAAATTGACATTGATGTGGATGATCCTGAGGTTAGCCGGTTCAAGTACCCATTTCACGAGCTGATGGTGTGGGCTGTGCTCATGAAAAGGCAAAAGATGTCTCTGTTTCTCTGGCAACGAGGGGAGGAAACTATGGCTAAAGCACTTGTGGCATGCAAGCTATACAAATCTATGGCACATGAATGCTCAGAGAGTGAACTTGTAGATGACATCTCCCAGGATTTAGACAACAACTCAAAGTTAGTTTCATGTCAATGAATATATTTATATTTGTATATCATTTACAGATGAAGCCACTTTGTTTGTGTGTTTAACACAGAATATCTAAACACACTTAACCCACTTATCCCATTTAACACAGAGAATTGTGTCACAGCATACCATCTAATTAAAGTATTCACCATTGTCAACAATGGTGCTTTGGTATGCTAATGAGAAAGGTAAATGCATTAAATGCGTTTAGATAACTTTAGATAACACAATTTCTTTAGTTTATCCCGAGTCATGATGCATTTAACACACAAATCCAAGTGGCTTCATCTGTAGCATTCAAACTCTAATCTTAGATCTTTTATTTCACAGCACTGTGGGGTGGTTTTATGGTTTGGTAACCTTCATATATCTATTTGCAAATCTATTGTTGGCCACACAGGCAAGGATAGCTTTGATAGCAATTTTACATTTTCTCCATTTTACTGTATAGTGTAATCATTCCATTAAAGGTGTAGGATCTTTTATTGGGAAACCCGATATCAAGAAAACTCCAAATACGGGAAGGCCATCTCCTATTGGGTCTCGTTGAAGCAAATACAGTAATTCTAACTTTTTTTAAAACTTTTTCCTTTTTCTCTAATAAAACAGTACCTTGTACTTGATCCTAACTAATCTGCATAGATCTGCATTGCAGGCAAAACATTCTTATTGCATTTATTACGTTTCCAAATTATGGAAAAATCTTTATTCACAAAAATCCCTGGTCACAAACATTCTGCATAATAGATCCCATACCTGTACTAAAAATATTTTAAGGGATCATTTATTCAAAAGATGTTAAGTGAAAGGTGCAAAAGGCACAATTCATTATTTTCGTATCCACGATGCACCATTCTGTTCCAGAATTACAGTATAATTGTGGCAACTGCAATCTAGATATTTGCCAACAGTACAGAATGTTTAAAGATGTGTTTTGGGTAGTGCATTTAGGTTGTACTATCATTAAAATGTGACAGAAGGGCATGACATGGGCATCCAATTGGATAAACCCCCATTAAAGCCTATAAGTTCAGTTCATAGCAGGAACCTTTTACTTACTCCCATTGTTGCATCTGCATCTAAATAATGAGCCCTTCTAGGTTAATAATATATGGTTGACATGTTTATTGTCTTCTCATCACCTTTAGGGATTTTGGTCAGTTGGCTGTGGAGTTGTTGGATCAGTCTTACAAACACGATGAGCAGGTTGCCATGAAACTCTTAACCTATGAGCTAAAGAACTGGAGCAACTCTACCTGTCTAAAGCTCGCAGTGGCTGCCAAACACCGAGACTTTATAGCACACACATGCAGCCAGATGTTACTTACTGATATGTGGATGGGACGTCTTCGCATGAGGAAAAATCCAGGCCTTAAAGTATTTAAACATTTTGATCATTGCTACTTATATTATATATTATCTTATTCAGATATTTTGGCCTGTCTTCAGTATATATGTGATTTCATTTACAATTGTTACAGGAAAAAATGGGCTCTGGCTCATTTACCACAGGTACAGGCAAAACAGCACACATATTGCCCAAACATTGGTCACTTGCACCTAAACCGTTGGCTGGAACAAGGTATAGAGCATAGCTCACAAAGAAACACAGAAGCCCTGTACTTATCATCTGCCAGGGGAGAAATATGTGCCACTCATATAGTATGCATAGCATACAATGAGAACTTATGCTAGACAGTTTTCATGTCAAATTTGAAACAATTAGTGTAAATAGGTGTCCAATTTGAGATGAATAAGGACAACACATGAGGGAAGAGGATGTAGAACAGAAACCTCATGTGGAGCAAATGATGGAATCCCAATGATGGCATTTCTGTTTTCTAAGAATCAGTTCTTACAATTTTTACTTTTCTCTGGACTAAATGATTTTCCTTAGAGCAAATAAATTCCTATGCTCAACAAAATTGTGTAGATCTTTAAGAGTACATCAAAATGTTGCAACAAAATCAAACCTCTTTTCAAACTAATGGTAGAATAAAAGACATGAATGGAATAAAAATGTAATTCCATCATTTTACTTCATAATTTTATGGCACACAGTGTTTAGCCTTCTTAAAGGTAGATAAAAACCTAAATAACTTTGTGGGATAAAAATACTTAGAGAGAATGGATACTTTGCATGTACATTTTCGTCAAAGACTTTTATTACATCCATTCTTATACCCTAAGCAGTTATCCCCAACCAGTGGGTCCTGAGCAACATGTTGCTCACCAACCCCTTTGGATGTTGCTCCCAGTGGCCACAAATCAGATGCTTATTTTTGAATTCCTTGTTTTGAAGCAAGTTTTATTTGGATAAATACTAGGTGTACAGCCAAATAGAACCTCCTGTAGTGTCCACATAGGGGTTACCAAAAGCCAATCACACCCCATATTTGGCATCCCCGGAAACGTTTTCCTTGCAAATGTTGCTCTTCAACTATATATTATATTTCAATGTGGCTCACAGGTATAAAAGGTAAGGGACCTCTTCCCTAATGTGAAATTCAAAGGAATACAAAAAGAAACTGTCACACTTAGCCAGTTAGACACCAGGTTTTTTTGCAATTGTATTACACGTTGCATGTACTTTCTTATCATTTCTCTCTACTGAATATAGGTAATCATGGGGATTCTTTTCCCACCGACCATCCTGTTTCTTGAGTTCCGATCCCAGGATGATCTTTCATTTCATACATCCAAAGAATATGAAGAAGGCAAGGAAAAAGAAGATGAAAACATGGTGAGTAGCCCAGTGCTACAGTGGCCTTTAGAGAATGAGTGGTAGCAGGAACAAGCAAAGGAGAAAATAGCAGGCACTCACAGATCCCACAAACAGGCTTGTAAAAAGAACTGAGAACTTTATTTAGGCCATAAAGTAGATTAATACAAAGCCTTAGCAGGAAAGTTGCCACCATTTCCTTTAACTAATATTTTCATATTCTTTGTGCATAAATTACCTAGAGATTTGCCATTTATGCAATGTTTCCTGCCTTGGTTAAGTCAAGCCAGTTAATTGCTAAATATGGGCAGGAGATAGTTTTTCAACAATGTGCTAAAAGTAGGATTTATGTGTTGTTTTGTATGAACAGGATGGAAATGCCGATACAACCTCTAGAAAAGGAGATGAAGAAAATGGCAATAGAAAGCAGAAAAGTATCCCAATAGGCACCAAGATTTATGAGTTCTACAATGCACCATTTGTCAAGTTCTGGTTCTACACTGTAAGTGTCTCATGCCATATGATTTTAAATAATGTAAACTAATGTGATTTTATGAGACTACGATTTGATTTAAGAATAGAATGTTGGATTACCACTACTCTGAAAGAGGAATACAGCTAGAATAAGGGGCACAATATAAATTAGAGTGAGGAAATTGAAGTTAACATATCGGGGCATATTTATCAAATAGTGAAGTTAGGCGCGAGAGTGACATGTGTGCCCGATTCTTTGGATGTAAATGTTCTGCACCTATTGATTCAGAGCATTGAGGGAACCCTGGAGCTACTGACTGATCCCCTGGACCCCTATTGTGTTTTGGTTCCTAAGCTCAGCAACTGAAAAGAGACAGAGCATGCATTAGAGGAATTCTGCATTTAACAATCATATTATCAATATATCCACATTCTCATGTACAAAAAAATACAAAATGGATTCTTAGTGGGAAAAGTCTCAATAATATACACATTTTACATGACACAATGCATATGAGGGAGTTCTATGTCATAAAACTGCGTACTTCCAAAACAGTGTATAGTATCCCCATTTAATCAAGGGAACTTAAGTCAGCTGGGACAAATATGTGTTGTTGTGCAGGAAAAACAACCTATGAATGATCCACACTATTATTACATAAGGCTACTTCTAGAGCCCTACGATCACAGGCGGGGAAGTAGAATGTGACTATACTTTCAAATTTTAACCTGTTCAGTGAAAGAAATAACAAAAAAACTAACACTTCCTAACTGAAACAACAAACAAAAAGTATGACTATAGGGGATTCATGTCAAGGTGGAGAAACCATCCCTGAACGGAGGCGGGGCCTTCGACACCACCTTTCTGCTACATACAATGCTGTTGTAACATCTGTACCCCTGAGGATTCAGAACACTTCACACGTCCATTCATGCAACTCTCACAAGTAACACCTGTATCTAGGAGTTGCATGACACATTGGATAATCCTATCACAGAAACTACACAGAATCTACACCTCTGTGAATTTCTTCAGATGTCACCTCTTTGAAGAGTTACAATGGCCCATTGTGATTGGATTAGTGGAAGAGTTTATATGCCGAGAATTTCCCACACCAGTCAATTGAACTGAAGAAGCTGCTCGGATGAGTAGTGAAACGTCTTCATTGATTACTCAGCAAGTCCAGTTGTTTTTAGATTAACCTAAACTAGATAAACAAAAAGTATGTTCTGCATAAGGCATTTTCATTGCACTAATGGTAAAAAGGGAGTATACTCCTACTGAAACACAAGACTAAGCACACCTTGGAACCACTTCCCTTTTTAATAGTGCCTTGATTATTTTATAAAAACTATATATATATATATATATATATATATATATATATATATATATATATATATATATATATTATAAAAACTAAATATATAAATTCATGAAAAAATATAAAATTTCATCTTGTGCCTAGTTTATTTTGACTACTAAATAAATAGTAAAGAGAGCTGGCATCACACTGTTGTGGATTTTTCTAAGGTCAAAATAAAAGTTTAAGAGCTGATTAGTTAGTTAATCCTAGGGGCATTTGGTAATGCTTTTTAAATCATCTTAATGGGTATTATAATGTCAAGATCAAGAAAAAAGAACTGCATTAGTTCATCCCAATATTTCCATTTACCATATGGGCTGCAGCTGATACTTTACAAAATGGTAAGATGATGTAGGAGATTGTTAATATGGCTCTAATACAAGTACCTTGTGCGTATCCTACAGAAATATCATTGAGTGAAGAGCTCAGGAGCAGGTCAGTAGAGGAGAGTAGTAGTAGAATCTAGAGATAAGTTCAGAGATAAAGGGTGGGGCAGAGTTATGAAGTGCTTTGAATGTCAGGGTCATTAGTTTGAGAGGTAGTGGAAGCCAGTGCAGGGATTGGAAGAGTGACATGGCAGAGGATTAGGTGCATAAGCCTGGCAGCAGTGTTCATTATGGACTGGAGAGGTGACAATTAAAAGAGAATTACAGTAGACTAGACGTGATATAATGAGAGAGTGAATAAGAATTTTGACAGCATCTTGGGTGATAAATGATCGTATTTTGTCTATGTTCCTTAGGTGAAAGTGACTTGATTGAATAAGTGACTGGATATGAGGATTGAAGGACAGGGCAGAATCTAGGATAACCCCAAGGCACTGGGCCCGGGGAGATGGGTGATAGTGGAACTGTTAACTATGATAGATACTTTGTATTTGGGAATGTACCTGCAGTATCATATATGATATATGAATTTCACCTATGCTGACTGTTAAGCACTGGTACTTGGTGGGGTAAATCTGATGAAAGAGGAGAACCTGATACAAAAAGGGAAAAAGACTAAAAACCCTGCTTCCTTACTTTTTTAGTTCCTATCTCAGGTGGGGCAAGTTTAATTATCTCCTGTTTGCTGTTGTCTTCCACTTTGGTACAAGAGTTTAGGAAATACTGATTGAACATAGCAGGGCAGACAAAAAGGTTAAAGGGAAGAAAGAAGGATACAAAGAACAGCAGAGCAGAATATACAGCAAGGGAAACAAAATACACTGAGGAATGTTTAATACTTAGGCAGAAGCAGGGCCTTCATCGGCGGTAGTCTAGTAAAGGGAAAATGTGGAGATAATAAAGATTTACCAAACACTTTAAGCAGGTGTAGCGGGGAGATCCCCTGCAATTTTATTAAAGTCACGTGATGTAACATTTCGTCATCATGTCTGACCTAAAGCTAGGGATGGACCAAATTCATGATTTTTGGGTTTGGCCAATACAGAATCAAATACCAAACCAAATCTGTACACTAATTTGCATGTTCAAATTTTTAGAGGAAAAAAATTGTATCAGTTGTGTGTATCAGTTGTGGGCAAATAATTCTGACATTCAGTTGCAGATGTCATATGAATTTAAGGGTTTGGTTTGGCTACACATGATCTGGTTCTTTATCAAAACTACTAGAGCTTGTTGGGCTTTTGTACATCTTTTCAAAAAAAACTCTTAGAAAGAATGACAAACTTCATGGGCATGTGTATTTTTGTTGAAGCCAATGTTTATATAATAATTATGGCTCTGGGCAAAAGTGCAAGAGCACTTCTGGCTGCACTCTACACCATACATTACAGAGAGCAGTATCACTGGATGTAAGTCAGTCCTATACTTATCACCTGCCATAGGGCAAGTGTAGTACAGGGCCTGTTCAGGGTCTGTTGTGGACTGCATCCTTGTGTTTCCTAATGCACAATTTAGGGGACTGGAGAGGGAATGCATACCTGCATCTCTCCTCCCACCCCTTATGAATCCTATGCTGTCCCTAAGCTTTGAAGTTTAAATAGAGTGGAAGGCAGGGTACAAAGTGCAAAAACTTGCACTTGTCCCCTGCATTCTACAACATTAAAGGACCATTTAGACCAAATTAGGTTAACACTTAATCCCCCCTCCAACTGCTATAGTAGTAGCTAAGGCTTACTCTTCCTTTGGTTTTTAAATCTTGAGCTTGAATCCGAATTACAAAGTGCCCCATAGCAGAAAGGTGAAAAGACTACAGGCAGCTTGAATTGCTCAGTGCGCTGAACCAGACATCAGCTTCACAGTTATAACCTAAAGCACCTAAGCTTTTTTTAAGTGTAGGGACCCTGAGGCGTAAGATCCCCTTTTCATTTGGAGCCTCATGGTGTATACAGGGTTTCCTGATTGGTGCAGCATGGCTGATTCCAAAAGCAGCCACAAGGTGTCACTGCTGTGCTATATAAAAGGAGATTGCCATGTGCTCGCAGCCAATACTGCTGGAGGATTCCTACTTTCACTTTCATGTAGGAAGGTGACCAGAACTCATGAAAAAATGTAAGGGGCTAAAGGGGAGTTCAATAGCACTGTGGGCTGATGCAGGGTACTCCAAATGCCTAGAAAGCTAAACCATTCCGGTTTGGAGTTTTGCTAGACATCTTTTGTGCTCGTGCTATGGATAGTGCTGGGAGCTGTAGTTCTGCAGAGGAAGATATATTTTGTGCTCGCGCTATAGATAGTGCTGGGAGCTATGAATGGAGGCTCAAGCAAGCTGCATGTGCTTCATGGAATGGATTCATCGCTGTGGATGCCTGCTCCAGCTCTGGATGAGCCTTCCCATCTGTGTGAATCCCCAGGGTAAGGTGTGCCATGGCAAGGGTAGAAAAAGAGAGGATCCAGGATGGTTCTATTTGATATGATTTTAATGTGTTTTACTTCCCCTTTAAATTACACTTTCCTTATATAAAGTTGTTGTTTTTAAATAATAAAGTGTGTGTTTCATGTTATTACTAATGGGACCATTCACACTTGCATTCCTGGATCCCATTAGGTGGAGGCACTGACAGAGAAGAAGAATTCCCAGTACCCTTTCACCTAGAAAGGGGACTCAAGACCTGTAAGTCAGTAAATATGGTGATGTATCACTTTGGCACCAGGGGGTGGCCAAAAATGGGTTACATAAGCATCTGCAGTTTAAATGTATGTTTATTTTCCTTCAGACAGCTTTGGGGGTAATGTTGTGTGCATATATTTTAACTGCAGATTCTGAAAATAGCTTACGTTATCAGTGTGAAGCTGACTTCCAGTTCAGCACACAGAGGAATTCAAGCTGCCATCGCCTTTTCTCCTTTCTGCTATGGGGCACTTTGGAATTCGGATTTCAAAAAGTATTAAAAAATTGGAATTTAAAAAATATTCTCCAGTCGCTGCTTCCAGTTTTTTTCTTGTGGTAGCCCCAACAATACTGATAAGACTGTAATACTTTATAAATTCATTCATAGATGTTTGTAAAAGCCGTTTGATTGGCTGAAAGCCATAAAAATTTCTTTATTGGCCACACCCAGCCCCAGAGCTTTAGCTACACAGCATGTATAACAGTGCTTTATTAGCAGGCTCATGCAGCCATTACACAACAGTAAGCAACTCTAACACCACAAGCTGTATAGAAAGTATGCACAGTATAAGTTTTGAGCACAGTGACATCTACAGGCCATTTGTATAAACACCACATATTCCCCCTAGAGTAGGAAAGCATTTGGACTACTATAATAAACAGCAACAATTAAACAGTATGCATTTTAAAACAATATTATACATTCTTCACATCACAAAGTCCTTGGTCCATGCATGTAGTTTTCTGATTCTCTCAGTACACCTTAGGTTCACTTTCTTCAGGCCTATTGCAGTTGACATCAGGAGTAGGAAAATGTCCTTCATCAAATGGAGCTTCTCCAAAGTCATATCTAACAGGAGCAAGACGACTTGCATTCCATATGCGTCCATCAGACAGTTCATATGTGTATGGTCCTCGCTGGTGTCTCACTTCAAGTGTTGTAGTAAATTTAGATTGTCCTTGTTTCAGTATTCCTGGTTTCTTAATTCTGACTAAAGATCCAGGCTGAAAGTGTACTTCTCTTGCACCATGTTTTCTGTCAGTATAAGCCTTGCATTTGGCTTGTTGACGTTTGACATTGTCAGCAGTAGACGATTTTGTAGGCACAGTATTTTGTGGAAGTTTGATGTCTGCAACATGTAACTTAGTTTGCCTCTGTCTGCCATGTAATAATTCAGCTAATGGTATTGTATAGAATATATGCTGTCCCTCTGCTCCCAGGCAGTGAATAAGTAAACCACGCTTTCCAGCAGCAGAAATCTCCCCTTGGTCAGCAGCTATAATGTAATTTTCAAACATACGGATCCAAGCAGTAAAAGGTATGGTAAGTTCACCAGGGTTTGGAAGATAAGGTACAGACTGCTGCAGAGGTAGAAGAGACATCTCATTGCCAATTTGTTATGTTTTGGGTAGCCGAGGATGAGTAGAGTATAACAGTGCTTTATTAGCAGGCTCATGCAGCAATTACACAACTCTAACACCACAAGCTGTATAGAAAGTATGCACAGTATAAGTCTTGAGCACAGTGACATCTACAGGCCATTTGTAAAAAAACACCACATAAATACAGTATCTATGAATCTCTCCACCTTTGAAACCTCAGCAGCATGTCATTATATTATTATTGCTTTATTTTTACATAAACTGTGCCTGGTTATTAAGAAAAGTTAAACATTTATTCCCTCCAGATTTCCTACTTGGCATACTTAATGTTATTTAACTATGTCATCCTGGTGAAGATGGAAAGGTGGCCTTCAGTCCAGGAATGGGTAGTCATTTCCTATATTGTGACACTTGCACTGGAAAAAGTTAGAGAGGTAAGAAACTGTATGTAATATATCCCAAAATAAAAAATGTAACCAGTGTGCTTTTTTGCATATGCAATTGAACTTATACAGTCAGTAATGACAATAGTAAGAAAATATTAGTAAACCACCCCAAGCAATGTTGAGCAAGCTACAGATAAAATTTACTGTCTTCTGCAGTTATTTGTGATTTGTTGCAATGGGTTGTTGGGCTTGAGAAAAACGTTGTACCTGTTATTACATACCCTACCCAGCTATATTTTATTGCACTGTAAAAGTATTTTACTTGCAGCGTGTGCCTTCATACTTATTCTTCTAATGATAATGAAATGTCTTTAAATGTCAGCAAATGTCATACTTTTCCCAGAGGCTTATTTTCATAGCCTACCTGTACTATTTAAAAATAAAAAAAAACCCAGCATTTCAAATAAATGTTTCCCTTTTATCTTCAGATTCTAATGTCGGAGCCAGGAAAGCTGAGCCAGAAAGTGAAAGTCTGGCTCGAGGAATATTGGAATATTACTGATCTTGTGGCCATTTCTGTATTTCTAATTGGAGCTATTCTGCGACTGCAAAATCAGCCGTATATGGGATATGGGAGAGTCATTTACTGTGTTGATATCATCTTTTGGTATATTCGCGTATTGGATATCTTTGGTGTCAACAAATACCTGGGACCCTATGTCATGATGATTGGCAAAATGGTAAGTGTAAATGTTTATGTACAAATTATAACACTCTGAAACTAGTTAATTACCAACTTTACAGTGTATCGCTGAGAAAATAGGACTTACTTACATCTCTCTGATTTTGCAGTAGTCGGTTGTGCATGAAACTACTTGTATTAACGGTTTTTGCACTCAAATGCGCTTTTAACACTTCCTTATAGTTGCTCCCTGTGCTGCTCAGTCCTTCCTACCTTCCATTCTAAATTGAGATCTGTTGCACCTACTGATGCCTGAGAACACTGGAGCTACTGCCACCTTCTGGCCAGGGGATAGCTCCAGGGTTTCCTTGTGTCCAGCATCAATAGGGTGCAGCACACTTGCACCTAAAGATTTTTTTGGTAAAAATCATATTTGTTAAATGTAAAATTTACAAATATATACTGATCTAAAAGGCTTTTCACATATCTTAATATCTACTCTGTACAATATGTTTCTGACAGTGAAAGGCTCCTACACAACACCTAGCTGTACTAGGCGAATGTTTTGAACCAAAAATACATGCCCATGATAGATTAAGGTTATCTTTAAGTACCTGACCTTGGAACAAATGATAATTTATAAGAACCTAACTATAACTGTATATTTGTGTTTATAGTGCTGGTGGGAGGAGTATGTCCTTAGTGGGAAATGATGGATTACTAATGATGTATATCAATGACCTACTATTTTACAGATGATTGACATGCTGTACTTTGTGATCATTATGCTGGTGGTACTGATGAGCTTTGGTGTAGCGCGTCAGGCAATCCTGCACCCAGATGAAGAGCCGTCGTGGAGACTTGCCCGGAACATCTTTTACATGCCTTATTGGATGATCTATGGAGAAGTGTTTGCAGACCAGATAGACCGTAAGACTAGAATTCATAGTAAGACTCTGTTTCAGGTTTCAAAAGCAGATGATCAGTCCAAATTAATACAATATCTGTTTTAATTTGGAAAGCATATTGTGAATTGTGTGAATTGTGTAACTCATCAGTAACTCTTATAACAGAAACCCTCATGCCTCTTCAGTTGCTAACACAGTGCGACCCAAGGCAGGATTTTAGGGTTTAGGTTAAATGGGGAATATTCTTTGGGTTCCCAGAAAAACAGAGCAAGATGAGTACAGGTAATGGATGCAATATCCAGAAACCCATTATCCAGCAAGCTCTGAATATTGAAAAGGCTATATCCAATAGACTCCATTTAAATCGAATAATTCACATTTTAAAATGTATTTCATATTTTCCTTTAATAATAAAACAGCATCTTGTACTTGAACCTAAACAATATATAATCAATTCTTATTGTAGGCAAAAAAACAATACTATTGATTTTAATTAGTGTTTAAATTATTTTTAGTATACTTAAGGTATGGAGATCTAAATTACAGAAAGACCCCTTATCTGAAAAAATCCCATGTCCTGAGCATTCTGGATAATAGGTCCTGAACCTGTATTGCCTAATTGCATATGTGGCTACAGCTGCATGTGCTGTCAAAGTCAGTGCAGGGTCACATAGCTGGAAAGGCATGCCACTAAGACCCTTAAAGAAAAAAACAAGACTCTAGATTCTAATAAAGTCTTCTGGAGAAGGAATTTCTTCTAAAACTAGCCTAGGGCTATGCACTGCCCTGAGGATTACCTTTCTTAGAGAGAAATTTCAAAGTTTGAAAAAAATTACAATGCAATAGAATGCTTAACAAATAGATACTGTATATTTTTTGTTTTACCATACTATATGGTCGTTGTAAGATGAAAACATAAACTAGTTCCCATATTTTCAATCTGAATAAACAAGATTTAATTTAAGGATGAATACATTGACCATTTAATGGGTTATTCAGGCGTGCCATTCATTGTGAGGCTATATTATTTTTACTAGCTGTGAGAACAGTGCTATGTACTTTTATATGCAACAAGATTTGTAAACACATTCCTTAACTATATGGGAGATTAATATTAACATGCCATTGTGACAGCACTTTGTTTGTAAATCTTTCTCCCTCTCCTTTAACTATTAGGGAAGAGACAAACGCTCAAAGGGCCAAGTGTTGAACATCCCTGACATAAATGATGAAATTGTATATGATCTTATATAGTTATCTCTTTAGAGCAATATCTCAAATTAGATTTTACAAAGTCAGCAACATTTCAGGATGTGAATTTACAAACTCTCAAGAGCTGTCAAGAATTCTCCAGATGCTTCACTGTTAAAGTCTAAAGAGAACCTTCCACGAATTCTCCAAACATTTTCACAGGCTTTATTACACTCAAGTGAAAGAATGATAAAGACTTGATAAAAACCTCAACATCACTACTCATGTGCACCATTTGGCAGGAAAGAACATTTTGATAAATCTTCCCCTACAGATATGACAAACTCTCTATGTCCACAATCATACTTTGCTATAAATTTTCTAAGACTTACTATGATCATCTGCTAGTACATATTTTAGAATTTATCTTTCTTTATATGATTTCTGCTAGTATAATTTATCAACATTACCATGGATTCATTGATTTGCTTATTTAGATGATATGCATCCTTTATTATATTATTATGCTTTTCTTTCTCCTTTCCAATACATGCTGCCTTTTTTTTTTTTCGAACAGTTTATGCAATGGAGATTAATCGTAAGTTTCCACCAAAATTACACAAATGTTTTATATACTTGTCTGACAAACAGGAATTTATTATTTATCAAACAATGGGCAATACAAAATATAAATGTAAGTAGTATGAAAAAATCCAGGGAGTCCTCGAGTTACATACACCTGACTTACATAAAGCTCATACTTACGAACAGAAGCTATTACAGTAATGCACTGTGGTTTGCTTGGCCTATATTAGCATTTAAATAACAGTGTCCACAAAATGGCTTCTGCTTGCTTGCTATAATCATGAGCAGTGACGGGCGAATTTGGGGCGTTTCGGTTTGACGAAAAATTTGCGAAATTCACAAAACGGCAAAAAATTTGCACCCTTGTCTCGTTTTTTACACTGGCGTCCGTTTTTTGGATGCCGGCGCCCATTTTCACAGCGGTTTCGCAAATTTATTTGCTGGCGGGAATTCGCCGCGAATTCGAGCCTGGAGAATAAATTCGCCCATCACTAATTATGAGTTACCATACCAAAAGGAAACAAGATATAAACTATTTATGTAGTGTAACTAAAGTTCATTTTATCTAATGTGATAAAATAGTATTTGGAAAATTTTTTGGGGTGAAGGGTCCCCTTTAAGACAAAACCTGTCTTGTTGCATCTAATAAGTAATTGTATATGTTTCAAATTACATACAAATTCCACTTAAAAACAAACATACAGACCCTATCTAATATATTACCTTGGGAGTGCCTGTATTAAACATACCCTTGCATTAGCTCAAATGATTATAGCTGGCAGAGATTCCAGTTAGCAGCAAATCAAAGAGCTAATGCTAGCTTGCCAGGAGTCCTAGACATATTCTTATGTTACTACGTTTTGTTCTGGTTTAACACTCATCAGTGATTGTTAATAGTAGTTCTTGCTTTTACCTTAACTCAGTTCAGTATACACACAGTGCTTATCATTTTAGACATAACTCTGGATTAATCATAGTTCATATAAATGAATAATAAGTTGTGGTTATGTACATATATTTTTTTTATTTGACAGCACCCTGTGGTGATAATCTATATGATGAGGATGGAAAACGCCTTCCCCCATGTATCCCTGGAGCATGGTTAACTCCAGCAATCATGGCATGTTATCTTTTGGTAGCAAATATTCTTCTAGTAAACCTGCTGATAGCAGTGTTCAAGTAAGTCCCAAATAAAGATGCAGATAACGCCTGTAGAGTAGAAAGTCAGCACAGTAACTATCTACAATATGCCCTTTGGGCTATTTCTTTAGGTGGATATATAGAAAATGTAAAAGGATACTAGTAGGGGAAATGCATAATAAAAAATGGGTTTGCGGCAGTGTTACATAGAAGAATGAAAATTTTATGCTGCTAGGTGCAAGTGATATGCCAATATATGAGCAAATGTTGTGCCACTTGTGAATTGTGCACCAATTGCTCCAGCATAAGTGGGCAGTAGGAAGGTGTGAGCATTCTCTACATGTCCACTATTAGACCACCACAAACAAAAGAAAAGCATAGGTGGTGGGTACTTAACCTGGTTATTGTCAGTCAGCTGTAAAGTATAGGGTTCCTTTGAGCCTATAGCAGTATGTGTTGTCCATTGTACCTCATTAATATGTGCTAAGGCATAGGTACACTAAGAACTACAAAAGTGGCCCTAAATGATACAGGGTCATGATGCTAGTACTCCCTGCACTTATGGATGTAAATTATTAACCAGTTTAGCACAACGCCTGCAGTTACTTAATGAGGTCCACTGTGTTTTTGACCATTGTTGAAAAACTTAAAGCCAGCAATGCTTAAAAATGCAAACGTTCTATGGATAACAATTAAAGGGGTTGTTCACCTTTGAATTAACTTTTTAGTGAGATGTAGAGAGTGATATTCAGAGACCATTTGTAATTGGTTTTCATTTTTTATTATTTGTGGTTTTTGAGTTATTTAACTTTGTATTCATCAGCTCTCCTGTTTGCAATTTCAGTAATCGGGTTGCCAGGGTCCAAATTACAATAACAACCATGCATTGATTTGAATGAGAGACAGGAATATGAATAGGAGAGGGCCTGAATAGAAAGATGAGCAAAAAAAAATAGTAGCAAAAACAATACATTTGTAGCCTTACAGAGCATTTGTTTTTTAGATTGGATCAGTGACTCCCATTTGAAAGGTGGAAAGATTTAGAAGAGTTATAGAAAAACGAGTAAAAATAAATAATGAAAGCCAATTAAAAAGTTGCTTAGAATTGGTCATTCTATAACATACTGACAGTTAACTTCAGAGTAAGGGCAGACGGGCAGATTCAGGGAGATTAGTTTCCCCAGCGACAAATCTCCTCTTCTTCGGGGCGACAATCTTCCCGAACTGCCTTCCCGGCAGCTATAATGAAACATCGCCAGTGGGATGGCACTCGCGCGCGCTTTGTTTTCCGAAGTCACCCGAAGTTTCCTTGTGAGGCAACTTCGGAAAATGAAGAGCCGCTTGTGCCATCCCGCTTTTGATTTTTCATTCTAGCCGGCCGGAAGGTAGGGGGAAGGCAGTTCGGGGAGATTGTTGCCCCGAAGAAGAGGCGATTTGTCGCCGGGGCAACTAATCTCCCCGAATCTGCCCGTGTGCCCTTACCCTAAAGGTGAACCATCCCTTTAATTCTAGATGTATCTGCCTTGTGTGGGCAGCAGCATTTCCTATAGCTTGCCTGTCAGGTTACTGAAGCACTCATTAAAGTCCAGATAGGGGAATTGGGTAGAGGCTCTGGCCTAGCCACTCGCCAGTGAAATAGTCAAAAATAAATGGAAAGCCAATACCTTGTCTGCTACAAATGGGTGAATCCCAAACTTTATTCCATGGTGCTCACAACACTTCAATGTTCAAACGTTTCGGGACAGCATGGCCCTTCTTCAGTGGTCACTGAGGAAGGGCCATGCGGTCCCGAAACGTTTGAACATTGAAGTGTTGTGAGCACCATGGAATAAAGTTTGGGATTCACCCGTTTGTAGCAGACAAGGTAGAGGTTACTGAAGCAGACAGGGTCTGTTTAAGAAAATGCAGATGGCAGAGTAAGCTTGTTAGGGAAACTGTGCACTGCGAAGCTAATGTTTTTCAAGCAGTTATATTCCATGGCAGTAAAAACAGCATCTGAGAGCAATTCTGCCATCTGCTGCTTGACAATGATAATAAAAAGAAGCTTTTGCTCATTTTGCCCACTTCGATTTGCCTCTGATCTTTTTCCCATATATTATATATTTTTATTTTACAATGTATAATACAAGTATCTTCCCTCTAAGTCTAGTGTTTGATGGGTAATTAAATGATGATAATTTAATAAGATGACCAAAGTTGTGGCCAAAACTACAAATGTTGTATTTCCAAAATGGTGAGGCTGACCTCCAGTGCCAATTCCTTTTAATTTATGGATAATAAAATATGGCATTTAATAACAAATGAGCCAGACATTTTTTATTTACAAATCCAATACCATTAGGTATATACTGTACAAAAGCAGGATATTTAAGCCAAACCTTTATAGAGATGAAATTAGAATGATATACATTGTACTGCAGTGTGCATTTCCAGAAAAATAATGTTTTTTTTTCAGACAAAATAGACATTTAGGGGCACATTTACTAAGCTCGAGTGAAGGATTCGAATATAAAAAACTTCGAATTTTGAAGTTTTTTTTGGGTACTTCCACCATCGAATAGGCTACTTCGACCTTCAGCTGCGACTTTGACTTCGATTCGAACTAAAAATCGTTCGACTATTCAACCATTCGATAGTCGAAGTACTGTCTCTTTAAAAAAAAAACTTCGACTACATACTTTGCCACTTTAAACCTACCGAGCTCCAATGTTAGCCTATGGGGACCTTCCCCATAAGTTTTCTAAGATATTTCTGATCGAAGGAAAATCGTTCAATTAGATCAAACGATTTTTCCTTCGATTGATCGATAGAAGTATTTGCGGTAAATCCTTCGACTTAGATATTCAAAGTCGAAGGATTTTACTTCGATGTTCGAATATCGAGGGTTAATCAACCCTCAATATTTGACCCTTAGTAAATGTGCCCTAAGTAGCATTTAAAGGATAAGTATCGCATTTGGTGGAAATATGTGGTCACTATGTTTTATACTAAATGGTGGCTTTATATAATATGATAGATAATGGAAAGACTGATTTGTTTATATATCTATGATTTTTGCAGCAATACATTTTCTGAAATAAAGTCAATTTCAAACCAAGTGTGGAAATTCCAGCGTTATCAGCTAATCATGACCTTTAATGACCGCCCAGTTCTGCCACCTCCCATGATAATCTTTAGCCACCTCTATATCATTTTGAAGCGTGTTTGCTGTCGGTGCAAGAAGATACAGGAAGGGGATCAGGATGAACGTGACAGAGGCCTGAGTATGTTAAAATATTTTTCTTCCAGTTCACATAATATGCTAGGGTAAATGACTGGTATACATTAAACAATGATTTATTGTTAGCAGAAGATAATAATATAATCTTTGCTCCACAAAAGCAGTAGTGGTATTAAGGTTAGCACTCCTAGATTTGAGGTTAGCCAGGGCACAGTCTGCAAACAGCTTGCATGTTTTCTACAAGATCTTGGGGGTTTGCTACAATTATTTCTGATTTCTCCAAAACATACAGGAGAGTTAACTGGATGTTGATAACATTGAGCCTAGTGGGTATGAATGTGATAGGGACCATAGACTTATCTCCTTTTTTACCAAATGGCTCTCCATTGCAACTTTTTCAGTATGTTTAATCACAGTACCAAAGATTATGTGTATGTGCTCTGATTGCTTACAGAGTTGTTTCTAAATGATGAAGAACTGAAGAAACTGTATGAATTTGAGGAACAATGTGTTGAGGAATATTTCCAGGAGAAAGAAGATGAACAGCAGTCTTCCAATGATGAACGGATCAGAGTCACTTCAGAAAGGTAACATGGGTTAAGGTAGCAATCAGTGATGTTGAAGGCTGAAGGGACAAAAACATTCAGAGATATTTATTGTGCATATTTAAAGTTTAAAAACTCGTGTGATTTTAAAAACAGAGGCAGGACTGGGGCTTTATTTAGACATGAAGTGGTCAGAAAGAATATTTGCTCCTAGCAGCCACTTCTCATTCAGTAGAATTCGAAGCATGCAGCCTATGGCAATCCATATTTCCTCTAAGTATCACACAATAATTTTGACTATGTGATGCAATACTCACATAGTGGTATAGTGGTGTGCAATTGCTGCCTCTCCAACTAAATGGGAAGGTCCTACATATTTCTTCTCCTTACCTGCTTATAGAATGAATATACTTTGTAGTGATATACTGCCTTGTTTTGCTTTCAGAGTTGAAAATATGTCCATGAGGTTAGAAGAAGTCAATGAAAGGGAGCACTTCATGAAAGCTTCTCTGCAAACTGTAGATCTTCGACTCTCTCAACTAGAAGAGCTTTCAGGGAAAATGGTAAATGCTCTGGAGAAACTTGCTGGTATTGATAAGTCAGAGCTGATTAATGAACGCTCTCGTGCATCCTCTCTGTGCGATGCAGCTTATCTCCTGCGGCAAGGCAGTGTGAACAGCTCCGATGGCAACAGCATTTACAAATACCATGTAGAAGCAGATGAAGTGACATGTGATGACAGCACAGGTTCAGTTTCACCAGCTTTGGGGTTACGTAGAAAAGCCAATTCGTTTGGGATGAGGACAGAGAAAGGAGAACAAGATAATAAGGCACAGTTGGTACCACACCAGGCAAGTCTCCGTTATGCTTCAAGCATTAATCCAGTAGCAACAAAGGATGCCAATAAAGTCACCTTAGGAATTGTTTCCAAAAGTACAAGACCAATTTCTTGCATAGATATTTGGATTCCAGAGTGTGATAAGAAGGAAACAAATAGTGAAATTCCAAGTATCCAGCATTTAAGCCAAACAGATACTGTTACAAATGGTCAGTCAGGAGTCGAAGCAACAGCCGTTTCTGAATCAGAATTTGCTAACTCTCATTTCACTGTAGAAAGAACAAAGTTAGAAGCAACTATTTCATTTCCCCTGGAGAGATCTAAAGCTATGAAATATTATGCAGGTCAGTCCTTTAATACCTGCCAAACTACCATGACTAAATCTAGAAGTTTTGTCTTTACCCAAGGTGTAAAACTGATGGGTGGTGTCAACAATTGGACAGAATACAGTGCAGTCATGGATCAAATGTGTCCTACATCACTGGAAGAGTGGGCTGACCGGTGGAATTACCAAGGAGACTCTTCAAAAAAGTTGAGCCCCGAGCTTACAAATGTTTTATCAGATGCTGAGATCCAAGCAGAATTAAAGCCTTTATTAACAGACACTGAAGAGGACAGTGATATTGGAGAAATGGGAAACAGTGCATCACATCCTTGTACACCTTTTCCTGAAAGGACAGAATCTAAAAACTTACTGTCTGTGCAATTAGACAGGACTTGTGGATTTGCTTCCCCAAGGTCAAAAAGTTTACATAGCCACACAGGAAAGTCCAGGTCCTTAATAGATAAACTAGAGAGACCTGGTCATGCCAGTAGTGTTATGAACATTGTGGTGGCATGCGGTAGTGGAGCAGAGGACACAAAAACTGAACAAGAAAATGTCTCCGCAGAAACAGAATGTTGATATTGGCACATCATAGTTTAGCCATTTACCTTACAAAAACACTAAATAAATGGGTAAGTATGAATAATCGGTGTCCCCATAAAAATATCAATTCCAGTTAAACAGCCCTTGAGATGAAAACCCAGTTAATACTTGCATGTGGAGGGCATCATGCTTTCAGTTATGCCACCTAGGCTCCTTGGTGAAGCCAGATTAGGTGATTTAATTGTTTTCCAGTTTTCACCTATTTTCATTCAGCCTCAGTGGTCCAATGGTCTTCTCTGTACCCCCTACCCATATACCGTATTTAGATGTAGTTTTCTTCTCATTAGAGGGTCACATCATGTGCCATAAGGATAAAATAATACCACTGAAAGAGGGCTGCAACAGGAGAATGATAAGAATACACAATATTGAAAAATACTCTACTGAACAGCACAGATCCAGATTCTATTAGAACTGCCTCTATTCGCAAAAATAGACACATTATAGTGGTCTGCGCAACAATGTTTTTGGCTCCACATGGCCTTTGTAATACTTTATGTATAAAGGTGATCTGGATCTGTGCTCTTCAATATTGTGTTTTTCATGAAGTGTGGTTGACCCAGTCTGGCTTATCGGCTTGCCTTCTGTTCTTCTCCTTGACCACTATTAATTTATGTAGTATATAAGAACTATGGCATTCTCTCTTATTCTGATCCCAGCCATGGCCCATTTCATCTATAAAAATTTTAAGTATCTTGACTTTAGGCATGCCAAACTTATAACATCACTCTAAAAAATGGTGTTCCATAAGCACAATTAATATCTCTTCCAATATTTTTCCAATCTTATTTATAATAAGATTATAATAACAGTATTATGATGACTCTGACAAGCACATTTTAGCCTATGCACACTTTCCATCTCTACAACACCACTGTTCTTCTTCTCTGTCTCTTTACAGAACTATTTGTCTTTCCAAAATAAGGTGCTAAATTTTGTAAAATAAAATTACTTTTTTCCACACATTTTTCTATGTCTTCATATTTTTTGTCCTGGTGTATTCAATTGGTTTAAAAATGGTTAAAAATATTTTATCTATATATCATATCATATAGACTGATGTGCGTCTCCAGTGCTAGTAGCTAATTGCAATGCGGCTGGGCGGCATGCCTCCCCCCAAATTCTAGCGCCCTAGGCCCTGGCCTTTGTGGCCTTGCCACAAATCCAGGCCTGTTAATAGTCTTTTATATTATAGCCTTGTCTGTCTTACAGAAAGTGCTTAAGCAGAAAGGGCCTGCTTTCAACGTAGATGTGTCCTATTCTCTACCTAATCCTGAAATAAATGATTTAAGAGATGTAACACCCTCTTGGCGACCTCCCTGTTTCCAAGGTTGTACATTATTACTGAATTATAGGTCCTGAGTCCCCTTTGCAAGGTGAAAGGATACTGGGAATTCTTCTCTGGCAGTGCCAACACCTAATGGGATCTGGGAATACACCTGCGGGTGGCCCATTAGGAATAACATTCAACGCACACTTTGCTTTTATAAAAAAGAACAAGTATATATACAGAAAGTGTAAATTAATGGGTAAGTAAAAATGCCATTTGCATCATACAAATATAACCCACTCCCCTGGGAACTTGTGGCAGTCCATTTCCTAGCCCTCCATGCCAGGCAAAGTCCCGCACTACTCCCTTTGGCAGAATCAGAGTCTCAGTCCCTTTTCCCCCAAATGAGCACACTTGGTCCCAGGCAGCGCTAACAGTCCAAATTGCCTTTCCCTCCAGTTAGGTAATGGCTCCAAAACAGCCTGTGTCACATACAAACCATCCTGGATCTACTCTCCCCTGGGCACACCTTACCCTGGGGATTCACACAGATGGGTAGGCTCATCCAGAGCTGGATCAGGCATCCACAGCAATGAATCCATTTCATGAAGCACATGCAGCTTGCTTGATCCTCCAGATATAGCTCCCAGCACTGTCTATAGCGCGAGCACACTGTTGCTGAATCCGTAGCTGAACTGTAGCTCCCAGCACTGTATATAGCGCGAGCATTTCCACATTCAGTTTGGAAAATTCAGACCCTCCTGATCGAGCTCCTAGGCATGGGGTCACTACCCCAGCCTCAGAGGCCTCCTGCCTCTACACAGTGGCAGCTGAAATCATTATCTCCTTAGTGAAATACAATCAGCAGAAATCCTCCAGCAGTAATGGCTGTGAGCACATGGCAATCTAATTTTATAGGGTGCAGCAGCGACACCTAGTGACACCTTTTGGGATTGGCCATGCTGCACCAACACAAAGGCTTTGCCCCCTAGGAAACCCTGTAGTCCCAAACAGGGTTTCTGCACTATGAGGCTCCGACTGGAAGGGAATTAACCCTCCAGGTCCCTAAAGAGAATTTTGGAACTTGCTGGATAGTTTTACTTATATCTATTTACAACTAGTAAGGTGGTGAATCTGACCTGTTTCGCCCAAGTCTATGGGCGTCAAATTTGCGCGATGCTGTGCATCTAATTTTTTTGCTGCAAAACTCGGTGAAAATTCTTTCTCATCACTATTCACAACTTTTGTATTTGTCTTAGGCTAACTGTCCTGAGGTACTCCAGCACTAGTTTGCCATCAAATATACAAGGCATTCACAGACCAAAAATAGGGGGTGGTGTATTTAAATATAGGAATGGAGCTGTGGCATGGTCACTTCAAACCTCACAGGAATACACACTCTGGTAATTTTTGTATCTTTTTCCAAGATAGTTGTAGTCTGTTAAAGACAACATTATCCCAAGGATTCTCTTCTTTAGCAGTCATTATAATAACAATGTGTCTAGTGCCCTATTTTATCTTGGATAGTTAAGCAATAAAAAGGCTTTTGCACCGATATTCTGCATACTTTACCTTAAGCCACTGCTTCTAAACCATTTTATCAGAAAACTTATGTAATGTCTGGGAGTTTGCTTTATGACCCAAAAACTGGTTTAGTATCAATTACTCCCCTTACAGTATGTTCCGGCTCAGACTGGCTTGCCATGATACCAGAAAAACTCTGGGTTTCCTTTCTGAAGCACAGCACCTTAACTCTTTGCTACTTATCTATAAGTTTGGCTTGGTTTTTTTTAAACAGGTTTTATTAATTTGTATGTTTAAACATATGGAAGGGGGGCAGTGGGTACAATGGTATGTCAGTATAATATTTCAAAAATAGAAGACATTTGAGCAAGGGACAGTTCCATACAATGCATTCAGCAGTATCATGAAGGTATCATAAAAACAAAAGATACTGTCACAAGGCTTTATAGAATATTGTCTTGACTTTTTAATAATTCTTATCAGTATTCCTAGTTCCTGCAAAAACCTCTGTATTCCATGTGTTTATTTATTAAAAGAAATGTCTGATACAAAGTACCTGGAACAGGCCAGATAATAAAAGAAAGCCATGTGCTGAGATGGGCTCTATAAAAAAATACCTGTACTACCTTTATCATCTATATCATGTCAGAATATTATAAAAGAATATTATAGTGAGCTGCCAGAGATAAATATAAAACCCATAAACTATTATTTTAGTATTTATGACCATTTTGCTATTTATACATTGTTGGGGGGGAGCAGGTATAACAGCTGCCATCAGCTCAAAGGAATTTCTTCTGTTAGTTTATATAAGAACTACTTGACATATTTCCCTTAAGCATGTGTGCACTGTCTCTCTGTGTGCAAAATGTCTGTGTGCTATATATTGCGTTGCTTTGTGCTCTCACACAGTTTGTGTAAGCACAGGAAACACAATGTAAAAAAAGTAATACACAAAAAAACCCTGGATTTTGGCATATGCTTTTTTACAGAAAAAAAACCTTTATTAACAGCATTATTCCATTTGTTTATTTGTGTTAGAGCAGCCACAATGGTATGCTGTATTCTCAGCATAAAAAAACAAACATTTTAGTTACATTTAAAAAGGGATAAAGGGGGTCATTTTCACATGCAGCTGATTTAAGTGCACTAAGGGGAGCAAAACTGAGCCTCTAAGTGCTTATTCACACGGAATTTGGATCTATGTCCAAATTCTGTGTGAATAAGCAAGCACTTAGAGGCTCAGTTTTGCACAATTTGGACCTGATTTAAAGTCATGCCCCACCATTAGTAAATAAGCCCTCTTGTCCTTAGGTGTTCCTCAGATGCTGAAACTTTTAGAAATCAGATTAGGAGGAATTCTGTTATCTTCTGGTTCCATCAATTAATAATGCATTTCAATGGGTGCTTTTCCCTAATTTTACAAAATGTTTTCCCATATTTTCCCAAAAATGTTGCCCAAATGTTCCCAAAAGGGTTTGTTCCCTGTGAATTCCACTCTGGTACTTTCAGCTGTTAAATTCATTCTTACTTGATAAAGATGACCATTTCTCTTCAGCCAAATGGCATTCTGTTATTCTTTTGAAATTAAATACATGCACATTCTTTGGAAATCCAGAATAAACAGAAATTAAATCTCAAACCACAAAACACATGAAATGGTAAAAAATGTAAATTCCAGACTTGAAATTTAGACAGCTGATAATATTAAAAAGGTCCAGTGAGTACCTTCATATTTTTTCTTAGTTTGTGTTTGTAATATGGATTTTTTTCTGTTAACTTCTATCAAGGTACTAGGGCCGGAAATAGGGGTAGACAGAAGATGTGGGGGCGCTGGGCAGGTGCCTGTTAAAGGGTCTTCTGCCTACTCCTAGCCTGGATTCACAATCCCTTTTGTCTCCCTCTTCTGCCACTCTCCCCTTTCTACCTCCCTCCCCTCTGATGCTCACTGCTACCTCCCTCCCCTTCTGTTACCCTCCCCCTTCTGTTGTCGTCCCCCATCCCCTTCTGTTGTCCTTTCCCTCCCCTTCTGTTGTCGTCCCCCCTCCCCTTCTGTTGACCTCTCCTTCTGTCTCCCTCCCCCCTCTATTATGACGTGTGCGCGCACCTGGAGGGTTAGGGTTAGCCAACCAGGTTGCCTAGGGCCCCCCGTCATCTCTGCCCGGCCCTGCAAGGTACTACTGATACTGCTTGCAGTTTAGTCTTGTCTGAGATTCCTCTCCCTGGCTAGAGAGAATGGCCTAGCAGGGGATGGGGTCATTTTAAGAAATTTGATAATGATATAATTAAGGGATAGCATTAGACTAGGGCCAGATGGGGCTGACATCAGTCTGCTGAATTCTGCAGAATGATTTTGTACACGTCTGGCCTAGCTTTAGGAAACTTTAGGGACTTCAAAGATAAAACTACACTAGCAATGGCATTACTCTATTCTAAACACAATTAAGCAATAAAGGCAGATGACAACCTTGATCCGATGGGAAAATCAAACCTAATTGATAGACTTCTGCCAGATTATCAAGCAGATACTGTATCAGTTGGGTGGGCATGTCGGAGAACTCAATACATGGACAGATAAGCTGCAGAATCAGTTCAAAGGGCACAAATTGTCAACTTAATTTGCTTGTGTATGGCCACCTTTAGGCTAAGGCCACACTATGCTGATTCTTAGGATAAACGCAGGCTGAAAATTAGCCCCTACATTCTAATCAGCGTTCTTCTGTGCCTGCACCCAGATCAACATTTTGCCATGTGCATGTGCCTGCCTGCAAAAATACGCAGACTAAGAGCAGCAGAGCCAATGCTCCATGTGCCCTGGCTCTAAATAATAAAGAAAAAAAAAACAATCTCAAAGTATCACAGTCTACATCATACTAAATTGAGTTATGAATACTGAGTTATTGAGAATTGAGTTATGATATTTGTCAAAATACCAAACTGTCTTTAGAATCATGGAATAACCTAAAATCTTGCAGATTTTAGGCACAATTTTTATATGCACCCATAACAATTATTTCCTCAGTGCCCAGAATAAATAACTGTATAAGGAACAACAAAAAGCTGAGAATGATTCCCTTCATCCTAGTAAAGAGGTGTGCAAAATAGTTGGTTGGGGATTTGGAACATCTAAGTTACAAAGCTTAAATATTGAACTGAATAATATCTTGGCAAAGAATAAAAGAGTGTTTATAAAAATAGAACAAAAAGTAGCAGTACCCTTTCATTTACAACTACCTTGAGCACTGTCATTCCAAAGTTTGTCTATAATATTTTCAAAACAACCAAGTCATCTTTGAAATAAGACATGTGTGTCTGACCCTCCAGCACTTGCCACCTATCCAGCACTTGTCATGCCATTGAAATATTAGCATGTTCTGTTCTTAACTTAAAGTGAAACTAAACAAAATTGTACTTTTTGGCACATTTAATAATAGTTGAAATTCCACATATCTGCAAGGCAGAGCCAGATTTCACTGATATGTAAAATAAAATTACCTTGATTATACTGTAGATTCTGTCTATGGGTGAGGACCAAAAAAAGGATCACCAGGTTATTAAGGGTGGGGCTCCAAGATACCATTTTATACACTGTACTTTCTTCCTTAAGAAGTTAACTCCCTGTTTTAGCAGCATATTTATCAAAGAGTAAATCTAGAGTTCACCACAGTGAAATGGGTAAAACTTCAGCCCAGGGGTGCCTAAAAGGTAGATCGGGATCTACCAGTAGACCTTTAGCTGATGATAAGTAGATCTCAAGACACTGTCTAGTCTTGAGATGTACAGCTTGTCTAAATCAAATTAGGATCATGAACACTGGTGAATAAATGCAGTAAATCTTTCAGGTCTCAAAGTGAAAAAACTCACCGGTTTAGGGAAGGGGTCCAGGTGTTAACGAATAACTGTATAGAGAAATTAGGCACTTCCTAGGCTGTGCCCTAGTGCACTTCAATAAATAAAATACTTTTTAATTGAAAAGTCTGCCTGGAAGATTGGTCCTTGGAAGTGCCTGCTTAATTTCTCTATAAGCTTGTCTAAATCACCCTTCTTTTTAATTCAGATATTTATTATGTTATGGTTACATAAGGAATAGTGAATAATAATAAATTATTATTATTATAATAATAATATCATAATAATATAGTAATAATACATAATAAATTATATCATTCTTAAATATAGCAATATAACTTTACCCATAAATCAATATAATATTTAAGCATTCCAAAATGCTGACAAAGCTATTATGGATGTAGATCATAATGGGACAACATCACTAAAAGTAGACCCCACATTAGTAAAGTATGGGCACTCCTGCTTCAGCCCTTTAAAAAGAAAATTTGAAATTTATTTAATTTCTTTAAAAATAAATTGACAGACAGAGGCTGAATTTCAGTCGGGTGCACTGTAGTCAAGAAACCTTGCTCTAAATGATCCTTGTGGAACAAATATGTTACATTTCTTTGGAAGGTTTGACTTTGTTTGTAAGGGCCTGGTATTTATCATTTGTGTTGATTCTGCCCAACTGTCAAATGATCTTTTCAATGTATGTTTTAAGTGTCTTTGTATGTTCAGTATGGAACAAAATAAAGAAAACTTACAGGATACTGTATGGTGTGCCCACAGCGAGCACAAATACTAGGCAGCAAAAGATGGTTTTGGCAGGTTGGGGCTACGCGCGCCACTGCAGTTTTTGCAATGCCCCCTTTAGGCAACTTCCTTTGGACTCCGCCCACTTTCCCATGTGCTTTCACTGAATTTTCAGGAAAATCAAACCATAGCAGTGGAGGCAAAATTTGCTTAAAGTCTAGCACTGCAAGCAGGGATATTGAAACCACATTTTACAATTTTAACTGAGAGCTGTGAATGCTGCATTAACATGTATTTATATAGCGCCAACATATTGCGTAGCACTGTACTACAAGCACATATGGGGGAAAAAGATTCTCGCACCTAAAGTACATTATATGCAGAGACTGTGAGATACTCAAAAGACATACTAAGGAGCAGTAGGCACTGATCTCACAAGAACATAATATAGAGAAGACACCACAAGCACTATAATGAACATTATATAGTAAGAAGCAGAGGACACTGGCACAACAAATACATACATAGAGAGCAATGGACAATGGCACCACGAGCAGTAAGATATAGAGAATACTGGCAGGCAAAGCACAATATACAATAAAACAAAGTGGGTATAAGTACAAGAATGCATTAAGAATCAGTGAGCACAGTCACTGCAAGCCTATAAATTCTAGCACTTCTCCATGCACTGCCTCACTCTATTGCTCTACCAAAATGCAACTTATGAGGAGCTGTAGGTCTGGAGCATTGTGTAACCTTTAGTAGGGAAAGACATGCAGTGACTGCATTAGTAATGTGAAAAATTCAAATATCTCTCACTATATGGATCCCTTTTCTGCTAGTTAGACGGCAATGTTATATTATAATGGGGCAGTTGTACAGATTCTCCAATCCCACTGCACAGCATAATAATTATATATATAATCATAGTAATTTAGGTTGAAAAAAGACTTGTCTAGTCTTTTGGCCTAAGAAAAACCTGTCTATCTTTTAGCTGATACAAAGGAAGGATAACAACCCCTTCAAAAGCTTCTCCAATTTGCATCAAAAAAATTCTTCCTGACTCCAAGATGCAATTGGACCATTTTTTTGGATTAACGTTGTAATAAGATCTTTAACCCTGTATTTTCTGTAAACCCCCCGCACAGAAAGCAGGATGGCACAATAAAAATTCCATGCATAAATATCCCTTGAACTCTTAGCAGAATGGCAACTTCATTTTATAAATATCCCCAGAATTCATAGCAGAATGGCAGCTTAATTTTATAAATACCCCCAGAACTCATAGCAGAGTGGCAACTTAATTTTATAAATAGCCTCAAAATTCATAGCAGAATGGCAGCTTAATTTTATAAATACCCCCAGAATTCATAGCAGAGTGGCAACTTAATTTTATAAATACCCCCAGAATTCATAGCAGAGTGGCAACTTAATTTTTAGGGATGCACCGAATCCACTATTTTGGATTCAGCCGAACCCTTCTCAAAATATTTGGCCGAATACCGAACTGAATCCAAATTTGCAAATGCAAATTAGGGGTGGGAAGGGGAAAACATTTTTTACTTCCTTGTTTTGTGACAAAAAATCACGTGATTTCACTCCCCGTCCCTAATTTGAATATGCAAATAAGGATTTGGATTCGGTTCGGCCAGGCAGAAGGATTCGGCCGAATCCTGCTGAAAAAGGCCAAATCCTGGCCGAATCCCGAACTGAATCCTGGATTCGGAGCATCTTTATTAATTTTATAAATACCCCCAGAATTCATAGCAGAGTGGCAATTTCATGTATTAACACCCCAGAACTTATTTCAAGATGGCATGGTGGCAATTCTATGTATAAATACCCCCTGGATTCATAGCAGTATGGCACAGTGCAATTCCATGTATATATTCCCCACAGAACTCTTAGAAGGATGGCAAATTCCATGTGCACCAGTTATGGTTGGGTTTGGGGGGTTTTATTGGCTCTACAGTTAAGGACTTGCATAGACTGTCTGGAATTCTTAATCACATATTAGTATATTTTAGTGCCATTCTATATCCACTAGTATGAGATATATTGGGCAGTCCTTTGTAATTCCACATGATAATAATAGTAAACATGCTTTCAATCTGTATTGAAGAAAATTAATGAAGGAAAGCTGAAAGTGATTACCTTATCAAGGCTAAACAGACAACTAGTACTGATCTTCACTGCTGTGATTGCCGCAGCTAATGCCTGTTTTGATAAGTCTAACATTATGCATGTTTTGTTTCCTTAGGTAATGTTTGTCATTTATTTTATTTCATAGATTTTAATCAATAATAAGCACTTAAACTGTAATACTTACAGCACATTGAATTTGTAGCAGCACAAGAAATTGTAGCTTTTCTAGACCAGCAGCATGTATGACGCGCCAACGTCATGCTGTTCCGAAGCCAGCATTTAAGTTTAGCTGCCTCCCATGAGACAGGAAGTATAAGTACAGATAAGTCCCTTCAGTGTCTTGGTGGAAACTTCAGCCCTCTTGTCTTGACAAACTTCTGTGTTTCTCTATAGTTTTTGCTTTAGGATGGCAGATGGAGATCTTTACATTTTGAAATGTGTCCTCCTCGTTGGGGGCCAAGGTCAGCTCTTCCGTCCTTTTAAATGGAACAATATTGAGCCAATAATATATTATTATGATGATGATGATAGGGGCTCAAGGGGTTATCTTGAGGTTGCTTAGAGCTCTAAAAAAGTATCCTGTTTGGTGGACTCCCTTCTTACAGACTCCTTTTATGATACTGGTGGGCTACAGCAAAGATCCCTTTCATGTGACCCTGCATTCTAGCTAAACACCTCCAAGAAATGTATTGCAGTACTGCTCCCACAATTTTAAATAAAAGATTTACGGTAAAGTAAAAAGAAATAGGTTTTCTTTATTTCACTGTTAGTGTGACATTTTATAGGATTATGAATGTAATAACTGGCAGCTTCTCTGTGCTGGAACCCTTGAAAGATCTAGCACAGGGAAATGCAGGTTAATAAGATTTTTTTAAAAAAGTTATTGTGGTTCTAACCTCCCGCACTTTTGAAACCTAGAAGACTTTCTCTAGAATTAAACACCTGGGAGACTTGCTAACAAATAACACTTTTATCTCATATCCAGAATATACTCCAAAGAGTCTACCCCTGTTCAGGTACTTTCAAATCCGACATGTATTCAGGGCCCAATTCAGCACTTTCTCCCCCAACCTTGACCACCTTGGCACTAGGGTTGCAACCTTTTCTAAAAAAATTTACCAGCTGGTGGGGGAGCGGGAACAAAAAGGGGCGGGTTGTGATGTAAAAGGGGGCGGAGCAACACTCTCGATGGACAGAAACCTGAAAAAAAAGGTAAGTACTGAGAGAATTGGGGGTGGACTTTTTCTTAAGGGTATTACAAATTAACGGCAACTTCATTGCTGGTAAATATGTAATACCGGCCCCAGCCTTGGCAGGTGTTTTACTGGCTAGGCTGGTAAAATACCGGCTGTGTGGCAACCCTACTTGGCACTAGAAGAGTCATTATTGGTAAAACAACCTACTAAGTCCAGACTATACCACAATCTATTAGTTAGTATCTCCCCCCCCCATTCCATATAGCTCAAAACAAATGGCAGTTGCAGATACCAGAGCTCACACAGGACGACTGGGATGAAGCCACAGAGACAATGTATACTAGCATAATACCAGTCAGAGATAGACTGATTCAGTATAAAGTCTTCACAACCCCACTAAAACTTAAGGCTATGGGCAAGAGAAACAATGATATTTGCCCCAGCTGTGGAACCCCAGCGGCCAATTTCATACACATGATTTGGGCATGCCCAATAATAAACACCTATTGGTCTCAGGTAATGGCCACCCTAGCTAACACCCTTGGCTTTCCACAGGTGCTTTCTCAATTGGTGTGTCTACTGGGGGTAGTGTACCAACTAGTGCCTACTGCCCATGCAAGAAAGTGATTTAGAGCATTACTGTACTATGCCAAGAAATGCATAATTATGCCACCCCTCCCACAAGGGACTCCTGGATAAAGCTTGTCAACAATGTTACACTTGGACATATAAAGCTAGAGGCACCACCCGTAATTTGAAAAGATATGGAGCCCCTGGTAGGAATTGGGTCCTGGCACTCAACCAAGAGATGACATGGTGAATGAATAAGGTAACCCCATTGCAACTAATCACTTTATATGTATAGTCAATCTGTATGTAAAGAAATAAGTGACACGTGTTTGAAAAATAATTGTTTATTGACTTGTTAATGTTTACTGTTCATGAAAACAAATAAAGCATTACCTTTAAAAAAAGTTATTGTGGTAGACAACACTATCTGATGGTGGGCCTTGGTTAAATAATATGTCATAAAGCAGTGTTGTCCAAGTGTAGTAGGGCCACATCAAAGAAGCTCTAAGTTACTTCTGAAAGCTGTCCATAGAGAAAGAGTGGCCTCTCATTAGGGACTTTTAGCTTTAGCCTTAGACGTTTCAATGTTGCCATTTTATCCCTTTCACTTGTTAGGTTAGTACAGGCATTCTAAGTAACAATACACTACTGGGGCTCATTTATAAACACTGGGAAATTTGCACCTGGGCAGTAACCCATAGCAACCAATCAATGATTAGCTTTTTTCAGCCAGCTGCAGGTTGAACAGTGAAAGCAAGCTTCTGGGTTACTGGCCAGGTGCAATTTTGCCCAGTGTTTATAAATGAGCCCCAACTAGTTGTTTATGAGCTATTAATCAGATGAACTAGAATTGATTCTGATCTTTATTGTGAGTCAGTGGCTCTGATCAGGGGAGTATATATATAAAATTCCTGTCATAAAGCATGATTACCTTCCATCATTTGAGGAGAACCAGAGAAGCACAAATGTGCAGTGAACCAAAATTGGCGTAAGAAATATTATGGGAGTTAAACAGGATTTGGAATTGTGTTGTAAGGAGCAGGCCCACACTGGCAATCTGTGGGTTCTGGCAAATGCCAGAGGAGCTGCTGTAAGATGCCATAGAAAGTGACTATTAAGTGGGCTGTTTGGGCCTCTGTGTACTAGGAATGCCAGGGCCTATTTTGAAATCCCAGTCCAGTCCTGGTAAGGAGCATGTGCCTGTGCCTGAAAGTAAACAAGCTGAGGGAAAAGTAAGAAGGAACCTGGAGGAAATGCAAGACACAGGCAGCAATGTACTATTCGGTCAGCAGATGGCGCTGTGGACTCCCTACTGACGAGGAGAGCGCAGCAGTTCTGCACATGTGCACATCCTGGGAAAGAGAAGGGGGACAGGCTCACAGGAAATCAATGCAAATTCTCAGTGCGTGTGGGAGAGACTCGCACACAGGGAAATGTCTGCCCTGAGACGCAACAAAAGCCAGAAGATCCCAGTCATGAATCAGGCTGCACGAGTAGTGCACGGACTGCACTGAGCTTTTAGTGCTCGGGAGCTGCACTCTGTGTTTTCTCTTCCGGCTGCCTTTGGGCTTCCAGTCCTCTCGTCTACGGAACCCCACTTGTGGCTCAGCAATGTTCTCTCTCAAGCAACCCAAACCTTCCTTTAAATCCTACCTTCTGCCTCTTCAGGTGAGTGATTTCTGTAGTCTCGCACTACACAGCTGTCTCCCCATGCATTTCAATCCTTCCCATGGCTTCAACTCCCAGCAACCTCAGCCTGCCTGGTGGGAGTTGCAGCAGAGTTGGAACAGAGCTGCTGTTGGTGTGGCATGGCATCCCTGGTAGGGTATAGACAACTGTGCACCACAGACTTGCCTCTATTTTGCAACTTGTGGCTGCTTAGTGTTGATTTTCAGTTTTGGGATGATGGGAATTGCAGTTCAGCAACAGCAGTACGAGAATGGCAGGTTTGCTGGATTGCATGCACCTGCCTGTCTGTAAGTTGGCACCCAGATTAAGTCTGCTTTGTTTATCTCATTTATGCAGCAAGAAGACAAACTAAATCCAGAGACAAAGATAAAAAAGTTGAAACCGGTCCTTCTGCCAGGTGAGTGTGACTGTCAGTAAGATGTATCTGTACATGTAAGCAAGCTAATGTGCCACCGACATGCCCAGCCTGTATCTCCCGGTCTATGTAAGAATGCTGGGACATGTAGTACAGAAAAGCAGGCTGTTTATTCACATTGTATTGACAACTATTTGGAAATTGTCCTGAGGGCACACAGTGTAAATATCTGCTAATAGTTTGCTTGAAAGGATTTGCCCATAAATCACATCATTATCTAAGCCCGATCCATCTCTATAAACATCATTTTGTTTTATGGGCACTTCTAATGAAATTGATTTATTCACTTTTTTTATTGGGCAGTGAGAGCATCAAGCATTACGGTGGCGGGGTTGATATAAGTCAATACACCATGCAGAAATGGGCTGACATTTGTCCAACCCCATTCATTGAAATGGAATGTGAGGGCAGGCGTAGCTCCTCTGCTGGAGAGAAGGCATGGCATTTTCTCTTCATTTTGCAACCCCCCTAACTTTGCCTCCTAGGGATCGCTGTGGGGGAGGGGACCTATTGGAAAAGCTACCCACAGACTTATAGCTGAATAATATTTTATGCTTTGTGTCGCACCACTGCACATTGGGCCCTGTGCCCTTACTCCTTTTAGATTGTAAGCTCTATTGAGCAGGCTCCTTTTTACCTTGTAGTAGTTATCAGCCATCTTTATGTCTATACACCAATTTAATGTACAGCACTGCTGAATATTTTTGCACTTTATAATACAGTTCTAATAATATTAAGTGTGGCAATAATGTGACATCAGCATTGATAGTGATACTGTGTGAAACATACTGTTAATTTAATGATGGAAGAACAACAACTTTAGCCAACTTTATTCCTATGCAAAAAAGGGGTCTCTGAATGCTTCTGCGACTACAGCCCTCTCTCTTCTGATCCCTTGCATGCAAATCAGTGTCTGGGGCATGCGCAGAATAGCAAAGTGGGTCAATGTAGCAGACACCACAGTGAGATACACTAATAATCTGCCTGTGTCCAAGGCACTGATTTGCATCCTTGAAAAAAGTGCTAGAGCGGGTACAGCTGAGCTTTAGCAATCTTTCTAATATGGGAAAAAGGCTATTTCTGCTTATTTGAAGTTAGTCAACTGTAACTTAGTTAGCATTGAACCTGAATTGCTGTAAATGTATAAATGTTATCCAAAACCTTGCTCTGAAAAATGGGAATGTCATTTCCCACTGCAATAAGGCAGTACCTTGTAGTCGATAACTTAGCTAAAATAAATTCTATTTTATGTGTTGTTTCACATTACAGTAAGCTCCCTTATCAAGAAAACCACACACAGGTTGCAGGTGTTTTGGGTAATAGATCCCATATGAAGTGCTCTAAATTGCATAGCTGGGAACGGTATCCATGCACACATAGAATTGTGACCCTAGATGTTCCAGTGATAACATAATACTGATTTGTCTTGGTCTGTATGACCACCGGCACTCCTCAGTCTACTCATATGAAAACAGTGCTGGTGACTGCTGGTTACAATGTATTTATTGGGGTAGAGCAGGTTTTAGGCTTCAATCTGGAACACAAAGCCCATTGGACATGCTGCAAAGTTCAGGGCAGGGTGCCCTTTTTTGAAATTTGCACTTTGCCACCACTTTGTAATTAGCCCTTTCTATCTTGCAAGACTACTATTCCCAGCATTCCTCCCTTCCAGTATGTGAAGGTTATGATTTTTTTGGAATACAGGATATGATGTCCCTGACATAGTAATGTATTAATTCGCAGCACCTGGCGAAATAGTTTTTGGTGAAAGGGTAACGAATTGAAATGTTCACATTTTGTTACATTAGCGGCCTAACGATTGTTCACCTGAGCGAAAGTTCATCAGCAACAAGGTAATTTGCTAGTGAAGTGTGTTACTTGTCTTATAGTAAATAGATATCGCTGTGAATTGTCTTTTTAGTGAAAATTCATTGCCCTTTAGTAAATGTGCCCCATGACTATTACAGTTGCTGTTGAGTATTACTGTTGCTGTTGGTCCTTTAAGAAACTCATGTGAACTTAAGATTTATCACTGGCCTCTGTTGTTTGATATTCTGTTAGCAGTGCACACTGTTTTGAAGGGTGGTGTGAGTATTTTTTGTTTGTAAACGGGTCTCATCTCTTCCAGAATTCATAGTGGTTTAACCACAGCATTTTTTGCACTTAGTAGCAGCTGACACTTAACCACAATTCCCCTTTACATCTTGTAGCAAAGTACCACATTTTTAGTGCCTTTTAATTTGGCAAATAAAGTAAGCATGCGTTTCATTTGCTCAGTTGCTTTGGTTTAATATAGGTTATATTATAGAACCCATGCTGCCCATTCAAGCGATTTTACTTATTTATGCGGTGGCGCAGCTATAGGTATTTGCTCCAAAGTCCAACCTGACTTCCCTTCTTACACCAACCCATGAGACACCTGCAAAGGGGTTTTGTTACTCAACCTCTGAAAGCCCCTCTTGGGTAAATAATATCCAGGCGGTGTAATAGGTAAGGTATTAATAACCTTTGTAATGTGACATGAGGCTGCACATTGCTTTTACTTTGTATGGAATCTGGGACATTTGTAGTTATTTGCTCTCTCTTGTCATTGTAGTGGACCAATTTCTGAGAAGGAAGCAAATACAGTGAAGGCAAATGCTTTCTCTCCTCCCCTGGCTGCTATGAAACAACATAATTGATACAGTTGTCGCAAGAAGTAACATTGTTTGTGTTTTGTAGAAACCATATGAAGAGTTTCTGAGAATAATAAAATAAAGCTGGCCATACAAAATTTATTGGGTAAAGTTACCAAGCAAACAGGTCACACTGATCCGATTGATGCCCTCCCCATATAAATAACTGGTCACACAGGTGGTCCATACCCATAGTTGTACGAGGACTTCATCCATTGTCTGACGTGGTCTTTAACTGAAAGGATTATATGTCTGATTAATATATGAAATGGTTAATTGAGGTAGAAATTTGTTTTTGCCCAATATAGTTATCAAGTTGGCAGCTAAAATGTCCTACTATCATAAAACATGTTGCAATGTTCATGCTGTGAATAAGTCTGTTGACATGGTTTAACCACATTAAGGTCTGTATTTGAGATATGTACCCATGAGTGTTTGGTTTGGAGTTTCCATGTTATGGCATCTAAATATTCATTGCTGTTAATTGGTCTGAAACATTCCTGTGGATCTGTGCCTAAAGCTGCCCATACGTAGATGCAAAGATAAAGTCGTACAAAATGGTTTGTACAATTTTCAGATTGTGAATGGATCGTCCTGACATTTTTTGTACCATGGCGATTGGTCGTGTAGTCGATAGAGCAGGTTAAAAAGATTTTTTTGTTGGTTAACGATATCTCTGCATGTGACAATATCAATGGGTGTCAGTAACCACTATATGCCAGACATAACTTTCATAAAATTGCTGTCTGTCAATGAATGGCCCTAGCATCATGTGATTTTATATTTTTACTACTTTATTTCATCTGAATGGTTAGTTGTAGGTCAGTACATTGTTTGTCATTGCATGAGAATAAAATGTGCAGGTCTATGGCCAGCTTTAGGAACTAAAGCTGAACACAGATAAAGTCTATTTTTTCGGTGATTAGTACTCTTTTGTCCCTATGGATGGAAAAAGACTATGGCTTATTTACTAAGATATGTGCTAACCTGCAGTTGCCCTTGGCAACTAATCAGATCTTTCATTTAGTTTTCTTACTATTGGCGGAGTGATCAAAATGAATTGCTGACTAGTTGCAATGGACAACTACAATTGTGCAGTTTAGCATTTATGTTTGTAAATTAATCTTACTGAGAGCAAAAAAATGGTTTCTGGTAGAGATGCACCAAATCCAGGATTCAGTTCGGGATTCGGCCAGGATTCGGCCTTTTTAAGCAGAATTCAGGTTTGGACGAATCCTTCTGCCAGGCCGAACCAAATCCTAATTTGCATATGCAAATTAGGGGTAGTGAGGGAAATCGCATGACTTTTGTCACAAAACAAGAAAGTAAAAAATGTTTTCCCTGATTTAGGGTTCGGATTCGGTTCGGTATTCGGCCGAATCTTTCAAGAAGGATTCTGAGGTTCGGCCGAATCCAAAATAGTGGATTTGGTGCATACCTAGTTTCTGTTATTGCAAATCTCTTTTTTTTCCCCCAAGTACTTTTATATCTTTTATATTGTCTAAAGATGTTACTAATGTAAAGCTAATTGTGTCATCAAGCCAAGTTCACTCACAGATCAGTGTATCGAAGTGTTGGAACAATTGTTCTATAGTTCAGCCATTACTAGAAGAGACTGCAGCCATGTTGGCTTTATCAAAGGCTTGCATGAATAGTTGTTGCTAAGCATTGTTGTTATATAATTAACTGTTTGATCCCTGCTTGGTAGACATTTTTTATAGGGTGGGCTACTAAAGGCCTAAATAAACTGAGTCTATGGGCATTTTTTTTCGCAGCAAAATGTCACTTGTCTCCAAAAAATACTGGCCTTCCTCTATTCTTGTTTTTTCCGATTCATAACATTGGCATCAAGCCTCAATCATCAGCCAGGCTGGTAAAATACCCGCCAGGTGGCCACACTACCTGTGATACAGGCTCACTGGTGAGAGGGGCCTCGTGGCTGCTCTGGGCTTTAACATATTTCTTCATTGTGTCAGCAGTGAATAGATATATGAAATAACATAGCAAGTCCCATTCATATAACAAGTGAACTATAAGGGGCAGATTTATTAAGGGTCAAATTGAAAATTAGAATTTTCTAATTTTTTTTTATGGGCACAACTGTCAAATTCGACTAGGGAATTATAGTTCACTTGTTATATGAATGGGACTTGCTGTGTTATTTCATATATCTATTCACTGCTGACACAATGAAGAAATATGTTAAAGCCCAGAGCAGCCACGAGGCCTCTCTCACCAGTGAGCCTGTATCACAGGTAGTGTGGCCACCTGGCGGGTATTTTACCGGCCTGGCTGGTAAAAATGAGGCTTGATGCCAATGTTATTAATAGGAAAATTGCTTGTTTTGATTTTTAAAAAAAAAAAAAAAAATTATCATACTTTGGCCCTTTAAGAATTCAAATATGATTTGCCACCTAAAATCTGCCTAATTCCTGTATAAGTCAATGGGAGAGGTCCAGTGACCAATTTGGAGATGTTTTCAGCCTTCCTTTTTTTTCGGAGAAAAGACTTGAACCGTGTTTGGTCTAATTCGAATCAAATTCGATTCGAGTTTTCCGGTCGGTAATAATCAAAAAGAAAACTGCACCAAACAGGTCTTTATATGAAATAAACAAAAAGGTTTTATTTGATCAACGTTTCGGCTCAACAGCTGGAGCCGTCTTCAGGAACTAAAAAATATATATATATATATATATATATATATATATATATATATATATATATAAATAAAATGCACGCACTTTCACTTATTTGTTTTGCCATGATTCATGTCATAACATTTCTACAGCTTCACCTTCAGGCACACAGAAGGCAGCTGTGCAGTGTGATGGGGTGGGTAAAGTAAAGGCCAATCATTTTCTTTGCAGTTTTTCTGCATTTTTCCACAATTGTTAATTCCACCTAAAAGAACAGATGGGGAAGATTATATCTGTACAATGAAGTATTTTCTCAAGGTATTTCACCCTTTACTACTTTCTTCATATAAATGGTTGGGTGAAAATTAGCACTGTTAACGGTTAATGTTTTCAGCACCTAAACACTTTTATGCCTATACTATAATATTCAGGTTTATCTTTTGTTCTGTTAAAAAGACACTTAGAACTCTCCTTTTTACCATTCTCTCTTACAGTTAGGCCACAGATGTCATGTTCATGTCCTTTGTTGAATTACAAATTCCATTAATCTGTCTAACCTAATCGGATTAGTTTTGGAAGTAATACTATGCAGAGAATAAATAATTTTTTCCCTTTTTAATGAAAGGGTACTTTCTTGGCATTGAAAGTACAGTCCTACAATTCAATATTTATGATTTACTGCTTGCTTTCTTTGGATGCCAGGAATTGTAACCTATTGTAAAGATTGCCAAATAAGTCGATGTTTACACAGTTTTGCCATTAACACACACTGGCCAAATTTGGGAGGTCCAGCTGTCATTTGGCTCCCAGGCCAACAATGAAGTTCATAATGGAAATCGAAGGCAGACCCATCAGGAATGGACAGAATCACCTGTCAAATGTGTATGTTTTCTGAGCTGCCCCATAGATATCTGATTGATTTTGCCCAGAGAGTGCTCAGGCAGGCTGTCTGGAGGTGCCCATCTGTTCTCTTATTATATTGTTTGACTGAGCAGCAAGTAGCATTGCACTACTAAATATATACACTGTACATAAGTCCATAATAAGCAAGGATCCTCGGGTCCTGTAAATGTGAAAAAGTGTTTATTTACACTGCTGAAAATCTAATAGGAGTATATGATGTCTCTACTCCTTTTTATAATAGTCAAGGTTTCAAAATCTGTTTGTTAGCAAAGTGATACTGGTATTTAGCATTCAGCCTGGCTTTCAGCTGCCTTTTGTTTTTCTCCTCATTTTGTAGCTTTGGTGTGATAAACAGCGCTGCAGCAGCGTGACATGAGCCTGAGAACAATAGTGGCCTGTCACTCCAACCTACTCCAGTCATGTTTGGGATACTGGAGTGCTGTCAGATGAAGGGTCACCCAAGTTAAGGCCCCAATGAAAGTATAACAGCTGCACGGAGACTGCCTGGTGTTCTATTAACTGGGTAATGTGACTACAAACTGCAAAAGACATTATGGAAAATGCAGAAAAACATGGCATGGCCCCCGTTTCTAACATTTGCTCTGCAAATGGACACTTTAGCGCGTTGGTTTGAAACACTTTGTAATACTACTATGATATGCAAATGTTTTCAAATCATTATACACAAGAACCATTAATATCTTATACATAATATCCTTATAAATGGGGATTTGTGATATCAATTAGAATTGGTGCTCAGTGATATCATTTCTGTCACTCTGCCCACGGAAAACTGAGTGTTATAATAAAGCACCCCCTTTTGTAAAATAAGAGGATATAAGTTACCTTGGAATTACATGACTTTTATAAAAGGTTTATCATGGAACTCCTCAGTGACTTATTATATTTTACAGAGAGTACTTTATTCACTGTATCTATGCTCTATATATAGCAGAGGGAAGTCACTGCTTTGAGGATTGTGTTCTCTTTTATTTGTATAATAAAGCAGGAAGTAAGAATATACTGTTTCCCCTTCATCATAAGCTCTTGGGAGCAGGGCCTTCTGTCTCATTCTGTAACCCTAATGAGAGCTGTATAACTACTTTGGCTCTACATAAATAAATGATGAACCTCAGCACATGAAATATTAATTAAAGGCATGCTTTTTTTAAGAAATATTTTTCCTCCAGATGGTTTCCTTGAAAAATTTGGAAATGCTAAAATGTTGGCAGTGAATCAAAGTTTACGTTCGTTAGTTTGTTGATATATGTAAACGTCTGGGCATTTGGTGGGGTAGCCAAATAAATGAATCTTTGTCCAATTTGGCCATTTATGTGTGGGGCCAAATCAGGCTGATCTTGTCGGTCCGTGGGCCAACAATTGGATAATACTGCAGGCCGACCGGTATTGGTCGGACAAGAACAGCATCAATCAATTTTTAAAATCTGCCTGAAATATATCTGGCTAGCTCATTTTTATCAGCCCATGTATGGCCAGCTTTATTATATTACCAGTTGTATAATAGTTGCAAGGAACATTATATACCTCTTGTGGCTTTGGTACCTTAATGGAGAACGAAAAGCTCCTATCGATGGGGGATGACAAATGTTTTAGCACCCCCCAAGTATTGTAATGCCTTACTTACATGATGTCCCAGGCCTGTGCTCCTGTTAGCAAAAAACTGCTCAGGCCAGGGTACTAGCGAGTGATAAATGCTCTTCCTCCATTTGTCCTTGGTTTCACCTTTAAGTTACCTTTTAGTATATTGCAGAATAGCCAAGTCTAAGCAACTTTTCCATTGGTCTTCATTTATTTTTTATGGGTTTTTTCATTATTTGCCTTCCGATTGTTTCAAGCTTTCAATGGTGGTCACTGACCTCATCTAAAAACAAATGCTCTATAAGGCTACAACATTAATGTTATTGCTGCTTTTTATTACTCGTCTTTTTATTCAGGCCCTCTCCTATTTACAGTATATTCCAGTCTCTTGTTCAGTTCAATGCCTGGTTGCTTGGGTAATTTTTAGGGATGCACAGAATCCACTGTTCGGATGAATCTCAAATCCTTTGTGAAAGATCCTAACCCTAATTTGCATATGTCAATTAGGACAAAAAGAGGGGAAAGGACAGAAATCTTTTGAATTCCTTGTTTGTGCAACGAAAAGTCACATCGTTTTTTGGATCTGGTTCGACAAAATCCGAATCCAGAATATTGGCTGAATCCTGAACAAAATCCTAGATACTGTGCATAATTATTGAACTAAGGTCATAAATTCAGATATCATTTTTGTATTTGTAAGTAAACTCCCTGTTTTAGGGGCATATTTATCAAAGCGTAAATCTAGAGGTTTGCCACAGTTAAAAGTGTAAAAGTGAGAGTTCATACTAAAAGTTACCAGTAACTCAAAAGTGCGCAAACATACTGTTTACGTTTTCTCTTGTACATTTGTTGTATTTTTTTTTTTCATATTGGCTTTCATTTGCATTCACAATCTTTGTATTGTATCATGTGAAGGGCTCTATAGGCATCAATGAAGCTTTTTTACATTACTCTGTGATATTTTAGAATCCTATTGGCTTATTTATATGTAAACATTTCTTAAAAACAGTCAGGAGGGAGATTTATGAACCATGTTGCTGTTGGCATTTAGATCTGTCTGTCCTTGGTTGAGCACAGAATGTCATACCAGTCATGTGATGTGGCTGGATTAGTATTTGGTTGTGATTTATTTGTATAGGTGACAGTAAATAGGGAGCTAAATACCCACAGCACAGTGTTACAGTGTCTAGTTAGTGGCAATACCTGTATACTAATGTAATCACAGACTGTTTAGCAATAAATACTGGGACTTCACACTGTATGTAATAGCATTGTCTCCTGAGATCTTTTGACAGATGCTTACAAGCAGTGTTTTGCTGTTTTTAGAATATAGTTGCTGCTGATAAAAAAAAGAAGTTACAAGTTTTTTCACCTGCAAATTTTTTTCACGTTTTGCAATTTGACCATTTTTGGCACACAGAACACACGCAATACGTTAATCAAAGGTCTTGGAAGTTTATTTACTTGCAGCCCTTATCCTAAGGCCCTCTGGAGTTGTGCAGATACAAAGGCGTGTGATAACGATAATTAGCTCTCATAAAATAACAAAGGTAGGCTCCTAATGGCTCCTAATACCTGGGTAATACAAGGTTATCATAGGTTGGAGGTTAATAATAAAAATGGCATGCTATCTCAAAGCAAGTATTAAACTGTAATGGTATGTTACATGACCACTACATCTAAAGTATTGTTTGTCAGTGCTGTGCATGAAAGCCTATTCCTAAATATATGTGTAAATGTCCTATACCTGGACATTGACATAATCATGAAATGTACAGTATTATTGCATGTAATAGGCTGAAGTTGTCATCAGCAGCTTTGCCATTTATAACAGTTAAAGTTTAGGACTTTTACAGTAGCCATTTAATAACAGATGGAATATGTGGTATTGATTCTCTCTGATCTGCTTGTTTTGGCTAGTAGAATTAACTGTTGGCATGTGGCCACAATCTTAAATACAATATTAATGGTGAGGTTTTGCTTCCAAGTTTGAGGACCAGTGATGCTGAGCAGGATTTTTCAACCTCCAGCCCAACCTGTGCTCTTTAGATACAGCTCCAGCATCCTCTGGAAATAAAGTGCATGCTGATTATGCTTTTCTACTTTTAGCTTTAAACCACTTATTGCTTAATGCATGCCTTATGATACAGACTATTGGTTTATTATGGGAAAATAAAATGCCCCACCCCTGCTTACAAACCAGAAATGCAAAGTGCTTGTCATGAACAAAGCACTCAGCTTCAATATCTTCCAGTATTTGTTACTTTTCCTAGCAGGTTGTGAGTACTATATTTGTCTCTCTGCAGGGATTGATCTCTACTAGTTAGACTAATTCTAGTTGATTAATTGGCTCTAAGGGGATATGATTTATTGTGGAATTGCAGATGTTAAAAAATCAGATGGCAGCTGACCACGCATCTCCAACAAAAGCCTCATTCATTTCCAGAAAAAAACAATGATTATGTCAGTGGTTGTCTCTTTTATTTGAGGCCTAAAGCCAGTGTTGTAAACTATATTTAGTTTCTCATGTTGGTTACTGTTCAGCAGCACTTGTAAACACAAAGCCCCTCATCCTTGCAATAGTGAACAAGTGGGACATTTCAGTTTAATTCAGTCTAAATTAGGATTTCACATCAATTGCTTATATCCCTGATCGTTGCTGCTGAAATTGACATTTTAATGTCACCTTGTATCCCTAGTGGTGATCACCTATCTGCTCTCACATGTGCCTTGGTTTAAATTCCATTTCTTGCATGTTATTTTAACATGCTCTTTTTTTGGGGGTTTATCTTAAATCAGTGAATAAACCATTTACCGGTTTAAAATACACCAATATAAAAGCTGCCATGTTCTTCCTATAAATCTAGAATTCTCTAGAATTTCAGGAATGGCAAACCCATGTGTGCTTTCTTATTTCTCACATTCAAGTGGTTTGGTTTCCCTGGTACATTTCATCATTTTTGGGATCCCATACCTGTATAATGATTTATTATACCACTTGTCAATAAGCAAAGAAGTTTGGGCAAACACACTTCAAGCTACATTTAGCACATTGTATAAATATTGCATGTTAACAATAAAGTGAAGAGGGAATGTTTTGTCACTGTACTGAATCTGTCAAAAGCGTTTTGTAGTGTGTATGTGTATTTTCAGGATTTTTATAGTCCCCACCCAGATAAATGGACTCTCTTCGGTGGTAGCCTTGCACTAAGTGCGTACTAGGCTTGCCTTTAATAGCAGTTTGAGGGGAAGAGATGAAGCAGAGCTGTTTGTGACACAGAACAGAAATTCTCACTTCCCACATGTACCAGAGAGGAAATGTGGAAACATAAATAAATTGGCCATAAATAAATCCAATTTTAGAAAGCAAAGGGAGTATTAGCCACAGAGCTCACAGTTCAGAGCACTTGATAAGTGGATATAATAGCTCAGGAGGTGCTGCACTAACATTTACATTGGAAATGCTGTTGGAGAGGCAGTATGAATAAACACCTGATAAACCACACATGACCAGCTAATGATTCTTCAGATAAATAATTTAAATAATTTTGGCATGCATGGGATATCTGGATAAATAAAAGTTGTACCTGTACTTGCTTTCTGCATCCCACATATTCTTGTACCCATTAGCTTGTAGTTCCATAAGGCTTTGTATTTATTGCCACAGCTTTATGGTTCTGTTAATTTTAAGCAAATCAGTGTTTTTTGCCCAGGAATTCATCACGGATAGAAGGGCATCTTAAAACCCCTAGTTTTGTTAAAATACCGCTGCATTGCACAACCAGCAGCCTTAGCCAACTATGCTATTTCAATCCAGATGATTAAACTGCCCATGGGGATTGGCACAGTAGCTATTTGCAGAGTATTCTATCTTATCCAGCCTGGAAAGGGGCTGAAGTTGCTCTAGGCGTCTCTGCTGTATGTTTTTTTTTTTTTGTTATGCAAACTTTTATTTATTATGTGGGTGGGCTACACCTTCAATCTTCTCTAGGTCAATTCCGTTTGATCTTGTCGTACCAGTTTTTGCCTGAAGACAACCCAGAAACATAGAATCTAGACTGATCCTGCTTTGAATAGCAATTACTGTACAAATAATTTTTTGTTATTTTGTGGAGTTCAGTATTTAATCCATTTCCACAGGACAACTACCAAAAGGAAAATTTGCTTCTTCATTTTTGTAAACTAGACAAACTTGTATAGCAAGATCTCCAAACCAAGGTACGAAGCTTTGAGTTTTGTTGATGTTATATAAACAAAGTATAACACAGTATATCTTCACAACTGCTAAATTCATGAGACAAACATGAAGGCATAGAATCTAGCAGTTTGTTTTACTCCATTCATCTGAATGCCAGACTGTGATACATTCCTGATATGTGCTGTTGCTTCATCATTCTCATTCGGATCGATTCATTTTCCAAAGTCGCCCAAAGTTTCCCTGTGAGGCAAATTTGGGTGAATTCGGAAAACAAAGCATTCCGAGTGCCATCCCGCCAGCGATTTAGACTCTAGCCGGCGGGAAGGCTTTTCGAGGAGATTTGTCGCCTGAAGAGCCGATTTGTCACTGGGCGACTAAATCTCCCCGAATCTTAGTGTGTGCCCTTACCCTAACAGGTTTACAAAAAATACCTTGTGAACATTTACCGTTAATTCTGTCCATGAGAGTTGCTAATGTATCAGGCAATAAGGAGGGCAGCCCTTCTGTACAGGCAGCATATCAACAATAAAGAATTACAGATATGTTTCTTTATTTTTACTTCCTGCAAATATTTTGTTTCCTAATACCAAAATCTGTTTGTGATTTTCCCCAAAGTGTGTGCATTATTTGTGACATTATATCCAGATATGCAATCTTGAAACAGAAAGGTACAGGTTGCCTATAAAGCTGTCTTATCAGCTATCTGCTGTCTAGCCTTCTGCATGGTTCTGGTATTTGGTGTCTGTACAGCATTCTAGAGCCTCAGTAAATAAATAGCATGGTAATAGTCTTGGCTAAGACAGCAGCTCAGATATGATGTGGCTGTAACTCTTTCATTTCTGCTTGGTCTTCTCTGCTGACCGGAATTGTGTACAAATGGAGCAAAAATCCCATTTTTTCATGGTTATAACATTTTGTTGCATAGTGAGAGCAGACACCAAGTACCTCATTTTATGCGAAAATAACGGAACTATTTCTGGGCATTTTTAATAGCAGGGATATCACTAGGGACAATGTTGCCACGTCAAAATTAGGGATTGTGCCTCCAAAATGAGTGACTTTTGTTTATCATGTGCTTTAGGCAAGTAAGAAGCATCTCTATTGAGATCACCTTGGGATAGATGCAAGCTTACTCCAACTCATATAATCAGGGCTGTGGAATCTGTACATAAATCCTTCTACTCCAACTGTTTTTAAAGGAGCAGTAACACAAAAACTGAAAGTGTATCAAAGTAATTAAAATATAATGTACTATTGTTCTGCACTGGTAAAGCTGGTATGTTTGCTTCATAAAGACTACTATAATTTATATAAACAATCTGCTGTGTAGCCATGGAGGCAGCCATTCAAGCTGGAAAAAAGGAGCAAAGGCACAGGTTACCTAACAGATAAAACACCATTGTATTGGACAGGGTATATCTGATGTGCTACGTAACCTGTGTTACATGATCGGATCAGCCCGATATCGCCCACCTCAATGTGGGCATATAGGGGAGAGATTCGCTCGTTTGGTCAAATCGCCAAACGAGCAGATCTCTACATCATCATAATCATTTATTTATATAGCGCCAACAAGATACGCAGTGCTTTACCTTGCTTATAACAAACAGGGAATCAATGGTGGATAACAAACAAGGGTTTACAGAGTACAATAGGATTAGAGGGCCCTACAACCCCTACAAATTTCAGTTTACAAACTAAATGTTAGGGTACAATGGAAACATTAGGATTTTAGAAACAACGTATGGCCAACTGAAAGGAACAGTTCAGTGTGAAAATAAAAACTGTGTAAATAGGCTGTGCAAAATAAAAAAAATTCTAATATAGTTAGCCAAAAATGTAATGTATAAAGGCTGGAGTGACTGGATGGTTTAACATATTAGCCAGAACACTACTTCCTGCTTTTCAGCTCTCTAACTCTGAGCTAGTCAGCGACTTGAAGGGGAGCCACATGGGACATAACTGTTCAGTGAGTTTGCAATTGATCCTCAGCATTCAGCTCAGATTCAAAAGCAACAGATATGACCCATGTGCCCCCCCCCTCAAGTCTCTGATTGGTTACTGCCTGGTAACCAGTCAGTGTAAACCAAGAGAGCTGAAAATCAGGAAGTAGTGTTCTGGCTATTATTTTACACATCCAGTCACTCCAGCCTTTATACATTAAATTTTTGCCTAACTAACTATATTAGAAATATTTTTTATTTTGCACAGCCTATCTATTTACCCAGTTTTTATTTTTACGCGGAACAATTCCTTTAATTCTGGTCTGAAAGATTATCACTAATCTGTATAAGATTTAAGAATAGAAACTTTCTACTTTGACAGCTAGTGCACACACTCACTCACACATTTTTTTTAATTGATGTATAGTGCAAAATTGCTTGAAATTGTTACATCTAACCATACATATCTCACATCCCGTGAGAGCGGATGAAAATAATGTACTATTTAGCAGGGGTAGTTATACCACAGGACAACATGACATTTTTATCTGCAAAAGGGTCACAGAACAAACAAGCAAAACTTTTAGAACAATCAAGGTGGGTTGTAATGAAATGTCTTTTGTTTATATTGCAGATGTACTCTTTTTATTGCTGTACTTGTGAGAATACCATAAGCACATATTTCCTGTTTCCACTATAACAGGATAAAAAGAAGTCTCGGTATATAACCTATTGCTAAGCAAAATAAACAATAACTACAACAAAACAGCAGTGTTGACTTCCCTTTAGTCTCTCTTTTTTATGTAACTTTGCTTTCAGAGCTGGGCTGTTTATTTACTTGTTGTATTTTGCCTGATCTTTCCTCCTCCTCTAGTCGGAGACCCCGCAGGGTCTGTGATGTGATTATTCCTCCTACACTTGCTGTGCATGTGATGTGGATATTTTTGCTGTGCTAGTACAGCAACATCATTAACTCACTGCTGGTTAATTTTAAGTACAAAAAATACTGGTTTATTTTAACATGCACAGGGCATGTTATGACTATATTAATATAATGGCAAGGTATAAATAGTTGTGTGCAGTCCTGTTTGAGATGCATCCAAAGATGTTAATATTATTTGAGATTTCACTAATCTGGCATGGTCCGACTTTCTGATGGGATGTATTTCAAGGAAGAAATGTAGGTACATTGTCCACATAAAAAACGAACGCTAAGCTGATTGTTACAAATCCAGTGTGTTAACCATTTTCCCAAGGGATCTACATTAATTTGGAGAATGACCTCTAATAAACCAACCTAAAAGTCTGATCTAAAGTTTAGGAACCCCTATCTTAAACAAAAAGAGTTCCCTTTGGATACCCATATACTGTAGGTGCTGAAACACAAAACCAGTTTTTGTATTGTTTGCGTTTTTTAGATGAACATCTTCACATGGACACAGAACAAGATCTAAATATATCCTGGCAATTGCTGGAAAAAAATATGCTCAAAGTGTTCTCAAAGTTGACAGAGGAGAGTTGGCAGGGCAAGTATAGGCGGTAGCTCCTTGTTTAACATATTCCAAAGTGCTGCTTATTTCAGGGGATGGGTGGGGTGCTGTGGTTGCAGACTATTGGCTAGGTCTTCTTGTTCAGCTCCCAGTTTAGCAAGTGACTAAACTGGCATAAAATAAACTGTAAATTATGTTTTTCCCCTGAGAAACCAAGATTTTAATCATAGTTGTTTTTGGGATAAACAAGGTGGCCATTGTAATTTTATTTTGAAAACTAGGCATTTATAAGTAGATTAAATATGCTAATATAGTCTGCAAGTCAACAGCTGCTCTGTTTTATGAATTTCTCGCCTGTGGTTTATAATGAGTTTCAGTGGACATGTCACAATCCTTTTTTTTTTTTTTTTTTTTTTTACATCTTTTACAATAACTTTGAGGGGGAATTGTTTTAACTGCCATATAACCCTGATGGTGTAATATATAATTTGCTATTGTCTTTTATAAGGACATTTAAAATTCCATGCCTAACCTTCATTGTATGTTAATATTAGCATGGCAATCTTTGATGTTTGACCTGCTACAACCAGTGTCTGATTAGGGAAAAACAGTCATCGGTTAGGACTCATTTTTACGGGTTTTTTTCCCCCGACTTCACAGCTGAGTTTGGATTAGACGACTACCCTGTTATTGCAGGTGTTTTTCTGTGTGTTAAACAATGTATATAATGTGCTGTCCTGGATATCTTCTTCTCCATGGGGACTTCTTAGTACTGGTAGTATGTACCTCATAAGTATGTTGTATAAAGCGCTACAATGACATGCAATGCTGTACTGTGTTACAAAATACAATAAATAAGTATGGATATCTTCTTCTCCATGGGGACTTCTTAGTACTGGTAGTATGTACCTCATAAGTATGTTGTATAAAGCGCTACAATGACATGCAATGCTGTACTGTGTTACAAAATACAATACAATACAATAAATAAGTATGGATATCTTCTTCTCCATGGGGACTTCTTAGTACTGGTAGTATGTACCTCATAAGTATGTTGTATAAAGCGCTACAATGATATGCAATGCTATACTGTGTTACAAAATACAATACAATAAATAAGTATGAATACACAGAGACTAAGTGCCATGTGGTCTGAGGCACAGTAGGAAGGAGATTCTGGGTTGGACTGGCCCATCAGAGCACAAGCAGGGGCATCTTTAAAAACAGTAAAGTCAGTAGTGCAGGGAGCGACGGTGGGTACTTCAGTGGCTGGATGTTGGGGCCATTGTACCCCAGTCAGACTCTTAGGAAGTCCCTGCCCCAGAGAACTTTATAAGTTTTGCTCATTTGGGATAGGAATGTAAGACCGTACTGTGCAGGGCTTTTAAACAAAAGTTAGTTCTCTGTGGAGGTCAATAGTTATCTCATAAAACCTAGTTGGCCAATAATCATCTTATTACAACCTGTCTCTGGGTCATTGACCAACCAGAGGCTTAGCCATAATTACCTAATAACTGCAGTTTGATCATCCATGCATGGGCAATTTTATAAAAATAAAAAGTTAACTCAAAGCTAAAAAACCCTTTTAATGCTTTGGATTTTGGAGAAAAAAACATTTTTTATAATGCACCAGCTTTAAAGGGGAAGTAAACCCTGATTTACTGAGGGAATGTAAGTGCTTTAGAGTTTTCTTCCCAATTTTTTTACCTGCACATATGTTAATGTGAACTTTTGGCTCTGTATTTTGCAGCGTCAGAAGTGAAAATGAAATGTTAGGGTTTTACCTTTGTTTGACAGTAGAACCTTATGTTCATTTGCTTGGAATGTAAAACAAACGTTCCCATGCATTTACAATAAACTGCTGCCTTCCACTGTAACAGTGTGGCTACTGGGAATATAATGGGGGGGGGAGCCTGATCAGATAACGACTTGGCTTGCTCTCCCCCTAGGTCTGGTTGCTATTTCAAGTGAGGGTGGAAGATGTAACAAGCTGATCTAATTCCTTCATAATTAAATTATTCACTTAATTTGTGCAGGGATCCTGTACAGTTAGCCAACGTCAGACAAAGGAGTGTGTGTTCGTAGACCTTTAACACAAAAGAATGTTACTGGCACAGTTTTCTATGGATGACTAAGAAACCATGCATGTGTCAGTTGTTTGGCCTGCCAAGTAACCAGGAATTTCCGCAAAATAGTTTAACAAGAAGATTTGTTTCTCTAGTCGCCTTTCACCATGGCTTGTCACATTAACCTTTTTGATGGAACTTTTTATATATTTTCAGCATTTATCCAGTGGAGATTGTAGTGTTTCTAAAAAATGGCAATTTACTGTGATCTGCACACTGAAGCCATGGAGATGCATATGGCTTTGAAGATGTGTGTGTTTGTTTATTTTATATATATATGCTGTTTAATATATATGGACTTGAGTCCATTGCTCCATTAAACCATACCTGTGCATGTCATGGTGGCTCCCACTGAATCCTAGTTAGGCAAAAGGCAGTTTTTAGAAGATAAAAATCTTCAAATGAAAAAGTGTTTGAAATATTTTGTTCTTATTTACAACCGGATTTGTGAAACGGCTGAATTTGAAGGGGTTATTCACCTAGAAACTAGCTTTTTAAGTACAGGTATGGGAGCTATTATACAGAATGCTCGGATTTGGGGTTTTCTGGATAACAGATCTTTCTGTAATTTGGATCTTCAAACCTTAAATCTACTAGAAAATCATTTACACATTAAATAAACCAAATAGACTGGTTTTGCTTCCATTAAGGATTAATTATATTTTAGTTGGGATCAAGTACATGGCAATGTTTTATTATAACAGACAAAAACGGAAATTGTTTCTAAAAATAATTTATTTATTTGGATAATATGGAGTCTATGGGAGATGACCTTTCCATAATTCAGAGCTTTCTGGATAATAGGTTTCCAGATAACCAATCCCATACCTGATGTACTCAACAGTAGTCTAAAGAAATCAACCTTCTTATTTATTTTTATTTTTTGTGATTTCTGTTAATTTTTCAATCTTGAAATGCATTCTGCTATCTGGCTGCTAAGGCCTAATTGCCCTAACAACAACCAGGCTGCAGTTAGGATTGTAAGCTCAATAAGGGAAGGCCAGAAAAAAAAGATAACCAATGAAAAATATATATAGCAATTAAATAGAACCTTCACAATCAACCTTGACAGTCAATCTATTGTTTTTTCATGTTCTGCTCCGGGCCATTGGCAGTGAAGATTTATTTTACTATAGGAAACCTCAGCAGCTTCCCATCTTTTTTTCTACAGATTACAAGCTGTGGGCTGCTGTCCGTTACCTGAGCTTTGGGGCCAACTCACAAAATATACACAATAAAAAATGTACAATACAAGGCTGATTAGTAATTCATTCAGATTTACTTTACATGGCAGCATAAAAATAAAGGTGCTCTGCATCAGAATGTATTCATGATCAGTCTTGCTGCAACAGTTTCTATGAAAGATCTAATCTTACTTGTGCTGAGGAGTCATGATTTCTCATCACTTCCTAGCTTCCGGCTTAGCTTTTAAACAGCAGCCCAGAGCATCCTGAGTGTGTGCAGAGTCACTGACTCTCAAACACAGCCTAGTGAGATCCAAGATGGAGAGCTGCTGTAGACAAAAATGAATGCATAACTATTACAAAGCTACCGAACCTCTGGTACAGTAAATTCAGCATATAAAATACAGCCTTTCAAATTGAGACTTTAGTTGTCCTTTAAGTACCCTATTGCCATATGGTGTAACAAAAAAAAAATCCAACTTTATTCAGGTTAGTGCAGGTATTTTATACAGAAATGACAGTATCTCCAATGGATATGTTATTGCTTTTATATATTTAGAATCATTCTGGATAAATGCATTTAATCAGCTTTAATCAGATCTCCACAGTGGTATGGCTGTGTTATGGTCACCTTAGGTTCAGTGTGCTTCAGTGCATTGTGGTTTCTGCACAGCAAATGTAATCATTCAGAATAAAGGTTAGAAGAGGGTTATGGGAGCTGTTAATTCAACCTCTGGAGAGCTGCAGGTTGCCCGCCATTGTGTTAGGTGATGACTGTGACTCATCTAGACCATGCCCATCATTTACACCATCCAATCTGTCAACCTAAATTTAAGCCCTGGGTATAAAAAAAAAAGAATTATCCTTTATAGCTATAACTGATTGCTATTTGGTTGTTACAAATACCTTATAATATGTTGCTCTGGTAACCAGTCCCAAAGACACTTTCATGTCAGGTTTTAAGGAGTGAGTCATGTTACGTTAGTCATTACACGAGTGACTCATCAAGCTCTCAATCTTTTTTTACTAATTGAGAACAGTTATATAAATCAGCCCTCCTTAAAGGAAAGAGGAAGGAAGCGGCAGTGTTTAATGATTTGGTAGGTGTTTTGCTGTGAAGCAATGTAACACAGTGTTAAAGTCCTAATCACTATACTTATTATATTTACTCTTGCTTGCAGTGGCTCCAGTACAAACAGTTTGGGGACAGAATATTGTTTTTATTCCAGAGCTGTCTGAAGAGAAACCGCTATTTGTTGTCAGTGTTTATTCAATTTTTCCTTTATTGAAAGTGATGTATACTTAAAGAAACTGTTTTTTACATAATGAAAGTTGCACTGCAAGGAAACTTCAGCTGACTTCGGAAAACTAAGCACACTATATTTCTCTAACGTCCTTGGGGGACACAGGAACCACTGGGTTAAGCTCCTCCAACCAGGAGGCAGGACACTGATAATTAAACAAAATTGTTGCTCCTCCCCCTCTATATATCCTCCGTGCTTAACCCTCCATCCTCAGTTTTTTCAGTGTCCTCAAATAGGAGGTAGGACATTGGTCTCTAGGAGACCCTACACAAGGAATTCATCGGTCAGTGAGTAGCACTGACACCAGGGGTGAGACAGGCGCCAGGGACACACCTGAGCTCCAGCATGTTGGCCCCCCACGCGGGACACCTCTGTATTGGTCGTAAGACTTGTCAGAAGCAGACCTCAGGGCCACCTGGACTTCTCACCGGAAGGAGGGGAAGCATAGGCCCCACAGAGGTAACGCAGGGAGTACACCTGGGCACACGGCTGAACTTCCCAGACCCAGCTCACTGACGGAAGGTCCGGTAAGTGAGGCAGGCTGCACTGGTTACAATAGGCTTGGTTCCCTCCTCCTCCAGCCCCCCTCTTCACTGCAGCGGCTTAGATTGATTGGCATGGTACCTGCTTCTCGCTTTCCCTATCTCGGTGATGGGAAAGGTTTTTTAGTAGAGTTTGGGGGAAAGGAGCGGCGTCCGTTGGCTCATGCTCACGCGCGCTGATGACGTAATTTCTCTGCGTCACGCATTGGTTCCGCGCGCTTCAGCAGAGATCGTTCTCACTGCGCAGGTTGCCGGAGGCAGGTGGGAGCTCCCCCATCCGATCAGAGTGTCTTCTGCTTTACTTCTACTCTGACAACCGGGAGGCAGGTACCAGGGGTGTAAACTGTATTAGGGCAGTTAGGCTGCTAAAACAAGGGGGGGGGTGAGGAGGAGAGGAATCGCAGCATAACTATGTTTACCAGGGGGGGAAAGATAGAACCCCGGCCGCGGTCACTTATTTTTCATGTACTTCATGCAAGGCAAAGCTGCCCAAGGGTCAGGGCGAGTCCATTTGTTTGGCATGCACAGCTGCTGGGGAGCAGTTTTCTTCCTCCACTGCCCCTAATGTGGGGGCCTCTGTGTTGGGGTCTTCATCCTTAAGCGACCCAGCCCCATTATGGGCGGTGCAGCTGTCCCAGTCCCTGGCGAACCTGCAGGGCATTGCAAACCTGTCATCCTCACTGGATAGGTTTATAAATCACCTATCTGAGGTGCCTGCCACTAGGCAGGGCATTAGCCCAAAACAGAAGAGACAGGATTTGAAGAGAAGGTCCTTGACGTCTTTGGCTTCAGGGGACTCTTCTGCGGAGGAGTTTTTATCAGATCGTAGTGAGGGGGAGGTGATGTCTTCGTCTGAGGAAGACAAAGGGAGCGGGGAGCCAGATAGAGAGGTTCCACATGATGTGGAGGGTCTGATAAGAGCGCTGAAGGAGGCGTAACCTGGAGGACTCAGATGCAACAAGGTCAGCCCATAAGAGACCCTTTAAGCGCCAGTCGAAACATGCAACAGAATTTCCATTCCATGAGCAGCTGGGAGACATTATACAGCAGGAGTGGGACACCCCAGAGAAGAAGTTCCAACCCTCACGGTGTTTTTCTCGCTCATATCCCTTTGCCAAGGGCTTGGTGGAGAAGTGGAGCGTCCCACCCACGGTTGATGCCCCAGTGTCTAGATTATCCAAGAATACGGCTCTCTTGGTTCCAGATGCGGCGGCTTTTAAGGATCCCACAGACAAGCGTATAGATAGTTCGCTGAGGGCGATCTTTACATCAGCAGGTTCTACATTTCGCCCACTGATAGCAGGAGCGTGGACCAGTAGGGCTATTACCGCATGGTGGAGCGACTTCAACAGAACCGCATACCTACAGTGAGATTCTGCATGCAAGTTCTGGGGTTGATGGTAGCAGCAATGGACGCGGTACCATGGGCCCAGTATCACCTGCGACCTCTTCAACTGTGCATTCTACGCAGATGGAAAAAGGGATCTCTAGATCAGGCCATGGTACTCGACAGGACAACACGAGAGTTCTTAGATTGGTGGATGGACTCATCAAGACTGGCTCGAGGGCAGTCGTGGGAGGATCCACAGTGGACGCGGATGACAACCGATGCAAGTCTGACCGGATGGGGGGCAAGGCTCGATCATATGTGGGCGCAAGGCACATGGTCTCATGTGGGGTCCAAACTGCCCATAAACATTTTAGAACTGCGTGCCATTTACCAGGCCTTAGTACAGTGGCAGGATCTGTTAGAACACAGGCACATAAAGGTACAATCAGACAATGCAACGGCGGTGGCTTATCTGAATCATCAGGGAGGCACAAGGAGTGTATCAGCATGGAGGGAGACGCAGAAGATAATGGATTGGATAGAGCACCACAATGTAGTTGTAACAGCGGTGCATATCCCCGGAGTCTTAAATTGGGAATCAGATTATCTAAGTCGGAATCGACTGGACCCAGGAGAATGGGAACTCCTACCAGAAGTGTTTTCCCTGCTGGTAGACAGGTAGGGTCGGCCAGACGTCGATCTGATGGCGTCTCGCCACAACACAAAGCTTCCAAGGTTCCTGTCAAGGTCCAGGCATCCAAGAGCAGAAGGTGTGGATGCAATGACGTTCCCTTGGAACTATCACAGGGCGTACGTGTTTCCACCAGTTCCCATGATTCCAAGAGTTCTAAAGAGGTTTCGACGAGAGAGACTGACCCTGCTGATAGTGGCTCCTTTTTGGCCAAGGAGAGTGTGGTTTTCGGATCTAATCTCCCTGGCAGACGAAGATTGCTTCAGACTGCCAACAAGACCGGATCTACAACCACAGGGGCCAATTCTATACCACAATCCTGCCCTGCTGTCTTTGACGGCTTGGCGATTGAGACAGATATCCTAAGGAGGAAAGGGTTCTCGGATAAGGTGGTGGAGACTACGATCAAGGCCAGGAAGCCTGTATCCGCTAGATCATACTATTAAGATCTGGAGGGCGTACAGTACGTGGTGTGAGAGGCATCTGGCACCATTCCGGCAGTTGCAGATTGACAATGTGTTGCAGTTCCTTCAGCAAGGCCTGGATGGTGGTCTCAAGCTGTCTTCATTAAGGGTGCAGGTATCTGCTTTATCAGTTTTGTTTCAGGAGCGGTTAGCTCTACGAGATGATGTGCGAACGTTCCTCCAGGGGGCGGCTCATGTCATTGCTTTATTTCGTCCATCTGTACCGGTATGGGATCTAAATTTAGTTCTCAGGGCCTTACAGGAAACCCCATTTGAGCCTATGAGGTTGATAGACCTAGGTTGGCTTACGTCAAAGGTGGTGTTCTTATTGGCCATCTGTTCGGCCAGGAGAGTGTCAGAATTGAGTGCGCCCTCGGTTGCACGGGATCCCATTGGTTTTTCACAGAGATAAGGTAACCTTATGCACAGTGCCGACCTTTTTGCCTAAGGTGGTTTCTGATTTTCATGTAAACCAGCCTATCGTAGTACCTTCCTTATGTCCAGACCCCAAGGACGAAAGGAAGCTACATACCCTGGATGTAGTCCGGGCTCTAAGATACTATGTGGATAGGACAGCCTCTTTTAGGCGTTCTGATTCACTTTTTGTCATTCCCTCAGGTCCAAGGAAGGGAACGGCTGCAACGAAGGCTACTATAGCCAGATGGATTAAGAGATCCATATACCAGGCATATGAGAGTTCTCACAGAAGTCCTCCAGCACAGGGAAAGGCTCATTCAACCAGGGCTTTAAGCACCTCCTGGGCGTGGAGAAACGAGGCTTCTGCAGAGCAGCTGTGCAAGGCGGCCACATGGTCGTCAGTTCATACTTCACTAAGTTCTATCGTTTTGAGGTTTTTTCCTCCGCCGAAGCGGTGTTTGGTAGGAAGGTTCTTCATGCTGTAGTCATGACCGACTAAGGGCGGACTGTCTCTTCCCTCCCTGGTATTCAGAGGGACTTCTTTGGTAAGTCCCAGTGATTCCTGTGTCCCCCAAGGATGTTAGAGAAAAGGAGATTTTTAGTATAACTTACCGTTAAATCTCTTTCTCTCTAGTCCATTGGGGGACACAGGACCTCCCTCCCTGAGACAAGAGTTGTTTTCGCTGTTTTATAGGGCAATTAATCCTTACTTGTGGTTATGCTATTCTTAGTTGATATACTAAACTGAGGATGGAGGGTTAAGCACGGAGGATATATAGAGAGGGAGGAGCAACAGTTTTGTTTAATTATCAGTGTCCTGCCTCCTGGTTGGAGGAGCTTAACCCATTGGTTCCTGTGTCCCCCAATGGACTAGAGAGAAAGAGATTTAACGGTAAGTTATACTAAAAATCTCCTTTTTCCCACCAGTGATTTACTTTATTGCTGTTGGGAAAACATTTTGAAGCGATTTGTTACCCAAGGTAGCACAGATTTTAACGCTAGTGATGAGTCTCTCCTGTTCAATTTCCAGTCTTTTGTTCAAACCATTGCCTAATTTCTAAGGTAAACAAGACCCCAGCAACTAGGTAGGAGGCGAATTTCCAAACTGGAGAAATGCTGAATAAACCGATAAATATTTGAAAAACCACAAATAATAATATAAAAAATTGTCTCATAAGTATCTACATTATATTAAAGGTTAAGTTAAAGGTAAACAACCCCTTTAAGTACTTCTGAGTAAATAGATACTCACAGAATGCATCACATGCTATTTAATCCTTCCTGTATATTGCTCCATAAATCAACATTTTATTTTTAGGTGCAAGTATCGGTGTTTGTGCCTTGTCAAATTGACCAAAATACTGTACAACATAACTTGTAGATACTTCTTTTTTTCTTGCATATTATGGCAGTTCTATTGTGTGCCGTGTGAACCATGTCCTTAATCTTTTATCTACTGTAACAGCAGCTTCCATTAATAAGTACAGTGGGTATGCAGTCCAGTGTGGTACTCAAACAAAGGAACATGTTTATTATTTAGTTTTTTTGGTGATTTATTGACATTGGTGGCTTTTAAACGAAGTCACGTGACATGGGCTGGTTCCAGTTGTAATATGAATTTGTCATTAGGAGATAAATGACTAGCATTATTTCAGTTGAAGCTTCAAATGTTACCTAACCAAATTAATCTTGTATTTTTAGGTGAGATAGTTGTGAATGAAGTGAATTTTGTCCGGAAGTGCATTGCTTCTGATACAAGTCAGTATGACCTCTGGGGGAAACTGGTCTGCACCAATTTCAAGATTTCCTTCATTACAGAGAACATTGTGCCTTTCCAGGTTGGTCTTATACTTTGTATTTTTCTACAGGATGGTACGACAGTCGGATACAACTAAGTTTTTGCCTCCATAGCGGTCATCAGAAATTGAATTAGGCCATAGTCATTTTATTTAGAGTTAAGTAGCTGTATCAAACATTTCACCTTCCAATAATTGCTTTACCTGGCACATTCAGGCCTGCAACACTGCCCATGCTTCATTGTGGATTGCCCTGACTTTACAGGGGAAGCATTTTCATATAAGAAGTAGGGATGCACCGAATCCAGGATTCGGCCAGGATTCGGCCTTTTTCAGCAAGATTCGGATTCGGCCGAATCCTTCTGCCCAGCCGAACCGAATACGAATCCTAATTTGCATATGCAAATTAGGGGCGGGGAGGGAAATTGCATGACTTTTTGTCAGAAAACAAGGAAGTAAAAAATGTTTTCCCCTTCCCACCCCTAATTCGCATACGCAAATTAGGGTTCAGATTCGGTTCGGTATTCGGCCGAATCCTTCGTGAAGGATTTGGGGGTTCGGCCGAATCCAAGAAAGTGGATTCGGTGCATCCCTAATAAGAAGCGGTATAGTATTCCCCTGCAGCTGTACCCTTGAGTGCAATGAGCTGTAGTAAACATCTGGAACAGCTTGTCACTTCCAGCAGGCTTTGACCTCCAGATGTGCGGGCAGGGCTGCAGTGATAGGAGCGCTGCAAGAGTTAGTTCTTACTGTGGTAGGAAAACTGCGCAGACCAAACATTTTTTTATAATTTGGTCTTCCAAGAACTAGAGGAGACTATTACACAATTACGGGTCATAGGCATGTTTTAAAAGCATATTCTGTTTTGTTTTGGAGATCAGATCTGGCAATATCATATCAGAGAGTTACTCAGGCCATAAGTAATCACTTAGTAAAGGTAAGGAGTTGTTTAGCCTTCTGAGTGCACTTAAATGTGCATTGGAGTCCATAAGTGATGTATAAACTAACTTAAATGAGGAGCAGTTTTCACTCATATGAATGAATACAAATATTCTTATAATATGGCACCGTTGCATACCAAAAAGATGGACACGAAGCATATTTTAAATAAGCAGCATAAGGGCTCGTACTGACGGGTGTCGTACTGACGGGTGTCGTGACCCTGCCCTCCCTTCTGGTCCGTTTTCTGCGGAGCTCACAACAAAGCACAGCCAGTATTCCCTATAGCGTTGTACTCATACAGGCGCATCCAAGTGCCGAACACAGGTGGAACTCTTCACCATGTTGTATTCCACCGGTGCTTGGATGTATTTGTGCGAGTATAACACTATAGGGAAATACTGGCTGTGTTTTGATCTGTGGTACACAGGAAAACTGACCACAGGGTAAGAAACGCTAGCCCATACAAGCCCTAAAAAAACTCTTTATAGAGAGTGCCCTAGTAAGAATGAGACTCCAACCCCAGCATTGCAAGTCAGCAGTGCTAATAAACACTAGCCACCGTTCTGCCCATACTTAACTAGTAATTGTAACAAACACATTGTTGTAGCGGTAGACATAAGCGGATTTATATTTTGCATGTGTCATATAGAGCACTATAACACAGTGGTGTAACAAGATGTTGTTTATTCTGATTTCTTAAAATATTTTATGTTTCAGAGATTCCATTACAAGAACCTCCTTCTGGGTGAACATGATGTCCCTTTAACATGCATAGAACAAATTGTTGTCGGTATGTGATTTTTATTCTCTGGGCAAGATCATAGAGCTGCAAGTCCAATCCAGCCATTAGCTGTTATATTTAGAAAAGCCAAAGGCAATTCTCTGTAATTTATGGTAACTCACTGCCTGTTCTATCCGAAATTTTGGTTATTTGTTACCAAAGTCCTGTGACCCATTCTTTTTTGTGTGAAAGTATGGATCACAGGATTTACAAATATCAATAGGTGTTTATTCAAAAAGTGACAGTTTGGCTAGCACTCAAACCTTTCTCAGAGTAACAAAATAAGCGTACAACTTTCTGTTAAACACTCAATGGTGGGAAGGAAGCATGTGTGGTGTCATCAATTAGAATCAAAATAGTACATCCCCCCAAACACCCGATACACAAAATCAATAAAAAAACAGTGCAAATTCGTGATGTGCAGGCCGGCCCAATACCCATTGGTTTACTCGTGGGTTCAGGCTGACCTCGCACTCCTGTTTGCGGGTGGCGGGCGCCTGTGGCTTTATAAAAGCAAGTCGGATGTGGGCTGAGGGAGGGTGGGTTAAGGTCGGGTGCGGGTCAGAAAAAACCGAACCCGCGCATCACTAGTGCAAATACTGCACAAAGGAAATAGAAAATAGTATGACCATTAAAATGCCACAATAAAATATGATATTAAGCGGTATCAACAGTAGTGTATAGTTCCTGTTCCATAAACATTGGCTGCAGAATACAGCAGTTCGAACACATAGCGCCTCAGTAATCAGGGTACCACAGAAATCCGACAACAAAAAGCTATAAAGCATAGCAGATACTGATGGCTCATTAGTTTGGTAAATAATTTAGTAAACACTTTCTGAAATAACCCCCATATCAACTAAACTGGAGCCTGCAATAAAATCATGTTTGAGTACATTTAAGCATTACTTTTAATATCATATTTTATTGTAGCATTTTATTCGCTATATTATTTTCTATTTCCTTTGTGCAGTATTTGCACTCAGTTTTTTATTGATTTTGGGATGTGTACTATTTTGATGCTAATTGATGATGCCACACATGCTTCTTTCACTTCCAGTGTTTAATAGACAGTTGTACATTTGTTTTGTTACTTTGAGAAAGGCTCAAGCGCTAGCCTATATTTTGTAAGTCCTGTGAGTGTGGACCCATTCTTTCAGTATCTATTATTTGTTTTGCTACTCCACCCAGACCTCTTTGTCTTATACACATGAGTGCAGGCATCCACATCCATATTTAAGTATATATAATGGATACCTGCACTCGTGTATAAGACACAGTTTCACAAAGTTATTCTGGAAGTCTGAAAGAGCCACAAAACAAGTGACACCTCTAGTTGTGAAGCAAGTTCCTCAGATATCTAGTCTTGTCTTGTTTGTTGCATTGTTTGTTCTCCCAAAATGAATCCGCTAAGCACTGCCATACTGATAATTTTGTTTTGTGTGTGGTCATTCATATGGGACTGCCTGGTAATTAATTTGGAACTACCTGGTAATTCACTCGGGACTACCTGGTAATTCATTCGGGACTACCTGGTTATTCATTCGGGACTACCTGGTTACTCATCCGGGACTACCTGGTTATTCATCCGGGACTACCTGGTAATTCATTTTACCTTGATTGCAAGAAAGCAAGCAATGGGAAACACCTAAACATAATAATAACACAAATATAATGATAAATGAGATGCATACCAAATAAGATTCATTTAGATACATCCCTATTTGTTGGCTATTTCATAAAATAAATTCACATGTTTTTGCTATATTTGTGAATGCATTCATCCCCTTTTATGGCATTAGCATGTTTCATTATCTTCCCAGTTTGGGTGTAGGTAAAATTGGTAGTTTAAACATCCTTCATACATTTGAGTTAACTTGCCATGTAGTTTTCCTTAGAGATAACATTCTGCGTAGACACTATTGCCATTTTTCCCCAATTGATGTCAAGGGAGAATGGTTTTGTGTTACTGAAAATATGCAAGAGTGTGTATGAAAAGCAAAGGGCTGGGGAAACATATCTAAGACAGAAGCTCCTTTGCAGTTCAATACATGACATTGTTGTGCAGGTGTCTAACATTCAATGCATGTCTTTGAAAACAGAAATAATATACTCTTATGTAGTGCCATCTCCTGGACATTTGTTGTACTGTACCCAGTATTTCTACACCAACATGTATTTGTCAGTGTTCAGGGAATGTGCATATTTTCTCTCACAGAGCTATTCTTTTATCCCATAATTTTTCAAATTCTGATTTCTTTTTTTTTTTTATTTTAAGATATCCAGTTTTTATAAAATTGCCCATTAGGGTAATGTTGCTCAAATTATTGGCTATATTGTTTGACTCCTCTGTTTTTGCCTAGATTTCTTACCTCGACATAAGCATTTCCTTCAATAAATACCACCATAGTATTTTCAGGAATAAATAAATACATGTTGATAAAGGTGTCCCTTTAATTTCACTTAAAGGAGAATAAAATAATAAATGTTGATAATTTTGGTTGGCTTCAAAATAACCGCAATATAAACTTTCCATAGAAACATAAATTGATACCTTGGACTTACAGTAGAATTAAGCAGATATGTATAATAGACAATGTATTCTGAATTAGTAACCTGGTTATCTGCAGTCTTTGCATGCACTAGTACTTACCATACTCCTTACCTTGCGTTATTGCCTCTGGGCACCATGGGGGAGGGGGGGAGGAAAATGTATTTTCACCCCCTTCCCCCATGGTACTTACCCCAGTGGTGCTGCTGTTCTGTCATATAAGCTTTTTTTTTTTTTTTTTCATTTTTAAATTTAATTTCCCCGTATTTTGTTTCCTAGTTAATGACACCAAGAGAAAGCAAAAGATTCTCTCTCACAACCAGAAACTGAAGTTTAACCCTACAGAACTTATTATTTATTGCAAAGATTTCCGCATCCTGCGCTTTCGTTTTGATGAAGCTGGCCCAGAGAGTGCCAAAAAGGTGAGGCTTGGTTATGCAAAGTTTTCCCGGAAAATGTATCTAAGATTGTACCATCAAGATCTAGCCTGCACTTATATTGTTGCCATGTTCTTACCATATACTATTTTCTGACCGTTAGGTTTATGTATATTTTAAATTCTACACAGCACTTATTGAAACAACACATTAATTCTTCAATACAATTTACACCAATACTTTCACTATGGGGCAGTATTATCAATGGTCGAATTTCGAGTTCACGGGAGTTTGTAAAAACTCCCATAAACTCCCAAGAACTCGAAATTCAAAAAACGGAATCGGAATTTTTTAAAAAATCGTATTTTTCAAATTCGGCTGAATGGGATCGACCCGCAAACTCGAAACAGAGATTCTATATAGGTGATAGGTCAGATGAGAGTTGGGTTCTAGGTACAGGTAAAGAGGGTACGTCAGTCATTTGGAGGGGTTGAACTTGATGGAGTGTTCAGCCCTTCAAGAGTCCATGACTAAGTGCCCTGAGTGGGTGCGAAACGCGTAGGACGGATGGAGATGCAAATATACATTTTAACTTTGTACAAATAAAATATATTTTTTAACTAACTTTCCTTGGTCCAGTGGATCAGTTTGAGTGCCGGTCGGCCCTGCTTTTTCCATATATTTGTTGCCGTACCGCTCCCTAAAGCTGGGGGTCTGGGGCTGGAGCACCTGGACCACATTTACTATTCGGTGAGTCATTTACAATGTATTCTGGAGCACCACTTTTCTTCCTACTTTTGAATTGAAATTGATGGACTTTCTTTTTCCAACCCGATTTAACTATGTAACTATGTCAGGGGTTTGGAAGGCATTGCTCCTAGTTCCCATATACCCAATATGTCTATGTGACGTGGTACATTATTCTACGTTGTTCTTTGAACTGTACATCCCCATGCACTGTAGCGTTCAATCCTAATTTACATAAACCTAAAGGGGAACTATTGTTAGATTTTGTTTGTACTGCAGTCAGTTATTTGAGTGAGCTCTAATATATCTGTTAGCAAAAGGCATATTGGATCTAACTGTCAAAGAATATCTGACACCCAAATCCTGCATGAATACGAAATGAAGATTAACAGAGGCTGAGAATAGAATGCTGAGAGGACTAGTGAAGATAAACTTGATTATTTCAGGAACTATGCAGAATATTTAATTGATTGTAATTCTAAAGTTTCTTATTTCAGTATGATGCAGCTTGTATTAAATTTAAATTTTCGGGATAGTTCACCTTTAAAATATTCTTTGGAATTGTGGTGAATGGATATTCTCTTCATCATAATATCTTTGGACACAAGATTACATATAGATTTGTACAACATTGATGAATTTGTAACTGATGCAGGCTTTGGAGGCTTGCTGGTATATGCAGATACCTGCACAGGAATTCCAATGGCACACAGGACTGTGAGAAATCTTCAAAAAATGTATTATAATGTATGCTTGACAAAGGGGTTTTACTCCCCGAAACGTTGCATCGCACTCCGCATTATAATACATTTTTGAAGATTTCTCACAGTCCTGTGTGCCGTTGGAATTCCGGTGCTGTACTCTGTTGTGGGGCTTGCCGAACCTCTGCCAGTGAGCACCAGGCATATTGTTGTTACCTGTTGGGTGTGCGGGATCCTACTTTGTTCTATATATGCAGATACCTTTGCAGTCAATTGTGGTGGTTTCGGGCTGTCAAAATCTTCGGGTCGTGGCCAGGTCCGCGACCTAGTACTTTCTGCTTCTGGTGCTGAAATTGATAGACTTGTGCCTGCCCTGCCCCTTTTGTGACATCACTGCGGGGCAGGCCTATAAATAGAGGGGCAGCCGGGCAGGGTGCGGATTGGGAGGGGGCAAGTAAGAGTCAGGTGCAGGTCAAGAAATTCTCGACCCGCATGTCAGGTAAAACCCGCCCCTAACCCGCCCGCCTGAGCCCAACTTCCGGCTTCCTTTTATACACCCGTGCCAACCCGCCCCGCCCATGATGTCACAAAAGGGGCAGGGCGATCAGGTGCACTTCTATAAAAAAAGGAAGTCAGAAACCGAAAGTGCAAGGTGCCACCCACAAAAGGGGGTGAGAGGTTGGCCCGAACTTGCCCGACCGCCGGATATCGGGCTGGCCTGCACATCACTAAATTGTGGGTTTTGAATTCCTTGATATGTTTTTTTGTCGTTTTTCCGTACATGAAGGCACCTGCGGATCATCTGTATACACAAGGCTGATGAGCAGATAATGTGTCTGTAGTTAGAGGCAGAGCGTTTCAGTGGAAATAACTCCATGTTCTGCCAGTGAACTAGACTTGCAGTATATGCCGTGTTATGTTAGGCTGGAGGTACCTGCATGTATGATTAAAAATGTGTGATATTTATCCCATCGCCCAGTTCCTTTGTGAAATGGCAAATGTTTCTTTTCCCAGCCTTACAGGACATTTAGTCACTCATTAATGTAATCTGTATTCATCTCCTGGAAATTGTGCACAACTAGCGTTCCTTTGGCAAGAGTCGTGCTTCCTCACACCAGTCTACCTGCCAAGTCCGTTGTGTTAGAGGGTTCAGGAAAGGGTGAACAACAGAATTATTCATCAGCACTTCCTAAAAACATCACTGCCTGCGCTGAATCCCTGTAACCTGGCTTGATTTGGAATTGCTCAGATAGCCAGCATTCTCTGAAACTACATATTTTATCGTACAGACATCTGATTTATGTGAAAGAGCCGCAGATCAGTACAGCTGCCTGGACTCATTCCAAGGCATACAACTGTGTGTGGCTATTTCAGAGGCATGTCCTTAATGTCTTATCAGTACTATCAGGGCAGAATGCTAATCGTTTCCAGTTATAATACTTACTGCTTATCCCCAGCAGTTTGCTGTGAGTGCCTAAATGGATAGCATTAAGAACATATTTGTAACTTAGATTTGTTCATTAGGTAATAAACAGAAATCCTGTTTAGTGGTAGCTGTATCAGTAGCAACCTCCAAACCCCATGACCGTATTTTCACTGCAGTCCCTTTATGTGACTTTCTCAGTGGACCAAAGTTTTTGGAGGTGAACCAGTTCATAAATGTTAACCTTTACCATGCTCCCCCTAGCTGATGAATTCTTTCTTTAGAATGCCAATACAGTAGGAACCTCACCTCCTTAAATATCATCATTGCTGTCTCATTGAGGTCTTTCCCGTTATAGGAGCCTTCGTAAGTTAGCTTGATATGCCCTGTATTTTGGTAAGTTTAATCAGGGAGGGGTATTAACTGATTAAATTATTTAAAACTACTTTTAGTGTACAGGTATGGGACCTGTTATCCAGAAACCTGTTTTCCAGAAAGCTCTGAATTATGGAAAGGCGGTCTCCCATAGATTCCATTTTATCCAAATAATTAAAATTTTTTAAAAGGATTTCCTTTTTCTCTGTAATAATGAAAAAATACCTTTATACTTGATCCAAACTAAGGTATAATTAATCCTTATTGGAAGCAACACCAGCCTATTGGGTTTATTTAATGTTTACACAATTTTCTAGTAGACTTAAGGTATGAATATCCAAATTATGGAAAGATCCATTATCCAGAAAGCCCCAGGTCCCGAGCATTCTGAATAACAGGTCCCATACTCTATACCCCACACATTGATCTTGCCTGTAAAATAACAATATAATTCCCCATGTTGGGAGCTGAAATTCAGTAAGGTTGGTAATTCCACTTAAAGCATACATGTGAAACCATAATATTTCATTATAGGGGTGATTCACATTTAAAGGGAGGGTTCACCTTTAAGTAAACTTTTATTAAGTAATAGAATGGTCAATTCTAAGCAACTTTTCCATTGGTTTTCATTATATTTTTTTTTTATAGTTTAATTATTTGCCTTTTCCCTGACTCTTTCCAGCTTTCAAATGGGCATCGCTGACCCCATCTAAAAAACAAATGCTCTGTAAGACTATGAATGTATTGTTATTGCTAATTTGTATGTCTCACCTTTCTCTTAAGGTATTTTCCTATTCATATTCCAGTCTCTTTTTCGAATCAATGCATGGTTACTAGGGTAATTTGGACCATAGCAACCAGATTATTTATAATGCAAATTGAAGAGCTGCTGAATAAAAAGCTAAATAACTCAAAAATCTTAAATAATAAAAAATGAAAACCAATTGCAAATTGTTTCAGAACGTTACTCTCTACATCATACTAAAAATTAACTCAAAGTTTTAACAACCCCTTTAAGTCAACTTTTAGAATGTTATAGAATGGCTAATTCTGAGCAACTCTTCGATTGGCCTTTATTTTTTCTTTTGTATAGTTGTTTAATTATTTGTTGCCTTCTTCTGACTCTTTCCAGCTTTTAAATGGCAGTCACTCACCCCATCGAAAAAACAAATGCTCTGTAAAGTTACAAATATATTGCTGTTACCTCAAATAAATGCATGGTTGCCATGATAATTTAGACCCTAGCAGCCAGATTGCTGAAATTGCAAGCTGTTGGATAAAAAGCTAAATTAATAAAACACAATTAATAAAAAATGAAAACCAATTGCAAATTGTTTTCGAATATAATTTTTTACATCATACTAAAATGTAACTCAAAGGTGAACAACCCCTTTAATAGCTAAATGTTTAATTAACCATAGTAATGGTTTCAGGGCTGGTCCAGGCTAATCTGCCCAACTCAAAGCTTCTCACTGTGCCTTAGGGCCAATAAACCGTGATTGGTTTGTATGTATTAGATGTACAGATTACAGTGGCACGTTGCTTTGGACTATGCAGGTGGTGTATAAAATGACATTCACAATAATAATAATAATAACATGAATCCTACACAATCTCATTGGTAAATACGTCTTCATTTTCTTGATTTCTCCTGATTTGTTGCGCTCTCTCTCACTTTATAGGTATGCCTTGCACTTGCTCACTATTCCCAGCCAACTGATCTCCAGCTTCTTTTTGCATTTGAATATGTTGCTCAAATGTATCATAAGCTAGGTAAGTTTTACTTCAAACAATTCTTGACAAATCAAATATCACTGGTCTCCTTTTTCAAATGATAAATGCGAATGTACCATAGCTTTCAACTCTTTCACACTTTGGCTCATAACCATTAGCCATGTGGCCAAATGCTCTACCTTCTGTTAGCCCACAAGTCAGAAATTACTAGCCACAATTTCCCTGTGTCATGGAAATTCAGTTACAGAAGACCACTTGAGGTGAAAGACCAAGGAATCAGCATTTCATAGACATGAGGACATACACATACGGGAATGAGATGAGAGGGAGTGTTTCTGGTGGGAGATCATAGAGCTATTGTTTCACAATACAAAAAACTGTTCTTAGAGCCAAAATAGTGGTTCTGCCTCAAGGCCAGGGTACTAGTGACCAAGGCTAGCTTGAGAACAGAATTCATCGAAGTTTGTGGGGGAATCTGCATACACAATTTCATACTTTCTCACCATCTTAATGTACAGCCAAGTGTTCTGAAACATACCTCAGATGACACATACAGTATTTGTCCCAATTTGGTTGATCATAGGTATACTATTGTAAACCTATAACACTTCTGTTTCATTGCAGACAAAGTCAATGGGATAGACCCTGGAGGAGGAGGGGACTTTTGCCAAAAGACTCCTTTATTTGAATCCTACTCTGACTGGGATCGAGAGATAAAACGTACAGGGGCTTCAGATTGGAGAGTTTGCTCTGTAAATGAGGGATACATGATTTCTACATGGTGAGGATATCACAATCTCATTTTAATGTTGCCTTTGGTATAATATCCCATGGTATAATCTGATCTAACCAGTTGGCTTGGGGATCACTCAGATCACCATGGGGTTAGTGCTCCCTATGCATTTCTTTAGTTCAACTTTAGTTCAATTGATTATATCAGTAGTTTAAATTGCCACACTTTCAGATGATTGTTTCAGCTAATTCATAGTAATACAGGTTATCGGTTATCCACAAAAGCTCAGAATTATGGGGAAGCCATCTCCCATGTACTTTGTTTTAGGCAAGTAATTCAACTTTTTAATTTTTCTATGTACCGTAATAACAGAGCCTAACTAAGCTGCATGAATCCACATTGGTGCCAAACAATCCTGCTGGGTTTAATGTTTAAATGATTTTTGCCAGAATTAAAGTCTGGTGATCTAAATTACAGAATAATTCATGAAAACCCCAGGTCCGAAATATTCTGGATGATAGATCCTGTAATAAGATATTGTTAAATTGACGAATGTGTGTGCTTTAAATTTTTGCTCAGATCTTGACTGAATATTTACCCAAAATGTAAAAAAAAAACCCCACTTGCTTATACAATTTCAACAGCAACTATGTTTTATTCTGAAGCAAAGTAAAATGGTACTTAACCCCAAAACTACACTACTTTAACCAATATGACATACAAGATAGCTTGGGTATTTTTCACAAATATTATTGTGGTCAATATTTTTCAACCAAAAATATTCAGATATAACTAAAAGAAAACCAGCAAAAAAAGCTTTGTCATCAAGATATTTAGGCCCTGTGCTTGCAGTATAATATGCATGCAATCAAGTTTGTGAACATACAGTGCATTGTCTAACCACACTGAGAAAGTTGGGCACAAATGGGTAGGGGTTCAGTTCTGCTCTTTAGCCTTGTGGATTATTACTTATCAAAGAACAAACATTTGATGGTGAGAGGACGCACCCTGCCAAGCATATTGTCACAAATGTATATCAACTGCACTTGTACACACTGCAGAAATGTATCCAGCTCACACATTCCAACTAAAATAACCTAGCAATAAGAGCCATTAAAAGACTCTAGATTTAGTTTTAATTGTGCTTTAATATTTGGTTCATACAATTTATTTTTTTCTCAGTAGGGAGTACATGAAAACAGTGTTGTGAGTCATGACAGTAATTCTAGGAAGCCATATGAGAGTATTATGATCACCAATCTCAGACCTGCTTTGCACATATAATGTGTTTCTTCTGATGAAAAACACACAGACCTAGAATTACTTGAAATTATAACATGCACATTTGGCTGCCAGTGGTTGAGCATTTCTTTACAGCAAGTATCCTAATCTTTTCCATTTCCTGTGTAGAGCTACAGATGCAGCCACTTTGGTTTGTGTGTTTGACACAGAATAACTAAACACAGATATCGCATTTATCCCACTTAACACAGAAAGTTGTGTCACAACATCCCATCTAATTAAAGCATTCACCATTGTGAACAATGGTGCTTTGGTATGCTAATGAAAAGGTAAAATGCATTAAATGAGTTAAGATGACTTTAGATAACACAGTTTCTTCAATTAAGCCCGAGTCATGACGCATTTAACTCACAAAACCAAGTGGCTTCATCTGTATGCGCTAATCTAAAAATACTGTCTAATCAATACTGGGTGTCATATGATATTTCCCCTATACACAACATTTGTCTTACTCAACGTATTAGTGTATTAGATTGTATTATGCCATCATTCTTTAATTTACAGATGACCGTTAAGGGCCTATCTATCATGCTGAGTAAAAAGTGGAGTGAAACATTATCGGTTTCCCATTGTATTCAACGGGAAACAAAAGCAAAGACCTGATCGGCTGATATAAGCAAGATCATCGGTATTGTTTCAGCCCACCTTTTTCATCGCAGCAATTATCAGGAAATTTCAGCATAATTTCCGTGATTATTAGTATAATCACGGAAATTATGCTGAAATTTCCTTCATGATTAAAAACACACTATTGACATACATCAAGAGATACTATTGCCTCATAACTCTTTTTTATTTTAACATGATGGTGTCTCTTTAACCGTTATATATTTGGTTGACGATGACTGTATGTAGTGCGTGTATTCCTTACATTTAATGCTGTTTTGTCTTGCAGCCTCCCAGAATATTTTGTTGTCCCTTCCTCCCTGGCCGACCAGGATTTGAAGCAGTATTCCCATGCGTTTGTAGGAAGGCGTATGCCAGTGAGTATATATTGACCTTAAGGCAGGAGTGCCCATATTAACTAATGTAAGGTCTACTTTAGTGATTTTGTCCCATTATGATCTACATCCATAAAAGCATTGTTAGCATTGTATTCCATGGAAAATATTACTTACATATGATATTGATTTATGAGAGAATGTATATTACTATATTTAACAAACAACTATTTCTTATGTAACTTTAACATAATAAATATATGAATGAAAAGCATGAAATAGGAGGGTAATTAAGTCAAGTTGTTTGTTGACAGTGTCTACTGATCACCAGCTAAAGGTCTACTGGTAGATCCCGATCTACCTTTTGGGTATTTAAGGTGTTAAACATTATGCAATAAATAATATATTTTCAAATTAATTATATTAGTGATGTACAGTTACATTTACAGTGATGTACATGTACAGGGATTTTTAATTCAGCTACAGCACAAGGGGTGCAAGTTGAACATCCCTGATATCAGTTCCTGCTCTTCACTGCACTCCTCTCCCTTCTCTAATTCTAGCCCTGTCCACTCCAGGGGCATTATGGGATTTGTTGTTCTGCCACAATGAAATGTCAGTAGTTGGGCCACACTAGAATAAAGGGTGAGCAAAATGAAATTTAAGGCTTTCCTGTATATCTCCTTGTGTTTCCCTAATACAGTTGTGGTGCTGGAATCATTCCAATGGGAGTGCCTTGGTGAGGATGGCCAGCATCAAAGATCTGTTACAGCAAAGGAAAATAGACCAAAGGTAAGAGAATAGTCATGACTTGTTAAGCAATCTGCACAAAGTGGGACACTGGGAATTACACAGGTGTAATCATAACAGTCTTACGGGGGAATGTAATAAAAGTCGCAAAGAGAAGAACAATTTGCACAAATAAGAATAAAAATGTGCATTTAGCAATGTAATAATCTTACATTAAACTGTTATTACACTGGGAATTTTAATTGTGCACTGCCCACATTTAAGAAGTGCTTGAAGGTGTCGTAATCTTTTGGAGCAAGCATTACAACTTTATTACATTCGCTGCGCACTGGCGCACACCCTGGCCTTCAGATTACTATAAGCCGTGTTCCATGATGGAAGGATCGGCACCCAACCAATCCAATAGGTAGAAAAATTCACTGGCAAACGTGGAAGAAGCAGGCTCAGGCCCTTGCGATTTATTAGTAAAAAAAGCAATGTTTCAGGGTAACGCCCCTTTGTCAAGCAATTTCTCTACCTATAAAATTCGCAAACCTTTTTCTCCTGTCAGAAGTGGACGCTAAACCGTTTCTAGGTTCAAAAAAGCTATATCCAATAGCTATATTATATTGGTACTTTTTTAGTTTCCCTGTTAAGGGGTGAAATAGCCTGCCCAGATGGAAATGGTTCCCAGCGGTAGCTAATGATATAAATTCTGGGGAATGGCCTGGAGGAAATTCATGTTTTTTTACACTTGGGTCTAAAAATGTCCCTTTGATAACACAAGCTATTCATAGCTCAATGAGACACACTAGGATGCTATTGGTGTGCCAGATTAAATGCCAGATAAGACTAGGAAAACTTTACTAGACATGTCAACAGCAAAATATGTAACTATCAGGAAATAGGATCCACTCTAGAGCAAAACTTTAAATGCAATCTAATGGTGGTAGTTCTCCTTTAAGTAGGTTTATTATAGTTGTTATTTTGTGACTGTTTGATTTGTGTTCATCTCTAAGGGTTTGCAGTGGAATCACCCGCAGCCACCCACTCCGGAGTGAAGTTTACAAATGTGATCTAGATGATAATGTGCCCAGTATCCAGGACATCCAGGCGGCATTTAGCAAACTCAGACAGCTGTGTGTGAATGGTGAGTGAAGTCAGCTTGTGTCTCTCGTCTCTTTGTAGAATAGAGTTCAAGGAGACCGTATGCTGCTCCGTTATGAACGGAGAGCTTCAGTAGTTCTTCTTTCTTTCTAAGTGCCATGATTAATATAAAATATTTATTTATGATTCAGCCAGAACTACCTGAGTCTGCAGGTGACAAATATGAGGTTTTTCATGATTACTATTAAGCTGTGGGTTCAGATCTTTAGGGCAGGTCACCGTGACATTCCTTGGTCATCAGACTATAAAATCAGAGTGCTCATTGTTTGAGTGTCTAATATAATTCCTCACAACAAGCAAGTTAACAGACTTGGTTATGGCTGAAATGTTGCTAAACCCTGAGTAAACGTATTCCCACTGGGGCAGTTGATATTTAAAGCAAGGCCTATGTACATGCCCAGAATGACCCAGTATGAGTGAAGCAGGGTTCAGAGGGCCCTGCTTAGAAAAGCTTGTACAGGTATGGGACCTGTTATCCAGAAAACCCCAGGTCTGGAGCATTCTGGATAACAGAGATTTCCATAATTTGGATCTTCATACCTTAAAGGGCATCTATCACAGTCAAAAATCACTGTTGTTATATTTGTACCTCTATGACCTCGTACGTAAAGCAAAACCACGAAATAGTGCAAGTTCAAATACAATGAGGTAGTTTATTGTGTCCAAAATACAAGACAATAGGTTTTGCCTGGGCAAACAGTCGATGTGTCACCTGGGTGGTACACGAATGCTTACCAAGGATACTCCCACATAACATAAGTTTATATACCCATTTTGATGTCATAGATGGGGGTGATAACAAATGGGGGTATGCCAATACCATACATAGTCTGACTCCTCCTTGTACAATTAATGTCTAAATGATTTACTTAGTCTTACATGTTATCAAAAGAATGTTGTAACATACTGTGCCTAGCTCCAACGGTCCACAACCTCGCAATCAGCTATTGGCTAACCAAGGCCATTGTGGTATTTCCAGTAATTTGAGCAACACTTCTGCAAAAAGGGGCCCCACCAGACAGGCTGGCATTATGCTGACACTCTGGAATTTAAGTAACAGAGTGATGATCTTTTGTTTGTATGGCCTAGTATAAGCTATATGAGTGACCATTGTCCACAGTAGACCATTAGCCCTTATAGTCCATCCTGCCTTGGGCCCTATAGCGTTATGGCGTCATAGAGGGCGGGGGTGACAAATATCAACCCTCATCGACACTAGCCATTCGTCTGTCATAGGAATTAGACTGTTCCAGATATATTTTTTAATTACATCACACATATTAACAATCTGACCAGTACAACCTAAACACATTTAAAAAAAAACAGCAGTTTTTTAAAAATCCCTTACTTTGTCAAATGGGTTCACGGAGGGAGTCCATACAGTTACTAGAACATGCAAAGTTCACGAGCATGCTCAGATTGTAGCATTGCCTTGAGTATTCTTTTGTAAACTTTTGTAAACTCCTCCACTAGAAGTATCACGAGATGTCCATATCTTGTCCCCTGCTGGTGATGTTATTATGCAAAGAAGGGCATATACTAACTTCCAGAAGGCACTACTGAACAGCAGCTAACACAGAGGTTTGGCTGATTTGAAAATAGCTTAGAAGGGTTGATAAGCAACCAAGGAATTTCAACTGAGCACGTGCGAGATTTCAGAGCTGCATTTGGCTGTATATATAGGATATAGTTAAATGTAGGGGGAGCCAGTGAAATCCAAAATGCCTGCCTCAACTAGAACTGCAGTGGAGGTAGGGGATCTTGCAGAAGGTATAGTGAGCTGATGATTTAAATTATACAAACAATGCTGTTTTTTTTCTTGAACTTTCACATAGTGTCTTTATTTAGTAAATGATTTTAGTTATTAGTGCCCTTTAAGTTTTCTAGAAGATCATTTAAACATTAAATGAACCCAATAGGCTGGCTTTGCTTCCAGTAAGGATTAATTATATCTTAGTTTGGATAAAGTACAAGTTACATAGTTAGTTACATAGTTAAATTGGGTTGAAAAAAGACAAAGTCCATCAAGTTCAACCCCTCCAAATGAAAACCCAGCATCCATACACACACCCCTCCCTACTTTAAATTAAATTCTATATACCCATACCTATACTAACTATAGAGCTTAGTATCACAATAGCCTTTGATATTATGTCTGTTCAAAAAAACATCAAAGCCATTCTTAAAGGCATTAACTGAATCAGCCATCAGAACATCACCCGGCAGTGCATTCCACAACCTCACTGTCCTGACTGTGAAGAACCCCCTGCGTTGCTTCAAATGAAAGTTCTTTTCTTCTAGTCTAAAGGGGTGGCCTCTGGTACGGTGATCCACTTTATGGGTAAAAAGGTCCCCTGCCAGGGGACCATGCTGGCACAAACTCATATTATTATGATTTGCTATGAAGTCCAGTATCTTATCCTTTATTAACCCTTCGAAAAGCTTTCCTACCACTGACGTCAGACTAACTGGCCTATAGGTTTGAGGCTGAGAACGGGATCCTTTTTTGAATAGAGGCACCACATTAGCAATTCGCCAGTCTCTCGGCACTATGCCAGATCTCAATGAATCCTGAAAAATTAAGTAAAGAGGTTTGGCAATCACAGAGCTAAGCTCGCTAATTACCCTGGGATGAATACCATCTGGCCCTGGACCTTTGTTAATCTTAACTTGTTCTAGTCTCTTTTGAATTTCTTCATGTGTGAACCATGCATCATTAGTTGTATTACTAGAACTTTTAAGAAGGAAACCTTCACTTACTGATTCCTCATTTGTGTAGACAGATGAAAAATATGAGTTCAGAATCTGCGCTTTTATTTTGTTTTCATCAACCAGCTGACCCCCCTCTGATAGTAAGGGTCCCACCCCTTCCTGCTTCATTTTTTTTACTATTAACATATTTAAAAAATAATTTTGGATTTTTTTACTGCTTGCTGCAATATCCTTTTCTATACAAATTTTAGCTTGCCTTATAGCTTCTTTGCATGATTTCTTGGCCTCCTTGTACCTTATAAATGTTTCGGCTGTACCAGCTAACTTGAAAGCCTTAAAAGCACGTCTTTTCTTACCCACCTCAACACCAACGCTTCTATTGAACCAAAAAGGTTTTGCTTTGCAACAACGTTCCTTGCTTACAAGTGGAATATACTGACAAGTATATTTATTAAGCAGCATTTTAAAGACTTCCCATTTTTGTTCTGTGTTTAACCCTGTGAAAAGCATTTCCCACTTAATATGTTGCAGAGATGCCCTTATACTGTCAAAGTTTGCACGTCTGAAATTTAGTGTTTTAGTTACTCCCTTATAGAATTGCTTCTGCAACAGAATCTTGAAGGAGACCATGTTATGATCACTATTCCCTAAATGCTCACCCACACAAATGTTAGAGATGAGTTCAGTATTGTTAGTTATTACAAGGTCCAAAAGAGAGTTATTCCTAGTAGGTTCTTGAACGAGCTGGAATAAAAAGTTGTCATTCAGCATATTTACAAACCTACTAGCTTTTTCTGTCTTAGCAACCCCATTACCCCAGTCAATGTCTGGATAATTGAAGTCACCCATAGCAACAACTTGACCCAGCTGTGAAGCCGCTTGTATCTGCAAGAGTAGCTAGTCTTCATACCCGACACTTATACGAGGTGGTTTATAGCATACACCAATGATAATTCTTTTTGTTACCTTTTGCCGAGTCAAAATCTCTACCCAGAGTGATTCTACACCCTCACCAGTGCCAGCTATGGTTATTTCTTTAGCGCATGGCTTTAATTCAGGCTTTACATACAAACACACGCCTCCACCCTTTTTAATCTCTCTGTCCCTCCTAAAAAGGGTGTAACCATTTAAATTCGCAATCCAGTCACATGTTTCATCCCACCAGGTCTCAGTGATACCAATTATATCATAATTTTTAGAGCATGCAATTAATTCCAGGTCTCCCATTTTACCTGACAAACTCCGTGCATTTGCCAGTATACAGCGGAGGTTACTACGTTTACTTTTGAAATTTGCATTACTTGAAGAGTAGTTGAAGTGAAGAATTATATGTTAAGTTAGTATTATTCTGTTTTCCTTGTAACAGAGGGACCTCCTTAGCTGGTAAACTGTATGCCCCCCTCACTCCTCCCCCATGACACCTTACTAACCCCACTGCCCCGTCTACCCTAGCTTCCCCATAATTCTTTATCTCACCCACCCCCCCCCTTGCCTAGTTTAAACACTCCTCCAACCTCTTAGCCATTCTTTCTCCTAGCACCGCGGACCCCCTTCCATTGAGGTGCAAAACGTCATGACTGTATAGGTTGTACCCCAACGAAAAATCAGCCCAGTGCTCTAGGAACCCAAACCCTTCCTTCCTGCACCAAGACTTGAGCCACGCATTTAGCTCCCTAAACTCCCGCACGTGGCACAGGCAAAATTTCAGAAAAGATGACATTGGAAGACCTTTCCTTGATCTTAGAGCCTAGATCCCTGAAATCATTCTAAGGTCTTCCATCTACCATTTATTTTGTCATTAGTACCGATATGCACCAAGACAGCTGGGTCATGCCCAGCCCCACCCAATAATTTGTCTAGCCGATCAACCACATGCCGAACCCTGGCACCAGGTAGACAGCAAACTGTTCGGTTGTAGCGATCCGGACGACAAATTACCCTATCCACTTTCCTAATAATTGAGTCCCCTACAACCACAATCTGCTTAGGACTGACTCTACTCTCCTCCGCACCACTACTAGAGAAACTGGTCTCCCGGCTGTTAGAGAGATCAGCCCCATCTAGAATTGCCAATCCAGAGTTCATACTCCCATCATCTTCACACAATCTGGCAAATTTGTTGCGATGTATAATCTCTGGATCAGCCTCCATTTTCCTTTTGCCCACCTTAGATTTTCTAACTGTCACCCAGCTAGCTGCCTCAATATCCTGCTGCTGTTCTGTTCCCCCCAAACTATCTGACCCCGCTAGGTCCTGGTCAGTGAGCAAAAGACTCTTTTCAAGATTGTCAATCGACCGCAATGTTGCTCTAGTGCTCTAACGTGAGCCTCCAAAGTGGCAATTTGCTCACAACCACCACAGAGGTAAGCATTTTGGATCTCTTGTTCCAAATCTGCATACATATGGCAGAGAAGCTAACACTAGAGCAAGCTCCACTGGAGTGCCAGGGGTTCTATGTGACTGCTTTATTACAGAGATATAGGAAATTAGAGATAAAAACAGAGATAAATTGGATTATTTGGATAAAATGGAGACAACCTTTCTGTAATTTGGAGTGTTCTGGATAACTAGTTCCCAGATTAAACATCCCATACCTGTACTTTTCCCATAAGATTTTAATTGCATTTATGCTCTCGGTGCAGTAACTGCTAAAAATGTATTGCATCATTTATTTATGTCTTGCCCCAAATTAAACTCTCTTCAAAAAAAAAAAAAAAATATATATATATATATATATATATATATATATATATATATATATATATATATATGTGGTGTGCAAAACTATTTGCCCCTTCCTGATTTCTTATTCTTTTGCATGTATGTCACACTTAAATGTTTCTGCTCATCAAAAACCGTTAACTATTAGTCAAAGATAACATAATTGAACACAAAATGCAGTTTTTAAATGAAGGTTACGTTATTAAAGGAGAAAAAAAACTCCAAATCTACATGGGCCTGTGTGAAAAAGTGATTGCCCCCCTTGTTAAAAAATAACTTAACTGTGGTTTATCCCACTTGAGTTCAATTTCAAAGGTTATAAAGCCATTTCTAAAGCTTTGGGACTCCAGCGAACCACAATGAGAGCCATTATCCACAAATGGCAAAAACATGGAACAGTGGTGAACCTTCCCAGGAGTGGCCGGCCGACCAAAATTACCCCAAGAGCGCAGAGACAACTCATCCGAGAGGCCACAAAAGACCCCAGGACAACATCTAAAGAACTGCAGGCCTCACTTGCCTCAATTAAGGTCAGTGTTCACGACTCCACCATAAGAAAGAGACTGGGCAAAAACGGCCTGCATGGCAGATTTCCAAGGTGCAAACCACTTTTAAGCAAAAAGAACATTAAGGCTCGTCTCAATTTTGCTAAAAAACATCTCAATGATTGCCAAAACTTTTGGGAAAATACCTTGTGGACCGACGAGACAAAAGTTGAACTTTTTGGAAGGTGCGCGTCCCGTTACATCTGGCGTAAAAGTAACACAGCATTTCAGAAAAAGAACATCATACCAACAGTAAAATATGGTAGTGGTAGTGTGATGGTCTGGGGTTGTTTTGCTGCTTCAGGACCTGGAAGACTTGCTGTGATAGATGGAACCATGAATTCTACTGTCTACCAAAAAATCCTGAAGGAGAATGTCCGGCCATCTGTTTGTCAACTCAAGCTGAAGCGATCTTGGGTGCTGCAGCAGGACAATGACCCAAAACACACCAGCAAATCCACCTCTGAATGGGTGAAGAAAAACAAAATGAAGACTTTGGAGTGGCCTAGTCAAAGTCCTGACTTGAATCCTATTGAGATGTTGTGGCATGACCTTAAAAAGGCGGTTCATGCTAGAAAACCCTCAAATAAAGCTGAATTACAACAATTCTGCAAAGATGAGTGGGCCAAAATTCCTCCAGAGCGCTGTAAAAGACTCGTTGCAAGTTATCGCAAACGCTTGATTGCAGTTATTGCTGCTAAGGGTGGCCCAACCAGTTATTAGGTTCAGGGGGCAATTACTTTTTCACACATGAAAATGTAGATTTGGATTCCTTTTCTCCCTAAATAATAAAAACCATCATTTAAAAACTGCATTTTGTGTTTACTTGTGTTATCTTTGACTAATAGTTAAATGTGTTTGATGATCAGAAACATTTTGTGTGACAAACATGCAAAAGAATAAGAAATCAGGAAGGGGGCAAATAGTTTTGCACACCACCGTTCACTTCATCTTTCGCATCATTCCCCGTTTCTCTCCAGCATCTCATTGTAGGTTTATAATGTGGAACTGTTACACCATTATTTGCTGAATTGCCATTTACCTATCCTGACATGCTTCTATACAATTTTAGAACCGTTTGATGAAACAGAGGAAAAATGGCTTTCATCCCTTGAAAACACACGGTGGCTTGAGTTTGTCAGGTATATACAGGCTGTTTTGTTGCTTTATATTAGAATGATAAGCTCATTGCTACAGTATAGGAACAATTCTGAATATGTTTGAGCTTTCCTTCGTTATATGTGTGTATTCAGTCAGGGGCTTCTCTCTATATCAATCCCCAAGTGATGACTTTTGTGTCCAGCACATTAGAACAACGGGCTCTCCTCCTTACATACTTAGATCAGAGTGATTCCAGGGAAACACGCGTTATTTACATGGCCATTTTCTCTCTGTAACTTTTTTTCTCTTTGTCTTTTCCATACAGAATGTTTTTGAAGCAGGCTGCTGAACTTGTATACATGCTGGATTTCAGCCGGCGTTCTGTTGTTTTGCAAGGTGATTATGAACAATATATTGTCATACTCTTCCTCTCATTTCCCAGTATTCTGCCAGCAAAACAGAGGCTAGCCAGTGTCACCATAAGAACGTTTAGCCCTGGGAATGTGTCAGCAGTTGCCATCCCTTCTGTTTGCCTCTGTGCATTCCTAATCCTTGTCCCTAGAGTATGATTGTATTCAGTCTGATAAAGACAGAGGGATTTCCCTTCAGTTTGTATGCTCTTGCCAAGTCAACTGATCTAAAGAGCTCATAAAATTACTGAGTCAGAATATTGCTATTTTACTGAAGCCCTTAATACTTTCCAGCCAATCATTTCAGTTCCAGCTCACGTCTTTATTTTTTTTTTCTTCTCTAACAAGTCTCAAAATCTAACTATCGGTGAATATTGACTGCTGTGAGACTTTTTTTTATGACCCTCAAGCAAGGACTTTAACCAGGTTCAGCTTGTGGTGAGTGTAATTGAACTGGTTATGAAATAGTAACCCAAAAGAGAAACTGCCACTCGTACATTATGCGTTATCTGCCACTAAAAAGATTGGTTAGCAACTGTATCCGGACAAAATACATAATTCCAGATTGTAACAATGCAGTTCATACATACACTGAATAAATATGGGGTAATATTCTCCTTTTTGTAGAAGAGGAAGGCCGAGACCTCAGCTGTGTGGTGGCCTCCCTTGTCCAACTCATGCTCGATCCATACTTCCGGACCATCATTGGCTTCCAGAGCCTGATACAGAAGGAGTGGGTCATGTCTGCATATCCGTTTCTTGACAGGTGTAACCACTTGAAGAGATCTGACAAAGAGGTACCTCACTTGCATGACCAATATACCATTACTTACAGTCTCTCAAACACATTCCATTAAAATTAAGTTTAATACATTTAATACTAGTACTGTTTCATTGGCACTCACCATTTGAAAAACGTAGGCTGGGTGTTTACCATCAATAATATAGTCCAATAGCAGAACTCACAGTAAATACATTTGTGCAAAAAATGTATTCCTCCATATTCACAGCAACACATTTCGATACCAAAGAGGATCATCATCAGCATTTAATTTAATATAATCAAAAAAATGATGCTTCACTCTGGGGTCCTACTTCAATCCAATTTCTTGTTATTCTTTTTATTACATAATACATGATATCTAATAAAAAGATATAAAAGATGTAATATCTATATATCTGATATATCTATCAGGCAACAGGTTTTGTAAATTTATTTTGCTTTCTTCTGACAACAAAATGTTGTTTTCTTCCCCAAGAGTCCACTGTTTGTGCTGTTCCTGGATTGTGTTTGGCAGTTACTACAGCAGTACCCAGCAGCTTTTCAGTTCACAGAGACTTACCTGACTGTGGTACATGACAGCTCCAGGATCTCACTGTTTGGGACATTCATGTTCAACTCCCCTCACCAGCGTGTGCAACAGAGCACAGTGAGTCTCTTCCAGCCTTTAATACTGTTCCTGTTCCATTCTCAATAATCTCAGCTTCTTGCAGTTTTCCATTAATACCAAAGATGGTGCAGCTGATGTTAATGTTCAGCTTGGCCCTGCTAGCCTCCAGTGAATTTCTAGCAAAAAGAGCTGCAAGGCCTTGAGTTGCTCTCCCCTGTACTACAGACTCTCAGGTCTTAAAAATGTCTGCTGTGTGACTTTAGCTGTCAATGTTCTCAAAGCTTGAGCTTTATATATCCCAAAAGACAAACTGTTAGAGGGGTGTTTCACAAACTTTCATCAAAGTTAACTTTTAGTATGTTATAGAATGGGTAATTTTAAGCAACTTTTCAATTGGCCTGTCATTTTTTATAGTTTTTGAATTATTTGCCTTCTTTAAAACGGGGTTCACCCATCTAAAAAAACAAATGCTCTGACAGTTGCTCACCTTTGAATTAACCTTCACAGAGAGGGATTTTCTTGGACAATCTGCAATTGGTTTTCATTTTTTATTATTTGTGTTTTTTTGTTTTTAGTTCTTTAGCTTTTTATTTTAGAAGTAATCTGGCCACCTGGGTCCAAATTAGCCTAGCAACCAGGCATTTATTTGAATAAGAGACTGGAATATGAACAGGAGATGGTCTGAATAGAAAGATGAGTAATAAAATGTAGCAATAACAACAAATGTGTAGCATTACAAAGCATTTGTTTTTAGATGGGGTCAGTGACCCCCATTTGAAAGCTGGAAAGATTCAGATGAAAAAGGCAAATCATTAAAAAAAAACTGTAAAAAATAAATAATTCTATAACATACTTAAAGTTCTATAACATACTAAAAGTTAACCACTCCTTTAATACTTGTTAAAGAGAGTGATTGCCCAGACCAGCACCAAAGTACTGATCTAACTGGGCTTGAACCCCAAGCACATGAAAAGCTGCACATGGTTCCAAAATTATAGATACAGTAAAACTCTGACTGAATATTTCCCAGGGGGTCGCATCACAACAGTGTAAATTCCAGGAAAGAAAAAGACTCAGCTTGCCTGAATGGGACCATGACAAACTGCTGCCAATTCCGGGAAAGTGTAAAATCTGGGGATGTAAAAATCGGGGGTGGAAATTGCCATATCACACAGCATAAATATCACAAAAATGTTGCCCATGTGATATCCTCTCCTCTCTAAATGGAACTTAATGTATGCATTACTGAGCTATTCTGCTGAATAATCCAATACTTGTAGCCTGAAATAGATAGGAATTGATGGTTTCCTAGGGTATCTGAGGCCTCCTGATGGATCATCTGCTGAAAGTGAATTAAAATACATGTATGGAAACTATTATCCAGAATGCTCGGGACCTGGGGCTTTCCGGTTAACAGGTCTTTCCGTAATTTGAATCTTCACACTTTAAGACTACTAGAAAATAATTTAAACATTAAATAAACCCAATTGGCTGGTTGTGCTTCAAATAAGAATTAATTATATCTTAGTTTGGATCAAGTACAAGCTACTGTTTTATTATTATTATTATTATTATTATTATTATTATTATTATTATTATTAAAGAGGAAAAGAAAATCATTTAAAAAAAAAAAATGTGGATATGATTATAATGTAGTCTATGGGAGACATCATCTATTCCTTCGACTCCCAGTGGAGTATAGGACATCCGTGAAGACTCTCAATTTGTTGCTATTCTCTTGATCTCATTCCATGTTTTTCCCATCTTTATAATTTCTTCTTCCACTGATCTTCTCCATGTTTTTCTAGGCCGTCCCCTTCTTATTGATCCTTGTGGATTCCATTCTAGGGCTTTTCTTTCTATAGATTCCTCACCCTTCCTGAGTGTGTGGCCTATCCAACCCCACTTCTTTTTCCTTAACTGAATTTCTATTGGTAGCTGGTTAGTGTCTTTCCACAGTTCTTCATTTATCACTTTCTCTGGCCATTTTATATTCATATAAAAGATCTGGATTTTTGTGGTAATAGGTTATGTGACCTTCCAAGTTTCACTTGCATATAAAAGGACTGCTTTCACATTAGTATTAAAAATGCGACCTTTGGTTTTTTTTTTTTTTTTAGTTTTTATTTCTCCATATAGGGTACAACTGGATATGTTTATGTCTCGTTTTCTTTTCATACTCTTTATCCAGGAATTTGCTATTGGCAAAAATATCCAGCTGGGAGAAGAAAAGGGTCTAAAGTTTCCCTCTGTGTGGGACTGGTCACTGCAGTTCTCTGCCAAGGATCGGGCTTTGTTCAATAACCCGTTGTATATTGGAAAGAGTGTTCCCTGTGTGCAGAATGGAGCTGTGAAATCCTTTAAGCGCACAAAGGTATGTCTGATATTATTATTACTGTTGCCAATGTGCAGTCCCACCCAGTGACCCATATTACGCCTTCAGCCAATCCAAGAGCAATGGATAAGGGTTGCTCTCTTAACAGAAAAATAACATCAGAAAATATCCACTACAGATCTGACAACCCATGGTCAGTTTAGAATGAAAACTATTTTGGTTAATGAGCAGGTCAAAGAGTGAAAGGACACCTGCAAATTGCATGTGGATCCTCCCAGGGCATTCGGATGTGAAATTAAATATTGCGGGTATTGATTCAGGTATTGACCAGAGACAGAGAATTTGAAATGCCCATTTGGTGTTGAATATTGCAGAACCATTAGATAAAACCAAATCTCTTGGAAATGTTTTTGATTGAACGTCATCCACGACTCTTCCCAGTAAGCAGCTATACATTGTCATTTTCTGTTTCTGAATGTAGAAGAACTACAGTTCTACAATGCGTGGGATGCCACCTTCTGTGAAGAATGGAATGTCGATTCAGCAAGATATTATGCCCCGCAGGAACTCTCTTATATTAAAACTAAAGCCTGAAATTCTCCAGCAAGTGCCAGTAATACCCAGCAATGGCTTTGAGCAGTATTTCAGAGACTGGTTTTCCAAACCTGCAGACCTGCACGGGGTGATCCTACCCTGCTTGCATGGAACACACATACAAATATGGAAGCTCTGTTACCTGCGCTGGACACCTGAAGCACAAATTAACCATGGTGGCTTTATTACGGCCTTCCATAAAATATCTCTCCTGGCAAGTGAGATTGAAGTGCTGCAGTCAAGACTGCATCAATATAGGGCTTATCCAATGGCGACTGTCACTTCCCCTGTCGGAGAACAAAACCGAATGTTCTTCAGACCAGATGAGTTACACAGCAGCAATGGAAGCTTGGACATTCTTTCCTCCTCTTTCCCCTTCTCCCCTATTGGGAACTTGTGCCGCCGTAGTATTTTGGGCACCCCTTTAAGCAAGTTTTTAAATGGTGCCAAAATATGGCTTTCAACAGAAACACTTGCAAACGAGGACTGATGCTGCGTTCTGTGGGGTTCGGATGTTTTCATTATGATATTAGAGGGTGAGGTTTTTTTTTTTTTTTTTGCACTGCATTTGGCGTAAACTGCAGTGTATTAAGTTGAAGAAATATGGGTGCGGCCTCACTTTAAAAACAGGCATACAGGGCTAATATGCTAGAGTAACAAAATGTAGTTCAGCTTGTGGAGTGTGTGTATGTGTGGGATTGTGAACTAAGCATCATGTGGCTCTCTTGCATCCCAAAACTACTTTCAGCTATCAGAATTTTTGCATCCTAAGTTTGGGATATGATGGACAGCCACACATTGCAGCTCTGTGTAATGTTTTTAAGCTTTTATGTGATGCTTGGCATTGGCAAATACACCACTTAAGTATACTACAACTATGCATTGCAAGATATGTGTACTAAAAGCTGTGACTGAACTTGCACATAATGGCAGACTTCAATTCCCAACAGTGGTGTTGAGGTTGCACCTATATTGGGGGGTACATTTACAAACTGCCATTGTGACTTGCACTCAAGAGTTGTGGTTTTACCAGATTAACTGCAGGATATTAATTCTGCATGTTATCTTGTTTTGTTTTTTTTGTTATTTTAGAAAGACTGAAATGTATTTATAGGGTACAAATTATAACTTAAGCTAAGATAGTCTTTGTACATATTCCTGAGACTGGAAAGTATCTCAGTCGGGTACTCTGAGCTTGATGGAATCTGTGGAAGATAATGTGCACTGTTAATCCCTGTTTGTAGATAATATTAGATGTAGAAGTGCCTTAATAGACCTTAAATTAAATGATGTATATAGTTTGAGCAAGAGTTTATAGGTTCGTAATGGTACAATTACCTGCATTTATGCACAGATGGCAAATACCAAATCCCAGTTTTAGTCAGACTGGGACCCTCCGTGGAACTTGCAGCATCTGAAAGAGAAGCTATGCTTTTCGGAACACTTAGGGGCAGATTTATCAAAATGTTAGTTTAGAGCTTTATGAATAAAACTCACCTATATTCTATTCATTCTTGGGATTGTTAGAACCGTATTTATCAAATGGTGAATTTTAACTTTCACCCATTGATAAATAGAGTTCTAAATATTCCATAGGAATGAACATGGGTAAGTTTTTATTTATTAAAGGAGAAGGACAGCTACAGAGACCGTTTATTGCCAATAGATTAGCCACAATAGTGCAAGATATAACACTGTATTTATTATGTAGAATGCTTTACCATTCCAGAGTAAACCACTCTAGACACTGTCTGTGTTTGTTTGTTTAGGATAGCAGCTACCATATTAGCTTGGTGTGACATAAATTCCTGCCTGAGTCTCTCCCTGCTCACTCATAGCCCTGGGCTCAGATTTTAGCAGGGAGGGGGGAAAGAGCAAACTGAGCATGCTCAAGCCCTAGCCCTGGAAGTTTATGCTGAAAACAGGAAGTCTGATACAGAAGCCCATGTATACACAATATAAGGACAGTAATGTGGTGTTTCTTTTAACTGAGGACTCAGAGCGGCATTACTTTGAGGGTTTACTGGTGTATTTATATAGACCTTTTTGATAAAGCTTACTTAATTTTAACCTTTCCTTCTCCTTTAAGCTCTAAACTCACATTTTGATAAATCTGTATCCCCTCTCTCTTTTCAAGGGTTAAAGGAGAAGTCAACCTGTACGGGGGGAAAAAACCCTCCCCTGTGTAGGACCCCCTCCCTCCTTCTCCCGGCCTACCAGCCCCCCCCCCCCCACTCTACTTCCTGCTTTGACCAGCGTCAAAAACTTCATGACTTTCGGGCACATGCACAATGCCTCAAACTGTGCATGCGCCCGAAAGTCACAAAGTTTACGATCTTGTTTTTCGTTACTTTCGGCGCATGCACAGAACATCCTTACCGGTATTATTAAAATTATTAAAATTTTTTTATATTCAATTATGAAATCTGACTTGGGGCTAGACAAATTGTCAATTTCCCAGCTGCCCCAAGTCATGTGACTTGTGCTCTGATAAACTTCAATCACTCTTTACTGCTGTACTGCAAGTTAGAGTGATATCACCCCCCTCCCTTCCCCCCCAGCAGCCAAACAAAAGAACAATGGGAAGGTAACCAGATAACAGCTCCCTTAAGCTGGCCATAGACTCAAAAATGAGCGGATCTTTCCCCGATATGCCACTAACGGCATGGCTATATCGGGGGTAATTCCGTATGGCCGAACGATTGAATTACGATACGCCAAGAGGCTCCAACGGGTCGGTCGGTTAAAAATCAAACCTTCCCGATCAATATCGTGGCCAGATATTGATCGGGAAGACCTGTCGGAAGCCCCCATACACGGGCAGATAAGCTGTCAAATTGGTCCAAACGACCGATATTGGCAGCTTTAGCTGCCATGTATGGCCACCTTAACACAAGATAACAGCTGCCTGGTAGATCTAAGAACAACACTCAATAGTAAAAACCCATGTCCCACTGAGACACATTCAGTCACATTGAGAAAGAAAAACAGCAGCCTGCCAGAAAGCATTTCTCTCCTAAAGTGCAGGCACAAGTCACATGACTGGGGGCAGCTGGGAAATTGACAATATATCTAGCCCCATGTCAGATTTCAAAATTGAATATAAAAATTTGTTTGCTCTTTTGAGAAATGGATTTCAGTGCAGAATTCTGCTGGAGTAGCAAGCACTATTAACTGATGCGTTTTGAAAAACATATTTTCCGATGACAGGATCCCTTTAAAAGAAATATCAGAAATGTCTAATCTACAGCATTGGCAATCCATAATTGGGGTCCAGTCCTTGCAGCAATATAATTCTGACCCTATAGGAGGATATTAGGTATGAGCAGGGGTCTATATGTGACTTCTTATTGATAAATAAGCCTGTAGCAAAAGAAAAGATCAAGTGATACTATTGTCATCTGCAATATGTTTCTCTTTCTCATCTCATACAATATTGCATATTCAGTTATGGATGCAGATATGTGTTGTTCTCCTCCCACCTTGCCTGTACAGGTGTAGGATCTATTATCCAGGGGCCTTTCTGGAATGGGGAGCATTGTATCAGAAGGCTACTAAAACACTGAAATCCAGTAGGATAGTTTTGCCAACATGGACTTGTACCAGCTTATTTAATATTTAAGTAATGCAATGCTGCTGTGCTTTCTGGATAATCACTTTCCATTTCCAGATAATAGATCTAATACTTGATAATCATTACCAGGCAGCTGCTGTGTTTTGATATAAGAGAACAAATGACTGCTGACTCTGGGACTTGATGTTGCTGTTTGTGGCTTCCCAGTGACTTGGATAGGAAATGGCTACAAGAGTCAGAACTCGTGGTCGTCTTTTTCGGGCTGAAGAGCGACTGACTGATTTCTCATTTACTCATTTAAAAAGCCAAGCAAGGCAGAGAAATCAAAACCATGGTAATAAAAAGTACTGGTTATGTTGAGTGGCAAAGCACACGTTATTTAAGCACATACTAAATAGGATTATTAACAAAAGGGAAAAAGGTTAAGACAAGTTTTGCATTGGTGACATTGCTAATTAAAACAATCACCATACATGATAAAGAATAAAAGCCAAATATCTTCACTTTGATTGGACTTCAGGGCGCACTTCCTTTTGTTCGTTTGCTGCAAGGCATTTGCACTATGTACTACTGTGTGTTACATTCATGATCAAGTAGGGATGCACAGAATCCAGGATTCAGTTCGGGATTCAGCTTTTTTTAGCAGGATTCGGATTCAGCCGAAGCTTCTGCCCAACCGAACCGAATCCTAATTTGCATATGCATATTGCTTGGCTTTTTTTTTTTTTTGCAAATACAAATTAGGGACAGGGAGGGAAATTGCATGACTTTTTGTCACAAAACAAGGAAGTAAAATTTTGCCCTTCCTACCCCTAATTTGAATATGCAAATTAGGATTCAGATTTGATTCGGTATTCAACCTAATCTTTTGTGAAGGATTTGGGGGTTTCAGCCAAATCCAAAATAGTGGATTCGGTGCATCCCTAATAATAAGCTTAAAGTATCAATGGCTTGTGTCCAATTGAGCTGGTTAACAGTCCTGGCAACTTCATGGTGAAGAATAACCTGTACCCATTTGTAGGCAATGTTATATGAATATTGTGAGGGTTTTTCACAGTATGAAAAAACATTTTGGCGGGTACCTCGGCTAGATTCAAGTTACCTCAAAGCTCAAATCTAATAATGGATCTGATAAGAATGAGATATTTGTCAGTGTGGGCAACTGTTTCTGTTCACAACCAGAATATATTGCGTTTGTTCACCCAATGCATAAAAATGAACAAAATGCCTCATTCTTTAAAAAGAATCATCTGTATTTAACATTGTTATTCGTTTAAGATACTATGGTCCAGTTCTATGGAGATATAATTAACCAAAGATTCTCCTGACCCTAGGGAAGTTGTTTTTCAGCTGAGAAATGAGGACCAGCTCCTTGGTGGGTGGTAAGCAACTAGTAACATAACTGATGCCATTAAAGGAAAGGCTTTGTGCACTTGGGGGTGCCAAATGTTATCACCCCCAAGCGATTGAAACCGTGGCCGGTGCTCCTATCAGCAGAAAACTGCACTGGCCCAGGGTTATACCAGTGAGCACCACAGAGCGATCCTCTTCCATCTTCCTCTTTCTTCGTGTGGCTGCGTATGCGCAGTAGAGCAAAATGCCGAACGTTAACTAAAAAATCTGCGATTTCGTTCAACTGCGCATGCATTTGCCCTGGGAAATTTGAAGACAGAAGAGAATCGCTCCGTGGTGCTCACAGGTACAATCCTGGGCCAGTGCAGTTTCTGCTGATCAGAGCACTGGCCTGGGGTTTCAGGTAAGTAAATACAATACTTTGGGGTGTCTTAACATTTGGCACTCCTAGTACTGCAAGCCTTTCCTTCTCCTTTAATAAAGGTCAGAGCTGCTTTAGAGCCTCCTAGGAGATGGATCATTGGTATGGAACTGGAAGCAGTTAAGCTTGTCACAGTACATGTTTCCATCCAAACAAGGGTTTGTTTAATTTAAGCTGTGAGTTTATTTACCGGACTCTCTGGTCTGCTGGAAGTCCTGGAACTTCTACGTTTGCTACAGTGATTGGTGCAGGTGACTGTACATGTAGATAAATGAGCTATGAGACCTGCCAATTAAACAGGAAAATACTTGGCAACAGTTTAAATCTCACTACCCAGCGCTGTGTTTCACATCATCTGGCTCTGACCACATTAACCTGAAATCTTTTTGCAGGGGCTTCTTGTTCAAACTGGGCAACGGGGAACAGACGGAAGCCTTTGTGCCTCCATGGGCTGCTAACTTGTTGTTACTGGGATAATGTATGTTAAAAAAAATAAATGGGAACTAAATAAAGACTCTTCAAAACCTTGTCTTGTGATTGGAGTGATTAAAGAAAGAAAGATGGTCAGAAGAAGAACTATAAAAAGCATGTTGGTTAATGAAGTTAATTTTATATACAAATATGTTGACAGATTATACATACTAGCACATCAGAACCACTTCAGCCAACTCGGTTGCTTTTGGCTCCAATTGAAACAACATGGCACACTTCCACACTGGCTCCCAGCTTCTGCAATTCATGTAACCAAATCATCTGCTTGTGTGACAGTCGATCATTGGGGCCTTTCACCTCAACCAGCTGCAAAATAAAGAGTAAAGGTGCATTTCATGGAGTTTAACCACAAATGGAGCTGATCAAAAAAAAAAAAAAAAAAGTAGCTGACACCATCTTGGGCCCCACTGTACACGTTCATGTTTGTGGGTGGCAAAACATTGGAAAATACTTAACACTAATGGTAAATATGGTGCACAGGCATGATTATCTCTTTATAGCAACCGCTTCATATGTCCATATGTATGTTAATGAGCTAAGGGGGAATAGTTTTATGCTGGACATGAAGAAGGCGTTTTCAACAGTTCTTTCCCCAGTGATTATTTAATGGAAAACTATACCCCCAAAATGAACACTTAAGCAACAGTTTATATCATATTAAAGAATCTTACCAAACTGGAATATATATTTAAGTAAATCTTGCCCTTTTACATCTCTTGCCTTGAACCACCATTTTGTGATGGTCTGTGTGCTGCCTCAGAGATCACCTGACCAGAAATACTACAACACTAACTGTAACAGGAAGAAGTGTGGAAGCAAAAGACACAACTCTGTCTGTTAATTGGCTTATGTGACCTAACATGTATGGTTTGTTTGGTTTGTGTGCACAGTGAATTGTATGATCCCAGGCCCTTAGTTTTTAAAATGGCAATTTTCTATTTATGATTACCCAATGGCACATACTACTAGAAAAGTATATTATTATGAAAATGGTTTATTTACATGAAGCAGGGTTTTACATATGAGCGGTTTCATGCAATATCTTTTTATAGAGACCGACATTGTTTGGGGGGTATAGTTTTCCTTTAAGAAGCCAAACTCCTGTACAACCCAGTTTTAACAAGGAGATGATCCCGGAGCCATGTTTTGTTGTTTGTTCCCCTAGACATTGGGGTTTACAAGTCACAATCTACACTAGAAGAAGTGTCAGAAATTGGACCACTTTTATTACCAGCATAACAGCTATTTTAATCCTATGAATTAGGGGTCTGTCTGTTCAACAGTCGAAAAGAAGAATTCATGATATTTGCCTTACCTTGTACTGCTTTGTCTGCCCATTCCATACTACCAAATCAGGGAGTCCTCCTTTGCAGTGTCTAATATCTCTGGACATCTTCTTGCATACTCCACTTAAAAATGGTCCCCCAAAGCAAGACACCAAACTCTATAAAGCAATGTTTTTATTGTTTCAATTCATTTTGTATTGAATGGTCTTGTACCAAATAAAGTCAAAATATAAACACAACTCCTTGGCCTCAAAGTGACATCAAATGTGTGGGCAGTGTCCCATGCAAAGATCTATGAATCTATCCAGGTTTGACAGTCTAAAAAAACAAAAATCCAATTGATCTGTGCTTCAAACCAAGCAAAATATTTGGGGGGAGATTTGCAGGACCCCACTAGTGCTGCCAAAAATATAAAAAATATTCAATATTGAAATTTATGGGTTTTTTTTTTTTACGTTTGTTAAACTCTTCATTTCAAAAAAATGTAAATGTTTGCTTATGTATTAATTTTCAGAATGAACATGAGTACAAATCTTTTCACAATTGTATTTATAGGGTAAAAAAATACTGTATTAAAAATGCTTTAAATTTGCCATAGACCACTCCGATTGACTTTGTCCCAAATTTTATATTCCAATTTTTTTTGTGCTTAATAAATATCATACATTTTGTTCCTCTCCCATTTAGTGATAAATTAGTGGGATGGTACAGACTTCCCTGTTCGCCATTACCCTAAATGGGATACATATATGAATTATGGAAGATTCTTATTGAAAGTGATCTCACCTTTAAATGAGCAGAAATATTCACCTTGTGGCTTCCCAGCTATTTTTTATACAGGTATGAGATGCTTTATCCGGAAACCTGTTATCCAGGAAGCTCCAAAAATGATTTCCTTTTTCTCTAATAATAACAGTACATTGTACTTGATCCAAACTAAGATATAATCAATCCTTATTGGATGCAAAACCAGCCTATTGGGTTTATTTAATGTTTACATGATTTTCTAATAGACTTAAGGCATGAAGATCCAAATTATGACAAGATCCATTATCTAGAAAACTACAGGCCCTGAGCATTATGGATAACAGGTCCCATAACTGTATAAGACTCCCAGACAGCCAGCAAGGCACACAAGCAATTGTTGTGAGTCTGCATTGGTCTTCATTTTGCCCACTGGTTTTGCATTTTAACCTAACCATACATGGCCCTTATTTGGTACTCCACAGACTTTTTTTCATGCTTCTGTTGCTCCCCAACTCTGAATGTAGGTCACGGGTAAAAAAGAAAAAGGTTGGAGACCTATCATCAGTAAAAGAGCTGGGTATTGACTCCAAGCTAAACTCCTCCTCATAACACAGAAATGATTACCTCTTACCTGATAAAAGAACTGCTATGTGGTCACAGGTATCCGCAATCTCCTTTGAAAATGATTCAGAAACCATACTCATGGTACAGGAGAAGTTGAATTGCATTATTTATGTCAGGCATGATAAACTTGCAGCAATCCAGCTCAGCTGAACTATAGCTCCCAATCTGCCAATTGGAATTAAAAAAAAGCTTAACTACTATTAACTCGACTTTGACAAATTGGCTTTGTTTACCTGGGCTTGCTGAAGGGATGAGAAGCGCTCCCAGTTAACTAATGCTGCCGCTTTGGCCTCATGAGAATTCCAAACATCAGCAATGAGCTGAAACAGGGTCTCTGTGGAGCATTCCTGGAGCAGCTGGAGCCGGCATTCAATGGCTTCTCTTCTGTTCTCATAAAAGCTATCCGTGTACAGATCCAATGGGAAGGCCTGAATCAGACACGCCAACAGCTTCAGCTACAGAGCACGGCAATACGTTACAGTATTTTGGGTAAATTCTAATTGGATTTAGAAAGGAAAATAACAAAAAATGCTTGGGGGAAATCTGTTGTGTTTTTACATTTAAATCAAGGACCAATGCTAAACATTATTCTACTTTGTGCACACAATCAATTACCTGGTAAGAGTTTCTGAAAACATCTGGGATTCCTTCCATGAATATAATGTCCCATAAAAGCAAACCATAAAGTGTAAAGAACGTGGATCCTTCACCATGAATTCCTGATGTACATAAGGGAAGAGTTTTTACTACCATATTCTGCTGACCATTGCCATAAAGTACAGATTTCTAAGATTTCTGAAGAGCGTCTTAAGATGTCCTGGATATTGGGGCATGTATGCAATCAATTTGGATTGTGTTTGTCCTTCCCTTATTTATATTCACTGAAGTGAAAGTTGAACTGTATTCATCCCATATCATAATGTTTACCCTGACAATGTAACCAGAACCCAGACCCTGGGCATTCGTGTCCTTGCAGGAGATTAAGTGCAGAACTCCCATCGAGAGGGGATGCCTATGTAACACCACCCAAGTTGCCCCTCAGATATACTCATTCACATACACACAAGTTGAATCTTCCATTCCTGCATCAGAACTGCCAGTCTCCTTGCCCCCATTAAAGGACATGTAATCCCCCCCCCACAAAAATTTAATCCGTGAACAGCCTCTTTGAAATCTTTACATAACTGCCACTTTGGTTGTTAAAAGATTAACAGTAAGGCTGCTGCACGTCCCTAATCACTTATCAACCGTTTCAACATCACACTCTGGAACCACACAATTCCAGATCACAGGTAAAAGTAGACAATCTTTGATTTTAACTGTGATCTGGAATTGTGCGGTTCTTCAAAGTGGTTCTGGAGTGCGCTGCCGAAACGGTTGATGTGCTGACTACGTTCTTCTTAGTGACGGACTCGGGGCAGCAGCAGGCGGGTGTTGGGGTAAGACTCATCTTTATAACTAATAAATCTTTATAACTTTCATCTTTATAACTATTATCTATACATTTTTACCATGTGAGGGGAGATTGGGTGGATTGTACCGACTCTACGGCTTAAACAAGGGGTCCGGGGCAGGAGGCACCCGGACCACAAAGTGCCTAATGGTGAGCAACACACGGATCCTGTAATCTTATCCCACTTTGTGTTTTCAAACAATTTGTGAAGCCCGGGAGTAACGCTGAACGTGTATGTCTGGTCCCTGGTCCCTAATCACTTAGAAATCCTTCTCCTCCTCTAACTGACCCTCCCTCAGGAATTCACTTTGGCTAATGGCTCATGAGCATGCTCAGTTCTTCGCAGCTCAGATTACTAAACACACCCTCCAGTCTTAACAGCCAATGAAGAGATAGCATTGTTGGTTCCCATAGAAACTCTGCTCTAGCTGTCTGATGCTATTTTCTTCTCCTAACCACCTCTCCTGAGCTCAGCTTAACCATTACAGTGCTCAGCCCCAGCAGAACTTTTTATTAAAATATGTTGTGCCTATGTAACCCTGCATTCTGCATTGCATGAACTTTATAGCATACTTGTCCTGTTTGCAGATGTCAGTGTCACTGATGAGGTGTCATCAGCGGGAAAATGGCGCCGGTTGAAAACTGCTATTCGTTTTAGGAAAATGTGATGGCACTGGCAGGTGGAGGGGGTATATGCAGTGCAAATGATGTGGCTTGGGTGGGGAAGATATGCTCAACGTATATACATGGTAGGAAAATGTAGGCTTTACATGTAAGTCAAATAGCAAGGGGTACTGGGAGCTGACGTTCTATCCCCAGTTTCAAGCCAATATGGACACAGATATAATCACTGACATACCTTGATCAAAGCCCTGCTGTCTGTAATGGGCGAGAGACAGTTCCTCAACCGAACACATCACAGTAGAAAGATTGTCATTTGCTCCAACCTCTTCAGACAGCTCTTCCATTATAAATACAGATTTGCCCATTCCAGTCTGAGGATACATTTTTCCTTTGATGGTGACCTATATATATCATTGCAAAATTCAATATTAGGATTGAACACTGCCAATAAAGTGGCAGTTTGAACATAGATATAATGGTCACATCCCTATGTACAGCAGGCATTTTCCCCTTCAGCACAATGCTTGCAGCCTGACAAAGGAAAGATACAGAAATAGATATTTAAATGTGACTCACATGAGGTACATCATCCACTTCAATAAGAGGCAGTTCAGAGAACATCTGGCGGAATTTTTTGCAGCTGGGCGAGTCTCTCATACGCACAGCACGTTGATACAGTGAAAGCTGGTGACCTGTGCGCACGTGAGGATCAGACAAACCCTCTAGGATGGCGCCAATTGCCTAGGAAATAAGAGAAGTTTAGTGTGACCAAACCAGTAGCAAAGAAATGCAATACACACTGCTTTCCATAATGTTTGGGACAAAGACACATTTTCTTTGGGTTTACCTTAGTGTAAATATTTAAATTTCAGACATATCTGTTTTTTGTACGATTTTAAAAAAATCCACAGCACAAATTCGTAAACAGCAACAAAATAGATGCCCGGAGCAAATCCTACAAATGAACTTGGGCACGAGATTGTATAAAATATCTTGGGGTAACTATCTTTCATAATAACCATAAACTGTAAACATGTAATAAACATAATGAATACCTGGAAACATAAGGACACAATTCCCAAAATTGCTATCCTCTTTACACACATTGCCATTCATGTTAAAACAAAATGATCTCAAGGAAATAACTGCACTTTTCTGGACTTTTATCTGGAATGGGCAAAAGGCGCGCATCCACCTGATAAAGGTGCAGCAGCTGACAATGCACAGAGGGGTAAATCTCCCAGACATCAAACAATACAATATACAGTAGCTGCACTCAGAAGAATTCTACTAGACTAGTTACACTCTACGTCTATTTACACAATGCTAAACCCATCTACATAAGCAGGAAGTCGCACAAGATATACTGAACAAGCCATTGATAATGTCAAACAGGTGTGGCAAATTCTGTGAAGCAAACAGAACTGGAACTCCCATCACTCCTTGCACTTTCCTAAACAATGAGGAATATCAGAATGGCCAGGCCTCATTCCCTTACCTTTTGTAAGATGGAAGCTATAAAACACACATTGAATAAACATTTCAAAAAACCTCTGACCTAAGAACTCAGGGAGATGTTACCAATAGTGAGGGTAGGCATAAGCCTCAATCTCTCAATACTATAAGAGAAATACTGAACTATATGATTACACCAAAGGAAAGGAGGGAGCAGAAACATGGATACAACCACTACCTGACACTGCTCAGCTGCATGAAAGAACTCCCCGTACCTTATTGCAGGCAAATGTTTCTAAAACTATTCCATTGCTTTTATTACCTCCCCCCCCCAAATGATAAAAACTAAAACTATGGCAGCATAATGTAACTAAAGTGATGCAGACATGTTCCACGCCCTTTGGAAATGGCTGCTAATTAAGAAATTTTGGTTGGGGTGAGAGATTTCTCAAACACTAACCTCCTCAATTACACCCCAATAACCCTCAAATGGGCCACCTTGGGCCTTACAATATGGCTTCCATTCAAATTGACCAGGGGCAGCAACAGGCTTCCAATCATAATCTCAGCTGTAGCAAAGAAAACTATCCTTCAGGTCTGGATTAAACCAAAACCCCCATCCAACGCTCTATTCATTTTAAAACTGTCCCATTTATTTAACATGAATTGGATTGAAGCCTCTCTGCAGAAAGAAATATGGGTTATAAGGGACCCCGTCATCTAAAAAAAATATTCATAATCCTATTTTATCACATTAGTCAAGCAAAATGAACTTTAATTACACTATATAAATTATTTGAATCTTGTTTCCTTCAGTCTGGGAATTCAAAATTATAGCAAGCAGGCAGGAGCCATTTTGTGGAGACTGTTATTAAAGGAATTGTTCAGTATAAAAATAAAAACTGTGTAAATAGATAGGCTGTGCAAAATAAAAAATGTTTCTAATATAGTTAGTTAGCAAAAAATGTAATGTATAAAGGCTGGAGTTATTTGATGTATAACATGTCAGTCAGGACTCTACTTCTTGCTTTTCAGCTCTCTTGGTTTACACTGACTGGTTACCATGGTTACCAGGCAGTAACCAATCAGAGACTTGAGGGGGGGGCCACATGGGTCATTTCTGTTGCTTTTGAATCTGAGCTGAATGCTGAGGATCAATTACAAACTCACTGAACAGAAATGTAGCATGTGGCCCCCCTTCAAGTCGCTGACTAACTCAGAGTTATAGAGCTGAAAAGCAGGAAGTTGGATTCTGGCTGTTTTATTAGACATCTGTTCACTCCAGCCTTTATACATTACATTTTTGTCTAACTAACTATATTAGAAACATTTTTTATTTTGCACAGCCTATCTATTTACACAGTTTTTATTTTCACACTGAACTATTCCTTTAAGACAAGCCTTGCAGCATCTCAGAATCTTGTTTGTGCACCAGAATAGGGGACCTGATGTCCATCCCAGTATGAAAAGAGATCGTATTAGTCGAATGTGACCTATTCCAAATAAGATAGTATATTCCTCTCATACATACAGCAGAATTTATCAAAGGTTGATTTGTGTTTTCCTGAAAAATTCTAGTTATTCAAGGGTAGTTTACAAAAGCTTACTAGCACATAACTCACAAGATCCTCTTACCAGATGTTTATATAAATATACATATGGAATGTTATAAATACATATACATAGTAACTGCTAAGAATATGCTCTACTACATCAAACATAAACCAGTAACAGTATATGTTGTTTGGACTCTATATGGAGATTATATCAGTAGTATATTAGAGACTTTTTACCTTCTGGGTGAGTTTTAAATGCTGATGCAAGTTAAGAGCCAGACGATCCCACCAGCGGCCTCGACTGTCAGGACAGTAAACTTTCTGTGACAAAAGGCACTGCAGCAGTTCCACTGCTTCCTGCAGAAAAGAAATACAGCTACAGGGTAACAATGGAAAAAGACCGTCACCACAAAATTGATCACATAGCTATAATAGCTTCAACATTCATTAACTATGTATTTATTGTAGGGATGCATCGAATCCACGATGGTTCATGATTCGGCCTTTTTCAGCAGGATTTGGATTCATCGAATCCTTGTGCCTGACCAGACCGAATCGTTAAAATCATGTGACTTTTTGTGGCAAAACAAGGAAGTAACATTTTTTCCGCTGCGCGCATGCCTAGATTTCATCCTCCCCCGCCATGATTGGGCGGGGGAGGATGAACCGCACAGAACTGCTGTACCATGATAGTTGGAAGTAGATTATCACAGTAAACCTAGTTTTGTCCCAGAAAGTATCCTGCCTATATACCTACAGCCTGTTCCAGCCACTGCAATACCTCTGTGGTCTGCTTTTTACTAGGAAGAAGCCTCCATAAAATACTGTTGATGTGAAACATAAGTGGGCATGTTTTTGCAGTGACTGTTTCTGCTATTTATGCTTTATGTAATTTAGTTTTCTTTTCAATATCTGGCTGAAGCAAGAGTATGGGACCAACACACTTGTTCAGCTTTAATGATTACAAGAATAAATGAGGATTACGGACAACACACATGCCTAGGAAATATAAGCAGAAGTTTAACCATAGAATTTTGTTTTATATCATAGTGATATAAAAGTTATCCCATCATGGGGTCAGTTTATAAACCATAAACATTTACAGAAGGCTGTATACATCTGTTATTAGGGGAAACAATAACGTTCCACTTTGGGGATAGTTTTGGAATACACAACAGTACCACTTGTATGTATAAACTACACATAATTAATGATTAAGTGCAACAAGGCTTATGTAATTATAACTAAATGCAACAGGATAAAGCTTGAACCACTTTAGCTATATGCTGATCTGCAGCCACAGACAGCCATTATAATGTTTGTTATAGATTGGTGTAAACTGAAAATTCCACATCACCCTTGTTTTTTTTTTTTTTTTTCAAATAAACATTATCTATGACAGGTCTAAATGCAGGCAAAGGGTTTTGGCTGCAGTCAGAAATCTGCCAAGTATTGCTGCTATCTCAGCAGTCAATCTGGGAAATTCCTCTGTAACTACTGCAAAGTTATTGTATCTTCTATAATTAGTGTTGATTTGCTCCGAGATGCATAGCACTAATGTTATGCAACTTAAAATAAATCAACACCAATTTGCACTTATATTGTTCTCCAGTGGTGTTTTTTATTTTACATGATCCCCAAATCTAAATCTGTATTTGTGTTCAGTAATAATTTTAAAAAATTTGAAAAAAGGCAGTACATCTACTTTAAGAACAAGTATGAAAAATGACTGCGTAGTATAACAATACCTCATAGAGGTGGAGCCGTTGCAGGATCTCTACTCCTCGCGATAAGACTTTGGTATATACCCAGCCAACAGTAAAGCAGCGAAGATACACTGGCAGTTCTTCATGGTTCCTAAGTATTACACAGGTGTTTAACAAATATCATGAGTGAAATGTTCATTACACACCACCTTTGTATCATCATTTTCATAAATACAGTTTTTTAAAAAAAATAAATAAATTTCAAGCATATTTAGTAAAATAGATATAGCAATACTGACAGAGATAAAAAACAAAAGACAAAGCATAGGTGTTATTTTATCTGGTATTTTATCCACTCCCAAAGCAGAGCCAGCAGCACATCCTCACATAAGCTAGGGAAGCATCAAGTCCATCGTTGACCATTGCTCTAAGACTAGTTAAAATGTTTTTACTTTCCTCTCTTGGACAGCTCTGCAAGGATTTCTGCAGTGGGCCATTGGCCCAGAGTTTAACTTACCATGCAGGTAGCTTCACAGTTAAAAAGCCTTCTTGCAAGGTACCAGATTATTTTAATCGTCTCCTGTGCTTTGGAACAACAGAACAGCTTTCCCCAGACTATAGCCCTGCTGTACAGTTTTCCTGAAAGCCACATTTTATCAGGTCAGCAATCTGACATTAACTTGATACTCTGGAGATGATAAATAGATTTTTGTACTTACCGTTAAATCCTTTTCTCTTGTCCTACATTGGGGGACACAGGCACCATGGGGATGAAGATCCTGTTGCTTGGAGAAAGGACACTAAAAGGTTAAAGTGGCTCCTCCTCCTCCTGCTCTGGGCTTCATCCCCGCCTACCTCCTCAATCCTCAGTTTTCTGACCGAAGAAGAGATGACGAGCCCTACCAATTGCCCATGTGAAGAGAAGGAGCACCTCCCCAATGCAAGCTAAGCATGGTATGAACCACCTGCTGTTTGAACTTGTTGGTATTTGAACAATAAAAATTATATAAGATATTACCTGATCAACATTAACTTGAACTAATACAGGGAGGGAAGGCCTGTGTCCCCCAATGTAGGACAAGAGAAAAGGATTTAACGGTAAGTACAAAAATCTATTTTTCTCTTGCCTAGATTGGGGGACACAGGCACCATGGGGACGTCCCAAAGCTACCCATGAGGGCGGGACTTTTTACCCCTAGTATTCAGGGAATAACCACCTGCAACACTTTCCTGCCGAAGCTCGCTTCGGCTGAGGCGAATGTATGCACCTTGTAGAATTTGGAAAAGGTGTGTGTGGATGACCACACTGCAGCCCTACAGACCTGTTCTGCTGAAGCCTGGAGGCGAACCACCCAAGAAGTGCTGAGTGAAGAAGTAGGATGAGCTGAACCCGGAAGGATGTGGCCTTACCTCGTACCTCATAGGCCTTCAAGATTGTTGACCTAATCCATCTTGCATTGGTGGCCTTAGATGCCTTAAGGCTTTTCCGTGGTCCTTCTGGTAAGACAAAGAGGTTGTCTAGCTTCCTTCTACTCTTGGTAGCCCTGGTGTATGTTCTGAGAGAACGAACCACATCTACGTAAGTAACTGTTCCAAATTTGTCTTTTGTTCAGGACAAAATGAAGGAACCACCTGGTCCTGGTTAAGATGGAACGCCTTAGGAAGAAATCCAGGGTAGGTCTCAACACCGCCTTGTGGACGACAGGATAGAGTTGCTAGTTCTGAAACTAGTCTAGCCAAAGTGATGGCTAATAGAAAACTACCTTAAGAGTCAGCAGAGGTAATGGAATTGATCCAATGGCTCGAACGGTTGCTCCTGCAATACAGAAGGTACCATAGTGAGATCCCCGGGAGGGATTGTATGACGGTATGGAGGTATCATCCTCAATGCTCCCTGTAGGAAGGTCTTGATGTTGGGCAGCATTGCAAGCTGCTACTGAAAAAGGATAGATAAGGCTGATACCTGAACATTCAGTGAGCTGAGTGCCAGCCCTTATTTCTAAACCCTCCTGAAGGAATAACAATAGGCTACGTTCGTCCCAGGACTGTGGGTCTTTGGCTTTAGATTTACACCAGGATATGAATGTCCTCCATACCCTGTGGTAGATGCGTGCGGAGATGGGCTTTCTGGCCCTTAGTAAGGTCGGTATGGCCTTTTTTGGAACTCCGGATCTGGCTAGGATTATGGATTCAAGTGTCATGCCATTAAAGCCAATCATGGTGAACTCGGGTGGAGGATCAGTCCCTGAGATAACAGATCCATTCTGTCTGGAAGGTGGAATGGTGCGTCCACTGATGAACTTATGAGCTCTTCGAACCAAGTGTGGTGCGGCCAGTAGGGTGCCACTAGAACTGTTTCTACCCTTCTAGATTACCCTTGGCAGAAGTGCCAGTGGTGGGAAGACATATGCTAGGTGAAACTGCCACGGAACCACCAGTGTTTCCAATGCTAGGGCCAGAGGGTCATTGCTTCTTGTGAAGAACCTCGTAAGCTCGTTGTTGTACCTGGATGCCATTAAGTCTACTTCCAGAGTGCCCAACCTTGCCAGAATCAGTTGAAAAAACCTCAGGGTGTAGGCTCCACTCTCCCTGATGTAAGGTCTCTCGGCTGAGAAAATCTGCTATCCAGTTGTCCACTCCAGGGATATGAACTGCGGAGATAGCTGGTACCGTGTTTTACACTCACAGAAGAATTTGCTGTGCCTCTGCGAGGGCAGCTTGACTCCTTGTGCCTCCTTGGTGGTTGATGTAAGCCAACGCTGTCACATTGCCTGACTGTATTCTTACAGGTAGACCTTGAAGTCTGCCTGACCATTGGAGCAATGACAGGTAGATTGCTCTTAATTCCAGGATGTTGATGGGGAGTAGTTCTTTTTGTGACCAACGTCCCTGTACGGTTAGGTCTCCCAATACTTCTCCCCAACCTTGTAAACTGGCATCTGTTGCGATGACTGTCCACTGGTGATTGGGGAAGGGTTTTCCTGACGGAAGTGTTGATGGTCAAAGCCACCAAGTGATAGAGGTTCAAACTAGTTCTGATAGGGGAATCCTGCAGTTTAGGTTCGCTCAGTTCCTCCTCTGGTGTTGGAGTAAGGCTCTGGTGTGGAGCTGCGCATATGGAATCGGAAGATGACACTATAGTCCCTAGCAGTCTCATGGCAACCTTAAAGGTACCTGATCCGTTTTCTGCAGAGCTGACAGGAGCCCCTGCATTGAGGTGATCTTGGATTGGGGAAGGAGGGCTCTTCCCAATGAAGAATTTAGATCAAGCCATAAATATTCTGTACTCTGAGAAGGTATGAATTGAGATTTTTGGAAGTTTATCTCCCAGCCTAACAGCATTAGTGTCTGGAGATGAGTTGTGGCCAGTGCCATGGAACGGGCCTTAACCAGTTGGTCGTCCAGGTACGGTATGACACTCACTCCCTGCAGTCGCAGGTCCTCTAGAGCCGCAGCCATGACCTTTGTGAATAGCCTTTGCGCGGAGGATAGTCCGTAGGGGAGTGCCAGGGATTGCCAATGATCTCCTGCCACTGAAAAGTGAAGGAACCAGTGGTGGTTGGGATATATGGGGACATGCAGGTATGCATCTTTGATGTTGATCACCGCCCTGAAATCCTCTATGTCCAGGGACATTAGGACTGACTGGATGGATTCCATCTTGAAGTGGTGCTTCTTTACATGGTCGTTTAGTGCCTTTAGGTCTAGCACCAGGTGAAAAGATCCATCCTTTTTGGGGTACTATAAACAGGTTTAAGTAGAAACCGAAGCCCCTTTTACCTTTGAGGGACCACCATTACTACTGCGGAGGCAGTCAGGGCGTGTGGAACCCCTTGGCACGCTGAGTGCCTGGGTTCTGTGGTAGGGAGCCTTGAGATGGAAAATCCCCTCGGAGGTAGCCGAGCAAATTCTATGAGATAGAAATGATCTGTAGGACCCAGGGGTCCAGTACTCTATGCTGTCACACCTCCTGAAAGTGACTTAAGCGTCCGCCAAAGGGTTAAGCTTTCAGGGGTGGGCACCTCCTCATGCGGAGGCTGTTTTGTCCTGTGCGGGCTTAGGTGCTGCTCTGCTTCCTGACCAAGAAGTGCTCTGCCTTGACTGGAATCTGGGGCGGGTCGGAGCTTGTTGCTTTTCATGTTGGGACCTCTGGCTCTGATTTTGGCGAAAGGGACGGAAAAAAAAAAAAAATCGTTGCCTTTTGAAGGTAGGCCTCTTGGGTCTGTTTTGCAGAAGTAAAGCGCTCTTGCCTCCTGTAGCTTGAGAATATACCTTCTCTGTTCAGCACCAAAAAGTTGTTTTCCGAGAATGGGAGACCAAGCAGAGACCACTTCAAGGTAAGATCTGTTGACCAGTTTTTTAGCCAAAGGAAACGTCTGGCTGCAATGGATAATGCCTAAGCCCTTGTGACGAGCTTAGCCGCGTCCAGGACTGCTACGCAAATTTATATATTTGTGTCTGCTATCGGAGCTAGAAAGAGGTCTGTGGAGGGGTCGTCTGAGCCATGAGTTGGGCCATCTGTTTCACCCAAACTTCCATTGACCTGGATACCCATGGGGTGGCAATAATAGGTAGGAGAGTTCCGCCTGCTGCTGTAAAAATCGACTTGCAGAAACCCTCAAGACGTTTGTCGATAGGATCGTTAAAGGAAGCCGCATTGGCTACTGGAATGGGGGTGGTCTTTGACAATTTAGAGACCGGTGGGTCCACTGCTGGGGGTGAAGACCAAGGTCTCTAAAGTAAAAGGATAAGTTTGAGTAAAGCGATGGAAAATTGGACTCTATGGTCTGGCGTTTTCCATTGTGCTTTAACAATGTCACCCAGCTGTTCATAGGATGGAAAGACACAAGAAGACTTCTTTTGCCTCTTGAAAATGTTTTTGGTGGGGTGTGCCTGATTCAGGCTCTCGACCTCTCATTATGATCAAGGCGGTATCCTGACCCTATTCATCTGCGGATAGGATCTGTCCCTCTTCCCAATGCCTCTTCCTGTTCATCAGGCAAAAAAGGTGGGGAAAGGGGAGGTCGCTTTGTGGCCGACTGCTGAGTGTCCGGCCTGTGAGGCTGTGTGTCTAGAGTCTCTGGAATTCTGGCTAGGTTTTGTAGACCCGCTAGAGAGCGCACACCAATTCAGAAACCAAGCTCGTTTGATTAGCCGTAGCTGTCGCAGAGCTGGCTGGTAGGGCTGTGTGGGATTGTAATTGTGCAGTGACTGCTGCAGTCTTACAGGCTTCACATATTGGCTCAGCCAAAACACTAGCAAATTTAGGTCTGCAAGTAGCCCATGTCAAATACTAAATTGCATTGGTGGTACATGCAGTTGCCTGCTTGGGAAGGGACTGGTCATCTGCCCTGCCCGTCATGGCTATATTATGTAGTGCCACCCAGTAAGTAAAGATATTGGGGAATATTAGGAGAGTCGAGAGGAGTGAACCAATTTACCCTTAGAGTGAGATCTGTGGAGACAGAGGGAAGTAGTGAAAAACCCCACAGTAGGTCCCATAGAGAGAGGGAAGTGTTAATCCCCTAGAGAAAGAGTAAGGGAAGCGTAACTACCTATTCAAGGTAGGAAGGAATGGTGCCTTGTTCTTCTCTGTGAGAGACAGTGAGGCTGGAAACGCTCAGTACTGGAGAGAGATGCGGATCCAAAATGGCCGCCAGAGAGGTTTCCCGGGCTTTGGTATAGTACCTTAGTAAGATGGCGCCCGTGAGGCGCGTGTGCAGCGACTCGTGCACAATGAAATAGACGCAGCGCCAGATGGTGGCGCGAAAGGTCGCTGGGAATGGCACTGAGTTACCAATGCGGGGACTACTTTTAGTGCTGTTGTCCCATTATGATTTACATCTATAAAAGCATTGTTAGCATTCTGTTCCATAGAAAATATTACTTAATATTGATTCATGAGAAAATGTATATTGTTATGTTTAGCATCCAAATTTTTCTTTTTTTTTTTTTTTTGTAACCTTAACATAAATATCTGAATAAAAAGCATGAAACAGGAGGGTGATTTAGACAAACTGTGTGTTGACAGTGTCTTGAGATCTACTGATGACCAGCTAAAGGTCTACTGGTAGATCCCAATCTACCTTTTGGACATCCCTGGCCTAGGGAAATCTTTGTCAGAGAATAGCAGTGAAAGTGAAACTAAATGCCTAGGAAAATCTCTGTGAGAGCATAGCAGTGAAAGTGAAACTAAATGCCTAGGAAAATCTCTGTGAGAGAAAAGCAGTGAAAGTGAAACTAAATGCCTAGGGAAATCTCTGTGAGAGAATAGCAGTGAAAGTGAAACTAAATGCCTTTCTGCAGAGCTGACAGGCAGCATGTAATGGGGGGAGGGAGGAGGGAATTGACTTACCTCCTTGTGCCAGCCAGGAATGCTCAATAAAAGACATACCCTCTGTTGTGGCTACTGGTGCAGCCTCCGGAGAGCGGGAACCAGTGCCCAGGGTAGTGTGGGGGGGAGCTCCCCAGCCTGCAGCCTCCGTAGAGCGGGAAGGCTATAGAGCATCTTCAGATCAGAAGTCCTTGGCTGGAGGGGTTCTGGAAGAGAAACACTGACCCCTAGTAGTGGCATGATACTGAATAAATCTGTACCATTGCTCCCAGCCACGAAGTGTCCATCCTCCTTCTGAGGACACTAAAAGAAAACTGAGGATTGAGGAGGTAGGCGGGGATGAAGCCCAGAGCAGGAGGAGGAGGAGCCACTTTAACCTTTTAGTGTCCTTTCTCCAAGCAACAGGATCTTCATCCCCATGGTGCCTGTGTCCCCCAATCTAGGCAAGAGAAATAATGGGGGCAGTGCAGATTGAGCTGAGCACCTTCACCAACTTGTGCAGTTGTGCTTGAATATGGTAGAAGAAAATGCAATGTTATAAAGTATAAGCACTGCCAATGTATACATATATGTCAGTAACACTTATTGATTTCAAATAATGAAATGTCCAAGATGCAGGACTTATTCTCTCAAAACTGTAAACTCATTGCATTTAGTTTATGTTCTTCATGAAGCTGTCTATTGAAAAGCATTGTTTATACATGCATAGATTTAAATGCAACAAACCTTAATGATGGGTCATGCTTCAGTTCATCCCATTCCTTTCGGGCAAGCTGATAGAGGAAATGTGCTTCTTCCCAATGACCGTTCGTCATGGCTACTGCTATGTCTACCAACTTGTGCATTGCAGACTCATACCTACGAAACGGCAGAGAAAGTACAACGTATACAACTATTTTATTGAAATGTTTGCATATTTAAGTATGGTTGATTGCAAAAGAAATACAAGAAAAGTTCTATGAAACCAAAAGTGTAGTGTTTGAACATATCTTTTCACTAATTATTCATTCCAGAATGGTATATACACAGGTGGAAAGAGTTAGAATGTTGGCATTTCACTTCAAATAAAGCTGGATTTCATTCATATAGTGTGCTGCAATGGTCAGAATTAACTTTGCTAACTTTAGAAAGCCCTTACAACAAACTCACATCCCAGAGAAAACAGTCTAAAAATCTTACTTAACTACAGAATTTAAAAGCTTTATTCACCAGTGTAGGTATTCTAATACCATCTGATAAAGACACAGTTTATTACGTGGTCCCAAGGATATAACTGATTGGCCTATATTTAAAAACTAGAGTGATTAGAAAAAGCATTAAAACATGTCATTCAGTGTACATTTGTCACAACATTTACTCTCTCCTGGCTTTTATTGTAGCGGACAGTTTTTGGCTGTGTGATAATAAATGACATTCTTAACTCTGACAACCATTTCATTGTTGATTTAATAGGTGAGTTATTCTCTAGAAAGCAGTAATATTTCATCTTTAAAATATTTATTTTATCCATGGATGTTATGGGAACTATAGCTCTGAATACACAGAAGAACTGCATAAGTTAATATGCCACATATAATACCTAAATTATTAGATATAGGCTGTCCAATAAATGTGCCAGCCATAAAGAGAGTTTTTGGAGGAAGCATACCAATATGTGTTTTCAAAAAAAAGGGATGTAAGGTAGGAACCAAACTTTTCTATTTATGGTACACAACTTAAACCAGAACAGGTATTAGTGGCAGGGACAGGTAGCATCAGGGGGGCATGCAATAGATAAACTGATGCCTTATTCATTAGTAGATCTTTAGAGCATACAAGCACCTCCCATGAGATTGGAAGAAAGGAGGGGTTTAAGTTTTTTGCAGTGACTTTGTGAAGTTGCGGAATTATCTACTGAAGAGGGTGGTACTGGCCTTAACAATAGAACATTTTCAGGTTTGATGCCTTTTTGGAAAGTGATAAAACACAAGGCTTTTATTACTATCAGTACTCTTAGAATAATCCTGATCCAGGTAATGATCTGCTTGCCCTTTTTGAGTCATGATGAGAGTTTTCCCTCTTCTGACTGCATAAGATGGGGCTTTTCATATTCTTCAACAAGAGGTTAGGTAGGTGTATGTGTTTTTCAACTAGTATATAGAACTATGTTAATATTAGTTGATTCCGTCTCCTACCGAATGAGATCTTCTCGGTTGTTAAAGATCTGAGTGCTTCTTTGTACAGTATATTCAGGGAATGTCATACGTCCCATGTTCACCATAAGGACTGTGGAGAGCTGAGTTTGTCCTCCACTGGCAGCTTCTTCAACATCCATAGACTCAGTTAAAGAAAAAAGCAGAAGGACTCTGGAAAACACTCCTCTTGGACCTTTACAAACCCGCACTGCTCGACCTGCAATCTCTTTAGCCCTGGTAATGAAAGAAAATCATAGTAAGCACACAAAAGGTAAATAAACCTAGACCCTCTGTCTCTTTCCTGCAGTCTATAACTGGAGGGAATAAAAATATATAATCTTCCAACATCTATACTTAAATCCCCACCCTAGTATAGGCCTAAGATCCCAGTCGCCCAAAATCCATGACCCCATTTCTCGCCAAAAAGGTATTAAAAAATAAAAAGTGAAACATGTATATCCACAGCTCCACATTACCTCAGTCATAATTGCTGAACTGCTGACTAAATTACCAATGGCCAAGTAGGAAAATGCCTAAAATCTGTCCTTTGTGCAGCCATCAAAGTCTGAAATTAAGAAGCCTTTGAAACTAATTTCAAAAATCAAAGTGAGAACTAGTAGTTTTATAATATATTATATTGCCAAACACAGGAGATCCTAGTCTTGTACATTAGTCTCATTAAAAGGACTTAATGATACTGAATTTTCTCATTACCATGGGTAAATAACCCCTTTTTTTGTATGCTTAAGCTGCAGTGTGATGTGCTGAGACTTGCACCATACAACTTACTGTATCTGAGGCAGTGTAAACACAGTCTATTGCATCTCAAGATCAAAAATGCTTTTATAGACCTGTGGAGGCAAATTGAGGACTTTGTACAGACACTGTGAAAGGATTTTAATGTTAAGGGAGACTGCTAACTGTTCATGGGTTCCCATATGATCCCTGCCTGACAGCAGTGTTGTGAATATTAGCAACTGCATACAAGCAAAGAGGCTTGAGCCCCACAGGGCTATGGTGACCAAAACACATGGTGCGCCATAGACATAAAAATGACTGTGATGATGAGAATAGACCAGCTCTGTGTAAAGTAGGTACTACATAATACAGATATTTTATTTAAAGGGGGCATGTCAATGTACATGGCCTTTCCTTCTCCAGAAGACAGGAGAACTAACGCCTCTCAGAATATTATTATAGACTGTAGACTGTATTTGTCTTTCAACATTGCTTGATGGTATCTGGATGACAAGAATGCTTCACACCTATCTAAATTTGCCCTCAACTACCTATTTGTACCATAAAAGAAAACTGTGTTTTGTACAAAAAAACAATATCATAGAAAATATTGTAATGTGCTTTAGAAAGTTTTGCTTATAACATGCACTTATAGCAATTGTCTCCAATAAAAAAAAAAGAGAACAGTCTTACTTTTTCAGAATTACTGCTGCAATGCCAGGCTGATTCTTGCCAAGACTGAACACACTGCGTTGTTTTGATAATCGCAAAAGCTCCTCAGTGAGCTGCTGCTTTGGAGCATTTGGATTTGCCAAATGAAAGCCTTTTGCCAACATTTTCAGTTCTGGAGCAGAGAGAAGATCCAGTGCTTCAGAGAGTTCTTGCAGTTCGGAGTCTGGAAAGTGAGCATAATAGAGTGAAAGTTGAGAAGTCAAGAATGCTAATAATTATTAATCTTACAATCTAACACCACACATTTTAAACATAAACCTAAAATTTAACAATGTGCTCTGACTATACAAGACAATCCATAAATCTCTAACTAATGTATTTATTTACTTTTTACTTACTACAGATTTTCAGTATAAGATTTATTTTTGTGAGTAATGCAAAATAATTTTAGACATAGGGGCTTATTTATCAAAGTCCAAATTTATCTCAATATTTTCTTCTACAAACTCCAATTAAATCCGCTCTGGTTTTTTCCCTGCTTATTTATTACATTTCCCTGAAAATCTGCTTTGCTGGAAAAAAAATCAAATTTTCAAGTTTTTTTTCTGATTTTTCATCGATTTTCAAGATTTTTTTTGGATTTTTCACCCAAAAACTCCGGAAAGTTCGGGGTATTGCATGAAACCCAGCGCACATCAAAAAAATCATTGGGACTTTTGCCATTGACTTATATGCAACCTCGACAGGTCTGAGATGTCGGATTTTCTGAATCAGACTTTTCCATCCTCGGGGGTTTAATAAATTTATGAAAAGGACTATACAGATGTTTCCTAAGTAAATTATTGTTTTAAATACCTGACTGGAGAAATCCATTTCGGACCAGTTCTTCAATAAACGGAACCAAATCTGAGGAAATCTCTGGATACTCTATTTTGTTTATCTTCAGCCAGTTTAGCTTCCGTTGAAATAACCGCACATATAGCTTTTGCCCACCGGCTGTGGTATGCAAAGCAAATGAAATGATTTAATTAAAGAAGCACAAGACAAGTATAATCTCTATATAGGCAGATAATATAGAAATACGCTTAGCAGAGAGGTCTGTTAATCAGCTGGCTTGTCTTACTTTGCATCAACAATCTGAGCCATCAGGGCAGAGAATAGAAAGGGACAGACACAACGCTTTTAAAAGCAATACATATATAATAACAGCACTGGCATAACTTTCCCGATCCAATGGATTGGGCTATAAAATTAGCTATGAAATAACAGATACATAAAAGTTATATTTTATTGTGTTGCTTAAAGGAATTGTTCAGCGTAAAAATAAAAACCGGGTAAATAGATAGGCTGTGCAAAATAAAAAAATGTTTATAATATAGTTAGTAAGCCAAAAATGTAATCTAGAGAGGCTGGAGTGACTGGATGTCTAACATAATAGCTAGAACACTACTTCCTCCTTTGCAGCTCTCTTGGTTTCCACTGTTGGTTACCAGGCAGTAACCAATTTTTTGAATCGGACCTGCATGCTAAGGATCAACTGCAAACTCCCTGAACAGTAATGTCCCATGTGGCCCCCGTTATAGTCACTGACTAACTAGAGCTGAACAGCAAGTAGCGATCTGTTATGTTATGTTAGACATCCCATCACTCCAATCTTTATACATTACATTTTTGGCAAACTAACTATATTAGAAACAGTTTTTATTTTGCACAGGCTATTTATCCAGTTTTTATTTTTACACTAAACTGTTCCTTTAAGGCGTACCTGAAAGTTCTTTAAATGTCGTTAAGATATGTATATCTTCTTCACTGAAGAGACTCATATCTTCTTCACTTTCCATTACTGTCTGAAGAACCATCAGAAAGTTCCGCTGATAATACGGTATGGTAGTAGATTGAGGTGAAGATTCTTGCGTGTTGCTAACATCCATTTCATTCTGCACTCTATCTACTTCCTCTTGGCTATCTGGATCATTAAACGGTTTAAAAAATTCATCTAGCACACTTTTATCTTCCATTTCATTAGAATGACTGTTGTCTTCATCACTGTGTTTCTTTGCCAAAGCAAATTCAAAAGTTTCTGCAGGAAGATCACAATGTTTTGCTCTTTTACAAACTTTCTTCTCTTGTTCCAAATTGTGCCTTTTAGGTTTTGTATCTTTATCAATTAGATTTCTGTCCATTGGTCCAAGAGACATAGATTTAACACTGCCAGATGTGTGATTTAGGCATTCATCATGATTGTGACTATATTGCGCTGCACCAGTGTCCACTTTAGCAGCACTCTGATTGTGGCATTTTGCATCCAATCTTGTTCTATTAGTAGGGTCTGTCCCTTCACACTTAGAAACCAAGGTACAGCTGTTATAAGCATTTTTAAGCTGATCATCTGTCAAAACAGAAAAGTCCTCACTTAAAGATTCAACAGAACCTGTAGCATCTTTCTTATTTTCTTGCATTTCCTGCTTCATTTCACGTACTTGCCGTCTTCTGGAGAGTTTGGAGGAAAGACTTCCCAGTGGCACTGTTTTAATAATATGTGTTTCTGTTTCATTGTGAAGTTCCTTTACAGGGTCAACTTTGTTAAAATAGGAACTTGTTTGCTTCTCATTAGGTTTAGGAGGACTAATCTTATTATTCATTCTAGAGGCTGGATTTCTGAGGTCTTCTAGTTGGGTGCTTCCACATGATTGTTCTGACTGTTTGGAATCCTGTTCTTCAATCAGTATGACATCATCGTCGTCGCCTTTTTTTGCTTTTTGGCATGTTTCATCCAGGTGTTTGTTAAGACCAAATCGTGGCACCATTTCAGCACAAAGAGGGCAGGACAGCTTTGCAGGTGGTGCATTTTTAAATAGTGCAATAATTGATGGAGATGCTGGTGATTTGCTTAATGACGGATTGGTTTTTAGGTTTACATCAGTTTTCTTTTTAGATAAGGATAGACTTTTGCGGGATTTTTTCTTTTCAGGAGACTTCATTTCTGATGTCCTGAAATATATGATTTGACTAAGCCTCTGAAAGAATGGTTCACCCTCTGCAAAGTAACAAAAGAAGGGATGGAAGTGTATTTGTAGGGTATTTGTAGAACCAAGTGCTACTTTGTAATACATTTTCAGTGTTTTCTACTTTTGAGAGATTTAAGCACCCTCCCCAATAACTATAGGTCAAGAGGGCTGTCCCAATAAGTTAAATCATATTTTAATATTAAATAATATTTGGGCCATTCCCAAGGAGCAACAATTTCTATGGAAAGACAATCCCTATACATTTATTTATGATTTTATTAACTCTCATAGATGTTGGTGACTAGCAGTCTCATGTAATGGGCGAAGTACTAAAACACACACTAGGCAGCAGCTACTAAAAACATCATTCATTTTTCATTTTTAAAACACGCTTCATATTTGTAAGTCTCAAATAAGCCGCTTTTCTTACCTGCTATCACAGCTTACGTGAGACGCCATCTTACCGAAACAAGGATAACTTTATTAACACAGACAACACTGCCAGGAGAAGTGGCATGAAAGACCTTATACGCAATTAAATGTTAGCAGCCAACAAAGTGTAAAGCGAGCACGTATGCTGAAAATATGCCACACAGACAATTAGGCGGATATCAGTCACTTTGATGTGTCTTACTGTAAACGGAACCAAAGCACTGCAGCAAACGTTTCCGGTCGGACTGGTTTTGCAGACGCACATCCTCTTCTGAATTGAACATGTGAGTGAGCAGCGCTGATCGTGGTTAAGGAAGATGGCAGAGGCTGAGGAACCGAGGCATGGACTGGGACACTGCATGGAGGTCCTGGAGTCAGTGAGTGGCCACCCGGAGCAGCTGCTGAGGTACAGAGAAAGTAATCAGTTCACATTATTGGCAGTCATTCCCTCTTAGTCCTTAATTCCGCCGATTCCCCACGTATTCTACTGCTATAACATTTGTGTTTCTGGTAGACTAAATCATGGAGACCCACTGAGCTGCCTGTGTCAATCAATCTGTTATTTATTTTTGTATAATGAAATAAAATGTTAGTCTAAGCAACTTTCCAATATATATTCATTATAGCTTTGCAATGGTTTTAAAGCTGTAAGTGCAGCTGAAAGCACCGTCTGTCCCTTTATTATATCTGCACTGCTTTTTCAGACTAGAATCAGTCGAAGAAACTGGTTAAACAGACCTGGAAAAGAAATGACTTCTCGTTTCAAGGGTCAGAACCAGGGAACAGCCATATACAAATAATGTTTTGAATTGAACATATCTTTAAAACCCTTGATTGTCTTCATTAATACACATTTGAAAGTTGCTTAGAATTACAGTTATTTTCATGATGCAAAAAAAGTAGTTTTGGATGGCCATACTCCTAAATCTGCATTAAATCAAAGAGTGCTTTAAATGTTCCAGTTCCAACAAACCGCCTTGAATACCAGAACCACCAATGATGTAAATGAATATGTTTATTTTGTATCCTTAAAGAGCAGCTGAAGCGTTTTGTTTACCATGGTGAATGATAATTATAGCCTGTGCTTATGTACCCTGTTGTACAACTCACTTAAGCCATTTTTTAAGAATATGAGAAGTGTTTGTTGTAGTATTTATGTTTCTGGTGTGAAAGCCCACTTTTTGGATTTGGAAGATTATATAGGTTGACACTTGGACCTTTTGCAATAACTAGTGACTTTAATTTCTCCATGAGCAGTCTTATGGTGGAAACAGCTTGACAAGTCTCATCAAGGTGAAGGACTAAGGGCAAGGGACACCAAATTCATACTTTAGTTAAAGTCATTTCAAAGAAAAGAGAAGTTATGTGGTGGGAGGGTTCATTTAAGTAGCTTTAGCTAAACTGCTCAAGAAAGATTTTCGCTCCTTTTTTTAATTGCTACAGCATTTGCTCAGGTCATGCCAGGCTGCTGCAGGTCCATTGTGTCATCTGCAATTCATGGAAAATGTTGTGGTTTTTTTATTGTATAGACCACTGCTCCAGGAGTCAATGTCTGAGGGGAACAGTAGGCTCACATACAGATTTAGGGCCAAAATGTTCGACACGGCAGCTAAAAGGAACCCAATGGTAGTTCCGCCTTCCAGTATTTTTCTCTGATCTTTAAATGTGGGCAACTGTGTGCTAGTTTCTTTTGAGTAAGCACTTTATAATTAAGCTTTACCATCTTCTGTTTATCTACACTCTGCTGTCTAGTAATGTTCTATTTTATAAATACACTGCAATATTGCAAATTATTTTTTTTACTGCAAAACTAAGTTCAACTTCTATGAAGGATTATTTTAAAATATATCTTGTTTTTCAGTGTGCAGGATGAATTGGCAACAGAGTTCTCTTGTTTAACAAAAGTTCTATATGATTTGCAAAAGTCCCGGCTTGCACTAGAAGTGGGAAGCCCATTGGAAAATCTAATTATAGAGAATTTTGATGAAGAGCAAATATGGCAGCAACTAGAACTGCAGAACAATGCTGTTCTTAACTACTTCAAGAAAGCCATTAGAACAGCACAAAAGGACAAGGATATTTATCTTGTACAGACATCCGAGGAAGAGACACCAGAATTAGAAGATGAAGCTGAGGAAGGTTTGTCTGAAGAAGAGTCAGAGTTTATCAGTGAAGATGAACCAGCATCTCGGGAGAAAAAACTCACTGATACCAAAAGACCAAAAAGAATACCAGTGGAGACATTTAGTGATGATGATTCAGATATGGACTTTGACATTGATAAACTGGAAAAGCAAAATAAGCAGAAACAGAATAAGAAGCCAATGGCTAAATCTAATGAAACGTCAGAAGTTGACGACAAGTTCTTTAAGTTGTCAGAAATGGAGGCCTTTTTAGAAGAAGTTGAGAAAGAAGACCACGAGGAGGATGACCAAAATGAAATTGATTATTTTGAGGATATTGACTCTGATGATGATGAGGAGGAGGAGGGGGATGAGGATGATAATTATATGGATGAAGACTTGGACATTACAAAAAGCAAAACACAGGTAAAGTTGTGTTCTAACTGAATGACTGTCCCTGTTTAATCAGTAAATAGCATATGAAACTCTGCAATGAATTTGTACCTCTCTAAACACATGTGAATGTACCACAGTTTAAATAAAGGAATGTTATTCCAATATAAAATGGGTTGAACATAAGCTCTTCAGGATGCGATGGTCTGCTTTAAATAACTAGGCACGACTGGTTGATAATAAAGGAAACAGCCAAAGTAACTCATTAGTCAAATGGTAATTTTTAATAACAAAAAAGGTATCCAAAATATGATGTCCAATTAGAGTAGCATCAAAAGGATAAAGACGGTAAAGTTGCTGGGAGGGGGTGCCAATTGGTTAGGAATTCCTAGTGAAATGAATTGCTTAATGAGCATACACCAAACCTGACCTGCCCCTGAGAATTGCTTTAAAGAAGTGAAGTGCTAGCCTGCAGTATGAGTTGTTAAAATCACTGGGGGAGCCTAACAAATTGGCACACCCAAGTGATTTTTACCTTGGCTTGTCCCTTGTTTATAAAGACAATTTGCTGTACAGTTCCAATAGTTTGGTTACCGGAGAAAAAGATCAGCAAATTGGTGTAATATAAAAATCTTCAGAGTACTGTACAGGCAAAATACTGTGTGTGCACAAAGGGAAAGGGGCAATAATTCTGAATGAGGCGAGTTTGCAGTGAAAAAAGCAAAGCAAGCGAGAGGTGAAGAAATGCAGCAGCACACTGGTCAGCCATAAATCTAAAAATGAACCAAGACCCCTCCTAAATCAGGGCATGCATTACTTCACCTCTCACCTGCTTTTACAGAAATAAATGATGCCAATCTCCTTTAAAGGAACAGTTCTGTGTAAAAATAAAAACTGGGTAAATAGGCTGTGCAAAATAAAAAAAGGTTTCTATTAGTTAGTTAGCCAAAAATGTAATCTATAAAGCTTGGAGTGACTGGATGTCGAACAGAACACTACTTCCTGCTTTTCAGCTCTCTAACTCTGAGTTAGTCAGCGACTTTAAGGGTAGCCACATGGGACATAACTGTTCAGTGAGTTTGCAATTGATCCTTAACATGCAGGTCAGATTTATGACCCAAGTAGCCCCCCCCCTTAAGTCTCTGGTTACTGCCTGGTAACCAATCAGTGGAAAGCAAGAGAGCTGCAAAGCAGGAAGTAGTGTTCTGGCTATTATGTTAGACATCTAGTCACTTCAGCCTTTATACATTACAGCTTTCCTATGTGGGTAACTGTTCCCATATAAAAAACAGATGCTCTGTAAGGCTACAAATGTATTGTTATTGCTACTTTTTATTACTTTACTTTCAGCCCTCTCCTATTCATATTCCAGTCTCATATTCAAAGCAATGCCTGGTTGCTAGGGTAGTTTGGACCCTAGCAACCAGATGCTGAAATTGCAAACTGGAGAGCTGCGGATTAAAAAGCCAAAGAACTCAAAAATCACAAATAATAAAAAATGGAAACCAATTGTAAATTCTCTCCGAATATCATCCTAAAATTAACTCAAAGGTTAACAACATCTTTAATTACATAACTGTGTGTAACGATTCTCCACCACTGTATTTTAATCAGTGGGAGGTAGTATATAAGCGTCCACAAAAACATTTCGCCAAATCACATTTCTTAGCACAGTTACAGCTCCTACAAGCAAAAATTGCCATTTATTGTGTATTGCAGTAACGGCATATATCAATTGGAAAACAAAATAATATTTGGAATAAAGCTATGTTCAACACTGAATCCTGGATTTGATACATTATTATACTGAATTACGAAAAAAAATACTGAAGGATGGAAGTGATGTTTCAAGACACATAGGCATTGTGGTTGTCATAGTAATAAAAAGACTTCCACCTCTTTTTTATTTACATTGCACACTTTTTAGCCATTGTAATCTATGCCATTTACAAAAACCATGGTAACCATGTACAATTATTATGTTGCTGTCTGCCAGTAAGGGGTGTATGTGAAAGAACATTGAAATTGAGACGTTTGTTCAGTTCTGCTTTATGTAATTACATTTGTCAGTATTATTGTAGAAGCTAAAAACTTACTGAAGAAAAGCCTTGAAGGCTTTTTATGCTCCCTGTTCTCCAGTGATGTATTTCTTTCTCCAGCAATCTCTCTTCAGTACATGTTTGATGAATTTGCTGTGTCTCACTTGAGCAGATGTAATTTTCTGCCACATTAGCTTCATCTGTTGCCAATGTATATTAGCAGTGCAGTAAATTCATAGAATTGCTTAGTTTTGTTATACCGACTATACTTCTTTCGTAGCCTGCCTGCTCAGAACTGCATTCTACCATGTGGTCATTTATTGTAGTACATAACATATCTAAGCTGATAAAGAGTGAGCTGTAAATTATGCACAGGTTGTACTATACATGCTCAGTCTTAGAAAACCCCTAGAACAGTAAAGACAAATACTTACCGGGATTTGCACTAGCTGGTTTGTAGCTGGGACAACAATAATGTTCTTAAATGCATTACTGGCCGGTTTCAAGGACAGTCTTTTGTAAGTGTGGGCTTGTAGTGTATAACCTTTTACATAATATATAGCTCACTTTCATGTACCAAGCAATAGGATGTACTGCACTACCTAATTATGCATCCTATTGCAGTGACACTTTTCTTTTCCAATTGTTTTTATTGGCATTTTTGAAGACACTTTTCTTATCAGCATTGATCTCATGCTACTTCCCTTGTCCACTTCCTCTGCGAGACTTAAATGATTTATATCAGGTAGGGCTGTGTTGGGCATGAAATCACTCTCGGGAGTCTGGCCTGAAAATATGCTGTGCCTTTGAAGGCTTATGGCAATGGCACACACATAGTATTCTTTACCAGTGGAGACTTAAATGTGAGTTGGTAGTAGTATTTTTAAACACTTTTGATAAGACAAATATGCCATCAGACCGTTTCTATTTTTGATCTGCATAACAACCTACCTCTGTAAGCAGTAACTTGCAAGAACAGGGTTAATTCCTGTTCCACTGGCTTGATGAACATACCCATGAGAATGATACCTGTGTCTTAAATATTGAAGCAACTTGGCCCATAGTCGCTATGCTGTAAACTAAAGAAGCCTCTTATAATGCAATAGCATTGAGCAGTTTGGAATGTGCTGAATTGCTACTTTAATGATATCTGCTAATGGATTATTTTTTAATTATTATTTCAGGTGAAAATAAGTTCAAGAGATCTTCAATACCAAGATTTCTTTGACCCTGTTGAAGGAGAAGAGGGATATGACCGTGATCATTCTGCAAAGAATAAGAAGGAAGAAAATGAGGAGGAAGATGTTTTAGAAGAAGATGAAGGAGAAGATGATTTGGGAGAAGATGAAGAGAACATGTCTGAAAAGTAAGATTTTTATAATGAGGAGACTTTATATGGTTCTGGGTTACTGAATACACTGACTGACTTTGGAAAAATATGTAAATCAAGCACCATATATTCTTTATTGCCTTATTATTGCTATGATGCAATTTTCCCCTTTAAATTTTTTTGCTTGGCATGGGCAAGTCCCCTGTCCTCAAATAATCATTCCCCTTTCAGCATATTTTCATGTCTTTGCCCTTCTTAAAGTTAGTACAGTCTCTAACCCGACTATGTCAAATATCTGTGTGATACTGAGTTTACGAGACTATTGAAAATCCTTTAACCAGACCTAAAGCACTAGTGAAAGGAGACAAAAACTCGGGCATCCAAGCAAACACCTTGATCTCTGACCCTGCTAAAAGAATTCAGCATTTACAATATAAGTAATACTCTGATTTTAATACAATCTATTTTTGCAAATATTAAAGTGTCACTGCTACCATATGCATAGGATAGTTAATTTTAGAAAACTAACTGATGTTTTTCTACTAGTGATGAAGAGGAGGATGAACAAATAGAGGACAATGAAGAGAGCCAAAAAGCAAAGGAGGCATTTAAGCGTGTAACATTTGATCTCTCTGATGAGAGTGAAGGATTAGATGTTGGTGATATACTGGGTGGAAAGAAACAAGAGATCTCAGAGCCTGTTGAAGTCAAGTCTTCCTTTGAGAAAAGGGAAGAAAAGGTCAGTGTCTTCTATTTTATTCTACACAAGTAGAATGTACAGCCAGATGTTGACTGAGATTCAAAATAGGCCAACAGCCCCCCCCCCTCCCAGATCCACTAAATATTGACTGTCTATGGCCCTCTGGCATCTGCCAGAATCTACAGTTTGCAGTCCTGTGCTCAACTGATGGAAAAATATCCATAACTTTACTGGCCTCCAAAAGAGAGCAGTGATTAATAGGACAGAAGACCATAGATACAATTTCTAAAAAAAAAAATTTAGGCCCAATGACAAATTTCAGTGTTAAATTAACTCTGAAAAAGTTACAATAAACTTTTCTGTGCCAGCAGTCACTGTCATGTTCCTTTTTGCAACTGTTTAGAACTGATCTTTCCAGGATTTGAGGTTTTGACTTTCATTAAGGCTACAACACGAGACATTTTTGTCACATTTAATGAGTAGTGGCAAAGTACATACTGTGAATTCAAACACAGATATCATAAGGATAAGCTAGAAATTAAACCCACTACATGTTGCAAGTAATTGTATTACCACAGATGTGATGCATGTTGAGAATGCAACACACATGGCCACCCTCCCTCACATCAGGAGTAGCCATCTACCTTATTGTAATTCTGCTCAACTGCTAGAATTGTTTTGATTTCAGATGGCAGAAAAGATTCAAGCGCTGCAAAAGCAAATGCTAGAAGAGAAGCCATGGCAGTTATCTGGTGAGGCAACAGCACAAAAAAGGCCAGAAAACAGTCTTCTTTCAGAATCATTGGTATTCGACCACGCTTCCAGGATGGGTGAGTAATAGCTTTGTCCAGTTATGTTCTTTGGGTAGAATAAACAACTCAACATTTATTTATGGGAACCATATTTTAGACAAAAAAGTCCATATTTTTTGTCCTACATTGAGGTACACTTGCGTGTGTACTGGTCAATTGCTAAAATGGGTACAGATTTATTAATATAAGTCTTTTGTTTTTTTTTCGTGTAGCACCTGTTATCTCAGAGGAAACTACTATGCAACTTGAAGATATAATCAAACAGAGAATAAAAGACCAGGTGTGTATTGGTTAATTTGATAAGCTATTATTTTAGTCTTTTAAAAGGGGTTGTTCACCTTTAAATTAACTTTAAGTATGATGTAGAGAGTGGTATTCTGAGCCAATTTGCAATTGCTTATCATTCTTATCATTTGTGATTTTTTTTTTTAGTTATTAAGGTTTTTATTTTGCAGCTCTCCGGTTTGCAATTTCAGCAATCTGGTTGCTAGGGTCCAAATTACCCTTGCAACCATGCATTGATTTGAGACTGGAATATTAGTAGGAGAGGGACTGAATCGAAAGATGAGTAGCAATAACAATAAATGTGTATTGTTTTCTTTTTTTATGTTGGCTTGTTTTTTTTTGTTCACATGATAAAATTTTCATGTTAATATTCTGAACTGTTCTTCTTTTAATGTGAAAGACTTCATGATTGTATACATACATGATTCAATGTTTTATTGAAACTTATTGAAACTTAATAAAAAGAATTTGAAAAAAAAAAAAAAAAAAAAAAAAGATTGCTCTGTGAAGCTACAATTGTAAAAAAAAAAAAAACAATAAATGTGTAGCCTTGCAGAGCTTTTGTTGTTAAGATGGGCTCATTTGAAATTTAGAACAGTCAGAAGAAGAAGGCGACAAATCATTCAAAAAGTATAAAAAAGATAAAATGAAGACCAATTGAAAAGTTCAAAAATTTCCTATTCCATAACTTCCATAGTTTAAAAGTTAGCTTAAAGGTAAACCACACCTTTAATTAATCACAATCCACTTTATATTAACCTCAGGCCAAATACAAATTAGGAATGTGCCGAATCCACTATTTTGGATTTGGCCTAACCCATGAAGCCTTCGCAAAAGATTCAGCCGAATACCAAATGGAATCCTAATTTGCATATGCAAATTAGGGGTGGGAAGGGGAAAACATTTTTTACTTCCTTGTTTTGTGACAAAAAGTCATGCAATTTCCCTCCCGCCCCTAATTTGCTCATGCAAATTCAGATTCGGTTTGGCTGGGCAGAAGGATTCGGCCGAATCCAAATCCTGCTGAAAAAGGCCGAATCCTGGCAATGCCAATGTACACCACTCAAATCATTGAACAGTAGTATATCATTAAGGTGATACATTCTTCCAAACATGGGTTGTGGGAAAAATAACTTCATATTGCACCCATTTTTACTTTACACATGCATGGCCAAACTGTGCTGGTCCAGCTATAGGATCATGAGAAGTGTGCCTCTGCATTCTATATTTTGTTGGTCAGCAAGGAACTGTATTCGAAATCCAATACTGATTATGTATAATGATCCGCTATGTATAATGCTACATAAGCACTTTTGCATTGTGTCAACCACCACTATTGTAACTAGAAACAGATGTTATTTTTGAAATGGCAATTTGCTTTAAATATAAGCTTTACTTGTTGTTAAAACCTGCTGAAAGTGTTCTGCCATTTTTCCTCTATTTGTTTTGCCAAGCTATGGGATGATGTAGTGCGCAAGGAAAAGCCAAAAGAAAATGCTTTTGAGTACAAGAAACGACTCACCTTGGACCACGATAAGAGCAAACTCAGTCTTGCAGAGATTTATGAGCAGGAATATATTAAACAAAATGAGGTAAGAAATCTAAGCTATTTATGTTTGTTTGAGCCTGGATTATATGAGTTTCACTTCATACCACTGAGCATGATTGATGGCAATAAATACTCTTTTCTACATTAAATATGCTGTAACTGTATACAGCCATTGTCAGACTTTCACTTCAAGTTCCCTTTGGAGGGCCACGCAGTTGCAGATATTAAAAAATCTTGCTGTATTGGTTATTAAGTCGTAGTTCCAAGAATACAAGTTTCAACCTAACTGACATTGAAGCTAAACTTTCAGGCCTATATAAGTGAGCATATCGGCATTCTCCCCACATTTAACCTAAATGGCATTGAGTCTGAGCCCCTCCCAAAAGGGGGGGGCAGGTTCACAGTTTGGGAACCACGCAAACACTACTATTGCAGTTCCAGATACCAGAATTAATGATAAGCAATACTTTTTTTTTTTTTTAGCATATAGCAGCTCCAATGGCGCAGCTCAAAAAAATTAACAGACCAGTTTGCCAGACTCCTCTAATATACTCTGAAAATACTGGCATCTCTTGTAATAATACGGATTGTGTTTTTTTTTGTTTTTTTTTGTTTTTTTTTACTACAGAAGAAAAAAGAAGAGGAAGAAAATCCAAAACATGTGGAAATTCAAAACATGATGGATTCCCTCTTCCTAAAGCTGGATGCCCTTTCAAATTTCCATTTCATACCCAAACCAGTAAGTATTTGTAAAGGACTTATTTTCTATCCCTTCTGTATTTACTATAGTGTAAAGATCTGTTCTTTATTTTTCACATTGAAGCTATAACACACTGCCTTCCACTGACTTTGTTGTCTCAATTGCCAATTGGTCCTATTATTTATTTATTTATTGCTTTTTAAATTGTTTAGCTTTTTGTTCAGCAGCTCTCCAGTTTACAAGCTGAAATCGTAAGTGCTAGGTCTAACCCATGGTGTAGCATTGACCAGCTGCTGCAAACGATATACAGCCATTATTTGCACATACAAAAGCGAAACCATATTGCCAGAGTTCAAATACAATCTGTTTGAATTCCTTTTAATATATTTTAGAAAAATCAAAAATGTACCACATTTTGGCCAGAAATATGTAAGCTCACGTGCCACGTCAAGGCACTCGATTTAATGTGAATCCTACACTGCCTATTGTGAACCAAAAATATTGGAGTACATTTAAAAGCAATTAAAGACAGTTTATTGGCAATAGATTAGCCACAATAGTGCAAGCTAGAACGCTGTATTATGTAAAATGCTTTACCATACCTGAGTTAACAGCTCTAGAAGCGCTCTGATTTTTTAAGGATGGCAGCTGGCAGATTAGCTTGGTGTGACGTCAATTTCTGCCCGAGTCTCTCCCTGCTCACTCAGATTACAACAGGGAGGGAGAGAGGAGCAATCTGAGCATGCTCAAGCCCTAGCCCTGGAGCTTTAAGCTGAAAACAGGAAGTCTGATACAGAAGCCCAGGTGTACACAATTGAAGGAAAGAAATGTTGTGTTTCTTTTTACAGAGGACTCAGAGCAGCATTACTTTGATGGTTTACTGGTGTATTTATATAGAACTTTCTCATAAAGCTTAATTATTTTGCGGTGGAAACTGTATTCGCTTACTCTTTGTAAGAAGGTATAGCAACTGTGTGGAGCCATGTTAACAGTTTTAAGTTATTTGTATATGTAATAGTTAAACATATTGGTTTTGACTTTTTAAAAAATGCAGCAAAAGGCAGTACTTCTCCAGCCAAGAGTCCAATCCGTACATTATTAGAATTTAATTCTCAGAATGAAATTTTCTTTGTCATTTATTTTTAAGCTGGAGTTCCCCTGTAACTGAGGCAAATGTAACTATATAAATAACTGAAATCTGATCCTGTAATATGGCAGCAAATTTCTGAACATGTATAAAAGTAATTGATAATGTAATAAAAAGGGAATAATTATGCAGTAAAATATTCTTTTCACTTTTATTTTTTTACTTTTCATTTCCACATAATGCAAATGGGAGTGCTCTTACTAATTCTATACATGATTTTTTTTCCCCCTAGCCTGTTCCTGATATTAAGGTGGTTTCAAACTTGCCTGCAATCAGCATGGAAGAAGTGGCACCAGTAAGTGTCAGTGATGCAACACTTCTGGCTCCAGAGGAAGTCAAGGTAAGAATCTCTAATAATAGTTGACTCAAGTAATGGCTGAGTTTGTTTTATTTTCTTTAGCAATATTTATTATATTGTATATTTTGTTGCTTTACTTGTATCTAGCAACCTAGCAAAATAGGATAGGGTCAGAGCCAAGGTTACGAAACCGGGTGCTAGAACTGGATTTGCAGTTGAGTGTTGGCACTGAGCAGAGTATTTTCCATGTTATAAATACCATAACATTCTATAGATGACGCCTGTATCTACATACACATACCAAGAGCAACTAAGACTAAGGCAGTGAGCGTAAATGTGTATGCTCACTTCTGCTGTTTGTGGCTCTTCCCTAGAACAGCCATAATCATTGATTGTAGGAGCAATATATATTGCAGCTGTAGAATCCTATGAACACAAGTCTTGATTGTTCTTTCTATTTCTCTCACAGGAAAAGAACAAGGCTGGAGATGTAAAGACCAATGCAGAGAAAACAACCACTGATAAGAAGCGGGAGAGAAGGAAGAAGAAGGCTACCAAGAGGCAGAAAATAAAAGAAAGAGAAGAAAGGAAAAAGCAGGCGGATAAAATAAAAGCAGAAAAAGGAAAGAAAACGTATAATAAAGCAGATGCTGCAGCTGATCTTAAAAAACTGACCAAAGAAGGAAAGGCTACAGTACTAAAGGTAATTTTTTTGTTAAACTCTGGTCACTTGTTCACTAGTTGTTATGGCTAATCTAAATATCTGAAATCATTTACTGATTATAAACAGAACTTTGCACTAGTGCAATTACTGATAGCAACCAATCCTTTAAGTTTTAATCATGATCCTACAAGTAGACTAATAAAGGCAATCTTTGCCTTGGGTTCTACATTCATAAATGAGAGTCCGTAATCATTACTTTATACACAGTAAAAGTTTTTTTATGTAGATTGACTGTATTTGAAATGAACATGTACTCAAGGCTGCAGCACTGCAAGGCAGCAGTGCAAATGTGTGCTGCCCATATTTTAGTATTTTCAACATTACTTAAATGGGTTTCTGTTAAAAATGGTTTGCTTATTTTATATATATATATATATATATATATATATATATATATATATATAAGTATAATAAATGCTATTGCATATGTACCCAAAACAGGGGTTATTTTGTTACAAAGTTATGATCATAAAATTGATAAGCCACCATACCACGTCAAGGTAAACCCCGAATGGCGGTCCCTAGCTTATTTTATATTTTATGTGCATTTTAGCATTACCTGTAATCAATGTCCATTGAACGCTGTTTTTTCACTGAGGGCTAAATCCTCCCCAGCCAGCAATCAGGCTTTTAAAGGAGAGATATTCCCAAAACAAACGCCCAATTTTAAAAGCATAGGATCACCACTAGTTTAAAGGGGGGGGTATGGGGTGCTACAACCACTGAAGCTATGCCACAGCTCCTGGCTAAATATACAATATCAAAACAGGGGGGTTGTGGGAGCACTCTAAAGGCTTTAAAGTATATATATATAAGTATAATAAATGCTATTGCATATGTACCCAAAACAGGGGTTATTTTGTTACAAAGTTATGATCATAAAATTGATAAGCCACCATACCACGTCAAGGTAAACCCCTAATGGCGGTCCCTAACTTATTTTATATTTTATGTGCATTTTAGCATTACCTGTAATCAATGTCCATTGAACGCTGTTTTTTCACTGAGGGCTAAATCCTCCCCAGCCAGCAATCAGGCTTTTAAAGGAGAGATATTCCCAAAACAAACGCCCAATTTTAAAAGCATAGGATCACCACTAGTTTAAAGGGGGGGGTATGGGGTGCTACAACCACTGAAGCTATGCCACAGCTCCTGGCTAAATATACAATATCAAAACAGGGGGGTTGTGGGAGCACTCTAAAGGCTTTAAAGTATATATATATAAGTATAATAAATGCTATTGCATATGTACCCAAAACAGGGGTTATTTTGTTACAAAGTTATGATCATAAAATTGATAAGCCACCATACCACGTCAAGGTAAACCCCTAATGGCGGTCCCTAACTTATTTTATATTTTATGTGCATTTTAGCATTACCTGTAATCAATGTCCATTGAACGCTGTTTTTTCACTGAGGGCTAAATCCTCCCCAGCCAGCAATCAGGCTTTTAAAGGAGAGATATTCCCAAAACAAACGCCCAATTTTAAAAGCATAGGATCACCACTAGTTTAAAGGGGGGGGTATGGGGTGCTACAACCACTGAAGCTATGCCACAGCTCCTGGCTAAATATACAATATCAAAACAGGGGGGTTGTGGGAGCACTCTAAAGGCTTTAAAGTATATATATTTATATATAAGTATAATAAATGCTATTGCATATGTACCCAAAGCCGGAAGCTGTGGCATAGCTTCAGTGGTTGTAAAGAATGTGACTTTACTCATGTGACTTTCTGTTTAGTGCATGAAATCACAAAAACCATAGGCAAAATGTATGTTGATCATAAGCCCTATTCATTGAACTAAAGTTGAAAAGTGGGTATACTTCACTTTTAATATTATATCAAACTAGTAATAAACTGTTAAAGAGTTAATGGACTTCTAGTAATATGGGCTAGTCTGTGGCTCAGTTATCTTAGGGCTGGTTGCAGCATTACTGTTTTAACTACATTTCCAACCCATAGTCTATTTGCAAGAAGTTTGCATTTCTCCCTATGGGGCATGTTTACTAACATTGGAGATAAATATCTGGAGAGATTTCTGGAGATGTTGCCCATGGCAACCAATCAGCAATTAGATTTAAACAGCCACAGCCAAGTTAGAAAACAAAAGCAAAGATCTGATTGGTTGCTATGGGCAACATCTCCAGAAATCTCTCCAGATATTTATCTCCAATGTTCGTAAACATGCCCCTTAGTCTGAGGATTTCCTTTAGGTATTTCCTCCCACACTCCCAAAACATAGTGGCAGGTAAAATGATTTGTGATGAATTTAGTTATGTTGAAAATGGCCCCTTAAAAACTTGAATTACTTTGATGTCAAATGGTCAAGGCGAGCTACCGCTTTAAATCTAAGCTGGACTCATCATTACATCTGACCAACTTTTCCATGTACAGCAACTCTCTGTTTAGCACTGTGCAGATTGCAGTGCCTGGATCATTCCTCTGAAAAGCAGAAAGGAGAATTTTCTGAGTACATCAACTGCTTAAAGGGCAACCATAAAATAAAACTTTGCCTAATAATAAGAAAATATTATTCTAAGCAACTTTGTAAAATTTCTATGGTTTTTAATTGATTTGTATATGTTAAGTTATTGAAAGCAGTGTTTGTCTGTCCCTTTCTATTCTCTGCCTCGATGGCTCAGACTGTTGATACAATGTAAGACAAGCTGCTGATTAACTGACCTGACTTTGCTGGGAAACCAAGAATTTTGCAACATTCTTTAAACAATGTTTAAACAATCAGGAGTTAAGCAAATGCTGCTTTTAATAGCAAATGTTTTTACAAAAAAGCACTGAAAACTTTTATTAATGTATATAGAAAGGTTGCTTAGAATGATTTTTTTCCACTTCATTTTTATATTTCTACTGTAGAGCAACAATAATATGAATAATCATATTAATAAATGCTTTTAAGCCTTTTGCATCTCATGTTTCAGTTGAATAAATCAAAGCTTTCTATGATATTTAATGCCTTTGTGGCATCTCTTGATTACTGTTCTTAGAAACCACAAGCATCAATGCTTTGATAGTGCCCAAGAGAGTGAAAAATGTCTACAAAGTACAAAGCAATTGTTTTGTAGATAGAGAGATAGAGAGATGGATAGATATATACACACACTGTGATGCTGCTTCTTTTTTTTTTTTTCTTGGTCTGTGAGTAAAAAGCTAAATTTTGATTTGCATTCTTCATTCTCTTTTCTGTTTCAGGATGAAGGGAAGGATAAAGCTTTAAAGTCTTCTCAAGCATTCTTCTCTCAGCTGCAGGATCAAGTCAAATTACAGATCAAGGGAGCTAAGTCAGCACAGAAGAAACAAAAGAGAGAAAATGAACTTTCGGTCCATAAACTCAAACTCTAGTGCACAGCTGTGGCTGCTTCTCTTTACTACATCTAATTAGATAATACGCAGATGCCCAGCCAACATACGTCCCTTAAGACTACAGCTTCAGTAACTATACTCATGCACTGTTGAGGCTGCTGGCTGTGGTATTGCTAAAATATTTGGAGAGCTGCAGGTTACCCCCGCTTAATATGTATTCATATTGATTGGGGGAAATGTTTAATAGCTGTGAGTGTAATAAGGAAATTGAGTTTTTATGGCTACACATTTTGAAAAATAAACATTGTATTTTACAATGTAAGCTAAAACTATCTCTCTGATTTATGGGTCCTTTTTTCTTTTTCTTTTTTTTTTAAACATAATCTGTAAGCAGTTCCTCCATTTCCAAATTAACAGACTCGCCAATTAGAAAATCCAAAAGTGGCACTCTCAGTAACTGGATAACACAGGAGAGCTGTGCAGTTTACCTCCTACTACATCTTCAGCCTAATTTGGCTGCTGGGATTTTCCAGCCAGCCCAATTGAAATTTCAAATAACCTTAATCAAATATAGTTTTGGGAGAAAATCATTTTGGTCACAACAAAAAAACATACACTGTAGTGAAAATGCCAAACCAGTGGCTGATCTCTGCCCATATATAGGGACTTTTAGGTCTAGCTTTCATGGATGAGCCCTAACTGTGAAACCCTCCAACCACCCAAAAGGATGGAAGGGGGACTCAGTCTGAAAGCCAGTTACAATGGAAAGAATGGGCAAGTCTAGCTTTAGGGTCAATTGATGTGGAGTGAGTGCTCTCCTGGATATTCTTGAAGACTGAATCACTGATGCACCGATATTTTCCTAAATCTGTACTCATTTCATGAGCAAAGGAGAACCCTGGTCAAGTCCTTGAAGTGGGGCTTGAAGCAATTTTTCCTTTGCCCTTAATTATTTTGTGTTTCTTTTAATTATCAGTACATTATTTATACTCTCCTTATTTGAATCCTGCAAACAATAAAAAAACTGCAAACTATAATATGCTGTCTAAAACATACTCAAAGTTATGCTGCAGATAAATACTAGCGACTAAAATTTGCAACGTACCTTCATTAAAACGTTAAATGTTTTTTTTTTTTAAATGTAATTGGAAATGAAAACCGTACATGTATACTCTCATTCTCTAGTTCTTACTCTTGAAACAATCATGTAGCAGAAATCCGTTCTTCCCCAGGTCTGTCCATCAGCTACACTGATTCCATAAACCAGCAGTGCTCACAGGATAGGCACAGACTAGAGATGCTGCTTTATGTTGCAATAACTCGCTTTCTTCCTTTTCCTTTCAAGTTTAAAGGGGTATAGAATGGCTAATTCTAAGCAACTTTTCAATTGGCCTTCATTATAGTATTTAAATGATATTCCTTCTTCTTCTGACTCTTTCCAGCTTTCAAATGGGGGTCACTGACCCCATCTAAAAAAAAAATGCGCTACAAATAGGGTTACACCTTTTCTGGAAAAAATACTGGCCTTCCTATATATTTATCTTTTTTTCCCTATTAATGACATTTGGATCAACCATCATTTTTACTGGCCAGGCCGGTAAAATACCGGGCAGGTGACAACCCTAGCTACAAATGTATTATTGTTTTCTATCTGGGCCCTCTCCTAAACATATTCCAGTCTCTTATTCAAATGAATGCACAATTGCTATGGTAACTTGGACCCTAGCAACCAGACTGTTGGCATTTCAACCTTGATTGCCAAATAAAAAGCTAAATAACAAACATGAAACCAATTGGAAATTTTCTCAGATTATCACTCTCTACATTATAGTTAAAGTTAATTCAAAGGTGAACAATCCTTTTAAACAGAGTTCTTTGGGCGTGACCTATTTTAATACAGGTACGGCAGCCGCAGAAGGACAATCGCAAAAATCACGCGCTTTCGGAGTAATGATTGTATGTAATACAAATGGACACACGTATCATAGGTAAAATACATATTGCAGCTCAGTGAGTCCACGGGATTCTAAAAGAGAAAAATAATATCTCTGTATAGTTCCGTCGACATCCGCGTTATTGTCTCTGGTGCTACTTTTTAGCACATGTGCTCCCTTTCCATTCGGCCTAGTGATAACATTACAATGCGAATAAGCCAGTTCTCTTGCAAGTCTTGTCTTTGCTAATAGGGTTATGCTTGTTTAGATAATATGTCGACGCCTTCCTTGACGTTAACTGAAGCCACGCTCTCTGGAATGCGTGCAATGTTTGTTTCAATGACAGTGGGAAATGGCAGCGCCCACAGTTAGGAATGCTGCAGGTACAGTGCCTAACTTTATTGAGAGCACTTCAATGAATTGTCATACTGCGTTAGAGCATCCTTCATTTACAGGGGAAATAGTTTAGATTTTTTTTTAAATTTTCACAGATTTGCACATTTTCCTGTGAATTAAAATGGGACAGATTTGGCTGTCACTAGGGGCATAACTACAGAGGGGGGCCCAGGAGGTATAGGGGCCCCATGAGGCCCTAATTCACATACAATTTCAATACATATTGGTAAAACAGGTGAACCTCTAGACATTTTGGTGGCCACGTGATTTTTGCCCCAAAATTGTCTGAAATTGAGAAAAGTCCATGCAAGTATGCATAAGAGGGAGACTGGGGTACAGAGCCCAAAATCTGTTAACTCCTACCTTCTACACAAGTCAGTCCCATTGCATGCTGGATATTGTAGTCTTACATTAAACTTACATTAAGCTTGGCAGTCAGCAAATTGTTAAACAAAAGCTACATTACCCAGCATGCATTGGGACACACAGGCATGGCACATTAGGGCAACAAAAAACTTTGGCTGGTTTCCAAAGTACAAACTAGCCAAAGGCCCAAAAAGTAGCCCAAATCCGTTCCTTGGCTAGTTTGTACTTTCAAAACCCACCTGGGCTTTAAATTAGTAGCCCAATTTGGCTGGAAACCCACCAACCTGGCAACACTGATGCTGTGGATGCTGATCTGGTCCTGGCTTAAAATCTCAATTTTTCTGGTCTACAGAAACCAGATTGAACACTGACAGGCCAATGACCCCACTGCACAGTAGTGGAGCCTAGGAACTTTTCAGGGTTGGTACTGATGCAGTTCATATGGGGCAAGGGGTGACCAGTTAAAGGGCAACTCCAGGTTTTGGCAAAAAATCTCCCAAACTCCTATTTAGGTTAAAACAACTTTTATCTCAATAGGAATGCATTATTTTTTTAATTTACCTTTTTTAGTCAATTTTTTTCCAAATTCCTTCCGAACGGCCCTTATCCCATCCATTGTCTCCGACTGCTATTATAGACCTCTGAAGTGAAAAGTAGTCGGCATCACAAATCTTGATATCATCACGCTCAGGAGAAAGCAGAACCTTAACCCCTGATAACCTCCTTTTCATCCCACCCCTCAGTGTGCATTCAGAGATCCTTGGGCAGTGAGTGATTAAGGTAATGGGCAAGGGAGTTTTAACTTTTTCCTCTTTCATTTTTATTGCTGCTTAGGAGCTCCGATAGAGTGTGCTGGAAGGGGGGAGCGTTCGTTAGCAGGCTACCAACACTGTGGTAAGGAGAGCCAAATCATTGTCCTGGTAATAAGGAGAGGTATTATGGGGGATGTAGTTGTTGATCATGTAATTTGAAAAAGTAGTGGTAATGTCAGAAGCAAGTTTAACATGCCTACATTGGAAACCTTTTGAAATAAAGAGGTAAAATCCTATTGAAAGATTAAGATGTGGGGTTTTTTGGATGCTTAAAGTGATACTGACACTACAAAAACTACTTTTTAAAATATGAATGTACATTAAAAGTTAGTTTTGCTGAAAAATCTATGGGCAGTTCCTGGAGGCGGGCCCATATAGTGGCCGCATTTTTACTGAGCTCTGCAGAGAGTGAACAAAATCGCCTGCCATCGATTATATTGCAGCAGAAAACTAACTGCACAAAGTGTGATAACCACACGAAACACCTGGCAGTCTGATATATCGGCACTACTGGCGAAAAACTTGCCCTGGAAGCCCCTGGCTCGATAGCCAGATCACGCGCACCAAATCCGTGACGGCCATCTTGGAGAGTGCTGTGCCGCACACAACAGGCCCCACACCGCTGCTGCATCTGTGGCAACGGAGCGGTAAGCACCAGACATTGTAAAGTACGGTCTCCGACCCCCGTATATGAGACACGATCAGCCTGCGGCGGCCATCTTCAAAAGGCACCGTACCAATCCCTCACGTGCAACAGGCCCCAACTTGCGGCCGAAATACATCACACGCAGTGGAATACAGTTGCCAATTGTCCAACAGCAAGGGACCTTGACATTGCCGGAGACAGACCACCCCCAGAAACCCTGTATTCACCTTACTAAGAACCCCTAACCTGTAGTGGCCATCTTGGAGGATACTCTACTACCCCAGCACACACCGCAGGCCCAACTCTGCGACTGTGATACAGGAAAATCACGCCGGCCTACAGCGCTGCACATCATCCGGAAAACCTCACTAACATTTGTAACGCTACTATTTTTTTTCCCTACCAAACGGGGGGGTTAGTGGTCATCCCGGCAGGACACTCTTACTACAGGTCCACAGGGGACCACGCACCTAGAGCACCCACAAGGCGAAACCTGCTCACCATATCAAATATCATTGTTTGTTCCAACTGACTCTTTCTACACTTGTGGCCACACTGATACTTTTTGTGCGCCGAAATCATGTAACTTAAAGGAATAGTTCAGTGTGAACATAAAAACTGGGTAAATAGATAAGCTGTGCAAAATAAAAAATGTTTCTAATATAGTTAGTTAGCCAAAAATGTAATATATAAAGGCTGGAGTGAACAGATGTCTAATAAAACAGCCAGAATCCAACTTCCTGCTTTTCAGCTCTATAACTCTGAGCTAGTCAGCGACTTGAAGGGGGGCCACATGGTACATTTCTGTTCAGTGAGTTTGTAATTGATCCTCAGCATTCAGCTCAGATTCAAAAGCAACAGATATGACCCATGTGGCCCCCCCTCAAGTCTCTGATTGGTTACTGTCTGGTAGCCAGGGCAACCAGTCAGTGTAAACCAAGAGAGCTGAAAAGCAGGAAGTAGTGCTCTGACTGACTTGTTATACATGAAATCATTCCAGCCTTTATACATTACATTTTTGGCTAACTGACTATATTAGAAACATTTTTTATATTGCACAGCCTATCTATTTACCCAGTTTTTATTTTTACACTGAACAATTCCTTTAACGGCATGAAAATGTGCACGCCGCATCATAATTGAGGTCACATTAACCTAAATTGGAAGAACAGGACAAAAAAAAGGAAAGAAAAAAAAACCAGATAAAATAAAAAAAAAAAAAAGGGGGGAAAGAAAAAGGGGGAATAAAACAAAAAAAAAAGAAAAAATATGAAAAAAAAGAGAAGAAAAAGAAAAAGAGGAGAGAATCTACTCATCTGACTCATCCAACCTCCAATCTATAACTTATAGACAAACATTCTATTACCAACGGCGACCCCCGACAGCACAACTACACTATGGATAAATATATCGGGTCTCACGCATCACAACGCTCTACAAAAGGAGCCAAAAAAAAAGACACTAAACAATCAGAAACATCCTCTTCACCAAAACAAACTCCAACCTCACCATCTCACACAATGAGCCAAACAGAGATGATTGCCGCAGATGACCTGATACAGGTTCTGGCCCCACTATTGGACCAAAAGCTCTCGAGTATAAAGGAAACTCTAGAAGAACTTCTACAGCATTTTTCTAACAAAACTTCGAATGGCATGTAGTAACCCTGTTCTCCGAACTGACTGATCTACATGGTGACTCCCCACAAGGGAAATATGGTCACTTCGTGTTACAAGAGCACTAGACCCTGACCTCAAGCAACACAAGCTCTGACTCCAGTTTTTCTCTTCGAGAAACAAACATATGGCATGCATTATATGCCTCTATTTTGATATGTTATTACTTTATGTTTGTATATGTTTAATGTTTTATGTTTCTATGCATTCAACTTTTTCTTACAGCTTAACATGCCCCCAATTTGTAGACCTAGCATCTGGACACTGCTCGCTGGGACAGATCCAGTTGTACATATACGCAATTCTTAACATTTAATTTATAACAAGAAAACTGGTATAGGCTAACGCCATGACACAATCTATCTCAACTATAACTGATATTAAAATCCTAATGTGGAATGTGGGAGGTCTTAATTCACCCTTAAAAAGGAGAAAAGTCTTAGACAGGTTGAAAAGAGAAAATCCTCATATTGTATTACTGCAGGAAACACACTGGAGGGCGGGAGAGAGTAGCGGCCTCAAAGCTAATTGGTTAAATCATTGTGTAGAGGCCTCCTATACAAAAAAGTCAAGGGGAGTTGCTACCCTACTTAACAAATCACTTAATCTACAGATTATCAAAACATTCAAAGATAAACAAGGCAGATACTTGCTACTACTAATAGAAATCTCACATATTCGTTACATCATAGCAAATGTGTATGCCCCCAATGATACTAATCAAACTTTCTTTACAGAACTACTACAAAGACTGGATTCCTGGGAGGCAGCACATGTGATCATGGCGGGAGATATGAATGTGACCTTGGATAGATACCTAGATAACTCTGGCACCCTCTCCAAACCAACAACTGACAGAGCTAAGTACCTTAAGACACTATGCACTCACTTACAATTACAAGACTCCTTTCGATATATGCACCCAACAGCTAGAGAATATACATTCTATTCTGGAGTCCATAGGACATTCTCTCGCATAGATCATATCTTCATCTCTCAATCACTCCTTCACACAATACAATTATCTGAAAAAAATACATAATCATTTCAGACCACGCCCCAGTAATAATGCACATACAGCACCCAAAACCCCAACCCAGGTCGTTTAACTGGTGCTTCCCTGCCCACCTCAACAACAATGATGACTTCAAACAACACATAAAAACTATCTGGGCCAACTATGTGGATGACAACCTCACCCATTGGGACGATCCAAATCTCCTGTGGGCAGCAGCCAAACCGGTATTACGGGGGCAAATCACCACATACTTGCACATCGAAAAAAACAATATAATGCCAAATATAAAACACTACAACAAAAACTTACACAAACATATACTAAATTTAAAACCTCCAAAACAAAAGAATCGCAAGAGGAATATAATGAATTCGAAAAACTTTTTGATGTTCTGTTAACAGAAAGAGCACAACTAAACATAGACCACATACGTAATAAATACTTTAGATGGGGAAACAAAACAGGTAAATTGTTAGCGAGAATCATCAAACAACAAACCCCACAAACATATATTCATAAACTTCAGAGTAATCAAAATTGGATTACATCTACCACACAAATTACCAAAACAATGGCTCAATACTTTCAAAATTTTTATGCCACAGAAACTGACAATCCCGAAGAGGGACTCACTTTTTTGCGAGAAGCAAATTTACCCAAACTTACAATAGAGGAAAGGAACATACTAGATGCACCAATAACGGAAAGTGAAATTTTACAGACTGTTAAAACCCTAAAATTAGGCAAATCCCCTGGTCCCAGACGGCCTTAGCGCTGAATTTTACAAAATCCTAGCACCTGATGTCACGCCAACACTCCAGACCCTCTTCAACAACATGCTTCAAGGCCTCCCATTGTGGCCAGAAGCAAATGAGGCCCGTATAATTCTCCTCCCCAAAAAAGACAGAGACCCCACTAACCCACAATCTTATCGACCTATCTCCCTCTTAAATCAAGACTTAAAACTACTCTCAAAAATAATGGCAGATAGATTCCAACTAATATTACCTAGAATCTTGTATCCAATCCAACTAGGCTTCACAAAAGGCAGACATTCTGTGAAAGCCACTCGCCAAATTCTGGCATCTATATATATACATAACATGGAGAAACGTAAACACGGAATATTAGTAAATCTAGATGCAGAAAAAGCATTTGATCGGATATACCATGCCCACCTTCTTAGACTACTTAAATTTCAACACTTCGGTCATCAATTATTAAAACTATTCCATAACCTATACATCTCCCCGTCAGCTTTTCTCACGGTGAATAACAAAAAACCCTGATAGATTCCCCATTCGTAAAGGGACCAGACAAGGTTGTCCCCTATCCCCTCTCTTTTTCAACATAGCGCTGGACCCATTGCTTAGACACTTAGCTCAAAACCACAAATATCAAGGTCTTACTATTGGACAAACACGTCATAAAATAATAGCATTCGCAGATGATATTTTCCTATTTATAAATAAACCGAACCAAGATATTCCTGTCGTCATGGAAACTATTAATAGATATGCCACTTTCTCTGGTCTAAAAATAAACTATGATAAATCAGAAGCCATCAAACTAAAACATACCATACCCACAGACTGGACACAAGACATCCCCTTCAAAAAAGCACAACACCACATCACCTATCTAGGCATCAAATTTACGAACCACCATACAGACACTTACAAACTAAACATAAGTCAAACCATATCCAACATCCAGAATGACCTAGCAAATTGGAAAACACTAAGTCTCTCTTTTTTGGGAAGGGCATACCTTATTAAAATGGTATACTTTCCCAAGCTTTTATACAAAATCCAGATGTTACCTTATTACTTAAAACAATCAGATCAAAAGCTAATAAACAAACTATTCAGAAAGTTTATTTGGGGGGGGGGAAGACCAAGGATAGTCTTACTCAAACTCCAACATCCTAAAATTAATGGAGGCGTAAACTTCCCAAATGTGAGAGACTATAATGAAGCACATTGGAGACTGGATCTATGATACAGACACGTATAGCAATACAAACTTAGAGTCTAAAATCATGGGAACGACATACCTGAACTCACTGATCCACATCTCACCTCTGGAACTCACACAAACACAAAAAAACAATCCTTCATTTATAAACACATACAAAGCTTGGAGAAATGTTCACCACAGATGGAAAGCCACACAATCTCTTTCATTACGTATATCTACCATGGACTGATAATAAAAATTTCCCAAGTGGCTTACTAACAAATGTCTTTAACAACTGGCGCAAAGAAGGCATTTACTGTGCCAGAGAAATATTAACCAAAAACTTAACTATTATGACACACCCAGAAGCCTCCGCCATGTTCCCTTCCCTCCGTGGCCAATATTTCTATTAGCTTCAAGCGTCTCACTATGCGAGAGATGTCCTACACAGGATGACAGACCAAGATATGTCTAATCCTCTAAATCATATATGGAAAGGAGCTAATACCATACACTCTACATCTTCTATCCACAAACTCATTAGGGTGACCCCAGATCCCTTGTTAAATGATACCCCCTTTGGAAAATGGTCAGAAGCTATATCGACTATCACCGCAACAGATGTTGTTAAACTTCATTCTCACTCTATGAGAACAATACCGTCTAGCCAATACCAGATCATGGCCCTACAAATACTACACCAATCCTACCTGACCCCCCTAAAGAGATACAAAAAGGGCATATTACCCAACCCAACATGTCTGAGATGCTCTGGAACAGATGCCACACTACTGCATTGTATATGGTCTTGCCCAGTTATCAATACACTTTGGTTAGACGTATACGAATACTGGCAATCATTAACCAAGCAAACATTTGAACCAAATATAGAATGGGCCCTATTTAGCAAAGTCAGGGGGACACAACAAATATCTAAAGCCAATAGAGCATTAGCAGAAAGATTAGCTGCAGCAACAAGAAAAGCTATACAACAAGAATGGCTTTCTCCCACCTCACCATCTATAAACTTGGTTAAGAACAAGCTACATTTCCTATTTCATATGGACTGGCTGGAAGCTTCCATAAATAAAAATACCCATACTGATAAGTTTTTCAACACTTGGACCTCCTACATCTTAAGCCTTTCGTCTGACATTAGACAACTTGCAATCTCTACTTTTCGATACACCCCGTCGAAGGGGGGGGGAAAGGGGCATGTTTAACTCTAAATAATCTTATTGTTCATTTTGTTTGTTTTTTTTTTGTTTTTTTTATTAGTTAAAAATAAAGGAATATCCAGCACCTATTGATTTAGATGTAGTGGTGGCTATAGAGATGTGAACGCCACCACCTCATCTTAACAAATCTTACAGCTCAACATGCTTTAAGTACGCTTAAAGAAATGACAATGTGCAGTTTCTTGTATAAATCAACACTTTATTAGACAAATGTCTATATGCAACATTGAATGACTAAACTGTATTGTTACAAAAGTGAAATAACTTGTTTGTTTATGCTGGGTTTCCAATAAAAAAAACAATGTTAAAAAAAAAAAAAGTTAGTTTTGCTGAGAGGTTTTGTTTTTGTAAGTAATTGTTAGTTGAAGTTCCCCAACCTGACTGTCCCATCTCAGGCTGTCAGTTAAAGTTTCTAATGCTAACGGACGCCTGCTGCACAAATATGGCAGCCCCCTCATAGGCGATCACAGGGAGTCAGATAGGTAATGTAAAAGCATTGGACAAATACTTTATGGCAAAATTATAAGAAGCATGCAAAGTAATTTTTATGGTAGATATTTTATGTTGTATCCCAACAGCATTGAGTCAGTAATATTTTATGTTGTATCCCAACAGCATTGAGTCAGTAATATTAGTACTTGTTATACAGGAGAGATATTTGTACAGACCTTTTAAAAAGCCAACATGGTTCAAGTGCTGAAGTAAAGTTGAAATTCTATATACAGGTATGGGACCTGTTATCCAGAATGCTCGGGACCTGGGGTTTTCCAGATAAAAGATCTTTCTGTAATTTGGATCTTCATACCTTATATCTACTACAAAATCATGTAAACATTACATAAATCCAATAGGCTGGGGTTGTTTCCAGTAAGGATTCATTATATCTTAGTTTGGATCAAGTACAAGGTACTGTTTTATTATTACAGAGAAAAAGGAAATATTTTTTAAAAATGTGGATTATTTGAATAAAATGGAGTCTATGGGAGATGGCCTTTCTGTAATTCAGAGCATTCTAGATAACAAGTTTCCGGGATAACGGATCCCATGCCTGTACCAGTAAAGGGGTTGAATATTCTCACATTTAAATTTCATACTAGAAAAAAATCAAATGCAGTATCAGCTAGTTGGGGTGATATTAAGTTTTCTATATAAAGTGGTGTGCTATTGATTTGAATTATTAGTACAGGCATATGACAAACTGAAAACAGAGACAGTGTCAAAAATCTCCAGCACTTACAATGGAAATTAATAGCTATAATGATTCAAAAACAACTTGCTCTCCTTTCCAGGAGATGGCAGCACATGTTTAATTTTATGTTTCTCTTCATATACAAGTATTGATAGGCTGTGCAAAATAAAACATGTTTCTAATATAGTTAGTTAGCCAAAAATGTAATGTACAAAGGCTGGAGTGATTTGATGTATAACAGAACACTACTTCCAGCTTTTCAGCTCTCTTGGTTTACACTGAGTGGTTACCCTGGCTACCAGGCAGTAACCAATCAGAGACTTGAGGGGGGGCCACATGGGTCATATCTGTTGCTTTTGAATCTGAGCTGAATGCTGAGGATCAATTACAAACTCACTGAACAGAAATGTACCATGTGGCCCCCTTTCAAGTCGCTGACTAACTCAGAGATATAGAGCTGAAAAGCAGGAAGTTGGATTCGGGCTGTTTTATTAGACATCTGTTCACTCCAGCCTTTATACATTGCATTTTTGTCTAACTAACTATATTACAAACATTTTTTATTTTGCACAGCTTATTTACACAGTTTTTATTTTCACACTGAACTATTCCTTTAATAATTCACTTTCTCTGGTGAGAATGTGTTAGGAAATTATATAACCCAGACAGCTATATACTCATTACAGATTCAGAAAGGGTCAGTGCAGAGTGACTTCAAGTATAACAGTAATAGGGCATGGGGTGTAGCAACCTCTTTTCAAGCAGGACATCTCTGAACATGAGAATCCCTGAAAGGAGAACTAAAGTAGCTAGAAATGTTTTGGGCTTCTGTACCAGCCCAAGGCAACCACATCCCTTTAGCAGTAAAGATCTGTGTCTCCAAAGATGCCCCAGTAGCTCCCCATCTTCTTTTCTGCTGATTCACTGCACATGTTTGGTGCTGCTGGCACTGAGCTTAGGGACCCACTCACAATATACAGTACACATAGAATAGAAATGTCACAATACAAATAATTACTACATGACAGCACAGAAAACAGTGCAACTAGCATGAGAATGTAATAATCAGCCTTGTAGCATCAGCTTATATTACAGGCCAATGTAATTAACTGCTTGTAAATTTGTGACGACCCCTAAGCTTAGCTTCTCAACGGCTATTCAGAGCCCACTGAGCATGTGAGTGTCGCAGACACTTTTTCAAGATGGTAAGCAAGTAATTGTATCTCCAATCCTAAAGCCCATTGGGCTTCCTAGACCTTCCAGTGTCCCTGCATTGGCTGCCCTGTGGCTAATACTGCAATTGCCTTTTACCCTGGTATACAGATATGTTTGTCAGTAAAGATAGTCTAAACACAGCAACACTGAAACAAAGTAAATACATGGTAAACATGCTCAGAATAATAGTTGCTATGCATTTAAATAAAATTTGTTGGCATTATATCCCCTTTAATTATGTACGATCTCTGCTTCTAAAGCACCTTGAATGTAAGTTCATCTTTCTTTTGATTGGAGCAAGTGCATTGTTAGAGGCCTATGGGCAATGCAGCGATTTATTAGAGGCAGCATTTTTAATCTTGCAACATCTCTTATTAAGGTTTTGATCATTATCAAAGACCTTGCAGGAAAGAGGGGTTAGAATTGATTTTTCTAAGAAGTGTAATTGATTGCATCAGCATTGAAAGTAAAGCTGAATGATACCAAGTACCACTTGTGCTAGATTTGCTTCTACTGTAGTTAAGTGTCTTTCCTGTTCTTTTACCAGATGGGGTACCAGTTCTGTTAATTATGTCAAGCTGCAGGCTTTCATCTTTTAGTCAGGCATTTGTCAGTTCATTCATGGCGCAATTAACTAATTACATTGATTCTCCTGGAACAGGCTCATTACAAGTGATTCTAAAAATTATAACTGCCATTGCCACAAGGTTCTTGTCATTGCCGCACAGCATACATTTTCTCTGCTGAAACTTCTGGTAAATGACTACATTTCTTCCCTGTCTCTTATGTCACATGTGGAAGTCTGAGCATTCCTACTTGTAGCAGCAGGGGTGTAACTACAGAGGAAGCAGACCCTACGGCTGCAGGGGGGCCCAGGATGTATAGGGGCCCGTTGAGGCCCTAATTCATACACAGTTTCAATAAATATTGGTAAATCTCTAGACATTTTGGGGGCCTGTAAAATAATTTGCTTTGAGGCCCAGTAATATTTAGTTATGCCACTGTGTAGCAGCATCCAAAACATCCATTTCCTGCCACAGATTGCTTCTGTTGAAAGTGCCATAAATCTAAAGATTTCCATCCCAAGTTACAGTCATCCATAGTTCCATTTTAATAATTGCCTGTAACTTGCAGTGTTTTCCATTGAAGTCAATAATGTGGCTTACAGTTGATGCCATTTTGTCCAAATATGCCTAATATTTATGTCATACAGGGAGATCAGTAGCTCCTACTTGCAGCTGGGTAGAAAGAGGCATAGTTGTTATGTGTGGGGAAAGTAGGTTTCTGCACCCATATAAGAAATCACTTAACTGTGTTTTAATTAACTACCACTATTTGCTATTAGTATCCGAGTGTAGCATAGGCATACTAAAGATTTACCATTGAGTTCAGATTTATAAGCACACTCTTTAAGCTGATCCAGAGGAAAGGAAACAAAATCACTCAGCTAGATAGCTCTCTGAATCCACCTCTACTGTTTGGGCAAATTGAGGGAGCGAGAGAAGGTTGGACATAGTGTAGGAGTGGTTGGGTGGAATGAGGGCCTTGTCTAATATGTTACTTGATGGATCAAATATAATTGGTGTCACCAAGACCACATGGCATGAAACGTGGCTAGGCTGTGAATTTAGCCAGCTGTGTTCTTTTTAGGAGACAAAGGGATTAAAAGAAGTGGATGGTTTGTCTTTATGTAGAACCAAAATCAATGTCACACAGTAAAAAAAGACATTGCCAAGGATTACATGGAGGACTTTCTGGAGGCTCAGTTGAATCACAATTGCTAAAAAAATAATAATCATTGTAAGGTGTAAACCTTCCAGTAAGGAGAACAAGGTCCCTGTTACTATTACAAATGGAAAAAGCTTCAGAAATAGGTCAGGCTGTAACTATTTGCATTTCCAAGTTTTTCTACCATTGTATAAAAAAAAGCACACAGATTTGTTAATATGTAACATAACTTTTTGTCACAGTTAGTTCAGAATCTTATTTGGAAATATGATCTTTTGGATCTTGTAAATCTTTGTCTGAATAACACAAAATTTAGCTGCAAATCTCTCTTGTAAGTATTTAGGCTAGGGCCACAGGGGCTGAAATGCACTAGCTGTGAGCATAGGCTGATATTAGCCCTACAACAGGCAGTAGCCTCCTCTCTTTTCTGAATTGGCTTTGATCCGATTGGTGGAATTCTGCCAAGAACTGGGAGTCTCTGCATTCAAAATTTCTGAATGTGGAAAAGAGAGGAGGCTACTGCCCACAGTAGGGCTGATATCAGCCAGCAGATTTCAGTCCCGTCTGGCCCTAGCCTAAAGGCATAGTGATCATAACATGGTTTTTGAGATTATGCTACAGAGAACTGTATAATGGACATTTTAGACATGCAAATAACCTCAGTATAAGGGCAACTTGCAGCTTATTGACTGGGAATGCCCTTTTGCAGGGTTAAGCACAGAAGGCAAATTGAATGTTTTCAAAATGCTACGTAAATGACCAGAGTTTACCTTCAGCAAAAGCCACATGTCAGATTCAGCAACATAGGCTTTTGTTATTCTTTGCCCCTTCCCCTTGACTTCCAATGATTTCTTTTGGTAAGTGAGGCCGACAATCACATTGCAGGCATGACCAACTGTCATTTCATGAGGAAACACAAGGATTTGCCAATGGTTTCAGCATCCTATATTTCTGGATCTACTGATCATTTTAATGTGCAGTTTTCTCCAGTAACGTAACTAAATGGGGGCGGGTCCTGGTGCAGGATGTGCAGCCGGGCCCCTGCCCTCCTCCATATGACATTTTCTGGCGCCGGAGTCAGTGGCACGCAAGCTGCCGGAGGGCCCTGAGGGGGTGCGAGCCCTGGCCCAATCGCACCCCCTGCTCCCCGGTAGTTACGCCACTGGTTTTCTCAGAAGGTAACTCTTTACCTCAATATCTCCACATATTAAAATTTAAGGACCATCCTTCTATATGGATTATGGATACCAAGGATTGCAGCAAGGTTCCCAGATAGAGCACCACTCATAAATGTGAGCAGATTCTGCAATACTAAATACATTCCCTTAATTCGGAGCTTTTTGGAGAACAGGTTTCCAGATAACGGCCCATATACCTGTACTTAGGACAGAAAGTTGAGGGAACAAGAAGATACAAATACTGATTTTAATTGCACTTACATTTAAAAATAATTTTGAAATTATTGAAAAAATGTACTATATATTGAAAAATTAGTTAGAAATGCTTTATACTAATTAAATGTTTTTTTAAATTATTTTGACGAAATTTCCATGTAGGGAAGCTTTTCGTTACTGTATGTTAGATAATCCGTCATTGCTCCCAGTGTAAAATGGCTTTTACATCAAAAGTATATCATTTACAGAACATTGTTTATTAAAAAGTGATTTTTTTTTCTTATACTTTAAAGAAAAAAGTTTAATTTATGCATTTTTGTATGGAAATAATCTAAATTAGATTTACTTCAGATATGTATATTGATGTATCTGCGCTATATAGGGATTGCAATGAAATTTAAGATGCTAAATTAATATTAGTTTTTGAGGCAGATTTTCAGATCATTGTTTTGGGTACAAAAACATTTCCTTATTAAATATTGTATTGTTTATTACTCTTTAATGTTAACAGTATTTATTGAAATATATATCAAAAACTAGGTGTTTTTTTAATATATATTAAAACCAGTATTTATTGAAATATATATTAAAAACTAGGGGGCCGATTCACTAAATTCGAGTGAAGGAATAGAAGGAAAAAAGCTCGAACTTCGAAAAGTTTTTTGTGTTCCTCGACTATCGAATTGGTGTCAATTCGCCTGAGTAGAATGAGTCGAATAGATCGAGCGCAAAAACGCTGCGACTATTCGCCCCTTCGATAGTCGAAGTACTGTCTCTTTTAAAAATACTTCGACTGCCTACTTCGCCACCTAAAACCTACCGAATTGCTTTAAAAGCCTATGGGAAAGTCCCATAGGCTTGTTTTCTAAGTTTTTGATCGAATAAAAAGGCATTCGATCGATCATTCGATTGAATGAAAATTCTTCGAACGAATATTCGATCGTGCGACTATTCGCTGGGCGAATATTCAATCGTGCGACTATTCACCGGCGTGTAAATTCGCCCGAATTGCCTATTCGATTCTATTCCCCAGTCGAATTTCGAGGGATTTAACCCCTCGAAATTCGACCCTTGATACATCTGCCCCTAGGTGTTATTAGTTATAGGTGTTTTCCAGATATATGTAAACAAATGATGTTTTAGTCCTCTTTTTTTTATTATGTTGATAATAGCGAAAGCACTTTTGTGGCATTTTCTGAGTGAGTCTCATAAAACACTAAATATATGACAGTGGTATTCATTCTGTGTGTGCAATATTGCTGTCTTTGCCAACACGCCGGGCAGCCTATCTGCTATGTATGTGCTTAATGGGCAGGAAGGTTAGTACAAAGCCACGCTGCACTTGTATTGCAATTACCTGCTCCACTGCTGGGTGGTACCAATGGGTTGTAATGTTCAAGTCTAAATATGTGACCATTACTATCTACACAGCAAAACCCTGAAACCACAAGCATGCTAACATAGATGGTGAGGTTGCTGTTTAATAAACCATGGTGGCTACACTATTAGTAACTGACATAATGCAAAGCAGGATAGTGAGTCACTTTTCCTTTGTTAATGATCCACAACATAAGTTTGAAAAACATCTTTAAGACACTGGCATAATAGTGGCACTCCAACTCAATGTCATGTCCCTACTGGTACAACAAATGTATCCTTTCATAGTACATTCATGTGCTAAACAAGCCATGCCCTTTACAGACTGCATTTATCAACGGGGAAGAAAACATCCTCACTAATTTAAAGAGCACAGTATGTCAGAACACAGTTCTAATCACCTTCACCAATGTTTCAAATTATTTTACAAGACTGCATTAAACCATAAAAATAGTCTTGTAGACAGGGCTTGGATCCAAATCCATGAGAAACCCTTTGGAATGTATAGTGAATGGAGCTGAATCCACAGCATTTGCCAAGGAACACTCTACTCCAAAATCACACCCTGAATGAAAAATTGTGCTAATGGGATTGTTGTGTGAGCTGATCCGTATGTTTCTGGATGTTATCATGATAGCTGGGAAGGGGGTGGGCTATATAGCAGTTGCATTCATTGCTTTTGTTTTTGTTCACTGACCCTAGCTAATTGCTGATTGGTTTCTGTGGTTTAATGTTTGAGAGTAAATTAACACCGGTTGTGTGTACCCCCTCCCTCAAATCACATATCTAATCGAGCATTGGAATTTTATTAGAGCATTAGATTTTGCTGTTCTAGTGATTGCTTTGCTTTATCATTTTCACCAAGCCTTAACTCTCTACACTGCACCCGTGTTTTACTACATCTGGACAATTTTATAAATTCTTAAGCTGGCCATAGATGTTGAGATTTTTAAAAGATCCGAGCCGCATCGTGAGACCACAATTTTCACAGAACAATCGTACGATCTAAAAAGACTAATTTGCCAGGAAAACAAAGGGGAGCTGCCTGCTTGGCCCTGCAGACATAGATAGATTGCACTGGGACCCACAAAGATTTTTTTGACCTGGCCGATCAATTTTCTGACAGATGTCGGGCGAAAAATCGTAAGATGTACGATCGTTCCAATCCCACTAACCGCACGATAGTTTCGAAGGATTGGTCGGACTTCGCTAAAATCGGTCGTTCGGCAAGAAGAATTGTCGCGTCTATGGGGAGCTTTAGTTTAACAATAGAGAAACCAAGAGGCATATTTATCAAGGGTTGAATTTCGAGTTCATGGGAGTTTTTTTAAAACAGTTTTTAAAACAAATTCAAAAATCAAAATGCTGTGGATAAAAAAAAAAAATGAATTTTCATAGTCTGGTGAATAGGATTGACCCGAAGACTAATCTAATTCAATTTGAGTTTTTCAAACTTGATTCAAGTTTTTCTGCATAAAAAACTTGAATATCAGAAAGGCTTGAAACAACTCCAAATTGATCCCAGGATGTCTTCCATAGGCTAAAACAGCAATTTGGCAGGTTTTAGGTGGCGTATAGTCGAATTTGAGTTATTAAAGGGCCAGTGTATGATAAATCTCGAAAATCTAATTCTAATTTTTTTTAAAAAACTGAAATCAAATTTTAACAGTTCCCTAGTCGAATTTGACAGTTTTGGCCTTGAAAAAACAAGACAATTTAAATTTGAAAATTAGATATGTGAATTTTCACTTCGACCCTTGATAAATCTGCACCAAAGTGTTTCTTTGACCAGTGACACCCATATTATCATAATATTGCTGAACACAGTTTTCACTGTTCATTAGTACCCATGTGTCTGAACCCCAAGGAATCCTTCCTTTCATTTTCCATCACTTTAAGGTGGCATATTATACCCAATAACTTTTTTCTGGTCCTTGGGCTTACTGCAGATACAAATGAGAAGTTTGTTGATATATTCTAGGTTCCACTCTCTGTGCATGATATGGGTGGTGTGTGCATGTTTCTGTTGGAGTTAGAACACATTGCACTGGCAGGAAAGGATGAGCCACCTTCTTTTTCAACAACAGACAAACACATAGGGGCAGATTTACTAAGCTCGAGTGAATAGTTTGAATGCAAAAATATTCGAATTTCGAAGTATTTTTTGGGGTATTTCGACCATCGAATTGGTCAAATTCGATTGAATTTGATTGAATCGGATGATTTGAACGATTCAAAGTACTGTCTCTTTAAAAAATCCTTTAACTCAATACTTTGCAAAATAAAAGCTACCAAGTTGTATGTTAGCCCATGGGGACATTGAAGATAGGTTTTGGGCACTTTTTATGATCGAATAAAAATCATTCGATCGATCGCTTAAAATCAGTCGAACCTTTTGCGCTAAAATCCTTCGAATTCGATATTTGAAGGATTTTACTTTGAGAGTCGAATTTGAGGGTTTTTTAACCCTCGAAACTCGACTCTTGATAAATCTGCCCCATAATGTGCAGATTGAAACATGGAAACAGGACAGTAAAGGTATAATAACTGTATGCAGCATGTATGCATCTTGCAAGAGTAATCAAGAACTAAAGTTCATCAAAGTTCAGTGCAATTTAAAATACTGGGGGATTGCAGTATGATTATTAATTCCGGAAAGGTTCAGTAAACAGTAATACAGTATATAGTTTATTTATTTTCTATTTGAATTTTAAACAAAAACAAAATATTGGATATGATATAGATAATATACCTTGAAACATATGAGAAATAAATGCAATGACTGTGTTTTAAAGTGGACCTGTCAACCAGACAAAAAATGTATAATAAAAGTCCTTTTCCAAATAAACATGAAATGCAAATTTTATTTTCTATTAAAACATTCATAGCTGTTGTAAACTCATTTAAAAATCTCAGCTGTCAATCAAATATTACCTGCCCCTCCTCTATGCCTTAGGCAGGGCAAGCAGTTACTTTCACTTTCCATTCAGCACTTCCTAGATGTCACTGCTTTCCCAACATTCCCCCGTTCTCTTCACCATTTAATTGTGTAACTAGTGCATGGGGATGGACATCAGGTCCCCCATTCTGGTGCACAAACAAGATTCTGAGATGATACAAGGCTTGTCTTAATAACAGTGTCCACAAAATGGCTCCTGCCTGCTTGCTATAATTAGGACATTCCAGACTGAAGGAAACAAAAGTCCAATCATTTATACAATGTAATTAAAGTTCATTTTGCTTGACTAACATGATAAAACAGGATTTGGATTCATTTTTTGGGGTGACGAGTCCCCTTTAAGGAATGTGGATAAGATGGAAAGTGGATTAGAAGTTGGATTTAGAGCGCTAGTTCACAACTTCATCCATTGCTATTACTTGTTAAAGGGTGACAATACAGCATACAACAAAGTTTCAATGGAATGGAGGGAGTGGGAGCATCCCACAATTTCTGGACTTACTACCCACACAGATGTCCACATATTTTCCAGTTGTTAAATTTTTGTTATTTTTAACATCATAAAAACTGGAAAAACTATTTTAAGTGTAAAAGTTGCATATCAGTACAAAAAAAGTTGTATGTTTGAAATTATTACTTACTAAGCAGAATTCATTACAAACGTTTCCAATTTGGAGCTTCTTCTCATCACATCAGGCTTATTCTAATGAGCACTTTGTGCTAATCCTTGTGATGATGCAATAACGCAGAAAGAATAATTGCCTAATTTGTGTTAAGTAGGTTTTCTGATCTAATTATAACTAGTTTCTAACGCTTCAAATATAATTTTCTTTATTGGTGATTACAGTTATTTAACATACACTGTGACTTGTGGGTATTCAACTGCAGAACTAAAAATTCATTATCCCAGAAACCCTTTGCATAACGTACAATGTAACAGCTCTCACTGGTGTTGAATATTTTTGCTGTGCTAAAATTTGTTTTGGTCTTGTACTAATTACTCTCTCGTGTTTTTAGTCAGAATTTGAGATCAGCTCATGTGTGGATATTACAACATGCAGATTCCCAAACTTTTTCATGTGACTGTAACATTGTCAACCATAGATCTAATTTACAGCAAGAGAGGTACAATGTGCTTTTACTAAAGAACTGCTTCCATACTAGTTTAAGGGATACAAAAAATGCAGCGGAGCTTAAAAAAGGTTGCTATACTGGATTGCAATGAAAGGGGGTAACCGCAATTATTTATTAAAGTGCAAAACTACAGGATAACTTTTAGAGGGGTCAAATTAGCAGTCGTAACTTTTTCAACAGTGCAGTAACCCATAGCAGCCAAGCAGCAATTAGTTATTTCTGGTACCATGGGTGGTATAATCAAAGTATATCTCAATGTTACTGAGAGTAAAGATGCGCATAAGAACTCTGAATATAGGAGGGAGAGAAAAAACATTACACAGGGTATGTATCTCATGATGAAAATCTTAATTAAAATCCAAATTTATTAAGTCTTTTTTTAAAAGCATATAACATACAAAAAATGGAGATAGGGCATTGGAACCGACACAATTCATCAAGAGATACACAACCCCATCCATTAATAGTTATTTTTTAAATATATATTAATCACTTAATCCATGAAATAACACCAAGGGGACTCAATAGAGAGTGGGAACTTAACTGTTTCATTGATTAAGTGGTTAATATATATTTAAATATATATTTAAAAAATAACTGACTATTAATGGATGGGGTTGTGTATCTTTTGATGAATTGCGTCGGTTTCCAATAATGTAGCAACCTCTCTATGAATTATATATATTTCAATATACCCTTTATTCCTTAATGAATTATGACTGCCCCTTACAATATTGGCTCTTTCATTTTTTTTCTTTTATTATATTTATTTATTTTTTGGATATATTTTTGTTCGCATTTCATGTTTATTATTTATTTACAATTTATACCACATATATCAGTCTACTATTATGCCTTATTTCGTTACTATGTTACACATTGTTATTGTATTTACATCACATTACATTTTGATATTATATATATATATATATATATATATATATATATATATATATATATACTACTTAATCCTTGTATGCTACTTATGTATTTGTTTTTATTTACATACAATGTTCTTATACTTCATTTATTCATGCTCGTGTGATTCCTTTAATTAATTAATATCACTTGTTGCTTTTAAAAGTGTGTTTATGTAAGTATGCTGTCAGCAGGGGACACGCAGGCTTCTGATGAAGTGACTAGCACAGTCACGAAACGCGTCGAGCCGCGCACTCCCCTGCCCTATCTCCATTTTTTGTATGCTATATGCTTTTAAAAAAACTCAATAAATTTGGATTTTAATTAAGATTTTCGTCATGAGAGACATATCCTGTGACCGATCCTGTGCGCTTCGGATTATAATCAAAGTAAATCTCTAATTGGGCTGTGGTCGCTGGACAGGTTTGCCTTTGCTCCGTGCTAGTGAATGAGCCCATGGCCCTGTGTGTGACACAAAATGACAAGATTGTCTGATAAAACAAAGACTGACTGCCAATGCTGGTTATCTAATCTAATCTAGTAATTGAAATTATACATGTACTGTATGTGATCATCATCTTAAAAGCTTTTAAAGTCGCCTAAGTGATTGTCATTCAACTGTCAGAAGTCTATCCTCCGTATGTCATAAAAGGCATATCGAGTTATGTAATAAGAGGCACTAAGTTTGCCCAGGAGCAGTAACCCATAGCAACCAATCAGCAGGTAGCATTTACTGGACACCTGTTTAAACCAATCTCATTGGTTGCTATAGGTTACTGCTCATGGGCAAACTTAGTGCCTTTTGTTACATATGGGGGATAACGTCTGCCCAGGTGTAGCAACCCATAGCAATCAATACAATGTTTGTTTTTTTGGCATCTTGTAGAAATATCAGTTACTGTGTGCAGAGTTCCCATAAATATATGCTCTTTGCTTTGGCATTAGCTTGTATAAAGAAATCACCCAGACAATTAGGCTAGCTGCAGAAAGCTTTTATATCTAATTTGCAAACTTGAGGATCAGACAAATGCATCATCATTTGGGCCATTTGGGACTTCTGCAAATTCAGCCGTTTTCTGTAACACTATAATATTCATAAAAAGAAAACTTGAAATTCCTGACACTAATTAGGGTCTTCAGTTACACTAGTGCCTACAGGAGCATCCTCATCAGCATATCTATTAGAACTTCATCTAGTTAAAAGTGAGGAACTGTAGTTTCTAATTTTTTTTAATGGACTGAAATTTCTGATGTAATGATGGGGCACACTGCTTCATAGCCGAGGCTTTCAAACTTATTGAGACATAATGAAAATGCTTTCTCTCAGACAGTGCTGTGTTTGTAATGAAACGAATTGCATTTAAAGAAGATTTGTTGTCAATGAGAAAATTAAAGTAAACCTGCTTGGAGTGCTCTCCTGAACACTTATGCAATTTAATTTTCTATTTTTAAGAGTTTTTACATATATTAGCAGTCACTGGTAAATGGAGCCTACAGCTCAGAAGCAGTATGTTAAGCTGGTGCCCCAAAGCATCTCCATCCCTCCAGCTGTTAGCACAGCTTTTAACTCCAGAGGGTGGGGGATGCAGATTGTATATGCATTTACCCTTCAAGCTGCTGACGCAGGAGCTCTGAGATAAAACAAGCAGTTAAATGTTTTTAAACCTTTAAAAATTAATGAAATTAGGAAATTTAAGTAAATAGCAAAAATGATCAGAAGAGTGAGTGAGTTATAATAATTATTATTTGGCTTTAATCTTTAATCTTTTTTGACTTTAATCTCCTTTGAACCCTTATTTGTCCACATGATTATTATCGTATAAACATATATCTCAATGATGTTTGCAGTTTTCAGGCTCACTGTAGTCTGGGATGACATGTGATGCCTCCCTCACCCTAAAATCTCATGAGGCAGGACAAGTAGTCTCAAGTGAATGTACTATGAATCAACAACTTCCCAGTTGTGAGGAGAGCCCTATAGAAAAGGAGCTCATGCAAATAAGAAGTAACTTATGCATAATTAAATCACAGCATAAGGTTCATTTTCATCCGCTACAGAAGTTCTGGTCTTGCTAATTTCCCTGCAGTCAGTTGTGCAGATAATTCCCATCCATTAAAGGTTCTAGAAGCAAAGGGCACTTTTTGCTTGACAGTAGGGATGCACCAAATCCACTTTTTTGGATTCGGCCGAACCCCCGAATCCTTCGTGAAAGATTCGGCCGAATACCGAACCGAATCCGAACCCTAATTTGCATATGCAAATTAGGGGCGGGAAGGGGAAAACATTTTTTACTTCCTTGTTCTCTGACAAAAAGTCACGCAATTTCCCTCCCCGCTACTAATTTGCATATGCAAATTAGGATTCGGATTCGGTTCGGCCGGGTAGAAGGATTCGGCCGAATCCGAATCCTGCTGAAAAAGGCCGAATCCTGGCCGAATCCCTCTTGCTACCCATTCCTAATTGAGCATAGTTGCATCTAATGAAACTGGGGAACCCCTAAACTATTGCCACCTTGGAGCCCATTGGTAGCTCCAAGATTTTCATAGTGCCCTGTGTCAATCTCTGCAGCCAAATAGGATACACACACAAATGCCAGACATTACACCAGCTGAAATTCAGCGGCATTGCATCTGATTCAGGACAAAGTGTGCTCACAATTGACATACAGTAATATAAACACATTAGGTGCGGCTTCAGTGACGGAGCACAGCAACACTGGAATTGAGGGTAAAGAAAATGGCAATTGCAGCCACAATATACTGCGGAAAGTAAATGTGCCTTGTTGTATTCATATTATAAAGCAATAATTCCAGCAGCACTCCGATATGTGAATCAATGATTATTTATTCATGCCATTAGCAGAGCGACGTTTCGGGCTATTCCAGCCCTTTATCAAGCTTGTTGTATTGATATTATACACATATATATATATATATATATATATATATATATATATATATATATATATATATATTATTTGCTATTAATAGTTTAATGTTTTTTGGTAACATAGCTTAGGGCAGCTCCAGCACGTGTGATAAATTGCCTTTTTGTAAAATAAGATGTTTAAGAACAACTAAATGTTTGTGTGTAAGTAGCTAATACTAGAGACGAGTCTCAGGGATCCACTGAAACCTATGTTCCTTGGAAGCAGGCCACAAAAGGCGCATCTGTGCATGCAATAAAAACTATTACAGAAAAGTACAGATTGCCGATTGAATTCAATTTTTAGGTAGAGCATTTATAAATGACAAGGTTTAATGGCCAGGGCCTCCTTTAACAGAATCTGGTGATGCAGGACATTTTGTTCTTACGGATGTTGATTAATACTTGACTGCAGCTTTTCAGAAAGTAAAAACGTGTGCAATAAGTACTTTGAAAACTATTTTGTGTGTATTGCTTTTTGAAACATGTCAATTGTAGAAATGTATGGCCTGTCATTGAATTAAATGAAATAATGGAATAAATACAAAGTTAAAGGGACAGCATACATCCCTTTTCAACATTAGCCAAATTAATAGGGCTTGTACTGAACACACTTTTTGCCTATTGTTTTAATTAAGAAATATCTATGGCTTCTTCTATTTCTGGCACTAAACTAAGAACATGAAGCTAGTTTCACTTTAGTACAGGTTTGGGATTAGTTATCCAGAAAGCTACGAATTACAGAAGGGTCATCTCCCATGGGGCAAATTTATAAAGGGCGAAGTGGTTAGCCCTGGTGAAAAATCCCCAGTGTGACGTCATTTCGGCACTTCACCGATTTACTAACGGTCGCTGACGTAATTACGCTAGAGAAGGAGATAGACTCTACCGCAACTTCTCACTCTAATGCCAGGCGTATTTTCGCTCTGGCGAAAGAGCATTACTATGCAAATTCGCAAAGTTTTTTTTTTTTCTGAACGTTGCCTCTATCGCCAGACTTGCCTTTGCCACCTCATTTTTTCTAAGTCCCAAAAACGCTGGCATCTTCGCCTTTTTACAGGGTGATAGGCTGAAAAAGATTGTAAATTTTTTGTGGGGTATCCGGCTTCCTCCCTACATTTCCTAACATATGGCACATAAACTATAGAGTGGACACATGTGTAGGGCAATATAACAACTCTATTTTATTTTATTAAGGTTATTGTGTAGTGTAATGTATTTGCTGCTACATATATGTCCTTTGAACTTTAACTTCCCGCTTTATGCAAATTAGCCAACGCTAGCATAACTTCGCTATGCCTGCCGTAGTATCTCTGTATATTGTCTCCTTCAATGAATTACTTTGTTCATACATAATAAATTGTTTTTATTTAATAAAACATGCCAGTTCGACCCTCTTAGTAATAATCTACTTGCTATTAGATTTGTATCTGATTTTCGTGAAATCTATTCTTTTCAAGCTAAAATCAATATCGCTTGAAGTAAAGAAGAAAAACAAACATGCTGCATTGTCTCCGAGTTTATTAGAAAAATAGGACGCCATGGAGAAGGTACAGCAGGATTGTAGTAGCGATCTTTATAAGGAATTTGTCTTCAACTATGAGGTGATGCTGAAAATTACATTTAGTAAGAATCAGTTATTAAAGTCTATTATGTTGCTAAAAGCAAATGGACACAAGCACCATAAAGAGATATTGACACAATTAAACCTTTTTTACATCTATTATAACATTGTCTTTAAAGGAAAACTATACCCCCAAAATGAATACTTAAGCAACAGATAGTTTATATAAAATTGAATGACATATTAAAGAATCTTACCAAACTGGAATATATATTTACATAAATATCGCCCTTTTACATCTCTTGCCTTGAACCACCATTTCGTGACTCTATCTGTGCTGCCTCAGAGATCACCTAACCAGAAATACTACAACACTAAGGGACCGATTCACGAAGGGTCGAATATTGAGGGTTAATTAATTCGACTGGAAATTAAAATCGTACGACTTCGAATATCGAAGGATTTTTCGTTCGATCGAACGATTAAATCCTTCGAATTGAACGATTCGAAGGATTTTAATCCAACGATCGAACCAAAATCCTTCGATCAAAAAATCACAGGCAAGCCTATGGGGACCTTCCCCATAGGCTAACATTGACTTCGGTAGCTTTTAGCTGCCGAAGTAGGGGGTCGAAGTTTTTTTTAAAGGGACAGTACTTCGACTATCGGATGGTCGAATAGTCGAACGATTTTTACTTCTAATCGTTCGAATCGTTCGAATTTGATCGAATTCGATCGAATTTAACCAATTCGATGGTCGAAGTACCCAAAAAATACTTAGAAATTCGAATTTTTTTTTTATTCGAATCCTTCACCCGAAATTCGTGAATCAGCCCCTAACTGTAACAGGAAGAAGTGAGGAAGCAAAAGGCAGAACTCTGTCTGTTAATTGGCTCATGTGACCTTACATGTGGTTTGTATGTGTGCACAGTGAATCTTACGATCTCAGGGGGCGCCCCTTATTTTTTAAAATGGCAATTTTCTATTTATGATTACCCAATGGCACATACTACTAAAAAGTATATTATTATGATAATGGTTTATTTACATGAAGCAGGGTTTTACGCATGAGCTGTTTTACTCCGTATCTTTTAATAGAGACCTACATTGTTTGGGGGGTATAGTTTTCCTTTAAATGCTATTTCTAATTTTACCTTAAAAGCCTTTGCCCAGTGCTTTTACATTACCTATCTGATCCCCACATTCCTCTATGAGGGGGCTGACATGTTTGCGCAGCAGAGTCCATTAGCATTAGAAACTCTGATAGGTTGAAAAGGGACAGTTAGGTGGCAAAACAGTCAGGTTTAGGAAGTTCAGTTAACAAAAGCAGGCATAGCAACAAAAAACAATCAACATGATCTATAACTAACTTTTAGGGGGTTAATTATCAAGCTCCGAATATCCGTACCTCAAATAATTCATAGTTTTCGGAGCAAAAAATAAAAAAACCATGAATTATTCAAGATTTATTAAAGTCCGATGGTCTAAAAACTCTGACTCCGAAACCTGGCATATAAAAGCTCTCGAGGTCCTGTATAAATCAATGGGGAAGGTCCCAGTGTCTGCGCTGATGTCCATACTGATATCTGATCATTTTGGAGTTTTGCCCGACCCCATTGTTTCAGGCTTTTTTCTTCATAAATAAGGTCCATTCGGGAATTCAGAGTTGCTCGAAGTTGGATATTAGAAATACTGAGATAAATTAGTACCTTGATAAATAAATTTGGAGCTTGGACTCTATTGGTTTTATAAAATGGAATGTTAAATTGATACCATCATAATTTATAACCCTTTTTTTTTTACTCCATGATTACATTTTTTGTCTTTTAATAACAGTATTGAATGAGAAAATTTCAAGAACTTTTCTTAGGCACGTCAGTGCTTGAAAATTACACCCTGACTTGCCATACATGCCCAGATGGTCGAGCAGACTGGCCCAACCAAATGTAGCATAAGATTGCCTTGAATATTTAAGATAAGCCTTGAAATGGTGATATGTTTGAGTATTTTTAAACAAACTTCTGCATTTCAGCTCTAGTAGAATTTTTTTTTTTATAACTTTGTAAACTAGATAATGGTTTGAAATAGTATATTAATAAATGTTGAGCCCTGTAACTACTAATGTGGCAGTTCTGATCCGTTAACCGGAAAACCCATTATCCAGAAAGCTCTGAATTACTTGAAGGCCACCTCCCATAGACTTTATCCAAATAATCAACATTTAAAAAAAAAAAAAAAAATTTCCTTTTGTCTGTAATAAAAAAAACATAACCTGTCATGACAGAGGGATAATTATTTTTACATTATATGACATTTTCGATGCCCAAAGAATGCAATATTTGTGCAGGGCTCCATCTCTTTCTGTGATAACTGATTCATGTAAAAATACAATATAGTTTTTTTCAAGGCTGAGGGGGCTAGCACATTAGCTGAAGCAATTGGCATGACTCAGTGGTTTTAACATTGTTTACTGCAATTGCTCTATATCACAGATTCTCATAAAGTGTAGGTGTTGTCGTTATAGGAGCTGGAGATGTTAGTTTTTTATTTTGGGCTGGAAATCATAGCAGCAGGAATGGATTGGACTAGAATGACTTATATAATATAAATGTTTGAGTACTAGATAGAAACAGTACTATTGAAGAAATACGTAAGGGGTAAAAAGAGGGATTAGATTAGACAGTAGGGGAGTTATAGATCATTCTATGTGAGTCACAAATGAAAGTGAGTCACCATATATTATGAACGTCTCATAAAAAGAAAATTCTGCTGCTATATTTGTTTATTGCCAGGTAACCTAACTCTGTGAAATGATTTGAGCCTTTTGTACTAAGTAACATATGTTACCACTGTAACTCAGCTTCTAATTATCTTTTATATAGCACCAAGACATTTGCGCAGATTTTTACCGAGATTTTTCACTGTTCACTTCAGTCACTACTCCACTACTTACTTTTTATTACACTCACTCTAGAGTTCATTTCATCAGGAGCTAGTTAACATACCTGTACATTAGTGATGGGTGGGTTGACCTGATACCCGAGGTGACCTGTAGGTTTACCTCCAGTTGGGCGGGTTCAGGTTGACATTTCACTAACCATTGCAGGATAGGGTTGAGTGCGGGGCAAGTACACTCCTCCTCCTAAAGTAGTGTACATGGGTTGGGTGGGGGTTCTGCAATGACAACATTTTGGGGGTCAGATGGGGTTGAGTTTTTCCTGACACACACATCACTACTGTATGTTTTTGGAGTGTGGTATGGAGCAAGAGTACCAGAGGTAACAAACTCAATATAGTGAACAATTTGCAAATGAACTTTGCAGAGCAGAAATGCTTAACACTGATCTCGTGGTGTTGCCCTTTGTATTTATTTTGCATACCATATAATCATTGTCAGGTAAGTAGTTACAATCTAAAGGGCTGGTACCACCATCAAGTAAAAATATTTCATTACCATTTTAGAGGGTTACTGGGCTTATTTAGTATGGGCTAAGTGCAAGAACGCTAAGTCAACTTGCAGCATTTAAATCAGCAAACTATACACCATCTAGCTCTAGCTGTCTAAGCTGCACTCTGTGATTTGCCAGGGATTGAGGCACAAGGTGAAGAGGGCAGAATTGTTCCAGCAAGTAGCACCTGGCAATGGCAGCATGGCATTCAGAATTAGAAGCAAGTGTACCAGAGGTAAAGGCGGCCATACAGGCAGAGATCACCAAACAAATGGATCTCTCCCCGATGTGCCCACCTTGATATCGGGCTGGTCCACTCTAGGGCCCACTGATCGGATCACAATACAGGCGGTCGGACTGTGGACCACATCAATGAACTAATGTAGTCCTATATTAGTTAAAAAGCAAAACTTCTCACTTTACTTTGTGGTATTGACTTTGTTCTATTGTGTGCCAAAGGATTGGTTAAAGAAGGGTATTTTAACTTGGAAAAGCAATTTTTTCATACTTAAACAAATTCAATGTGACAGTGAATGGATGCTTGTTGTCCTTGAATGCTTACAGAATAGCTTTTTATGTTGCCACTCAAATATGTCAGTTCACATCAGCTATTCAGTCAATGCAGAAGAGCCTTTTTACATACTTGATTTTTCAGATCTAGAACTCATTTGTTTACAACAAAATCAACTATTATTATTACATATGGAGTGCCATTTTATCCCATAGCAATTTACAGTGTAAGGGGTTCCAGATGCAAGACCTAATAGTTTACATATACAAACAAACATTTGACCAAAATACAGCTTAGGTATATTTACAATTGCACATTGTTAGGAGGCCATAGGTTGAGGACCCTGCTTACAAGAGCTTGCAAAATTGTTTTTAAATCCCATTGTGTAGCCAAAGTAAATATTTTGCACTGGACAGCACACATCTCCAATCTTAACCCAGGTGCAAGGTAAGAAAAAAGTACATAAACATATACACCGGGAATTCAATGACAGAAAAAAAAGTTTTTTTTTAAGACAGAAGAAGACATTTTAAGATTCCATTTTATTAGGACTAATGAGATCATAGACAGTCAACTGTGAACTTGCAGATGTTGATAAAATATAATGCTCAATGTTCAGCTGCCATTTGAAAGTTGGGTGATATAATAAAACAGTCAAATACAGTATAATAATGTGTTATTCATACTTTTACCAGATCTGGACTATATATCAGTTTCACTTATGCTTATTTCTGCCTCATGAAACTTATGACGCAGGGATAATCAATAACTAATTATGTAGCTATACAGATCTACAACTCCCATTATTTTAGCTGCCACCAAATCTCAAGACGGCATATGCAAGTTGCAGTGTTTCAGCTGGAGTGGAAAATCTTGCTTGTTTCTGATATAGGCCCTTATTTATGACGTACAGGACAGTGCTAGGCAGCATTTTGTGACCTTGCTTTGTTCTTGACACCCAGATACTCACAATTCTTGCATTTAGCTGGAAAATATAGCATTGGTCAACAATGTGACATTTAAGCTGCAACTCTTTTATAAATGAGCCCCATGTGTTAACAAATCTAATGAAAAAATGGTGTCTTCAGAATGCTTGGAACCTGGGGTTTTCCAGATAAAGGGATATTTCCATAATTTGTATCTCCATACCTTAAGGGGCAGATTTATCAAGGGTCGAGGTGAATTTTCGAATGAAAAAAAATTGAACGTAGAGCTATTTTTTGTGTACTTCGACTAGGGAATAGTCCAAATTCGATTTGAATTTGAAAAAAATTTCGAAATTCGAATATCGAAATTTATCATGTACTGTCTCTTTAAAAATTCGACCTCGACCATTCGCCATCTAAAACCTGCCAAATTGCTGTTTTAGCCTATGGGAACATCCTAGAACCTATTTGTAGTCAATTGGTGGACTTTGAAATTCTGCTGAATACGGACCTGTTCAATTGAAAACTAACCTATTCCACCAAAAAAAAACTATGACTTAATTTCGGTTGGTTTTTTTCAATTCTAATTTCAAAGTTTTTTCAATTCGAAATTCGACCCTTGATAAATATGCCCCTTAGTCTGCTTAAAAATAATTTAAATATTAAATAAACTCAACAGGCTGGTTTTGCCTCAATAAGGATGAATTGTAACTTAGTTTGGATCAGGTACAAGGTACTGTTTTATTACTACGGAGAAAAAGGAAATTCATTTTTAAAAGTTGTAGTAATTTGAGTCTGTGGGAGATGTCCTTCCTGAAATATGGAGCTTTCTGGATAACGGCTTTCTGGGTTAACAGATCCCATACCTGTACTGACATTTTGTAGATGCTGATATATAGTTTATTGTTTCTGGGAGAAAAGTGGATTCCAAACCAGTATTAGGTTGCAGTTGGTTTGTGTGCTCTGCCTGCTGTCTGAAGCTTTCTCATAACTGACATAGTCACAATAAAAGTATAGGTAACACAAATGTTTACCCTTATATTTCCCTACATTGATCTCTAATCGGCCACTTCAATGCCTAATTTGCCAGCTCCCTTTGCAAGTATTATACCTGTGTAGATGCTTTTGGTATATATTTAAGTACAGTATATATATATTAGGCAAACAGTGACCAACAATGTTGTTTTCAACAATTGCAATTCATTAATTCACAGATTGTCCCAATACAAAACAAAACCATGCAGTGTTTCCCTTCAAACCCAAATCCAGTTAAAGGATGCTAACAGGCAATTTCATTCTGCACCCAGTTCTCTATCCATGTACAAATATTGTTCCTGAGACCAAAAGATCTTCATTCAAAAAGCAAACATTTGCGATTACATTGGAATATAAAAAAATATTTTCAAAATATATCACATCTACTGCAAATCCACTACACCGGTTCCTATATAGTTCCTTATTATTGTGACATGTTGGCCAAGGCCACATGATATTATTGACTTCTATATCATAACAGACAAAATAATTAAGAGCAATAGACATTTACTTATCTTGTGCCATCAGTTTACCTTTAGAGCCCAAGGATGTAATGTGCAAGGAAGTTGGCAGATTATTGACTTGTGGATGGTAGATATTCTATTCTATATTTCAGTGTTTCTTCCCCCAACATTCGTATGCCTTTAGCCAAGATCTTATATATAATCCTTATTTTATTGTTATTCCAAGATTCACTCTGCCATGACACAGTAAATAGTGTTTATGATGTTTCTCACTTGTACTCTTTCTGTTACAATGAAATAAAACTCTGTCTCTTAATGATTCCAGTATTGTAGTGGCAGCCATATTTCATTGGATTGTATTTTTCCTGCCAAAGAGTTACAGTAGTTCACAGACATCAAATGCCCAAGATGAATTATTATGACCTTTCCTAATCTTCCATCTGTACTTTATTGTATATTAAGGGAACCTGAATGCATACAAAGCTCAAAGAATCCAGCTGCATGAGCTCTTTAACCTAAAGCTTCCGTTTATTTCTTAAGTAGCCATCAGGTACTTTGCTGCCACCATGTCAAGTCAGTAGAGGGCACAAACAAATATGGAAGACTTGTACTGAACAAAAATAAAGACCAGGTAAAAATCAGGGTAAAACAAGGAATAAATGGTAGGGCAGGCATGTCCAAAATCAGGCCCAGGGGCCAATTGCGGCCCATTTTCAAATTTACACCTGCCCTCAGCCTCTATCATGAAATTAATAATAATGTGGCCCCCCAGCACTGTACAATCAGGAATTGCATAGCCTTAGCAGTAATATTTGGGCACATTAGTGAAATGATACTGCTGCCAGTGTGCTGAAGGTGTTAGCAATAGACACGTACTGGCACGTAGTGACGCACCACTCTCGCATACTTCTTTAGGGTTGAAGGTGCAATAGACGTACTGACGTGCCAGTACAGTGAACTAAAGACGTATTCAAGAGCAGTGCATCACTACGTGCCAGTACATGTCTATTACTAACACCTTCAGCAAACAGGCAGCAGTATAGACCAAGTGGCAGATCATTTCACTAATCATGTGCCCAAATATTGCTGCTACAGTTATGCAATTCCTTGTTTAAATGAGGCGCTGAGAATAGGTCCAAACAGACTCCACTTCTCCACTTCCTAAACGCTGTGTACGCGTCCATCTCCAGGAGTGAATGATCCTGATCACAAGCTAGCTACATCAGAATGGATGTCCGGCTCAATGGTCGGCCCTCACACATTTTCCCCTCACTAAATCTGGCCCTCTTTGCAAAAAGTTTGGACACTCCTGTTCTAGGATAAGGAAGCAGAAATCAGCAGATATCATCTTTCCTATTTATATAGAAACACTTGCTGATGGCACATACTGTAATGTAAATTGATAATGGGTCTCTGATAAATGTGAAAAGAAAACTAATTTGTCACACTTAGAACATCACAAACTCTATCTATTTAAATAATGCCTGAAACCAAAATGTATCTCACATAATCGCTACTGATTGCGTTCCCTTAGTATTCTGCTTTTAAGCACCAGATGTGAATTTATCTGCATATTGTTTAAGTCTAATACTGAACATAGGCCCATTTGTACTCTACATAAATGCAAAAAGTATCTCTGTAATTGCAATTTAAATGACAAAGTGCATATTGAAAGCAGTGTTGTCCAACTTTTTATATAAGGAGAACCATACTATATATTGCCACCCTGCTGTTATTTTCCTCTGCCTACCTTGCTAACATCAAGTGTTCTCAATCTGTCAGTTAAGAGCCTTTATAAGTCTGCACCATGCAAGTTTCCATTGCTTGATCAATAAAGCCTCATAGCCAGATCTAGTGATATTCTTGTTCCCATGATTCCCGTGCATGATTCCTTACTTCGTTCCTGGTTCCTTGCCCTGATCCTCTTTTCCTGTTCCCATCCTTGCCTGACTACAGTTTGAACTCCTGGTATTCACCTCAACCTGTTTACTGGACTTTCCTCTGCCTTCAGCCTGCCCCTGATTTCTGCCTACCTGTCGGCCTCTCTCCTTGCCAACTGCCTGCCCAGACCTTCTGCCAGTTTACAGACTTGTTATTGTTTGCCATCTGCCTCTGACCACTGGTCCACAGAAGGACTTTAGTATCTTTTTCACTGAGCACAATATCTGCTATGCTGTTTCCTTGTTTTCCTCCATAATAAATCACCTGTTTCTTCATAACATGTTCCCGCCTATAATCAGGTTAAACATAAGTATTCACCAGGTTACACAGCACATAGGCTCCAACCTGCCTGCCACTTACCTGTGGCCAAACATGATGCTTAGGGTCAACCAACAAGAATTGTTGACCCCCACACTGTACCTCCTAAACCCCCTGAACACTTATCAAAACCCCTCCTTTACAGTGTCCATTCCACTGATTTCTGCTAAAGTTTTTGGCCTACCTATTGATTCTTTCTTCAACTGACTCAGGCTCCCCAGCAACATCCATGCACTAGAGAAAGAAATAAGGGATCCCTTCAGTTTTATATGTTAGGAAATAGCCCCTTGACCAAAAATGACTTGGTGGGTCATAGGCTGCAAGGGGCATTTTCTGTATCTACTAAATGCTTAGAGTTTTAAAACCAGCTTAGATCATAACAAGTTTCATGGCCGTTATAAAATTATTTTCTCAATTTTGACTTCCTATTAAACACAGACATATGTTTGGTGTTCATACTCATTTTTTTATCTGCAGCTTGGAACCAGGTTAATGCCCTCTTACATAACAAACTGTTTAATCAGAGTAGATGCATATTGTTTAGAGACAATGGGTCAGATTCAATCTGATGAGAAATACTTATATAAGGCTTATCTCATAAAAACTCAATAGAAGTCTGGGGAAAACTGCAACTCAATTAATCAGAATCACTGGGGCTGATTCATTAAGGGCCCACACACACACTGGGATCCCCCCTCATCTCCTCCACGGGCCCCCCTCACCCCAGTTGCAAGCCCCCTGCGTCCAACTCCCCCCCCGTGCTGGCACGTACCTTCTTAGCTCTTACTGCAGACATGATGGGGTGAGAGGTCAGGGAGCAGAGCACAATTTTGAGAAGCTGGCCCAGTCCAACCCTTAGTGATTTTCGTTATTCAATTGAATCTGGTCCAATATTGGGAGTGCCCAGCTTGCAGCAAAGAGTTCATGCACAATGGTATATCACAAATGACATATTATTGCAGTCTTTAAGGTATGCTGCTTCTAGAACAGCCAAATTACCATGACTCAAATGGTCCATACTTTTTAGGCTTCAGAATCACCCCACTCTCCATCTGCCCAGCAGTTTCAGCATATACAGTAGGTGTTTTGCAATGACAGATTTAATATATGAGTTTACTTACAGTGTCCATCAACTGAACATTGGTGCAGATGTCATTAAAGGAACAGTTCAGTGTAAAAATAAAGATGGCAAAATAGATAGTCTGTGCAAAATAAAAAATGTTTCTAATATAGTTATAGTTAGCCAAAAATGTAATGTATAAAAGCTGGAGTAACTGGATTTGTGACATAATAGCCAGAATCCAAATTCCTGCTTTTCAGCTCTAACTGAGTCAGTTAGCAACTTGAAGGGTGGCCACATGGGACATAACTGTTCAGTGAGTTTGTAATTGATCCTCAGCATGCAGCTCGGATTCAAAAGCAACAGTTATGACCCATGTGGCCCCCCTCAAGTCTCTGATTGGTTACTGACTGGTAATCAGTGGAAACCAAGAGAGCTGAAAAGCAGGAAGTAGTATTCTGGCTATTATGTTAGACATTGTCAGGGGGCCTATCGGTTCCCATAGGGAGAAGTCCGAACCAATGAAGAAGCTTTGGGTTAAAGTCCAAGTTCGCGGTATCCAAACAGTGATCAGGCGTAAGCGTAGTCAAGTTCAGGCAAGAGTTCAATTAGGCAGGCAGCAAGAATCAGAATCAAGGTCAAGCCAAGGGTCAGGAAGATAGGAAGCATGCGCTCCTGACAGACATCCAGTCACTCCAGCCTTCATAGATTACATTTTTGCCTAGCTAACTTTATGAGAATTTTTTTTATAATGCACAGCCTATCTATTTACCCAGTTTATATTTTTACACTGAACAATTCCTTTAAGGTTGACCTCCATTAATATGGCATCAGTGACATCCAAAGTAAGCTTAACAGATGATGGTACAGTTCCAGTGGATGCTACCTAAATATATCTTTTATAACATTATACTCCAGATCTGTAATATTCTTCCTGCATCTGGACACATTCGAATTTAGATCCTCTGCACTGACTCAGGAAAGTCAGCACTAGCATCTTAACTTGCCAAAGTAGTAACTTGTATTGTTTTTGTTTTTTATGAGTTTTCTGTTTAGGCCATGGCCATGAGAAATTGCAGTCTCCATTTGAGGAAAGTTTACTAATGGCAGGAGTTGTAAACATCCTCACTGGTGCATTTGTCTTCCTTTTTGATGTCACAATCCTCTTCTAAACTTCACTAAGCGCCGAAGCGCCGAACGCTAGCGTCTGGCATTTTCGTTACTGCGCAAATTCACTAACGAACGCTGGCGTAGTATCGCTAGTGTTACGTCGCACCCTTACGTCTGGCGAAGTTTCGCTAGCGACCTAACTACGCAAATTCACTAATGCGCGCAGTGTACTGAATGCTACCTTTTACGCTAGACTTCCTTCGCCACCTCAGACCAGGCGAAGCGCAATAGAGTAGATTGGGATTGCTTCAAAAAAAGTCAAAATTTTTTCTAAGTCCCAAAAAACGCTGGAGTGTTTTCTACATGATGGGTGATAGGCTGAAAAAGATCGAAATTTTTTTTGGGGCTCCCCTCCTTCCCCCCTACATCTCCTGACTCATGGCAACTTACCTAGACAGTGGGCACATGTGTAGGGCAAAATAAAATTTTTATTTGATGTTTTGAAGCTTTTCTAGCCATTTGTAGTGCTGATACGTATTCCTCCATTGAAATTTGAATTTGGCACCGTATGCAAATTAGCCTTCGCTAGCGTAACTTCGCTTTACTTAGCGAATCAACGCTAGCGCAACTTCGCAACCTTACGTTACCCCTGAGCGCAACTTCGGATTTTAGTGAATTTGCAAAGCGCTGGCCAAACTACGCCTGGTGAAGTGTGGCGAAGTGCGGCCAAGTTACGCCTGGCGCAACTACGAATCTTAGTGAATTTGCCCCTAAGAGTCACATCCAGAAACTGTGATTTTGAAGGTCCGTTTTTTTTCCCTTTCAGACGTCAGGTAAATGTAAAGGACAAATGTACGCTCATTGGAAACTACACTTTAAATTAAACACCCTAGCTATTCAAACTAGTTTACTAACAGGGATCTAAGTAGCATAGTCTAGCCTTAGCTGCATTGTTTAACAAAAGGAATACATTTCTGACCATGGCTCTAGGTTAGCATGCGGTCCATACATTATGCAGTAATCTTGACTGCAATCTCTATTGAAATATCTGGGAGCTAGCTATCTAAAATTCTAATCAGTATACCTTGTGTGATTTATGCTGTGTGTAGCAACTATATAGTGCCATGTATAATCAATGAAACCCATTTCTGATCTGCTACAAGTAGTTCCATGGCAAGTCACTTATGAGACCAAGCTCTACAAAGGCAGGAAACCTGGGATATATCTGTGTCCTGAATGCAACAGAATGAATTAAGGGGAGGAACTAGTTCACTAGCATTTGTGCTTGAAGAATTCATAGACAAATGGAAATAAAAGTTAAATCATTATGGAATGAAACAGAAAAAAGAAAAATAGGCAATCTAAAACTAATTACATACTATAGTGTGAATGGACTTTTGAGAGTTAATAAAATGAAATATGTATAGGAAGGGACCAGCCCTATGCTTAGAGGATAATGCTGTATACTGAGAAAATGTGATTAAAACCAGATTTGAAATGGAATGCAATCATTGTCTGCATAATTAAAACCTAATTAAGGGGAATACTGACAGCTACATTAGAGGATAGAGTAGCTGAGCAGTTTATTAAAATATTTCAGCCACGGGGAATGGAATCTATACAACAAATATCTGGAACAGGGAAACAGATGCATATTAACAAAAAACTGAATTTTAGATCAGTTCATTTTCTAACACGGTTGGAAAAGTAGTGAGTCTATGATCTTATAGCTTATGTTTTTTTTTTATAGGACTGCTAAACCTACTATTGTGATTAAGCTATAGGGCAAAATGAACATTAAGCTAAAAACTAGGAATATAGTTTTAGGATTGCCAACTTTTCCAGAAACAATTCTGTCCTTCACATCGATGTTAACTCAGTTGATACCATAAGGCATAAATAACTAATTTTAGTGGCCAAATGGTAACCCTACACTTCAAGTGGCAGCGGTGGAGCTTGTCACCAAACTTCAGCACCCTGCGAGAGATCATTTGATCAGTAGTAGTCATAGGAGGAGAGGTGGCCAGAGACTTGAATCATGTGGGGATAATATGGCATTGTACTAGGCAGGTACTGTGCAGACAAGTTCTGCATGCAATGTCTTCATATTACGGGGCATGCTGAGATTTGTATTATATTTCTGTATAAGGAGGTGGGTGCACTACTATTGGAATGATGTGGGAATAACAGCATACCTCCCAAATGTCCTGTTTTTCACAGGACAATCCCGATTTTGACAGCTCAACCCGCAGTCCCGGGTTTCTTAATGAAATGTCCTGACTTTCTCTTTGACCTCCTGCACTGAACAGCCAGAAAAACAAACTAACTAACTTAATTGGCTTTTGGCAGAGAGCCCAGAAAAGATACTTAAATACTTTTGTAACAGTCTAAGATAAGCAAGTCTCTTGGGAGAACTTAGACTCACAGTTTAAAGGGCAATCTGCCTTCATTAGCAAAACTGTAATAACACATATAAACCACAGAAATGTGTTCAAACTTTAATAACCTGCCAAATGTTGTAAAATGGACATGGTAATTAGGGGGTATGGCCACAAAATGGGCATGGTCAAAAAAAATTTGCCACACGCCCTCTTGCTATAACACAATTTCACATTGCATCCTATTTAATTTCTTTTTTGTGATGGCTACCCTTTAATTAATGTATCATGGACACATGAATATTGCAAGCAGTTCTACTTCTTATATTTAGAAGCCTTAATGCATTGTGCCCTACTTAGGGTTGCCACCTGGTCGGTATTTTACCGGCCTGACCGGTAAAAATGATGGCTGATCCCAATGTTATTAATAGGGAAAAAAGCTAAATATATAGGAAGGCCAGTATTTTTTTCAAGAAAAGGTGGCAACCCTAGCCCTACTTCATGGAAAGAACTGATCTAGAAAAGTGCAAGTATCAAGCATTTTGTATGATTCATGTTTTTGCCTTGGGGGGGGGGTGCCTAGATTACATTTTTAAGGGCTCTGTTAATGTGTGGAGCAACAGGATATTCAAATGATAATATTGTACGTAAACAATATCTACAGAGAATTAAAGAATAGAATTCCTTGAAAACCTGTATATGATCTGCTGCTTTCCAGGGGTATTGCGCTGCTGCAACCACTGTGGATATTGTCTACAGCTTATTATTGCATAATGCATTAAATTATTAAATGTAATATTGATAACATCTCTTCCGTCACCCACACTCTCACATGAGAAGAATGAATCATCATCTGAAATGGGTCTGTAATAAAGCACAGGAAACATGGTCTGTTATTTATGAAGACGTGGAATTCATTTTATGGGCCGTCTCCATTTGACCCAAGTGTCACTGTGCGCTCACGTGTGTGGGGCAGAAGAAGCAGCTTCTTTTATGACTAGTCGTAATTGCAATGCTGTTAGAGCTCCAATTATATGATATAAGATCTCAGTTATTTATTTGAAAAAAAGCAAAAAAAAGTCTAAGCAGTGAGGTTGAGGGGTGATGGCCTAGCGACCACCCAAACTGTATAATAAATACACTTTTTAAAGTTTTTAAAAAATGTTTCAGCTCACCCTGTCCTCATAATCCAGGTTGCTAATTGGCTGCTGTGGGTTACTAAACTGGCACAAATTTTGCAATTTTAGTAAATGAGCCTTACTGAGTAGATTACTTGAGTCTCTACTTTCATGTTTTCCTTATTCATGTATTCTTTTATATGTGCATTTTTCTGTTACTAAAAATCTTAGAATCATGTCAGTATCAAGTATGTGCTGCACCCGGAATAGTTCCCTTCAAACACCCCTCAGTTGCCCCAGCCCGCGAACCTTTGTGCAGCCGACCCGCTGACACTACTAATGGATCTTCCGTGTTGCTTCAGTGACGCAGGGCTGGGGTGGAGCGATCCTTTCATAGGCTAAAGTCCTGTTTTCATTCATAATCAGCCTGTAGAAGGATCTCGCCGCCCCCAGCCCAGCGTCACTGAAACAGCACCGAAGATCTTTTAGTAGTGTTGGAGCGTCGGGTTAATGCAGGTTTGCGGGGCTGGGGGGAGCTTTGAGGGGAACTATTCCGGGTGCGGCACCTACTTGATACTGACATGTTCCTATGATTTTTATAGGAATGTGACGGTATTTTAATTCCCAAGTAGCATACAGTACTCTTAGTACATTTCATTACTATAGTCTGTCCTTAATGTGGTTAATTAGTTTGCCCTTGCTTCTTCAATAATTGCTGATATCAAACTCCTGGCACCCAATCAAACATCACGTGAATGGCAAAAGTTTTCTTGACTCCATCTCTACTAGAGATGGCGCGAACTGTTCGCCGGCGAACTTGTTCGCGCGAACATCGGGTGTTCGCGCTCGCCGGAAGTTCGCGAACGTCGCGCGACGTTCGCCATTTTGGGTTCGCCATTGTTGGCGCTTTTTTTTGCCCTCTCACCCCAGACCAGCAGGTACATGGCAGCCAATCAGGAAGCTCTCCCCTGGACCACTCCCCTTCCCTATAAAAACCGAAGCCCTGCAGCGTTTTTTCACTCTGCCTGTGTGTGCTGAAGAGATAGTGTAGGGAGAGAGCTGCTGCCTGTTAGTGATTTCAGGGACAGTTGAAAGTTTGCTGGCTAGTAATCGTTTTGATACTGCTCTGTTATTGGAGGGACAGAAGTCTGCAGGGGTTTGAGGGACATTTAAGCTTAGGTAGCTTTGCTGGCTAGTAATCTACCTTCTACTGCAGTGCTCTGTATGTAGCTGCAGTGGGCAGCTGTCCTGCTTCTGATCTCATCTGCTGACTGCTGCAATAACAGTAGTCCTTGTAAGGACTGCTTTTATTTATTTTTTTGTTCCAATACAGAGCAGTATCAAGCAGATTACTAGCCAGCAAACTTACTATCATCTGTCCCTGAAATCACTAACAGCTCTCCCCCTACACTATCTCTTCCAAGCACACACAGGCAGATTTTTCAGATACATTTTTGCCCTTGATCCCCCTCTGGCATGCCACTGTCCAGGTCGTTGCACCCTTTAAACAACTTTAAAATCATTTTTCTGGCCAGAAATGTCTTTTTTAGATGTTAAAGTTCGCCTTCCCATTGAAGTTTATGGGGTTCGCGAACCGTTCGCGAACCGCTCGCATTTTTGCGCAAGTTCGCGAATATGTTCGCGAACTTTTTTTCCGACGTTCGCTACATCCCTAATCTCTACCTACATGACACAAGTTGTACACTGTACTTCAGTTCTAAGCTAAAGGGATTTGGACCCTTTCCCATCCATGAATGAACAGAAATGCCCTGTTATGAACAGTGGATTCAAGTTTGTGCAGACAATAAGGTATCATGACAGATTCCCATTTAAAAAGAATATGATATAGGGTACACATCTTGCTGGGACATAATCAGCAGACATTTTTTCTTGATAAGCTGTAAACGTCCATATTGCTTATCATAGCATTTACCTGACAGGCAGAAGAGGTACGTGCTTACCCCAAAACTTGTGACCTAGGCATGTGCCTCTTCTGCCTACCCCTAGCTCCAGCCCTGTAGCCCTGAAGGCAATTTAAAGGGATACTGTCATGGGAAAAAAAAAATCAAAATGAATCAGTTAATAGTGCCGCTCCAGCAGAATTCTGCACTGAAATCCATTTCTCAAAAGAGCAAACAGATTTTTTTATATTCAATTTTGAAATCTGACATGGGGCTAGACATATTGTCAATTTCCCAGCTGCCCCAAGTCATGTGACTTGTGCTCTGATAAACTTCAATCACTCTTTACTGCTGTACTGCAAGTTAGAGTGATATCACCCCCCCTCCCTCCCCCCCCCAGCAGCCAAACAAAAGAACAATGGGAAGGTAACCAGATAACAGCTCCCTAACACAAGATAACAATTGCCTGGTAGATCTAAGAACAAAACTCAATAGTAAAAACCCATGTCCCACTGAGACACATTCATTTACATTGAGAAGGAAAAACAGCAGTCTGCCAGAAAGCATTTCTCTCCTAAAGTGCAGGCACAAGTCACATGACCAAGGGCAGCTGGGAAATTGACAAAATGTCTAGCCCCATGTCAGATTTCAAAATTGAATATAAAAAAATCAGTTTGCTCTTTTGAGAAATGGATTTCAGTGCAGAATTCTGCTGGAGTAGCACTATTAACTGATTTGTTTTGAAAAAAAAAACATGTTTTCCGATGACAGGATCCCTTTAAGATGATACTGGGACTAAACACATTTTCTCCTTGATATTCTTGGAACTACAGATGGATGACTGAACCAACAATGTCTTCATATATCTCTAAACTTGTATGAAGAAAAAGGGATCAAGATTACACGCTGGACCTTAAAGGGGACCTGTCACCCTAAGGAATAATTCCAAATTATTTTCTATCATTTTAGTTGGTCAAAAGAAATCTTGCTTATGCTATATTTATTAATTCAATTTTGTTTCCTTCAGACTTGGAATTACACAACCACAGCAAGCAGGCAGTTGCCCTTTTGTGGACAAATTGTGTATCACCCAAAATCTTGTGTATACACCAGAATGGGGAACCTAATGCCCATACACAGTGCCCTACACAATTATAGAGCCTCAGGAGGGAAGGGGAAATGTGAGGAGAGCAGTGACATTTAGTAAGAGCTGAATGGACAGTGAAAGTAATTGACTGTCCCACCTCTATGCCTCTTAGGCATAAAGGTGGCACAGGCAATACTTGATTGACAGCTCAGATATTTTAACACCTTTATACCAGATATAGATTTTTAATGAAGAAAATAATTTAGGTTCCATGTTTAATTTGCAAAGGACTTTCATTATACAGATTTTTATATGTAAGTGACAGGTACGCTTTAAGAGGGGGCTCCTTTTAAAAAAAATGATGGCACATTTCAAATGAATTGATCTTATGCTGCTTTAGACTTGTAGTGAGAAGAGGAACACATTGCCAAGGACACAGATAGTTCATTATGCAAATGTAAGGAGCATGCCAGAACCAGATGAACTTTAAAACAGCTGCTTATTAGCTTCATCTGAGGAAAGTTAGTTACACTCAATATGAGACTGAGCAGAAATGTATACTACTTCAGTCACACTTAAAATATACCCCTGTTTTTTACGTGAGCTCATTTAAGGTGGCCATACACGGATAGATCCGCTCGTTTGGCGATGTCACCAAACGAGCGGATCTCCCTCCGATATGCCCACCTTGAGGTGGGCAATATCGGGCAGATCCGATCGTGGGCCCTAGGGCCCAACGATCGGATCCTAGCATTCACAAACGAACAGATGCGGCCGCGATCCAACGGGGTTTTTAAACCCATCCGATCGAGATCTGGCCGACTTTCGGCCAGATCTCGATCGGGGAAGCCCGTCGGGGGCCCACATACACGGGCCAATAAGCTGCCGACACGGTCTGTCGGCAGCTTTTATCGGCCCGTGTATGGCCACCTTTAGTTGGGCATATGTAAAAAGGTGCATTAACACTATTTGGACTTCAAAAAATTAATATATATTTATTTTTTTCCACAGACATACCTGATGTCACAGGCTGTCTATCTTTGCTGCGTCTGCATCCGACAGTCATGTCGGTTCAACGCTGCGACACCATGCAACAATTCTATCTCTTACCTTATTTTCGTCGCATGCGTTTTGTCGCAGCGCGTCGGATCGTGACAAAATCGCTTGTGGATTCCTACCCTAAGGGCTCTTACACATGAGCGTTTTTACCTGCGCTCCCCTGCGTTCAGTTTTTCGGCGTTCAGCTGCAGGGGAGCGCAGGAATAGACGCATTTCATTATTTCAAATGGGGCTGTACTCACACAGGCGCGTGTCGGCGTCGAACGCAGGAAAAATGCAGCATGTTGCGTCTCAACGTGCGTTCGGCGCCTACACGCGCCTGAGTGAGTACAGCCCCATTTGAAATAATGAAATTCGTCTATTCATGCGCTCCCCTGCGGCTGAACGCCGAAAAACGGAACGCAGGGGAGCGCAGGTAAAAACGCTCATGTGTAAGAGCCCTAAGGCTCACAGAGTTATACAATCCCTCCCTCACCCTTTTCCATTGTGAAATTATGAATTCTGTGACTTGAAGTCTTTCTACTTTCCATAGTGAGTGGTGCACAGATTTGCTGGAAGTCACAGAATTCATCATTTCAAAATGTAAAAATTACTCTGTGAGCCTAAAGGGTTTAGGGTAATGGTTAATATGAGTTAATATGAGTAAGAGATAGACAGCCTGTGAAATCAGGTATGTGGGTACATAAGAATAAGCTTATGACAAAAAGGGGGTATTTTTCCCTTTAACTTTAAACCCAAATTAATAAAACATTAATCATTAATTAACTAATTATCAGCTCTTAGTCATACAGGAGAATAGATGTGCTTTTGTGCAGTAATGCAGTGTACAACTGAATAGATCATTTTCAGCACTCGTGTGTGGGCTTTATACCTTTTTCATTAAATTTCAATGTCAGATAAACCCATAAATACATGTACTGCATGGCTGATTTGTAATTAACTCAATTGCATATTATGATGGCATAGAAGACTTTACAGGCACAGCATACGCTCTGACTAGGGATGCACCGAATCCAGGATTCGGTTCGGGATTCGGCCAGGATTCGGCCTTTTTCAGCAGGATTCGGATTCGGCTGAATCCTTCTGCCCGGCCGAACCGAATCCGAATCCTAATTTGCATATGTAAATTAGGGGCGGGGAGGGAAATCACGTGACTTTTTGTCACAAAACAAGGAAGTAAAAAATGTTTTCCCCTTCCCATCCCTAATTTGCATATGCAAATCAGGGTTCGGATTCGGTTCGGTATTCGGCCAAATCTTTTGCAAAGGATTCGGGGGTTCGGCCGAATCCAAAAAAGTGGATTCGGTGCATCCCTAGCTCTGACATTGCATTGTTTAGGATATGCTGAACAAAAAATCTTTTAAGCATTCTATACTGTATTTGAAAATGGCCTCTTTAATGTTCCCATTTAACCTACATGGGGATTTTCTTCAAGGAGAAATCTAGACAGTACAGTACAAGTATGAGACCTGTTATCCAGATTGCTTGGGACCTAAGGTTTTCTGGATAACGGATCTTTCAGTAATTTGGATCTCCATCCCCAGGCCCCCCAGGCTATCCCTGCCTGTAATTTGGAACTTTCTGGATAACTGGTTTCTGGATAAAGGATCCTATAGCTGTATTATAAAAGCTGCAGCATGTTTCACAAGTGATGCACAATTCTGTCAGCCCCAATGCATAAAATACACCCACAGAGGAATTCACAAAAGTGACCTTCCTTTATGCCAGAAAATAATTAATGATGTTGTTTAAACACTGGCAATAAATTGTCATTTGGAGTAGGTATGGGACCTGTTATCCAAAATGCTTGGGACCTGGGGTTTTCCGATAAGGGATCTTTCTGTAATTTGGATCTTTATACCCTAAGCCTACTAGAAAATCATGTAAACATTAAATAAACTTAAGAGGTTGGTTTTGCTTCCAATAAAGGTTTATTATATCTTAGTCAGGATCAACTACAAGGTACTATTTTATTATTACAGAGAAAAAGGAAATTGTTTTTAAAAATCTGGTTTATGTGGATAAAATGGAGCCTATGGGAGATGGCCATCCCGTAATTTGGAGCTATCTGGATAAGGGGTTCCAGATAACGGATCCCATTGATTTAATGATTTTCAGGTGTAAATGAACATTGAACTCCACATTCTTAATACCTCTTTTATGAATCCCCGCCGCAGGTCCTAATGTTGGTCTAGTATTGACCTTATTGGAGTAAGGCTATATTTGTCATTAACTTGTCATTTAAAGACCATCAAATTTACAACTCCATGTTGCAAATTCACAGCATGGAATTGCAGTTACAAAGCCTGTATGTACGAGCCCTTAATGCTAGTTAGTAGGTTCATCACTTGACCACTTTAAAATGTAATCAATGTACTGTATGACTAATTATCAGTTATGTCAGCTGCATACTGAATTTGCAGTCTGCGGCGTTCAAATGAATTATTTAAAGGCTCTTACACACCACACAGGAAGGAATGAGTTACACAGAGGCCATTGCTACCCCATAGTGAATGTACTTAGTGTGCCCAGCCGAACTGCTAAAGATGTTTCACTTTAGGGTAACATGGGTTCTGTTAACTCTTGCATTCTTAGGGCTCTTGCTGACGAGCGGTTGTAGCTACGCTCCCCTGCGTTCCGTTTTTTAAGAGTTCAGCCGCAGGGGAGCGCAGGAATAGACGCATTACATTTTTTCCAATGGGGCTGTACTCACACAGGCACGTGTAGGCGCTGAACCCAGGAAAAATGCAGCATGTTACGTCTCAACCTGCATTTGGCGCCTACACGGGCCTGTGTGAGTACAGCCCCATTGAAAAAAATGTAATGCGTCCATTCCTGCGCTGAACGCAGAAAAATGGAACGCAGGGGAGCGCAGCTACAACCGCTTGTCAGTAAGAGCCCTTATATGGGAGAATGCAAAAAAAAGCCACTCCGGAATGCAAGGTGCATTGCAAGCATGTAAAGTCATTATTTGTGTTATTAAACAGAATTTCTTTTATGTGTATTTATTTTAAAGGGATCCATAGGTTATCTGTGGCTACCTGTAGCAGGCTACTCTGTATGTGGTAAACCAAATGGATACTGGTCTCCACTGTACAAGTGATTTGCATGGCATGAGATCTGAGGGCAGGTAAGTGCATGTGTGAGTGTGTGTATAGGAACACAGCTGAAGGTAATGACTCTATTTACTGCAAGTCTTACAACCCAAATTGTGCTGCCTGCCTTGGGAGCTGCTGGTAAGCTGTTTTGATTTTTACGTGATAATGTTTTTCTTCTCATTGGAGTTTCATCCACCTTCACAAACAAAAATATCTGCTGGTCTTAAAATATGGTTATTTGCTTCCAAACCTACAGAGAATGAATTTAAGTTAATGCATAGATTTTGCAGGTGACTAAAATTTTCTCCATGTATCTCAGTATGTAGGTGTGTGTGTGCCCCAGTGCATATCTATCTGGGTATAGAGTATGTATATGAAGTTGCCTTCTAGTTGTTGTTTAAATGATTAATTTCAAGCACCCCAATATAGACAAAGAGCCATTAACTGCAGTGCAATCATAGCTGGAGGACTGCAGGTTACCAATTCCTGCTATTTATGTGTAGCTTGTTGGTTTTAAAGAATAGTGTCATTCCCTTGAAATAAGTCACAAATCTGTTTTCTATAAAAGCCGTTATTGAGAATAGTGGTGCATGCTTATTTTTCGTCTCCATGGAAAGAGGCTTAAGGGCTATTCCACACGGGGAGATAGCCACGCGTTTGCGGTCGCGGCGACAAAGCGCCACGACAGTCGCCGCGACCGGCGCAGGCGACAGTTTTGTATGGGCGCCTATGTAAAAACGCCTGTGCTAACCACACGAGGCGATGCGCTTTTCAACAGTCGCCTGAAAATGCCTCGCCAGGCTTTTTCAGGCGACTGTTGAAAAGCAAATTGCCTCGTGTGGTTAGCACAGGCGTTTTTACATAGGCGCCCATACAAAACTGTCGCCTGCGCCGGTCGCGGCGACTGTCGTGGCGCTTTGTCGCCGCGACCGCAAACACGTGGCTATCTCCCCGTGTGGACTAGCCCTAAAGGGATTGTTCACCTTCCAATACATTTTTCAGTTCAGTTGGTTTCAGATAGTTCACCAGAAATAAAGACTTTTTCCAATTACTTTCTATTTTCTATGTGTGTCTGTTTTTCTAAATTTGAAGTGTAAGTCTAATTTTTCACCTTCTAAAGCAGCTCGGGGGGGGGGGGGGGGGAGGGGGTCGACAACTTCTTAAACTGTTCTGATGCTTTTCTTATCTTTGTCCCTGATGATCAGAATCCCTGAGTTTCATTAAAGGCAGCTGTTAGAATTGATACAATTTTTGCTAAGATGCTACTGAGAAATGTATCAACTAAACTTCAGAATCTGCGCCTGAATTACTGAGCTGTCAGACTCAAACACCAGAGACAGGAACATTCAACTTTAAACTTCGATTTTGGAAAAACTGTAAAGAATAAAAAAATGGAAAGCAATTGAAAAAAGTCTTTATTTCTGGAGAACAATCTGAAAACAACTCAACTGAAAAAGTGTTTGGAAGGTGAATAACCCCTTTAAGGCATGTGGATGCATATCTATCTACACAATGCATTTCTTATGTCTCCCTGTGTAAGAAAGATATGTGCCATAATTCAGAGCCAAATAATAATTAATATAGAGTATTGACTACATAGAGGGCAGACTTATTTGAGTTTTGGTTAGTTAACTCCTGCATTGCATTGCTGACGAATGCACAATACATCCACCACACCAGAATGCACTTAAAAAAGTCAGCGTGCGTGTAAAAGCCCTAAATAAAGCCTTTACCATATAACATTACTGAATACTTTATGGATTATCTATCAATTGTATTAATACCGTCATTTTTACAAATGAATGCATATCAGTCAAAAATGATTTTATATTATTCACTGATTGACTAATAATGTATTCATGAAAATCATAATTCACTTATAATAATTGTACCTGACAGTTGGATTGAATTGCAGCATTTTGTACCTTTCATATAATACTGTACAACTTTTCAGACCATCAGCTAACATTATATATTGTATAAGACTTGTGACAGTTTATTTGTGTCCTGATTTTCCTGTGATCTGCAAATGATGGCATGGTGATTATCTCAGATTTATGCTCTTGGCTGTACATTATTTACATAAATCTTATTTCCACAATATGGCTACTTACTAGGAAAATAACCACTTGTGATGTCATTTGGCACATGTATCATTGGACCATGTTATCAAGCAATCCATTGGTTGGGTTTCTTTTACAGTAGTTATGTTATGTATGATACTGATAGTGTTATACAGGTATGAGAGGGATCTCATAACCTGAAACCCAATAACCAGAAAACTCTGAATTACTCCCATAGTGTGCATTTAAGCAGATATTTTACATGATTGTTTGTTTGTTTTTTTATGTATCATATTTGGTATATTTAATATTTAATTAATAGAGGGTACAGTTCTCTACTGATGCATATGTCACCATAGCTGCTTGATATTAAAAAATGGACATGAGAAAATCATGATCATCAATCAGCTTTCCCATACTGATATAGTACATCTACACATTGTAAATATTTGATAAATCTACAGTGGTGTAATGTCAGGTAATCACAGCAAGATGATTCTAGGACAAGGAATGGATTTTTTGGGGTTCTAAAGGTTTGGGATTTCTTTTCTGCATTTAAAGCAAGTTTGAGATACAGGTTTTAATGTACCTTAATGCTATATATATATCTTGGCTGTACTCGTGAGCATTTGTTTTTTATTGTACGTGTTTTTTAGATGCAACATGCTGAGTTTTCTTCTGCTTGATGCTCATTCAAAAGACAATAGGCTTGTTTTTCAAATGCACATAGTTGCATTCAAAAATGCAATATATATGCGTCCTTTATGCTCTTAGCATGTTTTTGTAAATTCATAAAAAACACGTGTGTGCAAGAGCACTACATTTTATTGTTTAGTAAACTTAAGGTATGGTGATATAAACTATGAGAAAACCCCAGGTCCCAAGCATTCTGGATAATAGATGCTGTAATGTTTTGCTGTCCATTCCTGTGAGATTGTTAAACGTTCATTTCAATATACATTAGCAGCTTAGTACTGGGTGGAGTAACATGAAGGATTATGGACACAGGAAGAGGAAGTGGAGGAGAAGATAGTGTGGAGACTTCCACCCTTCAGTCTGGCATCTCTGTATAGATTCATCTAGTTCTGCAACACCCTGCACTGGGTTATTACAGATGCCAGCCATGTTTTTTGCGCTATTTGTATCCTTCTCCTTTGAACCAGTCTTGCCACAGGTCTTTGGGCTGCCAGCATTGACAAGCTTCAGCAGGTGCAGGGCTGCTTTGTGCATGTAAGTTCTGCAGAAAAGCCCCAAGTGCAGGACCTGTGTAAATAAGCACAAAGTGGCCTGAATTTGCTCTTACACTTCCATTCCATCTTCCATTTTGATGTTATGCTATGCTTCTCAATGCCCTGTAGACAGCAATGCAACCTCATTGGCCACAGGCAGGCCCAGGGTATTTGCGGTTCCTGGTACATTAATTCCTTCAAGGAGTATGGCATATACACAAAGATGCCTCAGTTATATTTAGAGGCTAGCAATAATTTTTTTGTCTATATTGTTTTACTAGAGGTTCTGAGTCTCTCGTAAACAATTAGCACACAACACCTATGTATAAGCAAAGGTTTTATTTCAGATAATAGAAGAAAAAGGTATGCATTACCGAGTGAGCAAATGAGCAAAGCACCCCTCTCTGGGACATCCCGATACAGTCAGCAGATCTAAGCCTCAAATGGTCCACAAGGTCCTGGGCAGTATGCGCATTACCCCATAGGAGAGATCTCAGCTAACCAAATGGAGGCTCCCAGTTTTTATGCTCAAAAACAATGAGCTCCTACATTAAACCACTAAGTCAACAACAGTTCTTGCTTCCCATGCGCTCATCAGTAGCTGGCCAGGCTCCCAACAAGCACATCCGAAGCAGAGGCCTTATCTTATCGTTTAGTAGTATTTGAGTACATATTCTGCCCCTGGCAATAATAAAGGGAAGTCCCATAAGAACTTCCAGAAGTCACAAAAATATTGGGAACAAATACAAGTATTAGGTCATCGACTAATTGGGTTCAATAGTTTTCCTCATATAAAGCTTCATTGTACAGGATTATAGGTTATAAAGCTGTCTTGTATACAATATTGGATTCAGCAGTTGAACAGTTCTATGTCCTATATTTCTATCAAAGTATTACTATGAGCCACCATTGATAACAGTTCTTTGTCTTATATGTATATAGAAGTCTTATATATTTATCAAACTATTACTATGAGCCACCATTGATAACAGTTCTTTGTCTTTGTCTTATATGTATATCAAAGTCTTATATTTGGATCAAAGTATTAACATGAGCCATCAATGAAAAAACTCCTCTTATTACATATATGTTGCCTATAAAATGCTACAAAACAATTTTTAGATGTGCGGATTAAACACTGCCCTGACTTGTCTGGCTGACTCCTGCTATAAGAACTGGTTTATAACAGAAATCTAATTATCCACTACTCTTTAAAACCAAAGGCAACAAAGAAAGCTACCATCAGCTCTGGTTTCACAGAATTTGCAAATTCCCCAATTTAGACAGTTTATTCATAATCTAAATGAGGGAATCAACTCTGAGATTCAACTGAGGACATGTCCTCCACTAAACTTCTGCGTTGTTTTGTTCATCTAGACCGTAAATCTGTCAAGTCCATCTGCGTGAATAGATTCCTGTACTTCCAGCAACAGTGAAGTGCATAGACTTGCATCCTCTGCCTGGAAGCCAAAATATTAAAGGAATTGTTCACATTCCAACTCTTTTTTTCCATTCAGTTGGTTTCAGATAGTTCACCAGAATTAAAGACATTTTACAATTAATTTCCATTTTCTATATGTGACCAATTTTCTAATATTGACGTTTAATTCAAAATTTTCACCTTTCTAAAGCTGCTATGGGGGGGTGCTGACTCTCTAAACTGTTCTAAACTGAAACATTTAGTTGATACATTTCTGAAAACTAACCCTAAAAAGTTTTTTAAATATATTAATAGTAAAAAGATGCAGGTTGAGAGTGTTTCTCCATTAAATAATGGTACCAGTATGGTTGTAACAGATACAGAAAAGGCAAATGTGTTAAATCAGTTCTTTTCTTCAGTGTATACAATACAGGAGTCTGGGTTCACAGGCTCACTTAATAACTGCACGAATGGTTCAGCTCAGGATATGAGTGGCTGACTCAGGATATGATTCAAAAAGCTTTAATACAAATTAATGTAAACAAGGTTCCAGGGCCTGATGGCATACACCCCTGGGTTCTAAGAGAACTTAGATCAGTTTTAGACCAGCCCTTATTTCTGATTTTCTCAGATTCACTGTCATCTGGTATGGTGCCTATGGATTGGAGAAGAGCTGATGTTATTCCAATATTTAAAAAGGGATTACGATCTCAGACTTGCAATTATAGGCCAGTAAACTTGACATCTGTGGTGGGCAAATTATTTGTAGGTATTGGGTCCAAGTAATGCAAGTAATGTATCAGTGTTTGCAGATGACACAAAATTATCCAGCCCAATTAATTCCATCCAGCATGTGGCATCCTTGCAACATGATCTTGACAAACTGGCAATCTGGGTAGCTAAGTGGCAAATGAATCTGGATCAACTGATAGGTAGTTTATAAAAAGAAAGAAAAGAAGGTTGAACTCGATGGACAGTGTCTTTTTTCAACCTTACTTACTATCTTACTATGTTACTATGTTATCTTTGTCACTGCTAAGCAGAATCCCTGTGTTTCATTAAAGCCGGCTGTTAGAATTAATACAATAGTTGTTAATACTCCAGAGATGCTGCTGAGAAATGTATCAACTAAATGTTGAAAAATTTCAGAATCTGCACCTGAATTTCTGAGCTGCCAAAGACAGAACCATTCAACTTTAAAATTAGATTTTGGAAAAACTAAAAAATGGAATGCAATTGAAAAAAGTCTTTATTTCTGGAGAACCATTTGAAAACAACTCAACTGAAATAGTGTTTGGAAGGTGAACAACCGCTATAATGCTCTGTGAGACTACAATTTAATTGTTAACTTGTATTGCTTATCTTTTTGTCTAGGCCCTCTCTTATTCAAATCAGAGAGCTGCTAAAATTCCAAACTGGAGAGCTGCTGAACAAAAAACAAAATAATTCAAAAACAAGTAAAGTTGCTATTTTTTAACGCCTAACAAAGAATTCGGCTAGAATGCTCTAGTGATTTAAAAGTAAAAGGATACTGTAGTTCACTCACAAGGTAACTTTTACTATGTTATAGAATGTCCAATTTCCTACTGGTCTAACTTTTTTTATTCTCTATAGTATTTGAATTATTTGCCTTCTTCTTGACTCTTCCCAGCTTTCAAATGGGAGTCACTGAGCCCAGCAGACAAAAACTATTGCTCTGTGAGGCTACAATTTTATTTTTGTTATTTCTTTTTTTTTTATTATCGTTCTATTCAGACTCTCTCCTATTCATATTCAGGTCTCTCAGTCAAACCTCAGACCAACATGGTTGCTAAGGTAATTTTAACCCTAGTAACCAGATAGCTGCTGGAATTTAAAACTTGGAGAGGTGCTGAACAAAAAGTGAAATAATTAAAAAAAAACACAAATAATACAAAAATAATAGCCACTCCAAAATAGATCAGATGGCACTCCGGATGGAAATAGGAGTCTTTATTGCAACAAGTCAAGGACTTGCATTGCCTGACGTGTTCCGGGAGATGACCCCCTTAATCATAGGGGGTTACAAATAATACCGAATGAAGGCCAATTGCAAATTATTTCTAAATATAACCCTCTAAAGCATACTAAAATTTAACACAAAGGTGAACAAACCCTTTAAATGTGACTTTTAATGCAATCAATTGGTCAGTATTTCATCCACAACTAAACTGCAACATGATCAGTTAAAAGCAAGCACTTACTATCCTTTATGTTGCAGCACTGGTGTAAACTGCTGAATGTACTCGTTTCTATGTAGTCATACTATGTACAACTGGATTAATCCCTAATAATACCTGTATGTTGCAAATTGGTAATTATTCTGCATACCACAGAACCAATAGAACAGAAACAGAAACCAATAAACACCACACTATGCATCGAATTCAATTACTGATTAGACGTTCAGCATACTAATGCAAATACTGTCACTGATCAACCTTTAAAATATGAACATATCAAAATTGAGCAGGGCATATGCACCCATGTCTCACCTTTTTTGTGTATCTGCCCGGTTAAAGGGATATCATCATCATCATTTATTTATATAGCGCTGTCAAGATACGCAGTGCTTTACTGCAGTTATAGCAAACAGGGAATAAATGGTGGATAAAAACAAGGATTACAGAGTAAAATAGGTTTAGAAGGACCTAGAGAGCGAGTTTACAAACTAAAAGGTTAGGGTACAATTGAGACATTAGGATTATATAAACACTTTGTCATTTTTGATCCAGCAATGATTAATTAAGATATATCGAATAAGCCTCTTTAAACAGATGTGTCTTTAAGGAGCGCTTGAAAAGAAGGAGAAAGTCTGACAGCTTGTGGCAGAGAGTTCCAGAGAAAAGCAGAAGCCCGAGAGAAGTCTTGTAGACGAGAATGTCCAAAGAAAACTGTAGCACACCGATCAAACTTGTCTTGTGAAAAAAAGTGTTTTTATTGGCTCATGGCAGACAAAGTTTGGCAAGTTTTGCCAAACTTTGTCTGCCATGAGCCAATAAAAACACTTTTTTTCACAAGACAAGTTTGATCGGTGTGCTACAGTTTTCTTTGGATGTTCGAGATGTTTGGACCTTGAGCAGGAGGTCCTGTGGACTGTCTAGCACCCGGCACCCGAGAGGGTAATTACGTTCAGGTGAGCACTCTAACTCTGTGTTGTAGACGAGAATGGGCAGAAGTGATCAGAGGAGAAGTGAGGCGAAGATCAGAAGCAGAGCGTAGGTTTCGTGAAGGAGTGTATTTGGAGATTAGAGATGAAATATAGGGAGAGGTTTCATTATTAAGGGCCTTGAATGTGAGTGTAAGTAATTTGAATTTGATTCTAGAAGAGATTGGGAGCCAGTGAAGGGACATGCATATGGGAGCAGCTGATGTTGAGCGGCGAGCTAGATGAATGAGTCTAGAGGCCACGTTTAGAACAGATTAGAGTTGTGAAAGGTGACTTGTTGGAATACCTGTGAGGAGTAAGTTGCAGTAATCAAGGCGGGAGATGATGAGAGACTGAATCAGTGTTTTAGTTGCTTCTGAACTGAGATAGGGTCGTATTCGAGCAAAGTTGCGCAGTTGAATACGGCAAGATTTTGCAAGTGTTTGAATGTGTGGTGAAAAAGACAGATGAGAGTCTAAGATAACTCCTAGGCATGTGTGGTGGATGAGCTTGTCATCTTAATTTATGGTCATCCGTTGTTGAGATGATACGGCAAATCTTAGTTTAAATTAGATTATGTTAGGACACTTTATTGGTGTTGCTTTTACATGGTGCTAAAAATGTATATATTTAAAATTAGCCCCTTTAATGGAGCTCCCTATGGATGTTGTCTGGTCCCTGGCTGTGTTTCAAATGAGGGGTTGGTGTGTTCTAATGATTCCTGCAAGAAACACAGTAGGAGGGGGACAGCCAATCAGATTCCTGCAGTCACACAAGCACAGACAGGCTTCTGTTCCCTATCAGGTCCTGCTGGCTGCTGATTGGTTCCTGTCCTACAGTGCAGTGAGCGGAGAGCCACCGGCTCCCCTATACAGCCTGGGAATGCAGGGAGCAGGAAGTGGACGGGAGGGATTATTAGGGGTTTTTCCAGAAATATTCAATAAATCAGCCTGAAACACTACTTTTTAAGCACAATTCTTCTATATATAAATGAGTATAATGGACTGGTACATTCTTATTTTTTACACAAAATGTCTCCTTTAAAGGAGAAATCAATCTGTGGGGAAAAAAAACGGCTACCCCCCACCCCAGGTAGACCTTCCTCCCTCCTCCCCCCCCAGGCTAACTACCCCCCCGGAGAAATACCCCATACTCCTCCACACTTACCTCTCGGAACAGATTCTTCCAGCGAAGTTCCACGCGTCCATCTTCTGTGTCCTCGGTAAGCTGACTGCGAGATCGACAATGTCCATGTAATTCACGCATGCACAGTTGCACAAACTGCTCCAATTGCACATGCGCAGAAATACCCAGTTGGCTTACAGAGGACACAGAAGATGGACGCGTGGAACTTCGCTGGAAGAATCTGTGGGGAAGGGTAAGCATGGAGTATGGGGCATCTCCCAGGGAAGGGTAGTTATTCTGGGGGGAGGAGGGAGGGGGGGACTACCTGGGGTACGGGGTCCGGGTTATTTTCAGAACAGGTTGAATTCTCTTTTAAGGATCGTCAGCAAAACAAGTATTAGAAAATGAAGGTAATGCTGCAGGGCTGATTATAAATCAACTCTGATACAGTATGTGTTGCTTTCTATGTTTCCATGTAAGACATTATTATTGTTATCAATAATAAGTATTCCTGTTATTTGTCATTATAAAAGATTTTTACTACCTTTCATAACAGGTATGTATGTTTTAATATTAAAAATAATTTGTGTTTCATGTTTAGTTTGAAAAGGATTTTTATTATACAGCTTTTTATGTCTGAGTGACGGGTCCTCTTTAAGTTCTTTGCTATATTGTTCTTTATGGAGCAAATTACACTGTCTAAAATAAAAGCACAGTAGTCGGCTACAAGTGGCTGGACAAGCTTGTCCTAAACCTACTTTAAAATGTGAATTCTACATAGTGCAAAATGAACAATGCAGCTGAACAAATCGTTGCTCCTCCCTGCAATATCTGAATCTTAGGGTAGGACTGCAAGGACGATTTTGGCGTGATCTGACGTGCTGCGACAAAACGCCTGCGACAATATCATGCGACGGAAATAAGGTAAGTGAATACAGTGTCGCATGGTGTTGCAGCATTGATCTGATGCGACACGACTGTTGGATGCAGATGCTGCGGGCTGCAAAGGCACTTTGACGCAGCGCATCGGATCACGCTAAAATCGTCCATGTAGTCCTACCCTTAGAGGCATTCTTTTTTTAAATGGATGACTTCTAAACTGTAGTGTTTGTAAAATAAAAATATTTATAAAACCCACTGGCTGACTAGTCATTTATTCATCCTTCTTATAAGGGAACATAGAAAGCAACACATTCTGTGTGAGAGTTTATTAATAATCAGCTTGGTAGCATTACCTTCTGTGACAGACTGTCTAATAATTGTTTTGTTGATGACTTGTAAGCTTAGCATCTGAATAGCAGCCACTGAGCATGTCCAGTCTCCCTGACACCCAAAAGATGGTGAGTTGCTTTAAGCCAATTGAAAGCATGTATTGTTATTGCTATAGGACTGCTGGCAAGCAAGGGACATGATTGCAGCGGTAGTGTATTAAATTTTCCTGAACTGACCTTTGATCTATGGTTGTCTAACTCCGAGTGAAACCGCAAGATCAGAGTGCCCTGGCAAGTAAGGGGTTCAGTTGAAACAAGGTTTTCACACTGTTGTTTCTTAATTCTTTTGAGCAAGACAGATTACGGCAAACACAAAAAATGAGGTTGTGTGTGCATCTAAAACTGTACAAATCCAGTGTAGCTTGAGCTCCAACTTTCTGTTTTTTGTTCCTCCAATTGTGCCCAGTAACAAATGAAAAACTTTGCAATATCACAGCACCGTCAAGGGCTAATTTGCTACAATAATGGAGAAGCTGCAAGACGCTGCACTGTACTTATTACCTTGCAAATAGGCAACGCTTCATTTTAATGGAAGAACACGTGATCCTTTCCTATATAAAACATTAGCTTTCGGGCGACGGCAATAGCATTTCATTTATGCAAAAACATTTAGTTAGGGTGAGCTGCAGCAGATGGGGATAAATACACATTTACAAACATTCCCCTCTTGTGTATTGCTCACATTATGTATTTTTTTTTTTTTTACTACAAGGCACAGAAGCCTACAGGAGGAGGATGGGGGCAGCCATCTCTATGGTTACAGCCTCTCCCCCTCCCTTCTCTCTCTGGTGCATTCTTCTCCCTTTCTCCATCAGGGTGTTACACATTTAGCCTATGCATGTTCCCAGGCGATGGATGGGGCTGGTCCATGCTGCTTCCCGGGTTAATTAGTAGTCTCAGTGTGTGGCTGGGAAGCAGGCACACAAAAGAGCTGTTTGCTGCCTGAGAATCCTGAGCTTCCGCAGAGAAGAGAGCAGAGCAAGGCACTGCAGAACAGGTAGGCTGAGCTGCAACTTGGTAGGGACAAGAGACCTTTTGCTTTGACACCCTGTTGTGGAAAGAGATTTCAGGGAGGTCTGCGATGAAAGTAGAGACTGCTAAACAACCCTGGTGCACAAGATGATTGTTTGTGGTTACATCTATTTGCTATGTAAGGCATGTGCACATTAGGCTGGGTCTGGAGATGAGCAATATAATCATTTCACGAAATGGGACAGAACAAGGAGTGGTGTTAAGGCATGTTATTAGGATGGCTTGCTTCCTTCTGTAAGTGCTGCTGATGGTGCTGCTTCATCAAGACTGGGGAGCTGATGCCTGGATAGATGTGTTACTCTATGCACTAATAAACAAACCCCAGCTGATGACCAGGGGTGGGGACTAGTGTGTGCCTGGGCTAACAGATAATGCTGGTGGCAGGAGGAGAATGAAGCTGTTCTTGGTCCTGACCAAGGTGTATCTGAAATTTAGTACTGAACTCTCAACATGTTTTTATATACTATGATCCCTACATTATATTCTGCTGTTCCTGTTTTTACTGGCTTCCTAATCTGTATTAGACCCTTACTCCTTCTTAATACATGATAGCACAGCATGACTATGAGCAAGACGTTAATAAGGAGATGCACAGTTTACCAGCCAGTTTTTTAACTGATAAGATTATGCAGGAGCCCAATAAGTTGCTGGTGGGGTGACATCAGTATACCTTCTACATTATGCTATGGATTTCTATGCTACTTTCTATCTGTAGGGCTAATATTAAATTGGTGCTTCTAGCATGCCCCCCAAACAATTCAATATGCTAGTATGATTTATATATGTGATCATATAGAATTGTATAATAATTATGTTACAACATTATGCAAATATGGGATATTAGAACAGATGGAAAATCTTAAGTAAAGAACCACTTTAAGGAATCTGTGATTTATACGGAGAATGACTTTCATACAGTTTTCTAAATGGTGTCAGTACAACAATGCCTGAAGCCAGCCAGAGAGAATGAACCTGCTAAGTTCTGTGTGTAAAAGAAATTAAATTGAGAGTCGGTTGGGTCATATTTTGGAGACTGTAAATCTGTGCAAGCATCACTCAAAATAAATCTCACTGGTATTAAAGTTGCGCTCATTTTCAATACGCAGGCGTGACCTTTATGAAAGCAATCTCTGTCGATTACAAATGATTCTATTAAACTGTCGTCTTTAATACAGGTCACTGGTAACAGTATTCCGCAGCTTTGTTCTACTGGACATTTTTGGCTAGGAGGGACGGAGCAGCTTATTTACCACTTTCTTTCTTTTGATTTACATCTGTTATGACTCTGCTCCTTGTTGCTTTCGTTTTCCACCATTTTCTGACGCTTTTTTCTGATTGTCACTTCTGCCAAAGGATCCCTTAATAACGGAGAACAGGTCTCTGCTTTACACATGACTGTTCTTCACATCTTGATGCAAATGTCTCTCCTGTGGGTGGTATCTGTGCACTTTGCCACTACTTTGTGCTTAGAGCTTACCCCAAATAGCCAGTATGTACCGTTCAATGCTTATACTACACCTTAAGCAGTGTGACTTAGTTATTTTTGCTTCAATTTAATGCTATACATTGCTTAATATGTTTTATTTGTATTTATAGCCAAATGTGTAAGGAGAGTAGTAGGTAGCACCTTCCTTGGTTGACATATGAGAACAAGCAAGTGGTGTGCAGGGTCAGATAATGTGTAGATAAGTCCAAAGAAAAGAAGCATGACCCATAGATTTGCATCCCCCACTGTAGTGATTAAGATAAAAATTAACCTTTAATCACAATAGTTTAAAATTGTATGGAAAAAAGCTAAAGTTAAAAAAGAAATTAGGAGAGAAAAACTGTTCCGACTCAAAGCTTATATGGAGATTTAAATTGTAACTGTATGATTTATCTCGGTTAATACAATTCCGTCCTCCATTATATAATGTTTGGTTAACTGTACGGTTATGGGGATATAAGTGTTGGCAGGAATGAGACTCAATACCCATATGTATACCTAGGTATTAAGGACATAAAGCCAGAGCAAAGTATACGTGAGAGTATAAGGGCTCTTACAGATGAGTGTTTTTGCTGCTGCTCTCCCCTGCGTTCCAGTTTCATGCGTTCAGCCACAGGGGAGCCCCATTGAATTCTTTTCAATGGGGCTGCACTCAAACAGGCGCATGTAAGCGCCGAACGCAGGAAAAATGCAACATGCTGCTTCCCAACCTGCGTTCGGCGCTTACATACGTCTGTGTGAGTACAGCCCCATTAAAAATTAATTCAGTGTGTCTACTCCTGTGTGGCTGAATGCATGAAACCAGAACGCAGGGGAGCGCAGCTAAAAACGCTCATCTGTAAGAGCTCTTAGCATTATTCTTAATAGATCTAAGAATCCGCTCTCTCTTGCCGGTATTACTATAGCCACATGTGTGTCTAAGATTTGGCGAGCTGATCCAACCCGTACAGTTCCCTTGATATGCGCGTAACACAAGGTGCTGTTAATGGAAGATTCTAAATGCTGGCTGTAATGGATTCTACTACACTGCAGTGCAAAAACCACCCTCTTCCACCCACATCAACCCTTCCAACCTGACGCCTATCCACCGAAGCAATTATTGATGAACCACCTCCCTGCCTAATAAAGTTAAAATTAATAGCGCCTGACGCATTTCACTCGTTATACGCAAGCTTTATCAATACCATTTCACTCGATATACGCAAGCTTTATCAATACTTTATCAAAGTATTTATAGCCAAACAGACACACCTTCTGTTCCAAAGGGGCTGTTATGAAGCAGTTATAAATCATAAAAATTATAAAAATAAATCAACTTTACATTTTCTGTCCCATGGGGGTTATGTAGATTTAGGATCTTTTGTACACTAGAGGCATGGCCCTCCTGCCCTCCTGTCCTTGGGCACTGCAATTCTTTTCATCCTCCGATGGCTGCAGATGTCAGGATTTAAATTTCATGTTGCCTGCATAGACACAAGTCTAATATGACAAAAAAAAAGTGGTGATTTTAACTTTGCCATATTTACATGTATGCTTTATGTTATTAATACACCTGTACACATTTTTTTTTGCTTTTCAGTGGTTCTGTTCATTTTCTTGCCAAGTTATACACAGAAACCTTTCGATGCAATTTTGCATTAACATGATGCCTCGTATATAGGAATTTGGGAGCCCGGATAAAGCACATGGTCCTTATTAGATGACCAGTGCAATGTGTCTGCATTATACCAATTTGCCACAAAAGGATTTGTGTACAATATGAAGCACGCACATGTGATTATGAATTTGTGTAGCATATATACAGTATACAGGTATGGTAACTGTTATCCAGAATGCTTTGGACCTGGGGTTTCCGCATAATGGATCTTTCCATAATTTCTATCTTCATGCCTTAAGTCTGCTAAAAAATCATATCAACATTAAATAAACCCAATAGGCTGGTTTTGCTTCCAATAATTAATTATATTATTATATTATATCTTAGTTTGGATCAAGTACAAGGTGCTGTTTTATTATTTCAGAGAAAAATGAAATCATTTGTAAAAATTGTGATTGTTTGGATAAAATGGAGTCTTTGCGAGACGGCTATTACATAATTCAGTGCTTTCTGGATAACTGTTTTCCGGATAATGGATCCTGTACTGCCTGTACTATATTTTTAGCATGCAGTTATTATTGCGTGTGGTTGTGGTAAGCAGACATCTCATAATCATATGAAATGAATATATAATCTGAATAGTAGTTAGACTTGACTTCGCTTTTAAGATCGGTGCTGTGAAACCTCACATTTAAAATTGTGCCTTCCAAAGCAGAACAGCTTAAGCAAAGGATTTGACTTACTTTTTTTAGAATAATTTGGAATCTCTACTGGAAGAAAAGCTCTTTTAAGAAGGGCACAATTGCAGCTGTTGGCTTTGGGGTTTCAGATCTCATATTGTAAGGGACCACAGTTAAAAACAATGGGTACATAAATCCAATACACTAGCAGCACAGATACAGGAAAAAGAGACTTTATATGCTCTTCAGCATATTTCTTTTTTTTAAGCAATTATGTGCAATCATCAGGATCATCATGTATCATTGTTGTTTTTACTCCTCCCTTTTTGCAACCTATGCAGCTCAAAACCAGTGCAGTGATGATAGCTAATTGATACCTAATTTAAATGAGCAATCTGACATTTTCTTTTAAAACTTGTTGAATTTTTTGCACTACTTTTTCACACTTCTTCGCAGAAGTAATATGGGGCAGGCAACCACTTGAATATTGGTGTGACGTTTACAAAGGTAATTTGTTTTCAGGGAGGCTCCTGGGAAGTGGAAAATTGTACTTACTTTGCGGACTATGCTGTTAACCAGTAGGATCTATTTTACTGTAAAATCCTATGCTGGAAAGAAGATTTTGAAGAAAGTCCATGGTAAGTCTAAAAATGACGTGTTACAAGTAATTTTATATTTTAATGACTTGGTGACTGAATACTTCCAGTGTTAGCAGACAGACAGCTAGCTAGCTATTTTGTGAGCTGTGTTATTTGTGTGTGTGTGGTGTTGGCCACATGCTGGGTTTGTTGGCAACAAAGCTATTTTTGATGATTGATGTCAATTATATCCCATTTCTGATATGATTACATCAAAAGAGCTTATAGCATGTAGGCTGAATATCATATTCCCCCATATATGTGGTCTCCAGAAAGGCTACAATTACCCAAGCACAGTAGAGAAGCATTAGGAAAAGCTTTTATTATTCTACTATGACAATATAGCACTGAAAAATCTTTCTATAATTTTCTAAAGGTTCTAAAGCTTTAGTAACTACTATACACGGTTCAGTTGGTTTCCAATTATAAATAGAGTTTCCTTGATAGCTAGAATGGGTTCTACCTTACAGTTGCTGTTTTGCATTTCCCAGAGATCTTATTGCTACTTTTTTTAAGGCTGGTGATACATATTCTCAGTAATTTTTCATGGATGGAACACTCTTGTTTTATTGATGAAATCAACCATATGGTATAAAGAGGGGGCCACTCCTCATATTTTTAACATTTCCTAGTTGCCTTTTTGGTTTTTAATGTGGACCATTGTTTAACTCTTTGAGTCCTACATGATGTTAACCTGTGATAACATAAATGTCAGATCTGTCTTGAGAAAATTAGTCCCTTCATCAGTGTATAATAGGGGGAGGACAGCTACTGTAAATACTTTATCTACTTTAATGAAGTCAGAATTCAAGAGTCTTTCAAACAATTAAAACTTAAAACAAGTCAAAATCAGTTAACCAGATAGGATTTGACTTTTCTTATTAGTAAATCTCCTACATTGCAGGTTTGTGCTGTGAGACTTCATTGTGTTAATTTCAGCTTTATAATGTAAACATAGATTTATAGCACATTGCAGTTCTAGATTCCATGGGGCAGATTTACTAAAGGGCGAAGTGACTAATGCTGGCAACAATTCGCCAGCGTTACTGCTTTCAGGTACTTCAACGATTTACTAACGGGCGCAGGCGTAACTTCGCTAGCGAAAGAGACAGATGCTAGCGATCATTCACACTCTATCGCCAGGCGAATTTTCGGTCTGGTGAATGGACGTTACTCCGAAAATTCACTGAGATGTGGATTTTATTGAACATTACCTCTTTTGCCAGTCTTGCCTGTGCCAGCTCAGACCAGGAGAAGTGCATTGGAGAGCATAGATCTCCCTCAAACTTCTGTTACTTACATCATATTTTTAGTGGAAAAAGTTTCTAAGTCCCAAAAAACCTTTGGGACTTAAACTGGTGTCTTTTCCTTTTTTCAGAGTGAAAGCCTTCAAAAGTCCTCAAAATGTTTTGGGTTAGCCGGGTTCCCCCATATATTTTCTAACATATGAAACATAAACTATACAGTGGGTTCATGTGTAGGGCATTATAACAACTCTATTTTCTTTATTTAGGTTCCATGGACTTGTGTAATGTAATGTATTTGCTGCAACATATACGTCCATTCAACTTTATAATTTCCCGCCTTATGCAAATTAGCCTGAGCGAAGACCTCTAACGAAGTTGCGATAGGCGTAATTGAAAGCTAGTGCATCTTTGATTTGATTGCCGAAGTAATGCAAGCGAAAATTCGCCAATTTGCCCTGGAAGCAACTTTGCATGTTAGTAAATTAGTGTTGCCTGGCGAAGTGTAGCGATGGGTGTGAAGCCAGTGCTGGCGAATTTTCACAAGTTAGTAAATTTCCCCCTTAGAATTACATTTTCTAGGAATGTTTGGTTGAGCAATCCCTTTAGATATCTCTTTAGAGATTGTTCATCGTTCATATCAGTCCTGATCTACTTGCTATTATAGTCGAGATAAAATGAAAATGCTGTATTTGTAATACCTTATTTTTATGTTTTATATAAAAAATATATATACATCCGAAGAGCTGGGCAAATAAAGCAGGTGTTAGAATTGAAAGTTTGTCTAACTTTCCCTGGTGGACATTTATCTTTAACTGCTTTGTGAACACTACAGCTGTCTGTCTTCTTCTAATATTTAATCAAATCACATGGTTCAGTATAACAATATAATTTCATCTGTGGTTGCTAGAGAAGACAAAATCCTGTATTCTGAACAGGGGATATTGTAAGAGCACAAAAGACCGAAATCTGAAAGCATGTCAGTGTTTTTGATACTAGCAGATTTCTTTTTTATCTTTTATTTCTATTGGGCCTGTTCAGAATACACTTCTGAGCTTTGAGATCACAAAAGCACAGTTTGGATTTTGTTAGCAGATATTTGACTTCTGACAACTGATTGAAAAAAAAAGGCAATACTTTTTTTATAATATAAAATAAAAAACACAATAGGGCTTCATCCCCCAAAAGCCAGATAATAAGATACTTGATAATATTGAATGTAATTAAAATGGTGATGTTTAATAAACAGCCGTGCCAACATATACACATGAAAACACATTAAAACCCATACAGGAGAATGTAATTAAAGTCGCTAAGAGCAAAATAATTCGCACCAATAAGACTAAAAATCCACATCTCTCAATGCAATATTGTTCCTTAAACTGTTACTGCATTGCAAATTTTAATTGCGAATTTTAATTGCGCACTCTTAAGGAGTACTTGAAGGTGTTGTAATCTTTTGGAGTAAACATAACGACTTTTTCATTAAGAAATTTTATTAAATTGACTGCACATTGGTGCAAATTATAAAATTTGCAAACGGTCTTCCACGGGCGTAAGCGGACGCTAAATAGTTTCTGGGCCGGCAAAAGCTATATTAAATTTGCCCAAAGCAAAGGCATAATTTTTCGCGTTGTGAATAGTTTTTCCGTTAGCAACTTTAATTACATTACCCTGTAAGACTCCTGTAAGAGGAGTTGCCCCTCCCTCCTATGACACAAACGATTATATTGCAAAGTAATAATGTTATCCCAATCCTGTAAATAATAATTGCTGTTAATATTGAACTAAAAAGTCCACCAAAAATTAATACAATGTCCGCAAAATATTGTCACTCCTACTTGTAAGCTTGATATATGTATATTGAAAAGTTTTCAAGAAGAGATGCATCAGCTGCTGATTAATTATGTATGCACCATTGTAATTAAACTTGCTTCCTCAAGAAGGAGCATTCTGCAGTCACAAATAATGCCTTGTATACCAAAATTGGTCTCCTATTTGTAAAACAACTCCTATTATGGTGCTTATATTAATATCAAAAAATACTTTAGTGTAAGATCAGTGTGTTGCTCGTATCCTTAGGTGCACGGATTTTTTTATTCAGACAGAACATTATAACAGCTTACAAAAGCCAATCTATCTCCTTGTTTTGGTATTTTCTTTCCAGTTTGGGACATTATTTCATCTTTATATCTCTCTAAAGCCTTCTTAGGGTAACCAATGGGGACTCATGCAGATTGGTTACCAAGGCAAATGACTTTTAAAAATTAGAATTATTTGCTTAAAATGGAGTCTATGGTAGATGACTTTCCCGTATTTCAGAGCCTTCCAGATAATGGGGTTCTGAATAACTGATCCTATGTATGTTTGTTTAAGGTAGCTGGAGGGATTATGATTAAGAATAAGTGAAATACAACAACAGTATCTCTTTTACGATCTTTTAAAATGCTTGTTTGCTGCTTTTATCTAGTAAGCATTTGTTATGTTTCTAAAAGCTGGGTAAAATAAGTCTTTGTTATAATGTATGCCCTTGTTTCTGTGAAAGAGGAGCATTTTCCCATCATTGTATAAGAGAATTTGTGAAGTTTTTTAATACTAACAATCCTAATTACCCATTACTTCCCATGATAATGATAGATCATGCCAATCAAGCTGTTTGTACTATGAAATTCGATCAACCTGGTAAGTAAAATGGCTTTGTTTGTCTAGTCTTCGGTAGTATTAGCCCTGCAGAGCCTACACGCAAATATTTTATTTCGCTTTCTTAAATTGACTTGAACAAAACTGGCGGCTTTCCTGGTGGGATTTTCTCTGCCTTTATTTGTAGATAGTTTTGGAAGTACTGGTCCAGATGTCCCTGTACTTGTTCAACTTAATTTAGTATACTGCCCCGGGTAAATAGTCTGCAGCATATGTATAGTTTCATAACTTTCAGAATCTTCTTAGTGATCTTGTCCTCAATCATGAGTATAATTGATGAGCGAATGTTTTCTCCAAGCTTTGATTTGAAATTCCACATTTCGCCATCTGCAAGTGTGCATCAAGAATTCAGCATGGAAAAATTTGCTGCTGCAAAAAAGTCACTGTAAGAAAAAAAACACCCATTGACTTTAATGCATTTTGAATGAGAAATAACTTGAGAAGAAACGCCCCTTGACTTTAATTCATTTGGACAAAATGTAGCCAAGACAAAAGAGTTATTGCAAGAAATAACTTTAATGCATTTGGAGAGAGAGAAAAAAAAGTTGCATGCGTAAAAAAATTTGTCGCCTATTGACTTCAATGTGTTTTGCAAATTTTTCCGCTGTTTTTTGATCAGTTTCGCTAATTTTTTGGTGAAATGGGACAGATTCACTCATAACTTGTGAGGATAATCAATTTTACATTTGTGTAATGAAAATTTCTAACCACCACTGGGCCATCTATGCTGCTGTGTCTGCACTGGCTGCTGTTTTTTGCATTTATATTTTTAGTCTTTGGTTTAGTAGCTGCAGATAAATCATTGTCTGTCTTGGCAACGTGGTCTGTAAAATGCAAATGTGAGTACTAGAGCTTGTCTTGCAGTTAATTACACTTCTACACATAGTACAGGTATGGTATCAGTTTCCAGAAAACCCATTATACAGAACGAAAGTAATGAATTATGGAAAAAATGTTTCCAATAGACTTCATTATAATCGAATAATTCCATTTTTTTTAAATTATTTCCATCTTCTCTGTAATAATAAAACAGTACTTTGTACTTGATTCCAACTAAGATATAATTAATTCCAATTGGATGGAAAATTATCCTATTGGGATTAATATTTAAATTTTATTTTTTAGTACACTTAAAGGGGTTGTTCGATTCGAAGGATTTAATCGTTCGATCGAATAAAAATCGTTCGATCGAATCGAATAATAATTCGATCGATCGATCGAATTATTAGCGCTAAATCGTTCGATTTCGATATTCGAAATCGAACGATTTTAATTCCCAGTCGAATATCGAGGGTTAATTAACACTCGATATTTGACCAATAGTGAATCGGCCCCATCGTATTATATAGAAAGTGATATTTTGAGATCATTTGCAATTGGTTTTCGTTTTTTATTATTTGTGTTTTTTAAATTATTTATCTTTTTATTCAAGCAGCTCTCCGGTTTGCGATTTCAGCATTCAGCTGAATTATGGTTGCTAGGGCCCAAATTAACCTAGCAACCATGCATTGATTTGAATAAGAGACTGGAATATGCATAGGAGAGGCCTGATTAGAAAGATAAGTAATAAAAAGCAATAACAATACATATGTAGCCTTATAGCGTATTTGTTTTAAGATGGGATCAAAGACCGCCATTTTAAAGCTGGAAATAGTCAGAAGAAGAAGGCAACTCGTAAAAAAAAAACTATAAAAAAATAAATAATTGAAAAGTTGCTTAGAATTGGCCATTCTATAACATACTAAAAGTTAACTTAAAGGTGAACCACCCCTTTAGGGTATGGAGATCCAAATTACGGAAAGATCCTTTATCCGAGAATTCTGGATAACCCGTCCCATGCCTATATAACTATGTGGCAAGCAAAATACTAAAGTGACTTGCAGACCTGTTCTCTTTTGCAAGCCGCCTTGCAAAATGATGACCTAGAGTTCTATGTCATGTTTGCAGCTATGTTTTGTTGCCAATGGAATGTTTCAGCTCTCATGGTTTACACTGACTGGTTACCCTAGTTACCAGGCAGTAACCAATCAGTGACTTGAGGGGGGCCACATGGGTCATATCTGTTGCTTTTGAATCTGAGCTGAATACTAAGGATCAATTGCAAACTCACTGAACAGACATGTACCATGTGGCTCCCCTTCAAGTCGCTGACTAACTCAGAGTTAGAGAGCTGAAAAACAGGAGGTGGTGTTCTGGCTATTATGTTAGACATCCAGTCACTCCAGCCTTTATACATTACATTTTTGGCTAACTAACTATATTAGAAACATTTTTTATTTTGCACTGCCTATCTATTTACACAGTTTTTATTTTTACACTGAACTGTTCCTTTAAGACAAATAATAGGCTCAACTTAATTGAAGTAGTTTAAAATAGACACATTGCCGTGTATCCCACTTCATGTATGCTCAACCCCAGAGAAGCGTGCAACGAGTATTTACCGTCATTAAAACTCTAATGAAGTTACATACCAGAGATACAGTATAAATGCATGTTTCTATTGCTATTTTGTTATCTGAATAAAAAATAGGCTGTGTGTTTATTTTAACTGCCTATTAACACCTAGCTGGAAAAAAACTAACACATTTGTCTGCTTAATTAGCACTGTGGGAAAATGAAATGTAATTATCTCTTCACTTTGCCACCGATCCTTTGGCAGACCTTTCTTTAGTCTTGTGTCTTTATTAACCTTGGAAGCAAACATATACTTCGTTTTTTCAGCTTTTGTTGTCCTCTGCCCATCTCAAGTGATGTATAAACTCTGACCCTTCCAGTTTGCTCTGGAACTCTAGCCATTGTACATTTTGCACTCGCTCTAACATTACTGTTTTTGCTGTAATGATTAAGGGGTGTTCCCGAAACACATTAGGCATCCATTACACAGCAGCCACCTGTTTTTTAATGCTATAATAATATGAAGTGGCGTGCCCTCAGTTCTTTATTTTTTTTTTGGTTTTGAAAAAAACAACTTTTTTCCATCAAGGTAGTTCAAAGTATCCTTCTGTATTTGTGTCTGAGGCTAATGGTAATAATAAGACCTTGCTGCCATATTTGGTAATCCAAATATAATCCCTATCACTGTCAGTTTTTTAATACATCTTCCTCTATCACCTATGTTTCTCAGCCCCTCCTTCAATAGGTATAGTGTTATTACTAGGGATGCACCGAATCCACCTTTTTGGATTCGGCCGAACCCCCGAATCCTTCACAAAGGATTCGGCCGAATACCGAAACGAATCCGAACCCTAATTTGCATATGCAAATTAGGGGTGGGAAGGGGAAAAAATTTTTACTTCCTTATTTTCTGACAAAAAGTCATGCAATTTCCCTCCCTGCCCCTAATTTGCATATGCAAATTAGGATTCGGATTCGGTTCGGCCAGGCAGAAGGATTCGGCCGAATCCGAATCCTGCTGAAAAAGGCCGAATCCCGAACCGAATCCTGGATTCGGTGCATCCCTAGTTATTACCCCCACCGGGCATGAATCTTATATTATCTCTCTCTTTTTTTTTTTTGTCAAAGGATCTTCTTCAGTAATTTATTATAACTGGTAACAACTTACATCTGTAGGTTCATTCCTTAATACATAAACAAAATTGCTATATATGAACCAGGCAGCCAAGTCCCCTCGCACAGCTTTATTCCTTACAGAAGATTGTTCAAAGGGGAACTAAAGCTCAACTAAAGAAGTTGATACTTGGTATCAATGTGAAAACCAGTAGGTATGTTTTGCCACACTGTCCTGCTGTATAATTCTCTTGATACTATTGAATTGCTTAATCTCATTGGTGATTTTGGAGTAAACTAATAACCCCTAGGTACTGTATATATTTTGTTGCCAAATTCTAAATGGCACGACAATTTGTAGGACACTGTAAGTGGTTCCTTTAAAACATTTGCAATTCATGTCCAAATTACTGATATGTGGTGATATAAATGATCATTTCTGGACGCAAGATATTCATAGATATTGCGCACAGGGGCCTGATGTTTGCAGAAAGGGTAGTTTGTGCCTTAAACATGTCATTGTATTAATTGTCCAGGCCACATACAAATGGGCAAACATATATTTTTAAATAAGGTTAGTACAGGAAAGGAATCTGTTATGTAAAAACCCATTATCTAGAAAGCTCCGAATTACAGAAAGGACATCTTCTATAGACTCATTTACCTATTTATCCTCCCCCTATTCTTTGGTCTGCATTCTACCACATCTCTTGCTTTTTATGCTTGCTATGGGGGCCACAGGAAAAAACTAAACTTTGCCTTCATCTGCTTCTATTTGGGTTTAGGTTATTCCACATGTATTATGTAGAAGGTAGCCAAGAGGCAATGTGGCAAACTATTCTATTAGTTGAAATGCATTATCACCTATAGATAAATAGGATCCTAGTGTAGACTATGGTACACACAGCAAATGATGTAACTAGAAAATCAGAAATGCAGATAAATTAATGTAAAAGATATCTAGTCTGCCAGTATTTCCGTGTAATAACCCTCATTACTTCTGTCTCATGTATGTTCTATATAAATAAAAATGCCAATGATTTTTGCTTGTCCCAGGCGTGTTTATTATGGCTACTTTACCCATAATAAAAAAATCAGTTCTTACTGACATTAATTACGAGTTTCCCACCTGAGAACTTCAGGCCTTCTCCTCTTGTTCTATAGTCCTACTTTCTCTAAAATATACTGTGCTTCACAGAAGTAAACCCAATACTCTTAATTGTTCTCCGCTCAAATCCAAGAACATGCATGTTTTATTACAGTAGATGAATTCCACTGGTTGCATGGAAATTGAATTGCATATAATGTATTTGCTGTTTCTTGGAGGTGAATATAGATGTGATTTTTACCATGGCGTATTAGGTCAAAGTTGCCACACTTACCATTACTTCTGATACAAAAGACCCATATCGGTGCACTAGTAATAATGTTTTAAAATTGTGTAATTTTTACATATTCTGCTTATAGATTGCTTTTTCCTGTTTGATGCCAGTTTGGTACAATTTATTTTTTCCTTTCCATATTACTCAGGTTTACTTTATTGTTTAATAAACACTGCCTGTGATATTGACTCTGTTTCAGCACTTTGTGTTCTCATCAAAGAGGTAAAATTTCTTTTCATCTGAGATACCTAAAGAACTCCATTGACCATGATACTTTGAATCCATTTCTACCATTGCATTTCTTATGTAGCACACCCTTGAGTGTACTTTTGCTGTGTATTACGGCAGTGTGTGACAGGCTAAAACTGCTTGTAGTGTGCCCCGAACCCCCAGTGTACTCGTGAAACTCCCTGCAACTCCTGGTAACTGGTGTAGATCAATGCAGCACGATAATCAGCCAGACAAGTTTCTTTTCAGTAACATAAACTTGTTTATTAATGGAGAACTGTTGCAATAGAGTAGTTCACAGGTACTTAGATGTTCACAGGCATAATAGGAAAGCTTTAAACAGCAATATTCCCTCCAGGGGGTACAAGGTGCTCCAGGTGAGCTAATATTCAATATATCAAAGTATCAGCAATAATAGACTTAGGAGATAGGCACTATCCCTCCGGATGAACACTAAGGCTTGGGTTTCTCAGCATGGGGTCTTGTACCTTGGCACCGGACTTGGTCCTCACCCACTGTATTCAGCCTGGGGTCTTGGGTCTTGGTACGCTATCTGGTCCTCAACACACCCACTGTAGTCCCTGCTCTAGTGGTTCCAATACCACGGGGTCCTAACCCCACTATTTCTCCTCGTTGGAGCCATATCTGCTCATTAACTACCCTGTGCTGACTCTCACTCCTAGAGTGACTATTACTGTATTCACTATCACTAACTCACACTGGCAGACCTGGACCTGTAGCACCTCTCGGTGAGGCAAAGTCCCATGACAGACCCCGACCACATGGTGCTAAACCACTTTATAATTTATACTGCTTCCACCTAGTGGACAAACTCTGTGAACTAATGTGGACCCAGCAAGGGACATAGCTGCCTGAGTTATCTAAAGGACCCTTAGGTGTCCAAATACTAATGTGGAACTGCCTGAGTAATTTAACCCAAATCTCAGGGTCCCTACACTTATATTGTAGCTTATAAAACTTGCATAACCATAATGATTTAGGGGCAGATTTATCAAAATCTGAGTTAGTGAAAAAAAAACAAAAATGGATGAGGGAATAAAACGTAGACAAAACTCGTGAGTCTTCTTTCACAAACCTTAGCTTATTAAAGGGGACCGTCACCCAAAAAAAATTATTTCAAATGCCATTTTATCACGTTAGTCAAGCAAAATGAACTTTAATTACACTGTATAAATTATTTGAATCTTGTTTCCATCAGTCTGGGAATTCATAATTATAGCAAGCAGGCAGGAGCCATTTGTGGACACTGTTATTAAGACAAGCCTTGCATCATCTCAGAATCTTGTTTGTGCACCAGAATGGGGGACATGATGTCCATCCCCATGCCCTGGCTACACAATTAAATGGTTAAGAGAACTGGGGGAATGTAGGTAGAGCAGTGACACCTAGGAATTGCCTAATGGAAAGTGAAAGTAATTGCTTGCCCTGCCTCTATGCCTAGGCATAGAGGAGGGCAGGTAATATTTGATTGACAGCTGATATTTTTAAATGAGTTTACAACAGCTATGCACGCTTTAATAAAAATAAAGAAATTGGATTTCATATTTAATTTGAAAAGGACTTTTATTATACAGATTTTTATGTCTAGGTGACTGGTCCACTTTAAGAAAAAAATGCGTCAAAATATTCCTGTGTGTTTTTTTTCGTGGAAAAAAAATTTGCATGCCAGCGAGAATCTCATTGTCCTGTTAATTTTCAATGAGGCTGAAATTATCTTGAATGTAGGAAAATAAATAAAGTTGTTAGAGAACATTCCCATTGACTTCTATACAACTTCACCAGCTTTTACTTGCTGGGTTTTTTCTAAAGACTTTTTGTGTTTTTTTTCCTTTAATAAATTCCGACTATTCGAGGTTTCAAAAAATACTCTCTGGTTTTTCTGCGTCCATGTATTTTCTCCGCATTTTTCTAGAATCAAGAGAAAAACCCCAACTCAATTCAGCCCCTTAGTGTAAACTGCTTATGTAGCTATATGAAATGGTCTAGATGTTACATCAATCTCTGCTCTATCTGTTGATGCACATAATATTTAAATCAAACCAAAGAGAACAATCAAGAAATGTCTTGCTGAAGGGCAAATAAGAGGTGTTTTATTTATTATACACGCTTGCTTGATATTGTAGCTTCTCTGATTATTTCAGGATTAGATCACCAGATTAAGAGATGTTCTGCATTAATATTTTAGCTCCAGAAATAATCAGCTTTATGTGCATTTCGAACAGGGTTGCTGAATAAATAAGATAGACAGATCTATAATGCTGGAAACATATTGTGCTTGTGTTTATGTCTGCTATGTTAGACTTGCAAACACTGCAGTATTAAGTCAAATATTCTGGCACCTGCAGAACAGTGATAACCCAGACTCACAAAAAGTGTTTTCTAATTTAAATGATTAGAGCCAGAGCTTCCTTCACAAATTGTTTCTCGGCATCTCATTTTTCATGTGAGCTCTAATAATTTCCTTCGGCTGCTTATATTTTATTCTGCATTAGCGAATAATTAAGTAGGTACAAGTTCCAGTAGCATTAAAACTTTCAAAATAAACCAAGTCCTCAGCACTTTGTAGCAAGTTTTTGGGATGGAATGAGGATTATATGTATTTGCGGATCTTTTCTCTACTATACAGTCTGCAAACAAAATAATTAGAATTACTATATGTTGCTGGACACTTTGTTCATGTTTTAGTCTACATTAAGGGGCAGATTTATCAAAATGTGAGTTTAGAGCTTAATACATAAAAAACGCACCCAAATTCTATTCATTCCGGTGGGATTTTTAGAAGCGTGTTTATGAATGGGCGAAAGTTATTTTTCATAAATACGCTTCTGAAAATCCCATAGGAATGAATAGAACTTGAGTGAGTTTTTATGTATTAAGCTCTAAATATACAAGACCATCTGAGGTTTCTAAATAGGGCTAAGAGAGTCCGGACTGGTGGTAAATAAATCAAAATCCACTGCCCTTATGTTAGACCCGCTTACTGAGGAGGAAAGAATGTCTACCTTTCCTTTTAAAGTAGTTCCCGAATTTACTTACTTAGGAGTTAAGGTCACAGCTCTCCCCCAACAATACTTAACACTTAACTTAGATCCATTGAATGATTGGATGTCTCTGAAGCTTAAATCATGGGCTAACCTCCCAATAGGCCCTACAGGGCGGATCCATCTTATTAAGATGATTATATTACCCAAGCTGCTCTATGCATTACAACAAGCCCCGGTGTGGATACCCAAATCCTATTTTCTTAAAATAAATGCTGTTTTTAGACAACTGGTGTGGGCCCATTCCAGACCACGACTAAAGCTTGAAACATTAATGCGTGCTAAAAGTACAGCTGGCCTAGCCCTACCAGATATGTATTTATACTACCTGGCAGCACAATTGTCCCACCTCACCACGTGGGTGGAAGGTTCGCATCACCGAGTGCTACATTCTCTTTGGGCTCACTTGACTGGCTTCACTGAGAACCCAGTAAGCTGGATTCTGGGGAAATCTGTCATTACAGCTCAGTCATTACTTTCCCCCCCCATCGACTCCCTACGTAAGGTGTGGAAAATGGCCAATGCACTTTTGAAGTCCCCCCCCACTGATCCTCTTACTCCACTATGGCACAACCTCAATTACCCCCTGTTGGCAAAATTAGGTTCAATGAATCTTTGGTCGGACCTTGGGGTTAATACCTTAGGTGATATATGGCATGATGGCACATTAGTTTCTTTTGCTCGGTTGAGGGACCACTTTCAGATCCCACATAACCAATGGCTGACTTTTCATAGGCTCAGTCGTGCTCTCACGGTCACTCACAGGCGTCAAGATTTATCGCTGTCCACGCACCCCTTTCTAGTTTACATTAAAAGGGGACATACCAAGGGTTTGGTCACCATGTTATATGCTAAGTTGCTGCAAGAAGTGCATGGAAGTAACTTGGATGGGCTACGATCTAAATGGGAGGTGGATGTTGGCACATTCCTAGATGAGGAATGGCAAGAAGCGCAAGAATCCCCCCAGTTGGTATCCCCCAACCATAGACTACGCCTAATTCAACTATATATTCTTCACAGAGCTTACTACACCCCTGTCAGACTTCACTACATTAATGCTGGCACCCCAGATGTTTGCACTAGGTGTGCGCTGGACAGGGGAACTCTGGTGCACATGCTCTGGAGCTGTACCAAGCTTACTACATACTGGAGGGAAATACTAGATGCCTTAGATGGGGTGCTTCAGGTGACAATAGCTAGAACTCCTAAAACTTGCATCTTGGCCGTAATTCAGGATCTAAAACTGACTCACTGTCAATCACTTTTTCTACTAGAGGCACTATTACTAGCCAAGAGACTAATCACCCAGAACTGGAGAGCTGTGTCCCCTCCTACCTTCTCTGCCTGGAAAGCAATAATGCAGGATACCTGTGCCACTGAATACCTAATGTTCTTAAAGAGGGGAGCCCCTACCAAATTCCATAAAATTTGGGGATCCTGGATTGACATTTACCCCCTACACCCAAGACAACCACTAGCAGTTTGATTGACTAGTGTTTAGGACAGGTAACTGTATTTATATTCCATTTGTTTAACTGGTTGTGAATCCCTCATTGGAGGGAGTCTCGATTTTGTTGTGTACTGCAATACTCATGACAAAATGTATATTGCATGCTTTGCTTCTTTCACCCTGCTTGATCTAGACATGTAACATATGACACAATGTTTTTCCGTGATTTGTCATTACATTGTAAACTGCTTACTTTTTCTTTCAATAAACTACCCGAAGTTAAAAAAAAAAAAAAATAGGGCTAAGAGAGGCACATTAGGAACATGTGGATAGAGAAAGATATGTATGCCTGGGAGTTATAGGTTTTTCATATGAATTAATTTAACATAGTGTCATGTATGGGTAGGATAAAAAGTTCTATTACCCCTGGGTGACTCGCCGTAGAACCAAACATAACTTGATAGGGCAACTGGAGCCTTAAATCAATCTTTGTCATAGGCCTTGCATGCTATTCCAGAACATAAACAGATCTAGGATTGAACATACCTCAGGCAGTTATTTGCAGATTCCTTAGTTTTTTTCAGCCCCCTAACTGGGACCTTGGGCCATGCACTAAAAGTGCATGACTGGCTATGACAAATACTCATTATGTAGCACTCCCTTCATATGCCCTATGCCATGAGCAGTTGGTTGAGGAATACCAGACACAGAATAATGGGAACAAGTTCAGATACTGCACTTGTCTGTCATACATCTGTTGTTCCTCCAAGTTATAAATACTGCCCTTTAACCAAGTTGGTATGTCTAGTATCAGATCCAATACTTTCACACCTTAATCTGTGAATGGCTGCAAAACCCTCATATCAAAGTTGTAGTATGGGCCAATATTGGTTGAACCCATGCACATTCTATAGTAGACTGTAACTCTGGGGCATATTAATACCGTGCTGTGTAAAATAACCTTTAAAGATGTCTAATTGTGTGCCCTTTTTTTAAAACAATAATTCATTCACCTTTTTTGTTTCTAGTTTTTTTTTTTTACAGTTAGTGGGAATTATGGTGCCTGATAACCTACAGTGTGCATGTAGAGGTTTTCCGGCTCAGAAAATGGAGGCAGGGAGGTGGTGAGATGGGTATGGGAATGCTGAAGGGTAGTTTAACATTAGACAGAGTGATAAGGGTTTTATTTCAGTCTACCACAAAGATTACTTCCCATTGACAATAAAACAGTTTGTTGGCACTGTTGGTGTGTTCTAGCAATACCGTGTTTGTTGTTCAATAATGTTATTGTTTTTTTAAATTCTAAATAGCAGGTTTTATTTTTATTCCAAATAGCAGTTATCAGTTATACCCTCTTAGATCATTTATTTCCCGTAAAAAGGAAAAATAGAAAAGATGCAAGTGTTTTCTCATTTTCCAGCAGTATTTTTATTGTCTGAAACTTGGCAAACAGCCTGCATCTTTAACCCACCGCAATTCCTTTCTACCATGCTGTTGGTAACCATATCGCATTGCTGTTTCAAGATTCAGCTTTTCTATATAACAGATGTTTTCTTGTCGTGTTGCAGTTAATTGCTTTTCTTAGTCTAATATGAGATACACCAGTTTCCATCTGTGTCTTTTTTTCTTTACAAGTGTTTCTTTTTCACTTGTCTAAAAGACCAGCATTTACATGATAGAACTGTGGGTAGGGCCCCTTACTTCCAGGTTTTCCCAGGAACATCCAGATTCCTGCCACTGAAAATCTGAAATTATTATGAATAGGCCCCATGTATTTAATCCTTAGACATAATCACTGTTGGGAATGGTTTAATGCTCTCAAAAAGGAAATAATAATGACTCATGGGTGTCCAGGTTTGTGTGTGTGTGTGTATATATATATATATATATATATATATATATATATATATATATATATATATATATATATATATATATATATATATATATATATATATATATATATATATATATATACACACATATATATATATATACACATATACATATATATATACACATATACATATATATATACATATATATATATATACATGTGTGTGTATATATATATATATATATATATAAATATATATAGTACTATATTATATTATTGTATATTATACTACTAATAGTAGTATAGCATATATCAGTGCTTCCATATATGGTATTGGTAGAAGATGGCTGTGTGTATATATTGTTTTCTTTCAGGTAATGGGACTGTAAATCAGACCTGTTTGTAGCAAGAGCATGCCACAGAGGTTTCTTACTGAGTAAACTAATTATTGAACAGTGCAAACAATGCATCTAATAAATTAAACACCTCCTATGCCCTTAACATGTCCTGTAGAATTGTGTTTGACCTTGCAGCAACGATTGCCATTCACAGCTCTGTTTGTCTGGTCGCATCCACCCCCTGCCATGATAACATACACCCAGATTGCTAGGCCTTGCTTTGCTTCTGCATTTGCATTGGGATTATAACACACGGGAGATAAAAAGATTATGAGTGTGGCCAGAAACTCAGAGAGAAAATGGCTGCTTATGCAACACTGAATGCTTAAATAGTAATACCTTAATAATAGGAACACAACAAATCAGTAATTCTACAAAAACTTTTGTCAAATTCCAAACCAAACCCAAACACTTACATGTACCTTAAGTGCCACAACATTGTCAAAAAATAGTATAGAAATATTTGGAACCTTGTGCTCACCCAGGGTGGTGTATAGGATGCTGGTACACTGGAAGACTATGGTGGCAAAAAGGACAACAATGACAAAACCTTCCTTAAGAAGAACTAAACGACATTGAACCTGAAAAAAAAACCCTTTAATTAGTAATGCACTACCTAAGAAAAATACAATATTGTGTACTGTACATGTGTTGCTTTTGGCATTGTAGGTTGTTGTTGGTTCTCTGTTGATTAATCAGCATAGTGTGCTAATTATGAGTTCATTTATTTTTAGGGCCATATTATATCAAATAAGAATTTTAATATAAAGTTTATAAAATACTTGAGGAGGTTAAGGGCTGCATCCCACCAGGAAGATGCCATTAATTATCTGATCAGCAAATCATGGGTTTTTGAAAATTAAAATAGTTTTTAGGGAAATGCACTAGGGATATCTTCTGTGAAGGAAGCAAATCAGTAATGTTTCCCTGGCAGACTGTGAAGACCCTTCTTCAATACTTCATAGAGGCTTCAGGAAACGGACCACAAAAAGGAAAATATACATATTCAATTATATTTCTATAAGCAAATCCACACTGAGAAATAAAAACTAAAGGTATGGTGTGCCCCAAATTAGTAATACATTACTTAATATGAAGGAGTCAAAGCTCAGTGTCCCTAAGGTACTGTAGGTTGGGAATAAGCCCCTGCCCTGGGCATCCTGGCAGTAACTCAAGGGAAGACAGAAAATGATATTTTTTTGGGCTCACTGAAGAAAATATCTAGAATAAAAATAGTTCAACAAAGTAGGTCACATTTCTTTTTCTTTTTTTTCTCTCTCATCCTAAACACCATGATTTTACTGGTACCTTGCATCTCCAGTAGGTATCTGAAATAAAGCATTCAGCAAGAAAATTACTTTTAGAATTCCTCATGGCAATGCATTTCATTTGTAATCAAAAATACACATATATATTTTTGATCTTTCTCTATAACTACTAAAGTTAAACATCACTTTCCTTTTATTACTATGTAAACAAATACAAAGTTTACATTATGTGAATCTTCATTATCAATAAAATGTTAAATTACAAAAAAAGTACACATATATTGTGGCAAAGGTGCTGTATTGAAATCAAATTCACGTTGTGAATCGTCAGAAGTGTCAAATGGGCATCACAAATGATCTCTTGCACAAGGAACTATTGGTGATCCAATATAAGCAAAGATGTCTAGTGTGGTGTATCCAGAGACTCCTTTATTATTGTTCCTTAAAGACACCTCCTTACTCAACTTTCACCTTCAGCCTTCGGCCTTTATATGCTCATGAAATTCCTCTGTGACTTATAATATCCTTATATTTTACAATAGGGGATACATTATTGACTATATTATTACTGGTTCTGTAATAAGAAAAAGTCTTTAGTGGGGGAGCCCTCTACAGTAATGCATATTTACATACATTTGTCCTGAGGTTTTATATCCAATTTAACTGCTAGCCTGCCATAAATGTATATTTATTTAAACACTGTTTTCTAGACGTATTGTACCTAATTGTTTGCTGTTGAAATTGTTGATAATTTTGATGTAGAGTTCTATACATAAATATACTGACAGTTTAGCTTATGTAAACACTGCAAACGTAATCCAAATAGCAATTAATAACAATCATTTATGCAGCACCGCTTAATGAATGTAGCAGAGAGCTTGGAATGATTGAGCATAATTGTTTGATTATAATATAACTCTTGGTGTAAGTTCTACCTTATCTCCTGAAGCCATTCCTTCGATTGCTTACTTCGCTAGCATTACCGCTCGCAGGGACATCGCCAATTTACTAATGGGCGCAGAAGACAATTCACTAGTGAAAGAGACAGGCGCTAGCAGTCATTCGCACTCTTATCGCAAGGTGAAAATTCGCTCTGGCGAATGGACGTTACTAAAATGCAGATTTTCGCCAGACTTGCCTTTGCCCGCTTAGACCAAAAGTGCACTGGAGTGCATAGATCTTCCTCAATTTTCTGTTAATTACATCATATTCTGTGATTGGAAAACTTCTTTTCCTTTTTTCAGAGTGATAGGCTGCAAAAGACCTTAAAATTATTTTTTTTGGTAACCGGTTTTCTTCATACATTTTCTAACCTATGAAACATTAACTTTACAGTGGCCTCATATTTAGGGCATTATAAAAACTCAATTTGTAAGTATATGCACCAACATTTAACATTAAGACGTCCGCACAACTTTAAATTTCCCGCCCTATGCAAACTGACCTGAGCGCAAGATCCCTAGCGAAGTTTCGCTAGGCAGAAATGAACGCTTGCGCATTGCCGAAGTAAAGCTAGCTAAAAGTTGGAATTCTGCATTTTAGTGAATTAGCGTAGTCTGAGCAAATTTTAGCCTGGCGAAGTGCTGTACACACTTTATATGCATTTTCGGGTGCTTCTGTCAGGGGGTACTGGAAATCTAGGTCAGGCCAGACCCACTTTTAAAGACTTTTTTTTTTTTTTTTTAGAGTAATGTGTATGAAGCGCTATGAAATGGGTGCCAAATGGAATCCTGCTGCTCTCTAAGTGGAGCACTGCTACATGTGACTTTTTCTCTCAACTGGGCCCTTGCTAAACAACAAGATGGATATAGCTCTCACACACTTTCAAAAGAAATCTAGGGCCTCAGAGTTTCTTAAACAGGAGTGTAATACAGTATTAGCTTATTCACTTTTATGACTATACAATAGATGTTTATGACAGTTCCTTTAATAGGTTAAGCTCACAACAGATGTCCGTCCCAGTGTACTTGATATTCTGTACTGCCTCATTAATTGATTATTGTTGGGCTGCTTATTGGCCCTATTAAGGGGTTCTTAGAAGAGCCTGCTGAAAATCATCCTGATAATCTTCTGAAAATTCTGTCATGCAAGGTCGTCCTCATAGGCCCACATCATGATCTGATTGTTGTCCCCTTACACTGTCCTTTCTCAATGGAGCATAGAAATGATCATTCTGACACTCTTATAGTCCACTTTCCAATGTTGTTAATACAAATATGTTTTGGTTTAGTATTTTCACCATGAAATTCATTGTCATTTAACCCCTGAAATAACTTGTGTGTTTTTACATTATTAGGGTTAATGAACATTTACAGGACAGTTATAGAGAACTGTTTGATGTGAATACAGATTCAGCATAATCCTGGCACTTCATAAAGAATATATCAATCCACCCAATAAACTGGACAAAAGCATTATAATTTGTACAATGTTTGCCCAGTTCTAGAAACCCCTCAGCATTTACTGGTCTGCAGTTTGCAAGCAAACATATAATTAGTTGGTAGGGTGTACTAGACTGATTTTTCCCTTGTAATTCCATTGCCCTCATTACTGATACAACATAACACAGAACATATGCTGCTTCTCATTACACTTTTTCATTTTCTGTCATTTTTCCCCTTCAATTGTATCACTTCTCATAATACTCTGGGTGTATTGCTAGCAGTATACAAAGAAATATGCCACACAATATTACAAGCAAGGTAACTACATTCTGTAGTATTTATATGAATTGTATCTTTTATCAGGAGATTAAATGTATTTTCTCTAATATGTTTTGCATAATATATATTGTAAAAAGCTATTAGAATATCATTTTGCATGGAATTTATAACATGCCACCGCTGGTTTTTTTGGACTCCATTTAACTTAAAGGGGAACTCCACAAAAACATAACGTAAGCTTTTTGAAAAGTAAACATAATTTCAAGCAACTTTGCAATATCATCATCAAAAATATACAGACTTTTTGTAATTTTTAATGGTTTCTGACAGTTCCCTAAGCCTAGCCCCCTGCTCTCATGCTCATTTGACTACTTTGCTGAGCTGGCTGACTACTGTTACTTTGTATCAACAGCCATCTGTCCTTAGCCTGCATCCTCCAAACCCCACAATTCCCTGCACACATGATTCCAATAAGGAATAGAACATCATAGTGCAATGCATTGTGGGTTATGTAGTTCGTGCATGCTGTCTGTAAGCTGTGGAGAAGTTGTTACAATTTGTAACATCAGTATTTAGTCCCTCCTTCTCTGCCAGGATTTCAAATGATGCAGAAAGAGAAGAACTGTTAAACAGCTGGATTTCAGCATAGAAAATGGCATTTATTCACTTTTTTTGACGAAACAGGTAACTGTGATGGATATATTAGGGGTTTCTGTGTTTTGTGGGCCTGTCATCAAATTTTGGTTTGGAAGCTGGAGTTCCCCATTAATACTAATAATAGATGCATTTTCCCATAATAAACCGACTGCTATATTTTTCACCATTCCAACCATTATTCAACATAACATAGTTAACTTTGTTCTTAGCTTGTACAGGTATAGGATCACTTATCTGGAAACCCGATATCCAGAAAGTTCAGAATTACGGAATGGCTATCTCCCATAGACTCCATTTTATCCAAATAATCCAAATTTTTAAAAATGATTTCCTTTTTCTCTGTAATAATAAAACAGGAGCTTGTACTTGAACCCAACCAAGATATAATTAATCCTTATTGGAAGCAAAACCAGCCTATTGGGTTTATTTAATGATTAAATTAATTTCTAGTAGACTTAAGGCATGAAGGCAAATTACAGAAAGATCCATTATCCGGAAAACCCCAGGTCCCGAGCATTCTAAACAACAGGTCCCATACCTATAATACCTTAAATCCTATATTTACAGAGTTGTTTTGTTTTTTTTCAGCTACAGTTTGTTTTGTATGGATGATTCTGTACTGTGACGTTAATACCAACAGCCTGCTATATCTGTTTCCCTTTTCTTCTGCTAAATTAGAGCTGATCTTTCCCCCAGGCAAAATACAAGATATGCTGCAAAATCTTTTTCTATGGAGAGTCAGATGGTATTTTGAGAGAGATATAATGCTGCAGTTGTTCATTTCTTCAGATCTGCAAAGGCTCATTTGAGGGTTCATTCACACTGGCAATTTCAGCCAATCAAACAATGTTCCTCAAAGTTAGGCTCCTTGTTCTTTATAGCAGTGTTCAGAGAGCAGTTGCAGGGAATTAAATCAAAGGTTGCAAATGTACAATTTAAACTCCAAAAAATAAAATCTGCAGTTGAACTTCCTACACCCACTATATTTTTGTATGCAAACAGTGCACTACAACTGCACAGTCTTTTTTGGCTGCTAAGTCATGTTAACCCTAAAAACATGATTAGTAAATAATCAGAGGGCCCTGGATATAAAGATAATAAACAATATAGCCTCACAATCAGTCTCTTTTCTGGTCACAGGACACTACATTATTGCAGCATAATGCAGGGTTGGCACATATGTTCACAAATGGCACATATAAATATAATATAATATGTTTTTATGATCCTAGCTACTTTTCGGACCGTTCAATAGGATCTGGTCTGCTATCCTTGGTCTTTGCATGACCAATACATGGACACGCTGGACAGCACTCTGCTAACTAGTTATCCTTATCGAAGCTAAACTTCTGATGGGTTTGCATGCTAGTGTATGTTGTAGTGCATTAAAATTGCTGTGGGTAAAGCAAAGCCTCTGCATTTCATAAATGGCACTTTCATGCTAACGCTGCATAGCTATAAATAAGTTTGCAGAGCTTTAATTACTGCAACTTGTGTACATTTGCCTTATGCTAAGATTTGAGTCATAAGTGTGAAGCTCTTCTATAAAATGCTAATAGATTGCTGTGTTAATTGGATAATTGCTTTAATTGTTGATACCAATCAGGCACCGCATGGCGAACGTGACTTATTTTTATATTGCTTGTATAACTTACGTAAAATACACCACGGACACCCTGCGCTGTTGTTTTCATTTTAAAAACGAGATAACCTTGGATTCGACTGAGTAGGCAAAAGCATTAAGCAGATTGATGAGCCATTGTATTTTCTCTGTTTCACCAACCTGCCCTGTAAGGGAAGTTCACATTAGAAGGGTGCGAACTGCAAGAGCAGAATCATTCTTGTTCAAACACATTTAGACAAACAATCTTTTAAATTGTGATTGAGAACAACCAGGCTAGCTAAACAAAAGTGGGAAAAATCAATACTTTTTTTTTCACCTCATCTTTCCTCCCCTTTACAGGAAATGGCGTGAGGGCTTCAGTGGTAATTCCCTCCCTCCCTTCTTCTTCTTCTTTAACCTCATCAAATCAAGTATCTGTTGGTCCATAACTAAACGAGTGCATTACATCATGGCATCTATAAGCAATGCTGCTAGGCATCTGTTGTACTGGAATATTCTATTTAATCAGTGCTGCCTGGAAGCTTTACAGTCATCAAAAGATGCAGTGAAAAGGACACTATGTGAATTGTTGTTAATATGAAAAATATTGTCATTACTAGTGACACACTAATGCATTAGTAATAACTGGGCCCCTTCTTTGACCCCCCCAAACTCAAATAAACACAAATCGATCAATCCCTGTATATACTGTATAAGGCTGTGTGATTGTCTCTTACTACTTTTGTAAATTTTAGTGCCCAATGGCCTTCCCTAACCTGAACATGGCGGCGAATTTGCGCGATTCACCGACGGCGAATAAATTCGCAAAACGGCCACTAAAATTTGCTGACGAACAGGGGCGTAACTATAGAGGAAGCAGACCCTGCGACTGCAGGGGGGCCCAGGAGGTATAGGGGCCCCATGAGGCCCTAATTCCTATACAATTTCAATAAATATTGGTAAAACAAGTAAACTTCTAGACATTTTGGGGGCCTGAAAAATAATTTGCTGTGGGGCCCAGTAAAATCTAGTTATGCCACTGCTGACGAAAGTTCACCGGCGTCAAAAAAAAATTGACGCCGGCGTTAAAAACGGGCGTCAGTGTCAAAAAACGGGCATCGTCGTCAAAAAAAGGACGCCGGCGTAAAAAACGAGATGCCGGCGCAGTTTCGCGAATTTTTAGGCAAAGCGAAATGGTGCAAATTCGCCCATCACTAATGACAGCAGAATGGCAACAATGAGCCTTCTTTACCACCATAAACAAATTAATTGGCCCACTCCAAAGTCACTGGCACTTACTAGTAACTGTTAAACTGATGCTAAATAAGGAAATTAATGTATGCCTTCAACAAAAAAGGCCACCAGTGTTATGGTATTATATAGAGTGTATATAGAGAGAGAGAGAGAGAGAGAGAGAGAAAGAGAGAGAATGTGCACTGCTCTCTTCTTCTACTGTCTGTAAGGTACACTTTCCCTGGAGGTCTAGTGGCCGGCAGCGTCTCCGGCGGGGATGCCCGCCATGTGGTTGTTTTCAATTCGAGCACAGGTTTCTCTATGGCGCATGCGGCATACACTTCCTGGTTTTACGCACCGACATAATGATGTCATCACACCTTGGCGTCGTATTTAAAGGGACTTAGTATTTGAATTAGTTGCCCGCTGTAGGTCTAACTTAATTAGTTCCTGGGTGCTTATTCCTTGTGAATCCACTTGGTATATGCTGGTATTGACCCTTGCTTACCTGCTTGACTACTGTGAACACTGCCAATCTGACCCTTGCCTGTCTGACTATTCTAAGCTGTCTCAGTCTTTAAATTAGTTTTCTTCAAAAATAAATGGTCAATGTTTTGGTAGGGGTTCTAGGACATTTTTCAAGACTTTATGTTTTGTCTCCTGCTTTTTGTTTCCGGTGAGGGAACTGGGGGGCAAGGAAGTTGAGATTTTACAGTTTGCATGATGTAGGTGAGTGTCCTTTTCTGTAACTATTTGGGGTAAATGTTTAGCTTGAAAAAGTTCCTATATATGAGATCAAAACTTGGACATTTTTGTACAGAATAAAAATTTTTCAACCCTCTCTGAATGCAGTGAATACAGAAAGGGTGGGAAGTGAGGGAGATTGGTGGCACGTGGGCATTTTCTGGACCATCCCTGGCTTGCATTCTATTCAGGATACACAATTGGAGCTGTAAAGGTGATGTTTTCTAGAACTTGAATGCTTTGTTCATCTGTAAAGTAGGATTTGTGTTGCATATGGCTGCTATACATTCTAATTAATAAAGCAGACCTGTGCATTCAAATAAGTATAACCAAAGTCATGTTGTGAATTCATCTCTCATTTCAGTGCAATTAATCTTCAAAACAGTTTTCCTTATAGAGCTGATTTATAAAGCCTGTTTTACTCAGGCTTGTTATGTGTTTTACAGCTGGCAGATTTGTATACTGTATCTCATATCACCAGCATCCATTAGATCTGATATTTTTAGTTACAATTAAATAGGGATTATCTTTAATAGGATGTAGTCATTATTACTAATCCAATCAAATGCACAAGGAGCCCTTCATTTAATAAAAGGCCATTGCCTTCTGTTTTACCTTTGTTTTACTGTTCACGCTAATTGTGACTGCCTTTTAAGAGCATCTGCCAACTGTTGTATATCTTTGGGTTGATGCGTTAATTGCAGCAGCCTTTGTAAAAAATTTTCATTGAACAATTTATGGATCTCAGCGTGTAGCTGTTTTTTCTACCTGATGAATTGATTTAAATGTGTATAATTGTTTACATTATTTGCTTTTATGTTTTAAAATAAATCACTTTTTTTCAAGGACACCCCCCCCCCCAAATTGTACAACTTTGGAAACAATTGACCACCATAGCACATTATTACCCACTATTTTTTTTGTGGAAAAAAAAAATGAGAATGGGCAGCTGGAAAATTGTTTCAGCTGATGGTATCTTTCAGTCCTGGAGCCTTTCACTTATTTGTCTCTTGCCTACATCGTGGCCCAATGGATACAACCACATAACAACCTGTTTTGCAATAAGATGCAGGTTTCGGTACTAACAGCCTGAGGATTAACTGTCCCCCATATCTAGATCTGGGCGGAGATGGGAATGGGTAAGTGTCCTTGTTTCAGTATTCCTGGTTTCTTAATTCTGAGTAAAGATCTAGGCTGAAAGTGTACTTCTCTTGCACCATGTTTTCTGTCAGTATAAGCCTTGCATTTGGCTTGTTGACATTTGACAATGTCAGCAGTAGACAATTTTGTAGGCACAGTATTTTGTAGAATTGTGATGTCTGCAACATGTAACTTGATTCGCATCTGTCTGCCATGTAATAACTCAGCTGGAGATGATTGTGTTATTGCATCTCGTGTTGCTCTGTAGTTATGTAGGAACTCTGTTGTAAATACTTTCCAAGATTTCCTAGTAAGATTTGCTGTCTGCAGTGTTTCTTTCAGACTTCTGTTGAATCGCTCGATTTCTCCATTTGCTTGTGGGTAATACACAAGATTTCCTATGTACAATATGTCTCTCTCTCAAAAAGAATTCAAACTCAGATGAGACAAACTGTTGCCCGATGTCTGATATTATCTTCTTTGGATTACCTTCTCTGCTGATGACTGTAGATCGAAATGTTATTACTGTAGCTGATGTTATATGAGAAACAAATGCAATTTCAGGCCATTTACTGTAATAGTCTATCAAGGTTATAGCAAATATACAGTCTATAAGATCATCTGTAAAAGGACCCACAGTATCAATAGAAAGTTTTTCCCATGCTGAATCAGGAAATGGTACTGGCTGAAGTGGTGAAATTTTAGACACAGGCTGTGTGGCAGCGACTGGTGCTGTAGTAATGAGACCATCAAATATGGAGGTTTAATGCAGCAAAGAGATCCCTTCCAAGTATAGCAGTACCCTTATTCACAATGTAAAAGTCACATTTTGCAGTATTTGATTTAAATTGTACAGTCACTGGCAAGCAACCAAGCACAGGGATTGGATCCTTTAAGTAACTGACCAGTTTCAGGGCAGGTGCAACAAGTAGATCTTTTGCAAAGAAAATATCCTTTGGTAGTATAGAAACAGCTGAACCTGCATCAGGTTAATAGAGTGTCCCTTGTCAGCAGCAAGTAGTATTGACACTGATAGGATAGCATAATTTGCAGTGTGTTGTGTTGTACCACAGCGGAAGCAATGTTTTTTTATTTGTATTTGCTGCACGGTTTTGCAGTGTAGGTGATTCTCTTTCCTTAGCACTGTATTTTGACTGTGCATTATTAGGCCACAGTCTGTACATTTCCAGCAGTTCCCTGCCTGAGATTTTTAATCTCTGCCAATGCTGTTCCAATTTGGCTAGCAACTGTAATAGCCTTTGCAAGGGTTAAATCCTGCTCTAGGAGCAGTCTCTCTCTAATGCAAGGTGAGTTTGTTTTTTCCACTATTTGGTCTCTTAGCATTTCATCTGTTAGATTCCCAAAGTCACAGGTAACAACCAGCTCTCTCAAACCGGCTGCTACAAATTGTTTTGTGGATTCGCTATTACATTGTCCACGTTGGATTTTATATCTTTCAGCAACCAGCGCCGATCCTGGGGCTGCTGCCGCCTGAGGCAGCAGCCCAGATGCCGCCCCCCTCCTCTCCCGCTCCGCGCTTAAAAATTAGCGTCGGAGCGGGTTTCAGGGGGCAGTATCGCTAGTGCATTGAGCGCTATAGCGCTCTTTGCACTAGCTGAGCCGAATTTCCGGATTAAAACCCGGAAGTTCGGCTCTTAAAGTTACAAGAGGTCGGCTTTTTGCCGCCCCTTGTAACTGGCTGCTCGCTGCCGCCTGAGGCAAGGGTTTCACCTTGCCTCATGGCAGAAGCGGCCCTGTCAGCAACCATATTTACTCTTTATAGCAGTAAGTGCAGTTTCATAAGTATCATCAGCTAATGGTAATAGATAGAATATACACCGTCCCTCTGCTCCCAGGCAGTGAATAAGTAAAGCATGCTTTCTAGCAGCAGAAATCTCCCCTAGGTCAGCAGCAATAATGTAATTTTCAAACATGCGGATCCAAGCAGTAAAAGGTATGGTAGGCTCACCAGGGTTTGGGAGAAAAGGTGCAGGCTGCTGCAGAGGTAGAAGAGACATATCTTTAGCCAATTTGTTATGTTTTGGTAGCTGAGAATGAGTAGAGTATAACAATGCTTTATTAGCAGGTTCATGCAGCACTTTAAGCAGTATAGAAAGTACTATGTATACACAGTATAACTCATGTGCACAGTGACACCTACAGGCCATTTGTATAAACACCACAATTATCCTTGTCATTTAGGTCTAAGTCAAGTGGAGCGTAAAGTATAGAGTAAGACTTTTATATAGTCCTCTGCTTCTCCCTGTTTATTTGCTCTCAAATCCTTACACAGCCTCCTGGTCATTATGTTCCACAGGAGTTGCCCAAGAAGTGCATCACAGGCACTCTTACACCCTGACCTCTTTCTTGTTCTCTGTTCCTCCCATTTGTTATGTCTCTGACCTCTTCCTTGCCCTTTATGTCTCTAACCTCTTCCTTGTTCTTTGTTCCTCCCCTTTGTTATGTCTCTTCTTCCTCATAGGTCATAAACTCTTCTAGACAGGGATCTAATTCCAACTGTGTATCAATGTCATAGTAATTATGTATTTATTCCACCTGTCTAAATTATATTTACTGTACAGCAAGTTTGCATTTATATTTTGTAAACACTGAGTGCACTTATGCTGCTACTGAGATAAATACGATATAATATAATACCACTCTTAAGATCTGAATGTGAGTTCAGAGGAAGGGGGCTGACTCGTCATACCAAACCAAACAGAACATTGCTCTCCTAGGACTCCTGTGTAACTGGACTGCGGCATTTGCATGTTTGCAGGGATTTTATTTATTGGTGCTTTATTTCATCTTTAAAGCAGTGAAACTGCTTCTTGAGATTTTCTCACCAGCTGAATATATTAATGACTGAAGGAGGAAATGTGTTGCATAGGATTTATTTTCTGTAGAGAACACTCCTGCCAAATGCAGTAACATTCCTGGAATATATGAGATGGTGATTAAAATCTTGCATTAGCTGGCTGTTCATGCTGCAGGACACTCATTTTCTACACTTGCAGTAAAAGTGTAATCATCATTTGCTCACTGTAGCTATGGAGCTGTTTCCAGAAGATAAAATCCATGATAAAGTTAATTGGATAATTATGAATAACTTTCAAACATAGGCTTAAGTGATGGAGTACGATTTTATGTTTTATAACTATGCAGCTGTACTCTGGATTACCTTATACCTGACTTTGCATTATTTTTATAAAGATCTCTCTAAGGTATATTCTGTAAACTTTATCTGCCAGAAAGAAATTCTGGATTGACTTGATGAGTGTGTGTCATACCGAAATCTGGCCAGGCTTCTGTTAATAGACAATATACTGGTAATATTTGTATCTTTTCTTGTGACACATACTTAGCTCAGCTGTTACTGCCGACAATCTATTTTCTATCTCATTTTTATGAATGATAGTGTAACTTCTTTGGAGCTAGTAGTGTGCCAATATATTTTATTGATCATAAACTCAAGCTTTATAGATAATAGATTTACAACCTTAGATTTTTACATTAAAGGCACATTGCAATATCTGTATATATGGTTTGAGTTTTCCTTGTAAATATATGTTTTAATGATCTTCTATGGGGGAACCTGCATTGTACTACAGGTATGGGATCTGTTATCCGGAAACCTGTTTTCCAGAAAGCTCTGACTTCTGTTTCTCATAGACTCCATTTTATCCAAATAATTGAAATTTATAAAAATTTCCTTTTTTTCTGTAAAAATAAAACAATACATTGTACTTTATCCAAACTAAGAAATAATTAATCCATATTGGAATCAAAACCAGTCTATTGGCTGTTTAATGATTTTCAAGTAAATGATTCTCTAGTAGACTTAAGGTAAGAAGATCCAAATTACAGATAGAACTGTAACTAGGACAGGCTTGCACCTGGAAAATTTGTTAGTAATAGCAGTAACAATAAATTTGAAAACTAGCTCTAACTAAAAAAAAAAAACGTAGTAAATTTGCGTAATTTCACCCCTTCGCCAGAGTGCAACTTCGCTGGTGAATTTTTGCCAGGGCCACTGTTAGTAAATTGGTGAAGTGGCAAAATTATGTCACGCTGGCGAATTTTCGCCAATGTTAGTCACTTTACCGTTTAGTAAATTTGCCCCTAAGGCTTAGTAGGCGGTTGTGGGGTTGGAACTTTGCATGCTATACCTTTTATATATTATATATATTATTACAGATGCACTAGCTGTGTGCACTTTGTCTGCACCAACTTGTGAAGTCCAAAATAGAAGCGAGGAATGGTAGTTAGCACAGCTTTTCCAAATGATATGTGTCCAATTCCTTAATAGTTGCTCTGTGCTACAACATGTTTTGGGTTCAACACCCTTTATCAAGTGAATCATTTGATAAAGGATATTGAACCCAAAACATGTTGTGTTTACCACTGCCTGGAATAAAAAGTTGTTTGCAGTAATACTGCTGGAGTTCCTTTTCCTTCTCCTATACTTGGATCTTTTGCACCAACTTGTGGCAATTTTGCAATTATAGAGAGCTCTCTTACTGTTCAATTTATGCTACCTTGCCTCATATTATACAGTATGATTCAATAATTGTTATACATATAGGATGTTTTTGTGTCTGTGATATGTATATGAATCTATCTGTGGTAAATGACAGGTAACCATACTCTTGATATAAAGCAGCATGTGTGCTTGGTCTCAAGAAGGCTGCAAGCTGTGAATATTTGCATGCTATTTGCAGGTTGGCCATTGATTTTGTTAGCTATTGTAAAAAAATTTCAAGATGTCTAGAGGCTTGGTGCATTTTATAAATGTCTTTGATTCAGTAGGCTCGTTGAGTAATCACAAGAATGTAAAACATAATTTGCAGTAAGCAGGAGAGGCCAAGGCCCACAGAAGAAGTCAATAAAAGGTATGGAAGATATCAGATTCACTGAAGATTAAAGATGTGTAGATAGGAGTAAAGGAGAGCAGGATGCTTCAACTTAAATTTATATTATAAACACAACAATGTGTTTTTTTTTTTGTTAATTAATCTGCATCATATTTTTCTTCTTTTTGCATTTGGAAAAACCTCAATAGCTTACGTATTTCATGAACACAGATGCAGTAATGTCCACAAATGATATTGAGGCAGTTTTTTTTATATTTTGCTTATTGCTAGTGGTGAAGCCTTGTTGAGCAAATGCAGACACCTGTGCATTTGTGTATAGGGGGTTGTGGAGAAGCCTTTGCACATTTATGCATTTGCACTGAAGTAACATTTGTGTCTCCTGTGTGCATTATTGTATTTGGGGGTCTTTGTGAATGCCTGTGTGGATATGAATACATTGAATGCGAAAAAAGGCTTACATGCTCTGGGTGCAATTTGTTAGGCACCTAACATTGATTATAATTGCCGACCTTTAGACCCTGGACTGAGGGTTTTCTTCAGTGAAAAATGCACTAGCACAATGTATTGTTGTTGGGAGAGTAGAGTCAGCCTCTTGCTTTTGGTCCCTGAGGTCCTTGCTAATACTCTGTATTACTGTTAAGCGGGACAGGAACAATAATGTCATGGTTTCCACAAAGTACAGGATGAGATTTAGTTCTCTTTTTGCTTAATAATCAAGGATTCCAAATTAGTTGTCACCTTACCTAGCATAATATATTCAGGTTATGTTCATTTTTTTAAACTGCCAGAATACTCCTTCCCGAAAGGGTCGATATATGTTGCAGCCATTTTTTAAAATGTATCTAAATGGTTTAGTTCCAAAGATTGGTTGGGTCCATTAGACCTGTTGTTTGCAGCAGAGGGTAAAGACTGTGTTTGATATTCTTAGCCTGAAATTTTGACAGGGGCAAGCAATTTTGTTGCTAAAAATCTATTTTTTTTTACTAAAAGGCAAGATTAGTGAAGGTCACAACTCATGAGTGAGACAAGTTTTCAGCTCTTGACATTATGTCAGACAGAAATTACAATTGTTCATGTTTATATTGTCTGTCTGACTCAACTTTGATTGCTGTGCCTGCTAAACACAGCACTAGCTCTTAATTCTTCTAACTCTGTAGCATAATGTACTTTAACAGCAGTTAGAAAGAGAGAGAGGCTTGACCTAACGCTCAGCCTCCCCTGATATCATCAGTAAAGTGCTTGCCAATTTTCTCTAACAGGGGCTTGCTATGGGACTAAATGGTAGGTTTTCAAGGAGAAGAGGGATTTAGGCAACCTTTTAGGATCAAGATCTATCTTCTAGTCTGTGTTTTTCTCTTGCTCTCTCTATCTATCATGATTGTAATTTGTGAATGTGAAGGATAAATAAACCATGAGCTAATATGTTCAAGTAGCCAGGTCACAGCTGTTCCAGTAAAAACAAAATTGATCTTTGGTCCAATTGGTCATACATTTCCATACCAATCACATAGAAGAATGATGTGCTTAGAATCTAAAATGTAGTACTTTTGTTAATTTTCCATTCCTAGAAAGGAAGGATGTTCATAAAAGATTAATGTTAAGAATGCTAGCTACCTCCTCTTTTGCATTTCTTTGCACCTCCCTCCTTTACTAAACTTTAACCAAATATATTATGTAAATAATTGAAAGGAAAAATGAGTTTTGTGATAGGTCAGGATCTGAAGAGTAGTAACTGGCAAGGATTCTATTTCCTTATGAGGTTTTTTATTATTATTCTTAGTTTGTATATCAACCATACAAATAGATTAGACTGATAATATTAAAATAATATAATAATAACTCTTTCATGGTCAGCTCATGTCCACTTTAATATAATAATATTGTCACATCTAGAGTTAAGTATTGATTGTTAATTAAATTAGCCCAATAGAAAAGTCAAGTCATTTATTTAATTGGAATAGTCTAAATGTAAAAAAATATATTGGGCCTATGGCTTTTATTGCTGTCCTTTGTTTGAAAAGATTCTTTGCATCAATGCCTTGCATTGTCTCCAGCTGACAGATGCTCGATTTGAATAGTATGTTTTGCTTTGTCAGTACTGTAGCTCTGTGCTTAGCACCGCCATAAACCATTGTAAGGCTCCTTACATATATAAATGCACATTTGGGTTTGCTGAGCTAGATATTATGCTCTGTGTTATTGATACAACGTGCATTAATTGTAAAGATACTGTAGTCAATTACTAATACATATTCATATGAATTATAATTACTACATTTCTGGAAACCATTTTCCGTTCCCTCTGCATGTTTCATGTGTGCTATACACTGGGCTTTCACTTATAAAGGACATTTTCCCATTAGTAGTGACGAGTAAAAATGACCCACTTAGCTTCATCTAAAATTGAAGAAATGGAGAAACTCTTTGGACCCAGTGGGTGTTTTTTTTTTTTTTGTTGCACCAAATGCGTTGGAGTCAGTTGGCGGTTTTTCTTGTTTTTTTCACCTTATGCTAAATGCACTGAAGTCAATGGCCATTTTTGTTCTACACATATTCAAGTGCGAAAGCCATTGGAGTCAATTGGCATTTTTGTCCTATACTAGCTCTACTTTTGCTAACTGCATTTGATAAAGCAGAGCTAATTGCTTGTTTGCTACTCTACAGGGTTAGAATTTGGAAAATGTTGGATGCGCCGAATACACTATTTTTGATTCGGCCGAATCCTTCGCAAAAGATTCGGCCGAATGACAAACCAAATCCTAATTTGCATGTGCAAAGGGATGGGAAGGGGAAACATTTTTTTATCTTCTTGTTTTGTGACAAAAACTCATGAGATTTCCCTCCTTGCCCCTAATTTGCAAATGTTACCGTATATACTTGAGTATAAGCCGAGTTTTTCAGCCCCCAAAATATGCTGAAAAACTCTACCTCGGCTTATACTCGGGTCAAGCGCAAAAAAAGAATTGTCACCGGCGTCCAAGAATAGTCACCGGCATCTAAGAATAGTCTCCAAGAATATTCGCCAGCGTCCAAGAATGGTCGCCGGCATCCAAAAACGAGACGCCGGCACCTCCAATGGGAGCAGAAACCCTCAATTTTTTGATTGAAACTTGCCAGAAGCTGCTGCATTTCTCACCCTCGGCTTATACTCGAGTCAATAAGCTTTCCCAATTTTTGGAGGTAAAATTAGGTACCTCGGCTAATACTCGGGACGGCTTATACTCGAGTATATACGGTAATTAGAATTCGATTTGGCCCGGGCAGAAGGGTTCAGCTGAATCCGAATCCTGCTGAAAAAGGCCGAATTCCGAACCGAATCCTGGATTTGGTGCATCCCTAGTTCTGGAATAAACTGTGTTTGGAATCAAAGGACATTTGTGTTCTTTTTGTCCTTTTAAAGAAAAAATAACATTCAGAATTTACAAAATCAAATTTCAAAATGACTTTAAAATGTCACCATATATTTGACAAATAGTTGACAAAGGCTGTATTGTATATGGTTGAAAAAGGAAAACATTTTTCTGTTACTGGCTTTTGCAACAGGTTGTTACACACAAAGGAATTATTTATTTATGAATAAAAATCTTTTTCTTCAACATGGGATTTGCCTAAAAATCCATGCTGTTTTTTTCTATAGAACAAATATGGCTTACTGGGGAAAATTCAGGAAACTGCACTAGAGATGCACTGAATCCAGTATTTGGTTCGGGATTCCACCAGGATTCGGCTTTTTCAGCAGGAATCGGATTCCAAATCCTAATTTGCATATATTAAATAGGGTTGGGGAGGGAAATTTCGTGACTTTTTCTAATAAATCCAGGAAGTAAAAAATGTTTTTCCCTTCCCACCCCTAATATGCATATGCAAATTAGGATTCAGATTCAGTTCGGTATTCAGCAGAATCTTTTTCAAAGGGTTCGGCCGAATCCAAAATACAATACATTGAAGTCTGTAGGCTATTTTTGCAGCCCTTATTTAAGTGCAAAATGCACCGAAGATAGTATTTTTTTGCTCATAATACATTGGAGAGTATTTTTCATGCCGAATTTTCATGCAAAATACATTGGAGTATGTGTACTGCATTTTTTGGCAGTAAAAATGTGCAGCAGTTTTGCAGAACGCCTGGTGGAAAATTCTACTCATCTCTATTGATCCTCAGTAATTCATGATCATTAATTAGTTACAGGTTTTCATCTGTATGGTGTGGTCTTTAATTGCTGTGTGTTTTTACTGTATTATTCTTCGCCTAATCAATCCAGATTAGACCAGCAAGCCATATGTCCATATAATCAAAAGAGGAGAAAAAAATCAGCATATGAATAGATCTCTCGACATTGATCTGTTGCAAAAACAGAAATCAGAGACTGGTTATTCCGCAGGTGGGAGATAAAATGGTGAGCCGTTTATATAATATAATTGCAGAAGGTTTGTTGTGTTGCTCAGAGAGGTGCTATTTCACTTGACAGTAAAGATGGAAGGAGATGGAGAGAGTTTTAAATGTGGTAAGTCGTTGATGAGACAGTGACTAATTATAAAGCTCTACTGAAACCTCCATTTTTACAGAAAATAGAAACAGATGGTTTATGTTTTGATCTTAAAGGAGCACTAATGATTTACCAGAGAATATTGAATTGATGGGAAAAAAGGTTAATCAAAAATAATCAGGTTGCTCTTACAGAAATGTAAGTAGTACGTTATTAATCATAAAAAGCATAATAGCAGTTAAAGTAGTATTTGTCTACTTTTTTGCATATTAGAATCCACTGGCAATGTAATAAAAGTCACAAACGGGAAAAAACACAAATAATACAAAATTGCATTTTGAAATTTAATATCCTACATAAGATATTTATTTCACTGCTGTTTCTAATTGCAAGTAGTGCACCTTGGAGGTGGCGTACTAGTTTTTGTGTACAAATAACTTCTTAACAAATGCGCAGCGTTTCTTCTAATTCCAGGTTCACAATGTTTAATGCACAGAAAGGACAATTTGTTTAGCAAAGGCATAAATATTAGCATTGCAAATTCTTTTCCTGTTAACTTCTATTATATTCCCTTAATAACATACCAAGCCATAGTTGTCTTTAAGAGCAGGGAAATTGTAGTTATGCGCACATACATTAGTTACCGGTAACCTTGAAATGTAATGAAATGTGGGGTATTAAATAAAAGTACAGAGCACCAAAATAGTTTTGGATTCAGCCAAATAACAACTGCTCCACAAAAGTATTACCCAAATAAAGAACTGAACCCTAATTTGCAAAAAAATCTAATTTGCCAATATTAAAACAAATGATCGCATCACACCTGAAAAGAAATAATTTCAGCAGTCCAAAGGTGTAGAGACACATGACTTTAGGGGTTATGTTACTCATGACTTTTGTTTGCTAATAAAATTTGCTGCTAAAAAAAACACCAAAACTGAGCCGAGTCTTTTGGTTCAACTGAACAATTCGCATTTGTCTAAATATGAATCCTTTAAAAACTGCTGGGACTTAAATTCTAAACTGAGCTATGAATTTGGTGCATCCCTATATGCTAATTGTTGAACAGAACAATATAGTGCTATGGTGGCACCCAGCCAGGGATTTAACAGTTTCTTGTCCTTTAAAGGAAAACTATACCCCCCAAACAATGTAGGTCTCCATTAAAAGATACTGAGTAAAACAGCTCATGTGTAAAACCCTGCTTCATGTAAATAAACCATTTTCATAATAATATACTTTTTTAGTAGTATGTGCCATTGGGTAATCATAAATAGAAAATTGCCATTTTAAAAAATAAGGGCCGCCCCCTGAGATTGTAAGATTCACTGTGTACACATACAAACCACATGTAAGGTCACATGAGCCAATTAACAGACAGAGTTCTGCCTTTTGCTTCCTCACTTCTTCCTGTTACAGTTAGTGTTGTAGTATTTCTGGTCAGGTGATCTCTGAGGCAGCACAGATAGAGTCACGAAATGGTGGTTCAAGGCAATAGACGTAAAAGGGCAATATTTATGTAAATATATATTCCAGTTTGGTAAGATTCTTTAATATGTCATTCAATTTGATATAAACTATCTGTTGCTTAAGTATTCATTTTGGGGGTATAGTTTTCCTTTAAGGACAAGAAACTGTTAAATCCCTGGCTGGGTGCCACCATTTGTTATATAGCCCCAAGTAAATTGGTCTTACCCACTTACCAAAAAGTATGAGGGGACATTGCATGGGTCATGGTGTTACTTGAAGCTCAGAAATGAGGCCAAAAATATATTTATTTTAAAATGTAAAATGTAAAAGGGTTATTTTATTAAATCCCCTATCACAGGGGATTTTCTTACATTTTGAGCGTTTGAAATGTCAGGATGCTGTTGCTTGGAAATCAACATTACAGTTATGGTTTCTAAGAAATGAATGATTGAAGATCCTGGGGAAAAAGCGCAGATAAATGACAGGTATAGAAGAGCCTAAGGGGACCTGACTGAAGTATTGCATGTCAAATCCAATTTAATGCAAGCAATAATTTGCAGTCTTTGTTAAAAACCTGTGCATTCTGACTGTGACAAAAGGACACCAGCCTGCAAATGTTTCAACATAATATATAAAGGAAATGTTCGCTCTTAGAAGTGTCAGGGCTTTGATTTTGTATAAAAAATGTATTTTACCGTATGCAGGTAAATAAAGGAGTCATTTACATTCAGTGCACCTCTAATATAGTGAAGCTCTGACTGTCTGGTACTGTGCCAGTGCTTTGAAGCTTTACATGGAATGTACATGCGCTGCCTCACACAGATGCTGTTATCATTAACAATTTACTGTAAAATGTGTATCCTCTGTCTGCTCTATTTTTATCAGGTTGTTTCTGATTTATTTTGCAAAACCCTAAGTACTGTATACAAAAGGAAAAGGGTTTAGAGCAGGGTTGGGCTGTGCTTAGCCTTACTGGAGCATGGCCTGGGTAAAAGAATGAGTGGACAATTGTGTTGGCTTTTAAAAATGTACATTTTGGCAGTACAAAAAATTATATCGGAAACAATGATGTCTATTTTTATTTCTTATATAAACATGTTTTACTTTATTTGTAACTGAAATGTTACCATTGGCATATGTAAAATCAGAAACACTTGATATTGTTTTGTCAAATTTGCATTGCTACCAATATCTTTAGCTAAACACTTTCTATTAATGTTGCACACATGCCCTATACAATGCATTGTTCCACTTTGACTTATTAAGGGGGAGCAGACAGTGTCTATGTCCATTTGCCAGTATGTCCATTTGCCAGCTTTTGGCTTATGCTGTGAGTTTAGTAAATAACCCCCTTAGTGCTGTGAAGAGACCAGATCCCGATGCTCCTTATGGCAATCCTATAAATGAACCCTATTTTGCAATAAACCAATAAACTCTACTGCACAGGACTTCACATTCTGTTATATAGTGATGTGTATATTGTCCTAATGTTTCTTTCACTACCCTCAGGCATGGGTATAATCAATTCTGAATCAATTCTGAAAAATTCTGAAAAATTTGTGATTTTTTAAAAGTACGATTTTATACAAAAAAAAATTATGAGTTTAGTAAATAACCCCCTTAGTGCTGTGAAGAGACCAGATCCCAATGCTCCTTATGGCAATCCTATAAATGAACCCTATTTTGCAATAAACCAATAAACTCTACTGCACAGGACTTCACATTCTGTTATATAGTGATGTGTATATTGTCCTAATGTTTCTTTCACTACCCTCAGGCATGGGTATAATCAATTCTGAATCAATTCTGAAAAATTCTGAAAAATTTGTGATTTTTTAAAAGTACGATTTTATACAAAAAAAAATTATGAGTTTAGTAAATAACCCCCTTAGTGCTGTGAAGAGACCAGATCCCGATGCTCCTTATGGCAATCCTATAAATGAACCCTATTTTGCAATAAACCAATAAACTCTACTGCACAGGACTTCACATTCTGTTATATAGTGATGTGTATATTGTCCTAATGTTTCTTTCACTACCCTCAGGCATGGGTATAATCAATTCTGAATCAATTCTGAAAAATTCTGAAAAATTTGTGATTTTTTAAAAGTACGATTTTATACAAAAAAAAGTATGAGTTTAGTAAATAACCCCCTTAGTGCTGTGAAGAGACCAGATCCCGATGCTCCTTATGGCAATCCTATAAATGAACCCTATTTTGCAATAAACCAATAAACTCTACTGCACAGGACTTCACATTCTGTTATATAGTGATGTGTATATTGTCCTAATGTTTCTTTCACTACCCTCAGGCATGGGTATAATCAATTCTGAATCAATTCTGAAAAATTCTGAAAAATTTGTGATTTTTTAAAAGTACGATTTTATACAAAAAAAAATTATGAGTTTAGTAAATAACCCCCTTAGTGCTGTGAAGAGACCAGATCCCGATGCTCCTTATGGCAATCCTATACATGAACCCTATTTTGCAATAAACCAATAAACTCCACTGCACAGGACTTCACATTCTGTTATATAGTGATGTGTATATTGTCCTAATGTTTCTTTCACTACCCTCAGGCATGGATGTTTTGAACAATGCTATAAATAAATAGAGAAATCATGCATGCAACAGCTAATTAAAGTCACCAAATTTAATTTATTTTCAAAGTCGTATTATTAGGTTTCTGCCATCTGTTTTCTCTCATTAAAATTACCAAAACATATATGAGAAATTTAACTTTCTCCCTTGCTACCGTAGCACTGAATTAATAATGAAAGAATGCACATACAACAAATGAGAATGAGTTCCTCTGAAACAAAACACTGGAACCATTCAAATCACAAGTTATATATATTGTTTATGCCAGATTCATTCTTATCCTTATGCTATTATTTTTAAACTATCTCAGACTTGACATTACCCAATGGAGTCAATTGGCATGCTGAAGGAAAAAAAATTCCCAGTGTATAAAAGTGCATTGTACACAATTTGCTTAAGCCTAATAACTCTTTTTACTCCAGGATTGTACACTAAGCATTCCATATGCCATAAAAAATTACAGAACTTTATAAACTTTTTAATATCTGGAAAGCTCTGAATTATGGGAAGGCCATCCTCCATAGTGTCCATTTATGCAAACAATTGCCATTTAAAAAACAAAAAAAAAAAAACAAAAAAAACTATTTCCTTTTTCTATGTAATAGTAAACCATGAACTTTGAACTTGTTAGTAACTTTAACCTGCATATTTCGAAATTAGAGGCTAAACCATCATCTTGAGTTTTTTTTACATTAAGGTTTATTTTCAGAATTAAGGTATGGTGATCTAAACAATGGAAAAGTCCCTTATCCAAAAAAAACGCGGGTCCCCCGCATTACAGGAAATAGATCCCATACCTGTATGAGCAATTTAAAATTGTTTGTTTCTTACAGAGCTGCATGTAAAAAGTTACAGAGTGAAGAATATGGAAGACTAACTTGATTATTTCAGAAACAGCACATCATTTTATTTGCTTATACTGAATTTATAAGGTTTCATATTTCCAAGAGATGAAGCTTGTATTACATTTTCAGAATGTATGCACTGTGTGTGATATATTAATATGTATAAGTATCGCTTATTACTTCAATATTTGAATAACGAATGCTACAAGATTAACTGTTTTAAAACATTCAAAAAAATATCATGTCAAAAGACTTGTCACTATACCTTAAGTCTGCTAAAATCATTTAAACATTCATTTAACCCAATAGGATTGTTTTGTCTCCACTTTATTTTACCTGGTTAAAATGGAGTCTATAGGACATGACCACACTGACCATCCAGAGCTTTCTGGATCACAGATCCCACACCCCAGTATATAACATGTATCATATCATAACAGACTAAAATTGCTGGTAGTCTTAATGTTTGTTATTGACCCCTAAGGAAGGTGGGCATACCACTGCTGAGTTAATAACTTGAATTGAATGAAAGACTAGGTTATAGTAACCTTCATGGACATCTGATCAAGACCAGAGGATGGCTAATGTTATACCTGTTTGGTGGACTTATGCTCTGTGCATGATGGTGTATGTCAAACTCATTTTTAGTATATCAATAAACTCTAGTATATACTATACCTTTATGTGATGACACTGTTTGCATGCTCGACTTAGCACTGTTGGTCAAAGTCCAGAATCCAACAGAAATACATTTGCTATAATGTTTCTGATTGGTTGTTTGACTAATACTGTAACTTGCTGCATGCCAGAATGCCCTGCAATTCTCTTTTTTCGTGCAGTTGGGTAGCGCAAAAGCCGTTGTGTAATTCATTTCAATTATAAAACCAACACATAAGATTGTTACATCTGTGAAAATTAGATGTTCAAGTTGTACAGTTACTCCCACAAGCCATTTAATATATACTTCTCCTCAACAGACAGCCTGGTTCATCTTTATTGACCGAAAGGATAAAATAATTTATAAAACTTTGAATTATTTGATTACAATGGACTCTGTGGCAGATGGTTTTCCTGTAATAAATGTATGTATCCAAGTTTTTGAACACCAACGGTGCTTTTTTTTCAAGGATAACAAAATATAAAATATTACTAGTTGAGATCACATTTTCAGTTTGTAGTATGCATTCAACAGAAATTGAACAATAGAAATAAGGCATTTTAAAAACACCTCTCTAAATAGTTGGTGCTGACTCTCTCAACCATAGGCCCTGGGGTAGAAGATATATTTGCTGTTATATCATTAGTGGAAGTTGAGAAGGGCATAAATGCTGTGTCATATAAGGTTGTTATATATGTTAAATACCTTTGCCATAGATTGGGTACAGCAAGATGGGGGCTGTGGCATGACCCATATTCGTGCTTAGGTTGAAAGGATATTTGAATCCATCAAGATCAAGCTTGCTACAAGTTTGCCTAACCACTCTAAAGTTTTTGTGATTCACACTAAATTACAAAATAAAACCATAAACATCCAACTGATGGAAACCAATGGAGCAGCTCCCCTCCTTGCTCTTTACCTTCTTTTGTGACAAGTTGCAAAAGATTAATTACAAGAGTCTTATTTCCACTTTTCTATTTGTAATTGTCTCTAGTTTCCCAACCCTTCTGTCCACAGGATAAAAGGTCAGCACTCACCCTTCATCAACAGTCTTTTGGTGCACGTCCCAGGCTGCCACCAACACCCGAAATTACAGGAACACTTTGCATAAATAGACAGCACCCAACAGGAATTTTCTTAAAAAGCCTTTATTTCAAGGGCTTTATTCAGACGAAATACAGCACGAAATACAGCAACGTTTCAGGCTTCCATTAGCCTTTCCTCATGGAAGCCTGAAACGTTGCTGTATTTTGTGCTGTATTTCGTCTGAATAAAGCCCTTGAAATAAAGGCTTTTTAAGAAAATTCCTGTTGGGTGCTGTCTATTTATGCAAAGTGTCCCCAACTCTTCTGTCAACATAAATTCTGAAAAATGATTTGGGATGAGCTTTTTTCAGAATTTTGTAGCCTGTGTGTCCAGTATGCCAGTAGGTTCTCAGCCTAAAGGTGAATATTATCAACTTTATAGTGAATAGTTATTTGCAGTCCTAAATATTCTTGCAACTATATCAGAATGATTTATAAAAATCATATTTTAATGGGAACCAGAACAAAAACAAATATGAAAATCGCTGCTCTGTAGAATAAGATCTCATAAGAGCTTATATGCAAGGGGCCAGGGTAAATGCTACCACCCTATATATACATAATGTACAGTAAGTTACATACTTTCCCTACTCAGGGCCGCTCCGGCCATGAGGCAAGGTGAGAATCTTGCCTCAGGCGGCACGGAGCGGCCAGTTACCAAGGGCGGCAAAAAGCCGCCTCTGGTAAGAGACAAATTTCCGTTTTTTTAAAATGAAATTCGGCACTAGCGATGAGTCCCCTCCTCCACCCACTCCGATGCTGGAAGTTAGAAGAGTGGAGCAGGAGGAGGGACAGTAGCCCCTGAAATGTGCCTGTCCCTACTGTATAGTAGAGAGAGTGTGTATGTGTGTGTGTGTATATATGTACAGGTATAGATGAAGCCACTTGGATTTGTGAGTTAAATGCGTCATGACTCAGGGGTAATTGAAGAAACTGTGTTATCTTAAGTCATCTTAAATCATTTAATGCATTTAACCTTTTCATTAGCATACCAAAGCTCCATTGTTCACAATGGTGAATGCTTTAATTAGATGGGATGTTGTGACGCAGTTTTCTGTGTTAAATGAGATAAATGGGATATCTGTGTTTAGTTATTCTGTGTCAAACAGACAAACCAAAGTGGCTGCATCTGTATATATATATATATATATATATATATATATATATATATATATATATATATATATATATGTATATATATTTTTTTAGCTATTAGTACATGTACTATACTTCAGAACACATGAATTAAATTCACCTTTGTGCTAAAGTTCATTTTCAGTGCAAATAATGCATGCCAAATGAAGGCATCCCAAAATGAGGTTATTACCAGCAGGGGCATACATTTTTATTCCAAACACTTAATTAAGATGAAGTTTAATAAGCTTTGTTACCACTCGTGACTTTGAACTATTTAATTAATTTAAAATCTAATCCAATGTAACCTCAAATTTGTTTCATGTTAGGCATATAATTTATCATTATTAATTGAAACTTACATTTTCCTTATATCATTAATGATGTTGCTGATGCAGCAATTCTGGGAAGAAGATTCTATTTTAATTTTTAATGCAGAGCTGTTTAAACCCCATATAGCACCAGTATGCCAATGTTTCGCCTCACAAGTCTCACTCTCTCTCTATTAAAACAACTTATTACTAAGCTGCTATAAAAGCTATTAAAAGTACAATTTACACAGTTTGTGTTTTCCTTGAGAGGTTCCAATATGCACTGAAACAAAGAAAAAGTAGGATGTAATCAGTAGCATAAATATACAGCTTTTCTCATAAAATGAGTGACTAGAAATGAGTTTCACTTAACAGTATGTAATATGGATTTCATTATGTTGCAACATAGGGAATCAAACTTCCTTGTTAAGATGTTTTATGCTTACAGTATATGTCTTCCTGGTGCAAACAAATTGGAGGAGGCATGAGGGATTCCCATGGTGCTACTTCACCAGTTGGTTTATCTAATTGTTAGATAGTGTGAGTTTTCAGTAGCAGCACTGAAAAAGGTGTTGTGTTCAAAGACACGGTAATGTCTGGATTTACACTCTAAAGGCAATTGCCTATGACATGTTTTAGTTTTACACAGCATATGCAACAAACAAATTAAAGTTCATTTGTCTGCTATCAGAGCAGACTGATCCACTGGCAGTCTGAATAGCTTAGAATATTCCAATTTCTGCTCACTGGCTTTTCATTTTCTCCTTCTCAGCTTTCTCTCTTCCTGTGCCTGCTCACTTCCTGTTCCTATTTCCTTAAGGCGAAACTTTTGAGAAAATGAAAATGTAAAATAAGCTTCAGCATACTGAAATAAGAAACTTTCTAAATACAATCAATTAAATATTCTGTACCATTTCTGAAATAATCACATTTATCTTCACTATCCCTCTCTCAGCATGTGTTTCTCTTAATTCTGTCTTCTTGCAACAGTTGGGCGTCAGAAAGTCATTGACAGTTAGACCCAATACATCTTATAGGGAGCACCTTTCCTAACAGATGAATTAGAGCTCACGCAAAGAACTGATTCCAGTACAAACAAAATCTGAAAAAATAACTGCCTTTTGCACAAATACTGCATGTAGAGAGACATGATGTCTGGTGATTTTAATAGAGTGAGCTCCGATACATCTTCTAGGCAAAAGGACCCCCCCATAAGATATATTGGATCTATCTGTCAATGAATATCTGACACCCAACTCCTGCATGAAGACAGAATGAAGAGAAACAGATGCTGAGAGACAGTAAAAATAAACTTGATTATTTCAGAAACAGTACTGAATTTTTAATTTGTTATATTTAGGGGCCCATTTACTTAGTTTGAGTGAAGGAATAGAGGAAAATTAGTTTAAATTTCGAATGGTCGAATATGGCTACTTCAACCATCGAATGGGCTACTTCCACCTTCGACTACGACCTTCGACTTAAAATCTAACGATTCGAACTAAAAATCCTTTGACTATTCGACCATTCAATAGTCGAAGTACTGTCTCTTTAAAAATTTCTTTGACCCCCTAGTTCGCCACCTAAAACCTACTGAGGCCAATGTTAGCATATGGGGAAGGTCCCCATAGGCTTCCTAACAATTTCCTGATCGAAGGAATATCCTTCGATCAATGGATTAAATTTCGAATCGTTCGATTCAAAGGATTTAATCGTTCGATCTGGCTTCGATAGTAGGAATAGTGCAAAATCCTTCGACTCTGATATTCGAAGTCAAAGGATTTTACTTCAATGGTTGAATATCGAGGGTTAATTAACCCTCGATATTCGACCCTAGGTAAATGTACCCCTTAGACTTAACGTATTATTTCAGAATACTGAAGCTTGTATAAAATTTTAATTTTCGCGGTAGTTCTCCTGTTGTCTGACACCTGTACCTGCTTTTCTAACTCAGCAAACATAACACCTGATATTCTTTATATTTTCATTATTAAAGAGCATTCTGGTTAAGATATACCTTCCTTATAGTGCTACAACATAATTCTAGACAGGGTTGGACTAGGCTGGGCAGGACACCAGGAAAAATCCAGTGGTCCCTACCAACCCAGACCAGCTACCTGCCAGGAACCTTTGGTGCTTCCACCACCAATCACTGCTGCAAGGAGGATGTAGCAGGTGCTCTGCACGGTGGTGGGTGGTTTGCAATGTGTTTAGTGGATGCTACCGGCCACTGCAAGAGTTCGGGAGTGGGGCGGCCCTGAGGTAGCAGACCCAGTGGGCCCTGGACACCCCAGTTCAACACTGATCCCAGATCGTTGTTTAGTTTACATTGAAACATTTGCCCCAGAGAGTGAATATACTGTATTACATCCATAAATAAGACATTTTAATTTTATACAAAACAAAAAAATGTTTATTATGCATGTATAAATATTTTTATTTATATAATGCCACTTGTGTAACAAGCAACACTGTACAGCAGAACAATAAATTAATAGAACAAATGGGGTCATTACAAATACAGGTATGGGACCTGTTATCCAGAATGCTCAGGATCTAGGGTTTTCCAGAAAACAGATCTTTCTGTAATTTCATACCTTAAGTCTACTGGAAAATCATGTAACCATTAAATAAACCCAATAGGCTGGTTTTGCTTCCAATAAGGATTGATTACATCTTAGTTTGGATCAAGTACAATTTATAATTTAATCATTACAGAGAAAAAGGAAACAATTAAAAAAAAAATGGATTATTAAATGGAGTCTATGGGAGACGAGCTCTCTGTAATTTGGAGCTTTCCTGATAACGGGTTTCCAGATAATGGAGCCCTTAAGTGTACAATAATAAATACAAAGTACAGTTGCATTAAAGGGGATCTATCACGAAAATGAAAATGTAATACAAGCTTCAGCATACTAATATAAGCTTCAGCATACTGAAATTTTTTTTCTAAATATGAATTAAAAATTCTGTACTGTTTCTGAAATAATCAAGTTTATCTTCACTAGCCCTCTCGCGGCATCTGTCTTTCCTTATTCAGTCTTCATGCAGGATTTAGGTGTCAGATATTCATTGACAGTTAGATCCTTTATATCTTATAGGGGGGCTCGTTTTGCCTAGATGTATTAGAGCTCACTATTAAATTCACCAGATATCATGTCTCTCTATATGCAGGATTCGTGCAAAAGGCAGTTATTTTGTTAGATTTTGTTTGTACCGGCATCAGTTATTTGAGTGAGCTCTAATTCATCTGCTAGGAAAGGAAGCCCCCTATAAGATACATTGGATCTATCTGTCAATAAATATCTGACACCCAACTGCTGCAAGAAGAAGAATGAAGATAAAATGGAGTATTTCAGAAATGATGCAGAATATGTTGGTTGTATTTAGAAAGTTTCTTATTTTAGTGTGATTAAGCTTATATAAAATTTTCATTTTTGCGATAGTTCTCCTTTAAAGAGAAAAAAGGATGGCCCTTCCCCATAGAGCTTACAATCAATATCCAGCTTGGCAGATTTATTTCTTATATGTTATTGTTTCTAAGCTAACTTAAAACTGTCCAACTGTATTGTATGGTAGTGTTCGGTCTACAAATATACGGGAGACATTACCAAAAGAGTACACACTCAAATGAAAATATTGACAATCAATAATGTAAAGTCTGAGTACACAAATTACCACTTCAAGAAAGAGACCTATTTATCAAGCTATGTTAAAAAAGCAGCATGCATGATCGTATGTGGTGCTGGCATAACAGTGAAAAACTGAGCGTATTTATCATGCAGTATATTGATTTTGACTGTGAAGTCTGGTGTAAAATTCTAATGTTTAAAAGTAGCAGCTGCCTGAAAAATACTGTGTAAGAAGCAACATCTGCCATTGCCACTTTGTACACTGTTTTTAAAATTAGAATTTTTAAAATTTAATTAAAAAATGTTTCCTATTGCCATCATTGGGCTACAGGAGGTGTTATGGTAGTTTAAATTAACAATTTGACTTACTGTGGTTTGTTCCCTTTAATGGATGATTTCCGGCACTGCAATTGGTGGCATAAAATTAGAGAGAGTATAGCACAGGCATATTGAATTTTCCAGTGAGTACTTATAATAACATATTTTACACGAACTAATCTAGTAGTAAGTATACTCCTGTAGGTTTATTGTGAACACAAATATATTTAGTGTTTAAAGGTAGATAAATAATTGGTCATCAGTGGTATCATCCCCATTAGCATTCAACTTGAGAATATGCTTTTGAATCAAAGAAATATCATGTTGTTTCATTTGTTATGCATCTGTACATTGGTATTGTCACTTTCAGAATGTAAAAATTCGGCATTGTAGCTGTGGGGTTTTTAATAGAGATACAATATTATAATACATTTGCATTGAACATTGCTTTGGGAGATTCATTCCATGAACGATTATCTAAATTATAAGCTTCCTATGGTATTTTCATACCAAAGGTTTTTTTTGACTGTAGCATTTGTATCACATCCTGAATATTTTTTAAAGGTCCATGAATACCAAAGTTCCTTCAGCTTCTGCAAATAAACAATTACAAAAAAATATTATTTCCAGTTTTATATGATAAAGCATTTTAAGCCATGTTCCTTTTTTTTTTTCTTGGTAAGAAGTAAAACCATTTCATTCTACTTAGCTGTTACCTTTACCCAATTTTAGTTTGAATGATTTCCCACATGGCTACCTAGCAGCGTATTTATATAAACTGTAGTAGTGCTTCTAAAGCAACTTGTATTAATAGTTCCTTATTTTTAAATGCACAAATCCAAAACATATGTGGTGTTATTTATCCTTTATGCCACTCCTCTGTAACCATATATGACTGGATTCAGTCCTTCATAGTATCCTCTGCTTGTAGGATAAATTGATTGTCTAGATGTCTAGATTTCTGAATTAATTCTAATTATTGCATGTCATGATGCACAATTATTCTTTTTCTAAGTAAAATTATGGAAGGAAAGTTCACTTTATTTATATTCAAAGTGCAGCTAAATTCAATGCTGGTTGGTAACAATACTCCTAGTTAGTTTGCTAAAAGAAAAAAATTGCTAGTGCTCGGAAAATGTTGTTTGCTTGCTTTTCAAGCTTTCTGCCATCATACAGAATTACATTCCCTTATCTACATAACATTCTACATTAAAAAAGAGAATGAAGACAATTCTTGCCTACGGGCATTTTCTTAATCAAGCTAACTCACTTGGTAGGAGTGAATATCAATGGAATTACATTCAAACCCATTAATCTATGGTGTAATACCCCCTGCAGATTTATTTATAATAATGGCAGAAATCTGTTGAAAGTTTGAGTCCAAAACAATTTGGCATTCCAGTGATCAAATTACAGATTCTAATGGACCCTACTTATGATTGTATTAACAAACAGAAGCAGCTATTGACCCAATAAACTGCTTGGCTCTCCCTTTTGGAAACTCAGATCTCACACTTCATTGGCTAGTTCTGCTTAACAGTGGGGCTCATTTATCAACACTGGGCAAACCATGGGCAGTTACCTATAGCAACCAATCAGTGATAAGCTTTTTAAAGCCAGCTACAAGTAGAACGATGAATGCCTCAATTTGATTGGTTGCCGTGGGTTACTGCCCATTGGCAAAATTTGCCCAGTGTTGATAAATGAGCCCCAAACTGTATGATGTTAAACTGACTACCAGTCCTTACTCTCTGGGTGAGACAGTATTTTGGGGCAATGCACTGGAGTCTATGGATGCATAATGTTTTATACAATTAGGTTTTTCAGCTAAACAACAATGAATAGTTCCATAAACAATAGGGGTCTGTACATATATGGCCATATTGCCCAAATCCTTTAATTCAAGAATTTGTGGTGTTTCCAAGTTCACTGACCAGTGGCACATTCCAATTTAGGTTGTCCCACAACAAAATAAAAATTTAAATGCATGTAACTTAAGCAAATTCAGTTTAAATGTATCACAAATAATATGCTTTGAAGACCAAACTCTGCAAATGGATCAGATTTTAATTAGAACGTTATAATTTATATATTTGTTAATGATTTCCATGGCAAGCGTAAATGGTCAGCAAAGTGATGCATTCAAAATCTGATTTCCATATAGAGATTATAAGTCAAGCCTGTTATAAATCACATCTATTTTTTTTAAAAAAAATGACACTGCACAGTTTGTTCACAGTTTATTTTTAAACACCAATAAAACATTTTATGGTTAACCAACTTGAGTTTTATGGCCCTTTTTTGATAGATTTTGATGAAATGCATGCCTATAGCATAATTGCATTTTTATTAGACTGGTAATTTGTTAATGGGTGCCACATCCCTATGCTTTTAGGGACTTACGTTTACTAATTTGTGTAACCCTTTTGACACCCCTTTGTCAGTGTTACACTCCACGTGTGGCGCTTACCTGATGACACGGGACAAACCTGAGCCACTCCGCAGTGGTATTGGGAGACACTGGGTACCTGTTACTTACTAGCGCAGTGCATCCACCTAGTGGGATCCGGGAATGCACCTACGGGTGGCCCGACTAGGAATACAATAAATAACATTTATTTAAATATTGGTTAACTTAAATAACGGTTTATATAAAATAACTGGCCAACTAGTACATGCAGCACTCCTAACTGGTGGCAATAGGGCCTCACTAACTAACTGGCTAGCGCCAAACTGTCTGCCTAACTAATAAAAGCAAAGTCCTTTAATACACAGTCTCTTTAGGGTACTATCCCTTTAACGAGGATACTCACAAATCCCCTATGGAATACTTTAGAGCTCTCTCCAGGCAAATCCAACATATTCAGGCATACAGTGCGACTACCAGCCCCTTTGGATGCTCAAATAGGAATCTCCTGCTGTTTGTTCCTCCAGTCTGGATTCCTTTCATACTCTCTGTCTTTCCAGGCACAGTATGCGGCTTCCCTGTGCCAGCACGATCCAAATGAATGCTTTTGGTGCAGCCTTTCAGCTCTCTGGGTCCACCAGCAGCTCGGATTCCCTACATTTGTTTTTAATAAAAAGTATCTCTGAGAAGTACCATAATGTACTTCTTGTTTCCAAAGGCACCAGGAGAGATAAAGGCAGTGTAACATATTAACCCTTCTCCCAAAATGCCCAAGGAGCCAACTCTGTGTCCATCAATCAGAGCAATTGCTTTCTGTCGCCTGACCTGGCATATCTTACAAAGTACTAGTACAGAAGAGAGAAGCTTAGAACTGTGAATTACACAAGCCATCAAAAATGTTGCAATTCCCATTACAACACCCCTTGAGTCATTAACTAAAAGGTTGCATTGGACTCTCTGCCACTTGTATCCAGAAGGACATTATCCTTAGTGATGTTTTAGGTCTCGTTCTTGTGCACTTTTTTATTTGTCAGCTGGTCTTACATGCACAATATTTTCTTTCTTTAGATACAACTTTATCTGGACAACAAATTACTTACTGTTCCAATCCACAGGACTCAACATAAAGGTAGGTAATAATATTGCTTATCTTTTTTTTCGGGTCAGTAGGCTATCACATCATAATGAGAGAGTCAGACATTGTGATCCTAAACAGTGCGGCTGCGGCATTGTGGACCTTGCAGTACTGGACATGGCCTGGGTCATTGCAATACTCTGCTTTGCTAGTAATATAGACATTGAATACGGTAACCAGAAAGATCTGCATTACTGGAAGGATGTCTCCCATAGACTATAGTTGAACTAAAATAATTCACATTTTTAAAAATGACTTTTTTTCTCTGTAATAATAAAACAGTACCTTTTACTTGAGCCCAACTAAGATAGGATTTAAATTGTATTTTAGTATCCACTTATCCTGCCCCTTTTAAATGAACAACATAAGACCTTTTGCTACTGCAAACAGCACAGTACCCTAACGCGTGTATATCTCATTACATATCACCGATCCTGAACATTGCAGACCAGCATTAATTCACAGCATGCTACATTCTGTCCTTTATTTCTACTTCATTCAGCCATTTCTACCAGGGTCTTAGGGTTAATGACTTAGGTTTCCCAGAAGCATTTCAGTGTTATTTGCTAGGTTGGATGGTTTAGACCATTAAAGTGACGGTAGAGGAGACTGTTAAATACTATGAGTCTGTTGGTCCATCATATTCTTTATAATCAGTTAATATGTAGCCAGGTAAAATAAATATGATCCATTTTTGCTCCCCTAATATTATGATTTTATGAACAAATATGAGTCATATTAAGGGGGTTATTTATTAAGGTTCAAGGTTCACGTTTTTTTCCTACAAAAATTCAAGGTTTTTTGGGTTAAAAAAACTTGATTTTTTTGAGTTTTTGAAAAAAAACTTGAATTTTTTTAGGTTAATTATAACCCGACCCTTGAAATAGCTCAAATCCGAATATACACCATCTAATAACTGTCAAGGTCATGTAGGAGTCAATGGCAGTGGACCCTTGAACCATTTGAAGATGTTAATATCCTGCATGATGTTCGAGAGGGATTTGCCTAAAAATTCGAATAATTCAAGTGATTCAAGTTTTTCCCAAGGAAAACTCTATTTTTATCCATTCGATTTGTAAGTTCGTTGGAGTCCATTCTAGGCATAAAAAACTCTTAACATTTGACCTTTGATAAATAACCCCCTAAATGCTTGCATATTACTATCATCTATTGTATTCAGATAACAGTGTGAGTCCCCTTAGCAAAACCAATCACAAGAATATGTTACAATTGCCATATATCATCCAATGGACTACTGGCTTTGTTCAAATACAATGATCTATGTGTTAGATAATCCATGTTACAGGGCATATACAGAAATATAATTAAAAAATAGTCATATGCATATAGTTAAATATAACAAGTCACATCAAATATGTAATTGAGGCCTAGTGGCAACCTGGTTTGTAGGTGAAAGATCCTCTTTTCTTTAATTTCATCAGAAGGTCACCCCCTCTAATGCCTGTCTTAATTTGTTCTATTCCTTGTATGGAAAAATACTGTAAATTACTGTTATTGCATTCTTGAAAGTGCCTAGTGACATTGGTTTTGCTGCTTAATTTAATGTTACTCACTTGATTGATTTGTTCCCTGATACGTTCTTTCAATGATCTAATCGTGCAACTCACGTATTGTTTGCCACACTTAATACAAGTGATAAGGTAAACAATCCCCTTGCTGCAACAATTGATATATTGTTTAATTTTGTATGTAGTTGTAGTCACAGTTGAATTGAATTCTCCAGAAACTTTCAAGTATTTACATGTAACACGACGATTGTGCCCACACTTAAAGCAACCGCTGTATCTCAAGAAATCCTGTTTGCTATTGTTCTTCTCTTTGAATAGACTCGGAGACAATGAGTCACCAAGGGTATAAGCACGTCTTGCTACACACCCTATTCCCGGATCTAATGCCCTACAGAAATCACTATCGGCATATAGTATAGGCAAAAACTTTTTCACTGTTTTAACAATTTTTTTGTATTGTCTGCTATATCGTGTAATAAAAGAGATTTTTTGTCCAAATTATTTCTTGAATGTTTTATTCTGTGGGGCCAAAAGGATATCCCTATCAGTGTTTTTGGCTCTAGTGTCAGCCCTCTGGATTAACCTATTATTGTACCCCCTTTCTTTAAACCTGTCCCTCATTTCGCCTGCCTTGATTTTGTATTCACCTAGAGTAGAACAGTTTCTGCGCAATCACAGGAACTGTCCTATTGGGATTCCAGCTATTTGACTCCTTGGATGGCATGACTGTGCATGAAGCAAAGTATTGCCACTGCATGGTTTCCAATAAATTGTAGTATATATAATATTAGCTTTAGTCATCAGTTTAACATCCAAAAATTCTATTTCATCCTTAGAGAATGTGTCTGTAAATCTTAGGTTCAAATAATTGGTGTTAATACCCTCCACAAATTCTCTAAACTTCTGTTCTCCTCCTGTCCAAATACAAAGTAAATCGTCAATATAACGAATATAGAATTTTAGATATTGATTACTGATTGCTGTCATGTGGGTTTCCTCCCACCACCCCATATAGAGGTTGGCGAAGGAGGGAGCAAATTTGGCTCCCATAGCCGTCCCACACTGTTGCAGATAGTACTGACCATTGAACAGGAAATAGTTATGTTTCAATAGAAATCCTATAGCTTGTAGGAGAAAACCTTTCAACTCTTCTGTATATTTACTGTATCTATCCAAGTGAAATTTAATAGCCTCCAGTCCCTTGTCGTGTGGAATAGAAGAGTAGAGTGAGACCACATCAAGTGTGGCCCAACTATACTCTCCATTCCACGCGATCTTTCCAAGTTTATCAAGTACATCTGTAGTATCCCTGACATAGCTCGTCAATCGTAACACCAATGGCTGTAAGTGAGCATCTATCCATTCGGACAGATGCTCATTCAATGAGCCTATTCCAGATACAATTGGCCTACCATTTGGTGGCCTTTGACTTTTGTGTACTTTAGGCAAGTGGTAGAAAGTGGGTATAACAGGAGATCTGGGTATAAGATAATCTTTGATTATATAAGTAATCAACTCCTTTGAGTAAGCTAGCTCCACCAATGTCACTAGTTTGTGTAAAAAAATTTCAGTAGGATCCCTTTCCAACAATAAATAAGCTCCTCTATCTTTAAGTTGCCTCAAGGCCTCATCCTTATATGTTACAGCATCTAAGACAACTGCCATTCCACAGTTGTCTGCATTCTTTATAACTATGGAGCTGTCTTCCTGCAGTTCCATTAGTGCAGCTTTTTCTTTTACCGTCAAGTTAGAGGACCATTGAGTGTCTGCATTCTTAAAATGTAACTGCCAAAGTGCTTCTTCCACTTAAAGGAAGAACTAGTACTTAAGGAACAGAGCAAAAGAGACTAGTTGGATTCTGCCTATGACTAAGTGCTGGGTAAGCATGAAACGCGTCAGGCGTTAGAGGGGATATTTTTCATGTTTTTTAACTATTGATGTAAATAAAGTATATTTTTTTACTTACTAGCATGCCTTGGAGAAATTATTGAGTTTATGGTTTTACCTCTGTTTGGTCACTAGAGGTTTCCGGCATGCATACCAGTAATGTTTACTGATTCTGCTCCCAATTTGATTCTAATAGTATATAACAGTGTGAAACAGATATTGTATGTTAAGTAATATATCTTCTGGGTAGTGGTTTATAAATAAAATAAATACAATTTCCATTTCCTATTTACCCAACAATACAAAACAGGGCAAATGCGCAATAAGATTACCGTGGTTGTTCCACAAAGTTTAAAGTGTTTGCATTAAAATGTTGTAAATTTGCATACCTTTTAATAGTGATTTGAGACGTTCCACTAGGGAATACTAATAGACTTGTAAAAAATTCTATTGAACAGGAGCATTAAAGAAAACATCTTAGATCAAAAGTTGTTTTGCTTTTTTGTTAAAGAGTACAGACATTATGCAGAGTAATTTAAAATTCACATTCATACTCATATTTCAGTTTGTTTAATATATTGCACAACACTGCATTTTGAAATGCCACATTTATTTATGAATATGAAGTAACAACAGGCAAAATTCTATTTATGCTTAGGAAATTATTCAGCATTATGCAATGTGCTGAGGATATTAGTAACATATCAACTAAAATTAAAAAACACAAGTGTTATCAGATTTTGCACATCTAGACTTATATTTACCAAGAGTATAAAGTTATGTATGGCCTTATAAATAAATGCTTTTATATAAATATATATGCACACACTATGGGGCAGATTTACTAAGCTTGAGTGAATAATTCAAATGAAAAAATATTCGAATTTCAAAGTAATTTTTTGGGTACTAAGACCATCGAATTGGTCAAATTTAATCGAATTCGATCGAATCGAATGATTCGAAAGATTTGAAGTAGAAATCGTTCGACCATTCGATAATCGAAGTACTGTCTCTTTAAAAAAAAGTCAACTTCATACTTCGCCTCTTTAAACCTACCTAAGTCCAATGTTAGCCTATGGGGACCTTCCCCCGCACTTTTCTAAGTTTTTTTGGCTCGAATAAAAATCCTTCGATCGATCGCTTAAAATCGTTCAAATCATTCGAATCGATCAAACAATGTTTATTTGATTTTGTATTCGATTGAAGCTTTTGAGCTAAAATCCTTTGAATTCGATATTCGAATACAAAGAATTTTACTTTGAGGGTCGAATTTGAGGGTTTTTTAACCCCTCGAAATTCGACCCTTGATAAATCTGCCCCTATGTGTGTTTTTTGAGAACATCCAGATATACTTGTCATAATAGATGTCATGTATGGGTAGAGATTCACTCAGTTATAGTATTGCAAAAATTATGTTGATGTTCCCATGATGGAGAGAGAAAATCTGTTTAAGTTTTAATTAAAACCTTTCTGACCGTGACTGTCAATTATTTTTGAAATATACATATTTTAACCTGAGTTATAAAGGAGACTGTTTTACGTAATCAGTTTCCATGTATGTGACAGGGACCTTAGATTTCAATTTTTGCCGAGGCAGGGGTTGATGAACACTTTTTGCAAAGGGCTGTTTTTTTTTGAGAATAAAATAGTCCCAATTCTGAAAAGCTTCCCAGGTAATTTTCATGGACTGAGCTTAGGGAAATTTGCACTTGCAAGGTCAGTCTGTTCTGGTGTAAACAAAACCGTGTTATCCTGTAAATTCATGTTTCTGTTGTCCTTGTAGATAAGAAGCTATTTGTCAGTGAATATACTGGGCTATCACCCCTGGGAAGCTGACAGCATTTTTTTTTCTATTTTTCTTTTGCTGCAGGTACTGACCAACGATGCTATAGTGCACCAAAATAGTCACACAACAAGCTGATAAGACACCGAAAAGTGGTTAGGAGGGTGCAGGTTTGTGTGTGTGGGGGGGGGGGGGGCAGCAGTATATTTAGCTATTAGGTGCAATAATTTAAATAATATCACAACAATGCATAGACTTAAGCTTTATTATTACAGTTGCTAAGAATACTTCCTTGACACATAAAGGTTTCCAACACATCTGCATCTGTGCCAATTTCCATGTTCAGTGCAGATTTATCAGAGTAGTGTTGTAATTAGTGATGGGTGAATTTGCGCAGTTCGAGTGAAATTCGCTAAACGGCAGCGTCCATTATTTATGTGTTTTTGGCGAAATTGCGTTTCCGTTTGGCAAATTTATTCGCCGGCGGGAAATCACGCAAATTTGCGCCTGGAGAATAAGTTCGCCCATCACTAGTTGTAATCACTATATGAAGTGTTGTTGTACAGCTACACTGTATTGCAATGTGGGAGTATGAGCTTTATTTGGAAACAAGCTTTTTATTGGGGCATAAGATAAGATTGGCCAGTTAGTACTAGGGGGCCAAGATAGGGTCACAACTAGGGTAATGAAAACCCTGTACAAAATGGTGTAGAGGGTACCATTTTGGAAATTCGAAAATCAAAAAGTCAAAGTTTATAGCTCAGTGCTCATTTGCTCTAAACTAACTAAGTTAGCTCCATAATTTGCTGGCACTATACTTTATACTATAACTTTTTAGTTTTAATCCTATAATTTCCTTATGCAAAATATGCTTTAACCGATAATGTATTTATTTTAGGCCTCCTATCTGTAAAAGTAGCACAGGGTAAATGTTTGGTTACTAAAAAAAGAGGTTAATTATAAATGCACACACATTAGATAAAGGAAGAAAAACTCACCCTGGCGCTCTAGTGGTGCGGCGGGGATGCCCGCCGCGCCGCTCCTCTTCCCTGGTGCCGCCTCCTTCCGGGTTTTGTATGCGCATGATGACGGCAGCGCGCAATGGTGTGAAATTTAAAGGTATAAAGGGACATTTTTACTATATCTCATTGCCCGTGATAGGATTTGTTCCTGGTGCTTCTGAGCTTTAAGCTAAATCTGTCTGAACCTGTTTTTGATTCCTGTTGTGACCCCTGCCTGGCTTTTGACTATTCTGACTTCTGGATCCTGACCCCTGCCTGAATACCGACTAACTCTTCTGCTTAACCCTCTGATTGACTTCCTGGTTTGACCCTTGCCTGCCTGACTACGTTTATTCTCTGCCTGCCTCGACCCGGCCTGATCTGACTACTCTATTGCCTAACGCCTTGTACTACGATCTTCTGCCCAAAGTCGTGTCCCTCTGCCTATCCAGAACTCTCATCTTGCACCTCTAGTTTAAGTCCAGGTGGCATCCAAGTAAGCCGAGGGCTCCTCCCGAGGCCCAAAGGCGGTCACACTACTGGTGAAGCACGAGCCGAGACCAGGGTGCCTGGTGTTTGTTCTGGTGTTGGGTGCCGACCGTGACAAGAATCTTGTTTTTTAGGCACTGGTCCCAAAGAATTAACCATCAAATAAGTGTTTATGTTCAAATCTTTCCAATTCTGTTTTAAATCTTTAACCACAATTGACTCTCTCGCTCCCCCTCTCTATGGTTGCCGTAGTCATAATGTATGCTCACATTGGGCACTAATGGGTTAAACAATAATTTTTAGAATTTCCCTTACACTGCAACTGTGTGTATACTGGGATCTTGGTTGTGCTGCGGAGCATGAGGATAGATTTAGAAACAACTGAGACAAAGGAAGCAATCAAAGCAGCTCCAGAGTACATCTTGACATCAAATATCATAAAAAAAATAAAAGTACTAAAAGTACAGATGGGCTTGCAGCACAAAAGAGATTGATTGACTGAATTGCATGGAAAGCATTCAGCCAGATGTAAGAACCAAAGTCTGTTAGGCTTTGCAGGAGAATTCTATAAATACTCAATTTTCTAATTCTTTAGCTCCTTTCCATTTCCTTCTATTGTAGAAATGTATATTTTATTGTGGTGGTGCAGCTTTGAAAGGGTGTAGCAAACTTATTTTTTTCCTGAACTGCCAAGATTAAAAACAAACAAAAAAACATGATTTTATTTAAAGTAGCCCTGTTCCAACTTAAAACTACTGATGCTCCATATCACTTTAAGTGAGGTCACTGAACATCAAGACATGCTAATTAGCAACAAAATGACAATAAACACGGCCAATTACAGGTAGCATTATAGAATTTTTGTCTGGCACATTACCTGCAGAATTATGCTATAAGGTAACATTATCCAACTTATACCACTTGTGGGTACACATAGTATTCAGGCTTTTACTGGATCCATTCACCATTGGGTACTGTCTGTGTATCTGCTGTGGGCAGTAGGCCTGTAGTTAAAAATACAAGACACATGTTGATATGTTTTGTGCTTCCAAGTTATACAAGTTCACAAAATAAGAAACTTTCCTAATGACTATAGCTGCTGTGCGCATAGGCCATCCAAAAGCTAACCTTGACCAATCTGGATGCACATAAAGGAAAGGTAATTCTGATTTGTGCCAAAGATGGCCCTTAGACTATTATATAGTGAATAAAGTACCTCCTCTTGTAAAATATAAGGATATTATAAGTTACCGAGGAGTTTCATGACCATATAAAAACACGAGGCCGAAGGCTGAGTGTTTTTATACAGGTCATGGAACTCCGAGGTAACTTCTAATATCCTCATATTTTGCAACTGGGGGTACTTTATTTATTATAATACACAAGTTTCAGTGAGTCATGTGACAGAAATTACATCACTACTCACCTTTTATAACTGATGACATCAGAACTCACCGTTTATAAGGATATAATTTACAGGATACTCATGGCTTTTGTGTATTATAATATATATTATATATTATAATAAAATTGTATTTTATTTATTTTCCACTGTATAAATTGGAATGATCTCATGCTTGGCTGATATGGAAGCTATGAAATATGTTAATGACACAGTTACTCTCTCATTATAAAAACGCAAATTTATATTGAATTGTCAATAGCAATGTGTAAGACGATGGCCTATGAAATATATGTAAGATTTCACTTTGTACAGCTTCTCTGCAGATGACATTCTAGGCCTGCCTATACTTGACATACTATATAATATTTACAATGAGCTGGATATTTTTGCTTTTAATACTGGTAGAAGTAATATTTCTGATATTATCTGTTCACAGTAAAGCATTGTTTTGTCACCTTTCCTATGCCATATTTCATTCCAGTTTATTATGAACATAGGGCCTAACCCACATACCCACATATTTGCATTTCTGTATAGCTATATATACTGTAGTTGTACTTGGATGTGCAGCACTGTGCAATTATGCAGTATAGAAGTACACACAGAAAGGACAAGCATTGCATACCTCCCAACTGTCCCATTTCCCTCTTTTTAACCCGCAGTCCCTCGTTTGTACTGGAAAGTCCGATTTTCCCCTGCACTGAACAGCTAAAAAAGATACAATGTTTCTAACTTAATTGGCTTTTGGCAGAGAGCCCAGAACAGCCACAGCTGTAGATAAGCTACTTTTGTAACAAACTTGTAATTGTAACAATATAAGATAACAGGTCTCTTGGAGAGAAGTTAGACTCACAGCTTAAAGGGCAATTCACCCTCATTAGCAAAACGATAATAAATGGAAAAAAAAAACACAGAAATATGTTCAAACGTTCATAACTTGCCAAATTTTGTGAAATGCACATGGGGTGTGGCCACAAAAATTGGTGTGGTCAAAAAAATTCCACTGCACCCGGCAACTTTTTGCTCCTCTTTTTATTTGCAAAATGTTGGGAGGTATGGCATTGTAATAAATAAGGAGGTTATTTACTAAAATCTAAATGTATGTCATATTTTATAAAAAAAAAACGATTTCAGCTTGTTTATTAATAAAAACCCTGATTTAATTGGATTGTAGAAAAACTTGATAAAATCAAGAGAAAACGCGTATTGCTCAAATTTTTCGGTCTTTTTTTCCCTGAATTGAATTTTTCAAGTTTTTGTCCAAAACTCTGATAAAAAAAGTCGGATTATCAGGCTAAACCCAGCTCAGACCACGATAACTTCAATTTGAGATAGGTGCCTCTGAGATAGGTGCCTCTACCATTGATTTATACAAGACCTTGAAAGGTCTGAGATGGCGGAATTTTCAGATTCGGCATTTTTGTAGCATCGAGTTATTATAAATCTCAATAGTTTTTATTTCCTTTAAAAATTCAAGCTTTAACATTCGGATTTTAATAAATAACCCCTTAAATGTAAAAATGTTGAGATTATGTTTCAAGTGGTAAGAGATATCTTAAGGTAGCCCCAGGGGTGCTTCGCCAATGAGGCGAGTTGAGTCTGTCGCCTCAGGCGGCAGCGCCCCACTAGGTACCAGGGGGCGGCAAAAATGCTGCTCCTGGTACTTTAAGAGCGAATTTCCAGAGGAGGGGGGCAGCAGCAACTGCTGCTGCCTCAGGCGGCGGAGGGGCCAGGATCGCCCCTGGGTACTTACTTCTAATAACTAAAATAGTCTAATGTATTTTATGTGAACTGTGCAGTCTGTTTCTGGTATATTCTGTGCCTTACATAATTCTACTCCCAGCAGTTATCAGAATATTACATACAAAATAAAATAAGGATAATATAATATGAGGAGAGGATGATTCCTCTAAAGTGAATGTAAAAAATTAAAAAATAAAAAAGCCTGTGTGTTTTCAGCTTGGATGAACCATTATCCAGAGAAACTCGGATTGTGCTCAGGCAGAGGGATTTTTTGGGCCCAATGCATGCCAAGCGCAGACCTCACATACTGTTTCTCCACTGAAGCAGAGAAAGGCTTAAATTACTTTTTCTTTCATTCATGAGCCACCGGCAAGTTTTGGGGCAAAGTTCCAGTTCCAGACAATCTGAATTTTAGGTAATTAAAAGTGTCAGTATTATGCCTTCTCCTGGGCATTGGCACAATTGGAGTGACACACTTTGTTTGAGTATTTGTAAGACGTGCAGGCAAAATTGCTGACTGACCATGCTAGAGTCTCTAGCTTAAATCTTTCATTTAAAGTAACAAAAATCTAATAATATTAATTATAATAAAAAGTGATCCTGTCAGTGAGATTTCCTATGAGAGCATATGAGTGATTTTCTGAAGAACATTGCCCACTGATCTATTTTCATAGAGTAGGACAATTATCCAGTATATCAAATGACTATGGACAAATTATCTGATTTTTTTTCTATATGTTTTCAGCCTTGAAATGGGGGTCACTGACCCCAGCAGCCAAAAACTATTGACCTGTGAACTTACAATTTTATTATTATTGTTACATGTATAAATTTTTTCAGAACCTCTCAAAAAACCTGCAGTCTCGAATTTTCATATGTTTGCCCCATAGTGTTTCACAAAATTGGGCTTGATTCAATCCAATGCGATAAATGTTCTTTAAAGTAAAGAATTGTTTATCTCGAAAAAGGAATACACACTTTTAACCAATTCACTGCGATATAGAATTAAGTGAATGCAAAAAAAAAATGGTAAATTTGACTGCATTATCACTGTATTCAGTATTTACTGCTGTTTTTGGAAAAACTGTTGGTTTGCATTTTTTTTTCATAATTCAGGCTGCATCAGAGGTGAGGTCACAGGAAATCCTGTGCCTTATATACCTGTGTTCATTAAAATAATCTCACTTTAAAAAAAGCAAAAAACGTATATTTGCGTATCAGTCACAGCAGATGTTATCATAATTTAGAGAGATTAGTCTGTACACACTTATAAATAATGTCCAATATTATCCACTTATGGTATTATGCATACATTATGGCTGGAAAAAACATGTTACTTCCCAGACGTTATTTAGACCAAGTGGATGCCTTGTTTTAAAGTGAATATCCAATAGGTTTCTCTTTGATCCATTATTCTCTTAATATTGCCTCCACGTGGCCCCAATTTCACACTTTCTATGCCTTGGAATTTAATCTGATTGAAATCACCCCCATGTTTATGCATGGTATGTTTACCTATGGCCGATGTTCTTTTATTAGAGGAGTTTAATTCTTCTATCTTATCCAGATCTATGGGTGTGAGGTGCTCGCTAGCCCTTTCCTTAGGTGATCTGTATGTTCTACCCACATACTGCAAACCACAATTGCAGGTTGCTAGGTAGACAATACCTTTTGAATCACAATTTATGTAACTTTTTATGGGAAAGGTCTCGCCTGATGTTGTACTCTTAAAGAAGTTTTGAACAAATATGTGTGTGTGCACACCTTACATCTATTCTTCCCACATTGAAATTATATTTGCTTTGTTAACCAATTTCTCTTCACTTCTAATTGTCTGTTTTTAGGTCGGTATAAAAAAAAAGTGTTTTGAGCAATGAACTGCATAGTGGACGTACGAAAAGCCGCACTTATCATACAAAATGTAACAACAAAATAAGGCCTGTAGGGTAATAATAACTTCCGCTTTAGAGAACATTTTTAGAGTAAGAGGAGGAGATATGCAAAAGAAACAGAAATAGCTATATTCTGAATAATTTCAATTCAAATGGTTTTAATACAGAACTTGATTTAGCTCTTTTTAGCTGGGACATCCATATGTTCATAGATGCAGTGACTTCATTTATGTAGTACAGGCATAGGATCTGCTATCCAGAATTCTCAGGACCCGTGATTTCACGGATAAGGGATCTTTCTATAATTTGGATCACCATACCTTTTCAGAGACAGAACTACAGACCGACTGGCCCAGATTTGCAAAAGCCCTCCACGGAGGCACCACTCTCCATCCCCTTACCAATATCACTTGCCACCTCCAGCTCCCATTTGTGAAGGGAAGTGCTGCTTTCACATGCTGAATATTAATATACTGTATTTCTTTGGATATTGATTTATTTATATACAGAAAGAGCTGCTAATTGAGTCAATCAAGTGATGACTGTTTTGCAGACATGGTATTGAAGTATAGACTCGAAGATAGTGGTACAGGCTTTGTAAAGTATTTTATAAAGTATGCACAGCAATACTGCAAGGGAATCACACCTTAGTTAATAATGATCAACTAAAAAAACCACAAGGCACTCTTGAATTGCAACTCTCACCATTCCCCCCAACAACCAAAAGTTCTGAGATTTTAAATATAACAAGATCTGGCGGTCTACTCATTGCCATCTGTGCTGTGAGTGCTTAACTCTGTATTTCTGTATTGCTTCTGTTGTCTACCGCACGTGATGGTAAACAACAAAATAATATTCCTTTTCTTCCTACATTTGTTTAAAAATACATTTTAAAAGGAGATTACCTTGACTGATGCTGATGAGAACAGTCTTCATATACAAAATAGGAGGGAGAAAATTAGAAAGAACTGGCCCTCACAGTTGCACCTTCCCATATGTAACCTCCGAAGCATCTAGAAGTATTGAAATTAAAACGTAACTTTTAATATATATTTTAAAATGTCCAGACCAAAGAAAATATTTAAAAAACCAGCGAGAACCAGGACGTTGATTGACTGATAAAGGAGGGTTATCACTAATCGTGCTGAGTATCCATTTGACCCAGCGAACGGTTGAACTTAATGGGTATTGGTATAGACTGTGGACTTGATTAGCAAAATAGCCAGCTTGCCTTGCTGATAAAAATCAGTTCTAGCACTAATAATAAGTTCTAGCCCACAGTTCGTAATCCGTTTCCAACCCCTTCACCCTCCGATTCACCACCCGCTGTAAGATGCCATTCTGTAAATGACCGTATTGTTTAAGTGCTTAATTTCTACATAGAGTAAGAGTTCTGACCCGCGGATCCGTATACCAGAGCCAACCCCTTCACCCTCGTAGCACACCCTCCCGATCCGTTTTACAAGGTCCCTATCAAAACGTCCTGCCTAACTGAAACTAAAAGGTGCGCCTGACGCGCGTTTCACTCGCCAAATGCGAGCTTTGTCAAAGGCGATTGCGAGGCCGGCGGTGCACTCCTAGATATAGCTGCGGATCAGCCGGTACAGATTCAAACCGGCCAATCATCGTGCAGGACGTCACGCTGGGGGCCAGACAACCAATACCGTCTCCTCCCTGCTATCATCCGTAAGGCTGCTCTGAAGGGGATTCCCTATGGAGCTATACTCCCTACATTAATCGGATCATTGCAACAATGTTGCAAAAGTGATTAATGTAGGGAGTATAGCTCCATAGGGAATCCCCTTCAGAGCAGCCTTACGGATGATAGCAGGGAGGAGACGGTATTGGTTGTCTGGCCCCCAGCGTGACGTCCTGCACGATGATTGGCCGGTTTGAATCTGTACCGGCTGATCCGCAGCTATATCTAGGAGTGCACCGCCGGCCTCGCAATCGCCTTTGACAAAGCTCGCATTTGGCGAGTGAAACGCGCGTCAGGCGCACCTTTTAGTTTCAGTTAGGCAGGACGTTTTGATAGGGACCTTGTAAAACGGATCGGGAGGGTGTGCTACGAGGGTGAAGGGGTTGGCTCTGGTATACGGATCCGCGGGTCAGAACTCTTACTCTATGTAGAAATTAAGCACTTAAACAATACGGTCATTTACAGAATGGCATCTTACAGCGGGTGGTGAATCGGAGGGTGAAGGGGTTGGAAACGGATTACGAACTGTGGGCTAGAACTTATTATTAGTGCTAGAACTGATTTTTATCAGCAATGCAAGCTGGCTATTTTGCTAATCAAGTCCACAGTCTATACCAATACCCATTAAGTTCAACAGTTCGCTGGGTCAAATGGATACTCAGCACGATTAGTGATAACCCTCCTTTATCAGTCAATCAACGTCCTGGTTCTCGCTGGTTTTTTAAATATTTTCTTTGGTCTGGACATTTTAAAATATATATTAAAAGTTACGTTTTAATTTCAATACTTCTAGATGCTTCGGAGGTTACATATGGGAAGGTGCAACTGTGAGGGCCAGTTCTTTCTAATTTTCTCCCTCCTATTTTGTATATAATTGCTATTTGGCCTTGCACACCATATACTGTGATTGATGGTTGGTGCTCCCCAACACCGTATACTTTTTTCGTAATTTACTCTTTCCTATATTCCTTTGGAAAGTCTGGGTGTAGCACACGTCTTCTCGATTTGAGTGGGTGAGAATCATGTCAGCTCCAATTGTTAATCTTCAATCGCGCTTTGAGAAATGGTCAACTCAGCTATCTGATGTATTTCAAACTGAAATGGGTGGTAGTAGCTCCCCCTCAGATGGTGATTGGAAATTATTACTATCTGATTACCAGCAACAACAGATTAAGCTGACTAAAGCTTGGTGGTCGGTTTCGACATTTAATAAATATATAGAAGATAACATTATCCCTAGGGGATTGCGTATCAGGATCCTTCCCACCTTTGAAGTCTGTGATGATAATTTCAGGAGAAGGTGGGAGGAGATTCTGCATAAATGCTCCATGCAATTACTCACTCTGACTCGTGAACACGAACAACAAGTTGTAACTGATCTGACTAGAAAGATCAATGATATCGAGAAACAGTTATCCGAATATTCTCAAAATGAAGTATATATCTCACGAATGTCCAGAATTAATATAGAGATAGACCGGGTTGCACAAGAGATTATTGATAGAAAAAAACAGAAATATTTGAGAGACACTACTGATTATTCTATGGGCACAGTGTTCAAATGGGGACGCAGGGTCACCAGTAGAAACACATCCCAAAGTGATCTATCTAGATCAGAGAGATCTGATGATGACAGTGCTGCCAACTCCACAAGTGTCAACACCACAGTACCTTTTTTAGGGACAGACAGCAGAAGAGGATTAGAAGAGGGGGGAAGAGAGTTACGAAACAGAGACAAATGGGCCTATCGGCGCCAGAATCACTGGGATTGGGATCGGAAGAGAGGGAAGAAAACACAGAGACGTTAAACATTATTAATCTCAGTGATCATGTCCTCTCTGACAGTCAAAAACTTGTTTTGAAGAGGGGCCTGTCTTTCTCTCCAAGTCATGATATAAATCCCTTTACTCTTTATAAAGATCTTTTCCTTTTCTGCCGGAAACTGTTACTTAAAAAATATTTTCATCAGGACAGTGCATCTGATGAGCAGAGTCTGGTCAATCCTCTAATGGCCATACCTGACCCAATGAATCCACATGATCTTACACATGTTAGCACTAACCTTATGACTGAGCAAATATCTTTTGAACAAGCTCTTACAGATTTGAATGACCTATTGATTGAACAAACTGATCCTGTGAGATCTCTGAAACCTAAGAGCAAATTTATGCCTCCTAGAAATATAAGTTCGGCAGTAATCACCTTTGGTGAATTGGTCATGAGAGATCTCATGAACATACCCAGTCAGGGCCATGATAATCTCAATAAAGTGGAGAAACTTGCCCTACAGGAAATAACATCCTGGGACGATATAATTATAAAGCCTTCTGATAAAGGAGGTAATATAGTCCTGTGGCCTAGGGTCATGTACTTAACGGAAGCGTTAAAACAACTGAACGATACGTCATGTTATCAAAAATTATCCAATGATCCAACTGCACGTTTCAGACTGACTTATAATAATCTAATCAAAGATGGTTTTCAAACAGGCCTCATCACTGTTAGTGAATCAAGGGCATTACAAAACAAATTTTCTGTTACCCCCACTTTCTACATGCTTCCCAAAATTCATAAAAACCTAAATAAACCTCCAGGTCGTCCGATTGTGTCTGGGAATGGCAATATATGTGAAAAAGCCAGCCAATATATTGATATGAAACTATGCAAATTTGTAGTCTCACTTCCCTCATACATTAAGGACACTAGTGACCTTCTACGAAAATTGACAGAGGTCAAAGCTGACAGTGGTACATACCTGGTGGGTTGCGATGTAGAATCGTTATATTCCTCTATTTCCCACAAACAAGGCATAAGAGCCATACGATACTTTATGGAAACTGAGAGTGATTGGGACCAACAGTATATTGATTTTATGGCAGACTTGACAGAATTCTGCCTTAATCATAACTTCTTCGTCTTTAACGATAAATTTTATTTACAAGTCAGAGGTGTTGCAATGGGTGCTGCTTTTGCTCCTACATATGCAAACCTGTTTATGGGATGGTGGGAGGCCAATTGGGTCTTTGGAGATCAGATGGCACAATATACCCAGTTCATCTCATATTGGTTCCGCTATATTGATGACCTGGTATTCCTTTGGAATGGTACCAAGGAGTGTTTGAGTGATTTTTTGAAATGTCTCAATACCAACAATCTTAATATTAAACTCACACACACTATTAGCGCAACAAGCCTCGATTTTTTGGACATCACCATTACCATTAAAGAGGACGGCACGATTGGCACCGATCTGTTCCGTAAAGCTACCGCAACTAATTCCATACTTCACTTTCAGAGTCATCATCCAATGGCAACCAAGAGAGGAATCCCTGTTGGTGAATTCCTCTGCCTACGTAGGAACTGTTCAGATTTACAACTCTTTAAGAGTAGAGCCATGGAATTAACAGAACGACTAACACATAGGGGTTATTCACGGAATGTGATTCACAAAGCTTATTCTAGAGCACTTCAGACCCCTAGAAATACATTATTGGAGGCACGGCAGCGACAACCACATAATACTGAACAGCCCATTAGATTTATAGGGACCTACTGTAAACAATGGCCAGCCATTGACTCAGTATTGAGAAAACATTGGCATATACTACACACGGATCCAGTTCTAGCTTCAATGATGGGCCCTCGACCGCTGACTTGTTGTCGACGAGCGCCCAATTTAAGAGATCGTTTGGTGAGAAGCCATTTCAGCAAACAACTACAAACCAAAATACATGGCACTGTAGCATGTGGTAAATGCAGGGCATGCAAATACATGCACAACCGTAGTTATGTTGTGGATAGGTTTGGCAAAAAGCACAGAATCACACATAATTTTACATGTAATACGGGTAATATGATTTATATGTTAACCTGCCCTTGTAATAAAATATACATAGGCAAAACTAATAGAGCTTTTAAAAAAAGACTTATGGAACATGTTCATAGTATCGAGAATGCAGTAGACCTTCTCAAAGCTGACAAGAAATTATCACCAGTCAGCCGACACTTTTTTGAATATCATGATCATTCCAGCATGGGCCTTAAAGCAATGGGTCTATTCAGAGTATCTCTGGGTATCAGAGGGGGGGACCTGGAAACAGCTCTCTTATCCAAAGAAAGCGAGTGGATTTTTCTCATGAATGCACTGAGTCCCTCTGGCCTAAATGCAAGTATTACAATGAACATGTTCATTTAAACTCAATATCAAGTCCCTCTGGCTCAGACACAAACATCGGAATGAACATATCCATACAAATATCCATATGGAGTGCTATAATTATTTATAATATGATATAGTCACACTTATTATAAAATATCTTTTTGATGTGGCTATCTGAGGGTCTCTATGTCATGGTTATACATGGATGTAGGTTTACTAACCATGATAAGAAAATAGTACCTATTTAGTACTCTCTTAGAAACAGGATTGTTACCATTCCAGCTCTTAAATGGTTAAACAACTGATGCATAGATTGTACCTTGAGCCTACTGTGTTTCAACCAATATGGGTTAATAAGTTTTATTGTAAATTGAGTTTCAAAAAACATAGCACAATATGGATACATTTATGGCTGGGCGTCACTTTTGCAACATTGTTGCAATGATCCGATTAATGTAGGGAGTATAGCTCCATAGGGAATCCCCTTCAGAGCAGCCTTACGGATGATAGCAGGGAGGAGACGGTATTGGTTGTCTGGCCCCCAGCGTGACGTCCTGCACGATGATTGGCCGGTTTGAATCTGTACCGGCTGATCCGCAGCTATATCTAGGAGTGCACCGCCGGCCTCGCAATCGCCTTTGACAAAGCTCGCATTTGGCGAGTGAAACGCGCGTCAGGCGCACCTTTTAGTTTCAGTTAGGCAGGACGTTTTGATAGGGACCTTGTAAAACGGATCGGGAGGGTGTGCTACGAGGGTGAAGGGGTTGGCTCTGGTATACGGATCCGCGGGTCAGAACTCTTACTCTATGTAGAAATTAAGCACTTAAACAATACGGTCATTTACAGAATGGCATCTTACAGCGGGTGGTGAATCGGAGGGTGAAGGGGTTGGAAACGGATTACGAACTGTGGGCTAGAACTTATTATTAGTGCTAGAACTGATTTTTATCAGCAATGCAAGCTGGCTATTTTGCTAATCAAGTCCACAGTCTATACCAATACCCATTAAGTTCAACCGTTCGCTGGGTCAAATGGATACTCAGCACGATTAGTGATAACCCTCCTTTATCAGTCAATCAACGTCCTGGTTCTCGCTGGTTTTTTAAATATTTTCTTTGGTCTGGACATTTTAAAATATATATTAAAAGTTACGTTTTAATTTCAATACTTCTAGATGCTTCGGAGGTTACATATGGGAAGGTGCAACTGTGAGGGCCAGTTCTTTCTAATTTTCTCCCTCCTATTTTGTATATAATTGCTATTTGGCCTTGCACACCATATACTGCGATTGATGGTTGGTGCTCCCCAACACCGTATACTTTTTTTGAGAACAGTCTTCGTTTCAGTAACCTCTTACATTAGTTTACAGTTCAATAGATGTCTAATGGCCTCCAAATAAGTCTTAATGAGTTGCTAAGATGTACACATCCCCAGCAAAATCATTACAACCACTTAGTCAACATTCATCTGGGATGCCAGCTAATTTGTTATAAGAATCTCTCTTAAGACAAGTTTCCAGCCTCTATGGACTGAGGTCCACTGTAGATGGAGGGGGTTGTCTTTATGTAAAACCATAATTAAATCCAGTAAAAGACTGTCCAGCACTGGGGACTATGTTTAGCTTCTATAGGTAGAACTTTCATTTGGAAAATTATCATGTATGCTACAAGCCTCCTAAAAAAGGGAAAATGCATGACTGGGTCAAGTTGTAATCATGGGTGACTTAATGTATCCAGACATTGACTGAAGTAATGGAGTAGCCATAGGTTTGTAAAACTGCTAAATGATAAAAATTTAGTTTGTTGAGGATTTTTAGGTAGTAAAGATGCTCTTTTGGATGTTGTAATCACTAATAGTACTGAATGTTTTTGAGACATCTGTATAAAGGGGTGACCAAGATACAAGATACATATTTGCAACGTATTAACTAAGACACAGTTTTTACAGGGTTAACCATCGAAATAAAAGGAATGTCTTAATACATTAGTAAATATACCTTTCTGTATATCTTAGCTGATATAGATAGCTAAACACTTATAATTTGTCAGATGGGTCTAAATAAACTTTATTAGGTACCAGGAAGCCAACAGAATATGTAAAAAAAAGCATAAAAAGTGAAAATGAAATATTATTTTCAAATATATAAACGATAAAATCATTTTGGCAAAAGGGTGTTGGACTTTTGGCATCAGCGGGGGTACATTGGTTCTTGCCAGGCTAATTTAATTTTTTTAATGTGAGCAACCTAGACTTTAGGGTTGATATAGTAACATACATAGGGTTATTGCTTACATTAAAGAATATTGACTGGTAAATATGTTCAAAATGAGGTTCAGGGTTGAATAATTCATGTTAATTATTTGTATAATTAGCATAAATATTATACACTAAATGGATTTCTATTGATGGCCTCTAAATGAGGGGTATTAAGCTCACAGATTTCAGCAGTGTACAATGTACATCTAGATTTTGTATTCACTACTGGGTTCTTAATGGTACTTATAGTAGAATTTGACTCAAATACAGCTAAAAGAGCAAGCTCCAATGCACACAAGTCTTGCAAATGCAAGTTGTATCAGCAATTTCTGTAGGCGCACAGTCATCACTTGTTTGGATTTTTATTCAGGTGTCTCAGTATGACAAGACATTGATTAAACCTGCAGATCGTAGCTTGCATTTGAGTTTGATTTCTTGTCATACTGATGAGTTGATAAGTCTTGTAAAGCAAGGAAACTGATGTAGCAAAGCATTGCTTGCAGAGACCTGAGTACTTTGCTGTACACCACTTACCTGCTCCGTGTACATTACTTAACGAGGAACTGGACGTTTAAACTTCTGAGCCTTTGTTTTGTTGCTAGTGTATATTTTATATTTGCCATATTTTACTGTACATCATTCCTATTTCATAGTTTCTATCCATGACATACAGTGGCCTTTTAATCAACCCTTAGGGATCAGGAATTTATAGTCTTGTAAAATCGCAGATTTAAGTAATAGTATAGTAGTGTGCTGCAGTTTAATTGGCTGTTTACACAACTGAATGAATGAAATCAGAATATGAACTACATTTTTGTGAGTACAGTCTCTGAAGGAAATATGTATAAACATTCATACTTTTGGAGCAGTTGGGAAAAAAAAAGAATGGAAATTGGAGTTTACACCTGGGCTGGAGGGGAGACTATGTAAGGTAGGGGTAGGGGTTTTTATGAATAAAGGGTGTGGTTCTCCTTTAAAGACAAGACTGAAGGTTTATACTGTAAGTATGATGCTTGGCCAATAGATTTACTATCAATACTTTCATATACAGTATGTTAGTTTGTCATTATCTAAATCAAGCAAATGCGTAAGGTTAATACTAGGTTTACTAGGTTTAAAATGACTGTGTTAGAAAAAAACAAATGCATGTAAGGAAAAATATAATCAAAAACATAATTAGTTGGTCTTTGCTGTATTAGTTTTTTGGCATTAAAAATCAGTGTTATGCAGAAAGACTAGTTCTGAAGTGAAAAAGTTAGTAAATTTACAATGAGAATAATTTATATATGAGTTAAAATTGCTGAAATTGCATAATGAAGGTAATGATTAAGTCTGTGATTTTCTCATCATTAGCTAGAGTTTTGTTCATCCTCCCATAGATGAGACGCAAGATTTGTGGTACCGTGAAGTCTCTACAGAATTTGCCATGCAGAGCATAAACATGCTGAAGCAGATAATAAAGTTGTATTTTCAGAAGGAATATGCAAAGCTTTCATGTCTGGGATGTCAAACATTTTTTGTAGCTATTTTATATTCTCACCAGGTTTTATCTAGTCTCTGTCCTGCTTTGTGCAGTGAGTTGGATTTATTAAACTGTACAACCCAATGATGCTATCAAATCTTTTTTTGGAAAAGAGTAAATTAAATGGACTGAAGGAGGTCTGCAAGAGAATATTGCACATTTCATTTTCTTAGTTTTACTATTTAGTATAAAATGGTAGAATATCTGCCTGTCTGTTTTTTTTCCCTTGGTCAATGCAGTTTTTCAAAAAAGGAGCATCCTCCTGGGTAGTATAACATTTTGAAACATATTTTACCTGGCCCTAGTGGAATAACTTTTTCTTGTCCTTTAAGTCCATCAAACTTCTTAAATGACAGATGAGATTCAGTGATGAGACAGGTATGGTTATTATTTGGGTTTTAAAAATATGCAAGCTACACCCTTAATGGGGCTAAAGGTGGCCAAACATGGAGAGATCCGCTCGTTTGGCGATGTCGCCAAACGAGCGGATATCCCTCCGATATGCCCACCTTGAGGTGGGCTGATCCGATCGTGAACGCGAACGGGCGGTCGGATCGCGGGACCGCATCAACGAACAGATGCAGCCGCAATCCGACGGGATTTTTAGTCCCATCCGATCGAGATCTGGCCGACTTTCGACTCCGTCTGTCGGCAGCTTTTATCTGCCCGTGTATGGCCACCTTTAGTTAGGAAAATCCTTGATGGAAACATGCCTTGAAACATGATGTGTGATAACTGAGCTTTAGAAATAAATATATCTACATTTAAAACTGTTCTTTTACGGATTCACTTTCCTTAAAGGAATTATTCAGTATAAAAATAAAAACTGGGTAAATAGATATGCAAAATAAAAAAAGTTTCCAATATAGTCGGTTAGCCAAACATATATATAAGGGCTAAGGTGACTGGATATCTAACAGAACAGAACACTACTTCCTGCTTTGCAGCTCTCTTGGTTTCCACTGATTGGTAACCAGGCATTAACCAATCAGTGACTTGAGGGGGGCCACATGGGCCATAACTGTTGCTTTTGAATCTGACCTGCATGCTGTGGATCAATTGCAAACTCACTAAACTTTTATGTCCTATGTGGCCACCCATAAAGTCACTGACTAACTCAGAGTTAAAGAGCTGAAAAGCAGGAAGTTGGGTTTTGGCTATTATCTGCTCACTCCAAACTTTATAGATTACATTTTTAGCTAACTAACTGTATTATATATTTTTTATTACATACAATGTATTTACCCAGTTTTTACACTAAACTGTTCCTTTAACTTAGTTTTAAAGGATAATAGTAAGAAAAGACAGAGAAAGTCAGAGAAGAATCATATAGTGACGAGTCTTATTAACTTTGGGAGGGAAAGAGCTAAAAAAAGGTTTTTAAAAGAAGTGCACAGTATTTTCTCTCGCTATAAAATATGCAAAGCAAGTACTGGTAATTGTTTAATTTATTTCATCCTGAATATATTTCATTATAAACTGGAAATGATTTCTTTATCTAATTGTCTCAGTTGCAAAAAAAAGGCGATTAATGTTCAACACAGGGGGTTATTTATTAAAGGTCGAGTTTTGTTTTCCAGAAAAGTTTGTTTTTCAAGCTTAGTTTCAGTTTCCACAATTTGAGGGTGATTTACTATGGTTTTCGCTTGATTTCTGAGTTTTTTAAGCCTATAAACTCAATAACTCAAACAAGATAAAAAAGTGCAACATTTGTATGCATAAGGAAGTTTATTAATACAAAAGCTAAGTCTAATTTTTAAGCAGATCATAATAATATACAGTAAGGAGGCAATCATCAACCATTTAAGCCATTTTCATTTCCAAAGCAATAATTTCAATTGTGGCAAACTGCAATCACTCCACTGAAGAATTACTCTAATCAAAGGATATTTTTTATGCACAGAATGTGGCTTCTTAAGCATTTTTATGTGATAGCAGAAAGCAAAATGCTTAGGACACCCCCTCTGGATTTGAACTTGTCATCACCAGGCATCACATTCTAGCACACTGCTGTCATACTTGTCATTTGATTTGTGCCCTATGAATATAGATGGAGTAATAAAAAGAAAGGGCCATTGTGGCAAGAAATTGCCTCTTGAAAGCTTACTTTTAACCTTTTGCACTGCCACTGTGCCTTGGAATAGATTTAAATGAGCAATTACTCATCAATTAAAGCTTCTCCAGTTATATGACCTCTTCAATAGTGTGAAATGTGTTTCAAAACGTCAACTACCTATTCGGAATGCATTAAAATACCTCTCCCTTTTCATTATTAAATGCTAGTTAAAAAGAATTAGTACGTATACTATTGCCCTTTTCTACCTGTCAATGAGTTATGATGTCTCACTTACAGGCGAATGCATGTTTAAACCATATCTTGATCTCTTGGATACAGTAAACCTGTGTTTTTTTTATGTGTTTTTAAGCCAGTAATGCAATAAACGTTGTGTTGCAACTGAAATATTGAATACATTTGCATTCGCTTCCACCATGAGTAGTAAGTGAAGTGTAGGATTACTGGGTAATCAGGTTTAACTCATGTAGGCTGAGGGTTTGATTTGACTTATCAGACAGATATGCAGATCATGTTAAAATCTGAAACTGGCTAGAGGGGGCATTAGTACCTTTGTTAATATGTTGAATATCAATAGTGAAATCGGATAATACAGTTCATAAAATGTTTCTGGAGTGCATGGAATCAAAAGAGCTTCTGGTGCTTATCCATACTGAAGAAAACGATTTCCATCAAGATTGTTTAGCCAGTAAATAGTCATGTTTTAGTATGCATATACACTGAACAATTATTTAATTACTCAATTCAGGAAGTTTTTTATTCTTTACTTTTAAAAGTGGCACAAATACCACTAATCAAAGATGGTTTGGAATTCATAGGGCTTTTGCTTTCTGCTGAATGCAGATGAATAGAAGTCTGTTTAATCGACAGACCCTTCATGATAATTCTCTTGGGTATTCTGCATTATGTCTCTACATCACTGTTGCGACTTAAGCATTGTTTTTTGTTTCTGATTTCCCTTCTAATTACTCAATTCAGGAAGTTTTTTTTTACTTTTAAAAGTGGCACAAATACCACTAATCAAAGATGGTTTGGAATTCACAGGACTTTTGCTTTCTGCTAAATGCAGAGGAATAGAAGTCTGTTTAATCAACCAGACCCTTCATGATAATTCTCTTACGTATTCTGCATTATGCTTCTGCATCACTGTTGTGACTTAAGCATAGACTATAAAGGAAAGAGAAGCATTTCCCTATCTGGTTTTTGGTACTAACCCACACCAAACAGATTTTCTTCTCTTTCTTGTTTCTGACTTGCCTTCTGAAGTATGAGATGGGTACATCCACAAAGTTACAAATTATATACTTCTTAGAAACCTTTCTAACCTCCCTATATGCTGTTCACCCATCCCCCTTTAAAAAGCTTGTACCAAAATCAAGAACCCACTCAGCCATATACTTTTTAAATGCCACAGCTATTGTGGCATAGGTTGCTGCTAATTAAAATATGTGATTACATGCTTTGGAAACAAATTCACTGACCATCTTATATTCTACCAGCAAAATAATAATTTCTTGTTTAGTGATCCATGATTGAGGTTCTGGCTCATAGATTTGAAATTAAATCTTTCTGAATGCATCTGAGAGACTGTCAGTTATTGACCTGTAGGACACCCCTGGTAAAGGATTAATTTTAACATTGATTCCTTGTACCTTTTTGATTTTTCCATTTAATGATACTCCCTCATCTGCTGTAAGGGTTAAATCTATGGCAATACTTGTTATAGAAGCATTCACTTTTTTGGTGAGCGTGGAACTCATGCAAGAGATGAAACTCATAAGATTAAAAAGTCATGCTATGTCATTTACTTTTCCTTGAATATAATTGTCATGGTAAACCCAAACCAACCCAAGAGCAGTAGCATGAGAAAGAGAGGCTGAACACAGATGAAATAAAGACCCGTGTAGGTCTTTTATTACTTTGTTTTACAGAACCTGCATAATGTAATAATTGAATTCATTGCCAGGTATATTAACAGTAACCAGTATACTTTTAAAATACTTGTATGCATCAGTTGCTGTAGGCTTATTTGTACATTATGTCTAGAGAATAGAAAAGTGGGCAATTTACTCTTCACTCCAGCTCTTTCTGCAGATTGCGAACTGCCATTCTGCCTGGATCATTAATTAATTAAACTGGCAATTCACAAGTTATACATTTGCTGAACTGACTATATTGACAGGTTTAACCTAGTATTGGATACAATATAACCTGCATCATTTTGTTGGATCAGACTTCTTTGGTTGCACAATTACTTGGAGTGGTGTGGTGTGTAACAGAACTGAACTTAATGCTGACTTTTTGCCCAACACCTGGAAGAACAACCATAACAGAAATATATAAACTCTAAAAACGACTACCCAATATGTCATTGGATAAGACACTATGACCTGAGATGGCTGCCTACACTCCAATATTACAAATAAAAAATACTTATTGGTTCATGAATAACATTTTAATAAAAGGAATTATTTGAATGTATAGTGTAATTTAGTAATGCAAACTATAACATAAAAATCATGACAGAATCCGTTTAATAAGGGTAGGACTCCACGAGAGATTTTGTTGCGATCCGACGCACTGCGTCAAAACGCATGCGACAAAAATAAGGCAAGAGATAGAATTGTTGCATGGTGTCGCAGTGTTGATCTGACGCTATACGACTGTCGGATGCAGATGCAGCGCGTCCAATCGCGACAAAATCGCTCGAGGAGTCCTACCCTTACTTAGACAATTACATTTTCTGTATTTCTGCTACAATTTAAAACCACCCTTAATCTAAACAAGTTTGTTCTGTTTGTATACAACTGATTATTTTTTAGGTAGCTTTGGTGATAATAGTGTCAAACAAGTCTCCTTTTCAGAGGTGTTTATTAATGCAAAATAAGTTTAAATATAGCTGTCTTCGTCAAGAGCTTTTGCACTTAAATATCCTTTATAGTTAGCTGTTACTTTAAGCCTGCTATGCTATTTCAGCCCATCAGGATAGATTATAAATTATCTCTTTTCTGTGGCTTGTTTTTATGTTCAGGCTTCTCCGTGTTATTTTGCAAGGAAACAGGGTACTTTATCATTGCTACTGATCACAGACTGAAATCTCACAAACAAATAACACCATAAAAATAGACAGAATTAATTATAAAAATGTTTGGAATTGTCATAGAATCAAAAATGTATTGAATATAAAACTGGCTTTCCTGCTGGCCGAAGGTGTTAGAGAGTGTAGTTTCCAAGAAATGCAGGGCAGCCGCTTTCACAGTCACGACCCTAAATAATTTACATATTTCTGGAACCACTGTAGACACAAACAGGTAATTAGTAAATAACCAATTATAAAAATAATTCTGGGCCTTTATTTTTGTATCATAATTCCCTATATTTGCCATCAGTCCCCTTTAAAGCTCTTATCGGTACATTGCAAGTTCAGCCAAAACCTTGCTAGTGGTATTGATTTCGTATTCAAGAAACAGCCAGCCCATAATCCCATGTGGCCAATAACATAACAACACTGACTCTTTAAAGCATACAAAAACCTCAATCCCAAATTACCCAATTATCGAGAACAGTTGCATTTTAGTGCTGTTTTTAGTTTATCGCAGTTCCATTAGCAGATGATAATATATAATTTTTTTGTTAATGGATAAATAGCAAATGAAGTTAGTCATTTACTGTGATACCAACAGAAACATAACTGCTTGCAATTCCAGAAAAAAAATGTCACTTCACTCTAATTGCTTAGATTTGCTCTAATGAACGCCATCCATTATGTTCTTACTGCATTTTCTTCAGTCTGATCAGATGAGATGTCAGGCTCGTGCTTTGGAAATTCATATTCACTATAAAGCTAGGAGCAATTCACCCTATGTTGGGGGTTCTTCACCTGGATATTCTTGGCATCCCTCTATCAGTTGTTGAGGTACAGTATGATACAAGATGTCATACTACAGCTGCTGGAGGGCATCAGGTTCAATATCTTTTTTTCCCCTACATTTCACTTGGTTGCAAACAAATGATGACTTATTTACAAAGCCAAAAGTTGTTCACTCGTCTGCTGTAAGGGTTACATATCTTGCTATACTTGTTATAGAAGCATTCACTTTTTTTGGTGAGCATGGAACACATGCAACAAACGAAGCTCATAAGATTAAAAAGTCATGCAATATCTCGAAGCTTTTACTCATCCTTGGATGTAGAATATGGGATATTTATGGGTATCCATAACTTAATCAGTGTGTGCCATAATCAGTCTTTCTTATTTCACTAACCAGAAACATTTGGCATTGGCAAACCTAAACAAACCCAAGAGCAACAGCACAGCAGTGTGAGAGGAGGCAGAACCCAGATATAATAGAGACCTGTGTTGGTCTTTTGTTTTTCCGGACCTGCATAATGTAATAATTGGATTCACTGGTGTCCAGTGCCAGTTTATTAACAAGAAACCATATTCTTTTTTAATACTTGCTATGGACTGATTTGTACTGTGTGTCTAGAGAGTGGCTTATATGCAAGTGCAGGATATCAAGAAGAGCTGTAGGTGGTACATAGAGTGGTCAGCATACTGCTTTAGAGCACTCTTTCCTCTGGTTTGAGCCACCAGGGTAAACTGAATACCACAATAACCATTGACATATTGTTATTATAATTTTATGTAGTTGGCATCTGTAACAACTTCTCAGAAGAATGCCCAATCATGCACCAAAAATTCCTGGCAATAGAAAATTCTTGGAGATGGCAAGTAAAGGGCAGGAATACAAAAGTAAACATACATGCTAAATAAGCTTACTCCTTAAGTAGGTTAGCATATGCTATTTCAGCAAAAGTAAAAAATGAATATTCATTTGAATGAATGAATGCATGCATGTAATATACATAGTTCATTTCAAACCATTTATTTTATAAAAAAAACAACATTTATCACATTATAGTGACAGTTCTATCTATCTATTAGCTATCTTTAATAGATTCACCCCTAAAACAAGAGACATGACTTTCATCTTTAGAGAATATATTAAATCAAATTGTGTCAAACTAATGAGCTATTTCCTCCGCATTTAGAGGTTTTTGTAAAGAGACAACATTTGGAGTCCCCAAGGTGACAAGGAGGAATCTTTTAATGATCTGCATCACACAATTTCCTGTAGCAACAGGAGAATGTCTGAACTCTTGCTTCTTCTTTAATGATGATGTATAACCATTAAAGATAAAAAGAACATGCTTGCATGTATAGATCTGTAAAGTTATTATGAATTGTACTCAACAGGAGCTTTTTGCTTTTTCTTTTCTTAGTCAACATTTATTACAGAGCATTGTCTTTTTTTATTACTGTGAAGAAGTCAGTCAAAATCAGGGAACTGTTTGTTTTTATTGTACATTATGGCAAATGCCATTGCTTTATTTTAGAACTTTGTAGATCACAGATTTTTGGTGTATAGATCAACTACTTTTAATCTGGTGTCTCAATAGATATGACAGTCACAGCATTATTTATCTTAAAATCGTTCTGGTGTTAACTCACTTTCCTCTTCCTTTTTATGTACGGAATAAAACTAATAAACATGAATGTCCAACCTTTCTAATGTGATTACATCTTATGCTTGGAGGGTTATAACTATATAATACACAAAAGCCATGAATATCTTGTAAATTATATCCTTATAAACGGTGAGTAGTGATGTCATCACTTATAAACGGTGAGTAGTGATGTAATTTCTGTCACATGACTCACTAAAATTTGTGTATTATAATAAATAAAGTACCCCCAGTTGTAAAATATGAGGATATTATAAGTTACCTCGGAGTTCCATGACCTATATAAAAACACTCGGCCTTCGGCCTCGTACTTTTATATGGTCATGAAACTCCTCGGTAACTTATAATATCCTTATATTTTACAAGAGGGGGTACTTTATTCACTATATAATCACTAGAAGTCAACTGAGTCCTTGAACAGGCTGGAGTAGCGTGCCGCCAGTTATACAGGCCTTCCCTGTAGCAACAAGATATAGCTGCCTAGTTAACCTGGTAGAAACAATTAGGGGCCAATTCACTAACTTCAAGTGAAGGATTCGAAGGTAAAAAACTTCGAATTTCGAAGTTTTTTTTGGGCTACTTCGACCATCGAATGAGCTACTTCGACCTTCGACTACGAATTGAAGGATTCGAACTAAAAATCGCTCGACTATTCGACCATTCGACCATTCGATAGTCAAAGTACTGTCTCTTTAAAAAAAACTTTGACCCCCCTAGTTCGCCATCTAAAAGCTACCGAAGTCAATGTTAGCCTATGGGGAAGGTCCCCATAGGCTTGGCTAACTTTTTTTTGATCGAAGGATATTCCTTCGATCGTTGGATTTAAATCCTTCGAATCATTCGATTCGAAGGATTTAATCATTCGATCGAAGGAATAATCCTTCGATATTCGAAGTCGAAGGATTTCAATTCCCAGTCGAATATCGAGGGTTAATTAACCCTCGATATTCGACCCTTATACTTTGGAAGCTGGTGAAATTATTTCAGTTTCAGTACATCTCTGCTTTGGATAAACCTTCCAGCATTGCAATAAACCTGTTGTATGTTGCAAAAAATCTGCAGAGGCTATCTTTGCTAGTGTGGATGTACACTCATTTTTACTGCAGTTTTAGTAAAAGGCACTTTTATACTTGTATTTTATTGCAATTGAAAGTGATGTCCTCATATTAAGCATAAACATATTCCACTGTCACATTACATACAGGGGCACATTTACTAAGGGTCGAATATCGAGGGTTAATTAACCCTCGGTATTCGACCATCGAAGTAAAATCCTTCCACTTCAAATATTGAAGTCGAAGGATTTACCGCATTTAGTATGATCGAACGATCGAAGGAAAAATAGTTTGATCGAACGATTAAATCCTTCGAATCAAACGATTTTAATCCATCGATCTAACGATTTTCCTTTGATAGGCTAACATTGATGCTCGGTAGGTTTTATTTGGCGAAGTAGGTAGTCAAAGTTTTTCTTAAAGAGACAGTACTTCTACTATCGAATAGTCAAACGATTTTTAGTTCAAATCGTTCGATTCTAAGTCGAAGGTCGAAGTAGCCAATTTGATGGTCGAGGTAGCCAAAAAATAACTTCGAAATTCAAAGTTTTTTTCATTCGAATCCTTCACTCGAGCTTAGTAAATGTGCCCCACAGTGTTGATGCAAGGTAATCATCTTTTGAATATAACTTTTCTAGTGAGTGAAATCTAATCTGAAACATGAACATAACTGCACAGTGTATACCTATCCAAGCACTCTTTGTAGTTAATGAAATTTTTTTATACAATATATGTAGGACCTATAAAGAAGGGGCACAGAGACAAGCTTGTGTACCACATCTAGAGTCCACTATTTTTTTATGGGGGTAGTCTGGAATAACTTAACTTTCTCTACGCATAATAAACATATTTCAGTATGAGCGTTACTAATACAATATACTACATTTAAATAGTTTTCAGATTATTTGAATGTGTATATCTAATAAGGTGTACCTGATGGTTCTTGCTGCTTGGAGACATCAGCTGCTAACTCTTATTTATTTGAGGGGTGTCTTTGCAGCCACCAGAAGACTGCATAAGAGATAGAAATACATATTCTTTTAAAATATCCTTTACTCTCAATAACCTTTCCTTTATTAACAAACACTGCTATACTGCTCCTCTCTGTCATTTAAACAATGCTCAGAAAATCAAATCTATAGTCGCTGAGTTCACTGCCCTTTTTATTAGAGCAGAGATCAAAGAACTGAATGAACCATTTATTACTTTAATCTCTGCATCCTGCTTATCAATAGTGTATAGTACATATTAAGGTAAATAAACAAAATTATATATGAGAGTTGTGCACGTTTATGTAGAATATTATTTCGCACAATTGACCTTTAAAAAAATATTTCAGCACGCATTGATAAGATATGTTCAAATGTAAACATGCATTTTTTTTTTTGCTTGTTGTCTGTTGCCTGGTATATGCAATTCTTACAATTACAATTACAATTATAACCCTGTTTTACTGATTTTTTGAAAATCAAATGTCTGTTGAAGGTTAAAACAATCATCACAAATTGCTCAGTCTTAATGCATACAATTATCAGTTGTTTATATATTTATTTTAACATCAAAGTATAACTTCTAAATTCTTTGTTCTTTTATTTTTCAGAATAATTGTCTAGAAATAATGGTCATGTAAGTTGATGAATATGGCAAATCGTAAATGTCAGAGCGCAACAGCCAGCATAATGGATCAAAGACCGAGGTCTTGTCCTCCTTCTCCTCATGCCCTGGACCCTGGAAGTGAAGAATCTGTTTATGAAGAAGTCATAGTCCCAGATTTTGTTAACTCACGGGTTTCAAAGAGCAGGCACATGTCAAACACCCAAGAAGACCATGACTGTAATGACAACAGTGGTGATGGGGACTCTAGTTCTGATTATGTGAATAATACCTCTGATGAAGAATATGATGAAGGACTTCCTGATGAAGAGGAAGGGATCACCTATTATATACGTTATTGTCCTGAAGATGACAGTTATCTTGAAGGCATGGACTGCAATGGAGAGGAGTATATTCACCATGAAGAACGCCATATAGAAACAGATGAATGTGTGGAAGCAGTGGAAGATGAATGGACAGAATCCAAGACACAGCAGCAGCACTGTATTGATCGGGAAACAGAAGAAGAAAATCAAATGAGTACATTAGGGGAGGATAGTTCTTTGGAGGTGCACAACCAAGTTGAAGAAGCACACTTTAGTGAAAATGAGGAGGGATACCAGGACTACTACTCCCCAGAGGCCAATGGAAACTCACTTCCTCCATCTCCATTTCCTATAAGGAAAGGTGACAGAGATACAGAAGAAACAGAGGAGGACATTGATCAAATTGTGGCTGAAATTAAAATGAGTATGAGCATGAGCAGCATCAATAGCACAACAGACACAAGTCCAGAGCATAATGTCACAGAGAATGTTGCAAAAGATATTAAGGAAATATGCGAAAAAGTGGATTCTGGCCATTGTGCTAGCAGGCATGAAGGAAGGCCAAAGTCATTAAATATTCCCTCTGCCTCAAAACCTGCCACTGAACTGCAAAGGGGCTATAAGGCAAAAGCTAGGACTCCAGAAGAAAGACAGAAGTGGGTGCCAGAACAGGTTGGTTTCACGTTCATTTTTTAAATCATTAAAATCAAGTATGTATATAAATACAATAAAATAATCTGGGAAAAAGATATACATATATAGATAGTCTAGTATTTCTTAAATTTGTTTGTAAACAACTTTTTTTTATAAAAAACCTTATCTTTAATTGCACAAGACGTATTACATTATTTGTTATCAGCACCAACAATGCAGAAGATATATTTTTGAGTGCTCCTCCTTTTGGGACTATATACATATATATATATATATATATATATATATATATATATATATATATATATATATATATATATATATATATATATATATATATATATTTATATATATATATATTTATATATATATATATATCTATATCTATCTACTGTATATCTATCTATCTATATCTATCTATATCTGTCTATATATATATATATATATATATATATATATATGAAACTATTTGTTATGGTAGTCAAGTTGCATTTTCTGAAATAAGAGATAAAAATATGCTTCCAAAAACAGAAAGAAGAAACAGATAAGAGGTGCAGGAATTTTAAACTACATCCCCTAAGGGTGCCCAAAATATTTAATGGGAGTGTAGGGGTCAGCCTGAAAGGCAGTTAGTTTAAGATTTGCAGTGTATGATTATTTGCTGTTATTGTAACTCAAAACCAGGGCAATAATATTTTATTATGAATCTGTAATCTTGATGTCAGCTAAGCGAGCAATGAACAAACTTTAAATTATGTTTGCTAGGAATGACCTGAACAATTGGATCAGATGGGACATGGCATGGATGCCTTTTACTGTATAACTTTTTATATAAAGGAAGTATGAGCAACACACTAATAAAAAATGAAGTGATGCAACATTTATTTAACCCCAAAACATACAAAAAGGGCAACATTTTGGGCCACCTTGGCCCTTTATCAAGTCTACTCTTACAATATCCAATAAAAAAACACATTTAACGTGTTCGGAAGAGGTATGGATAAACCCCCACCCTTCCTATAAGTGACTTCACAGTGAAAGTTGCATATCACAGCAAAATTACAACATTTTAAAGAATACCTGTTGCACCCTTAAAGGGGTTGTTCACCTTCCAAATAGTATTTAGTTGATACATTTCCCAGCAACATCTCTGGATTACTAGCAACTATTGTACCAATTAGGACAAAAATAAGAAATGTATCAACTAATGTATCAATTTCAGAATTGACGACCACCGCTAGAGCTGCTTTGGAAAGACATTAGAAGGTGAAAATTAAACTTTACACTTCAACATTAGAAAAATGGCCACACATAGAAAATAGAAAGTAGTTGGAAAAAGTCTTTATTTCTGGTGAACTATCTGAAAAAACGAAGAAGAACGAAAAAGAAGTGTTTGAAGGTGAACAACCCCTTTAAGACTCACTCTGCATACCGTACTCAGAACATTTTTGAGACCCTTGTTGATATGCTGGATATGAGTTGGCACTCATGTATTGTGAATCTACCCAAAAAGACTGGTGTATAATATCTGCTCAAATTTTATTCACCTTATGGTCCACGTATTGTCCAATTTTTTGACAATCAGGAATCTACTGCCTCCCCTTCTTGGCCCTTTCAGATCGATCACCTGATTTGAGCTGGCTGATTAGAGTTTCTTTCTGGAAGTGGAAGTGTGTTGGGACAGGCAATAAATAGTCTCTTCAAGATATGCCATATGCCAATTAACATAGGTAGGAGCAACATTACTGCCCGTGGCAGTCCCATGCTGTTGAATATAAATAGAGTCACCAACGAGGAAATAGTTCTGATGGAGCACAATCTAATAGACACTACCAATTTTAGGTTGTTACAAAAAACTCCAGTGAAATTGATGTGGATAGGCTGGTCACGGCAAAGCTCTAGAAAGTGTAGAGTATATTATGTAAATGTGTAATATCTGTTTCAAAAGATTTGGTGTTTTGTACTAATGGTTGCAATAGACTGTCAAGAAAAATGGCAATACCACATCCATGAGGCTGAGACTTGTGCCAGCAAACCAGATTGTCTATCACATTGGTATTTGATAAGATTTAGCAAAACTTGCCGATTTTCATACTCCTATTCTCAAAATGCACAGTTATATAAGATTTGTATGTTAGACGTCATCACGTAGTAAGCAGAAAATTATGCAGTGTTGTAACCATCAAATACGTTTAATTGCAGTACAGTTGTGTACACAGTTGTGTATACAGAGTTAAAATATGCTTAAGATACTGATTTAAAGAACTAGGTTTCAATATGGCAAAGATAAGCTATGTTAACATCAATGCATACCTAGGAACATGATGTCCAAAGAAACATACATTTATCATATCAGTCCTTGAGCAAATGCTTATTCTGTTTCTTTTCTCCGTTCTTAAGAGTAGCTTGTGTTGAGTGATGGATACCCTTTGGCAGCTTCCCAGCTTATGTAGTCTATTGGGTGTAAGAAATCATTTTTTATTACCAGGTTCTTGTCAGTACAAAATGATCTTGGAGGACCAATGCATTAATGCATGTTACTGCTTTCTAAAAGTAAAAAGAACTTTAGTTCTTTATATAAAAAGGAAGGTTGCAAAGATTTCATGATAAATAAAACATGGAAATATGCATGATTAGTTCTTAGCCGCTGACATCTGAAGATAATTTACGGTGATACTTTGCTGCTGGAATGGTACAGTACATCCCAGTTACTGAGTGCAACTACACATATATAGGGCAAATGATCAATTTGAGATTGTTTTTTATTTTTTTATTATGGTATACTTATGTCTTAATCCTGTGTTGCTTGTGTTTTTGTTTTTTTTAGATTAGACTTTTTATGCAAAGAGAATATAAAGTATAAAAAGACGAATATGCACTGTTCCATACAAAACAACATATCACAAATATTTGTTATACATATGCAAGGTGGTGTGATATGGTAGTGCTACAGTGTGTGGAGTATAACAATTAAGGGAAGTATACCAGTGGCTGCTGCAAGCCCACAGTAGATCTGGAGGAATAGATCATCTTGCCTAAGGTTTGCAAGGTTGTAAAAAACATTTGTCTGTGGAGTCTTGGAAACATCAACTAAAATTCTGCGGTGTATCATTGTAGGCATGGATACATTGATCTTGCAGTTATAGGTAGCTTCAGAGGTCCAGGCAGGCAGATTACACAACATTAAAGGAACAGTAACACCCCAAAATAAATATATAATAAAAATATCATCATCAACATATCATATAGTGTTGCCCTGCACTGGTAAAACTGATCTGTTTGCTTCAGAAACACTACTACAGTTCATATAACAAGGTGCTGTGTAGCAATGGCGTGAATTGAAAAAAGGGCTATATGGCACAGGTTAAATAGTGGATAACAGATAACACCATTATGTTCTACAGAGCTTTTTGCTGTGTAATCTGAGAATTTCTCCTTTGAATAGCCGCCCCCATGGCTACACAGCAGCTTATTTATATAAACAATAGTAGTGTTTTCTGAAGCAAACACAGCAGTTTTGCCAGTGAAGGGCAACATTGCATTGTAGTTTTATTACTTTAAACCGCTTTGTTTTTTGATGTTTCTGTTCCTTTAAGCTTATTTACTGGGCCTGTGTTGTATTGCCCCTTTAAAGCACAGTTCACGCACAGTATTCAATGATTCATTACAAAAGATACTCCTTATCGAATGTCATTTGTACACACTACAAATGAAATTCTGGCACTATTCCAAGATGGAAACAACTTGATTTTGGAAATAATCTGTAAACTTTGATTTTGATAATTTCAGCAATAACCTTTTAAGTATATAATTTCCCAGACCCCTCATTTAAAGCTAAAAGAGCATTTAATAAGAGCTGCTGATCCATGAATTGTTTTGTAATGGCTTGCATTGCAAGTTGTGCATCATTCCATTGGCCATTAGCCCAAAGCTTTGGAATGCTTTTGCCACCATGTTCAACAAGTGCAATCATTAGTGTTCCCACAGTCCTTTGCTCATGCCTGTGTTTGGAGACCACTTAACGTATGTAAATTACGAACCCGAATACTTACTGCTGCTTTGCTAAAAAGCCTCTAGTCCGCCCCTGAGAGATGGATTAATCTGTTTAGCCTCTTGGGTTGCTTGCCAAGGAGCTTAAAAGCTCTGTCTTTGCAGCTTGTTCTTTTAGCAGCAGGAAGCAGACTTACATTACAAGTGGAAAAAGATCATAAAATTAAAAACATTACAAAGGCAAAGCAGCTTTTAAAGAAAAATATAGGTGCATAAAAAAAATCTACAATAAGATTCCCCTAAAAAAAAGTGCTTTCTCCTATAGATTTAATAGAATCTGTCTTTCCGAGTCCAGTGCAAAATAATGATTTAGGTTATAGCCATCAGGGATGCACGGTGAAGAAATCATTGTCTCTAGGATTTTGTGCAAGAAAGCTTTACCTCTATCTTTTAAGGAACGTGCTGTTACAATCATTGTTTTTATGCTCTACTGGGTCTTAAATTCATGTTGGCATTTTTCCCAAGAAGCAGATCTGGAAAATTGCAAACCTTAATCCACAACCCATACAGAATAGGGGAAATGATAAATGATAATTACTAATTTTTCTTTAAAATGCAAATACACTGTCTGCAGCTTCCTAATGTTCTCATTTGCACACAGAGGATCCTTTCAGTTTAAAAAAAAAAAAAGAAATACACTTTGAAGTAATTTATCACCCTGGCAGTTCTCTGGTTCTCATAAAGGTAATTCTGGTGAGAGAGCAACCCTTTCACCCAGTTGAGTCATCACAACTGTTGTCCTTGCTGAAAAGCCAGCTGGCTGATCCCTCTCATTTGGGTGATCATGAACATAAAGTGATCTGCAAGGTTAAGCCACTAAGTTTTTTTTTTATATAAGTTCGATATAGTGTTATACTTATCAATATACCTGTACACATAAGATCAGTCCTTTAAAATTAAGACTGTAAAGTGTTTTTGAACTACACCTGTATTATACAGTATGTTTATATTTGGTAACACATGAGCAGGAGTAATATTATTATATGGACCTGGAGATAGTAATTTTATAAATGTATGATTATAACAGTTTTAAAGGGACAGTATACACCTATTCTTAACGCAAGCTTAATAAATAAGACTTGTACTGAACATACTTTTTGCCTATTGTATCAATTAAGAAATATTTCTGTCTTTTGTTATTTTTAGCACTAAACAAGACAGCTTTAGCTTTTCCTGACACATTGTGATCCCACAGAACTGATAAAACTATCCAGCTCCTGATAATGAGCTGCTCAATGGCTGCTGATTAGAAAAGGGAGGGGTTTGTTTCAAGGTAGGTAGGGAGCGCTGAATAAATTGCCCTATTGTAAAGGAAAGGGAGTTAGGTTCAACAGCCCAACTTTATAACGTCAAAAAACCTAGGTAAATGTCAATTTTTTTTTTTTAAAAAAATTAACACTATAGGCAGAATGTGATTTCAACGCAAGTTCCTATTTATTGTGTTCACTTTTATCAAAGATGTTTTTAGGTGTATATTGTCCCTTTAACTATTCTCATGTCTTATGAGGATTATCATTTCTTGGTCTGTTAGTTTCCTTCTAAGTGATATCAATAGATTTGTCTTTTGTATTATCAGCTGCCTCTCGTACGTCATAAACTAAAACTTTTTCCATTTGCTGCAACAAAACTGTGCCCCCAACTCTAAACTGATCTAAACTACAGACACAATAACTAATACTACTAAGTTCAGATAAAAATATTGAAAGAAACTTTGGATCGGTAATATTAAAATAGGCCTCATTTATTGAAGTGGGTGTTGTACTCACCAAAACTAGCAGGAAAATGCAGCTCTTGCAAGTGCAACATATATTTTAGACCTTGAACTTGACTTTGAACTTTGTAGTAAGATGCATTATATGAAAATGAACTAGCAACCAAGAACAGAGAGACATCAAGAAGGATAATTTGTTAAAAAAATGCTCTGATTGTATATTTAGTAAGGCAGACAACATGAAAGGTGAAAATGAGCTGTATCTGCTGGCCAAAATTTAAATGTCTGACTCAGAGTACTAGGACATTTTTCTTCACAAAGCCTCCATGTTCAGAAAATGCTTTTAATCACTAAGGCCATTGAAAGATCATTTGCATGGATAAAAGAATTTCCAGCACGTCGCCTTCCCCTTTACAAGGACTTTTATTTGTGTGTCAGATTCAAAGGGAAACTTCAAACCAGTCTTCAGTCAGCTGTGTGGGTATGATAAAGATATCCCTGCAGGTGCCGCAGCTCACACAAATTATGTCTACAGTCTGATAAAGAAATTGCCACTGCATTGTTATATACATTTTTGAAACAATAATTATTCCCATGGCTGTCGACCAACTTTCTGCTTATTTAGGATAATTGTGTAATTAAAAAAGCTGGATTTTATAACTATAGTTCTTTCACTGACATCTGTTGGGCAGTGCTAATAAACAGGTCTACATTTTCACAGATGATTTGCAGTAAGTCACTTGATTGTGGAACAGATCAGGGTTTTCATGGGAAACGAGCAATTAAAGAGAACATGTGCTTGGAATAACAATCATTGGTATGGCCCTTTTTACTCACATGAAGCATCAGTTATTGCTGGCATGCTCTTTTTGAAGTGGATTGTTCATGGATAAGACTTTATTGGTAGTGATGAGAGGAAAATGTCACCACTTGTGGATTCGTGGCAAAACTATAGTTTTTCCACAAAACCAATAGCCAAATGTCTATTGACCAAATGGAGATCATGTTTATGCCATAGCTTTGAGGAAATGTGACAGTTTTCTTCTTTTAGAATAAGTGGCACTGGAGAAATGAGTGATATTCACATATTTGACTTCGTTTTAGTGCGTTTTGGTTTATTTTTTGATTACTTCTATGCAAATCAGCTGTTAAATAATATCATGTTAATGATTATCAAAATGAGCTTCTAAGAAACCACTGGTTTCCTTTTAGAAGAGGTGCAAGACAGAGTAACCCTTCTCCACCTGCACTTACTTCAGATCATTAGTATTAAAGCACTTGCCCAATAAAAGTAAATTTTGGACAAAAATGCAGTGGAACAAATGTGTAATTTTAACTTATACCCTGCTCAAAATCTGGACAAACATCCCCATATAACCATTACTGGGTACCCTTACTTCATTTAATCACTGTACCATGTTACCCATTGATAGAAACAAGAAGCAGCTGAACGTATATTAAATACATCTGTTAATAACCAGTGCTTTAGGTCAATTGTCAGTGCACTGCTGTCAATGAGCTGTAAAACATTGTAAAATATAAACAATGTTGAAGTCTGTTTATGGATTTTTGGGGGGCATTAACAGGACTAAGAAAGGACACAATCTGATGGTGGAAAGGTTGTGCTCTAAATATTCTGCAACTTGGATTTACTTTGTATTATCCTGTATTACATGACTACAGCACAGAGAATTGTTGTAATTTGGCACAGTTTTTAAAGATGGTAAAGATTTAAGAAATCTATCTGAAGAGGTGGTAAAGATGGTAAAGATGCAAGAAATCTATCTGAAGAGGTTATGCCCACTTCCAGTCTTGTTATAAAATAGTTACTCCAAAAGCTGCAAAATGCTTTTCTGCTCTTCAACACTAGTGAATACCAAAACAAGCTAAGAATAAATGTTGTATCAGTGCAGTGTAAGATTTCTTGTATCTTGTAGGTACTGTATGTCTAAAGGGGAGGTACAGTGTTGTAGGAATTGTAGGTTACCACTTGAGTGGTACAAATTAATATTAATTACCACCGGTATAAAAGAATCAAAAAAACAAAACAAAGATTGAATAAAGGGTGATGAACTTCTTGGAATCAAGCTCATGTGATGATTCAGAATAATGGTAGTTCTTTTTTAATTGTTTAATAAAAACAACAATAGAGTCCTAATGGTTTTTATGCTAAATACTGTCTAATCTGTCTTCAGGTGTGTAACAGTGTGGAGCAACCAAGGAAACAGCAACGTTCTGACCTCAATGGACCTGTTGACAATAACAATGTTCAGGAGGTAAGTAACACACATATTTGTATATTTCACATTCATATAAGCATAATCCTCTTTAAATTTTGTGACTGTTAAATAATGAGCTCTGAATCCTTTAGTAGTCAATAGTCTTTATTGATGATGCATTGCTTGAATGGGTAGGATTCTCCAGACATTTTAAAATTGTGATTGCCGAGGAATTGATACACAAACTTCACGGGATATTCATATGACTTTGAGGGTTTATTTAGATATTTAAGATGAATTCCCTGAAAGTGTGTTTGTACCTCATTATTTAATTTATCATTCATTTTTCATTCATTTTCTTTTGATTTGCAGCAGACAAAGAAGGTGACTTCATTCCCAAGTTTTGTGGATGGTAAGGTTGTTTTTATTCAACTTAAATTAACTCTTTAATTAGTTAATTGATTCCTGCTTGAATTTTGGCTCATTTACAAAATGTTATTGTAATTATTTTATGTATATGCAATATATGGTAACGCATGAACACTTTTTAATTGCACAAAACAAGAAGGCAATGATTGATGCATGTTTAATTGTGATTTGTACCTGACCCTAACCTGCCCCCTCCCAATCTGCAACTGGCCTGGCAGGCTGCTGACCTCTATTTATAGACCCGCGCCCGCCCCGCAGTGACGTCACAAAAGGGGCAGGGCGGGCTCAAGTCTATAAATTTCTGTGCTGGAAGCCAGAAGTGCTAGCTTGACCCGGACCCACCTGACACCCGAAGATTTTGTGCAGGAGTCTGCCCGAACCCGCCCAACTTGTGGGTCCCGCGGGTTTCGGGCCAGCCCGCACATCACTAATGTTTAACAATATCTCTATTTTATTTACCTAGCGTACAATAGGTTTTGTCTGAGTACAATTATTACCGCGGATATTATTACTTTAAATGGATTCTGTCATGATTTTTATGATATCGTTTCTATTTCTAAATGACACTGTTTACACTGCAAATAATTTATTCTACAATATAAAATTTCATTCCTGAACCAGAAAGTGTATTTTTTTTTTAAGTTGTAATATTGGTGTGTAGGCAGCCATCACAGGTAATATTGTCTGGTCATGTGCTTTCAAAAAGAGCCAGCACTTTAGGATGGAACTGCTTTCTGGCAGGCTGTTGTTTCTCCTACTTAATGTAACTGAATGTGTCGCAGTGGGACCTGGATTTTACTATTGAGTGATGTTCTTAGATCTACCAGGCAGCTGTTATCTTGTGTTAGGGAACTGCTGTCTGGTTACCTTCCCATTGTTCTGCTGGGGGGGGAGAAGGGAGGGGGTGATATCACTCCAACTTGTAGTGCAGCAGTAAAGAGTGACTGAAGTTTATTAGAGCACAAGTCACATGACTGGGGGCATCTGGGAAACTGACAATATGTCTAGCCCCATGTCAGATTTCAAAATTGAATATAAAAAAATCTGTTTGCTCTTTTGAGAAAAGGATTTCAGTGCAGAATTCTTCTGGAGCAGCACCATTAACTGATGCGTTTTAAAAAAAAACATTTTTTCCCATGACAGTATCCATTCAAGCTAAAGCAATGCCATTGGTGACCTATATCTGATGGGGAAGATTGAACGATTTGAATTTCCACATCATGGAGCTGGTTTATGAACATCAGTATTAAACTCAACCAGTAACCCATAGAAAGTTATAAGACTTATGTGTTCATTTTCTAATTTATAGTACATTTATTTTCAGTTGACACTGAAAATTAGCTGTGTATGCAATTATGTCCTCAGGCCACATCTAACTTTAAGTAAAAGTCCACTTCTTTGGTGACTTCAGTCTACCAGACGATTTATGTATTGTCTGCCTAAATTTGAGGGTCTGTGTTTGTTTGAAGTTGGCTATGTTGGCTTCTTTTGAACTTAGGTCGTTTTTCCCAAGTTACTGATCTTATAATGTTATTCTAAATGTTTGGGACCGATTGTGCTTTAATAAATTAAAAGATGAGCTATATGTATAAATAGTACTAGTATATAAGATAAATATATATTCTTTAACGTATCAATTACATTTTTTGTTTTACTGTTTTCTAAGAAACAGACACTGGGTCTTCATATCTATATGTTCCTAATACGTTCATAGTATTCGCACATGAGAAGAATACAATTGTGCATACGCTTCATTGCAAATTGGGTGCAGTTGCGCTGTATATTTCAGTCTGTCTGTCAGTATTGCCATTGTGAGTGATATGTGCGCCCTGCTATGTTGGCGCAGCTGCAATGCAGTGATTGACACAGGGTTAACACCCAGACAAGTGATTTGAACTCATGGAGTTGAGTATCACAGAATATAGCAAGTATATTGACTGCACTATAATTCCATATATTGAATTTTATTGCAGCAGTCAGAAACTGGAGAGCAGCCATTTATATTATCCACTTTATGTGAACTATAATGTTTTTGGCATGGTTTTTTCTGTACCCTACTAAATTGTTTAATTTATTTGATAGCGTTACTCTTTATTGTGCCAACACAATTTGCTATATTTCTATCAAAATAATTGGATATGTGCCACAAAGCGAGATTAGTAGCTGCTTCTTGTATCAAACAACATAAGTTTTATTGTTTTCTGTGGGTGTATAACAGGATACTTGCTTCTGAGGAAACAATGAAAAGATTTCTAGACTGCTACAAGTAGCAGCTAATGCCGTTTATCTGAAAACTCAAGGGGGAAAACCACTCAACATTTCATTTGTTTATATATCCATATCCCACAACATATAAAATGTTACTTCATGAAGTCACTCTAGTTAGAGTTTTTTGATACTTACATTGCAACACAAATAATCTCAGTTGGTGTTTATTGTGTTGGTTTTGGCTTACTTTCCTTGCTATTGTTCACTCTCTTGGTTCCCCTGCAGTTTCTCCTTCAAACCAACAAGGTTTCGAAGCATTGTAAAACTCTCTTCACTTTGTATTCAGTAGAGTATATTTGCATGTTAAAGCCATTCGGAAAAAAAAAATTATTTATGCACTGGTAATAATAACTTGCATATTATAAAAGGGCAAAGGAAATGTAAAAGTTTAATTCATATGTCTTGTATTAAATTAGAGATGCTATTTTTACTTCTCTGATGGTTATATCTGTTTTATTTCTCTATTTTTTAGCCCAGGGTTAATATTGAAATCAAGCTACAGGTTCTTGTAGAATCAAAGAAACACCTTTAAAAAAATCTTGTGTAATATACGGCTCACATTTACAACTGCAAGCACAGTGGGCAACTTTTCCCGCAAAGCATTGAGTGCAAACTACTTTCATTAAAGGGAAAATAAATTCTAAAATAGAATAATGCTTGAAATGCCTTGTTTTGTTTGTACTAAACATAAACACGTACTTACTGCACCAGAAGACCAAGACCATGCACATGCTCAGTGTGGTCTGGGCTGCTGCTTAGGGATCATCATAAATTATTAAAACAGCACAAGTAAAAAAATATCTGCTAGAAGGCGATACAGCAAGACTGATTAATATTCAGAATATGCAGACCAGACTGGGCCTGTGTTGTCATGTAATCTAATGTGGATTTTATAGTTTTTGTGTGGTTTAATACAAACTTTCTCCAACTCTACAGAATCAGTTGCTGCAGCAAAATAATTCTCCAAATAGAATCCCAGTTTTTCTGTTTAAATCTGGCTCCATGATCTTTGTCCCTGCAGCTGGAGTTGGAAACAGAAGATGTAAAGGCAAAAATAAAAAATTTTTACTTTATTAAATGAAAAGGAAACCTATCCCTAGTAATAAATCTGTAAAATTTTTATAAGAAACCTGACTGTATTTAGTGAAAATCCCCCTTCATTAACTTGCTCTAACTGCTGCGGATATGAATCTCTACACGGTTGCCGGCTGCTCAGGAAAACAAACAAAGCTGCTCAAGTTCTGGGAAGTGAGGTGAGGGGCTCCCCTTGCTGTTTGAAAGTATGATTCTTTCCCTGCAGAGCAGTTAGGGACCATCTTTCCATTGTTGCCTATCAACAGCAGACAGGTCAAGTAAAACAAAGGGGGAATTTCACTGCATTCAGTCAGGTATAAAAACCGGTACACATTTTTTAATTAAAGATAATTAATTAATTAAATTACATTGGAGATAGGTTTCTTTATCATTAAAGAAACCAGGGACTAGTCCACTTGCCATTTTGGAGACAGGAAGGACTTTTTTATCGAAGGCAAATTAGAGAGGCTTTATATGTTTTTTTTTTTTTTTTGCCTTCCTCTGGATCAACTAGCAATTAGGCAGGTTCATAGAAGAGTTAAAAGGTGGACTTCTACCAAGACTTATATGCCTCCAAAGTCAATTACACAGCAGATCAATTAACAGTCTATCTTGATGCTATACCTTTCCCCCCAGCTGACACCCCACTCGGTCACCTCCTTAAATGCACCCATTACCTTAGTGGAGGTGCAGGACGCAATTGCCTCCCTTCACCCTAACAAGACACCTGGCCCAAATGGCCTCCCCTCAGACTGGTATAAAACTTCCAGAGAACTCCTCTCCCCCTTGCTACATAAAACCCTAACGGATGCCACAGAGGAGAACCAGCTCCCCTCTTGTTTAACGAGGCACTGATAATGGTATTCCAAAAAAAGGGAAGGATCCCCTTAATTGCGGTTCCTACAGGCCTATCTCCCTTCTCAATACGGATGCCAAGGTGTTTGCAAAAGTACTGGCCACTAGGCTTAAACAGGTGATAGAAGAAGTTATAGAAACAGACCAAACTGGATTCATGCCAAGTAGATCTACCAATCTCAATATTCGCAGGCTATTCACAAACAAACAGGCAATCCATAGTAATCAAGGATCACATATCATAGTGTCCCTTGATGCGGCTAAGGCCTTTGATTCTCTGGAATGGGTAAACCTGTGGGGAATATCAACTTTCAACCTATACAGAGGCACCCGACAAGGGTGCCCCCTATAACCGCTTCTCTTTGCCATAGCGATAGAGCCCCTGGCAATCCTGATTTGTCAGGCCAAGAATATCACAGGGCTCCTCCTGGGGAGATTGGAGGAAAGCATATCCCTATATGCCGATGACATACTATTATACCTGGACAACCCGGATGACTCCCTACAGGCGGTCCTGAGAATAGTGGACCGGTTTGGTCAATTCTCAGGCCTAAGGATCAACTGGGGGAAATCCAGCATTTTCCCCATTGACAAGGACACTGACCCTAACTTATTCCCCCCCACCCCTCTAGTCTGGGTGGACTCATTCAAATATCTGGGTATCACTATACATAGAAACCTTGATGTCTTCATACCCTCAAGCCTAGAGCCAATTCTGCTCAACATGAAAGAGAAACTGAAGGTGTGGGCAAACCTCCATGGCTGCTCAGATCTACTATATACACTGGTGGCTTAACCCAGACCCAAACAATCCGAACTCCAGGCCACTCTGGCAAGCTCCATAGAGTCGCTTGCCTGCATCCCATTCTGCAAGCTCTGCGACATTCACACAGACCATCCAGTCATAATTACACCTTTCAAAGCATGTATGACAGTACTCAAAATCTTCAAGTTAAAGTCTCCCCTTCTCTCACCAAACCTACCACTATGGGTAAACTCCTTTCTCCCACACCTGCAGAACATAGCGGAATACAAAATCTGGCTGCACTGGGGCATACGAACACTGGGGAATTTGCTCAAGGATGGGAAAATTCTCCCCAGGAATGAGATACCGTATATACTCGAGTATGAGCCGAGTTTTTCAGCACCCAAAATGTGCTGAAAAAGTCTACCTCGGCTTATACTCGAGTCAACTGCTAGGGAAGAACTAAAACATATACTGATATGTTAAAGTTGCTGCTTACTCACTGATCCAAAGACAGCAGTGACTCATCCGTGCTTCCTTAGCCCTCAGCCCCTCCCCTCTCAGCTCTCGTAACTCAGTCCTCCCTCCTCATCCCTTCCCCTCTTAACCCTCCGTGCTCTGCGTTTGTGAGCTAGCATTTTCATTTCAGCTTTGAGCACGGAGGGGAGGGGCCGAGGGCTAAGGAAGCAAAATCAAGCCACGAGGGGGGAGAAGTATGGGCAGAACGGAGGAGTCACTGCTGTCTTCGGATCAATGAGTAAGCATCAACTTTACCATACTGCCATCGGTGTCTGCATAATAGGGCAAGGGGGGGGGGCACGTCTGCATAATATGGCAAGGAATTTGTCCCCTTCTTTAGCTGCCCTACAGTTCAAGCTATTTTATGAAGCGTCTGGTACACAGACTCATAAGTCTGTGCAAAACCCTTACCGGCTTTTTGCTCTATACCTCTGGCTGTTCTAGGGATTCCTTTGATAATTGTATGCACAGCATGTGGTGTGTCCCGGTAGGCTCGGCCAGAGACTTGTCTGCCTGAGATTACCGGCACGAAAGAGAAGAAAGTGCTGAGAGATAAGGAGGGGGCATAGAAAAGACACAGAAAAAATAAAACAAGGTGAGTTGAAATATGACAGGGAGAGGGAGATTAAAAAAGAGCAGCAGGAGGGGGAGGTGCGGGTGAGATAAAGGCAGGAGAGCAGACAGGCACACTATGTATATATAAGAGAGTTGCAAGCTCCACAGCAGACAGGCAAGCACTTGGCCAGAAATGAATTTAGGAGTCAGGATCCAAGTGCTGCAAGACAGGCATGTTAACCATTTAGGAAACCAAAACATGGGTACTAATAATTTGAGTGATATGTTATCTTCCTTGCCCCCCCCTGGAAAATTTTCTGCGGACACCCATGCATACCGGTATACTTTTTAGACTATTAGACTGCTTGCTGATTTGCATTGTAAAACAAAACTGTACAATACAGTGTAAAACATTATGGGATTATTATTGTCAACGAAGATGCTGGGCAACACCAAAGACACTCATCTGATCATCACTAAACTTCTTTTACTTAAGTGCCAGTTCTTCCCTAGCAGAGCGCACGCAGGAGCGTGTGTTCTGCTGAACATGTCCTAAAATGTATTTGTCACCCCTAGGCTTATACTCGAGTCAATACATTTTCCCAGTTTTCTTAGGTAAAATTAGGTACCTCGGCTTATACTCGGGTCGGCTTATACTCGAGTATATACGGTAAACATACTCAAACTCACCAGGTCCTCCCCTGGTTCTCCTACTTTCAACTGAGACAAGCTCTGCAAACACAACTGCAGGGAAACAATATTCCCCTTACAATTACAAAAATAGAATCAACCCTAAGGGCTGCCTCAACTAAGAAACTAGTCACCATGCTATACGCATGTCTCCAATCTACTATCAAATCCCCATTCAATACAGCAGGGGCCACCTGGACTAGTGACATCCCAGATCTGGAGGAGGATGATTGGGAAGAGGCAACGGATAGGGCCTATGATTACCTGGTCTCTACCGACAAGTTGATCCAATTCAAAATTCTACATAGACTCCATCTCACCCCAACCCTGCTGTTCCGCGTGAACAGTCGCAAATCACCCCAATGCCCCAAGTGCAGCACGGCAGAAGCCAATTTTTGCATCTCATTTGGTCAAGCCCTATAGTTCAAGTATTCTGGTCACAAGTCCTAACTTATATTCAGGGGAAAACAACACTCCCCAAACTACTGACTCCCAAGGTATGTATTTTAGGTGTAGTAGATGAGGTCACACCAAGGGCAGCAAAGAGAACTTTACATCGCACTCTACTGTTCTATTCAAGGAAATTTGTTCTCCTGAATTGGATGTGCCCCCAGCCCCTGACACTCCAAGGCTGGCTTAACCTAATAAAGATAACACTCCCGCTGATACAACTTACCTATGCGGCAAGAGGGTGCCCCCAAAAATATGAAGTGGTGTGGCAGGGCTGGTTAGATGCCACAGAGCAATTATTACCTCAAGACATGCTAAGCCAATAATACCCAAATAAAGTTAAGGAGTTTTTTTTCAGCAGGGGGAACCGCCCGAGAGTCGGACCAAAAAGAGGTCAATATTTCAATGGATGGGAAACCAAATAGATACACATGAAACTGAAATGATTAAGGAAGTAACCATGAAAATCGTATTGTAATGTTTATTGTTGTATTGTTTAACAATATTTTAATGCAAAATAAAAACTTTAAAAAAAAAAAATGTGAACTTGATGGACATGTTTTTTTTTTCAACCTGACTTACTATGTCACTATGTAAGAAAGTAAAAATGGGATTTTATTTTTTTGCCCTTACATTCCCTTTAAAGGTACTTGCTTCAAAATGTGCTCTTCGCACTGCTCAGTCCTTCCTGCTGCTGCACCTATTGACTTCGCAGAACCCTGGATCTCCTATCACCTCCTGACTAGGCAGAAGCTTCAGCGCTTCCACAGCGCCATAATAGCAGGGTGTACACCTCACTTGCATGCCAAACACTGGAAATGATGCCAGACAGACTTCTATTATAGTCAGTGAAAATGTGTCCAATTTGCAATGAGGTGAAAAAGCAATTGCATTCATTTTGGCAAATTGCAATAATTGCAATAATTGCACTAGGTGCTGAGCAATAGTGGCACCCATTTGCACTCATAATTATGCTGGACTTCTGGGAAAATGCTGCATTGTGGGACAAATGGTGATTGCACTCAAAATTGCACTTTGCTCACTTCACTTGCAGTCATTAATGAGCCTTGTAGTGTTAGACAGACAAGCATGTTGTACCAGGATAAACCAATTCTTTGCACTATATAACACAGGCTTCACTACAGAAATAGATAATCATAACTACATACTTTATTTTAGTTTCTCTTCCATCCAATTTCAGTTTTAGGCATGCCACAATCTCAGTGCTTATTACTTTAAATAAGTTTGTGGCATTCAGGGAAAAGTAGCATGCCATTACTGAACCAAGATGCTCAATACTAACTTCTGCACCACATAGTAGGCATAAGTACAAAAATATATTGCAGCAGCACTTTTAGCAGCTAAAAAACCCAATACAATGGCATAATCATAGCAATGTTTTGGACTTCCAGAGACCTTTCTAAAGCTGGAAGATTATTAGTTTGATAGTGAAAACGAAGGGGTTATTTACTAAAATCCAAATTTATCTGATATTTTATTTTTAAAAAAGCCAAGATCAAACTCCCATGCCTGATTTTAGCTTATTTATTAGTAAAAAAAAACTCGATAAAATAGAGCGAAAATCTGAATCACTTGAATTTTCCAGATTTTAGCTTATTTATTAGTCAAAAAACTTGATTTAATCATAAATAATATATCATGGCCATATGGGTGAGCACCTCCTCTGATGAAGCACCCAATGGTGTAAATGCGCCAGGAGGATGTGGCTTACATGAGGTATGCAGACAGGGGAAAGACACTGCCATGTGGTATGATGTAAGTTTATTTTTCACAATTTATTGCTGTGGTGTTTGTTCACAAATAAATGCTTCAAGTGAGTGACCGTGCATATCTATTTAATTATTAACTTGATTTAATCGGATCGAGGGAAAACTCCATAAAATCAAGCAAAAAAACGAATCACTTAAATTTTTAAGGCTGTTTTCCCTGAATAGCTGTAATTTTTTGAGTTTTTGCCGAAAAACCCTGGAAAGTCAGATTTTTTGGCTAAACCCAGCTCAGACCACGAGAACTTTGCGATAGGTGCCTCTCCCATTAACTTATACAGGACCTCGACAGGTCTGAAAATTTTGGATTCTGCCTTTTTGAAGCATTGGGGTATAAAAAATCTAAATAAAAATAAAAATTTTTTTCCTCTAAAAATTTGAGTTTTTTAGTGAAAAAAAAACAAATTTTTCGAGATTTCAAAATTTGACCTTTAATAAATAACACCCTAAATGTTCTAAAGATGTCTGTCTAATAATTCGCATTAGTGGTTAACTACATAAGCTAAGGGTAAGGGCACACCTGGTGATTCAGGGAGATTTAGTCGACTGGTGACTAATCGCCTCTTCTTTGGGGCGACTAATCTCCCTGAAGGGCTTCCCCCTATCTTCCGCCGGCTATAATGAAAAATCGGCTGCGGCATGGCACACGCGGCGCTTTGTATTTCGAAGTCGCCCGAAGATGCGTCACGCTAACCAGCATGATTTGCTAAGATTCTTGCATTGATTCAGCATTGAAATAACATAACTTATGATATTTGGTTTTTGTAACCAGCATAACAAAATATTTACTGTGGGAAACAGAATTGCAACTATTATTGTCATTATCACAACGTGATTACACATAAAAACATGACAGTTCTAATTACAGTAGTTTGTTTTCCAGAGAGGGTTTATGTTTACTACATATTACCGATGTTCAGGTGCCTTTACTATCCTGTCCTCATTTGGTACAATACTATTGGTGTGTGGCCACTTTAGTTGTTTCTCTGCAAGTTGTTTTTCTGTGGAAAGATTCATGGAGGTACCTACCTTAGTAAAGCAAAATGATGTCACTGACAATTGTTAAAATATACAATGGAATTAGTTCACACTACAAAATTGACTATGAAGATTTTCATTCATCCAGGTCATAGTATATCTAGTATAGGTCAATCTAAAAACAACTGGACTTGCTGAGTAATCAATGAAGACGTTTCACTACTCATCCGAGCAGCTTCTTCAGTTCACTGAACTGAAGAAGCTGCTCGGATGAGTAGTGAATAGGGATGGCGCGAACTGTTCGCCGGCGAACTTGTTCGCGCGAACATCGGGTGTTCGCGCTCACCGGAAGTTCGCGAACGTCGCGCGACGTTCGCCATTTTGGGTTCGCCATTGTTGGCGCTTTTTTTTGCCCTCTCACCCCAGACCAGCAGGTACATGGCAGCCAATCAGGAAGCTCTCCCCTGGACCACTCCCCTTCCCTATAAAAACCGAAGCCCTGCAGCGTTTTTTCACTCTGCCTGTGTGTGCTGAAGAGATAGTGTAGGGAGAGAGCTGCTGCCTGTTAGTGATTTCAGGGACAGTTGAAAGTTTGCTGGCTAGTAATCGTTTTGATACTGCTCTGTTATTGGAGGGACAGAAGTCTGCAGGGGTTTGAGGGACATTTAAGCTTAGGTAGCTTTGCTGGCTAGTAATCTACCTTCTACTGCAGTGCTCTGTATGTAGCTGCAGTGGGCAGCTGTCCTGCTTCTGATCTCATCTGCTGACTGCTGCAATAACAGTAGTCCTTGTAAGGACTGCTTTTATTTATTTTTTTGTTGTTTTACTACTACTACTACTACTACTATAAGAGCCCAGTGCTATTAGTCTAGCAGTGTTGGGGAGTGGGACTGGTGTGCTAATCTGCTGCTCCTAGTAGTTCAGCAGCACCAACTTTAATTTTTTTTTTTTTAATATTCATTTTTTTTTTATTTTACTTTTTTTTATTTTACTACCGCTGTAGTAGTGTATAAGTTGACCTTTTAGGCATTATTTGCCCTGTAGGCATTTTTTGCCCAGTGTGTTATTCAACCAACTGCCATCTAGCTGTGTGACCTTGTTCACATTCTGTCTAAATATCCATAATATTACCGTCTCCAGAAAAAACACCGGAGTGACTTTTTTCAAGCAGCCATAACATATTTTACGTAATCTGTATCCATCGCTGTAGTAGTGTATAAGTTGACCTTTTAGGCATTATTTGCCCTGTAGGCATTTTTTGCCCAGTGTGTTATTCAACCAACTGCCATCTAGCTGTGTGACCTTGTTCACATTCTGTCTAAATATCCATAATATTACCATCTCCAGAAAAAACACCGGAGTGACTTTTTTCAAGCAGCCATAATATATTTTACGTAATCCGTATCCATCGTTGTATTAGTGTATAAGTTGACCTTTTAGGCATTATTTGCCCTGTAGGCATTTTTTGCCCAGTGTGTTATTCAACCAACTGCCATCTAGCTGTGTGACCTTGTTCACATTCTGTCTAAATATCCATAATATTACCGTCTCCAGAAAAAACACCGAGTGACTTTTTTCAAGCAGCCATAACATATTTTACGTAATCTGTATCCATCGCTGTAGTAGTGTATAAGTTGACCTTTTAGGCATTATTTGCCCTGTAGGCATTTTTTGCCCAGTGTGTTATTCAACCAACTGCCATCTAGCTGTGTGACCTTGTTCACATTCTGTCTAAATATCCATAATATTACCGTCTCCAGAAAAAACACCGGAGTGACTTTTTTCAAGCAGCCATAATATATTTTACGTAATCCGTATCCATCGCTGTAGTAGTGTATAAGTTGACCTTTTAGGCATTATTTGCCCTGTAGGCATTTTTTGCCCAGTGTGTTATTCAACCAACTGCCATCTAGCTGTGTGACCTTGTTCACATTCTGTCTAAATATCCATAATATTACCGTCTCCAGAAAAAACACCGGAGTGACTTTTTTTCAAGCAGCCATAATAAATTTTACGAGATCCGTATCCACCGCTGTAGTAGTGTATACGTTGATCTTGTGGGCAGTATTTGCACAGTGTTTTCTTCAAACCGCCATCTAGCTGTGTGAGCTTGTTCACATTTTGTCTAAATATTGATAATATTATCGTCTCTAGAAAAACCACTTGAGTTACTTTTTTTCAAGCAGCATTCATATATTTTACGTAATCCGTATCCACCGCTGTGTATACGTTGACCTTGTAGGCATTATTTGCACAGTGTTTTCTTCAAACCGCCATCTAGCTGTGTGAGCTTGTTCACATTTTGTCTAAATATTGATAATATTATCGTCTCTAGAAAAACCACTTGAGTTACTTTTTTTCAAGCAGCATTCATATATTTTACGTAATCCGTATCCACCGCTGTGTATACGTTGACCTTGTAGGCATTATTTGCACAGTGTTTTCTTCAAACCGCCATCTAGCTGTGTGAGCTTGTTCACATTTTGTCTAAATATTGATAATATTATCGTCTCTAGAAAAACCACTTGAGTTACTTTTTTTCAAGCAGCATTCATATATTTTACGTAATCCGTATCCACCGCTGTGTATACGTTGACCTTGTAGGCATTATTTGCACAGTGTTTTCTTCAAACCGCCATCTAGCTGTGTGAGCTTGTTCACATTTTGTCTAAATATTGATAATATTATCGTCTCTAGAAAAACCACTTGAGTTACTTTTTTTCAAGCAGCATTCATATATTTTACGTAATCCGTATCCACCGCTGTGTATACGTTGACCTTGTAGGCATTATTTGCACACTGTTTTCTTCAAACCGCCATCTAGCTGTGTGAGCTTGTTCACATTTTGTCTAAATATTGATAATATTATCGTCTCTAGAAAAACCACTTGAGTTACTTTTTTTCAAGCAGCATTCATATATTTTACGTAATCCGTATCCACCGCTGTGTATACGTTGACCTTGTAGGCATTATTTGCACACTGTTTTCTTCAAACTGCCATCTAGCTGTGTGTATTATCGTTTCCAGAAAAACCAACTGAGTTTTTGTTGTTGTTGTTTTTTTAAAAATAATGCCAGGCAAAGGCAGGCCACCACGCAGAGGCCGTGCTAGGGGCCGTGCTGCTATGCAATCCTGTGGCCCTAGCAAATTGCCCAGTTTTAAAAAGCCAATGACCCTGAACTCCCAAAATGCTGAAGAGGTAGTTGACTGGCTTACACAGCACACCCCATCCTCTACCGTTTCTAACTTTACCACAACATCCTCCTCATCCTCCACTGCTATGGCCACCCCACGTAACACTTCCTCCACCACCGGTGCCCCTTCTTCACTGGAGTCAGAGGAGTTATTTTCCCATGAGTTTCTTGAACTGAGTAATGCGCAACCATTATTGCCAGAAGAAGATGAAGGAGATGAGGACGTTACACCAGATTTAATTCTGGCAGAGAACACGACAGAGATGGACATAATGATGAGTGATGAGGAGGAGGTCCCCGCTGCTGCTTCCTTCTGTGATGTGTCAGAAGAAATTGATGCATCTGAGGAGAATGATGATGAGGAGATTGATGTTTTGTGGGTGCCTAGTAGAAGAGAGCAAGAGGAGGGTAGTTCAGATGGAGAGACGGAGAGTCAGAGAGGCAGTAGGAGAATAAGACTTAGAAGAAGCAGGGAGGACAGCCCGCAGGGATCAGTAGGGCAACAACATGTATCGGCACCTGTGTTCAGCCGGCCAACGCACCCGCCATTGCCGCCAATGCCGCCAACTTCTACTGTTACCGCCAGATCGCACACTTCCAAAAAGTCAGCAGTGTGGGATTTTTTTTAATGTGTGCCTCTGACAAAAGCATTGTAATTTGCAATGAGTGCAGTCAGAAACTGAGCCTTGGTAAGCCCAACAGCCACATAGGTACAACTTCTATGCGAAGGCACATGAGCGGCAAGCACAAAGCACTTTGGGAGCAACACCTCAAAGGCAACAGGCAAACTAAAAGCCACACTCCTTCTGGTCCAGCATCTTACTGCTCTACCTCTGCTCTCCTTGACCCGTCTGAACCACCCTCCACTCCGCCTTCCACCTTGACCACCTGTTCCCATTCCCAGTCATCTGCCACCAGCGAAGTTTCTGTGAAGGCCATGTTTGAGCGTAAGAAGCCAATGTCTGACTGTCACCCCCTTGCCCGGCGTCTGACAGCTGGCTTGTCTGCACTCTTAGCCCGCCAGCTTTTACCATACCAGCTGGTGGACTCTGAGGCCTTCCGCAAATTTGTAGCAATTGGGACACCGCAGTGGAAGGTACCCAGCCGCAATTTTTTTTCTAAAAAGGGAATACCACACCTGTACCAACATGTGCAGAGCCAAGTTACCGCATCTCTGTCACTTAGTGTTGGGCCAAAGGTCCATATGACTACTGACGCATGGTCCTCCAAGCATGGTCAGGGCAGGTATGTCACCTACACTGCCCACTGGGTGAACTTGGTAATGGCTGGGAAGCAGGGAATGGGTAGCTCAACAACAACAACAGTGGAGTTGGTGTCACCGCCACGGATTGCACGCGGTTCTGCCACCACCTCTACTCCTCCATTGCTCTCTACCTCGTCTTCTTCCTCTTCTTCTTCTTACTCTGCTGCTGGGTCCTCCTTCTCCTCCTCCACACCTGTGCACCCCCAGCTCCCCCTAGGCTATTCGACGTGCCAGGTACGCCGTTGTCACGCTGTCTTGGGGATGACGTGCCTGGAAAGCAAAAACCATACCGGATCTGTACTCCTGTCATCTCTGCAGTCACAGGCCGATCGGTGGCTGACCCCACACCAACTGCAGATCGGAAAAGTGGTGTGTGACAATGGAAGCAATCTGTTGGCAGCGTTGAGACTGGGCAATTTAACACATGTGCCCTGCATGGCACATGGGTTAAATTTAATAGTCCAACGTTTTGTCTCCAAGTACCCAGGATTCCAGGACGTTCTCACCCAGTCCAGAAAGGTGTCGGCCCATTTCAGACGTTCCTACACAGCCATGGCACGCCTTGCTGACATTCAGCAGCGCTACAACATGCCAGTCAGGCGTTTGATTTCTGACAGCCAGACTCGCTGGAATTCAACGCTCCTTATGTTGGAACGTCTGCTGCAACAACAAAGGGCCGTCAACGAGTACCTTTTTGAACTGGGTGGTAGGACTGGATCTGCAGAGCTGGGGATTTTTTTCCCCCGTTACTGGGTGCTTATGCGCGATGCCTGCAGGCTCATGCGACCTTTTGAAGAGGTGACAAATATGGTCAGTCGCACCGAAGGCACCATCAGCGACCTAATACCCTTCGCTTTCTTCCTGGAGCGTGCCGTGCGACGAGTGACAGATGAGGCTGTAGACCAGCGTGACGAGGAGCTGGAAGCGCACGATTTATGGTCGGAATCACCAGAACGAACCCAGGCACCTGCTGCAACGCAGGGAGAGGTGCCAGAAGTGGAGTCAGAGGAGGAAGGTGGCTTTGTGGAGGAGGAGGACCAACAGGAGCAGGCTTCCCAGGGGGCTAGTGGTGACCTTTTGGGGACCCCTGGTCTTGTACGTGGCTGGGGGGAGGAGACCGTGGATGATGCAGTCCTTGATAATGAGGAAGCGGAGATGGATAGCTCTGCATCCAACCTTGTGAGAATGGGGTCTTTCATGCTGTCATGCCTGTTGAAGGACCCCCGTATCAAGAGGCTTAAGGAGAAGGACCTGTACTGGGTCGCAACGCTACTAGACCCTCGGTACAAGCATAAAGTGTCAGAAATGTTACCAACATACCACAAGTCCGAAAAGATGCGGCATTTACAAACCAGCCTGCAAAACATGTTGTACAATGCTTTTAAGGGTGATGTCACTTCAGGAACTCATCAACATTCCAGGGGCAGAGGTGCCAGTAATCCTGCCACGAGCACACCTGCAAGGACAAAGCCCTTTGGCCAGTCTGTAACGTCAGACATGCAAATGTTTTTCTGTCCAAGGCAGCGCCACAACCCTTCTGGATCCACCCTCAAAGAACGCCTCGACCGGCAGGTAGCGGACTACCTGGCATTAACTGCAGATATCGACACTCTGAGGAGCGATGAACCCCTGGACTACTGGGTGCGCAGGCTTGATCTGTGGCCAGAGCTGTCACAATTTGCCATGAACCTCTTGTCTTGCCCAGCCTCAAGTGTGCTCTCAGAAAGGACCTTCAGTGCAGCAGGAGGGATTGTAACTGAGAAGAGAACTCGCCTAGGTCACAAAAGTGTCGATTACCTGACCTTTATTAAAATGAATGAGGGGTGGATCTCGGAGGGTTACTGCACGCCGGAAGACTTGTTCTGACTTCTATGCAGCTGTCCTTCTCTTCAAGCCTATGACTCCACACACAGCTGTCCTTTAGCGTCCTCCTCCCTCCGCCACCGTTACAAACTAGGGTGCAAACCCTACTGGTTTAATTTTTTCTGGCCTCTGTGCTTCAGTGGCTGCAACCAAAAAAACTGGGCAAACAATGTCTACAAGGTCAACGTATGGCGAAAAATGACTATTTTCAGCATTTATATGGCATATTTTTTCTGGCAACTGTGCTTCAGTGGCTGCGTCCAAAAAAATGCATATTTTCTGCATTTATATGGCATAATTTTTCTGGCCTCTGTGCTTCAGTGGCTGCAACCAAAAAAATGCATATTTTCTGCATTTATATGGCATAATTTTTCTGGCCTCTGTGCTTCAGTGGCTGCAACCAAAAAAATTTATATTTTCAGCATTTATATGGCATAATTTTTCTGGCCTCTGTGCTTCAGTGGCTGCAACCAAAAAAATTTATATTTTCAGCATTTATATGGCATCATTTTTCTGGCAACTGTGCTTCAGTGGTGCGACCAAAAAAATGACTATTTTCAGCATTTATATGGCATATTTTTTCTGGCCTCTGTGCTTCAGTGGCTGCGGCCAAAAAAACTGGGCAAACAATGCCTACAAGGTCAACGACGTTGACCTTGTAGGCATTGTTTGCCCAGTTTTTTTGGCCGCAGCCACTGAAGCATAGAGGCCAGAAAAAATATGCCATATAAATGCTGAAAATAGTCATTTTTTGCCATACGTTGACTCAACGTATATGGCAAAAAATGACTATTTTCAGCATTTATATGGCATATTTTTTCTGGCAACTGTGCTTCAGTGGCTGCGACCAAAAAAACTGGGCAAACAATGCCTACAAGGTCAACGTATGGCAAAAAATGACTATTTTCAGCATTTATATGGCATATTTTTTCTGGCAACTGTGCTTCAGTGGCTGCGTCCAAAAAAACTGGGCAAACAATGTCTACAAGGTCAACGTATGGCGAAAAATTACTATTTTCAGCATTTATATGGCATATTTTTTCTGGCAACTGTGCTTCAGTGGCTGCGTCCAAAAAAACTGGGCAAACAATGTCTACAAGGTCAACGTATGGCGAAAAATTACTATTTTCAGCATTTATATGGCATATTTTTTCTGGCAACTGTGCTTCAGTGGCTGCGTCCAAAAAAACTGGGCAAACAATGCCTACAAGGTCAACGTATGGCAGTTGTTTAAAGAGAACAGTAGATTACTAGCCAGCAAAGCTACCTAAGCTAAAATGTCCCTCAAATCCCTGCAGACTTCTGTCCCTCCAATACAGAGCAGTATCAAGCAGATTACTAGCCAGCAAACTTACTATCATCTGTCCCTGAAATCACTAACAGCTCTCCCCCTACACTATCTCTTCCAAGCACACACAGGCAGATTTTTCAGATACATTTTTGCCCTTGATCCCCCTCTGGCATGCCACTGTCCAGGTCGTTGCACCCTTTAAACAACTTTAAAATCATTTTTCTGGCCAGAAATGTCTTTTTTAGATGTTAAAGTTCGCCTTCCCATTGAAGTCTATGGGGTTCGCGAACCGTTCGCGAACCGCTCGCATTTTTGCGCAAGTTCGCGAATATGTTCGCGAACTTTTTTTCCGACGTTCGCTACATCCCTAGTAGTGAAACGTCTTCATTGATTACTCAGCAAGTCCAGTTGTTTTTAGATTGACCTATACTAGATAAACTACAAAATTGACCACTGCCAGTTAGAACATCATGTTTTCATTCTCAACAGTTATTTCATAACCAACCAAATACACATGGAATAAGCACACAAGCAAATAGAGCAAGTGCTTACTCAGAAATGAATACTTTAAAATATTGTTTTTTCAATCTTTGTTTGTGTTTTATGAAACATCTGTAGTTGTTTGAGATGATCACAAAGAAATAGTATAAATTTGTTCCCATATCTGCTTCTTTCAGATGGAAGATGCAGTTGCCTGCAGCATTTTGTTCATGGTCCATTACAGCTATAATTTTGCCATCCCAGGTCTTAAATTATTGAAATATTTTCTCCTGGGAGATCAATGTATGTATTGTAATGATATATTAAATTAGAATATAAGTGTGTATAGTCTAAAAGGATAAGTAGCAGAGAGTTACCGTGTGCATATATACATACATATATTCTCGGTAAACCAGCATTATTTGCTAAGATTCTTGTTTCCACAGCTAAGGTGACTTTTAAAGCAGCATTGAAATTGTAAGGGCCCGAAGGCACTGTTGGAGTGCAGATCTAGGAGGAGGCAAAACGTTAGACCGGGTTCGAGGTAACAGGAGGTTAGACAAGAGAATGGTCAAAGTCCAGGCAATAGTTCAATCCAGGCAGAGAAGGGTTTAAACAGGCAGAAGTCAGTACACAAGAATCAACAAGACAAGCTATTATCACACCCAGGAATACACAAAGTGAAACCTATACTTGGGCAATGTTTGCAGTGTCCAAGCTCCTTTAAATAGGCCAGTCTTGGTGACAAAAGTTTGGACGCAATCACGTTATGACGCTTGCATATGTTCTGACGCTGGCGTATGTTCTGACGCCAGTGCACGTTCTGATGCCGGTGTCCATTCCGATGACGGCGACCAATCAGCGGGCGAGAAGATGCTGGCGTCACAGTGCTGCGACCAGCAGGATCTACATGGAGAGGCAGGGCGCTGCCATCTTGGATGTGAGTAGTGGTTTCCATTACAGATATAACATAACTGATGATATTTGGTTTTTGTAACCATTTCTGTGGGAAACAGAAATGCAACTATTATTGTCATTATCACAACATGATTATACATCATAAAAACATGACAGTTCTAATTACAGTAGTTTGTTTTCCAGAGAGGGTTTATGTTTACTACATTGACACCAATTACATTATAATGAGGAGATGGCAGAACTGTACAATTGATGGTCTGTAGCTTGGCCTGTATACTGTCATGAGAGGTTATGTGCTATTGTTAAAGTACAAACTTGCTACTTAAAGTTACATTGATGTCACGTAGACCAAAACATTGTTTAAAATGTGAAATTAGCTAAAGATATAACTTGATTATAGTTCACTTTGTAATTTGACATCTCACTGATTTGGAATAACAAGCTCTAATTTATATCATGTAGCAGCATTTGGCAGAGAAAAATAGACGTAGACATCCTTCCTGTCATTGGAAGCAAAGAAGACATGCTGCTTTTGGCCTTGTGTCTGCAGTCAAGCAGGGTTGCTGCATATTAGAAATGACCTTTAAACCTCAGAATGACAATAGCTATTTGGTGCAAGAGGATGGCATTAGTATACATGTGAATAGCTAAGCAAAATGAATTTGTCAATCAAGTGCTGTACAAATACATGTGTTGTAGAAGTATAATTTGTTTTTATGAGCTTGATTTAACAAGATGAATAATTAGATTACCATAGGCAAAAACATGAAAAGGTTCCTTGCATTCCCTTTTGGTTTTTATTATTGAAATTTCACTATTGTGAAATCAGTTTTTTTCATGCTGGATGAACTAATATCAGAAACAGAAGAAAGACTCTAGATTCACATTTTAATTTTGGAGAAGATAAAAATAAAATGTGATGTTAGGAAAGAAATTTCCCCACTGTCCTATTATAAAAAAAATAACCTAGTGAAAAGCTAAATATATACACTTCCTGATGACGGCTTTGACGTAGGGGCAGAAACGTTGAATAAATCCACTTCTCATTTTTCAGAAGACCTATGAGTGTGGTTGTTTTTCTAAAACTTAATATGTTGCAACAATTTTACCAGCACCCAGTCATTTTTCATCTAATTCTGGGGTGTTTTTTGAACAAAGATTTTTAGTGAAGCAGTATTCAGTTGTATAAAATTAAATCAAATGTGAAAAACTGACTGTGCAAAATTTGGATACCCTTGTAATTTTGCTAATTTGAATGCATGTAACTGCTCAATACTGATTACTGGCAACACCAAATTGGTTGGATTAGCTTGTTAAGCCTTGAACTTCATAGGAAGGTGTGTCCAATCATGAGAAAAGGTATTTAAGGTGGTCAATTGCAAGTTGTACTTTTTTGTTTGAGCATCAAAGCAACTCTCAAAAGATCTGAAAACAAAGATTGCTCAGTATTATGGTTTAGGGGACAGCTACAAAAAGCTATCTCAGAGGTTTAAACTGTCAGTTTCAACTGTAAGGAATGTAATCAGGAAATGGAAGGCCACAGGCACAGTTGCTGTAAAACCCAGAAAAATACAGGAGCAGCATATTCAGAGGATTGTGAGAATGGTTACAAATAGTGATGGGCGAATTTGTGCAGTTTCGCTTCGCCGAAAAATTTGCGAATTTCGCGAAACGGCGAAATATTCATGAAACGGCGCCGGCGTCTCGTTTATGACGCCAGCGTCTCGTTTTTGACGCCGGCGCCCGTTTTTCTGACGCCGGCGCCCGTTTTTGGCGCCGGCATCCGTTTTTTCGAAAAAAAAATTGACGCCGGCGAATTTTTTTCCACGAATTTTCGCGGCCGTTTCGCGAATTTATTCGCTGACGGCGAATCGCGCAAATTCGCCGCGAATTCGCGCCTGGCGAATAAATTCGCCCATCACTAGTTACAAACAACCCAAAGATCACCTCCAAAACCTGCAAGAACATCTTGCTGCAGATGGTGTATCTGTACAGTGTTCTACAATTCAGTGCCATTTGCACAAAGAACATCTGTATGGCAGGGTGATGAGAAAGAAGCCCTTTCTGCACTCACACCACATACTGAGTTGCTTGTTGTATGAAAAAGCTCATTTAGACAAGCCACAGTCATTTTGGAACAAAGTGCTTTGGACTGATGAGACAAACATCGAGTTATTTGGTCATAACAAAAAGTGCTTTGCATGGCAGAAGAAGAACACAGCATTCCAAGAAAAACACCTGCTAGCTACTGTCACATTTGGTGGAAGTTCCATCATGCTGTGGGGCTGTGTGGCTAGTTCAGGGACTGGGGCCCTTGTTAAAGTCAAGGGTCGGATGAATTCAACCCAATATCAACAAATTCTTCAGGATAATGTTCAAGCATCAGTCACAAAGTTGAAGTTACACATGGGTTGGATATTCCAACAAGACAATGACCCTAAACACACTTTCCCATCGAAAAACTATGGAATGATTTAAAGCAAGCTGTACATGCTCGGCAGCCATCAAATTTAACTGAACTGGAGAGATTTTGTATGGATGAATGGTTGAAAATTCCTCCATCCAGAATCCAGACACTCATCAAAGGCTATAGGAGGCATCTACATCTAGAGGCTGTTACATTTGCATAAGTAGACTGAACAAAGTATTGATTTAATATCTCTGTTTGGGTGCCCAAATGTATGCACCAGTCTAATTTTCTGTTAATCCAATAAACTTTATGTCTGCTGAAATATTACTGTTTCTATAAGGCATGTTATATATGAAAAGGAAGTTGAAGAGGAAGAGGCTTTTTCATATGACTATATATATATATATATATATATATATATATATATATATATATATATATATAGGTATGGGACCTGTTATCCAGAATGCTCGGGACCTGGGGTTGTCCGGATAATGGATCTTTCCGTAATTTGGGTCTTCATGCCTTAAATCTACTAGAAATTCATGTAAACATTAAATAACCCCAATAGGCTGGTTTTGCTTACAATAAGGATTAATTATATCTCAGTTGTGATCAAGTACAAGCTACTGTTTTATTATTAAAGAGAAAAAGGAAATCATTTTTTAAAATTTGGATTATTTGGAAAGAATGGAGTCTATGGGAGACAGCCATTCTGTAATTTGGAGCTTTCTGGATATCGGGTTTCTGGATAAGGGATCCTATACCTGTGTGTGTGTGTGTGTGTGTATATATATATATGTGTATATATATATATATATATACACACATATATATATTTATTGTGAACGTATGCTCTTTTATTGATATAGCATCCAAGGTCATCCTTGAAACAAGTCCCAGGTGGGACAGAAACATTTGATAAGATGCGGTATCAATAAAAGAGCATACATTCACAATTGCAGAGTGTGCTGACACTTCATCAATATATACTACAACCACTGGTCGTGCACCTCTGGCAAATCTGAAGTTTGAGTGTGGCCAGTTTTTGTACAATTAAGGATTAAACGTTAGCACTCCGAACCAGTCTTCCATTGATTAGGGTGCAGGGTCAAAGCATTATGTATAGTTCAAAACAAAAGGACCCGCACTCCAAGGTTAGTAAACCATCAACATTTTCTTTCTCAAACTTGTGGCTGCACAAATATATATATATATATATATATATATATATATACAAGTGAAATAAATAACTTCTTTATTTGCATCAAAAATGATCCCTTGAGTGTTGCTATTTCTTGTGCATATATACTGTATATATATATATATATATATATATATATATATATATATATATATATATATATCCATAGATATCCAAATATTGCCCCTTTACATCTCTAACCTTGAACCACCATTTTGTGTGCACCATGAATTGTATGATCACATGAGGCAGCCCTTAAAACTTAAAAATGTAAAAGAGTCATCCCAGCCAACATATATTTATTTTGAAGAGTCACCTCAAAAGAAATTACAGATAAAAATAATGCTTCAGAAGAATCTGATCTGCTTGTTCATTTACAAGTTCATAATCAGGATCAGCCTTATGTTAAATGCTGGGAACTACAGTAAGAGCTCCTTGACAATTATAAAGACAAGATACAATTTTAATATATTATATAATCTCTTTTAGTGTGTACATACCAGATGATATTTAATAATTTACCATTAGGGTGTATTCAGAAATAATCTTGTCACTGTTGATCATTCATGTGGAACTTTGTGAGACAGATGGTCCTTACTAGCCTCTCCAGTTTAGGAAAAAGGAAGAATACATTTTTCCCCCCAAAATAATCTATATTGAGTCAGTTAATAGTATAAACACACACAAACATCATAATAGGGGGAAAGGGCTGTTAGGGATCATTTAAGTTCTCATTAAGTTTTTAAGTTTCCTTGAAATACAATTAAAAGCCTTTTGAAATTTTAAGATATTTACATGCCCAAGGCTATACGCATAGCACTGCCTTAAAACCTGAAATATCTTAAAGGAGAAGGAAACCCTCCCCCCCTCCCGTGTGTTGCTTCTCCTCCCTCCCCCCCCCTGGCCTACCTGTCCCGCTGGGCAAATGCCCCTAACTTGTTACTTACCCTTCTGCGCAGACCCAGTCCACGGAGTTCACAGGCACCATCTTCTTCCACGCAATCTTCTTCCTGCTTTGACGGCATTTTTAGGAGCATTTCGCCGGTACGGATCTACTGAGCATGCGCCAAAAGTCACAAAGTTTTCCGATTTCACTTTGTGACTTATGGCGCATGCGCAGTAGATTGTACCGGCGAAATGCTCCTACTGCGCATGCGCCGGTCAAAACAGGAAGAAGATTGCGTGGAAGAAGATGGCGTCGGTGAACTCCGTAGGACCTGCGCAGAAGGGTAAGTAACAAGTTAGGGGCATTTGCCCAGCGGGACTGGTAGGCCAGGGGGGAGGAGAGAGGGTGGGCAACACACGGGAGGGGGGAAGGGTTTTTGCGCTGACTAGGTTTCCTTCTCCTTTAATGCAGTGATCCCAAACCAGTGGCTTGTGAGAAACATGTAGTTCACCAAACCCTTGTATGTTGTTCTCAGTGGTCTCAAAGCAAGTGTTTAGTTTTGAATTCCAGACTTGGAGGCAAGTTTTAGTTACACAAAAATCAGATGTACTGCCAAATAGAGCCTTTTGTAGGCTGCCAGTCCACATAGAGACCATTAAATATCAGATTGCATCCCTTATTTTGCATCCACAGGTACTTTTTTCATGCTTGTTTTGCTTCCCACCTCTTTTTACATTTGAATGTGGCTCATGGGTAAAAAAGGTTGGGGATCCCTGCCTTAAAGGAACCATTCAGTGTAAAAATAAAAATGAGGTAAGTAGACGCTGCAAATTAAAAAATATTTCTAATACAGGTAGTTAGCCAAAAATATAATAAAGGCTGGAATGACTGGATTTCTAACAGAATAGCCAGAACCCAACTTCCTGCTTTGCATCTCTCTAACTCTTAGTTAGTCAGCGACTTCGGGGGGGGACACATGGAACATACCTGATCAGTTAGTTTGCTTTTGATCTTTAGCATGTAGGTCAGATTCAAAAGCAAATATATATGACCCAAACAGACAGTAGTGATGATTGGCTTTTCTAAGACAAAGCCAATTATTACTAATTATTACAGAGTAATGTAACAAATCTTCTTAAAGGCATTCTGTCATTTAATTTTTTAAAATGCATCAGTTAAGTGCTCCTCCAGCAGAATGCTGCATTGAAATCCATTTTTAAGAGTAAACATTTTTTTTTAAAATATGTAATTGTAAATTTGACTTTGGTCTAGACACGTTCTTAGTTTACCAAGTGCATGCTGCCATGTGGCATGTGCTCTGATAAACTTCAGTTACAATTTACTGCTGCGCTGCAAGTTGAAGTAATATAACCCCTCCCTTTCCCCACCAGTATCCTATCAACAGAACTACGGAAATGTAACCAGATAACAGCTCTTTAACATCTGCATTGCTAAAAATGCTCCCATACCCCACTACTGATAGATATGAAAATAGTACCCAATAGTGAAAACCCTAGCCTCCTCCAGTTACATTGAGTAAGAGAAACAATAGCTTATCTGAAAGCAGTTGCATTGTGAAGTGATCTTTGTGAAAGCACAAAGTCACAAAGATGGCTGCCTATATACCAAGCTCACAACTACAAAAATACAGTTATTGGTTCAGGAATAATATTATTGAATAATATGATTGGTAGAATATAATTATTTGCAATATACACAGTGTGATTTATGAATAAAAACTACACCATAAAAAACAAGACTTAATATCTTAACGTTTGCTAGTACCCGCAGTTACCTATATCAACCAATAAACATTTGACATTTACTGGTCAGCTGTTTGAAAAGAGGTTCTTCGAAAATGTTGGTGTATACTATAAAGACATTGTTATGACACATACATACAAACACTAAGGGGGTTATATATTAAAGTCAAAATGCCAAAAACTCTAAAATCTGAATTTTTAGAGAAAAAAAACCTACAATTTTTCATGATTTATTATACCCCCGAGGATGGAAAAAGTCAGAATCCGAAAATCTGGCATCTCAGACCTGCCAGGCTTGTATATATCCCAAAGATATCCTGATTAGCGCTGGGTTTCGTGCAAAAATTCTAAGATTTTGTGGTTTTCTGGCAAAAAAATTAAACGCCCCCCATATTTTTTGGGGCAGAAAATACTAAAATTTGTACGCTTCGAATTTTTGGACAATTTTCATGATTTTTTTTGTTTTTTCCTGAACTGGAAAAATGTATTGATAAATAACAGGAAATAACCCCTGCAGATTTGGTCAGAGTATATTTGAGAAAATAATTAGATACATTCGGATTCTGATAAATAACCCCCCCTACAAGTCACGTTAGCTACAGTGCTTAGGGTCAAAGACAGTTGCATTATTCTACTGCAACATTCATAGACCAGGTGGCTGCTCCATGGTACTTAGATGGGAGTCCCCCATTATACCTTAAACCTTATCTTGAGCCTTGGGTCTTGCTTTGCATATAAAAAGAAAACCCTACTGCATCAGCTACTAACCAGCTAGTTTTTTTTTCTTAATAATTCATTTCTTATATCTTTGCTGATACTGTACTTTCTTCTCTTCAATGGATCTTAAGCATTATATTTAATATATATTTTAACCACCATATTGTATGAAGTCCAAATATCTAAATACTAGGTACTTTATATGAGTATTCAAATTAAAAATAAATATGGAATCATTCTAAATCATTTTTATGCTTACCATTTTTTTCCTTTGTTCTCTATTTTGTTCTAACACATCAAATAGTGCAGCACAAAGTAAAAATAAGTCCAAATAAGTCAAGGGCAGCAATCACAACGAAAGCATTTACCTATGGCAGTAAATGGCAGAGGGAGTAAATCTTCTTTGAGTCTGTGCATTTTATAACAATTCAGGCTGACTGAAGTTTGAAATCAGATCTGTTTTGATGTTATCTAATTAGAATTCAGCCTTTTCTGCAAGTTTATGAAACCTGATTGATCAATCAGTCATTGTATAATTACTTTGCTTGCTGTTTCTAAATGATTTCATGTGTCTGTGACTCTAGTTCCTGGCCCTTGTGAACCTGAAGACCTAATTGATGGAATTATCTTTGCTGCCAATTTCTTGGGATCCACACAGCTGCTGTCAGAACGCAACCCATCCAAAAACATCAGAATGATGCAGGCCCAAGAAGCTGTCAGCCGTGTCAAGGTAAGAAGTGATGCTTTCCTTACCCAAGTAACCTACTTAATCACAGAAATACAAAGTAGGCAAAATGATAATTTAATAGAATGATCAATATGCTGGAGCTTTATAAATGTGCAAATAATATACTAATTTAATCAATACTTTAATTGTAATGTGAAGATCAAGTGGTCATTTCTTTGTAAGTAATTATTAAAACCATGGTTAAAGTTTAGAGACAAAAACGAACTAAATTAGGGATGATTTACTTGCAATCCCCAACCACTTTTGTTAATCTGCATCCCTTGTATTCAAATAACAACTTTCTGACATAACACTTTTATATAGCTATAGGATCTATTATCCAGAATGTACAAGACTTGGGGTTTTCCGGATAAGGGCTCCTATACCTGTATAACTCATGCTCAGACACTAAAAGGATATGCTCCTTGTTTCTAGGGTAATCCATTTCTTCTTTTTTTAATTTGGCCTCAATTATTGTATAGAAATAACGAAAACCTTCATAAATTAGTGATGTGTGGGTCAGGCTAAACATCAACCAGCACCTGACCCTAACCAGAAAACGTTATCATTGTAGGACCCATAGCCAACCCGTACCCGCGTCTTTTCTCACTGTAACTTACTTGTGTACCTCCGATCACAAATTTCCATCTTGGCCAATAGACAAGCTGACCAATATCCAAGTCTTTTGTCGATATTGCTCTAAATCCCTTCTGATACATTTCATAGCATGAAGTAAATATAATAAAATGTCCATGACTTTCCAGTGCCAAATTGATATTTTGGTGGGTCTAGACTTATGTACAATTATTATGTCAGATTTCTATAAAGTGGAATGCAATAATTTAAGTTATACAAGATTTATATTTATAAGGGTAGCAGCTGGTATTTGTGTGGGGTTTTCCTTGCCATTTTCTGTACTTGTATTCTAATACTTTACTTTCTTTCTCCTTCTCTGTGTGCTACACGTCTTTCTTCTTTCTGTCATGTTGCTGCCTGTTCAGAGGATGCAAAAGGCTGCTAAAATCAAGAAAAAAGCGGTGTGTAGAATGTTTTATTTGATTTAGCCCACTTGCTGACTTTTTTCCATTCTAACATAATAATTTGTTTTGGTTTTATCGTATTCATTCATCTACCTAAAGCATTTTATTATCATTTGAATAATGGTCAGCTGTAGAACAATGGCCTTGTACACTTCAATGTATATTGAGGAAAGGGATTTCCTACTAAAATGTAGTTCGTTCCCATCATCCTTTTTCCTTCCAATTTCATGATAATGATCTTTTCCATAATAGGATTCTGATGAATGATAATTTACAGTACGATGTGCACAATCAGGCCTTTGCTAGAATGAAAATACTGTATGAAGTCTAGTGGCATTTCCACATTGTTATAAAAGTGACTGACAAACTGTATATAACAGTAAATACTGTCGAAAGTGAAAATCATTGTGTTTCCAAGAAAGCAAAGTATGTCCTCGATTAACTGGAAAAAGATGTTGCTTGTCAGGCAGAACACTGAAGACCTAATTGCAGATTACCACTGCATCAGCCAGTGTGGCTGCTTGGATACTATCCATTTGTCTCATATTAGGATAGCAATACAAATATTATTTCAGATGTGGTGATTTATGTGAAGGTATGGAGTGTGTGTATGGATGCTGGGTTTTCATTTGGAGTGGTTGAACTTGACAGACTTTGTTTTTTTTTTTCAACCCAATTTAACTATGTAACTATGTGGTGGTTACATGAAAATTCAACATATTTATGGAAAAAAGACTTAACATAAACCCCTAGGTATGAATATGTGTCACACTGTATAAGCCAGCAATGGTAGTTTGCTGTCACCTAAAAAAACTTTTGAAATCACTGTGCCATCTTGCATCTATTTATATTTTAATATCAAATTGGCCGCAAATTAATTTTTTATGGTATATTTTATTCTAGCCAAAATAAAAACATGATTTCTTTCACTATTTAAAAATATGTTGAGCACTCCCTGCTAGCTTGTGTGTCTCTCTGAGTTAACCCCTCTTTACTTGAGGCATGCTGTTTGTTGTATTTCAGCAGCTTAAGAGCCACAGGATGAAGGTTAACAGCTTGCTCCACAGCATAGCTTCTCAAACCTTTCCTAAAGCCTCACCAATATTTCATGCATTATGGGTGTCCTCACAGCAGCAAAGATGAATGACTAAAGGGACTAGTTTTCTATTTATGAAAGATGTCTCATGCAAAAGTAATGCTTTTATAAATGATGATAAAAAAACAGATATCACTATTTCATTTGATTTTTTATTATTATTTTATTTATTATTAACATGTATTTATATAGCGCCAACATATTGCATAGCACTGTAAAGTAAATGTGATTATACAACTACATCACACGAATTACATATATAGAATATATGGAGTAACAAACATCACAATCAATACAGGTACAAAAAGGTGAGGAAGGCCCTATGCATAGGCATACAGTCTACAGGGAAGGGAGTAATACACAAGGTGTGGGAGTGGGCAAGATCGAAGTAAGTGGGTGAGAAATGTGGTACTGTATGTGGTGTTGCATTTGCTAGTTAAGCAGAGTGAGGGTAGGCTTCTCGAAAGAAGTGAGTTTTCAGAGATTTTTTGAAAGCAGAAAGGTTGGGAGAAAGTCGGACAGACCGTGGGAGAGAGTTCCAGAGGAGGGGTGCAGCCCTTGCAAAGTCTTGAATGCGAGCATGTGAGGAGGTCATGAGAGAAGAGTTGAGTAGCAGGTCAGTAGAGGAGCGTAGTAAGCGAGTGGGTGAGTATATAGAGATGAGTTCAGAGATGTAGGGTGGAGCAGAGTTGTGAAGTGCTTTGAAAGTCAGTGTCATTAATTTGAATTTGATTCTGAAAGGTAACGGAAGCCAGTGCAGGGATTGACAGAATCAGTTACTGATTGAAGCATACCAGATTTATACACGAATACATATTCGAAGTAAGGCTCAGACTTACAAAATCAGGCATTTATTAAATAACTTTTCGCATAGAAATTAAGGATGCACTCTTCACCACTTTCATTTCACCTACAATTCTGCAGCTGTTTCTGAGCTATAATGTTGAGCATCCCCTCACAGCAATACTACTAGCTCACCAACAGCTGAGAGCGTCCAATGGAAGAAACCTGCTCTAAATGTCACTATCAGGGGAATAACTATAGAGGAAGCAGACCCTGCACGGGGGCCCAGGAAATATAGGGGCCCCATGAAGCCCAAATAATGAGCAATTTCAATATATATATATATATATATATATATATATATATATATATATATATATTGGTAAAACAGGACAAACTCTGTTGGGGGCCCTAAAATTAATTTGCTGTGGGGCTCAGTAACTGATTTTGTAGATGAGGTTGCTTTGTCAAAGCAACCAATGCTAGTCACATGAATGAATTCAGATATGCAAAAACTATGAGGAATTCTTCATAGGTATTCACAAAATACAGTAGTTTATACAGAGGTTTGAGACAGACCATGGGTAGGATATGGTCCTTCCCCAAGGATGGAGTGCCAGAGCATGCAAGGAACATGGGAGTTCCTGTGCTTAACACCTTCTCTGTATATTATTGTCCACAGTTACAGCACAAATGTAGAAAATGAGTGTTCAGATGCAAGGGCCTTGCTTAATGGCGACTATAAACATTTATATCAGATGCAGTCCGCATCAGAGCTCATCTGGCTTGTACAGTATGTCCTCCTGTCCAGATGCTGCTCTTGTGAGATGTTGGCCACTCCACACCGATACTGTACATTTGCAAGAAAAATTTCCGCATACACCAGCGCTGTCCCAGACCTCCGTGCAGAACCAATTTCACTTCATAAAAGTGGCTTTAGTGACTCTGAGGAAGTGCAGAGTGTTTTCTTGTTAATGGCGACTATAGCCCACTAATTATATTTTGGCTTAACTTATTTTAAAAAGGCTATATTTTCCTGCTGGGCAGTTCTTTCAGTTCCTACACCAATGAGGCTGAACGGATATTCACAAATATTCATTAATATATTTTTATAGCTATATTATTACCGTAGTTAATATTACATAGTAGTTTGGCGTGTGTTGAACAAAATCCAGTTTATTTAAAGCATTTCAATCTAGCTTGTTTTAATTTTACAATTATCTTCATTAAAATTTTAGGAGCTTCTTGGCCTCATTATGTGGTGGTTTTCTTGTAGGGTACAATAGCCATGTCTATTATATTGTGTTTTTTTACAGATGAAAAAATATCACAAAGTTGACTTAGACAATAGAAATGTATTTTGATGTGTTCTGCTTCCACTCAGCTCTTTATTTCGAATCCCCTTCCATCCACTTTGAAGGAGATGCACATGAAAGGCAGAATACTGCAGTTAATTATTCTAATGTCATCCATATTATTTTGTATTCTGCATGGATTGCTGTGGTTGCAGTAGACGGTTAGGTTGTCATTTTAGGAACATACAGTAAATTAGTTATTTATTGTGATGGAAATATGCAATCCATTTAATTGATTGTGTGTGCAAAGCAACTGTCAGAAATATAGCTTTAAATATTATAGTTTCTTGAAATGCAGAGGCAACAGGCAAAGTGTATTGTTGCACTGAAAATGTAAGAAAATTATTTTTTTGTTTAATATTATTCACATGTATCTCTAAACAAACTGTCCATTTACCACGCAATGAGTTAACTTTATGTGACTGGGGACGCAATCTGTAATTGACTTGTTTATAGTATAGCTCGTGTATTTCAGTGACATAGAAAATAAATGATTTGTGTACATTTACTAAGAAGAAAATAGATCACAAAGAATATGTGATCATGCAAATAACAGTCCTTAGTGCTTTTACTATCCAAAAAGTGTCACATCACTTTGTTTAATAACAGTTACAACATTAGCCACAACTTTGCTGGCCTGACTAAAATATTGTTAAGAAACTGGGTGACTCTATAGGATCCAGCAGATGTGAGACACATCCAAAGCAGTTTTCAAGAATTTTAATAAAAAAGTAAAAAAATAATGAAAGAGTGTGGCACTGAGTTAATTGGATCTGGGCAATAAGCATTTCTAAAACTGCATAATTTCCTTCTTTTCCAAAAAGGGGGCTTCTGCTGTATACCTCTAGTTCCTGGACTTCATAGCGTAAAGGAAACAAAAAAGACCAAAATTAAAACTTGTCCTTCCCACTTAGCTATTATTTGGTGAGTCATTTCTTTCTATTGCCTTGAATTGGCATGTTTTGGATAGTGATGAGTGAAAATGGGTTGTCTAGCCCCGCCAACAAAATTGAGAAATGATAAAATTTCACCAAATGCCTTGGAACTGATGGGAAGGCAAAATTACATTGCATTTAAGGTGTTTTTTTCAACTCTGTAATTTCCACTTTATTACAACTATTTTTCCTAGAAAAAAAAAGTCTTCCATGTTGCCAGTTTCTTCCAGACCCACTTCCCAAAAACTGTAATGAATCTAACGTAACTAGAACAGATGCCTGGAGTGATGAATCATCACCTGGGATAGGGGAGCTCTCAAGGAACAGGAAGTAGGAAGTAGAGTGTAATGCAGTTGTTGAGAGAGGAAGATTGAAAAAATTCTTGAGAAGAGCCAAGTCTGGCAAAAACTGTTATATCTGGACTAACTGATTTAAAGTGGACCTGTCACCTACACATAAAAAACTGCATAATGAAAGTCCTTTCCAAATTAAATATGGAACCCCCAAAATTTTTTTCATTAAAACATCCATACCTGTTATAAAGGTGTTTAAATATCTAAACTGTCAATCAAATATTACCTGCCCCGCCTCTATGCCTGTGGCATAGAGGAGGGGCAGTCGATTACTTTCACTTTCCATTCAGCACTTCCTACAGGTCACTGCTCTCCTCACATTCCCCCTTCCCTCCTCAGGCTCTATAATTGTGTAGGGCACTGTACATGGACATTAGGTCCCTTATTCTGGTTCATACACAAGATTTTGGGGTGATACACAATTTCCCTTAATAATCGTGTCCACAAAATGGCAGCTGCCTGCTTGCTGTGATTGTATAATTCCAAAACAGAAGGAAACAAAATTTAAATAATAAATGCAGTGTAAGTAAAGTTTATTTTGCTCAACTAACATGATAGAAAAGAATTTGAAATTATTTCTTAGGGTGACAGGTCCCCTTTAAGTAGGGCTAGGACTCCACCAGGCCCGGACTGGCAATCTGTGGGTTCTGGCAAATGCCAAAGGGGCTGTTTTAAGGTCCCATAGAAAGACACTATTTAGTGGGCTGGTGGGAGCTGTTTGGGCCTCTGTGTGGGCTGATTGGGCCTCTGTGTACCTGAAATGCCAGGGCCTATTTTAATTCTCAGTCCGGACCTGGACTCCACTGAAGAGAGGGAGAGAGAGACCAAGAACTGCTGTAACTTTTGCTATATACATGCAATGCATTTGCCACTAATCATAACATTAGCATTTATGCGTGATTTTTGCAGCAACTTTTTCTGTGCAAAATATATTGGAGTCTATGGACATTTTTAGTGTTTAAACTTTGTGGTGGTTTTTCAAAAATATTTGCCAATAGCGAAGTACAGAATTTTTTATGTGAATTCCTAGCGGCCAAAAAATGTTGCTCATCGCTAGTTATGCAGAATCAGTAGTGGTGTGAAATAAAGGCATATGTTAGGCTGTTTTTTGTATGTAATATGGCAAGTGTTTATTTGTGTATAAGGACTACAGAAAAGTTTTATAAACCCACCATTTATTTTACACCAGTGTTTGTACAGGTATGGATCTACTATTCGATGACAGGGATTATCATTCTGGAGTTTCTAGACAAAAGTATTTGGATCTCTGTAACGTTAGTCTACTATATAAACCATTTAAACATTAAAGGAACTGAAACATCAAAAAATGAAAGGTTTTTTTTTTTGATGTAATGAAAATATGAAAGTACAACTGATGTGTTTGCTTCAGAAACAAGCTGCTGTGTAGCCATGGGGGCAGCCTTGAAAAAGCAATTTGCGAAACGCGCGTCGGCTTGCTATTTCTTAATGGTTTATACCATTTTAGATAAAACCTTAGGGGGGTTCTTTTTAAGAAACTAAAACTTTTTATAGTGACCTGGGCGCTTCATTCAGCCCAGATTAAGGAGATTCCTATCTGTATTCTTGTTAACTGTTTTCACTATAAGTGCTCTGTAAGTTGTGTTTTTTTAGAAAAGATAGCTCTTCAATTCAGTTAGTTAAAATAGAATTGAGACCACAGTTCCAGAAGCACTGACTTCTCTCTCTTTGATCAGCTAGAAAATACGGGACTTCTCCACCCATCTATCAATTTCCTTTTCCTACCTTTTCTTGGAATTAGAGATATTAATAATTGCACTTTAATTGATTTGAATTAAATCACATTGATTTAATTGATTTGAATTAATTACAATCTGCTGGCACTTTATCACCCTTATTGGTGTTTTAGTTGATTTTTAATATTTCAATAATCAATTTATACTTAATGAATTGTTTATGAATTAGAAATTACAAAGCATACACAATATTTAAATGAAAATGTAATTGAGTCCTAGTTTCATTCCATTTAAGCAACCTATTTAAGGTTAAGCACTAGCACTTTGTGGGACTACTTAACAAGTAGGGAACCAATATATATATAGAATCACGGGATTAAATGGTTTAACTGAATTCGAAAGATATAGTGATCATTTTTTTTTAATTGTGTGTTTTCTCCTATATAAAAAATTCAAATACTGACAGAAGTCAGATCCCCTCTTTTTAATCAACTTTACATATCTGAAGATAGATCATTCCTTTTTATTGTAGCCATGGGGGCAGCCATTCAAAGCTGGAAAAGTAGAAAAGGCACAGGTTACATAGCAAATTATAGAAACTCTGTAGCATACAATGGAATTTATCAGAACTAATGTTACCTCCTGTGTATCCTGTGCTTGAATGGCTGCCCCCACAGCTACACAGCAGCTTATTTATATAAACTATAATTGTGTTTCTGAAGCAAACAAACCAGTTTTACCAGTGCAGGGCAACAGGCCATTATATTGTCATTCCATTAAAACACTTTAATTTTTTAGTGTTATTGTTCCTTTAATTAAATGCAATAGGATGGTTTTGCCTCTAATAAGGATTAATTACCGTATATCTTAGCTGGGATCAAGTACAATCCCTTAGTTTATTTTTGCAAAGAAAAAGGAAAACATTTTTAAAAATGTGAATTATTTTATTATAGTGGAGTCTATGAAAGATGTTATTCCTATAATTTGGGGCTTTCTGGATAGGGAGTTTCCAGATAACAGGTCCCATACCTGAACCTGTTTTTAGCTCAATGTTTTTGTCTATCTTAGGAAATGTCTACCGCCCTTCTCTTTATATATTGATTGAACAAATAAAACATTAATATTGTAATAAATATATATCCAAACATATGTTGTAATGTGCTTTTAGGTTCTCACATTAAGCAGGCTTGTGTGACTATGGTTTTGGAGCATTAGTAACTTACATTAAGTTAGAATTTGCAAAAACAGAATCCCTTTTCTGCTGTATAATACATTTGCCAATGTTCCTTCTCTGGATTATTCATATAACCTATTTTAGATGCTTTATTAATGAAAAAAGTCTGTCTCTTGGGGACAGTTCTACCTGTACAGCTCCTGTCACTTACAGGTCAAGGGAGTTATTTCTGTGTCTGTAAAGCTTTCTGTTCCAAATGATTGGCCATCATTTTAATGATCTTTATGTGAAGCTGTGTGGCACAAGTGTGTCTCAGGGAGGCAGAGACGTGGGTAGAGAGGTGTAAAGTGAGACAGAAGAGAGGCAGAAAAGCCTGAAATAGACAAGCCAGGGGCAAGGCAACAGTCACAGCTGCAAAGAGGGCAATATGATTATTACAATGTATGATGGATTATTTAAAAATGGTTGACATTTTCCAACTTTTAAAGTACATAAAATTGCATTCTAGAATAACTAACATTCATTTTAATTGTGGTTTCAAATTATTTTTATTGAAACATACTGTTTATTAAAGCAAATATTAGGGTAAGAAAACCTTTTAATGACATATTACAGTAATCTGTACATGTAGATACAAATGTGTATCTATTTATAGTAGACGTTAATCAAAAAATGAATAACCCTCTCTCTGTTGATTGACTTTTTTAGTAGAGTATAAATATCTCTGAAAGGCAAATAATTTATTTGCATCAGCATTCTTAAATTTGAGAATAAGCTTCCTGTCTTTGTCGGGAGAGGACTCTCGTGTTTCGGAATCTAATTGTTTCTTTAAAAAGTTGGATTATGTTTTTTATATCCAACACAAATATAGCTGCAGCCATTACTAGATGAAATATATATATATATATATATATATATATATATATATATATATATATATATATATAAATATATATATATATATCCTACAGATTTAATAATGAAAACGGCAGCATTTTATCTTTGACCATTCAATAGACCAAAAGCCTTTGGGCAAGATCATAGAAATTAATTAATGTCCGGCTCCTGATATTCAGGTCAAATCTAGTGGGTAGGGGAATGATTAAAATGTATATCATTTTAACTGTAGTAATATCACATAGGGATGCTGTAACTTACATTTTATATTAGCAAAATAGAGTTGGGCATGCAATTTTAAATAATGACAGGGTTCATTCTATTTTAATGTTCTTATTTACATAAATAATGCAAACAAATCACTTTTCTGTAAAATATGTGTTGACCTTGTATGGTTTTTGAGTGATTAATGGGCACAGTGTACCAGCTGAAGCTGTGGTTTGCTGCAGCAGTAAATAAGTTCTCTGCAGGAAATTCGACCTCCAAGTCTGGCTGCTTCAAATAAGATTATACTAACAACTGCTTCTCACCCCCATCACGTGTTTCTTTCCTTTTCCAAGTTCAGCCAATATACAGTAATGTCATTTTTATATATATATATATATATATATGATAATTAGCCTAGCAGAAGGCAATGATTCAATTATACTGAAGGTTTTCAACATGCTTTATGTTTACTGCACAGTAAAGTGCATTATCAATATATAGCTATTAGGCTTAATTACAAGGACCAGTGAGTAGACACCTCTCTGCTCTAAAAGACTGACCTTTCTTAGTCTGCATTCATTACTGCTATTAAATAGTGACTTTATCAAAGGAAGAGACAGAACTGTATTTCAATTTCAACTAATATTATCTTAGTAAAATTAATACTGGTCAGTCTACAGAGTGGTGAAATGTGAAATGGGCTTCAGCTTTTCTGCGGCACATACTTTGATTAAAATATCAGGCACTCTGGAAAAAGAGTCTCTCTCTTTCTCTGTATGTGTGTATATATATATATATATATATATATATATATATATATATATATATATATATGTATATATGTTTTTATATTGTAGGGAGGTGAAAATTTAGACACCCTTACCCTGTATTGACAGGCACATCCTTAGTGATATGGAAGCCTAAGTGGGTCCTTATGGGGGCTTTGTGCTTATGCAAACCCTGCAGTTCTCACAGTGGATGCTAGATGGCACTGTGGCATAGTATAAAAGGCTTGCAAACCATGAGGTCAGTGTCCATTTGCTGCTGAACCTTTCCTCTGTTATGCTGCAGAGGTTAGGGGTGGTGGAACTCAGCCTGAGCATAGTGATAATGATAGCTATACCCTTTAATAGATCACTCTAGGAGTGATAGATAGGGTATGTAGTTGAGCAGCTCAAAGCTCCGACGAGGATATTAGAGGGATTAAGATCCCGGGTATTACTGACCCCATAGTAGGGCCTAAGTGTTAGACTCAGGGGAGTATGTTGTCTTCTGAGTTCCACCTAGGTAATCCTGAAGATAGAGGAAATACCTTCTCACAAGCTGCATAACTCTACGTGTACTCTCTTCTTTGCAGAGAGTCATTCTATGTTCGGTACAGTGAGTATATCTTATGATTGGTTGATCTATGTGTTACTCTATGTTCCATACTCCATTGTGAACTCTTGTTTTGGTTAATAAACTCAGTTATGGTTTAAGCAAAATAAAACTACTGGTGCCCAATCTCTTGTGCATTGCACACGATTACAGTTGCACTAAACCCTGCCTCTACCCCGCTGCTTACCCCTGAGAAAAGAGTTTTATGGGTGGATTTAACCCACACGGAAAATAGCTAAAATAGACTTCTATAAAATCTGTTTATTATAGCGCTACAATATGTATATATATTGATTAAAATCCAAAAACAAAGGTGCACTCTGGGAACATTTGAAAGATTCTAAAGTATCATAATTTTTATTCAAATCATATTAAAACAAGTCAATGTTTGTCTGTTCCATTAGGAGGACTGAAATGTTGAACCCTCCTAAGATTTCCACTACAATTAAATCAGCCAAAGAAGTGCAGATGCACACCTGGTCCCTCTTTAACGTTCATGGTGCATGGAACATAGGAGGACGGCACCTCCAACAAGTAACACGAAATACAGTAAATCCAGCACACGTAATCTGCTCAAGGGTTATTACGTGTGCTGGATTTACTCTATTTCGCACTACAATTAAATACCTTTCCACAGGACAGCATTTCTGCAGAAAGTAAGCTCCAATATGTGAGCTGGACCAGTAGAATGGATTGTCTGGCTTGCCTGTCTCTTCTAGACAACTTCAGCTTCCAGAGTCAGACAGCAAAAACCTTTAAAAAGAGAAAACATTTTCTGTTTAGTAACATTTCTCTTAAAGCTTATACTATGAAGAACTTCAATGGAAAACCCACTTTTTTATTCTCTTGTCACTCTCTAACAATATTTACACATATATGGCAAAATATATATGGCAGTTAAACAACACGCCCATCACAAAATTGCACCTCTCAATTCAAAACCTCAGCTGGTGTATACACCTGACTTTCTAGAGTCACTGAAAAAAAATATCACTCACTTATACTATATATACTGTACCAGACCCTTGTTTGGTAAATTGCCTTGTGCAAGTTGGAATGAAAGGTTAAAATAATGTGGCATAAGTTTTGCTTAATTGATTCATTACTGAAACTTCATTTTAGCAGATACGTAATGAATAAATCAAATCATAATTGGAAAAAACGGCTGGTGTTTTGTTCGAATAAATTTCAATGTATTCATTCTTGTGAATTGATTTTAACACAAATTCATTTTAGAAATCATTGATAAGAAATTATATGACTAAACTTAAAAATCAGAAAAACAAGGGTTAAAACAACAGACATACAGCATAGTATTTAGGTTACACAAATCCTGGCATAGCTCTGAATTATGTTATCTTCCCATCTCCCTGAGCTGTGTGTGAGAATGTGATCTGATGCTATTTTGTCTCTTCTCATTATGTAACAGCAATGCTTTGATACACATATTTAATAATCCTGCACTGCCTTTATATTTGATGCTGTATATTGGACTTCATTACAGTAAAACTAAGTGTAATCTACTACCAGTTCTTGCAGATTTTATATAAGACACATTTTGTTTGATATTGTTATACTTTTGCGCTACATTTTTACTTACACTTCAGTCCTAAAAGTACTTTATGCAAGGACCACGTAATTATACAAGTAATGTTTGCTCAAGTTCTTAGGCTGCTATAATTTCCTAGACGTGGTACAAACTTTTTACTTGTTTATATATATAATATCTCCAGATCACTCCAGAACATCAGTGTAACATTCCTTCCCTTGGAATGCACAGAATTCATGTAAGATAATTCATACAGTAATTGCAAGATGTAAATTACTTTTATGTAATGTTAAATTATAGGTATCCCCTCATACACACATTTATACGTATATTAAAAAAAGTGAAGATTTATTTACTATAGACCAAAGTTTTAAGAATATGTATAGACCATGTTTTTATTATATACTCATTTATATTCAAAATGTACATTTATTCTGGAAAGCTAGGAGTAATGAGCTATATTGGGAATAAATAAGTTACATCAAAGAAGACTTAAAGTCCCAGAACATCTTTTGCCAATTATTTTGCACGATGACCCAAGGCCATTATACTTGTGTTCCTTAAACTGGGACACCAGAATCACTTGTTACAGGGACATTTTGTGTGACATTTATCCAGATTTCCCATACATGGGAGCAGTTGCTTCTGCTATATATAGAACATATTTAGAGTACATTTACTTTGCATTTAAGTTAGAATTTTTTTCTTTGGAGGTAGTGTACAGTAAAAACGATTTTCTATAATTTCTACTACTGTTATATAATTTCTATGAAGTTAGGGTTGGTTATTGGTATGTTTATTCAGGAGAGGTTTACTAAATCATGTATGTTAATACATTCATTCTGATGGGAAAAGGTGGGCTTTGGGATCATCAGGAAGAAGTAATCAAAACAATGACCAAGGCTGGCATAAAATGTAAATCTCACAACGTAAACATAATTTTAATAGCGATCCTTCAAAGTGATTATGTTTGCATGCTGGCTATCAACTCACCGGGTTATGTAATAAAAGGCTCAGTTTGCTACAGGCCTAGTCATCTATAGCAGCAACCAATCCGCTGTATTTAGTGGTAACCTGTTTAAAAGCAAACGTCTCATTGGTTGCTATAAGTTACTGCTTCCAGGAGAAAAGTTGTGCCGTTTATTACATATGGGTGTATGCAACACAAGTGCACACCAGAAAATATTTGTGCACCTTGTGTTAAAAAGAAATTAAAGGGAATATTTTCTCGGTTTCATTTCCAAGCCATTATGTGGCAAATATAAAGGATGCCTTTTAATCTTTCTGTATGTATGTGTTTTTATTCTTTAGAACTCTGAGGGAGATTCACAAACATTAACAGAAGTGGATCTTTTCATATCAACACAGAGGATTAAAGTTTTAAATGCAGATACCCAGGTATGTTAGATTGGGTGCTTTTCTGTATGGTTTGGTTATTACTGCTTTTACAAATGTATGCTTTTGGGCTCAACTAGAGTTGCTACCCTTTTTGACAATAATACCAGCTTTCATGGTGCAGGGCGGGCCTTAATGTCACCTGGGGGCAGGGTGATGTATTTGTTTGGGGAAATGGGCAGGCTGGATGGGGAAATATGTGGAGCATACGGGAGCCTGAAGGGATTAATTGGGAATTACAAATTTACCAGCAAGTACACTACACAGTTCATTTGTAAATCTGGCCCATCCTAGATGATGATTTACAATCTAGGATAGACAAATATCGGCCAGATGGCAACTCTATACTTAACAGTTATACAGTTATATATGAAAAAAGAAATTACATTATTGTTAGGAAATGTTAAAGTTGGCATGAATTTATGGCCTTAGTGATGCTGGGACTGTTAGAGGTTGAAATTCACAATAACTTTCAGGCATCACCTTTGGCATTGTTATACATTTTTACGGAAACAAAACTAAAATGCCATTTTTACCCAACATAACCTTACCAAACAGAACAGGAGAGGAAATCTTGGAGCCAGCAAATGAAGTTCTAATAAAAAGATCTTTATTGCACAGATCTGGTGGAAAACATAAAGTTCAGATTTTCAAATCCCCTTCATCTTTGATAACGCCTTTACAGTGTTTCATATTATAAAAGCAAAACTGACTTTTATTAAAAAAAATGCCTTGCAAAAATACTCAGACTTTTGTCCAATTCACGTACCGAATAAAAAGATTTCCAGCCGCTGCTAATAAAAAGCATCCCTACAACATGTTCTGCCTCTGCTTTTCATAACCAAGGAATAGGCATCTAGAAGATAAAAATCAATGACACAAATTACAGGGAGATTCAGAAAGAGGATCTATATCAGTCTGCTTAAAACCTGCAGCATCTACAAGCGTTTATCTTCCAGCAGCCAAAATAACAAACACAAGGCTAACGTAACCCACTCAAAAACAAAAGGGTGCTACAACGAGCCAGTCAAAGCCCTCAACTCAATTCAGTTGAAAATCTGTGGCACTACTGAAAATTGAGACCCACAAGAATCTGCCAACTAACCTTAAATACCTGGAGCAAATATGCCTGGACAAATATTTCTTTATCCCTTCCACAATAAATCACTCATTTTGTTTGTTTTAAAAAAATCTGAATGTTAAGAAAAACAGCTGACAGCAAGAAAGATGTTTTGCTTTTTTTTACTACTATAAACTGTATATGCACAGTGTTCTCATGAAATAAGCGACAGGTGCCTCTGCATATGGCATAGTCTTGTTGAGTTAATTAAATAAGTTAGTTAATTAAAACTGCTCATACATTCATTAAAAATCAACTTTTCACTGGAGCAGGTGGTGTTTTTGGTATGTTGCAGTCAACTCTGTAGATACTGATTGCCTTAATAGCTACCATTGTGAGCATATGAATTCATTATTCCTTTTATATTCTATAAATTAGATTGTTGCCAATGTCATTAAAATAGAATCCATGACTAAGCTGGATAGCACTGCTGATTTCTATAAAAATGGGAAGTCTTCTATATTTTCCCCTTTGTTCCTCTCATATGTTCTGTTAACAGTTACTCTGTAGCAAAAGTGAGCTATGCCTTGGTTTTAGGGTGTAGGAATTTCAGGTTTTTATATTGTTTAAGAACAAAATGAATGAATTGGTATAGCTGCCCATCCAACTGCTTCTTTTGTTCTGTATCTCTGCTACTTACCACAGTTCCTTATCCACTGTAACCCTATTTTGGCTACAAGACAAACAAGCCTTCCCAAGCTAATGAACAGTAGAACATGGGTCACACTAGATTCTCTCCCCCAGTTGAATCTTCGCTAACTGGAAGAGGAAGGCGAGGGTGTTCACAACTACACCTCTCTTGCTGTTGTGTAAAATTAAAGATAAAGGATGCCAGAGATTCTTGAACAATGGCTTTATTGTCAAAGCACCACAGGATTATACTCACAAGCCATGGTAGTATTAGTCACTGATGAGCATGTCAGACATAGTCATAGGTAAAGCAGAGTTCTATGACACCACTGTGGAGACAGCCTGTAGGTTTAAAGGATCACCTTAATGGTTTCTTAGCCAAGTGGTCCATATCCCCTGCAGTACAAATGGACCAGGGAGAAGAATATAACCTATATCCCTATTCAGTACTGCATTCCCTTCACTTAAGGCTAGCAGAGTCTAAGAAAGAACTACCTCCAACTACCAATCCTTGTTGGAGCAGAGGCTGCTCTTTCTTACTTTTCCTAACTGTCTTACATTCTTGGAATTAGGGATGCACCGAATCCAGGATTCGGTCCGGGATTCTGCCTTTTTCGGCAGGATTCGGATTCGGCCAAATCCTTCTGCCCCGCCGAACCGAATCCGAATCCTAATTTGCATATGCAAATGCATAGATGGGAGGGAAATTGCGTGACTTTTTGTCACAAAACAAGGAAGTAAAAATGTTTTCCCCTTCCCACCCCTAATTTGCATATGCAAATTAGGGATCGGATTCGGTTCGGTATTCGGCCGAATCTTTCACAAAGGATTCGGGGGTTCGGCCGAATCCAAAATAGTGGATTCGGTGCATCCCTACTTGGAATGTACTGTTACAAAAAGTAGTCCTGGAAGAAGAACAGCTTTACTGGACTTTGTTGATACCTGGATCCCCAGTTAGCAGAGGAAGGCCAAAGAGAAAGAACCACCACATTCTAAGCACTATTTTAAAGTGTGACAGGAACATGGATATGCTAATTATATTAAACACTATATATATATATATATATATATATATATATATATATATATATATATATATACATGACCATCTGCCTAGTAACTAGAGATATTAACTAGCAGGAATTTAAGACCAGAGGGCTATTGATCCTATGCATGCCTACAACCATATTTTGGCTTCTGTCCTAAGAAAGACTACCGTTAGAGTTAAAAATATTAATTTCCCATTCTTTCATGCAAAATTTCATTATTTGCATGCCATTGGTATCTTGACAAAATGAGATAAAGTTTGGTGCCATCTCTTAAAAAATTTGGTTTGCTTAATGTTATTCTGGTGCATATGTAAAATGAGAAAGATGGATGGAGGTGCATAGCAAGAAAATAAAATGGGGTCATAATCAACTCAATATCTATTTTAGCAAGGCAGTCCATATCTGGGTGCAAAGGAGTAGAGTGACATGAATTAATTTTATGAAAATGGATAATCTATGTACCTTCTATGTAATGCACCTTGTTAAACTTTACATATACAATGGATGTTGGTCTGACTTTTGGTACGATTTTGGTACTTCGGTGCCACATACAATATAGAAAATATTTATTTTTAGCAATGTGAGTGCATTTTTCAGTACCTGTTACAGAAACATCCTAATAGTCAAACAGTGCATCAAGATGACATGAAGCTAGAATCTAACAAAAGCTAACAAATCAAGAGAAAATTACAATGCTGGGACCATAAGACGGATAACACAGAGCCATCTTTGTGCTGAGAGATGATAGGACATTTCATAGCTGTTCATTTTCTTGATTGCAAAGTCACAAGATGTTTGACAGTCATAAAAACAAGCACATAAAAGACGTGTCTCACCAGGAACATGATTTGAACTCAGGAGGAAAACAATGGAGCTTTATGATATATACCATAGCTTGATGTTATTCTCTGTGAATAAATTAATCGAAGGAAGATCTGTGATTTCTAGACTGAGGAGGTATTAGGGGGCTTTGGAAAAATTGGAAAAAAACCATGGGGCTGTTCAGCACTGTGCTCCACTGTGATAAAATCTTCATCCTTGCAGAGATTGCTCCACAAGTTAACAGAAAACATATTTGTTGTATATGTGCTCTAAGCTGTCTCATGCAGGACACCAGATGCACCCACAACTGCCAGATGCATTGCAGGTGCACCCAGATACTTCTTCTAACAAAGGTCAACTTTGTCCGTTTTTGAACCTGTACTATTGTTGCATATCCTCCTAATGTCCTTGTGTCACACACATATTGTAATTAAAAGTCACCTCAGTTCCCTTTCAGTATGTTTGAGCACACCCTTGTTGAACAGATCTTCTAAATGAAAAGACAGATTTTGCTGCTAAATTTGAAAATAATAACCCTTCCTTGGCCCCTTTTCATTGCCCAAGCAGGTTATGTTTGTTACAGTTCATCCTAAGCTTAGTTTCTGGTTATTGACCTGCCTGTTCTGAGTCTGTTTTTTTTTACAATTTGCCTTATATTTAAAAACTAATGTATAATGTTTTCGACTTCCTTTCTCTGATTAGGAAACAATGATGGACCATGCACTACGGACAATATCTTACATTGCAGACATTGGCAACATTGTTGTTTTAATGGCCAGACGTCGCATGCCTAGATCGGCCTCCCAGGACTGTATAGAAACAACACCAGGAGCCCAGGAGGGAAAGAAACAGTATAAGATGATATGCCATGTATTTGAATCTGAGGATGTAAGTAAAGAACATATTACTTTTGTGCAATTTTGCAGAATGCATAGACAAAATCATTTAATATCATGACAAAAGCAGATTTTAATGTGCATCAAAGTAGGCATCTAAAAAACTGTATAGCAAATTGGTCATTAGAAATGCACTGTTATGCACTAGTTGGGGATAAAATCAGGAAGGCAGGTAATTCTGTGATGGTGGTAGATGATTTTTCATGACTTTTCATGACCAAATGTCCACAGAGCATAATACTAGTATTGTCTATGATTTTTACTGCAAGCATAATTCTGTATGAATGTATAACAGGAGAAGGAGAAGATACAAGGGGAATTCTAAAGGTTTGGGTCAAGGAGGACTTTGAATAGAAGGGTTGGTTGTTGTTGTCCCTCAAGTGAATTAGCCAAGTGAAATCATGGATAATTTTTTTTGGACCTAATAAAATGCACGCAATTCAACATTTTGGTATGCAAATTAATGTGATATGTTCCATGTAGCTAAAGGGGTCATTTCTCTTGCATCGTAGCTCTCTGTCTGTGCATTACATAGTAATGCTGGTTGCTTCTTACTCTTGCAGTAATTGTGCGTAATTTCTAGGATTATAAATATTAAAATACGATTATATTCCAGGGCTAAAATATTTTATTTTTTTGTTATTCACTCATACATTATTCAAAATACAAAATTAATTTCTGTTCTCAAGCGCAGACTGCACTCCCTAGCTTTGCCTGTCTGGGGACTACGAATATCTAAATCAAAGATGGACAACTTTTTTTTTTTTATTTGAAAGTTTCTAAAGTGAGCTCTGAAATCACCATTATTATTCTGTGAGAATTTCTTAACAGTCTGTGACATTCAGAGTGCAGACTAGAGCATGATACCTGCATATATCAGGAACCTCTTATTAGCATTAACTTTGGTGATTTTTTTTTTTAACATTAAAATTATTGGAAAGTGTTTATGGAAGTTGTCTAGACACCCTTTTAATCTCTGCAAAAAAATATGGGTTTGACAAATATGTGATTAAAGATTGGCTGTGCTGTTTAACTACAGCAGGGGTCCACACAACAAAGTACAAAATGAAATTGAAAAAACTTGCACCTGTAACCCAGGGAACCCTTTCAGCAACTGTATCTGTATTACGCTTACCTTGTTTGACTGATTACAGTAATGCCCCTAATTTTAAACCAATATACCAATATATAATGCATATCCATTTTTTTTTTAAATTTTCAGATTGTACATTATTTTCGGCCCCCTGAAAAACTGTACTACTGTATTCTTCCCTGTCATTAGAAATGAGCAGTATAAATATTAAATAGCATAACTTTATGAAGAACAGATCATAGCAAACAAATTTACTTGTTTTCTTTTGGTTTTTTAAGTAAGTGGATAGTGTTTTTTCAATAGATATGGTATACTTAGATTTTGCTAAGGATTTAATGCAGTGCTTTAGAGAAGAGAAAGCAGTGTTGGCTGATCGCACAAAATTATTCATAAAACAGAATCCACATTGATAAACTTGTGATATAGGTAACGTAATGGCAGAGATTTAATGCAACCATTTAATATGATCTATGGGATTTAAAACACCCTTAATGGGCCTAGGAGTACAGTCAAACCCCAATTTGAAGTACCCCCCTGTTTAACATTTTGCCAGATTTTACTATTTTTCATTTTTGAATGCATTTAAGTGGGAGCACTTTTAAGATTTTAAATATGAATTTCCGCATTTTACATCATAATTTTGCCCCATTTTTCTCCTATGAACGTGACTTCTCCTGAGTGTTTTTTTTTATCAGTTTATACTGTTTTTACACAAAAACACCCATTTTACAGTTTACTGAATTTTATGGGGGGTTTTTCCACCAGTACCCTGTAAAACATTACATCTAGGGTATATACATTTACAAGGGGACATGGAAACTAACTGAGCCTATGAGTAAGTGCCCCATTAGGCACAAAACGCGTTAGGTCTTATGTCCTAATACATTTTCTACTTTTTTAAAAATGTAGTTTCTTTATTATTGGAGATCCTCACATTCTTCCTTTTAGATATAGTGCTTTGGACATGGAAACTAATCCCATTTACAAAGCACTTGTAAGGTCATATAAAATATACAGTGCAGTTTTGGTCTTTTTTTTCTATATTAATCAGGCACTTAATGGGAAATACCATCTTTATGTATACATATAAAAGGGGACTATACAATAAATCAATAAATTCTGATGCTTTATTCACCAGGAAAGGCATACCTTGAGAGATTAGAAGGAAGACATTTGAAAAGTATTTTGACAGTGAGAAATGTGAAATTCTATAACTGATGGTGTTGCACTGAAAAAAAAAAATTGTGTGACTTTTTAGCAAGTGAGAAAATGCAGATCTGATGCTGATCCAGGGATTGGTCATTTTGCCATTTTATTAGTTAGGACTTTTTCATCCTTATTGGAGAGAAGTTCAGAAGGCTTTTTTCATCATTTGCTGGATCAGTTAGAAGTCAAGTTGGATTTATGGTATGTAAGATTTCTCTTTAGCTGATTGTCTAAGCCAGTGACCCCAACCAGTGGCTCTTGAGCAACATGTTTTTTGCCAATCCCATGGATGTTGCTCCCAGTGGCCTCAAGCAAGTGCTTAATTTTGAATTCCTGGCTTGGAGGCAAGTTTTATTTGCATACAAACCAGGTGTCCTGCCAAACAGAGCCTCCTGTAGGCTGCCAGTCTACATTGGGGGCTACCAATAGTTAATCACAGCCCATAATTGGCACCCCCGGGAATATTTTGCATGCTTGTGTTGCTCTCCAACTTATTTTACATTTCAGTGTGGCTCATGGGTAAAACAGGGATCTCTGGTCCCTGGCTATATCACTGCTATAAATCACAAACTGTAATAATTCAGTAGATGTCGTTTAGGGTTACATTAGCTTATATATTTACAGTGCCTGCGAAAATATTCATTCACCTTGGACTTTGTTGCGTTACAACTGGTATTTAAAAAAGGATGCATTTACTGGGATTTTTATACATAATATACTATAATGATACAAATCAATTCAAACAAAAAAGTTAATGTTTACATATTGTATGTATTGATCCCTTGAGTCATTTGTTGGTAGAACAGCTTTTGGCTACAATTATAACAGAGTATTTTGGAGGCAAAAGAGGTACTTGCCTTATATAGTGAAAAAGTACACCCTATTATAAAATAAATATTATAAGTCACTGAGGAGTTCCATGACCAAATACAGGTCATGGAACTCTGAGGTTACTTCTAATATCCTCATATTTTTCCAACAAGGGGTACTTTATTTATTATAATACACAAGTTTTAGTAAGTCATGTGACAAAAATGACATCACTACTCACCATTTATAAACTGATGACATCACTAGTCACTGTTTATAAGAATATAATTTACAGGATATTCATGGCTCCTATGTAATATAAGTAGTGATGGGCGAATTTGTCCTTTTTCGCTTTGCCAAAAAATTTGCATAATGCGAGTTTTGATGCCAGCGTCAATTTGCAGGTGTCAAAACCGATGGTGGCTACAATTTGATGCATGCCTATTTTATCCAATTGCATTTAAGTCAATGGGTGAGCGGAATTGTCTGCAATTTCATGAATTTATACGCTTGCGACGAAATGTGGAAATTTGCTGCGAATTCACGCCTGGCAAATACATTTGCCCTTCACTTATTATAAGTGAATATTGGCAATTTGATCTCTAGTGCCTCAGCCTCCTCTGAAAACATTCCACACATCTTTGACCAGTCCCTCTCCTTCTCTAATCATATTAATAATACTGCCAAAACCTGTCGTTTCAATCTTAAACTCTGCTACCAGGATCCTTCTGCTCTCTCCTAAAAGGGAATATATATATATATATATATATATATATATATATATATATATATATATATATATATATATATATATATATATATGCACTTTATTTATAAATAAAGATATACATACATACATACATACATACATACATACATACATACATACATCTGGTAGTTCTCAGTTCAGGTACTGGTGTCTATATTCCATCATCCTTAGCATTAGCTTGCTGGAGTGTGAATTAAATGCTATTGTGTACTGCATTGGTCTTTTCTGTTATTGGCATATAGATTGTTTTTTACAGTGCAATGTCCATTGCTGTTTATTTTAAAACATGTTGGCAGATTGCAAACAACACTTTAACCACATCATCTTGCTGTTAAAAAAATTCACTGCATCTTACTGCATGTGTAAGAGAGGTTTCCTCAAGTATTCTTCTTGATTTAGTGTTTGTCTTGGTCTTTATTCTCTGGGCCTGCATTCAGATGGGCGCATATTGCTTATTGCTTTCTTTCTTCAGCAATTTCTAAAGTCTCTGCATACATTTTGCCATCTTCATCTTCATTATGATGTGGTTTTCTATCACTTGCTTGATGAGGGCATATTGTCATCTTAGCCCTTAAATATTTTATGTCACTCTTTAGAGGGAATATAGTTATATTAATAGGAATGTAAAAGATTGTCTTGGAAGTCTGGCAGTTTTCTCCGTTTTTTAATTTGACTTTGAACTTCGCTATCTGTTACTTGCTGGCCTAAATCAGTGTATCCTCCTTTGACTTTAAAGTATATAATTATTCCATATGGACCACCTGGTGAGGTCCATGTATAGCATCATCTGTTAGGCTATTGGAAGAGGGCATTTGTTACGCAAAAACTATCTTCAACTATATTTTGTACTCTGGTACTAAATAAACTTGCCTGTTTAGTGGGAATATTCCAAGAATGTTTGACTGTTTAACATTCCAGACATGTGATGAATTCAATGTTATTGGTGGTGCTTAGCCCAAATAAGGCAGATCCTCATAAAACTAGTCCAGTTCAGCATCTACAGCACCTGTAGGTGGAACATGGACTAGAACACTGTAATGTTATTGATAGTAATTAATCAAATAAAGCACAGATGACACCCTTTTATTATACATAAATATTATTATATATATACAGATGAAGCCACTTGGATTTGTGAGTTAAATGCGTCATGACTCAGGGGTAATTGAAGAAACTGTGTTATCTTAAGTCATCTTAACTCATTTAATGCATTTAACCTTTTCATTAGCATACCAAAGCTCCATTGTTCACAATGGTGAATGCTTTAATTAGATGGGATGTTGTGACACAGTTTTCTGTGTTAAATGAGATAAATGGGATATCTGTGTTTAGTTATTCTGTGTCAAACAGACAAACCAAAGTGGCTGCATCTGTATCATTATTTATATATGTGGGATATGCCGTTTCTTCTGCAAAATTCATGTCAGCAGTAGAGGCAGTAGGAGATCTAGGTATTGTTTGATTATAGTTGACCCAACCTGGTCCCTTTCTGTTCACTAGTGATGGGCAAATTTTTCCTGAAAAACACAGATTTTGGCACTGGCATCAAAATAAGCCCAGGTTCAAAGTTAACGCTGGCACCCATTAAAGTCAACGGGCTTCCGTCAATGGTCGCCGGCATCCAAATTGTCGCCAGCGTCGATTCCGATTGTCGCTGGCAAATTTGCAAATTTATTCGCCAACAATAAAACACGGAAATTCCCTGCAAATTTGCGCCTGGCGTATAAATTCACCCATCTCTACTGTTCACTTCAAGTTTATAGTTCATAGTGGCCTATGTTCCAGTGAGATACTTCTTTTGTCAGTATCTTCTGTGAAGTTGCTGGAAATTGTTGTTATGCAGTAGAAAAGGTTTCTACTCATAGCCTCTTCTACAGCAGTGTTTTTCATTTCTTTCACACTTGAATAGCTTGTGTGGGAAGCTGCATGTTATTTGTCTCTCACTGATATCAAGTGATAAATACTAGGAAATATTTCATTTTTTCAACTGATTTAAAGTATTTCTATATGTTTTAAATATATTTTGTAAATGCATTTATCTTGAGCATTTATTTTGAAAAATAAATTAAGTACAAAATCACTTTATATCATCGCTGGCAAGATGATCCGATTGCTATGTTGTTCTTTATAAAATGAATTCTGCTATGTATGATGAACTCTGTGTAATCTAGCCTGCTGAAAAATTCCAATTATATTTTTGCTTCTTTGAGAATGGATATATTATTCACTTGACTGTAGTTAGAAAATGTGTTATGCAGAGATAATTTCCATACCCCCAGGGAAGCACAAGCAAATGTGTTTTTTAACCATAAAAAGCAACACATTTTATCTGTAAGAATAACACGGCTCCCACAAAGCATTAGCAATTTGTGTCCTAGCTGTAGCATTTGTGGCTGCAGAAGTTAATTGGATGCTCATGTAGTTTACTCTGTGCAACAGAGAAAATAACATATTGACTTTGGGATTACCAGAATTAAATAACCGTCCCTCTGTAGGAAAGCTTCATTTTTAGATATGCTGCGGTACACAGGCACACTGTGGAACTGAGTGCAAACAACTTACTCCCAGCAGATCATAAAGGTTAAATGAGCTATAATAGTAAAAAGTGTTTGTTGTTTTCAGTTTGGAAAGTGTTTAACCTAAGGTGTCAGGCAGAAAATGAAATTTTTTCCATTCTTTTTTGCTCTAAGGTTTTTAAAATTGCACTGAGGGCCCAACAACACAAGTAATACATATAGATAAACAGGATTCATGCCATCCCCTAACTTGTAACAGTGTAATTAAGACCATATTTTAGTTTATGTAATGAAAAACACAAGGCACAGCATTTTCCAACTTGTTAAAAGAATGTATGAACTGCACCTGGCTGGGATGCACAGATACTAATAAAATCGAATGTTCTTGTTCACTATAAAAAAAAAGGTGTGATATTGCTTTTTTCCCAGAATTTTCTGCTTCATAAATTCTGTCTTGTTTCCCCTATGTGTGACATCAGAAGGGAAATACATATTAAAATGAAAATGTGTGGTGCAGTTTTTCAAACTTTTAACTTTGAGGGAAAATAGACGAAAGAATTTTAACTCTGTGCACTCTACAAGCACAAGTTAGTTTTATATTGTTTACATTTTTGCAGTGCAGCTATTGGGTTAGGTTATCAGGTAAGTTAGGAAGTAGTTTTAATCTCATAATGGAAGACCTGGACAGAAAGATAGGCAACACAAAAAAAATTAACAAGGAAACTGAAGCTTTAAAGTAAAACTTTCTTTTGGCTGCTGGATCAGTGACCCTAACAACCACATATAGGGGCCGATTCACCAAGGGTCGAATATCGAGGGTTAATTGACCCTCGATATTCGACTGGGAATTAAAATCCTTCGACTTCGAATATCAAAGTCGAAGGATTTTAGAGCAATTAGTTTGATCGAACAATCAAAGGATTATTCCTTCGATCGAACGATTAAATCCTTCGAATCGAACGGTTCGAAGGATTTAAATCCAACGATCGAAGGAATATCCTTCGATCAAAAAAACTTAGGAAAGCCTATGGGGACCTTCCCCATAGGCTAACATTGAGTTCGGTAGCTTTTAGATGGCGAACTAGGGGGTTAAAGTTTTTTCTTAAAGAGACAGTACTTCGACTATCGAATGGTCGAATAGTCGAACGATTTTTAGTTTGAATCCTTCGATTCAAAGTCGTAGTCGAAGTAGCCCAAAAAACACTTCGAAATTCGACGTTTTTTGACTTTGAATCCTTCACTCGAATTTAGTGAATCGGCCCCCTAATTTTCAGTGGAGGCCAGAAAGAGGTAGACTAGGAAGGCTAAATAAAATACAGAAGACCATTTTAAAAAATTGTCTCTTGCCACTATTGTTATATAATTAAATTTTTTTGTTAAATCAAATTTGCTCTGTTGAATCATGTTTAGTAAATGGAACCAGTTAACCATTCCTTTGAACAGAGATATATTGTGAACCAAAACATTACATGTAAAGTCACTCAACTTTCATTTTAAAGGAGAACTAAAGCTAAACTAAAGAAGTAGGCTAGAAATGTTGTACATTATGTTTTGGACTTCTGTACCAGCCCAAAGTAACCACAGCCCTTTAGCAGTAAAGATCTGTGCCCCCAAAGATGCCCCAGTAGCTCAAAATTATCTTTTCTGCTGATTCACTGCACATGCTCTGTGCTGCTGTCACTTGCTGAGCTTGGGGACTGACTAAGCTGAGCTATGGATACATAAAGGTATATTGAAGGTAAATCTAAAAAGATGCTTTAATTCCTTTCTTTCTGCAAAGAAGTCAAATACCAGGCCCAGATAAGTGGCGAGTCCACAAAGGCCCGGGCCTAGGGCAGCAAGTTTTTAGGGGCAAGTTGCCTCCCAGCAGCAACCTAAGGAGAACTGGGGACACATACTCCTGGACGCATAATCCCCAGTGCTCCAGCGATTGTGTGTGCTCGCGCTTGGGGATGCGCTCTAGGGCCAAGTGGCCTAGGGGTACCCAAGCCTGAAATTCAGGCCTGGCAAAGACAGGAATCATTATTGTTGTTATAAATTGTTTACAACCAACAACTGTGAAAAACAACATTCATTGTCAATGATGAAGGCTACTGTATATCATCTGTTAGACACTTCGTTATAATCAGCTGCAAGAAATGTGCTACAAAATTGTTTTTTTTTTGGGGATAAATGTTCCTGATAATAGCCTTTATTAGAGACATTTTTTTGTTGTTGATTTTCTGGTTGGGGTGTGAGGCTCAGTTTCCCAAGCACAAGTGAGAACTGGGAGGGTTCTTGCTTGTTTTCTTTTTTTTTTGCCTGTTTTGTTTACATTCACCTGCTTGAATGTGATACTGTCACACATTTCTTGGGGAAACTTAAATCCACCAAAGATATCTTTGCCCTGAGCCCATTTGTACCTTACAGCTTCCCATGTGCACCACTAGTATTGGCTTTGAGGCTCTGAAACTTTTAATATTCATTAATACAGCTATGGGACTTATTATCCAGATAAGGGATCTACTGCTCTGAGCCAGAGGGAGGGGGTAAAAATCCTCTCGGAGTCAGAGGGATGAAAGCTTTATTGTATACTTTGGTGAATGTGAAAAGAAAAATAATTTTTAAGGTAATCAAAAAATAAAAATGAGGTTGCTTTGATTAGAGTTAATAGCATGCATACCTCAATAGCCTGCACAGCAAGTAGCAGTGTAGTTTGCAGTGTGATGACTTATTGTTTAGGAAATGGTTCCATTGTACTTTTTGGGAGAGGTGACTTAATGTAGTGGGTTTAAGAAAAAAATGTATTTGTGAGAAGATAGAATATAATATGCAATAGGTCAAGGAAGATGACAAGAAGTTCCTACACAAAACATAAATAGCAACTGATAGCGAAGGGAAGCTTGATTTTTTATTAGTCTTTATTATATGGAAACGTTAAAATATATAAACGTTAAAATAGCCACCCCCAAAAACTGCCAACTGCATTGGTAATCTAGAAGAGAAGGGGTCAAATAATTTTAATACAAGTTGCAAAAAATTGGTTCTTGCTGATCTTTTTTACGCCGGTGCCCGTTTTTTCGAAAAAAAAATTTGACACCGGCGAATTTTTGCTGCGGATTTTCATGGGCGTTTTGCAAATTTATTCGCTGGCGGAGAATCGCGCGAATTTGCCCATTAACTGTAATTGCTGTTGAAACCAACATCTGGCTGTTTCTTTACATTCTCAGACAATATGTTGCAGAATCCAGCTTGCTTTCAGTCAAACCTTCAGTTCCCACAATGCCTTGCATTTGCTGTGATTAACAGACCTGTGAATAAGCATTCAAGTTATTGGAGTCTTGGCTAAAGGAGTACTGACATTTTCTGTTATTGTCCGAACAAGTTGTGCAGAGAATATAAATGGGCAGGCTTTCAAATGTAACTATTTTAATCAATGTGTACTGTATAGTTGCATTTTTTTCAGTATTTGGGTTGAGTTCCCCTTAGATCATTTGAAAGTAGAAAATCAAGATCATTTACAGATTGTCATTAATTTATGATGAGTTTCACCACTCTGTGGTGCAGTAATTCCTTTCAATAGTCAGTAATGGTGTTTCCAGCTGTTGAGTAATGTTTTTACCCACACCATGGTATATAGAGATTGTATTATTCACTATACTATCATTTGTATAATTAATGGCCAATGCAATATTGCTACATTCTGATGCTCAGAATATTTTTGGGTTGATAAATGAAGCGTAAGTATCAAATAAATATACTTTAGGTAATTCCTCTTCACCTGTGTTGTGGAAAAGTGGGTTTCCTTGAATTGTTAATTACATGGTACACTGTAATCCAGCCCTGGTAGATATTTAATCAGCAAAAGGGGTTTATTATGATAGAATGCCATCTAGTGTCAATATAGAGATATTCTTTCAAAGATTTATGTTTCGCCACAAGAAAACTACATGGATATACTGTACTGAAAATTCAATGTTGGCTATTTAAATATATTAAACATAGTTTTTAATGAGTTATTTTAGCAATTGATATGTTTTAACAGGCACAGCTTATTGCTCAGTCGATTGGCCAGGCATTTAGCGTAGCCTATCAGGAATTTTTAAGAGCAAATGGAATTAATCCAGAAGACCTCAGTCAAAAAGAATACAGTGACATCATCAATACCCAAGAAATGTACAATGATGACCTCATCCACTTTTCAAATTCTGCCAACTGCAAAGAGGTACAGTACTTTCCATATTTATTTATTTCTGTGTAAATTCAACTGTTTACATTCACATTTTTCCTTAATAGCTGCAAGTGGAAAAGCTCAAAGGTGAAATCTTAGGCGTGGTAATAGTGGAGTCTGGCTGGGGATCTATTCTACCCACTGTCATTCTGGCAAATATGATGAATGGAGGGCCAGCAGCACGTTCCGGAAAACTCAGTATTGGCGATCAGATCATGTCCATCAATGGAACGAGTTTAGTTGGTCTTCCTCTGGCAACTTGTCAAGGGATAATAAAGGTATCTTAATCTGATGAACATGTTTCAAATATAATTTTTGGTACATAGATACAATTATTCATTGTACATTATTTTCAAGTGTAGCACATCTTTGGTATTGTTTATCATCAAGTCCATGACTTAATGTCTAACTCAGGCAATTAAACCCAAATAATTCAGTCTTGGTTCATAAAACAGCGATGGGGGCATGTTATTGTGCTTTGCACTTTCTTTAATGCCATTACTGTGAATATAGAATTTATTGACTTGAATATCCAGTACTGGCATATATTAACTTGCAAGACTAAGGAAAAAGTAATTTTATCTTTGTACCTTCTTTTGTAATTAGGGGACATTCAGTGTTTCTTAAGTGTCTGATAATTTCAAGTTTAATTATAAAACATATTTACAGCTGTAATGTAGCAAACCATGTACAAAATATAGAAATTTACAGTATAGCCCTAGGTTTTTTTTTAAAAAAAAAGATGACTGAAATGCTGAGTTCATTGTAGTTACTTGTATTTACTGTTTAAGAAAACATAGTTATAATAGTATTATTAGTAATAATAGTTGGGATATAGTCATTTATATTTTGTTGAACTACAGATGCAGCCACTTTGGTTTGTCTGTTTGACACAGAATAACTAAACACAGATATCCCATTTATCTCATTTAACACAGAAAACTGCGTCACAACATCCCATCTAATTAAAGCATTCACCATTGTGAACAATGGAGCTTTGGTATGCTAATGAAAAGGTTAAATGCATTAAATGAGTTAAGATGACTTAAGATAACACAGTTTCTTCAATTACCCCTGAGTCATGACGCATTTAACTCACAAATCCAAGTGGCTTCATCTGTATTAGCAATTAATTGTAAGTATAATATCGACTAATAGTGACTTGACTAATAAAGGGTCAATATGGCTGAACTGTAAAATATTATTCATGTTTGGTGCATTCATAGTGTGTTTATTTAAACAGGGACTAAAGAATCAAACACAATTAAAACTGAACATAGTGAGTTGTCCACCTGTCACTACAGTTCTCATTAAACGACCTGACCTTAAATACCAGCTGGGATTCAGTGTACAGAATGGAATAGTAAGTACATGATAGCATGCATGTGTGCTTTTTATCGGAACACACCATATAGATACCTATAAATTCCTTACTCATGTTTTCAATCCAGTGGCCATGACAAAAGGAATTACTGAAATGTATTTCTAGAAGAATGCGCTCTTAATGTGTCTAAAATTAATTGCAAGTTTTATTTACTTATTTGATATTTCATATGTATGCAATGAGAAATCCATCAGCAATAGCTTGTTATAACTTTTAACCTATATGGATAAACAAATAACATTTTGCAGTATGTAAAGGGTTTATAAGTTAGATATATTTAATTATCCTGTATATATGTTCTGGTTGAGGGAAGACTAGAGTCATGACTTTTATCAGGCTACTCAGACTTTCTTGGGAATATAATGTTCTTGAGTCATAGATTTAGAAAAGAAAAATGAGTCAAGACTGACCGTAAGAGCAGATGTTGCCTGTTCAAGCCTCCTAGGGTTTTCGAGTCACTTTCTCTAATAACTAGAAATAAAACCTAGCAGGAATGAGTAGAGGCAACAATGGAATGTTATTAAAAATGTATATAAAGGCATAATGCAGAATACATTCTAAGACAAGACAACTTCACAAAATCACTAGAGTAAGACTGCACATTTCATCAATGCAACTGCTGAAGGGAAGGAGGAATCTTTAGCTATTGCATTGTTGCTTAAAACCATGTTTATGTGCTAAGATCTTTACATAGTTTTATTTACTGCATTGAACAGTACATAGCTACTAAGGTAGACAAGTAGAACTGCTCATCTGATCATTTTAAGAGGTTGCATTGTGTTTCTGTGGGAGAAGCATGCAATGTACATCCTACCGAACTAGGAAAACAGGGAAGGGATAAAATGAGATCTGGGGGCTAGTTTGGCTAACAGTTGGGGAGATATACATTACATGGAAGATGTTATCTAAAACTGCAATGAGGTAAACAGGGGTTGCCTGCTAACATGTTATTATATTGGTACCAATCCTAGCAGTTGAGATTACATAACATTTCTTAAACTATTTTTTTCATTATAGTACTTTTTTCAAATGTTTGTATTTGTAAGATTTGTAAAGGACAGTATGCTAATATAGAAAACTATATCAGCAATCTCTTTCTACATCTTAAATATAAAGGGACCATGCAAATTGCAGGTAAAAGACTGAAGCCGTTTTTATGGATACACTGACTCCACAATTTGGGATTCGGCGAATCCCTGAATCCTCTGTGAAAGATTTGCGAATACCAAATATAATCCGAATCCTAATTTGCACTTGCAATTAGGGGCGGGAAAGGAAAAAGTGGAAAAAAGTTTTTACTTCCTTGTATTGTCACAAAGTGCCATATTATTTCCCTTCCCGCCCATAATTTAGGGTTTGGATTCTTTTCAGTATTTCCTGGATTTGGTGAATGCCTAGTTGTTTGTCATTACAGAAAAAATGTGCACTACATTCCAGATAAGTGCATTAGTATAATGGAGCACGTATGTTAATAGGTTAGCACCTATGGGGGAAATTCACTAACGGGCGAAAATTCACCAGCGACGGCTTCCCCCGCCTTTGACACACTTCTCCAGGCGCAAATTCGCACAGACAACGCTAATTCACTAAGTTGTGAAGTTGCACTAGCGTTAGATAATTTGCATATGGCGAGAACTTAAATTTCAATGGATGTATATGTTGCAGCAAAACTGGAACAAGGTAGAGCTGAGCACACTCTTTCCTTCCTTCAGGTGGCCTGGTGCACAATGAAAGAGGGTACGGCAACCCCCAAAGGACAATTGTATAGGAATACACTGGCACGCAAGGCAATTGAAATGCAGGGTTACCACTTGCTATTTATTTCGTGCGAACGTGCAATGCTTCGGGAGGAGCCCCTTTATCAAGCTTGATAAAGGGGCTTGCCCCGAAACGTTGCATGTTCGCACGAAATAAATAGCAAGGGGTAACCCTGCATTTCAATTGCCTTGAGTGCCAGTGTATTCCTATACTATGTTGCAGCAAATACATTACACTACACAAGCCCTGGGAACCTTAATAAAATAATAGAGTTTTTATATTGCCCTACACATGAGCCCACAGTATAGTTTATGAGCCATATGTAAGGAAATGTAGGGGGGAAGGAGGGTACCCCAAAAAATGTACAATCTTTTTCAGCCTATCACCCTGAAAAAAGGAAAAGACGCCAGCGTTTTCTTGGACTTAGAAAAAATGTCAACTTTTTTTTGACCAAGTCCTATCTACTCTATTGCACTTCACCTGGTCTAAAGTGGCGAAGGCAAGTCTGGCAATAGAGGTAACATTCAGTAAAAACAAAAGCGTAGTGAATTTGTGAAGTAACGCTCTTTTGCCAGAGCGAAAATAGGCCTGGTGTTAGAGTGCGAAGTTGCACTAGAGTCTATCGCCTTTGCTAGCGTAATTATGCCTGTTAGTAAATCGTCGAAGTGCTGAAATGACGTCACGCTGGCGAATCTTCGCCAGCGTCAGCCACTTTGCTCTTTAGTAAATTTTCCTCTATGACTCTTAAGGAGTACAAGCATTGAGTGAAATGAAAAAACAGAATAGGGGGTAGTGGAGAAGAACTACCTCCCACATGGGACAAAATCACCCAATTATCTTACTGCATTACTCTGTGTGGCTATTCATTATACAGCTGCTGTTATATGCAGTTTAGTGATACATTTGCAATGCACAAGTCTTCATTTTTTTGTGGGTGTCATTTATAAACACTGGGCACATTTGTGCTTGGGCAGTAACCCATGGCAACCAATCAGATGATTGCTTTCAGTGTTCAACCTGCAACTGGCTGAAAGCTAATCACTGATTGGTTGCTATGAGTTATTGCATAGGTGAAAATTTGCTCCACTGAGTGGAGACCTATGGGGCAGCTGACCTGGCACATTCCATCTAAACACAGCTAGGAGTGAGATACTATATTGCTTATGAAGTGACCAATGCTGTCCTTCTGTCTTTTTTCTTCTGGTAGTTCACAGATGGATGAGCATTCAACTGGACGTTTTGAATACTACAGTCTAAAGAAGTGCCAATTAAGCTTACATATAAATAGCTAAGCCTTATTCATAAAAAGCTAAGCCTTTTATGGATATTGACAGGCATGGCACTTGAATATTGTGATTGGTGTCAGCAGTATAATGTATGTGATAACAATCACGGGATAAAATGAATGTTTCATCAAAAGTAAATCTTAATAGATGCTAAAGAGGATCAGTTTATTCTATTATGTCTATGATATGATATACACACAAAGGGAGGATTAAGTGAAGTACATCATGATGTATTTAATTTAACCAAATATAAAACTCATGGATGGGTTAAAAAAAACAAAAAACTTAAATGTAATTAATAGCAATCATTTATAAATGTAACCATTCTTGCTTCTTTAAAAGCATGGACACCATCTAGTGGAGAGATTGTTAAATGACATAACACTAATAAAAAGATGAGATAAAATTTAAAAATAAATGATACTGTATTAGCAAGTGGAGCTGAAGAAAACAAAATCAGTTGTTTTGCTACATTGACATTTTTGTATCATAATTAGAGATTGTTGTATTTGAAAGATTTCTATTATTGTTACTGTACACCATATATAATCCTGAAAGGCTTTTAATTAGTTACATTGTAAAATGGCATAAATCCATGAAATATGTTTTACAAAAAATGTTAACGATTTAGTACTTTATTATATCTATATTTCTAGTTATGACACTATGGTATTTTATCATTGGTTTTATTTCTTGTTTTCTTATTTACCACTGGAACTAATGCTTCTTAAATTATAGGTTAAGAATAAATGGAAAATTGAGCCTTTTTAGGTGAAAAAGCAGATGCCAAGCTAATAGGGATTTGCTGATTACAAACGATAAACATCTCTATAATAAGAGATGGATATTAAGATTTGAGTGCCATATGCAGTAATACTGACAATAATAATCTAACATGCAATTTCACATATTTCTAAATCTGCAACACCTCAAGGAAAGGCTGGAGGGGTGTAAAGCCTAACAATCAATGCAGTCTGTGGGGACTTATTTAACTTCTCATCTGGTACTGTGTATGTATTTTACATATTTCTTTTAGATGCTGGCTGGAGCAAAGTACATATATAGTCTGGAAGCAGGGCTGGTAGCACAAGCGCACAGAGAGTATATTGCATGTTGAGTTGCAGTTAATTTTAAAAATATATTTTAAGCAATAAGCATATATTTTAAACTGTGCTGTAGGTTGAAGCAGTTTACTCTGTATTCAATCACCTGCAAAATAAAATCATATATAATATGTACATACACACTGACTAAATTGTACCACCTACTGTATAATAGGATAGGGGCAATAATTACGGTTGAAAATTGGTTACCTCTGTCATCTTGTATGCACAGTGTCAGACTGGGACACCAGGGGCCCACCCAAAAACCTTAGACCAGGGGCACACTCTCAGTACTATTATTATTTCTCTCCTCACTCAACCTCTATTCTCCTAGTCTCTATTCTTTACATACTATAATCTATTATTCCATCTATTTAGCCTCTTTGGTCTCAAAAAAATATGGAAATGGCCATGAAATAGGCCAACTATTTAGCAGCAAAAGGGCCCCCTGACACCTGGGCCCACTGGGAGTTTTCCTGGTATCCTGGTGGGCCAGTCCAACACTGTGTATGCAGATATTGCAGTATTGTGTCATTTTGATTATAGTACATTAGCTAGGAAGATATAAAATATTGTAACTTTAAATAAAAATGTAGTAAATGTGTTGACTTTTCCAGTGACCTCCAGGACAATTTGTAACTTGATTTTGGGGTCTGTAAATGCCAGATACTATGGTAATCCTATGCACAAAAAAGAACAACATGGTTACCCATTTTGGATTCAGCTGAATGTATACTTTTCAAAAATATACGGTTTTGGGAAGGGTCGAGTTATTTTTTCTGTTTTACCCTGCTAAATAGTTCAAGGAGAATTTGAGGGGCACACACCTGGTTCAATTTCCTTATTTGTTTGGGTGCATCTCCCACAGTGTCCTTCCCCACTGGAACACAGGTATCACGAATCAAAAGTGGCAGCACTCCAGAATAAAGTTAAAAATGCCTTTATTCACAAACAGCAGGGCATCATTTGCAACGTTTCAAGCCTAGCACGGCTCTTTTTCAAGCTAGCCTCACAACATTAGGCACAAAGAGATAACATCCTAAATTTGAATGCCAGGGGTCCACTCAACAGTTTGATGCCCATTATGCATAGGATTACCAAAGTATCTGGCGTTTAAAGACCCCAAAATGAAGTTAGCGGATACAATATGTCCCAGAAGTCACTTTAGTTACTGAATAATCATCACATTTACTGCATTTTTTTGTGGGGTAAAAACACAAAAAAATACATGGACCCCCTCAAAGCCAAATGTTTTTGGATAGTACACAATAAGACAAATCCAAAATGGGTAACCATGTCTTTCTACTCCAAACTACGGAGTCACAATGCTTTCCCAAAATTCACGGGATCTTATCTCCCACATAGCATGGCGATTATGCATATATTTACCAAACTAAGTGGCAAAGAGACCCCCAATGGAAAATAGTGCATATGAATTTTCAAGGCTGACACACTGACTGCTGCAATAATATGTATTATTTGCCATAAGACCCCCTTAACAATATAGAGACCCTATAAAACCATATATTTTCAGAAAGTACACATTCTGATGAATCTTTCTACTGCAAACTACCAAACTGTAAAGCTATGCGGAACGTAGCAGTTTTTATGAAATTTTGGAAAATCGTCACAAAACTTGTATTTTACCTTATAATAGGCCTCACATTTCATAACCTATCAGCATAAAACATCCTACTGTATATATGAATGCCAGGGGTCTACTGAACACTGTGATGCCCAATATACATAAATTTACCAAACTATGTGGCGCATAGAGGCCCCCAAATGAAAATAGTGCATATGAATTTTCACGGCTGACACTCTGGCTGCTCCAATATGAGCAGTATGTGTACTATGTGCCTTGAGAACCCCTAACAGTATGGAGACCCTAGAAAACTATATATTTTCGAAAAGTACACATTCTGATGAATCCAAAATGGGTAAAATATTTTTTTTTAAAATTAGATTAAAAAGTTTGCATTTTACCTCATTTTATACCCCATGGTTCATAACATATCAGCATAAAACATCCTAAATATGAATACCACGGGTCTGCTGAACACTTTGATGCCAAATATGCATAGATATACCAAACTATGTGGCACACAGAGACCCCAAAATGGATATATAGGCGCCAAAATTTTCATGGGCAAAACAAAGTAAAAAAGAACAGTGAGAAATGCAATAAACTAACTACAAATGCACCAAAATCACCAAAATGTAAATATAATCACCGACATAACTTACAAAAGTTATTGCGCAGTGCAGTTAATGAATACACTATTCGCAATGGCAATAAAACATTTCTTTCATGCAAAAAAAGAGAATGCAATAAAAAAGGCAAAAAATTGTGTATGTATGCATATGTGTGCCTACACTTGGCAATTTGTGTGCTATGTTTGTGTGTGCAAGTGTATGTGCTGCAAATGTGTGTGACCCTTACTGAAATGTGTTTGTATAGGTGTGAATGTAAGTGTGTATTTGTGAAATAAGTGTGTGTGTTTAACACTAACATGGGGTAGAGGCTGCAGATCAATCTGGAAGGGCTGGTGGGGTCCCACAAAGAGAAGGCATCCATCTTCTTGCTTGATCCATTGGGGGGGGGTGTTGCAGTGCAGAGGGCTGCAGGAAGTGAGTGCAGCAGCAGGACAAGTAGATTTCATGTGCCTGTTACTGCCTTGGGGCCCCTGGGTCGATTGCACCCCAGGGGCCACTCGTTCACCTGCTCTGCTTTAGAGGTGGGGGGGACAAGTGGTGATGGAGAGAGTGTCTCCACAAGCCGCGCCTACACTCCTAAACCCGTAAGTGGAGCAGATAGTACAATCTTTGACCTGCGGCACTTGAGTCCTTTTATCCACAGATCATAGATTCTATGATCGGTAGCACTTAATGGGTTAAGGGCTTCAAAAAGTAAATTACATAATATAAAAACAAACAAGATCTGGTGTTTTAGGTGAACTTCCTTTTGATATGTTTTTTTTTTTATTTCACATTAGGGCAATTTGATTGTAGGTGAGGCGCTCTACGGTCAAATGTAACCTTGCAAGTGAAAAATAGAAAATGGACTCTGCTTTTGTTTGCTTAGAAAACATTTTTACCTCCATATTCCACCACTGCTCCATTCAGTGAATACAGTAGGTTACTTGTCACCAAAATAATAACACTAAGCCACAGGGATCAGATGACTGTGATAATGGAAAAAAATATTTCTATGATATTATAATACGATTATGATTAAGGGCCACACATAATCGATTCCATCCCTGCATATAGTAACAATTTTCTGTAGTTATTACTTCAGCATCAACATCCACTTATGAGCACCCAGAAACGAGAGGCATACTGCACGCTTGCATTAGCCTCAATAAATCTTTGCTTTCGTTGGAGATGAAAGTATATAAATGGTTAGGAACGGATCATAAAATTCATCAGATATACTATATTCAGATTAATACTAAACAAACACTGATATTTCCAGCAACATCTGTTTTAAGGAGAATCTGTTTCAAATGAAGCTTAGAAATAAATTCCCTATTTGTGGTTCTCAATACAATATAAGTACCCTATTACTATACTGTTGGTCATATTCAACATTCTTTTTTTTTTTAATTTTCAGAAATACACCCAGACTGGGCTGTAGTGGATTGCTAACCCACATATTCCCATTGATATTGCAAGTATTACAAGCAGTGCTCTACACACACACACTCACTATGTGAAATTTTAAGTTGGATTTCTGGTCAAAACTCACAAATTCGATTTGGTAATAATCCAAATTCAAGATCTATCATACCTGGACCCTGGTAACAATTTGAATTTGACAAGTCACCACCGAAAATCTGCTGAGTTCGTGTAGCAGTCAATGGCAAAGATCCAGTGACCCATATGAAGATGTTAATAGCCTTTCTGACATTAGAGTTTTTTTTCAGAGAAAAAACTCAATTCGAGTTTAGAGACATTCGATTTGAGTTTTCAGGTCGTTAATATTTGTTCGAGTTTTATATATTTTAGATATTCTTTTCTTAAATAATATACTATTCAAATTTCGAGGACATTCAAGTTCATTAGAATTTTAAAAACTCTAATATTCCACATTTGATATACCTGCCCCTCTATATGTGATATTTTGGCTATGGTTCATTATACATTTTAATTTGCTCCCTCACTAAGTTGTGATGGCATCTGTTATTATCTGTAGTAGGAATAGCATTTTGTCCATTATATATGAGCTAAAGCATTTAGATATATGTTTATTTTTCTATGGTGCTGATTTTACATGGGAGACACAATGGATTAGCGCAGTAACAACAATTTCAGAAAAATATAGCAATTAAATGCATTGAATTTTCTGCTGGTCTCTTACAAAGCACTAATGCGATCTAATTCTTCCCTGCTTAATTTTATAATCTCTTTAAATATTTTCTTTCAGCATATAAATATTTTTTAGATAATTTTTATGTGCAATTACAAATCTCAACATAGCTAGCTGAATCATAGGTAAGTGATCAATCAGAAAAATAAACAAAGGTTTTCTTCGGCAACCTCAGTACAATAGTAGCATGTTTCATTCATTCCTGTTCCTTCAGAAACCAGTAGATGGTAGACTTCAGCAACATAATCAAAATGGTATGCTAGACCATGATGTGATGTGCATGACTGAATTCTGAATCATTCTCTGGCTTTTACTGGTATTTGTTAGTATTCATGGGCAGCACAGTTTAGTGCGCTGTAAGTAGAATGTCTCAGAACATTTCTGACAGCTGGAGCATGACTGTAGTGTTTGCTGCATTAGCTGAAGAGGCTTACGCATAGTTGATCGCCAGGTTTCAAGATACTCTTCCATTATGAAACTGTTATGATAACAAATGGAGAAGCCAGAAAGCAGAGGGAAACCTGTTGTTTAGCTGTTAGCTTTTACAATATAGAAGAAAAATGCTTTGCATTCAGAAAACATTTTTTGTTCCAAGCTACGGAGCTAGTGTTATATAGAAGACACAGACATGTTGCATAGTTTAACAAAGGCAGATTAGTCTTAAAAATTAGGAAATGTTTCCTTTATCTTGTAAAGTGAAGGTTAGGATCATTTTTTCTTTCATTGCCAAGCAGTTAGAAAAGACATAATACATGTAGACAAACAAGTTAGCTTGAGCCTCTGTACTTGCATTTCCTATATCTAAGCAAAGCTCTTTGGAAATGTCTGGCTGAATTGTTAGTACAAGTATGGAATCCGTTATCCAGAAACCCATTATCCAGAAAGCTCTGAATTAGAAGGAAGGCTGTCTCACATACACTCCCCTTAACCAAAGGTTTAAAAATGATTTCCTTTTACTCTGTAATAATAAACAGTACCTTGTACTCGATCCCAACTAAGATATAATTAATCCTTATTGGAAGTAAAGCCAGCTTATTGGGTTTATTTAATGTTTACGCGATTTATATGATTTTCTAGTAGACTTAAGGTATGAAGATCCAAAATACAGAAAGATCCATTACCCAGAAAACCCCAAGTCCCGAGCATTCTGTATAACAGGTCCCATACCTGTATTAGTAATAATACAATTATACAAACGCAGTAGGTTATTGTACCTCTTGTGTATTTTACCATTAGAATTACTCCTGTATTTATATTTAATAGCCCAAAATTGTGTTACATTATAATATAAACTCTATTCTGTAAATGTTAACAAACATTCTGTCTCACAAATGTATAAAACCCATGTAATAGAACCAGTGAGGTGTAAAGTTATTTGCAGAATTAATCATGGAAAAAAAAAACTTGGACAGCATATATAATGGTATAAATGACTAGTGTATGTAAAGCTAGAATTAAATAACAAACAAAACAAAAAAAGGTTCTGTAGCAAAGAATTCATTGTATCAACAAAATGAACACTCTGGGTTATTTATCAAAGGTCGAACTGACCGTAGTTTCATGGTTTCCCTGCATCATTAGGCACACCCTGCAAAATTAGGTTGTAAATGCAGACCACTAATGCCACAAGGCAAGGTTACCAAGGGGCATCAACAAGCAGTTTCAGGTAACTTAGGAGCCAAATTTCTGTTTTAAACATGACTTTATCCAAGAGGTCATTTAACCCCTCTAGTAAAAGTACAGTCAGGGTTATCTGTGGGTATTTTTAAGACCATTTTTTTTTTTTAAATCTTGGCAATTTTGAATATGGACATAGTCCAAACACTTCTTCATATATGCTGAAAGTAGTTAAATGAAAATACAAATTTTGAATGATTACCTTAAATGTATACTAAAGTAAATCTAGCCTCGGGGAATAGTACGTTCAAGAATGTCAGTACCCATGGGATATATATATATATATAGTTTTGTAAACCATTTGATTTTTCTAAAACCTTTGGATTTTGATCACAAATATGGATTTATTTTTACAAAGAAACAGGAAATAATTTTTTCAAAATTATAATTATTTATTTAAAACATAATCTTAATTTAGAGCTTTCAGGATTTTGGGTTTCTAGATTAGAGATGCCAGACTTGTGTATGCATGTTTAGAGCCCTGCAATGCAATGTTATATTGTATTTTTTTTTTTATTTACAGCTTCTTTTATTTACTTATTAAAAACTTGTAACTTAATTTAGGGCATTATGTAATTCAGAGTTAGCATAGTTGTCCTTAACCAGCACTTAAAATATCTTAAATGTTCCCTAAAACTTTGCTAGCTAATTTATGAGGTTTAAATGCTGTATGAATTGTGCTAGATTCTTTGCTGAAAGACTCATTTCAGAATACAATTGCAAGTCATGTCATCTGTTACGGAACACTCACATTCATGACTGACCCCCGATCTTGCTTTTATACCTGCATATAATATTTATGAGGTGTTGTTCGGTTATTTTTCATCTTGATGTATTAAACATAGATTCTCAGCGATTAGCTCAGCACAACCACTTTTCTCAGTTCTGCAGTTCTTTTTTAAACTGTAAAAAAATATGCACAGACTTATAGCACACATCTCTCAAGTCGATGCATAGAACTCTGATGAAGGGATAATTTGTCAGAATGTGTATAATTAACCATGTTCCACCTACATGTCATTTTCTCATTATGCATGCAGCTGCTAGTTATTTACTTGGCTTGTCACGTGGCAGTAATTCTTTCTCTTTTTGGTTTCCTGCTTCGTTTTGACTTTTTGCAAAGTGGAAAGCTATTTGGTACTTCTCAGTAGTTTGCAGTAGAGCTTCTGCTATACCACTCATTTTAACTGTCTCCCTGTTGAGCATAAAGAAAATGAGTTTTTATGAAAAAAAAAAATATGTATAAACACAAAGGCTTCTGGGGGACATCACTTAATAGAGCTATTATTTACCTAGCTTGTCACATGGCAGTAATTCTTTCTCTTTTTGGTTTCCTGCTTCATTTTGGCTTTTTGCAAAGTGGGAAGGCTATTTGGTGCTTCTCAGTAGTTTGCAGTGGAGCTTCTGCTATACCACTCATTTTAACCGTCTCCCTGTTGAGCATAACATGAAAAAAATATGTATAAACACAAAGGCTTCTGGGGACATTGCTAAATAGAGCTATTTAATCCTCTGACAGAGTCAGCAAAAGAACTGTTGTTATTCTAAAATGACAGGAAGTTTTGATCATACTAGCCAGTTTGAATCAATTAAGCATACAGTTTGTCCATTTGGGTACCCAATGTTTTGGCATTAATTACACTCATCTAAATATATGAACATCAAAGGCCTTCCAGGCCCTCGTTGACCCAAGGTACCCTTCCTCCCAATTCCACCTTCACACCTTCTCCCACTGGAACTCACTTCTACCTACACTATCTAAGAACAGAGGTATAAATAAATAAATAAATAAATAAATAAAACACCAAACAAAATCAACGGTTGTGTACACCCACAAGGGATACACACAGATGGCCAAAGACAACAAACATAGTTCTAACAAGGGCTTTTGGGTCTTATTGGTGAGCAGGCAAGCAGAAGAGGGAAAACATTAAACTGGAATCTACAACTTCCACCTGCACTGACTCAAATAGATATATCCACAAACACCGACTATAACTAAATTACACAAAAACACTCATAGCTCCTTCCCTAACCACAATGACCATCTGTGCACCTTCGTATATAGATAGCGGATGTTATGCAAGAAGATAATATATTTTTTTTACTGGGAAACTGACTTTGCAAAACTTTTTGCCAGTGGCAAATCATGAATATGTGCAGTAAAACCATACATGGTAAAACAAATTGCTCATCAATAATCATCCTCTTAATGCAGATTGCCACTATTGCAGAATTGTAGACTACTAAACATATATTTCCCTTATGAAGATGAATTAGAAGTATAATTCTAAACTAAACATTAAATTACAACATTGAAGGAAAATTTTAAAAGCAACGACGAACCATGTTGTGCCTATCCGTGTGGTTCGACCAAATGAGTACTGAGTACCATTCTTTTACTTAATATTATTTAGCCACTTGCTTCTTTACACCAGGTGTCTGTTAGCACTATAGGCTAAATAGAATTGTAGGCCATAATGAATATCACCTACCCCAACAGTATTTCTGGTTTCAAAATGGGAGTCTGTAGTATTTAATGTCCAGCATCCTTTATCTTTGTAAAATCCAAACATCCGTTTAAAACAACCTGATAAAAACCTAGATCCCAACCAAAAAGTTTCCTAAAGCAGTGTGCCATATTTGTACAGATGTTATTTTCTAAACAGATTACAGATAGAACTGTAGGTAATGTACAATTGCCAGGTAGGTCTGTTGACAACAGAATATGTCTATTTGAACAGGTGATTATAGTTTTATGTGGTTTTAGTTTTTACTGTAATAAGTGTCAGAGGGAATGGACACAATTATCTCCTGTGACAATGGTTCAGCCACTGTGATTGCCTTTTTAGCTCAGTGGTAGTCATTTTAAAAGGAAAGCTGAAGACTGCCAGTGAGATTTTGTTCTCCTGTTCTTCCTGGAGGCATGCAGTTAGAATTATTTGTTCCACACTGCTTCAGTCAAAATCTACTGCCAAGTGCTTACAGCTGTGTTAGGAACATACCGCACTAGCACAATTCTTAAACTCCAATGTTTAAAACTCATGTATGCTCAAGTTTGTTTTTGAAATGCATATTTTTTTTTAGCTTTTTTTGACTGTATAATACATAAAAATGCAAAACCTTTAACCATAAATCCCCAGAATAGTTGTGCATCCTCAGTATGATTAAAGTTGTCATTGAGTAAGAACTGCTTTTTGGATTGTAATAGTATCTTAATGTTTTGTGTAAGTTAAAATCTACTTTCCCTTGTGTATCCTAATAAAATGCAGTACTCTACTGTAGAGTCTTAATGGTGAGCAGTGTTTGTAATTCAAAGGTGGTTCTATAGGAGTAACTAGCAGGGTGAAGGATAGGCATGAAGATGAGATAATGTATATAGTGAGATAAGCGTAGGTGTGTTATTTATGATGATGTATCGGCATTGCCCGTAGTAGATGTGCCTAACTTTGTCACATTAAGGGCAAAAGTGGCTTGCAATATTTAAATACCAGGTGCATTAATGTATTTCTCCAGATCCTGTTGCAAGGATGCCACATCCTAGATGTAATTCATTGGCCAGCATAGTTGTATTTCATCTGCAAACACTGATACATTGCCCCCAACAAGTCATTAATGAATATATTGAATAATAATGGACCCAATAATTTTGTATGCAGCACTGTATCAAAACTTTTGGCAACATCTAAATATATGACATCTATTGCAACTCTACTTTCCAAGTTCCTACATAACTTATCATAAAATCAATCACATTTGTTTGTCACAATCTGCCTTTCATAAGGCCACAGTTATTACTAATTATAATACAATTTTCCAGAACATAATCTTGAATGTTATTGAAAAAATTTCAAATAACTTTCTCACTGCCGATGTCAAATGTATGGGCTTATCGTTACCAGGCTGAGGTTGTGACCCCTTTTTATAAATACTGTAATTGCATCAGACTTTCTCCAATCCATGGGTAGCATTCTAGATATAAGCGAGTTTGAGAAAATCATAACAAATGACCTGTCTAAAACAGAACTAAACTGTCTAAGTACTCAAGCGTGTATTCCATCAGGCCCTGTGTCAGCCACTTGCTTGATTGAGCTGAACCATCTGTGCCATTACAAAACTGGTCCTGAAACTCTCTTCTATTGTATAATTTGAATGAAAAGAATTGACATGTAAAAGGAAATGGAAAGGACATGTAAACCCTACATTATCCTACCATGTAAATAATTTTGGCACATTTTTCCCTCCCATCACTTGTTCTGCATATACTGTAGACCCCTCTGTTAGCCAGCACCATTACATTTTCCTCTAGCAGCCATTTTTGCTCTGACATAATAAAATCAATGACATCTGTAAAGAGCACATGTGTACTGTAAAGTTCAGGCATTGCAAGCTTACACAGGCAGAACAAACTTTGATAAAAAGTCCTGCTTAGATTATAATGTTCAAGCTGAGCTCAGGTGAGGAGGTTAGGAGAAAAATAGGAGCAGGTTACTAAAGAAGAATATCTATGGGAAGCAGCAATGCCATCTCTTGATTGGCTGCTAGAGGGTGTGTTTATTATCTGAGCTAAGAAGAAATTAGCATGCTCAATTGCTAACAGCCAAAGTCAATTCCTATGGGAGGGGGCTGAGTGGGTTAGAGGAGAAAAAGGAGTCCTAAGTGCAGCCTTACTATTTGCCTTTTAACAATGAAGTGGCAGGTATTTCTGGAGTGGCAGAGGCTGTTCACTGATTACATTATTTGTAGGTGCTTACATGTCCTTTATGCACATTTCTTTTTTAGAGTCTCTTATAGTCCAACAACTTCCATTTTTTTAATGGAGTTACACTACCATTCCCAACCTATTTTACTCATAAAATAGTTTGGGATTGTTTTTTGCCTGTAATGCAATGTTTCCCATTTTCTAATATTGCCTTCTGAACTGCTGCTTTACAACACTTGTTTTAGTATTTTTATGCTTTAAAGGAAGCATCAGACCCCTTTGTCTGTATTTCTTAAATGCTTCTTATTTTATATGAACTTTCTTACTACTGAGTTAAGTTACATAGGGTGGTTGGGTTTTAACATTTTACATTTCCTTTTAAAGGGATTATATTGAGAACACTAAAGATTTTATACAATTTTAAACAACAGTATAAGGAAAAACGTGACTGTTATGGAATGCTGTGGTGGTTTTTTTAACATGGACACATATCAATATATAAATCTGAATGCTATTACTATCCAGTTGATCTTTCTGGATTAAACCATTACTGATCATATTTCTGCATATATACTAACATTGATATAAACAAACTTTCCCAAAAACTATTATACAGGACCACTGTTTACTACATGTAAAGTAATGTATACAACGCACAGCAAGCCTACTATATATGTATATCTAATTTTTTCAGTTTACATTCTCTACAAAAGCAGTGCAATAAACTATTTTATCTCTATTCAGTGGTACATATGGAATAGTGTTTTGAGTAAACAAACCCTGATGATATCATGTACAAATATAATAATTTATTTTGTAAACCAATGTGTTACTCACAATGGAACTACTGTTGCTTTAACCTAGATGCAGGTTAATTTCTCTGTAGAGGAAACATTGTTTCTCAAATTGTACTAAAATCTCTCTGAAAACTTTGCTGATGTCTAGGTTAGTGTTGCTCTAGTGCTTTCCATTTTCAGCTACATTAGTCCTGAAGAATCCCATGTTGCAGCCGAGAAATAAAATGTACCTCCGTGTTTAAGCTATATCAGTGTATAATTTATAATGTTCTGATGTTTTTCCCTTAAAAAAAATTTATATACCAAAAGCTGGGTTGATGCACTTTCTTAATTTTGTACAAAGGCTAATAACTGGAGATACTGTACATACTGCAAATAATTAGGTGCAAAATGTGTGAAAATGTTGGGTGGGAAAAGGCTACATACTATATTTACAATTTACTGAGCAGACAATTCCTAGTTTTCTTTCAAAGATAAAAAAAACAAGCAAAAAATGAAACAGGCAGAATTTGTAGTTGAAATATTCATTAGTGATTTCCGCATTTCGCCGCAATCAAATTAATTCGACATTCAACATTTCACCCATGAACAAACCTGCGCGTAAAAAAAATTGTCGTGTGTCAAAATTATTCAGAGAGCCATTGACTTTAATGCATTTGGACAAAACAGTCGTGCGTATAAAAATTGTCGCTTGTGTCTAAATTAAAGCGCGGCAAAATGATACATTCGAATATTTTTTTGGTGAACTGAAACTGCACAGATTCGCCCATCACTAAAATTCATCCAGCTGTATGTTTATGGGGGTTTTATCACTAGCTCCTCTGCTAAAAGTGTCCACAGTGGGCACATCATTCAGGAAATCAGAAGATTTTTCAAGAAATAATTTCAATAGAAAATTAAACTACCATAGCCCATTTTAATTTCCTAGAATGGCAGTCGTTGAAGTTAAGATATAACCACCATTCAGATTTAATCAACATTGGTGATCAAAATCAGCCTTGTACCAAAGCACTTAGAAAGTATGGTTTTATTGAAAGGGTAACTGTGGCTTGTGGCAAGTAACGCAACCACTTGCTGTATTAAAAATAGGTTTAATTCATAAAATTAATCTTAAAGAGTTTTCTACATTGATGATTTTAGAAACTCCACTTTATGATCTCACTTTGGTAATACAAACAGGGTCAGAAATAAGAAATCAGATTTCTGTATATCTAGCATGTGGTAGAAGTAAAATTTTTTTTGCTGTGATTTTACTACTTTGTGGTAAACAAGCTTCTATTTTGATTTATACAGAACCAACACATAACAATAGGAACACTGAATTTGACATCTAAGCGAAATATATGAAAACATATGAAAAGTGCATTCTTCTGTTAATAGAGCCTGACAACCATTCATGAAAATGGCAAATGATTGTGAAACCACCTTCTTTTTCACAGAAAAACTGCCTGTCCCTCAAAGCTTTTTCATTTAGCACATACAACATAATTATCAGTATAAGTGCGCGTCAGGGGGGAAGCTTTTTTGTACTTCAAAGGCTTCATCTCACAGAATCAAGTTTACTGTTTTATGCTGATCTTTTTTTGATTTAATTAACCAGCAGCCATTATTATTAGCGGAAGAAATTATCAGCCATTTTGACCGACAGATCATGGGTTAAATACTCTAGTTCAAACTTCAAAAGTAACATAAAATGTTTTGATATTTGAAATGAAAATAACCTTCTCTGTAGTTTTTAACAATTACTTACAAAATACCTACAAGCAATTACTTACAACATTACCTACAAAATATAATCACGAGTTTTACATTAGGTGAATAGAAAGGCATTTTGCCTTAACGTATGTAACATTTGCTATTGTTTTTACTATTTAGTATTGCTACTAAAAACCTATTTTAGACAATAGCAAATACTCTGTTCAATGATCTTTCATTCATCTTTCAGATCTGCAGCCTCATGAGGGGTGGAATAGCTGAGAGAGGTGGAGTGAGAGTCGGACACAGAATCATTGAGATCAATGGACAAAGCGTTGTTGCTACAGCCCATGAAAAAATTGTCCAAGCACTATCCAATTCCGTCGGAGAGGTAAGAATATATTAAGGTGGTGGCAATTAGTAACCTTTCTTTAATTCTGTGCTTTCTTATGAGGGTTAAGCAAGTAAATATTTTATTTTTAGTAAACCGTTATGCAGAAAAGCTTCAAAGTACAGAAGGGCAATTTCCCATAGACTCCATTTTATCCAAATAATTAATTTTTTTTTTAAATTATTTCCTTTTTCTCTGTAGAAATAAAACAGTACTGCGTATTTGATCCAAACTAAGATATAATTAATCCTTACTGGAATCAAAACCAAAGTATTGGGTTTGTATGACGTCCAAATTCCAAAAGATTCGTTATCTGGAAAACCCCAGGTCCTCAGCATTCTGGATAACAGGTCCCATACCTGTACCACATTCTATGTGAAACGACTGAACTGAAAGCTACACATTAATGAACGTTTATACCAATTACATTATTCAGATGCTGATCTTTTGAAGCTATATAATCTTGGTCATATGCCATTTTGACTTCAGAAAGAACCATACTTGAAAGCTCAAACTACTGCAGAAGCTGACAATAACAGACAGGCGCAATTTGGGAAAGCTGATTCCACATGGGCCTGTTTGTTTATCATTCTACTATAGACAGAGTGTTTGAGAAGCTGTAGAAGGGTGTTATGAATGTCATGATTCACCCTTAGAGCGCTGTCTTGGTCAAAATGTGTGCCATAGGCCACTCGGACAGTGATGTCACCCTTTGCATGATCAAACTCCCATCCTTGCTCCAGTTTTACATGGGGAGGATTATTTACTAAAATCCAAATTTATCTTATTAATTATTATCTTAATTAAAAAACCACAACCAAACTCCCATACCTGATTTGACCTTATTTATTATTAAAAAAGCTTGATTTAATTGGTTTGGTTTAAAAACTTGATATAATTGAGCGAAAACCCAAAAGGTATGAATTTTTCAGGCTTTCTCCTGAAAAGCCTGCATTTTTTTGTTTTTTCCTGAACAGTCCTAAATGGTCGGATTTTTGGGCTAAATCCAGTGCAGACCAACAGAAACGTCAAAATAGGATAGGGGCTTTATACAGAACCTCGGCAGGTCTGATATGGAGGATTTTCGGATTTGGGCTTTTCACTGCATCAGGCTTTAATAAATCTAGAAAAATTTGAGTTTAAAAAAAAACAAAACAATTTTTTTGCCCCAAAAAGCCCGACCAGAGTTTAGTAAAAAACCTGCCTGCATAATGAAGGAAAAAACTGGTCAATTCACATTCCCTGGCCCTCTGCTTCACTAATATTTCATTATCTGCTCATACATACAATGTATGAATGGCTTTTAGTTCCAATTTTATGAATAATAAAGTTACTAAACCATTGTATCATGTCACAGTAAACCCATGTCATGGTCCTTACTATTTACATATGATAAATATTATATAGGCTGTCACTTTCATGTTTGGTAGCTCCTGACCAAAACATTTAAAAAATTTTAAATATGGGCAGCTGGGCATGGGTAGGGATGTCGCGGACTGTTCGCCGGCGAACTTGTTCGCGCGAACATCGGCTGCTCGCGTCCGCCGCAAGTTCGCGAACGTCGCGCGACGTTCGCCATTTTGGGTTCGCCTTACCTGACGCTTTTTTTTGACCTCTCACCCCAGACCAGCAGATACATGGCAGCCAATCAGGAAGCTCTCCCTCCTGGACCACCCCCACACCCCCTGGACCACTCCCCTTCCATATATAAACTGAAGCCCTGCAGCGTTTTTTCATTCTGCCTGTGTGTGCTTGCAAGAGCTAGTGTAGGGAGAGAGCTGTTACTGATTTCACTGATTTCTTTGAGGGACAGTTGATAGTAAGTTTGCTGGCTAGTAATCTACTTGATACTGCTCTGTATTGGAGGGACAGAAGTCTGCAGGGATTTGAGGGACATTTTAGGTTAGGTAGCTTTGCTGGCTAGTAATCTACCTTCTACTGCAGTGCTCTGTATGTAGCTGCCTGCTGTGGGCACTGATCTCTTCTGATCTCATCTGCTGACTGCTGTAATAACCCAATAGTCCTTGTAAGGACTGCTTTTATTTTCTTTTTTGTTTTTTTACTTTGCTAGTTGCTACTATAAGCCCAGTGCTATTAGTCTAGCAGTGTTGGGGAGTGGGAATGGTGTGCTACTGTGCTGCTCCTAGTAGTTCAGCAGCACCAACCCGAGAAAAATATTTTTTTTAATATACATATATTTTTTTTTTCTTTTACTTATCTTACTGTTCTTTAACGTGTACAGTGCTGTTGCTGTTCTTCATAGTAGTGCACCAATAGTAGTGCACTTGTAGGCATTATTTGCTCAGTGTGTCCTTCATTTTCAAACAACAACCATCTAGCTGTGTGAGCTTGTTCACATTCTGTCTAAATATCAATAATAATACCGTCTCTAGAAACACCACCCGAGTGACGTTTTTCAGGCAGCAATAATATATTCCGTATCCACTGCTGTAGTAGTGTATACGTTAACCTTGTAGGCATTATTTGCTCAGTGTGTCCTTCATTTTCAAACAACAACCATCTAGCTGTGTGAGCTTGTTCACATTCTGTCTAAATATTAATAATAATACCGTCTCTAGAAACACCACCCGAGTGACGTTTTTCAGGCAGCAATAATATATTCCGTATCCACTGCTGTAGTAGTGTATACGTTAACCTTGTAGGCATTATTTGCTCAGTGTGTCCTTCATTTTCAAACAACAACCATCTAGCTGTGTGAGCTTGTTCACATTCTGTCTAAATATTAATAATAATACCGTCTCTAGAAACACCACCCGAGTGACGTTTTTCAGGCAGCAATAATATATTCCGTATCCACGGCTGTAGTAGTGTATACGTTAACCTTGTAGGCATTATTTGCTCAGTGTGTTCTTCATTTTCAAACAACAACCATCTAGCTGTGTGAGCTTGTTCACATTCTGTCTAAATATCAATAATAATACCGTCTCTAGAAACACCACCCGAGTGACATTTTTCAGGCAGCAATAATATATTCCGTATCCACTGCTGTAGTAGTGTATACGTTAACCTTGTAGGCATTATTTGCTCAGTGTGTTCTTCATTTTCAAACAACAACCATCTAGCTGTGTGAGCTTGTTCACATTCTGTCTAAATATCAATAATAGTACCGTCTCTAGAAACACCACCCGAGTGACGTTTTTCAGGCAGCAATAATATATTCCGTATCCACTGCTGTAGTAGTGTATACGTTGACCTTGTAGGCCTTGTTTGCCCAGTGTGTTCTTCTTCTTCATTTTCAAACCACTGCCACTTAGCTGTGTGAGCTTGTTCACATTCTGTCAATAATAATACCGTCTCTAGAAACACCACCTGAGTTGTTGTTGTTGTTGTTTTAAAAATAATGCCAGGCAAAGGCAGGCCGCCACGCAGAGGCACTAGGGGCCGTGCTGCTATGCTATCCTGTGGCCCTAGGAAATTGCCCAGTTTTAAAAAGGCAATGACCCTGAACTCCCAAAATGCTGAAGAGGTAGTTGACTGGCTTACACAGCACACCCCATCCTCTACCGTTTCTAACTTTACCACAACATCCTCATCCTCCACTGCTATGGGCACCCCACGTAACACTTCCTCCACCACCGGCGCCCCTTCTTCACTGGAGTCAGAGGAGTTATTTTCACATGAGTTTCTTGAACTGAGTGATGCGCAACCATTATTGGCAGAAGAAGATGAAGGAGATGAGGACGTTACACCAGATTTAATTCTGGCAGAGAACACAACAGAGATGGACATAATGAGTGATGACGAGGAGGTCCCCGCTGCTGCTTCCTTCTGTGAGCTGGTAGAAGAAATTGATGCATCTGAGGAGAATGAGGATGAGGAGATTGATGTTTTATGGGTGCCCAGTAGAAGAGAGCAAGAGGAGGATAGTTCAGATGGAGAGACGGAGAGTCAGAGAGGCAGGAGGAGAATAAGACTTAGAAGAAGCAGGGAGGACAGCTCGCAGGGAACAGTAGGGCAACAACATGTATCGGCACCTGTGGTCAGCCGGCCAACGCACCCGCCATTGCCGCCAACGCCGCCGACTTCTACTGTTACCGCCAGATTGCCAGCCTCAAAAAGGTCAGCAGTGTGGGATTTTTTTAATGTGTGTGCCTCTGACAAAAGCGTTGTCATTTGCAATGAGTGCAGTCAGAAACTGAATCTTGGGAAGCCCAACAGCCACATAGGTACAACTTCTATGCGAAGGTACATGAACGGCAAGCACAAAGCACTTTGGGAGCAACACCTCAAAGGCAACAGGCAAACTAAAAGCCACCCTCCTTCTGGTCCAGCATCTTACTGCTCTACCTCTGCTGTCCTTCACCCGTCTGAACCACCCTCCACTCCGCCTTCCACCTTGACCACCAGTTCCCATTCCCAGTCATCTGCCCCCAGCCAAGTTTCTGTGAGGGCCATGTTTGAGCGTAAGAAGCCAATGTCTGCGAGGCACCCCCTTGCCCGGCGTCTGACAGCTGGCTTGTCCGCACTCTTAGCCCGCCAGCTTTTACCATACCAGCTGGTGGACTCTGAGGCCTTCCGCAAATTTGTAGCAATTGGGACACCGCAGTGGAAGGTACCCAGCCGCAATTTTTTTTCAAAAAAGGGAATACCACACCTGTACCACCATGTGCAGAGCCAAGTCACCGCATCTCTGTCACTTAGTGTTGGGCCAAAGGTCCATATGACTACTGACGCATGGTCCTCCAAGCATGGTCAGGGCAGGTATGTCACCTACACTGCCCACTGGGTGAACTTGGTAATGGCTGGGAAGCAGGGAATGTGTAGCTCAACAACGACAGTGGAGTTGGTGTCACCGCCACGGATTGCACGCGGTTCTGCCACCACCTCTACTCCTCCTTCGCTCTCTACCTCGTCTTCTTCCTCTTCTTCGTCCTCTGCTGCTGGGTCCTCCTCCTCCACACCTGTGCACCCCCAGCTCCCCCTAGGCTATTCGACGTGCCAGGTACGCCGTTGTCATGCTGTCTTGGGGATGACGTGCCTGGAAAGCAAAAACCATACCGGATCTGTACTCCTGTCATCTCTGCAGTCACAGGCCGATCGGTGGCTGACCCCACACCAACTGAAGATCGGAAAAGTGGTGTGTGACAATGGAAGCAATCTGTTGGCAGCACTGAGACTGGGCAATTTAACACATGTGCCCTGCATGGCACATGTTCTGAATTTAATAGTACAACGTTTTGTTTCAAAGTACCCAGGATTCCAGGACGTTCTCAGGCAGTCCAGGAAGGTGTCGGCCCATTTCAGACGGTCCTACACAGCCATGGCACGCCTTGCTGACATTCAGCAGCGGTACAACATGCCAGTCAGGCGTTTGATTTGCGACAGCCAGACTCGCTGGAATTCAACGCTCCTCATGTTGGAACGTCTGCTGCAACAACAAAGAGCCGTCAACGAATACCTGTTTGAACTGGGTGGTAGGACTGGATCTGCAGAGCTGGGGATTTTTTTACCCCGTTACTGGGTGCTTATGCGCGATGCCTGCAGGCTCATGCGCCCTTTTGAAGAGGTTACAAATATGGTCAGTCGCACCGAAGGCACCATTAGCGACCTAATACCCTTTGCTTTCTTCCTGGAGCGTGCCGTGCAACGAGTGACAGATGAGGCTGTAGACCAGTGTGACGAGGAGCAGGAAGCGCACAATTTCTGGTCGGAATCACCAGAACGAACCCAGGCACCTGCTGCAACGCAGGGAGAGGTGTCAGAAGTGGAGTCAGAGGAGGAAGGTGGCTTTGTGGAGGAGGAGGACCAACAGGAGCAGGCTTCCCAGGGGGCTAGTGGTGACCTTTTGGGGACCCCTGGTCTTGTACGTGGCTGGGGGGAGGAGACCGTGGATGATGCAGTCCTTGATAACGAGGAAGCGGAGATGGATACCTCTGCATCCAACCTTGTGAGAATGGGGTCTTTCATGCTGTCATGCCTGTTGAAGGACCCCCGTATCAAGATGCTTAAGGAGAAGGACCTGTACTGGGTCGCGACTCTACTAGACCCTCGGTACAAGCATAAAGTGGCAGAAATGTTACCAACATACCACAAGTCTGAAAGGATGCTGCATTTAGAAACCAGCCTGCAAAACATGTACAATGCTTTTAAGGGTGATGTCACATCAGGAACTCATCAACATTCCAGGGGCAGAGGTGCCAGTAATCCTGCCACGAGCGCACCTGCAAGGACAAAGCACTTTGGCCACTCTGTAACGTCAGACATGCAAATGTTTTTCAGTCCAAGGCAGCGGCAGAACCGTTCGGGATCCACCCTCAAAGAACGGACTACCTGGCATTAACTGCAGATATCGACACTCTGAGGAGCGATGGACTACTGGGTGCGCAGGCTTGATCTGTGGCCAGAGCTGTCACAATTTGCCATGAACCTCTTGTCTTGCCCCGCCTCAAGTGTCCTCTCAGAAAGGACCTTCAGTGCAGCAGGAGGGATTGTAACTGAGAAGAGAACTCGCCTAGGTCACAAAAGTGTGGATTACCTGACCTTTATTAAAATGAATGAGGGGTGGATCTCGGAGGGTTACTGCACGCCGGGGGACTTGTGCTGAGTTTCTGATTCTGACTCCCCATGCAGCTGTCCTTCTCTGCACGCCTCATGACTCCACATACAGCTGTCCTTTAGCGTCCTCCTCCCTCCACCACCGTTACAAACTAGGGTGCAAACCCTACTGGTTTAATTTGAATCCAGGTAAATCCTGAGTTTTTCTGGCCTCTGTGCTTCAGTGGCTGTGACAAAAAAATGAATATTTTCAGCATTTATATGGCATATTTTTTCTGGCCTCTGTGCTTCAGTGGCTGCGACCAAAAAAAACAGAATATTTTCAGCATTTATATGGCATATTTTTTCTGGCCTCTGTGCTTCAGTGGCTGCGACCAAAAAAAACAGAATATTTTCAGCATTTATATGGCATATTTTTTATGGCCTCTGTGCTTCAGTGGCTGCGACCAAAAAAAATGGAATATTTTCAGCATTTATATGGCATATTTTTTCTGGCCTCTGTGCTTCAGTGGCTGTGACAAAAAAATGAATATTTTCAGCATTTATATGGCATATTTTTTCTGGCCTCTGTGCTTCAGTGGCTGCGACCAAAAAAAACAGAATATTTTCAGCATTTATATGGCATATTTTTTATGGCCTCTGTGCTTCAGTGGCTGTGACAAAAAAATGAATATTTTCAGCATTTATATGGCATATTTTTTCTGGCCTCTGTGCTTCAGTGGCTGCGACCAAAAAAAACCAGAATATTTTCAGCATTTATATGGCATATTTTTTATGGCCTCTGTGCTTCAGTGGCTGTGACAAAAAAATGAATATTTTCAGCATTTATATGGCATATTTTTTCTGGCCTCTGTGCTTCAGTGGCTGCGACCAAAAAAAATGAATATTTTCAGCATTTATATGGCATATTTTTTCTGGCCTCTGTGCTTCAGTGTCTGCGACAAAAAAAATTTACATTGTTAGCATTTATATGGCATATTTTTCCTGGCCTCTGTGCTGCAGTGGCTGCGACCAAAAAAAATGAATATTGTTTGCATTTATATGGCATATTTTTTCTGGCCTCTGTGCTGCAGTGGCTGCGACAAAAAAAAATTAATATTTTCAGCATTTATATGGCATATTTTTTCTGGCCTCTGTGCTGCAGTGGCTGCGACAAAAAAAAATTAATATTTTCAGCATTTATATGGCATATTTTTTCTGGCCTCTGTGGTTCAGTGGCTGCGACAAAAAAAAGATAATTTTTCAGGAAAGTACACATGCCTAATTTTTCAGGGTTCTGCAACAGTGGCAAAATCGCATCTTTTATGGTCACCGCAGGTGATCAATAAAGTACACCAAAACTGGGCCCACACTGCAGAATCAGTGTTTTTTGGTTCACTTCACTGTACATTGAATTACCTCTGCCTGACCGTGCACGTGCGCACAAGCACGGTGACTGCTAAACACACCACTACAGAAATATTGCCACCAACAGGACGAACATCCTGGAGGTGACAAGCTCAACTAGTAATTAAAAACTATTATTTGCTCACTTGACGGTATCATTCATTAAAGCTCTTTGCGTCTTTTTGCGTTGCAGTAAGCACCGCGTTTCGCCTTTGCGTGTGAACAGGCTGTAACCTTTACACGACTTGATTGGCATGTAGACGCCGGACGTTTTAAAGCATTTTATTACACAGGTTTAGAAATGTAGTGTGATTTCTGCCCTTTACAGCACAAAACGCAGCGCTGTGTCAACAATGGATTTTTTAGAAACATTTTTGCCCTTGATCCTCCTCTGGCATGGCACTGTCCAGGTCGTTGCACCCTTTAAACAACTTTAAAATCATTTTTCTGGCCAGAAATGTCTTTTCTAGCTTTTAAAATTCGCCTTCCCATTGAAGTCTATGGAGTTCGCGACGTTCGCTACATCCCTAGGCATGGGATCAGGAAAAGTCCTTCAGCTTTCTCCTACCCTTCAAACATATATACTATAAGCTGGTTCATTGTTCCCTGATGAAACTGACCCTAATGTGTATATGTGTATGGGCATGGGAACCTATATGGGAATGTTAAAAAGTGGTGGGTTAAAAGTTTTCAAATTAAGGGAAATTAGCATTTTCCACTGTTATATTGTTTTTTTGAAATACTGTTATTGTAACTTTTTTTTTAAATATACCAACTAGTTTTCTTACTAACACTGCCAACTGGCAAGTGAAAAATGTGCAATCTCTTCTCTGGTGATGAATTGCTAAATACCTTTTGTGGGTCTGCAAACTTTTATTTCTATTTTTTCTGATAAGATAGAATTGACATTTATTACATTACCCATTAGACTCTAATCTCCACTGGGATAGGGACTAATGACCATGATGAATATTCTCTGAATAGCTTTGTAGAACATGTCAGCACAAAGTAAATAATAATTGTATAATAATCCATTTGTCAAATGTTTTTAAAAGATATTTTATTGGGAAGTCTCGCACACAGTAATTCTTTCAGAAGCTCGAGGCTTTGGACATTGTTTAAATGTTTCATTGATGAGTTCAATTAATATTCAAGAGCAAATGAAGAAATAAGGTTGTTACAAAAAAAAATCTTTTTATTCTCAGGTCATATTCCTGCTGCTCTGTTTTGTATGTTTCAGTGTGATAAGAGTGACTGAGTGAGGTTACTGTCATTTTATATTCATGTTTAGACTTATATATTCAGTGAAATCAATAGGTGGCATGGCAGGTCTATCTTTATGAGAGACCTGATTTACACACACATACAATGTGTGAATACAGATGTATCTCTCAATAAAACATCACATAACAATGTACTTGTGTCTTTATATAGCATCAGCACCATTATCAGTAGCAGCCATAGCCCATGTGCAACATAGCTTTCTGAGATAATCTAACAATGGACTCAATCTCAGTAAATCGTAAACTTGTTGCTGATTTATGGCAAATTCCTTTGATTTCCATATGCCATAAAGAGAGAGAGAGCACTATTTTCTAAGACTTAAACACATACACACCCCAAGGGAAAGGGTATGCTTTTTATTATGCTTTCTACCAATAAATACCATGATTTTCATATGCCAACAGGCATATTGCTGCAAATTTCTAAATATATTTACACTACTATGTGTACCTGTTACCAATACCCACATCAATATGCTAACCTAATTGAACCCTCATCTACAGCATGACCTGTATATGTTGAATGAAATGGATGTACATTTTGGGGCACATTTACTATGGGTTGAATATCGAGGGTTAATTAACCCTCGATATTCGGCCGTCGTAGTAAATATCGAAGTCGAAGGATTTACCGCATTTCCTTTGTTCGTACGAACGATTCAAAGGATTTTTCTCCAATCAAAAAAACCTAGGAAAGCCTATGGGGACCTTCCCCATAGGCTAACATTGATGCTAGGTAGGTTTTAGGTGGTGAAGTAGGGGGTTGAAGTTTTTTTTAAAGAGACAGTACTTCGACTATCGAATGGTCGAATAGTCGAACGATTTTTAGTTCGAATCGTTCAATTCGAAGTTGTAGTCGAAGTAGCCAAAAAAACACTTTGAAATTCGAAGTATTTTTATTCTATTTCTTCACTCGAGCTAAGTAAATGTGCCCCTAAATGTGTCGCTGTTAATGCCATGTGTTATCCTTATATCCAGCTGCCTTCAGTTTACTATTTTTTCTCTCGTGATTATTCCTCCCACACTGTCCCATTCCCCTGTTAATTCTGTACATTTTCATTATTTCCACCCACGTGATTACAGGCAATGAGAAGATAAAATATACTTCAAATGAACCCTCTTTTAGAATTTGGGACTTTTGAGAAATATAATCTGCTTTTTCTTCTACAGATTCACATGAAGACTATGCCAGCAGCAATGTTTAGGCTTCTTACTGGACAGGAAACTCCACTCTACATATAAGAAGAAGTAGCCATTGCCACCTGTAACACATTTGCAGGCAAGATTAATGAATCTGCACTTCAAAGAGACACCGTGCATAGTATATATATATATTCCATTTCAAACAAGGATGCAAGGAATCTCCATGGCTGAATGATACTGCCTTCCTCCCCCTTGCTTTTGCCAAAGGCGATAACCAATTCTGAGCAAGTTTACCATTAACAAAGACAATCTGTAAATCATGAGTAAGACAGTTAAAACTCTTTACACATCATAAGTAAAAATGCTATTTATTTGTAATGTTAAGTAGTGTTAACGTGTATGTGTAGTACGTTAAAATGGTGAGGATGTGAGCCACGTGATGATGGATTAACAATGGACTTCTCCAGAAATTTAGAAGAAAAAGTTCCACTTCAGATCAATACTGGAAGCCGCAGCCTCATGATGGTTCCCTAAAACAAAGGCATTGTGTACATTCAATTATTTATAATGTTTTATACGATCATTAACAAACTAAGCGATAACCTTCCTGTTTTCATGTATTGCTATATGTAATACCTTTATGGACCACAGAATTGCACGCAGAAGTGCTACATATCATTTTCTATTCATTTGTATTGTACTTTCAAAGCATTCAAACATGATATTCTTTGAGATATTAATCAATAAAAGGTATTACTACTTGCAACCTCTAAAATATCCTCTAGGACTCAGCAATAATTAGGGCTATTAAAGGTAGCTATGCATTTGTAAAGTGAAAATAAATCTATGTCTAGGCAGCAATTAGTGGCAATGGATTTCAGTTTTCACCTTTGTCATATTATTAGGTTTCAAATGGAGACAAATTAAGAGGGTCTCTAAACAAAACACAAGCATTTTTCTACCCATTGCCAAAATGTCAAATAAGACATCTTTTAGTCTATTGCAGAACACAGGTGAATGTGTTTTGGGGTAATACATTTCTTTTAAATGATTTGTTGATTTTTTAATTTGTTGGTCATTTTCTTGACCATTTTGACCACTCTACAAAAGGATACCAATAGGGGAACAGGCAAAGACTTATTTTAGTTTGGTATATGTAAAAGAAGGGACAGGGAAGGTAGGTAGTCATTTCTCTAGTTGGCTCACATAATTATATTGCTGTCTCAGCGTAAATATAATTTCTGGTTAATGTAAATGCTACATCTTTCATTGTTATTGTTCTGATGTAGCTAGGGTTGTTACACTTAACATATACATCTTAAAAGCTAAAAAAAAGATAATCATGTTTTTTTTTTGGGAGGGAGCAGAGGTGGATAAAGATGTGGCAGTGAAGGCCTCAGCATCTTAGAATCAGCTCTGTGCTTTCTCTGTAGCTCTTTTCAGAAATATATGCACATGTAATGGCTTTTATAGGGAAAAGTGTATCTTATTTGGGAAGCTTCCAGCAAAATACCATCACTTGAAGGAGATAAGATGAGGGGTCTGTCATTTGTGGAGATGTTTTTTGAAATATTCCATTTCAACCTATTTTTTTTTTCTATACCACAAAATAGCAGAAACTGCTTACGGCATACTTGTTATGAGGGAAAAATATATTTTTGCATGAGAGGGATTCAACAAGTAAGCTTTCATCTTTAATTTCATTGAACGAGGGGGATAAACATAATTGGCTTCAGCAGAGTAGATTTGGGTAAAAATTCTTCTTACTAAAAAACTAAAATATAAAAACATGGAAGGTTCTTCACAGTCAGGACAGTGAGGTCGTGGAATGCACTGCCGGGTGATGTTGTGATGGCTGATTCAGTTAATGCCTTTAAGAATGCCTTGGATGATTTTTTGGACAGACATAATATCAAAGGCTATTGTGATACTAAACTCTATAGTTAGTATAGGTATGGGTATATAGAATTTATGTAAAAGTAGGGAGGGGTGTATGTATGGATGCTGGGTTTTCATTTGGAGGGGTTGAACTTGATGGACTTTCTCTTTTTTCAACCCAATTTAAATATGTAACTATGGAAGAAACTGACATGACAGTCTAACAGTTTTGATAAAAAATGATTTCCTTCAGGATCTATCTCTTGCTAAGTGTAACAGGTCACCTCTAGTCAGTGTTGAAGTGCTCTGCCTGTTAACACAGAACTTTTTTGTGCTACAGTAATTTTGGACTCATACTAATTTTGGACTTCTAACAAGTCACTTCTAGTGAGGAGCGAAATTTTTCACCAAGCACAGATTTGCAGAAAAATTCCATGTTTTGCATCTGCAATTCTTTTGGTGGAACCACAGCAAAGTGTAGATGTAAACATTTGTGCAGAGAAAAGTGAAAAAATCATCCATTATTTAAAATGAGTTTGCACCCAATGTATTCAATATAGTTTGTTAGAATAAAAACATATAAAAACTTTTACTTTTTAAAAAACTTTTTCTTTAGATTTACCTATACTAGATAAACTGGAGCCAAAGGTTGCTCAGAGACTAAAGGTCTATTCTGCTATGTTGAGGGGCAGATTTATCAAATATAAAGGTTCAGTTTTTTTATGATTCGAGAAAAACGCAGTGAAAAAACACAAATACGAATACACTCGAGAATATTCTTTGTAATCTCGAATAGTCACCATTTATTAAAGAATAAAACCATGGAAATTCACCAGAAAAAACCCTGCATGTTAAACCTGGCAAGGTTGTATCGAAGTCAGTGTTCTCTGAGATTTAAACATGTGAAAAAAACATGTGCGGGAAAAAAACATGTGCGGGAATATTTTGTCGATAGCCTTCAAGAAAAAAAGTCGCACAAGTTTAGTCGCATTTTTTCCCACAAACTCTGATTTTGATAAATATGCCCCTAACTGTTGTGGTAAGCAAATGCAATGGAAGTCTATTTTTTGTACATTAAACTAATTAGGCAAAACATACTTAAAAGAAAATTTAGGTTGAATATGGCTGTATTGTGTATTTCATTTTTCTGCACATCTACTACAGCTTGAAAATATTTTACTAGTAACTGTAAAGTCAAGACCAAATGTAAGAATGCTAGATCCTTCAACTACTAAAAACATAGGAAGTCCACAGTTTTTTCCCCCAAGCAGGTTTTTCATAAAAATCAAAAGCTTGGAGAAAAAATAAAAGATTGGCAGGAAGCCAAAGTATTCAAATGAAGAAACTATGTGAGAGTTTAGGAACTCTTGCCTGTTTTTAATAGCCAAATGATTGAGCATTCTTAAATTTGGCCCTGAGGGGGTTATTTATCAAAGTCCGAATTTATCACAATATTTTCTGCTACAAACTCCGATCAAATCTGCTTGGGTTTTTTCCTTTTATTTTTCGTTTATTTTTCCGATATTTTTGTTTTTTTAAAAGTCGGATTTTATAAAAAAAAAAATCACAAATTTTTCGTGATTTTTGAATTCAGAGTATAGTAAATAACTCCCTTAGTGTCTAAAGCCATACATTGACAATACAGGATTCTTCTTAAACATTGTCCATGGCCCCATCACTCTATTTCTCTCAATCCATAACTTAAATATACAGTTTAGTTATTGTCTAAAATTGCCATTTGCTATATATTTTCTGTTGTATCTACTAATTTGTTTTCTAATTCTAGTTGACTATGCATTTGTTTTTTTATTGTTCTTAAAAATAGCTTTGATTCATGGCTTAAAGGGAATATATATATACTATATATTTATATATGCTTGCTTTTCATAGCAAAGTAGGAAGGCTTACCTTCAGTGCACATGACATATGCTCTCCATATGTGTAATTTCACATGGTTAACAACCCTTAAGAGAATATGTTGAGCTGTTCTGTTCTGATATCTTGCACTCAAATTTAGAAATGCAAATAAATAGAGAGCAGTGCTCTTTGTAGGTATTAAGCCATACCTGTTAAAGAACAAAATTCAAAATAATAACTAGCTATACATGAGGTATAATATTATTTTAACAAACATGGGAATTTATTCTTTAGCATAGAAAGGAAAATATGGGATTAATTCCCACAGTTAAAACCTGCATTAGCAATATTTCTGATTTACAAATAAGCATTGTTGTTGTCACATTCATGTCCACAGTAAAGTAATTGTGTAACAAATCTCTTGATTTTGGTTACAGTAGTTTTTTTTTCAGATCTCTAAAAGGGTGTTTAAACACAAGTACATTTTTGCCTTTTGAAAATGTGGTTCTAAGCAATTGCCAAGTGTACATTCATTGCAGATTTTGAATAGTCTTACAGTTTCTAAATGAAATGCGCTATTTATCCCTTTTTTGTTTGGACTCTGTAGGGTTCATTTACAGATGGCACAGTAGAGTGTAAATAAACTGGTTCCAATGGTCATGTTTTTCACACTTTGCAGCCTGCCTTATCATCGATACAGCACACCCTTTTCTGCCCCTACACATCCCCTAATTTGTGTTTTCTGCATCAAGAGTGAGGTGCAGAGAGCAGATGTGCCCCAGAAATACGTTGCAGGAGTCAATTCTTCTCCAGCCATTTCCCACAAGGCCCTTGCATAAGGAAATTTGTATTTAACGGCAATTACATTCACAAACAACTTCAGAATAAATAAAGAATTGTTAGGATCATATGTTGGAACATTGCTTTGCATTATATTTTCTTTTATTATATCATTTTTATGGGGGGGTATATATAAAGCCATAGCTTTTACTAACAATACTGAAATAAATTGTAAATAATAGAGCTAAATAACTGGGTCAGAACTCTTCAGAACCTTAAGCCTCAAAACATTTTTGAGATCACACATCTTTATCTCTCAAATGAAAGTGTTATCTTGCCCACACTTCAGACACAGCATTCTACCTGTAAGACCTAATCACTGATGGGTTAGAATGTTTTTTAAAGTGTTAGTATTTTAAAATCACCTACACAGGCTTGAAAGTACACGCCTCAATCAAATTATCAGCATTTTCATATGCACTGTGCTTGTGGGATTTGGACCCTTACAGAACAACAGATATGAAAATTAGACTTTCAGAAAATACGGTCTCTCGTCAAGTTAACGTGACTTTTCCATTTGACGCGTCTTTTCATTTTAAAGAAAATTAGATCAGAAATCATTTCAGAAGTAGCTGTTCAAGGGAACAAGACTGCTTCACCTTGTGCAGTCAGGTCAACAGATAAGAAAAAACCCATGGACAATTGTTTTGATGGCTCTGTCGTTTTGTCAGGTTGGTCGCATACTGTGACCATAATCAGTATTAGAATTTCATAGAAAAAACAGCTACATTGTGACATTGTGTTTCATTAAACAAAATAAATGTTGATTCTTGTCTTGAATTTTTGGCTTGGACCTTGAAGGGTTTACACTGTGACTTAAGAAGCCTTACCATACAGTGATTAAGACATACTGAGTGCTGTATATTAAGGAGTGAGTTATATGTTGCATGCAGCTGCCAACTGTAGAAAGGGGATAAGCTATCACTGTTAATAAATTTAATAACAATGAGGAACTGTTTGTTCATTATTAATGTATCTGATAAATGCACAGTACTGCTATAAGTGAATTCTATGTGAAAGATGTGAATTATAGCCATTATTCCTGATTCCATGATTCTACTAATGGAACCTATTTTTTCTCCAATCCTTTTGCTCATAGATGTACTTCCATTAAGCATATTAAAATGTGATCAACGAAAGCTTTCACATGCACAGTATATTAAATGAGCATGACCATAAACCTGGTCCTATACGTTAGAAAATAAGTATTTTCAATCAACATTTGTAAGAGTGTCGTGCAGCTGTAGATCCTGGAGGAGCACAGGTAAATCTGAGTTGGTAACAACAATGCATTCAGTGTATATATAAGAGCTGTATAATGTCTTAATAAAAATATGCTTTCATTTCTAACCCCAGGCTTCTTTTTATGAAGCATTCTCTTGTTTTACTAAATTATGTGCTGTAATGAGAAAACTGAGTGTGCAGCAAATGCATGTCTACTGAGATGTTGCAGTGCAGGGTTTAACTCAGTCGTTGCTTTGGTTTGCTGGAGCTGTAGTTTTTGCATTCCATTGGCTAAGTCAATATAGGATAAAGTTTTGTATGCTTCAATCCATAAGCTTTTAATCTTGGCCAGGCACCATACTTGAGGTTAGTTACTGATCTAAAGAAACTGGACACTGAACAAGATGCACTACTGACCTCCACTACATTTTCAGAACTAATATAACTGCCACAAAGTACATATTTCTTAATGCATAATGATAGGGTTATAATCACCTGGTCATGGCATAATTATCATATGCACTTGTGCAGAAGTCAATGTAATCATTTTATTATTGTCTAGCACATAATCCACTGGGATGGAGTGCAGGACACTAATTTAAAAATGATTGGTGGGGTGAATTACAATGCTAATTGATATTGAGACTGATTTCTCAATGACATTTTGTCTCAACATAAAACTGCTGTTTCATTTGACACCCCAATATTCAGGATCTTTATGTTCCTGCCCAACAGCAGAATGTTCTACCATATATATATATATATATATATATATATATATATATATATATACTCACCTACTACTTTTCACGTGACAGCCAATGATAACAAAGGTCTTTTGCTATTGAGACCTTTATTTGGATTGACAGCATTTGAACTGCTTTTCACCTCTGAATAACTACAGTATATGTTTTTCTTTTATGGAATGCACTGAACTGGATACACATCTAAATGGGCTTTTTATATGCATTTAGGAGAACTGGGGATATAAATATTTTTTCCACTGACAAACAAAGGCTGCGACATTTAACTCCTTATATCATACTTCACAGTGTGCTAGGGAAATGTCAAATGAAATCGGACTTTCAGCCTTGTGTTGGAATTGTTTGCTCTGCAGTCTCCTGGTTAAAAATGTAGAAGGAACAGGAGTATGGCTAGTTATTAAATAGATTTTCCTATACTTAATATTTTACTGGAGAAAAGAAGATCGGCAAATTTTATATTTCAAATTGAATTTTTCAGATGGCTTTGAGAACCCTTTATATTTATTTAGTTGTATTTGTAGCATTAACTGCCTTAGGACACATACCTTATATTTTTGTGAAAAGTCAAGGGCTCATTTATATTTCATCTTAAGTCTGTCTTGAGTATATCAGACTGAAGATGAAATCTAATTTGGCCAGCTGCCCCAAGATTGCATCAGCTTACAATAAGCAATACAATACATTTTGATTGCCCACTTGTTTGATTTCAATAGAAATGTATTAGTGTGTGCTATAAAGAATGAGGGATATAAAGAGTCACATTCAATTCACTCAATAGCCACTTGGGCTAACTGAATAATCCCAAAAATAATTTTGTCAGACTTGCTGTAAAGCAATAGTTCCGACGTGTTTTTGCACACTTTTTGAAGTGAATACTAAGGGGCAGATTTACTAAGGTTTGAGCGAATTTTCGAAGTACAAAAAGTTTGAATTTCAAAGTAATTTTTTGGATACTTCAAACATTGAATAGAATACTACGACTTCAAATTTACGTAGACTTCGATTCGAAGTAAAAATCGTTCAAATATTCGACCATTCAATAAGTACTGTCTCTTTAGAAAAAAACTTCGACTTCAATACTTTGCCAAATTAAACCTCCCGAATTGCTATGTTAGCCTATGGGGACCTTCTACAAACGAGTCTTTACACATCAAATAAAAATCCTTCGATCGTAAGCTAAAATCATTCGAATGGTTCGGTCAAACGATTTTTATTCGATCGTAGGATTGCCAAATTCAGTGAAAAAACTTTGAATTCAATATTCTAATTTTACGTTTTTCAATTCGATGGTCGAATTTCGACGTTTTTTGTACTTCGATATTCGACCCTTGATAAATCTGCCCTTTAATCTTTATAATTAACTTAATTAGTCTATTGCCTTAATTATTTACAGTATTACTCTATTTGCCAATTGAAATAATTACATAATGTATAGCCCAACATAATTAATTTTAAAAATGAAAATCTACATTCTAAATATTCCCTGAAATGGCACCTTGCTTAAATGTGACATTTTATTTTTGTTATGAACTTTTTTGTATAGTGTTCTCTTTTACTATATGATCACACAACTGGGTGGTGCTAAAGCAAGGTATTCCAGCTATTTGTTAAAATCTTGATTAAAATGACATGCTATGTTTCCATTTACTTAGAGAAAATGTTGATTATCTGGCCTAAGTAAATGACACGTAATGAATAGTACTAAAAGAGACCACATCCAGCCATACACTTGGGGGGTCGAATAGGAAATTCAAATTTGAATTTTCAAATCGTTTTTTTTGGGTCAAAACTCACTAATTCAAATTGTTTGGAAATAAATACAAATTTTAATAATAAAAAAAAAATTCACATGAATTTGAAATTCGACCTTTGATAAATGGGCCTCAAAGGGTTTCAAGGTAACTTTTTTATCAGCTCAAATTACGGTAGAGAGTTTTAAGTAACGTACAGTCTCCTGGGGTGCCCTTTACTTTATCTTGTGTTAAAACCATGTATTGTGTCTGATATAGTGGGAAAAACAGGAAGTTCTCTGGTATTTGTCAGTGCATCACTAGGATTTGGATGTCAGAACATTTTCTTTCATTCTTGTAATGATCTGCTCAGAAATAAAATGATTTTGCTTTAGATTTACTGATGAAACCATGCTTTTCAGGTACAACAAACATTGCTAAATAAACATATCTTGGGGTAACATAATAAAAGCCGTAAAAAGAAATGTATTCCCAATGCAAACAATTTTTTTTTACTGTATCTCCCTTTAGGATCAATTTCCACTGTAGGATCAGGATCAGCATGATGTTGATTATTATAGGACAGGCAACAGACAACGCAATCCACATTGTGGCCTGTCTTTGTACTACAATATTTACACCGCCTTATATAGATTTGACTTTGAGCCTATTAATTAAGAACTATCAAATATGGAAGTTGTTGACTTGGGATTTACTTATACTCTAAAATGGTTTTAAAGATGATACTGATATGACTGTTTATGAAAGGGTCAAAAGTACATGCAATTCACATAATTTATTTATACATTTTTTACAGTAATAAGTGTAACAGTTACAAAAGTTGCCTCCAGGAATCCTTTCAGGGGTACCAAAGCAGATGCATAGCAAAGTCTAATTCATAAAAGGGTTGGTGAGTACAGAGTTCTTAAAGTGTCAGTCGCTAAATTGTAGAAATGTCGTAAGCACAACAAATTCACAGAAGGTATCTTATAGTTTTATGGATTTGTAATGACACCAAATTTTTTAAAGTGTTGTATACATGGGGAAAACATTATATTATTGCGCTGTGAAAAACAATCCCCATCATATTCAGTATGGTGGAAACAAATGTCTGTAAGAATGTTGCGTGTATGACAAATTCTCAACAAGGTTGCACATATGACACAAAATAGCCACACCCAATTTTTAACAGCACAAATATTACCGCTTCCTTTTATGACATTTTTGTAAATTACTCCCTAAATGCCAGTTAGAGGGTGTGTGTTTTTATTTACGGCCCCAGATATTATTGTAATTACAGTGTGAAGGCTGTTATTGGTGAGACCTAGGGTGATATTTACTGTCCCAGGTACTCCTTGGCACTGTAGTAGAGTGACATATTTGTGCAAAACGGATATGAGGTGAAGGGTGGGCTGACCAAGTGCTAGATTTTATAGAGGGGGCTTTATCCTTAAAGGGGTTGTTCACCTTCAAATTAACTTTTAGTATGATGTAGAGAGCAATTTTCTAAGACAATTTGCAATTGGTTTTCATTTTCTATTATTTGCGGTTTATAAAATATTTAGCTTTTTATTCAGGAGCTCTCCAGTTTGCAATTTCAGCATTTGGGTTGCTAGGGTCCAAATTAGCCTAGCAACCATGCACCGATTTGAATAAGAGACTGGAATATGAATAGGAGAGGATCTGAATAGAAATATGAGTAATAAAAAGTAGCAAAAACAACAAATGTGTTGCCTTACAGAGCATTTGTTTTTAGTGTAGATGGGGTCAGTGACCAATCCCCATTTGAAAGCTGAGAAGGATCCAAAGAAAAAGGCAAATAAATAAAAAACCAAATGAAAATGAAATGTGGTCATTCTATAACATACTAAAAGTTGATTTCGAGTTGATCCACCCCTTTAATAACTTCTGCAATACTTAAAGAGGTGATTCACCTTCAGAATAAAGTTAGTCAATAAATTCATGTTCCTGAATACATGAACACATTACTCAGTATAAATGGGATATTTCACTCTAAAACAGCAGTTGACTATAAAGAAAAAATCAGGATCACAGACTTTTGCCAGTAGATTTGTGTTTCTCAATACATGATAAGCTATACTTTACAGGTTCACTACACACATAAAACTGGTCAAATGTCCCTAAAGGAGTAGTTCGCCATAAAACCAGACTTATATAATGTGGACAATTTGCAATTGGTCCTCATTTTTTAAAAAGTGTTTATTTTTGTTATTTCACTTTTTGTTATTTAGCACTCCATTTTGGTGTTTCTACAGCTCTACTCGCCTTAGCATCCAGTGAAGCCAGAATGGATGCTGAATAACGGCTAGGTTAGGTGCCAGGTCAGTGATCCCAACAACCAGATAGCACTTTTAAACTGCAATATAAAAAGCAGCAACATTTAAAAAAAAATTTAAAAATGATGACTGCTTGAAAAGTTAAAAATAGACCCTTGCTTATGACCTGCAAAATACTAATAAAAATTATTGAGATAAGAAAAAAATAGACCTTTCTATAACATACTAAATGTTATAGATTAACGTTCACTTTAAAACATTTGGCTTTTTTTACATAACAGGTTGGAATCACTTTACTGCATTAACTGTTCTAAAAAATAATGAAATATGTACATTATTGTATACGTAAACAATTGTGATGGTTTCATCTTGTACAAGTGTGTAACATACGGGATGTGCAGCCAATATCACACACAGCTAAGGATGAGATGAATGGCAATACACAATATATTGATATAGATTTTTTTTATTAAAACACTTTTTGAAAACATTGAGGTACATAAAGTAATACATTTGAGCTGTATAACAACATTCTTCAGAAGTTTGGGTCTCTTGATGGTTCATCATCTTCTCTTGGTGCAGAGTTTGAATTTGATGATGGGTGCAAGTCTTGAAAGACCCCATTATAAACCCTTTTCTTTTGGAATGTGATCATTGTTAAGAGAGGATGTTAATTTTATGGCGCTACATGGCAGCAATATTTAAATCTCTATTTCAGAAAGAAAAAAAAAATAGATCCAACTCCAGTAATCTTTAAAAAAGCGCTTTGTGTTGAAATTTAGTTTCACTGTTTTTGTTTGATTGCAAAACATTACATTCAGAGAAAACTCCATGGTGACTGTTCTTTATGCTTGTTGTCCCATGCATGAGCAAGTTCTACAACGAGAAACTTGAGTTTTAGTCAATATAGTTGGTGGTGTGTGAAGATGTGTACTGGAATTGATCACCCTAAGTTTGCATGCAATCCTTTTTTTATTTTAATTAATTAAATCTTCTGTTATCAAAGAATTGTTTCCCTACAGACTCCAATTAAGCTGTGTGGCCTGTCCTGATCCACTTCATGTGTTAGATGTATTCTGTGTAGGAAGGCAACCGGAGAGCTTAGCGCTCCACAACTTTGAAGATGAAGATCTTCTTGAAGACGCTTTCTAGAGATATTGATGGTTTGTTGAGAACTTGTAATTACCTGTAAAAAACAGAATTATTGTTAGTAGACAGTTGTTCCTGTATCTATTTCACAACTGGTGTAAAATACAGATATAGTAAGTAGATTTTTAAATTGCTGAGGTCCATATTTCAAGCAATGGAGATGATTAAATTAGGGTAATGTTATAAATGTAGCTAAGTGTGAACCATGTAACCTTACCAGTCCTAGTACAAACGTTGTCCATGTAATTAAATATTAATTAATTAAATAAACCTACAAACTAGTACAGGTTTCTTAGTTGCTAGTTATAGACCTTAAAATAGAAAGTACTTGGTGATCCAATAGAATTATGCCAAATTGGTACAGTTTTCAGCTAACAGGAACACTGGCCTGGGGGACCAGGTAAGAGATTATAACTTTCATTCTTTTGTAAAGACAAATATAAAATTAGAGAATAATTACATAGCATGGTATTCTCAAGCACTTGTGATATTATAGTCATGTATGTGTGCATTTTGGATTTTGTTTTTTTTTTTTTAAATAAGTGCAAATAGGTAGTCAGGGAATTTTTTTTCTACATTGTTGTCATTGTTGGTGCCTAATGGGGCAGAATTAAAAAAAAAATAACACAAACTCTTCTATGTCAATGTAACCAATAGTGTTAATCTAACCAATTTGCCCACTGACAGACAGAAAGTAAGTGAAGGAAAAAGGTCTTTATCTGCACTGATCCTTACCTTGGTGGTTGCAGCCTTGCTGGAAAGAATAAGATGAAGTAACACATGTTCCCATGCACCAAATGCTCATAGGTCAATAGCCTTATAATTGAATATATACATTGTTGTATTATAAAAGGAATCAACACATTGTTGTATTATAAAAGGAATCAACACATGTCCTTTTAGCTAAGGTATATTCAGCAACAAATAATGCAGAATATGTCAAATAAATGGCAATCTCAATGGTAAATGAGCTGTTAAGTTTTTGTAATTATAGTAGAGCAGTATAAACAGTAGGCCCCTGACAAAATCTAAAGCCATGTTAAAATATGTGAGCAGGCATCTACCAATATTCACAGATCTAGATCAATGTTTCTAAATGAATATGTTATCTAACTGGAAAGTTCTCTCTAAACACACAGAATTTGTTTATTATTACCTGGTCTATAATATTGGCGCTGAAGATTGCCTCTTCCATGTGCCTTTCATCTGACTTAATGACAGACTTGATACTATTCACTACATGTCGCACTTCTGGAGAGAGATGGCAGTTTGAATGTTCCAAAAACTTGGCCACTAGAATTTTTGTGTCCTTGTAGGTCTTCAGGTCAACTAGAGAATTGGGCCGCTCTTTAGAGAGGTTCTTAATTGCCTTTGGCTTTATGAGATGGCTACTTTTCCGTGCTTCTTTGTGTCTGCCTGTAGATAGTAAGTGGCTTCCAGTTTCCTGGCAGACAGAAGCAGTTGTTCGTGGGTATGAATATGAAGCTAAAAGCATGAGGAGGAAAAAAAACAGAGTTTAAATATAGCAGAGAAAAATTGTCATAATGACTTAATTTTCTGTCTAGATTAAAGGTGAAATCTCGCCACCGACAAAAAAAACAATAGATTTAATTTTCTCTGTGAGTGCTTAGCTATTAGTTCTATTCTACTCACATCTTTTGTTTGAACTCATGCATGCAGATGCAATATCTAGCTGAAAGTGAATCACCAGGCTTGATATGCCATGGTTTGCAAGTAGTATGAAACATACAGCATATAATCTCTTTCAGATACATATTCCTGCTTTTTTACTAAATATCTACATATCTAAATGTGCTTGTGCCCTCCTTCCCAAGGAGATACATAGCAAAAAAAATGACATTCTAATAAAGAAGATAATTGGCACAGAATGGAGATGGGAGATTCACCCTCTTGGAGTTGCATGACCTTTATTTATTCATGGAAATCCTTGCTTACCTCTAATATATTTAAGAATAGAGGGGCATTATTCCCATTACTCCACATTATATCCAAACATATAAATAGTCTATAATTCCTTTTTATACTGAGATTTGGGATATGCTAGTGCCATCTATTTTCCAAAGTTTTACATAAAGCCCCAAAGGTTATTTATAAGTGTAAGGAACTGCAGTTGAAGAACATATGGGTCTTTGCACTTTGGACATTCCTGTATTTAAATAAGGTGGTGTTCATGCTAGAGTAAAAACCTTAAGATAATCTTGTGTATACAGACAACATTGTGTTGGACCATGCACCATGGCACAATGAGACACTTCCATTGCAGTGTTGTGATGGACTCTTACCAGAGTCTACCAGGAATACTTTTTTCTTTATATGCTTTCTGAGCTGCATATGCTAGAACTTTGAAGATTCTTTCTAGAGTTTTAGAATAGAATAAGTCTTTTTTCTAAAATGCAAAAAGGATATTCTTGTATCTTAGCGCTGCCAAATAATTCACGTAAAATATTAGCTTGATTATCCCTTTAACCAGAGATATGTAGAATATAAGTTTGGCATTGGTCCATTTAACCACAGCTGAACTGCAACATACAAGGCATTTAGATAAATGCATTTAAGACATATTTGAGATGCAGATTTGAATGCAACTATACGAATCAGCTACTTGATTTCATTATATTGTACCTGTTTCTCATACGCATTCATAAATACATTTTATTGCAGTCCCATTGTATTGTGTTTTTCTGAACTGCAACATATTGCATATGCACATTTATATGTCAACAGAAAAGAGGGTTTGTATGGTATTTACAAAAACACATTTAGCTGCATATAAAAAATATTCATAAAAAAACAATATATGCCATTTCAAACTCTCAACATATGTTCTAAATACACAAAAATAGAGTCCATGTACTTGTAATGGTCCCTGTACACACTATGCTATGTGGAAATTCTGTACCACTGTATGAGATTGGAGGGGGGGAGTCTCACTTTATACCATTTGGAGTACAGTTTAAATCCGAGCCAGTTTTAAAAAGTAAGGTTTTATTGTGGAATTTGTAGTGTACATTTTATGTTTGATACTTTAAACCAGCGATCCCCAACCAGTAGCTCGTGAGCAACATGTTGCTCACCAACCCCTTGGATGTTGCTCCCAGTGGCCTCAAAGCAGGTGCTTATTTTTGAATTCCAGGCTTGGAAGCAAGTTTTGGCTGCATAAAAACCAGGTGCACTGCTAAACAGAGCCTCAATGTAGGTTGACAATGCACATAGGGGCTACTAAATGGGCAATCACAGCACTTATTTGGCACCTTAGGAACATTTTCATGCTAATGTTGCTCCCCAACTCCTTTTACTTCTGAATGTTGCTCACGGGTTCACAAGGTTGGGGATCCCTGCTTTAAACCCTCAGTGGAATAATAGATTCTGAGTTACTAAGGCAATGTTTTATATAATGTTTTACTTATTATATGGCACATCAACCACCTCCCGACCCCAAGTTAAAATTGTTATTTGTTTAGTAATCATATATAACATTAGATATGCAGTTGTCTTTTCATTATATTTAAGAAGACCATTTGCTTGCGCAAGTGCATAATTGATTCCCTCTGCTATAATTATTGTAATGGCTATTGATTGGGTAAGCTCTTTCTTTAAAGTAGGGGGGGGATAAGCAAATACATTTCTGGCCCACACAATCTGGTTGAGGCCATGCAAAGCTATTGAACTGAAATATGTATTCTATTTGCTACACACTCATCCTTTATGGATGCACAGCCATTGCAGACTTTAAATCATCTTTGAGATACGGCTGCATTCTAACACAAACAAAGGCAGGCAGAGAGATTTATGAGCTGAAGCACTAGCAAATCTTCCAAAAGTATCAACACCCTTCCTATCTCCAAACAGACAACATCAGATGTACGACAGAGTCCTAACAAATTTAATTCCTAAAAACCTACAAGAATTACATTCAGGAATGGAACGGAGCCAACAGATTCTACTTTTAACAGATTGGCTGAGACCGTCTCGGCTCAGTATCACAGTTGGGTAGTTCACAGACAGAAAGTACACAGCCTATAAATATCACCTTGTAATGAGTTATGATTTGGCTCATCTACTGTAGCTATGGTAATATTATAAATGGGAACATATAGCTTTACTTTTCTGTTGTATTCACAAATCCCAGATGAATACAATAACTTAAGTGTAATTATTTCTTCCTTATTACCACTGGGTACAGAAGTTTTCTCTCACCTTACATTTTGTCTGTATACTATATATTTATAGTGATGATTTGGAACTATTATGTCCTGCCGTAGTGTTCAACTTATGGTAACATATTGTCATTAAATAAGTGCTTAACAATCTTTGGCTGGCCTCCCAGTTATAATAAACATTGACCTGTAACTCCTGTGATTATACATTTATTAAACAAACAACTAATGCAGCATCTCTATTAGCATTCACAGCCAATGGTGGTTATTATCTTTATTCATATTATAAAACTATTAATTATACCAACTACACTTAACAGACACATTGGGGCACATGTACTAAAGAGCGAATTGTCGCCAGCAACCACTTCGCACAATTCACACCACTTCGCCAGGTTCAAATTCGTTGCCACTAAGCTAATTCACTAAAATGCGAATTTGCGTCCTGTGCGCCGAATGCTGGTGACCTTTCGCTAGCGATACTTCTTCAGTGCGAGCATTTCATAGCATAGATTCACTAGCGTTCATTTATTGGCGAAAAGCCACTAGTCATCTTACGCTTAGGCCAATTTGAATAGGGCGGGTACATTAAAGTTTTATGGACGTCTTTATTAGAGATGTTGGTGCAAATGCTTGAAGAGGCAATTTTTTATTACAAATGTCCAAAGAATCTTAATAAAGACAAAAGAGATCATATAATGCCCTAGACATAAGCCCAATGTAAAATGAATGTTCCATGGCCATCAAATGTCTGGGGAAAAATCTTAACTCAAAAAAGTTTAACTTAGGAGTTTTGCAGGCAATTCCGCTTAAAAAAGGAAACGTCGACATTGTTTTTTCAACTTTAAATGCATTTTTGGCAGACAGGATATGATGTAAGTGACATAAGATTGAGGAGGATGTAACTTTATTTTAGCAGTTCGCCTGGTCTGAGGTGGCGGAGCCAACTCTGGAAAAATAGGCAACGTTCAGTAAAATCCACACTTTCGTGAATATGCGGAGCAACGACCATTCGCCTGAGTGAAAAGTCGCCTAGTTTGCATCTGAGTTGTGTGGGCCCAATTCTTAGTAATATACAGTTGAAAGCAAAGGTTTTGGCACCCCTGACCACATTACATATTTCATTTATTTTCTAAGTAAAAAGTAGGAAACAACTAGTGCAGGAATCAATGTGTTAAAAACAACATATTTGCATATGTTAATGCAAAGTTTTGTTTCATTTCACAAAGTTAAAACACAGAAACAAAGCGATTGTGGCATGTGCAAATGTCAGTCTTTAGTAACACCAACTTTGGCACAGACCACAGCCTGTATGCACAGATAAACCCATTTTGTATCCAGCTAAGTCTTTTGGTTGCTGTAGTAGACGTTAATGTTTACTCTTCCTTGCAAATAACTTCTAATCCTGAGATCTGTTTGGGATGTCCTAAACTCAACCAACAGATTTTAAAAGATTAAAAGTCAGGTGCCTGTGAACGCCATTCTTCCAGATCTTGCCTTGATGTTTACAGATCTGCCATTTCTTGGAAATGCCATGGAAATTGAGATTTGGAAGTGTTTTGCACTTTTATAGCCTTCCCTTGCTTTATAGATCTCAGCTAGCTTCATTTTCAGACTCTCACTCAGTGGCTTAGAGGAGCTCAAGGTTGTTGAGTAACAGCCCAAAGTTTGGGGTATCAAAGATTCTATTAAGCTCTGTTATTCTGAACAGGTGACAGCTCCTAATGGCTATCAAGTCTCAATGAGGTAGGGTCAAGGACCTTGTAAAAACAGTGTACAAGTGGAAGGGATTCAAACTTTTGCACATGCCACAAATACTATTTTCTTTGTTCCTATGTTTTAAAGTTGGCAAAAAACTATGCATTAACATTTGTAAATAAGTTGTTTTACACAGTCAGTGCTGCTCATTTATCAACATTTAGCAACATTTGTCGTGGGCAGTATTCCATAGCAACAAATCAGTGGTTGGATTTTTCCAACCAGCTGCATGTAGAACAACAAATGCACCAATTTGATAAGTTGCCAGTTTTCAGAAATGACCACTGATTCCTGCACTACTTGTAACTAAATATATTTAGTTAATTAAGGGGTTCCCACACTTTTGAATTTAACTGTATAATAAGTGTTCTCATGCTCATTTTTGTTGATCCAGTCGTGATAGACAACTTGCACAAGGTTCTTTGCAAATAGACCTACAGTGAATCCTCCAATTTACATCCCCTGTTTAAGTTTTCCCTCATTTTACATTATTTTTTTGCGGACCCACCTCTATATTACTTCACTTCAACTAATTGGCTCTAGTTTCCTTTACAGCGGCAGTAATGTAAGTCACCAGTGGGAAGACTTACAGAGCGTGAAGTAGCCCAAAATATTCAGGCTACTTCAGAAACAGGAAGTGATGCGTAGGTCTTTCCATAGGCAATTCACATAACTGCCATTGGAAAGGAAACCAGGGCCATTTTGTTGTCTGCAGTTGTGCAGATTTACTGAGAGCAATAAAATGTTCAACCTTAAATGAAAGTTGCATTATAACACAATTGCCTTACATATACCTAATGTTTTTTTTGTATGCTTGATCATATTAATGGAGCAGTAGGAAAAAGTGTTGTTTTTTCAGGATCCGTCTAGAAAAGCAGATGTGAATGTATGTTTTTGGGGGACTAATTCTTTTCAGCAGAGCTGAAACAGTTAAAAAGGACTTTTAAGGATATGCATCATGTGACACCCCTGAGATGATGAATGCTGCTGTCCTACTCCATTCCTGAGACTCTATTTTAAAGCTCTGAAAATCCAATCTGGTGATCTGTCAGGCTTTTAGTGTGACTGATTGTAGCAAAAGACAAGGGACAAAGGCATCTCCTTTGCAACAGGGAAATCATGTCCTTCCCAATAAAAACACCCATAAGTACATGTATATCCACAAGCAGTGTCCTAATCCAATAAATACATAAACACTTGAAGAACAACTAATACATTCAATACTATATAACAAATACTTGTAGAACAACTGTAAGGACGTGTGTCACTGTTCTCTGTGTCAGACACTGTGTAAAGTAAAAACAAAACAGCTTGTATATATAAACTATAGAAGAGTTTCTGAAGCAAACACACCAATTTTTCCAATGCAGGGCAACAATACATTATATTGTCATTCCTTTAAAACACTTTTTTGGTGTTACTGTTCCAGATCAGGCAGCAGCGATAAGAGAAAACACAAATTTCTGACAACTCTTTTTTTTTGTTGTGCACTTCAGCTAGAATCACATGACTGATAGAAAGCAGACAGGTACCACAAAATAGTCAAGTCCAACAGTGGCTATAATATTTTCCAAGGAAATTTAAATGTATTATACTATACAACACTACACTAATTTCAAGCAAATAGAAACAGTTAATTTTCATGATAATGTTCCTTTTATTCAAGCGGATACATTATTATGCTAATTTGCAGACTCATTTCATGCCACTCTTGGCCCTCATCTGCTTTATGATCAGGGTCTCTTGGTGCAAAATATCTGGCATAAGTTCATGCTTGTGCCTTGATAAGAAAGTTTCTTTGGTTTTGTTGGGCTCCAGTTAAAGCAATTGCCATTTGAAATGGAAACATCTTGGGGAAAATGCAATTAAGAACCTTTTGCATACCTTTTTTATAATTAATAAACAAGGTAAAAGATCATTTATTTTATCGTTTGCTTAGGAGTAGCACATATGAGCCAGAAAAGAAAATTCTAGAGACCTGTTCCCGTCGCATTTAATACATTACATGACTTAAAGTGGAAAATCCAATGCAAGCTTAAGTATTATATTATAATAGACATAAGAGTTCTCATTTATAAATAGAATCATGGACTTTGACGCTTTCAACTTCCTTAAAATATTTTTATGGATATGCATTGTCTAATGAATGAATACATTTCGTGACATGACTATTCTAACAGCACAAATATGGGTGGGCACATCAGCCAGGGGCTGCATTGGACAGAGGGAAGCCTGGAATATGAAATGTGCAAGAGCATGCACCAGGGGTAGTAATCCTTGGGTATCCCATAGAATTTTTCAGAAAAAAACATTTACAGCAGAGAAGATTTCAGAACTATGAACTATATTAAGTGAATGTTTCATTTACTGATGTAGGGTAAGGTCACACTGAGAGATTTGGGGAGATTTAGTCACCCGGCGACTAATCCCCTCTTCTTTGAGGTGACTAATATCCCCATACTGCTTCCCCCTGTCTTACGCCTGCTAGAATAAAAAAAATCACCTGCGGCATGGCACTCGCGTCACTTTGTTTTCCAAAGTTGCCAGAAGTTCCTTCACGAAGAAACTTCGCCGATTAAATTTCCCCAAACCTCCCAGTGTGACCTTAGTCTAAACCTGCACATTATAGATGGTGGTGGAAAGAGTTCTAGCAATCATCATGCATATCCATCAACAAAGGCAAGGGGAGATGGAGGAAAACGAAGGGGAGGGAAGAAGGGCAGAGGGGAAGGGTAGTAGGAAGGGGAGAGTAACAGTGGAGGGAGGCAAGAGGGGAGATAATCTAAACTAGGGGTAGGCAGAAGACCCTTGAACAGGTACCTGCCCAGCGCTCCCACATTGTTGCGCCCTAGGCAGGTGCCACTTCTGCCTACCCCTAGTTCTGTCCCTGCAGACTACAGAAAAATGTTGGATGACATCCTGCAGGGTTCATTATTTTGAAGATTCCACCATAAGAATTAAGTAGCACAGTATGCATTATAATAATAATACAGCAAATCATATATTTATAAAGCTAAAGCCTTATTACTGCAAAAAAACATTTAATGTATTTACTAAAACAACCATTTTTTTAAGATTTATTTACACCAGCTGGCTGTATCATCACAAAAGCAATTTACTAAACACCAGTCGAGAAAATAAAAATCTATTTGTACACAAGACTTTCTAAAGTCATACAACCCCATACTGTGAAATCACAGCTGGGCACAAAGACTATTAAACTAGGCAGAGTCTCCTGTGAATGTACTAAAGTTCACTCTAATTCTCCCAGCTGGAGGCGCAGAACAGACTACTAGTAGTTACATAAATTTGTCAGTCTCTGGAAGTTAATTTTGCCTCCTTGCAGATTGCTATGCTAAAAGTTAGGCTAACCTTGCTCAATTCTAAATGCCACATCAAATCTAATGCTGTGTGACAAATTCGCAGCTTGCACATTAAGAAAAATAGCTTCGTTTATACCATATTCTTTTTGATTTGTAAAATTCACTGTGTGACAATGGCCTAGCAGGATGTAAAATGTATTCTTCTGTTGAAGAGATGACACAAATACATCAGCCATTTATCTAGTTCTATTGTCAAAACCCTCTTGATCATAAGCTCTTGTGAGTGAGGCCCTTTCTGACATTTGTGGCAGTATTTCTTTGTGTCTTCCTTTTGTACAAGGCACCATATAAGTCACTGAGATCTAGTTTTCTATGAAAACAGGAGTGGAGGTTGTATTCTCCTATGCACCAACCAGTCACACACACAGGATTATAATGGCCCCAAATATAAAAAATCGAATATTTAATCAGAATCTGGTCATGAACAGATGAGAGCCCCCACACACTACCAGGTGATCTTACAAATGATTCACAACAGATAAACCTGTATACAGGTATGGGATCTGTTATTCGGAAACCTGTTCCCAGAAAGATCTGAATTACAGATAGGCCATCTTTGATTCCATGTTATTTAGAGCACATTGTTGTATAACAGCATAGTACTTGAGAGTACTGGCTTGGATGTATCCATAGTGGTACATAGATAAAATGCATATTGAGTATAGTATCATTGCAGAAATAACATTGTATGAACCTTTTAATCACAGAACTGCCTTTTGAAAGCCACCACTATTTACCAAATACTAAGAGGCACATTTACTATGGGTCGAATATCGAGGGTTAATTAACCCTCGATATTCGACCATCGAAGTAAAATCCTTCGAATATCGAAGTCCAAGGATTTACCGAATTTACTTCGATTGAAGTATTTTAATCCATCGATCGAACAATTTTCCTTCGATCAGAATTGCATAGAAAGCTTATGGGGAAGGTCCCCATAGGCTAACATTGGTGCTCGGTAGGTTTTAGGTGGCGAAGTAGGTAGTTGAAGTTTTATATTAAAGAGACAGTACTTTGACTATCAAATCGTCAAATAGTCGAACGATTTATAGTTCAAATTATTCGATTCGAAGTCGTTATCGACTACGAAATTCAAAGTTTTTTTCATTCTAATCCTTCACTCGAGCTTAGTAAATGTGCCCCTAAGTGTTTTACAGCTCTACCTTCTGTGCACAATCCTACCCACATGTACAAAGGTCAAAAGCATGCTTTGCACCCAAGCCCCTTACAGGAGGTTCCTTGAATGTGATTTTTGCTTTGGAGGAATATGTTCAGGCTATACAAATAAAGTATAATACAAATAATGGAAAACTCCTACACCTTTAAAGGGTTATTCACCTTTAAATTAACTTTTAGTTTGTTGTAGAAATTGAAAACCAATTTGCAATTTTCTAGTACTTGTGGTTTTTGAGTTATTTAGTTTTTTATTCAGCAGTTTATTTCAGTTCCAGTGTAATTTCAGTAAGCTGGTCCAAAATTACCCTAGCAACCATGCATTGATTTGTATAAGGGAGAGGGCCTCAACAGAAAGAGGAGTCATAAAAAGTAGTAATAACAATTAATGTGTAGCCTTAAAGAGTATTTGTTTTTATGATGGGGCCTGTGACCCTCATTTAAAAGATGGAAATAATCAGCAGAAGAAGGCAAATCATTAAAAAACTATAAAAAAAAAGATAAAATGAAGACCAATTGAAAAGTTGCTTGGAATGAGCCATTCTATAAAATATAAAAAAGTTAAGTACAGGTGAACCATCCCTTTAACGCAACAAGCATTCTGCTACATCTACAACATAAAGAAAGGCTTTGAATTGTATAGTGACCAGTAGAGGGCAACAAAATGCTAGAGCTAGAATTGCATGGGCTCTAAAACTGCAGCGTTGTAGTGAGGAACCCATAATGTGTTGTATCTGATGGAAAATAACCTATATGAATGATATAAAAAGGAATTAGAAATGTCAAATAAGCAACAACAAAAAAGCCTGCAACTCCAGAAAAAACATGAGTTTAAAAAAAAATCTTGTAAATTTGCTACGCCTGAAAAAGTGCTCCATTGTAAACTGTATCATTACAGCACAGGGAGTAAGAGTCTTAGTGTTCTGTTTCTAACAGCATGCCCCATCATTTATTTATGCCTCTTCTGTGTATAGACACAGCAGTTCTAGGTGAGAGGTGACACTAGGTTGAACACCTGTAGCTGTGTGTAAAATATATTTGCACAGCCATTGAACAGCCATCATTTTGATACAAAGGCAGCTATTACAACACTGGCATGCAAATAACATTTTACCAGTTCCCTGATGCTTATAGTTGTACAGCAACAGGCAGATTAGCATCGATATACTGGTGGCTTTGAATATTTTAAACAGTGTGGGACATTTAGCTAATAACACTTTAAATCATCATGTCCTACAAAGCCATCTCCATATGATGTTGGGTGCCTACCAAAGCCCTGGACATGAAGAATTCATAGACCTTTGGTTATATATACAAGCAGAGCACCAACCCACAGTCCTACCCTTATAAACATAGACAGAGATTGAAATTGAATGTAACATTTGGGTTTCTTCTGAATAAGAAGGACACAGTCACGACTCGAGCAAGGTGAAAAGTGCCTGTAGTGTGAAATGAAGAGTAAAACTGGTACAGTACAGTACAGATAAGCAGATTAGAAGAAGCACTTATGCAAAAGCTAGCCCAGCCCAAAGTAATTATACTCTATATGCAAGACTGCAATATGCTAGACATGTCAGTACCAATCAAGTTTCATTTTGATAATAATGGAGCTTTCTGGCTAAGGGGTTTCTGGATAATAGATACAATGCCTGTATTATCATTAGTAACTAAAAATGTAATTGAGAGCAATTTTGCACAATTATGTAATAGGAGATGGTACCACAATATTAATTGATCTATTTAAGAGATGTGAAGCAAGCTGGCAATTCGAATTTTAATACCAGACCGTGTGAAACCAGATCATGATCTTTCATTACCAAATCAAAATTGAATGGAATATGGAAACCTGTTTAGTTAAAAACAGTGGTAAAACCATTGTACTCGGTATGTGAATTACGTGGTATTGGAACAAAAAACAGAATAGCCTAAAAAGTATAGGGATAGTGCTCCGCTGATGGTAAATATTTTTGGAAACAGAAAGATTCTGCAAAGGACTTCTTAAAAATCAGAGTGTTGTTTATAAGCATAAGAAATATCATAAGAATCATCCTCTTTAGTTACACATTACAATCTGTTTCAGTGAATTGGAGATTGCATTTTTTTCTGCAATTTTTAGATTATTGTGACGGAAAAATACGATCACAATGTTTGCCTTTTCTGAACTTGAATATTCAAGATTTAGCAACTGAAAATGTGAAAATTCGAATAAAAACAATTTGGCAGCTAAAACCGTGTGAACATCTATAGAAGCCGATGGAAGATGTATTTTCAACATTTTCTAAGCTGAGTTTTACACATTCAAATTTGTTAAAGTGAATGGGAAATTTAGATTTTTGTTACTATTGGTGCATTTCTGCAAATTACCATGATCAAATGAAAAAAATTGTGAAGGTGTTTAATAGTGATTTTTTTCCACAATCAAAATTTGAAAAAAGCTCAAATCTTAAATTGATTAAATCTGCCACCAAATATAGAGCCCATTTTAAATCAAATTAAATTAGCTGCCAAATGTCCAAGATTTTTTCAATTGGCAAATCCCAAAAATTTAAGTTCAAAAAGGTAAAAAAAAAAAAAAAAAAAGGTTCTAAATGTGCTTTATTCTTATAATTTCTACTTTTCTGCATGACTATTGCCATATAACGAGGAGAGCTATTCAGATTGCTCTTATGATTCTTAGTATGATTCAGGTGATTGAATTTACCTTCTGTGATGGAGGTACAGGAAACAGGGTCACTAGTGGATCGGACTATATTGGCAATCCTGTATTTCCTCGAATGATGTTGCTGCATAGTTTTTTCCAGCCGCCCTGTACGTTGGGTGTCATTTGCAGGAGGAGTACTGGGAGATGGCAATTGCCCAGGTGGCTGAGCAAACACACCGCAGCACATTTTTATGGGTTTCAGAGACTGGGACACTTTAATTTCTTTCACTGAAAGTTGAGATTCTCTTTCCGATGTGCTGAAATTCTCAGCGGATGTGTCCAGTGACTTGGACTGTGTGTGATTATCACAGTTTTGCCACTGGGATTTGTCTGTGGATGTTCTACTTCCATCACCATCAGGTGAACCCTGGGAATTAGTGAAAGGAAATCCACCACGGAAACTGTGTTCCAAACTGGTGCAGCTACTCCCAGTGGCGGCCGTATGGAGGGCACTATAAGGGCTAAAATCAGCAGAGCGAAGGGAGCCTTGAACTTCCAGGGAAAGATCTTCTGATGTGCAGCTGCGAACTGGGATTGCAGCCACATCAGACACCAGTAACGAGGTGCTATCTACAGACACTGAAAAGCAGAAACAATAAAGATAATATACCCCACAAACTTACATTCAGCAATAAATCCTTCCCAATACATACAGCTGTTTTTTTTTTAATTACATCACTACCATCATACGCAAGTTATTTAAAAGTTCATGTTTTTTTTTTTTAATTTTCTATTACTAAAGAAAATTAGTTTGTTGGCATTACGCCAATCTGTAGACTGGGTTTGCTAGCTTTAAATGCCCAAACTGCTTTTGCTGCCATTGAGTTGAGATTTAATTAAAGGTGGGTGTGAATGGATGGTCTATGCACTGTGCAGTAGAATAATAATGCAGGCAGAATTGCCCAGAATTCTTTGGGGACTGACAATTGAATGATATCAGCTCTGAATGCGGAAGAGAGTGTAATTGCTAGGTTTCTATTTGGTACATGTATCTGCAGTGTCTGCATCAAAATTATGTATTTTTCAGTACATTTCCCCTTAGAATTAAAATGCAATGAACCATTTTTTTTGAAAAAAAAAACACAAAGCTCTACTAAATATTAGGCTGAAATGCTATGCGATTTGCTTCTGTATAAGCCCAAGGCAACCACAGCCTATTAAGGATAGTAGAATAGTACTTCTAAAGATGCCCCCCAGTATCTCTTCATCATCATATTTGCTGATTTACAGCTTTGTCAATTAGGTGTGTGTGTGTGTGTATGTGTGTGTGTGTGTGTGTGTGTGTGTGTGCTACACCAGTGCATTCAGAATTAATCAACCCTGTAGCATCACCTTCTGGTATAACCAGACAGGTAGGTATAACCATTTCTGCTAAGGATTTGATGATTTCCAGACAATCCCAAAGCTGAGCTTAGAAGTTGAGCCTCTCAGCAGCAGTAGCCCTAGGCATGTGCAATACAATTGGCATGCAAAAGATGGTCTGACGATCAGAGGATGGGAAGATACTGTGAACAACTCTGAAGGCATGGGTTATTACTGTTCTAAGGCTGCTGCACCTCTGGGCTGGTTAATTTAAGTTCTGTATATAAAATGCAGCATTTGTAGACATATTATTTTTAGATGTTAGTTCTCCTTTAATTCATTTTAGCAGATTGCTTTTAATATGTAAATATCAACTCTAGCTGGAGTTATGATATGTGGTTACCAGGAAGATGATACAGACGTCATTGCTTGAACTAATAAGTTCTTATTCTAAAGTGCATTCATTTTTAATAATAGTTCTTATTAGCCGACCAGTGAGAAGAAGGAGATTAGCTCAGTACCTTGGGTGCTGAAACCTGCTGTTGTGTTCCTGTCACCTAGACTGGATTCTGTGACCTGCTGATCTATGCTGGTCCCCTGTAGAAAGATAACAGAAACAAGGTGCATATTAATTTACACCACCAGTAATCCGTGTAAGACACTCAAGCTATCATATTTTGAATTTTAATTTGAACAAGAGGGAGGATTAAAGCATTTATTGCTTGAGGGGGCCCTTTACATGCACCTACCTTTGAAAGCAATTTATGGTTGGCTAACAAAGATGTGTATTCCGAGCATTAAACAGTACTGACAAGTGGAATATTTTAGCATGAATTGTTCTGCAATTGCCATCGAAGCTTTAGACTAGATTAGCTGTGTCCATCGCGGGAGCCACCAGGGGTGCATAAAGACAGATGTATATTGAAACGTGACAGCAGATAAACAAAGCACAACCACAGCAAACTGTTGTACAAGCTGCTAATGGGACTCAACAGGATTCCGCTTTTATTTTCAGTACCTTATGGTCCATAGAAATCATTTCTTGAATTTTACTGTTGGAATATAACTTTCTTCTTTATTGAGGAACAACTGTTTCATGTTTAAGACTAGCAGATGCAGGGATTAAACCAAACACCCTGACTCCACTTATAACACTATCCATCCCTGCTTGACACTTTGGTCAGTGTTCTGCAGAGAGAGCGGTGAGGGCACACTTGATGGTTATTTTAGCAGCAGGGGACACTGGTTCTTACATTTCACATGTGCATGTGTATATTTGCATGTTAGTGACCATGTAGCTCACAAGTGCATAAGAGCCAATTCGGTCCAGCTTTTCCTGTTATGCTGCACTTGTGACATCTTCCCTTAACCATTCATGCATAGAAATCAGTAGGGAAGGGGGAAATGTGAAATGGCAAGCTAAATTGCCTTAACATTGTTTGAACTGTTACTGACTCAGCTTGCAGTTTTACTTTTACTTTAATGTTAATTTTACAAAGAAATACAGGGAATGGAAAGTTACAAAAAGGGAAAGAAAGCACTGCTTAAAACATATTTGAGTTAACTTTAGTATGATGTAAATAGTGAAATGCTGAGACAATTTGCAATAGGTTTTCATTTGTTGTTATTTGTGGTTTTTGAGTTATTTCGCTTTTTATTCAGCAGCTCTACAGTTTGTGATTTCAGCAATCTGGTTGCTAGGATCCAAATTACCCATGCATTGATTTGAATAGGAATATAAATAGGGGAGGCTCTTAACAGAAAGATGAGTTAAAAAAGCAGCAATAACATTACATTTGTAGTGTTACAGAGCATTTGTTTTTAGATCAGCAAACCCCCATTTGAAAGCTGGAAAGAGTCAGAAGGAGGCAAATAATTAAAAAACTATAAACAATGAAGACCAGTTAAAAAGTTGCTTAGAATTGGCCATGCTATAACATACTAAAAGTTAACTGAAAGGTGTACCACCCCTTTTAAAAAATAAATTTAGAAAAATAAATGTAATGAATCCCAACCAGGACCACCAGGTCTCTGAACATACAAATAGGGATGGGCGAATTTTTTCACCTTGTTTCGCCGAAAAAATGACGCCCATAGACTTGTATGGCTTGTGCGTCAAAATAAAAAGACACGCGTCAAAAAAAAATTCCACGTCGCCGGTGGCACATTTTTGGTGCTCGGTAGGTTTTAGGTTTTAGGTGGCGAAGTAGGTGGTCGAAGTTTTTTTTAAAGAGACAGTACTTCAACTATCGAATGGTTGAATATTCAAATGATTTTTAGTTTGAATCATTCGATTCAAAGTCGTAGTCGAAGGTCAAAGTAGACAATTCGATGGTCGAAGTAGCTAAAAAATACTTCGAAATTCGAAGTATTTTTCATTCTAATCCTTCACCTTAGCTAAGTAAATGTGCCCCTTTTTGTTTATTTTTTTTGGACAATTTATCTCTTTAATTAAAAGAAAGTACCATGTATCATCTAAGCTAGCATAAATCCATATTCACGCTTGTTCTTTGTATATAATATTTCTTATTTTGTTATAACGCTCACAAAATAATGCTTCCTATTACATACATATACCATGGCATCACCTCTTTCACTTTGTAATGCATTTTACTGCTCTGCATCCCACTTCCAGTGACCCTGCTCACCTAATTCTCACTTGCAGAAGGTGTTGATCCTGAAGTTATTTTCAGTATATTGGGACTTACAGTGTAATGCATTTTCCCAAACCAATGTTGCTGAACTTTCTCTTCCAGTTGATAAACAGGTCTGCCACTTCTAGGATACACTTTGTTGAACTATTGAAACACTTTTACCTATACCTTTATTAATTTGTCTATACGTTTTTTTACTCCTCATTGAATCAAACGCTAGTGGGGTAAAGTGGTATTCCTTTTCAAACTGCTCACAATGAAAACTACCATATGTTATGGAAATTCAGTTATTGGAGACCACTTGATGTAAAATATAAAGTTTATTTGACATGATTTCCATGGGTCAAAAAAAAAAGTCAGAACCCTGAATAAAGAGTTTTATAGACTTGTAAGAAGGGAGTTACCAGTGGGAGAGATATAGCTCCACAGCACACAAAAACAAAGAACTGCTCTTACAGCCAAGTAGGTGGCTCAGCTGACAAAGCCAGGGTACTTGTGAACCAAGGCTAGCTTGAGAACAGAATCCAAACAAGTCAGAGGGCATACACATAAATAGCCTAGCTCTTGACCTGGTGTGGCATGCATATGTGCTGATCTTCTGTAAGGATCACCTGAAAATTTGCATCCTAAATAAAATTAAACTTTACCATGAATGCTTGCCAGTATATATATATAGTTTCCAATTGGATCTCAGCACACCATTTAGGAAATAATTTTTCCAACCCAGGTGCTATCCAAACGTGCTCTCATACAAAAATGTGAATAAATGGATGCACACCGGGATTTTTTAAAAAAGTTAAAACTCACTTTTATTTAAATATTTAAAACATGGTCAGGTCAACATTTCGGTCTCCATCTTAGACCTTTGTCAAGACCCAAATGGTTGATTAAAAAGAGCACATATATAGATATATTGATCCCACCCAC